>JAVMKO010000001.1:279525040-282025040 GCA_032164245.1 Sternotherus odoratus | reverse complement strand
GCCTCCCTCTGCGGGAGGCTCACCGCTCCTGTCCACCGCTGCAGAGGGCTCCCGTGAAGCTCCCTGGCTGGGCTGCTGCTGACCCCTGGCTTCCAGGCTCTGCTGCTGCGGCCTTAATGAACGAGCTGGGGAGGCGCTTCGCAGGAGCCCTCTCCAGCCGTGTCCAGGAGCTCAGAGGAGGAGGCGGGGCAGGGGCGGGACTTCATGGAAGGTGTGGAGTGGAGGCGGGGCCGGAGGCAGCGAGGGGGGGCATGTCAGTGATGTGGCCTCGGGCCAGTGCACTAGTCCTCATGCAGCCCTCATGGTCATTTGAGTTTGAGACCCCTGATTTATCGTATCTAGACTAGACGCGATAAATCAACCCCACTGGATCCATCGCTGCCCGTCGATCTGGCAGGTAATGTAGACAAGCCCTTAGCACGCTGCAGCAGCAATGACACTCCATAGCACTAACAATGATCATGGGTCTAATTTTAAGCACCTCCATATTCCCATTGAAACCTTGTGCTTAAATAAGGTACATGTTTAAAACCTCTCCCTATCTTCGGGTTTTTCACTTCCGCCCATGATCACAGTATCTGAGCATCTACCACATAAACCAACAGCAATAGTAAAGTCCCTAGTTTACTTCCAAGAGTCTCTGGGTTCTTTTGTTCCTTGCTGAACATCAGGGCCAATGTGCCCAGAATTGTGCAAAACCAGTCAGTATTATCATTGGTATTTATTGTGTGTATCATGGTAACACCCATGTGCTCCATGGGCCAACACTGGGCCAGGGTCCCCTGGGGCTCAACACTGTATGAACACAGAACAAAGATGGCCCCTTTCTGAAAGAACTTTCAGTCTTGGCCTATCTGCTCTCATTGAAGTCAATGGCAAAATTCCCAATGATTTCATTGGGAGCAGAGTCAGGCCAAGACAGGATAGTTTTGAAAATCCTACCCTATATATCTCCCTGTCTGTCTCCCCTACCTTACCTCCTTGTGATTTCTCACCTTCCCTTTCCTTGTTTCAGTCGTGCTCCCTCATTGATGGGCAGGGAGACTCTTTGCAGGGCTGTTAGCACCAGCAGCAGCTCGGAGAGGGGAAGACAGAGAATACTTTGATCTATGGGAGCAATCAAGTGGAAAGGAGAAGCATCCAGAGGACATGACTGGGTGGAGCTGGAGGGAGCGGGGGGAGAAGAGATCCCTCGTAATTTGTAATTTGCCAGGTAGAGGGCAAGCAGAGTTGGGCAGATATTACTAGGGAGGAGAAAATTTTCAGGGGTTATTTTCCCACCTGTGTCATTCCCAACCACCTCATTGCTAGAGGTGGGAAGCAGGCATTTCAGTCACTGTTACTTGGAAGGTCCAGAAATGATGGTAAGCTCATTTAGGCTGCAAGACAATAAGACAGTATTTTCTATTGTTTTTTTATGAGATGCAAGTCTACAAGAAGTCACGGACTATGGCTCAGCTACAATCCCTCAAGATGTAGTTCTCTGGCATTTTTAAAAACACAACTGTGCATCCATAGTACGTTTTACAGGCCAAGGGTTCTCCTATGTCACTGAAGATTGTGTGACTGGTCTTCTCTATACTGTATTCAAATAAATGTGTTTGAAATCCTGACCCAGGTAGAGAAGCATAGGTGAGGGAGCCAGATACCCATTTATTAGAAGGCATCATTTGCTCACCTTAGCGGCTTCTTTTCTTGTTTGAGTAGTTGCCCCATTCAGGTTCCTTTTTGATGGAGTTTGTGTCTGATGCCAGCATGAGAAGAGGCCACTGCGGCAGCACAAGTTCTCATGGACTCATGGAACTTATTCAGTAGAGTTCTCCTGTATGTCAGACACAGCAATTGAAGTGGGCAGAATAATGAATTCAATACATGAGCTGGAATCACATGGACAATTATAATCTCCAGGTTTGCTGAAGAGGAGGGAATATTTGTAAATATTCACCTAATGGCAAATTATGGAACCAGGATTAGGGTCTGTGGATAAAACTCTGGCTCAGTTACACATCATTTCAATACCACACCGATTGTCCCTTCTTTGCTGATATACTGGGAATTGCTACAGGGACCCATTTTCTATAGGGCAGGGGACAGTTGCCCACCCCAACCTTGGTTTGCCCCTCAGGGACTTTTAGATAGCTATCTAGCACAGAAGATGTCTGGGCAGTTGCCTACGATGGCAAATTTGGCCCAGCTGCCCTTCATTATGATGGAGGGGTGGCTGGGCCAAAATTGAATGGTGTTGCTTCCTTGGGCACCAGGTCAGAATTCCCCTTACTCAATTTGTTTCCAGTCGCCTCCCATCAAGACAGAATGGCAGCCAAGCCAAATCTGTTGCCCTAGAGCTATGAGCAGAGGGACTGCAGATGTCTTGCTATGGTTAGTGAGATTTGTCCCTCCCAAACCTGCCTCTCCTGAATTCCACAGAATATGATTGGCCTGTCTCCTCCAGGATGGAACCCCCTGCCAGCCCTCCACAAGCACCTGCAGCCTTAGTGGGTGGCAGAAGTGGGGATGCTGACACAACTTTGCCCACCTGCCCCTAAACGTTTTCTGAAATGAAACCCTGGGATTGAACTGGAGATCTCCAGAGAGAAAAGCATTAGTCTGTACATCTTGAGCTAAAAACAGGCTTTCAAGGTGAGTGCTATAACAGATCCCCTATAGATTGGGTATGGGGGGGGGGGCATAACACATACTGACCAGTGGGTTAGATAGATGAGGGTAGAATTTAGGTCTATGAATGAAGATTTATGTCTATGCATGAAGAATGACCACAAGAAAAGTAACCGCTCAAGAGGCGTGTCACATTCTTCTCACAAATGTTCTATATAAACCTTAACTGGGATTTCCTTGTTTGGTTATTTTAAAGAAAGACGCAGTATAAGAATTGGCAATAGCCTCAGCTTTTGAAAATGCAGTACAGTGAAACCTCGATTTAACGGACTAATTCGGGCGAGGGGGTGTCCGTTAAAGCCGAAAGTCCGTTATTTAATAATTTTTTTAAAATTATTAAATAACAGGACTTTCGGCTTTAAGGACACCCCCTCACCCAAATTAGTCCGTTATATTGAGGTTTCACTGTACTTGAAGCCAATGGCCACTGTTCAATTAGAACAGCCATTTTATTTAATTTGAGATATATTATAAATAATGAATAACAATCCTAACTGTCATAATGGACCTCATCCTCATATGTCTGTGCTTAGAGCAGAGGGAATCCTCCGCAGTGAGGCATTCTGCTTCTGGGTCATTGCCCACCACGAGCCCAGCCATGAAGTTTCAGCTTTATAGAATTGGAGATGTCAAGAAGGCAGTTAGCTGATGTGTGAGTGAGAACCGGATGGAGCAGGGTAGCCTACTGGACTCTTCCTCTTCATTCCCTCCACCCTTCAAACCCATACAGGGAATGTGGACAACCTTTAAGTCAAAAGCCCAGGTAATATTAACTTGTGCTACTTTTTTTCTCCCTCCACTTTAGCTGTGATAGGTGGAGACCCTGGAAGAACAGGATGCTTGAGAGTCAGTGGAAGCCTGTGGATTGAAATGGGGAAATCCATGGTTTTGGGACCTACCACAACTTTTTTTCTAGATTGGGGAAGCAACACAACATTTCTGCACCAAGGAAGAGTGACTAGATAATTCTATGAGATGAAATCCCATCAGGCTGGCAGAGGACTAGGGCTACTTGGAATGTGGGTGGCACTTTTTAAAAATCATTTTGACTTAACTTGGGAAGAGCCCACTGTAAGTCATGTCAGTGGCTGCGTCTTCAGCGAATGAGAATAATGCAATGCAATGACGTAAAGCTGTTTGAGACCTTGCAAGAAGGCTTTCAACTAACAAAATAATGCCATTTTATAATCAGGAGTTCTGCTTGACTGGGATGAAAAACTACCCACCAAGCTTAATTTAGCAGATTTTACTACATTATGATTTTAAAGAAGAAGAAAAAATACTGCAGAGATGGGAGTCAGGGGTACCTAAGTGAGTATCCAGACTGCATGCTTTGCCCATTTGACTGTAATTTGCTAATTTGGGAAATTGTCAATATTTGGAATAAGACCAGGACTTGAAACTCGTTGCTGAACAGAGTTCCAGCTTCAGTTGTGCTGTTCAAAAATATAATCTAAAAAGATTTTTTGAATATTCCAGAGCCCCAACTTCACAAGGGAAATCAACTGCCCATCAAACTCCCCCTACATATGTCTCTTTTGCCCCGAATGGATTCTGAGATGTAAACATCAGTATAAGAACATTTTCTGTAAGTATACAAACAACAAGCTGTTTAGTCTAAAGCATGGGAGATTCAATGTCAGCACTAACGAATTACAAGGAAGGCAGATAACAGTCTTTACCATTTTAAAGACAATGCCTATATGGTTAGTACTACATATGCCCATTGCTTTTGTTACCTAGGAAACAAGTGATTGCATCTTATTTTTGGCATAAAACTGTAGGTGTATGAAAGGTCTGAAATAAGCCCCCACACAGTATAGAAACCAGTTCTCATCCAACAAGAGTAATGAGCCCAGCCACCCGGAAGCACCCCCTTGTGGCAACTAGAGAGCTACCAAGAAGCACCAGCCATTATGACAAGACTCCTCACTGCACAAATTCTACAAAACACTGCGCTATGGCCTGTGAAGTGCAGGAGGTCAGGCTAGACGATCATAATAAGCCCTTCTGGCCTTAAAGTCTGTGAATATTAATAAAATCCGTGACCACCCAGGATTTGGAAGCACTCAAATGGATTTTAATGAAACAATTTAGCTTGTTCAGTGAAAACTGTTTGAGTGCTTTCAAAACTTGACGTAAATTGAGAAACTCAACCAGTACTTTCTACATCAAGATATAACTTCTGGTTGAGCTATAGCATATCTTTCAGAAAGGCATCCAGTCTCATTTGAAAGCCTTCAAGTGATGCACCACATCCCGGGGTAAATCATTCCAATGGAGAATTACCCTCACTGTTAAAAATTTGCTCCTTATATCATAGAATCATAGAATATCAGGGTTGGAAGGGACCTCAGGAGGTCATCTAGTCCAACCCCCTGTTCAAAGCAGGACCAATCTCCAACTATATCTAGTGTAAATCTATGAAACTTCAGCTTCCTGCCATGTTTCCAACCATGTTTTCCATACCAACAGCCAGTGATGTTACTGTGACATACCTGGAAAGATCTTGATCATGAAATATGGTTCAGCTTTTCTAATCACCAAAGCATCATCAAAGAACTGTACTCATTGTCTTTTTCTCTTCTTTTACCTACACTACTTGGAAGAGTTATATATATATAACTCTTCCAAGTAGTGTAGGTAAAAGAAGAGAAATAGACAATGAGTACAGTTCTTTGATGATGCTTTGGTGATATATATATATATATATATATATATATATATATAACCTTTTTTATTGTGGGACAGCAAAAGATAAAAAGCAACAGACATTCCCCTTCATCTTTTATCTGTGGACCAGCATCATTCTGTGTATTTGAGTATGACAGACTGTACCTCTATATTCATCTTTTTACAGGACCATGATACATTTTGTACAAAGTATGCTTTGTGAGGTATCATTTGAAAACTCATATTCTGCTAAATATTATTGTCCTGGTAAAATGTGTGTGCAATCTTATGTAAAGTCATAATATCATACAACATAACATTGCTGTAACATGTTCCAAGTTTAGGGGGGAAAAAGCACAAATCAGTTCCACAAAAACAAAAGACAAAACAAAACCTTAGCCATGTGTCAACAGTCATATGGACTATTACCTAGTTAAATAGCCATTAAGGCAGGAAAAGGGGTGTAAGCAAGAACTTTACGTATTAATAATAGAACAACTGGAGGTTTCCAAGTACACAAATTAGCTGTTGCCTGAACCCCAGCCAGAGATAATTCTCAAAGAAAGGAAATGGTGTAAGAATAGAGAACACAGATAACATAAATTACCTTTCTCCTACATTCCTGTCTGCTCATGGCAGCAACAGGAGCAACTGAAGAAACACTGAACTGGAAGAGGGTCCAGCCAGTGAGAGACTGCAAAGATCAGGTGGTGAGAAAAACCTTTGCTTTTAAGCCATTTAGCTTGCTAAAATAGGTATTACTTTGCATTTTATCTATTTATTTTCTTTGTTTCCAGTTCTGATTTTTATGCCTCATTGCTTGCAATCACTTAAAAGCTATCTTTCTGTAGTTAATACATTTGCTTTATTATTTAAACCAGTGTGTTTGGATTGAAGTTTTTTGGGAACCTCCACTTGAGATAGCAAGGTTTGTGAATATAATTTTCCATTGATGAAATGAACTTGCATTGTCCATTAGAAATCTGGGCAGTACAAGTTGCACATTTCTGGGAATATGTCTGGGACTGGGAATTTTCTGCTGTCACCCTGTCATGTAATTTATGATTGGTTAGCTATAACACTCGGCCACTTCAACTGGGAATGACTTCACATGCTAGCAGCTGTGTGAGAGCAAGACCATGAGTGGTTGCTTTCATGGTGAGGCAGTGTAAAAGACACCCAAGGTTGGATATTTGAGGGGATACAATTCTCCATCTGTCCATATTGTACCCTGGGGAATGTCCCGAACTACCATTCATATTTGCTAGGTACATACACAACTTTTGGAAAAATGTTACACTGGCCCTAGTTTTGTGATCATTTACACAGGAGCAACTTCATCAACTTCAATGGGATTACTCCTGATTTACACTAGAGTAAAGGAGAAGAGAATGGGCCTGGTCCATCTTTAGATGAACGCGTGTAATGATCACTATTTTGCTGTGCATGCAAAGCAATATTTTGCTTTGCATGCACAGCAAGAGAATATTGAGCGAGATCCTCCAATTATATGAATCAGCTAGGCTTCATTGATGGCAGTGGATCAATACTGATTTATACCTGCTAAAAATCTCTCTCTCTCTCTGCCCATCACCCCCCAGCCGGGGTATGGGTGTTGGTGTTTCAGTAGCAATTGGTTCCCTTATGGGGTGGAGTTGCTAGCTCCACACCCATGTTAAGCCTACAGCACCTGGTATTCCCAGGAGGTCTCCCATCCAAGTACTAGCCAGGCCCAACCCTGATTAGCTTCCGAGATCAGACGGGATCAGGTGTGTTCAGGGTGGTTTAGCCATATGCTAAAAATCTAGCCCTCTGTTATTAAAAGTTATGGCGATGATCCTGCCGTGTAATCTGCATTCAGCTGACTCTTCCACCAATACAAAGATCCATCTTTTTGCTTTGTGTTATACATCACCCAGCACAATGGTCCATGACTTGGGCTCCTAGGTGCTACTGGAGTTCAAACAAACCATTGACTTCAATGTGATTTGATGTGGGCAGAAATATTTGTCCACGTGGATTCAACTGCAGGCTCAGAATTTGTCAGTAAAATCTCTTGCATTTCATTGAAAGAAGAGATAAATTCTTTAATAAGGAGAGCACTAAGGACATAAAATACAACACTACTTGCCGAAGGCAGAAAGGTGCATATATTCTTCCCTTCAACTTTCCCAAGTTTAAAAAAAAAAAAAAAAATTAAAGTGGAGCCCGGATAGCTTTAAGTTACTCATTAATTCACCCTGTGTCTCATAATGTTAACACTATTACCAATATCTATGTTAATAGAGTCAATTGATAGAATCATTGATCAGTTAAAAAACAAAACAAAGAATAGCTATATTCCAGTGTGATAACATTACATAGCTTGCAAGCTACTCCGTGGTATGCACCCAGAACAATAGGATCATCTAAAAATTCCACATTCAGAGACTTCTGCAAAATGTTTTATCATCTTCATAAAAATAGATGCTAACACATGATGCTTGGAGCATCAAAAAAGTTAGAGCCAGCCCTGATCATCAATGGCTAGCACGTTTAAAACAAATAAAAGGAAGTTCTTCTTTACACAGTGCACAGTCAGTCTGTGGAACTCCTTGCTTGAGAAGGTTGTGAAGGCTAGGAATATAACAGGGTTTAAAAGAGAACTAGATAAATTCAAGGAGAGCAAGTCCGTTAATGGCTATTAGCCAGGATGGGTAAGGAATGGTGTCCCTCGCCTCTGTTTATCAAAGGGGATGATGGATGGCAGGAGAGAGATCACTTGATCATTACCTGTTAGATTCACTCACTCTGGGGCACCTGACATTGGCCACTATTGGTAGACAGGATACCGGGCAGGATGGACCTTTGGTCTGACCAGTACAACCATTCTTATGTTCTTACATATTTGAAAGAAAGCAAGAGGGAAAAACAATTTTGCAAGACTTGTCCCCCCAGTACTGTCTAAACTAAGTTGACAGGGGCTGTTTAATATTAGACCTAAGAACAAGTTTGTCTAGTTTTCTATAAATTTTGTCCTGTTTCTGACATAGGTCTGTTTACTCACTGAACCCTATTATTAGCTTATCAAAAAGGTGACACTTTTCTGTTAAAGGCAGAAACATTGAGCAAATCCAGAAAATGTGGGGTGTGACAGGATCGCATGTCCCTTAGTATAATGAAATTGGTGAAGTCCTCTTAACTGCCAGAGAGTTGATTTCTTTTATTACCTTAAGATTACATTTTAAGTTGAAATTAAATACTTTAGTCCTAATTGTGTGTAATGTAAACATACTGGACTACCTATATGCAACTTAGAAATGGCTTGGACCTCTTATTTAGAGAAAATGTTGATTCTATTTTTTCAAATCTTATGTAACCTATGGACAAGAGCAGATGAGCTGGGTTGTGGCTGGAGAGCTGAGCCACAGTGTCACAAATGAGGCTTGGGTAGTAAGGCCTAGCGGTCAGGGCCAGTTTCTGAGACCAAGAACTTAAGTCAGGGTTCAAGTGCTGAAGCCAGGTCAAGGCCAGTGTCTGAGTCCAAAGACCAAAACCAGGAGATCAAAAACAGAGAGGAGAGTATGAAATGTTTATTAATTTTTACCAATTTGAAAATCCACAAAAATGCCGTGTATTTCATGTTTTAAAAATGGCCTGTGGTAATTAGCTGCTGAACCTTAAATAAGTAGAGAAGAAAAATCACTCTTCAATGAACAATACACCAGCTTTCCAAGCTATTAATTGTAAACTGAACAAACTACACTGACTATAGACTACCAAAAACATGTCTTGCCTCTATTCACACTAAACTTTTAGTCCTAAAAAGTCCCTTCCATGCTCTGTCACAGTTTCTATTAGGCAAAGATTAATAAACTCAGTAACTTGATCACTTCCCCAATCAATTGTGTGTGTGTGTGTGTACATATATATTTATAGTTATATACACAAACATATTACACATACACATCTCTAGTCTCTGTATATACATATATATTGTGGTGCATCTTTCTGCTCTCTAGGTATGTATATACTTTGCTTATTATTGTGATATCTGAAAACATAGAAACTGATGGCAGTGAGAGTTGTGGCTGCTCAGCACCTGCCCGAGCACGAAATAAGGAGAGCACTTCGGGTAATTTTTAAACTTACCCAAGAACAAATGATGAAGGTCTCCCCACAAGGCTCCTTTTGGCATCAAAGAGCCAGTCTGGCACAGAACCTTTTATCAGTTCCCAAAGAATGTTAATGAAAGTGCTGTGAAACTGAGTCAACGCTATTAACTTTTTTGGCTCACTTTTGACAAATTATTTTTGAAGGACTTCATAATTCATATAAAAATATTAGCCCCTGATAATTACTGATTCCCTTTGATTAATCTGGCCTTAACGTTCTAATAGTTTACACACCTTGAAGAGATTTTTCTTTAACTCACGATGCAAATATACCAGTTATTTTCTGAATAAGATTTCAAGAGGAACATGCTTTATGTACACTGTTTACTGGGGAGTGGGCAAATCATCCCCCCTCATGATCCATGTGGAAGATCTTGATCTCAACCAACCCAGTGAGATTGAGTTGAATTTAGGAGTCCCATTTCTATCTCCCTCAGTTTACCACAACCTCTCTGGATCTCTGAATGGCCAATCAATGGAGCCATCCAGTGGCTGAATAACATACTGCAAGTAAACATACGAAGACTGCACCTGTAAAACATACGTAACAGCTTCACAAGGGGCTCCCTGTGCTCTAATATGGGAGATAGAGACTGGGACACACTGGGGATGGGGCAGGAATGCACCAAATGCAACTGGAACCCTAAGTCTGCAAGAGAGGATTTTGATGGCAATCTGCAGTCTGAGAGTGGAATATTCCATTCCTCCTACACCCCACAAACCTCCTTGGGTATTCTCAGACTGCTAACTGAGGAGAAAAATTTAGCCTTAAGCAACATTCATTTTAATGAAGACTATACTTCTCTCATCATATGTTGATGCTGCAATTATAGCCCAGCCACATTTTAGCAGTGCACAGTTCCCGCAGAATGTGTAGTTCAGCTGGTGCTGTTAACCTTATCCAGTTTATAAAACCGTAATTAATATTTATATGTAAAGTTAATAATGTTTAAAACCCACCAGAGCAATTATCAATGTCATCTCCAAGTGAGGGCATGTCGCTGTATGGGACCCTTTGACCTGTTTCACTTAGACAAAAAATGTCTAACAAAGTTTGTAAAGAAGAGAAAAAGCTACTGTTTCTTCAGAGTCAGTATGTGCTATCAATAATGGAAAGCTCACCATCTTCTCTAAGGAATGGAAGAAGTCAGTGAAAAACATTTAGTGAAATTTCTATGCTAGTTCAAGCATGGGGGCCTTCAAAATCTGGCATCACATCCCCTGTATGGAGCTCCTTTGCACACTTATCGTCCCTCATGTACTCATTGGGAACAAACCGACTGCTGACTTCTCAATTTCTTCATCTTCAAAAGACAAACCCAGGTCCCAGGCTGAGTTACCAGAGAAAAGCTTTGGCTTCCCTGTCTTGATTTTACTGGTGACCCAGGTTTGGAACAGATTTCAATGGATATGCATCTAGTAATGCACTGTCCTACAATAGTGATAGGGTGATCTCTTGGCCCGAGAGAAATCAATTCCAAAACTCCCTTTAACCTCAATAGAAGTAGGATTTTACTCATATTTTTGTGGCCTTATCAATGCAGAACTACATTATTTTGGGGTGAAAACATCTTTATTTCCCCTAACGTTTTCTGGCACAGGCAGGCTACATATCAATTCTTCTTTTACACAGAGATTTCTGTTTGGCATGCCATGAAAACTCGGACCAGTTAGTGAATTTTTAAACAGAAAGTCTAACTTGATGCAATTGGATTCTTTGTTAGGATGATCGTTAGGAGGGGGGGAAATAATTAGAGATTACATCTACTATAGAAATAGTCTTCAATGCAGTTGGACTTTGGAGCACTGTCAGACAGAGTTATGGAAGGTTAATGAGGTTTTTTGAATGCTGAATAATATATGCCTTTTTCTTCTCATCCCATATGCCAGAGAGAGGTTTCAATTTATAAAAATAGGAGTGAAGCTATTATAAATTGCCTGCTTCTTACTATGCATTTTCCCCTTCTTATGATCTAGGAATGAATAGCCATGTGATACCCTCTGTTATACAGAACAGAGGGAAGCCAACTAAAGTGAAAGACCCCCAACCATGAACTACCTTCACACAGTTTTGATCTTAAAGCAAGGTGGCTCCGGCCTCTAAGATCAACCTCTGCATGAGAATTGCATGGGGTTCAGCAAGTTCAGAGGCTGTGACCTGGGAATGCAGGGAATATTCACTCTCGGCAGCATTCCTTCGCCTCCAATGGCCTCTGGGAAATGCCCTTGTAAATGCAGCCCCAGAGTTATTTAATTTGAGTTGCCCCTTCCACTAGAACCTCTGGAAGGCACGTGCTTTAAAGGGTGGCTGCAGGTGGTTAGCCATGAGGCTGGGAACCAATTTGCAAATACAAGCATCCCAATTTGTGCAGATCTTGGGAGAAGCCACAGATCTTGCAGGCTAAACCCCTTTCTTATTCTTCGAAGAAATAATCACCGCCTTGTCAAATAAGATGATTTAAAGAAAAGACCTTGAATGGGAATGCACAAGATTTCCTCTCCTCTATCCAGTAAAAAAGATTTTCAATAAATCTATTTATGCCACGGTGGTACCATGTGAATGGAGAACAGCTAATGTCATACCAATAGTTGGGGGGAAGGGGGAAGTGATCCAGACAATTACAGACCTGTTATTCTAACCTCAGTAGTATGTAAGGCTTTAGAACAAATTGTGAAGGAAAGAATAATTAAATTCATGGAGTAATGGTAAAGGGGATGTAATGCAACTTGTGTTTATCAAAGTTACATCATGTCAGATGAACCTAATTTCCTGCTTTGAGATGAAAACCCATTTTTTAGATAAGGGAAATGCAATAGATTCAATATATTTGTATGTTAATAAAGCAATTGATATGGTACCACATGGGAAATTATTAGTTAAATTAGAAAAGATGGGGGATCATTAGACACTGTAAGGTGGATAAGGAACTGGTTAGAGCCGAGGGAAGAAAGCAGTGCTGAAAAGGGAATTATTGGACTGAAGGGAGGTTATTAGTGGATTTCTTCAAGGATGAGTTTTGGGACCATTCTTATTCAACATTTGTATTAGTGACCTTGGCACAGAAAGTTGGAGTGTGCTAATTAAATTGGCTGATTATTCAAAGTTGGGAGGCATCATCAATACAGAGGAGAATATCAAAAACATTATATAGGAAGATCTGAATGACTGAAAACGGGAGTGACTGAAATGAGATGAAACTCCACAGTCCGAAGTGCATGGTCATGCACTTAGAAACTAATAAGCCAGACTTTTGCTATAGGTTGAGAGTAACCAGTAGGAAGCGACAGAGGAGGAGAGAGACCTGGGTGTTTGAGTCGATCACAAGATGACTATGAGCCATGAACATGATGCAGCTGTGAAAAAGGTAAATGCGATCCTTGGACTGTCAGGTGAAGTATTCCCAGTAGAGCTAGAGAAACATAAATGTTATTGTACAAGACACTGGTGTAACCTCAGCTGGAATACAGGGTACAGTTCTGGGTCACACATGTTCAAGAAAGATTAATTCAAACTGGAACAGGTGCGGAGAAGATCTACAAGGATGAACAGGGGAATGGAGGGCCTATCTTATGGGAGGAGATTGGAGGAGCTTGGCTTACTTAGTCTAGTGAAAAGAAAGCTGAGAGAGGATATGATTGCTCTCTACAAATACGTCAAGAGGGATAAATACCTGGTAAGGTAAAGAGCTATTTAAACTAAAGGACAATGATATCACAAGAATAAACAGAAATGAACTGGCCATGAGCAAATTCAATTTGGCAGTCAAAAGAAGATTTCTAACCATGAGGGGAGCGAGGTTCTGGAACAGCCTCCCAATAGGAGTT
Source organism: Sternotherus odoratus (assembly GCA_032164245.1). Taxonomy (NCBI): domain Eukaryota; kingdom Metazoa; phylum Chordata; order Testudines; family Kinosternidae; genus Sternotherus; species Sternotherus odoratus. The sequence goes on along the minus strand of JAVMKO010000001.1, from coordinate 282,011,712 downwards.
CAGGAATCAGAGAGGTAGCCGTGTTAGTCTGGAATAGCAGAGGTAACAAAGTCCTGTGGCACCCTAAAGACTAACTATAAAGTTTTGAAGCATGAGCTTTCGTGGGCTAATACCCACTTCGTCGGATGCAAGCAGTGGAAGTGACCAATAGGAGTTGTGAGTGCGAACAACTTACATGGTTTTCAGGGAGAGGTGGACCATTAGGAGTGTGAATGTATGATGGGGTTGCTTGTGATAGTATGGGGTAGGGCTCAACAGCCCTGGGCATCAGTTCCAGTTTATGTCTATGGCATGTGTATGGGTCACTTTACAGAATTATCTGGTTATTTCTCAATTAATCCTTTTCCCTGCCATTGTGTTGGCCTGGGGCCACTGGTGCACTTCTATTCATTGTATGGCACAATAGTCTCATCTCCTGTGGGCTGTAATACTTTGGGTTAATTTCAATTGTTGGGTGTAGGGTGCAGGTGTTGGGTGGTGTTTGTGGCCTGTGATACACAGGAGGTCAGACTAAGTGATCCAATGGTCCCTTCTGCCCTTAAATTCTGACTCTATGAGATCTGTCGGACTACAGCTTGTTAACATTTTCAAAGTTTCAGAATTTTTCAATGATGCAATTTGATCTATCACCATGAACTTACAATGACATTTTCACAAATTGTCTCCCTCCCCTATTGGAGGGAGGTTGTGTGTTTACACACACACTGAAAAACTATTAATATTCTTCTCATGAGCATGATCAGGAGTCATAAGAGACTTTGGGCAGCTTTTGAGTAAATGGGGAGGGTATTTAAACACACCCAGAGAAATGAACATATCCATTGTTTATTGCCTCTACACGTCCTACATTTGACTAGGCCATTGCATGCCAAGGCAAGGTGAGTATTAGTCACTGGAGGTTGTTGTCATAGTTTCAGAGTAACTGGACCTGGGTCCTCCCTCTCTGTGCCCCACTCCAGGAGTGCCCAGTCAGGTCTCATGTCTCCAGCCATCACCTGCCTATGAACTGGGATCCTTCTCCTACACCCTTCTGACTGGGGGATTTAAGGTTGTGCAGTCCCCTGCCATCCTCCGTCTCCCTGAAAGCCAGCCCCTGTGCAATGTTCTCAGAGGACAATGCCAGTGTTTTTTTACCAGGAGTTGCAAATTACCACACAGCTCTAAGTACATTGATTCTTAAAGTAAAAGCATTGCAGAGAAAACAAAAATAACAAACATACTCTAAACACACCTGGAGTCACCCATTAGTCCAGGCTTGCTTTGGGGGGGGGGAGGGGCAGGGTGTCTCTTTTGGTCTGTTGGTCTCTGGAAAACCCAATTTGAAGCAATATATTTGCAGAGTTACTCCCTCACTGTGGTCACTTCTTTTCTGCATAGTCTTTTATACCTGACTTCATCCAGACTATCACACAAGTGCTTCCTAATAAACCTCTTGTCTTCATCAAAACTGCTCTAATCCTAGAAGACTCCTGTAATATTTAGCCTTTGATAGCTTGTTCCTCCTTGGAAACAAACCAAAGGTTTGGATTCTTTTCGGCCTATTTGGGACAATTTATTTGAATGACTGCACTACCCAGGTTTTAATAGAATTCTGTCTGCTTTGAATTTTAGGGAAGGGACCCATCTCTTCAGTCATGACTGAGTACATATGCAAGCTCATCTATCAGCTGTGCTTGCAGGATATTAGTATGCTGGTCCAGAGGTAAAACTTGATCACTTATAACATTCAAAATCATTTCTCTGCCAGGAGCATGCTCCTTTCATATATTTAAACCAGTATGTTTAAGCCGCATCTCCTAAATATAATTTCTATAGGTCTGTAGGTATTTGTTTTAGGCTAAAGAGATGGATCATGGTAATTTATTATCTGCTTCTTAGTAAAGAGCCCTGCTTAGTATAATGAAATTGGTGAAGTCCTCTTACTCAACTGCCAGAGAGTTGATTTCTTTTATTACCGTAAGATTACAATTTAAATTGAAATTAAATACTTTAGTCCTAATTGTGCCTTTTCTGTCCTAATTAGTCCTTTTCTGACTACTGACCAAGGAACTCCTTTAGAATACGAAAAATAGCATTATCCCTAAAGTAAGGGTGCACACACGCCTCTCTGCGCTTCAATGTGAAAAGTCCACCCAGAGCCTTCCCCAACCCCACTCCTGCTTGGCTTTCTGTGTCTCTTCTCGATGATCTGGCTCTACCGCAGCGAACCTCGATGAGCTAGTCAAAGACAGGGAACGGCTCGTGTTTCCTACGCATCCTGAGGCCGGAAATGAAATGGGTAGCTGTTCTGTCATGCAACATACCACAAGCCTTGCATGAGAAATGAAAGCGATGAAGAACAGAGAGCACGATAAACGAACGTCAGTGGGGTTAGAAGCAATTAAAAACAGCCCCCGGAAGACCCTGTGATAATCTGTATGCATTGCTGGAGCATAGACGGCAACAGGATTAAAGCACCTCGTGCTCCTTAGCAGGATCATGTGAGGACCTGCTGATTCCAACACAAGGCAACGTTTCCCGGCCAAGCTCTCCCTCGCTTTGCCTGGCTGATGCTCCAGCCGCACGGAGACTCTCAGCAATCCTCAGTCCATGGTAATCCCAGCCCTCTGCTTTTTTAAAAACATGTCCCTCAATAGCAGAAACCCCAGAAATTTTGAAGTGTGCAATTCTGCCAGAAGCTTAGGGGCAGTCGAAGGCTCCCCGTCCACTCCCAGTGCAATGACTGCAGTGCTGCGGCAAAGCAGGCATGGAGGGGCACTCCAGCTCCCTGCGTGCAGCACAGCGAGGCTCTGCATAGTCCAGCGGAGAAGAAGAAGAAAGGGGTTGTGGATGGTCTGGAACACAGACAACGTAACATCAGTTACAGCACGTAAATCCGGTGTCTGCAAACTCCCTCCCAGGGGAAATGCAGGGATCAGGGGCCCATTTCCAGATCAAGGGGTGGATGGGTTGCCGCGCTGTCCCAGGTTAACTCTCCCCTCCCCCCCCCCCCCTGCAATTTCCTTCCTGTAATTTCCCTTCTACAAAGTTTTACTAATGGAGGAAGCCAGGAAGCATGTCCTGGGCTGGTGCGAATTGTCATCATTGCACAGATTTCAGTATAGCTACTGGATGAGGATCTGCCCCTAAAAGTTTATGATGGGACCTTCTGTCAGAGAAGGGATGCTGTGAAGTTATTCTGCAGTGAACCAGGCTCCGAGGAAGAGAAGTGTTTTCAGTCTGAACACGTCCCCAAAACCAAATCCTTAATTCTGCAATGTATCCAACTTTCACACTTTATTTGGCCTCATTTTAATAGGGTCATTTTATGAGTCTCATATTGAGGGGGGGATAGATTAAAAATAAATTAATAAAGTTTATTTTAATACAGAGATTTTCTGTGTTTATTTAATTCAACAGACTTCATCCATTCAAAAAAAAATCATCATCCTAATGCACATAAGCAAACAAGGAATTAAAACGGCTGTCACTATTTCTGTATCCAAGTTTTACTTGCTCCACAGTTGCCAGAGGGAAATGATCATATGACAGGCAGAAGATGACTGCTTATAAGAAGTCTGTGTATGTTGAACACTACAGGGGCAGGGGAAAGTAAATCACTTGGATTTCACCCAGAACATGTGATAATCAGATTAACAGAGAATTGTGTGTACGTGTTGTGGATGGCAAAGGAGATTTAAGGGTGCACGGTTTAAAAAAAAGAAAAGAAAGAAAAGTCAGGAGTGAAACTTTCCCACCGGAGGGGGAAAAATTCCTTCATCCGCAGATCTGTGGCAGGGGCTAGATCTATTCATGCACTGAGCCACAGCACTGAAGGTTGCTTGCTGTTGTGTGAGGATGTCTCTCTTGGCCCTGGGTTTCCTGCTGGGGATTCTGCAGCCTTCATCCGGGCAGTTCCCCCGAGTCTGTGCATCTTCAGAGACCCTGCAGAGGAAGGAATGTTGCCCACTGTGGGCTGTGGATGGGTCACCTTGTGGGGAACTCTCTGGTAGGGGCTCCTGCCAGGAGATCCTTTTGTCCCGTGCCCCCCTTGGGCCGCAGTTCCCCTTCACAGGGGTGGACGACAGAGAGGACTGGCCGGCTGTGTTTTATAACAGGACTTGCCAATGCAACAGCAACTTTATGGGAATCAACTGCGGGGAGTGCAGGTTTGGCTTCTCAGGGCCCAAGTGTGCCGAGAGGAGGATGCTCATGAGAAGAAGCATCTTCCAGCTCAGTAGCAGAGAGAAGAATAAGTTCCTCGCCTACCTCAACTTGGCAAAGCACACCCCCAGCCAGGACTATGTCATCGCCACCGGCACCTATGCTCAGATGAACAATGGCTCGACTCCCATGTTCAGGAACATCAACGTTTATGACCTCTTTGTATGGATGCATTATTACGTCTCTCGTGACACCTTGCTAGGTGGGTCAAGCGTATGGAGAGATATTGATTTTGCCCATGAAGCCCCAGGTTTTCTACCTTGGCATCGGCTGTTCTTGCTGCTGTGGGAACACGAGATCCAGAAGATCACAGGAGATGAGAACTTCACCATCCCTTACTGGGACTGGCGAGATGCCAAAGGCTGCGATGTCTGCACCGACGAGTTGATGGGAGGCAGACACCCCACTAACCCTCAGTTACTCAGCCCAGCATCCTTTTTCTCCTCGTGGCAGGTAAGGACTGGTTGGTAGGGAGGGTGGGCTGGAAGAGTGGCTTTATGCTAAGAGATCTGATACATTACATGCTAATCGACTTGTGGCAAGAGGGAAATCTAATTCACCAAAAAATATCCTACATCGCCTTTTCAGTGCACCAGTGCACATAAAGCACGGTGAATAACACGGCGTTGCAATGGTACTGGATAGAGACATCCAGCTGAGAGAAAGTAGGGCATTTGTATGCAAGTCGCCCGGTGCCCAGCCTCTTCATGGCAGTGTTAGTGTCTGAGCAATGGAAACAAAGGCACGGAGTTGACATCAATGTGCTCTGCAGTCTGAAAGGCTTTCCACCCCCTGCCCACTCACAACCTCTTTTTCCAGCCAAGATTTTTAAACTATCCAATTAAGCTTATCTAGTTTAAAGTGAAAAGTCTTTAGTGCACCCAAAAGGATTGGCTATGCTGTTAACAGCCGTCATTTCCAAATCAAGTCCAGTGATTTATTCCAAAGAAAAATAAAAGCTAATCTCCCTGCTAAAATGGGCTAAGAATTTAGCACTGAGAGTATCCCTACAGTTCACCTGAATCAATAAAGTAATAGAGCCTTGCTTATTTGTCTAGCAGAAGCAGATCCAATATACATTGTGGTGTCCAAGTGCTATGCACTTTTGGAGTTTAAAACTTTAAAGGTTAAGTCCTTAGCTGGTGCAAACTGGCATCATTCTGTTGACTGACTTGGAGATGCACCAATTTATACCAGATGAGAATCTGGTGCTTTGTTTCCACGATTTAATGGACCGTAGGACAAATTCACTAATATGCTCCAGCAGCTCTTTGATGCTCTGGCATCACAAAGCAAAGACAAACTGGGCTAACGTCCAGTTGGTGAACTGGATTTCTAACTGTTTTGCATCACCAGAGTAGCACAAAGTAGTCAGAATATACCAGTGAATCTGTCCCTGTAATTTGAACAGATGAAATGGCTCCTTTCAGATACAGCAGTGTAATCAGAGTATTGGATTTCAGTGGAATTCCTCTGGACTGACACCGGTTCAGAACCAAAACCAAACCAATATATAGACTACCAGCAGCCAGAAAGGGGTCATTTGTCACAGAGTGTGGTTTTCTCATTCCAACAAAATGTGAGACTAGTGAAGTCCCGCAGAACTTTATTTGTATAGTCCCATATGTGCCTATGGCACGTAAACATGTGGGGTGAGATCCTGGCTCCACTGAAGTCAGCGGGCATTTTGTCATTAACTTCAGTGGAGCCAGGATTTCACCCAGAGAATACAGCAGCCCCGCATCTGATTTCTCACTGCTCTCAGGAACATGAAGTTAATGCAGTTGCACCAGTGTGAAACTGGTGTAAGCGAAACTAGAGTCAGGCCTGTTGTGCCTGTCCTGTAGAGTGTGAAGTCTAATTAAGACATATATAGCACACTGGATGTCAGATCAGTAGTAACAGGGTGCAGATATTATTACAGAATTAGCACGTTTCCAGCGGTCTTCACATGCATGCAATACTGTTTTCCTACAAAGCAGGAGGGGTCAGAGAGCAGTGCTTTGCTTACCCTTTCAAAGGTCTGATGGATACAGCTAGATATGTATAGCTTCCCTATCAACGTAGTATCTGAGCACATAAAAGCTTTGCTACAGTACATTTAAAAACCAGCGGTGTTCTATAATTTACCATTTCAGGCTGGCTGTCATTCAGATATCCCATAAATGAAGCAAAGCTTCTCTGACAAGACAAATCTCATCAGAATAAAATCTTTGTATGCCTTGAGCACAAAAGTGCGGCTGTGGGGGAGGGGGGAAGGCAGCATTTTAGTTTTGGGGTAAAGCTTCCAAAAGCCCCACAGTCCCATTGTCAAGATTTCCAAAGTCACTGTTGAAGATGGGGTTTAAGCAGTTAGGTCACTTGGTAACATAGCAAAAAGTGCCTATTTGTTGAAACTTTCAAATCAGTTCTAACTAGGACTTTGCATTCAATGGCTCTGATTCTCCTTTAACGTCTCTGTGCAACGTTACCGACGTCAGTGGATTTACTCCTGAATTACAATGGCAAGATAGCAAAATCTGGTTTTGAATTGGGGAGCACGTGACCCATGTACAAGTTAGACTAATGTTCCCTCAGTACAATGGTTCTCAAACTATGGGGCAGGTCTCCCAAGGGAGTCACGGGAATCTGCCAAGGAAGGTGTGAGCTGGGTGATTTATTTTTTTTTAATAAAGAACTCTGGCTGTCAGATCTGGGGTGACTGGGGCTTGTGCAGAAGAGTCGTTCACAGCCAGGAGGTGGGGGGACTGGATAAAGGGAGCAGCCAGAGCCCCACCACCTCAGTGCTGACAGCCGAAGCCCTGCCACCCTGTGGTTCTCCTTCCCTGCCCCCTTAAACCCTCACCAAGAAGCAGCCAAGGCTTGGTCTGTCCTTTCCCCTGCCAAGTCCCTCGCCAGGAGATGGCAGCCAGTCAGCCCCAGGGTGGCAGCAGCAGCGCAGAAATAAGGGTGACAATGGAGCACTAAGTCTGCTGGGAAAAGTAATATTGACAAATATCACTTTTCACATTGCCACCCTTACTTCTGCGCTGTTGCAGGAGTAAGGGCTGCTTTCGGAGCTGGGTGCCTGGCCAGCAGCTGCTGCTCTCTGCTCCGCTTTCAGAGCTGGGTGATGGTATATGCACGTGTGCAGGGGCATAAGCGACTAGAGACACAAAGAAAGGGGGCATGATCAAATCCATTTGAGATCACTGCTTTAGTAGCTCTGAGGCCAAATATTACTCTGGCTTACAATTAGAGATGGGTAGAAAATAGTATTCCAGACCCACACCATTTTTTACAGTCTGCATTTGGATGAAACCAAGACCTTTCAAAGACTTTTAGCCCCCAGAAAAAGAAAGAGAAGAAATATGATACTGACTCCATAGTCCATTGGTTGGGCACTGTGGATGGTCCAAGTTCATGTCCCTCCTTTCAATCACATAGAATAGGGACTTGAAGTTAGATCTTCTCCATGCCAGGTGAGGACCTTAACCTCTGGGCCATTCTTGGGTGAGTCATTTGGTTCTCCCCCTCCACCCCAATCCTGGACCTGGACATTTTTCCCAACAAAAGTTTCATCGCAACAGACAGTCTCATGGAAAGCTTTGGTTTCAACAGATTGCCATTTTCTGACAGAAAAAGGTTTGCCAGAAAATTCCCAACCAGCTTTACTTACAATGGAGTAACTCTGAAGTCAATGGAGTGCCTTAGTCTGACACTAGAATCAGAATCTCACTCCAGAAAACTAAAAGGAAACAAACAGTCTTTGCTTCAGGTGGAAGGCAGCCATAGATCTAGTGCCATGTATGCTGATTGCCAAAGCACTGCCAGTCAAATAACAAAGGACACACTAATAATGGGGTGGAGGGCTGAGAGAGGTGTAGGAATTCAGGTTTTTAATAGGGTAATCTAAATGATAAAGCGGAGAAGAGAAACATCTAAAAATGACTTTAAAATACAGAAGTATCACAGTGTACTTTTAAAATCCACAATGCCCTTTCAAAATGTAATAAAATAATGACTGCGTATTCTGCAGCATTAGGAAAATTAAGACACAGTGGCACACTCAAGGGGTTGTTATGGATTTGTTTAAAAAAAATGTAAAGTGCCTATTTGTATCACAGCATCTCGTTCTAAAGAAAGGAGCAAAATTCTTTATTCCATTGCAAAGTTACTATGGCAACATGGATACCCAGACCTGCTTGCTGAAATTCTACCTCCCCCCTCTCACTTTTTCTCTTCCGCATGCTACTGCTACCACTTAGTTGAGTGAATTATCTGTCCATGGTTTTTTCTCGGGTTTATCATCTAAGAAAGACTTCTGACTCCGGCTTCTGTTTGGAACAGCTAATATGTTTGTTTTTTTCTCTAGACTTTACCTAATCCTTGCCGATGTTTGTAACTAATGGCTGAACTACTGCCTTTAGATTTGTCTTAAATAAAACCCATATGCACGCATTAATGCTGTACTGAGGTCTACAATCTTGTGCAAATCCAGGGCAAGGGAGAAAGAAAGCAAAATCTTTGCATGGAAGCTTGAGAAGTGACTTTTGGGGTTTAGTTCTTCATGATCATTGACTAATAGAAATAAGCACTGTGCCCTGTTTGAATGTTTCTGGTCCACAGTCTGCTCTCTGGTGCACTGGTGTAAATTTAGAGTCACTCTATGAAAGTCTGTGGAGTTACCAAGGATTCACTCTGGTGAAAGTAAAAGCAGAGTTTGACTCATTTTATTGAAATGGAGCTTTAGAGTCAAATGGGTTTGGGTGCCAGGTACATTACAGACAAATAAGGCAATACCAGTATAAATTTTAGCCGGAGTCACTAGTATATATTGACTGTGTTGTTCCATTCCTGTAATGGAAAGCAGCTCGATTGGATTGGGCCTGGTGTACTCTGGCACCTTGAAAAATAGATTGACCTAGAGGAAGTAATTGAACCGAGTGGATTAAGTTCTGCTTTCAGTCACAGCAATGTAAGGTCTTCACTCCAGTCTCAATTCTCCACCACCCTGGCAAATGCAGCTGAATCAGTACGATAGTATTTTTCCACCCTGGATGTGGGCGGGAACGATAACAGTGAGCAACTCCTGTATGGGGTGTGTAAGTTGGATAGTTCTTTTTTAACTAAGGACCAGGCACAGAACATTCATCACAGAGATGGATTAATGGCTGCATAATTAAAGGGGCCACCAGGGCATCATTCCAAGCACAATTTTCTACCCACATTCAAAGCCTGTAAAAACAAAACAAAACAAAAACCCTCCAATCACCAAACCAAAAAAAAGCCAATCCTCCTTTGTGCCAGTATTTATTGTGGCTTTAAGTGTTCTCAGGCAAAAGCAGATTTTTTTAAAAAGTCCATAAAATTGCAAGCATTATTTTAAAGATATTTGCTTAGCAAAAACCTCCCCTGGCCCCCCCAAAACCCCTCACATCTCATCTCTCATATTTGTGCAGGGCTGTCTGCTTATTTGGCTAGTTTGACCAAACCTGGACAGGAAGGATGCTCCCGAGCATAGGGCACTAGCCAAGGGATACATCTACACAGCATTTTTGGAGCAAGCAAAAGCAAGCTTCCCAGGCAGAATTGGGCTAGTGAGGCTCACAGTAGTGCTCTTAAAATGCCTGTACAGACAGCACTTTAAAGTTGCAGCTCGGGCTCTGAAACCGACACCGCTCCCTGCTACAGGTACCCATATCTCAGAAACTGCTTATGCCTCTGACTGCAATTTACAACACAATAAGTTTAAGACCATATCTGCTGCACAGGTTCATTATCAAAAGAAAAATAAAAATAAAACCCTGACAGCTGTTTGTGAGCAAGTAGCTGTCAATCAGGTGGTCATCAAGATTAGTCTCCTTGCTGTCTACTTACAGAGATTTTAAGTCTGAAACATGCTGTGTTACAGAGAGATTAGAATCTACATGCCAAGCAGAAATGAATCTACATGCTGTGTTCCATGGCGATTAGGCTCTATGTGCCGCAGAGAAATGAATAGATAGAAATCCGCCAAACAAGAAGCATGGGCCAGATTCTCCCATCACTTATACAGCTGTAAACCCAAAGTAATTCCACTGATTTCATTCCCTGGATTTATTTTGGATTCAAGAGAGTTTGAAAGAGAGTTTGGCCTATAGTTGCTAGTTTGTTCCCACATATGTAGCAACAGCTGTAAAGAATGGCCAAGTACAAAAAAATAAACCTCAGTGACAGAAATGATCAGAAGTGTAAAAATTCCCAGGTCAGGTTTTTCATCAATGCTAATGAATTCAATGAAAAGGGATCTGACCTATAGGAGGCTGGATCTGTGTATTTGGGGTGCAGGCGTGGCCACACCAAAGAGGCATGGCCCAGCGCCAGAAAAGCAGCAATGTCATACCCTGACAAACCAGAAGGGAAATACCAGCAAGAGTGAATGAATCTTTTGGCAGTGATTCGCAATAATCTCCGCTCTGTACTAGCAAACCCCAGCTCTGTTGGGAGGTAAGATGTCTTCAGGCATTGGACTGTCCATCTGCACAGGGAGGAATTTCAATCACAGTTCACTGACAGACAACATACCTTACAGAGGTTGGGTTTGCTTCACTCTTGTCATTTTCAGTAGCTCCTTTAATTTATGCATATGCAGTAGGGGTCAGAAATTCATAGACAAGATAACTTATCACCTAATGACCTGGTAGAATTGTCTCTTACAATCTCTTTGAAGCTTTACTTCTAAATTTTTCTTTTATTCAGTCCATTTGCTAATCTATCTTTTCAGCCCCACAACTGTTTGAAAAAGATCTTCATGTGCTCTTAGTTGGGTATAAATATGCACAATCTCTATCAGAGTTCCACACTCTGTTTTAAAGCCAGCACATTATTACAATAGGATCCCTAGTGTTCAGCTTGTTCTGTTACGGCATCTCCCTGCGTGTGGTGAGCGAGTTGCATTTGGATGCCACCCAATGAAGGCCTGATTATGCCAGGCCCTAATGAAGCCATGTAGAGTCAAACCCCTGGGCAGGCTCCGTGCATCTATTTCAGGTGTGAGGTAACAGCTGGGGCTGCACACCTAATCCCACTCCCAAGAAAGCAGGTGGGGATGTCCAGAGAAGGACAGGAACAGATTAGGGTGACCAGATGTCCTGATTTTATAGGGACAGTCCCGATTTCTGGGTCTTTTTCTTATATAGGATCCTATTACCATCCATCACCACCCCCCGTCCCGATTTTTCACGTTTGCTGTCTGGTCACCCTAGAGTGAATAGAGTTTTGGCTCTCTCCACTCAATATGTTGGCCAGTGGAGCTGAAGGGAAGTACAGTTTCTCGGCCGTCTGGCTAAGAAAGCATTATCTAAAAAGTTATACCTAGCAAAGAGGTGGTATGAATTATCCCCTGGGAGCAACGCAGTGAAAGATTTGCGAGGCTGAGTTACGCACCACCCTCCATGAAGGCAATGAGCAGAGGCTCAGTCTAGCCCTCAGTTTATTCTCCCTTTAACATGTAGATCAGTGCATATTTGAAAATATTCATCACAATTAACACAAAATCTTTGGCTTACTGTTTGCAAGCAGTGCATGTCACTGTTCCCATTGGTTTAACTTTAAAGAATTGTCACAACTAATGCTGGCATTAACTGCAAATATTTCATTTTTTAAGACAGGAAGCAATTTACAACAGTTTAAGACAAGACTGAAGAAAGTCCCACAAGGGTGTAGGGACAAGTGCAGAATCCAAGCCTATGAGTTTGAGATTAAAAACCCAACAGCTTTAAGGAACGGTGCGAGTCACAGTAACTGCTACCAAACTTTTACAAATACAGTAAAACCTCGATATAACGGACTAATTCGGGCGAGGGGGTGTCCGTTAAAGCCGAAAGTCCGTTATATAATAAAGTAGGTTTTCCAAATGCGTATGTTAAAAAATTGACAAATTAGTTAGTTTACCTGTTTTTACTTATGTAGACATGTTTGTGTAATTAAAATTAAGTATGTATGAAAAGTTTAATTTCACAGAAAAGTTTTCTATACAGTAGACTCTCAATTATCTGGGATGATTGGGAAAACCTTAATCCCAGTTAATAAAATCCCAGATAATCACGCCTCTACTGGGGGGGGGGGGGGGAGTTTTCCGCCGGCCGCCCTGGGGGTGGGGTGGGATGGTGGTGGTCCCACCACCTGCCCGTCAGCTCCCCTGCTAGCCTGGGTGTAGGAAGCCCTGGCTGGCAGCGGGCTGAGACCCCGGGTGGCAGGAGCCTGGGGGGAATCCCAAAGTGGCAGCAGGTTGAGTGCTCATCCCGCCGCCACTTTGGGCTCTCTCCCCAGGCTCCTGCCGCCTGCCCCAGTCAGCTCCCGCTGCCAGCCTGGGTGTAGGAAGCCCAGGCTGGCAGCGGAAGCTGAGACCCTGGCTAGCAGGAGCCTGCGGGGAAACTCTAAAGCGGCAGCTGGCTGAGCGCTCAGCCTGCCGCCGTTTGGGGGTTTCCCCCCACTGGCCCCTTGCCAGCTGGGGTCCTGCCTTCTGCCCCAGTCTGCTCTCGTTGTCAGCCTGGGTTCCTTGCACCCAGGCTGTGAGCGGGAGCTGAGTGGGGCAGGTGGCAGGAGCCTGGGGAGAGAGCCCAAAGTGGCAGCAGACTCAGCACTGAGCCTGCTGCCGCTTTGGGCTTTTCCCCCCAGGCTCTTGCCAGCCAGGGTCTCAGTCCGCTGCCAGCCTGGGTTTCCTACACCCAGGCTGGAAGCAGGCTGAGACCCCAGCTCGTAAGGGGCCAGTGGGAGAAGCCCCAAAGCAGCGGCAGGCTAAGGACTCAGCCCGCCGCCGCTTTGGGGCTTCCCCTACCAACCCGTTTAGACATCCCGATTAATCCGCAGCCCGGCTAACCCGCGCCCGGCCGGGTGTCTACTGTAACAGTGAATTAATAACAAAAAATAACCTGTTAATTTAATTATAAGCAAATCTTGGTTAAAAGCATTTTAAAATTAACAGGGTGTTAATTTTCACATATGATATACAGACCGGAAATTTTGTCCGTTGAATCCAAAGTCCGTTAAATCGAGGTCTGCAAAATCGAGGGTTTACTGTATTTCCCAACCTTAATATTCCATTTGAGAAAGTGGCGAATCAGACCCTTTTTCTTGGGCGAGTTCCTCAGCTGGTGCAAATTAGCAAAGTTCACTGAATTGTGCTAAGAGATGACGTGAAGGGCTCTACACAGGAACCTATCTCCAGAGCATAAGAAGTTTTATTAAACACAGGAACCATGCTACATATTCTTGAGTGCCATCTACTGGCACTCACTCTCTCTCAGCTATTTATATAAATTGAGCTACAGTGCACGTCCATAACAACTTCAATGGAGCTGCACTGATTTATGCTTGCTGAGGCACATTTTCCATAGTTTTTAAGGCCAGAAAGGCCTACTATTATCATCTAGTCTGACTTCATACATATCACAGGCCACAGATATCACCAGTAATTTCTGCATTAGGTCTGTAACTTTCATGTGAAGTACTGAATGCCATTGCTAGAAACACAACCGGTCTAATTTTAAGACCAGATTGTCTGATTTGTGGCTCAAAACAAGAGAGAAAATCAGAGCCAGTCATTTTCACTCCCTTGTCTTAAATCAACATTTCTTGAGCCAAAGCTACTTCATTTCTTATAAGCATACCACCTCTGCTGGAATGCATATAAGAAGCCAGACAAGTAATGATGGCTCAGTTGAGAAGTGGATGGAAATATTTGAGACTATCTATTTGTAGAACGAATCATGATAAAAATCCCAGGTTACTTCTCTTATGCAACAGTTGAGATGGGGAAGAACTGCTATGCATAGGAGCTTCTATGACCACTCTACTACAATACTCAAGGAGCTGACTGAGGAGATATCTGAGCCATTAGCAATTATCTTTGAAAAGTCACAGAAGATGGGAAAGATTCCAGAGGACTGGAAAAAGGCAAATATAGTGCCCAGCTATAAAAGGGGGAATAAGGACAACCTGGGCATTATAGACCAATCATATTTACTTTAGTACCCAGAAGGATAATGGAGCAAATAATTAAGCAATCCATTTGTGAACACCTAGATGATCATAGGGTGATACGTAACAGTCAGCATAGTTTTGTCAACAACAAATCATGTCAGACCAACCTAATAGCTTTCTTTGACAGGGGGAAGCAGTAGATGTGGTATATCTTGAATTTAGTAAGGCTTTTGATACTGTCTTGAATGATCTTTTCATAAATAAACTAAAGAAATACAACCTAGATGGAGCTATTATAAAGGTGGGTGCAAAACTAATCGCAATCTGTTCCCAGAAAGTAATCATCAGTGGTTCACAGTTATGCTGGAAGAGCATAATGAGTTGGAGGATGTGCCAGTGCTTTGGAGGACAGGATTAAAATTCAAAATGATCTGGAGAAACTGGAGAAATGTTCTGAAGTAAACAGGATGAAATTCAATGAGGACAAATGCAAAGTACTGTATTTAAGACCACTCACTTGCACACATACAAAAGGGGAAATGACTACCTAGGAAGGGGTACTGCGGAAAGGGATCTGGGGGTCATAGTGAATCACAAGCTAAATATGAGTCAACAGTGTAACTCTGTTGCTAAAAAAGCAAACATCATTCTGGGATGTATTAGCAGGAGTATTGTAAGCAAGACACGAGAAGTAATTCTTCCACTCCACTCTGCACTGATTAGGCCTAAAACTGGTGCATTGTGTCGTGTTCTGGGACCCACATTTCAGGAAAGATGTGGACAAATTGGAAAAAGTCCAGAGAAGAGCAACAAAAGGGATTAAAGGTCTAGAAAACATGACCTATGAGGGAAGAATGAAAAAAATTGATTTATTTAGTCCAGAGAAGAGAAAACGAAGTGGGGACATGATAACAGTTTTTAAGTACATAAAAGGTTGTTACAAGGGAGAGGGAGAAGAATTGTTCTTTTTAATCTTTGAGGATAGGACAAGAAGCAATGGCTTAAGTTGCAGCAAGGGCAGTTTAGATTGGATATTAGGAAAAACTTCCTAACTGTCAGGGTGGTTAAGCACTGGACTAAACTGCCTAGGAAGGATGTGGAATCTCCAACATTGGAGATTTTTAAGAGCAGGTTGGACAAACACATGTCAGGGATGGTCTAGAGAATACTTAGTCCTGCCATGAGTGCAGGGGACTGTGCTAGACAACCTCTTAAGGTCCCTTCCAGACTCATGATTCCACATCACCAGAAAATCCCTCGTACAGGAAATGACTGATGGACAACCTTAAAGCACTCATGCATTGGTGATATTGGCACAAAGCAGGTGCATGCTAGATAACATTCCCAGATCTGAAATCTAATCTTTTAAGAAAATCATGCTGTAGTATGACACTATTTAGTATATTCCCATTTAAGATCATTATATGGCCCCCATTGACACAGTATGAGTGCATCTCAATCTTCAAAGTATTTATCGTCACAATACCCCTGTGAGGTAGGGAAGTGAGGTTATCCTTATTTACCAGGTGTGGAAATGAAGGACACAGACACTAAGCAACTTGCCCATATTCACACAGGAAGACTGTATCAGAGCATAAAACAGAGACAATTTAAGATGACAAACCAATGTGCTCTTTTCCTTATTTGAGCCAAGGACCATTTGTGCTTACTCAATGGGACAACTTGTGATTTAAGATATTGCTCGGTGTACCAAGTACCAGAATCAGGTCTCAAGTACAGAAAAGATGCCCCCAAACAGATGATCCAAACACAAGACTGGTTATCTTCACCCACTTTTTAGGAAATAAAAGCCAGATTTCTGCAGTGACATCCCTGCAAGCCCACTGATGTCAAAGGGACAAATTCACTGCTGCCATGAACAGGTTCAACTCCATTCTGTGGGGTTGTGACTGATTACATTAGTAGTAATGAATTTGGCCCAGACACACAGCATGGGAGTAAATATTCACTACAGAGGTACGTAAGGGAATTTCCCACACCTGTGCCAATCGTTTTAGGTGACAAATCTGAGGAACTGTCCCAAATTGAGGGGTCATTAGAGGAGGTTTTGGAACAAATTTATACATTAAACAGTAATAAGTCACTAAGACCAGATGGGATTCACCCAAGGGTTCTGAAGGAGCTCAAATATGAAATTGCAGAACTACTAACTGTGGAATGTAATCTATCATTTAAATCAGCTTCTGTACCAGATGACTGGAGGATAGCAAATGTAATGCCAACTTTTTTAAAAGGCTCCAGAGGCTGCTAAGCCTAACCTCAGTGCCGGGCAAATTGGCTGAAACTATAGTAAGGAACAGAATTATCAGGCACATAGATTAACATGATTTGTTGGGGAAGAGTCAACCTGGGTTTTGTAAAGGGAAATTATGCTTCACCTACTAGAATTTTTTGAGGGCAAACAAATGTGGAGAAGGTGTTTCCAGTAGATATAGTGTACTTAGACTTTCAGAAAGCCTTTGACAAGGTCCATAACTAGGAAAAGTAAGCTGTCATGCAATAAGAGGGAAGATCCTCTCATGGATCAGTAACTGGTTAAAAGTTAGCAAACAAAGAACAGGAATAACTTATCGATTTTCAGAATTGAGAGAGCTAAATAGGAGTGTCCCCAAGAGGTCTGTACTGGGAGCAGTGGTGTTAAAAATGATCTGTAAAAAAGGGTAAATAATGAGGTGGCAACATTTGCAGATGATACAAAACTACTCAGAATAGTTAAATCCAAGACAGACTACGAAGAGTTACAAAGAGATCTTGAAAAACTACATGACTAGGCAACAAAATGACAGATGAAATTCAATGTTGAAAAATGCAAAGTAAGGCACCTTGGAAAACATAATCCCCACTATACATACAAAATGATAGTGTCTAAATTATCTGTTGCCTCTCAAGAAAGAGATCTTGAAGTCGTGAATAGTTCTCTGAAAACATCTGCTCAATAGGCAGTGGCAGTCAAAAAAGCTAACAATGTTCGGAATCATTAGGAAAGGAATAGATAAAACAGAAAATATTATAATGCCTCTATATAAATCCATGGTACACCCACATCTTGAATACTGCATACAGAGCTGGTCGCCACAGCTCAAAAAGATATATTAGAATTGGAAAAGGTACAGAGAAGGGCAACAAAAATTATTAGAGGTGTGGATCATCATCCATATAAGGAGAGATTATAAAGACTAGGTCTTTTGAGCTTGGAAAAGAGATGAATAAGGAGGAATATGATAGAGGTCTATAAAATCTTGACTGCTGTAGAGAAAATGAATAAGGAAATGTTATTTACTCCTTCATATAACACAAGAACTGGGGATCACCCAATGAAATGAATAGGCCAAAGGTTTAACACAAACAGAAGGAAGTATTTCTTCACACAATGCACTGTCAACCTGTGGAGCTCCTTGCCAGGAGATTTGTGAAGGCCAAAACTATAACAGGGTTCAAAAAAAGAACTAAACAAGCTCACAGAGGACAGGTCCATCAGTGACTATTAGCCAGCATGGTCAGGGATGCAATCCTGTGTTCTGAGTGTCCCTAGCCTCTATTTGCCAGAAGCTGGGAGAGGACAACCGGGGATAGATCACTTGACGATTGCCTGTTTTGTTCATTCCCTCTGAGACACCTGGCATTAGCTATTGTCAGAAGAGAGGATACTGGGCTAGATGGACCACAAGTCTGACTCAGTATGGCCATTTTTATGTTCTAAAAGAGAGCTAAATTTGCCCCAGCCCAAGTGGCAAGTGCATGTACATTTCATATGGGGAAAAATACATAATTTCAAAATGTTAAGTGTGTGAAATTTACACACACTTACAAGAGAGTCATTTTTGTAGTTTGAAACTAATACAAACATCATTTCTTATACACGGGTTATCACATTTGCATTTTCTGCACTGGCTTTTATAGGTCAAAGAACTTATTCTGAAAAGTAAAACAATGTTTGCTTT
Source organism: Sternotherus odoratus (assembly GCA_032164245.1). Taxonomy (NCBI): domain Eukaryota; kingdom Metazoa; phylum Chordata; order Testudines; family Kinosternidae; genus Sternotherus; species Sternotherus odoratus. Next base: position 281,993,602 of record JAVMKO010000001.1, on the reverse strand, counting down.
TATCCTTTTTGTAACCAAGACAACTGTGCTGATGGAAAATATTTTACACAGGTAATTTGCAGCCTATCGGAGGAGTACAATAGCCAGCAGACTTTATGCAATGCCACCAACGAAGGCCCTATACTTCGAAACCCTGGGAACCATGATAAAACAAGGACTCCTAGGCTCCCATCTTCAGCTGACGTTGAATTTTGTCTAACGTTGACCCAGTATGAATCTGGCTCCATGGATAAATTGGCCAATTTCAGCTTCAGAAACACTTTGGAAGGTAACACATTTTATTCTACTATGACATTTCCACTCATAGAATGATCCTTTCCAGGGATGTAGAATAATGCTGTTTCAAGATGGAAATTCTAACTTATAAGTAAACCTTGGGCAGCTTGGACTGATTTCATGGGGTGGAATTGATAATATACCTGATGTCACCATTTCTCCTGGAAATCATTAAGGAAGGGTATGTCTCCACAGCAGCTAGGAGATGTGATTCCTAGCTTAGGTAGATGCTCTAACTCTGCTCAAGCTAGTGCCCAAAAATCGCAATGTGGCTGCACAGCACACATGGTGCCTCGGGCTAGCCACCCAAATACAACCCCAACCAAAGGTGTGTGCTTGGGTGGCTATCCTGAGCCACTGTGACCACACTGCTATTCTTAGTCTGCTAGCATGAGCACAGCTAGCACATATACATTCACCCACCCTGGGAATCACACCTCCCAGCTGCTGCATAGACATATCTACAGAGAGTATGTCTATACTGCAACTATCTGCACTTTGGTGCCGAGTCTCAGACCCCCAGTCAATTGACTCCGATTTGTGGGGTTTGGGCTGAGGGGCTAAAAATAGCAGCATAGATGTTTCTGTTTCCGCTGGAGCCTGGGCTTGTAAACCGGGTGCGGGGGGTGGGTCTCAGAGCCCAGTGTCCAGCCCCAGCAGGAATGTCTACACTGCTATTTTTAGCCCTGCTGCCCAAGCCACACAAACCCAAATCAATTGACCCAGGCACTAAGACTCAGTGCTGTGGGGTTTTCTTTGCAGTGTGGACATATCCACAGTTAGAGATTAGGTTAAGTCTTGAGACATGAGGTTTAATATCCCTTCAAAAATGCACAGTATTGGAAAAAAGTGACATCGCCTCCTATGGAAGTGGTATAGTAAAATAAGGACAAACTTTTACACCAAGAGATGCGCCAAAAAGAGGATCAGTAGTTAGAAATTTGGTCATCCTTTTTAGTGTACTCAGAGGAGGAAAGCACCTCAGCCAGCCAAAATCTTTAGCCAGGTTCCTTGAATATTAACCTGATCTTGAGTAATAAGAAATAGAAGATGTAGCATGTTAACATTTTATTGCAATTTTGCCTCAATGACAAGTTGCAGAAGGCACGATTAACTATAAGCCCGTCCCTTTTTGAATCTTGCTACCTCACTAATGATGCTGGAAGATTATATTTATAAAATGTGTGTATTAACTGTTTCAGTGCTGCCTCCTATGCCCAGGGCATGGGGCAGGACAGGTTTCTATTAATACCGCATATAGTTGGCAGGTATGTAACCTTCTCACAGAACATGGAGACAACAAGGGCCACAATCAGATTCCACCACAACCCTGAAGTTGCAGCAAGCACCAGCAGTTGAAGCCTTTACATTTATGCATTATTATTATTAATTATGATCATTCTCGGTGCGATGGTGGGTGCTATAAAACACTATACCCCATTCACAACACTGAATGACCCAAGTCCTGGAAATAGTTTGTGCTTGATGCAGTGGAAAATGGGGAGGCAGTGGAGTTTTTGGAAAGAGGAAGGTGATAGGGCTAGAGAGACAAGCCAGCGAACCAGGATTTTTTTCTGCTGTATTTTGAGTGGATTTAAGTATTGGGAGGCAGGGTGAGATGATGTCAAGGTCAGAAGGGTGGGGGATCAAAGTAATCAAAACTCTAAGTCAGAGTTTAAGCAGCATGGACAAAGAGGAAGGGCTGCACAAGAAAAGGCAGCAAGTCCTGGACACAGCCTGGATGTGAGAGTCCAGGGAGAGGGAGAGGGAGAGGGAGAGGGAGAGGGGGAGAGAGAGGGGGAGAGAGAGGGGGAGAGAGAAAAGACACCCAGATTAAAGACCCAAATGACAGGCAGGATGAAAGTGTTGGAAGGAGTATGAAAGGCTTTTGAGAAAAAAAATGAAGAGCTCAGTTTTTTCCACTGCTGAGATTAAATTGGTGTCTGGATGTCAGAAAGGCAGGCAGGGAAATTAGAGTATTGACATTATGATTCATATTACAATTAGAATTTATTTTTGTATAGTGTCTTCATGCAAGATGCATCACAAAACTCTTTAAAAGCTATCCCGGAATATATATTGTATTTCAAAGGTATATTAAAAGGCAGTAGAACAGATGTGCAACAAAATTGTAATAATCAAGAAAGCACTTAAAACCTACAGTACCTGAATAGTTTGGGAAGACCTATTTTAATCTTATTTTGCAGTCTGCTAAACTAGCAATCAATGTTTTGTCTGAATAATCCATTGAACCCTTTCTCCAGTGCTGTGTCTTCGTCACTTTAATTTCATGGCTGCTGCACACAGTCACAGCAGTTTGTGTTGAGACTTGTTAATATGATAGCGTATGCTCCCAACAACACTGTGAACACATTATCACTTTAATTTGGATTGCGCCACAGCTGAAAAGACATTAAGGCACATTTTATAATATATACGGCAAATCTGCTGTTCTTTATAACAACTCCTCAGAAGTTCGACACTGATATCTTTCTTCTAACCCAACCCTATTCTTCCACCACACACACGCTAATTTAAAAGAATCATAGAAAGCTGGTGAATGATGGCTGCTGGCAGTATATTAACTGGGGCTTTGGCTAGTCCAGATTTAAATGGTTCCAGTGAAGGAGCTTTGACTATACTCCAAGTGAAACTAAGTGTCTCATTGAGATCCATGATAGGATAGTTCCTGTTTTGGTTTTAAGGGGCTGGGAAAGATGGTCAGATACTATCCTGTTTCCGGAATTGTGCAGAGGAGTCTTCACAGGCTCCAGGATGCACCTCAAGGAAAGATGGGCCTGGGGAGGAGAGGTTAAGTCTGAGGTGACATTAGGGCTTGGTCTACACTAGCGGTGGGGAGGGCTGTCAACCTAAGATACGCAACTTCATCTACATGAATAACATAGCAGAAGTCCACGCATCTTAGGTCATGCTGTTCTCATGGCATCAGCGGGCTCCCCCGTTGACTCCGCTTGCGCCTCTTGGCAAGCTGGAGTTCCGGAGTAGATGGGGAGTGCCTTTGGGGATCAATTCATTGAGTCTAAATGAGACATGATAAATCGATTGCCAATAGATCAATCACTACCTGCCGATCTGGCAGGTAGTGAAGACATACCCTAAGAGCATGAACCTCGGCAAGAGTGGCCAATGTGTTTTTCAGATCTTACAAATCTAAAAAGTTACAGCATTGTATTTCAAATTTATGACTCAAAAATGGACAAATATTTGAAGAATTTTTTTTTTGGCGGTTCCACCTCTACTCTGCTCTGATGAACATAAAACTAAGAAAGTGAAAGTGGTGAACCAACACTTCTGTGACAGCTATCTGCCATATGAACCTAAAAAACATAAGAATGGCCATACTGGGTCAGACCAAAGGTCCATCCAGCACGGTATCTTGTCTGCCGACAGTGGCCAATGCCAGGTGCCCCGGAATGAGTGAACCCAACAGGTAATAATCAAGTGATTTCTCTCCTGCTATTCCTCACCCCCCCTCTGACAAACAGAGGCTAGGGACACCATTCTTTACCCATCCTGGCTAATAGCCATTAATGGACTTAACCTCCATGAATGTATCCAGTTCTCTTTTAAACCCTGTTATATTGATAGCATATGCAGGTAAAGACTATGTTTTCATTTTGGATAATTATTCTTATTATCCCAAGGTTGTTTTCTTTAAAATAATATCACATCAAAACATGTTACAATGTACATGAAATCCATATTTTCTATGCATGGAATCTCTGAAGTTATCATGTCTGAAAATGGTCCACAGTTTGATGGATATGAATTAAAAAAAATTAGCTAGAGAGTATGGGTTTAAGCATGTACCTTCAAGTCCTAAGTATCCTCAACCCAACAGCCTCATAAAGAATGGTGTGAAAATTGTTAAATGACTTTTGAAAAAGGTCACTGACATAGGCACAGATTGAGCAGCAATGAGGTGTAAGTTTGTGCGCCACAATCAGAAACTGTGGTCAAACCGTGGAGTGTCATCACCAAGGGCACATTTCAGGGAGACTGTTAGCTCCACTGAAGTTCCATTATAGTCATTTCCAATCACTGTGGAGGGGGTGATGTGGTCCAAATCAGACGGCTCTGAGCTTTTTGTTGACTATTGGTCTTTAGGGCAATTCTGCAGTCCTTGTCCCAACTGAAACCAACAGGAGTATTGGCTGGAAAAGGATGGATTATGCACTGTTGAATTTAGCCCTCAAATGTCTCCTGTAAAAAGATTACTAAAGGCTAGAGCTCCAGCTGACAAACTGGTATAATGCCAGCATCTTCCATAATCATCTGAAGATTTGACCCTCAAAATCATGTTATTTATCTTACACACGTTAAGCCCAATCTACAGAGGAATTCAGAGGTGTGAACAATCCACCCCCATGAGTGCTGTAGTTATGCCAACCTAACCCCAATTGTGGACGCAGTTACATCAATAGAGGAATTTAGGCCTGAAACTTGTCAAAGCTTCTTTAAGACTGACGCAGAACACCTAGTTTCCTTGCCAGAGTACTCTCTAGAAGCTATATAAATAGTACTTGACCAATCTCCCTTCACCCCTCCTCCCCATCCCCACATAATGGGCTGTAGTATGAAAAAAGTGAAGGGCCTGAAAGAAATTTACCACAATGTAATATTTACTGTTAGGAAGCCTTTCTTGATCTAAGTTTCCCCTATATTAATTTTATCCAATTACTAAATACACAGGACCACCTTAGATAATTCCACTCCTTCCCTGCTGTGTACAGACCCTTCAGTTATGTGCCCCTTCATCTTATTCCAGCTACGCTTACCCAGAACTGTTAATTTTTTCCTCAGAATTTTTTTCCTCCAATCTCTTGATCATCGTTCTTCTCTGAATTCCCTTTGATTTGTCAACATCATCATGAGAATTCATCAACTAGAACTGAGCTCAAAATTTCTGTCTTATGGAGAGGGACTATTATGATTATTAGAAACACTGCACTTGCACCTACAGGCTTCAGATCAGATTATACCCCATTATACCAGGCACTACGCATTCACATAGTAGGAAACAGCCCTTGTCCCCAGACCCTCCCAAAAAGATCTTGTAAGTGGCCTTCAAGTGATCCACACAAAAAGGCCAATTCCAAAGCTGGGAATAGAACCCAGGACTCCACAATCCCCATTTAGGGCCCCATACACTAGATTAGTATTTCTCTACCTTTTTGATTCTAGGAACCAGCTTGCTGCCTTCCTAACCTGTGTCAGGGGGTTCTCAGGGACCGACAACAAACCATGGACCAGTGGACACTGCGCTAGACCATTCTGCTTCCCCCATGACTGTACTGTTTCGTGATATAATACTACTCTCTCAGGTCACTCGAGATATTATGATTTATGTTGTTCTCAAAGCACGCAAGGATCTTTCCAGACAAACAAAGAGACAAGGTTTCTGCCTTACTCTATCTACAATCTTAATAAACAATGTAAAATGTATGTACAGGGGATGAGATGTGACAATAAAGTGATGGAGCACTGAAGTTTAGCGCTGAAGGCATCTTGTTAGTTCCACTATTTTTGTTAAAGTTTTTATTTTAAAAAGATTTTCTGTCTGTTCTGATATACTTCAGTGTCAGGGAGGCCTAGCATTTGTGTGTGTTCCGGTAGAGTGTTTTAAGGAGTGATTCAGAAGAGAGAGTGGAAGCTTAGTAGGCGAGGTTAAAGAAACACCATGTTTAACACCACCCTCAGTAACACCCCACTACAGCATCAGTGGGTGGGTAGGGTTGCCATGTGTATGGTTTTTGACCAGAATCCCTGGTCGAAAACGGATCCCGGTGGCTCCAGTCAGCACCGCTGACCAAGCTGTTAAAAGTCTGATGGGCAGCGCAGTGAGGCTAACGTAGCATCCATGCCTGTCCTGGCTCTGCACAGCTCCCCAGAAGCGTCCAGCATGTCGGGCCCTAGGGACAGGGGCGAACGGGGAAGTTCCACGTGCTGTCCCCAGCACCAGCTCCGCAGGTCCCATTGACCGGGAACCGCCGCCAATGGGAGCTATGGGGAGGCACATGCAGGCATGGGCAGCGCGCAGAGCCACCTAGCCTAGAGGCATGACATGGAAGATGCTTCTGGGAACAGCAAGGAGCCAGGGCGGGCAGGCAGAGAGCCTGTCTTAGGCCCACTGCACCACTCACCAGGAACTGACTGAGGTAAGCACTGCCCTCACCCCAAACCTCCTGCCCCAGGTCGGAGCCCCCCACCCCCGTACCCTAACTCCCTCCCCAACCCTGCACCTCTACCCATACACCAACCCCTGAGGTAAGAACCTCCTCCTGCACCCTAACCCCCTCCCAGACCCCGCATCCTCTCCCGTACTCCAACCCACTACCCCAGCCCTGAGACCCCTCCTCCACCCCAAACCTTTTTTAACAGAAATATTGGACAAAGAATTAAAAATATAAACCAATTAAGTAGTTCATGTAGTGGCATGTTGCTTTAGTTTTATGGCAGTAGTTTAAATTTAATTTCTTCTAATGTCATCTCTGATGTGCCTTCCAAGTATACTAGTGCTCTTTCTTTAAACATTTATCTTAATATTACACTAAAGACCTGAACATAAATGAAAATCTAATTAGTAGGTACTTTGAGCTTCTATTTTACTGAAAGAATAATTATGCACATCTTCATATCAGTGTATGATTTCCTCTTCACATATAGGCTTTGCCAATCCACAGACTGGAATAGCGAACATGTCTCAAAGCAGTTTACATAATGCACTTCACATCTATATGAATGGCTCAATGTCCCAGGTACAAGGATCTGCTAATGATCCTATCTTTATCCTTCACCATGCCTTCGTTGACAGGTGAGTTTGACTCTTCCTTATAAAACTTATCTGTTTTGTGTATTTAAAATGTGCTTTTTACATTAGTATCAAACTTTGGGTAATTTAGATGCTATTAAACTTACAATGTTTTCAGACATGCATAGCTGATTTCTTCATTAATTTAGTCTAATTGACAGCAATCGTGTTGTAATTTTCATACTTGTATGAATGTTCACTGTATTAAAAGAGTTGAAAAACTAGACAAATGTATTAATAATAATTCAATGATTTTGTGGCAAATAGAAACTTATTCAATGCTAAGGAGTCTGAGTCAAAAAAGTGATTTATTTCAACTTTGCTATGATCAGATGGAGCCATTCCTCTCAATTCCAAATATTAATTTTCTTTGAATCGATCATTCATAAGAAAAAAATCATATCAATTGTTCATAAGCAAAAATGTCAAAATCCAGCTTTTTGGTGTGACACACAAAACTGTGAATGCTAAGGGCTTGTCTACCCTGGCACTTTACACTGCTGCAACTTTCTCACTCCGGGAAAAAAACTGCCCTGAGTGCTGCAAGTTTCAGCTCTGTAAAGTGACAGTGTAGACAGTGCACCAGCACTGGGAGCCATGTTCCCAGCGTTAGTAGCCACACCCTTTTTATAGCACTGGGAGAGCTCTCTCCTAGCACTGGTGCCGTGACTACACAGCGTTTTAACATTGCTAGTGAAGACATGTCCTATGAGAAGGATTATTTTCCTTCTTCAACGGGGTTACTGGCCTAGTGAATGGATGGACACTGTCGATATAATGTATCTTGATTCTAGTAAGGCTTTTGACAAAGTACCACGTGACAGCAAACTAGAGAAATATGGTCTAGATGAAATTACTGAGAGGTGAGTGTACAAATGGTTGAAAGACTGTTCTCAAAGAGTAGTTATCAGTGATTTGCTGTCAAACTGGGGGAATGTATCTAGTGGGGTTGTAACGGAGTCAGTCCTCAGTCTGGTACTATTCAATATTTTCATTAGTGGTTTGGATGATGGAGTGAAGCATGTGCTCATAAAATTTGCCAATGACACCAAGCTGAGGGGAGGGGTTGCAAGCACTTTGGAGGACAGGATTAGAATTCAAAGGGTCCTTGATAAATTGAAGAATTGGTCTGAAATTAACCAGATGAAATTCAATAAAAACAAATGCAAAGTGCTACACTTAGGAAAGAAAAATCAAATGTATGAACACAATATAACTAGCTAGATGGAAGTACTGCAGAAAAAGATCTGGGGGTTACAATGGATCACACACACCATATAAGAGCCAACGTGCTGGCTGCCACCTGAAGTCTGCTGAAACCCCAAGGAGCTAGCAAGACTACAGCCTCAGCCAAGGCACCACGCACAAAAGCGCTGATTGGAGGATCGCCTAGCTCTAGTGATTGGTCCAACCATGCTAATTAAGACAGAAGGAGGCACAGGAAGTTGACTGAGCAACTAAGTGATTTGCCACAGCAGCAACGGCAGACCCTGCTCATGCCTGCATTCATCACCCAATCCTGCTCTGGATTTCTGCTCCATCCCTGGCCCTGCCTTCTATTCTAGTTCTCACCATTCTCCTGCTCCATGCCTCATCCTTGCCTTCCTTCAGTCCTTACGCCTCGTTCCCCAGTTCTACCCCCCAGCTCTATCTTCTGACACCAACTCTGGCTTGATCCTTTGCTGACTACTCAGTTCCCTGACCAGAATTCCTGTTCTGCCCACTACACCTGACTCCTGCTCCCACCAGTAGGCCAGACCGCCTATTTGCTGCTCCCTAACATGCAGTTGCAAAACAGGCTAATATCATTCTGGGTTGTATTAACAGGAATGTTGTATTTAAGATGCAGTAGGTAATTGTTCTGCTCTACTCTACCAAAACTGTGTCCAGTTTTGGGCACCACACTTTAAGAAGGATGTGGACAAATTGGAGAGAATCCAGAGGACAGCAACAAACATGAGAACAGGTTTAGAAGTCATGACCTATGAGGAAAGGTTAAAAAACTGGGCAAGTTTAGTCTTGAGGGGAAAAAAAATACTGAGCAGGGACCTGATAGTTCTCAAATACGTTAAGTACTGTTATTAAAGAGGAGAGCGGTCAATGGTTCTCCATGTCCATTGAAGGTAGGACAAGTAGTAATCTGCTCCCTTCGCAGGAGGGAGATTTAGGTTAGATATTAGGAAAAACTTCCAAACTAGTTAAGATCTTTCGAGGGAGGTCATGGAATCTCTGTGATGGGAGGTTTTTAAGAACAGGTTAGATAAACACTTGTCAGGGATGGTCTTACTTGATCCCGCCTCACTGCCAGGTTTTGGACTTGATGACCTCTCAGGATCCCCTCCTGCCCTACACTTCTATAATTTCTGTGACTTGATTTGAAGCTGAAATTAAAATGTGAAATATTTTGTTTACCAAAATAGATTTTATATACAAGACTACAAATATTTGTACTATGTATTGCTATCTATTTGTAAGGACCAGAAAGCAAGCAAGCAAGCAAGCAACATGGACAGCTCATCAAAAGACAACTGCAAAATCATAAATATCAGATGAGCAACACTTAAAATACATGGAAATGTACCAGATTCTTATCTGCTATGTGGCTGCCCACATGGTTCTGAATAGCAGCAATGGAAAATGGCAAGGTTCTGATCAGATCTCCTTCTGCTGTACTTGTAGGTGCTCTGAGCAGCAGCAGAGACACTGGAATAGTCTGTCTGCAGACCTGGGAAGGCAGCAGAGGGCTCCTCTGTTGATGTAAATTAAAATATCTTCATGGAAGTCAGTGGAACCAAGCCAGATTAACACATTTATAAGACCTGACCCTAGAAATATAATTTTCTTCTTGGAAAAGGAAAGCTCAGATTTTTCAAAAGTTGATGTCCAAGCACCAGCGTAGCAAGCAGGTGCCTGGGGTGGCAAGCAGCGGGGGGCGGCCTGCAGGGCACTGTCAGGACAGCGGGTGCTCAGGCAGCTTTCGGTGGCATGGCTGCGGCAGCTCCACTGAAGAGGGAAGAGTGTTGAGGTGCCACAGGCGTGCTGCCGAAGAGGGAAGAGCAGCTTTTGGTGGCACGCCGGTGGCAGCTCAACGATCTTCCCTGTTCCGCAGAGCTGCCGCAGAAGTGCCACCGAAAGCCACTCTTTCCTCTTTGGTGGTGCACCTGCGGCAGCTCAACACTCCTCCGTCTTCAGCAGCTTAGAGCGCCACAGACAGTAAAGCCGGCCTTGCATGAGGGTAAGTGGATTTTTCCACACACCACCCTTCTTAGTAAATCAATTAGCTCGCAGGGTTGGAAGAGTTGAAACTATAAAGCTGGGAATAATCTGTGTACCAAAGACACTTGTGACAAAGTCAGGCTGGACGGCTGCAAGAGGGTGTGGGAAGGCAGATATGTTAGCCCTAGAATGTTAAAGGCCCTTTTCCCTACAAGCTAAGAAGGGGTTACCGCAGGTCAATTAGCAACACCTGGATCCAGTTAAGGGCTGCCGGAGACCTTTTAAAATCAGAAGGGAGAGAGAGACTCTCTGCTACCAGGCTAGTGAGTAAACTTCTCCAGGACGGGAGGCTAAGCTCCTCCCCATAGGGGAAGCAGACAAGCCTGAATGCCTGCAAGAGGAAGTACTGATACCCTGGGGAAGACTACAGGGCGATACCCAGACCCAGCGAGAAGGCAGGGGAAGGTATCACCCTTTGGTTTTGTGTTTATGGGTCTATTCCCCTTTTGTTTGGTGGAGGATCACCCCGTAGGCCTATCCTGAGGCCTACCCAGGGAATACAGCCAAAGGAGCACAGAAAAGGGGAGGACGAATGCTGCACAGAGTGGGCTGGAACTGATTTACCCCAGGCCCGCCATCGCCAGAGAGGGAAGTGCTTGGTCCGGCGAGACAAAGGAGATGCCTTCCACACGCTGCAACCTATATTTCCTCACTGACCATCCTAACTGCCCCAGGACACATTGAACAGGCTGGTTGACATGAGACCACAACCCTTGGAGCAGAAGACTAGTACCCAGTCTTTCAATAATTTCAGAATTTATTATATGCCTAGAGCCCCAGAGTCCACCCAGGTGGAGTTCACCACATGCAGCGGGACCAGCACAACATCTGCACATCACTCAGTCACACTGAGACCAAGGCTTACATATTGCATAGGCCCCCATGCTGAATTTCACCCCTAGTTATTATGAGCCTCTGGAAGCACTTTCCAAAGCTGTCATCATTATCCATTTTCTAAGATAAACTCTGCAAAGAAATCATTGGATCCTATTGGTACTGACAAAGTAAATCACACACACAACTGTGAAGACAATGCAAAAGCTATGGTACAACCTCAGACTGTCTGTGGCAGAATAAATGTTACCACCACTAGCAGCTAATGGCAATAATGCTGCGTTTTGCATAAGGGACAAAAATACTTTAGGATGATTAGGGTTACTTAGCAGCCTTATCCATGACAGATTAATCATGCTTTTAGTTGTAATTAATAAGTAGGTGACTGATAGGCAAGTACAGTATGTTTAATAAAGTGTCTCTCTCCTACATAGTCTAAGGGCGGTGGAGGATTCCTTCTGAGAGGCAGGCAGGCGTATAAAGAAAAGTGTAGAAAGAGAGAACAATAATCACTGCAGCAGTGAGAAAAGTTTTGTCTCAGCCTCAACTTTTGTGTGTCAGTCAGAATGCATTGGAACTCCAATTGTAATTACAGTGTTGGGTCTGTGGCTTTCTATTTCTAACCCTCTCTGCCTAAGGACTTCACTAGGAGTACCCTACTCACTACAGTACTTAGTAAACACGAGGAGACCTGTGAGGTAATGGCCTATAGAAGGGAGATTTAAAAAACAAAAAGCCTGAAGTGCAGGTAGATGTATACAGACAGTGATACCATGCTGGAGACCTTCAGACCCTCCTAACTGGAACATTACTGACTTTGAAGTTTCACATCACAATGAACACGTGGACATCCATATTTTGACATTGCTGTTGGGTGTATGATGATCTTTTTGCTAGCTGCCATCAAAGGCTAGATTCTTGCTTTAGGAGGCAGCATTATGCAGTGATGTGCGTGCGCATGTGTAAGCATTCTACCACCCAAGGATGCAACATTAAGCATACCACACCCAAAGGGTGCTAGAGAGGGAGACACTATAAGAGGAGGCCACTGATATTCTTCCAAACAGGTACACTGATATTCTTCCAAACAGGTACAGTAGGCACTCTCCTAGCTACCATCCTCTGAGCCCCATGAGAACTCCACTATTCTGCCTGGTCAAGGCTATACAGCAATGCCAGCTGTCCTATTCCTCTCCCCTCTTCTCCAAGGTGCTCTCACATCTCATCCTGGATGGTTGCTTAACTGGCAGGCTGAAGCTACATGTCTCTATGCAACTTCTCATCCTCCAGCACACTCAAAATTTAATGATATAAAGTTGTCCATTCCCAATCTCTCTCTCCGCCCATCACCCTCCAGCCAGGGTATGGGCCACCAACTGGTGTTGGTGTTTTAGTAGCAATTGGTTCCCTTACGGGGTGGAGTTGCTAGCCCCACACCCATGTTAAGCCTACAGCACCTGGTATTCCCAGGAGGTCTCCCATCCAAGTACTAGACAGGCCCAACCCTGCTTAGCTTCCGAGATCAGACGGGATTGGGCGTGTTCAGGGTGGTTTAGCTGTATCATTCACTATCTATGAAGTACTAAATTGTAAGTCCAGTAGGAGACAGTTTGTTATAAAAAGGTTTATTCAGAGTTGAACACTGGAGAAGAACATGATCTAAGTACAAGATTGGAAGCCAGAATTTCTGAGCTTCAGTTCTGGCTCCTTCATGACCTTGATTCTGCATTGTGATGCCTACAGGAGAGTTACACACAGATGCAATCTCATTCTAGTATTGTGATCTTTGGCTTATTTTTATTATTATTTGTATTAAAAGAATATTTAGAGGGGCCAGCTGAATTAGTGACCCCTTGTAGAAGGCACTTTATATAGTCCTGCCAAAAAACAACAATGTTTTGTTGAGCATTTTTTTTCTGGAAAAATGTGCATTCCAACCCACAAAAAATATCAATTTTCCTCACAGGAAATGTCAAAATAAAAGCTTTCATTTCTAATCAACATTTTGAAATGCAACACTTTTTTTCATTGCATCTTAAAATATCATTTTGTGTTTTTTTTAAACCACAAAATGGCAGGAAACTTATCATATTTTGAAATACTGATTAAAAAAATTAACTATTTTATTCAACCCAATTCAAAATATTGTGCAGAAAAAAGTGAAAATTTTCAGCTGAAAAATTACTATCAGATTTTTCATTTGAAATTTCTTATGGGAAACGTTTCAGGTTTCCAACCTGTTCTAAAACAAAGTGAGCTAGAGTCCCTGATCTTGAGAGACTATAATCAAAACAGAAAAAAAGAGAAAGAGTGGGGAGAAAGATAGTATTATCCCCCATCTGCTCATTGAGAATGCAGGCACAGAGAAAGATTAAGTGAATTGCACAAGGTTGCACAGGAAGCATGTAGCAGAGCTGGCAACTGAATCAAGATCACCTGAGTCCAGTACCTTAACCACAGTGATTAAACAGGGATTGTATGACATTAGTACATGGATTAATTGGTTAATATTTATCAAGCACTGCAAAGATGAAAGCACTGAGTAAATGCTAAGTTTTATTGCATTTTTCTCTCAATAGGGGCTCAGGGAGCTTTTGTTGCTTTGTCAGATATATTGGCAAAAATGATGACATATGTGACAAATGATATTCTCTGGAACTGCATGAACTGCGGCTTGGAGACATATTAGATCTGCTAGACAAAGGCAGGTCAAGAGGCAGCCATTAATAATGCATCACCATCCACAGTCACAGTAAACCCATAACGTTTCGTGTCAAGGATTTGTCAACTCATGCTCCCGATCAGTCTGTGTCTGGGAGGGTTAGCACTAGTCTGTTCCCAGCTCATGCATAAGAGAAGTCTCTCCCTGATTTGCCTCCAGAAGAAGGGCCAAGCACAATTAAAGTCTTTGCAATCAGGGACATCAAAGCCTACACAGGCCTGCTCTGGGCGATAGACTCTGAAATGCTTTTAAGTGGTACAAGAACTGCCACGAGGGCTGTTTTGTGCTGCTCCCTGTACAGGGCTGTGATGTCCTGTAACAATATAGCCCCTAGTGTTTCCAACTGCTGGTTCATTCCGTAACTGTTTTTAGCGTGATGATGATATACAGCAAGGGGCAGACAACCTGAGCCAGAGAAGGAAGCAGAATTTACCGATGTACCATTGCCAAAGAGACATAGTAATTCCTCAGCAATCCCGCATCAGCTCCCATCCCCGCTCCCAGTGCCTCCCGCCCACCAGCAGCCCCACCAATCAACACCTCCCCCTTCCTCCCCACACCTCCCAATCAGCTGTTTCGTGGTGTGTAGGAGGCTCTGGGGCAGAGGACAGAGGGCATGGCAGGCTCATGGGAGGGGGCAGGAAGGAGTGGAGTGGCGGCGGGGCCCATGGCAGAGCCAGGGTTTAAGCAGTGAGCACCCCCCAACACATTGGAAAGTTGGTGCCTGTAGCTCCAGCCCTGGAATCGGTGCCTATACAAGGAGTCACATATTAACTTCTGAAGAGCCACTCGTGGCTCTGGAGCCACAGATTGGACACCCCTGAAAACAGTATCATCATGCTGGGAGTTGGGTGAAATCTCTCTGAAGCTGCCCGTCCTTCAGGATACATGTCAGAAGTTAAGCTCTGTTTGGATGACCTTGCATCTGGTTAATATATGTGTAACACTGTCCTTTTATGTAAAGCTGGTTGAACTGGGCCATAGTGGACAGGGAGTCAGCAGACTTGAGTTCCATTCCCAGTTCAGTCATTGGGTGACCTTGGGCAAGTCACTTTATCTTTCTGTGCCTCCATTTCCCATCCCACCCTTTGTCTGTTTAGATTTTGAGCTCTTTAGGCAGGAGCTATCTCTTGCCATGTGTCTATACAGATCTCAGTTGGGACACTATTGTAATACAACTAACAACATACTAATTGCCAATATGAAAATACATTAAGCCTGTGATTTTCAAATAAGCCTAAAGGAGTTAGACACCTGTGATTTTGGTACCTAATACCCTCAGTCTCACTCTAAAAGCATAGTAGAAGAATATGATTCTATGCTCAAAGATGTCTTAGGCTGTGACACAGTCTCAGGATATTTCCCTATGCTCAAAGCCCACACGCAAATTAATTACATTTTTAACAATGCTTCCATGTTGGCAGCTGCCTGTCAGATTTTCTGCCGCCCCCCCCCCCCCACACACACACACATACACATTACAAAATCCATGCTGAGAAGTGTGCCAGGGCAAGCATGCACAATACACATCCAGCGGGCTGCTCTGCAGCATGGAAATGTGATGGACAGCGGGGAAGCAGCAATGCACATCCCCAGCACTTCTCAAACGAACAACAACATTGCTTTATTAGCAGCCATTGCTGTGCTGAAAACCACCATATCACAGAACCCGTTACGCTACAAGACGGGATATCACAGGACACAAAGTGAACACAGTCAGGGTGGGCCAGGGGAGGGCTTGGTTAGGGGCTTTCAAAGTGCCTGGAGGCTGGTACAAGGGTGTTTGATCACTGGTAGAAGGGTGACCATGTTATGAAGAGCTCAATTTTCGCAAGTTTTGGAAAATATGGTTTTCATCTTAAAACTACAATAGCTAAGGGGGAAAAAAAATCTACAGCCCACTTTGCTCTGAGGTGTTGATTAAGCACATCTAAAGCATAGCAAGCCAGTCCCGGTCTTCATAATCGGAATCACTTCAGTCACATTCAAGGCTTCCCTCCCTCCTGTGGGTCTCACAGTGTAACCTCTCCTCTCTGTGTCTGTTCCGGAGACGGTGAACTCTCTGAGAAGAGACAGTCTCCTTTGGGTTTTTCATACAGTGCTGAGCACACTGACAATACCGAATCAAACTGGACTGTGGCTTTTATGGCACAGCTCTTATATGGGGGCTGGCTGTGCTGTCCTGGAGGAGATGAGAGAGGGCATCATGCCTCAGGATCTCTCACAAAATGCCCCAGGACACTAGGGTCGGGGTTTGAGAAGTGAATCATATGCCTAGGTACTGATTTTTAGAACCATTACATCTATTGAGAAAAGGTGGTACTTTGGCCTCCATTATCACAGTATCTGAGAACCGCCCAATCCTTAATGTATTTATCCTCACAACACCCCAGGGAGGTAGGGCAGTGCAAATGGGGAACGGAAGCACAAAGAAATTTAGCCACTTGCCCATGGTCACGCAGAGCAGGGAGTTGTACCCAGGTCTCCCAAGTCACCAACTAGCACTCTAAAGGTAGAGTGAGGTCCTCTGACCTGTACTATGCAGACTAACCTTCTTGCCTTAATGTGTCAGCTGGTGAGCACTTCCTCAAGTGAGTACAGTCAATGTGAGTGAAGGTCCCATAACATTACCACACAAGGTGTGTCTATATCCTGATCCACCTGGGGCACTTATAGAATGGATTACCGTCCGGGCTACATATTATGCAAACAATTAGTGATTTTAAAAGAAAAGGCTATTTTTCCCTCAGGGTCTGCTGAGAGAAGTCTTGCTGTGAGAGACGAGAGCTCTCTCTACAGTACAATTGATCCAGACAAACCCCGATAGAGACAACCAATGTGACCCCGAATTTCCTTCCCACTGCATCTTTGCAGTCATAGCTGTCATAATTGTTCATACCTAAAAATCACAGGAAAACATGGTATTTCTCTCACCCACATGCAGGCAGCATCTATTTAGCAAAAGGAAATGATCGTTTTGCTGCCATGGTTGTAATCTATATGTTTGCGGGCCCTTGTGCACTTTAATAATGACAAGCTCGAAAGAAATAAATTACAGAGCACAGAAGTACGATCCATGAAGGCAATCCAGCATGGCCATCCATTTTCATCTACTTGGACACTGTATTGTTATCTTTTTCTTCAGGGGAAAGTAGTTATTAAACTTTGGAGCAGCTGGCATTTGTACCATCTCTTATTTCAAGGGATTTCCCCTTCCCTCCATCCCCACCCCCACCCCAGATGCATAATGTGGCTTTGGTGAACCAAATAGAGAGGATGTTCTTAAGTTAACAATTTATTCATGCAACACAGCATTGCATTTATAAATCCTTATTTCTCCTCTTTTGGAGAGCAGGGGATGGCACCCCCCCCACACATATAGTTTGTCCTTTACACACAATAGAAGGACACAATTCTGATCTTAGTGGGTACGTCTACACAGCAGAGAAAAACCTGTGACTGTCCCATGCCAACTGTCTCAGGCTTGCGGGGCTCAGGCTGCAGGGTGGTTTCATTGCTGTGTAGACTTCTGGGCTCGGGCTGGAGCTTGAGTTCTGAGGCCCTCCCCCCGCACTAAAGCCCAGATCCCAGCCCAAGACTACATAGCAATAAAACAGCCCCACAACTCAAGCCCTGTGAGCCCAAGTCAGCTAGCATAGGCCAGTCCCAGGTGTCTCGTTGCTGTGTAGACATACCCAGTGACACTAGTGTGAATTAGGAACAACTACCTACGCAAACAGTTACATCATTTTGAAAATAAGAGTTGTATCTATATCAAGGAACAGAATCTCCTCCTACACTCCTGTGGAGATACTGGTGAGTTGGACTCATTTAAAAAACAGTCTGTCTGGAATAGGAAAAATGCCTGAGTTTAGTTCAAACCTATCTAACGTGTTCTCTAAGCCTGACAAACTCAACCTTTTCCTCATACAGGTGCAGGGTAATCTTTAGCTTGAATGTAGCTAATTAAGTAGTAGGTTCTTGCTTGTCTTGGCTCTGGTGTAGCTTAGAATACTCTTGTATTCTTTGGAGGGTCTTATAGTATACACAAGACTGCAGTGTCTGAGAGCCTTCCAGTAGTGAATTAAGTGACACCTGGCATGGATGGTTCATTCTCTCATCCTTCAGTTAAAATCCATTTTAAAGTGTTATGCTGCATCTACACTAAGAGGAGGGTCACGTTTAGGCCAAGCTTAGCATGCATTAACTAAGCCAGACCACTTTTGTTCATCGAGATAAGAGACTCTTAAGAAGAGCGCCTGATCCTCTATTTAGGAAATAAGTGTATAACAATTATTATTGTATAATGGCTCACAAACTATTCTGCTGCAAACTGGAATCCCTACTGCAGCCATAGGCACAACTCAAAAGGCTTAGAATTTGGGAAAAGTTTGGTTGGGCACCCAGAATTTCAAATGCTTTTGCATACATAAGAGACCAGAAATTCCATGATAACTGGGTTCCTTGTGCATATTTGCTCAAGAAGTGCCAAGGTATTAAAAATGAGGGTTAAATGGGAGACATTAAATTTGAACACTGGAGCTTTAAAGAATGTTCACTTTGAATTCTGTTCCCTGAAATGAAGATATACAGGCTCCTGGGAGCAGGGCTGGAGGGAAGGGGTTATATTTTCCTGAACTCCATTGTCTTCTTTAGATGAGCACACCCACATCCAGCTAAAAACAACACTCTGATTCTCCTCCAACTCACACCCTTTCTACACTGGTGTAACACTCGGGCCTTCAATGCAGTTACACTTGACATCCACCAGTGTAAGTGTGAAAACAGTCATTACCTATATTAAGTACCATTTCCCAAATTATAATAATCATACTCCTCTGAACGATGGCTACTGCTCAGAGCACTCCCATGTCTAGGTGCAGTGTAAATTGTGTTTTTAAAAGCCAAGATAAACACAAATTTTTTATATCTTTGAGTCCGGATGTTCCATCTTTTCAGGGATGTGTACGCAGCTTGCTGTCAATATCACTCTACCTAGATATTTAAATTTCCTACAGTATCTGAATATTTACCTGGCTTTTTTGTCTAGTTTAGTCTGCAAATAAACAAAACAATAAAAACCACACCACCACCACACCAAAAAAACTCCGTTGGTGGAAGTGAGGGGAGGGAAGAGAGTAAAATAGTTTTCTAGGATACATGGTCAACCTGTGTGTGGATAAATACTGTACACAGAGATTTACTACCATAATATTAGGTATGGGAGACGCCTGGGTGGGCTGAAAATATTATATTTTTATTTTTGTTGCCCAGTACACGTCTTAAAAGAGAATTTTCTGTTCTTCTGTGCCAACTGTGCTGTGTCAGATTCTTGGAAACCTCAGCTGGTTTTCTAACAAAAGTCACATGCAATGTCTTAATTTTTAATCATGCACTCACCTTCTGGTCTGTGTAATCTGTCTACAACCAGACAGAGTCCCCATGGTGCCCAATAGCCACGTTAAAAACAAAATTATATTGCAATGTACAATGGGTCAATTTTAAAACATCAACATTCACCAGCAGTTGTAACACAGTGATACCTGTGATACTCTAGGCACTGGGGGATACTGGTATGTTCATGCTGCAGGTCAGAGATGTGACTGCAGCACATGTAGCCATACCTGAGTTAGCTTTGATCTAAGTAGCTTGAACAACAATAAGCAGTGAAGTCATGGCAGCACGGGCTAACTGCTTGAGTAAATGCTCATGGCCCTGGACAGGCTTGCACAGTCTCTACTGCTGCAACTTCACTGCTATGGTTATTTGAACTAGTTAGATCAAAGTTCTCTCAGATAGGTCTACAAGTGCTGCAATCACACCTCCGATTGCAGTGTAAATATACCCTCAGAATAAGAAATACGTGTGGTGACTTTATAGTATCTGATGACAAGTGTTAACTATGTAAATGGGGACCACTTCATGACACAATGCTTGCCAGCACTGGACTGTAGTTAAATTCTCCCTCCAGTTGTTTTCCTTTTTTCTTTCCCTTTCAGAAAGAATAAACTGTAAATTCCAAAGAAAATGCACCATTTCCTTGCTAGATTTATTTTAGTAAATGCAAAACCTATGGTACATCTGTGGTGTGACATGGATGTAAAACTGCTGTGAGAGGTGAATCTTTCATTGATTTGAAAGCCAGAAGGGACCATAGTGATTACCTAGACCAGTGGTTTTCAACCTGGTGATCCACAGACTATGTCTAAGGGGTCTGCAAAAGGTGACCATGAAAATAAAATTTCAGATTCCAGAAAAGGAATTCCATTTTTCTAATCAAAAATATGTGAATACCCGATCTACAGGTTAAAACCCAGAAGTGTTGTCTTTACCATAGAAACCCACAGTTTAATACCCTTTCTCATGCTGCATCAAATGCTGTGCCAAATAATGCAACATTTATAGTTTAATTCTGTTGGCCAGTTTTCAGTCTAAGGGCTGGTCTTCACTACCCACCGGATCAGCGGGTAGCGATCGATCTGTTAGCGATCGATTTCTCACATCTGGTGAAGTCACAAGAAATCGATAGCCCACGGCGCCCCTGTCGACTCTGGAACTCCAGCTTGCCAGGAGGCACAAGCTGGAGTCGACGGGGGAACGCGCTGCTGACTGCCGCCGCCGTGAGGACGACAGGTAAGTCGGCTGCAGATACGCAAACTTCAACTACGTGATTCACGTAGCTGAAGTCGCGTATCTGCAGTCGATCCCCACCCCCCCGTAGTGAAGACCAGCCCAAAGGGCTGGTTGACACTGCTGCAGTCAATTTAGCAGATCCAGTGAAGACCTGCTAAATCGATGGCAGAGCACTCTCTGGTCAACTCCAGTACTACACCTCTCTGAAAAGAGCAAGGGAAGTCAACTGGAGAACGTCTCCTATTGACACTGCACAGTGAAGACACCTGGCTAAGTCAACCTAAGCTACGTCAACTCCAGCTATGTTATTCACATACCCGGAGTCGCCTTACCCAAGTAGTGAAGACAAGTCCTAAGATTTCTATGGTAGGTGGTCCATGAACCATAGTGGAATTTCCAAAGGGGTCCGTACCGCCGTTCAACATTTTGTAGAGGTCCATAAATGAAAAAAGGTTGAAAATTACTGATTGAGGCTCATCTCCTGCATAACACAGCCCATAGGACTTCCCTGAATGACTTCCTGCTTCAAGTCAGATAACTGCTTGAACTATAGCATGTCTTTTAGAAAAACATCTAACCGGGATTTTAAAATGTCCAGTAACAGGGAACCCACCACACTGGAGGATTCACAAGGGAAATAACTCCTCCAGTGATTCTACATCACTTGTTCCAGGTTTTAAGATTCTCTCCTTGTACACAATACAGGCATGTCATGTTTTATGCGCATTTAACTTGTGCAATTTCCACTTTACGTGGTCGTCTGAAAAAAAAATGGGAAAACTAAAAATA
Source organism: Sternotherus odoratus (assembly GCA_032164245.1). NCBI lineage: Eukaryota > Metazoa > Chordata > Testudines > Kinosternidae > Sternotherus > Sternotherus odoratus. Next base: position 281,972,240 of record JAVMKO010000001.1, on the reverse strand, counting down.
TAAAAACTTTCTTTAGGGTGGACAATTTCGCCTGCCATTGAAGTCAATGGGGTTTTTGCTATAGGCTGTTTCTGCTTTACACATAAACCGCGGAACCGAACTCTCGTGCAAGACGTGACATGCCTGTATGTTCTTGTGCACAACATGTTCTAGGAGAGCACACTATTTAATGCCATAATGGAATTACAAGAAGCAATGCAATTTATGCTATCCTTTATCTTTCTCACTGGCAACAAATCTATTTTTATCATATGCTTATTCATTTTCTTGAATCATTGCTTCATTACCCATAATCTGTGCTGCATATATTATTCATGGAACAATACATATCCAGCAATTTTTATGGATTTTTTTTAATCGCCATCAAATGACTTGTCTTTCTTCTCTCTCCCACCCCCGAATCCCTAAACCAACCTTCTTAAAATTAATTTTCCACTAAGGCTAATTTCAGTTAATTTTCTATAATCTGATATGTATTGGACAATGCTACACAGAAAAGATTCAAATCCATCTGATATGTAATCACAGGAAAATGTTATATTCCTGCTTTTTATGGATGAGTTTAATTTTCTTTGTACAGGAAAGGTCTGCCCCTTACAACTCACCGTATCAAAGCTCTTTGCAAAAGCAAAGTACATTTCAACAGAACACAATCATGCATGAAAATTCAAACAATTGAAGTGTCAACCTAGTGGGATTGTTCATTACCTTTCATCTCGGGGGATCATTTACCATCCCTTTTCACCTGGTGATGCTGAAGCACCTGGATGTTAGGTGATCTTGCTGAAATTCACAGAGCAGGTCTGTGGCAAAGCTCAGAATAGGATCTTAGAAATGTAGAGCTAGAAGGGACTTTGAGAGGTCTTCAAGTCCAGCCCACTGCACTGAGGCAGGACCAAACAAACTTAGACTATTGCTGACAAGTGTTTGTCCAACATGTTCTTAACACCTCCAGAGATGGGGATTTCACAACCACCTTAAGAAGTTTATGCCAGAATTTAGCTACCCTTATAATTAGAAAGCGTTTCCTATTATTAAAATGGTACTAAATGTCTGTTTATGAATTCAGTTACTTTGCTACAGTAACAACAACACTTGCACATATGTAGCACCTGTCATCAGAGAACCTCAAATCACTTTAATGAGACATGGTGACTTCCTCGGGGTCATGCAGCAAGTCATTAGCATAGCCAGGAAACAGAAGTTGTGTCTCCCAACTCTCACTTCCCCGCTCTACGTGTTGGACTGCATTGCCTCTGGTTACACTATACAAGAGACCAAATTCTGTCACAAAGGCAAAATGCAAGGGTGGTGTATTGATTTGGTGGGAGAACTCTCCTTTGGGCAGAGACCACCTTTTTGTTCTGTGCCTAACACAATGAAGACCATGACTAGAGCTCCTAGGTGCTACCACAATACAAATAATAATATTCAAAGGCACAAGCATTGGCCTGTTGTGCCTTTGAGAATCTCCCTTTTAGTTTGTAAAACTGCATATTGGTTAGAGCAAGGTTTTCCAGTGACTCACAATTTAGGTTCTGAACTCAACCTTACAAAGGCTGGATGTTCAGAACCAAGGTGCTCGGAAACCCATAAGGCATCTCAGGCTGAGTATTTAAAAATGGAGGCACCCATACGTTGAGACAGCCACAGCATTACCCGCCTTTGAAAATCTTGGTTTTAGTTCCTACTTCTGTCTAAAGTTACTGCTATGGTTTCCAGTAGCATATGTATATGAGCACCTCACAACACCCCTAAGAGATAGAGAAGTACTATTATTCCATTTCACAGATGGAGAACTGAGACACTCAGACTCAGACTTTAAGGTCAGAAGGGACCATTATGACCATCTAGTCTGACCTCCTGCACAACCCAGGCCACAGAATCTCACCCACTCACTCCTGTAATAAACCCCTAACCTATGTCTTAGCTATTGAACTCCTCAAATCATGGTTTAAATACTTCATGGTGCAGAGAATCATCCAGCAAGTGAACCGTTCCCTTTGCTGGAGAGGAAGGCGAAAAACCCCAAGGGCCTCTGCCAATCTGCCCTGGAGGAAAATTCCTTCCCAACCCCAAATATGGCGATCAACTGAACCCTGAGCATGTGAGCAAGACTCACCACCCAGACACCCAGGAAATAATTCTCTGTAGTAACTCAGATCCCCATCACAGACCATTAGGTATATTTACCACTAATAGTCAAAGATTAATTAATTGCCAAAATTAGGCTATCCCATCATATCATCCCCTCCATAAACTTATCATGCTTAATCTCGAAACCAGATATGTCTTTTGTCCCTACTGCTTCTCTTGGAAGGCTGTTCCAGAACTTCACTCCTCTGATGATTAGAAACCTTCATCTAATTTCAAGTCTAAATTTCCTGATGACCAATTTATATCCATTTGTTCTTGGTACTGAGTTTAAATAGTTCCTCTTCCTCCCTGGTATTTATCCCTCTGATGTATTTATAGAGAGAAATCATATCTCTCCTCAGCCTTCTTTTGGTTAGGCTAAACAAGCCAAGCTCTTTGCGTCTTCTTTCACAAGACAGGTTTTCCATTCCTCAGATCATCCTAGTAGCCCTTCTCTGTACTTATTCTAGTTTGAATTCATCCTTCTTAAACATGGGAGACCAGATCTGCACACAGCATTCCAGATGAGGTCTCACCAGTGCTTTGTACAATGGTACTAACACCTTCTTTTCTCTACTGAAAATACCTTGCCTGATGCATCCTAAGACCTCATTAGCTTTTTTCACAGTCATGTCGTATTGGCGGCTCATAGTCATCCTGTGATCAACCAATACCCCAAGGTCCTGCTCCTCCTCTGTTACTTCCAACTGGTACATCCCCAGCTTCTAACTAAAATTCTTGTGATTAATCTCTAAATCCATGACCTTGTACTTTTCACTTTTAAATTTCATCCTATTACTGTTTCTCCAGTTTACAAGGTCCTTCAGATCTTCCTGTATGATATCCCAGTCCTTTTCTGTATTAGCAATACCTCCCAGTTTGTGTCATCCACAAACTTTATTAGCACACTCCCACTTTTTGTGCTGAGGTTAGTAATAAAACAATTAAGTAGGACTGGTCCCAAGACAGATCCCTGAGGAACTCCACTAGTAACCTCCCTCCAGCCTGACAGTTCAACTTTCAGTATGACCCTTTAACCAGTTCCTTATCCACCTTTCAATTTTCATATCGAGTCCCATCTTTTGCAGTTTAACTAATAATTCCCCATGTGGAACTATATCAAATGTCTTACTGAAATCAAGGTAGATTAAATCCACTGCATTTCCTTTGTCTAAAAAGTCTGTTACATTCTCAAAGAAGATCAGGTTGGTTTGGCACGCTCTACCTTTTGTAAAACCATGTTATATTTTGTTCCAATTACTATTGACCTCAATGTCCTTAACTACTTTCTCCTTCAAAAAATTTTCCAAGCCCTTGCATACTACAGATCTCAAACTAACAGGCCTGCAGTTACCCGCATCACCTTTTTTCCCTTTCTTAAGATAGCAGTTCTCCAGTCATATGGTACAAACAGGTCTGGCTCCAGGCACCAGCCTAGCAAGCGGTAGCTCCACCAAAGAGGGAAGAGTGTTGAGCTGCAGCAGGCGCATCACCGAAGAGGGAAGAGCAGGTTTCAGTGGCACGCCTGCAGCAGCTTAACAATCTTCTGTCCCTGGCGGAGCTGCGGGAGGTGTGTCGCCAAAACCTGCTCTTCTCTCTTCAACGGCATGTTGCCGAAAACCGCTCTTCTCTCTTCGACGGCATGCCAGTGGCAGCTCAACGATCTTCCCTCTTGAGCTGCTTGGGACAGCAAAGAAGGGAGAGCCAGCCCTGGGTACAAACTCTGAGTTTACAGATTCATTAAAAATTCTTGCTAATGGGCTTGCAATTGTGTGTGCCAGTTCCTTTAAGTGATATACTCAAGGTCTTCCAAGCCCTAGTCTAGTGTTCTAACCAGAGAACCATGCTCCGTATAGTTTTGCACATTTACGTAGTGGTCACAGAATCTCTCTATGTTGCAAACTGTTTTCTGGAAGTTCAGGCTGATCAGAGAGTTTCTATTCCAGCTTCTTCTTTTGTTTAAAGAGAAGTTAAAGTTTGACAAAATTGAACAATTTTGTCAATCTGATTGCCTCAGCTGAGCATTATTATTCCGACAAGAGAGTTCTTCTAGACAGGGCTGATGAAATTAGCTAAAGATGAGCACCACAAATGAAGAACTTAATCAAGATTAATACCTTTATTTTGGGGGGTTGACAAGGTGAATGAACACAGCAACACTTTCATCTATTAACTTGTGTAAGAGATCCGCTTCTCGCCCCACTCCACAAGCAGGAGACTCTTCTGTGACTCACCAGTGCTCTTTATTCAGTCAGTGCAAACCCCACCACCTACTATATACAGCTCTACAGTTTAGCTCAGTAGTAGCTCAGGGAGACAGGCCACAGCTCAGGAAGGTAACTCCCATCTTCCTGTCTCACAGGGATCCAAAGTCTAAATACTTCTCCCTGTCCTGCTTCCCTAGCCTCCTTCTCTCTCTCTATCACTCCACCACCTCCTCTACCACACCACCCTGGGCTTCCTTCCGGCCGGGCCTTATATCTCCCAGGGAGGCTGCCAGGTGCAGCACATAAGGTCCTCTGTTACCCAGGGTTACCCCCAGGTGGCTAATTAGCCTTCCCTACAAGGGGAGGCTTTCAGAGGTTTTTCCCTCTTAAAGGGCCAGCAGGGCTGGCTCAGGTACTCCTGGCCAGCACCCTGCCACATTTGTTTGGTCCTAAAAAAGAACTGAGGTTATGGTCCTAGTTCTGCCTGGTTGGCAGAATGTTTCTGAATTAGAGTCTGTCATTTTTATCAGATGACAAAAGATGCAACTTGCATACAGAATCCTTGTGTAGTTTATAGACATGTTAGTGCCGAGTTCACCTGTTGGGATAGTCTGTAAAAACCCTTTCCCGGAACTGGTAATGATTAAATTAGCTATGGTTGAAATACACATCCCACAATTAATGGCCAGGGCATGGACCATTCTCCACAGCCCCTTACTAGTCACTGTAGCTGGATTGAAATGTGACTCACAGCTCTGTCTTGCATCTTCCTGGTGATTCCAACCACTGAATCCATGTAAACATAGATTCATTGATCCCGCCCTTAGCTTGTCCCCAAAGTTTGCCACTGCAACAGCAATTTGTAAGCCAGCATGGAGCACTCCTTGTCCATATATAGTGAATGGAAAGGCTATCCCTTGTATCTGATCACTCCTTTCCCCGTTCAAGGTAGTGAATGCCAGTGAAAATAAGGTAAGATCAGAAGAGGCTAAAATTGAGAAAGAACAAGTTAAAAATTACTTGGACAACTTAGATGTCTTCAAGTCAACAGGGTCTGATGAAATGTATCCTAGAATACTCAAAGAGCTGACTGGGGAGATATCTGAGCTATTAGTGATTATCTTTGAGAAGTCATGGAAGACTGGAGAGATTTCCGGAGACTGGAAAAGGGAAAATATGGTGCCCATCTATAAAAAGAGAAATAAGGACATCCCAGGGAATGACAGACCAATCAGCTTAACGTCTGTACCCGGAAAGGTAATGGAGCAAATAATTAATCAATCAATTTGCAAACATCTAGAAGAAAATAGAATGAAAAGTAACAGTCAGCATGGGTTTGTCAAAAAATAAATAAACAAATCTGATAGCTTTCTTTCACCGGGTAACATGACTTGTGGATGGGGGGAGGGGGACGTGGCAGATGTGGTATATCTTGATTTTACTAAAGCTTTTGATACTGTCCCACATGACCTTCTCATAAACAAACTAGGGAAATGCAACCTAGATGGAGCTACATTAAGGTGGGTGCAAAAGTGGTTGGAAAACTGTTCCCAGAGCGTGGTCATCAGTGGTTCACAGTCATGTTGGAAGGGGTCATGCAGGGATCAGTTCTGGGTCCTGTTCTGTTCAATATCTTCATCAATAATTTAGATAATGGCATAGAGTACACTCAAAGTTTATGGATGATACCAAGCTGGTAGGGGCTGAAAGTGCTTTGGAGGATAGGATTAAAATTCAAAATGATCTGGACAAACTGGAGAAATGGTCTGAAGGAAATAGGATGAAATTCAATAGGGACAAATGCAAAATATCCACTTATGAAGCAACAATCAGTTGCACACACAAAATGATAAATGACTGCTTAGAAAGGAGTACTGTGGTCATAGTGGACCACAAGCTAAATATGAGTCAACAGTGTAATGCTGTTGCAAAAAAAGTGAACATCCTTCTGGGATGTATTAGCAGGAGTGTTGTAAGCAAGACACAAGAAGTCATTCTTCCACTCTACTCTGCACTGATAAGGCCTCAGCTGAAGTATTGTGTGCAGTTCTGGACACCACATGTGGACAAATTGGAGCGAGTCCAGAGAAGAACAACAACAATTATTAAAGGTCTAAAAACATGACCTATGAGGGAAAATTGTAAAAATTGGATTTGTTTAGTCTAGAAAAGAGAATACTAGGGGGGACATGATAACAGTTTTCAAATATGTAAAAGGTTGTTACAAAGAGGAGGAAGAAAAAATTGCTTTTCTTAACCTCTAAGGATAAGACAAGAAGCAGTGGGATTAAATTGCAGCACAGGAGGTTTTGGTTGGACATTAGGAAAAGCTTCCTAACTGTCAGGGTGGTTAAGCACTGGAATAAATTGCCCATGGAGGTTGTAGAATCTCCATCATTGGAGATTTTTAAGAGGAAGTTACACAAACACCTGTCAGGAATGTTCTAGATAATTAGTCCTGCCACAAGTGGAGGAGATTGGACTAGATGACCTCTTGAGGTCCTTTCCAGTTCTATGATTCTATTAAATTAACAGCTGGGTAGCGTTGAGGGGATCAAACTCATGCAGAAAAGGCCCAAGTCATGGCTCTGGAACTTACTGACCTTCCTCAAAAGACTACATGACCTCCTCCTTGGCACCCTATGGTTTTGGTGTGAACAGGAGGGATTGGAGCCACAGAACAGCTCTCCCTGTTCCACTAAGCACCTTATGAATTTCTGAGCAGACACCTGCATCAGATTTTAGCAGCATTAACTCACATGTTCCTGGGGACGGTGGCAGGCCTGGTGTATACCTTATTACCACATTTCCTAGTTTTCAGAGGTTTACTTTTGTCTTTCATTAACTCCCTATTTCCTGGTTTCTAGAAGGTTAAGCGTAGGTACACTCGCTGTTCTGGGAGGGTACAAGGCATTGTTGGTTGACCTTAATTCTGCATTGGCAAAAAGTTTTAGTGAATTTCTCCCCTTTTTTATTTGAAGGAAGTGGTGGGAATGAGGAGGTCAGACTGGGGATCATCTTTTGGAGGGGAGGAAATGCCCACTGCCACTCAACTATGACCTCTACCCTTCTCTTGGCCCATCCTTGCCCCCAGTAGGACTGTAGAGCTACAGGGAGGGAAGGTAGGTGGTAACTGATAGTCTCTGAGGAGCAAGGAGAATGGAGGAGAACCCCATACCATCAAGGGAGCTAATGTAGGGTGAAAGGGCTCTGTATGAGCTTCAATAGCATAGGAAGATTGGAGGGATGTACAGTGACCCATTCTTCTCAGAAAAATCAGATTACCCCTTGGAGATTAATGCCGCCTGACACAATAGTTCTAACTGTGAACTAACCCATTCATCTCAATGGGTGTTCTTCCTTCCCTGCCCCATACTGTCAACCCAACCCATGTTAAATATGAATCATCAGGACAATCTCTCTATGCACATGGATTTAATAAAATAATGGGGGTTGGGGGGGCTATATATTAGGAATCTCTTGACCAAATGATTCCAAATTTGTACTAAAATATTTTCAGAATGTATATCTCACTATGCACAATGATTCTAGAGTATTTTAAAAATTAAAAGATGCTCCTGTTATTGGGGGCTGTATTCTTGGCACCCCCTTAGTCAAATTACCCAAATTTACATCACAAACTGTATACTAGCTTCTATTGTGGCCTACCAGTTTTCAAGGCAATCAGTTATGCTTGTGGATTTTAGAGCATTCGGACTATTAAAATCATCAGCTCCTTAGTGAGGGTGAGGTGAGAGGGATGGGGGTTTTCTGAGGACACCATTGGCCAACTGACCACAGCTCATACCGCTACTCCTAATCTGTCACAGCAATATTATGGTGGAGTGATAGTATCACCACAGTCAAGGTGGCACCAGATTTTCATTTTAATAGGAGGTGAGAAAGGTGGACAAACATTCTGCCCTTTGGGTTAGAGTATCATTTGTAGAAGTTTCTTGGAGCTTTTTCACTGCTGAATTTTATATAGCAGTTTGTGGGGTAAATATATCACGGGAAGTTTGCTATGGCTGTTTTAAAAAGGACTATGGCCCACATGACTACATTTTTCTTGTGTCTGGCATTTCCTTCACACCTTTCCCCAAGAACTCTGTGTGTGATCCCTTGGTTTGTGTAGATGAGAGGAGTAATCATTGAAAGTTGAAAATGGCGTCTGTGTTTATTTTTCATGATACACATAAGTTACTGCTCTGTATCCTGGCACTGTATCAGTCCATGTCAACCTTACCCCAGTCCTTAGAATAGAACTTTTCCTGATGCTCAGCAACCCATTTTGGTCATGCAGACATTGATGAGAGTCACAGCTACGTACTTGTCTTCGTTCAGCCCCACTGGTCAGGAACTGGATGAGGACACAGCCACATGATTTCTGCTTGCTACCATCTTTTGTCCTCCCCCTATTTAATTAATGTCATTGTCCTAGAGGATACTTCTTAAGTAAAATTGAAGCATGTGAATATCAGAGCACTTTGAAATATCCACTCATAAGCCAGAAACTTTGCTCCCTGCTCAGGAAGGGGCTCCTACAGAACTGAGCAAATTATGCACAACACATTCTCAGAGCGCCACCAGGACTCCAACTCACAATACAGGGTGATGTTTGGGTTCAGTGGCCTCGTTAAGGTGACGTTCAGTGGCACGTCACCTTAAACTGTAAGAACCATGACATTTTGATATCACCTGATTGGGGTGGGGGGAGGGGGGAAGCTGAATGTCAAGAATCCCTCGTTCAAACCATCTTCAATTTGGACCACTAACACTGCTCTGAGCCATCGTGACCCCCAGCAGTTTTCAAATCAATCTAAATAAGCTCATGAATTTTAGACCATTTGGAGAAATCAGTTGTTCAAGAGTAAGTTAGTCTCAACCTTAACTATAGTGCTACCACCCTGCTATAATAAATGAATGCTTAGACTGATTACAATGTGAATGCAATGCAGATAATGTGCCTAGATTCTAAAGAGCATATATATTAAGTATGAAATCAAAAGGGGCAGTAATATATTTAATTCAGTCCCATAGTTAACATTCTGGTTATGTGAATTAGTAGTAATTAACTATCAGAAAGCACAATCACACTGTAATTACACTATAATTGCAGCATAAATTACAGTCACTGAATTATCAAACATAACCAGTATCTGCACAGCATTGCAGATACCAAGCTTGAGCCTTCACTGGCTTGCACGTTGGGCAGGTACTTACAGCTGTGCTGACTGAGAATCGAGTAGGCGTAAAAGGCTACCATGCTGATTTGATAGCATTTTACACATCCCCTCAAATTCACTGTGGACAGGTATTAATCACGCCTCAGGGTTCAAGGTAGCAGTGAGTCAGGCCCACTGAGTTTCTGTTGTTGCCAAAAGGAGCATTGTTGTCTATTTGCAGTATTAATCCACCTTCTCTTTCCTCTACAGTATTTTTGAACAATGGCTAAGAAGACACAGGCCTCTGCGAGACGTTTACCCAGCCGCCAATGCACCCATTGGACACAATCGTGAATATTACATGGTCCCATTTATTCCTCTCTACAGAAATGGAGAATTTTTTATCCCATCGAGGGAGCTGGGATATGATTATGAATATCTAGCAGACCCAGGTAATGTTTAGTGATAAGCTAATTCTGACTCTGCCATCTTTATATAGCATACACCTGTAAAGAGTCTAAGTACAAAAGCCTTAATCAGATGTATTCAGTGAGCATATTCGCAGTCATAGCTGATTGGCTTAGTGACCAAAAAACGTTTGTCATCGGTCAGTACTGCACAGCCAACACAGGCAGCTATGGGACACTCTATAAAATTATCAACAGAATTGTTTAAAAAATTCCAAAGCAGGGCCATGTTTTGCTTTCAATTATACCAGTGAAAACCCAATGAGTACAGAAGGACTGAATTAGGTTTCCCCCACATACAAAGACCACAGACCCAGTGTAAATTAGCACTGCTCCAGAAATCAATGTTGATTTACTCAAGCCAAGGATCTGGCCCCATGTAACTGCATAACTGAGGGTAGCATCTGTCCTGTGGATTCTTTATTAGTGGTGATAATGTGCGAGGGAGACAGAACCCAGCTGGAGTTCCAGAACCCATGCTCAGGTTTCAGGCCTGGCAGCTGGAAAAAACCCTTTTATACTTGGAAACTTAATAAATCTATTATCTTAATTATTGAGGACTAACTTCACCCCAACAAACGGCCAAAGAACTATTTAAGTCCTCAAAATAAAGCTTAAGTAGGACTTAAGTGATTCATGAGCTTTGTACTGGCTCTGTGCACAGGGGTGAATTTCACCATGAGATACACAATGTCATTTTTACAGAATGCAACTAAAGGGCTGCATGAGGGTCTTTATTATTATTTAAAATAGATTCTAAACAATGCACATTTAAATATTATTGATATGTAGGATGGGGCCATTTAGCAGTGCAGGCTTCAATAAAATCTGCATGCACTAAAATAAAGGACAAACTTTGTTCAAGACCTAAACTTTCCCAAGAGCTGAGGATCATTCAGATCTTGGACTTTCATTTAGTGATTACAAAGATAGGTCACTGGAATAATTAGACGGATGTTGAGGGGTGGCATTTGGGATCAGGGATTCAAGTATGGGACACAAGTACAGCTAGAAGATGGAGACTTTTATAAAGTATCAAGAAATGAATGAGATCAAGGAACTGCACAACCTTTTGTGAATGTGTCTGTTCAGTTGCAAATGCAATTGGCAGCCAAGAGTCCAGTAATCATATATCAAAGGCAGCAGAGACATTTTAGCAAGACTAACATTTACCCTAAAAGCTTTTTTCACTCTGTCAGAACAATACTACAGTACATTCAGGCAGCTCTGGACCTCGGAAAGATTTTGTTTTCTAATGACAGGGTTTGACTTCTGCATGCTTAGTAAACTGCTCCAAATAGTGGTCAGCCTGCTCATTCAATTCTTTTGTTAAGTACAGTCTAGCAGCTTGTGATTCATTGCTAACCTGAGAGCTCATTTTTATGGCTGATTATGCATAAGTAGGAATCAGTGTTTCTCCTACGATTTTTTTAAATCTTGAGATTTTTTTTTTAAGTGACACATTTAGGGCTTCTTATATATTCTAGTTTCTGAATCTTTAGGGTTCATGTTGTCAAGCTCTTCTCTTGACCTAGAACCTTTCATTTATTTTTAAATGAAAACTGAGCTTCTCACATCAATCACTTCATTCTGGGAACTGGGGCTTTAAGAAAAAATGCCAAATACTGGGAAAGTTCAAAACATTGCAGAATACATTAGCATTGCAGAAGTATACAGAAAATCAAGCACAGGAGGAATCTGGTATAAAAAACAATTAAAATATAAGTATTAGAGAGACAAGGTGGGTGAGGAAATATCTTCTATTGGTCCAACTTCTATTGGTGAGAGACCTCTTTTTCCAAGAGCTCTGGGTGACTAGAAAGCTTGTCTCTCTCACCAACAGAAGTTGGTCCAATAAATGATGCTATCACCGCACCAATCTTGTCTCTCTAATATTCTGGGACTGACACAGCTACAACTACACTGCAGACAAGATCAACTCGGTCGTAATCCTGCCTATTGCTTTGCAGAAGGGTGGGTTAAGATGGTTCTTTATTTCTGCTGAAAGATCAGCACTAAGGGTGAAATTCATACCTGTACAGAGAACCTGCACGAGATCTATATGCTACTCAAGTTCCTCTTCAGTCCCATTTACAGGGCTGGAGCCTAAGTTGTCATTCTTTATTAGAAAGAAAGAATTGGTTCAAAATTAAAAATGGACCAGAGCGACAACATTCAGATTCTGAATATCCAAAGATTCAGGCAAAGATTGGGCTTTTCCCTGGTTAGAAGTGTTAGATTTACAGTAAGGATACAGCTACACTTTGAACTGGAGAGATAATTTTCAGCTTGAGGAGACATACCCATGCTAGCTCTGATCGAGTTCACGTGCTAAAAATAGAAGCATAGCCACGCTGGTACAAGTGACAGGAGATGCCAGCTGCCCAAGTACATACCTAGTGATTTGGATGGAATTTTACCGAGGATGGCTAGGCCCTCCTGCCACTCACCCTGCCACAGCAACACTTCTATTTTTAGCACATTAGCTCAATCAGAGGTAGTGCAAGTATGTCTATTTGCGTCTCCAACTTGAAGAGCAGGCATATCTCTCTAAGGCTAAGTGCTGGCTTCTTGTTTGAGGAGCTCATATGCTACAAGATACCAAAATACTGCAACATGATCAAGAAAGACTAGAAAAGATGAATCTATGATCAAAGGCAAGGAGCATGGTAAGTACAGTGAAAAGGTACAATGCCCAAAAAAAAAAACCCAACAGTGATGATTGTCTCATAGATCATGGTTTGAGAAGAGGTAGAAGCTTATGCAGAACCTTGTTGGGAGTAGGAGGATGGGCAATAGGACAGGAGTAAGGAGAATGAGAAATGGTCAAGTACAAATTTTATTTCAAAGCAGATGGAGGAAAGGAGTGATGTGACAATAGCAGAGATTCAGTGGAGACATTGAAATGAAGTGGCTAATTTTGATTATAGATGGAACATGAGCAGGGAGGTAGGAGACATATAAAGATGGAAAAGGACCCAGTGAGAAAGGGTCAGTCAAGGACAGGAATTATATTGCTGCACTTCTGCTGAGCAGTAGCAGATGTCTGGAGTCTTGCAGGCTAGCTTCCCAGTGAAGAAGAAATCAATAAGTTGGGAGTTGCAGGCAGCCATGCAAATGTAAACAAACTGTCTGGCAAAACTGCCAGCACATTACCCTAACAGGCCACATAGGACCCTACAGGCTGCAGGTTGCTCATCACTGCCTTCGACTCTCCAGTCTATCTTGTCTTCAATACAAACTTAATTTGGTGATAAAATGGTCACTTACACCAAAAATTGCACCACATTCAGGTTGTTTCTAGTTCCAAGAGACCAGTCACCCCAGATCCCTTGGTACCTTAGATCTTATAAATAAAGACAACACCTGTAGTCAGACAATGCTGTAATAAACTATCTAAAGGATTATTAACTAAGAAAAGGGAATAAGCGTTATTTATAGGTTAAAGCAAGCAAACACACACACACACAGAAGTTACAATCTAAATTCTAAGATCTGTCAATTCAAAGCGTCTTTCAGGGCAGACCTAGAAGGCAGCTCCTGGTGATCTCTGGCTTCAGTTTAGAGTCTCTGGCCCTGTCAGACTTTAAACAGCCAAAAAGGTAGACATTTTTCCTATGATTTTATTACCTCCAAGTCCACAGGATGAGCTTCCTTAAATGTAGTATTTCCCAGGTGCAATAGGGCCATTCACCAATCCTTTGTGATTCCCGTGACTAGGTTCAGAAGTTCATAGCAAACATTGTCAAAGTTATAATGCAAAACTTACATGTTTTCTTGTAGCATGGAATACAGACATTACAAATGACATTAACACATGCAGCAATTTACAAGCATTTCATAGAGTCTAAACACATTCCTATAAGACTAATCCCTATTTTGAGCAAAACTAACAGAGGTGAACTGGTCTGGTCTCCAGCTATGAGTTTGTTAGTTCTTAGCTATTGCCGGCAGTCTTGGCAAGAGCTGGCATCTGGCCTGCCAGCATCACAGATGCTTAATAGGCAGTGCAGGGTAGCTTTGCAGTTTGGCGGATATTGGGTGTGCTCCTGAAGACCTAGTCTTAGGTGCGTTCAAAGACTGCTGACACCCATGACTTTAGGGACATCCGTCTCCAGAATCAAACTTTGCCAGCACAGGATATGTTTGAGTGGAGATGACAAATTGACCAGCAGCAGAGGAGCACACATGCCAACTTCAAGAGACCTTGATAACCCTTTCCATCACTGATGTATTCAGCAGTGTCCACTATGGGTTAGAATAGCAAAGGGCTCAGTTTTGAATCAGAGAGTTGACAATAAAATGGGACCAGCTCGGTGAGATAAAATACAGATGCTTGGATGATAGGATGTAATTAAAATCAACAGTGCATGTTAAATGTACTCTTGGGATGCAGTTTAAATCCCTAAACTGCATGACTGAAAAAGGAATTAGACTATCAAGTTAAAAAAGAAAAGATGAGACAATGTTTCAGTCATGGGAATTTCCTCAGGCTCTGTGAAGTGAAAAATAAGGTTAATTGGAAAAGGAGAAGGAAACCAAGAAACCGATGTTAAAAATGAGCCTGAGAGAGGAGGGAATAGGAATGGAAAGTTTGGCTGTTAGCTAAAGCTGTTTACTTGATAACAGTAAATATGCCATCTTCTCTCCTCACTTGCATGTCCTTTTGTAGCATGCAACTACCATTTGGGAAGCCAGGAACAAGTTCAAAAAGTTATAACTGGAGAACATTGGATATTGTATAGCTATGTCCAGCTTCCTTTCTTGGAATAAAGATGAAAAAGCTGTTAAAGAGCAGTGTTGTCAATGTAATTGTTAACTGAGGGTAAATCAGAAAAAAACCACCATGCTATTTTGTGCTATAGATACATCAGGGAACATTTGATTGATATCACTTAAAGATACTGACAAAAATGGGTTACTTTTGTAACTATTGTATATGCATGTCATCAGTTGTAGGTGTGTGGGCTGGAACCTACTACAATGTGATTTTGCAGTGAGAGGTAGAAGACTCTACCCAGCTTCAGCCTTTAAAATGATCATAAAACTTTTCACCAGCCTGTACACACAGGAGGTGATTCTCAACGGCTGCCAAGCAGAGTGAGAGGCGACCTGCCAGGGACCCACTCATGGCTTCCTAATCTGCCCAGTTTTGACACCCCCTCAGCAGTGCCCTGCCCCCAGAACGTCCCATACACAGCAGGAATTCCTCACCGACCATCTCTACAGCCACGATTACCTAGTGCAAAGTGGACTAAACAAACAAGAATCTGGCTGAATAAAAACACAATCAATCAATTAAATAAATAAATAAAACTACTTGCCTGGCCTTTTCACCACATCATAACTAATGGTGATTAAAGTCTGACTGACATTTTCTTTGTCCATCAAGAAACACACACACACACACACACACACACAGACACACTCTCAGGAAGCAGAATTTTGCATGGCTGAGTTAGATGCATATAATTTCTTTGTGGTCTTAAACACAGCTTTTAAACTTGGTGTCAAATAGCTAACTGGATAAGACGATAGAAATGCATGTGACAGGAAGCAGCAAGTTGTTGTCAATATATCCTGAGGTGTATGTGAATGAATAAATGAGCGAATGGCTTTTGTTTTTTCTCTTTTGCTAGCTAGCTGAATTTTGTTTGTGATGTGTCCAGAATTAACTCTGAAATTGTCTTATCCTAGACCCAGATTGGGTAGAAGAAAATGTTTAAAAGGCTGTGATGTCATGTATCACATACTAAGCAACAACATCAAATGACAATTCTTATAAAACTAAACACACTCTTTATTAAGATAACTATTTACAGAGATGCTTCAGTTGAACTAGCATCCTAAGCATGTGCACACTAACTAACTTTCTGGTGCATCCTCCAAACTCTTATCTCCGGCAATCTATGCTCCAATCTCCAATTCCCAGCAGGTTTGTTACAGCTGTGTACCACTAAAAGGACTTCTAAATGTGAAGGTAGATTTATTCTTTTAGTTTTCTGTTGTACCAGTGGTGCAGTGGCCTATTTTTCAGGACAAACCCATTCTGGCAAAATCTCCAGGAAGCACTGTGCTAGACCAGTCACTGGGAACAGGAGTGTTTCTTCTACCACTCCTAGCAGACACCAGAGTCCATATACTGTAGTTCCAGGAATGCAACAGAGACATATTGAATGATTGTGGGGGTTGTTTGTTTTTTAAAAAAGGCAGTTCAGGAATTGACTGTAGGATCTGTGCTTGGGTTAATTATTTTTATTTGTCTCTGGAAAACTGAGGGATTGGGAGATTTTGCTGGTAATTGTTACTAACTTATGGTTAGATGTCAGGAGGGAGGATTGGCTGCTCTTTTAATTTGCAATAGCTTAATTAAGAGCTCCTTTTTAATCAATGACAATGGCACCTAGCATTTAGGATGAGCATTCTTTTAAGTTTATTAAATTAAAACACACAAAAAATAAGTTAAACTGAATTTGACTCAAAGTGTCTCTCAAGTAGACCAGGGTTAAATTTTTTACCCAAAAAACCTTTTTTCATTGAAAAATGCAGATTCAGCAACACCAAAATGTGTTGTGAATTTATGTTGATTTCATTGAATTGTCTGTTGGAGCCTTCTCCACCTGAATTTTTTGTTTGTTTGTTTGTTTGTTCAAAATGACTTTGCATTCAGAAAATTCCTTTAAGTTTAAAGATTTTTTTAAAACTGTTGAAAAGTGTTCAAAACTGAAATTAAGTGTTTCATTTGGGATCAAAAATGTTCTGTTGGACCCCAACCTATTTATTTATGTATGTAGGAAATGCCAATGAACTGAAAAAACCATCAATCACCCAGTTTTACTCTCAGTGTTTCACAGGGGGCATTTTGGAAGTGCTCTCTGACCTGGCGGTATTCTGGACTAAAGTCATTGACTGTGGTAACTGGGTATTTGGAATTCTGGGGGGTTCTAATCAGCAGACATGTACAGGAACAACCATAATTTTACTGTTGTGCATTACAGATCACTGGGTCAGAGCCGCCTGTAGGCAAAATAGTCTGCTTAGGTCCCTGAGCAGCTCAAAGGGACCCCCTATTAATTAGTAGTATGTGTTGTATATAGGGGGCAAAATATTCCTGTTTAGGGCCCCCAGTTGGCTAGCACTGCCTCTAGGGACATGCCATGTTCTGGCATCAGAGTTGCCATGGTAACTTCAAGGTAGCGATTGCATGGATTTTTTCTGTGGCAAAGGAAACTGAAAGCAGGCAGTAGATGCCTGGAAGTGGCAGCTGGCCTCTAGCTTGTTAGAGAAATCCTGTGCAGGTTGAGGTTAAAACAGGGTAGGGACATGCTTAACTGAGTTTAAGGCAGTGGTAAAATGGAAGACAGTAGTAGTTCCCCTCTGTTAGATCACTCAGGAGCTCCTATCTGTCCCTGTGCCACATCACATTTTACCAAGGATCAGGCGGACAAAAAAATAATGATGGAGTCAAAGGACAGTTGAAGCACAGTGTAAGCTTTTAAGAATCCACTTCGGAACACCTTTTGTTCCAGTCAAATTTTTCAGGAAGGAGGATTGTGCAATAAGGCTCATTTTCAGTGCCATTTTGACAGTATCAAGATTTCCATAGTAAGTTTCCTGCTCCAATTTACTTAAGGAGCTGAAATATTTCCTGATTCAGTGACGTGTGTGTAAACACACACAAGTACACACAAATCTAAAAACCCAAGACAATACAGGTAAACAGCACAGTTCTCATTATATCCACAATCTTCTAGCAAAAGGCATAACACAAACGGGGAAGGGATTGAAAGAGCCCAATTAAAAAATAAGTAAGAGAAGCAGGCCTCATCCTAGAATAAGTTGCAACTCAGCCCTCAATATCTGACATTTCTCTCAAAAAATGGGTTCATATTTTCATACTTCCTAACAAGTTACTCATACTCTTTCTACATATTAGCCAGACTCATAAAGACGACTACATAAGCAGCCTCTGATATTTCCTAAATAAGTTCTCAGGTATGGTAAAATGCTCAAGAACTATACTTCCTCCTGTTACCCTTCCACAAAGTATCTATTTTATCACCCCTTTTAGATTTTTATTTTCTCCCTATTCTCAGGCAAAAATCATTTAACTAGAATCAAGGACCAGAGACTGCACTGATATTAGTTATTGTTTGCACTGCCGTAACTCTTAGATGCACCAACTGGGATAAGGGCCCCATTGTGCTAAGCATATAAGAACAAGTCAGCCCCTGCCCTACATAGTTTACTGTCTAAACCAGTGGTTCTCAACTGTGGTCCACCGCTTGTTCAGGGAAAGCCCATGGCATGCTGGGCCGGTTTGTGTATCTGCCACCTCCGCGGGTTCGGCCGATCGTGGCTTCCACTGGCCACAGTTCGCTGATCCAGACCAACGGGGATTGCGGGAAGTGGTGCGGGCAGAGCGATGTGCTATCCCCCACTTCCTGCAGCCCCCATTGGCCTGAAGCCGCAAACTCTGGTCAGTGGGAGCTGCGATCTGCCAAACCTGCGGAGGCGGCAGGTACACAAACCAGCCCGGCATGCCAGCAGCTTTCCCTAAACAAGTGGTTGACCACAGTTGAGAACCACTGGTCTAAACATATGAGAGACAATGGGCCAGACATTTTTAGTGCAGATATGCTGTGGGCCAACAGGTGGAAAAAAACTGAGCAAGACAAGGTCATAGGGAAATGGTTGGAATGATAAAGAGCCCATCCACTGACTGGGAGATTAAGTTCATAACTTTGCTAGATACTAAAAATCATTCACTTAATCAAGATACCAGTTTTATAGTTTATTACAACAATCTGTAACCACTAACCTCCCTGTTTGGTCTTAAGATTGGTGAGATGTTAACTGGGCACTTCACCTTGAATGGTTTGCTATACTGTAATATGTATTAAGTATTTATGCTAAACAATCTGTTCCACCTTGTATTTAGATGTGACACTAAGTACTTTTCCCAAACTCAAAGACCTCTATGTAGCTCAAAAGCTTGTTCCTTTCACCAACAGAAATTGCCCCCCTAAAAGATCTGACCTCCCACACCAGCTCTCTAATAGCCCATTGTTAGAAACATAAGGGTAAATAGAAAGCTTTGGAATAACAGTATTAACAAACAAACAAAAAACAGCCATGTGGAAGCCAGGAAATTCAGAATTAAGGTTAGAGTTAAAAGAAACCCATACATTGGCATATATAGAATGAATAGAATATTTTTTTTAAAAAAAGCAACAAACCCTGCATTTTGTGGAAAATAGTTATGACCATGAGAAAGTGCAATCTGCTCAACCATAAAAAAGGAAAAATAAAACAAGTACTTACCAGCTGGAAGAGAGGAAAATACAACCCACTCCAAAATGGCCCCTTTAGAGTTGTAGCTACTTGACTCTGCCAAGTGTAAGGGTCAGTCTCAGAAAGGCATGCTGGGAGAAAATGTACCTACAAAAGGGAAACCCTGCACTAGCGAGCAGTGCAGCAGCAGTGAGGGGGTTAACTCTGATGTGATCATAGAATCATAAAAATATCAGGGTTGGAAGGGACCTCAGGAGGTCATCTAGTGCAACCCCCTGCTCAAATCAGGACCAATCCCCAACTCAGTCATCTCAGCCAGGACTTTGACAAGTTTGACCTTAAAAATCTCTAAGGAAGGAGATTCCACCAGCTCCTTAGGTAGCCCATTCCAGGGCTTCACCACCCTCCTAGTGAAAAAGTTCTTCTTAATATCCAACCTAAACCTACCCCACTGCTACTTGAGACCATTACTCCTTGTTCTATCATCACAGGGAAAACTCTTTACAGCAATAGAAGATGGGCTAGTGGTTAAAGTGCTGTCTTGGGATCTGAGAAACCTGGGTTTAATTCCTTGTTCTGCCACTGACTTCCTACATGGCTTTGGGCAAGTCACACTCTTTCAGTGCTTGAGTTTGCCTGTCTGTAAAATGGGGGTTGTGAGGATAGACATGTCAGAGATTGATTTGGTTTTCATGTTGGAAGATGTCTTCATAAGAAAAGGGCTAGAGAGATTTATTTTCTCTCAGATAAATATGTTGGTCCCCACTAGTCAATGAGTGCTATTTGAAATTCTTCTAGAGTCCATTTGGAATACACCAGTATATAGCTTCCCAGCACTGCTTTTCCCTTCTAAAAGGTGCTTTGAGTGAACCTCAGCTGAAATTTCTAGGACAAGTGATTTTGTGACAGAAGTGGCAAGAATTCTACAAGAACTTTCAAAGCATAATTAATATTTATGCTTTCTGGGCCCCATTTCTCCAGAACAGCTTGTCTTAGTCATCTCAGATATCATCTTTAAAAATATGCTGGCCATATACCATGCATGCAAAGCTTAAAATGAAAACAGCTAAGGGCTTAGATGAGGTCCAATCCAGACTTAAAATGGAATCCTTAACTATAGAGAGGATATTCCATCTATATATATAAAAGTCAAGTGGTGTATGTATGTATGTATGTATGTACGTATGACTGCGAAGTCCTCCCGCACCGTTTGAGCCAGAGACTTGAATTTTGGTACAGTGAGGGGTCTTGGGGTCTAGATGCTGGTAAGGGTCGAAAAATTTTCGGATCTCACCTCTGACGCCCCCCAGGGGTGAAAGTCTTTCAGGGCCAATCACATCAACTGGGCAGTTAGGTGGTGATGATATCATAATACCCCCCTCCAACAGACACCTCACTCGCTCAGCTCACCCCTCCCTCCTCCAACGGAACCCCGGAGATCCCTCAGTTCTCTGCCCCTCCCACCTCCCCAACGGAACCCCGGACTACATCAGCCCTGTGCCCCCCCCCCCCACCTGCGAAGGTCCCCGGAATCCCTCGGCTCTGGGCCCCCTCCTCCCCTGCGACGGATCCCAGTTGGGTTTGGTGGGACGGTAAGTGAGGTGGGGGTGTCGGATTCGGTCGGGGGGTGAGGTGGGGGTTTCGGGTTTCAGGGGTGGGAAGGTGTCAGGGTGGGTGAGGGGTGAGGTGTGGGTGTTGGCTTTGGTCAGGGGGTGTCAGCTGTCTGCCATCTCCCCACCTCCGACTGACCCGAGCAGCGCCGGGCACTTATGCTAGTATTTAATATCCAAAAGCACTAACTCCCCTGCCTTTTGACTATCAACAACCCTTATTTCTAAACATCTAAGCAAATTTCCTACTGAACAGATGTATAGTCATCCAGTAGTTTATGCTTTCCTCACCCAGAATTTATAAGTGGTTTTAACTGGTGCTGTGAGTAATTCACTGGTTGTGCTTCACTAAGGAGTCACACCAGCATTAATGCTGGGATTGATTCACGTGGCCTTTTCTGCCTGTTTCCACAGAGTTGGGCTTTGACATTTTGGTTCCATCAAAACTAGTCAGACAAGATTGCAGAAGTTCATTTGCAGAAGACGGTCTGTGGTTTCCCAGGGAAAAGGCAGGGGAGTTAGTTCCCAGGGAAACCACAGACCATCTTGGGTCTATTTTAAATGGATCCCAAGATTCTTCGGTGCATGGCAAAGGATTCAGCAACCACCTCCCAGTTTGGGACTGCACCAGGGCTCAAGTGCCTGGGAGCCTATGGATCCAGCATGACCAGGAACCTCTGAAGTGTTGCATGCAGCAGCTCTGCCTTCAACATGCCTCTCCTACCCCCAGTCTTGCCTCTGGCAAGTCCCCTATGGCAGGGCTGGGAGAATCCTCAACCAGCCACATAAGGCTTTGACACTCCCCTATACCACTCTGGTCCTTTTACCTTTAAAGAGCCCAGAGCAGGATGAGGTGTTCATCCAGAGTTTGGTTTCAGTGAATATTATTCTCAGCTGTAATTCAAATTGATGAATAAATTTCACATCAGATTCATTCTCTTCACTCCCACTCATCTGAAAGTTAGTCCACTTATCTAGGTGATCAACCAATGGAGTTACCTATGTCCCCAACTTTAGGCACTACATTTGAAACTTTTGGCTCTACTTTTATTCTTAATGCCATCCAACATTTCCTATGTGACATTGGGTGAAGTCATTTAGGGGCTGGTAGGTTTTGTGCCTCAGGTTCCCCATTTGTAATTTATGGATAATAAATATCTCCCTCATTGAATGAGGAACAACTTGATTTATTAAAGATTTTAATTTATTTTGTGACTCTCTGATAAAACACACTATAGAAATAAAGCATTATTATTATTATTCAGAGTCTTCCAGCATGAGCCATCATATAACTTCCTAGCTTTCACAAATTGACAGTGCATTACAGAACATAAAATGAGTTTTGTCATTTTTTACAGTTGACACCTTCCAGGACTTTTTGATGCCCTACCTAGAACAAGCCCGTCAGATCTGGCAGTGGCTGGTTGGAGCAGCTGTGGTTGGTGGTATAATTACTGCTCTGATCACCGGACTCATTGTTCTGGGGTGTAGGAAGAAGAGACTGGGAAGCACTGAAGAAACACAGCCCTTACTCATGGAAAGCGAAGATGATCACAGTGTGTCTTATCAGTCAAATTTCTAAAAAGACACCTATAATCCATCAATAATGTTAAGGTGCTAACCCTAAATCAAGCATGCATGGTTTGGTACATGTTTACAGAATATCTTGCTGAGATGCACTGCATAAGGGGCGTGGAATGTCCTGAATATCATTGCTTCTGTAATATGCAATACTGAACTGTAGTGTATTATCAAAGTCTCCCCATAGAACATTTCCTAAAAAAACCTAATGTATGTTACTTTGCTTTCTGTGAACACACCAGGTATTCCCTATTCTTAATTAAACAGAACTGTCATGGAACCAAACTGCTTCCCAGGTTGATGGCTCCTGCTTTTGGTCATCTGCTATTTTATTTGCACTTTCTAGTGTTGTTCTGCATTTAGGCCCCAATCAGAGCCATGTGAGCAGATTTGCGGGTTTCATATAGGGACCAGTGTTTGCCTGTCTGTATCTGATTGCAAGACTGGAGCTATTATACTCTGTTGTTCAGATACTTTTAATTTAAGGGAAGAATAATACTTGTGCTTCTGATTAGAGTGAGTAATCTGGAGACAGAATTTTTCTTTGAAGGAAGAATGATTTCCCTTCCACCTCCCAGTTTGTCGTTGATTGAGTGCCATCAGCATTAAGCTGTAGCCTCTCAAAAATTGTTCCTCATTTGTTTAAAAAGTTTCAATTATTCTTTTCTTAGAGTTGTGTTTGTTCTAAAGCTAGATTGGAAGCCTAGTTCTAGCTGTTTGCCAGCTGCGGCCAGTTTTTGTCTTGCAATTGCTAGTAAAGAAAGATGGATTCACACTCTTTACGAACAACCAATGCCTCGCAGAGTGAGATGTATTTACCTGAATAACCTCAACAGCAATGCCTCACCCTCTGGAGTGCAGACTTCTAAATGGCTGTTAGTAATCCCAGTTCACATCTCTCCCCAGCAGCATCAACTCACATATTTCTGCTCATTCATCCTATTGTCATACACTGGTTTTGGAGAATAGTATCATATTGTGATACTAAGAAAGTCTGCTAGTTAGGCCACATCTACACTAGCAAGCTTACAGCGGCACAGCTGTATCAATACATCTGTACTGCTGTAAAATCACTCATGTAGCCGCTCTGTGTGGATAGGCGAGAGCTCTCCTGTCAACATCATAAAGCCACCTAACAAGCAGTGACAGCTTTGTCAGAGGGAGAGCGTCTCCTGCTAAAATAGCTCTGTGAACACAAGTGTTTATGCCAGTGAAACTTATGTCACTCAGGATAGTGTTCTTTTCACACCCCTGAGTAAGTTTAGCCAACATAAGGGGTAGTACAGACATGGTCTTAATTTACCAGTTTTCCTGCTTCTCTCGTAGAGAAGGGGTGGATAGGTGGTGGTCCCAGGTTCGAACTCCACTGACAACTATGAGGTAGTATATATGCAGCCATGTTTTGTTACAGATACCATTATTTATACAATTTCAGATAAAATTATTGTCACTTAGAGTGTCCAGACATACATTTATGCCAGTCAGATAATAACAGACAAGACAGAATTGGTAAGTGGGTCAAAGGTACCACATGCTGGAGCACTGGGAAGGCCTTAGACCTTCCATTACAGCCATCACATTCTCGAATCCCTTGTTCTTGTCCCTCAGTCCTGTTCTTCAGGTTCTGGTCCCATGTTTCTCCAGTTTGGGCCATGTTCACTTACGACTATTATATGTTTCTAAATGACCAATTACTTAAATTTTATCCAATTTGTTTTTTGTACATCTGCCCTTTGGGTTTTAGGTAACCCACATATTACGTATGCTCAAGCTTCAATTACATAACTACTGTATTTTTCCTGGTGGGTTTTCAAATTTCTAAGTTACGTTGTTTTGTGTCACTCTGGCCTAGATCTGCCCAGAAAAATGGGTGGAGGAGGTATTTATCATTACATGCTTGTGTATCTTTTATAATTCTGGGTAAAAGAAGAATTGCTGAAGCCACACTTATGCCAGCAAGGATTTGACCTGTTATCTCATCTGTACCCATTCACTATCCATAATTATAAATAATTAAAAATACAACTATCAAAGCTCTAAATCTTACCATTAACAATTCCTCATTTTAGATTTCAGTGTTATAAATCAGTATATATTCTGTGCTACTCATAATCAGTTAGAAAGGGGAAGGGGCATGATGGAAAATATGATGATTCTTCGATGTTAATATTTCTTATCTTCTTTAAACTCATTTTTTTCATTCAAAGTCCAGTTTTATTTGTGAATCATTACAAAGAAACTTCATTAGAAATGTCTCTGTAAATGCATTGGGGGGGGGGGAGGTGTCTCAATTTTAGGGCCCTGATATTCAGTTTCTTTTAATGGTATCCCAATAGTCTCCCCCCTCAACACATTTTGAAATATGTTTTTCAAGTGTGTGGCTTAATTTACAAGATGGTGTAAAATCGTATACTCCAACACTTCTTTCCTTTTTTTTAGCCAATCCCTTAACATACACTTTCTTTTACAATACATTATAAGCATTACTACAATTATCAACATTTGTATCAATATCTACCATCTTAAAAATAAATGACTTAGCTGGATGTTTCCTAACTGTAATTATTTGATTTAACTAGCTAATGGGCTTTAACATTTGTTCTACTGTATTTTATTTTTTTGCATGCAAATTAAATATTTTGTATTTTGTTTTAGCACAAACTTTAAATGTAGATTCAATTTAGCAGTAAATTGTAAAATGAGGGCGTAATTCCATAGCCTTGAACGAAATCTTGTTTGACTTTTTATTACTACTCATTCAACAAATGTGGGCATAAGTCTGATTTTGACTGATCCAATGATAATTCCAAATTTAGGAATAAAACCCCAATTCAACTGATTGATTTGACATAGTTCCCCTTCACAATTATATTTTAACAATTGTGTGACCACACAATGTTCTCCATTTCCCATATACATGCCATATATTTGATAAATAAGACGTAAATTAAACCTGTCACATATTTGATGTCCATTCCAGATATTCAGCTGTACTGTACAGTCAAGATGACTTTCTTTCTTGGGTTTCCATCTCATTACTATGATTTATACCGCAGATGTGTATAGCTCTTGTGTAGCTCTTAGGGCATCACCTCGGCAGATCTATTTGGCTTTCACTTTTGTGCAGCAGTCCAGAGGAGTGCCGGTCACCATTCATGCAAGTGTCTCACCAGTATCTGAGGTACCTGTCCATATTCCTTGAAAATGGAGTCTTTGAGGAGGTCTTCCTATGTACTATTGTCTTATACACATTTTTAAAAAAATTTGTGGTGGGGAAAAATGCAAAATAAATGTGCAGGTTTCTGTAATAGCAAGCCGAGAGGTGACCTTGTTACCCAGATAGATTTCAGAGGCTATCAGCCTCTGTGACTAGTTGTGTTTCATTTCTATACCAATCTAGCCAACATGGTTTTGCATTCCTGACCATCCTGGCTAATATCCATTGATGGACCTATCCTCCATGAACTTATCCAGCTCTTTTTTGAAACTTGTTATAGTCTCGGTCCTCACAAAATCCTCTGGCACAGGCTGACTGTGCACTGTATGAAAAAATACTTCCTTTTGTTTGTTTTAAACCTGCTGTCTATTGATTTCATTTGGTGACCCCTAGTTCTTGTGTTATGAGGAGTAAATAACACTTCCTTATTTACTCTCGCCACACCAGTCATGATTTTATACAACTCAATCATATCTCCTGTTAGTCATCTCTTTTTCCAAGATGAAAAGTCCTAGTCTTATTAATATCTCCTCATATGAAAGCTGTTCCATGCCCATAATTAATTTGGTTGCCCTTTTATGAACTTTTTCCAATTCCAGTATATCTTATTTGAGATGGGGCAACCACATCTGCATGCAGTATTCAAGATGTGGGCATGGGATGGATTTATATAGAGGCAATATGATATTTTCTGTCTCCTTATCTGTGCCTTTCTTAATGATTTCCAACATTCACTTTGCTCTTTTGACTGCCTCGGCATATAGAGTGGATGTTTTCAGAGAACTATCCACAATGACTCCAAGATCTCTTTCTCCGGTGGTAACAGCTTATTTAGACCTTTACTTTCCTTTTTCAATTACATATGTGAAATCATCAAAGATTTTAACTCTTTGAATATTAATTTTAGTGGATTATTTGAATATTTGATTTTTAGTGGAAATCTTTTAAAAGCCAATTCATTTTTTTACACATACCTTCCTCTTTATTTGGTGTTTGACACTCTTGGAATCTTTCCTCTCTATTTTTCAGATTGTGAACTAATGACACATTTAAACTGCTCACATTGCCAAACTGCCATTTTACTCAATATTTTTCTCTTGTTTTTAACAAAAAAAATTAACAAACATAATTTCATGGATCTGGGTGGTGAGTGGACTCCAGCACCTTCCATGACTTAACACATCCATTTTAACAAACAATTCAAGAGGTCTATAATCATTAATATTATCAGTGACCAGCATTTGAGCAAGAGAATTTAGGGAAGGGAGTACAAAATCAGTCTAGCTATTATCCTTTCCCCAAAGGTATGGATGGGGAAGTCCACAATAGTGCCAGTACCCTTATATTTCCTCAAATTCTCTATAGGTTGATTATATTTCATACTAGCAAAAATACCCGACATTGCTCGGGGTATTTGTAATTGGAAACTGGGATGTAAAAAGACTACCATGTTTTTTATTAATACAAATTTTGTTCAGACGTCTCAGTGTTGCGCAGGTCCGTTGGAGGGGGGAGAGAGCTGAGCGAGTGCAGGGTCCATGGGAGGGGGGTATTATGCCATCATAAATATGTCAAAGAGAACAGCAGGTGTTAACCTGCTACCCAGCTGATGTGATTGGCCTTTAAAGAATTTCACCCCTGGGGGCGTCAGAGGTGAGATTTGAAAATTTTTCGCCTCTTAACCTGATTAGGACCCTAAAGCCTATAACTGTACCAAATTTCAAGTCTCTAGCTCAAACGGTGTGGAAGGAGTAAGGCAGCATACATACACCCACGCACGCATACACCATTTGACTTTTATATATATGGATTCTTGGACATATTACTATGTGTTTTATCTTCCAATAACTGCATATTCTGTATTGCTTTTAGTTTCTCACTGTCACAGCACTGTAATTGATTTTTTCCAAGAGGAAACACTGTGGCTGTCATTGGCCATTGGCCCAAGCTCTTCTATTCTATACTAGCAAAAATACCCGGTGTTGCTCAGGGTATTTGTAATTGGAAACGGGGATGTAAAAAGACTACCATGTTTTTTATTAATGCAAATTTTGTTCAGACGTCTCAGCGTTGCTCGGGTCCGTTGGAGGGGGGAGAGAGCTGAGCGAGTGCGGGGTCCATTGGAGGGGGGTATTATGACATCATAAATATGTCACAGAGAACAGCAGGTGTTAACCTGCTGCCCAGCTGATGTGAATGGGCTTTAAAGAATTTCACCCCTGGGGGCGTCAGAGGTGAGATTTGAAAAATTTTCGACTCTTACCCTGATTAGGACCCTAAAGCCTATAACTGTACCAAATTTCAAGTCTCTAGCTCAAACAGTGTAGAAGGAGTAAGGCAGCATACATACACGCACGCATGCATACACACATGCATACACCATTTGACTTTTATATATATAGATTTTAACTGTTTGCAGGATTCTTAACTCCTTTATACTTGTTCCACAGACACAAGGCCATTAGATATACTTCTTCCATACATGCTCGCCTTTCTTGGGAGTTTTTATATTTCTCCTTAATCACAATACTCTTTAAAATCTTTTTCACCATGTCCCAGTGTTCTTCCTTGGCTAAAACATTTTTAACAAATCTCCCTCTATGGGAGGCTATATTCACATACTCCTCCATTATTGTTATGAGAACTTACTTTCTTGTCTGGGTGTTTGACAATACCACAGCTGGAGGCCGGAGGCACTTCTTCCTATCATTGCCCAAGCCTTGTTAAATACCCAAAATCTGTAGGTCACAATCCCTAACACCTAGAAGTGACAGTAAGATGTCTTGGACTCATGTCCACCCATGGACACCAATGTTGAGGGGGTATTAATTGGGAAATTGAGTCACAAATCCACCCAGTTTAGACAAAATCAATTTTCACCTTTATTTATACAATTCCACTCAGAATTCTTGTCACTTAGAGTGTTCATACATTTATGCCAGACAAATACTAACAGATAAGACATAATTGATAAGTGGCTCCAAGTTACCACATTCTGGAATATTGGGAAGTTTTTCCACCTTCAATGGTAGTTGTCACCTTCTCTGATCACTAGGTCTGGTCCTTCAGTCCCGTTCTTCAGTTTCTGGTCTGTTTTTTTCCTATTTGGGCCCATGTTCACTTAGGTCTTTTACAAGTTTCTACGTCACAGATTACTTACCCATTATGCAATCGACTTTTAACTTATCAACCCTTTGGGTTTTAGGTAACCCGTACTTTATGCACATGCAAGCTTCAGTTACCCAATGACTGTATTTTTCCTGCTGGATTTGTAATTTCTGAGTTATGTTGTTTTGTGTCACCTTTACCTACATCTACCCAGAAAAAAAGAGGAGGGGTTATTTACCATTACCTTTTGTGTATCTTTTACTTACATTTTCCAGCACAGTTTGTTCTGTCAACAATAATATTTTAAGAAGATTAGCAATTCTGTGTAAAAGAATTGGCAAAACCACACTTATACCAGCAAAGCCTAAGTGTACCTCATCTGTATCCATTCATTATTCATAATTATAGACCATTAAAAATACAGCTACCAAAACCTAACCTTTACCAGTAACAATTCTTCATTTGGAATTTCAGTGTTATAAATCAGAATATGTTATTCCGTGCTGCCCGTAATGTATTAGAAAGGGGAGGAGGAGTGATGGAAAACATACTGATTATTCAGTGTTAACACTTCTTCTCTTTAAACATGTTTTTTAATTCAAAATCCAGTTTTATTACTGAATCATGACAGAGAAACTTCATTAGAAATTTTCCCATTCTGCCAGCTGCCGCTATCCAGGTCCTTTCACAGCTTCTTCCAAAACCCAAGCAGGTTTTTTCCTTGACCTTTATAGCAAAGAGACCCAGAGCTCCCGCCCCATTTCCACTCAATGGAGCGACTGACAGCGTACACCTCCACATGCTGTCTTAGGAGGGAGACCTCACAATAGCTCTCGTTTCCTCCCAGACTCCCTCATACTTTTGAACGGGAGATTACATCTTACTAGGGTCTTCCACATTATCTGGGAGCAGGAGTCAGTGCCACAGGACTTAAAGGATGCCAAAATTGTTCACTTTCATAAATATAAGAGTGATAGGACAAGTTGTGATAATCACTGTGGCATTATCTGTGGATAATCACCATTCTGGAAAAATCCTTGCAAGGGTTATATTGTAGCTTATAGGTAAGGCTTTGGAGTAAGTAAAGATAGTAATGCAATGAGTCTACAAGCCTCAAAGTCTGTAAGACAATAGTTTAGCTAAACTAATCAAGGCATATGGCCCCCCAAAACCTTAGCATAAGCAGCTAACCAAGAGTAACCCTAGATCACAAGATAGAATGCTGTAATACACAAGTATGACTAAACTGCTGATAGAAAACCACCAGATGCTAGTTTATAGCAGTTTTCAATCTTTTAAAGTTAGGAATATCAACAGATGTCCAACCACATGGACACCATGGTAACTAATAGATGCATATGCTAATAAACTTGAGGTAAAAGTATTAATAACCAATAGGAGAAGGGCACCCCAACATTAGGAGTGTGTTGATACACTGTACAGTTAGTTGCTTGACTACCCTTTAGTAGTTTGTCATGAAATACACGCAAGAGCCCAAATAATCAATATCAAGAGAGTTTATTAATATGATATAGGAAAAAGATTCTATATAATGCCAGTCTCTGAAGAGCAGTTCTGTTACATTCACCTTACACTACAGGTATGCTCTCCAAGTTGCACATTTCAGTTTGTATTATTTACATGATTTTATCAGATACACATTTCTTTACACATCACTGAAATCCAACCCACCAGTTTGTCCCAGTTCCCTAACTTGTTGTTGTGTTCCTTCCTTATCTTTGTTTTGGATACCAGCTTTCTAGGCATTGGTCCATCAAGATTCTTCCCTAGCTTGCACTAAGACACAGAACAAATGTCTTGATTTTGACAAGTTGACTATCTGCTTATGCCAAATGTTTACTTCAGAAAATGCAAGGAGTTATGGGATACTTAGCATAAGTGAACAGGATTATGATATAGGTCAGCATAGTACAGTATGTCAATATTACAATATTTGTGCTTAATGTTATTGGTGATTAATGCATACTATTATATACATGGTGTGATCTTACAGATTATTATGATATATATTTATATGCTAGCCAACATATGTTAGTCATCATAAAGTGAGAAAACAAATCCGGAAAAGGGGATGAACCCCTGCTGAATACGCATTATGCATAGGCATCAGCGTAACACATTACAAAAGTTGTATCCCAGTCTGTATGACATCTCGGGAGATGCCAGGATGACAGCAACAGGTGATAGTGATGAGGAAGATGAGGAGGACGATAATGACTAACACTTCAGGTTGTTCTGCCAGGCATGGTGTGAATATACAAATGCTCGGATGCTCATTCTGTATTACCTCTAGCTTGCTGGGTTGGAGTGTTTATAACTTTGCTAACTGTGTTAATAAAACTATTACAAATTCAGAAGCATTTCCCTAGGTGTGAGTATTGCAGCCATGTAGGTTGAAGTTTCTAACTGAATAGTAATTCAAATAATAGTGAGCCCTAACCTTGGGAGGAGAACTTACCAAACCTCAGTGTGTTAACCGGGAATTCAGGCAACAATACTGAATAGACGTAACATGTATTTTGTGGAAACCATCTTTCCTGAATCTCAATGTGGATTTTATTCTGGACTGGGGACTATACACATGATCTTCACAGCTCGTCTAGTTGTATGGTGTTCATCAGTTTAGCCAAGGCTTTTGATTCTGGAAATTATATCAAGCTCTGGTGGGGAAAAGGGGAGTGGGAATGTGACACACTCAGCGGAGGACTTGGGGAAGAGGCGGGGCCAGGGCAGGGATTTGGGGAAGGAGGGGAATAGGGGCAGGAAAGGGGTGGAGTTGGGGCGGGGACTTTGGGGAAGTGGTTGGAATGCAGGCAGGTGGGGGTGTGGCACGGGTGGAGTTGGGGCGGGGCCGGGGGCAGAAGGGGGTTTGATTACCCACTGGCGCCAGTAGAAGTCAACGCCTATGGTTGGGGAACCTCCACCATGGAGCCTCTGGCTGGCCCCTTGCCTCTCTCATACAGTCAGGCGCATCTGCCCTTGCCCCCAAGTGCCCTGGCACCACCCCCACCCCCACATGTCCCTGCACCCTCCTCTCCCCATTCCCATGTGTTCCTGCATCCCCAGACCCTATTCAGCCATGCATAGCTGACTATGCTCATGTGTCCCTGCAGCCCAACTCAGCCACTTCCACTCCCCTCATCCCCATGTGGCCCTGTATCCCAACTCCCATTCAGCCCCTGGTTCATTATCACCCCACTATCTCTTGTGCCTCTATCCCAGCTGTCTCCCTACTAGTCTTTCTGAACCCCAGTCTGTGTGAGCCCCCCAGCAGCCCTGTCCCCCACTCTGTCCATCCCCCCATATTCCGTGCCTCCTCACCAGGCCCTGCTGGGAGGACATTGTCAGAAAGACAGCCTCTGACCCCTCCTTCTCTGAAGCTAGCTGCTCTGCCCGATGACGAGCCAGCTGCCCCCTCTTCTGGTGCCACATCATCCCCTGGTGGGCAAAAGGTGTAACTTCAGCTTCTCTTTTCCTCCCATCAGAATCTGCGGGGGAGGAGATAATCTGCATGGGATATTAATTCTGCACTTGTGCAGTGGCACAGAATTCCCCTGGGAGTTATTAAAGCAAAAAGAAGTACATAAGTAGCATTCAAAAATATGTAACATGTCTTCTTTGGAATACCTGGCAGTCTGATTATAACATAATTTGTATTATATCTCTCTGGCTTTTGTTGAAAAGTGTCATCACTGTGAAATTCTTTAATTTTTGAAGCTGAGCACTTTCTAGCAGCATCATTATGAACCTTGTTTTGAAAGGGAAGGAAAATGAACAGCTGTCACTCTTGTTTTTCCTCTGCCTGTATTTTGCTGAAATTCATATTTGTAGTGCCTGCCCTCTCCAAAGAGGCAGATGTGTAATTCACTATCTGTGTGTACAAGTATGAGTGCAGTGCAAGTCACTTTGAACCAGTCTCCACAGAGGAGCTGAAAACTAACAATGCTGGGTTTTCTTTCTTTCTTAAACTTGGATTTACAGATTCAGTTGCCTCTGTAATGACTGAAAACAAGTTTATTCTTGCTCACTCATTCTTGAAGGTTTTTTAGAGCTTAGTTTATAAATAGGCTGCCCATTTTGTGGCTCTTCTCTCATGGGGGCAAGGGAGTTTATACTGCAACTAGGAGCACTGGAAGAGTACACAGAGATCCTCCATGCCCCCCTATGAACCCTCAGCCCCCATTCATAACTAGTGGAGGAGCTCGTCAGTCTTATTCCATGAGATATATAAAGTGCATTGAGCCTTTGTTTCTACCGTAAGCCCAGCGTAAGAGGCAGTGCATAGTTGCACCACTCCAGGAGCAGACCCACTCTGTGATTCAGTTGCAATATGATTCCTGATCCCCACCTTGCTCCAGGGAGTTAATGCACAATAGCCTTTCTCCTGAAGGCAGTAATAGTTCTTCAGAGGCTATTATCCCCACTGATCGCTGACCTGCAGTGAGGACAGCTTGCTTGGAGAATAAGGGGACATCTTCTTACTCCCCCCACATATTTCTTTTGGTTTCTCACAAAAAAAGTATCACTTTTGACAACTATTCTGAACTCATCACAGTAGTTTGCACACAAATTGATTTCAGTTTTTTCCCCACAGCAAGTAGAATTTTCATTGCATCATTTTCACGGCAGGCCCTGATACTGCCAAGTGTTGAAGGGCTGAAGTTGGTCAGAATTAGGGACACTAGGCACCTCTCAGTAGCGCTCAACTTCTTGAAGGATTGAGACATTACAAGACAGTGGATGCACTGGAGCCTCAATCCAGCTCCCACTGAAGTCAATGGAAAGCCTCACTAACGTCCATGGAGGTTGGATCAAGCGTTACTTTTCTTTTTTGAGAGAGAGGTCACTGGTTCTGGTCCTGACTCAGCACAGTCATACAGAATCTTAAACACATCATTAAACCCCAGTGACTTCCGTGGGACTTAAGTACGTGCTTAAAGGGAAGCACATCCTGAAATACTTTACCGAACAAGGGTGGACTTTAGGCACATGCCAGGAGTTAAGTATGGGAGTAAGTGCTTTGCTCAACAGGGACCATTAATGGTATTCCCCATTGAAAGGGTATGGGATCTTTCTGAAATCCTTACTATTGCTAATATCAGAAGATGACTTTTTAAAGGTCAAAATTGGAATCAGCAGATGATTTGCCCTTGATTTCAGTGGGTGCAGAATCAGCCTATGTTAACTCTGCCTATACTTTTCTTCTATCTTTACATTCTAAAAGAGATGTGCACAGCTTTCAGCCATTCTAAACCGTTTTTTGGCCTCGGCCCCCTTAGGAGCTGTTCTCAGGTTCCAGGGAGGGAGGGAAACTATTGACTCCAATTAAGGTTGCTGCTTGGGCATTTCATCGGTTCAGTTACCAGGGCCCCCATAAACCCTTGGGCCTCCCCTTCTCACAGTTTTCAGTCTGTGACCCCCTTCAAATGTGCCAGGGCCCCCTTGGGGGCCATATGGCCCCCGTTGAGAATGGCTGGTAGATGACTGGCATTGTTTCTGAAGCTAGTTTTCGTGAAATGGGGTTCATATGGTCACATGGGACAAATCCATCCTGTGGATGATCTGATCTCATTATTGGAGTTACATTAACATTTTGGGCTCAGTTTCCTGTTTCCCCTGTTTGTGTATTTGTTTGAGATCCCCATAGGTGGCAAATGAAATGAGTGTTTCCAAAATATGTCATGCAAAATGCTTCCAGTTTACTTATAGTGCTAACAAATACATATACACAGTGCTTCTGTGTTAATTAAAGCAATATGTCATGAATTAAAAACAGTTCTCAACTCAGCTGCTCGACCATGTTTTGATAGTGGTGGAATGTTTTATTTATTCCAAAGTCATAATGTTTTGGGTAAGTGAATACCTTGAGAATACAGTGCAGTAATTACATGAGTAATTGTACAGTGCTTTGTGAAATACAAAACAAGGCATGAACCCCAGTTAGTACCTCCTGGTAATACAGTGGAACACAATGTTGCTCAACGACACATGAACAGCAAAAGTACCCAGATGAATGGTTTGCTTGTCAGGATGGCCATTGAGATAAAATGGTAATGCAGTAATTTTAGAAAAGGGGCATTCTTGCACTAGTGCAAAATAATCTTGCAATTTATCTATATAAATTAGTAGTGAGGGAAGATCCAGTGATATAACAATAGACATAATACTTGGCAAATCCATAGCACTTTTCATCTGAGGAATTTAAAGTGCTTTATAATAATTGTCACAACAACCCTGTGAAGTACATATTACTATCCCCATTTTACAGATGCACACACTCGGGGACTGAAATATTTAGCCTGAGATTTTAAAAGTGAAACTTAATGCAGTTGTGTATCAAATTCTCATTCAAATTCCTGAATCCTGTTAAAAAATCCTAGGTTGTGTGATCTGACCAGTGCCACATGGTGAATCTGTGGCAGAACAGGCAATGGACCCCCAGATTCCTGACCCACTGTTTCCTTCTCTAACCAAACCAATAATCTACATTGCCTACCATGAGCACCAAACAAGTTAGAAAGAGCTGACATGGAAAGAGCATCCTACATCTGACCTGAGAATGAGAGTAGCAAAAAAACAAAACAAAACCACTCCCCACCCCCCAACAAGAGAATTAACCCCCTAGAGTAACTATCAAAATCAAAATATCCACAAACAGGCATTCACCCATTCTTCTGATATCTCCTACCTCATATGTGTTGGAAGTCTCAACATGTAGCCCTTGTTGTTCAATGGTGTGTGTTATTCATAGAATGGGAGAATAGTTCCATAGAGGAACTGAGCCAAGTCCAACCCCATATCTCAGCATTAGTTGTAGCGATAGGGTTGCCTGGGGCCCATCCCCCTTAATCATTCTGATTAATTGTTGTTGTCCTTAGAACAACACAAGTAAGCAGCAGCACTGGGTACAGACGGCGCCTTCTCCAGAGGAAACACAGACCTTTACATTGCTTTGGTGTCGATAGCAATGTGTGATACTCTACTCTTTCCAGGCTGGGCAGCAGAATTTACTCTGACTCTCCCATCACTTGTAAATCAGGGGTAACTCTGTCCAAAACAATGCAGTTACACTGGTGTAAAAAAAGGAAGAATCAGGTCCCCTCTCTTCCTTCTTTTCAGGTAGATCCCATTCTAATCCCACACCACCTGGGGAAAGAATTAGAGGGTATCGGACAGTTCCTTCATTTTAAACGGAGGCTGTTCATGGCCAGAAAACCAGATTGTAACCATTTTGCTCACTTTGAATAGTACTTTACACCACGAGTCAAAGCCATTAAAACCAATGAGGCTGCTTGTACAACACAGTGAGATTAAGGGTCTCAGAAGCTGGCCCAGAGAGGCCAGTGTTTCTTGTCAAAGAAAAAGGCAATTGAGTCCAGAGTTCCAGCTACACATTCATCCATTTGCCTGGAAGAGCCTCCTGGCTGCAACAGGTGCCTCAGTGAAAACCCTGCCGTTTTCGAGAGCGTCACCGCAGCCTGCATGCCTCTTCTCAAGGACACAGAGCAGAATAGACAGACTGGGAGTCGGGCTCTTGGAAGCGCAACACATAGACTACGCGTCCCGTTTCCTGAAGTGAAGGCAGGGGAAATGTTTAAATGGTAAAAGGAGGGAAGGATTAGCAGATAAATGGGGGCTAGGTGGGTGCATAGTGGAACCAAACAAGCTTGTCGTTCACTTATACCAAATGTCGTGTAGGGCTTGATGTCTGGAGGGAAAGCACAGCCCTTAAATCATGGCGAATTTTGGTGATGACCAAGGAAGGGAGAGGGCTTAACAGGATTGGAGCCCCTCCCCAGAGCTGGCACACAACAGACAGTCTGTGCCCGGGGATCTCCTCCTCTCTGCACAGCTACTTCTCTGGTACTGTCCCGCCTCTCACTGAGCCACACAGAAGACACTCTTTGGGGGCTGTACACCAAGACTGAGCCAACACCTACTACAGGGACTGCCACTGTGCCTGGGGTCGGGCATGTAAAGAAGGGGCAGGCCTGGGAAGGAAGAGAGCTACGTGGAGGCACGGGTGTGGTTGAAGCTGAGCATCTCCACATTCTGGGAAGTGGAATTTCCCTGCACTAATGGAAACAGAGAGTGGGGGAATCCCTGGCAGCAGGGTGGGTGGGAGTAATAGTGAGAAATGTCCAGCCTTTTTAGCCGTTGTTAAAGAAGCGTATTTTCAGTTGTTTGTGGGACACTGAAACACACTCTGAAGCAGCGGTTCTCAACCCGTGGCTCAATCAGCACACAGCTGTGGCCCACGTGACAGCCTCAGGGCCATAGTTAGTGGACATATTGTGTGGATGAAGCCCATATAGTACATAGAGAGCTGCTATGTAGCCCACAATGATAAATAGGTTGAGAACCAGGGCCCTGAAGCCTGAGATTTTCAAAGAAGACTAGAGGGAATTAAGCATCCAACTCCTACTGGCTTTCAATGGCAGTTAGGTCCCTGCGTGCTTTTGAGAATTCTACTATTGGTTCCTTACACCCCTTTGGAAATACCTACTTTTTAACACAGTATTTTGGCTGGGAAAGTGTGTAAACTGGAAGCCGAGATGGTGTTTCCACTGGTCAGTTTGAATAAAATGCACTTTAGAAGGGGAAGAAATAATGGAATCTTGTGCTGCTACAGGGCAGAGCTAATGCCTAACCAATGGGCTATTGGCTCTCCTGGGGTGTCTTTCTCTCCACCTTATGTGAATTTCCAGCCTGGTCCTGAGGAAATTGTTGTCAAAACCCAAACATTTCTGCTCACAGTTTAATTTTGATAATTCAATGTTTTCTGAGGAAAAACATTTTAGGAACAAATTCCTGATCAGCTTTACTCACATAGCGGCTGTGTTCCTCGTCCAAGCTATTTTCCTCTGTCTAGAGCTTGCCTCTTACTGGGAGTTTACAGAGAATGCTGTGCAGCATTCCTAATCGCACTGCATTGAGTGCAACTCAGGACACATTCCAATCACTGCATGTGCTATCTGCTCTTTTGCCTTTCTCTGGGATTATTAATGGGAGAAGGCAATGCTGGGATGCTTTATGCATCCTGTTCAAAGCAAGTGTTACATTTCTAACATGCAAACAACTCTACTCAGAACCAGGAGAGGATTCTTCATCACTGAAAGAAAGGATGAGGTATTTCAAAACTGAAATAAATGCTCTGATATAGATGAATATATTCTTGGCTACATTCTACAGTGTGAAAGGAAGGTTCTCACTCTCTTTCCCCTCTAAAATTCTTCCCCAGGGGTGGAGGAATATCAGACTAACAATGTGACCTTGCAATGACAGAATTTTAATGTGCTACTGGTGCACCAAAAGCAATGCAGCAGCTTTTCTCCCCTCAGTGTTGCAATGTACAGTAGACATTTATGTAATGCTGCTTCTCATTTTCAAGTTTGTCCTTACCAAGAGTCCACAGCAACTAACCCAAGATTTATTTATCAAACTGTCAGTGCCACTTGGAGTGAAGGCCTGTGCTTGCAAACAGAGTGGCAGCAGAGGAGTTAAAAAGGCATAGCACTCCAAAAAATAAAATGCAGTAAAAACAGAAGCTGACATGGGCTTTTAAAAATGTAAGTTAGAACTAGCCAGTGGTATTTGTATTTCAAATGCACTACTTATTTCTAAGGCATTTAGCAAATTATTCCAGATTTCCTCTGAGTGCTGGTATTTTAACTCTGATTTTTGCATACGATGGGTTTTATTTGCAAGCATTAGTTCACAATCCTTGGGATAATATATCTGCACCTTATTTGAGAATGGGAATGATTCCTATGGGGTCTGGTAAATCAGGGAAAATTTCCTTCCACATAATGGCTGCTCCCTGGCTCTAAATATTTCCTATCTAGCCCATTTGAGGAAATTATCCTTCTCCCTCCCCTCTAACTATAGAGCTTTTTCTTGAAGGATCATTTGATTAATATATTATGACACCATTTACCTGAGGCCTCAGAATCTTCTCACAGCTCTCCCCCCACCGCAGTAAGATTATTACAAATCGCCCGTCAAAAGGTGTACATCTCAGGTTGGGGGATAGGAAGATTTTGACAGGAGGCAGAGAGGAACACACAGATGTTGTGTGTGGGTGATTTTATTGAAATCTGACATGGTCCTGTGCTCTGACTTTCAAGGTCTCCACTAAAAGCCAGGCTGTCATTCGATTTGTTGCTTTCCGCACCTCCCTCCTTATAATGGCATGTATCTAGAGCAGGGGTTCTCACACTTCATTATACCGAAACCCTCTTTTGACAACAAAAATTACAAGACCCTAGGTAGGGAGATGGAAGCCTGAGCCCACCTGAACCCCACCACCCTGGGAAGAGGGGTCAAAGCTCAAGGACTTCTGACCAGGCAGGGGGCCTATAACCTAAGCCCTGCCACCAGGGCTGATGCCCTTTGGCCCCGGGCCCCAGCAAGTCTAAGCCGGCCCGGAGGATGTTCAGACGTGGGCCCATAATGTCCTTGGTACATTATGTGATGGATTTCTGGGGTACTGTAACTGCTCCTCTCAGTGCTATAAGGTAGTTAATGTGATTAATACAATAGTGAGTATTAATCAACACACATTAATATAAGCAATTGAAGAAATGGCATTTGTTGCTTGAAACCTTTGGGTGTGACAATGCATTGCACATGTCGAGCCAGTGAAAGGTGGCACAGGGCCTGACTCTGATCAACTTGTGACACTGAGCACCCTCAACTTGATTAGAGAATCCTTAAAACCTCCAGCCTTTGCTCAGCTCAGCACTTTGACAAATCAGGCTCAGACTGGGGACCAAAGAGTCTCATCTGAAGTGACATGCTCTTACATCATTGCAATTCACAGTAGCCTCAATGCATATTATTACTCTTGATTTCCACCAGCAGGAGAGGAGATTCATACTTGATATTAAAATTCAGAGCATGGTGGAAAGTCTCCAGTTGGAATATACAAGATGCACCTCCAGTACAGTAAAGGTCAGTTCAGCTTGCAAGCCTGCGATATTTTTATGAGCTTCCAAACTTTAGTGTTGAACTCTTTCAAAAATATTGCCTTTGTGGAAAAAAACGGTGGTAAAATGGGAGGTATAATCTACAGAGAAACAGATCCAGCTTTTTCTTAAATCCTGCTGCTCAGCTGAGGTAGAAATTACCAGTTATTTTGTTACAATTAAACCTTGCTTTTTAATAACCATGTCTTCTTGCTCTTTGGCTGCTACTGGAAACAATTTGTTAGGCTCCTGCAGGCTACTTCAAGCAATGTCTTACTGTTTAAAACCATAACCTGAATGCAGGCTTTTCTCTTGGGCTACAGCTCAGAGAGAAAACCTCCTGCTAAACCATTACTCCTGTGATTGTTTTTTAAAGCGGGATCAGAATTACAGCCTTCCAAGTAGCCAGCCTATCATGCTCACTATTTACACCTTCCCAACCAACTCCTAGTCCGCCATTCTCCTCCCATTCACACGCTAGTAGGATTGATATCCCAGTGATGAATTCTATTCCTGTTTGTGCTGGATGTGAATCTAGAGGTTTTCCAGGGGAGCCCCATGGGTTATGTCAGCATGAGATCAGAACTGGCCCCTGGTATGGCATGTCTATTAACATGAGACATGAAAATCAACATAACAACACAGGAGTGGAAGGGACCTCCTGGGTCATCCAGTCCAGACCCTGGCTCCTTCAGGAAACCCCATCCTGGAATCCCGTTCATAAACTTAGCAACTTCCATCTTAAAACGTTTCTTACCCAAACTCCTCCTATTGGGAGGCTATTCCAGAACCTCACTCCTCTGATGATTAGAAACCTTCTAACTTCCAGCCTGCATGTACTCTTGGCTGGTTGACAGCCCTTTGTTCTTATGCCAACACTGACCTTTAGCGCTTCTCCCTCCCTGATGTTTACCTCACTGACCACGAGGGCTGAAACTCAGCCATGCTTCAGGAAGCCCACATGCAAGGATTTCTACCAAACTTATGCAGTGGCATTGTGATGGAGACTGCGTGGGTGGCTGCACACCCTGTGTGCTATGGAAGGGGTCTCTACATTGGCCCCAAATAGGCTGCCGCAAAGGGAGATTTATGAAAGGGCCAAGAAAGGGGCCATAGGACATTGATTATCCAGATCCTGCGACCCTAATTCCCCTATAGGAAAAACAGCACTTACTCCCGGCACAGGGTCTGAAATAATGGTCCCGGAGGTTTGGCAGTGCCACACAGGGAAGTGCCTGCAAATGGTGGGATACCCACCTTTGCCAACTCTACCCGGTCCCTAATTGTCCCCATTCAGGCTCAGTTATGCAACCCTTAGTCACAAAGGCGAGCACTTACTCACCTGAGCCGCTCCAATGACTTTACTTCGACTGCTTGTGAGAGTCAACACCCGCCTCCGTACATGCTGCACTAGTCTCCTGCAACCACCCAGCTCCTCGGGGGTTGTGAGAGAGGGGAGAATGTCACACAAGACAGTGGGGGTGGCTTCAGTCAGAGAGGAGCTCATGCCATTTTCAATGCACAGAAATAAAAGCACTGAACGGTTGGTGACACATTCGGCAGACAGCGGAAGGCACCTGCTGTGAAAATGCTGGTGGGTCTGAGGCTTTGTGAAGTATCAAGCAAGAAATGGTACAATGCCTGGAGGGATTCTCCCTAACAGTAGGGAGCTCCTGACAGCCTGGCTTATATGGCATGTTTCAAAGCAAAAGGAGACACTCAGTTATGTAAATCCAGTTGATCTGTAAATGTGGAATTAAGCACTGCCAGCATCAACTTACTTCTGGCATTTTTTAAAAAATATCTTTTTGCCCTAGGGGTGAAAACACTGTGTAGTATAAGGGCACTGCACTGTTTTTTGCCAGTCTGTACACTCAAAAGCACCGTGCGTAGTGTAGCCTCCAGAAAGGTTTATTTGTCAATAACACTAGCGGCTTCTAAAGTCAACAAGGCAAGATTTCAGTGTGACAATCCCCACCTCTTAGTCTTTTTGCTGCTGTAAAAAGCATGCCTCAAGCAAAGCCAAGTCATTCAGGTGTTGACCTCTTCTTCAATTCACACCACAATGAGGAGAGAGGACTCAGAGCTGGGCAATGCTGAAAGATCCAGGATTCAGAGCACCACAAAAAATAATACAAATAAAGACAAAAGCACCTTTTGTTGTAACACCACCAAAGTGCTTCAAAAACATCAAGTAAGCCTCACAAAACCCCTCTGAGGTAGATGGTATTAACCCCATTTTATAGATGGGCAAATTGAGATACAGGAAGGCAAAGTGATGTTGCCCCAAAGATCAGAAGAGACAATGCCTTAGATAAAAGTCGAACCCAATTTATCCCCTGTTCTGAGAACCCTCCCTAGCTATATACTAGTATTTTAAAATTCATAAGGACAGTACTAGCTCCTCCTATCATTTAGATTAAGAGGACAATTCATTATTCTTTTAATTATAAGGCATCACTTATATTTGAGCTGTGTCAAGCTGTACGATCTAGAAAAATGTTTGTTCTTTGTATGTTAACAGAACAGCTATATACCATAAGCAAGCAACCATAAACATTTTTGTAGGTAGCTGCTAGAGAACCTAAAGCAACAGAATAAAGACCATTATATCTGCACTTGTGGTTAACAAATAAAAACATAAGAACAGCCATACTGAATCAGTCCAATGGTCTATCTAGCCAGGTATCCTGTCTTCTGACAGTGGCCAATGCAGGCTTCCCCAGAGGAAATTAACAGAATAGGTAATCACCAAGTGATCCATCCTCTGTCATCCATTCCCAACTTGTGGCAACAGAGGCTAGGGACACCATCCCTGCCCATCCTGGCTAACAGTCATTGATGGGTCTGTCCTCCATGAATTTATCTAGTTCTTTTTTGAATCCTGTTATAGTCTTGGTCTTCATAACGTCTTCTGGCAGAGTTCCACAGGCTGACTGTACACTGGGTGAAGAAATACTTCCTTTTGTTTGTTTAATCCTGCTATCTATTAATTTCATTTAGCAACCCCTAGTTCTTGTCTTATGAGAAACAGTATATACTTCCTTATTTACTTTCTCCCCACCAGTCATGATTTTATAGACCTCACTCATACCCCCCTAAGTTGTCTCTTTTTTAAGATGAAAAATCCCAAACTTATTAATCTTTCCCCATCTAGATGCTGTTTCATACCCATAATAATTTGTGTTGCCTTTCCTGAAACTTTTCAAATTCCAATATATCTTTTTTTGAGATGGGGTGATGCAGTTATGATATTGCTTGTCGTAAACTAACCACAAAAAGCCCTGTGCCTGTCAATATCTCATGGCTATACAGATTTCTGGCGGCATCATATTACATTTCATATTAAGCTAAAACAGATGGCAATAGAAATACTATCAATATAAAAGGCCTGATTCTCCAGTTTTACATTGCAGTAACTTTGTACAGAAGGTCTGACTAGCTGACCATAACGGTCCCTTCTGGCCTTAAAACTCTATTAATCTACAAATTGTTTAGTGAATTAGGCCCAGAAATCAGTGGGTTGGATTTAGGCAGCTACTGAACTTCAAAGAAATTTGGGCACCTAACTCCTTTAGGCTTCTTTGCAAATCCCAGCCAGCCTGAAAACAACCACTTTCCCCATTCCATGTACTTCAAACTGCGTAAAGTCAGGGGCTGGTGGCATTTGTCTAGCTTCGGCATAGC
Source organism: Sternotherus odoratus (assembly GCA_032164245.1). Classification (NCBI taxonomy): domain Eukaryota; kingdom Metazoa; phylum Chordata; order Testudines; family Kinosternidae; genus Sternotherus; species Sternotherus odoratus. The sequence goes on along the minus strand of JAVMKO010000001.1, from coordinate 281,928,780 downwards.
CCAGTGCCAGACAATTTTCTCCACATCTCTCTGCCAAGGCCCTTCAGTCCTGCTATTCCAATCATGGCATCTCCTGAGCAGCAGCTGACAAAGCAGTGACCAATCTCATTTCACTTGTCACACATGCAGCAACCAACATAGGAGCAGACACTGTCTTAATGCAGACATTGATATTAACAGACACCAGTGCAGGGCAGCTTCTGTATGCTGAAAATTAAAGAATCCACATGATTAAAAAAAAAAAAAAAAGTTGTGAGTTTAAAGCCATAAACTAAATCAAAGTGCACAGTGCTAACATACGGGAGGGCCACAGTTATTACTGGCTCTTAGACCCTCCTGCTTCAGTGTATGCCACAAGCAGTCTAGAGGTGATGCTCTTGAGGTCTGGGTGAAGATTAAGATCCAGATCCTCTCAAAATCAGTGGGATCCTATAAAAAGCAATGGAACTGTACTGATCCCCATTGTGTATATCTTCAGTTCCCTATTATTCTTAGAGCAGAACTTGACCTTGAGGAAACAGAACAGGGGGATTAAAGAAGAAATAAAGGAGGCCAAGTAAATGGGAGAGAGGAAAATGTTGCTCCTCAGAACCAGTTGGTTCTGATTTTCCCCCACTTATTACATACAGATTGGGAAATAGATGGTAGGAGAGAGAGAGCTCATGTTCTGAAGCTCTGGGAAAAGAAAAGCAACAACAACATTCTGTAGACTGGGCAAGGCTTCCATCAGCACACATGAAGCAAAGGGTCACAGCAATCAACGCTAATTCCTACCATATTATAAATGGTGATGTAAATGACACATCTGCCCCAATTCTCCTCTCAGTTATATCAGTGTAATTCAGCATCACTCCACTGAAGTCAGCAGAGAGGCGGAAGTCAACTTGAGTCACTCTGGAGTACGTGAGTTGTAAACTCATCAGCAGAGGCATCTAAAAAGTGTAGCTTGAACTCATTCATCCGTGTGTGTGTGTGTGTGTGTGTGTGTGCACGCGAGCAAAGTGAGTGTGATTTCCATGGTGACTTGGGGGTTATAGCAGAAATACCCTACCTTGCTTTCTTCTGCTTGTTGCTTTTCCTGCTCCAACTCCCTAAAGGTGCATAAATCATACTTTTTGTGAACTGACTCAGTATCAAACTGATAGAAGTTACACTGGTACCGCTATGGATCAATTTACACCCCACCTATCATTTACATCACCATAGGCTTTGGCCCAGAGATTTCATAGGGTTGCACTCACTTTCCCATAGCCTGGTGTGAGCCCTCCATATATATTCCTACTAGACAGCTATCCAGTATGGAGGCAGGCTTGGGAGAATAAACTTTTATATTTTACATACAGCATCCCACTCTGCAATATTTAAATCATCTAATATTTGTGCCTGGAGTTTCTCCATTTCAAAGCCATTTCATTTGTGTGCCAGTAAAGAGCACCATCCCTCTTGCAGAGCACTTTTAGTTCTGATCAATCTGGTGTTCATTTAACCAATCCCAATTTCAGAGGACAGAGGTTAGCAAGATGAAGGGGAGAAATTTCAGATGTTCATGGATTGTTCTTGAATCAGCCATAAAAGCAACTGTGTATTTCCCTGCCTTTTTAAATTAATTTACGCACTGATAAATGAATCATCCCCACCATAATAACAAATATTCTCTGAGCCCTTTTGGCTTTGAGCCTGAACACTTGATGTGATGAGTACTCTGCTGTGTCCTCCTTATTTTAGAATTTTAAATAATCATAAATAAGAAAACCTGCTACTCTTTGGTACATTGTATCTGCTTAGCACAAAGCTCTGATTCTTACGTCTTACAAAAAATAATTGCACTTCTTTCTTCCATAGAGTCCTGTTAGTCCCAAGTCTTTCAGCTGAAGGATTCTTTATTGTATTCAAACCTTGTCCCATAGGGGTTGCTGCTGTTGCTCAATTTGTGGAGTATCTTGGAGATTTCATTTGGTCCACAACAGAAAACGCCAACTGTTTTCCTATCAAGAATGAAAAGTGAGTCACCACCTGCCAGATAAATTGTGAATCGTGTCTAACGGCACACAGAGCTGGATTCTAATCTCACATGTCATAGAATTACAGTAGGGTCATACATTTTAAGGCCAGAAAGGCCCATTAGTTCATTTAATCTGACCTCTTGTATGTCAGTGGCCATAGAATTTTACCCAGTTATCCCTGTATTGAGTGCAATAACTCATGTTTGCTCCGAGCACATCTTCCAGAAAGGCATCTCGTCTTGATTTGAGAACATCAAAAGATCAAGAATCTACCACTCCCACCGGTTAATCACTCTCACCATTATAAATTTGTGTCACTGCAATGACGTCATTAGTGTAACTTCTCATTTATATCACCATGAGATCACAATCAGGTCTGTGATGATTCACTACGCTAATTAAAAGCAAGAACTACCAGATCATGCATTATTTCTAGCAGCAGCAGAATGCCTCTATTGCTACAATGCTCTTGTCTGAAACATTCACACTGAAATTCTGCACTCCCGCTATCATAGAATCATAGAATTTTAGGGTTGGAAGAGACCGCAGGAGGTCATCTAGTCCAATGCCCTGCTCAAGGAGGACCAATCCCCAACTAAATCATCCCAGCCAGGGCTTTGTCAGTCTGGGCCTTAAAAACCTCTAAGGATGGAGATTCCACCACCTCCCTAGGTAACCTATTCCAGTGTTTCACTACCTTCCTAGTGAAACAGTGTTTCTTATCCAACCTAGACCTCCCCCAGTGCAACTTGAGACCACTGCTTCTTGTTCTGTCATCTGCCACCACTGAGAACAGCCTAGCTCCATCCTCTTTGGAACCCCCCTCAGGTAGTTGAAGGCTACTATCAAATCCCCCCTCACTCTTCTCTTCCACAGAGTAAATAACCCCAGTTCCCTTAGCCTCTCCTTATAAGTCATGTGCCTCAAACCCCTAATCATTTTCATTGCCCTCCGCTGGACTCTCACCAGTTTGTCCACATCCCTTCTGTAGTGGGGGGACAATACTGGATCCAATACTCCAGGTGTGGCCTCACCAGTGCTGAATAGAGGGGAATAATCACTTCCCTCAATCTGCTGGGCCTGATGAAATTCAGCCTAGGGAATTTAAGGAACTATCTGAAGCAATCTTGGAACTGTTAGCAGAACTCATGGAGGATGGGTGTAGTCCAAGAAGACTGAAGAAGGGAAAACATAGTACACATCTTTAAAAAGGGGAACAGAGGATGTTGGGAATTATACACCAGCCAGCCTAGCTTCGATACTTGGAAAGATCCTGAAAGAAATTAATAAACAATCAATTTGTAAGCACTGAGCAAATTATTGACCACTGTCTTCAATGGAATCTGTTGGTGCTGAACACTTCTGAAAATCAAATAGTATGTGCTTTTGTGGAGGAGGAAAAGGGCAAATAAGCCTTGAATCTGAATTTTTATTTTATTGTGTATTTAATTGAAAGCCTTAATGTTATTAAACATCCCCTATATCCATTAGCTTAATTAAGTACAGTGAGTTGTTGAGTAAAACTAATATAGTATCTCTCACTCTAGGTACTCACATAATGGTAAACACCATAGTATCTCAGCCCCGCACAATCACTAATGATTTTTATCCTGACAGCACTTCCATGAATAGGGAACATTTTACAACAGGAAACTGAGTCAACGAGAGGTCACACAGGAAGTCTTTGGCTCTTAAGTCCCAGTCAAGTCAATGCCCTATTCATCAGACCACTCTGAACACTAATACTTAGCACTGCTATAGCACTTTATATTTTCAAAGTGTTGTGCAATACTAATTCATCAGTACATACAACACCCCTGTGAGGCAAGTAGGTAAGCATTATTATTCTCATTTTACACATGGAGTAATAGAGGGAGAGGTGGGGTGAATGGCATAAAAGCCAGAGCTAGGACTTGGGATTTTCTGATTCCAAACCATGTGTTACATTCTTTATAGATAATTCTCTTTTATAGCATCTTTATATACCTTCTTTCCCCACATGTTTTAATTTCTTCTGTCTAGCTCATTCTCAACTCTATGTAAGAAGCATATTGTCATTTGGACCCAGCAAAACTGAAAAGCTATAATATCTCAGAAGTATATAGCACATTTTTATCCTGAAGATAAATGAACCGCAAAAAAGCGTACCAACCCCTTCCTTAAATAGATTGCCTGAAAATCCTGAGAACTAGATGCATGAAACATACTCCGAATTGTCCCACCGCAAATTCTGTAGATGTGGTATAAAATATCAACAGTAGATGGTGCACTTTTGCTCCTCTCAGTTGAACTGAAAGAATATGCAACTGATGCTGGATTGAATTAATTTGTTCACTGCGGAGAGAAATATTAAATTCTAGCAGACATCAGACACTTAGACATGAGCTTTCCCTTTCTGGGAGTCAAGCAGCCAAAACCAATGATATGGCTGAACTGATGAGAGCATCCCTACTTGCATGTTTGTTTATGTAGGGCTTTTAACAACCATAGCAATAGCCACACAATCACTGGAGTGGAAGGGAGCTCAATAGGTCATCTCGTCCAGTCCGCTGCACTTAGCCAGGACTAAGTGCTATCTAGACCATCCTTGTCTGGTTGTCTAACCTGCTCTTTTTTAGTAGAAATGTAAAAGAAAAACTGGGAAATACTTTGGCGGTCACCAAATACGGACTGCAAACCAACCACGTGTATATCTCCAAATTCATCTGGAATCCTGAACGCTGATGCTAGACTAAAAGGGGGTAAAAGAGAAACTGTTTGTCTTGCCCTTATTTAGTGTGTGCATATTGCACCTGAGCCATTCAGAGGGAGTTACTGATAAACAGGAAGAAGTAGGAGAAGAAACAACAAAAGATCAGGGAGCTGAAAAATTGAATTATGGTGAAAAATTGAAGTCCCGATCTTGCCCCTGGTTAATTCTATGAAAGTTAATGGGACTCCTTACCTGCACAGCACACATAAGTAAAATGTCTGCAGGAGGGTGACCTTTCAGAGTTAGTCTATAGACCTTAACAAGGGGGTGATATGGGCTGAGGAAGGACATAATAAGAGTCTACAAATAATGTAAAAGGTGTTCACAGTCAAGGATGCAGAACCATTACTGAGGCCGTACAAGACACGTTGCTTAGAAATCAAGATGATGGGCATCTTAGAGATACAAGGATATAAGAGAAAGTGGTACTTAAGGATCTAACCAGGAGTGAGGAGATGAAATGTCGAAAGGAAAAATCATGAAAAACATCTTGATAGCGATGTGCGTTCGGGTGTGCAAGAGTCTCCCAAGAGAAATGTTGGAAGCTCCCATTATTCTGGTCTTTTAAAAATAGAATGGACAAAAGATTAAGAAAGAAATAAGAATGACACTTAAAGGGTTAACATTCCCCAAATGATGCAGGAGGCTGTGATTACAGGACCAACTTAGCAGAAGATCCACCTCTCTCACCCTCCCCCATCTCCGTTGCCATGTCCCATCTCTTCCCACCATAAAGAGCAGGACTGCACAGTGCTAACCCCCTGCAGAGCTCTTCTCCATGTTTCACAGGAAGTACACACCTTTACCTAGTCCTGCCTTCCCTCCTCCACATCACCTAGTGATAGTATTCATATATATTGGTTTGCACCAGAGTAACTCCCTAAGGATGAGCCTGGCTCCATTGTGCTAGGCACTTTGCTACTTGGGGAATAGCAAGATTAGTACTACAGTGTGTAGATCAGATCTTAAGGTCCTGACCCTGACAGATATCACATACCAAGGGCTCACACTGAGATCAATAAGATTTGCTGGGGCCCAAACCTTCTCAGGATCTAATCCTCAGTAACCACAGCATCAAGACTGTTTTAACAACTGGGTTAAATTAAATCCAGAAGCGGTGAGTCAATAATTTGGTGTGTGTCTCATTTATTCGACATCTGCCTTGTCTAGACTGTAAGATCTGCCTTGTACAGTACTGATTATAGTCAGCTGTTAACAAACAATAAATAGCATTGGTAGTCCCAAAAGAAAATATCTCTTCTGAATAAATCGACATAACACAGTAGAATACGGCCAGTGTCTTATTGTTGCATTTCTATTATTCAAACTGTAAATCGTAAAAGTAACTGCAGGATGCACCAATTATATCTTTCAATATAAAACTGGCATATGTTGCAAGCGAGATACTGATTATAGCAAAGGATTAAAACATGTACAATCTCTGTGAAGCGACACAGAAATATGATTTTTATTGCCTGGGCCACTGAACGGTTTAGTTGCAGAAGATGAACTGCTCTGATTGCTCAAATTGAAAGATTGCTTTTTACAGTCCATCTCTCAGCTGCAACACATTCGATAATATCAACATCACTAGCTTGAATGTTACATGATAAGATAAACCCCAAAGTCATTTCCATACAAATATAGCTGTTTATTAAACATACACAATCCCCATCTTTCAAACTGTGGCAAAACCCATCAAGATTGGTACTCACTGTCTGTTACACTTGGCTATTTCATCAAAAAGGAGTTTCCAACGAGGTCGTCCAATCAAAAGCCTCGAGTTCAGGACTTGATATTTTTCACCAATTATTTTCTATGAGAAACAATACATTCAGTTGCTGTGTGTTTTGTAAATTGTTACACATCATTCAGAGCTTGCATACTGGTCTGGTAGATGCCCTGGCTGACTTACCAAGTAGCTGAAATGTAAAAACTGAACTCAGTATCAAACCGTGTGACTTAAATTGCAGCCATTTCTAAACATCAATACCTCGGTTCCTTGCCTTTTGAATAGTCATCTTAAGGGTTGCATACCTTGTCTTATATAGCTGCTTGTTTGTCTCCACATTATTTTTAAACCAATTTGTCAATTAGTACATAGAGCAATAGTTCATTACTCACTCCCTAATTTGCCTTCACTGCTACCCTTTTAAAGGGATACTGTCCATATAGAAAAATCACATTTCTGTCTGAAGTATTTTTACCTACTATTGGTACAAGTAACATCTAAGCTAACTGGGGCTGAAAAAGTGACAAGAGAAACCTTGAGAGGATGCTTTGAACAGCCTCAGCAGCATCAAGCACCAACTTTGGGTCCTTGGAGTGAGCACAGTATTCTTCTAGCAGTTCTAACTCACTAAAATCCCAGCTGACCTCTTTTTATGAAGCCAAACCTGTTTCCACTGCATTGCATTACCGCTCCTTGTTTTACTGTCCTAATAGAATGTAACATGTGGCTGGAGAAGAATTATATCGGATCTGATTTGCCGCGTTTGCCCCATAATCGAATGATCTAAACCGTCTATTATACTAATACAAAAGTACATTCTAAGCTTGAACCATTTTACATTCTTTTGTTACCATGGCTGAAAGCATTTTCTGAAAAATAAAATGGGCTTGATTCTCTGGTGTCTTGCATCTTAAGTCACTCATTTCCACCAGTGCAGAGTGAGTAAGCCATGACCCTATTCTGGTTTGGTAGCATTTTACACTACTTTGGCTTGGTGTCAATGACAGAACAAGTGCAAGGCAATGGAGACTTGCATCCAGTGCTCCCTTGAACTAACTGGAGTAACTGTCCAAATCTGGATTTATGCCAGTGTAACTGAAGACAAAATTTAGCTTTCATGGAATACAGTTCTATACTTGATGCCACTTTTTCTACTAAATGGCCATAAAAAAGAAAAGGAGTTCTAAAACAAAGTCAAGAATCAGAGAGGTAGCCATGTTAGTCTGGAATAGCAGAGGTAACAAAGAGTCCTGTGGCACCTTAAAGACTAACTAAAGTATTGAAGCATAAGCTTTCATGGGCTAATACCCACTTCATCGGATGCAAGTCAGTAGCTACTGGACATACAATTTAAGAGTAAATATTCTAAACTGCATTTCATTAACATTCAGCTTCATCTTGGATGTTTTGACTTGAACCTAGTCATTTCTGACCTGTTAATTAATAATATATTGGATTATCTCCATGCCAGCAGAAACATCCCATCCAGTTATTTGGAACTAGCATTGAATATCTGGAAGATTGTTCAGAATTGTTGCTCGTAGATTATTTAGCTGGAGCCTAGCAGTAAGCCCATACTGGGGTAGTTCTCATCAGAACTATACATTTTATCTTGTCTTCATCTGCTAGAAAGGAAATCTAAACCCAATGGGCCTAACTCTTGACTGCCTTTCACCTTTTGTAGTAATTTAAGGCTTGATCCTATGCCAATCAAAGATAATGGCAAAGCTCACATTCATCTGGAGTGTGAAGAAATCAGGCCCTTACATCTGTGCTATATCAGTGCAAAATGGATATAAAATGCTAACATCCAAATCACTGCACCCCATGTATAAAGGGCTACACAAGGTTCCAGCCAGTTGGAAATAAATCCAACTCTCTAAACTGGCATACTGTGAACAGTTCAGTACATTTTCTGGCTACATACTTTAAAAAAATTGACTTTGTCAAACATTCGAGACAAAAACAAAACAAAACAAAACCAATCCAGATTTTTAAAAATAGCCAGTTTCTCACAACATGTTTGCTTTCAAAAGTTTGGGGCTAGAATTATTCCAGCCTGATCCTCAGCCCAGGCATGATGCAAGTTTCCCATAAAGGCCTGCCAACTGTCTAGTCTGCGGCCTGGCCTGGAAGGACCTCTTTCCTAGAGGAGGGAGATATGGATCTCTGCCCACTGATAGTCAACTGAATGCTACCAGACTTAATTCCTCCAGTATTGTGGGGCTGGACTTGTGATGCAGTCTTACTGGGAGAATTAGCCCTTATTCATCTGCACTCATTCCATGCCATGCTTAACGGGCAATTTGTGTCATCTTCCACCACCAGATCTAGTGAGGTTTACAAACAGCATTTAGTCACATACCTGTATCCCATCTGTTTGACTGAGGTACAGCTGGATGTTCATGTAGTCTGGGCGGTTTTCCTGCCAAAGCTGGGAGGATCAGAAAAACATCAAACGAATTAATAAGCCTTTTCTTATATAAGAATGCAGCTGCTCTTGTCCAGTACCCTGATTAAGCCTGATCTTCACAGCAGATGCAGTGGACACTTTAATGAAAATGACATATTTTGAAGCTTCTTTACATCCCAGGATACGTGAACAAATTTGTCTAAAATAGTTTAAAATAGTTTTAAAATCCACCTGATCTCTATTTTAAGAATTAGAGATGACTTCCAACTCCCATAAACACTCAGCCCCCCTCCCCGCCCCCCCCCCTCAGTCTGCTCACCAGATGAGCTGGGGTTTCACTTTTCTTCAAAGGAAAGGATGCACCCTAGATGCATGTTCTTTTCCCTTCAAGCAAGCTTCTTGACCACGCAAGGAGACTGTGTGTCCCTGAAGAAGGGTCACACAACCCCAATTTCAGGGCCTAACTCAACATCCTTGCCTGTTTTAGAAAAAACAGTGAGTAAAATCCTGGCTCCACTGAAGGAAATGGCAAAACTTCTGCTGATTTCATGGGGGGCGGGGCAGGATTTCACCCCTGTTTTGTCCCACATTACTCTTTGAATCAGTCCTTCCATGTACATCATCAACAAATATCATAGCCATTTTGCTGCCCAAACACATAACTTGCTTTGGTCCCAGCTTTCTCTAGTCATGTTTAACTGAAACACTTTTGTTACTAATCTAAATATTCAATCAGACAGGTTTATTGTCAGTCTCCTTTAAAACCAACGGTATGCAATCATCTCCTTTACCTTGTGATGCAGCATACACAGCAAATCTGCAAACCAGCGAAAGGACTGGATTTCCCTGCACACCCAGATGAAGTAAAGTCTTCTAAGCTTGTAGCATTCCCAGTCATCACTATCAAATGCAAACGATATGTTTGGGGAATTAATTAATGCTAATTAAGATGCTTTATATTAACGGTGCAAAAATTAATTTCCATTTCCGTTAAGTGAAATTAATTAGTTTTCCCCCCTCACATTGAAATGCCCAGATCAGTCTAAAATGATGGACCCATAAAACAGAACAACATAATTTACGGATACTGTCTTTATAGCCGAACAGTATATACTGCCCACTGATTGCATATATGACTTAAGGAAAGAATGCTGATTCATACATCATAACCAAGATGAAAGTTATCTAAAGGCAAATCTGCCTCTGCATTTCAAATGCATAGTGTGGATTGTTTATTGCAATTATAAGGCAGAGTTCATTCCCCAAATTCAATTCTTCCCAGAAGAGGTGATGCTGATGAATGCAAACATTATAAAATGCAATTCCAAAGCAAAGTTAAGGCCAAATTCTGCATTCAGGTGCATGAAAGCATCAGATGATTTCAATTATTACTTCATATTTATATTGTGGTAATAGAGAGAGGTCTAAACAAGGTTCAGCTCCATTGTGCAAGACTGAGGTATACTCCCTAAAGAGCTTCAACGGAGGAGAGCAGCAGAGGCAGGGGAGCAAAAGGAGTGAGCCAGGGTAGGGTCTGGGGGACAGGGCAGTCCAGTTGTCAACAATTAGAAAGTCAATGGACAAGGCTTGGCATTTAGTTTAAAAAAGATGACACTTGTGCCAGGTTTCCTAACAGAGATGGAGACAAAACATGAATTTAGTAAAAGAGGAATGATCACAATGAACTAGGCTAGAAAATAAACATGAAAAAAAATCTACTGATTAATAGATTTTTTTTTGAAGTCTGTATGATTTTTTTTCAGATCAGCCATGGCTGGTTTTATGTTATTGTTACTTGCCTGTAATTTATCCAGTTATGGGACAAAATCCTTCCCCTTAAAACTATTTACAGATCATAAAGACCCATTGGGGACCATCACAGCAGAATTCAGCAGTATATATGTGTATTAGGCCAAATGCCACGTCCAGGGGGCGAAGTATGGGACAATGGCATAGCTGCTCCACATCTCCTACTGCACAACATGAGTTACAGTAGCCGCTATGGTCCCATATACCAGCATTAGGGCTACTAATTGCTGACAACTGGACCACCCTGTCCTGCCTCTTCCCCTAAGACTCCACCCGTTCCACCTCTTCCTCCAGGCCCTGCCCTGGCTCACTCCGTTCCCCCCCCCATCCCTCACCGCTCTCCTCCCTTTCCTTTCCTCACAGCTGGATGGTCTCCTGCTCCCTCCTCCTGCCCAAGCTGGGCTCCCTCTGCTCAGGAGCTGCAGCCTGATTCGGAGCCTGCCTGTCTGCCCATGAGATGCAGGTAGGAGGCAGTCCTGGCTGAGCAGGGGCTAGCACAGGCTGATGACCTGGTGCCTCCCCGCACCGCCTGTGGTAACCAGACTTTTGGTGCCCAGTCTGTACATCTCACCAGACACTGCCAGGTCCCCTTTTCAGCTGGACTTTCTGGTAGAAAACCGAGCACCCGCCAACCCTAATATCTGAGCCATTTTGCTAACACATCTGCGTAGCTGATGGACATGCTACCGTCCCTTTCCATATGCCTAAACCTTCCCCTGCAGGCCTGCAGAGGTGCTGTGGAGCAAATACTCCATGGGTGTGGTGCGGAGACTCTGACCCCTCATGTGAGCTCTCCGCAGCCTGCAGAAAAGGGGCTGACTGCCCTGGGCGTCTAGCCTTGTGTCTCTGTAGTGTGAGTGCAGCATCCTTAATGTCCTCACACCAGCTGCTGCATGTACAATGCTGTCCTGCAGACAAATGTTACTTTTCCCTGTTCTGCATGTCATTTGTGCTGGGAGAAACCAGAACCAAGGTAATAGTCTGACCATAGGGGGTGAGATCACACATACAGTATCATACGCACAGTACGTAAGCAATAAACTGTAGCCATTTACTCCAGTTCATCCTTCTGAAATGGTAAAAGAAAATAAATGCATCTCAGCATAAATGAATGGAAAGATATACAAGAGGATTCACTGGGGACCAGCTTTAATCAATTCAGACTTTTGACTTGAGCAAACACACACCAGTGGGAATGAGCAAGGGGGAATCAATGCGAGGTTGATCTGTAGTGTTTTGTGGCATGCATCATGCATGCATGTGAAGTGATAGGCATGTCAAACACACATGGTTGGTCTACCTACAGTAAGCTGTGGCATATGATAAATGTGCAGTATCATCACACAGCTAAAGATGTGTGTACGACGTGCCACGTCCACTGATACGCATGTTATGGAATATTAATACTTGTAATTAAACAATTCATTTATAGACACCTGATCCATGCCAAAAAGCTTCTGACTCTCTTTAAAAAAATCATGATTTATAATAAATAGGCAATATTTATTAGATACCTGAGTGGAGTATACCCAGGCTGGGAGACCCCAGCTGCTCCAAAAGTATCAAAATAAACAAAACCAAACAGAAAATAAAAGACTGCATCCTAGTCCTGAAGGATACCCCAATATACTCCACAGCTACATGTCCTTAACAAAAAGGGCTTTGCCTTCCTACCCCCTCAAGTTTCACCCCACCAGTCTAAATTTCTATGAAGGGACAAAAAACAACAGGCAGCCTATCCAGTAGACAGGTGATATCCTTACATATTAACAGCAGAACATAATTTGCTGTTGCTATGGCATAATACTGCAGTGCATGGCAGCAAGACTGGTTCCCTGTAACGCGGGGCTATGGCGTGCAGTATTTGGAAGCATCCCATTTATCTGATATTGAAAACACTCACTGGACACTAAGCTGCTGTGGCAAAGCCTCTCACTGCCTCTAAGATGCTGACAGAGACAACCGTCTCATTACCTACTGCTGGCCCATAGTTATGATATGGGACGTTTTCCCTCAACACTGTCAGGGATAAACCATCCGGGAGAAAATGGTCAGGATCCAATCTTTTGGCAGAAATGAAAATGCGTTTCAGAAAATGGTACTGCCCGTTCCAAAGAGCATGACTTCGAGAGGTCAACTAGCCCAGTTCCCTGCTCCAAGAGGAACAATGGACTTTCAGAGATGAAAATTAGCAGGGAAACTGTTAGGTTCTTTGAGAGCTGCACAGGTCACCGGGAGGTGTCACGTAAGAGCCGGATTTTAAGACGTGCTGAGCACCCATGACTCCGACTGAGATTGAGGGGAGCTGAGTGAGCTCAACATCTCTTAAAATCAGGCTTTAAAAGGTTTTAATTTTACTCCAGCTCCCAGCTGATCCCTGAACAAGGGCACCACATGTGACTTGTAAAACACTTCGGAAGCTTATTTCAGTTCTAAGCTCTTGGGGCCAGGGACAGTCTTTGCTCTGTACAGTGTCTAGCACATTGGGGCATTGGCCTGTGACTGGGGCTACTAGAGAGCAGTGTGATAGACGTAATGAAAATAACCATGAAGCTGTCTCCAGTTGTGTGAGAGAGGGATGACAGAAGTTTGACCGGCCTGGTGACTTTCAGAGAGCCACTGAAAATTGTGTCTTACTGGATTTTAAAATATTTTAAATTAACAACAATAATTTTAAAAGAGGCAATTAAGATTAGGATTTTCAAAGGGGCTTAAGAGAGTTAGGTGCCCAAATCCATTTAAGTTCAATGGGAGCCGCTTGCCTGACTCCTTTAAGTTCCTGTAAAACACCTAGCTTAAGTGTTCTTGAAAATGATAGGCAAGGAGCTTTGACTGAAGCCAAATATACATCACACTGATACTGCTCAAGCTTCCCCATGTGAGGAAAATACACCTCAGTCCTGACTCTCAGCATGCCTGTTATCTCTCTCCCTGACCTTGCCTGAACACAGACTGAGTAGCTTTCTAATTAGAAGTTTGGGATTGTAAGCAAATATCCACATGGACTTGGCAGAGCTCAAACTCCATTTTCACTGGTGGCTGGATGGGAAGGTTTGTCTATAAGGCCTTTAGGTACCCTTGTGCCACCTAAGGTACTTTTTCAGCATTGCACTTTCAGCATTTATTGGGCATGAACAGCCAGCATGAATGGATTTGGGATTTTCAATGGAAGATCTCAATCCTTCACCCTGTTCCTCTCTCCACAGGAGGGCAGCGTTACACGAATAGGAGTTAACGCACATGCTGGAAGCATTTACAATATGCAACATGGAAGTCTGGGAAAATACATACAGCAGTGTGTTGAGTATTGATGCGAATGGAGTTACTCCAATGCCTCCAGCCACACAGAGGCTAACCTCGTAATTCAAGGATTCTTCAGAGGGGCTCCCAAAAGGTCCGTCTATGTACAGCCTGCAGAAAAAGCAGAAATACTTTTCAACAACCACATTAAAATACAATATAGTAAAAAGAGTGCAGTGAATTTCAAGCCTCTACAGAATTAGTTTAAGTTAAATATTTATGTCTGGGACTCAGAGGATGAAAGCTTTCCCTGGGAAAGCACGCATGGTGGAGGCTGTAGAGAGGAACCTAGGTCAAGACTGCAAAAAAACCTAGGTATACCGAATCTCTAGAGTCTGTGCATGATTACATGTGATGGCCCATTTCTCAATGATATGGACAAAGAGGGCCAAACTATGGCTGCCCTTGCTACAGTTGAGGAAGTAACCTTGCATTGTCCATTACGCTAGCAGTCCAGAGGAGGCCTGCTTCCTGAACATCAGGAATGGCTGAGCTGGCTAAATGGCCTACTCTACATTTTCGTAAGTGTAGCAAGATCCATTCCCCTGCAACCTTCCCCTAGTATCCCATTATACTTTACAAGGGCATCCTGACTCCAGGAAACATAGGGTGATATTGCACATCCTAATCATGCCCAGGAAGAGGCATAAATTAGCAGAAATGATACAGTAAAAAACTATGAAAGGATGGCGGAATGACCAAGACTGGCAATAGGGTGTGACATCTCTAGCATTTCAATTTAAAAAACAAATTAAAAAGGGAATTTCCGTAGGAAGTCTGCACTTAGGGTGTCTATGTGATTAGGAGGTTAAGTCCCATTTTCAAACATCTCTGAAGCACTGAGAAGCTACGTCTCACTGACTTTCAGTGGAACGTAGGCTCCTAAGCCACTAAATCACTTTTGAAATGGGATTTAGGCATTTTTAAAAATGTTGCCTCTAATTCTCTGTGGCAACTTTGAAAATCCCACCCCCAGTCATTAGAAGAATTATAGACAACTCTATAAAACACGTTGAACAATTTCACATAAATCAAGGTATCTTTTAAATAATATTATAAGGACCGGATGCAGTTTTTGACTCATATTAGAGAAATCAAACTAGCCAGTAGTAGTATCAGAATGGATGGACATACACAAAAAAGACCAAGGACTTTGGTTCTCCACTGCATTACACTTGGTGTAGCTATTTACACTTGTGCAAAATGAGCATAAAACACCAACATTTTGATGGGCTCAGGTGTAAAGGTAGTGGAGATTTGAGCCCTTACAGTCCCAGAGTATCCCATATAGACAGCATCTGGGTGTTCAGCTAAATATATTATTCATATGGACATTATTTAGGAAAACAGGTTGACTTATTTGTCCCAGAACAAACATTCTACCCCAAATTGGTCAGACTTTATACTGAGGTCCCATTTAAAAATAGTTTATAAAGTGTTAGTAGATAATTCCTAGCTATTTTAATAAATGGTTAATCAATTGTTATAGTTATTAAATCCCCAGAGTAAACAGGTATCTTATAACCATGACTTGTAGATTATAACCATGGTTTGTAAACATCCATAACATCTTCTAGTGAAGTGCTAATGTCTCATAGTATGCAGATCTCTGATATACTTATAGTAGCTATTAATCATTTGTTAACCATTTAGAAGCCATTTATGAATGGAACCTAATATAAAAAGTGACTCTGAAAACTATTCTTTTGATTTAATTGATTTTTAGTGCACATGCACTTGCATGCAAAATGAAACCAACATATTACATGTTTAATTTCATCATTTTCAGTAAAGTTCTGTAACTTCTCTTCCTACTCCAGAATTCACCATTTATAATGTTTAGTGTTTCACTTACCATCATTATGCCTCCATAACTGCTTTGCCATTGCACAAAACAAAGGTGCAACTATACCAGAAGTATTGTCAACCTCCCCTCTTTACTGGTTGAATTTCCTCAAATTAGCAACTGATTCTTCCATAACCTAGCTAGATTTCTTTTTAAAAGTGCCAGGGCGATTACATTATTGATCCTATTAATGACTGCAGAAATACCTTTAAGAAATCCCAGTGCTATTTAATAACAGGTCCCCAGACATCACAGTGATGAAACTTCATTTCTAGGCTGGGAAATAAATTTAGCAGGATGCGTGCATGCATCATGTAAAACTAGGACTTTGTTTCTATCTTTTCATAAAATATGTTACAACATTTTTCTCTAGTTACTTAATAAATGTACCAAATTGATATATAAACGATATAAGCGGGTAACTTCACTCATTACTGAACCGATGCCCCTTCTCGAGTGGAACACAGCAGTTGCTTAACAGAGCATTGTAACACTGCACAGCCATTTAGTAGAGATGGTAAAGAACTATGTTACCTAAATGAAATAGCAGTGGGAATGTAGATAGCCACACTGTAATTAATCAAACTGGGGTTTGGACCAGAGACCTCTCAAGTATACCTAGACTGCAATGTAAGCCCAGGGTTAGTAGAACTCAAATGATCAGACCCTGGATTTGTTAACCTACGGCTTGAACAACTACCCTCATTTATAACCCCAGCCTAGGAATTGTTGAACCCTGCTGAGTGACCGGAAGAAAATTGTGACAGGCAACCACTAGGGGACGTAGTTACGCTTCTGAGTCAACTCCAGGAGAGGGCGTAATGATGGTGTTATCTGTGAGAATAGCCTTGAGCTTCTGTTATCTGTATGTGTTTGAGAACCGTTCTCAGTTGTGTGAGTGTTTACCCTGTCTGTGTGAGAACGAATGCGTGGGAAACTAGATGGGGAAACTGAGGCAGGACAGCGTAATCAACAAGTGCTAAACAGCGTGTAATCAACCAATTAGCTTGCTGCTTGCTATTAATGAAATGAATATGTATGAGATGCAAATGAGCATGGGTATATCTGGATTGACACACCTTCATGGGTTGGGCTTCTTCTCTGGACATTGCCTAGGTGTGTCAGACATCCTGTATCGCGGCAGTGCTGACCGAGGCCCCCAGCACAGTAATGCCGCTCCCTTCAATAAACTCACCACTTTCCATCTAGCCACCTGTGTGAAGCCTCGTTTCTCCCGGCAATGAGATAAGCCCCCCGCAACCTGCGTCCCAACTTGGGGATCCAGACTCTACATTACATTATGTGGGCCTGAGGCCAATCACTCATATGCAGCACATCCTAGCATCCTACCAAAATGTGGCTGCTCTAGCTCTTTGTTCATGATGCAGTGTGGAAAACTTGACTGTTCACCAAACTTGACATTCCAGAGGACAAAGAAAGTCAGCCCATGGGGCTTTGGAATATTTTTTGGTGAACTCTCAGGGTCCAGTGGAGCTGTGTCCATACTGCAAAGCAATATGGCTTGAACCCTGGATTAGCACCATTTGTGCATAGATAGAAAGGGGGGTAGGCTTGAACCTGAATTCACACCCTGGGCTTATACTGCAGTGTAGACTTACCCTTAGAGAAAATTGCCACAGATGCTTTAATGACAAATAGTATGTCTCTCAGATGTATATCTCATTTGTAAAATTGGCACCTCCAACAGCACAGTAAAAATGAGGTCTAATACTGGGGAATTGGTGGAGAAAAAAGAATCTGGACTGAATCACCAGAACGAATTCCTGCAGCCCACAGGCATTCCTTGGATGTTTCTCATCCTTGTATTAACCTTGCCAAACCCTGCTTAGCTTGTGAGATCTAACAAGACCACAGCCAAGATGATAGGGATCCAAGCACAGAACAAACATTCGGCTTGCATTTTTTATGAGTTTCTTTTTCTTTCCACTACAAGGTTTTTGGTTCTTCCTTGAATATATTGAGTCATGGCCAAAATCATGAAAAACCAAAAGCAAATCAGGCAAATTGGACTTCAAAAATGATGGCATGGCATCCTTTCTAAGAATAGCTTCACACCACACTGCAGCGACTCAGTAGGGTTGTACAAAAATATGCTTCAGATGATCTAAAATCGAGGGCAAGGTACTATGGCCTGATCCTACAAAGAGCTAAACAACTCCTGGAAATTGTGAATGCCCTCAAATCCCAATGATGTCAGTGGGAGTAGAAGCTCTTCTACACCTTGCAGAATTGGACCCAGAAGCAAGGACTAACTTATGCAAGTGCTGAATTCTATGCTGAAGTAGGGCCATAAGCATCAGGCTTTATTAGAGAATTCTAAAAGGTGTAAAAGCAAAACTGCATGTATGAACAATTAGAGCTGGCCCCTGCTTCCATTCAAGTCAACAGAAAGACTCCCGTACCGAAGGAACAACGCATTACTGAACTGACTAATGACTTAAACTCACAAGCATATGGAGAGTCTTATGTATCTTTTATGTCCTGTCAACACTTTCTCCAACTCAACTGATAATAATGAGAAGTTTTGCATAAAACCCGGCATGGCCGCAAATGAAACCTAACCGTGTTCTATTAAGACAGCCAAGCCATAGGGAGTTGATTTGATTTCTTGTCTTGAGCTTAGTCCCAGATGCATCCTGTTACAGAGAAGTTTTTATTTAAAAACATAATTAATTTAAAATGTAAAAAGGGATTACAATCTTAATAAAGTTTTATTAACTCCCCCTAGCAAAGCAATTGAAATGAAGTACCATTTTTCACATTTATTAATGTTCAGGCTTAAGGGCTGCTCTCAATTATTCTAGCACAACATCTCAAAACATAGCAGAGAGAAAGCACAGGGGGGGGGGGGAAAATGTGCCACAGGAAGAATCATGTCAGTGTATATATATATATATTTAATATATATTTAAAAAATCTCAAAGAAACTTGGAGCGTCTGAACTATGTAAAAGTAGAACACCTCTGTTGTATTCTACTAAACAACTGCAAATGCTGCCGTTTTGTCTTGCCTTTTTACAAGACTTTGGAGAGAAGTTAGGGGGACTTCAGGTAGTGTAATGGAGCAATAAGATGGATAAGGGAGTTCATTTAAGAGTTCATATAGTATTCTGGTTAACGTAGTATTAAAATTAGTATCTTGAAGAAAAACAGTTGGAATCTGAGAGCTGGTCTTCACTATGGGGGGGATCGACTGCAGATACGCAACTTCAGCTACGTGAATCACATAGCTGAAGTTTGCGTATCTCCAGCCGACTTCCCTGCCGTCCTCACGGCAGCGGCAGGCAGCGGCGCGCTCCCCATCAACTCCAGCTTGCGCCTCTCAGCAAGCTGGCCGCAGGCGATCGATTTCTCACGTCTTCACCGGACGCGAGTGTGACGGTGCTGTTCCTGGTGGGATCCAACTGTGAGTGCCAAGTCAGGACAAATTGCTTCCAAAGGACAACTAAAGTCCAAAGCTGGGGTTTTTCCACTCTAATGCAAACTAAACCAGCTGAACAGAAAAGACTTTGGTTTCGTCCCACTGGCTAACCACAAGTCACACAAGCAATTCCCTTAGACACTCCAGCTTCCCAGTATCACCACCAGCAGCCACCTGCCCCGGGGACCAATGGTTATGAAAACCAATACCCCAAACAAAGAAAACGGTTCTCCCCAATTCTAAAGAATCAGGCCCCAGACCCAGATCAATATACAAATCCGATCTTACCCACAAATCATGCTGTTGCCAATCCTTTAGAATCTAAAATCTAAAGGTTTATTATACAAGGAAAAAGGTATAGGTGAGGGTTAGGAATGGTTAAAAGAAATCAATTACATGCAGTAATGGCAAATCCCTTGGTTCAGGCTTGCAGTTGTAAAATAAACTGCAGGTTCAATAAAAGTCTCTGGAATGCACCCCCTCCAGGGACGGGTCATCAATCCGTTAGCCAGAGCTTCCACGTGTAGCAAAATCCCATCCAGAGGTAGGTGCTAGCTGAAGGCTGGAGATTGAAGACAAAATGGAGGAAGTTTCTCCCAGGTATTATAGACTTCCTGTTGTGGGCGAAGACCCCCCTCCTCCTTCTTATGCAGAGTCCAATTGCAAAATGGAAGTTCATAACCACATGGTCCAATTACCAGACTCTCCAAGATTCAGTTTCTGACCAGGCAGGTCACATTCCTGGAGAAGCTCGGGTGTGGACAAAGTTCATTGTGTAGTTGATGGTCCTTAATGGGCCATCAGGCATCTCAAGCAAAGCTGATGCCCAGTATTCTGGAATGTCCCCTCCAGCAGAGCACAATATTTGGAAAGACAGACAGTCCAGAGCCAATATTCATAACTTCAACTACAAAATGGATACATCTGTTGTCTCTTGTTTTACACTTAGATAGTCAGCTCTTTGGGGCAGGATCTATCCTTTTGTTCTGTTTTTAAATAGCATCTAGCACAATGTGCTCCTGGTCTAGGACTAGGGCTCCTAGGCACTACGGCAATAAAACTGATAAATGGCCAGAATTGGAACTTTAAATCTGGGTATATAGAGAACATAAATTAGGCGTACAGTGTACAAAGATATGTGGATAGTTGTTCCTGCTTAATTTTGAACATTTGACCCAATATATAGGTCGCTTAGATTATATTAGTACAAGTTATAGAGGTTCATATTATTTTACCTTCCAAGTAAACTATATTTGTCATTATCACAGAATACTTGCAACCTCACGGCAAGTTAATAAATAGATCTCCAAGTAGTTGTTTGGTCTTTGGTAGGCAATAATACTGTATGTGACACTGTTATTTAAACTTCAAATAATTAACCTAAACTCTGAAAGTATTGTGCTCAGAAAACTTCTAATTGTTAACAGCATTTCAATATCCTTAGTCTTTTTCACACTACACAACAACTAAATAATGTAGGAGCAACAACTGAACAACACAGGAGTGCACCTTGGTTTGAACACATTTCCAGACCTACAATATGCATTGCTTTCATGATTTAAAGTGTAACAAAAGGTGACATCTGGCACGTGAAACTGGAAATTCCCTTGTGTTCTCCTGACATTGAAAAGGATGTTTTCATTAAAGAAAATAGCAACCACCTAGACATCAGCTTTTTTAAAACCCAGTGGGTCCAATTAGCTTCATATATTTCTTGTTACATCAGATGTCAAAGTACTAATATTTTAATTCAATTTATATTAGGGTTTTTATTTTGAACAGATTGTCCTCAATTTCTATCTGATTGACTATGCAATTCTTTCTTTTCAACATAAAGCACTGCTTTTTTCTTAGACCATGCACAGTGGCTTTTAGAGGTTTTTTCTCCCTTTTTATAGAATCCACTTTCTTTAGGCTATTTATTGGTACGTTTAAGTTCTAATAAAAGGTTTGCTCAAAAACCACATAGAATCAATTACCTTCATATTTTACTTTCACAGAAAGATTCCAAATTATTTCAGTGCAAGTTCTAGCAAACATTTTGTTTTGAAACATCTCCACTAGATTAGTTTCTTATTGACTGTGCAAATCTTTCCTTTGATATTTTCCCTTAGACCATAAAGATTGTTATTTTCTTTCCCTCCCAGACAGAATCAGGTTTTTTTTTTAGAGAGGCATGTACTAATCTGCAATATAGAGATGGAAATTGTTAATTTCAGAAGCTATCTAGTAGGATTTTAAAGCACCATACAGGAGAAGCCTGGCTGGGAAATTTTCCAAAATGTTACATGGCTTCCTGAAATAAAGGGGTGGGGGAAATTAAAGTAACACTACCCTGCCCCTTGCATTTGTAGGATACAATTTCCAAGTAGGATAAATGGGTATGCCAATAAAATGTGTGTGTGTGTATCTTCAAAACCACAAATCTGTGTACACAAAAGGTAAAAAATTATCTCCTTTTGCAGAAGGACCCCAGGGCATAAGCAGGACATAGGCTTTGTTATCTCTCTGCACACAGGGTAATTGCACTCAATCTGTGTGTACCAGTGAGTGCACAATTACCCAGTCCGCGCACAGGTATTTGGAGGTGGTGACCCTGCTGTGACTCTTAACACAGGTGGTTTGGGATGGGTTTCCTTTGCTCCAATTTACATTTTTATACCAAAAAAGTAGACTGCTTTAAAATAAGGGGTTGGATTCTCCGTGAATGTCTTAGAGCGTATGTCTACAGTGCATTGGAGAGATAGGATTCCCAGCCCGGGCACACAGACTTATGCTAGCTCAGTCTGAATACAAAATAGCAGTGTGGACACTTCATCCCGTGTGGCAGCTTGGGCTAGCCACTCAAGTACAGACCCAGGGGGATGAGTGGATTTGGATTCAGGTGGCTAGCCTGAGCTGCCGCCAGCGCGGCAATGTCCTCCCTAAGTTTCCTGTAGGCTGCGCAGGCACTTAGGGAATCCGCCTGGGAACCTGCTGTGGCTGGGGGAGGGGCGACCCTCCCCCAGCCTGGTCCCCACCTGCCACAGGAGGGGCATCCCTCTCCCAGCCCCAACTCACCCTGTGGCCTGGACCTGGGAGCCAGGGCCACTATGGCAACGTGAGAGATTAGGCCACTCGGGTCGTGACACCCCTGCCCTAATTCCCCCCACAACCTGGCAATCCCATGATGGGGGTACCTACCCCATTACAATGGTCCTCAGCTTGGGAGCCACAGCTCCACCCTCTCAAATCTGTCTCACACAGCAGGCCAGAGTGGAGTATCAAGGCTAAAATGTTTATTCATTCACTGTCAATAAAATCTTCATTCATTTGTATTTAATAACAGACCATTTAATAACTTAGGCCCCAGTCCTCTATCAGTATCCAATAGCTCAGCAATCAATGAGACTCCACATGGGCGCAGGGGCTAGCAGATCCCAGTTCACGGCAAGGGCTCAGATACCACAGTGGTGAAGGACGTGTAATTACAGAGGTGGACAGACTGAAAGGTAACTACAGAGAGAAAGTGGCCTTATGGTGAATTAAAGGTGAGATTTTCAAAGATGCTTAGTGCTGGCCTAACTGCTTCATTGCTAACGCTTTCATTTAAGTGAATGGGACTAGAGCTAAACCAATGCTGAGTGCTTTTGAAAATCGCACCCTTCATTGGTCAAGGCATCATCCTGCCCATCTGGGAGGCAATAGGTGTTTTACTGGTGGCTTCCATCACAACTGCATTGATTCCTTTATAACTGAATGAAATTGAATAAATATTGTGCAATGTACTTGAACAGAGAACCAAAATTTCTTATTACAACCATTATTGGCTTTATTGTAGACAGGTAGCAAAACTTTAGTCCATTTACTTATTGCAGTAAAATGGTCTGAGAAAGCCTGTTTCTGAACTGCATGAAATAAGATGCTTTTGTTCTCTCAAAAAAGTATGTGTATTTTCTGTACCAAAATTTTTGGTTCAATATTCTTAATGTTATATTAATTTTGTTTCCTGAGAGTTTTTTAATTGCCTCTTCAAAGAACGTGTCGAAAATGTTCCTGTGATTAAATGTTACATATAATTTAATTTCATTATAACAAGAAATCCAATATTGCTATTTCCTTATTACTTTCCTAATTACATCAGATATTCTCCTAAATTGCCTGAGAAATCTTTTGCTCTTCTACAATGTTGTCTCATCAATGTTGCCTAAGTAAATAAAGTTAAACAAGCAAAACATTCACATCTTTAATAGTGTCAGCCTTTTGAGAACAGACATGCCTACTATAACTTGTCTCTTCGAAGCCTATATTCAGATATAATATAGGGATACCAGAAGGTTTCCTTGGGCATCTACAAGGCATGTAGTAATCTGAAAGTTGAGGTGTTTACATTGAGTCCATTCCTGAAAAGACATGGTGAAGGTGATTGAGGGGATGTCAATTGGATTTAAAATCTCTCCGTTGTATATTATTTACTGATTTATTAGGTGCCATGGTGTCATAAGTGTAAAGTGCTGGAGAGTGTTATTCTGCCTGTATGGGGTTAATGTTACCTGAGAGGGAGTGACGTAAGAGCTTCCGTGCCATGAGGGAGGGAGGGAGTTTTTAAGTTTCAGTTTCCTGCCATTCCAGCATTGGCAAGAGACCCAGTTTTCGCCTCTAGCTATGGAGGATGAAAACTGCTACTTTTCTGCCTATATTCATAACTAGCTGTGCTGAGAGTAATATGTTGATTTCCATAATTTTCTGTACCTATTTAGAGTGTCGCTAACCTTTTCAGAGGGGAAGTTAGGGAACTCTAGATTTTGAAGTTGTATTGTAAGTGTATGCTGTATTCTCTTTTCTCTATTAAATCTTTTTAGTTATAAAAAGGTTTGGTTCTTCTCATAAAGAAATCCTGGCTTGGATTTAAGCCAGTTCCCAGGTACAGGAAAGTCTGTGTGTCTAAGAGAAAGGCTGACAGTGTGAAA
This sequence comes from Sternotherus odoratus, assembly GCA_032164245.1. Lineage (NCBI taxonomy): Eukaryota > Metazoa > Chordata > Testudines > Kinosternidae > Sternotherus > Sternotherus odoratus. The sequence goes on along the minus strand of JAVMKO010000001.1, from coordinate 281,904,535 downwards.
GCCTCAGGGCGGTTTCTTATCTCTCTCGGTAACAGACAGGAGGGGTAAGGGGGAAGGGAAACAGCCTCTGAGTATCCCAGCTCTCAGAAGAGAGAGACGGAGTTTGAGGGAGTCCGGGTGCCCACCTCCAGGGTTTTGGAGATTCACCCATATGGTGGCAGCTTGGGTACCCCCATTTCCCCACTGGTAGAGTGTGGGTGTTGGGGGTGAAAAGACTTAACTTAGGCTGGGAAGCAGCTTGTAGTTATTTGGTCTGGCATAGAAGAGCCCCCTCTCTGTACCCCAGAGTCCAGAGAGAGGGAAGACACTCTTACACATGGTGATTGTCCATTTCCCACAGCAAATTATAATTTACTTTTAGAGTAGTCAACAGTAGCAATTCATTTTTCCCAGTTGTCCTGTTTTTATTATTATGAGAACTAATAATCCCCTGTATTACGATGCTTTGAACCAACACTGGCATTTCTGTCTGTCACACAGCCTGCCCATTTCTCCTTAGCAACAACAATACTCTGTTCTGTCAGTGTAATCACTGTCTCCGGCCTCTGCTGGCATCACCAATTCAGACCCTTGACACTCACCAACTAGGCCAAATTCTATGCTGAGCCAATGCCACTGACCCCACTTAGGAGTGCACCAGGTATACAAATAAGTGCAGAAATTAGCCTGCTACCTTTAGACTCCGATTCAAGTTTTTTGCACCTCCAACAGTTACACATGCTTCTTGGCTTCTTGAACTAACACTGAAGGATAAAAGGTAGATGGGAATCTAACCATCCATGAGACCAAGCAGTACAGCCAATGCTCAGATATTTGCAAGTTTAAAAAAACTCACAGCATAAAATATTTTAAATGCTGCCTTAGGATTCACCAGCAGCTGCCAAGTAGGACTTTGCTGTACTAAGAAGCAGATCTGCATGCAGATGCTTTGCATCTATAAAAACCTTGTTTTGTGTTGCTTTGCATTGCTCAAAAAAGCATCTTACCTCCAAGGCAAACATTATTTTCTGGCAAAGCAGCTAAAAAAATAAATAAAGTCATGGAAATTGTGTCCCAGCTTTTCAACAAAAATTTACAACAACAAAAAAATTTGCAACCAGTTCTATGAGGTTGTCCAAAAGTGTGGGGGGGAGAGGGGAGGAAGTGGGGAGATACCATAATTTTCCTATTTTTCATCAAAAACATTACTTGATCACTATTTTCTGATCAGTGCTACTTAGTTTTCTTTTCAAATATTGAAATGCTGAGTTGCTGCAGAAGTGGAGAACTGCCAATCAAGAAGGAAAGGCTACATGATAGTAGAAATCTAACCTCGCAAGAGACCAACCCAAGGATAGGTGAGAGTGGGTGGGATGTAGGATGCTGGAAGATGGAGAATATGACAAACAGAATTACTGGTAGGTCATTTCCTCTTCTCATATGTATAATTGTCTCCCATTTTACAATGCAAGCTTTGCACTAAATAGGAGTAGCAAGCCGTAAGACTCAGGAGGAGGAGAACTACACTAATCTAGTTGAGAGCTACACTCTCAACTAGGTCCCAAGATCCACTCGAGGGACATGACTAAGAAGACTCATCCTGTCTGACTCTAAGGCTTAGCCTAACAGACAGATGTAGTGTATAAAATCCCAGTTAAATATCTGCATGAAGGAAGGTGGAGGATAAAGAACACTCCATGAGCACTGGAGGAGTGAGCTGATATAAAACCTGTTCAACCCCAATACATGTGACAAAAACAGGAATGCCAAAATCCAGGCCAAGATTCAGGTAAATTTTCACTTCAGGCTTCTCTGCTTATGCAGCTGGTGTAATTTCAAAGTGAAAGGGATAGAAAGAAAGATAGAGAGAATAAGCTGGTTTATATGATAAGTTCTCCAGTGAATTAGGCACATACAACCAAGTAGATCAAACTGAACTAAAATCCATGAATGCAAGCATAACTGACTTGTAATGGAACCACAAAGACATGGGGCTCTTAACATATAGCATAGCTACGTAGAAATCCTTTGCTACACAATATATAATAAATACAAAGAAAGGTATCCATAAACCATTTCCACACACTGAAGGTGAGTTGGGTAAGTAAAGGAGACTAATGAAAGCAAAAAGCCATCATCCCTGCTAAACAACCAGTGGGGCCTCTGGATGATAGAGATACAAAAGAAGCACTTAAAGATGATAAAGTCATTGTGGAGAAACTAAATGAATTCTTTGCTTCAGTCTTCACGACTGAGGACGTTAGGGAGATTCCCAAACCTGAGCCATTTTTTTGTAGGTGACAAATCTGAAGAATTGTCACAGACTGAAGTGTCAGTAGAGGAGGTTTCAAAACTAATTGATAAACTTAAGTGTAACAAGTCACAGGGACCAGATGGCATTCACCCAAGAGTTCTGAAAGAACTCAAATGTGAAATTGCAGAATTATTAACTAAGGTTTATAATCTGCCCTTTAAATCAGGTTTTGTACCCAATGACTGGAAGATAGTTAATATAATGCCAATATTTTAAAAGGACTCCAGAGGTGACACTCGCACTTACAGACTGGTAAGTCTGACATCTGTACTAGGCAAATTAATTGAAACAATAATAAAAGAATAAAATATTCAGATACATAGAAGAACAAACTGTTGGGCAAAAATTAACATGGTTTCTATAAAGGGAAATCATGTCTTACAAATCTATTACAGTTCTTTGAAGGAGTCAACAAAAGTGGACAAGGGGGATCCAGTGGACAGTGGACATAGATTTCCAGAAAGCCTTTGACAAGGTCCCTCACCAAAGGCTCTTACGTAAATTAAATTGTCAAGGGATAAGAGGGAAGATCCTTTCCTGGACTGAGAACTGGTTAAAGGACAGGGAACAAACTGTAGGAATAAATGGTAAATTTTCGGCATGGAGAAGGGTAATTAGTGATTTTCCCCAAGGATCAGTCCTAGGACCAATCCTATTTAATTTATTCATAAATGATTTGGAGGAAGGGGTAAACAGTGAGGTGGCAAAGTTTGCAGATGATGCTCAAGATAGTTAAGACCAAAGCAGACTGTGAGGAACTTCAAAAAGATCTCACAAGACTAAGTGACTGGGTAACAAAAAGGCAAATGAAATTTAATGTGGATAAATGTAAAGTGCACATTTGAAAAAATAACTCCAACTATACTTACAATATGATGGGGGCTAATTTAGCTACAACTAATCAGGAAACAGATCTTGGAGTCATTGTGGATAGTTCTCTGAAGACATCCTGCAGTGTGCAGCAGCAATCAAAAAAGCAAACAGGGTGTTAGGAATCATTAAAAAAGGGATAGAGAATAAGACGGAGAATATCTTATTGCCCTTATACAAATCCATGGTGCACCCACATCTTGAATACTATGTACAAATGTGGTCTGCCCATCTCAAAAAGGATATACTGGCATTAGAAAAGGTTCAGAGAAGGGCAACTAAACTGATTAGGGATATGGAACAGGTCCCATATGAGGATTAAAGAGGATAGGACTTTTCAGCTTGGAAAAGAAGAGACTAAGGGGGTATAAGATAGAGGTATATAAAATTATGAGTGGTGTAGAGAAAGTGAATAAGGAAAACTTATTTACTTGTTTCCATAACATAAGAACTAAGGGCCACCGAATGAAATTAATGGGCAGCAGATTTAAAACAAATAAAAGGAAGTTCTTCTTCACACAGCGCACAGTCAACCTGTGGAACTCCTTGCCTGAGGAGGTTGTGAAGGCTGGCACTATAACAGAATTTAAAAGAGAACTGGATAAATTCATGGAGGTTAAGTCCATTAATGGCTATTAGGTAGGATGAGTAAGAAATAGTGTCCCTAGCTGGGCTGGATCCTGTGCAATTATTGTCATCACAGTGATGTCATATCTTTCCTCAATGTGAAGCCGTGAAGGAATAAGGATGGATGAGGTAACTATTTGCAGGATCCAGCCCAGCATATGAGCTCATCTCCCCTTTTTATGGTCCATTGGATTGAGCATAGGTTGGGAAAAAAGGAGATCAGGATCCTCACCTCTCGCACTGATTCACTGTGATAATTTGAGGAAGACGTTTAACTCTTCCCAACCTAGGGAATGGCGTAACAATACTTCTCATATCTAGGTGCTGTGAGGCCTCAGTAATGTTTGTGATGCTCTCTGTGATCCCTTGATAGAAGCCACTCTACGGTGTAAAGGTCTATCCTAGCTATTTTTCTACATTACTGTTTTTTGAGCAGTTGTCTCCTTTTTTATTCTTTAATTATTTTGCTCCAGGTGTATTATTGGACATGTCTGCATATTAAAGCTCATCTCCTTTTTACTTCCACTAACCTCTTTAAGCTTGCGAGATCATTCTGCAGTTTCAAGCCAATTGCTCTGGAATTTACTATCCTTCTTGGCCTGATACCACCTGAGGTTTTAATGAAGATGACATTTACATTTCTCTCCTTGTCATTCAATATTTAATATGTTGAAAGGAACAGGTCCCAAGATGGATTGCTGCATATTTGATATTTCACTCCATTTGAAACAGTCTGATTAAAAACTTCTCATTGCTTGCAATCTGTCAGCCACTTTTTTTTTAAAAAAAATCCAGACTAAAGAACTCTTATTTATGCAGTACTTATCTAAATTTTCTGTAGGTTAAATTTGAGACCCAAAGAAGTTAGTGGGAAAAATCTCATTGATTTCATTGGGACTAAGATTTGGCTGTAGGTGATTTGCAGGTTACTTTGCCCAGCACTTTTATCTACCATATGACCTTTGTTCGCCACAGAATATAGTGATTTAAATCACCAATTTTAATCATGATTTAAATCTTTTTGTAGGTGTTACAACCTGCTATGTAGATTGTTCAGCCATCTAACTGTGGCGTCATTGAGGAGGGAGAAGGCAATGTAGTCCACCTTCCAGTCTTCTAATTGTGCACTCCTTTACCACACGTTTGATCATCTGCATCACTGCCCCACAGTCACCTGAGAAGACTGGGCTAAGCCAGATTTCAGCATTGTAGCAGACAACTCTGGCCATTCCAGTCAGCAGCCTCTTAAGACTAGACCACGATCTGTGTCCCAGGTTGCAAACAGGAGGGTGTAAATTAGGGCTGCCGAAGTTCGTCAGACTGTGTGTGTCTCTCTCCCCCAGAGGTGTTGTCCCTCTGCAAGAACACAGCTACCAGCCCTGATATGTCATTGTTCACCCGAGACTGGCAGTTGACCAGTGGCACTGGACATGATTGCCCGAATGGCTGCTGCAAAAGGATTTTGTGACATTAGAAATGGCATACCACTTAATAATTTTGTATTTAATTTAAAGGATTTTAATAGATCACAATAAATTTAGTGGTATATAACATATTAAGTGGTATGTAACAACATTTGTGATGATCGGAAACTCCTTTTTGCTGAGGATGGTGTCTCCAGAAAGTCTTTTGATGATCTGCCAGGTTTTCTGGCTAGCATGATTAAAGTCTATCTTTATCACTGTCTCTTTCCATCGATTACAGTTGAATAAGTTCATTGCTCTTATTAATGGCTTCCTGTTTACCAGCAAATCTGAACTTCTGGTTGAGCTCCCTCTCCTCTGATGACCAGCCCGGGATATACTGTTGGCAACGGCCTCTACAGATTGGTTTCTTAGCAGCTGCCTGAATTGATCTGCAGAAAACTTGACAGGGCATATGTACTATCTTTTCATGGTGTCCTCTGTGAGTGGTTCAAAGTGAAATGAAAGCAGACAAAATGCAAGAGATGTCCGATGCTTTCAGAACCAGCACCGCAAGCACTAGCCCTGGGGGCAGTTCTCAAAAGATGCTGCAGTTCAATATCAAGGGGATATTGTCTTTCTCCGCCTAGCTACACCTATAAACACGTGTAATCTTCCTTCAGGAGATGCACTCCATCACTGATTTTTTTTAAATTCAACAAGCAGGAAACATTGATTTAAATAATCAATTTTAACTGTGTTTTGCATTTTTACATTTTTAGTTATTTTCCTAAAGAAAGTCTGACACTCATTAGGTGGTAGCCACTAAAACATGTTTATTTGCAATGAAACATAGCCTTTGCATTGAATTTGGTGTTTGTTAACCATTCATACAGATGCTTAATTTTTTTATTTTAGAAAATGGTTAAAGATGCATTTCTTATTTACTAGATTATGGTTATTTTTTTTAACTTGTGATTTGTGCTACACTATTTGGATGGAATTTCAAATTCAATTAAAAAAGAATAAAACAGCAAGTTTATTCATTTTAGTTAGTTAATTAACTAAAACTACCTTAAATGTACTGGAAACAAAGTTTATCAAAACATGTTTCGTATTTAAAATTAACTGATTAATTAAACAAAGGAAATGTTATGTAGTTAGTGAAGTGAACTGATTATTTCTGGACACTATGTCCTTCAATATTTTAGAAATTAGTTGATCTCATTCCTTCAAACCTAGTTTGCTCATAAATTAGCGCAGGTAGCAAGCTATGAGATGACTTTTATGAATCCATGTTCATCACTGTGAATCGAATATGTCCCTCCTATTCCTTTCTCTTCTGTAGAATCCCCTTGCTATTTCAAATATTAATTCAAATATTTTACCTAGATCATAAGCTTTTGGGGACTTTTTGTTCTCTCTTTTTACAGTGCATAGCACAATGGGGTCCTGGCGCATGGCTCATGCTCTTAGTCATGACGGTAATACAAATAAATAATAATAATAAAATACTTTATTTAAAGTCAGACTAACATTTTGTCACTGTCCCTTTGTAGAATCTGAGATCGTATTTACCTTTTCCTTAATTGTTATGTACATTACCTCTTTGCCTACACATCAACATGCATTACTAATGCTATTACTATTATTTCTTTTGTGGCAGCACCTAAGGGTCCCAAACATAGACCAGGGCCTCATTGCACTAGGCACTGTGCAAACATTTAACGCAAAGACAGACTCTGCCACAGAGAGGAATGATGGTTCAGTGATTACATCACTAAATCCAAGCCTGAGGAAACTCAAGTTCAATTCCCTGCTCTGCCACAAACTTCCTCTGTGACCTTGGGCAAGTCACTTACTTTCTCTGTACCTCAATTCCCCATCTCTTACATGGAGATAATAGCACTGCCCTATCTCGCAGAGGTGTTGTGAAGACATATGTGTTAAAGGTTGTGAAATGCTCAAATGCAACAGGAATGAGGGCTGTATAAGTAACTTAGATGGATAGAGAGCTCACAATAAGTCAATAATGGGGGAGGAAGGAGAAGATAAAAGTAAACATACATGTGTTCCTATAAATTAATAGCTATAAGTGATCATCAGCCTAACTGATAAGGTGATGGTTCTGTACATTTTGATGGGGAATTCTTGCCATGTGCCAGAGTCAGCAAGAGGGAAAGTGTGAAGACATCTGTGGGAAAAGCTAACAGGTCTGCAATTCCTCTACTAATTAATTTGGAATTCTTGAGTGTTTCGCACATGACCATGACAATTTTTACCAGTAATAGCGTTGATATGAGCATCTTGACTCAGGAGCATCTTTTCTTTAAATGATTTTCTTTTTCAGAGCAATGTCACTTGAGTGTTGCACCCACAAAAGTTGCTCAATAGGGAAGGGATAACTATCTACCTGTTTGGGAAAATCGCTCTCAAATATTTCAGTGGTAAGAATCATCTTCATGGACAACATAAAATGAATATAACAGGAGGAACAGTTATCAATTTTAAAAATAGAAGTAAAACTGGTAAAGTAACAAAATGTTGGTGTTGAGGTTCTTTTACTCATCAAAACAAGATACTTTTCCTTTACATGTAGAGCACAAAATATTAGATTGAAGGGCCCAAACATTCCAGTGCAATACAACTACTTTGCAGTGGTAGCAGAGTTGGACTGCAGAGCCAACCTAATTACCAGTGGGGGATTACACAGGGTAAGAGGTATCCTCTGCTGATGTATAGCTGATACAACCACACATTTGCACCAGTCCCTTAAGGTGTGCCGTGCAGTGATTGCATGTAGCCGAGGATCTGGTCCAGTAAGGAAAGCAGTTTCAGAAACGTGGATTATGATGCCAAACATCCACATGAATCTCAAGAATCCAGCCATTAACAAAGTGATTAGTTTGATTAGGTTGTTTAATAATGTGAAAACAAAAGCCACATGAACAAACAGCAAAATCCTGGGAGCAGAGAGAAAAGTCAGTGTCATAGGAATGTGACTGGCTCACGGCCCAATTCTATGGAGAGAGGCAGGGAAAGAGTGCCTTGACCAAAATGCACTCTGTTGCCCTTCTGAGTAGGAACCAGATGCTGACCAGAATTCTGCTGGCTAGTGCTTGATGCTAATAGGAGCACATGTGCTCACCAGCTTGGAGGGCTAGCAGACACCCTGACCCAGAAACTACTTTCCACTAAGGACACAGAGATTAGGCAGGTACAATAGCCTAATATGCTGCTGCTACTTGTACAGGGCAAAGAGGATCCTCTCCTACACCCCTTTGTGCATTAACCCAGCACATGGCAGGCTTCTACTCCACGTCAATCAATACTTATAACACATTTTTTTGAAATATAACTGCAGCAATCCCTAGTGTACAATCAGGGCCCTGTCTGCTAAACAAGCTAATTAAAATGGTTTTCACCACACAAAATAAAACTGTTCCTTCAAATTCAGTCATCTTCCCCATTAAATGCTTAAAGGGTGATGATACACAAACCCACAGTTCTGTCTTTTTGTCAAGGGCAGCATGAAATGGAGCATCACTCTGCTCCCTTCTAAGTCAGTTGGATTCAACTCAAAACTACACAACTTTCTTTTTCTTCTTCAGTTTACTGCCAAATTCGAGACCACGTGAACTGAAGCCAACTTTCACATACAAAATAGGGTCAACCCAGAGGCCAGCTCAGAAGGATTGCTCTATGTAAGGAAAGCTTCCTCTTCGTCTTCCTTTTGTTTAAAGACAGCAAAAATATTTTGGCCAATGCCTTAAAATATACTTTTCCAGTCAGCTGTGATCCATTAATATGGCAGCACCTGCTCTCCCTGCCCAGACAGGAACAGAGACAGGGACATTGAATAACTTAGCCATTCTCAGCCTTTAACTAATGGGTTTTGAGACTTTATTTATAGACTCTTGTAGGATGATGTGATAGCAATTTTGCCCATAGACAGTAAAAATACAGAAAGGCTGGTTTTGTGATTAAGCCTCTGGACAGAAATTTAGAGCTTCCGGGTTCAGTCTACAGCTCTGTAAGAATGTCTCTTACCCCAGAATGAATCTAGTTCCCAATTCGTGAGTCTGGACAAAGTAAACAGATGCTCTATGTGTCACTTTTCCTGCAGGCTCTATTGAGGTAGGAATTCACTCTAACTAAGCCCAGCCCCGATCCGTGTATCTGGATTCCCTGGACGTCTTGGCAATGATGTGAGAGTTCCATGGTGGATTTCTGGCTCCCACAGCATCACTGAGCCTTTACAATCTACAAACAGCCAGATCATCAGTTTTATGACTCATCCAGAGAGATGATAATGTTGTTTCAGCAAGAAGATTCACATTATCTCCCTCAGACAAGTTAAAAATCCACAGCATGGTTTAAACTGGCTTACTCTCACATGGTGTAGAAATACAGAGAGTTCAATTCTGACATCATTAACTCACTCTGCAGGAAGTCCAAACTGACAGTCCATGTGCTGCAAAATTGCCACTGACCACGTCCATTTCTCCACTTTCCCAAACCATATAAAAATTTCTGCAGAGAAAATGTTATAGATTTTGAGCTTTCCACCAGGCAATTTCAATGTGTTTATTTTGCACAAAGTCTTGAAAATAACTGGAGACATTTCAGATTCTGTATGGGAGGGTCCTGAAATAAGTTAACAGCTTGAAATAACTGCCCTAGGAGCTGCAGAACTCTGCTAAACAGGAGCGACATGGGGATAATTCAGGTATAAAGTGTCTCACAAGGAACTACTGTGAAAGGAGGGGCAAATATATCTTAAACACTCCAGCGTTTAGCTTCCAAATCACCTATGGTAATACGTCCTAAGAGCTATTCCTGTGGGAATTCTGCATCACTGCACAAGAGCAGAATTAATGTCTCCCACAGATTTTTTTCCTGTCTGTAGAATAATTGATTCTGATGGGAGACAAAGGAAAGCCACAAGACCAGTCATGCAGCAATTACATCTTTTGCCCACCAGGGGCTGATGTGGCACCAGAAGAGAGGGCATCTGGCCAGCCCCAGAGAAGGGAGGGAGCAGGGGCTGCTCCCTTATAGTGCCCTGCCAGCAGGACCAGGTGAGGATCCATGGGATATGGGGGGATGCACAGAGTGGGACACACGGAGCTGTTGGGAGGGAGGGGGTCACACAAGCTGGGATTCAGAAGGGAAAGTGGGGTGGACAGACTGGTGTGGGGGCACAAGAGATAGTGGGGTGACAATACTGAGCCAGGGGCTGAATGGGTGTGGGGGTGCATGGCCACATAGGGATGGGGGAGGTACAAGGACACATGGGGACATGTGCAGATATTCCTGGCTGAATGGAGATGCAGGGGTAGATGGGGACGGGTAGATGTTCCGGACTGAATGGGATAGCTAAGGGTCATCCAGGATCCACATGATGGAGGCTCCCCAACTCCCTAAAAATCCCTCACCCCAAAATAAACCCTGTTCAATACTTCTCCCACCCACACCCAACAACCCTCCAGGTTCACTCCCAAGCTCCTTCCCAGCAATAAATACCCTCTCCCTCAGCTCTTCTGTTATCCCTGACTGTACAGATATACTTGCTGGCAGGTATTATGAAATAAATTACAAAAAATAATGGAAACTGGTGTGGTTATATTGTGTTATTTTGGAAATAAAATATGCAGATTAAAATACTGTGCACATAATTTTTAGTTGCAGAATTCCTGCAGGAATACAGAGCTTTAAGACACAGTACGTGTAATAAGGTACTCACAGAGGCTAACTAAGGACTGGGGAAGTTCCCATAATATGCACCAATATGAAGACCAGGCAGAATCTGGCACTAAATAAGTCTCAATACTGTATGCAAATGTTGTTGGACTCATGATAGAACATAAAATACCTTGACAGGAATATAAAATAAAGTCATAAAACAAAATGTCACATGACGCCTGTTGGCTTCTAAAAACAAAGCATATTATTTTAATATGTTTTCCTTTCGGATAAGAACACAAGAACAGAGGTAACAAAGAGTCCTGTGGCACCTTAAAGACTAACTAAAGTACTGGAGCATAAGCTTTCGTGGGCTAATACCCACTTCGTGACCAAAGGGCCATCTAGCCCAGTATCCTGTCTTCTGACAATGGCCAATGCCAGGTGCCACAGAGGGAATGAACAGAACAGGTAATTATCAAGTGATCCCTCCCCTGTCACCCATTCTCAGCTTCTGTGCAGCTTTTGTCATTAAGGTAGGGGAGGGAAAAACAATCATTGGACGAAGTGGGTTTAGCCCACGAAAGCTTATGCTTCTATACTTTATAGTTAGTCTTTAAGGTGCCACAGGACTCTTTGTTACCTCTGCAATCTCCTTAGTGTCTCCTATAGTGAGTACAAAGACTGCCTCATTTCACAGGTGCAGTGCTTTCTGTTAGGCAAAGAGACTATTACCAGTAATTATGTGATTGGAACAAACAACATAAGACCACATTAGCGCCCACTAAACCTGTGCTGTAGTTTACAAGTTTCTTCCTCTGCCGCATTTTTATCCCTTAAAATGCTTCCACAAGAAGGGAATAAATAATCAGGGACTCTAAACACCATGCCTTATATTGTGTCAGCGCAACAGCTCATTAAAAATCCTTTATTCTAATGGTGTTTGTGTTTGGGGTTTACCTACTTTAGCCCCCAATTCTCCTCACAGGACAGTTTCAGCCAAACTCAGGATGGATTTGGCACCTAATCTGATTGGCTTCCTGTTCTACAGCTGCTAAGTGTTTTCCAGCTGCTAACTGTCCAGCCATTCAAAAGCACTTATCATTCTTACAGCATATTTAACATGGGCTAAAATTATTTTTCCTAGGATCAGATTTGGCCTATTAGGCTTAATCTCTCAGGTGTACATTTTTAACAGTGAGGGTAATTAATCATTAGGACAATTTACCTAGGGATGTGGTGGATCCTCAATCCCTGGCACTCTATGTGAAAGCTAGATATCTTTTTCTACAAGACACAGTATAGCTCTAACAGAAGTTAAGGGCTTCATGCAGGAATTATTAGGTGAAGTTCCTTGGCTGGTGTTATACAGGAGGGTTGGGCTAGTTGCTCCTAATGGTCATATCTGGCTTTAAAATCTATGAATCTCCCTCAAGGCTCATGCTTCCTCTAAGCCATTGGGCGGTGGTGCAGCGGAGGCGAGCCCCGGGTAGCGGGCGGTGGTGCAGCGGAGGCGAGCCCCGGGGTAGCGGGGCGGCTGAGGCGAGCTGTGAGGCGGCTGAGCCCTGAGCGGTGGGGCGGCTGAGGCGAGCCCCAGGGTGGCTGAGCCCCGGGGTGGCTGAGCCGCGAGCCCCAGGGCGGCTGAGCCGCGAGCCCCAGGGCGGCGGGGCGGCTGAGGTGAGCCCTGAGCCCCCGGGTGGCTGAGCCCTGAGGCGCGGGGCAGCTGGGTGGCTGAGTCTGAGCCCCGACCCCAGGGCGGTGGGACTGAGAGCCCTGAGGTTCCACCCCAGGCAGAGTGGCGCGGTGAGCCCCGACCCCAGGCAGCAGAGCGGCGGGGCTGAGAGCCCTGAGCTCTGACCCTGGGGCGGCGGGCAGTGGGGCTGCGAGCCCCAGGCAGATCGGGGATGCCAGCCCCAACTCCGGAGTGGCGGGGTGGGGAGCCCCGATCCTGGGGTGGCAGGTTGGCGGTGCTGCGAGCCCCAACCCCAGCGTAGCGGTGGGGCTGCGAGCCAGGAGCTGGACCCCCACACTCCCGTGCCCGCAGGCAGCTGTGAGCCTGAGCCCCAAGATTACTGCAAGCCCTGATCCCAAACCCTGCTGGGCTGAGAGCCCCTGCACTCCCCAACCCCGATCTCTATACCAGGCTGTGAACCTTGACCCCCGATTGTTTCAGGTCATTAATTGCTGTCAAGTATTAAAATAAAGATTTACTTAAAAATAACTTTTCTAAAAATATGTTTCACTCTTGATTGAAAAGCAGTGAAAAAAGCAGTGACAAAATTCATTTTAAGCAATAGGGTTTAAATCTAGTGTTTAACAGTGTTAAATATCAAAAATCTGTTTTTAATTTCTAATGGGGGGTCGCACTCAGAGGCTTGGTGTTCAAAAGGGGTCGCCAATACAAAAAGTTGGAGAACCACTGCTCTAAGCAAAGCGGGGTTGTCTTCTGTGTATCCAGCTAGCCATGTTGACTAGTATGAAAGGGAGTGAGACAGGGGTGGGATCATGGCCCAATATCCTTCCTGCCCCTCCAAACCACCTTTGGGGTGGCTGGCACACCAAGAAGGGAGTGACCTCCGCACTGAGGACAGCTCGTGGAATATAATTTTGCTTAGGTCCCACATGGGAGTATAAAGGGGGGAATGGTGGGAGATTTCTTGCTCCTTCTTGAGCTTTGCTCACATATGCACGGGCTAGGAATAGTATGGACCATCACCATATTTTCCATATTTCCCTTTTTATCATACATGAAATTCATATACCTTCATTTTAAAAAACAGAATGCATCTGATTTTAAAAATCTCTAAGAGCATTTGCGATGCAGGTACCTACCACCCTAGGAACTGGACAGAAACCCATATATTCATTTCTACAAAGCTCATCAGACAGACTAGACTTTCAGTCACTTCTGTCTGGTACTGAAGCAAAAACAAACACCTACCCTTGGTTGAAGTTTTCAAAATAAGTAAATAAATAAACAACATATATTGGGGGGGGAGGGGCGTGGAGAGAGGAGAGGGCATTTTTCAACCAGCTCTGATCATAACCTAGCAGTGAAAAAACCTGGATTCTTTTACCAATTCCATCAGACAATTACTCATCTGCTCAGGAATTTTGAGAAAAATGTAGGTGCTAGACACAAGCCCTGAGGGGTTAGTGCACAGGCCTTGTTCATCTGAGTGAGTGAATGATGCGGTCCCGTTGTGGCTGGCCCACAGCACTGCGAAGGAAGATGCTGGTGCCATCAGTCAGGAGTCTTTCGTTTATGATTCTTTTTGTTCAAGGGAAAAGGGCTTCTGCAGCTGAAGAATTCTATGCCCAGCTCCCTGGGTATGAGTCCTATGAAGGCCCTTTGTTGTCAGTTTTTACCAAAATATTCCCAGGTTTTACAAAAGCCATTATTTGTTTTTTTACCAATTTTCATCTACATTTTGAAAGTGCCGGAACTCCCCAGACTTGGTTTCCTGCTCCGGAAGGCCAGACGGTGACAGGGTGACCAGATGTCCCGATTTTATAGGGACAGTCCCGATTTTTGGCTCTTTTTCTTATATAGGCTCCTATTACCCCCCCCACACACCCACCGATTTTTCACATTTGCTGTCTGGTCACCCTAGATGGTGGCTCGGTAACCTGGGTAGCCCAGGATACCAATCAGTGAGCTCTCCTTCCATAGTCAGGAGCTGGGTCAGAAAGAGCAGAATGATTTGAACGTTGGTGTATATACTATTCTCAATCCCACATACACTATACCAGCTTTATAGATAGCAAGGATAATTATCCACATTCAAAGCAAATAAAAGTTAGTGAACTATGCTAAAATGGGTCAATTTTTTTTAAAAACCCACCTATCTTTTAGAAGTTAAGGTGGGTGGTTTTTTTAAAAAGCTTTGAAGGGGGGGGGGGGACACAAGAAGAGAGTAATAGTTACCCTGATATTTACCCAAATATCCACTACATTCATTTTTTGCACTGATTTTCACTCATTTTTAATTTTTTTGTAATATATAATGATAAATTTGTATGGAGAACAAATGGCCTTAGTCATATACTAATTCCGTCTGTTGTCTGCAGTACAAATTTTGTGACTTCTGGTTTTATTTTACTCTAATTGCCACAGCAAAATAAGAGAATAATTATCCTGATAAAATCATTAGTAATATGGATAAAACGGTGTCATTAAAGAGAGTGAGGATTTGCCCAAAGCAACAAGCAATGCTATGAAACTGGAGCAAAGATTTCCATAATAAAAAGCTCTTTTATGAACAAGTTGTGTTCTATTTCCACTGATATGGCAAATTTTGTGAATGCCAATTAGAAGAAGGTAATGTTGCCTTATTAATACAAGCTGATTATGGCCTTCATTATTTTTCTAAAGAGCTTTGCTACATAACTAATTTTCAGGTAGAATTGATGGGTGACTGATTCTATAGAAGGTTCACAAATGGTGCTCAAATTTTTATTCTCATTATAAGCTGCTGGTTCTTATGTAATATGAAGAGTAGGTGAGAGATGAGGTGGGCTTCTGTACCTAACTCTTCCTTATATTTACTCGCAGGAATAATAATATAAATGTAGAGCTGGAATAGAACCTCAAGAAGTCATCTAGTCCATATTCCCCTTCCTCCCTGGCAATGAGGCAGCATTAAATATCTAGACCATATCTCTACATCCTCTGTAAGTGGTTAAAATTCAGCATGGGTCAGAAGTTCTCAAAAGCTGTTACCACCAAGTGGATATTCAGTTACGTATGTGCCAAGACCCTTCTTATTCAAAACACTGATACTAAGGAATAGCGTCTTCACTGGAAAATCACCAGCACATTTGGGAAACCCAATAAGATCTACAGCAGAACTGCCATGGATAGAATGGACAATAAATCAAAATTACCTTCTCAATCAGAGTTTTTCCTTCTAGGTCAGAAATGAGTAATTCTAGTGGAGTAGCAGGGGAAGTTTGCACTGACACTAGCATATGCTACACTCACTCTGAGGTACAGGATACCAGGTTCCAGAGAGATCAGACTGGCACTGTTCACACATACTGAAGTTTTTAACATATTAAAAATATTTCCAGGTAGATTTTATGAAGCAAGAATGATGCATATTTCTGAACTGGGAACACCTTGCCTTTGACTCCATTGATAGGCCTCCTGTGAGACCCACCACAGTGTCAAAGTGCATTTCTGGTCTCAAAAGTGATTTTAGAAATAGTACCGTCAAGGGTGAGATGATTTCCATATGTATTGTCTCTCGGTTACTCTAGATCACATTTGTCTTCTTTACAAATTAAAAGACTGGATCAGCTCAGCCCCCCCCTCCCCCCCCCCCCCCCATGCCCAAACCCAATGCACGGGACTCAAAAGAGAGAAATCTCTGTGAGGAATACCCGTGGAAATTCCCTGCATTGTCCCACTGATGGGCAAGGTTTGCCCTCACAGAGGAAAAAGCCAAAAGGTGATGCACCCAAATCTGGTGTCAAGAATCAGAGAGGTAGCCGTGTTAGTCTGGAATAGCAGAGGTAACAAAGAGTCCTGTGGCACCTTAAAGACTAACTAAAGTATTGGAGCATAAGCTTTCATGGGCTAATACCCACTTTGTCGGATGCAAGCAGTGGAAGTGTCCAAGGGCAGGTATAGATAAATAGTCAAGAATCAGGTAGGAGGTAACAAGGTTAGTCCAATCATGCTGAACCAGCTTGTTATTTCAAATCAGGGAGGTGAGGTATTCTTCTAGCAGCTGAATTGAAGGTGTGAACTCGGAGGGAGGAGAAGCTATTTTTGTAATTAGCAAGCCACTCAAGGTCTTTGTTCAGATTATTGTGTAGCCAGGCATATACTCTGCCCCCTTGACAGTTCTGCCCCCCTAGCAGTGCATCCTGGCCCCCAGTGGGCACAGATGTCAATAAGAAAACTGGAAAGATCTGCAGAGGAGATAATACCTCCATGTTACCATTTCCTGGGTATCTCTGCAAGGCGTACTCCCTCTACCAGGCTGGGTTTCTCCTCTCCCCACCTCCCGTGTAGACCCTAAATTCACAGAAAAGATCCATTGCATTTGAAGAGGTTTGTTTTAGAATGTTCCCTAGAAGAAGACTGCAAGAGAAAACAAAAAATGCATTCTTTAATTTCAAGCTGACCCAGTATAAGAAATCAAACACTTTGACGGTTTTAAGCACCAGAGCACACAGATGTTTGTTTACCCTAGGAAATCTGATGAATTAGATTGTAAAATGTCATAAAAAAAAATACTGGAGCCAATGGGGGCATAAAGCCTGGAAGAAATTCTGCAAGTAATTAATTTAAATCCTCCTTGGAGAGGGGGAACAGTTTCTCATCTCTTACACAAAGATACATGCCTCACATCAAAACAGGCAAAATATAATCTCAGAACCAGGTCAAGCTCTTGAATAGCCAAGATGTCTTATTGCGAAATGTGTCTAACAAAATGGCTGGAATTCCTTTAAAGGAATCCTTTAAAGGAATCTGGAACCATCAAAACAGTGTTTTACAAAACTGAAGACCATAATGGACAAATCTTGGCACAGTCATTGAGGTTAGTTGAAATTTTTCTGTTGACACTATTTTTTATGAAGAGTATCTTCTTTTCCTATCCTACACTTTCCTTGGTTTAGAGTTAGCCCAGCCTTCCACAGGGACCAAAGTATGATGACAAATTGTGCGAGGGTGTTCCTCCCAATCTCAGCTGTAGATAATCATCTCATCTACATGAGTATCACATCCCTACGCAAGTGGTTCATTATCCTCACTGGGTGCAGGTATACATTAAATCAGTAAGCGCACAGCTTAATCAAAAAACTATGCTTTTTATATCACCAAATAAGCAAAAGAAAAATCAGTTGTAATGTCCTATCTTGCATGATATTTGCAGTGCTGTTTTACCAGTGTTGGTCCCAAGATCCCAGAGCTCCTTCTTAGCTATGTAAAACAAAAAAGCTTCTCCCTTCCACCAACAAAAGTAATATACTATATACTATTATAGCTATCTTATATTAGTCATTTTTTAACAAATTCATGATTTCATCTCCCAGATATTTTGAAAGGTTTATGAATCTTTTATTGCCAGTCAGCAAACCCCACCCTCAGTTAGAAGTAATGAGATGCTTTGAATAAAACAGTTCAACTATGTTATACTATACAGACCACCAAAGCTAAAGTCCAACTGTTGAAATTTAGATGACTTAAAGCTTAAAACAGCACATGTAGCCACATGGAACATTAAAAAAGCTAACTAATTTAAACTCCCAATGCACAGAAGATATTCTCTCACATCTACCTTTTCTAAGTGTTTATAATTGCTTCTTCAAAATTTGTTAGACTGTGGGTGAAATCCTATCTCCCTTGAAGTAAATGGCAAAACTCCATTGACTTCAGGGGGGCAAAATTTCAAACTGCCTTTTTAATACTTGCATTTGTAGTATCTGAAATCTATTACTACAGACGCTCCCCGAGTTACTCAAGCGTTCCGTTCTGGAATGACTTACAAAACTCGAATTTTGCGTAAGTCAGAAACATACCTCCGAGCATTACGAAAAAAAAACAAAAACAAAAAAACCTGTTATTTCTATCTTATGGAACATTTTCCGTAAGCTTGAAATTGTGCAACTCAGATTTGCGTAACTCAGGGAGCGCCGGTACCATTTTTAAGACGCAGACTGCTCCTGGAATGAGCTTCATGTACAGCTCCATTGACTCAACATATTCGGATGTAACCTACACTGAATTCAGTGGGGATCTGTCCATACAGAGTTCATTGCCTGCTCAGGCCCTGATCCTACAAAGGACACTGCAGAGTTCTCGCCCTTTCTCTATCTGGGGTCCCAAAACCTGCAGCTTTGCTGTTTCTTTCTTTGATTCTAATCCCATAATCCTTTGTGGTTTTGCCTAATCCAGACACAATCCTTGCACTTTTATTAACATGGATACTGCTATGGCATGATCTTTTGCACCTTGATACCAGTTATTACCACCATTTGGTAATAACCCAAAGGCAGGGGTAGGCTTCACTAATATAATATAAAATGAGGAATACTTTGGCACCTTAGAGACTAAGGTCTAAGGACTTAGTCTCTAAAGTGCCACAAGTATTCCTCATTTTATTTACGGATACAGACTAACAAGGCTGCTAATCTTAAACCTAATATAATATAATAGATCTAAAGAGCACTTCTTAGACTCAGGACTCAAAGTAAGCTCTTTGGTTAAAAGAAGGCTCTTGCCCTAATCTGTTAGCACAGTGGTCAGAATTATAAAGACCCAAACCTGAGTGGGAACTCTGGGTGCTACCTACATATAAAGAATGATAACTAATAATTACTACTTAATTATAAATATTGGCACAATTCTGGGAACCTTTCACAAGCAACTGTCTCATGGAATTTCCCCTCACTGCTTCCCCCTTCATCCTCTGTATCAAGTTCAAACTCCTTGCTCTTGCATTCAAGTTCTTGCCACACCACACCACCCTGCCCTGTTTTCTACTGTGTTCCTTCACCCCAGCTCCCTCTAGTCCATTAACACCACAAGCCTCAACCATCCCTTAGTTTCTCTTCCCCCTTTCATAGAGTCATAGACTTTAAGGTCAGAAGGAATCATTACGATCATCTACTCTGACCTCCTGCACAACGCAGGCCACAGAATCCCATCCACCCACTCCTGTAATAAACCCCTAACATCCTCAATTTCTCCACCAAGCAACCTTCTTCTTAAAATTCCTCCTAAGAAAACATTTATTTTGTACTGTCTACAATAAATTTGCTATAAAACCCACAAAAACGGAACCCACAAAGACAAATGAAACATTAATGGAACCATCAAAATGTGCATGGACTGTAACTGATAGCCATGTGATCTTCACAATGTGATTCCTCTCCTGAAAGTCTGTAGATGATTTCAGTGCTCACCAAAAGTTATCCTATTATATATATATATTATATATATATATATTATATATATATACCCTATATATAGGGGAAACACAACAGTTGAATGTAGATTAACTATTATAATTGTACCAGGTCAATAGGTGGTGCTGCAATAGTTCAACTAACCATCAAAAACAACGTACACCTTGCCAACCTTCTTAGCATTATTCAGAGACTCACCTCATCCATGAGCACGCACGCTCCATTAAGATTCTCTTGCGTTGGACTGATGGGTGGGCAGGAGTTCAGGCAAGCATTCTAAGCCTGGAAAAGGCAGTCCGAGGTGACACAAGGAGGAGTGAGGCAATTCTGTATTGTGACAGCAGCACTGTACTAGCTGGCAGTAATATGTGTCATATCAGAGAGCAAGAGCCCATATCATAAACTCCCCCTCATTTCTCCTTAGACTTAATGTAGCTACACTGAGTCTTGTCACCATCTATTCTACCCAGCAGTAACTCACTCTTTCCTCAATCATTTGTAAACCAAATTCAAATCTGCTATACAACCAACAGTTGCTGCTCTCAGTGCCTAGCTGTGGCGAGGGAGTCCATGACCTAGGGCTCAGCACTGACAAGTTGTCAATTGGAACATCGTCTTACCCTTGGTCATGTGTCTTCAACCCTGGCAACTCAACAAAAGGGCCCTGTCACAGATTTTCCTTGGCTCAGACCCCAGAGAGCAGCAGCTCTCTGCTCCATCTCCCTGCCTGTGAAATGGAGCCTGCCACCCCTTCTGTAGCAGTTTCTGATGTGGGAAACTCAGTCCAGTCCCAGCAGATGCCCATCACTGCATCATGGAATTTGCAGTCCTTCAAAGCCAGCACACAATCTCTCTCAACCTTTCTGAAACCAAGGACCAGCTTGCTGCCTTCCTAAATTGTGTCAAGGAGATCTCACAGACCAGTCGTTGAGAAACCATGGTGGAGAGGCCAGTCTAATCAGAATACCTCTAATAGGGTTCAGAGGCTCCTCAAACAAAGGGCCTACATTTAGTTTAACTAAATTGAGGTTAAGAGGTGAACTGATAGCAGGCTACAATTATCTACATAGGGAAGAGATTTCTGATAGTAGGCTCTTTCCTCTCACAAAAAAAGGCATAAAAAGATCCAGCAGTTAGAAGCTGATGCTAGACAAATTCAGACTAAAAAAAAGGCTCCAATTTTGACCATGGAGGGTATCACAGAACACCTCTGGCACTACCCAGTAACCCTCATTCTCTCCCTAGCTCAGGTAGTTTCACAATCACACACCAGGCTGTTTATCTCTCACCAACATGAGTATTTATTCCTCTCTTACATAGTAATATCATGCAATGCAGCTTTATAACAAGGGTATATCACCCTCACTCCCCACCACAGGCCCACCCTTTAAGATGCACCCTGGCCTTCTGTTTCTTCCTTTTCTATTCTCCCCCAGTTACCTTGTTAGCTCAGTGATTGCCACCCAGATGCTCTCAATCTCCCAACAGAAAGTATTTAACTGCCTTCAGCTAGGACTGTAGCCTTCTCTGAGATGTAGCAATATCAGTGATCAGGGTGCTGCTGATACCTAAAACGTTACCTACAGAGGTGGTGAATTTTAACATCATTTGAAGTCTTTAAAACTACAGTGAATATCTGTCTAAAATATATGCTCTAGGTCAAACAAGTAACGGTCTTGCAGCAGAAATTACCAGGTGAGGCTATATAACTTGTGTTACGTAGTCGGTCAGATTAAATGATCATAATGGTCCCTTCTAGTCTTAAAATCTATGAATCATCCAAGAAGTTTCCTTCCAAGACAAGGAAAATAAGACTTGATGTTACTGATATTTCTATGGTAAAAACAAATAGAGAAAAACACAACATACTTTAAAACCTTGTATCAGGCCTTCTGTAATATCATGAGGATGCAAAGGGGCCACAAACCTAGTTTAATTATTTATTTTTAGGTAACTTTTAAGGGAGAAACTTGCTAGAAGTGGATGGTGCTGAGAATATTTTATGCAAGGGTTTGGTATGTCTCTAATTAGCACAGTTCTGTGCAGTATCACCTTCTTTCTCGCATGATTAACTTAACAGTATAATTCCCTATTCAAACGTAGTGACTCTCAGCTCTTTTATCTTTTTCCCCCTGATCATTTTCTTTTTACCTTTGACAAGTGTCCAATTTGGCCCCTTTCAGAAGTTTGCCATTAGGCAATGTGAAATGATTACTCCTCTCACTCACAGCAAGGCACACCAGCGGTAACTATACTAAAGTCAATGGGAAATTGTATGGGTGTAAGTGAGAGGACAATCAGGCCCAGGATGTTTAGAACTAAGCTGGATGTTCTCTGAGAATTATCCAAGTGTCAGAGCCAGCAACTTGATTAATGAACATAATTTTGTCTTCTTCAAGACCAATCTTTGATAGTTAGCGTCAGCACTGCTGCTGCTCACTCTTGTCTCGTGTGTGGATTCATGTGTAAAAGGCGGACATCTCATAAACTGGGCAGACTACTGAGTCAAGTCAGATCTCATTATCAACTTGAGATGCTCTTACAAAACTATGCTAAGGCCAACATTTTCAAAAGCAGCTAAGTGAGTTAGGAGCCCAAGGTCATGGCTACACTGCCCCACAGTTCAGACTGAGGGAGGGAGGGTGAACAGCAGTGCGCACCAAAGTGCTGTACTGTAACTTCCCAGTGTGGACATTGCAGCTGAAAACGTAAAGGTCCCGCATTGGCACATATGTAGTACTCTTTGAGGATGGAGTTACTCCTGATATACAGTGGTGTGAGTGAAGGAACACGTCTTAGGTATTTATGTTTCAATTCCTGTACACAGACTCTTACCAGGCTGTTACTATTCTAAGTGTGCTATGGGTGACCACCCTATGGCATCCCCACAGCTGTGTGCTTTATGCTTGTATTAGGATGTGAGAATTCTCACAGGGCAGGATGTTTTAACTTGAGCTAACAGTTGGGTTTTGTTCCTAAAAATATTTTACATTGTGGGTGGCCTTCCTGTGGAGGAGGCTGCTTCAAATGATGCCTGCCTTTGATTTCATAACCATAAGCCTCATTCTCTAAAAGTTACCATAGGAACTTGGGTATATAGGAATTGCATATTGAATCAGACCAGTCTATCTAGACCATTATCCTGTCTGTGACAATGGCCAGTACAAGCTGCTTCTGAGGAGGGTTCAAGAAACCTTCCAGTTGGCAGTTACTGTTGGCAGTTACCCTCCAGTTGGCAGTAACCTACCCCAGGGAAAGCCTAAATAGTTACATCCCAATAGTTAGAGGCTGGAGACAGTGGAGGGGAGACAGAGCTTTGTCTGGGGTCGGCCCAACTCTGGGGAATGAACTGTCCCAGGAATTAAGGACTATTACAAAACTCCCCAGCTTATACGCCACTTCTTTGCCTTTTCTAACAAACACAGAGCAACATGAGTGCATTTATATATTTCTATTATTAAAAAAAAATCTAAAATAAAATACCCCATGCACTGCTCCCCCTGAGAAGAGGATGATAGAACGAACAATGACAGATGTTAGTCACATTGCTTAATGCACTACTGGAAGATGCTCAGATACTATACTACAGTGGTGAGTGCAGTGTAAGAACCTGAACAGAACAGAATAGAATGAAGCCCTGACGCATGAAGGTTTATATCCCTTTCAAAAATGCTTGTCTTTAGTATTTACTATAACACTTCTGGATCTCCATATAAAAATGTAGTTCCTGTCTGAATCCTGCTAAGCTCTTGATCTCAGTATTATATGGCAATGAGCTCCAAAGGTTAATTGTGTATTGTGTGAAAAAAAGTATCAAGTTTGGTACCTCCCATTCATGTCAATGTCACATTAGGGATCAGAATACCATGTGAAACTATAGTTATCACCAATGAGTTTACAAATTATTCTACTGCAGGGGGAAATGACAGACTGAATAATCATTGCCAAAGTTTAAAGGACGGTAACATCAAACATCTGAAGTCAATGCAACAAGCAATGCAACATTTGTCCATTGTAGGGTTTTACAGTACTATTTGAGCTTTTTGACCCTTGTGTGTATGTTGTATTATTGTCCAATTCAAAGCAACAATACAAAACTTAATGCTCGTATAGGCGGCTGCTAACATGAAACTGATTTTCATTTCCATTCCATTCCATTCCATCAGCCTCTGCAGCCCATTTCAAAACCTGTTGATGCTGCCATTGGTCACCATCAGAAACTTTAACCGTTAATTTTGGCTACTTCCTGCAGGAAAGCTGCTCTGTAGATCTAACTGCAACCCTACTAGACTCTGGAGCAAAAGCACTCCTGTTGCAGACTCTCATTCTCACTCCATCATGCAGCTCCCCAGTTTGGGGATGCTCACATGGCTGTTTTTTTACCTCATACCATCCAATCCTACTTCTCCTGCCTGAGGTCTGCTCCTCATATCTGTCCTTCCCATTCCACCAATCCCTAATCTGATTGCCTCTTTCCTATTCTGTGGGCCCCTGTCCAAATGAAAGCTGCCTTGCATTGCTGAAGAGGGAGCAGAACAAGCTGTGAGGTGGACAGGCTTGCAGGGGCAGAGACCGTGTACTACTACCATGTTTGTATAATGCCTGGCATAATGGGGCAACTTTCTTGTTTGGACCCTATGCATTTCTGTAATAAATCATACAATATCAGGATTGGAAGTGTCCTCAGGAGGTCATCTAGTCCAACCCCCTATTCAAAGCAGGACCAACCCCAACTAAAACATCCCAGCCAGGGCTTGAGCCTGACCTTAAAAACCTCAAAGGAAGGAGACAGCACCACCTCCCTAGGTAACCCATTCCAGTGCTTCACCACCCCCCTAGTGAATAATTATGAATCTTAGTAAAAAGTGGACCAGATGGACAATCCTCCATTCTCTCTCCTCCTTTTTCACTGCCACAGACAGGTGAGTTGGCAAACTCAGCATTCATAAACTCATTAAATTAGTAAAGTGAGAACCTGAGATTATGAGATACCAAGGACCTAGCGAAAGGTGCTAGGGATCTTTAGTTACTATTCTCTTTCTTTGGTGTTTACACCCATCAAATATTTGTTGGCGGGTCTCATGTTAACCCTCCCACCACTGGACATTACTTAGCCAAGCTATTCATAATTTTTCCTCTCTTCTACCCTGCCTTGTTTCCCGGCTCTCTCTCTATAAGCTCTGCAAACTGCCTAGATCCCATGATACCTTCATATTATTACGGTGAATTTATGGGCCGGATCCTCAGCTAATGCAAAGAAGTTTTGTTCAACTGAAGTCAATGCAGAGAAGCTGATTTACAGGATCTGGCTTCATACGGTCTCAACTTCCATTAACTATTCATACAATGGAAATTAACACAGAATAGGAAAAAGGTGAAAGGGGAATGAGGGTATGGCCTATATAATGAGGCTGATTAGCTTCCCCATATTGCTGAGCTCAAACGTATGCTTCCACCAGAACTCCCAGAGAAATCAGGATGCATCAATAGTCACCATCCAGTTTGCAAATGAACTGCAGCCAATGACTCATGTCGGCAACAAGCAAACAATTTTGTACTGATTAATGACATTATAAGCGGCAGTCAATTACTTATGAAAACATCTGTAAATAATTTTTTTTAATTAGCTGCCAAACCTTAGCTGATTCCATGTGTTAAGTCATTCTTGTCAAGCAATGGTACATGTTCGGCCAATCACACTGCTGTACTATAATGCGGGAACGTTACAATTTAAAACAACATTACAGTTCAGTACTATATAAACAGCATGAGATTCCGGTGAGAAGAATTTACTGTATGATTTTCAGAGAGGTTGAGGACCTGCAGGTCTCACTGACTTCAGCAAAGTACTGCAGATGCTCAGTATTAGTTACAGTACAAGTATACTGGACCTTCAGGAATACCAGCCATAAATCTTACTGTTTTTACACCTTTACATGGTCAGAGACTATGATTGAAAAAAAATAAAAACACTTATGCCTTTGTTTATTCCTCAGTGCACAATTCTTTATGGAATATGAACAAACCTGAATCTGTAAAACCAAAAAGGGAAGGGCAAGGCAAAGAGAACTATGGGCAAAACTTTCAAGAGTGCATGAAGCAACAACCCAAAACGAAAAACCAACCAGAACCCAAATAGTGTCTATACTACAAAAAGGGAGCACAGCCAGAGCCTCCATAAAGGTTACTAGGAATCTTGCTATGCCCATCTATTTGACATGGAAGGCATTCAGATACTCTGAGGATGGCCTGCAGTACAAACCCACAGAACAGATAGATATTGGCAATGAAATACTCGCTTTCAGAAAGTCAATGCACTGACTTTCCATCAACTTCAGCGGAGCCATGATTTTACCCTAGATCAGGGGTGGGAAAACTACTGCCCGCAGGCCAGATCCGGTCCGCCAGCCTGTTCCATCCGGCCCCTGGTCGAGGAGGCTGCCCCCGGTCCCTCCCTCAGAGCCGCGTCGCACGGGCAGCGCTCTGGGGGACGGGGCGGCACGCTCGCCACCTTCCCCTGAGCCGCATGGGCGGGCAGCGCTCCAGGGGCTACGCCCTCGCCCCCCTCCCCTGAGCCGCGCACTCAGTGCTCCGAGGGCCAGGGAAGTGCACTTCCCCATATCCCCCGGAGCTGCACCACACCGGCAGCGCTCTGGGGACTGGGGCAGTGCACTTCCCCCCTCCCCCAGAGCCCCGCTGCACAGGGAGCACTCTGGGGGGCAGGGCTGTGCACTCCCCCCTTCCCCCGAGCCGTGCCAAGCAGTATGGTAAGTGGGGAGGTTCCGGGGTGGTGGTTGGGGGGGGCTCTGGAGGGGGCAGTCAGGGAGCAGGGTGGGTTGGATTAGGGGTGGGGTTCTGGGGTGGTGGTTAGAGGGTGGGAGGGTGGATAGGGATCGGAGCACTCATGGGACAGGGAGCAGGGGAACTGGGTAGGGGGTGGGATCCTGGGGGGTGGTTAGGGGTCTCTAGACAGTCAAGGGACAAGGTTGCGGGGTTGGATGGTTTGGGGATTCTGAGGGGGCAGTCAGGGAGAGAGAAGTGGGAGTGGGCTGGATTAGGGGTGGGGTCTGCCCTACCCGGCCCTCCTTATAATTTTGCAAACTGGATGTGGCCCTCGGGCCAAAAGGTTTCCCCCCCCCTCCCCCCGCCCTAGGTATTTTAATTATTTTGTGCCCATGGGACATGCCTTGTTTTCAGCAAGTGATGAACATCTAACTCTCATTATTGCATGTTCTAGAAAAATAAGGACTTGCCTATACAAACTGCTAGTGCGCAGCAAGCTGGGTGTAAATCTACCTTGCACTAGCCTGCCACACATTAACGACCAGTGTGGACCCTGCTGCCGCACATTAAAATTCCATAGTGCTCTTTAATCCCATTTTGAAATTAAGCCTTAAATCTTAACTTACAGTACACAAAAATGACATTCTCAAAGCAAACAGCTTCCCATTCATTTCAGGATTCAGTTCAAAAATCACCCACTTGTTTTCAAAACTGCTCTTGGACTTGCTTCAGCCGTTCTCACATGCCTCTCCTCCCTGACTCTGCTCCCTCTGTTCATCTAACACTGGCTTTCTTGCTGTTCCTCCACGCAATCTGGCCACAGCTCGGGAGAGAACCTTCACTTCTGCAGCTCCTGCCATCTGGAACAGCTTTCCCATGTCTTTCCACCTCACGGACTCATATCAACTCTCTGCTGAAAGCCCCTTCCTTCCTTTTTTCATGTGACTCAATTTCTCTTTTTGCTCTTTGTTTTAATGAAGTTGGCAAAAATGTTATTTATGATCTAACTCTGCTTTTCTTTAGCTTTGTAGGAATAGCATTAGAATCATAGAATATTCAGGTTGGAAGAGATCTCAGGAGGTCACCTAGTCCAACCCCCTGTTCAAAACAGGACCAATCCCCAACTAAATCAATCATTATTGTTCAAGACACTCAGTAAAATGACACATTATTGCACCCTATGAGATTTTTGTCGGGAGCAATGTTAAGAACATAAGAACATAAGAACGGCCATACTGGGTCAGACCAAAGGTCCATCTAGCCCAGCATCCTGTCTACCGACAGTGGCCAATGCCAGGTGCCCCGGAGTGAGTGAACCTAACAGGTATGATCGAGCGATCTCTCTCCTGCCATCCATCACCCACCTCTGACAGACAGAGGCTAGGGACACCATTCCTTACCCATCCTGGCTAATAGCCATTTATGGACTTAGCCTCCATGAATTTATCCAGCTCTCTTTTAAACCCTGTTATAGTCCTAGCCTTCACAGCCTCCTCAGGTAAGGAGTTCCACAGGTTGACTGTGCGCTGTGTGAAGAAGAACTTCCTTTTATTTGTTTTAAACCTGCTGCACGCCAATTTCATTGAGTGGCCCCTAGTTCTTCTATTTTGGGAACAAGTAAATAACTTTTCCTTATTTACTTCCTCCACACCACTCATAATTTTATATACCTCTATCATATCCCCCCTTAGTCTCCTCTTTTCCAAGCTAAAAAGTCCTAGCCTCTTTAATCTCTCTTCATATGGGACCCGTTCCAAACCCCTAATCATTTTAGTTGCCCTTCTCTGAACCTTTTCTAGTGCCAGTATATCCTTTTTGAGATGAGGGGACCACATTTGTACGCAGTATTCAAGATGTGGGCGCACCATGGATTTGTATAAGGGCAATAAGATATTCTCCGACTTATTCTCTATCCCTTTTTTAAATATTCCTAACATCCTGTTTGCTTTTTTGACTGCCGCTGCACACTGCGTGGATGCCTTCAGAGAACTATCCACAATGACTCCCAGGTCTTTTTCCTGATTGGTTGTAGCTAAATTAGCCCCCATCATATTGTATGTATAGTTGGGGTTATTTTTTCCAATGTGCATTACTTTACATTTATCCACATTAAATTTCATTTGCCATTTTGTTGCCCAATCACTTAGTTTAGTGAGATCTTTTTGAAGTTCTTCACAGTCTGCTTTGGTCCTTACTACTTTGAGCAGTTTAGTATCATCTGCAAACTTTGCCACATCACTGTTTACCCCTTCCTCCAAATCATTTATAAATAAGTTGAATAGGATCGGTCCCAGGACTGACCCTTGGGGAACACCACTAGTTACCCCTCTCCATTCTGAAAAAGTTCCATTTATTCCTACCCTTTGTTCCCTGTCTTTTAACCAGTTTTCAATCCATGAGAAGATCTTCCCTCTTATCCCATGGCAGCTTAATTTACGTAAGAGCCTTTGGTGAGGGACCTTGTCAAAGGCTTTCTATGGAAAAGGGTCCTTTGGTGAGGGACCTTTGTCAAAGGCTTTCTATGGAACATGTGGATTCATTTAAGATTTTTACTTCATTTGATTCTACACTATCTTTTACATAAAGTGCCACTCCCCCGCCCCCACGACCTATTCTGTCCTTCCGATATATTTTATACCCTGGAATGATTGTGTCCCATTGATTGTCCTCGGTCCACCATGTTTCTGTGATGCCTATTATGTCAATATCCTCCTCTAACACGAGTCACTCTAGTTCACCCATCTTATTATTTAGACTTCTGGCATTTGTGTACAAGCACTTTAAAAACTGGTCACTGTTTATCTGTCTGCTCTTCCCTGGTGTGTCAGATTCTTTATGTGAAAATTTCTCATCTGATCTGGCCCCTCCTTTATCCTTTTCCATCCTTTCCTGTCTAAAACCTAGAGAATCTCGAACGACAGACCCTCCTGTAAGAGAAGTCTGTTAAAAGTTAAAAGGAGATATGGCACATTAAAACCTTTGAATGGATTCACAGGCTGAAAGACGGAAACTTTCTAACAGGGGTAATCTCTTAACTCTCCCACACTACTTACAGTATTGCTTTTATAATAGAGAAGCATAACATGAGGGGCTGCAGTACGGTTTGCTCCCTAGCATGCACAGCTGTTCCTTTGATTTGACTGCCCACACGTCCCTAACAAGGGCAGTCAAACTGTTTTTAGCACTCACATGATTCCATAGGCTAGCTTGTTAAAATCCAAATGAGTCTGTCAGCACAACTGATGGAATCCCACAAGACAGGAGCAGGGATTAGTGTGACAAAACATCTGCCTATGTCGACACACAATGTCAAGTGAAATGAAGCTCCACCAGACACTAATCCGTGCATTTTATAATCCACACTCTGCCACTGACTCCACTGTGACAGCTGGGTGCACTTGCAAGATAGTCTGTTTCTTCCTGCCACAGCCATGAAGAGCACAAGGCTTATTCTATGGGAGGCTCCCTGACAGTTCTGCCTTAGGAGTTTATGCTGAAAACATTTATAGTGGTATAAATGCTTCTCTCCCTCACTATGAATTCACAAAGACTGGTTCTCCCAAGGAGGCCATTTACTTACTTGGGGTAATTCCTTTGCTGAAAGTTGGGTAGAATCTCTGTGTCCTGACTTGAATGGAGAAGCAGTAAATCTCGAAATCTTTCTGTGAAAGGGAAAAAAAATAGATCCAATGTTGTGACTTCACATTGTAAAAATTCACCCCATGAGTAAGCAAGCAGTATCCAGCCTATACTCTCTTTTGTGGTGGTGTTTTAACTGAAGTACAAAAGCTAGATAATAATCAAAACACTTCCACCAATACACTGAAAACCACTGAAAATACTAGAAATCACTCTTCTCTATTACATTTTATAATAATAATAATAATGCTTTTGTACTTTCTATTGGCTGGGTTTTTTTGTATTCCAACCCAGTAGCACTTATGAGCCACCAACTGATGATACCAGCCTTGACTCAAGTTTTAGATATTATAGTGATATTCTAATTTGGAAAGGATCCTGCCATGTTCATGAAGGGGTCAATTCTAAAGGTTAAATGTCTAGGCTGAGTGATTAGATCTGTCAACGGCCTTTGATGTAGCTGGCCAAAATATACTGAACATATTTCTGACAAGCTTGCAAGATCTGGCAAGGTAGATGGGGATAGTGGTTTCATTCCTTCTAGTCTAAGAGGTTTCGAAGAGTCACTTCTCATCCATCCATATCCTCATATGTGGTTTCTCAGAGGTTCTATTCTGTCATTCTGCCAGCTGAATATGAGTACACTACCATCCATACACCACATTACACCTCTTTGGCTTCATGTCAGATCCTGATGGCATGAGGTCTTTGCTTTCCCTATGCTTCGTTGAGACAGGGATCTGGAGGACACTGACATGGCTGAAGCACAATCCTGTAAGGATGGAGGTGAGTCTGACTGGAAAAGGAAATCAGTGTCAGGAATTGGTGGGGGGCTGAGTCTGCTCATTGCCTTGTCAAAGAAGCTTGCTGGTTTTTTTTTCTTTCTTGGCTTCTCATAGAAGTGTAGTGACTTGATAACGCTGACTGTACCACGTCTGTCCAGGACCTTTCTGCCTCTAGGTTGGTATCCTACAATGTGCCCTATGGACATGGCCTAAAACCCATTGAAGCTTCAGACAGTACAGAATGCAGCAGTCCATCTAATCAGTGAAATGGGGCTGGTCTTCACTACCGGGGGGGATCGACTGCAGATACACAACTTCAGCTACGTGAATCACGTAGCTGAAGTTTGTGTATCTGCAGCCGACTTACCTGCCATCCTCATGGTGGCGGCAGGCGGCGGCGCGCTCCCCCGTCGACTCCACCTTGCGCCTCCCGGCAAGCTGGAGTTCCGGAGTCGATGCAGGCGCCGCAGGCAATCGATTTCTCGCATCTTCACAAGATGCGAGAAATCAATCGCCAAGAGATCGATCGCTACCCACCAATCAAGACCTGCCCATAGAGAGTGAGCACATTAGACCTATTAGACTGCATTTGCTTTGCATCTCTTTCCCAGTGCAATTCAAGTTATTGGTACTAATCTGTAGAGGTCTATATAATCAGGAACCTAGCTACCTTACAGATAACAATGGCTGACACCACATTTATCAACAGTTTTTAAATGTGGATGGCTGAAAGGTGACGGGGTTTCTGTGGAAAATACTTGGCTGTGGAAGCCACTCCCTGCCCACCTTCCAGAACTTGAGTTTGTCGGCCTTCAGAACATGGTGTATGACATATATTTGGTTAAACATTTGCTTAAAGTTGCATCTTCCACGCAGTTTAAATTAGTGTCTGATGTATTTATTTTGAAGACGTGCAGCCTAGTACCACAGCAATAGATGCCTATAAACAATCCTAGAGTAAATCAGTATTTTCTGATCCATTACTTATATACCAATGCTAGCAGTCTAAATAATATGGGTGAACTAGAATACCTCATATTAAATGAGGATATGGATATAACAGGCATCACAGAAAGTTGGTGGAATGAGGATAATCGATGGGACACAGTAATACCAGGGTACAAAATATATTAGAAGGACAGGGCAGGTCCTGGCTGGTGGGGGAGTGGCACTATATGTGAAAGAAAGCATAGAATCAAATGAAGTAAAAATCCTAAATGAAACAAACTGTACCACAGCACCTCTATGGATAGTAATTCCATGCTGTATTAATATGAATTAGCATTAGGGATATATTACCAACCACCTGACCAGGATGGTGATAGTGACTGTGAAATGCTCGGGGAGATTAGAGAAGCTATTAAAATTTAAAAAATCAATAATAATGGGTGGATATCAACTATCCCCATATTGACTGGGCACATATCCCCTCAGGAAGGGATGCAAAAATAAAGATTCTTGACAACATAAATGACTGCTTCTTGGAGCAGCTAGTCCTGGAGCCCAAAAGAGGAAAATAGAAGGGAGCATAAACTCTGGTAAATGAAGTATAAAAATACAATTAGGAAGGTCAAAAATTAATTTGAAGAACAGTTAGT
Source organism: Sternotherus odoratus (assembly GCA_032164245.1). Classification (NCBI taxonomy): domain Eukaryota; kingdom Metazoa; phylum Chordata; order Testudines; family Kinosternidae; genus Sternotherus; species Sternotherus odoratus. The sequence goes on along the minus strand of JAVMKO010000001.1, from coordinate 281,871,930 downwards.
CAAAGACTCACAAAATAATAGCAAACATTTTTTAAGCACATCAGAAGCAGGAAGCCTGCTAAACAACCAGGGGGGCGCCACTGGACAATTAAGATGCTAAAGGAGCACTCAAGGATGAAAAGACCAATGTGGAGAAACTAAATGAATTATTTGCATCGGTCTTCACACTTGAGGATGAAAGGGAGATTCCCAAACCTGGGCCATTCTTTTTAGGTGACAAATCTGAGGAACTGTCCCTGATTGAGGTGTCATTACAGGAGGTTTTGGAACAAACTGATGCACTAAACAATAATAAGTCACCAGGACCAGATGGGATTCACTCAAGAGTTTTGAAGGAACTCAAATGTGAAATTGCAGGACTACTAACTGCAGTCTGTAACTTATTTAAATCAGCTTCTGTACCACATGACTCGAAGATAGCTAATGTGAGACCAATTTTTAAAAAGGGCTCGAGAGGTGAAACTGGCAATTACAGGCCAGTAAGCCTGTCTTCAGTACCAGGAAAATTGGTTGAAACTATATTAAGGAACAAAACTGTCAGACACAGATTAACATAATTTGTTGGGGAAGAGTCAACATAGTTTTTGTAAAGGGAAATCATGCCTCACCAATCTACTAGAACTTTTGAGCGGGTCAACAAGCATGTGGGCAAGGGGCATCCAGTGGATATAGTGTACTTAGATTTTAACAAGGTCCCTTACCAAGGGCTCTTAAGCAAAGTAAACTGACATGGGATAAGAGGGAAGGTCCTCTCACGGATTGATAACTGGTTAAAAGACAAGAAGTAAAGGGTAGAAATAAAGGTCAATTTTCAGAATCGAGAAAGGTAAATAGTTGCCTCCCAGGAGTCTGTACTGGGCTCCATCCTATTCAACATATTCATAAATGATCTGGAAAAACGGGTAAAGAATTGATGCAGCAAAATTTGCTGATGATACAAAACTAGTCAAGATAGTTAAGTCCCAGGAAGACTTAAGAAGAGCTACAAAAGGATCTCTCAAAACTAGGTGACTGCGCAACAAAATGGCAGATGAAATTTAATGTTGATAAATGCAAAGTAATGCACATTGGAAAACATAATCCCAACTATACATATAAAATGATGGAGTCTAAATTAGATGTTACCACTCAAGAAAGAGATCTTGGAGTCATTATGGATAGTTCTCTGAAAACGTCCACTCAGTGTGAAGCAGCAGTGAAAAAAGCAAAGAGAATGTAGGGAGTCATTAAGAAAGGGACAGATAATAAGAAATAAAATATCATATTGCCTCTATATAAATCAATGAGACACCCACATCTTGAATACTGCATGCAGATGTGGTCGCCCCATCTCAAAAAAGATATATTGGAATTGGAAAAGGTTCAGAAAAGGGCAGCTAAAATTATTAGGGGTATAGAACGGCTTTCGTATGAGGATAGATTAATAAGACTGTGACTTTTCACCTTGGAAAAGAGACGACTAAGAGAGGATATGATAGAGATTTATAAAATCGTGAATGGTACAGAGAAAGTAAATAAGGAAGTGTTATTTACTCCTCATAATACAAGAACTAAGGGTCACCAAATGAAATTAATAGACAGGTTTAAAACAAACACAAGAAAGTATTTTTTCACGCAACTCACTGTCAACCTCTGGAACTCATTGCCAGAGGTGTTCTGAAGGCCAATACTATAACGGGGTTCAAAAGGGAACTAAATATATTCAGGGAAGATAGGTCCATTAATGGCTATTAGCCAAGATGTGCAGGAATGGTGTCCCTAGCCTCTGTTTGCCAGAATCTGGGATTGGATGACAGGGGATGGATCACTTGAAGATAACTTTCATTTCCTTTGGGGCACCTGCCATTGGCCATTGTCAGAGGACAGGATACTGGGCTTGATGGACCTTTGGTCTGACTCAGTATGGTCGTTCTTATGTTCTTCTAATGTGATCTTGAGAATAGTTTCAACTAATGTGATTGTGCTGGCCAGTTCTGAGGAGGATGTGGCCAAATCACACTGGCAGGAACCCGAGGGCACAGGTCTCTTACTAGAGTCTGCTTTCCGGATCAGTTCTAGAAAACCATTTCAAACTACAGCCAGTTTCCCAGTGTGGATGGGTCTTTGTATCCGCTTCTAACTATAAGCTTTGCTCTCCCTTAAAGGCCAATGGGCTAGGAATACCTTCTCCCACAACCATGAATGCCTCTTACAATCTCCTCAAGCATGTGCAACCTCCAGCTCCTGAAAATTATTCATAGAAAAAAATAAATACTATTGATGTCACTCTTTCTCCCTCCTCTCCTTCCCTTCCATGCATATCTAAATTAGACTCAATTATTTAGGGCCAGGAGTTGTGCCTTTATTTTACGGTGTTTATCTAAAGATACCTATCCAAGGCTCTTGGCATACTAAGGCACCATTAATATCACCAATCAAAACTTGGCAGCATTAAAATAATCAATTCAACAGGATACCACCAAGATAGACACCAAAACCCTTTTCCATCACTACTTAGCATTTGCAGCTCCCACTGACTGCAGTTCTGAGTACACAGCAGCTCTGAAAATACATGTCCTATTCTGCTTTGGCCTCACGTCTCCAAAAGACTACGAGCCCTTGGTTACACTCTGCAATTCCATTTACTTCCATGGAATTACTGTATATAGTGGAGAAGAGAATACTTTATAAAATTTTGCAATTATCCTTCTAGTAGTTAACAATTTACACAGGCAGATTGGTGCATTTCAAATGACATTTTCCTTTTTAACTATATCACCATACATGGCATTCTCAAATAGGATTGTGTGAAACAGTCATCTGTAACAATACTAAATGGTAATGACTGGAAAATATGGCATAATAAGAGCATTCCAAATTGTCTACCAAGTCATGTTTCCTTATTCCAAAATGTGTCATTGGTGATGCAAAATGGCTCGAACGGAAATCATAGCATGATGGTAATGCCTTGCATCTCTCGGATATTTATCAGCCAAGGATCTCAAAGTGCATAACAATTAAATTTCACAAAACTCCCTGGGAGGTAGATGTGCCTTATTATCTCCATTTTATAGATGGGTACAGTGCGACAAGAGAGTTTAAAGCTGATTTGTCAGAGGTGCTGACCACATGCAGCTCCCATTAATTCAACACTTCAGAAGCTCAGGTCATAAGTGATTGCCCAAGGTCACATAGTTCATCTGACAGCTGGAATAAAAATCTAGGTCTCCTGATTCCCATTCCTGTGTCCCCCTCTTTGTGAAACACATAGGAATTAATAACAATACATCATCTATGCAAGTGAAGGCAGAGGATCCTATTTCTGTTACTAAAAAGCATGTTGACAATAGATCCATTCAGTCAGACTAGTGCACAGATACAGTTTAAGGTGTTGTTCCCCTCTATACCTAAGCCTCCTCCCTTTTTTGGAGAGCTTCAGATGTCCCTGAACTTTTAATGGAAACCTTGTGTGCACTGGACCAGATTAACAGTACAACTGAAGTTAATTGCTTTTTACAGGCTATGAGGCTGCTTAAGCATATCTGTACAATTACCAGGGTGTTTTTTTTAAAAATCAGTGTTAATAAGAATGAACAGAAATGTAATTAGAAAGCGACTGTAAAATGAGTGAAGTGCAAGAGCAAAAATGCTTCCTTTTGTCAGTGATGCAGAATAGAACACTGTGATCCAAATGCTTAGCTCACTCCAAAGTTCTCCCCATAGGGATGCACTCATAGCTTGGAATATTTGTAATTATGCTTCTGTAATTATCTATAGCACTTCTGCTTTCCTCTGAGACACAGGTCTCAATTCTACCCGAAGCTACATGGGCGTTTGCAGCCATCACTGACTTCAAACTTAAAACACCTGCTTAGCTTTATGTAAATTAACCCTGTTTTTTATACATCCCACTTGTTATTATGAATAGGTCCTTAAGCTGCTGTTAACCATCTTGCAATGCATTTTTTTTTTGCTAAGTCAGCTTTCATAAAACTGTTGAGTGCTTTAAAATGAACTCCAGACCCTTCACTCAGGTCTTGTCTCTGAGCCTTGCAAATTTAGAAGCACTGTCATAAGCACTTCCTCAGCGCCTTATTTAAATAAAGTAAGAAGGTTCCAGATGATGTTTTTGCCAGTTAAGGGCTTAAGATGGCAACTATGCTGAGCAATAAGAGGTCACAAGAGTGCAGCATCCACTGTTTGTTTTTCTCCTGTGATTTATTATTGTCTGAAAGTTTCCGAAGTTAAGGAAATGCTGAACATTCACCTCTTGAAGAAAGTCTGTATTACAAATATTGTAAATAAGACTGAGATGTGGGGAAGAGACTCAGTGAGGTAGAACATTCATAAGTGGTTAGAGCACAAACCACAAAATCCCTGAAACAAATTCCTTTAGCTATTACTAACAAGTAGGAAACCATTTTTATCAGACCTAAATGCTATGCTTTGTACACAATTAATCCGTCCTGTATTTGTTTCACACATTTAAGAATGCTGACCTGCCTCCTCCTCATCTCCTCTCCAGGATCTCACTCATACAACAGAATGATCTGGGTATATTTGTAGAGCTGGTCCAAAAAAGTTTTAATGTTTTTGGTGAAAACTTAAAGCTTTTCATAAACTTTTCATTAAAATAAAAATCATTTTGTTAAAAGCCCAATTTTCCATTGTTAAACGCTTTTGATGGAATATTTTCTACCAGCCTTCATTATTTTAATGACAGTAGCATAGATAGGCCCCAACTGAAATGTGTCTCCCATTGTGGTAGGGACTGTACAAACACCTACTAAAAGACACTTCCTGCCCCCAAAGACCTTACAGTCTTAACAAAAGAGACAGACAAAGGTGGCAAAGAGGGAATATTATTAGTCTCATTTTATAGAAGGGGAAGTAAGGCACCAAGAGACTAAGTGACCAAGGTGCCAAAGAAAGCCCATGGCAGAGCTGGGAACTATTCCCAGATCTTCCAAGTTCCAATCCAGTTCCTTAACCACAAGATCGTCCTTCCTTTCAGACATACTGCACGTTATACCTATTACCCTTGGGAAGACAATGCCAACGCCACAACACACGTTTGTATATGGCGCTACAAGGCCAATAGTGCTTAGAATGAATATAAAAAGAGTAAAAAAAATAGAATTATTCTTTATTAAAACATACCTAATCTTTTTATGTAAAGCCCCGACATTGGTGCTTACCCTGAGAAGTCTCCGCACCCACAATAAAGGGCTCACATTGTACCTGTTCAGAATTGGGTGTAGAAGGATTTGGGGGAATTCTCCTTGTGCACTCTCCAGTCCTGGTAAACCTGTGGGGGGCCGGGAACAGTCTAACACTGGAATCAGGTGACTGGTTTAGTTGTTCATTTAATTATAAAATAAACTTTGACGCACTGAGGCCAGCATGTGGCCATGGCTTCAGTGAGTATGTGTGTAAAAATCAAACACTCTATATATATATTATATATATATATATATATTATATATATATATATATATATAAACACACATTATTATTATATATATATATATGTGTGTGTGTATATATATTTATACACACACACACATATTATATATATCACACAGATATATATCACACTATAAAAAAACATTAGCCAACTCCATCAAGATGCTCAGAAGTGTAAGATATTTTAATACATATTTGTCCAAGTGAACAGCAGCTGCCCCACTTTGCATTTAGCATAATCAAGTAGCAGCAACAAAATACCTGAATGAATTCCATCCCTGGCTGAAACTTTGCATCCAGCACCAGCAGAAACATCACTCCATGACTGTGATCTTTTTCAAAGTACCAGCTGGCCTGTCCATTCACATTTGGTCTTATTTTAAACCTTAAGTACTGGATCATTTTGTGAACAGTTTTCAAATACACATTCATTATGGCACTCAAGAGAAATACACAACTAACTACTATATAATGGCTTGAGACATTTAAAATTAGAGTGGACAAATCACTAGAACTGGAGGGAACAATCTTGCACTTGCAGGGTTGGACTCATGGCCTTTTCCATCTGTAATTTCAGAGCTATCCAAAGAGTGTTTTGAGGCTGTTAAAAGGCCATTGTAACCATCATCCCCTTCATCCGCTATTTTTTTTAGTACTCTGCAGCTCCTTACAGGCCCAAACCATACAATTAACCATCCCCTGTACAAAGTATGTTCACATTCCATTCCAATAAAACACTATTAGTAGTATTAATGGGCTCCCTCTACACCAACCTAGGTGGCAGGACATGGGAGGGAAGAGAGAAACAAATACTATATGTAGTAGGAAGAGAGCCTGAGACATAAGCCCTTGTATCAGAGGCCTGATATGACGCCTGAGGCCTGGGCTAAAGTAGTAGTCAAAGCTTTACTGATATAAAGCTGTGAGCAAGAGGCAGGACCTGCTCACAGAATCTGGCAAGAACAGGGCTGATATTGCAGAAATACACATTCCTAAGAAGTGTTAGGCACAGAGTACTCATGCAATTTAATTTAAAAACACACTGACCCCTCCTAAAGAATAAGGTCAGGATGGCAGTGTGTAATAATGCTGTTTTGAGTGAACCAACATACCCAAGGTGATGGCTAATAACTAGCCACATCAGGGGGCAGTAACTAACTATGTCAGAGGGGCAGTACATAACTTGTTTGTATCGGGATATAAAGATGTATCTCAGAGGGAGTATCTTTGTCTAGCCTAGGGATGGACAGAAAATCCTACCATTCACTGAGCTGGTCCATTGTTATGGGCACACATGTATTAGTGGTCCGGATAGTAGTGTGATTTGTCGACAATAAACCTGGCCTGGTGCCTTCGTACCTTCACGGATCTTGTGGTCATTGGGAGGTTCGATCGAGGTCTGCTGTGGCAGAGCTGGGACAGCACACAAAGAGAACACAGAACGAACACACACGGAGCCGAACATCTAACCACACTATATAAATATTGGTGCAAAGTGTTGTTAAATCTCCCATCCCTTTGTAATTTTTTTAATCGTGTAGAATTCCACTCATGAAACAAAAGCAGTGGACTGAGCTTTATGGAGTGGAAAATATGCCACTTTAACTCAGAGCTTCCTTGGTCTGTACTATCATGGTGGCTACATTTTTTACAAATAAGTTTTCAAAAACTTCAGAAGCAAGCAAGTTCACACCAGAAGGAACAACAGAATGAAAGATGAAGGCTGGTCCAATGATGAGGGCACTAGCCTAGGACACCCTTCCTGTGTGGACCTGGGCAAGTCACTTAGGGTATGTTTACCCTGCAAAAGTGAGTCTCAGAGCCTGGATCAACAGGCTCAAGCTTATCAGCCTTGTGCTATGGCATTAAACACAGCAGGGTAGAGGTTGTGGCTGGGGCACAAGCTCGAGCTCTGAAGCCCATCCACTCCGCTGGCTTTACAGATCAACCTCCAGCTTGCGCTGCACATCTACATATCTGTTTTTAGCACCATAGTGCAAGCCCCACAAGCCTGAGTCTGTAGACCCAGGAGCTGAGACTCACTGTTGAGGTTTTAAAATGCAGTGAAGACAAGTCCTTGGTTTCTCTGCACCTCAGCTGTAAAATGGGGATAACAGCACCTGCCAATCTCACAGAGAAACTGTGAGGATAAATACAAAAAGATTGTGAGGTGCTCGTATACTATGATATATGGGCCTCTATAAGCAGGTAAGGTAGATAGAATTTTCAGCCACTACACATGGAAAAAACAACATCACTATATACCCTGAAGGGCCAATGCTTTTGCAGGGCCTCCAATCACTGTCCAGCCATATATTTATCTAACCAAAAGGAATAAAAATCAATAGAAACAAGGGTTGAATAAAGGAACAAAAATATACATTTGTATTCACTATACATTATATATACAATATAAGTATACATTGTATATATATAACTAGCATAAGTGCCCGGCGCTGCTCGGGTCAGTCGGAGGTGGGGAGGTGGCAGACAGCTGACACCCCCTGACCAACCCCAACACCCACCCCTCACCCCTCACCCACCCCGATACCTTCCCACCCCCCCAAGCAAACCCAACACCCCTACCTCACCCCCCGACCAAACCCGACACCCCCACCTCACTTACCGTCCCACCAAACCCAAGTCAGATCCGTCGCAGGCGGGGAGGGGGCCCAGAGCCGAGGGATTACGGGGACCTTCGCAGGTGGGGGGCGGCACAGAGCTGATGGATTCTGGGGTTCCGTTTGGAGGGGGGAGGGGCAGAGAACTGAGTGATCTCCGGGGTTCCGTTGGAGGAGGGAGGGGCAGTGAGCTGAGTGATCTCCGGGGTTCCGCTGGAGGAGGGAGGGGCAGTGAGCTGAGTGATCTCCGGGGTTTCGCTGGAGGAGGGAGGGGCAGTGAGCTGAGTGATCTCCGGGGTTCCGTTGGAGGAGGGAGGGGCAGTGAGCTGAGTGATCTCCGGGGTTCCGTTGGGAGGGGGGAGGGGCAGTGAACTGAGTGATCTCCGGAGTTCCGTTGGAGGAGGGAGGGGCAGTGAGCTGAGTGATCTCCGGGGTTTCGCTGGAGGAGGGAGGGGCAGTGAGCTGAGTGATCTCCGGGGTTCTGCTGGAGGAGGGAGGGGCAGTGAGCTGAGTGATCTCCGTGGTTCCGTTGGAGGAGGGAGGGGCAGAGAACTGAGTGATCTCCGGGGTTCTGTTGGGAGGGGGGAGGGGCAGTGAGCTGAGTGATCTCCGGGGTTCCGTTGGGAGGGGGGAGGGGCAGTGAGCTGAGTGATCTCCCGGGTTCCGTTGGAGGAGGGAGGGGCAGTGAGCTGAGTGATCTGCGGGGTTTCGCTGGAGGAGGGAGGGGCAGAGAACTGAGGCATCTCCAGGGTTCCGTTGGAGGAGGGAGGGGTGAGCTGAGCGAGTGAGGTGTCTGTTGGAGGGGGGTATTATGACATCATCACCACCTAACCGCCCAGCCGATGTGATTGGCCCTGAAAGACTTTCACCCCTGGGGGGCGTCAGAGGTGAGAGCCGAAAATTTTTCAACCCTTACCAGCATCTAGACCCCAAGACCCCTCACTGTACCAAATTTCAAGTCTCTGGCTCAAACGGTGCGGGAGGAGTTCGCAGTCATACGTACATACATACATACATACGTACATACATACATACACCACTTGACTTTTATATATATAGATAGATAGATGTATCACTCCCTTTGTGTTTTCAACTCTGACTTTTTCAGAATATTTACAAGTTTAACTGCAAAAGCTTACCATGGCTGCACTGAAAATAAAGGGCACTGTAAAGTAATCAGAGCTCAGCTGGATCCTAATTAAGTTCCTGGTTTCTAAATAAACTTTAATAGTTGGCTGGGGATGATCACAGGAGGAAATGCATGACTTTTCCCAAGACCTCACCACATCTGAAGTTTCACCTCCTATCCCATCTCATGAAGCACAATACCAAAACCCTGTGTGGAGGAGATAATTTGAAAGATGGGCAAATGAAACCAGACATGATATACTAGTTTCTATTTCATTTGGATGCATAGCACAAAGAAAAGCATATAATGTGTCAAGTAATAAATCAAACTATTGTTTTCATCTCATGCTATATACATTCCTGGTACTATTCATTCCTGCTACTATGTCTGAAATCTGAGCTAGAGAAAGAGGAGTACCTGTGGCACCTTAGAGACTAACAAATGTATTTGGGCATAAGCTTTCATGGGCTATAATCCAATTCATGAGATGCATAGAGTGGAATATCTATCTATCTATATCTATCTATCTCTCTACATATATACACATAGAGAGATCATGTAAAGGTAGAGATGGCTGCCATACCAACTTTAAGTGGATAATCAATTATGGTGAGCTATTATCAGGAGAAAAAAAATTATAGTGATAATCAGGATAGCTCATTTCAACAATTGACAAGGTGTGAGTAACAATAGGGAGGAAATTAGCATGGTGAAATAGCTATCCACTCCCAGTCTTTATTCAACCTAAATTAATAGTATCGAGTTTTCAAATTAATTCCAGTTCAGCAGCTTCTCGCTGGAGACTGTTTTTGAAATTTTGTTGTTGAAGAATTGCCACTTTTAAGTATGTTACTGAGTGACCAGAAAGATTGAAGTGTGCCCCTACTGATTTTTAAATGTTATGATTCCTGATGTCAGATCTGAGTCATTTATTCTTTTGCGTACAGACGGTCCAGTTTCGCCAATGTACATGGCAGAGGGGCATTGCTGGCACAAAAACAATCTGTGGGAATGTAAACAAACAATTTTTCTGATTTTCATTAAAGTTTTCTGCAGGGAAAAAATCATTTTCCCAGTAGCGCAAATATTGATGTTTCTGCTGAATAACCAGCACTGCAACAAATAATATGAAAGATTATTTCAGTATGGTGTATCCTGGACCAATTTAGTAAAAATGCCACACATTATATAAGCCAAAAGTCACATAGTATATTTTTTTTACCTCACCATTACCAAGAATTGGGGTTCAAAATGAAAGCAGGAATAGCTGCAGGAGGATGGCGTATATGTAATGTCAGTGAAATGAAAAGAATGGTGAAAAATAGCCTGTCAGATGTCGCATTTCATGGCGGTTGTGCCAAGCTCTTGCTAATTACGGTCACTGAACACCCTCATATGCTTAGCACGACCATTGCCTTGCATAGCACACAAGGCTGCAACACCATTCACATTTTTGATGAGCAATTCCCATTCTGCTGAAATATCTCACGACTGTATTTTCTGTACTAATAATCACCTGCTAAATATTAGATAATCTATATATATAAAAGTCAAGTGGTGTATGTATGTATGTATGTATGTACGTATGAGTGCGAACTCCTCCCGCACCGTTTGAGCCAGAGACTTGAAATTTGGTACAGTGAGGGGTCTTGGGGTCTAGATGCTGGTAAGGGTCGAAAAAATTTCGGATCTCACCTCTGACGCCCCCCAGGGGTGAAAGTCTTTCAGGGCCAATCACATCGGCTGGGCGGTTAGGTGGTGATGATGTCATAATACCCCCCTCCAACAGACACCTCACTTGCTCAGCTCACCCCTCCCTCCTCCAACGGAACCCCGGAGATCCCTCAGTTCTCTGCCCCTCTCCCCTCCCAACGGAACCCCGGAGATCACTCAGCTCACTGCCCCTCCCTCCTCCAACGGAACCCCGGAGATCACTCAGCTCACTGCCCCTCCCTCCTCCAACGGAACCCCGGAGATCACTCAGCTCACTGCCCCTCCCCCCTCCCAATGGAACCCCGGAGATCACTCAGCTCACTGCCCCTCCCTCCTCCAACGGAACCCCGCAGATCACTCAGCTCACTGCCCCTCCCTCCTCCAACGGAACCCCGCAGATCACTCAGCTCACTGCCCCTCCCTCCTCCAACGGAACCCCGGAGATCACTCAGCTCACTGCCCCTCCCTCCTCCAACGGAACCCCGGAGATCACTCAGCTCACTGCCCCTCCCTCCTCCAACGGAACCCCGCAGATCACTCAGCTCACTGCCCCTCCCTCCTCCAACGGAACCCCGGAGATCACTCAGCTCACTGCCCCTCCCCCCTCCCAACGGAACCCCGGAGATCACTCAGCTCACTGCCCCTCCCTCCTCCAATGGAACCCCGGAGATCACTCAGCTCACTGCCCCTCCCTTCTCCAGCGAAACCCCGGAGATCACTCAGCTCACTGCCCCTCCCTCCTCCAACGGAACCCCGGAGATCACTCAGCTCACTGCCCCTCCCTCCTCCAACGGAACCCCGGAGATCACTCAGCTCACTGCCCCTCCCTCCTCCAACGGAACCCCGGAGATCACTCAGCTCACTGCCCCTCCCCCCTCCCAATGGAACCCCGGAGATCACTCAGTTCTCTGCCCCTCCCCCCTCCAAACGGAACCCCAGAATCCATCAGCTCTGTGCCGCCCCCCACCTGCGAAGGTCCCCGGAATCCCTCGGCTCTGGGCCCCCTCCTCCCCCCGCGACGGATCTGAGTTGGGTTTGGTGGGATGGTAAGTGAGGTGGGGGTGTCGGGTTTGGTTGGGGGGGTGAGGTGGGGGTGTTGGGTTTGCCTGGGGGGGGGTGGGAAGGTATCGGAGTGGGTGAGGGGTGAGGGGTGGGTGTTGGGGTTGGTCAGGGGGTGTCAGCTGTCTGCCACCTCCCCACCTCCGACTGACCCGAGCAGCGCCGGGCACTTATGCTAGTAGTTAATAATCACCTTCCTCATTAAGAGGTGTTATGTTCATCATATTACAACCATAATTTTTTGCTCATGCAGTAGAAATGAAACCAGAAAACTGTGTCCTGTTTTGCTCATCTGAAATTCCAAAAGTTGATGCAATAGTCTGGTGAATTTGGTCCTCGCAGAACTTACTGAACTGACAGCCACAAAGACTGAAGCTTTTTTTATTATTATTATTCACAGAATGGGTACAGCATGGACAGCAACACAGAAATGCCTCTACTTCCACACGGCCCTACCAATGTCTCAGAGCTGATCTGGAGAGACTACATCTACTGGGGAGAAGATCATTTAGTGCTCATGACTATTCAATACTTCAACTCTGCCAAGAGTGCAGTTAGTGAAAAGTTTAGTTATCCTAACACCTGTTCACTCTACAATGGCCTGAGACCACCAAATCATTTGTCATACAATCAGGACCATCTAAAATACGTAACCATCAACCTTCACAAGTAAAGAAAACGAGGAATACTTGTGGCACCTTAGAGACTAACCAGTTTATTTCAGCATAAGTTTTTGTGAGCTATAGCCCACTTCATTGGATGCATAGAATCCGATGAAGTGGGCTATAGCCCACAAAAGCTTATGCTGAAATAAACTGGTTAGTCTCTAAGGTGCCACAAGTATTCCTCATTTTCTTTACGGATACAGACTAACACGGCTACTATCCTTAAACCTTCAAAAGTAAGTTTTCACTGGTGGCACCTTGCCTGAATTGAGAGCTTCTGCCTTGACATGTACAGAAAGTTGCTAATTGGCCAGATATCACAAAATGATGCTTTTGATTCTAGGCTTTATCACCTCTAATGTCATCTCTCGAGCCATGCCCCACACCCTACTGGCTTGGGGTGTTTATGGTTTTCTATTTTAGCAGCCATGGCAGTTGATCGGTGGTGCTTGTTGTAACTTGGAAAGAGGAGTGGTCTTTGCAGGTAATCAGTTGAACGTGAGCTCCTAGCAGGCTGCTGTGGCAAAAAAGAAGTTAACACAATCCTAGGAGGTAGAAACAGAGAATACTAACTGGGATATTACTGTGTATAGCACTGGTGATACCACAGCTGCAACTGTGACACTGTGAGTCTGTGTGCAACTGTGACACTATGAGTCTGTGTGCACTGTGCAACTGTGCACTGTGAGTCTGTGTGCAACTGTGACACTATGAGTCTAGTCATAGTGTGCACTTTTTAAAAAGACGTTGAAAAGCTGGAAAGCATGCAGAGAAGAGCAGCTAGAATGATCTGATGTCTTGACACATGATTTATTATGACAATTTAGGAGCTCAATCTATATTTTTACCAAAGAAAAGGTTCAAAATCCTTACTAAAGTCAACATATACCATGTCTACTGCTTCCCACCATCCACAAGGCTTGTTACGCTGCCAAAGAAAGTTGTTAGGTTGGTTTGACTTGACTTGACTTGTTCTTGACAAATCTATGCCATTATGTGGCGGGGTGACAACCCACCCCCTACCAGAAGGGGCTTGGAAAAGCCCCAAAAGGGTTTTGAAATGGCCTGGAAGGGGGTTTGAAGCTGGGAGCCAGCAGGCTTTTCAGGCCTGATTGGGCATTAGGCCCAGCTGGGCGGCCACGCCCCAAACACTCCCAGCCAGGATATAAGGGCTGGGAGGCAGAGAGGCAGGGACAGTCTTCCTCTGCATCTAGGAGGAAACAGTCTCCTCTGCATTCAGAGGGAGACAGGCCTAGCTGTAGGAGCTGAGCCAGGTACCTGGGTGAGGGCAGAGCTGGGGCAGGGCAGAAGGAGCTGGGTGGGCTCTAGCCACGAGCCCCAGGCCTCCGGGCCTGATACAAGGTCCGACCCAGAACTACCATGGTTGCAGGGGGCAGCCTAGGGCTGGAGATAGCAGCAGCAGGCCAACCCTCCTTGCCTGTGATGAGAAGCCATGATACTGCAGTCCGCCCCAGTGAGCGGGGGCAAGTGGTGACTGACAGTGGCACACTCTGAGGCGAGGTGGGGATAGGGGGTAGAGGGTTCCCCTGGGGAGGGGAGACCCTCACACCAAAGAGGGTACTGCAGGGGTGCAGCACCCACAGCTGGAGGGCACCGGGGTCCGGGAGGGCCACGGCGCTAGCAAAGGAGCGGGGCATCAACCTGCGGAGGGCGCTCTGGACGCTGAAGGAGCTGATTCCCCAGATGACCAGCGGGAGGCGCCGCGGGGGTGAGTGGTGACCCCGTTACACATTACTTATCACCTTATTAATTCTAGGGGGTTGCAAATTCATTACTTAATGATTTGCTTCATTATCTTTCCGAGTACTGAAATTAAGATGACTGATCTGTAATTCCTTGGGTTATCCTTATTTCCCCTTTTATAGATTGGCATCATATTTGCCCTTTTCCAGTCCTCTGGAAATTCTGCCATCTTCCATGACTTTTCGAATATAATAGCTAATGGTCATATTACATCCTCTTCTTCATTTTTTTTTTTAAAGAAGTGCAAAAAATGGAGTTTTGAGCATAACAGGAATTGTGAAACTAGGACCTTTATTGTAGGAAGGCTGTTGCCATAGGCTAATTTTCAAGTCGAACAATTTTGACTGTTTCCTTTAAATTAAGAAACAGACTCCTCCAAGCAAAGCTGACTCAAATACCAGGGTGTTTTATACCAAATCAGATGGAGATCAATTTAACCAAAATCATCCAGGTTAAGAGTAAAAAAATTCACAAATGTAAACTGGCTGTCATTAACTTTCCTCTCATAAAAGAGCGCTGATGCTTTCAGTGTCTAGCCAGTAAGCGAAATTTGTTCCTGTCTCCTTTCTGTTAATGATTTATTTTAATCTATTTACAATAATAAATCAATGAACATTAATAGCTCTAAAGAATAAAACATATTATTCATGGCAATCTTTGGCTAATGACACAGCTATCGCATTTTTATGTTTTTATTACAAATATTCAGTTTTAGAGCAGGGCAAAATTTTTCAGACAATTAGTTTGTTTGTCAAAAAACACAGCTTCAGTCAACCTGAAACTATTTGCGAATTGGCCACAAATAGTTTTGGCCATTCACAAAACAGCTGGATGACGAGGCACTGTTGCGGACTCCCATACAACTTTATATTCTTCAGCCAAGTGATCTGAGCATTGTATGGGATGTGGGAGACCCAGGTTTGAATCCCTGCTCTAGAACAGACCCCAGAACGGACCTTTCTATTTCACTAAAAAGTCCCCACAATTTCAGTTTCGGTTCGACCTAACCGATTTATTTATTTATTTTTATTTTTCAGAACTGCACCAAACCTACAAATCAGTTCTTCGCCTAGCTCTATTTAGTGCATTGCTCATTTCTGAAAGTCTAATGCATAGAAGTATTGAATTCAGTGGGGCTGTGGATACGGGTTGCGGAATTAGGTCCATATTGAACTGCAAGATCAGAAGCAATAACGTGAGAGCAATAACGTGGGAGTTCTTAGTCTGAAAATCGGATTGTTAAGCCCAAAGCCTTAGTGTGCCTACCCAAGTCCCAATGTTGCTGATTCTGGAACATTAAATTGAGATTTAAGTCTGCTGGCGTGACTGACTGTACAGCTCTGAACATGGTATCGTCTTTCTTGATACTTTTACCCACAAATACGAATGTAACAGAAGAGGATGATTATTAAAGCATACTAGCATGAATGAAATAGACCCAAAACAGAAGGGATCTTGAGGGAATGTTGATCACTGTTTTTATCTTTTATTTGTTTACTAACTAGCACCTGGATATTTTAAAAGAAACTCAGCAACAATAAATAACTTATGAAGATAATGGGACAAGTTTGTCACCTCTTTCACTCAAACTCCACATCCTCTCTCTCTCTCTCTTCATTCTGAGCCAAACTCAATTCGGGCTGTGGTGACTATTGATTATATGGTTGGCTATCTGAACAGTTTTAATTGTATCCCTTAGATTTCTGAAAATGAAATATCACTCTCTTTCCAGTTCCTACATTTACCACTACATTTTATCTGGCTGAAATAGCTCACAGCACATCACAACTTGCCCTCAGGAATATCTTTTATACTCAGAACTGTGAGGGGTTAACACAGAGCCCATGCAGCCATCTCATCACTATGTGAGAATTCCTCATCCCAGGAAATCCTCAGCTGTCTGTTTAAGCCCATTTTCCAGCTCAAATAGCAAGAACAGGTTCTGAAACATCACAAGGTTGGCTTAAACATCATGAAACTTTATTTGGTTTCTGGGTTTGAAGCCTCCAGGATGCACTCAGTTCATGTTTTCAGATGTTTCTCATATCCATGAGGAATGGAGTTATTTTAAATAAAAGCTGGGATTTACTTGAAATCACCTGACTCCAGAAGCTGGAGCTTTAAGAAAATCACCAAGTATTCCAAGAGTTGGCAACAATGATAAAGAACATACTGTATCTGATTCAAACCAGGATGGTTAATACCTCAAGATGAGGAACCTCACTGCAATATTTATCCTCATCTCCAAACCAAGCAGACCAAAGTCACAAGTCTACTGCCTCCTGGGCCAATGTAGTAATGTACAGGATAGTAAGAGCACCAAATTCAACTGAAGCCCAACACAGTGCTCTTATACTATTCCTGTAATATTGTGTTGTGACCCAGCAACATTGAATCCATCTTGCAAACATCTTTAACGTGATAAACAGTCCGATAGCAGAATGATCTCATTACAGAATAAAAATTATTAAGCCACAGTACAATGCTTTTAATATAACCCTAACCAGTTTGTTCCAGCAGACACTGTAATGTATTGCAGTCTTTTTACTGGATTTATGAAAAATATACAGCTCACCTTATTTCTTCTGTGTGCTGTATATTTATTTTCCATGACAACATCTTGCAGAGGTGCAGAAGAGCAATGCTGTCAAAATCATTTTCTGTCTAAAGACCTGAAGTACAGTTAATGAGAGAGACACATTGTTTGCTACAGTGTGGTGTTTTACTTTTGCTGCTGTTGTATTGCTGGACAGATCATCATGGCCTATGGCCTCTCAATTCCCTTCAGGGGGTACTAGTTGAAATGTTACCTGTAAAGCACAGCTAGCAATGGTACTTGAAGGAGCAGCAAGAGAAAGGAGCATAATAACAAAGCTGACAACAAATATTAAGCCAAAATATTTCTTAAAAAGACTTCTGTAAATGTTCAGCTAACACCCTTCCCGGGTCTGGAGGCGAACGGGATCACCAGCCAGATATCAGAGAAGCAGAACAAACAGGTGTTAATTAGCTAATGTTTATCTACTGAATCTGAGAGACTAAGAGGCTTTGTCTAAACTGAAAAGTTTTGCACTTTAACTATGCTGGCATAGTTAAGTGGCAAATCTATCTTGGGCCTTGGTTACACTGGCACTTTATAGCGCTATATACCCTCCAGGAGCACTATAACTCTCTACCCGTCCACACTGGCAAGGCACATATTGCGCTGTAAGTCCGAGTTTATAGCGCTTGTGGTAATCCACCTCCGCACGGGGAATAAGGGTTGTTGCGCTACCGCTGTAGTGCTACGGCGCGAATGTGGACACCCACTGCGCGTTAATTAGCCTCCAGCCTGGCCCATAATTTCCGTTCGAGCCACTCTGCTCATCAGTTTCAAACTCTTCTGTCACGTCCTCAGGTGACCACACGTCAGACCCGCCCTTTAAATTCCCAGGGAAATTTGAAAATCCCCTTTCTGTTTGCTCCAGCCAGGCGTGGAGTGCTCCTCAGGTAAACATTTTGCTTGGCCATGACTCCACGTGCCATGCCTCCTCGCAATAAGCGATCTCCACTGTGGTACAATACCGAGGTGCTGTGCCTCATCAGTTGTTGGGGGGGAAGAGGCTGTCCAGTCTCAGCTGCGGTTTAGCCGCAGGAATTACAATACATATGGCCTGATATCACAGGCCATGACGGACAGAGGACATGACCGGGACACTCTGCAATGCCGGGCAAAAGTAAAGGAGCTTAGGATTGCGTATCGCAAAGCCCGTGACACAAACAGCCACTCTGGGGCAGCCCCTGTGACTTGCAAATTCTACAAGGAGCTGGACGCGATACTTGGTGGTGATCCAACGTGCACTCCATTGACCACCCAGGACACTTCTTCCCAGCCCATTACTGAAGGGGGGGTGGGAGAGGATGCCGAAGAAGAGGAGGACAGAGAGGAGCAGGACGGAGAGGAGGAGGAGGAGAACGCGGCAGCGACCCAGGGCACGGAGGAGTCACAGGACACATGCAGCCAGGAACTCTTCTCAAGTCCAGAGGGCAACCAGAGCCAGCCACAGCGTCCGGCGGTTGCGGGGGGCAGGGCAGCAGCAGCGGATTGCGCAGGTAAAGCTACTTTTCTATTGGGAAGGCAGGCAGCTTGGCCGGGGTGGAAAGGGATGCTTGCCGCATGTTTGTCTACATGTGGAATAGTGCATTGATGTAGTCTATCACATCACAGTAATCGTCATCAGTAATTTCTTCCAAGGTCTCAATAAGAGCTCTTGCAATGTGCCTGCGCAGGTTTCTCGGGAGAGCCAGCGTGGTCCCTGTCCCGGCCACGGTCACTAGTCCCCGCCACTGTTCTAAGAGGGGAGGGGGGAGCATTACTGCACAGAGGCAAGCTGCATATGGCCCTGGGCGGAAGCCGCATCTCATTAGAATGCCCTCCCTTTCTTGCTCCGTCACCCACAGCAGCGAGATATCTTCCAGCACAAATACCTATACAGAGAATGTTGGGACAGTACTCAGAGTACAGTTCCCGCAAATGCCCTCCGTTCCCCCTAAGCCATAGTACAGCAAGGCAGGGAAACAATCATTGCCCCTGCATCCAGAGACAACTCACCATGGCAGGGGCTCCGTTGCTGTCTCTCTGTGTTCTATAGCTGTGTGGGACAGGCAGATGGCTGTGTGTGACGGGACAGATGGAATGTGTGGGAATGCTTCCACTGTCTGTTGTGAACAAGGGAATCCTCTGTGTTAACTTTGCACTAATAACTTTCCCTAGTTTCGGCCTTGAACACCCCATCAATGTCAGTCTTATCTCCAGCTGAGAAGCTGAGGAGGATTTGAAAGAGACCACGGAAGAGCAAGGAAGATCTTTTAAAACAAGTTATGCAACAGGCTTCAGCGGAGAATCGCGTTGCACAGGAGTGGCAGGAGAATGAGAGCAAGCGGAGGGAGAATGAGAGGAAGCGGAAGGAGGAACATATCCAGTTGAGGGAGATGGCTTGCGAGCGCGCGCTGACAAGCTGTTCACAATATTAAAGCTGCAAGTAGAGACTCTGCAGCGGATCGCTGCCGTTCAGGAGGAGAAGCAGCACCGTGCACACCGTCCCCATTGTCAGTTGCCTCCTAACCCTTCCCCTTCATGGCCCTCTGTCCCCTTCAGGCCACAATCAACAGCTGCCTGGTAATTACCACCCACGGCTGCCTCCAAACCCCCTGTCTTCACCGACCAACCCACAGACCCAGCACCCTTATCCACTGCACTCAACCCCTAATAACAAGCATAACCGCCCTCCGCAAATGGGGTTGAGGGAACACAGCAACTCGGAGGGCATTGGAGGTTATGAGGACAGGACACACGCCAATCTCTGACTGACCCCTTCCCACCCCAATTGCACCCCCCCTCTTCCCACCCCAACTGCACCCCCCTCCTCCCTCACACATTTTACTTTTTTTCAACTTTTATTTCAAAATCTGAAAAAGCTGTTCAATAAATGAATTCTTTATAATAAATGGGTTTCTTTATTCGGTGCAAATATGTATCTAATAGCTACAGAAAAGCAAATGCCTTATCCTATTAACAGAATGCATCCTCACTCCCTCCCTCTCTCTGGAATTCCCATTAGAACTCGCTTTCAGCCTCAAAATGCTCCCTCAAGGCTTCCCTGATCCTTGTACCCTCGCGCTGGGCCCCTCTAAGAGCCCTGCTCTCTGGCTGTGCACACGTGGCCTCCAGCTGTTGAACTTCCGAGGACCATGCCACAGTGAAGCCTTCGCCCTTCCGCTCACAGAGATTATGTAGGGCACAGCACGCGGAAATAACCGTGGGGATACTTCCCTCTGCCAAGTCTAACTTCCCATAAAGACAGCACCAGCGACCTTGAGACGCCCAAAAGCACACTCCACAGTCATTCGACAGTAGCTCAGCCTGTAGTTGAACCTTTCCTGGCTGCTGTCCAGGCTCCCCGTGTAGGGTTTCATGAGCCAGGGCATTAGAGGGTAGGCGGGGTCACCAAGATTCACAATGGGCATTTCAACTTCCCCAACGGGGATCCTCTGGTCTGGAAAAAAAGTGCCTTCTTGCAGCTTCCTGAACAGGCTGGTGTTGTGGAAGAGGCGTGCATCATGCACCTTTCCCGACCAGCCTGCATTAATGTCAGTAAAACGCCCACAGTGATCCACAAGAACCATGGAGAAGTACCCCTTTCAGTTAATGTACTCGTCTGCTAGATGGGCGGGCACCAGAATAGGTATATGGGTCCCATCAATCGCCCCTTCACAGTTAGGAACCCATCTGTTCAAAGCCAGCCACGATGTCACGCACGTCACCAAGAGTCACGATTTTTCATAGCAGGAAGCAATTAATGGCCCTGCACACTTGCATCAACATGACTCCAACGGTCGACTTTCCCATCCCAAAGTGGTCGGCCACCGATCGGTAGTTGTCTGGGGTGGCCAGCTTCCAGAGTGCTATAGCCACCCACTTCTCCACCGGGATGGCAGCTCTCAATCTGGTGTCCTTGCGCTGCAGGGCGGGGGCGAGTTCAGCACACAGACCCATGAAAGTGGCTTTTCTCATGCAAAAATTTTGCAGCCACTGCTCATCATCCCACACTTGCATGACGATGCGATCCCACCATTCAGTGCTCGTTTCCCGTGCCCAGAAGCGGCGTTCCACGGTCGTGAGCATGTCCATTAAAGCAATGATCAGTTTAGTGTTCAATGCGTTCCTTGGCTCGAGCTCATCTTCTTCACCAGACTCATCACTACAGTCACGGTCCATGTCAAGAATGAACTCCGCTGCGCAGAGAGTTGTGCTGGCGACACTCGCCAGCATGCTCCTCAGCAGATCACGATCCATTACGGCACAGGAAAACGGACGACGGAGCGTGCACGCGCCTTGCTGAAACAGTTGAAAGATGGCGCTTGAGGTGGACGGAAACACAAGTATTGCTGGGATATGACACAAAGCATCACGGGGAGTTGGAACAGGATGCAAAATGGCCGCAAGTGACGCCCCCCCTTCCCACAAGGCATTGCACCAGATTGGGAAGAGGTGCTGTGGGATACCTGCGCTATTGCGCTGCTCCTAATGCCACCTGAAGCACCGCAAATGTGGCCATGCTCTAGCGCTGGCGGGTCTAAATGTGCACATGCTCTTGCGCAATACATATTGCTGTATATGGGACGCGCTATAACCAAACGCGCTATAATCCTGTAGTGTAACCAAGGCCTTAGGTATGTGATAGGGGAGGGTCAGTGAGCTGCAGTGGAGTGCTTGAAGGGAGATATGTAAGCTCAGAGCTAATTGAGGCATGGCTCCCTGTGGACTAGGGAAGCTGGCAGCAGGTTGATTGGAACACCTGCAATCAGTTAAGGGCATGTTAGGAACCTTATCAAACCCCCTGCTTCAGGCAGACAGGGGAGGAGGAAAGGAGATGTAGCAATTTGGAGGAGTTGGAGCAGTTTGGAGGAGCTGGAGCACAGAGCAGTTTGGAGGAGTTGGAGCAGAGAGCAGTTTGGAGGAGAGTTTGGAACCAAGAAGACCCAGACCCTAGGTAAAGAGACCCCTGGCTTGTGTGGAGAGAGGGCAGGAAGCCCCACAAGCTGAAGGGCAGGTGACGGAGTAGCCCAAGGGAAGAAATAGTTAATTCAAGTGATTTACCGCTATCCCCTGGGCTGGGACCCGGAGTAAAGGGCGGGCCCGGATCCCTCCCTCTCCACTCCCCTCCCCTAGGATACTAGTGAGGCAGTTAATACCCTGTTCAGGGGCAAGAAATGGTGCCCTGAACGCCTCACAAGAAGAGAAAGCACAGGACCCACCATAATAGTGCCGGCAATTGGCCACAGGTGCTTTAACGGCTCCCAGCACCTTTGTATCCGAGCACCTCCCTTTCTTCAATGCAGTTGTCCTCCCCACACTCCTGTGAGGTAGGAAATGCTATTATCCCCATTTTACAGATGGCGAATTGCCATCCCCTCCTCTCCTGGTAGATACTGGTCCAACATTGCTTTATTTCACTTTGGGAAGCAAAATAAACTATACTGGCACAGCACTTTTAAACTGGTAAAACTGTGTGTACACTAGGGCTTTTACCACCATATCTATATCAGCAGAGAAAATCTCACTCCTAACCATCACAGCTCCGCTGGTAAATGTTTTAAGGGCAGGCCAGGCCTAATGTACCATTTAGATGGCACTTCCCATCTGCCAAATGCTTTATAGACATCAACTCATTAATCCTCACAACACCTATGGGAGACAGGAAAGCACCTTACAAATGAGGTAATTAAGGGGATGAGGTTATATTGTTTACCCCTGGCTACAAAAAGAGTAATTGCCAGAGGATATATTAGAACTTAGGCATTCTTTATTGGCAAGCCCGTGCCAAAGCCCCACCTGTGTTTGTGACCTTACCTTAAAAGAGGGACCTGATAAAGTTTTAGGGTGACAGCGAGTACGTTGTATTTCATTAAGTATAAGCAGACTGGTTTATTAGAAGCCCCCATCAAGTCATTTAAAAAAATAATAATCTTGCATGGATTGTGATTTCCTTTAAGAAACCTAACACAAGGAATTTCTTTTGGCACCAATCTAGCCCTTTCAGACAGATGAATGCCAGGATTACACCTCTTCTCTCTCTGCCCTTTAAACGCCAAACTGTGGCCCTGGAACGACGGATGCAGCGTCCACAGGAGTTGCAGTCTAGCCCTCCAGCCACGGATGCTTGAGCAGTTCTACAAGGGGACATATATACACCACCAGCAAGGTGGCTGTTCCTTCCCAGGGACAGAATTACACACTCCACCAAGCCCCACTGCCCCAAATGGACACCAATCAGGTAGCTACGGATTCAAATACAAGAGAAAAGATTTAGTTTCTCTATGCCTCTGATCCGCCATTTGTAAACAAGGAATAATTATACCTTCCCTCCCACCCTTTATCTGGCCTGTCTATTTAGACCGGGGTGCCTGTGGGCTGCACACAGCCTACCAAAGCATTTCATAAGTCCTGCGGCCTGCTTCAACACAATATACTAATGGCCAATTCATTACCATTTTGTCGTCATGTTTACATCATTTTCATTTACCCAACCTACCTAACTACTTACCAAACACGCTGAACTTAAAATATAAATCCATACAGGTGACTTTAAATCTTATTAAAATACACAGAATCTGCTTGACCCACACAAGGTTGTGCTTAGATTTATGTGACCCGCCTGTGTAATGAGGCTCCGCACCACTGATTTAGACCATAAACCCACGGAGCAGAAACTGTTTCACAATATGTTTTTGCAGGGCTTCGCACAATAGGATCTCCAGTACTACTGCCATAGATTATACATGAAAAGTACTCGTATCTGCACCCTAAAGGCATCTCCAGGGTGCATGTTCTGCTGACAAAAAGGGAGACCATGTGCCGCCTTTCTGAAAATATATTAAAGGTCAGATCCTCAGCTGGTGTAAACTGGCAGGGCTCCGCTGACTTTAATGGAACTACTCTGATACACTTCGGCTGAAGATTTGGCCCACAGGCTACTCCCTTTAAATAAGTCTCAAAACTACATTTTCCGCCCCTGTTCGAATGCATCCATGTTCCATTGTATTAAATCACTATTTCTTAGGAGTGAGTAATTATATTGCCTGAAGATCTATTAAATATCTGCTTCTGGCCTGAAAATGTACTTCTGAAGTCATAATTATTCATTCAGAAGCCACTTCCTGCATCTACTGGGATGCTAAATTTATATCTGCTGGAACCTAGGCAAGAAATGATCTTCCAGCAACAGAAACCTCCCACAAGGACTTGCCAGCTCAATTATCCTTCTATCACTGCCTGCATCAGGGGATGTGGTAATAACTCTTTCAAACTTGTTCTGATTTCAGTGCTGCACATATCTCTTACCCACATGCTATTGCCTTCCTGCCCCTAAAAACTCAGGCAACAAGGTTTTCTGTTCAATTTTTAGAAAAGCACAAAACCCACATGAGTGACTTAGCCACACACATAAAATATATCGTAGGTATGCCTATAGCAGCACAGTATATCTGCTCCCTTGAGTCGTTAGAGCCAAAAGCAACCCAAGTTACCACTTCTTCACAGCATCTCACAGGTGCGGGTAGCAGAAGCAGCAGTCAGTGATGTGGGAAAATTGCTCTTAACTAAACAGAGCATCTCTGATTCACCATATATCTGCACCACCACAACCCTTTAATTTATGCATTTAATTGATCTCTGCGATACAGTGTGAGCCCTCAGTGATATCAGGTGTAAATTATTTGAAATGTAATGATGGGATACACGAAGAGAACGGGAAACAACAGGAATTCAAGCTGATGAGACAGACCTGAAGGAAAGTACAACTGTCTATTAATTATTATTATTACTTATTAACCAGGCTTATTATGATAGCACCTAAGGACCAACTGAGAATGGGGTCGCACTGTGCTAGGCACTGTCCAGACACACAGCAAAACAGAGTCTCTGCCTCAGAGAGCTTACAATCCAAACTGATAACACAAACACAAGGCAGGGGGAAAGGACTATAACATACGAAACCATGTCTACTAAAACCAGGCAGCCAGTTGCACCTGCTGAAGTTCAGACCCCCTCAAGAAAGATCAGTTAGTTAACACCTCCCCACCTTGTTTGTTCTTTAAGCAGCTCTCTGGTCTTGGGGAGAAGTGGTAAATAACAAGCCCACTCCACCCCACATTGATGAATCAGGGTAAGTGAATATAGAAGACATTCCTCTACAAAAAAACAAATGAGCTGGCTTCCTGCTAAGACCGAAAATGCAAAGCTGGAAAAAATCAGCCATCAGACACCAGTGACAACTGTCACCTAAGTAAACAGCTGTCACCTCGAGCAGCAAATTAGAATTCTCCTCTGCATGGAATTCGGGTTGACACCTGCGGTCTGGAGAACGTTGACAGAGCAGCGGAAGAGCAGAGGAGAACATGAAAGCAACCTGTAATCTCAGTGTGCCATAGGTGTTAATTAACCTGGCAGCCAACCAAACTGCTAGTATTAAAATCCCCTTATCTAGGGAGTGCACATTTCATCATTTCTGCAGGCACCATTACACTTGGCACAGAGGCAGCAGGCTATTGTAAAAAGCATAGAGACTGAGGCACATTATTAATAATTAGCTAACAATCAGAACATCTGTTAGTACTAAAAAAAAGTGTTATCGAAAGAAATACACATCTGAAAAAGTCAGCGGTAGCATTGATAAAGCAATAAAAGCAACTTTTGAAAAATAAATATGAATGGCTTCTAGTGAGAAATCATCATAATCAAAGTGTGATCACCGTATTCAAACCTTCAGGGGATAAAATTTCAAGTGAAAGTATTTGTGCCTAAAGAGGAAAGTTTGTTTCTACATACCTGTCCAGTCTCCCACTACTTTAAGATGGACCCCAAATGTTGCTTTGGTATCTGTAGGACACTGAAAAAATTAAATAAGTTAAGGAACATTTCTGAAAAAGAATTCAATAAACTGAGATTTAAGCACAATTCTGAGAGGCCAGATCCTTAGCTGGTGTAAATGAGAGTAGCTCCACTGATTTACACCAGATGAGGAGCTGCCCTCTTATTATAAAGCAGTTGCAACTTCAGTAAAATGCAGACAGCCTAGAATGGAATGATTAAGGCTCCAAACATTCTTATCTCTCATTGTGATCACAGAACAGGCCTAGGATGTATCCACCTTGGATGTGACTTAGAATAGCCACTCCTCTAGTTGCGCCTAGCTACAATGGCTCACAAGGGACCGTTACGTTAACTGAGGATTGCACGAGCGCAGCAATGCTCACTGTTGCCAACTCCAAGCATTCAAAAATCACTAGCCAGGCTCCAAAATCACACATTGGGAGTTCTTTTTAGTTCCCTTCCACCTTTTCAACCTTTAGGGTTCACATCTTCAAGCTAATCCTCACAACCACGGGGGCTAAACATTACTTTTTTTTTTTTAATGAAAGTTGAGAGTCTCTTGTATTCAAATGACTCCAGGAGGTCATACTTTAAGAAAAACACCAGATATCATGGGATGCAGGATAAAAATCAAAGGAGTTGGCAAGCCATGCCTCTAGTCTGGAGGCCGCACAGCTGCTTACTCCAGACAGATGCCACCTGAGGATTCCCCCCGCACCAAGCTATTTATGCTACCCGCACAGTCCCTTTGAACTGCCAAGGCAGCACAAAAGGGATGCAGCAGGACTGAAGATCTGGCCCTTCTAATCTGTAACTCCTTGCTAGCTAGAAAGAATTGAGACTCAACAACAGGATGACTTGCAGGACTATGATGATTTTAAACACATTTCTTCTTAAAGAAGAAATAAGCAACTATCCCTTTAGAAAAGAATATTATTTTCCCTACTTAACATCAACACTATCAGTTTCCTTTGAAGATGAAGTACCACAACTACACCCTAACGCATTCCTTTTTAGCAATTAATGATAAATACAAATACACTAACTTTCACGCAGACAAGAGCCAACAGAGAGCGCAAAGGATACAGGACTCTTCCTTATGTTATTGTTCTAAGCCAGCAGTGTCCAATACGTTCACCACTAGCCACATGTGGCAAATAGGTTACTGAATTGTGGCTAATCCATGAGCAATGCATTTGTGTATTGAAGACACTTTTTCTGCAGTAAATTTTTTATAAAATCCAAGTACAGATCAAGAAAAACTGTCACATGGAAGTAATTTTGTGTTTGTAGTACCTATTAATATTTTTTGTAATATCTACTTGTTTTTTATAGTAATAAAATAATTTGAAATGCCATTTATAGTATGTTTTGAATCCTTTTTTTATAATGTGGCAAATAAGAAAAATTCAAAACCACAAGTGTGGCTAGCATCGAATTTTTATTGGACACTGCTGTTCTAAGCTTTAGAGATACATGTGTCTCTGAGGGAAGGGTTGGAACCCAGGAACTCCTGAAGCCTTTCCCTAAATCTGACGTTGGCTGAGTGTATGGACTTGCCAAACTCACAACTCTTCTAGAGAGGAAAGGTTATGCAGTAGTTAGAGTACTAGCATAGGTCTTGGGAGACCTGTGTCCAAGTCCCTGCTCCACCACACATTTACTGACTCTGAAATCAGTGGTGAAGCCCAACAACAGAGTGAGGGGTTTCCTACTTATTGCACCCAATGCGGCATGTATGATTACCTGCCCTATGGATGGGTGCATTTGTGTGCATTCAGTGCAAGGAGCTTCTGGCCCTCAGAGACCTTGTACGGGCTTTGGAGGCTGAACTGGTGGAGCTAAGGGAAACAGAGAAGTACATAGATGAGACTTTCCAGGGCACTACAGAATGGCCCCACCCCCGCTCTGACAGCCTCTGTGCTGCTGAGGACGATGAAAGTCTCAGGGAAGGAGAACATCCAACTGGAGCAGAGGGAAACGATCCCATAGTTGGGACCCTCCTTCCAGTTCACGTTGTGGTATCCTCTCGCACTGAGTATGCCTATCTGGGGGAGGGAATTCCAGTTATTAGGAAGATACAACGCACAGTCAACCTGTGGAACTCTTTGCCAAAAGATGCTGTGAAGGCCACGACTATAACAGGGTTCAAAAAAGAACTAGCTAAATTTATGGAGTATAGGTCCATCAATGGCTATTAGCCAGGATAGGTAGGGATGGTGTCCCCAGCCTCTGTTTGCAAGAAGCTGGGAATGAGCAACAGGGAAAGGATGATTATCTGTTCTGTTCATTCCCTCTGGGGCACCTGGCATTGGCCACTTTCAGGAGACAGGATACTGGACTAGACAGAATTTTGGTCTGACCCAGGATGGCTGCTCTTATGTTCTTATGATGTTAAGAGCCTAAATACCTCAATCTCTGAGCCTTCGTTCCCCATCTATAAAATGGAGTAATAGCACTGTCCTACCTCACACAGGAGTGTTTTAAGGATAAGTACATTACATACTATGCAGTACTCAGATACTACAGTATTGTAGTACCTGAGATAGATCGCTGTCCCATCTATGGAATGGGGACAATAATACCTTCCAACATCTCAAGGCTATCACAGGGATAAATTAAATTAATATCTGTGAAGCTGTAGTGGGGCAGCTGCCCCACTCCAGGAAAAAAGGCTTAAAACAGCCCAGGAAAGGGTTGTGGCTGGGAGCAAGCAGCTCACAGGCTGAGTAGGGAAAAGCTGGGCTGATTGGGAAGCAGGCTCAGCTGGGTGGCCATGCCCCAAACAGACCAGGCCCTTATAAAATGGCTAAGAGGCAGGGGCCTGAGAAGAGAGTCTCCTCTGTCTGCAGAGGTCGACAGGCCTGGCTGCAGGGAGCTTGACAGAGTACCTAGAGGGAAGCAGGGCTGGGGCAAGGCAGGAGGAGCTGAGGAAGCTCTAGCCTAGAAACCCCCAGGCTGCGGGGCCTAGGGGAAGGCTCAGTAAGGGGTATTAGGGTTGCAGGGGGCAGCCCATGGCTACTGAGGTAGAAGCAGCAGGCCAAACCCTCCTTGCCAGTAATGAGTGGCAATTACACTGCAGTCTGCCCCAGTGAATGGGGGCAAGTGATGACTGGCAGTTGCCTAGACTGAGGCAAAGTGGGAATAGAGGGTGGGGGTTCCCCAGGGAGGGGAGACCCTAAGACCTGAGGAGGTACTGCAGGGGTGCAGCACCCAAGGGATGAAGGCACCGGGGTCTGGGAGGGACTCTGGGCCAGTAGCAAGCGGGACTACGGCCTGCAGAGGGCGCTCCGGTGTCTGGACTGAGCTAAATCCCGGACAGACCAGCAGGAGGCACCGCAGGGCTGAGTCACTGCCCTGCTACAGAAGCATTTCAGAGATGAAAAATGTCATTAGAGCTGAGAGAGTCTTTCAAAATCATAGCATCACAGAACTGGAAGGGACCTCGAGACCTAACCCAGTCCCCTGAACTCAAGGCAGGAATAAGTATTATCTAGACCATCCCTGACAGGTGTTTGTCCAACCTGCTCTTAACAATCTGGAGATTCCACAACCTCCCTAGGCAATTTATTCCAATGCTTAAAATGAAGGACTGAAGAATATCTGATTCAATTTTAATGTATTTGAGGGTTTAGGGAGTTGCTTTTTGTTTTTTGAACAAACCCCAAATTCAGGCCACAGTTTTATTAAGGTTTAACATCTTGAGACAATATGGGATATCAGAAGGAAACCATACAAAATAACTGTTCCTTATGATTTCCTCCCCAAACCAGCAGAACTCATAGAGCATGAAGCCAGATGAAACAAAATCAAAGGAAAGTCTTCACATATCCCTGAAAACTGCAACTACGAAGTTCTGGCCAATCCTGTTCACAATCTTATACCGTACTCACCATCATAGAACGTGAACCCCTTTGGAATAAAGAGACTTTGCTCAGATATCAAATTCCAAAAAGATGTATGAAACCTCTTAAAAGAACTATACAGTTTAAAAATTAGTTATATATTAGTGTATGTTGTTAGCTATGTTAATATTCAGATAGTGCTAGAACGCAGGCGTAAACATTCAAACAAACGTTCACCCACTTGCCACTGATGGGCGTGTTTGCCTGGCCAAAGCTTATGGACTGCAATCACTAGCACAGAATAATAGGTTCACTTTATCCATGCAAAGGTAAAGTTCGCAGCTATTCACCTAGCCTGCTCCTGTTACAGCTTTTCTGCAGTCCACATGGAGCAAGCAGAACCCTTGCCCAGCTGTGGTCTCCAGTACAACCCTGATGCAGAGCTTAAGTCCTGAGGTAGTTTTTGTATTGGATTTCTGCTCATTGGGTAAATTTCTCTACATGGAGATGCAATGATTTGCTCGGTCCAGATGTCTGGAATTCCAGTTCAGCACCTTTTCTAAAAGACAAGTTTGTGCCCGGCGCCCCCTGGAGGCATCACCCCAGAGCCCGGCTCCCCCCGAATCTCACATCCAACGCTCACAGGCGGTGCCACTTTCCCTCCTGCAGCCCGACCGTTACAAAGCATGGTTTTATAGAGAAATGCAGAAGTGCCGAACCAGATTTAAAAACAAACAAAGAAAAAAGTTTTTGTAATGCATATTTAAGACAGCTGAATTTTCACTTTTAACTGAGGGGTTACAGACAAGAAGCAACTCCCCTCCACCCCTAACCTGGCCCAGTCACGGTCAATGCCCAATGCAAAAACAACCTATCCTTCCTCTCCTGCTAAAACCTCCCCTCATCCAGTGTTAATGGTAAAACTCCCCTCAACTCAGGGTGTTAGTTTGAGCCCATTGTCCTTTACATGACTTATGTGAATAATTTCCTTCTGCAGTTCTCTGAACAATAATCCCATAACATCAGGATTTATTTCTTCTCACATTTTAGGAAGTATATTCTGACACCACAGACCTAAGGGTCCCTTGGAGGGCTCCAGAAAACCTTATCGTGGTATTAAATCTTCATAGAGGAAACAAACCCATCAAGTAAGATATATAGAGACTAACTTTTAAAGCCCTAGTCATATTTTTATTCTATAAATAGTAGATTTGCATGCTCTGTTCCTCTGAGATCAGCTAAACTTAAGAACCCTGGCATTTCCCATACTGCCAGACAAACGAGTGCTTGGGTGGACATTAGAGACTTATGTTCATCATTAGAAACAAGCCCCGTACAGACCAGGACCAACTCAAAGCAGCACCAGACTCTACCAGGACAACCGATGCAAAACCTGCAGACATCTCTCCACTGTTGCAATAATCAACATCCCCCCTCAACAATCCACCTTTCAAGATCAATGGGTCCTACACATGCCTCTCTGAGCATGAGGTGTACCTCATCCAGGACACAAAATTCCACAATAACAACGATCTTGGTGGTGAAACCAGACAATAACAACACTCTCAAATGAACTGAGACACAAAAATGATAAAAGACAAAAACATCACATCATCCATGGGCAAAGACTTTTTATAAAACAATCCCCCCACATCTGACCTCTGAGCGTATGTCTAGACAGAGATAAAAAATAAACAAACTCACGGCTCACCCAAGGTTCGGGTTCCCAGCCTGAAAACCTGCAGTGTAGAGATTCGGCCTCGGTCTAGAGCCCAAACATCTACATAGCAATTTCTAGCATCAAGCCCAAGTCAGCTGACCCGAGCCAGCTGCAGCCATCTTGTCATTCAGAAGTGAAGGCATGAAAATATGCAAGCCTTGGCATGTCTAAATAACACATGCTAATGACAGGTCTCTGCACATAATTACAGTAAGTCTGAAATTTACATTAAATCTGAAATTTACAGTAAATCTGAAATTTAAGCCTATGCTCTTGCATCTCTGGTCTCCAAAATAGAGTACCTCTAATCCCTGATTCAGAAAAACAAGTCTATTCAGGTCAATATTTAAACTTACACGTAAACTGACGTGTGATTAAGTTGCACTGAAGTCAAAGGGATTTAAGAACATTCTTAAAGTTAAGCACAGTTTATGTGCTTTCCTGAATTGGGACCCTAAAAAGTATGTGTATGACTTTTAGTCAAACTACAAGTATGAGTGACTTCAGGAATGCATGACATGCTTTTTGCAGCTCTAGTCAAAGACAATAAAATTTCTTCTCTGAGATCTCTAGAAGATAATTTAGCGACTACAAAACTAGTTAGGATTATCCATTCCTAGGACATACAAGTTGTTTTAAGAACAGTATTTTAGTCGTTCTAAAAAGATGTATTTACTAGATTACCAATTTGAGAAGGTAGGGTTATTTCTTAACTATATTCCAGGACTGTTATAGCAAAAGACGACCTTGGACAATGTGAAATGGACTATTTCTGTACAAGAGAGCTGTGAATGAACTTTATTTGATGCACCAATCTGATTAAAATGCTAGAGAAATTATGCAAATTTATTGTTGCAAATCAACTGTTTGTGATTACATGAAGCTACCTCATCTTATTCTGTCCTCAAACCAAACATGCATATCTCAAAAAAGTGGAATATTTGACATGTTATAAGGTCTTTCAGCAATTTTTGCTAAAATGCTCATCAGCGATCCCCCAAAGATTATGGGACAGAACCTCAATAGCTGTCAATTGGAACAGTTCTATTGACTTTGATGGAGCTATGCTGATTTACGTCACCTGAGAACATGGCCTTATACCCTCGGAGATAAAAGTCTTCTCTATTTGAAATGGCAGATTTCCTGCTAAGAGGTTTAATGATAAGTGACATGTAGAATGCACCCCCCCAACACACACACACACTTTTTGTTTGTTTGTTTTGCATTCTGCTATTTGTAACACTGGATTTGCCATCCTATAACTGGAGCAAGTTTATGGGATATAATTTATTCTGCACCCTTTGTTGGGGGGAAAAACAACCTTTCTGAGCATGTTTAATAGGGAGTTGTCTGCTTATATGTGATTTTCAGCTGACTCCGTGATACAACTGCAAAATCTAGCACTCGGGACATCATGTGGATTTGTGACAATCCCTGGAAGACTTATGGTGTTCATAAACCAGCATATGGATTAGCATTCATCTATAGATGTCATTTATTTCAATCAGCAACAGAAAGAATATGGATAATATTCTTAAGGTAACTAATCCAAGTTTAATTCATTAGTAGTTACTAATACATACTAGAAATATACTTCATTTTATTTATTGACATCAAAAAACATGGACCAGTTTCTCTAGTGCAAAGAAAGTGTAAAATGCTCCTAAATTAGAGTGGTAACAGTTTACATCCACTTTACACCCATTTAAGTGACTACACAAGGTGCAGAGCAATGCAGGATCTGGTCCCATATGTGTGACAGCACAACAGACAGGACATGAAAACAGATACATCTTGTAAATTATAAAACCAAGAGTATTTAAGGTCCTCAGGGTGCTGGTACCCATTCCAGCCTAGAACTCTCCCTACAACCCGGGGCATGTTCAGTAGATGGCCATTGCCTAAAATCTTGCTCTCTGTGGTGGTTCACTAAGGATTTGGTAGCCTTTGGCATATGTTTCTGCATATACTATTACAGTGGAGGAGTCACTAGCTGGTGGATGCACCAGACAGCACTGTAGGAAGTTCATCACCACAGAGGAAACAGAGGCTCAGAGGTGATATCACAGGACAGAAACAGAGCCTGGACTAGACCACTGGCCTCCTAAATTCCAGTCCAGAGCCTTACGCACTAACCCAAACAATACCTCCAGTTTGAGAGAGATCTTTCTCCTTGGCATTGGGGATAGCAATGGAGGGAAGAGCGAAAGAATCCTCTTTTGACTGTGGCACACTACACAGAATCAACATCCGCCTAAGGCACAGTGTGGTTTCCACAACCCTAGTACTTCCAGCAAAAGTGAAGAGACAATCTAGATCTCAGACCTCTCCACACCACCCGCCCCAGATGGCTGTGCAAGAATCTCTTGCTAAGCTGGACTCCACGAATGCAAGGCATGTGCCTCCAATGAAGAGTCCCCCCTGCATTCTGCCCCGTCATAAAATGGAACTGCCCTGAATCTACTGCCTAGGGCCCCTCTGCACAGGCAGAAATGGAACAGGACGAGTCGTTTATTGGCAACCACAGCTATTATTTGGCTGGCAGAGGAATGAAAAGGAGCCTTGTCCCCATTTCGACAGCTTAAAGGAAGGTCATGGCAGAGCTGGATTCACACAAATGAACAAGCAAAGAGAAATTCCTTCTAAGAGGCTATTTCACTTTGGGAAAGAGCCACAATATGATTCGAAGCTGGAATTTGCAGACATCCTGGCAGGCACTGTAAATGCCATGCACTCCTGTAGCTGGTTCACTGTCATGGTGATTGCCTCCAAGGATAAATCTGCTCTGTTGCAAACCTTTGCTGTATTGTCCAAGTTTGTGACCTGGAACCAGTCAGATCAGTAGTGCAACTCAGACAGAAAAGCACTTAAGAGTTAATGTATATGAGAAAATGACAGAACTCGTGGGGGATGTGGGGGTGGATTTTCAACTTTGCTAATCATCTGCAAAAAGAATTTGGGCTTCAAATGTTCAGTGAGCCATAGTTTGTCTGGTTTTCACAGAAAACTGATCTAAATATTCCCAAAACAATTTATTCTGTATGATGACAAATACAGGCATGCTATGTAAAGAATACGGCCAATACAGAACAGCTAGTCTTAAATCTGACTCATGGAAAGTGAACCATGTTAAATCAGGCTACCCCAGTTTTAACTAATGAATCACGCAGTTTAAGACAGATGTCAGAAAAAGGTGCCTGTAAGGTTGGCATGGGGGTTTTTTAGACATGTTTGTGTCTGAAAGAATGAGCTGTATGGGAAGAGTCTTCAAGGTGGCTCCATTTATTTCTACTGTGGACTACTTTGCAAATCTGGCTTTGTTTAAAACTCTCTCCATATTGGGAATTTGGCCTTATGAGCGGCTTAATTTAACTGAGACGTGTTTTCAGACATTATAATTTGGTTGTACAGAGGACAACCCAAATCACAGAACATGATGCTGCAAACAGGTGAGACCTAGGTGAGACCTACTGTCTTTAATTATAACATCCCTCTGAGGCAGCCAGAGAACTCACAGGAGGGCTGCCTCTCTTAGAGCCCTATGTAGTTCAGAAGCTTGTCTCTCACCACCAGAAGGTGGTCCAGTAAAAGATATTACCTCACCCACCTCCATCTCTCCCTTAGGGCTGCTTGACAGCAGCAACATGCCCAAAGATTTCTTTCACTTTCCATTCCCTTGTCCCCTGTCTGACCCAAAACACCTGTAACCCAACTAGGGAAGGAAAACACCCCACAATAAAGCCACAAAAGGTGCCTTGATTCTCCATTTCAAGGCCAGAAGGGACCAGTATGATCATAGACTCGGAGGACCACTGGTTGAAAATCACTGTATTATTACATAAATATGTATGTAAATTTACATAAATTTATGTATTATTACATAAATACTGGCTTTTGGCTAATGCAACGCAACAAACAGATACAAGTACCAATGAAATTGCCAAATTTTTCGTAGCCCACCCATAGATTGTTTCCAGACTTGTCCAGCTGCGACAGCAATAGCATTTAGAAGTAGATTTGTGATCACTCAGTCAATAGACCAGGATAGATAGCACACTATAATACTACACAAAGATATTAATAGTCTGTGGCAGGGAACAGCAGCCAGCAGAGTCCTCGGCCCACGCGGCTTCCCGCAGCCCCCATGGACCTGGAATGGCAAACTGAGGCTAGCGGAGCTGCGATCGGCTGAACGTGTGGACGTGGCAGGTAAGCAAACTGTCCCGGCCTGCCAACAGATTTCCCTGATAGGCCGTGTGCCAAAGACTGCCGATCCCTGGTCTATGTTCTACTTAGAATCTCTTTCTTGCTGGGGATTTGATCTCACACATACTGGATGAGAATCTAGAGAATCTAATGAAAAACTAGTTGCTGGAACTGAAGGCGCAGGAACTGGGGAAGAAGTCTCCTCTTCTCTAAAAACAGTTGCAGAAACAGGCCAGAAAATTATTTTTGGCTGTGCAGGTGCCACTCTGATGGTATCTGTCCCCACTAGCTATATTTCATGAAGATAGCGATTGGAGTGATAGACGTATAGGCCAGGTCTTGAATCAAGTGATTGAAGTGTCTTTGGATATGTAATAAGTGGGACTGCAGTAGAAGTATCTGAGATAGCTTTGATCTAGCTAACTTGAATAACAATAACAGTGAAGTCGTGGGAGCAGGGGCTGTACAACCCCGCTCAGGACCCTAGGTAAGTACATGAGCGGCCAGCCCACGCTGCCCTGGTTTCATTCCTATTGCTATTTGAGCTAGCTAAGTTAAAGCTGGCACTTCTCACCATAGTGGAGACTACCTCTATGAGCTGCCAGTGTTCTCAGTATGCAACAATATCTTGGAATCTATGCATTTAGTATTCGTGCAAACAGACTCATTCAAGGACACTCCACCATAAGACATATTCATCTGAAAAGTCAGGCCCAGTCATAACCATGCTCAGTAGTGGAGGCTGTAAATGATTTTACATGATTTTAAATGATTTTACATGATTTTAAATGATTTACATGATTTTACATGATTTTACATGATTTTACATGATTTTACATGATTTTACATGATTTTAAGTGCTGGCCAGCACTTTGGAGCTGATTTATACTAAGTCCAACACAAAAATGTAATTCACAGAAAGTGAACAGGCTAGCATTACCATGTTACTCACAGAGAGAGAAGAGGCTAGAGTCACTCTGACCTGGGTAGGTTGAACTAAAGAAGTCTTATCAACGAGCCTTTATACCTTAACACAGGGGTAGGAAAACTTTTTGGCCCGAGGGCCACATTGGAGTTCAAAACTTGTACAGAGGGCCAGGTCAGCGAAGGCTGTGCCTCCCCAAACAGCCTAGCCCCGCCCCCATGTGACCCCCTCCCGCTTTATGCCCCCCTCAGAATCCCAGACCCATCCAACACCCCCCACTCCTTGTCCCCTGATTGCCCTCTCCCGAGACCCCCCACCCTAACCACTACCATCAGGACCCCACCCTCTAGCTAAACCCCTCTGCTCCTTGTCCCCTGACAGCCCCCTCCACACA
Source organism: Sternotherus odoratus (assembly GCA_032164245.1). NCBI lineage: Eukaryota > Metazoa > Chordata > Testudines > Kinosternidae > Sternotherus > Sternotherus odoratus. Next base: position 281,835,031 of record JAVMKO010000001.1, on the reverse strand, counting down.
CTAACTGCCCCCTGAAAACCCCACCCCCTTCTTAACTCCCCCTGCTCCGTCTCAACTGCCCCAACCCCTATCCACACCCTCACCCTTTAACAGATCCCCCTCCCCCCAGGACTCCCATGGACTATCCAACCTCCGCCCTGTTCCCCGTCCTCTGCCCGTCCCCTGCCCAGAAACTCCACCCATCCAACAGACCCTTGTTCCCTGACTGCCACTGGGACTCCCCGCCCCTTAAGTACCCCCCCCCCCCGGGTCCCGGCCCCCTTACCACGCTGGCAGCCAGGCCCGAACGAAACAGGATGATGCACTGCTCTCCTGGATGATGGAGAGCGGGGGAAGGCGCCCAGGGGAAGGCGCTGGGAACAGCCTCCCCCCGCCGGGAGCTCAGACGCATGCGCTGAGGTCCGGGAGAACGGGGGAAGGCGCTGGCAGGGAAGATAGGGGGAGGGGCTCATCTCCTCCGGCGGGGGGAACAGCTCCTGGCCCCTCCCCTGCTCCCCCGGAGCCTCAGCTGCACTTCCAGCGGGGGGAGGCTGCTTCTGGCTCCTCCCCCACTCTTCCAGAGCCTCAGCGGCGCGCGCCTGAGCTTCCGGCAGGGGGAGGCTAGCGGCACGCTTCTGAGGCTTTGGGAGAGCTGGGGAAAGCGCCTGGGGGAAGGCACTGGGAGCAGCCTCCCCCGCCGGAGCTCAGGTGCCCAACGCTGGGGCTCTGGGAGGGTGGGGGAGGAGCGGAGAGCAGCCTCCCTTGCTGAGCCCTGGTGGGCCAGTCAGGACTGGCTCGCAGGCCGGATCTGGCCTGCGGGCCGTAGTTTGCCCACTCCTATCTTAACAGCATGTGGATTTTTAATGCTAGCTACAAGTCAGTTTTGGAGAATGTATGGTCGGTGGCACATGCTTCAACTAAAGTCAACATCAGAAGGCTGATGTGACATTACACTCAATATCCGTCATAGTAACATTATTATGATATGATTATAGCATAATTAGGATGCATTTTGAACAAGATGGATTATCTAAGGTATGATAGGAAAAGTTATGATTTGCTGAATAGGATTATCCTATTTGTATGCATGTATCATTTTTGTATCTAAAGTTATAAATATTGACTATAGATCTGTATTTCAAATGGGCTTACTCTAGAAAACACCCACAGCCGGCCTTTCAGATACAACATAGATGAAGCCAGACAGTGCTAATGCTTCATCAATGAAGATAATGGGCTGTGCAATAGTTTATCCTTCCTGTACACATTTTGGCCAGCTTGTAAATAATGGCTGCCATGACTCTGCAAGGGCATGTGACCAGACCACATGACTCTGACCTCCATTTTGGGTACCTGTATTATTTTACAAACTGGTTTGGGAACAAAATTTGAAACAAAGGGTTCCCGCCATATGGAAAAGCTATATAAGCCCGGGAGTGACACCCCCAACTCAACACATGTCACTGGATTTCTGTGCCTCAAAGAAAGGAGATTTTTTTTCTGTCTCTCCTTTGATATTTCAGCCATGTTACGTCTGGAACTTGTTCACTGGAGCTAAGTACGCTCTAGAAAGGACTGAAAGAAAACATCTCCTTCTGCTTTTTCTGAGAATGGCAGAATGAAACTGTGAACCTGGGGAGGAAGGGATGGTGCCTAAAAGTCTGCAATGCCAATAGCAGTCCTGCCTTCTCACTGTCAGATGAAGGAGCAAAGCCCATACGTGTGACTAACCTGGCCCCAGTCTGAATGGAGCCTCCGTCTGAAATGCAATGCCAAAGGGACAGTCTCCATCACACATCAGGTACTGGTTCGGACTGTAAAGCAGGGCAACAGAAATACCTCAACATTATCAGATGTGTAAAGTTAGGGAGCAGCATCAGCTCCAGCTCTAGCTTGCATAGTTTAAAAAAAATAAGAATAAAAAGCTTCCCTTTTCCACCTTTTACTCTCCTTCCATTATGACCCAAATTAAAACAGAGAGACACAGTGTGCTGTGAGCAAGTTAAAGAAGAGAGGTGATGGATTATGGAATGTACCCATTCTTGCTAAAGGAATCAAGTTACTGCTCCACCTGTTCCAATTAAACCATGTTCTGCATGCTAGGGAACAGCAGAAGGAGAACACTGGATGAGCAGTTTTAACAACCTTAATGAAGAAAAGAATTATGGTGTTGCCATTTAAAAGCTGGACAGGGACTCCAGAGGCCAGGGTTCAATTCTCAACTCTACCACAGTTTCCCTTTGTGACCTTGAGCAAGTCATTCGATGCCTCCGTTCCCCATCTGTAAAATCCTTCCCTTGGTCTGTCTTCTCTAAGTAGATCACAAGCTTTCTGGGGCAGGGATTGTCCCTTACTATGCATGTGTACGGCACATGGCATAGTTGGGTCTCAATCTCAGTTAGGACTTTTAGGGGCTACAGTAATCAGTGTCGATATACTGTTACGCTGAAGTGTTGAACTACTGAAACCTCTCTAGCATAAAATTTAGGAAATCCTTGCTGGATACTAACGTGGGCAGCCCTTTGGCTCCCAATCTTTTTGAATTTAGAATGGAATCACCCGTTTTAGTGTCAGCTACTCCAAATCCCTGATCCCTGGACCAGCTTGGAAACTGCACCCCCACCCCAGAGCCTTGCATAAAACGGAAGATAATGAAGCCACTTTACGTGATAATTCAGCTTCGCCATAATGCCGAGGTGCCAGGGCAACGGGCATATCGGAAATTGATTCAGATCATCATAACAGGCACGCAATGGACCACCACCACAACAGGCAATTATATAACAGCCTTGTTGGCGGTCTCAGTAGCAAAACCAAATGGGCCATGGATCTCTCCCATCAGAGGTGGTGCTTCCAGGCTACAGATGAGGCATGCTGGCATGACATTTTTGAAGAGCTTGCTCTATTTCCATATGGGCTAGAACAGAGGACGTCAGTCTGCAAAGTCGTCAATACAGGACTAAAGTCAGACCAAAACAACTGCCCCTCTTTGTGAAAGACAATGTTGAATTCTAAATAGAAAGGGGAGCACCACTAAAAGGTAGAGGGGGTCCAAGCAGTCCTAAATGTTTGGAAAGTTCTGCCCTGATCCAAACCTGGCTCCTAGCTCTACAATAGTATGAATCAAAACCTCAGATCTGAAGCACTCCAACCTTTAGCTCAGTTCCACAACTGAAATTTGGTTATCAGTGACTGATCCTGGTGCAGAATAAAGCTTAACACAGGCCACATTCCTTGTGAAGACATACCAAAATGGGGCACATTTCCTTTAGTCCTGTAAAAATAAGCTACATCGGACCTCCACAATCTAGTCGACATAATTAAATTAGCACAACTACTTCATACAGTATACTTAATGATATTTAGGGTAGATGCAAGTTTATGTATTAGCTAAGCTACATATTATAGCCTGTAAAAGATTGTGGCTTAATTTGACTCCTTAGTGGGTTTAACTGAGACCACATGAAAGGACCCTGTATCTTCTACAGCTCTTTACATTTGTAAAATGTAAGGATATATGCCTCAAGGCATAGAGCCAAGCACCATGAGCCAACACAAGAAGTGATGCCAACGTATTGCATAAAAAGCTACTTCTCTTCTAATATTGCAATGAATATTTTAAATGGGAATCCCTCTTCTGAAGTCATTCATCAGTAAAAAGGAAACAATCATAAATGACTAGGATTGTGGTTTCATGCTGCTAGCAAATAATCATCTTTGTGGTTAAGCATCTATAAAATGAGGAAATTCAATACCCATGAGTGGAAGACCTAGAACCGAGACTGAAAGAAACAAAAGAAAAAAGATTTCTACAAAACTCTCCATAAACTCTCCAAACTATTAGCCCCAATATGTCCTTTCACTCATGCAGTTAAAATCAGGAGCAATTTTGCTGACAACAGTGGAGTTGAACCATCTTAAAACTGGTGAAAATGAGAGCATCAGCCTATAAATGTGTAATATTTTTTTGAAGGGGAAAAGAAAGGGGAGGAAAATTTTGATCCAACGGTACCAAAAAGAGTGAAAGCAATGCTTTGGAAATCTGAACGGACCTTTTACAGCACCAGCATTATTGTGTTTGAAACACACATAACTGCTGATGTTTGCTATTACTAAAGAGCCTTAAGAGATGGCTCCAGGCATTAAGCATTAAACTGCATGACAGAATGCATAAATGTCACCCTCCCAATCACAGAGAAACTGCTGAGCCATTAACATGTGTAGGGAGATGTTCTGGAGACTAAAGGCACTATTTCCAGGTGTGACTACTATTCTGGGTGCCTCTATTCTGAAGTTCCCAACCTGCGACACCTTAAATGGGCTTGATTTTCATAGTATTCAGAGCATCAGCCCTCTGAAAATCAGGTGCCTTTAAGGAATTTCAAGTTGGGCACCCAGAAATGGAGGCACCCAAAAATCACTAGCTCCTTTTGGAAATCTTGGCCAAAAATATATATTTACACAGAAATATAGGACTCACATGATGAATCTGTGTAACGCAGAGAGAAGAATATCTCATATCCTAATTAAAAGTAAGTAATACACAATTTTTTTAAAAAAGAAAAATGCCTTGAACATTTTTGTTACCTTATTAGGCAAGTCCCTACTAAAGTGCATAAGGAGCCTGTCGCCCTGACCCAAAAGACTGTAAAACTCTGCATAAGAGAAAGTTACTTTACCATCTCTTCTGCTACAGATCTAAACTAATCTATCAGCTAGATATTTGTACTCCCTCGAAGTAAGTGGAAAGATTCCCATTGATCTGAACAAGCTCTGGACAAGGCCCTGTGGGATTTCAGAAGCCTTGGCACCCAGGCTGCAATAAAAGAATTAATCCATGTTTATTTTGTTTTACTCCACTGGGGTTTGGTTCTGAAAAGTGATAGGAAATACTCATCTGAAGTAAGGAAATTGGGCACACAGGGATCCAAGTAGAAGAGTTTTTGAATGCCACACCAAACAGCACTTTGGGAGTGATTGTTCAATGCTCCAAAAGGGACCTAGGGAAATAAATATTCTTAAATCCGCTTAATAGAGAGCATATTGACAAAAGTTGTACAAAGGTAGCGCAGAGCCAATGGGGAGGATGATGTACCCTATTCAAGGATGGTGCAACTTCTTTTCTATTGTGAGATTCTGGGAAGCTCCTAAAATAATTTGCTGAGCTGGACAGCAGGATTCCTCCAGAGGACTGCAGAAGCTGAGCAGCCTCTTCCTCACCCCTATGGAAACTTGGAATTTTGAGCAAGACAAAATGAGGGCAGGGTTACAAATACAGGGAATGTTCATATTAAAAAAGAAAAATGTGTTTTCAAGTAGCAAAATGTTTCAATCATTGGGGCAGGCTAGAGGAAGACCCACAGGATCAATGACTGCATGGATCCATTGATTTCAACAGGCTGTACAAGCGGCACTGAAGCCTTTGACTCCTGATGCGACTTAGAAGGTAAAATAGCAGCCACAGTAGGGTAGGCAGCGGAGCAGCTCCGAGCCCCAGGCTGTGATATGGATTTTGACTCTCCAAATCCACGTACGAGTTTCACGCCTTATCCCTTCCACTGGTGGGGGGGGGGGGATTATATTGCACAAATTACTCCACCTCTTTACGAAATGCCATCTCATTTACCTTACTTGGCCAGGATCTAGTGTACACTGTGGCTGCAACAGAGACAGATGGGAGTTTTGCCAGAGACTTCAATGGGAGCAGGTACTGGGCTTCTACCCCAGCCTTAACACCGGGCATTAATCCAAGCAGCAACATATTAAACTTTTGGGGGGTTGTTGTTTTTTTTAAGAGGTACCAATAAAGATCCAAAGCCATCCTTCTGTGCCTATACCCTCCAGCCTTCATCTATTGGCATTGCTTGCTGCATTATGTCCAATACTTACATTGTAAGCTCCCCTGTGTATCACTTTCACTGGTCTATTAAGTATCATGCACATTATAAAACAACAAGAAGAAGAGATTATTATTATAATGATTATTATGATTATTATGTAAAAGAATAAGAAAAGCTGGCAAAACTCACACTGAAATCATTAATGCTTGGTACCTACAAGTAGGTCAGACAGGAGCAGGGGGAAAAAATTACTAAATCAATATATTGCCTACATACCCTTAAGCCTCATCCCATGTCTAGCATTATATTGCAGTGAAAAAAGCTTTCTAAGCAAAGAAGCAGCCCAAGGCAGAACAATGACCTAGAAAGACATCTGGAAACTACTGTCCCCTGCCTAAGATGGACAGAGGAGACTATTAAAAGTCTAGATGTTTCAAGTCCTGATTATGCAATAAAACACCCAGGAATAGCATCTACTCTAGTGTAATTGAAAAGCTATTGAAATACATCTGGGGCAATAAAAATCAGAGCTAATGTCAAAATAGCAATTTAATATGAAGGAATATTTTAAGTAGTATATATTATGTTACATAAGAACAGCCATACTGGGTTAGACCAATGGTTCATCTAGCCCAGTATCCTGTCTTCTGACAGAGGCCAGTGCCAGAGGACTCCAACGGGATGAACAAAACAGGGCAACCAACTGTCAAGTGATTCATCCCCTCTCGTCCAGTCCCAGCATCTGTCAGTTACAGGCTTAGGGACTCCCAGCGCATGGGGTTGCATCCCTGACTATCTTAGCTAATAGACATTGATGGAGCTATCCTATAGCCTGTTAATATCACCCTACTTCAGTACAGAATGCATTATACATAAGAGAAAGTTATCTTAACCATCTCTTCTGCTGCAGATCTAAACTAATCTATCAACTAGATATTTATACTCAGCCTAAAATACATAACACTGTATTTGAATATAAATGAATTATTTACATTGACTGAGAAACCATATCTGCCTCACACAATCTTGAGATTTGCTTCTTGAAATGGGTGCCATCACTGTAATAGAACTCATAGAATTTATATAGTGCTTTACATCCTGCAGGCACTGTGCAAATATTGCTAAGAAATCCTATTCATTTTTATTTCCGTCAACTTCAATACAGGCAAAACAATCAAAAGATATTTTCTATTGAATATTTAAATGAAATGGGTCTGATTCTGGCCTTTTCGCACTTACAATGGGGTAAATCAGTCACAATAAGAAGATGAAATATGCCCATTCTCTCCAGCTGTACCATCTCACTCATCCTACACCACTGTTAGACTTCACAACAAATCACAAACATAGTAGAAGACTGAAAAAAGAACTTACTTATGGACTAAACTAAAAAAAACTGATGCAATGTCTTTGTTTAAGTTTATTTCACCAAACAGACACAAGTTTGTGCCTAATTGCACATAAAGATTTTCAGTGCTATTTTGTTCACATTTGAATGAGCAAAATAGAATGGATTTTTTTTACTATTATTATCATTTCCCACTAATGGAAGTTAGAAAATAGGTTCCTATTATCATTTTCTCAACAGTAGACAAAATTAAATATGCATAAAGTGCTGAGAGACATAACAATCATTTTATATTCACAGGTAACCTCTTACATGAATGGTAAGCTCTATAGAAGGAATTTTCAATGTGAATGAGAGAGAACACTCACGCACCAAAAATAAATAAATGGGAAACTACTTCAAATGCAATAACTCAAAGTAAATGGATTTCTTACCATTGTGAGTGTAAATGGATGGCTTTCTAATGCTGACACTCTTGGACAGTGCAGAATAATGTACTGAAATAAATCACCCAGAGAAAAACGAATGGTAAAAAAAGATATGTTCAAAACATTCAGTTATGGCTGCTGCTAACGATATCCCAAAGTTAAAAGCATCCCTCAACCCTGGTATAAGAGAAGCCGTAGTTTTATGTGCTGTGAGTCAACTCACCTGACCAGCCCTTGCTTTAAAGTTTTCTTTCCTCATTCGTAGTTCAAGGACATTAGAGGGATGGCTTATCACTGAAGTTACCATGACTGGTTTATAACTGCGGATATAGCGGTAGAGCCTTTCTGCACAATACAAGCACAAAGGTCCAGAAATCCAAAGCCAAGTCTGCAGAAGAAAAACAAAAATATTACTCCAAGGAATGTTTTTCTTTTTTTATTTCAAAATAACATGACTCCTTATACAGCCTACTTCTACCATCCTTATGTTGACTAACGTCTTGACTAAATGTCTACACTTACGCTGCATCTGAAATACAGGCACTACACATGTAGCCACCAGGCCGCAGTGAAAGGCCGGCTGTGTCCACACGTGCCACTGTGGTGTGTAGGTCAAAATGTGGTGATTAGACTAGACTCACATTTAACCTTATGATTTTGTGATTCTACATGTCGCAGTGAAAGGCTCCAATGAAGCGGTAGGACACTACACTGCTAAAAATAGCAGGGTTGTCACAGGAGGCACCGTGTGGGCGTGAAGAGAGCCGTGTAGAGTATATACCCAGGGGGTTCGGGCAGGTAGGGCTGAACACTACACTAGTCTACTCGACTAAGCTGTATCTCACCATGCTAGGTGAGCATGCAATGTCAGTACTCTTACATGTCACCATGCCAGCTTTAGAATCATAGAAGATTAGGGTGGGAAGAGACCTCAGGAAGTCAACTAGTTCAATCCCCTGCTCAAAGCAGGACCAACACCGACTAAATCATCCCAGCCAGGGCTTTGTCAAGCCTGATTCTAAGCACTCTAAGGAAGGAGATTCCACCACCTCCCTAGGTAACCCATTCCAGTGCTTCACCACCCTCCTAGTGAAAAAGATTTTCCTAATATCCAACCTAAACCTCCCTCGCTGCAACCTGAAACCATGACTCCTTGTTCTGTCATCTGCTACCACTGAGAACAGTCTAGACCCATCCTCTTTGGAACCCCCTTTCAGATAGTTGACGGCTGATATCAAATCCCCCCTCATTCTTCTCTTCTGAAGACTAAATAATCCCACTTCCCTCAGCCTCTGCTCATAAATCACTTGCTTCAGCCTCCTAATCATTTTTGTTGCCTTTTTTGGACTCTTCAGTTTTTCCATATCCTTCTTGTAATGTGGGGCCCAAAACTGGACACACTATTCCAGTTGAGGCCTCACCAATGCCGAATAGAGGGGAATGATCACGTCCCTTGATCTGCTGGCAGTGCCCCCTACTTATACAGCCCAAAATGCCATTAGCCTTCTTGGCAACAAGGGCACACTGTTGACTCATATCCAGCTTCTTATCCACTGTAACCTCTAGATCCCTTTCTGCAGAACTGCTGCCTAGCCACTCAGTCCCTAGTCTGTAGCAGTGCATAGGATTCTTCCATCCTAAGTTCAGGACTCTGCACTTGTCCTTGTTGAAGTAACAAAGAGTCCTGTGGCACCTTAAAGACTAACTAAAGTATTGAAGCATAAGCTTTCGTGGGCTAATACCCACTTCGTCAGATGCAAGCAGTGGAAGTGTCCAGGGGCAGGTATAAATAAGTAGGCAAGAACCAGGTAGGAGATAACAAAGTTAGTCTAATCAGGCTGAGCCAGCTTGTTATCTCAAATCAGGGAGGGAGAGGTATTCCTCTAGCAACTGAATTGGAGGTGTGAACTCTGAGAGAGGAGAAGCTGCTTTTGTAATTAGCAAGCCATTCAAAATCTTTGTTCAATCCCAGACTGATTGTATCAAATTTGCAAATGAATTGCAACTCTGAAGTTTCTCTTTGCAGTCTGGTTTTGAAGTTTTTTTGCTGCAATATGGTGACTTTTAAATCTGTAATTGTGTGTCCAGGCAGGTTGAAGTGTTCTCCTACAGGTTTTTGTATATTGCCATTCCTGATATCTGATTTGTGTCCATTTATCCTTTTTCGTAGGGACTGTCCAGTTTGGCCGATGTACATAGCAGAGGGACATTGGTGGCATATAATGGCATATATTACATTGGTAGATGTGAAAGTGAATGAACCAGTGATGGTGTGGCTGATCTGGTTAGGTCCTGTGATGGTGTTGCTGATGTAGATATGTGGGCAGAGTTGGCATCGAGGTTTGTTGCATGGATTGGTGCCTGAGTTGGAGTTATTATGTGTGCTGTTGCTGGTGAGAATCTGCTTAAGGTTGGCAGGTTGTCTGTGAGCCAGGACTGGCCTTCCTCCCAAGGCCTGTGAAAGTGAGGGATTATTGTCCAGGATGGGTTGTAGATCATTGATGATGCGTTGGAGAAGTTTTAACTGAGGACTGTAGGTGATGGCCAGTGGTGTTCTGTTGTTTTCTTTCTTGGGCTTGTCTTGCAGCAGCAGGCTTCTGGGTACACATCTGGCTCTGTTGATCTGTGTCCTTATTTCCTTGTGCGGGTATTGTAGTTTTGAGAAAGCTTGGTGAAGATCTTGAAGCTGTTGGTCTCTGTCTGAGGGGTTGGAGCAAATACGATTGTACCTCAGTGCTTGGCTGTAGACAATGGATTGTGTGGTATGTCCGGGATGGAAGCTGGTGGCATGAAGGTAGGCAGAGGCATGAAGGTAGGTTTTCGGTATAGGGTGGTGTTGATGTGGCCATCATTAATTTGCACCATGGTGTCTAGGAAGTGGACTTCCCGTGTAGACTGGTCCAGGCAGAGGTGGATGGTGGGGTGGAAGCTGTTGAAATCATGGTGGAATTCTTCCAGAGTTTCTTTCCCATGGGTCCAGATGATGAAGATGTCATCAATGTAGCGTAGATAGAGAAGAGGTGTGAGTGGATGAGAGTTGAGGAAGCGTTGTTCCAGGTCAGCCATAAAGATGTTGGCATACTGTGGGGCAATGCGGGTGCCAATAGCAGTGCCACTGGTCTGGAGGTATATATTGTCACCAAATTTGAAATAATTGTGTGTGAGGACAAAGTCATAGAGCTCAGCCACTACTTGTGCTGTGGCATCATCAGGGATACTATTCCTGACAGCTTGTATTCCATCTTTGTGTGGGATGTTAGTGTAGAGAGCCTCTACATCCATAGTGGCTAGGATGGTGTTTTCTGGAAGGTCACCAATGCATTGTAGTTTTCTCAGGAAGTCGGTGGTGTCACGGAGATAGCTGGGAGTGCTGGTGGCATAGGGTCTGAGTAGAGAGTCCACATATCCAGACAGTCCTTCAGTAAGAGTGCCAATGCCCGAGATGATGAGGCATCCAGGATTTCCAGGTTTGTGGATCTTGGGTAGTAGATAGAATAACCCTGGTCGAGGCTCTAAGGGTATGTTAATTTGTTCCTGTGTTAGTGCAGGGAGAGTCCTGTGTAGATGGTGCAGCTTCTTAGTATATTCCTCAGTGGGATCTGAGGGAAGTGGCCTGTAGAAATTGGTATTGGAGAGTTATCTGGTAGCCTCCTTTTGGTAATCTGTCCTTGTTGAACCTCATCAGATTTTCTTTTGGCCCAATCCTCTAATTTGTCTAGGTCCCTCTGTATCCTATCCCTACCCTGCAGCGTATCTACCACTCTTCTCATTTTACTATCATACGCAAACTTGCAGAGGGTGCAATCCACGCCATCCTCCAGATCATTAATGAAGATATTGAACAAAATCGGCCCCAGGACCGACCCTTGGGGCACGCCACTTGATACCGGCTACCAACTAGATCTGGAGCCATTGATCACTACCCATTACTTTGCAAGTAGTCCCAATGGAGAAGCAGATGACTTCGCCAATCATTAGGCTACAGAGTCATTCTAAATCTTTCTCTGGTCCAACTGATACTGAATTATACAATTATTTAATTAAAGAGGAACAACTTCAATAGGAGAGATTCCCACCTCAGCATGTCCCATAGCCCAGCAGTTAGAGCACTTGAGAGGTGATAGACCCCTGTTCAGATAGACTCCTTCCCTTCCTCACCCCAGCCGTTTTGTATGAACTTGCCTAAGCAGCCTGCTCCAGTAGGTGGCCTCTGAGCTCACCTATTGAACTGGGCCACACAACATAGGTGTTCGTCTGCCTATCTTCTCTGGTTGTGAATTGCTCTGGGGCTTAGGAAGGAAATAGGCACCCAGGCATCTAAAGGGAGCCAGCAGTACACATGTCCAGAGGCAGAAACACAGGTACTGAGGGAACTTTTAATGCAAAAAAACTTAGTCTCCGTGTGAATTGAGGCGCCTATGGTGCTCAGCATGAGTTTTGTGGATTGCAGTGGAGCACAACCTAGGTGCCTATGTCTTGGGTTTATGTATCTAAGGCCTGGGCTACACTGGGGGCAGGTGGGTCAACCTAAGATATGCAACTTCAGCTATGCAAATTGCGTAGCTGAAATCATAGTATCTTAGGTCAACTTACCTGGCCGTCCCCACGGTGGCGAGTCAACTACAGCCACTCCCCCATCAACTCCATTTCCTCCTCTTGCTGAGATGGAGTTCCGGAATCGATGGGGAGCGCATTCGGGGATCGATTTATCGCATCTAGATGAGACATGATAAATTGATCCCCGATACATCGAACACTACCCGCCAATCCGGCGGAAAGTATGGACGTACCCTAAGTAATTTTGTGAATCCCACCCTCACAGTCTAAACAGACAAAGGTGGGAGATAGGTGGGAGATAGGAAGTATTTTTCGTCTCATTTTTCAGATGGGATTTGACCACAGGGAGATTAAATGACTTGCTCTCGGTCACATAGTGTGTGCCTACAGTCTGCGGCCTTCAGCCTCCCAGGCTGGTTCGATAGATATGAGCTAGTGGAGCTCGTGCTGCTGCCCTAAAAATAGCTGTGTAGACACTGTGGCTCAGGCAGGAACTTGGGCTGTGAAGCTAGAGGGTGGGGGGACTTTAAAACCTGATAAGGTTTTAATATTTTCCATTATTAAAACTTCTGATCCAGAGAGTAATACTTAGTGGTTGTGGCTGACTGAATGATTTGGTATTGCCCATAAAACCGGATCATACAGACCTCTGGGAAGTGCGCCTGGAACTTGGGTTCCTCAGTGCAAATTCTCACAAAGTTATTTTGTACAAATGGTTCCGGTTCCGCTGGGAAAGGCTCAGGAGCGTAGTCAGGAAAAGGCTCTTCAAAAGTCCCTGGCACGGGAATATCCTCTTGGAGAGTTGTGTTAGGATGAAAGCAACCAGGAGGGTGTTCCTCTAAGTTAGTCTGGTATTTAAGCACTCCTCTACAGGAAACATACAAACAAAAAAGACTGAAACAGCAATCAAAATTAACCGACTTCTCTGAATTTGTAGAGGATTTTATAGGCCATCACAAAGCTGATCACAGGCTGATATTCCACAAGCATTTTTACTTTGTTTTACCTTCAGGAGTTTGACTCGTTCCAACAATAGATCCCTTTGTCACTAGAGTGGAGGTTCTGCAGCCCACCTGGCACACCTGATACTACTTGAGGGTAGGAGTAATTGTGTGGGCCTCAGAGAGAAATAAAATAGCTGCATTTGCAATTTATTCACACCAAAGCTATTTTCAGCCTATCTGTGTGTTACATAAACCCTTGTTTTAATGCAATCTTAAACACAAGTGGCCTAATAATACTGCAGAATTATAAACTGCAGAGAGCAGGTAATCATCAAGTGATCTATCCCCTGTTGCTCATTCGCAGCTTTTGGCAAACAGAGGCCAAGGACACCATTCCTACCCATCCTGACAAATAGCCATTAATGACCTATCCTCCATGAATTTATCTAGTTATTTTTTGAACCCTGTTATGGTCTTGGCCTTCATAACATCCTCTGGCAAGGAGTTCCACAGGTTGACTGTGTGTTGTATGAAGACATACTTCCTTTTGTTTGTTTTAAACCACCTGCCTATTAATTTAATTTGGTGACCCCTAGTTCTTGTGTTATAAGAAGTAGTAAACAACACTTCCTTACCTACTTTCTCTACACCAGTTATGAATTTATAGACTTCAATCATATCTCCCCTTAGCCGTCTCTTTTCCAAACTGAAAAGTCCCAGTCTTATTAATCTCTCCTCATACGGAAGCTGTTCCATACCAATCATTTTAGTTGCCCTTTTCTCAATTCCAATATATCTTTTTTGGCATGGTGTGACCACAGCTACACACAGTATTCAAGATGTGGACATACAATGGATTTATATAGAGGCAACATGATATCTTCTGTCCTATTATCTATCCCTTTCTTAATTATTCCCAGCATTCTGTTCACTTTTTTGACCGCTGCTGCACATTAAGTGGATGTTTCCAGAGAACTATCCACAATGATTCTAGGATCTCTTTCTTGAGTGGTAACACCTAATTTAGACCTCATCATCTTATATGTATAGTTGGGATTATGCTTTCCAATATGCATTATTTTGCATTTATCACCTTTAAAATTCATCTGCCATTTTGTTACCCAATCAACCAATTCTGGGAGATCCTTTTGTAGCTCTTTGCAGTATGCCTGGGTCTTAACTATGTTTAGTAATTTTGTATCATCTGCAAATTTTGCCACCTCACTCTATACCCCTTTTCCCAGATCATTTATGAATATGGACTGGTCCTAGAACAGATCCCCTAGGGACACCACTATTTACCTCTCTCCATTCTGAAAACTGACCATTTTATACCTACCCTTTGTTTCCTATCTTTTAACCAGTTACCAATCCATGAGAGGACCTTCCCTCTTATCCCATAACTTTGCTTAAGAGCCTCTGATGAGGGACCTTGTCAAAGGCCTTCTGAAAATCTAAGTACACTATATCCACTGGATGCCCCTTGTCCACATGCTTGTTGACCCCCTCAAAAAACTCTAGTAGATTGGTGAGGCATGATTTCCCTTTACTAAAACCACGTTGACTTTTCCTCAACAAATTATGTTCATCTATATGACAATACTGTTCTTTATTATAGTTTCAACCAGTTTGCCCAGTACTGAAGTCAGGCTTGCAGGCCTATAATTGCCAGGATCACCTCTGGAGCCCTTTTTAATGTAACTGACATCACATTAGCTATCCTCCTGTAATCTGCTAAATGGTTACAAACTACAGTTAGCAGTTCTGCAATTCACATTTGAGTGCCTGCTGACCTGTAGAATTATATCCCAGCATGCTGCACACTAAGTCGCTGTACAGACAAATCCTTCCCTCTCCCTCCCCACCCTTTAAAACTTTATATATAGACATATATTATATATAAATTGGTCACCTCTCCATGTCAGAATTATAAAAATTTCATTTTGATAAGTGTTTTTGCTTTCATGTAACATAGCCCCAGCTTTCAATGAAAATGGAATCTTAAACAATCAAGTTACAATACATCCACAACCACATTATATAAATGAAAGAC
Source organism: Sternotherus odoratus (assembly GCA_032164245.1). NCBI lineage: Eukaryota > Metazoa > Chordata > Testudines > Kinosternidae > Sternotherus > Sternotherus odoratus. The sequence continues at coordinate 281,819,882 of JAVMKO010000001.1, read as the reverse complement.
TAACCCTGTTCTCTGAACATTATACTTTTTGACACATGCGGTGTCCAATACACAAGATATTATCTACTAAAAGCGACACACAATCATGAATCATTGTTCAAAAGCACTGATTCTTTGATAAACGATAAAAGCTATTATCAAGGCTACAGCCACTGAGAAAGCTATGCACTCTTCGATACCTCCAGTAGCACCAAATTAGTCACGTCCATCCCCTCCTCCAAACAATCTCTGATGAAGAATATATTTGAAACACAGGAAAATAAAATTTGCAAACATGCCCCAGAATTCAGAACACCAGCCAGTATTCAATAAAGTATTTGCGTGAAGACACCATTCCAGCAAAGCACTTAACCATGTACTTAACTTTAAAACATTAATAGATGTAATTACTTAATATTTAGTCCTACTGAAATTGAGTTAGCTGCAATGACATATGGTTTATGTTTGGGGTTGGGGTTTTTTTGAGGATTATTTTGGCATCCTCTCTCTGGTATCCCAGGGTCGGTTAAGCTCTGGTACTTCTGGATCTGATCAAGGACAATGTATGGATAGAATATTAAGAATTCTTCCCCTGTAGGAGATGTCTAAATCCTTTGACAACTATAGTAATATCACTACGCCAGATTCTCAGCTGGTGCAAACTGGCTGCTTTGACTTCAGTGGAACTAGCCCAATTGACACCAGCGGAAGAGCTGGCTCCAAATGTTTTAGTAATCCTTATTTGTAGAATAATGTCGCGCAAGCATCTGTTTTGTGTTCCCTATTGACTTTTTGCTATTGTTGGCTTAATACCAAAGCCAACTTAAAGTTTGGGACATCTGTACACTAAGTCACTGAAATGCTTTGCAGGTCGTGTTGCAGAAAGTACCACAACAGCACATGCATTAATTATTAAAGCTAGTTCTCTTCTCTCCCTGGGGTGAGGATGAAAGAAACAACAAAGCATACAGGGCGGATGTTAGTCATGGCACTTAACACACTACTGGGAGTGACCTGGGCAGCATAATATACATTGGATAGAACCAGGAAATACCCCCAGGAGAGGGTCTCGGAGGAAAGGGTATGGGGTATCTTAAGAAAATCCACTTGCAAAATCTTACCGAAATCATTTCAATGGTGGGAAGAGGTTTGTCCTTTGAAGAATAAACAAATCTCAAACACCCTGGGACCACTTGCCCATTCCCCTCCTCCTTGACAGCTCAGCTCCTTTGGAATCATGCTGATAGTCTTTCCTCCAGATGCTATGCCCTGGGGGGGGGCAGTCTTTAAACAGAGGATCCAGAATGAACGTGACCACAAAAAAACCAGTGTGGTCCTTAGCAATGGTCCCTCCCCCGACCACTGCTGTCTGCTTCCTTCTCAGTTATACACACTCTCACCTATACTGGAACTTGGGCTGCTTATAGAGCTTCAGGCAGCACCTCAGGAGAGTTGGGAACATCTTGAATAAAGACACCAGGGCAAGTCCCTAATCTTACAAAAAGTGCCTCAATGGAAGGAGGAGTGAGCCCTGCAAGTTAATGGCAAAACTCCCACTGACTTCAGTGGGAGCAGGATTGGTCTGTGTATTTTAAGGTCTCATTCAAAAGCTACCCACACAGGCTTTTCTGCATGGATTTCAGCTTTTCCACCTCAGAAAGAGACAGGCCTCCATTGACTCCACTGGGATGTTTAGTCAATACCCTAGATGGTTCAGTCCTCTGATGGCTGCTCCACTATAATCTACCCTTTCAGGCTGGCTACTGAGGATGCTCTGCAAAAAGACATTAGTTACCTGCTCCATCTAGCTTCAGGAATTAAGAACTGGTCCTGGTAACTTTATTCAAAAAACCCTGCCAACGGCTAGGCGTGCTGATACCACAACCTATCATAATGACTAATATTATCTCACTGTTTCCTTGTGTTCTCACCTGCCTGTCTCTCTCCACCAGTTGTTTCTTGTCTTATAATTAGATTGTAAATTCTTTGGGGGTAGGGATCATCATTTTGTACAGCACCTAACACAATGGGGTCCTAGTCTATGACAAGAGTTCCTAATCATCATATAAAAAAAAAATCTGTGAATGAAAAAAAATGATTCTGTTTGAAATGTTTTTAGCTTCTATTGTTACAAGTTACATCTTACATTTCCTATAACTGATAGAAGGTAGCAAAATTTTTTCCTCTAGCTTTTAGTTTGTCTATGAGACAGCACTTTGCGCAGAGTCACGGTCACCAATTCCCCTGAGAATTAGTGGAAAAACAGGGGTCTGCCTTTTATTCAGTGTGAGATGGGAGCAATAGTTGGTTAGATTCCCCAGTTGGGTCTTTCATATAGCAACAGGAAAGGGGTGGGGGAACCTTTTTTTTAAAAAAAAATAACTATGGAAACATTAGGAATCACAGTCCAATGTAAGAACCTGATCCATGGAACTCTTTTTATAAAAATTCTCTAGATTTCAAGTTTGCAGTGCTCTATTTAACAGCTTGTAAAATCCAACAGCTACTCATTGTTTATCTTCAGTCCCTACAATGAGAGACAAGGTAGGTGAGGTAATGTCTTTTATTGGACCAACTTCTGCTGGTGAAAGAGACAAGCTTTCACCCTATACAGAGCTCTTCAGGTCTGGGAAAGGTACTCAGTTTCTCACACCAGTGCAACTCCTATATGTATTTAGCTGTGACTCTGAGTACCTTTCCCAGACCTGAAGAAGAGCTCTGTGTAGCTCAAAAGCTTGTCTCTTTCTCACCTCACATCAGCCTAAATCAGGAGTAATTCTAGGGAAGTCAATGGATGAGGTTCTTAGTTGTTGTCAATGATGCAGCTGTGCTGATTTACACCACCTAAGGATCTGGTCCGAAGGAATTGCATTGGTGTGAAAAACTCCACAATCCTGCACCTTGTGAGGTTCTGTGGGGATGGGTCCAGAACCTGGGTCTTCAGGACAGGTGACATCTCCACACCACTACCTGGCAGCAATGGGAAACCTATAGGCATCACCACATATTTCCCGTGGAGATAAAACCACAGGAAGTATCACCACAAAAGTTCGGATTGACAGCTTCCCTCTTGGCCCCAACTGATCCAGGCACAGTATTTAAGCCCAGGAGCAGTTCCAGGAATCATCTGTGCAATGAGGTGGGGTCCCTGCCAGCCGTTGTGATGGATCCACCTCTCTGATCGCTCTCAGACCTTTGGCTCCAGACTGGACCCTCAACTTCCACACTTGAATTCTGACCCCAACCCGTTTGGTACTTGGACTCTGACTTTGGCTTTGATTCTGCGCTTCAGTGATTGAACTCTGACTCTGGCTACAGACCCTGGCTTAGCCCTTTGAATGCCGGCTCCATCTCTGCCCACTGGCTTCAGTACTAAATTCTGGTCCCAGTCCCGAACTCCAGTCTTAGATTCTGATCTTGGATTCTGATCCTGACCAGATTCTGATCCTGGTCTACCTGGACTCTGGCCATTAAGACGAACTGCCCAAGCCCCGCTCATAACACTGGTGTGGTCGTTTACATTTACACTCATAGAATAATTGCTTAAAATGGCTGGGGAGAGAGAAATAACGATTGTGGTTACAGCAATGGGGATGTGGAGAAAGGAGAGACAAATGGAAGAGAATTACCTCACTTCACCCTTTGCCAGCACCCAGCCAGAGTGGTTTTGAGGGCAGAGCTAAACAACATTTATTTTGGTTACCACCAGAACTTGGTGGAATGGGCAAGGAGCAGGATTCGGTTCAGGTTTTCACCCTGCTGTGTTCTAATCTGCTGCGCCAAATGATGCTCCAACCATAACACAAGATTTACTTGAGCAATTGCCCCTGTGAAATACTGACCAACACAAGATCATGTCAGGAAGATGCCACTTAGCTCCCTACCTCAATGCCCTTCTTTGTGAGCTATACCCTCCTCCTCCAAGGGAAGCAGTGGAGGCAGAAGACCTATCTGGCTTCAAGATTAAGCTCGATAAGCTTATGGAGGAGATGGCATGATGGGATAACATGATTTTGGCAATTAATTGATCTTTGACTATTCATGGTAGATGGGCCCCAGTGTCTTGTGATGGGATGCTAGATGTGGTGGGATCTGAGTTACTACAGAGAATTCTTTCCTGGGTGTCTGGCTGGTGAGTCTTGCCCACATGCTCAGGGTTTAGCTGATCACCATCTTTGGGGTCAGGAAGGAATTTTCCTCCAGGACAGATTGGCATAGGCCCTGGAGGTGTTTTGCCTTCCTCTGCAGCGTGGGGCACGGGTCACTTGCTGGAGGATTCTTTGCACCTTGAAGTCTTTAAACCATGATTTGAGGACTTCAGTGGCTCAGACATAGGTATGGGGTTTATTGCAGGAGTGGGTGGGTGAGATTCTGTGGCCTGCATTGTGCAGGAGGTCAAACTACATGATCATAATGGTCCCTTCTGACCTTAAAGTCTGAGTCATTGTGCTTAAGGAACAGGGACAGTTTATTTTGTTACATACCCGGAAACATGCACCAGCAGCAGCACGTAGAAGACAAAGAAAAGGTTGTGTGTGTACCAGAAGATATCGTAGTTCAAAAGCCTGCAAAGAATAAACTGTGGTTTAATGCCATTCTCAGATATTACACTCAGGCATTGCTAATTACAAGCAGCTCTGTGTATCTAGATGGAAAATTATAAACACAGAAAAATCAAAGTCCAATGCAGCTATGGTCCACAATCCAATTCAATTATGTAAAAAAATATACACACACATTTGCCCACATGTAGTTGTTGGAAAGAAGGACAGTGGACTGGGTAGGCATGGAAGGGAGGGAAGGAGAGCGGGGACTAGGAGTGCATGCAGATAACTAAGATATGGAGACTAGTCTGTTTTCCCAGGTCTCTACACAGCCTTCTTCCCCACCCCTGCTGCCATAATGGTTCCCTGACCCCAAAATTCAGCCTATCACCACAGTTCTGCCACCAACACTGGCTCCCTCAGGCCACACCACTTTCCCTGATGTGCTTGTATACGTTTATATTTTAAAATATTGAAAGTAGCTCTTAAGCATTTTAAATAGAAATGGGTGTAATGGGAAGAGGAAAACAAGGTGAGCGGAGAGGACGTTGTCAGAGAGTCGAGGGAGAGGGGAGGAGGACTGAAGGAGGTGCAGGTAGCCCTGGTGCACTAGAAGGGAACTGGGGCAAATGGCAACAGGGGAGGAAAATATAAAGATACTTCAGGAGTTAGAGTTGACATACAAAGAGGATGTTCTGGAACCCAGGGCACATAGAGGTGAGTTGCAGGAAACAAGCAGCGCCACATAAGTGCAGGACAAAGGGGAAGAAGGACTTCCTTCTACTAATGATTTTAAAAACTAGGGAAATTTTCCCCACATAAAAACTCTAGTGAACTGTCACTTAACTTTATTCCTTTCTCCATGAATTCAATCATCACTCAAAAAAACTAGGAACTCACTAGTTAAGGAAATATTCACTCATAAGCTATCTTCACAAATATATAACACATTCCAACTCTACACAACATATTCTCTTCTGATACAAATCCTTATAGCCACCCACAATACAAATCAAAAATTAAATCAAACACAACCTTAACTCTGATTATATATTTTAAGAAGCTGTTATTAAGACATTTCAAACATACATTATGTCCCTTTCTGAAATGTCTTTGTCTCTTTTTACCTAGGCAGCTTATATCTGGCACATTGCCTAAAAAAAACATTATTTCTTTTCACTAAATCAGAACATTTTTGCTTTCTATTTAAAACACATCAGACTGCTTCTTATCTACTATCTGTGATTCAAAATAGACATTTATCAAAATCTAATTTCCTAGAAATCAGAGTTCTTGAAAACCTAAGTTCAAATGGTGTATGTAATTCCTACTTTGGGAAATTGGCCTTGGTATGTGGGTGGGTGTAGATTTGCATTGGAAGGGAATGTGTATGTGACGGTTTATAAGGATAATAATGTGAATGACTATTGTTATATGTGATTGAGAAGATAGCTTGTGTATGGAGCTTATTTAGGAAGCCCTGAATAAGTGGTGCCCTATATTTTAGTGATTGAGTTCATGGGAACGGCCCTGGAATACATTTAACTTGTAATTGGATCACATTTCAACATTTTTCGGTATGCTTTCTTACATTTTATAATAATTCAACCTCCCTCCTAGCAAATGGCTCTGGAATGAAAAATTGAGAGTTGCTACCCAAGCTGGTGCTGAGCTATCGAATGGAAGAAAAACATTTTAAATAAACTAAGAAGATTTTTCAAGAAGTGTACTCAACTGGTTTTGTTCTAAAATCCATATATCAGAAATTCCTTATTCATTTCTCCTCACATTTGTATCAAGCCTTTACTTATTGCAAATATAGAGATAGCATGAAAGGAAGTGAAAAGAGTTTTCAAGAGAAGTCAGAGAGGCTATGAAGGAGCAGACTGGATTACAGAAGGAGAAACGGGCTTAGACACAATAGGTGGTTGCAGAGCTGTGGAATGCTTGAAGAAAAGAAGTTTGAACTTTATACAGAAGAGGAGATGCCACTAACGAATCTAGAAGAGGCATTGTTGGAGTACTAAGGAAGGAAAATGAGTTTCTGATGGGAGTGGAGTTTTAGTGAGGGGAGACTGAAGGGCAGGAGGTTGTAGCAGTCAAAATGGGATATAACTAGTACACAGTCTTGGAAACAGGGAAACCTTTGTTGCCTGGATCAGAAAATTACTATGATAAAAATGTAAAACTGTTCATTATTTCCAAGAATGCATTGCTTCTCTCTCTCTCAATCTCTCTCTCTCTCTCTCTCTCTATTTTTATTTAAACAAATACTGCTGTTATTTTCTAATTGATGTTGGTCTTGGAGAAAACAGACTTTTGCTTTTGGAAAAGCCCTGCAGAGTCGTATCAGTATGAAGTGATCATTTAGTGTTTCCATCTTTTATGAAATGGGTTTGGCTTTGGAGGCAAAGCCTTTCGTATATCTTACATCCTGTCCAATTATTCCGAGATCTTATCTTGAGACTAGCAGCACTGAAGTCTAATCCTGCTCAAAGTCAGTGCTTCGGTAGCTCCATCTAGGGCTGCCAATTCCTCACTAAGGTCCTGATTCAGGAAAGCATCCATTTTCAGGAAAGGTTCTTAAATACATACTCAATTGCTTCCTCAATCAGGGCCTACCAATAATAATAATAGATAGCTAAGGGTACGTCTATACTGAAATATGGTACTCAGAATTCTTAATATCCCATTAAAAAGACACTAAATCAACTAAATGACACATTTTATCTGAAATATTTTATCAATTTATTGTTGCAAGTAACACCCAAGAAAGGATGAAGAAAAACTACATTAACCTCTGATTTTTCCAGCAGTTTATTTACTTTGAGCATTTGACAGCACTTTGTGTACAATCAGTTTCACTGATACCACTGTATTGTGTTTGCTTGTGTGGATGTTTCACACAGTGACAGCAGAGAGTAAAATTGTCTAGATTTCAAGTTGACCGTATCCCTTAAATAAAACTAAGTTCTGAAAACATAATCAGTTTGCATATTTACTGTACAAATGCAGATTCCAAAACTTAATGTGCTAGTTCACCTACAAGTTAGTGCAACAAATGGAACAAGATTTTGATAGTTTTCTTCCATTTATTTTATATAAAGCCTGTTACATATCATTGTAGTTGCTCTGTATTCTTTTTAATCTGCGGCAGAATACAATTCCTCAGACTGTGATGTTCAACATAATAATCAGATTAAGTCTCACCTGATAGCATATGTAGAAGATGTGCACATTAGAAATAAAACTAACACCATCAGGACCCCAGTCAACCCTGGAACTGTAACATAAACACACATAGATTTAAAATTGTATTAGGAAAAGGTGTACTCATCTTTTATGACCATTTAAAGGGCTGGTCTGTATTAGGAACATAAATCATGTATTGATCAAAATGATTTATTTGATTTGTGTAATTTATTTATTTCTAAGAGACAATTTTCCAATTGAACATAGTTTTAGAGAATTTTGTGCAAAACAGATTTCCACTGATATTCTCTATCTGGAGAGAAGAAAATATGTTTTCTTCCTTGCATTAGTCCATGTATAAACAGATACATCTAAAATTCACAATTTACTGTTTGCTTCTCCTCTAGTACCCCCTTTGCACCATGAACCAGCTGGTCTCAGCAGGTACCTTTCTAACATCACAGGCATTCAGTTTGCTATAAAGGCTGGTTTCATAACAGCTTTTGAAATCTCTTTCAACCGTTACTTGCAGAATATTTCCATTTTAATTTTGAGTGTTATATATATTTTTAAATGTACAGATCTCCAAAACAGCACAATTAAAAAATTGGTCACAGAAAGAGAATTTCAAGCAAATCAATTGCAATGCCAGCTGTTGCGAAGATCATTTGCAGACCAATTTTACCCTGAAATGGGAAAAATGCTGCAATTAGTCTTCGTGACATAGCATAATGTTTGAAGTTGTTCACTGTAGAACAAAACCTGTGAGGATGAGCTGCAGTCAGCATTCCACAGTGATTGGACAAAAACTTTAAATTACCTACATGAATGCTGGCATCTGATTTTCGAAGTTGATGGCCTAAGAATTATGTATAATGAGCAAACACTTAAAAGCCATGAAGAGTTACATGTGAATATTTTACCTCTTGAAGAAAGCAAACCATTCAGGGTTTTAACATGGACCCAGGCCTGCAAAACCACAGGCTTAATATTACATTAATCCAATGGGACCACTCACAGTGTGCAAGTTTAAGCATGTGACTTAAGTCTCTGTAAGATTATGGTCTAAGAGCTTGATCCTGCTTCCACTGAAGTCAATGGCAAAACTTCTATTGGTTACAAGGGAAAGAACCAAGCCATATTTGCTTACCAGTGTGGGCCAAAATTTTCAGAAATGACGAGTGGTTTTAAGTGTCTCAGTTTTTGAGTGTTCCATTAGAGACTTGACTTTTAGAAAATACTGACCACCAGAAAGCCAGACTACTTTAATGTGCCTAAGGGTTAGGGACCCAAAAATTGAGACATCCAAAATCAGTACTCATTTCTGAAAATCTTAGGATGGAATCCTGATTCCACAATGAATGAGAGATTTGCCATGGACTTCAATGGGTCCAGGATTGTACCCCAGAGCTCAGAAAAAACAAGGAGAGTTGCAATACAATTTGTCTCCTTTCTCTTCGTTTATTCTTTTTAAATCTAGATTTTCAATCTGTGCATGACTGAAAAGTTATCCTCTCCTCCTCTCAATACCCCTCCACTCCACTCAAAACACAGCTGCTAAAATCAACTTCCTAAGCCTTCATTCCAATCATGTCAGCTCACTCTTCAAATCCACAAACACACTTCTTCATCATCAAATTCAAGATTCTTGTTCTCACCTACAAACCCCTTTTCAACTCTGTCCACTCCCTACTTACCTGCTTTTATTTATTTTCGCTTCACCCCCCACACCATTTCTGATACTCCTTTAGTGACGGCAACCTTCAACATCCATCTGTTTCTCCCACAAGCATCTTCACAAATCCTAGGACACTGCCCCTCAGCATGGAATGTCCTTACTGGATTAATCCGTAAAGTCGTCATCATCCCTGCCTCCAAATCCCTCCTCAAGTCCCATTTCTGCTGTGCTGCCTTTAAGAAATCAGCCACCAAATCTGATTGTCAGCTTCCTGGGGCAGGGACAGTCTTTTTGTTCTGTGTTTGTACAGCACCTCGAACCATGGGGACTAGTCAATGGCTGGAGCTCCTAGGCAGTATGGCAATAATAATAACTAATGTTTGGTCAGGGATCATTCATTTTATTTAAAATTATGATGGAATGGGAAACTATCCATTTGTGCAATGGCTACCTATGCCCCCCTGTACTTATATTGCTGCTACCCCTGTCCTTCCTTCCTTCCATCCTCTTGTCATTTCCCTTGCTGCTGCCTGTCTCAAATTAGATTGTAAACTCTTCAAGGTGAGGAGAGTCTACTGATGTGTTTTTACAGCGCCTAATAACAGCAGGACCCCAATCCTGGTTGGGACCTCTAGGCACTGCCACAATTCAAACAACAACAATAATGGCAATTTGAAATGGTTGCTGCATTCTCACCTGTATGCTTCTGCTACTTTTTTTACAAGTTTAAAATGAGACTAAGCCTGAAACCACCTGTGCCAACTATTGATTCCTACACTTCAGGATATGCAATTGTCTTGCATTGTTTTGTTCTTTCTAGGTTGGGGAGCAGCATAAATGAAAACCTGGCCTCAGTGAAGAAAATGGAAGGTCTGATTCTGACTTCAGTGGGACAGAACTTCAACACTTGGGCACAGCGGGCTGAAAGAAGGATGCTATTAAATTAGTGATCTAAAGAGTCAGGCCAAAACATCCCTTATGAGTGAATTGCACTAAGAAGTGAAGGGGAATGAAAATGACACAAGGTTTTCCCCTTCCTCCCTTAGGGAGAGAGGGGTTCCACTTTGCAGGCTCTCACCCTAATACAATGCATTCCCCAAGATCCATACAGCTCTCAAGGTATCCACAGAAGCTGGGCTATTCGTGGAGCGGCTGTGGGCTGTACAATGTCCACTCATGCCCTCTCCCTGATCCAAAGCAGCTCTACTTATACTTCATTTGCGCCTCCTATTAGATATTGGTTTTGATGCATCTTCCTTCCTCTTCCTCCTTAGTCTGTGAACAACCCTCACCTTGAACACTCGTTGAATGCCACATCAATGCCAACTGCACTACTTCTATCAAAAGAAGGCTGAGGGCAGAGATGATTACTGGCTATAAAAACATCAGAGGGATAAATACCAGGGAGGGAGAGGAGTTAAGTGCCACTGTGGACACAAGAACACATGGATATAAACTGGCCATCAACAAATTTAGGCTTGAAATTAGGTAAAGATTTCTAACCATCAGAGGAGTGAAGTTCTGGAACAGCCTTCCAAGGGAAGGCGTGAGGGGGCAAAAAACCTAACTAGCTTCAAGACTGAGCTTGGTACGTTTATGGAGGGGGTGGTCTGATGAGACTGCCTACAATGGCAGTAGCAAATATCCCCAGTGGTTAGTGATGGATACTAGATGGGCTAGGCTCTGAGTTAATACAGAGAATTCTTTCCCGGGTGTCTGGATATTGGGTCTTGCTGAAATGCTCAGGGTCCAAATGACTGCCATATTTGGGGTCTGGAAGGAATTTTCCCCCAGGTCAGATTGGCAGAGACCCTAGATGGTTTTTGCCTTCCTCTGCAGCATAGGGCCCGGGTCAACTGCAGGTTTAAACTGATGTAAATGGTGGATTCTCTGTAACTTGAAGTCTTTAAATCGTGATTTGAGGACTTCACATAACTCAACCAGAGATTATGGGTCTACTATAGAAGTGGGTGGGTGAGGTTCTAAGGCCTGCAATGTGCAGGAGATCAGACTAGACAATCATGCTGGTCCCTTCTGGCCTTAAAGTCTATGAATCTATGCCAGTTAGCTAACAGACTTACATCATCATTTAGATTATCACTGATTTTCTATGGAAGCTGTCATAGGCATAAAATAGTGAGATTCTCCCTGAAGCCATCTCGAGTTGGGGGGGAGGGGTTACTATCCACTGACACTCTGGGAGGCAGCAGCTTTCCCTTCGTTTGGGGTTAATCTTGCCTCCGAGGGACTGAACACCCTCAACTCTCACTGCAGTCAGGCAGAGAAGGTGAGGCTCCTCAGTACCTTGCAAGTGCTAAACCTTGCAGGACTGGGCTGTCCATAGGGGACAGGTAAGCAGATGTATTGGGTCAGCTGTCCTGTAACAACAAAAAGCCCCTACAGTCAGGCTCAGGCTACAACCTAGCCCTTCAGCTTGCCTCCTTCAGAGACTCACTTCTCTTCTAACTATTAGGTGAGCTCTATTGAGCAGCCTGTATTAACTTGGAGCAAAAAACTGGTCTAACCATCCCCCGTTATTCCCTCTCTCCATCAATGTTGCTCCATGAGATGAGGCTCTATAGCAATGGTTTTCAACCTTTTTTTCATTTGCAGGCCCCTAAAATTTTCAAATGGAGCTGCGGACCCCTCTGGAAATCTTAAACAGTCTGCGGACCTCCAGGTGTCCAGGGACCACAGGATGAACACCACTGTTCTAGAGGATCCACCCTTTGATTTGTTTTCTCTCTTCTCCAAAAACTAAAGACCTCACCCATCTCTCTCTGAAGTCAATAGAAGGTTTGGATTGGAACAGGAGCAGGACAGGTCCCTGTGATCATTTGTATGTTGCCATGTGGATACACTGAAATACCTGTAAGGACACGTAGAAATACTGTGTCCCCAGCTCTGCCTCTAGAGACATGGAGGTAAATCGCACGGGGGTTGGAAATGAGATCATTGTCTGGCTGACAATATATTTCTGGTTTGATTGCAAAATGAAATCTAAATTAACTAATCAGCTTATCAACTCTGCACAGAACATCACCAACTTACTAGTAGTGAAAAGGAGTTTCCTGGGGTCCTGAAAAATAGACATAAAAACAAAAATCAGTTGCTATTTCTCATTTTATCTCTCTTAATATACGAAACTGCTCATAAATTCCACATGCCTCACTACACTAAACCTGGCTGCAAAAGCGGACTGTGTAACAGGTAATAGAGAACATTGACAACTATGTTCCATCAATGTAAACTGAACCTTTTCCAACCCTGCAAAAACCAATCGCACACTGAATAAGAAAGCAGAGTAATGAGACAATTAGACTTTCATAGATAGTCATTTTACGAAACAACTTTCCCTAGCTACCAAATAGCTGTAGGAGGGATAAGATTTTATAGCTGAATATAAAGACAAAGGGCAGCTACATTGCTCCCATTAAAGTCAACTGGAGTTTTGTCACCGACTTCCCTGGGAGCAGGAGTGAGCTTAAAATGGCTGCCTCAAGGACTTCACAGTATCAGGCCAAATGTTTCTCTCCACTTCCTTGTGGGAGGCTGGCGGGGGGGAAAGAGCAATAGATCTGAGTGGAGGGGAAAGGGCAGAGTGCCAACTCTTTAGCATGCTTCCACGACCTCTTGATTCTGTGGAAACCCCTCTATGGCCTTGTCTTCAGCACGGGGGGAGGAAGGAGTGTGTTCTTAACTCAAGTTACCTACCTTGAGATAAAATCCTAGTGGAGGCAAGGCAGTTAGTAGTCTTTATATGAATTAACTGGTTGAGTTGAAGACAAGGCTCCTCCATAAGCTGTAACTCAATCTCCTAACTCATGTGAAAACTTCTAAATGCCTTGCCTCCACTGGGATCTTGCCTTAGGTTCATTAATTCAAGTTAAAAACACACTTTTTTTTTTTTTTTTTTGGTAGTGAAGACCAGGTCCATGAGTATCACAGGTGAAAGGGGCAGGCTGCGGGAAGAAGCAATTACAGAGCAAAGGAGACAGTCATCCTCCATGGAATCATTACTCTACTCAACTTCAGAAGGATTCTGTGAGCATATGTTAATGATGGCCTTGTAATCACTAAATAATTCCTGTTCTCCCACAAATTCGGGCAAAGCCTACCACCCAAAGAAGAGTTAGGGAGCAATGCACAGTGGGGAAGCCTGTGGGAGCATTACTCCTGTAGGCAGTGCAAAGGCAGGAGAAGATTTCAAGACTTCCTAAGGCCAGAGTGTTTCCCCCAAATGACTTTGGGCCTTACATTCTAATACGACTTAAGGGGGCTACATCAGAGATAGTATAGTCAACTGAGTATGGCATTTTGCAAGCAGAATGCAGCTTCCAGCCTAATCCAGGCAGACAACTAAAGCCACAATAAAAGTATCTGATACTGTTCCCATTCAAGCCAACAGCAGTTTTATCATTGACTTGAATGAGAGCATGATTGGCCCAAATCTTGTCGTGCTTCAATCGATATGTCACATTACACTGTCTGCGCAATGCTGCAAATGCAACATCTCTTCTCCTGCCTCTTCCATTTAATAAGGTTTAATGATATGGACAATGATAGCGGCATAAATGATTCATCAAGGCTTGCCCAGCAGAGTGAGGGCAGTAAACTAAGGCATAGAGCAATGAAGTGACTTGCCAAAGGGCACAGAGCAAAGCAGTGGCAGAGACAGCTGCTGGAGATGTGGGTCACTGGCTCACATGTTTGGGAATTCTCAATCCTTTTGGTCAGAAGTCAGTAGGGGGATTAACATGATAATGGATACCCCTTAAAAATTAAACCATGATCCTGGAAACTCTCCACCTCCATGGAAAGCTTGGTTCTCTAGAGCAGTGCTTGTAGCCAAACAATTCATGTTACATAAACAGAAAAGCAGCCTGCCTCCAGGGACAGAAGCTTGGCTCAGCAATTTGGATGTTCTGGCAGCTAAAGATCAGGTAACATTTTGGAGAAGGGGGACCCCAATATAAATTGGCAATGATGTGGTCTAACTTTTTAGAAATCTTTAATTCCTAGCTGATAGAAACCAAACTATTGCTCTCCTTTTCTTTCCCTTTCCTTTGTTTTCTTTTCCTCCCTTCCCATTCCTTTACTTTTTTGTCTTTTTCTCTCCTTATTTTTGGGGGAGGGAGATTAATAAAATATAAACAAATAAGTGAAGTAACTTGATCAAGGTCGCACAGTGACCTAGCCAAGTCTCCTGACTCCAATCCTAGTACACTAGCCATCAAAAGGAAGAGAAAAAAAATAACATGTTACTGCATTTTCACAGTATATAAGACAAGCACCACTGTACAGATCACTCCTGGAAACTATAAAGCACCATGCAAGTTACAACTATTTCAAGGAAAATATAAAAACAGATTACCTACCTCACCGTGGTAGTTTGCTGCATTTAGTGCCAAAAATTCTTCAGTATAGTTCACAGAGAAGTTAAGAACATTCACCAGGTGTGCGGCAACATGTAAGACTATAAAATAGAACAAATCTAAGTTCACTAAGCTGCATGTGAAGCCTTATAACCCTGATAGCTCATAGGTGTAGGTGGATCCTTATTCTTACATATTTGAGTTAGTAGATCTGGGTCCTAAGTGACTTACTAAGCTGATTCCATCATTATAATTTAGTCTGTCCTACTCTTAGCCTTTATATATCAATTACCTGTTTATCATTTTCCTTTGCATATTCGGAACATTAAATTTACTGACCTGCAGATTTTATATAAGAACCTTCTTTATGGAACTGATCCAGTTCTGACTGAAGTTGATTGGAAAACTCCCACTCGCTTTAGGGAAGCCAAGATCAGTCCTCAGACACCGTATTCTATTTTTGTACTAAGGGTATGTCTTCAATACCCATCAGACCAGCAGGTAGTGATCGATCTACCAGGGATCGATTTATCGTGTCTAGTGTAGATGCGATAAATCGATCCCCAATCACTCTGCCTTCAACTCCTGTAATCCACCAAGACGAGAGACGGAAGCGGAGTTGACAGGGGAGTGACCTAGCGCTATGAGGACATGAGGTAAGTCGATCTAAGATATGTCGACTTCAGCTACGCTATTTTTGTAGCTGAAGTTGCATATCTTAGGTCGACCCCCCTGCCTAATGTAGACCAGGGCTAAATGAGTTGGACAGATAGGCTGATATGAAAATACTACTCATTTTGAACCTTTTAAAATATTGTAATTTATTTTCCCATTATAATTTTCTGATTGGGAGATTGAATCAAAGAACTGTGTCAAAGCTATGTTAACACTCCACTGAAAGTGGCAATATTTTGTGATATTTACCTGTATTGCCCATGTGTTTGCAATACGTCTTTTCATCTCTAACATCCATGCTTCCTCAATTAAATTGACTACATGTGGTCTGAAATCAGGTAGGATGGCAGCTTTTAATTTGATTTTATATATGAAATAAGAACTGACACTTCAGAACCTGTAACTTTTAAGGAAAGTCTTTCCACCCAGATTTAGATCCCAGCCTTCAAAAATGTCTGAGAAAACATTCATCTGTCTAAACAAAGGAGCACAGAGAAAAACTACCCCAAAATATAAGGCACAAGAAAAGCCACAAGTGACTTGTATTGTTTAATATGCTTCCCACATGAGCTAGTGTGAAGCACAATAAAATCTTACCCGAAAAGACACATATAGTAACACCACACATTACGTGGAAAGTTTTACTTTTATCCAACAGCCTTCTTGTTTTCCTGCTGGCAACCTAGTAAAAAAAGAATTCAAGCAATCTCTCTTCTAAAATGAAGCAATGGAAAATAAAGTTAAAAGTAATTGATGTTCTAGACGTGATTTCTTTGTCAAATTAACTTTCATACGAGGCATAACACTATTTTATCACAACACCTACATTAAGTAGGAACAGGATTAGAGTCAATAGGGTAACTCCCTGGGCTTGATGCAGAAGTTACTGGAAGATGTTATTTGGTGTGTGTTATTCAGGAGATCAGCCTAGATCAGCATAATGGCCCCTTCTGGCCTTACCATCTATGAGTCTCCATACACTAAAAGTGAATGAACTTCTTTAATGTAAATGACCAATAGCACAGGACAAGGTATTTGTTTATACTGTGCATTTGTTCACTGTGCATATCATTGTCAGGCACAAGACGGGACACAGGACAAGGACAACAGTTATCTTCAATTTGCAACCATCCCACAAATGCATCCAGTAAGTCTGTATTACCTGAGTAGTGTTACTTAGAATTATGTCACAAGTAACTAATGAGTCACAATCCATGGAAATTACTATTTAATGGATATTTAGAGACCAAACTTTCTTTAGTTTGTCAGATTTCTCTTTCCAGGATGCCCAATATGTTATTTATTTGGGATTCATGTCCTATAGCTCACGCTGGAGGCAGCGTAGAGCTGCAGAATAAGGGAGGAATGCCCATTTTTCTACTCTCGGTGCTCTGTATTTCCTCGCTGCATGGCTTGGATTGGGGTCACAGACCACTTTTCTCTGTGTTAAGGTAGCAGCGAATAGTCCTCACATTCAAAGCACACACTAGCTATTGAGCAAGAGAGGAAACAGCGAGTAAGGCTTCACTTGCTCTCAGTCTTCTTGTGCACACAGGCACACGATGACCTTGCTTACCAAAGCAAGAAATGTTCTTGGCACTGGGTCCAACCCAACTACCAGGGATCTGGAGCTGGGTCCACAAACAATGCATCTACCATGCACATCTAGGATACCTGTCTGCAGCCCAGCACTATAAACAGCTAAGCAAATGAATAACAACTAAATATGTGTGTACTGTAACCTTTCTAATATTTCTTAGGAATCTGTGTGTGTGCATGGTCCTTGTTACCTGACTGTATTCTAAGTGTTGTTTACCTTCTGAGCTCCTCGGAGGAAGGCCAGGAGAATACGGCACATCGGTAAAAGGACCAGGCTGCAGTTCATGTTGAGGACAGATGCTGACGCTCTGCTAATGCACAATCCTAGCTGAACAAATACAGCAAGAGTCAGATTATAGAGCGATAGTATGGTCCAGTGGATAGGGTGCTAGACTAGGATTTAGGAGACCCAGATTCAATTCCCTGCTCTACCACAGGTTTCCTATGTGACCCTTGGGCTCTTTGTGCCTTAGTTACTCCTATAAATAAATAATAGTACTTCCCTGATAGGGGAGTTGTGGGGATAAATGCACTGAATACTGAGAGCAGCTCAGGTACTATGATTATGGGGGGGCTATGATAGATTGTAACAAAACATATATTACATTCTTAATGTCAAAATGAACTACATTTGTCCCTAAGAAACAGTTTTGAAGACCTTGCAGAGTAGGGTGACCAGACAGCAAGTGTGAAAAATCGGGACGGGGTGAGGGCTAATAGGTGCTTATATAAGAGAAAGCCCCAAATGTCAGTATTGTCCCTATAAAATTGGAACATCTGGTCACCCTACTATAGATTAATTAAAAGAATTATTTGTTCTTCCCTAAAGGAGCTTGGAGATGCCCAGCGGTTGCCTCTGAAAGCAGAAGAATCTGGAAAGTTTTTATAAGGGGCAGGACTCAGCCCCCCAAGTAACTATAGCGATCATTCAGATCTAGCTACATAAAAGAAGAGAGAAAATCCACTGTAAGGATTTGTTGATCTAATCGTGGCCCTGATCCAGCTCCCACCAAAGTCAATGGAAAGACTCACTTTGACTTCAGTAGGAATTGGACTGGCCTCATTTTATGTCAAAAGGTGACCTCTCCCTTGGAAAGAACTGTCACCCTAAGCAATGCTCACAAGCACACAGAATGGAATAAATCAAAAGCAACACGAATGTCAACGGAGCAACCACCATCGAAGTGACCAGAGGGGTTAAATAACCATAGTTAAAGAGGAGAAAGGGATTAAACAGCATGAAGATCCTCATTACCCACTTAACTAAAATGTAATGACTTTGTGATAAATGAGCCAAAGAACAATGTCATACATTAATTCAGCTAAAATGGAAATAATTGTGCAGTTTCAGAGACTGTTGGAATAGACTCACAGTAGGTCCTTACCAACTCACACAGTGCTAATAAGCACATTCCCTAATTTGGACCCAAATCAGCAGTGGGGAGTTGATAGCTGGAACTCCACTCACTAAAGCTTTTATAAAATATGCTACATAACGTTTATCGGTCCACTTGGATCCTAAGTAATTACACATAAACCACACTTCAAATGATCAAAGTACACCTTGTGATGCCTTAACCCTGTATTTTGTTGTCTTATTGTACTGTGTTTGCTCATTCAGTTGCTAATTCACAAATTTAGCAATTTACAGCAGCTCTCCCAGTTATTAGTTTAAATTTGCATTTTTCTGTTAGCTGTTACAAAAGATGTAGTTAGACTGTCAGTAGATAAAGCATTTTTACTCCTGTGGGACTTCTGTAGAAACACAACATCTCGCACATACATAAAAATAAATTTAAAAAGTATACATATTAAAAGACAAGTCGCTTCTGCATACGTTTTATGTATGTATTTTTAAAATATAAAAAATAAAAATATAGTATCAATTTATAGGTTATGGCTGATTGAAATTTTTGTCCTTTTTCAAAAAAAAATAAAACATGCAGTAGCTGTTTTTGTAACATGTAACCTCTAATGTAATCAAAACAATTCCAGGTTTCTCTCACTTTCTTTAGGGGGGAAAAAGGAAAGAAAGGGGAAAAAAAAGGAAGAAATCAGGAGAGGAGGGTCAGTATACAGTTAGGGAGAAAAAACTGTGAAGTGTTTTGGAAAAAAATGAAAATTTGTCATTTCTTTCTAAACTTTTTTGTGGAAAATACAATTTTTCCACCAGCTCTAATATTACAGATACACACATACACTCTCAAAAATAATTAACATACACTTCTCATTTAGAATTCACACAGGTACATTCTACCAAGACTACATCCATTGTAACATTACAGGAGGCGCTGTCTTCCTGATGAGCATAAAACTAAGATCTAAACCCGTTATACTCATTCAAGATCCCAGGCACGTTTTATAAAGGCAGAAGTAATAACCCTGGTGTCTTGGCCGATTTTTGACGTGGGCAATTATATTGCCCAAACAGTATTAACTCATCCTCTACAGTCTACACCATAGTCTGAACAGGAAAAAACATTCTTTGATTTCTGTCCTGTTATTCAGAGGTGCTGTGTCCTATTTAGGAGTGCCACATTCTACTCCAGAGGGGCCGCAATACAGTGATAGATGAAGAGATGCCTAAGTACTGATTACAGATTATTGTATAAAGGACAGAGGGGACAAAATCCTGTGGATCCTTACCAGGCACAGAGCCACAGAAAGGAGGTGATGGTAACAATGATCTTATTTTTACATGGTACCTTTCCTATAGAAGGATCAGAAAGCACTTGCACACTTTGGGCCCAGCGATCCCCAGTACTAAGAAAGGAAACTGTGGATGGAGTTTGCAATAGCAGATGATTCTCCCTTATACGCCCCATCTCTTTGCAGTGAGTTTGGCCACAAAGCCAACAGGTACCTGAAATATGCACAGATTGTATGAGATCTTCAGTGGAGTGGGCTACCTGGGTGGAGCATCTGTGCCTCCACACTGGCTCCCAATCCCCCTTGGCTCTGTTAGTTAAAGCTGAGACACTAGGGGTTCTCCCCATCAAACACTAGCCTCCAGCGAATGAAGGGAGGATTACCATGAACAGACTCGCAAATGTCCCTAGTGTTGTGATGATAGCATGAAGAAGTGATCAACCCCCACTCACTCCCCACACACATACACCCTGGCCCAGCTCCCCGCCATATCAGGGATCTAGACCTCTGCTGAGTACCAACTGAGCTGCTTCCGTGGGAACAAGGACAAGTGGGATTTAGGTAAAAGAGGACACAGTCATCAATCTACAGTTCAAAGGGGATAAGAAAAATCATTTGAAGATTGTGAGATTCGTAGTAAACACAATATTTCTATTTCCATGCCATAGATTAGGCTTAAAGTGATTCCCACATTAGGCAAAATGAATCATTTTAGAACATCATAAATATTTTTGGAGTATCAGAAAAGTGGCAGTGCTCTTGACATTCTTCTGTTTCACTCTGGCATAATATGTGCGTAAGCTGAATTCTGGAGAGATGAAGTTTGTTGCCATTTTCATTCATTTTTATTTCTGTAAAGGAAGTCTAGAAATGAGCTGTGTGTGTCAAAGGAATCATTTTAAAAAACCTGACATGAAAGTGTTTAAACATTTTCATTAGCGACTTTTGACACAAAGAACAAGTTAGAGAATCTCAGTGATGAAATGAGAAACACAGCAACCATTTGAACTACAGTTTATGCAAAATGCAGAAATAAAATGAGAGTGCTACGATTAAGCATTCCAGAGCTCAAGAATAATAAGCAAAGCAACTGATAAACTTGATAACTCCTGTTATCTGGCGCATGTGATACATCACAAGGATATTGAACAGGATATTTCTGCTTCGGTTGACATGTACAGCATCCATGCAGCCATTACCTAACAGCACTTTTATCAGATTGCAAACTCCTGGCCGAGAAGGCTACCCCCTGTCCCTCCCCTGCTGTCCCCCCTCCACCACAGCCCCGGCCACTGCTCCTGTCGGACAGCATTTCAGGAGCAGGGAGAGAGGGTTGTATAAGGGGCAGGGAGTCCCGGGAAGCAGTCAGGGGACAGGGAGCGGGAAACAGTTGGATGGGGCGGAGATTCGGGGGGGTGCATGAATAGGGCATGGGATCCAGGGGGCAGTTAGGAGCAGGGGTGTGGATAGAGATTGGGACAGTCAGGGGACGGGGAGCAGGGGGTTTGGATAGGGGGTGGGGTCCTGGGGGAAGGTTGGGGGTAGGGTCTCTGGAGGGAGCAGTCAGGGCACAAGGAGCAGGAGGGGTTGGATGGGTCGGAGGTTCTGAGGGTGCAGTCAGGGGTTGGGAAGTGGGAGGGAGTGGATAGGAGGCAGGGGCTAGGCTGTTTGGGGAGGCACTCGGCCCTCCATACAGTTTCACAACCCTGATGTGGCCCTCAGGCCAAAAAGTTTGCCCACCCCTGGAAGCAAGGACCATGTTTTGTTTTGTTGTTCTGTTTGTACAGCCCCTAGCACAGCGGTTCCCAAACTTTGCTGAACCGTGACCCTTTTTTACATAGTTACTTTGCACGACAACCGTTGTATGTCTGCCGAAAAGCCGCTGAATTGATTACTTCCATATTTGGCGGCTTTTCGGCAGACATGCCGAGCACTCCCGAGTGTCCGCCAAAAGCGGAAATAATCACTTCAGCGAACACTTGGGAGTGCTCGCCATGTCTGCCGAAAAGCTGCCAAATATGGAAGTAATCAATTCAGCGGCTTTTCGGCAGACATACAACAGTTGTCGTGCAAAGTAACTATGTAAAAAAGGGTCATGGTTCAGCAAAGTTTGGGAACCACTGTGCTAGGGGCTGTACAAACAGAACAACAAAACAAAACATGGTTCTTGCCTCCAGGGGTGGGCAAACTTTTTGCAATATGGCCCACCATGTGTGGAGGAGGATGAGACTCACCCTGCCTTTCTATGAAAAATTAAGAAGCGCCCTCTGCTGGAATCAGGTTGCCATCTAAATGAGCCAGTGACCATTTCATTATTTGCATTTTGTCTTAGTGTTATTTAATAAATACTCATCTAGAATACACTGCTTTTGTATTAATTCAGGTTCATTTCCACCAACATCATTACAAACAAAAAGCGAAACAACTTCTCAAAAAAAGAAGGACACTTCCAGATAAGTGTGATTCAAGCATTTTGATGGAAAATGTCACGTGGTTTCAATAAAGCTTCAGGGAAGCTTTTACTGGGGAGAAATCAAATTGAGCAATGTGCTTGTTGTGACAAGCTCATGAGCTGTTGGAAAACTATGAATAAAGCAACACATTGAGTAATGTCTAGAACCACAGTTTACAGAAGGTCCAAAAATAAATTTGGAGAACTAAAGCTTCTCTTGATAAACACCCAAGAGCTCAAAAATGTCATCAAGTAACTCATTCTTTCCAAGTGATCCCTAAATGGTCTCTCAACTTCCTGTGTGCTACCTGGGCAACTTTAAAACTATCATGTAATAATAAATGGCTCAAAAGGGTGGACCTCTGGATTTTTAAACAATGATAGCGGAAGAGAAGATTCCTGCTCCAGGCAAATCTTAACAAGGGACCATACCCCTGTTAACAATAAAATAACAGGCATACAATCCTCTCTTGTCCCCTTCTACAAAGAGAAGATATTACTTCACACAAGGAGCACATTAAATTGTTTCATGCAGAGCAAAAGGAGGAAGCCAACCCACCAGCTGCTGCTAGGAGACCTCTGTCTCTCTCGGTACTTAATTATCCCTCCATTATCATCATATCTGAGCACTTCGCAAACTTCTAATGTGTTTTTCCTCACAATAAACCTGTGAGATAGAACCTCCCTATCATCCCCATTTTACACATGAGGAACTGAAGGTGCAAATAAGGGTACGTCTATGCAGCAAAAAAGAAAAAAGAACTCTCAGCAGTGAGTCTCAGAGCCTGGATCAACTGACTCAGTCTCACGGGGCTCCTGCTAAGGTGCTAAAAAGAGCAGTGTGGACATTCCCGCTGGAGACCCAGCGAGGGGGAAGGGTCTGAGGGCCGAGGCTCAAGCCCAAGAGGAAATGTCTCCACTGCTCTTTTTAGCCCTGCAGCACAAGCCCTGCAAATCCAAGTAGCTGACCTGGTCTCAGAGGCTCGCCACCGCGGGGTGGTTTTTTGCAGTGTAGAAGTATCTGAAATGACTGCCCAAAATCACACGGGACGTCTGTGCTAGAGCAGGGAATTGAAACCAGAGTCACAAGCTAGCATCCAATACACTAAACCACCTATTCTCTCTGGGCAACCACAGAGCCAGTACGAGCCAGGGAAGTGTATGGGGACGAGGGGGGAGAGAATATGTATAGATGTGTCTGAGTGGGGAGCAGGAATGGGGAGCACTGCTCTCCAGCTATTCCCAGAAACATGGGGTCCCATGGGGACCACTGCTAGCTGGCACATGTCAATCAGGGTAATCCCCAGGCTGCTCTAACCTGGGTTGAAGCAAAGAACCAGGGAGTCACAACTGGTTCCTGGTTCTCTGGGTGCTGCTGCAGGGGATGCTGGAGGAAATATGCTTTTCTTGGGGTAAGCAGGATATTTCAGCATTAGCACAAGGAGAGACTACTTGTACAACTAGTTATCATTAATATAAACCACATGATGCCCCAAAGTTTTCAAGCAACGTTATCAACAACATTAAGATGAAAGTTAATGTCCCAATTGCGTGCACGGACACCTAATATTAAGTTCAGGAAATGCATTAGAAGGGAGCTCACAGATAAGATCTCAATAAAGTCGGGTATTATTTCACATGTTAAACCCATCTTGAAGCACAAAATAAAAGGACCAAGACTGAGTCCATCAGTGAATTTCCATCCATGCCTCAGTTTCTCTGAATCAAAATTATTTACGGGACTTCTGTGGGTGAGGCAGGCTCCACTGCACACTTGTTATTCATTTGTCTTTTCTTTGTACAGTATATTTTTTCCTTATTCCTGATCACAGAGTACATGCAAATGTCACACACTTTACAATCTGATGAAAGAAAAGTTTGGAGTTTGTTCTTGGTTGAGATCAGGTGCTTTTTAAATAAAACTTATTCATACCCCTAAAGTCAGCCAAATTTGGCTGGAACTTTGGCAAAAACAGCTTTTCTGGCTGGATTGATTTATTTCCAGAAAATGGAAGTGGGAGGAAAACATCTACCAGAACATTTTAACACCTCATTTTAGACTGTACTTGTTCCTAAAAGAGGGCACTTTAGAGGCAGAAAGCTAAGTAATCCCATCCTCAATTAATTGCCATTATTTTAAAGTTATGTTAAGTCACTGGGAGCTCACTGGAATCAGACAGCTTTTAAATGTTTGACACAGCGTCATATATTTACAGATATAACTTTTTAGATAATGTTTTCTTAGCCAGAAGGCCAAGAATGGTTATAATATATATATGCACACATAAATTAGGGACCAGACTCTAATCTCAGTTACACAGGGGTAAAACTGGAGTAACTGCTGAAATCAACAGAGTTACTCTAAACTTGCACTGGTGTAACTGAGATCATAATCTAATGCAATGCAAAATAGGGAAGGGGTAGAAGAAAGCAAACATTAGCAACAGATTGAGTCCCTTCCCCCGCTAGGGGAATGGTCTTCACAACAATACTGAAGCTCTAAATTCTTGTGGCTAACTGTATGAGTCACTTTCTTTCTACGCCACTTGGAACCCATTAATACATGCTACTCCTCTGAGACTGTTTTTGGTTTTTTGTCTGTTTCTTTCTTAAAATCCAGTGCATGTACACATTATATATGTGACTTGCATGTACCATGAGCTCTGTAACTCAGCTGGAGACAAGGACACAACCTACCTGAGCAAAGGAAGTCATTGTCTGAAGTGTAACAGAAGCCATCAGAGCCTACACTGATCTCTTGCTTAGATAGCTCCTGGTGTTTTATTACCTAGCCATATTAATTTGGGGGGATGGGGCAGATGGCCTGATGTAGGATTTTATTTGTATTTTATTTTTCAAAAACAGGGAAGACGTAACAGTGTCCTGACCCAGAGTAGGTGACATGAAGCTAGAAAATAAAGATCAGCCTTGTGTCAGCACTCCTGTGTGACACGTGCATATCCTGTCCTTCTACCGTGTTTCCCCGAAAATAAGACAGTGTCTTATATTAATTTTTGCTCCCAAAATTACATTACATTATATTACAGCGAGAGGCAAAACTGGAAGTACGTCTTATTTTCGGGGGATGTCTTACTTTCGGGGAAACAGGGTAGGTATGTGTGCATTTTATACCATGCTCCTTTTGAAGGAGTATAATCCCTTTCTGAAGAATGGGACTCCATTAAACACTCTTTACCAGAAGACTGTGAAAGGATGATCCTGCCAGATATTGCGTGCCCTAAACTCCCAGCGAGTCAGTTGTCGGAGAAGGGTGCTCAGCTCCTCAAAGGGCACAGGTTGCAGGATCAGTCCCAAAGAGGCTTCTCTTTTGAGATGTTTGGATCTCTAATCCTGTCTGGGTCACGGTTTATTGAGAAGTGCTGCTCTTTCTGGGATTTCCCCCTTCTGCCCACCCCTTTTTTCCATATTTCTGTTGAATTCCTCCTCCTTTGTCATGAGGTGCACACCTTATCATGTAGACTATAATGTAAACATCAATAACAGAAAAGTTGCTGTACTCATCGGGGAGTTAATCGACCCAGGCAAAACTGGTTGAAAGTAAAGTTAGCTCTTCGAGGTTTAATACGTCTATGTTCATTCTAAGGCCTTGCCTATGCAAGACTATTAAGGGAAATTTCCCTCCATTGAACAGATATCACTGCACCTAGGGTATGGCTAGACTACAGATCATAGAACGTTTCTGTATAGCGCTTCCCAATTTAGCGCAATAGGTTTTGCGCTAGAGCCTGGACACATTTGTAGAGCTTCTGGCGGCAGTGACAGTACTGTGATAGGGCAGGTATCCCAGCATTCAGCTGGGTGCAACGTGCTTTGCAAAGGGGGGGGTTGAGGGGGAACTGGGAACATGTTCGCAGGGGAGACGAGATCAGGCTGTCAGTGAGTTTTCGTTAGCGAAAACTGACAGGCTGTCTATTTAAGACACACATCTCCGTCCACAAGCATTTTCAGTGTTTATTTGCTATGAATTGTTATAGAGAAACTGAAGAGGGACTTCCGCATTTTCCTTACGTTTACAAAACAACACTTAACACGTCATTTCCCTTAAATGGCTTGTTGATTGCCTTACATGGCTCGGAGGTGTGCCAGAGATCCCTTATCGTGTTAGGAGTGATTACACTGTCCCTCTCACGCTACAGGGAATAAGCTAAAAGCCTTCTGACTCTCGGCGAGGTGGTTTTATACTTGCGGTTTGAAGGGTGACTAAATGCACAAAATGTCACTTGCAAGTGTGTAGGGTCAGATAATTATAGTGCTAATTGAGGGTTTTAGCGCTGCAAAGCGCCAGTCTAACCATACCCTTAGTCTCTTCTATGTAAGTACTTACTCTGTGCTCTCCACCCTACTATATAAGCTCCAGTGGTAATGTAGACAGGACTCTGGTATTTTTACCACAGTTCTAGAAGAGACAGTGGTAAAAATGCTAGTGGCTACTTGAGCCCTGTGCATTAATGCTCCCACTGTTGCTACTATGAGTGAAGCACCATCTGAGGTAGCACAACAGCGAGAGGTCTCCCAAAAAATGTTCCTATAGACACCCTTGATGGGAGCACTACACTTTAGTGGGAAAGAATTAAAAAAGCAAACAATGAATGTTAAAGATCTGTACAGTGCAACGAATGAGTTCTTTGTTGGCCCTTAATTGATGATAACCCTAAATTGCATTATTGAACTGTTGAGTCTGAGAAGAGAATTAAAAGTGTTAAAGGAAACTGCAAAACACCAGAATGGCAGAAAGAGAAGGCAGACAGAACGATGTAATAGGCAGCAAATTGCCTTCAAATCAGGCATGGACTATGTTGACAATTGGACACATGGGTTAACGCCTTAAACAATATTGTGAAATCCCAATACAGGAAGAGGAGCTTAAATAACAAAGGAAAAAATGAAAGCTTCCAGTAACAATTTTTGCTACACGAAACACCTACTGGAAGAAGCAGACTGATAAACACATCTGGCATCCCTTGGTTACAAACGTACAAAATAGTATGTTAAAGCAAACAAAGTTTCAAGATGCCTAATTCCCTCCAGATTGTAGTGGGAAAAACAGACTCCAGTGGAGTTGCACCAGAAATTTACAGGAAGAACTTGGCCTCAAATAGCAAAGTATTTATTATGATAAAGCAGCAGCAAATGAGATCTGAAGCCATTGTATCATCTGGACCATATTCCAAGCAAGAAATAAAGACGACACCAACATTATATATTGCAAAATGCTATGTGCAGCAGTACCAGTATAGCTAAAGGATGAAACAGCACTTCTCTGTTCACTGCCATTTTCAGTTATGTAATAAGCCCCCCAACAAGTTCCTTTTTGGGATGCAATTTCTCCAGTATGGTGTCATGCCCAAAAGGTAATTTCTTCCATGAATGACTTGTTGAACATTTTAGAGTTATCCAAAAATGGATGGGCAAAATAAAGGGGTGGGAAGTGTTAAGAAGTTAAGCAGTTAAGAAATTATTTCCCATGCCTTTTTTCTCCGCTTAAAAATAGAGATTTTTATTTACTCAGTTTAATGTAGTGGTTAGCACTGGTAATGTGGTAATGTATTGGTAAGTGGTAGAGAGAGAGAGAGATTACATAGCGTGCATTGTAAACTGCCCAGAGGGAATGTGCAAAGGGGAAAAATATAATGAGAAAAATCTGGCCCTCGGTCATATTATATATGGACAAAGGATTAAATTTAGTAGTGACAGGCAAATAACAAGCACTGCTCCATCCCCAGTTACTGAAAGAATGCTGGTATTCTTACTCAAGTTGTGTTCCTGAATCAGAACCAGGAACTCCTTTCTCATCAGTCTCTGTCTAAGAGATCTATCTAAGGTCCTGTTTATTAGCTCTGTATCTGTGCCTCTCACTACGTTTCATGTTTATGCTCACAACACCCTTGTGAGCTAGGGAAGTATTCATACCCATTTTACAGATGGGGGACTAAAACATAGGCCAGATTTTCCTCATTATATTTTTTCTCCTTTGCCCATTCCCTCTGGACAGTTCACAATGCAAGCTAATTGTGCCTACTCAGGAGATACTGATAACTCCAAGAGAAAAAAAAAAGACCTACATCTCATCACCTAGAAACTATTTCTTGCTAAGGCAAAGTGGCAATGTCAGAATTATACTGGTAGATGCCATCTTTTTCATACTGATAGACAGAAATTAAGGCTTATAATTATGTATTAACCAAGCACACAGGAAGCATGAAAATGAGATGCAGAGGCAGGAACACTAAGGGTACATCTACACTATCGCATCTCATCTAAATGTGATAAATCAATCCCCGAATCGATGCCTGTACTCCACCTCAGCAGGAGGAGTAAGCGGAATCGACGGGGGAGCCGCCACGGTCAACTTGCGTCCGTGAGGACGACCGAGTAAGTCGAATTAAGATACTTCGACTTCAGCTACGGCGTAGCTACGCGAATAGCATAGCTGAAGTTGTGGATCTTAGTTGGAACCCCCCGCCAGCGTAGCCCAGGCCTAAGAGAGTTAACAAAACAACTCCCCTAAGAAATATACATCATGAGAACTGGCATAAAAGCTCACTGGAAGAAGCCCACCAGCTTGCTAATGTTATGATGACTAAAAACTAAAGCCCCAGTCATCTGTGAGCATGTTTACAGTGTCAGATCTTTTAAGCGTGACTGCAGGTGGCTTTCCTAACCACTTGACTGGCTCCTTACCCTTTATTCACTCCAACACAGAGATTGTTCTCAACACTATCAACTTGCTAACCCCACAAAAATGTCAACCATCTCATAGTAAATTTCTTTTTGATCCTCCATTGCCCCCCACTTTCAAGGGCTACTAAGCAGCCCAATTCTTCCCTCAGCAAAGCATTTCTGCCCCCGACTCCCCATCCCACCGCCTTGGGGAAAGGTTCACTTACACCCAGCATCTGATGTAAGTAGTAGTACTGCGGCCCATGGTAATACAGCAGGAAGGTTTTCCAGAAGAGCCACACATTCAGGGAGAGCCAGAAAAGCTAAAACGAACAAGACAACAAGAACGAATGCATGTAAGTGAAAGGCACATGTACAATCCTGAACGTCTCAATATTTCTTTCCATCACACAGTACACACGCAATGAGCTCTCTAAGGATTTTGCAGCTGAACGAGAAAACGAGCGGAAAGACATTACAAAAACAGCCCCTGCTGGCTGTAAAACTTTTTCTTCTCAGCCAGCCTCCCAAAAGCTTGCATTCGAGGTTCAGTCTTTTACAACCTTATGTAGCATCTTGCATGCAAACTGTCTATCAAAACTTATGGAGTTAGATGGTGCTATGAAAGAGCCAATGAATAAATAAATAAATAGTGAAGGAAAAGACAAATTATGAGACCTAAGCAAGGAAATGCACATTTTCAAATGAGATCCATGCTTTTACTGCCCCAACCCTGGAGAGAGGCTATAACATAGATCAAACCCACATGCACCATGCATAGATACACACACATTCATTATCCTTTATTTATAGGGGTGCTGAAGCAATTTTTTGTAGTGCAGATGCTGAGGGTCACTGAACCAAACTGCAAACCCTGGATATGATGGAAACCACTTTGAACCAGGGGGTGCAGTAGCACCCCCAGCATCCCAATCCCACCATAGGGTGACCAGATGTCCCGATTTTATAGGGACAGTCCCGATATTTTGGGCTTTGTCTTACATAGGCTCCTGTTACTCCCCATCCCCATTTTTCACACTTGCTATCTCTTCAACCTATTCAAGCACCTATGCTTATATAGTACACACATACCTACACACCCACAACATACAGACACATCTACATTTATACACACACATCCCTAAGACACACAATGCACATTAGCCACCCACCCATGCCTGACATGCGCGTGCGACAGAACCCCGGCCCCCGCGATGCACACGCGCGTGGGAAGCACGCTTCAGGCAGGGCTGTGCGCGCCCCCGGACACAGAGCCGGGCAGGGGCACGGAGGGTCCACGTGCGCGCACCGCCCTGCTGGAGCCAGGCAGGCGGCTCCCCAGCGCACACGCGGAGCCTTGGCCGGGGCGCGGTCCCCCAGCCCCCGGGGCGGCTCTGGGCTCCAAGTTTCTCTGGGCGAACTTCGCAGCGGGCGGAGGCTGCGCCCGGCGAGCCCCGCCGCATCCTACCAGACAGAGGTGCTTGCTCCCCTCATTGGCCAGCCAGCTGCTCCCGCACCGAACCATGGTGCGAGCCCCGCGCCCGGGGCCGGGCTTCAGGGGGCAGCCGCGGAGCCGGTGCTGCTGCTGCTGCTGCTGCTCAGTCCGGCCGCTCCCCCTCCCCGCCTTCCGGCCGCCGCCCCCTTGCTCTCCCTCCCCGCGCCGCTCTGCCCCCGGGGGCCGGGCCGGGGCAGCCTCGCGCTCAGCATGCTCCGTTGCATCTGCTGAAGCCCCTGCCCTCGCTCTGCCCGCACTCCGGCCCTGCGCCCCAATGGGCAGCGGGCCACGCTGCATCCAGAGCGGGACAAAAGGGCTGGAGGGTGGGGACTGGGGAAGGAGAAGGGCAACTAGGTGTAACTCCGGGCACAGGCTGCATGAGCCAGTTGGTAAGGAGGGAGCTGCACTGCGCGAGAGTGGCAGGCACCAGGGTGACCAGATAGCAAGTGTGAAAAATCAGGATAAGGGGTGAGGGGGTAATAGGAGCCTCTATAAGAAAAAGACCCCACAATCGGGCCCTCTGGTCACCCTAGTGGTAGGGCAGGGGAAACGCTGGGAGAGGGGGTGCAGATTACTGGGAACAGGGTGAGCCTTCTGCAGGTTGTCAAAGTGAGATGGGGGTGGTGGAGGGGCTCGTGTTTCTCACTGGATGATGAATGTCAGGAACTCTGCCCCCCTCAGGGCCGGCTTGAACCTTTTTGCCACCCCAAGTTAAAAAAAAAAAGGTTGTGGAATGTGCCACCCCAAGATTGGCCAGAATGCCGCCCTTTAAAATGTGCCGCTCCAAGCACAAGCTTCCTAGCCAGCCCTGTGCCCCATGTTGATGGTGGTAAATAGGGTGAGCAGATGTCCTGATTTTATAGGGACAGTCCCGATATTTGGGGCTTTTTCTTATATAGGTGAATATTACCCCCCACGCTCTCTCCCGATTTTTCATACTTGCTATCCGGTCACCCTATTGGTAAAGGTCCAGTGTAGCCAACTTCCTAGAATTCAAAGCTTAAAGATCTTTGAGGATCTGGGCTCTAGGAGACTTGGTGCAGTTGTCACACATTTACAGTTGTGACCCCATGGGCTACTAAGATTTGGCCGAGTTGCCCCTCCACTGTGCCAGCAGGGAAGGGACTGTGCCTTTACCACCCAGCTCTGATCAGGGGTGAAGGGTTGGGCCCTGGCCCACTGCTTTCTCCCCCTTCATTGCACTCTTGCTGAGCTCAGGTCCTCAAAAGTGCCCCTCATTTTCAGCACCCAATGGTGCATTAGCGAACAAAAATACACATCAAAAAAACTGTTCAAAGAGTGAAGCACTTTGTGAATGAAAGTGAGGAAATGCCAGATCTTGAACTCAGAACCTTCAGCATTCACACACACTGCTATTTTTAGAGCAACAGAAGGCTACTTTACCTGAGTGAAGTAAGGCGATCGGGACGTGATGAGAGGAAGCCTAACCCAACCTGGCTCTTTTCCACTCTTGCCCTTAGAATTGGGAGGAAGCCTGCCCTATATGTTGCCCCTACAGGGGGGAATTGGTCACTAGAGCCATTGTCTGGCCCAGGAAGGAGTGGGAGAAGCCCAGTCCTATCTCTCTCCTCTCTCTGCAGGTTGTGGGAGAACCTTCCCCATGTGATGCCCAGGGGTGGGGGAAAGAATGAGGCACTGGAGTCAGGTGATTGAGGAGAGAACCACACCCAACACTCTCCAGTACAGCTGCTCTGGCAGCTCCTTGGTGGTCCCAGTGCAATGGGTGCTGAGTCTGCTGCGGCTTCTTTGGCTGTGATATGAGCCCAGCCTCAGAATGCTGAGTGATTTTAGCAGCTGCTTAATTCTTAAATTGATGTCCCCAAAGAGCAGGGCTCAGGAGGGCAGCTATGCTGAATGGTGCTATTACTAAGAATATTGGAAGCAAGCAAAAAAAAAAAAACCCACCATACCTTGAATTTTAAAACTGATCAAAACTATCATTTGAGGCCAGAGCAGTGCTGACATCAGAAAAGAGATGTTAATTATTTAACTACCTAGTTCTTTCTTCTCCTTTTTTTCTCACCCCTCATTTCTGTTGGAATGTATAGAAAAACTGAAGCAATTTATAGAGAGCCAATCGATAAAATTTGCCCCGCACGATTATTTCAGAGGTTGAATATCTGGGAAATGTTCTGAATTGAAAATAAAAATTTGCAGGATGTAAATGCCTAGCACAATAGGGCCTGGTTGAGGCCTTAATCACTACCACCATAGACATAAAACAACACAGCATTTGAAGTGTTATTGCAGACTTGACAATGTACTACATGGCCGGTTCTTCTTGGAGATGTTTCGGGAAATGCAGCTGATGCAGAACTTGACTGCCCACTTATTGAATCCTCTTCCTCACATGGAGCAGAAGACACATGTTTCAGTGACTGTACTGGCCACCATCCCATTTCAGGAGTTCACTTCAGCCCTTAATAGTTTGGGTCCAGTGCTTGGCTCTCTTTAATTTGTAACGAAAGACGTGCCAGGGCTCCAGCAATTAGGTACCAGGGCTCAAGCAATTTTTTTACATTCAGATCTGATGCAGCAAGGCTAGAGGTGCCGGGGCTATTAACTGCTAAGCCTAGAGGTGCCGTGACTGAGCTCTGGCAAGCCCTGGCACAAATTAAGCACTGCTGGGGTCCTAGCTGAATTACAAACTTCCTCTCTCCACATATCTACCAAATCGTTGGGAACAGCTGAGACCCATGAGCTAACATCCCAAAAATGTACATGAGAGGAAGCAGGGTGACCGGCCATTTTCAGCTGAGAGCCCTTGACTCAAGTTTGTCTGAAGAAGGCTCTGCACTACCAGTTTGCAAATGGTAGTGCAGAGCCCAGCTGCTATGACAAGCTTTTCCTGAAGGGGGCTTGAAGGGTTAAGTGGGGAAGCAGAGAAAGTTCTTGATATTTTTTAATCAGTCTAGATATACTTTGGCACGTGCTTTAAATTCTTTGTACGTGCGCCAAATTGCTGGGCTCAGTGTAGGAGTAAATGGGTGACATTTAATGGCTTAGTTACCTCTGCTATTCCAGACTAACACGGCTACCTCTCTGATTCTTGATTTAATGGCTTGTGATGTACAGGAAGGCAGATTAGATGATCTAATCATCCCTTCTGGCCTAAAACTCAATGAAACTATAATTCAGGGTATAAAGTGAAATAAATAAGTAAATGAGTGCTAATGAGGCTTCTCAAAGTTAATTTAGGGAATAAGAGTGGTGTTTTATTTAATATATTTTGTTATATATTTAGCTCTTTATTTAATATATTTTGTGACATGTATTTGAAGCAGATGCTCTCTCATCCTCATCACACTGTCCTAAATGCATGCTGGCTCTTCTCTGGTTTTCATACTATTCCATCTCATCCATTGTCTAACTGTAGTTGTGTTGGTTGGAATACACTGGATGGAGCACCGCGTATTCAATGCAGTATTCTTCTTTCTTCAAATACTCTTTGATGAGACTGTTTCTTCTAGATTAGCAACACAAAACCTAAATCCACCATCCAAGTCTACTGTTATTCTGCTCTCTCTCGAGGATACTCATGACCCCCCCCGCCCCCACCAAAGTACCTAAGCACTATACATTTTTTAACGTATTTAGCCTCGCAATACCCCTTGAAGTAGGGAACTGCTGTTACAAATTGGAAGGTACAGGGAGATTAATGGTAAACTTTTTGAAAGCACCTACGGACCAGATCCACAAAGCTATTTAGGTTCCCAATGTCCATTGAAATCAATGGATGTTAGGAGCCTAAATATCTTTTGTATCTAGGCCTAGATAACTAACATTCAATAGGGCTTAAGCTCCTAAATCTCGTAGACACTTTGGAAAATTCTACCTTACGTGATTTGCCCAAAGTAGTATGTGGGAAAAAGGCTGGATTGAACTTTGGATGTCCACATCCTAGGCAAATAGGCCACATTTCCCCTACTACTACTACACTTTGAGCGTAACAATGACAGCTAGTGACATGGACTTTGTTCAGAAAAGGATTCTGTTATTATTGTTTTCACAGGAAGGTACAGCTTTATGCGGAGCTAAAGATTTCCCTCCTCATCTAACCCCTCACTTTAGAGTTTTTTGCTCTCCCTTGGAAAAAAAAAACAATTAATAGATTCAAGCGGGAACACTGCAAGTGTTGGAACAATGTAACAATGTAATGTAAAAATAAAACAACGTAAAGCAATGCAAAAATAAACCAGAAGAACTTGCCCATGCATGATTTCCTGTATTTTTTAAAAAACGTTCTGATTAAAGTTAAGCTATATGCCACTTGTTTTATTTTTTCATAACTATAGTGTGTGGTTCGGTATCCCGGCACAAGGTGAGAACGATGTTCAATATTTATAACACTATTTTCATTGCTGTGTAAGAGGAATATCCTACACAAAGTGCACCTGTCCTTTAAGGCATTTCATTTTGTAACATTTCTCTTATTTTTTGAAACTGGATCTTTTCATCTGCTGCATGCCATATGATAAACTCTGGTAGGACTGGCTCCCTGGCTGACTCTATGGTCTCCCTAAGGTCTGAAGTGATAGCTGTATCTGAAGATCTGGGGCTATAGCCTCCACAAACGTAAATCAGTGTATTTCATTGACTTCAGTGGGGCAACAACGGTTTGCACTAAGGGGAGTGCTGGTTCTCGATTCTCATAGAAATAACAAAACCAGTAACAAGCCATTAGAGAAAGTATTTGTTACATTTAGCAATGGCATTAACCGTGTAAGTTTTGCTTCTGTTAATAGCTCTCCAAACCACTGAGCCCAGTTTTCACCGTTAAATTCCATGCTACAAGTATCACAAAATATAGCATGAGGTCATGTAGCGGTATGTCCTCAAATAACCTCCCACACATCCCTACTTTAAACAAGAAAAGACTGAATGCCAACTCCAGTGCACAGCAGTAACGCTGATTAATATAATGGAATGCAATAAGCAGCACATGCTGGGTAAGTGTCTATAATAAATACAGCTGCAGTACATTCCTTGACAAACCGGTGAAAAGTATTACTTGCATTCATTTGTACTACTGATTATAAAACTTGCCTTGGGTTTGTAGGTTCTTTACAGAACTGACCCACACAGTGAGACAAATATTAAGATGACAAAGTTTTATAGCTTTTAAAAGGCTTAAGGCCCAATCCAACTTCTGAAGTTTTTCCATCGACTTCAATGTAAATAGGATCAGAGTCTTGCAGAACAATACAGTACAATAGGTAAAGGCAGATTCAAATTTAGTTGCATATAGTAAATATAATAATTCATAGATTTATAAGGCCAGGTGGGACCAAAAGGATTGTATAGCCTCACCTCCTTCATAACACAGGCCGAAGAAGTTCACCCATAATTTCTGTACTGAGCCAACAACTTCTGTTTGAGGTTCAACATATCTTTAGAAAGATATCCAAATCTTTATTTGAATACTTTAAGTGATGGGGAATCCACCACTTCGTTAGACAAGTTGTTCCAATGGTTAATTACTCTCACTGTTAAAATGTGTGCCTTATTTTCTGTCAAAATTTGTCTAGCTTCAACTTTCAGTCACTGAATTTTGTTAGTCCTTTTCTGCTAGATTTAAGAGCTCTCTACTATCAGGAGTCTTTTCACCATTTAGATACTTGTAGACCATGATCAAGTCATATCTTAATCTTCTCTTGAAAAATGAAATAGCTTGGACTTCTTAAGTTTCCTACTACAATAATGTTTTCCAGACCTCAAATCATTCTTATAGTTCTTTTCTGATTCCTTTCCAATATTTCAACATCCTTCTTGAAGTGGGAACACCAGAGCTGGATTCAGTATTTTAGTAATGGCCTCACTAATTCAAAAATGGAGGCAATATCACCTCCTTATTCCTACCTGATATTCTCCTTCGTCCAGTTGTTACATTTGGATTCTTACCTACATTACCCTGGGACATCACGTTCAGTTGGTTATCTACCATGACCCTTAAATCCTTTTCAGTGTCACTGCAATCCAGGATATAATTCCTCCCTTTTGTAAGTGTGACCCATAGTCTTTGTTCCTAGATGTATTTGCTTGT
This sequence comes from Sternotherus odoratus, assembly GCA_032164245.1. Lineage (NCBI taxonomy): Eukaryota > Metazoa > Chordata > Testudines > Kinosternidae > Sternotherus > Sternotherus odoratus. The sequence continues at coordinate 281,783,499 of JAVMKO010000001.1, read as the reverse complement.
TCCTTGCACTTAAGTGTACTAAAATATATTGTTCAAATGATCCTTGCTTACCAAGTGATCCAGATTGGTCTGTATAACTGACCTTTCAACATCTTTATTTACCACTCCACAAATTGTTGACTTTTATATTCTTCAAGATTGTTAATAAAGATTTTGAATAGTTTGGGATTAGAACACACTCCTAGGGGATCCTATTAGATTAGAAACTTTGGATAAGAATACATATAATAGATACATAGGAAAGCCTTTTTCTTCTAAGGATCCAAAAGCACTTTAACAAGAACATTAATAAAGCTTGACAGCAACCCCATGAAGTAGGTAAGACCTACAGAGGAATTCACTTCACCCACAATGCAGCCACCTATAAAGTAGAATGAGGCAGCTATTTAACAATGCACAGCAAAGTTACACAACATTTTGGGGCAGGAAGCAGAGAAATCATATGGAATTGCTGCCAGTAGTTTAGATCAGTAGAACATAATTTCCAAAGATGGAATTTAGCTAGGCCACTGGGACTAATACTTCTGCTCTTTCAAAAGTTCCATGGGATCTTTAATCATCAGGACTCTGTTTTCTGTCTCCAAAAGATGGCATCTCTGGCAACCCAGGACATTCATTCAGTGCCAGCTCAGAAAGCAGAACCTAGGGGTATGTCTTCATTGTGATTAAACACCTGCAGCTGGCCTGTGTTAATTGACTCAGGCTTGTGGGGCTTGGTCTGTGGGGCTATGCAGGTCTCAAACCCCTGGTCCACAGGCCATCTGCGGCCCGCAAACCTCCCCAATGTGACCCACAGGGCTCCAGGATTTTGGGGGCTGGGTCCCTCCCTTGGCCCCACATGCTGCCCCAGTGGAGCTGAGCAGCATCTGCCTACTCACTCCAGTTGCTGCCAATCCCTCCCTGTGGCACAGGGGCAGGGCAGGGCTGTGCCTTCGCATGCTGCCCCTACCCCAAACACCCCTATGGCCAATGGGAAGCTGCAGGGGTGGTGCCTGGGGGAAGCAGCATGCGGAGGCCCTCCCGGCCTGCCCCACCTTGGAGCCGCAGGTAAGTGCCGCACCCCTGACCCCCTCCCAGAGCCTGCACCCCCACCCCTTCTCACACACCTGCTCCTGCCCCCAAACTCCCTCCCAGAGCCTGTACCCCTCCCCACATATCCCCAGTCCCCAACCCCCCTCCCAGAGCTTGCATCCCTCCTAGAGCCTTCAACCCCACCCCCTCCTCCTGTACCCTCACCCTCTGCCCTGCTTCCAGACCCTACACCCAAATCCCCTACCCCAGACTCCTCCCCCACCCAAACTCCCTCCCAGAGCCTTAGGCAGGTGGGGGTGGAGTTTTTTGCGGGGTAGAGTTTTGGGCAGCAGGTTATGGGCAGCATAAGTGACATTATTGGCCCACTGGCCAATAAGTGAAGAAGTTTCTATGTGTTATTCCTTTTTATGGGGGCCATGTCTTTCAATATCGTTTTCACCTGTTGGTAGATATGGGTTGTGGGGGAGAGGGGGATCCACAGTGTTTCTCTTGTCTTGACTAGTTTGACAATTCCTCCATACATGGATTACATTTTCCCTTTCCTGCTAAATGCAGGGACTTCACTCTTTTGTGTCTTGAATTGCATGGGGAGGATTGTTTGTGACAAGCTTAGCTATCAGAATCGCTTACAGATGACAATATATTTAATTGCTGTAGTGGGCTAGAGACTGACATCAGGTCTTGTAGTGCTTGCTTGGTGTGATATTGAAATCCATTAGCTCCAAATCCACTGGGAGGATTTAAGGACTAGAACTGGCCCTAAGGTAAACTGAGTCTGAGACCCCTGGGGTAGACATTTGGGCTCGGGCCTGAACCCAAGCACGTCTACATTGAGAATGTATAACTCCTTAGCCCAAGTCCCATGCGTCTGAGTCAGATGAAATGGGCCAACCACAAGTATTTATTGCACTGTAGACATATCTGGGTGTCCCAGAGATGTCTCTGTTCATGTACTAATCCAGCCCAGCCCAGCCCTATTTAGCCATGAAGTCCTAAAAGAATACTATATAATAGGCAACTGTAGGCTGTTTTTAGAAATTTTTAGAAAGCCCTATACAAAGGACTAGATTCAAAGGACTGGGAGGGGGCAGTGATACTTTAGTAAATATCATGTCTGTTAAGCATTCATAATTGCCCAATTCTATGCTTGGATCAACAGTGATACTAGTGTCAGAGCCCCAGATCTAAGAAGTTGGCGAGTTCTTCCTTGATAATCTCAAGCAAGGTGCTGCGCACATCACTACTACAAAGTTAGCAAGACAGAAACAACGCCAAAACTACATTGGAATGGCAGGGGCAGAGGACGGGAGGAAATTAACCTGTGACTAAATGGAATAATGCTGACTTGTAGCCCTCATCAAGAAACCACTAAAAAGTGCAAGTTAAAAGCTGCCAACATCATGGGAAAACCTCAAATTAAAACAGAAAAGGGAAAACAGAATGTGCCGACAAGACGCGTCATGAACATGCTGCTCTGAAGTTTTCCATCTTACATTTCCTGGAAAGTCTCTTCTTACCCCAAAAAGCTTTCCAATTTTATGCTGTCTAAATAGTGAGAGTAAAATCGTGGTACACTGAAATAAATGGCAAAACTCCCATTGATTTGCACTAGAGGCAGGATTTCATCCCTACAAATAAGGTGCAGGAGGTAATATCTTTTATTGGACCAGCTGTATATTGTCACATTTCAAAACTCCTTTTACCATATGCTTAATGGACAGATTCTGTGATTCTTGTGTGTGTAGTGTCTTACCGCTAGGAATAATCCCAGTGAAAGAGTACTACTCAACAGAGTAAGGGTGATGGGATCTGGCTTGAATTAGCCAGGCTCTCTACTTATTCAAGTTGCTTAAAGACCCTAGTCCCATCAGCTATACCACTGAATCTCATTTTCACATAGTTTAAAATAGTGACCATGAAGAGTTCCAACCAAGAGCCTCAGAGATTACATTTGAAATCCTAGCCCTATTGAAGTAAGCAAGAGTTTGTCATTGACTTCAGTGGTGCCAGGATTTTACCTTAAAGTCTTGTACTTACCCAGAAAACCGATCCATCATGGCAATAATTGTACAAGCATCAGCACACTGTCCCATCCCGTGCTCCATTGCTGACCTGGAAGGGATCACTTCACAGGATGTTCATTCCATCTGGTGTAATGTAGCATTGATGGTCCCATTTCCTGTCATTTTTAGCCTTGCTTCAAAACAGTGCCAAGGTAGTGATTTTGGGAGATGAATAAATCTAGGAATTGTTACAAAAAATGCCAACTCATGGCATGGTGGCCATTGACCAACTTAATAAGTTTTGGTCATTACCACCTGGGCTGCACTGAAACCGGCAATCTAGACATTAAAGATTCCATTACCCATTATCAGTCTCCTGAACCAGCTCACTTGACTCATCTCCAGAAATTTTAGTCTGACTTTAATACTGTCAAATCCTTCTTTTAATTAAATCCTGATTGCACTTCCAGAGAAAGATCCCTATTATTGTTCCAGTTTCTTAATCATATCCTTTATCATACCGAGTCCAACATTTCTGTAAAAATAATAATAAATAGAAGCAATTATTAGCAGTGTGAATATACATATCTCTTCATAGAACCGAGCTATATACGTCCTTGGCCTAATCATTAGGGCCTAATGTGTTTACAATCTCAGGTACTGCAAAATGCCAAGGACCTTCAATTTATCCTTCATGCACATTAACAGGAACCAAGGGCATCCAGCATAACTGCTTGCTGAGTCAGTGCCTTGCACAGGAGTAAACCTGAACAACATCCTCAGTGTCAATGGAATTACATCAGTGAAATGGAGAACAAAATTTGGTCAACAAATCTCATTTTCCTTCTTTCCCCATCCCTCTTCCCCAGCACTTAATCCAACTATAGGCATTAGAATCCACCCTGCCATGGACAGTGGCCAATATGAGAATTTCCATTTCAGACTCTCTTTGTAGGTTTATGATTTACTTGTGTATATGTAGTTTAGACATAACAGATAATGAGACATTGGTGAAACATCTCTTTCAAAACAAGCCATTCTTTTGCAGTATAACTGAGTGTAAAAAATTGGGCAAAAGTTAGCTATTTTCAACGCATTTGGTGGCTTATTGCCATACCCGCTCCAGGGGAAATTTAATGTCTCTTTCATGTTGAGATACATGACTTACATTTTACTGCTTGTAGTGTTTTGAATCCAGATGAATCCCAAAGGGTCTTACAAACTCTACAAACGGATGAAAGGCAGTTACCACTTTGTGTGAGTTATGGGAACTGTTTAACGGAGCACTTTAACAGTATCACGACTGCTGGGTCGTAGGTCTCATCTGATACCTTCTTGCCAGGTTGAGAGATTATCTTTTGAATGGCAAAGAACATAACCTTTAACTTCTTATATATTATAGGTTGGGCTTTCATCTAGATATTCAGAAAACTACATTCCCACAGTCTTTGAAAGATCATGCTGTTGTCTTTCTATGCCAGGGAATCTTATGGTTCCAAAATATTCTCTTTTGCCTTCTCCTCATGGCATCTGACTAAAAAGCTCACCGCTATCATCTTTATATATGTCAGTTCTAACGTCTACATGATTGCCTATTGACCCTAAAGATCACCCCAAGAACTATACTAGGAAACAACACCATAATATCTTCAACTCAGAGTCTCAAAATTATTGTGTAGTATTCCTGATTTTCATCTCATTTTAGGGAAAAATTTCTAGGATTAGAGATGAATGGCCTGGGGGGAAAAATGGCCCTCATTTCCAAAGTAGGAATTTCTCTTCTATTGCTCATTCTTCATCTCAGACATGAACACTAGGTAATCTAGAATAGACAAATGACATTTATTTTCCATTACGCTGGCCCTTTAGTATGGCAGCAGGCACTCCTTAGTATTTTTGCACTTCAGTGTTATAAAAAGACTTTCCCTACAATAGCTTCTCTTTCCCTCTCCTGCTCTCTCTCACTCACACACACAAAATTCAAAATGCCTTATATCACTCAAGTGCTGAATGACATACCAGGTGCTTTTGAGCAATTATTTTTGCCTAATGCATTCTTAATGTACTCAGTATAACCTGACATACTATTAGGAAACCATAAATGCACATTCTGGCAGCTTTGAAAGGGTTAAACAAAACCCACTTTCAAGTGTCTAGTGTGTAAGGATGATCAGAATCAAAGGTCAATGCATTTTGTACAATGCAAAATTTGTTACTTGCATTCCTGACAAGTTTGTTCCATCCCTCCCAATCCCCCTTATTCAAACATGTTATCATTTTCTCACTGATTAAAGGTATGTGAATGAGGGTGAGGAAATGGGTAGAAAAAAATTCTGTACTATTTATTTGTAGTCAGCTCTTTGCCAGAACCAAAACCCCTTATTCTTTCCTGGAATTAAGTTGTTCCTAAAAGGAATTAAATAACTTAGTCCAATTCTACAGTACATCTGTAGGCAAAACACCCGATATCTTCAAGGAGTGCTGGACAGCTGAGATTTTGGTATCTCCTAAATGTGTAAATCTATAAGTTTATTTATTCAAAGTTAATACTAGCAGTATTAAGAGGTTTCCAAACAAAGGAAGATCTTTCACTAGCTGGTCATGTTATTTAGCTGAACATGGTTTTCTTACCAAATGTCTCATTTTCAAATTTTACTTGGCTTTATATCCCAAGATGGGTGTGAGGAACAAACTTAATAATGCTTCGAATTCTATCTGAAAAGCAATCGTAAAAGCAGGCCTCTACACACAGTTGGACATTTACAGATCCTGAACTCTGGAGCCATTGCTCATCTGTACACACAGAACAATACAGACAGTATATTTAAAGAGGTGATAGGAATTGTAGTGGGTCACCAGATCAGATTATCTATAGTGAGTCTTGCTGGAGTTTATTGTCCTCTGCCTTTTGTTCCTGACATCTTGAGGAGAACTATTCAGCCTGGCTATCAAGGATTTATTTATTTTTATGCCTGCCAGCCATAGTATCTCCTCAAAGTCATTAATGAGTATATCCTCACAACACCTCCATTATGTAGGGAAGTACTATTAGAATCATAGAATATTAGGGTTGGAAGGGACCTCTGAAGATCATCTAGTCAACCCTTGCTCAAAGCAGGACCAATCCCCAACTAAATCATCCCAGCCAGGACTTTGTCAAGCCTGACTTTAAAAACCTCTAAGAAAGGTGATTCTACCACTTCCCTAGGTAACCCATTCCAGTGCTTCACCACCCTCCTAGTGAAAAAGTTTTTCCTAATATCCAATCTAAACCTTCCCAACTGCAACTTGAGACCATTACTCCTTGTTCTGTCATCTGCTACCACTGAGCAGCTCAGGCAGCCCCTAGGCCAGCCGCACCGGCCACTGCTGAGGCAGTCTCAGGCCACTGTGCCCTCCTCCCACAGCAGCAGCAGGAGTTCAGGTGGAGGGGGCTCAGGGCTGGGGGTTGGGGTGTGGGAGGGGGTGAGGGCCCTCATCTCCTCGATAGAGGTGCGGCCAGGGGCTATGTGTGCTGCCTCCACCTGCAGGTACCACCTCCAGAGCTCCCATTGGCCATGGTTCCTGGGCAATGGGAACTGCAGAGTCTGTGCTCATAGCAGAGATAGCACACAGAGTTGCTTGATCATGCCTCCGCCTAGAAGCTGAGGGATGTCACTGCCTCCGTGGAGGCACGGAGCCGGGTAGGAAGCCTGCCAGACCCATCAGGCCCCTGCTCCCCCTCCCAGCATCAGCAGGGGTCTTGGGCCATCCCTGAGCACCCATGGTACGCCTGGGCTGCCCCTCCCAGCACCCATGGTGCCTCCTGGGCCACACCCCCAAGCACCTCCCCCCTGGGCAACCCCAAACACACACACACACACACACACACACACACACACACACACACACAGTTAGTCAGGGGTATATAGTACAAATCATGAACAGATTACAAGCTGTGAATTTTTGTTTACTGTCCATGACCTTTCAATGACTTTTACTAATAATACACATGACTAAACGTTGCCTTAATTATCATCCCCATTTTACAATTTTGGGGACTGAGAGACTAAATGACTTGTCCATTGTCACACAGGAAGTCTGTGGTGGAGCAGGGAATTTAATCTGGGTATCTGAATTCCCTGGCTAGGGCCCTAAACACTCCAGTGTCCCCCTTCTAAACAGGGGGTTAGGTAGAAGGCATTAAAAAAAAAAAGAGGCTGTAGTCAAATTTCCAAGAACTGTTCTTCCCTATCATCTCTTGTTTCTTCCACTGTGGAAAACCTCTACAGTTCAGCTTCATTTTGTTCCAAATCTTAGCACACCTAGTAATAAGTTGGTATTCTATCTTGTAGATCCCTAACACCATAAGAAAACAGTGACATACTTTTCTGACCTCAGAGAAAGCTTTGATATACTTTGCTGACCTCTCATTAAAAACACCACAGGAGTCACTTATTTCCAATTAAACATGAGAGTCCTGTTTCCCCTTGCCCTGGTGTCACTTATAAAAACTTCACCAACCTCAAGTGGAGGAAGAATTGGGGCCTCTGCCATCAGAAAGCTCACACAATCATTGTTCAGAGCTAAGACATTTAGTGTTCTAAACAGAACGTTACCTTCAGGTCTTTAATGGAACAAATATCTGAATAAATTCTGGATCAGTGAGAAATGTATTTCTGAATATAATTGGATAGCAAAACATCCTTCTATAGCCTGTTAGGAACATAGGATTTTCTATTGATCCTTCATAAATCTGGTATGCTTCCTCCTGATGTGTGAGAGAAAGAAACCGACCATTGACTCCGCAATCTATGTTGTCCATTGCTGCACGGATGAGTGGGAGGGAGGACTGGAGGCATTTGCTCCTGACCACTGCAAATATAACCTTTCTACCTCACAGGGTTTGAATTGGAGGACTTCATCACCATAGTACAGACATCTACCATGTTAGATAAAAGAGTAACTTCATTAGCTACCGACAGCAGTAGGTTATTATGTGCTAGTGAACCAGGAAATAGAGGAGAAACACCACTAGAGTGGCTTGCAGCAGCGATCATCATATGTCTTAAATCATGAAGCCTCATTGCTGTTATCTTGCAGGTCCAGAGTAGAAGACCTTGGCTTCTTTAGCCTATCAAAAAGAAGGTGCAGAAGGGATATGTTTACACTCTATAAATATACATTAGAGGGATAAATGCCAGGCACGCTGAAGTGCTATCTAAGTTAAAGAACAATGTGGGCACAAGAACACTGCACATGAACAAATTTAGGATCGAAATTAGAAGAAAGTTTCTAACCATCAGTGGAATGAGGTACCGGAACAGCCTCCCAGTGGGAACTGTGGGGGGCAAACAACTTAATTAGGTTTAAGAGACAGCTGGACAAATTTATTAGTGTGATTATACAACAGGATTGCTTGCGATGGCAGGGGGACAAGGCTCGGCAGCCTGGGGCTCACATGTGGGTCACATCTTATGTTCCTAAAAGCTCACGCTCAGGGCTGGATTTTCAATTAGGCACCGTCGGTAGGTGCCTGGGGGCATGGGTGTTCTAGCAAAAAGTGGGTTAAAAGTTTCCTTTTTTACAGAAAACATGAAGGTCAGCTGTAGGCGGGGAGGGGAGCAATGAAAATGTTGTGCCTAGGGGCGTATAAGGTGTAAATCCAGCCCTGCTCATGCTTCAGGGTTTCAGCCAGCCACCTGCAAGTTTCAAGAAAGGATTCCCTTCCCCATTGCAGTGTATTCTGTTGTGTTGGCGGTGGTGATTGGTTGGTTCAGGTTTTTGTTTGTTTGTTTGTTTGTTTGTTTTTAATCTACTTTTTCTGAAGCATCAGGGATAGTACATCTAGAGATGGGACACCAGACAGGGTGTGCCAGAGCTCTGACCAAGCACGTTCTCTCTCAGGTTCTTGGTCGGATGGATCATGTTCACATGCTCGGGGTCTAACTGACTCCCCCAGTGTGGGGAAGGAATTTTCTCCCAAGTCAGATTAGCTGTGATCTTGGAGGGTTTTTGCCTTCCTCCTCAGCGTGTTGATGCAGGTTATGTGCCAGGTTTATCAGGGTATATCTCATTTAATCATTTCCCTCCCTGCCATTGTGGGGCACTGATTCACCTCAGTCCCCCTCCTGTGGCACATAATATTCTAATCTCTTGTGGGCTGTAATATTTTGATCTAATTTTGGTTGTTGGGTTTAGTTGTGCAGGTGCTGCTGAGTGGTGTTGCTGGCCTCTGATATACAGAAGGTCAGATGTAAAAGTCCCTTCTGGCCTTAATTCTAGGACTTTACATGAATATGTGATATTTAATTTATTATTGGTAAGGCTGCACATTTGGCAGGCCCATGAGTGCCCTGACATGACAAACATTCAAAATAAAAATCACAGAACAGAAAAAGGCCAAGTAACATTTTGAATTTTTATTAATCTGTTTTCCTTGTGCAAATACCTATCGGCAGCATCATACTCAATTTCAAAATGTTTAACAGGAGCTCTGATTTTACATTAGTACTTTCTTTTTCAAAATCCTAGGAATTTAACCATAAAAAAGTATATTTTGTACAAAACTACCTGGTGCTTTGGAGCATAAAGTTGCTGGGTGGTTGCTGTTTCTGGTGTGGTTGCTTTTTGTCATATAAGTATATTAGCATATCTACATAGAGATATTATAGTCATATGTGGGAAAATATTTGATTCTTAAGTGCTTATATATTGTACTTTAAATATGCTGTAGGCTGTAGTTATGAAACTCACAATTGCCTGATGTATGCCAAGATAATGTTTGATCTGGAGTACAGCTTCATTCTTTTCTTTTTTTTCTTCCCTATAGCAATGAACAACTGTTATTTATAGCTCATGTTACTGAAAGAAACTAAATACTCATGTATCCTAAAGAATGCTGATTGCTAACTGAATGTTCCTTTTATGAGAACAAAGAATGGGAAAACAACCTGTTTGTGCAGAGTTCATGAATTTTGGGGGGAAAAAATAGCACTTGCCAGTTGGAACATTATTTCATGGTGGATTTAAACAACTGATTTATCTCCATCTACGTTCTAAAAGCAAGTGTAATTACAGATCGAGAGGTGTAAATAAAGGAATGAACAGTAGATATTATAAGCTTTCGTAGGCTAATACCCACTTCATCGGATGCAAGCAGTGGAAGTGTCCAGAGGCAGGTATAGATAAATAGTCAGGAATCAGGTAGGAGGTAACAAGGTTAGTCCAATCAGGCTGAACCAGCTTGTTATCTCAAATCAGGGAGGGTGAGATATTCTTCTAGCAGCTGAATTGAAGGTGTGAACTCGGAGGGAGGAGAAGCTGTTTTTTTAATTAGCAAGCCACTCAAGGTCTTTGTTCAGTCCCAGATTGATTGTGTTAAATTTGTAAATGAAAACTTGCACAAGTACAGACAGATATCATCTTTCTCTCCAAATGCACACGGATGGACATCATACCAAAAGGACTGAAGGTGAAAAATCCATTGCTATCCGCATACTGCACAGACCACAGTGAGAGATTATGCCAGACGCTATCTAAGAAACTGAGGAACCATCTGATCAGCATCCTGTACAACAAACAGGAAAACATCAAAAAAGAGCTTTCCAACCTGGAGACCTTCATAAACAACCAACCTTCCACACAAACAGACTTCACTAAAATAAGACAGGAGATCTACATCACACACTTCACCTCTCTACAAAAGAAAAAGGACTGCAAACTATCTAAAATCCTACCTACCACATGGGGCCACAACAGTGGTACCCTAACTCACCCAGCAATACCATCAAGCTATCCAGCTACACACTCAGCCCGGCAGAAGAGTCTGTCCCATCTCGAGGACTCTCATTCTGCCCCACCACCCCCACAAACATGATACAATTCTGCGGTGATCTGGAAGCCTACTTTCGCCGTCTCCGACTAAAGGAATACTTTCAAGACAACATGGAACAGCGCACTGATACACAGATACCATCCCACCAGCAGCACAAGAAGAAGAACTCCACATGGACTCCTCCTGAGGGTCGAAGTGACAGTCTGGACCTATACATAGAATGCTTCCGCCGACGTGCACAGGCAGAAATTGTGGAAAAACAACATCGCCTGCCTCACAACCTAAGTCGTGCAGAACGCAATGCTACCCACAGCCTCAGAAACAACCCTGACATCATTATCAAAGAGGCTGATAAAGGAGGTGCTGTTGTCATCATGGACAGGTCAGACTACCAAAAGGAGGCTACCAGCCAACTCTCCAATACCAATTTCTACAGGCCACTTCCCTCCGATCCCACTGAGGAATATACTAAGAAACTGCACTACCTACTCAGGACACTCCCTGCACTAACACAGGAACAAATTAACATACCCTTAGAGCCCCGACCGGGGTCATTCTATCTACTACCCAAGATCCACAAACCTGGAAACCCTGGACGCCCCATCATCTCGGGCATTGGCACTCTCACTGAAGGACTGTCTGGATATGTGGACTCTCTACTCAGACCCTATGCCACCAGCACTCCAAGCTATCTCCGTGATACCACCGACTTCCTGAGAAAACTACAATGCATTGGTGACCTTCCAGAAAACACCATCCTAGCCACCATGGATGTAGAGGCTCTCTACACAAACATCCCACACAAAGATGGAATACAAGCTGTCCGGAGTAGTATCCCCGATGATGCCACAGCACAGGTGGTTGCTGAGCTCTGTGACTTTATCCTCACACACAACTATTTCAAATTCGGTGACAATATATACCTCCAGACCAGTGGTACTGCTATGGGCACCCGCATGGCCCCACAGTATGCCAACATCTTTATGGCTGACCTGGAACAACGCTTCCTCAACTCTCATCCACTCACACCCCTTCTCTATCTACGCTACATTGATGACATCTTCATCATCTGGACCCATGGGAAAGAAACTCTGGAAGAATTCCACCATGATTTCAACAGCTTCCACCCCACCATCCACCGCAGTCTGGACCAGTCTACACAGGAAGTCCACTTCCTAGACACCACGGTGCAAATTAATGACGGCCACATCGACACCACCCTATACCAAAAACCTACCGACAGCTATTCCTACCTTCATGCCACCAGCTTCCATCCCAGACATACCACATGATCCATTGTCTACAGCAGGGGTGGGGAACCTTTTTTGTGCCAAGGGCCATTTGGACATTTATAATGTCATTCGCGGGCCGCTACCCGCCCCCCAAGGAAGCCCAGGCTGGCAATGGGAGCTGAGACCCCAGCTGGCAAGGGGCCAGCGGGGGAAACCCCAAAGCAGTGGCAAGCGGAGTGCTTAGCCCTGCACTGCTTTGGGGTTTCCCCGCTGGCCCCTTGCCAGCTGGGGTCCTGCCACCTGCCCCAGTCAGCTCCCACTATCAGCCTGGGTGTAGGGGGTGATGTTGCTTTACCCCCGCCCGGCCTCCCATCTAACTGCTTTTCTTCCCCCACCCCTGCCTGGCCTGGCCCACCCCACCAAAGCTAACCTCCTCCTCCCTCCCAACCCAGCCCCCACGTGTCCCTGGCCGGCGGCTCCCCGAGGCGCTTCTGGACTCTTTGCCGAGCCGCCCCGGGCCGCCAGGCGGCGGCAGCTCCGCGTTCAGCCAAGGGGCTGGGAAGCGCCTGGGGGAGCCGCCGGCCAGGGACACGCGCGGGCCGGACGGAAGGCTTTGGCGGGCCATATAAGGCCCGCGGGCCGGAGGTTCCCCACCTCTGGTCTAAAGCCAAACACTGAGGTACAATCGGATTTGCTCCAACCCCTCAGACAGAGACCAACACCTACGAGATCTTCACCAAGCTTTCTCAAAACTACAATACCCGCTGTGACAGACCGCCATCTCCCCCCTCTCAGAAACACAGGCAGGAAACCCTTTTTTGCTCCAACAGTGCCCTTTAATTTACAGTGCAGGACCCCACCACCAATATATACAGGTTAAAACAGTTCATTAACATCCAGCTCTTAAACAGCTCATTAATATACAACTCATTAATATCCAGCTCTTAAATAGCTCCACAGGTTCTGGCTCTACAAACTCTATATAGTTTAGCCCCTAATACAATAATACAAACACAGCTCTTGATACCCCACTCTAAACAGCTACAGGGGGAGGCTGAGTCCACTGCCCCCGGTTGGGACTTCCTCCCCAACTGCACCCACAGATTGAGTATTGGTTAGCTCTAGCATACACACACACTGCTCTGGTTAGCTCATATACAACACACTCACAGCTAATAGCTCAAACACCCAGCTCTACGGACTCTATGTAGTCCAGCTAACAGTGATACAAACACACACAGCTCTTGATAGCTCATACAAACACACTCCCAGCTCTGAATAGCCCAACCACCACCACTCTGGGCTTCCTTCCTGGCAGCCTTATATCCCCCAGAGGAGGCTGCCAGGTGCAACTCATGCAGGCTGATTGGCCTGCACCTCAGGTGGCTAATTAGCCTTCCTGCCCGGGGGTTTGCAGAGGGCTTTTCTCCCTCTTAAAGGGGCAGCAGGGCTGGCTCAGGCCCTCCTGGCCAGCACCCTGCCACACCGCATAAGGAAATAAGGACACAGATCAACAGAGCCAGACGTGTACCCAGAAACCTGCTGCTGCAAGACAAGGCCAAGAAAGAAAACAACAGAACACCACTGGCCATCACCTACAGTCCTCAGTTAAAACCTCTCCAACGCATCATCAGTGATCTACAGCCCATCCTGGACAATAATCCCTCACTTTCACAGGCCTTGGGAGGAAGGCCAGTCCTGGCACACAGACAACCGGCCAACCTTAAGCAGATTCTCACCAGCAACAGCACACTGCACCACAATAACTCCAACTCAGGAACCAATCCATGCAACAAACTTCGATGCCAACTCTGCCCACATATCTACACCAGCAACACCATCACAGGACCTAACCAGATCACCCATACCATCGCTGGTTCATTCACCTGCACATCTACCAATGTCATATATTCCATTATATGCCACCAATGTCCCTCTGCTATGTACATCGGCCAAACTGGACAGTCCCTACAAAAAAGGATAAATGGACACAAATCAGATATCAGGAATGGCAATATACAAAAACCTGTAGGAGAACACTTCAACCTGCCTGGACACACAATTACAGATGTAAAAGTCACCATACTGCAGCAAAAAAACTTAAAGACCAGACTGCAAAGACAGACTGCAGAGCTGCAATTCATTTGCAAATTTAACACAATCAATCTGGGACTGAACAAAGACCTTGAGTGGCTTGCTAATTACAAAAACCGCTTCTCCTCCCTCCGAGTTCACACCTTCAATTCAGCTGCTAGAAGAATATCTCACCCTCCCTGATTTGAGATAACAAGCTGGTTCAGCCTGATTGGACTAACCTTGTTACCTCCTACCTGATTCCTGACTATTTATCTATACCTGCCTCTGGACACTTCCACTGCTTGCATCCGACGAAGTGGGTATTAGCCCACGAAAGCTTATGCTTCAAAACTTTATAGTTAGTCTTTAAGGTGCCACAGGACTCTTTGTTACCTCTGCTATTCCAGACTAACACCGCTACCTCTCTAATAGTAATTATTATGTGTAATTATAACTGTCACCTTTCTGTCTCTTGGGTTACTTTGAAAATTCACTTGCCAGGCCAACTTAAAGTGTTTTCCCAAGAACATATTTACTGAAGTGTAGAAAATGTGACTAATTTAACTAGACAGTTAATAGGCCTTCATTATTGTACAATATAAACAAAATTTTGAAGAAAGGGCAAATAACTAGAGTATATATTGCATTTCCCATACCCTTCCATAAAAAAACAAAACCCCAAACCACCACAATAAAATCTTGCAACATTGTTTTCAGAGATTCTTTTCTATTTAACTAGTATGCCACATTAAGAACTATCTTTCTGGTGTTTCATTGAGTTATAAAATGAAGAAACTCAAAGTGCTACAAGAAGCTTCCTAGAAAGATTTGATGGGTTGGTGACAGCAAATATTAGCTCCCTGGGTTATTTTTGCCAGAAGTTGTCCTTTTTTTAGTTCCATTTCCGAGATAATAAAGCTAAGCTCATATAGAAAATGGTTCAGTGGTGCATATTTACCAACTTTGAAAATAAAATGTTTCAGGAGAATTTCCCAAATTTGTTAGAGGTCTCAGGGATTCCACTGAAGTTGTTTGTGCATCATTGCAGCCATTTGTGCTCCTGTGCTGGTTTTCAAATATTAGCACATCATAACTGCTAGTAATAGTGCTTTTATTAGTATCCACTGTAACTGACAATGATAGAAAGGCAGGACAGTTTTGTGAATAAGACACTAGATTGAGACTCATGAGATCTGGGTTACGTTCTTGTCCTGCCACACATTTGGAGACTGAGTAAGTCTCTTTCTCTCTCTGTGCTCATTTCTCAATCTGCAATATTTCTATATCTCATGGTGCTGCTGTGAGGCAAGGAAGTAGTGATGGGGATCATTTGAAAGCTACAGTGACTGGAGCTGTAAGTACCTAGAAAAGAAAATGGAAACAAGTATGGAAGCTTTCCAATAAGCCTCCATACCTTAATACATAGATCACTGTCCTTCAATTGGGGTATATAATTTTTCCTCAGGGAAAAGTAGAAATAACACTATCATTTTGTTATGAACAGCCAGCAATCCACCAGAAATAAAGATCATTTGAAAATCTTTATAAGAACCAGTTTAGCATGTAGCCCCAAGCAAAAAAAAAAGAAAAAAGAAAAAGAAAGGCTGCCCAAACTGCCAAATTGTGCTGCCTTTTTTTGACCAGAATGCCCCCCAGGCATGTGCTTCCTCCTTTGGTGCCCGGAGCAGCCCTGGATCAAACACAGGAACGTCGATTTGCCCTGTGTCTTTTACAAAGGCTTTCATGCATTCCCAAATGCAGTTGTTCATGAACAGGGAAGGGCTGAAATAAAGTCCCGTAAAGAGCCACAGCAATAATGCTGAGTAATGAGTAAAGTTTCCTACATTTTTTCAAGAGAATTCTTAAAAGGTAAAGGGATGTTCTAATGGTATGATTCTTTCAGACCATATGATTGTAATTGCTTTCTTTTTATAACTTGGATTAGACTTTTAGCAAAATGGTGGTTTATACCGAATCAAAATAATAAATCTTCCATGGGTTCAACGATTTATATTGACCCCACTTGTCAGGGTTAGGCTAGAATTCATTTTTTTTCCTCACCCCAAAGATAAATGAATGGTTATCTCACCAAGGAGACTACTGTTTGTTATATGGTCTTACTTGAAATATTGATTAAGGAATTAGTTGAAAATTCAAAAACCCTTATGGGTAGAATAAGATAAAATTAAGCTTGAGGAGCCTCCATAAAAAGAAAAAAAAATTGCTAGTTGTATGACAACAAAGGATAAAGTGACTAATAACTCTGGTTCTCAGTTTCAATAATTTAGCAGGCTGTGATAGTTTCAAAAAGACCTCAGACATACAAGAGAGAACTCATTTATCAGCTAAATCTGTGCACCCTATTAGAATGATTAGAGCTCTAGGAATCTATTGATGTAGTAGCATGAGCAAAATTAAATTCTTACTGGTTCAAGGCTAAAGGGAGAATTTTAAAACAGGAGACCAGCATGAACTATCTTAAACTTGAAAGGTTGTTTTGCATCTAAGGAAACATGAAGCATCCCTGTCACTACCTGTGACAGATCAATTAATCTGTCTACAATGTATATTTGATAGGGAATTGAATTAATGTTAAGAATGAATTGTGAGATTACATAACTCCAGCATCTTTAAGAGCAGACTAAGTTGGGTTCAGGGAGACACCATCAGAGAAGACAATTAACTTGCTAAATCATGTTGGTCAAAGCCAGCAGAAAAGGTAGGAAGCCTTGGAGTTTGGGGGGGGGGGGGTGGAAAAAAGGCTGCATTAGAAGAATGGTACCGTGGTTAGGGAACCACTTGTGGGTGGAGGTGGGGCTGTCAGCAAAAGAGGCAGGACAAGTACCTCACCTCCCCCAGGGGAAGTTTCACCCACAGCCCCTGCCTCAGGGCTTTAAAACGTTGCCCCAGAACCTCAGAGATATTTAGACTCCTTCATTCCACTGAAATCAGTGGCAATTAGGAGGCTAAGTACCTTTGAGGATCTGAACCTTATAATCGAGTGGATGAAAGATACTGCTACCAACTTAGAAAAGACTCTAAGGCAAAGAGTTTCATCAAAAGTGAATGTGGAAAAAATAGCACTAAGACGTACTTCAATTCAAAGTAAGTTAGTTTTTCTTTGTCTTTTTGGATAAGTAAAAGCATTAAATAGTGGTAAAATAAAGCATAAAAAGTGAGGGGAGAAGCTGAACATTGCCAGAAATCTAGAGGAAAGTTCATCAGTTTGTATATTTATGTAATTGTTTTAAGTAGTCATAAGTATGGCTCTAGATGTTTAGTTATTATTACTACTGCAGTTTAGATTTCTGCAGTTTTTTGAATTCAAGGTCCTTGAGAAGAAGCAGCAGCCAAAAACCAAAAAGAAAATAAACCAGCAACAGCCCTTCCACTTGAGATAAACAGACACTGGATTAGTGCAGACTAATGTCTTTGCTATCTTGGCCAAGTTTAATATTTTTGTTTTTCTGGATTAAGTTGTTGAGGTTTTAATGTTTGTGTGACTGTAGAGGGTCTACATGTACCTGAGAGAGAACAGAAACAGAGGGTGGAATGTCCAGCAATTGGAGAGGGATAGTTTCACTGGAATGTGTATGTGACTTGACTCATTTAAGGCCACAGACTGGTCTTACTTACACAACTGCAGAACCCAAGTAACTTCAGAGGTGTTTCTGTGGATATTCGCTGAGTTAACAGAGGTCACAGTCCAGCTCTTGATCTAGCTGAGTCTGGATATTGCAAAGTGTTGTTATCTCCATTTTACAAATGGTGCCATACCTATGCAGCATAGCCCTATAGCTTAGACTCAGTGTACAATGACAGGAGAGGTTTTCCCATTGCTATAGGAACACCACTTGCATGACCAATGGTAGTGAGGTCCATGGAAGCATTCTTCCATCGACTTAACTGCATCTACACTGGGAGCTAGGTTGGCATGGTTCTAACACATGGATTTTTCAAACTCCTGGGTACCATAGCTTTGTCAAACTAAACCTTAACTGTAGACGAGGTTCCAGTTACACAGGTACCATGCAGTTGAGTCAGTGTAAAAGAGCAGTGTTTACCAGGGATTTTTAATTTGGATCTAATCTTAAGTATGAAAATATTTGTTTTCACTTTCAAAGCCCTTCATGGCCTATCCACAGCCAAAGTATCACAAACTACATTAAGGTATTGTGGCAGTGTGCTGGCCAGGAGTGCCTGAGCCAGCCCTGCGGGCCCTTTAAGAGGGAGCAGAAGCCTGCAAACCTCCCCTTGCAGAGAAGGCTAATTAGCCACCTGGGCTGCAGGGCAATCAGCCTGGATGGGTTGCACCTGGCAGCCTCCTCAGGGGGATATAAGCCTTCCAGGAAGGAAGCCCAGGGTGGTGGTGGTATGGTAGTGTGGAGGAGTGAGAGAGAAAGATAGAGAAAAGTACAGAGCTGAAAGAGCTGAGGCTAGAGGTCTGACAGAGCTGAACTATATAGAGTTCTGTAGAGCTGTAAGCTGTAGAGCGGTGTTAGAGCTGTAAGCTATAGAGCTTTGTATAAAGCTGTGTATATTGGTGGTGGGGCCTTGCACTGTGAAATAAAGAGCACTGTTTCGAGCCAAAGAAGAGTTTCCTGCCTGTGTTTGAAGAGGGGTGAGAAGGCGATTTGTCACAGTATCTAGTTGAGAAATGTTCAGGAAAGAAATAGAGCTTAGCCTAAGCCATATTCAAACACTCCTGCAGCTAAGGGTTATGGCATATGGACCCCAATCCAGGATCCAGACCTGAATTTTGTGTCAATTCCTATGTCTATAGTGGACCAAACAACAATCCTGGATCCAAATACTTCTGAAATTTGTGCTGTTCAAACTTGGATCTTAATTTTGAGGCTCAGACCCTTCTGTAGCCAAGTGTACATGCAGCTATTGGAGGAAGTTGGGGAGCTGCAATGCAGACAATCATGCCACCCATTTCTGGAGTCACCTGGCTCTTCAAACATACTTGAGAGATTTGTGATGGGAGAGAGTTTTTAAGCCACCTCGTGAGGCACTTTTGTGATGTATAAATGATCTGAAATGCAGCAAAGTTGGTCAGAGCACAAAAGCGTCAATATGTGAATGAACAGTGTCTAGCACAATGTAGCTATGATTTTGGTTGGGTCCTATAGGCGATTCTGTAATGAAAATAATAATAATACAGTTTAGACACCTAAAGCAAGGATGTGAAAAGTGAGAAGTAGGACAAGAAATGTTACTCCTGGGGAAATTCTGTGCCATAGCACAATGCAATATTTTGCAGAAATTAATGTTGTGTGTGCTGAATTTCCTTCCCCCCACAGAAATGGGCTGTGGGGCTGCTAGCTTGCACATAGAAGACATTGCTGTGGGGTGGGAGAAGGAGCTAGACCGGTTTCTGACAGCTGCAGTTCCCAGCATGCCCTGAGGGAATGCAGGAAACTCTGGGCAAGCCTGGCACTGAGCATCAGGTTTCTCCGTTTGAATCCTTGGACTGTGAGGGAGGCGGGGGCCAAGAGTCTGGGCAAAGGGTGGGCAGAAGCTTGGCTCAGGGGGTACTGGGGTATCTGGGCTGGGAGGGCCCAGTGGTCAGCTCTGGGGAGAAGGGGGTTTGAGTGCATTTGCTGGGGAGGGGGGGTGCTTCAGGTCAATTCTGGGTGGGAGGGGTTATGAGTGTCTAGCTCCCCCCCCCCCCCCCCCGCTAGGCTCTTTGGGCAGGGAAGGGGGCAGAGAAACAGGAACTGGTTTGTTATAAGGGTTTCTTTAACGCTTTGCTCCCAGCGTGTGTGTGTGTGTGTGTGTGTGTGTGTACTGTTGTTACAGACATACTTGCTGACAGATTTTGAAATATATTACCAAAATAAATGAAATTTGTGTGATTACGTGGTATGTTGATAAAATTTGCAGAATTTTAAAATATTGTGTGGAGAATTTTTAATTTTGGGATGCAGAATTCCCCCCTACCCTCCCAGGAATAAAATGTATAATCAGACAAAGAAAACTGACAGGGTTTGGTCAACATGAGGAGACACTGGTAAATGTAAAAGAAAATATTAGTACTATAACTAATAAAATCAACAGTGAACTCTGTAAAAAGAAAATACCAGAAAAGGATAAACAAAAACTCTATCTTTCAAATATCCTTTTCCCAGTTAAGAGATAAATGAGATAGACAAAAGAGAAGATGGTGATGCAGGAGAGCTGTATTATGGTTGCAGAGAGTGTTCACTAGAAGATTTTGAGAAAGAACAGCAAGAGCTTTACTCAAAGAAAAGCCCAAGAAACAACTGGAAGCAGAGACCTAAAGAAAGATTTTGTACTTTGAACAAAATAAAGGCTGAACTCAAAGAAACATGATCACTATGGTAATTGCAAGTGGCCAGTGGGCAAAAGAAAAAGTAGCATATATCAATTGGCAAGTTAAAAAATATAATGATCTTAGCTAAAAAAAACCAACCCTGGGCTATACAGTGCCATTGAACTTCCCATTTATTCCAGAGAAGAATCCTGTTTCATAACTGATGGCACAATATGACCTATTGGGAGTACAAAATAGGAGAAGAAAAGAAATGAAGCTTCAGAAAGAAAAAGTGACATGAAAAGGGTATCTGAGAAGTAAGATACGGAAACTTATACTGAAACAATCAAGAAGATGTATTGTAGGAGAAGAAAGAATCCATCAGGGATTCCCTGAAAGAGCCTGAAGAAATCATTTGTAAGGAGATATCAGAAAAATATTTGATTGCCGGGCAGGTAGAGGCAACTATGTCAAAGACTCAGGACACATGGCTGCAGAGCACAAAGCTGGGAGAAAGGGAAAGAAGAATTATAATTATAGCAACAGAACTGGTATTTAACCACAGCTAAAGAGAAATAGCAGAAAGGTCATTTGAAGGAATGTGAGAATGCTAAGAAAGAAACTGAGGAAAATGGTAAACAGAAAGTACTGGAAGAGAAAAGCCCTGGGATTAATGAAAGGAAGAACTCCCAGGCCCTGTTACTTATGAAAAATGAACTAGCTATGGATAGTTCAACAAAACATTAGAATGTAAGCAGCAGTTCATAGAATGCATGAAAACAATTACCATGCCATTATAGAAATCCACAAAGATACACAAAATCAAGGTTCTTGCAACAGCCAAAAGAGATCAAGAAAAAACAAAGAATATCTCATTTAGACAGAGTAAAAGAAAAGCCTTGCATGGAACGAACTTAGGAGGGATGGCTGGTTCAGAATATCAAGAGGTCCAGCTTCAAAAACTTTTCGCTATGGGTGTATGAGTAGCTGTCACCTTAGACTTCAGATACAGATGACATTGGAAATGGGCTTGAAAGGAAGGGGGTTGGATCTGATCCTAAACTGGCTCTTTACCGGTGGTGGGCAACCTGTGACACACGGCCACATGTGGCCCATTAGGATAATCTGATTGCGGGCCACGAGACATTTTGTTGACATTGACAGCCCGCAGGCATGGCCCCCTGCAGGTCCCAGTGGCCGTGGTTTGCCATTCCCGGCCAATGGGAGCTGCGAGAAGTGGTGAGCCGCAGGGACATGTTGCCTTTTTAATGGCAATCACTAAAGAAAGAGAAAATTCCACATTCAGACTGTGGAGAGCTCTCACTACTCGCCATCATCAAATCATTAATATTTAGTATTAAATGTGATTTTAAACTAGCAGTCATCCAGTAATTCAGAGGCCAGCTCCAGCATAAGTGAATGTGAACTGGTACAATGAATTCTGAATATTAATAATGTAAGTAGCAGTAGCTAAGGACTTTAGGTTCCTTAGATATTATTACTATCACAGTTTGTATTTCAGGAAGTTTTGGAATCCAAGCTTCTTGAGAAGAAATAGTCAAAGAGCAGAAGAAAAACAATCACCAGACACTCCAATAGAGATAAATAGACTGGATTGATATAAACTCTGAGTTATTTTTTCCTGGCTAGATATAATATTTTGTTTGTTTTTGTTCCTTTCTTCTGGACCAAGTTGTTGATTTTTTAAAAAAATATTTGCCTGTCTGGAGGGGAGAATAAGGAAGAATAGGATGTGCCCAGAACAGTAGCACAACACAGAATGTTCAGACATTGGAAGCGATGACATCACAGGATTTATGCACTGCTTGGCTAGTTCTAAGATGTCAGACTGAGCTGGCTAGTTCTAAGAAGTCAGCTGGCTATGAACCTACTCTAGCAATTCATCCAAGAATTTGATTAATCCATTAGTAGAGGCAATGGTAGACATGGATCAGTGTTCACATCACACTCCCTATTAGTATCCAGCTCAGGTCAGGGAAGCTAATGATCCAAAGTGGACCAAATTCGGTGATGAATACACTCGAGGCACGTTGTACATACACTAGGAAGACACAGACAGAATACAACAACCCTCCTCCCCCATGTTAACATCAATGGGACTATTGAGAGTTTAAATACATAAGAGTTAGAAAATTCTCATGTTAGCTTTCCCACAGGAGTATTAGCTACTTATAAAAAACTGCACCAAAGCGTACATTTAACAGCATGAGAAGTTATCCAGAATACTTTAGGCAGGATGAGCAATAAGGCCAGTTCACACTGCTGAGGGACTTCTACTTTTGGATGGCCTTGCTTTTGTTAAATTCTCAATTGGAATAGATTTTCATTTAATTTCGTTCTTTTAAAGAAAGTGAATCGACTTTTAACATGGACAAAAATAAAAGAAAGGATTGTGGTGCAGGAACAATGTGTATAGTGGGGGGACTGCCGAGAGCCATTGAATCAAACTCTAAACCCTGGATATGATGGAAACCACTTCAAGTCAGGGAGTGCTTCAGCACCCCCAGAACCCCGAGTTCCAGCACCTATGGAAAGGACTTGTACACTGATCTGACACTTCTGTTCTAACAAGTTCATCTGTTTCACTTTGTTTATATTCTTTGTCTTGCACTCCCATGTCTCCAGGAAGCCACCCCAAGCCACCAAAGCACCAAGATCACCAAAGCATCCAGCCCCCTCATCATTTGTCCCTTTTTCTCCAGCACCTCAAACCTTAAACCAATTTTCCTCATCATTCCTTGTTGAGGCTCCTGATCAGAATCCCAATCATCTGGGCAGCAACCCCTCCAAATCCTCACTCATTTGCTCCCCATCACCTCCACCAGCAGCAACCTGACCCAATCAACTTCCTTCTTCCACTTCTGCAAGCAGTCTCTGCCAGTATATCCGCCATCTTCAGTAGCAAAGTTCTCAGTCCAGCATATTTACTGCAGCCCACTTTACAGTGATTTTGGCGGAGGTTAGACAACACTCTCAGCAGAAATAGTAATTGGGGGAAGTTATAATAACTTGATTCAGCAGGTAGCTTCTTTCCTTCCAACATACGGCTTCTCTCTCTCCCATTCCTGGACTTATTGTTTCTCTTCTTCCCTCCTTGAAAAGTTTCTGGCCTGAAATGAAACATACTAGCTAGCCTACAATGAAGCAATAAATATCCCCCTTCTTATCACACTGAGGCATATGCGCTCATTCATGTGACCCGTCTCAATTGTTTTGGCTGTGAACACCAGCATAGTAGAAGAAAGGTTGATCAATCCCAAAAAGAGATATTTCAATTTTACAGAAACTATATTTTCTGTTGAAAAAATGCAGTGGAAAATTTATGATCTGCTCTAGTCCTGACTTTTTTGTAGAGCCAACAAAACTTCTTGTTGTGCCATGTAAATAGTTCCCTTTGTTCATCTCTTTACAAATATAATGCAGGTGGGAATTTTAGGGAAAAGCTTTACAAACTTGGAGCTAAATTCTGCCATCATTTACATTGGCATATTCCAGAATAAAATTCACCATGTTAGTGCATTTCACTGGATTATATTTGGCCCTTGGTGCTCAAATTGTGTTTGCAAAATAGATTTTCTCACAGGACCTTGTGCAGTCAAATCTGCCTTTGCGCTTGCAGAAAGGATAGGTGCACATGCAATCAGATACTTGTAGGTGCATGTAACAGTTCTGTATTCCCTAATGGATGATTTGCACACACAATTATTTGTGATTAAGTGCCAGCGTTTGAAAATTTGTTAGACGTGGCTGAAGTAATATTTTTTATTGGGCCAACTTCTGTAGGTGAGAGAGAAGCTTTCAAGATACACCAAGCTCTTCTTCAGGACTGAGGAAGGTACTATGTCTGGTTATGTCTACATAGAGAGCTTACAGTGTCATAGTTGCACCAATGCAGCTGCGCTGCTGTAAGATATCTAGTGTTGGTTACACTGGCACTTTATACCGCAATAAAGTCTCCCAGAGCGATCTTTCTTACTACTCATCTACACTGGGAGGGCACATAGAGCGCTATTAGTCCACAGCTGTAGCGGTCCTAGTACTCCTTGCCAGAGGATTAACAGCTGTTGCAAATTGGGTGATACACTTTAGCTCCAGTGTAAACAGGTAGTAACAATACTGCACTTTAAGTGATCTCTGGAAGCACCACCTAATCTACTTAAGTCAATTGACCTCTCTTCTCTTTGTTTTGAACTCAGCTGGAGGAATGCTGAAGTATGTTTTCAGAGCTTATCTGTAACTCGGCAAATCAACAAAGCAAATGTTTACCAAGTGAGTGAGTGAGAAGCAGAAGATTAGGAGGATCTGCATTTAAAAGACAGTGTGCTGACACACTCTCAGCACTCCGAAAATCCACTCGCTCTCTCCCTCCGCATACACACAACATACTCCCTCCCACCCCCCTTGTTTGAAAAGCACGTTGCAGTCAGCTGAATGCTGGGATAGCTGTCCATAATGCACCACTCCCAGTGCCGCTGCAAGTGTCACAAATGTGGCCACACCAGTGTGGTTGCAGCTGTTAGTGTGGACACACTGGAGCTGTATCCAAAGGCGGGTATAACCGAAAGCGCTATAAAGCTAAAAGTTTAACCAAGCCCTAAACCACTGGGAGAGAGCTCTCCTGTAGACATAATTAATCCACCCCAATGAGTGGAGGTAGCTATGTCAATTGGAGTGAAGAGAGTGCTGTCCACACCAGCACTTATATCAGTGTAACTTATATTGCTCAAGGGGATGGTTTATTCGTACCCCTGAGTGACATAAATTATTATTATACCAACCTAAGGGGTAGTGTAGATAGACATAGCTAGAGTGTCACAACTAAATTCAAGGTGAAAGAGATTATTGAGCATAAGTAGTTAACACATATGCTAACGGAGCATTCAAGGTTAAGTATCCTGTTAAGGCTCTCTTGAATGGTCTCTTAGAATATATGCTAATTCCATATGCTAAACTGACCTTTTATTTAGCTGTGACATTCTGGGTACCTTTCCCAGACCTGAAGAGCTCTGTGTAGCTTGAAAGCCTGTCTTTCTCACCTACAGAAGTTGGTTCAATAAAATATATTATTTCAGCCACTGTGTCTCTCTAATATTCTGGGACTAACACGGCTACAACAATACTGTATACAACATTTCAAAAAGTTACCCTGAAATCACAAACATCTCACAGCACAGTCTCTTCTCCAGTAACGAAGTCAGATGTCTACATTTAATGGAAGAGTTTTCTGTTTCATTTAAATGTCCTAGATTACACAAGTTTAACAACAGTAGTGACCATTGCTTTACTGAGGTAAATCACCTAGAAGGCTATAAAACATAATGGATGAATTTTTCCTTCCAGCACAGATGTAAAGAGCAGTTAAACAAGCCTACACATTATGTCTTAAAGTGCTTTTCCCAGAAAGACTATATAACGTCCCTGGGAAGTCACAAAAAGGAAGAAAAATACTGCTTTGCAGCAGCTTCAAAAAGGGAACAGCTGTGCTGAAGAGATGTAAGGATGAAAAATCTTTAGAAATAGGAGAACAATAGATACATTTAGGATTGCATAATTCCTACTGTGATAGATTAAAAGCACAAATACCGCACAGGAGGACTATGAAACTGAATGAATGCAAGCTTATATACAATTATTTTCACTCAACTGTAGACTTATTGTTAATTATATAATTAGGGAGAGAGATTGTCACTTACTCCTCTGTATGAGTAGGCAGACAGAGGAAGGGGGTGGAAGTTTCTGACTTACTCCCCTTCCTGTACTACCTGTATCATAAGTGGCATGTGCTCCAGGGGCCTGCAACCAATCTCTTGTGCATATATATTGAGGAGATGATGGGTGGGGGTAGACGGAGATCTGGTCTCCATTTCTCAGTCCACAACACATAGACCAAAGTAACTGAGCCAGGGCAGAGGGGCAAGCATCTACCCCAGGTATGTAGCTGGTGCAGATTACTCTCCCTGGGGAGAACCAGAAACCTGAACTATGCAATTATAAAAATAACATTAAATTTTAGGCTCCTCCTTCATTTCTTCTGCACCAAGCCCACGTCGTTAAGAGTTTAGGGTGTACACGTGTAACCCTTCTGCCAGGTGGTGCCAGCAGCAACTCGGGCCAGGTTCAAAATCTAAGGGTTCCTTTTCAACAGTACAACACAGAACCGGCTCGAGCCTCCATTCAGTAACCTGGGAAAATTACACACCACTCCTGGGATCCTGTGAGAGACAATACTTCCCCATTCACAAGCACAGAGTCTGAGTGTAGCAAAGAAACTTTTAATGAAAGGAGGGAAGTCACCTGGCATTAATTAGGGAAAATGTCACAAGCAGGATTCATCATCATAAAACTGTGAGCAGGGCACCCACCCCAGAGTGCGCGGGGCAGAGTCTTCTACCTCATGTCCTTGTGGTCTACAATCAAAAGTTCCTTTTCTGTGCCCCTCTCTGTTCCATCACCATCCCCTACTCACAGTGGTTGTCTGTGGTCAGTGAGGACCCAGGGTTCAGAGGTGCACCTGTGTGAGTTCACCTCCACCCCAAAGAAGAAAGTACCTTGTTTGCTCTGCCATCTGAGCAGCTGCTTGGGGTTCCGCTAGCTGTGGTTCCTGTCAGATTGCCGGCCTGCCAGCAGTGGCTCTGCTCCTGCCAGCCGATCACTTGTTCAGCTCCTGCTGGCTGACTGCTTGCCACTCCCACCGGCGAACTGTCAGTTACCTTCTGCTGCCACCTGCCTCTCTCCTGTGACCTCTACAGTCTCTTAGTGACTGCCAGCTTATAGCAAGCTGGGCAGAAACACAACCCCACCGCAAGTGATTTCAGCTCTCATGTTAAGCATTTTTAAAGCAACAAAGACTTCTAATGGAGCCTATTTAGCTCTATCTTCAAACAGTGGGGAGGAAAAGGTTAAACTAGACCCAGGACCCTTAAGGAGAGTCCATGCCTCCCGGCTGGGACACCTGTCCCCACCCCTCTTACTTTCACAGGGCTCTGGCACTTGAGCTTAACGAGGTCCTTTCAGCTGAGAGTGACCTTCTCATTTTGGGACAGGTTAAGCACAGTTCTGCTCCCCTATATTCATACACTAAAGACAACAACATTGGTAACAGCATTTCACTATCCGTGCATTCAGTCCTAAAGGGATTTGTAACCCAGCACCAGTGAAAGTTGATCACTTTGAACCATAATACTCTATCTGCTAGACATCTAAGCAGAATAGCTGTGTTCATGTAAATACAGTTTGCTCCTGAAGTCTCTCCTCCTCCCATCTAGCTGTCCAGGGGGTTCATTCAGAGCCTGCTTGCACAAGGAAGGCTGAATCAGATCAATATTATATATTTTAATGTTGGCTCATATAGTATTTTTCTGAAGTAAATTCTCAAACTCTGTAATGTCTCTTAAATACTAAAACATTTGAAGAAAAAAACCGTGTATGAAAAAAATGAGACTCAACTTTCCCTTCAGTAAAGATGTCCCTGTTCATTAACATTTGATTTATATGGGCATATAATATGATTTCTCTTGGCAGCAAGATGGGTATTTGTACTTGACCTCAGAGTATTTATCAACAAAAACATACTCACTTGAACAGCCTCTAGTATCAACAGCATTGCTCGGTTACTTCAGAGCTGATTTTAACTATAGGCAAAGGGCATTTTGTGTTAGGGTGACCAGATATCCCGATTTTATAGGGCCAGTCCAGATATTTAGGATTTTTTCTTATATAAGCCCCTATTATCCCCCACCCCTGTCCTGATTTTTCACATTTGCTATCTGGTCACTCTATTTTGTGTGGATGTGGAGGACTTTGCTTTGCTTAAGTTTTAATATCTTTACAGTATTTCAAAGAAGGAAGTTCCCGCAGTGTGCAACAGGGATCCACAGTAGCACAAGGCAACAAAGCCTAGTGGACAGACCACTGGGTTTGGAACACAGGAGGCTTGGTTCTATGCCCAGATCTGCCCTTAACTCTCCGTGAGACAGTAAACACATTATTTCATCTCCCTGTGCCTTGGTTTCTCTCTGTAAAAATGAGGCTGATGACACTTATCCTTATTGAAACTCAACTTGACTTCTGAGGGTGAAAAATGCTGTAACTGCTAAGTATGTTATTATTCATGCCACATTTAATGAATCTTTGCCTGCCCCCAGCACAGTTTGTTCATGATACCATTGCTACCTCTGATTCCTGAAAATATTTTCATATTATCTGATGTTGGTGCCATTGCTCGCTCTTGTTTGACCTAGGGAAAGAGGAGGAAAATCAATTTCCAGCTATTATATAAAGAGGACTAGAGACAAAATCACTGCTGGCCTTAGTGAATCTGCAGTCAATGGAGCTGGGTCAGTTTAACCCAGCAGTGAATTCAGCCCTCTCAAGGCTGTATGTAAGTACTAGATGCTGTATTCTTCCAGTTACCAAACAGATAAAGGAGAAATCCATAAAGCAAACAAGCTTGTGCAAGTAAGTACCGTAAGCTCTTTGGGGCTGGACCAGTCTTTTTGTTCTGTGTTTTTACAACATCTAGCACAATGGGGTCTTGGTCCATGACTGGGGGGTCCTACAAGCAATAATAATGAGTGAGAGAGGCATAATCTACCCCATTTCTGAAGTTTAAGTATACACAAGAAATAGTCTGATCACCAAAACAGAGGAGAAATTTCAGTGAAGTTGAAGAAGTGTGGGGACTTGTTACTATTTAGAGGAAATATGAGTTTAAATCCTGGCACCTGACTACAATGGAAGTCTTAAGGAATCATTGAAAGTTAGGAACACCAGATTGTTCTCTTCTCTCCTTGACGGGCACCTGGCCTGAAACATACTACAGCCTACTGTGAAGCAACACAAACATTCCTGTTTGTCTGCCTCTTGGTACTTGATGATCAAGTTCACCCCCCTGCTATCACAGGCAACCCCATCATATAATCCCATTCTGTTTTTAAAATGATTAGGACAAATGTCTTGCCAAAGCCCAGGGCCCAACCAGGAACTTTAAATGCTATTTTTTGTTTTGTTTTACCCCTGTGTTCTCTTTTATTACAATTTAAAGTTGTTTTGTCTTTGCACAAACAAGGGGAGAAAATGATCAAATCCAAGGTTGGGCTACTACATTCAAATTCAAGCAGAGTAACAGAAGTTTCTTATCTTCAGAGTTGTTGAGTAAGCCTAGTTCAAGTCAATAGTATCTGAAGGTGTTCAACACCATTGAAAATCATGCCAGTGCTCATACTTGGAGCAACTCCCAAAATACTTTAAACTTTAGACAAACTCACCAAACATGCTCAAGACACTAGGATTCTAGAACATGCTTATTCGGGGGGAAATACTGGAGGTATCGGCTTACGGTGAACAGAGCCTCAAACATCCCAATCAACATCAGAAAAATCCATGTTTAAATTGGAATTATTGATTTTAAAAGAATCTTGGGTCAGATTGTGACTGACAGGCACTGGCCTTATTCTGTGGGATGAGGAACGAGGCAGACAGGGGTAATGGAAGGTCTCTGAGGAATTCTGGCTGATTTACCATGAATTCTTGCAGAATTAAAAATTATTAGAATGTTAAAATTTAAATTTAAAATTATTTAAAATTATTAGAATTTAAAATTATTAGAATTTTTAGAATTTCTAAATTATTAGAATTAAAAAGTGGAAGTCTAATCCTAGTGAGGTAAATAGAAAGGAGCATAAACACTGCCAAATAAAGTGTAAGAATGTAATAAGAAAAGCTAAAATGGAGTTTGAAGAACAGCTAGCCAAAAACTCAAAAGGTAATAACAAAATGTTTTTTAAATATGTCAGAAGCAGGAAGCCTGCTAAACAACCAGTGGGGCCCCTGGATGATAGAGATACAAAAGGAGCACTTAAAGATGACCGAGTCATTGCAGAGAAACTAAATGAATTCTTTGCTTCAGTCTTCACGGCTGAGGACGTTAGGGAGATTCCTAAACCTGAGCTGTCTTTTGTAGGTGACAAATCTGAGGTATTGTCACAAATTGAAGTATCAGTAGAGGAGGTTCTGGAACTCATTGATAAACTTAACTGTAACAAGTCACCGGGACCAGATGGCATTCACCCAAGAGTTCTGAAAGAACTCAAATGTGAAATTGCGGCACTATTAACGAGGGTTTGTAACCTATCCTTTAAATCGGCTACTGTGCCCAGTGACTGGAAGATAGCTAATGTAACGCCAATATTTAAAAAGGGCTCTAG
Source organism: Sternotherus odoratus (assembly GCA_032164245.1). Lineage (NCBI taxonomy): Eukaryota > Metazoa > Chordata > Testudines > Kinosternidae > Sternotherus > Sternotherus odoratus. The sequence goes on along the minus strand of JAVMKO010000001.1, from coordinate 281,752,834 downwards.
AGGTGATCCTGGCAATTACAGACCAGTCAGTCTAACGTCCATACCGGGAAAATTAGTTGAAACAATAGGAAAGAATAAAATTGTCAGACACATAGAAGAGCATAAATTGTTGGGCAAAAGTCAACATGGTTTCTGCAAAGGGAAATCGTGTCTTACTAATCTATTAGAGTTCTTTGAAGGGGTCAGCAAACATGTGGACAAGGGGGATCCGGTGGACATAGTGTACTTAGATTTCCAGAAAGCCTTTGACAAGGTCCCTCACCAAAGGCTCTTACGTAAATTAAGCTGCCATGGGATAAGAGGGAAGATCTTCTCATGGATTGAAAACTGGTTAAAAGACAGGGAACAAAGGGTAGGAATAAATGGAACTTTTTCAGAATGGAGAGGGGTAACTAGTGGTGTTCCCCAAGGGTCAGTCCTGGGACCGATCCTATTCAACTTATTTATAAATGATTTGGAGGAAGGGGTAAACAGTGATGTGGCAAAGTTTGCAGATGATACTAAACTGCTCAAAGTAGTAAGGACCAAAGCAGACTGTGAAGAACTTCAAAAAGATCTCACTAAACTAAGTGATTGGGCAACAAAATGGCAAATGAAATTTAATGTGGATAAATGTAAAGTAATGCACATTGGAAAAAATAACCCCAACTATACATACAATATGATGAGGGCTAATTTAGCTACAACCAATCAGGAAAAAGACCTGGGAGTCATTGTGGATAGTTCTCTGAAGGCATCCACGCAGTGTGTAGCGGCAGTCAAAAAAGCAAACAGGATGTTAGGAATAATTTAAAAAGGGATAGAGAATAAGTCGGAGAATATCTTATTGCCCTTATACAAATCCATGGTGCGCCCACATCTTGAATACTGCGTACAAATGTGGTCTCCTCATCTCAAAAAGGATATACTGGCACTAGAAAAGGTTCAGAGAAGGGCAACTAAAATGATTAGGGGTTTGGAACGGGTCCCATATGAAGAGAAATTAAAGAGGCTAGGACTTTTTAGCTTGGAAAAGAGGAGACTAAGGGGGGATATGATAGAGGTATATAAAATTATGAGTGGTGTGGAGGAAGTAAATAAGGAAAAGTTATTTACTTGTTCCCAAAATAGAAGAACTAGGGGCCACTCAATGAAATTGGCGTGCAGCAGGTTTAAAACAAATAAAAGGAAGTTCTTCACACAGCGCACAGTCAACCTGTGGAACTCCTTACCTGAGGAGGCTGTGAAGGCTAGGACTATAACAGGGTTTAAAAGAGAGCTGGATAAATTCATGGAGGCTAAGTCCATAAATGGCTATTAGCCGGGATGGGTAATGAATGGTGTCCCTAGCCTCTGTCTGTCAGAGGGGGGTGATGGATGGCAGGAGAGAGATCGCTCGATCATACCTGTTAGGTTCACTCACTCCGGGGCACCTGGCATTGGCCACTGTCAGTAGACAGGATGCTGGGCTAGATGGACCTTTGGTCTGACCCAGTATGGCCGTTCTTATGTCCTTATGTTCTTATGTTTAAGCTGTGGGGAAGTATGTGCCACCCTTTTGAAGGATAAAGCCTGTGCTAACACACACATTGCCCCAGATATACTGACCAGTACAAAGAGGAGTAAGTTTATATTCCAGCTTCCCACCATTGCTTTGGGGAGACTAGTGCAATTGGTAGCAGTAGTTTCATGCATGACCCCACCACAGTCATGGCCTACTTTGGCACCGGGGCACAAATGATGCGGGGAGAAGACTCCTTGGTCCCTCTTCACCCTAGCACTCCAACACATGGTCAGCCAGGCCCCAGCCTTCAGTATTTGTTGATTACCTTGTGTAAGGATATCAATCTCAGTCTGAGACTGAGGGCCTACAGCGAGTGTGTGGCCAATCGCCATCTGTCGGGTTGGTGGCAAAGGAGAAAGGATAGTGGGAACCAGGCCCACCCTACTCTACCAGGTCCCAGCCCAGGGCCCTGTTAGTGGTGGGTAATCCCACCACTGGATCGGTGGTCAAGCCAAACTCATTTCTCAGTAGCATAACCTGACCAAAGTCTGGTTCCCCTGAGCTGCTTCCTACCACCCTCCGTCAGCATGGCTCCATAGTCAGCGAGTCCTCAGTCACTTCCAGATAGACAGCCAATGGTAGTCCTGTTAACTCCTTACTGCTCTTGGTCTCTTCTCTCAGCAGGGCATGGCACAGCTTGGTGCCTGGTCTGGAATCCTTCAGAGGGCTCAAGATGTTTGCCTCCTTCCCTGGCTCAGCCATAACTGAGCTGTAGGACCCTTTTTTATACTTCCTGTCCTGCCCCTGCACTTCCAGCATTGCGAGTGGGGTTGGTTCAAGGGAGTGTAGTGGTTCCTCAGTCTCAGGCTTGGAGGAAGGCCACTCTGCATCGCTACACCTGTATATACTTGTCATACAATTTACTTTTCAGAAGTGTTAAGATTTGCAGTGGGGGAGCAATACATGAATAAGACTAAGTTGCCACACCAGAATCAGTGAAAGCTGGCATTAGGTCTCAGCATTAGATGGACATGACTGAAGACTTTTGTGGAGATGGTTGGGGAGGGAGACAGGGGGAACAGATTATTATATTTTATTAATAGATCAAAAGCTTTTGAACACTAAGAATTCCATTAAGTAACCCCACAAAAGAGAGTGGTATATTTTAGTGATCTGGACAAAAACAAAAGCGACCCAGCATTATGCTAAGTGGTGTCTGGAGAGGCCTGTTCATATTCAGATTAAAAGTTTTTAGTTAGGTACTTAATTCACTCTGAGCCCACTTACACAATTTTACTGGGCAATTACTCAGGCCTCGTAACTGAGCTAATGACAGGTTAGATTCATGCTCAATGCCATGCACACCATCTACCTCCCAAAGCAGCAGTAAAGTTTTATGTATTTTTTCCTGATGCTCAAACAGAATCCCACTGGAACAATACATATTCATTGGGCCCAGTCCAGAGGGGGGCCCCAAGGAACACTCAAAGGAGTGAGGACTTGGGTATTCTTTATTGTTGCCATTTGCCCTTCCTCTACCCACACCAATGGAATGATTTTAGTGTTGGAAAAAGGTACAAGGCTGATGGTTCCAGAGTATGAAAATCCTTATGTACCAGATGGGGAGTAGTGATACTATTGCAACTGAAGCACTGGACTAAGACTTGGGTTCAATTCATGGCTCTGCCACAGAGTTCCTGTGTGATTTTGGGCAAGTCTGCTAAGTTATCTGCCTTGGATACCTGTATCTGTAAAATGGGTACATTACTTCTTTATAAGGTATTAATATTACCCCCCATTATTGTAGTATCTGAGCCCTTCAGATTTTTAATTTGAGTATCCTGACAAGAACCCTCGGAGGTAAAGCAGTGTTAGTATCCGCACTGTGATGTGTTCAAGATCAGACATGGAATCTGTAGTGGGGCTGGGAAATAAATGTAGGACTCCTGTGTTCTAGACAAGCACCCAAACCTTTGTACCACCCTTCCTGTCACACAGCGAGTGCACTTCTTAGGATGGTGCATTTCCTGCTTCCCTACTTCACTTGGGTGTAACAAGGATCAACCCATGAATGATCATGATACATGCAAAAATCAGACACTATAGTGATGGCAATTGTGGTGGGTTCCCCCTGGGGTGCCACCTGGAACTGGGGTACCACTGAGTCCCCTGACCCACGAACCTGGGCTCCCTCTCACACTGTACTGCTATGACAACCTGCAAAGCCCTCCAGCTCCTGTATAGGAAGGCTACAAACAAGGCAACTCCCAATGCCTTAGGCACACAGCCCCACAGAAGTATAAGCCCAAAATTATACTGTCTTGCACTGCACAGGGAACTGTACAACATACATTCATAAAGTTCGCCCCCTCCCTCAATGTGGAGCGGAATATGCAACAGCCTTTGCCCCTTGAGTCAAGATTCCCATACACTTCACTCCAACTCACTAGTTTAGAGAAAGCAAAACCAAGTTTATTAATTACAAAAGATTGATTTTAAGTGATTATAAGTGACAGCAAACAGATTACCTAGCAAATAAAAAATGCATCACAGCACACAGCTAGAGAGTGGTGACCAATGCAGCACAGCTACCTGTGCTGTACAGGTGGGAATGGATTCATGCAGTGAAGTGCCAAGAGAGTATTCCTCCATGTTAGTTCCACAGGTTTGGATAACCCTTCGTTGTCTTACTAAACCCTGTCCCTGGGTCTCATGGAACTGGGAGTTGTGGGATAGAAGATTCTGACTGCTGTACATTAGTTTTCCCTCACCTACTGTTTTGTGGGAAGAGAATCTGTGGGCCACAGTAATTTATATGTATAATTAGTAATTTATACTTTCCTAAAATCAATTTTTAATAACACTGAGCACTGTTCGCACACTTAAAATACCTTCTTTGTATTAAACAATCCATCGTCAGGTTGGTCTTTAAGTGTTATATAAATTAAGACTGGAGGGAATCATTCCCACATTCAGTGAAGCAACTGCATAATTATAAGGAAAACCTCACAATAAAATGAATGTGCAAGGGGATACTCTAAACTGCAAAGACTACAGGATAATTCCTGGGTAATGAACTAATGCACTGTTAGAGGGAACAAGCAGGCAGCTTTTTGCTGGGAAGATAATATATGCTTTACCACATTTACTGTAGTTAAGGAAATTTGGCTGCATAATTAAGAGGAAGTCACTGTGGGCTGAGATCCCTCAGAAAGGCTAAATGACTTGACCATAGTCACAGTGCAGGTCCATGACAGAGTATTAAATATTTTACAGGCTAAATTAGCCCTTTAGTGTAACCGAAGCTCAGTACAGTAGAACCTCAGAGCTTTGGGAATGGAGGTTGTTCATAACTCTGAAATGTTGGTAACTCTGAACAGAACGTTATGGTTGTTCTTTCAAAAGTTTACAACTGAACATTGACTTAATATAGCTTCTTTACTACGCAGAAGAAAAATACTACTTTTAACCATCTCAATTTAAATGAAACAAGCACAGAATTCGTTTCCTTACCTTGTCATATTTTTTTTAACTTTCCCTTTATTTATTTAGTGGTTTATGTTTAACACAGTATTGTATAATATTTACTTTGGGGGGGGGGGGTTTTCTCTGCCACCTGATTGCAGACTTCTGGTTCCAAATGAGGTGTGTGGTTAACCAGCCAGTTCATAACTCTGGTGTTTCTAACTCTGAGGTTCTACCGTACATAATTCTCTTGATGTACAAGCAGAGAAGAGACTCCAGCTCACTGTCCAAAACCTGTGTTGGCTCTGGAAATTCAAAAAGTGAAGGAGCGAGCAAATAAAGGGCACAGATCTATGAAGAATGGGGCTGGCATCACTTTTCGTAGGAAATTTTTCTACAAAACAGTTTTTCCTTGGAATATGCCAATTTGTCAGAAATGACTCCTTTCACAAGGAAGGGTTGCTTTAGACAAACGCATTGCCAGGAGGGGTCTCGGGTCCAGGACCCAATTTCTGGCCAGAGAAAACGACCTATCCCATAATACCCAACAGCCTGGTGGGCCAGGCACTCACAGGAGATGAGGGAGCCATGGGTTCAAGTGTCTCTACTGTCTGTTGGCCCTTGGGTGCCATTCCAGGGGTTGGTTATGACAAGCTTGGGATAGCCTGGGACTGGCCTACCCATGGGCCGCTGCTCTCCCTGTGCCATCCTGCCACACCTGCACTCAGCATGGGCACCTCAGCTGGATCCCCCCTGTTATAAAAGAGAGGGGGCAGCTGGCAGAACTTTCTCTGTGAGGACTCCAAGGCTGCAACTTGCACCCCTGCTTGGTCTGAAATAATCCACATTTGGTGACTTTCTGGGCATATTGTGAAAGACATCTGGTGGTAGGGTCTCTGGAGAAGGCTGAGGATGTACTTCTGAGATAACGAAAGGGGGTAAGTGACCGGCCGGCTGAGTTCCTGTGGAACAGATTTTAATGCAGCTGAGACTAAATTTAAATACATTCATTGTATGTTAAGACGCATAGATGTAAAATAAGTTGCCCACCAGGGCTCTAAATAAATACATACCACTCCATTACGAACTGACTTAAAACCCATAGAAAAGAGCCTGATTCACTAGTGTTTTATTCCATTTTTGCACCAGTGTGACTCTGTTGATCTCACTGGAATAACACAGTGAAAAATCCTGGCCGGTGTTCTCATCTAATATTACTGTTAGCCCAACAAATGACATAATAATGACAAAATATGCCATGTAGCATACACGCTGCATAATGGAAAGTAGCTTGAAAATCTAACTCCATAACTTAATGTACAACTCTTCCCTTGAGTTTCAGCTGCTTCCTTTCTGAAGTTCAAAAAGAGTAGAAGCCATTTCGAACCTGAATCTCTCAGGACAAGATGAAAGAAAAATCCATTTCTCAACTATGTTTCCTGGTTGGATAATGCTGCAGCTGACGCTGTATGGAAAGAACAACAACTGTAAACAGAGAATTAGGCTGTGAAGGATTTTGAATTTACAGACGGTGGCATATGGTGTGAACAAAACTAAATAGTTAAGTGCTCTATTCATTCAAGAGATCCACTGGCAGCTATTTCACATAAGGAGAAAAGAATCAAGCCATGTCAACTAATTAAGTCTCTAAAGAAAATCTTTTCCTTGGCAAGATTCCTGTTTTTAATTCACACTGTAGCACTGACAAATTTTTGAATGGCACCTCCAACTCCCCAAATGCCTTTTCCTCTTTTTCTGTTCCTTGCCCGTTTTCTGCTGACTGTTCTGGCACAAACAAGCATTGCCAGGTGTTACTATATTGTAGATTACTAAAACAAGCCATTCACACAAGGAATTACACGATAGTAGCATATATCAAAACATTGTTAGAATCATTTTCCTTAGGCAAATAGCCCATTGTTGATAAGGGAACAATTCTCTCTCAGCTTATATCTGATCCAAAATCTATATACTGAACTCACTATTGTCTCTGTCAACTTACTGAAGGAAGATGTCAATGTTTTCATATCAATTCATCAAACATGTTGAACCTAATAAAAATATCCAATGATAACACCCTGCTAAGAAGACGAGAAAGATTTTGTAGCACCTTAGAAACTAACCAGTTTATTTCAGCATAAGCTTTCATGGACTATAGCCACTTCATCGGATGCATCGGCTGTAGCCCACAAAAGCTTATGCTGAAATAAACTGGTTAGTCTCTAAGGTGCTCCAAAGTCTTCCTCGTCTTATTTACGGATACAGACTAACACGGCTGCTAATCTTAACCCTGCTAAGACTTACCATTGCTGAGGGACGCGGCTTCCATTAAATGTATCTGCCATAAGTAATAGCAGACTCTTTGGAAGGAACGCTGAAAGGTTCTCTAATGAAAGGTCTACAACAACAGACTACAGCCAGATCAAAGAACAAGCCTGCTCCCTCAGGTGTGGGGAAGAAAAGGTTTTTTCTGCTTGATCTGAAAGCTCTTTCTACATGACTTAAAGAATGGCACCAGAACAACACTGTGACCCAAAGATGTCAGATTTCAAATGAAGAAATTACAGAATGAACACAGTTTGTTGGAGGGTACCCCATTAAGAGACTTTCACCCCTTTTTCTTTGCCAGTTTGTTGTTCTGTGCACTCAAGCATGCAACATCTCTAAACATTTCTCTACACGTTTTTCCAATAGGTCAAGAAATAATCCTCAAAGGAAATGACCCTTCATTAGGAATCATAAACGTGGTCTGGTGATCACAGACTGTATTTGAATCAGATACGGGATTAGACCTAAGAAAAACTTTACATTTACCAAAGATTAGACTGGTGCAATTTATAGAGGCTAGAACAGAGGATGTCATGCCAAATCCTATTCATCAACAGCATTGTTGCTTCTTACACCAGCAGAGAATGTAGTGTTGGAATGCAGAGACTCCTGAGTCTCACCACAGACTTGTTGTGTGACCTTGGCCGAGACACTTAGTTTCCCTGTGCCTCAGTCATCTGGCAAGAGTGTTGGGAGGCTTAATTAATGGTTAGGAAATACTTTTTGAGATGCCTGCGTGAAAAATGCAGCAGCTTGTTATTACAGCCGTTTCACTTCAAATTTGCAATATACAGTTCTATTCTTTTGTTGATCTTCACTAAATATTCAGATCTAATTTTTTTTAGACATAACTAGTGATTTTTGTTGACTCGGTTTCTGAGGGTCCAGGAAGGAACATCTTAAGAGACTTGGACTTTCAGAGAGTGCCGAGCACTTGCCCTTTGGGATCTGGACCCTTAGAATGGTCAAGTTGAGCACCCAAGAAACTAAGGATCCCTCCCCCCAAAAAAATCACTAGTCCCTTTGGAAAATATAGGCCTGCAAACCTGTTGAATGTCAGATGCCATTTCTCATTCTTTTGTTTACCTGCAGTTCTTTTTAAAGAGGGTTGTGGGTGTTTTTTTTTAAAAAAAGAGGGTGGTTAGGAAAGGAAAATGAAGGACCTGGAAGGGATTTGGAGAAATAGGACCAACTGAAACATGTTCTAAGCACTTTAACTAGTTCTAAATGTGCCCCCTGAGAGGAAGTATAAGGAGAAAAAATATACACATTGAGCAGAGCTGATTGTTGTGTTCCACCCCCCCTGCCCCCGGAGGAGTTTTTAAAGCTAGAAAGCTACTTGCTCATTTTGTTCATTTTTTTTCAACTTTCTCCTCCATTTTTCAATGAAAAAAATTGTAAGATGAAATGAAAAAAACCCTCTTTCCCTTTTGAAGAGTTTTTTTGTTTTGAATTCCCCACCCCCTGCAATTCCTACAGGAAAAAGTAAAGGAATGTTCGTCTCACTTTTTCTTTTGTCTCCCTGTTTCTGGTGGGGAAGATAAGAGAGGAAAGTAAAGGTATGTCCCACTGGGCACTCTACATATGTCTGGGAACGCAGTTATTCCCCTATTGTTCACACTCAATCCCCTGAAGCACATCTCAACGTGAGTAGATGCCATACTAGCTGGCTCACTGAAGTGTGGGCAAATGCACATGTTAGCTGTGGCTGGCCCCATACCTGGCCCACTTTGCTGTGTGGATGGGAGGAGAGGAGTTTGTACCTAGTCTCAAGTTTCAGTAGTTCTCCATTCCCATTGCCATGATGTACTGTACCAATTTCTTCCTGACCCTCAGACAATCTATAAAGACCCCATTTCCCCGTATGCCATGATAGTGGCGTCCTGCACTCACCATACCTCACTAGCGCTCTGCTGCAGCCTGGCAAGTTCACTATGACACATGAAAAAGGCTACAGCTCTGAGGGCAGCTAGCTGGCCCCCCAGAGCATACCAGAGTTTCAATAAACATCTGAGTAGAGTACAGCATCTTGCATGATTTTGGCTGCAGCAGCAGGAACATCCACACGTACCATGACGCTGAGGGAAACTGGAGGAGTCAGGCATTCACCGGACTGCTGTTCAGTGCAGGGAACGGATGAAGTACCTAAGGAAAGCCTATGATGCTACCACTCGGTCCAGGAGGGTTTGTGCCACATGTCTGTTCTATCCAGAATTGGACCATGTGCTCTCCCGGGTCCCCAGTACTGAGCCTCACTATCCAGGCAGGTGGACACAGCTGGGCCTGCAGATGTGTTAGGAAATCCACAATTACCAGCCTTTGCAGTCTCTTTTCAGAGAGCTCCTCGTGTGACTCCCAGAGCCACCCCGCCTCACCGTTCTCCCAACTGAGTAGGAGGTTAACTATTCACAGAGATTCAAATTTCAGTGCAATTCTCAGTTGATATTTTTCTCCTTTGGAAACGAAGCAACATAAAAGTTCTCAAATTCTTCACTTCTGACACAGTGCACAGAAAACCTCTTGTGAAATTGTTTTGTTGGGTTTTTTTAATATGCTGCCTTGAGAAACATTTTGCTGCCACTGGGACATCTGTGTGGTTGTGTGGTACAGTGATATCCTCTGCCTGTTAAGATTGAGTGGTACACAGAGGTTCTTCTACTTGTTTGTATTACACCTTTTTTTTAAACAAACACATTTGACCATCTGTCTCACCGTTTCAGTAAAAATGTATTTCACCGTGTGTGTCTTTCTTGTCCTGTGTACGGTGAACCAATGTCCTTGGTTGTAGAATGAGACTCAAGTCTTCTACTCTACGTCATTGAATGGTGTAGGAAGTTTTGCTGGGATGACTGTGGAAATCTCCTCCAAAGTTCAGAAATATCTTAGTGCTTGTACACACTAGCACTTGCTTTGGTATAACTTAAGTCACTCAGAGGTATGAAAAAGCCAGCCCCCAAGGGATGTAAGTTACACCGATCTAGTGTAATGTAGAACTAACAGAATGAGAACGATGCAGCTACATCGGTATAGCTGCACTTCGGTAGTGATTCTAGTGTAGAGTAGCCCTTAGTGATACACATCAGGGATGGGGAAAGTTGTGGGTATGTTTTCTGTGCTGGAACACATCCTACTTTTCAGCGTAGCTGATGTCCACCGGCCACTGTACAGAGTTTGCAAATCAAAGCATCTTGAGTCTACTTGTCATTGCAATACTCACTTTTACCTTCACAAATGTTTATAAAGAAAGCGAGAAATACTTGTAGCACCTTAGAGACTAACTAGTTTATTTCAGCATAAGCTTTCGTGGGCTATATGTGCTTTGCATTGCACTTATAACCAGAGCGCTCCACATTGTTTACAAACCCTGTCTGGATGCCAGTGCCGCCTATGAGACTCGAACCTGCCCAAAGTACCCTCCACCACCCTTATGGTTCATTTAACATTGGAACATTTCTGAGGCTAGTCAAGATTTTCACAAGTCCATTACTCTGTTCTGGTGCTTCCTGTTCTTCTGCACAAAGTACCTGGTAAAATGTAGCAAAACGATTCAGTAATTTACTTACTGTCTTCATGGATTTTAAATGAATTTTTATTTTTATCATTCTATAAATCACTTACTTCCTTTTAGTAGACCAGGACCCTTCTGCCTTTGTTGCCAAAATATTGTTTAGCATGTCTGAGTTGGTCACTTTTAATGTTTCATATAGAGAAGAAATGGTTTCTATGTTTAATATAAGATTCTAACTTTTCCCAGGTCTTTCTAGTTTCTGATCCCTTAATGTTTCCCCTCCCCATCTGGAGGCATAAATAGTTAGTGCACCCCTTAATATAGCGTTGAGTCCTTGAGATTACCCATAATATTTTTTTCAGTTTTTACAAGTTTTCTGGGAAAAAAAATGTTTTGTTCTAAAGCATTTCAGTCCCAAGATTTAGTTGTTTGAGTTTGGTCATCAAATTGAGTAAGCTCTTTAGGGCACAGATTGGTTTTTAGTTCTGTGTTTGTACAGCACCTGGCACTTTGCAATCCTGGTTCATAACAGGAACGCCTAGGTGCTATCACAGTACAAATAATATATCATACTTATGATCTGATATACCCAGAGACTACAGTTGTACATTTTTTCACTCTTCAGGTTACAAATATCTGAAAATAGTTTATCCTCTTAGGAGTATTATCAACTATTAAATTAAAAGATGGAAAAGTCAAAACTGATAAAAGGAAATACTTTTTTCACACAATGTGTAATTATACTGTGGAACTCATTGCCACAGGAAGTAGTTGAGGCCAAGAGTTTAGCAATAGTCAAAAAACAATTGGAGAGTTATATGAACAACAAGAACATCGATGCATTATAATTAATTATAAACCTTTTCAATAGAATATTAAACCTTGTGCTGCAGGGTTCAAGCTCCTCTCTAATTATTAGCGACCAGGATGAGACCTAATGTGGGAACAGATTATCCCTTACATGCCTAGTGCAGGCTTCTTATGCCTTCCTCTGAAGCTTCTGGTGCTAGCTGTTATTAGAGTCAGAATGCTGTATTAGATGGACCTTGGGTTTGATCAAGTGTGTCAATTCCTATGTTCCCATTCATAGTTTATTTTAGGAAGTTTCCTGCCTCCAGTTATCAATGCAATTTACCAGTTATTGTGCAATTACACTGAATAGGTTTTTTGGAGGAAAATGCGATGTTGATTGGGACTGGTCTATCATTAAATGTTTCTTACAGGGGAAATTTATTCTTATGCTAACCACCTACCCAAGGCACATGCACTACTGATTCCTTTTGTGTGCTTCACCTTCTGCAAAAGGGGAGATTTCACTCATGGAAAGTATTATTATTTGTTTGTTTGATATTATCCAGTAATTATTCTGGGTTGTTTTTGCACTGTAAGAATCTACATTTGGGCTGGTTGAAAATTTTCCACCAAAATTATTTAGACAGAAAAACTGAGGTTTTAATTAAAATATTTAATTTTATTGGTGACATGTGTCTGCTTTCCGTGGAAATACCACCATGGTGCCTCCTGGGAGGTATAATTCAGGCCCAATTCCCCAGCTGGACTACATCCCTCTTGAAGTACCATGGCCACAGATTCCGATGATACAAGTGGGTGTCTCAACAAGAGGACAGACTGGTGGATCATGGGAAATGTAGTCTGGCTACAGAAGAGAATGAGGTACCCAAACTTCAATTCCCATGAGGCACTGCAGCCGCATTTCTGAAAATAATTTTTTGATTTTGAACCAAAAAGTCAACATTTTCCACAGAAGAAAAACCCATTTTTCAAACCAGCTGTAATCTACATCTTAATCCTTCACTTAAATCCAGGAACTGATGTTATAAATATTATTGAATCAAATTTTTAAATCTGTAATGCATAGCGCATTGGTATATTCATCTGGGAATCCCTTTTGGAGGGCTCTTCTTTAGAGTTCACAATTGGTAGCATCCCGTGATATTTAAAAAATTAAAAAGGAAATTGATATTTTTCTTTCTACCATTTTCTTACAATTTGTAGTTTTCTTCAGATTTCTTTCTTCCTTTGAGAAGAACCATACAGACAAAAAGCAAAATTTGGAATAAGATAATAAAGGAAAGTACAAACTAATTTTTCCAAATCTTTTTGCCTTCTTCCTGCCTATTCCCAGACTTTTACAGAAGCCTCTGAATGTAGAACTCACCACTTTTGGTGTACAACTTTATAAGTGAGCAACCTTCTATTTTTGCCCCTTTTAGCTTTATTTATTTTACTTTTAGAGTGGAACTCTAAATATTATTAGGAAGAAAACAAAACCCTAACAAATTAAGCTAAAATACGTCTCCAACTCAAGTGTGACAACTTACAGACCCTTTTAAGTAACCTTATAAAGATATTCCTTGCTTCATCTTAAAATAGAAACATTGGAAGGTATTAACAAAAAACCTCAATTAAAAAATAACCCTCAATATTCTCAGACTAGCTGAAGGACTAAAAGCCATGTGCCCTTCAGAGATCTGACCTGTCATCTTTGAGTCTGTAGTTCAATTTAAGTTTATCTAACTCAAGAAAATAATCAAGGCATTTGGCATCCGATTAAATCCATCATTAATCTCTCTACGGGGAGAACTTAATCTACTTACTCAGAAATTAAGTGTCTCTCTTTTATTATTGATAGAGACCAGATATTAACTTTGGTTTGAAAACAACATAGTAGATTCAACCAGTGGTAACACATACATTCCTTCCCCAATTTAGCAGGCCTGCTCAAATCCGCTGAAAATTGACTGGTGGCCCTTGAAATGGAGTTGGGTACTCATGAAACGGATATAGTGGCTTTATTTCTGGTGCAGCAATTCTTTCACCTATCCTTTTCATTCCGCAATGTGGTCCATCATTTCTGAGTTCCACTTATTCCAGTCTTCTGAGTAGAAAGTATGGTATGGAGAAATCTAACCAGTGCTAATAATGACTAATCCCTGCAGATTTAACAGAGGTAAATTCCCATTGGAGACCTGATGATGTCGTTACGGAAGCTAAAATTAGTGTAACTGCTAATATTGCCATTAATCATGGAAGCTTCTCACAGGTTCTTTATGAGCAAGTGTTTGTGGGCTAGTGTCTCAGATGGAATTATCAGCATAATGCCACGGAGATGAATGAATCTATGCTGATTTACTACAGTTGATGATCTGGCTCTATTCACTTATCTGCTGTTGTTATGTTCTGAGTGCTAATCAGAAAACTACATGAGTGCAGTGTGATCAAGAGAGTACATAGTGGAAAAAATAATTCAAGAAAGAATGGGAAAGAATGCCATTGTCCTTAGCCAAATACAGCGAGCAGTAAGGAGGCCTGGAATCTTTCTTCCACTCTGTTTACATATACCTGGATACACATTTTTTCTTTCATTTTTCCTTATATTCCTAGTCCTTCAATAGTATCTTGAAGTCCATTTTAGTCGTGATGTTCTCTTAGCACTTGATATAAAGTACAAATCTCTAAGTAATCTAGGATCCTAAATCCCATTTTACAGAAGTGACTTAATCATTTAGGAACCTAAGTCTCATTGAAAGTCAAACGGGACCGAGTGTGTCTGAAGTGGCTGAGTCACCTCTGAAAACCCATTTCTGAAAAAGGGACATAGGCATTTTTGAAAGTTTTATCCATGGCAAATACATTCAGAAAATCATGTTTTCAGTACATCTAGGGAAAGTGTTCACAGTCAGACAAGCCTCATTGCACCTGCTTTCAGATGCCTGTGTCAAATCTCAGACGATGTACGTCAAACAGTTCATTAAAATTCCCAAACTTCCTGAGTGCACCTGGGTCCAACTCTGAGTGCATCTGGGCTCATTTATGATTTTGCATTAAATCAAGGGGCAGTTGGCAGTTCTGTTTGAGATTTCGATTTGGGATTTGAGATTATTTGAGCACCCCTGGCAGCATTCAGAAGAGAGTTGGGTTGTAAAGTTTTAAATAGATGCTTCAAAAGAACTATTCATTCTATGGGCCATATTCTGCCCTCATTTATATCAATGCATATTCATAATGACTCTTTGACTTTGTGTGGAGTAATTCCACTGTCCACTGGATTAAGCAAAAGCAAAATTTAGCCTTAACATAGATTTTTAAGGGGCAATATTTTGTTAATGTTTCCACTATGATAGAGGAGATATTATTAAAATCACTAAACATCTGCATACACTAATGCAGGGCTCTCCAAACTACGGCCCACGAGCCGAATCCGACCCACGAGCTTGATTTCTCCAGCCCGCCAGCTGAGCCACCAGGTGGAGAACACTCCCGTGTCTAGTAGCTGCAGAAGGTTGAAAAAAGCAAAGCTGGGGGCGTGGCAGGGGCAAAAGGATTCAGTCGTAGCAGCAGGGGGAGGAGCGCAGGGGGTGGGTCATGCCCCCACATACCTGCTGGAAGCGCTCCTACAGCTTGCCAGTTACTTCCAGCAGCGGAGGAGTAAAGAGATGAGTGTCCCTGCTTGGCGAGGGGCCCAGGCAGATGGCGTGGCGGGGGGGAGGGAAAGCGGGGGCCAGGGGATGGTGCGGTGCTGGTCGGGGTGGGGGGCGGGTTGCAGCAGGCGGCTGGGCAAGGAACAGCTTCTTGTTTTGCCGGACATGTCCGGATTTTTGGTCTGTGCTAAAAATAAATCTATGTCCAGGATTTCTCTCCACCAGACTGAGGGGAGGGTGGGGCGTCTTGGCTTGGGGGAGGGGGGTCCTCCTTTCTTTCTCTTACCTCTGCCCCACTCCGTTGTGGTCTCTGTGTGGCAGGAAGGGAGGGGCACCCTCTCCCTCTTCAGAAGTCCCTGGGAACTGCCATTTTCTGTGTGGGTGGGGTGGGGTGGGGGGCAAGTCACCATTTTGTGTGTGGCCGAGGGGGGGAGGGGGGCTTGTCACCATTTTGTGTGTGGAGGGGGAGTGATTCACCATTTTGTGTGTGCTGGGGAGTGGCAGGGGCCCTGTTTGCAGGCCCAGGGGTAGGGTTTTCATATGTCCGGAGTTTTGAGTTGAAGGACAAATATAAGGAAGGAAGGAAATCTTGTAGAGTTCTATAAATGCCTGCCAAGTGATCAATATACTCATGTAAAAAACTTTGCCCGTGGATTAATGTCAGTGTTTGGCACTACTTACGTGTGTGAAAAAACTTTTTCGGTGATGAAATATTTGAAATCCAACCACAGATCAGCCTTGTCTGATGAGCATTTACAATCAATTTTGATGACAGGGAACACTAACTTTGAACCACAGTTAAATGCAATTTTGTCAGAAAAACATCAGTACCATACTTCTCACTAATCCTAAAATAATATTTCTTTATTTTTGAATGTGTATTTGTAGGATAAAATTTTGTGAGTTTATAAATAAAATAGAAAAATGATGTGAAATTTTTAATGTATTCACAAATATTTTGTATATATTTTGCATATATTTGCGTGTGTTTGGTTTTTTTTGTGCCACGGTCGCTTCGGCCCACGAAGCCCCTTCAAAAATCTACTATGGCCCTTGACTCATAAAGTTTGGAGACCCTGCACTCATGCCTGACTTGCAGATGTGCTGAGCATTCAACTCCAGTTGAAGTGAATGAAATGAAAGCTGCAGGTGCTCTGAAAACCGGGCTGTAAAATGTTGGCGGTTCTGCTAACATTAATCATTGATAATGAAATCACCAAACCCCAGGGAGGGAATCTGAGCCTTGTTATGCATTTGGGGCAAATCAGTCCTTTCACTAATGTATTTAGAACATATGATGTAATGACTATTCCTTTTGTCACACTATCCATCAAGAAACATGAAGCGTCACATTAAAACAGAGCATTGCTCAAACATCTGCAGACTTCGTTTTAAGGGAAAAAAACAAACCATTTTCTGAAAAATTTGCCTAAGTGTCAGGCCTTAA
This sequence comes from Sternotherus odoratus, assembly GCA_032164245.1. Classification (NCBI taxonomy): domain Eukaryota; kingdom Metazoa; phylum Chordata; order Testudines; family Kinosternidae; genus Sternotherus; species Sternotherus odoratus. Next base: position 281,736,161 of record JAVMKO010000001.1, on the reverse strand, counting down.
AACAGTTCTCAGAGACAGGATTTTTGGAGGCAAACTACCAAGGTGAAACATAAGTGTTTAGTGTTGTGGAGTAGGAGTACAAGACCAGCAGGTGCGTCTCTGGGCTGGATGTTATCATTAACCCCACTGAATATCTTTTCAGTCCTCCGCACTTTCAAAAAAGCTGCCATCATAAATAAGCCCCATGCTGAAGACATACCTGTACTTTAAAACAAACAAAAGCCCAAGTGTTCAGAGATTAGCTTAAACAAAATAATAAAAGGACTGATTTTTAAAAAGCTGATATACAAACAGAAAGACTTGTTCTTAGTGACATCAGCACAGAGCTGGGAGGCAGAAACTCCTATGTTCCCATTCGAGCTGGGTGAATAATTAACTTTTCAGCTGAGTGCCAATTCTAAAAAATTTGGGGAAAAAATGGTTTCGGTTGAACTGAAATTGAATTTTTAAAAAACGTTTGGTGAGTCAGGAAAGTTCTTGTTGTATCAGCTCTAGAATGGCTATTCAAACCAGCCTCTGCCACAGTCCTGGTGAGTGCCCTACCCCTGGAGCTAAGAACTATGAATCAGGGAGGAGGGAGGTAGAGCAGCATCACCACTTTGTGAATGGTCAGAAATACATGTACCAAATTCATGAATAGTTTTGGATCGACCAAAACTGCATTTTTCAGTGAATAAACTATTTGTCTGAAACATTTCACCCACTTCTAGTTCAAAATCCTCACTCTGACTTTCTACTGATTTGGGCAAATCACTTCATTTCCATGCCTCCATTTTCCAGTCTGGAGAAGGGCTATCATTGTGTTTGCTTAGCTTCTTCACAGGAGCATTTTGAGGATTCACTATTTAAAACAAAGAGTATTAAAATATTTATGCAGCTAACATAACATTTGACAATCATCTCTTTGCATTTCCATAGAACCACAAACAGCTAGAAGGGACTTTAGAAATCACCAAGTCCAGCCCCATGCACTGAAGCAGGAGCAAGTAAACCTCGACCATCCTGACGGGTGTGTGTCCATCCTGTTCTTAAAAACTTCTAATGATGAGGATTCCACAACCTCCCTTGGAAGCATATTCCAGGCTAAACTACCCTTATACTTAAAAGAGTTATTCTTAATGTCTTACCTAAATTTCCCTTACTGCAAATTAAACTCATTACTTCTTGTCCTACCTTCAGTGGACATAGAGAACAATCGATCACTTTTCTCTTTATAACATCACTCAACATATTCAAAGACTGTTATCAGGTCCCCTCTGAGTCTCCTTTTCTCAAGACTAAACATACTAGTTTATTTAACCTTTCCTCATATTTCAGATTTGCTAAACGGTTATCATTTTTGTAGCTCTCCTCTGGACTCTCTCCAATTTGTCCTCATCTGTCTTAAAGTGTAGCGGCCCAGAACTGGACACAGTAATCCATCTGAGGCTTCACCACTTCCAAGTAGAGCGGGACAATTATTTCCTGTGTACCTCATACAACACTTCTGTTAATGCATCCCTTTTCTCTACCCTTTGTCCACCTTGTATATTTACACAGTAAGATCTCTGGGACAGGGATCATCTCTCATTACACATTTGCATAGTGCCTAGCACAATGGGATCCTGATCTCAGTGGGGCTTCTAGGCATTAATGTAAATAATAAAGTAATGTTTGCAAAGCACATCTAACTCAATATGCAAGAAAACTACATGTGGTATAATTAGAGAATATCTTCCATTGCTTGGTCATTATAGGGCATGCACTGCTGCTTTCCTCAAAATGCCCAGATTAAGTTTTTAATAACTGAAAATATGAGTTTAAGATGTAAACGAACTTGACCCTATGTTGCATTCATTACCTACCATATCATTACAAACCTTATATACCATCCTCTGAATGCTTTTGTCTAAAATCTAATCTAGACATGGACTAGAACCACAAAGTTCTGGCTTGATCTGAATTGTAGGGTTCAAGACTGCCTGAATAGTGCCTGAACCATGCCTGCCACGCACTGTTTAAAAGAATTTGATATGAGAATTTGATCCCATGACCAAGTTACTTAAAATTGGCAAACTGGCACTGAACAAAATATTCTCATTGGCATTCGGTAGCACTGTGTCACATAAAGGAGAAGCATGAGAAATGGTGAAGGAAGTGGAAAATCAAGATAATGATGTTACATCCTCTCAATGCAGCCCCTGCACTACTCACACTACAGAAAGCAACTAATATAGAGTGTGTTCTTGCAGATGACTCACCAGTGGCATATGTACAGCTGCCCAGATCGGACTGAGGGGTTTCAGCTGGTATTTCTCAGCCAGTGCTCAGAGTTCTTGCTGAGAAAAAATATTGTGCGTGATATTAATCCACTAAGTGAGAACGGCTCTTGCTGGTATCACTGACGGTGCTCCACTCTGCCCATAAACACATATCTTAAATCATTAGCCGATTAGCTATCCTTAATGGGCAATCTGCAGTCCTGAGTGGGCAGTATATCAGTAGTCTCCATGACATTTAGAGCTCATTTGCCTGACTGATAACACAAGCTCAAGATCTTGCCAGCTCTTCATCTGCTCTTAGTCTTTAGATAGGCTGCTTAGTGACAGGGAAATGGTGATTTGAGCAAAACTTGGGAACCAGAACTACTAGGCTCTCTTCATGGCTCTGTGGCCTTGAGTGAGTCACTTCACCACTGAGTCTCAGTCTACCTGTCTGTAAAGAAAGTAAAGTACCATTTTTATTGGGGGAATCCAGGTTGGATTATTTAATATCCGTAAAGTGCTTCAAAATATTTAGATCAAGGGGGCTATGTAAGTGTGTCATGGTGGTGCTGGGATTTTATTACATCATTTTTAAATATTCAAATAACAACTTGAGAAAAACAAGTGACAAAGTCGTCTTTGGATGGATAATTACCCAAAGATGCTGGTAAAAGTGGCTGCAGCATTAAAAACTCTATGAACAAGTTGTGCCTCCCTGAGTGAGATACATGAGTATCGATACAAACGTTTCTGGCTGTCGCAGAGCCCTAAACAGAGAACCCAGTCAAACTAGCTGTACCCAATTTTCTCCCTGTTTTGTCATTCTCTTTTTTCTCATTGGTCCAAATTCATTCTTGTTGCCACAAACACAATGGCGTTCCAAAAGGGATATGTTTGGCCTACAGTAGAACTTCAGAGTTAAGAACCACAGCATGGAGAGCAGCTCAAACTAGAAGAAAGCAATCTTTGTCTAGGGAAAGGAAATGATTCTGCTCCACATTTCGCAGACATACAGTGAAGTACTGTTATCCTCTTTAAACTCCCTATAAATTTGTAATGCTGTCGTTTTCATTCTCTATAGCTTAAGTAAGAGACAATGCACTATAGAGATTTCTACTTAAATAAACTGTCTTATTTGTAAGTCTCTATAAATCCCATCTCTTATAATTGTTAACAGTAAAACAAGAGTATATACTGTAGCTAACATAGGGCTGGTCTTCACTACCCGCCGGATCGCCGGGTAGTGATCGATCTTTTGGCGATCGATTTCTAGCATCTTGTGAAGACATGAGAAATTGATCGCCCGTGGCTCCCCCGTCAACTCCGGAACTCCAGCTTGCCGGGAGGCACAAGCTGGAGTCGACGGGGGAGCGTGCTGCCGCCTGCCGCCGCCATAAGGACGGACAGTAAGTCGGCTGCAGATATGCAAACTTCAGCTACATGATTCACATAGCTGAATTTGCGTATCTGCAGTCGATTCCCCCCTTCCCCCCCCCCCATAGTGGGGAGCAGCCCCTAGTATTCAATTTGTAATGCTGCTGTAGCTGTGTTGGTCCCAGGATACTAGAGAGACAAGGTGGGTGAGGTAATAGCTTTTATTGGACCAACTTCTGTTGGTGAAAGAGACAAACTTTTGAGCTAACACAGAACTCTTCTTCTTGTAGGATGGAAAGCAGATGTAGCACAGGACCTACATGTGGCATTAGAGAACATCACCTAGGTTTTTTAAGATAGTTCAAAATATGAGGTTCACCAAAAAAGCCTAGCATAGAATTGGAATATTCATGTGTTATCCATATCCAGTTAATAGATTACATTAATTATAGCAACAACAACAAAGCCCCCTTGGCACTGTTTATGTGTAAAGATTGATTTAATTGGCACCAAGCCAGCAACAACAATAATGCTTCATCCCAAGTATAATATAACATTTTGACTCTTTGATTTCAAAACTCCCCATGAGTGAAGGAAAGAGACAGAGTGAGTGAAAGTGTGTTAGCAGGGGGCCATTCTGCATAATAGTGATGAATTTCAGCACATAACTGTCTAATAAATTTCCTTTGTCTTCAAATGTAATTATGCAGAAGCACTAGAGAAAACACCTGTTCTGTATAAGTAGGAAAATATTTGTATGGCCAAATTCTGTTCTCATTTACTATGGTATAACTCAATAGAGTTACTCTAGATTTACATCAAGGTAAATTAGACCATTTTGTCAGTTCAGTGCCATAGGGCTTACTAATGATGTGAGTAGAATATAGACTTTATGTTGCCTCTCTGTAGTGGGTGAATTTCACCATACGAGCTTACTATGGCAATCAATAGCACTTAGAGTGCTGGTGGTGTCTTTGGTCCATATCAGTTTGGACAGTTACCCTAGATTAAAAAAAGTAGGTGTCCATTTTATTTCACATTGATACAACAAGATCTTTCCAATACCTTTATTCTAAATTGGCTTTCTGATTGTGGCCACAAATCAGGTAGAGGTGCAAACTGTCAGATTTGGATCCACATTTTTCTATATGTGCATGTAACAAAATATCCCTGGGGGAATTATCAGCAGCAATGATTGAACTTCTGGATCTAAAAATCATAAACTTCTACTGCTTGAGCTACAAGATCTACGTTAGATCTATGGTTAGAAGGTTTTTAAGGCCTGGTTTGGGTTGGGCTGGGAAAGCTCGGGCTGGGATGATTTACTTTGGGGATTGGTCCTGCTTTGAGCAAGGGGTTGGACTAGATGACCTCCTGAGGTGCCTTCCAACCCTGATATTTCTGTGATTCTATGATCGAAGGCTGTATAGATTTAGACCTCTATCTGGGCCAGTCTGGCATTAGTTGGGTTTTTTTCACGCATTTTCATCTGAAAATGCCTCTTTGTTGAAAATGAACCTTTTGGCTGTAGCATTTCATTCCGACAGACCTTTCATTGTGAAGGTTTGTAGGTACAGGATGGAATTTATGGCAAGAGAGAGAGAAAGAGAGAGAGAGATCCAGTGAGCAGGCATATGCACATCTCCCCTGTCCCTCAATAGTGCTGGCGATTAGGTCACTCACCTGGGACTTGTGCTCAATTTCTAGCCCACATCAGGCAAAGCAGCGACTTCACCAAGAGAGTCAGTCAAAGGAACATAAAAACGGCCATACAGAATGAGACCAAAGGTCCATCTAGCCCAGCATCCTGTCTTCTGACAGTGGCCAATGCCAGATGCCCCAGAGGGAATGAACAGAACAGGTGATTATCAAGTGATCCATCCCCTGTCACTCATTCCCAGCTTTTGGAAAACCCAAACTAGGGATACCATTCCTGCCCATCCTGACTAATAGAGATTGATGGACCTATCCTCCGTGAATTTATCTAGCTCTTAAAAATCCTGTTATAATCACAGTCTCTCAATCTGTTATGCTGACCTGTTCCACTTATTTATAAAGTGAATATTCACTAGGCCAGAGAGACTGACTCGATAGCCTGAGCAGCGGGGCACTGAAGATGACCCAGGCTCAAGCCCCTGCTCTTTCACAGCCTAGGTGAGTGCCCCAACCACTTCAATTTTCTAGGGTGAAGGTCAGTGTTGGTCTCTCACTTTCATTTTTTCACGAAAAAATTCAAAATGTTGTTTTCATTCTGATGCAGAATGAAAGCCAGACTCAAAAATCTCAGATACAAATTTTTTGTTTCCCACCTTGTCCAGGAATCCATGGGAGACAGAGCACCAGATGGTATAAGCCTGGGTTACATGCAGAAATGCAGGTTCAAGTTGCACCTGTGGAAAGGGAGACCAAACCTCAAGTGGTCTTGTGATGATATATCATTAATATCTAGAAAGTGTAATGTCATTTTCATTATGATTCTTTTATTTATTTCACTTTAACATAAACACAGACAATAATGATGCATTTCATTGCAGTATTGTTTTTATCCTTTGCCAGGACATGTTACATACATGCAGAGTGGTTTTTCATATAGCCACACAATGTAAGAATGTGGGTTTTCATTTTGATAGGTTCCAGCCCTTGTACATTTCAATTTTTGAGAGTGCTTGCTGTCAAAGACAACACCTTATTCAGCCCAGTTTTCCTATCTTTGTAATATGATGCAGTAGCCCCTAAGGTTCCCAGTGCTGGATAAGATCCATCATATTGCACGGTTAACAATTACGTACCAAAAATACTGTCCCTGCCCCACAGATCTTACAATCCTAATGTAAACTGGTAGGTGGTTTCCTCAGTCAGGGAATGGAAATAAGATTGTGTTATGTTTCACAGCATACAAATAGAGATGTTAAAGAAAAACTTAAATACTCTTTCTTAAAGGTTGTGAGATAACACTACTTTATTAAAATCAGGAACCTTAACACAAAGAACCCAAACCAGACTGAGACAAAGCAGGCTGCTCCTTTAGCAGAGGCACAACTCAAGCATATTCTTCTAGGCTAGATCTTTGCAGACTGATTGAACACTTTTCTACAGAGTCCCCTAGTCTGTAAGCAGGACCAGGAAACGCCTTACATTTGAATTGATAGCATGTGATTTTAACTCAGTTTACAATACACTACAGGTTCCATGCCTCTGTCCTTTTAAGGTTCTTTTCTCAGGGCAATAATTCTCCAGAGGATTTCCTTGCTTTAGTCAGCCTGGAAAGGAGAAGGTACACCTTACCCATTATGCCTGTTTGACTCAGTTTCCCCTTCCATTTACACTCTGCCCTAAGCAACCACATGGCCAGCTGGGATCTCTTAACTCTTTACTGGCTGCAATTTCTCTACCTTATCATGTTACTGATCTCCATTCTTACCAGTCTTCCATGGAGGTTTCCCTATCAGGCTCAGTTGAATGACTCCCAAACTTACACTGATCAGAAAGGAGAATCAGGCCCCAGACGTTCCATGTGACTCACAGATGAGTTCCAGATAGATGCACTCTGACTCAGAGGAGAGCACATCCCAATTTGAGCTTCAGGGATCAAACTGTCACTTGTTCTATTGTAAGTGGAAACTCAGTAGCTTCTCAGTTTTTCTTGTTAATTCAACCAAGTTAATAAGTAATTATTGCAGATCAAAAAGTTCTCCTCCCCCTGAGTGGGATGCATCTCGTCATACTGCAGAATTTCTAAGATAAATCAGGGTAAGAAAATGAATTATCTCGCCTTTTAACACATATTGAAGTAAAATATGGCTTTTCAGCGGGGAGCTAATTCCACAGTAGTCAGCTCATGAGCACACTGCAGAATGGATCCAAACTCCTCCAAGACATCTGAGGAATACGGATCCAAAACTGGTTATTTCTATAGCATATAGCAATGTTTAATTTTAACATTACAGTGCTCCTTAGTGTGCTATCTTCACATTTTAGCAAAATTATTAAGTTCTTTATTTCACTTCTTAAATAATTTATGCCACTTTAAAACAAAATTTACACACTTTTTATGTTCTTTTCAATAAATAGAGTAGTGAAAACACTAAACATTAAAAAAATCTTGAGTTAGTTCCCCAAATTTCATGAGATTGGCTTTAAAATAATGAGATTTTTGATTAAATGATGAATCTGGAGGCCTTTTTGTTTGCCTTCTGTGGGTTTATTTATTTATTTATTTAGCTTCTAAGGCACACACTGGTTGTGTTTTCAAGCTTTTCTCTGCAACCATAAGGGCTAGATATAGCTTTAAAATATCAAAACAAAGATGTTTTGATATAATCATTTGACACCAGGAGTTGGGACTTCATGAAAAACACTAAATATCATGATATCCTGCAACACAGGATAAAATCATGAGAGCTTGCAACATTGTAGTGGCAAATACAATCTAGGTACAACTGTGGCCCTTCATTCCCATAGAAACAAAGTATTCCACAATGTTTGATATATGTATCCTCACAACACTCCTGTGAGATAATTACTTCCCTATCATCCCCATCTGACAGAGGCACAGAGACTGAACCTGGTCTACACTGAGTGAGGGAGATCGACTTAAGATATGCAACTCCAGCTACGAGAATAGCGTAGCTGAAGTCGACGCGGCAGATCGACTTACCGTGGCTTTTTCACAGCAGGGAGTTGACTGCTGACCGCTCCCCTGTCGACTCCACCTGAGCCTCTCACGGCAGTGAGTTCCATAGTTGACCAGAGAGCACTCGGAGACTGATTTATCGCATCTAGACTAGACATGATAAATTGACCCCTGATAGATTGATCACCCCTGATCTGGCAGGTAGTGTGGTCCTGCCCTAAGTGAGTTGCCCAAGATTACACAGGAAGTCTAGTGGAGCGGGAATTGAATCCTGGCTTCTCAGGACTAGCACTCTAACCACTGCACAATTCTTATATCCCTCAGCTGGTTTTTACATATTTTGACCTCAGAGCATTAAGCCAGGTCTCGCATAAAACCTGACCTTGCACATTGCTGAAACAGAGGCACAAAGATAAAATGAGCTGCTAGAGCTCTGGTATTCTGTCTCTCATGCCTCCGCTTTTAAACCACAAGACAATCACTCACCCTGCAGCAGGAGCTGAGCAGGAGTGACATGAAGAGAACGGTGTTCTAGTAAGAATATATGTGTGAGTTCAGATTCACTGGGTAAAGTTACGGGTTTCCAACTGAAGTTCATGTTAAGCATATGATATTCCTCTGTATGGCAGCAGTTTTCAGACTTTTGGAGCTGAGCCCCCTCGTTGAATTACAATTTTTGGTTTCCGCCCCACTCCTTGCCCCAACGCTGACAAAAATAGACACATGCAAGGCTGTATGGCCTGCTGAGGTGAGTTGGTGGTGAAGGTGATCCTCCCCCCTGAGTGTCCCTTTGTGTTGTTACTTGCCCCCCCCCCACTCCCAAGCATTCCTCTGCACACCCCTCAAGGGAAACAGCCCCCAGGTTGAAAATCTCTGCCATATGGAAAGCCTTGTGTGAAAGCAGAGTATGATTCAGAAAGGGGGAAGGCGTATGGCCATGATCTCATAGAGGGAGGCGACAAGGAGCTAGGAGATCTTATTTCTATTTGCAGCTCTGACACCAGACTCCTGTATGGGCTTTTGCAAGTCACTCATCCCCTCTAGGAGTCTATTTTGTCACATATAAAATGACACTTTTACAAAGTGCTCCAGGCTCTATGGATGAAAAGTATTGTACAAAAGAAATTAACATTTTTAGTTATGAAAAAAAATGGATTAAAATAGTTCAGTCATTAATAAAGGTGCATCCCATGGTCAAAAGAGACATGGAATATCATACATCTAACCATTTTACAGAGATTACATTCTAAATATTAAGACTGCTATTACCATCTTATAGGATGATTACCTAATATAAGAATATGTAACCCAATGCTTTATGGATATTTTAATTTTGAATTTAAAATATTCTGTATGTCTGCAATTCATTGTCTTGCATTTTTGCTTTCAGTTTGTTGCATGCCTCCTTGATTTACACAACTGATATTTTATATTTTATTTCTCTGCCTGCAGAAACATAAAGGACCCCTCCAGGGTCAGTATATTCATACTATGAGGGTACTTATATTGAAGCTGACTGCCTCTAATAGTCTGGCCAATTGTCCTGGTACCTTAAATGGCCAAAAACGTCTCTGCCACTGAGGCTAAAATGACCAATGAACCCTTGTGAAAGGGCCATTCCTGCATGTTGGAGCAATGTAAAATTGATGGCTACCTTTGAAAAACTGTCTGGAACAGCTAAAGCTGCCTTCCCTATCAAGATGAGGAAATTGGTACCTTTACACCAAGCAACCACCTTCACTAGCATTGGTTTGGTTTTGGTGGCTTTCTTGATATGGACATATAATTAGAATGTAAGACCAATGAATTCCGAAGCATGTGAACCAACGAATGCCACTGCCTGGCCAGCAATTGTGTGGACTTCAAAAGCTCCAGGGACAGAACAAGCTTCCCAATGATTGAGAGAAACTGAATATCCAGCCATATCACCTTAATGACCTAGCCAGGGATCAATCCAGGTGGCACTCAAACTGCAAGGAGGCCATATCCCTCTGGGATTTGCCACATTGGAAAAAATAACCCCAACTATACATGCAATATGATGGGGGATAATTTAGTTACAACTAATCAGGAAAAAGATCTTGGAGTCATTGTGGATAGTTCTCTGAAGGCATCCACGCAGTGTGCAGAGGCAGTTAAAAAAGCAAACAGGATGTTAGGAATCATTAAAAAAAGGGATAGAGAATAAGACATAGAATATTTTATTGCCCTTATACAAATTGATGGTGCGCCCACATCTTGAATACTGTGTACAAAGGTGGTCTGCTCATCCCAAAAAGGATATACTGGCATTAGAAAACATTCAGAGAAGGGCAACTAAAATGATTAGGGATTTGGAACGTGTCCCATATGAGGAGAGATTAAAGAGGCTAGGACTTTTTAGCCTGGAAAAGAGGAGACTAAGGGGGGATATGATAGAGGTATATAAAATTATGAGTGGTGTGGAGAAAGTGAATAAGGAAAAGTTATTTACCTGTTCCCATAATATAAGAGCTAGGAGCCACCAAATGAAATTAGTGGACAGCAGGTTTAAAACAAATAAAAGGAAGTTCTTCTTCACACAGCACACAGTCAACCTGTGGAACTCCCTGCCTAAGGAGGCTGTGAAGGCTAGGATAAAAACAGGGTTTAAAAGAGAACTGGATAAATTCATGGAGATTAAATCCATAAATGGCTATTAGCCAGGATGGGTAAGGAATGGTGTCCCTAGCCTCTGTTTGTCAGAGGGGAGAGAGATCACTTGATCATTACCTGTTAGGTTCACTCACTCTGGGGCACCTGGCATTGGCCACTGTCAGTAGCCAGAATATTGGGCTAGATGGACCGTTGGTCTGACTCAGTACGGCCTTTCTTATGTTCTTATGTTCTTAGGATGATGATGATAAACATAAAGGAAAAAAACAATTCAGTGCCTGTACATGAGTGGGGTGCAAAAGCAGGAAGATTTTGGGTTGTGCTGACAGAAAGATGAAACATTCTCAATGCAATTTGCAAATAGAGACATTACAAAGGTAATTAGGTAAAAACTGTCTAGAACTTTTGCTCCATTAATTGCCTAATTGTCCAGAAATAATTTAGAAACAAGCAAATATAAGAGAATGTTTCCCTAGTGCTAAACTGCAGAAACCCTCTGGTAATTCACACCTACATATTTTCGTGGTCTAGGTCTTCATGCATCAAATACATTGAAACAAAATATTATTGCTGAATAAAAATGAGGATATACTTTTTTAAGCAAGTGTTTACTATACATGAGGGTCTACTATTGAAGATGATGGAGAATTTTCTATTTTGTTCAGTGGGAGAAATCTTGGACCTTTATGCCTTGATCCCTCAAACACTTATGCATGTGTTTAAAATTACTCATGAGTAGTAACACTGTAGTAAACAAGAATGTCAAGTGAGTGTTTGCAAAATCAGGGACTTAGAATCCAAGGCCGAAATTAGCAAGAGCAGTGTATAATTTTGAGCACCTGCTTTTCAGAGTTGATCATAGAATCAGAGAATATTAGGGTTGGAAGGGACCTCTGGAGGTCATCTAGTCCAACCCCTTGCTAGAAGAGGGACATAAATATATTTGATGTGAAGATTTTTCATCTCTGCTATTTGAACTCTCACAAGGCCAGAGAAATCAAACTGATACCAGAGATCCCCAGGGGTTATCTCCAGGGTCCCCACCCTGAAAGACACTTTGAATTGGCACATCACTACAACTCTGTCACTCTTAGGATTTAGATGACAGCTCATTGATGAGTATATGTTTGTTTGTTTTAGCTTGTAAATAACTCTCATTTCTTTTTCCTAGTTAATAAACCTTTCAGTAGTTTATTACAGGACTGGCAACAGATACTGTCTTTGTTGCAGTTAAAATTATATGTGTAAACTTTAGCATGGCTGGATTTGAATGTCTGACCATTTGCACACTTAACTGTATATTACTATATATATGCACACACTCTTCTTTATTATGTGTGCATATGAAACTTTATTCACATGCCCATAGGCAACTAAAATTCACTTTATATAGCTATATATTTGGGTTTTTTAGCAAATAATTGCCTCCTAAAAATATGATAGAACATTTATGCCTTTAATACCAGAGTGTCAGTACTGCCCGAGGCCTGCTTTAATATAGATACTTCTCTACTGTTGTCTGTAAAGCTTTGATTGCAGTTAGATCAATGTGTTTTCTGCTTTATTTCTTTTAGCTCAGTTAGAGAACTTGCTGAGGTTACTTATATGGAATTGGTTTATAATAATTACCCCTCAGCTCAAAGAATCTTTCTACTTTCTTCTTTCAAGACACCAGGAAGGATTATCCTTTTATTGTGTTAATCAGTCTTGGTTAATCTTTGTCTGCTCCTACTCTGGTTACCTACTCTAGTTTCCCTTAATTCCAATGAAAACCCATCAGCATTCACAGTCACTCCTGTAACATTCTGTTAGAAAGTGTGTTGATGAAGTATGGCTGATGAATTCCCAGCACCAGCTGTTCTTTCCAACTGCTGATGGATAAATGAGACCCAAATACAAATGTGTTGCTCAGTGATCCCCACAAACCAGCAACATCTGGTCCATTTGCATGTGCCCCTATGCTGCCTTCACGTATCATATTAAACTTAAACTTTCTGCACTGAATGACAAGGTAATTAAGACCTGCATTTGGTATCAGACTCAGGGAAAAAATAGTTGAAACCAGGGCTCCCATTATTAGATGAAGGGAGGTGACTGAAAGTAAATGAGCTTATTTTACTGTTGTTTTACATGCAAATTTGAGATAATTGGGGTCTGTGTGGGTTTTTGTGCAAAGGAAAGTGGTTTGCTTTGGCGAGGGATGTACCTTTGAATGCCTCGATTTGATAAATACTAACACTGCAGTCACAACTGATAGTCTCCTACTGTCAATTTGTGGACATTCTTAGACTTTCCAAAACTCGTTCTGTCTCTGAATTTAGGCCAGGCTTAACCGTTGTAAACTTGGAATGATGCCACTGATATCCCTGGATCTACTCAGTGTAATGGAGAGAAGAATTTCGACCTGTATACATGATATACTCTTGATGAAAAGGTTAAGGACTGGTTATTCTGTTTGACAAGAATACAATAAAATCCAATTCTTACTTGTTTCTTCTGGAGGATTTGGTCTGCTAGAACTTTACCTGAGAGTTAATGTTGTTCTAATCTGGGTGGTAATGCCAACAAACAAGTTGCTTGTTACAAATGTATACTGTAGTGATCTTACTCTGGGCCAGATTATAATGCTTTTGCTCATGTTGAATAGTATCTTGCTCCATGAGTAGTGGCATTCAAATCAACAAGACTACTTGTGCAGTAAGGTACTACACAATGTGAGTTAGGAGATCACTGTCTAGCCCCCGGCAAACTGTAGAGGCCAAAGTCTGCAATTGGTTACTTGGATACAGTTCCTATTGATTGTAATCTATGTAATTAAGAGCGGAATCGAGGAATTCCTGTCCCTGAATATTGCATGGAAACATAGGCATATTTTCCTTTTAGATTGGCATAAATCCAGCACAAATATAAGCAGAATTTGGCTAACAAGTTCATCAACCATTTGCCCAATGATGTCCCTGTTGATGTACTGGGAATAATGGAAGAAATGCTCTATCTAGCCACATCAAAGCACCTCTGGACGGTGACTATTATTCAGTTCAAGCACACCTAACCAGTAAAGTATGGGTAAGATTCTATGGCAATCTATCAGCTCTGCAGTGAATAGTCAGACTGCAGAATAATATTTAACATTTTCAAGAAGAATTGTCCACAGACCGGAAACAGATAAAGTGTTTCCTTGGATACAGCCATCCTTGTCATCAGCAAATCTTACTGTAAAGACATCTTTTCACTGTGACTAATGTTGAGAATGCAGTCCATTATTACGGCATGGTACTTTGCTTTGCTGAGCTACATCAAGATGATATTGACTACCTTCCTTGCCATAGGATCAGTCAATTAGTTTTGAATTGTTTTGCTGCAGTAATGGCCAATAGCTTCTTTATGAATTATTCAACAAAGGGGCTCACACATGACATTGTCATATTTCCCCAGGAGCTCTACCAAACTGAGGAAATTACCATTATGTTCAGTGAACAGCTTATTGAATGACCCCCGGAAAGCCAAATTATTCCTTGCAAGGAAGAAAGTAATATTCTGTTTGAGCTGGGACTCAACTTCCATCAATTTGGAGTAGGCCGTAAAATGGCCAGGTAATTTTCATGCTGATTCATGTTGATTCAGAACATCAGCTAAATTATGCCAGTAATTGTACCTCAAAAGCACGAGGAACGACTTGGCGTTCTTGTCAAATATTTTGCAGCAAAACCAGAACACTGTCAGTTGATTTTGAGTAAACTAGCCGATGCAGATTCAGTTTCTCACCATTCTTGAACACTCTTTTGCAGTGTGACTTTGGGAAGTGACACTTCTGCTCATTTACTAGAAATGTCATATCCTTCATTTTGCCCAGCCCATCCAAAACTGTATGATCAATACTGGCAGAGTTTAGGATCACAGGCCATAAAGCAGGATCTGATTAATTGATTTGTGGTGTGCAATTTTTCTCACTGCTGTTTCTGTCATCTCATTCTTTTTTTATCGTTTCTCTGCTTTTCATGTAAACCAGATTTTTCTTTGTCATTACACTCCTTTTCATGTGAGCTACATTCTTCTTTATCATCACTCTCCTTTTCACCACCAGGAAAACTGGACAATTTCCCACCATTTTCCTTACATTTCCATTCCTTAGCTTCAGGTAAATTGACTAGTTCCTTAGTAATAGGACTTACATCATTTATGCTTCGCTCCTCAATTTCTTCTGCACTGGGACAATCACTACTGCCTAAGGCCTGGTCTATGTTGTTCTGTTTCAGATATTTTTCCATCAGATTTGCCCCTTGTTTCAAACTAGATTGCAATCGAGTTTTTCACTTCCTCTAATAAGCTCCTAAAGGCTTCTTCAGGGAGCATCTTTTATTTTCTGTGGGGAGAAACAGTCAATAGTAGGGAGAGCAAAAGTCTAGGTTCCGCAGTCTTAGAAAGTCAAACATTATGTGTTAAGCATGGCAAAAGAAGTAACAGTATTTCTTTTATGTTGTTGCATAGATAGGGGTTTGATAAGTATTGTGGTCAGACGTTGGCTGCATGTGTATTCATTCATTGTGCTCTCCCAGCGCAGAGAGAGGAGATAGCAGACCTCAATTAAACTGTCCAATAAATCCACAGACTCGTTTTTCAGTGAAGGCACCCAACCAGGTTTATGTCAAGGAAGCCTAGTAATAGCACCAGACAGACTCTACAAGGATATTAACATACGTATGCTCCTAACAATGAACACAGCTCAGTCAATGACAGGACTTTCCACTGCTCCTTAGGCTGGCCAAAGATACTACCTCTCTAAGATACATCTTTATACCCTGATGAGAACAAGTTACATACAGTCATCCTGAGCTTATATTTTAAGAGGGGTCAATGCGTTCCTGTTAACCTTGGAGAATTTTTTTTACTATCCTTGATACCAGGATGTTCTGGTACCACTTTTTATAAGGATGCGTTTGCGTGAGTACTTTGTGATTTGCACTTCTTAGGAATTTGTATTTCAGCAATATCAGCCCTGTTCTTGCCAGATTCTGTGAGCAGGTCCTGCCTCATATCAGGTCTTTCATACAAGAGCTTATGTCTCAGGCTCTCTTCCTACTACAGGTATCTCTGGTGTCTCATTAAATAGGTCCTTTAGTAGTCGCTACTAACACTCTCCAAGTCTTAAAACACAAGTACACTTTCAGAAAATTACACAATAAAACAAGGTTCACAATATCACAGCTCAGCTCTCACTTCACTTCGTTCTTACATCTCACTGACTGATTGGCATTGCCCCTTATCTACCTGTGAGGGCATGACTGACAACATTCTAGGCAATCTGAAGAAAACGTAGTTCTCAGAAAGTCTGGACAGTTTCATGAGATTCTACAAAGGTCCAGAACATTCTAGAAGGTTAGTGAAAAATGAATCCACATGAGGAATACTGGAACATGTTACTTCAAACATTTTGTTTCCCCTTTTGTTGCTAACACCAAAAACAGCACCCTTATCCCAGCACCCTGATGCCTGGCATCCCAAGCAGTTGCCTGAGTCTCCTTCCTCTAAATTCGGCCCTGCAGAACCCCTCCATTTAAAAAGTACTAGAACCCAGGTAGTATCTTCCTTCCTTCCCCATTGTCATGTGGCATTGGAGAAAAACTGCAGAGAGAAGCCAGCAAGAGACTCCAGTCAGTAGAGGAGCAGAAGCAGACAAAGCAGGGACATCTGGATATTCAGAGCACTTGGTACAGTTGTGACTGGTCTTGATATGCCCTCTGCTGAGTGGCTGATGCTCTTTCCCCCTCCCTCACAGGCTCAGTCTACACCTGCCCCACCCCCTTCACTTTTCTTTTCATTTAGCTGATTTCACATAGTGCTCCTATTACACGTCATTGATCAACACAACGAATGTCCTCTAAAGGCTGCCGGACATTGATTTGTCGAACTCATGATATGGTTAGCAATGTGAAAATTCTCTGAACATCGATAATCACCTTTCTTGACATACAAAAGAAGATAATCCTTTCCTAACCGAACCCACCCTCCCACCAAAAATACCCTGGAGCCAACATAAGGTTTGCCATCATCACTGTGCTTCCTCTGCTTGTGTATCAGACCCATTCTCCCACCCTTTTCCTGTCTCGTCAATTTAGATTGTAAATTCTTTGGGAGCTGGGACCATCCACTACTCTGTGTTGGTACAGCGCCTACCACAATGGAACTTCATTCTTGGTTGACCCTTAGGCACTCCCATAATAAACATGGTTAATTAATTAATTCTTAAATGCAATATTCCATCATGTAATCTTTTCCCATCACCTTACATACACATGTATTACAGAGGTTTCTCAGATGTACTAGACACCTTTATCTCCCCCTGAACCCTGCACTGTTGGACTCATGTTAGCTGGTTTTTCCATGCAAGCAATAAATCCCCACCCCAAAGAGTAAAGAGTCTCTAAAAAGATTTCCCCCTGTAAAATAAGTGGTACAATCTCCTTTATGTAAATGTGCAGTATGACTTTTACCTCAGGAAGGGAGGGAGCCATGACTCATACGAGATTAAGCCCTTTTGTGGGTTATGAAACTTATTTTCCCCCAGGCACAGAGGATAAATCTGGAATAACACTGCCCACTATGACATATATATTGTTTATGCTAGAGGGAATTCTGAATCAATGCCAACAAGAAGAGGTTCTGCAGTAACCCTACTGTGGATGGTAAATCACAAACATTTTGGTTTTAATTAATTCACAAATAAATTATCAGTCATCCTGTCTATCAAAGGCAAGCTTTCAGCACATCATCCCAGCTGACTGAGACTCACAGTCTTGTCAATCTGAATGACAGCCAATTGCACCTGTCCAGACCTTAGTTTATATCTTCAACATCTAAGGACCAAACTCCCACATAACTCACATCCCACATAACGCTACTGAAGTTGGTGGGATGCCATGTGGTGAAGTCAGGGCAGAATCTGACCCCAATAATTTAGAATTCAAGATCACGGTGGGCCAGAGCCTCATATTTAAAATCCAGTCAGAGGCTGATGCAGTTGTTTGACAGTGATTGACAGCCTGATGGGCCATCTGTGCATTGGTGAACCACAGCGTGACAGCTAGTTGGACAGATGGAGTGCAGTCAATGAGCGTGCATGCATTTCAACTTACATTCACGTGAAGCTGAATCCTTCCTGCACAGTCCAATGCCTCTTAGGGCATGAGCAAGGCTCCACCATCCCCATCTATCTCAGGCCATTCTTTGCGTGTCTTTCATGTTCTTAAGTCCTATAAGCTTTCCCTCTCTAAGCACTGACAGGAGGATTCTTTCAGTTGGCCCCTATGGTGTGGTCCTCCAGCTGAAATTGCAGATGCTCCGACTTCATTCTTAGCACATGTCCCAGCTATTCCCATCTTCTTTTTTGGATAATTTTAGAGATAAGAAGTTGTGGAATTATCTGCTGAACCTCAGCATTTGTTATGAACTCATTCCATTTAATAACTCATTCCAAATAATAATTTTTAAGGCATTTGCTTTCAAAGGCATCTTGATGTCTGTCTGTACCTTTCGGAGGATTTCCAGATTTCACATCCACAAGAGCTGAAGATTCATAGTTTTGTCTTTAATTTTTAGATTTTCAATCACCAAATCATGTTTCAGCTGATGAATGCAGCTGCTGTCTTATGAGTTCATGACATTATTTTCTTCTGGACATCCCATTTGGCTTGCAGGTTCATATACATACACTTATATGTGAAAAATATCAACATGGCCTTGTCACAGAGTTATGACAAGTACTTCTGTTATATAATGGTATATCTAGTGGTACCTAGTACCTGTAAAACTGTTGCTCCATGTACAAAGCAAGGCAGTTTTTGAGTATACTGGTACAGAGATGTACTCAGATGCTGGAAGCATGAAGCAGGAAACTCTTAAGGCACACAGTGCTGTACATCCTACTTATCTTAACTCGAAAAAACTATTTGTTTGTAGGTTTTATTCCAGAACTTAGAACACAAGCCTTATCCTCATACTTCTAGCAACATAACACCCTTACCCAGCAAATGTTATATATCCTGACAATGGGATGGATTCTTCCATCCTACGAACGTAGGACCCAGTGGCTGGAGATGGTCAGGGGAGGATTCCTCCTTTGCAGTTCTGTCATATTCCACACCAGTGACTTCTCCAGTGGCATAAGAGAATGGAGAGGGATGTGGAAAGGCTATGGTGGAGCAGAGCTCTGCTATGCCTGATCCTCCACTAGCATAAGGTCCATAATTTGTGTTGGTCCTAAGCAGTTCCTCAGTTCAGGAGTCACAACAGTTTCCTGTGGCCACCTCTGCTCGGAGGGCATGGAGAACCACGTGCGCAGAATGTTACTAAGTCAGGAAAAATATTCTGCACTAATATCTACCATGATCAACGCTTCATCTTTTCAGCCCCTTGGGGCCTTACCACTCTAATGTGCACCCCCAGAAATATTTTTTTGCTATTATAAGATTGGGCATTCTAGAGCATTTGGAGAGGGAGCCTTATCTGACCAATAGAAAATGGGACTGGGGTTCATTTCCAGTTCTGCCACTAACTAGCTGTGTGACCCAAAGCCATTTAAACTCTCTGTGCCTCACTTCCCCTGTACATTCATGATAATTATTGGAGATGAGCAATTGAGCAGAATGTCATTCAAAAGAGTAACACTGGTCTACATCCCAGTTTGTGTATTGGTATAACTATGTTGGTTAGGGGTATGATTAGTTTTCTTCCAAAATAGTCATACCAACACAACCCCTCAGATGGAAGCAATATTGCAGTTAATAAATGTATTTAAATGGGTATAGCTTCTTCCCCTTCCCATACAAAAATAAGTTGTACCAGTACAAAGCACCTTTATACAGTACACTCTCGATTATCCAGAATTGGGTTAACCAGGATGTGGATTAACCAGGATGTCAAAATAAATATGCGTAACTTGCAGGGCCGGCTCTGGCTTTGTTGCCGACGCAAGCACACACACAAAAAAACACCATCAGGGTGCAGGGTGGCTGGTGAAACAACACCCCCTCCCCCCAGTGAACCAAACCCCCTCCCCATATTTCCTATGGATGATGATTATCCGGGATTTTATTAACCAGGATTATTTTTTCCCTATCATCCTGGATAATCGAGAGTCTACTGTACCTGTCTACCTGCATCCCCACTGAAGGGAGGAGGGGAGTGCACCACTTATAAATAAAATAAATAAATAAATAAATGGAGATATACCAATCTCCTAGAACTGGAAAGACCTTAAAGGTCATCAAGTCCAGTCCCCTGCCTACACTAGCAGGATCCGCCTGCCTACACTAGCAGGATTGAGTACTGTCCCCTGACAGATTTTTTGCCCCAGATCCCTAAATGGCCCCCTCAAGGATTGAACTCACAACCCTTGGTTTAGCAGGCCAATGCTCAAACCACTGAGCTATCCCCCCACCCCACTTAAACTATACCAGCATAGTTAAGCAGTACAACTTTTATATAGGCCTTAGATTTTCCTTTCACCCATTTTACCTCCATGCTAATCTTCTCTGTCTAAATTCTGGGTATATCAGATTTAAAATATATCCCAACTGTATGTCTTTGACAGAATAATACATGCTTTCCAGTTACATAAGCAATTATCTTGCAATCCCCATTCTAGCTATCATCTTTCATTCACTACAGAGGTGTTGACTCCTCTGATTGGTCAATGACACCAGCCTCCATTGTCTATTTGTTACATTTTCAAATGATCACCCTTGTGCTTTTTCTCATGCTGCCCTCACGCTTGGGGAGCAACTCCTCATAAACATCTGCAAAGCGACCTCATTACGCTCCTAAAAACTCTCCTTTGCCATCATGCCTACAAAAAGCTTGACAATGGTTAGTCCACAGGTATGCTGAGACCACCCTATCATGCTGACCAATATTGCCTCATTGTTTCCTTGTACTTTCCCAGCTGTTTATCTAATCAAGCTCTGTCCTATCTTAGGGCTGGTCCCCACTACGGCTTAATGTCGACTTTAGCGACGTTAAGTTGATATAAACCTGTACCCATCCTCACATGGACACCATTTGCATCGATTTAAAGGGCCCTCAAAATCGACTCCTGTACTCCTCCCTAACGAGAGGAGTAGCACTGAAATCAACCTCTCTGGGTCGATTGTGGACTAGTGAGGACACATGGGACGTTATTGGCCTCCAGAGGCTGTCCCACAATGCTCCATTCTGACTGCTCTAGACTGCCTCACTGCTCCTCTGTGACCGCTCTGGACAGCGCTCTCAACTCGCTGCTCTGGCCAGGTAGACAGGAAAAGACCTGGGAACATTTGAATAGCATTTCCTGTTTGGTCAGCGTGGCCAGCTCACCTGCACAGCTCAGTCGCCATTCAGAGAAATCAGCAGCACAAGCCGCC
This sequence comes from Sternotherus odoratus, assembly GCA_032164245.1. NCBI lineage: Eukaryota > Metazoa > Chordata > Testudines > Kinosternidae > Sternotherus > Sternotherus odoratus. Next base: position 281,714,880 of record JAVMKO010000001.1, on the reverse strand, counting down.
ATGCAGAGCTCAGCATCACAAGACACCATGCAGAGCTCAGCAGCACAGGAGACCAGCCAGAGGAAAAGAGCTCCAGCATGGTCCAATCATGAGGTGTTGGATCTGATCGCTATCTGGGGAGAGGAATCCGTGATGTTGGAACTCCGTAACAACAAACGGAATGCCAACACATTTGCCAGAGTCTCCAAGGCCATGCTAGAAAGAGGCCACAACAGGGACACGCAACAGTGCCGCGTAAAAATTAAGGAGCTGAGGCAAGCGTTCCAGAAAGCCAAGGAGGCAAACGGACGCTCGGGGGGCGCTCCGCGGACATGCCGGTTCTACAATGAACTGAATCAGATAATGGGGGGCGCCCCCACCACCATCGCACCGGTCTGTGTGGACTCCACCGATGGGATAATCATCGGGCCTGAGGAGGATTCGGATGAGGAGGATGATGCGGAGGAGGAAAATATCATGGAACAGCAGGAGGGAAGTGAGGAATTAGCAGACAGCCAGGAGCTGTTTATCACCCTGGACACAGTACCCTCCCAAGCCTCCCAAGGGGGTACCCCAGCCGGCGAAGGAACCTCTGGTGAGTTTTTTTTTAAGGGATTACATGACTCATGATTTTTAAAGGAAACATTAATTAATGATTAACTTGCCCTAAGGACTTGGCGTGCATTCATTGCTGGTCCCTTTTTACTCAAAAGGTTTGTCAATATACTCTGGTATTGAGCGGAAATCCTCTATGGACATTTCCATGAAATTATCCAGGAGGTAGCGATGAATCTTCCACAACAGATTTCTGGGGAGAGCCGCCTTGTCTGGCCCCCGTGATAGGAGACCATCCCACGCCACAAAAGTAGTAAATAGTCTGGTATCATTGAGCAGCACAACATTGCGACGAATGGACCAGGAGTTTGTAATGATTCCAATAACATGTGTTCCCTATCTCTCTGAGAAATTCTAAGGAGAGTGATGTCATTCATGGTTGCCTGTTTGAAATACGGACTGCAATTAGTAGGGAAACAGCGAGCGAGACAGACCGTAGCAAGAGCAGGCAGGGGTTTTGAGCCTGCAATCGCTCACCCCCACCTCCCCCCAGCCAGCCCGTAGCGAGAGCAGGCAGGGGTTTTCAGCCGACAATCGCGCATCCCACCCTCCCCCCAGCCAGGCTGCACCCCCCCTTCCCCCAGCCAGGCTGCACCCCCCACACACACATACAGCCAGCCCATAGCGAGAGCTAGCAGGGATTTTGATGATTCTGCAAGCATTTGCTGCTGCTGAAGACCCCCAGCCAGCCTGTAGCGAGAGATTTTTGGGTTGCTTCCCCAGCCAGCCCTCCTTAGCGAGAGATTTTTGTTTTTGTTTTGCAGTTTGAAGTTCACTGGGAGCCACGCGGTGGGGGGAGGAGGGATCCACGTGGCGGGGGAAAGGGAGTGGGGTTACTCTGGAATATCCGAGTATGGCTTAAGCTTACCATGGCCGGCTGCATGGTGATTTCAGTAGCCGTGTTGTGTTGAGGCTGTGTGTAAGATGCTTCTGTGACTTTTGTGTGAGGCATCCAGTCACTTTTAGGTGTGGAATATGACCTTGTACAGAACTCATATCAGGCCGTTGAATACTGTGGTTCCCCGTAGCGTAGTACTCCCATTGTGATCCGAGAATGTATCCGTCTCATAACCTTGTACCTTTCTTTGCCCACAACAGCTGCACAGTTATCTCAGAATCCGCCTTCCCGCCCCTCTCGCCGGCTATCGCAGATACAAAAGCGTAAAAAGAAAACTTGTGATGACATGTTTAATGAACTACTCCAGAACTCCCACAAAGAGGCTGTGCGGCAGACTGAATGGAGGGCAAAATTGCTACAGTCAAGACAGGAATCAAGAGCTGCATCAGAAAAGCACGAAGAACAGTGGGTGGAGCATGAAGAACGACGGCTGGAGCGTGAAGAAAGGCGACAGGAACGCGAAGAAAGGCAGATGGATGCTTTGCTCCAGATAATGGAGGACCAAAGTGAGATGCTCCGGTGTCTGGTGGAGCTTCTGCAGAATCAAAGATCACTTCTACAGCCTCTGTCTAACCACCTCCCCCCCTCCCCAACTCCCATAGCTTCCCCACCCATATGCGGGGTCAGAACCCAGGAGGGGAAGCTCCGGGGACCGACCCACTCTACCCCACAAGCCAGCACAAGCAGCAGCAGGATGAGTTTATCTAAAACTTTTAAAAGCTGCTGTGTCTTGGCCACCCTCCCCTCTCTAACCCCTTCCCCCCCCCGCTCCTCCACCACTGCGACTACTGGTTTCCCTCCTCCCCCCCTCCCCCCCGTATTTGTGATGAACCAATAAAGAAATCGTGATTTTTAAAACAGTGAATTTATTTCCTCTGCAAGCATCGGGAGGGGGGAGGGAAAGAGGGTGCAAGGACGGCAGGCTTAGGGCTGAGCAGAGCAAGGGACCGGGTTGTCAAACGCCATCTTGGGCACTCATAAAACTGGTTTTCAAGGCGTCCCTGAGGCACAGTGCCTCATGGTGCGCTCTTCTACTTCTACTACTGCTGTTTGGCTGCTGGTAAGCAGCAGACAGGAAATTTGCCTCTGCCTCCCAGCCCGCCATAAACGTTTCCCCCTTGCTCTCACAGGATTGTGGAGCACAGAGCAAGCAGCAATAACAATGGGGATATTTCTGTTGTTGATGTCTGAGCGAATCAGTAATGAACGCCATCGCCCCTTGAGTCGGCCAAATGCACACTCTACTGCCATTCTGCACTTGCTCAGCCTGTAGTTGAACAGCTCCTGACCCCTGTCCAGGGCTCCAGTGTAGGGCTTCAGAAGCCAGGGCATTAAGGGGTAGGCTGGGTCCCCAATGATAACGATCGGCATTTCCACCACCACCCCCACGAAAATTTTCTGGTCGGGGAAGAAAGTGCCTTGCTGCAGCTATCTAAAAATCCTAGAGTTCCTGAAAACACGAGCGTCATGAAGCTTTCCCGGCCACCCCATGTACAGGTCGGTGAAACATCCCTTGTGGTCAACCACTGCTTGCATGACCATAGAATAATATCCCTTCTGGTTTCTGTACTCTGCGGCCTAGTTTTCCGGTGCCAGGATAGGGATATGAGTCCCATCAATAGCCCCACCACAGTTAGGGAATCCCATGGCGGCAAAGCCATCTATTGTAGCTTGCAGGTTTCCAAGGTTTATAACATTGAGTAGCAGCTGCTCGACGATTGCCCTGCTTACTTGCATCACAGCAGACCCCACTGTAGATTTACCCACCCCAAAGTGATTCGCGACTGACCGGTAGCTGTCTGGTGTTGCAAGCTTCCAGAGGGCTATCGCCACTCGCTTCTGAACTGTAAGGGCTGCTCTCATTTTGGTATTCTTGTGCTGGAGGGCCAGGGAAAGCAAGTCACAAAGTTCCATGAACGTGCCCTTACGCGTGCAAAAGTTTCTGAGCCACTGGGAGTCATCCCAGACCCGCATCACTATGTGATCCCACCAGTCAGTGCTTGTTTCCCTGGCCCAGAATCGGCGTTCCATGGCATGAGCCTCCCCCATTGCCACCAAATTTGCCAGATTGTCGGTCGCCCTACTTCCAAAAACGTCAGTGTCCCTGTCCCTGCTGTGCACGTCCAGGTCCATCTCCTCATCACTGTCGTCAGGTTCCGGAAAGCGCAGTTGTCTCCGGATCGCATTCCTCTGCAGACGATGCAGCATAAAATCACAACACCGTGCGAGGTCTTCACAACAGCCAGTACTGCAGCGGTGGCATCAGCGGGCTCCATGCTTGCAGTGCTATGGCGTTAGCGCAGCGCAGAGAAGGGGCGCGAATAATGGGATGCGTACCCACAGTGCACCGCTCGAAATGGTGTCGGCGGTGCGAAAAAAGGGTGCGAAATTATGAAATGCCTACCCATAGTGCAGCACTCGAAATGGTGCCTGCTGGGGACTCCGGGAACTGTGGGATAGCTACCCACAGTGCAACGCTCGCTATGTCGACGCTTGCCACAGTTGTGCGGACAGACACTGCCGACTTGCTGTGCTTTGCTGTGCTTAGTGGGGATGCACAAAATCAACTCTATACAGTCTGCTTTAAGAAATCGACTTAAGGGAAATCGACCTACTGCTGTAGTGAAGACATACCCTTATACATCTATTCCTACACTTCATGGGGCAGAGACCATCATTTGTTCTCTTTGTACAGTGCCTAGCATGGAGCATGGCTAGTGCTCCTAGGCTCTACAGGAATACATATAATGAATTTGTAATTCCTCATCTAAATCCCAAACTGCCAAATTCATCTGAATTAGAATTTGTTATAAGAAATGTAAATCTGCTCTAGTAGGTAATAGAAAGAGAGAGCCTGAAGCATGGGCCTGGTGCAAAGCCTGAGGCCTGAACCAAAGTGAGCAAATGTTATGCAATGAGCAGCAGTCAGGCCCTACCTGCTTGCTTGCAAGTCAGAGTCCGGTACACAAACTTGGCACTGGTATTGCTAGCATTGCTAAAACACACTGAGTATGTAAACAGTCCTTCAGGCCAGCACAAGAATACCCCATCCTAGCACACGATAAAATGGTCTGACAAAAGTGAGGGATGGGGATATTTTGTCTGAAACATCAGGAGAAAAGTACAAAGGGAGGTAACAAATATCATGAAACATGTTAGGTGAAATGCAAGTTGTTTATCCCAGTTTCTTTGTCTCAGTCTATAAGTGTTGGGATGCCTTGCTTTAGCCCTTCGTCTGGCCTAGAGAGCAGTGGAAAGTCCCGCCAGTGACTGAGCTGGTCCATTGTCATGGGTATATATGTGTTAATGTACTTGTAACCATTGGCAATAAACCTGACCGAGTGCCTTGCCTACTGAACAGATCGGTGGTTATTGGGTAGTTTGATTGGAGCTTGCCATATGGGCTATCTGGCCAGAGCCAGTGCAGCAGGCAAAGGAAAAACACATGCAGCCAAACATCTAACCACATGTACCTGCTTCACAGTAGTGTTTTGTGTCTGCCCTAATTAGTGTTTAGAACTGGCTCGAGACCCATGGATGACAACTGCACATTATGATTAGTTTCTGACTCTGTCAATTTAAGCCCAACTGCCTCCTTGCAGCAGTGCAGAAGAATGACGCCTTTACAGAAAATATGGAGAGGCAACCCAGGAAACAGGTTTATCTGCAGATCTCTTCTCCTGGAAAGGAGGATCATAACTTCAGGTATAATGGAGGAACATAACCCACAAAAGCACCACATGTCCCTCCAATTTTGCAGCCAGTGAAGCTGGCAATATGAGTTATTTTTTAAACTGAGCCGTGAATTCAGAACTGAAACCTAACAATCTAGTAACAATGTCCAACCAAGAGGGGAAAGCGAGCCATTTAAGGGCTACTGTAGATCTTTCCTTTGGAAAAGTACCAATTTAGACAACTAATGATTGATTTTCCAAAGGGTAAGGTAACCAGCAGGATGATATAATATGTTGTATTATTGTTTGATCAATGAATGGTGAAGTTAATAACCTGTCCAAAATGGGTTTAATACATATAATGACCAAAAAAGCATATTCCTCAATGCCTGACTAATGTGAAAAGATGACAGCGTCTATTGTGAAACAGCCACGAAGAAATACAACCTGCAGTGGTATTGCCATCATCAGCTCAAGGACCCCAAGAACATATATCTTCGTATTGTACAAGTAACTGTCCTGGGCATTGGAAAATTTGCCTACACTAATGAACAGGGTTTTCACTTTCATATATGGTCAAACGACTGAACCAAAAAAAAAAGTTTGCTTGACGTTTGATTTTATACAGTTAATAAGGACTCTTGTCAAAGGTTTAGATACTAAATTTGATCAGCCTTAAGGCTGTTAGAAGTCTTGTTTATTCAGTATTATTGACTATCCATTTTATTTAAACTACCTTTCTGATAAATCCAGTTCTAGTTACCTGGTGCATTGTATTTGTTGGAACTAAAGTAATTCAGAGCTTAGATTGCAAGTTCCTTTGGTAACGACCACATCCTATTTTGTACAACACAAATCACTGTATGAGTCAATAAGGGCTGGATTGTGTCGTTCCAACAGAGGCTTATAATTCTGCCTAATATTCAAGCCCCGCTTGGAGTCACTATTCGCCCTCATGAAAGTCTAGATTAATCCACATAGGTAAATGAGAGGAAGAGTGGCCCAGGGGTTCAGTCACTAGCCAAGACCTTGGAAAACATAGGTTCAACTCCCTAGTCTGCCACAGACTTTGTTGTGGACCTTTGGCAAGTCTCTAAGGGCCAGATTTTCAAAGGTATGTAGGTACCTAAAAATGCAGCTAAGTGTCTAGTGGGATTTTCAACAGCATAGATATTACTTAGGGGGCAGGGCCAGGCTTCCCTTCCCAGCCCTCCATACAGTTCTGCAACCCTGATGTGACTCTTGGACCAAAATGTTGCCCACCCCTAATAGAAAGTCTATCAGTGCTGGTTAAAAACCAGAGCCATTTTAATGTGCTAGCCCAATGACAGCACTAACATGTTACTCATCTGGAAGATAAACAAACAGAAACATCCTAACCTCATATTATTAAAACAACAAACTACCGCTATGCAAAAATGTAATACAAAGAAATTCCATCTAACATCTGGTAAAAATAACCACTTGAGCTCCTTTATTGCAGTGTCTGACGTTCCCACAACCCCGCAGTCTCACACCACACCAGGCACAAGGATCCAATCCTGAAACGTTTAGTAACATGAGTAACCCAAGGAAGCACACGGTGCTGCTCATATGAACCAGGGTGGAAAGATCAGGCCCCCAAATAGCAGACATGGACAAAGTTCAAACAGTCCTTTTGAAGCAATTTTCTACCTGAGCACTACTGCTAACAACTGTAGATCATTTCCCACCAACCTATCTTGTGCCCTGTTAGGACTATATAATATCTCAGCAGCCAGGCAAACAATCATATACCCCCCTTCCCCCCCAAAAATCACACAAGTAATTTTTTTTCAAAAGTTTAATGATGTACAATGGCAAAACACACTTAATCAACTGAGAGGCCATTGCCTATGTATAGAAGGAGCATGTACTGTAGCATCATATGGTAATCTTTTTAGTTTTGGCGTTGCAACCAGCCATGAATAAGCAAGGAGGAGTGATCACTTAGGGAAATGATTTAGTGTTCCTGGTGTGCTGTATAATTTCAGTTCCTCTATAGTAATAGCAGCATAACATGCTCAGCTCCTGTCCTGCATATCTGACTAATGCAAGTGAAAGAAGTCTGTAATGGAACTGCCACTAGAGAGCTATAAATGAAAGAAAAGATATATTCATGCATACATATATCTGTGGCAGATTATTAAAATACATATTTCACACATATATACTCTTTTCTACCACTTCGCCAGTGTGATACTATCTACACTAGAATCACAGTTTTATGTTATGAATACTAATATTATTTCAAAGCATGGGGGTGGATTTTACCCTTCCACATTTTATAAATTTACATTTTTCTATTTTCTGAAAATGCAGAAAATCTAGCTACTAGTTGATAATCCCTGGCACTGTAATGGGTTGTAACAGCCCAGGTTCAGCCTCTAATTCCATATTGTCCCTGACAGTGTGTATATGGGTAATGGCTATTAACTTGGTCATCAGAGATTGAATGTCAAACCCCTAGGCCTAGACCCTCCAGTGCAGGTATTGCCCTGTGCCTATATAGAACCCTATTGAAGTCAATCGAGCATTGTGTAGATGCAAAGATTCAACAGTTGACAAGAAGGTGTGAGTATCAACAGAAGGAAAATTATTTTTTGCAGTGACCCAGCCACTCCCAGTCTTTATTCAGACCTAATTTGATGGTGTCAAATTTGCAAATTAATTCCAATTCCTCTTCCTTTTATACCCACCCCAGCCATGTGGTAGGCAAGGATTTAACCCTTTCCAGGCTGTTTTTCCCTCATCACAAGGTTACAGCATGAATCTGGTCAAGCATAGCTCCATTCTAAATTTGTTGGAGGTACTATAATAAATCCATGGGCTGTAGAGAACCAGCACAGTTACTAAATAGTTTAATGACCTGGGATGAGAATGCTGATTGACCCTGTAGCTCAGAATATGATCCATGTAGACACAGGGGGAATGAGTTGAATGACAGAGTGTGATGGTGCACCCCATAAGGCTTTATCAAAATATGATTATAAATGTATAGATGACATAACTGGAATATGTTTTATGCTACATATGACATGTGACATTTCCCTGTAAAGGTTATGACCTACTGAATCTATTCCTCCTATTTGTATGCATGTATCTTTTTTTGGTTCAAAGTTATGAATATTGGCTGTATACTTGCTTGACTTCTAAGTAGCCTAGGTCAGTGGTCGCCAACCTTTCGGACCTCAGGGACCACTAAACTCACAATTTTGAATCCCGCGGACCACTAACATGATTTTTTTTTAAAAAGGCCCGGGGGGGAGTGGGGGGGGGGGGTGGCAAGAGCGGGGGGGGGGGGGTTGTTTAACTTTTAAATGACTTTTGTGTTATGCCTTTTCATATAACCTTGTTTTAGAAACTCTGTATTGAACTTTGGTAATCTGTTATAGCCCCCAAGGTAGTATAATTAAGGTAAAAGAAAAATGTCTCTGCTAGAAGTAGAATAAGATCTCCCCCCCACACTTTATAATCAAGTGCCCTGTTGAATGAATGAGGTGTGAATGAGGAAGGAGAGACAGATCAAGGACAATCAAACTTGTCAAGTGGGCTGACTAAGAGCAGACATAACCCTCAGGGGTTAGCACCAGACCAGAGAGAAGCAGCAAAAAGGAGCAATGGATACAGACCCAGATTTGCAGGAGAGGGAAGCTGCTATAAAATAGCAAACTTGGCAAAATTTTTACCTTGTGCCTCTGCGCCCCCCCCCCCCCCATTCCCTTTTCAAAATCGCTTTAGGTCCTTGTTTGGTGGTTTTCTCTTCCTGGCACACAACTCATCTAAATATCACTACTCTTTCATTTATTACAGAAAAAAGTTTTTAAATACCCTGAAAACTATTTAAAATGCAATTTGCTAATTTAAAAATAGAGATGATGGTAGCTATTCCCTGCAAAGTGGGAAAGCACCCTGTTCCCCGGCAGGTATGCGGGGCTCCCGCCACTTACCTCCTCCCCCCGCCCCTCCGGCTTGCCTCCTCTCCTCTCCCAGCTCCGCTCTTGCTCTTCTTCCCCCCCACCCCCTCGCCTCTTCTCTCCCGGCCCCGGCTCCGTCTCCGGCCCCGCTCTTCTCCCCACCCCGCTCGCCTCTTCTCTCCCGGCCCCGGCTCCGTCTCCGGCCCCGCTCTTCTCCCCACCCCGCTCGCCTCTTCTCTCCCGCCCCGGCTCCGTCTCCGCTCTTCTCCCCACCCCGCTCGCCTCTTCTCTCCCGGCCCCGGCTCCGTCTCCGCTCTTCTCCCCACCCCGCTCGCCTCTTCTCTCCCGGCTCCGGCTCCGTCTCCGGCCCCGCTCTTCTCCCCCTCCCCGGCTCGCCTCTTCTCTCCCGGCCCCGGCTCCGTCTCCGGCCCCGCTCTTCTCCCCCTCCCCGGCTCGCCTCTCTTACTGACCCCGCCCCTCTCCTCCGGCTGCGGCTCCGCGGACCACCCAAATTTTCTCACGGACCACCAGTGGTCCGCGGACCACTGGTTGGCGACTGCTGGCCTAGGTAAAGCATTTGGTCAGCTTCTTGAGACAGGAATGTGCATATTAAGTGCCCAATCAAGAAGTACTTAATGGAAAATAGATCTTGGAAGGCTCCAATCCACATAAGAAGTCTACCTAAGGACATTCAAGGTAGCATATGAACAATGGCAGCTACCTGTAAGTTCTGAGTCATGCATGGACATGTGACTTTCCCATGTCATGCCAAATCTCCATTTTGTGACTGGATTCTACACAGGGTGAGGGAGGGGTGTCCACCCAGAAAAGAAAGTCTATAAAAATCCCTGGGAGACCCCTCCATTTTGTCTTCAGCTGGCTCAAGAGAGAGACTCTCTATCCACAAGGATACCTGAAAGAAACTGGAAAAAAGGACAGTAACTACAGGGGGTGTGAGTGATTGCTGGACCCTGACTAGAAGGAGACTAGTCTGCAAAAGGAAGCTTACTGGAACACCTCCGAGGGGAGGTTTTTATCTGTATTCAGTTTTCTTACCATATTAGGTATAGGCATGCAGGTTTTGTTTTATTTTGCTTGGTAATTCACTTTATTCTGTCTGTTACTACTTGTAACCACTTAAATCCTACTTTCTGTATTTAACAAAATCACGTTTTACTTATTAATTAACCTGGAGTATATATTGATACCTGGGGGGTACAAACAGCTATGTAAATCGCTTAATCAGTGTTATAGAGTTAGACAGCAAACAATTTATGAGTTTATGAGTAAAATTGTTTGAGGTTGGGACCCCATTCAGAGTTGAACATCTGAATGTTAAAGACAGGAACATTTCTTAACCTGATTTCAATTTAATTAGGAGATGTGGTTCAGACCTGGGTGTGGATTTGCAGCAGGCTAGCGGGTCTGGTTCAAACCAGGCAGGGCTCTGGAGTCCCAAACTGGCAGGGCAGGAAAGCAGGGGCAGAAGTAGTCTTGACACATCAGTTGGCAATCCCAAGTGGGTTTCTGTGATCCAACCTGTCACACAAGGGCCTTAGCTAGAACTAGCAGGAACACCTTATTCTCTCTGCCCACCATAGGGCACATTCTCATGAGTGGCCAGTCATTATTAGAGCTGGTTGAAAAGACAGAGACAAATTTCAACTTTTCACAACCAGCTCTTGCTACTACATGACATAACCCTCCCGTCTACATTAGGTAGCAGACATTCCCAAGCATTAGACATGCATAGGCTTTAACATCCAATTGTTTATTATCTGTCTGTAATAAACCCGTACCATGCAGGGCATAGAAACAAGGCCAAAGTCTCTGCTTGGCTAGATTGGTTAAGATCCATTGTTACCAATTAAAATCTATATATATAAAAGTCAAATGGTGTATGCGTGTATGTATGTATGTGTGCTTACTCCTTCCACACCGTTTGAGCTAGAGACTTGAAATTTGGTACAGTTAGAGATTTTAGGGTCCTAATCAGGGTAAGAGTCGAAAATTTTTCAAATCTCACCTCTGACGCCCCTCAGGGGTGAAATTATTTAAAGGCCAATCACATCAGCTGGGCAGCTGCTGTTCTCTGTGACATAGTTATGATGTCATAATACCCCCTCCTACGGACCCTGCACTCGCTCAGCTCTCTGCCCCCTCCCCCTTCCAATGGACCCCGCACTCGCTTAGCTCTCTGCCCCCTCCCCCCTCCAACGGACCCCACACTCGCTCAGCTCTCTGCCCCCTCCCCACCTCCGACGGACCCGAGTTGGGTTTGGTCGGAGGGTAAGTGAGGTGGGGGTGTCGGGTTTGGTCCGGGGGTGAGGTGGGGGTGTCGGGTTTGGTCGGGGGGTAAGTGAGCCGGGGGTGTTGGGTTTGGTCTGGGGGGGTGGGAAGGTGTCGGGGTGGGTGAGGGGTGAGGTGTGGGTGTTGGGGTTGGTCAGGGGGCGTTGGGTTTGGTGGGGGGGTAAGGTGGGGGTGTTGGGTTTGTTTGGGGGGGTGGGGAGGGGGGTCGGGGTTGGTCGAGGTGTAAGTGAGGTGTGGGTGTCGGGTTTGTTTGTGGTGGTAGGTAGGGGTGTCGGGTTTGGTTGGGGGGGAAAGTGAGGTGGGTGTGTCAGGTTTGGTCTATGGGGGGTGAGGTGGGGGTGTTGGGGTTGGTAGGGGGGTGACGTGGGGGTGTTGGGTTTGGGTGGGGGGGTGAAAATGTGAGTTGGGGTTGGTCAAGGGTAAGTGAGGTGGGGGTGTCGGGTTTGGTTGGGGGGGTGAGGTGGGGGTGTCAGGTTTGCTCTCTGCCCCCTCCCCCCTCCAACGGACCCCGCACTCGCTCAGCTCTCTGCCCCCTCCCCACCTCCGATGGACCCAAGCAACGCCGGGTATTTTTGCTAGTGACATATAAAACAGTGAGACATTCGTTGCCCTCAAACCAATCAGCAGAGAATTTCACATCTCCATCCTAATAGAAGCATTTTAAACAAAGCCTGAGTTGTTTACATCAGCCCTCGATGTCAATGTGACTGCACTGATCTACCAGGCAGGAGGTGGCCCCAAATGTCCTGTGTGGTGTCTTACTACATTTTGTTAATTCATTTGTTCTCAGAGGGAAGGTGTTCTTAAAACAAGATAATATTTTATCCATTGATTTTGTTGTGCCTGCCATATCCTCTAGAGCTGTCATGGAGATGTAGAGGCTCCTGAGTATCATTTAATCCAAATGTATTTTGATATCTATTAATACATGCAGCTTGTTTAACAACTTCCAGTGCTTGCATCCAACGAAAAGTCCACGAAAGCTTATGCTTCAATACTTTAGTTAGTCTTTAAGGTGCCACAGGACTGTTTGTCACTTTAACTTAAACCTTAGTTTCTCATAGTCCTCTCTTTGTCAGTGTAGCATGAATCAGGATTTCCATTGCAACATATAGAAAAGCATACCTATACTCATTTGAGAAAATTAATTTGAGCTTGGATTAAATTGGGCACATGACATTTTAGAGAGGGATCCCAAATTTTGCCCAATTAAAAAAAATTAAATGGAAAATAATTTGTTCTAGGCTTTTATCCCACATTTATCCCCATTACTGAGGTCTGCCAATGTATTCCATCCCGTACCAATGGCCCCTTTGGGTTAGAACACGGTATGGGGCTTGCTGCAGACATTTGCACCTCTATTCCTGGGTCTGAACCTGTTCTGTAGAGAACTGCAGTCTTCATGGTTGTCAATATGGCACCTTTCAATCGGGGCAGGGTTCATTATGTATTTGTACAGAGCCTACCAAAATATCAATAATTGTGGACCCTCAGACCGATCATAACTCAAATAAATAGAGTAATAATTAAAGAGACAAAGTAAAAAAGCAAGAAGTTACAGATTGATGCAGTTTTTAAAATGCTGTGACTGAAAAAAATGGCTGTAGTTTGGAACATTTTAAACTCAAAGTTGAGGGACACTACTGATTTCAGTGAAACAGCTCATGGAGTAGGACACTTCTCAGTGTAAGGGTGGAAGATGCTATCCCAGAATTACTAAAATTGTTTTCTATATTCTGAACCAGTGAGTTCAGGTAAGAACTAGATCACATTTTAAATAAGAAGCTTTTATGGGTAGAAGGTGGTCTTTTTCCCCAAAATAAAATATTCTGTGAAAAATTGTCAAAGTCTAATATTTTGCAAAGAGTGCAGTGTCCCTTCTCTTCCCCCCCTACAAAATTGAGAAACCAACCTTGTTGAAGACATGAGCACTTCTCATTTATGGGAAAACTGGGCTTTCCATAATATTTCTGATATTGGCGAAAATGTAAAAAACCTTAATTCTCAAAAAATGTTTTAAGTCCCCTAGTAAAAATGGATCTATTTCAAACACTTTGATTTGAAAGTGTTGCCATTTTCCTGAAACATTTCCTTTTGGTTTTGAACCTGCTCTACTTAGTGTTGTGTGTGTGTCTGTGTGTATAACAATTTAAAATCCACCAAAAGGTTATAAAGTGTCACATTAAAAGGATCAGCTTTTCATAAGGTGTTCCAGCATTCAATGAATTTTATGCAACCCAATGTGCATGACACATAGGACCTGTTTCTCTATTCTGTTACTTCATGTTTACAGTGGTGTAACCTTTGATTTCAAATGCATTAGCTGTGTAAAACTGAGGAGAGGGTGGAGAATTAGAGTGTCAAGAGATCCCACTAATGCGCTGATTGATTGGATGCTGTTTTCTAAACGTACTGCGTTACATACAGACTAGCAGAAAATTGCCACTGAGCTGAGGTTTGCTTCGCTCAGCCAATAATGAGCAGGGCCTGAAGAAGAATGTGGTGATGCTCTACTCACAATCGCCACTGCCCACACTTACAGCTTCCTACCCTTCCATGACCACCACATCCAATACCCCAGCAGCCCATAGTCACCATGTCCACATTCCCAGAATTCCAGGACGAGCCTGTAACTAAACTAATGTGCTTATCCACGGATGAAGAAAACCCCCAACAATAAAAGCCAGGCTATAGGTCAGATTGAAAGCCCAATGAAGTCTAGGATGAGGCCCAGTGAGAGAAATGCCTCATAGTTCCATTGAAAGCTTTTTTATTTTTAAGAAATGAAACTGTTCTTAGACTGCCACTGCTGAGGCTGATTAGAGTCTAATTGGATTTACATTTCCCCCAGTGTAAATCCAGAGTCACTCTATTAACACAAATGGAGTTGCTCTCCATTTACTTTGGGTAATTTGGCCTCATTTGAATTTCCATCAGTGTCTGTGATGCATTGCTTTCCCACACTGCCATCCTTTGGAGCAGGTAGTGGATTAAAATCTCCCTTTTTTTTTGTATGCTCCAAACATCCTGCCTGCTCAGAAGAACAGGGCAGACAGGCAGAACAAAACCCAAGCAGAAAACGCACATCTTCAGACTCATGGGGAAACTGCTCCCTGGCTTTGTTATTCTTGTGGTTGTGGTTGCCCGGCCAAGTAATTTCTATATTAATATCTGGCTTTAGGGAAGTTACAGCATATTTTCAGATCTTAGGAAAACAATGGGACTAAATGTTCTTTGTTTAATAAAATGTTCAAGGTCCGTGTTCAACCGAGGCAGTACAGCCAAGTAGATAGAACTGGAGTCTCTAGTCTAGTGCACTATTCCTGAATCTGCCATTGACCTACCATGTGACCTTGGGCAAGTTGCTTCCTTGCTCTATGCTTCTATTTTCCTTAACCCACCTTTAGTCTGTCTTGTCTGTTTAGATTGTAAGCTCTTCACAGAAGGGACTGGTGAGTTTGTAGGATGTCTAGCACAACAAGACCCAATCTCTGTTGGGGGCTTTGGGTTTTCCAGAAATACAAACAATTACTTCTCAAAATTAGAGAATTTAAAAATTGAGGTTTCCACTGTCAACACACCCGATTGTGTTGGTGCATATAATACAGCTCACACTGATCATAGACTCCTGTAAAACTAGCCCCTGATTCTTGGTTGGTATAAGTCAGTCCAGCTTCAGTGAATGCAGAGCTATGTCGATTTGCATTGGCTGAGGATCTGGCCCCTAAAAGGTACAAAAGAGGGTGTGTGAAGAATGCAACCACAACCTCCACTCCGAGTGTCTTTACTCTTTTGAAGTTAAGTCCGTTACATTAACACCGCTCTACACTGACAAGGGTCCCGTGGGCCCGATCCTGCTCAGGCTGTAAATAGTGGAGTCGCTCTAGCGTAGGCACAGTGGAAATGAGGGTAGAATCTGGCCCACTCTGTTCATTTTACAGTGGCATTTTTCATTGTATAGATCCTTGAAGGAAAAGAAGCTCTGTTTGTCTTTTCGGGTCAAATTGGTTAAACAGAAGATAAAAGAGATCAGTTTAGTTGATAGTCTACTGGTGCCATCTCTTGGTTACATTCAAGTACTACATACAAATAAGAAATCTTATTTACAGATCTTTTGCTCATGAACAGTAAAATTCATGTTTTCTCATTTTATGCCTTTAGTTGCTCCCAGAAAACATCATCACTTCTCCAGTTGTTCTCAACTCACTCCACTCTTTTTTGCCACAATAGCCATCCTGCAATCCACATACCATCAGCCACTCTGCTCTGGGACGGGAGTAGAGAGGCCTGGTCTTGAGATACCAAGTAATGCTGGGTGGGCAAATACTAGTTGACAGTGGGACTTACAAATTAAGTGGATATTTAGATATTATGTGTGCTGGTATTATGAGCAGGGTGGTTGTGGTAGGTATGTTGGGGTTTACTTCTGTTGCCCTGAATTCTATAGGAAAGATATAATCCTGTAGTGAATTCTATGGGGTGGTTCAAAAAGCTATCATTTACTATTAAATTCTAAGGGTTTTTTAGAGGGGTGATTATGCACAGTTTCATTTACAGTCATTATTTCAAGTCTCAATATACAAGTTTTTCATTTTCTCCTTAACTGGTATGTGGGCCTATCAAAGACTATTGGTCTTTTCCAACACACTTCTTTACCCTGGCTAGATGGGGCCCTTTAAGAAGTTTTCATAACTTCATTAATAAAAATCAGTTACTACTTTACTAGGCATTGTTAATCCTTGGAGATTTTAATCCCATAGGGGACAGTTATGTTTATCTAATCCAGTGTTTCTCAAATAGTGGGGCGCGCCCCCCAGGGGGGGCGCGAGGCTCCGTAAAGGGGGGCTCGTTTGACGTGCGCCATGCGCCGCTTGGAGCGGAACATGCTGCCCACGCGGGGCAGCGCGCGCTCGGGGCAGGCGCGGGCCAGCGAACCGAGCGCGGCGCGGCGCGGCGCAGCCTCACCGCGTAGCCCTGCGGCTTGCTGGGCTGCCGCGGCTCCGCCGCCACGGCAGCATCGCCCCGCCAGCCCGCCCGCGGGCCCCGCGCAGCGCACGGCCCGGCGCAGAGCCGCGCTCAGTCACCGGACGGCCGGGCGCGCATCCCCCGGGCGAGGCGCCCCCGCCTCCCGCCTGCCATCCTGGCCGGGCGCGCCGGGCCGCTGCGCCCTAGATATAGGCTGGCGCCCGGCAGGGGCGGCGCCGGCGAGGGGCGGAGAGGAGCGGGGGGGCGCGAAATGTTTTCTTCTTCCTAGGGGGGGCACGACAGAAAAAAATTGAGAAGCACTGATCTAATCTAACCCCCTTCACCTGTATAGTAGAAGTGAAAGAACCTAATCCAGTATTTTCTGTATCCAGCTCATAAATTCGGTTAGATCAGCTGCTGGAAGTGGGCCTCACCCTCCCGGATTGAATTTACCTTGCTATTTCGCCTGCATATTTATACCTGCCTCTGGAGATTTCCACAACATTCATCTGATGAAGTGGGTCTTAGGCCACAAAAGCTCATGATCCCTAAAATCTGTTAGTCTATAAGGTGCTACAAGACTCTTTGTCACTTTTGTGAAACACATATCCAGTCCTGATTTAGACTGCCAGCAATGGTGCATTCAACACTCCTTTAGGCAAACTGTTCTAACGGACCCTTCCATTAGGCATCTGGGTGGGGTTTCAGCACACGCACTACTTGCAGTAGAGTCTAGTATGTTAAATGACTTCTCTTCATGGCTGAACAGTGAGATCCTTGGGGTAGAGGTGCTTACTATATGTTTTTATAGCAACAAGTATATAGGGTCTTAATCTCAGTTGGGGCCTCTATATCATTATTGTAATACAAATTAATAATAGGCAAGAGGATGTAGATGGTATAGAAATAAGAAATTCCCTGTAAATTCTAAAACAGACATGAGCCTTGATAAATTGTGGGTGGCCACTTTTAAACAATGCCAACAAAGAAAACTCTAATTCCTCAAAATGGTTTGTCTTGGAACCACTACACACAAGCCACACACCAGATTTACTTTTGCCTTCAGAGATGTTGAGAATTGCTTTATTGTTTTTTGGGAGATGTGTAGTAAGGCCAACACTGGGGTACTTTTCCAAGCACTCAAACCAGCCACTGAAGTTTGTTTCAGTTGCTCTATTGGTCAGACGCTTCTGCACTCCTCCAGCTAGGTCATGGCTATTTCAGAGGAGCCTGCATGGTCTTTTTTGAGAGAGTTGTCTAAATGCCATGTCCATTTCTCAGGCTGTCTGTCAATAGTTATTGAGCTTCCTAATTGTTTCATTCTCATGATCCCCAAATGTGTTCATTCCCACTGACTCCCCTTCTGCTGTCCATGTCTGCTTGTCACCTGGGCTCAATCATTGAACATAGTATCATTTCATCCACTGACTTCAATGGGAGATGAATCAAGTCTTATGTCTCTTGCAGATCAAAAGCAGCACCTGGAAAGGACGCCTTTGGCAGTGATTCCTACTTGAAAGCGAACTAGGATGGTATCTCTGAGCCATTGCGCCTGCCTTGCATAGCAAAGAAACCATCTGCTGTTGGTGGTATGAAGGTCAACAGAGACAAGTCTTCACCCCATGCCGCTATGTTGGCAGCCCAGGATGGTGCAAGGAGGTGGGCATTACTTCCCTTCACATCAAGCGGTGAGCCAGAGGTGGAAATAGGACCAAGACTCCTAGACCTGGTGCCCAGTCAGCCCTCAGAGCTCTAGCTCATTCTGGAATGAAGACTGGGCACCTTGGGGATATCACCCCCATCCCCTCTGCCAGCACTCGGAGAAAGGATGGTCACCGGGGTCATCATCTGTAAACAGTGGCTGGCTTTTGTTTCTTCATTAAACCTCTCAAAGAAAAAAATATCACAGAAGGAAAGCAGAAGAGTTTGACTCTCTGCATAGCCACTAGTTTGCATGGACCTTCACTTGGAGGCAGAGAGATGAATAGCAGAAAATTCAGCTGTCTTACTGAACCACAGAAGAGCTGAAAACATAACTCCCCCCTTCTCTTCTGTGACCAGCCTCCTCTCTAGCAGGAAGAGGGAGTGAACCATCTACCTCTGAAGTGATTAGTCTGGTAATGATTAAGGGAAGAAGTGGACCCAGCAGAAGAACTGATTTCCCATCACCCTGCAAACTCCCAGATCCTCATTTCAATGAATCTCTTTTATTCCTTGATTCACCTCTGTTGTAGGTTTAGCGATGTGCCTTTTGAGGATCGGTAGAGCGGACTGTGTTTTCTTCCCCTCCTGGACAGAGCAGCCTGTGTGATTGTGTAGCTGAGGATTTCTGTTCCCTCTTGTCTAATAAAACCAATTCTACCTGTGTAGCAGCATTACAGTCAGATATGTACAGAGCTCACCTTTCAGGGAAACCCTGGCTCCAACTCTTAGCCTTCTCCAAGGGCAGGAGGAGCAAGTTGTTTTTCTTTGACCATTTAAGTTTTGTGACAGTTATTTTAAAAGGATTTAAATTTAATCCTATCCTTCCTTTCTTAACCTGCACTGTTTTATTCTGCTCTACCTATACAGTTTCTTTGATCAGTCTCTCAGTTGCATTTTTTTTAACCCAGCAGGCTGCAAGTTTGTCTGGTTGTACCTAGCACACTTATTACATAGCCACACTTATTACATAGAGAGCCTGATTCAGCATTGCATTGCTCTAGTTTCATACTACTGCAACTCCCTTCATTTGAGTGGAGTTACACTAGGATAAAATTGGAGTAGTGCAGCAGTGGATCAGGCCCCAATGTACAGATCTGGATCTGAATTTCTCTGAAGCATTCGGGATCCGGCAAAAGGTTCAGTCCATTCTAGATAGGTTTCTGAATCATGAAGTTTGGATAGAAACTGGAACTTCTCCAAATTTGGGAGGATGATTTGGATCCCATCTCCCATTCTGGACCCATCCTTGACAGATATATGGGACCAGTACTATTTGCCACCTGTTGCAATGGGTGTGGGATCAGGCCACTAGTTAGGTACCATTATGTGCCTATATCCTTTGATATTTGTGGTGAGCTGAGACGTAACTATACAGTAACATCAGTGGGTTCTACAAACTTGTTCTTCAGTTACTTATCAAATGTATTCAGTTTTCAGGGAAAAGAATGTTTTCTTCCTGTAACTCCTCCTACTGTAAACTCATCCTAACATCTGAAAGTTGAGCTTTCTCCCTGTCACCTTTCTCTTCCAGAAACAAAGATCCAGCAGTTGGAACTTTGCTGGCAATATTGTTGTCAGTGCGTTAGGATAAGCAAAACTCAACTCACTTTTCCAGGGCTGAGTCACTGTGATCCTGTGGACCAGACGCAGGCCTGGAAATCAGAAACTTGGGTTCTAGTCCTATCTTTGCCAATGGCTTTCTCTGAGACTTTTGACAATTCAGTGTAACTCTGTGCCTCAGACTCAAAGAATAAGAGCGTTGCCCTCCTGGATATACCATTTCAAGATAGATGGCTGAAGAGTGCTACAGTAAGAGCCGAATATAATTATTTATAGTCACTTTTCAGACTACAGTCACGCTAACAGTCTCAATCTATAATCTGTTCCTGAATTCAGGAAAGAGTGAGACCAAAGGAACAAATATTCATTCTGAACATGTTTACCATGTTGACCATATATAATTCCACTGAGAGGTGTCATCTTTGCTTTGAAATATTAAAGAGGGTGTGATTAAAAAAATTTTATTGCATATTGCATTGCAATCACACAGCCAAATAAAAGGAAAATTTAAAGTTTCATACATTTTTAACTTGTTTTCAATTTTAAGGTCGATGCCTTGTTCTCCCATAAAACAGAAATGGATCTGTGTGTCTGAGTTAATACAGCAAAGTTGCTCAAGATGTGAATACCCTGAGTAGAAGTTTTAAGTGGCTAAATGTTTGCTATTAGATGAACTTGTTCAAACACATATGAAGGCACTAATCATGCAGGTGGCATCCTAGCTAATATATATGTAAGCAGGATCTGAATGAGCTCTCCCCTGACATCTAGTGATGAACTGGGGGAAAAGACCTCAGCGGTTGACTATATTTTCATAGACACACTCTGTTTGGGGAGCAGCAGATAGACTTGCATTGCCAAAGTGATCAATTTTGGCTGTTTTGGGTTAAGACTCACTTGAATATAAGAAGCGCAGTTAGGAAAATAATTGAAATACTTTCCTCATGGATTGTATTTTCTAAATGGACATCATACCCTAAAATCTCAATAACTGAGGGACAATCTTCACTCATTGATATATTTTGCTTTCCACAACCAAATCTCTATACAACTTTTCCATGAGTGATGTACCCGAATACTTGCTAATATCTAAACTATATTCTTAAATGTATTCACCTAAATTTGAGTTATTGCTGATTATGTACTTTATGTATCTTGCAACTTGTAAAAACAATTTGTGCATAATCTAAGCACTATATCCAGATGTACAGACACTCTTTTCTCAATCTATGTATTATTCTCAATCTATGTTTTTTTAAACATTAGTTTGAATAAAAGTTTTAAATGTATCAAATGCAAGGGTAATGAAATGTTGTAATCCTTATTGTATGAGTAAAGGGGGAGGCAGGAGAAGTGGAGCGGCTGTGGCATGTTCAGGGAAGGAGCGGAACGGAGGTGAGCTGGGGTGGGGAGCTGCCGGAGGGCTCCCTGGGCGAGGGGTGGGAGAGCTGCCACAGGGCTCCTGGGATGGGGGGAGAGGCACAAGGTGGAAGTTATCCTTACACTGGCCCTGAACTTATCCCCGCAGGTACCTAAATTCCATATGCACTTGTTTTCACCAGTAAAGTCTTGTAGGTTCCAATGTTTCTACCAGTAGGCATGAGCAAAGCTGCCACTCTGTTTGGCACTTTAGCTCATGCCTAGATTCACAACGTAGGTGTTCCTCCCACCAATAGGAGGTCACCTGCATGACCTAAGCCACACAAAAGATGTGTGTTTAGATCCAAGACCCAGGGCACTCATCTGCGAGACCCAGGTTCAAGTCCCCGCTCCAAATCAGACTTAGCAAGGACTCAGACTTTGGTCACCCAC
This sequence comes from Sternotherus odoratus, assembly GCA_032164245.1. Taxonomy (NCBI): domain Eukaryota; kingdom Metazoa; phylum Chordata; order Testudines; family Kinosternidae; genus Sternotherus; species Sternotherus odoratus. The sequence continues at coordinate 281,693,428 of JAVMKO010000001.1, read as the reverse complement.
AGTCCAGGCAAGTGCCTTGGGTATTCTGGCCTGGGTCTTTCTCTCACTCTTTCCTGTTGAAGCTGTCCCCTGCTGTATAAATAATTCACGATTCACTAGGGCAGAGGGAGAATGTCTGTATAGCCCCTGGGACAGGAAGACCTAGCTTGGATGGATGGCAGGAGAGAGATCACTTGATCACTACCTGTTAGCTTCACTCACTCCGGGGCACCTGGCATTGACCACTGTCAGTAGACAGGATACCGGGCTGGATGGACCTTTGGTCCGACCCAGTATGGCCATTGTTACGTTCTTAGCATCACGTCCCTCCTCCAAATCAGAGCTTGGATTTGAAAACGATCTTCTCCATCCCAGCGAAGTGTCCTCACTATAATGGTGTGGGGCCTCTCGCTCTTTTTTTGAGGGGGTAGGGGTGGAGAGAAAGGGCTGAGTCTCCTAATTCCAGGAGAGGGTTCATAGCTGTGAACCACAAGTGGAGGGATATGCCTCCCTTCACCCCAGAGTTAGGCACCAACTACCTTTGAGGACTGGGGCTTTGGCCCTGCTACTTTCCTTGGCATTTCCTATTGGCTAACTCAACTTGCTGTCTTCGGAGAATCCCAGTCTTAGGCACCTAATTCTCCTATGGGAGCCTGGACAACTTCCTTGGGACTGTGGATTCCAGTGGGCAGTGGGGCACCGAAGCACTAGGTGTTGCAATGATGAGTCTACATCCTGTGTGCAGATCGAGCCCCCGCCCCAAGGAGCTTACAACCTAGGTTGTAAATACATCAGGAAAGGGATATGGAGTGAAAAAACCTGCACTAAAAAAAAAGTCACAAGTTGCTTTAGTGCCTGCTGTTGGACTGGTACAAAATGGGAAGTGGTGGCTCAAGTTTGGTGGAGGGAGGGTGGTAATATGCATCCCCTATGTTTCATTTCCTGCTGTCCTATTGACACAATCCCTTTACTCCTCCACTAACTTATCCACAAAGCATGTAACAATAGCCTATCTCCCAGAGGAATTGTTGGTTTAATTAATGGGCTCTTTAGGATAATACTTGGCACTTACAGCGCTTTACATTTTCAATGTAAATTTAATCTTCACAACACTCCTGGGAGATCGGAAAATACTTGCCTTTTTATACACAGGGATACAGGGCCAGCTGCTGATCCTGACTGCGGGTTAATGGTAGCACATTACTCCATAAATTTCCCACAGAGTAAATGGAACTACTTCAGAAACTACAATTCAGACATAGACAACAAAAACAAACTCACGGCCTCTTCAGATGACTTGTTTGCTAGGGCAGACTTAACCTTCCCAGGCTCCCAAAACAACCTCTTGTCTCCACACACAGAGGCAGATAGAGGCACACACAGAGGCAGATAGACACTGCAATTAGACACCCAGCACTGGCCTGTGCCAGCTGACTCAGGCTTGCAGGGTTCATTTTAGGGGCTGTTTAAATGCAGTGTAGACATACTGTACCTTTACTCTTCCTTACATAGGTGGCAGGCAGGCTAACCAGCTTCAGCGGTTTCCCGGGGTTTTCTATTAATCTTGGCCTCTCTGTGGAGGAATTCTAGAGCATCTTGCATTAGCTACCAGCACCAGTTAAGCTCTGGAACACCAATGGGTGGTACACTCCAACAGAGAGCCCCCAAAGATTTGTGAACTTTATTCAGCGTAAATTAATGCAATAACATGCTCACAGCCACAACCTCTAACAGGGATTAAACTAGAAACTCTGCAGCCACTGCAAAGGAAAATTGCAGATGTATAATTTATTAACTCACTATATATGTATATTATCTGTCTGAGGAGCATCTAGAGAAATGTCTGTGACTAGGCTCCTAGATGCTATTGCAATACAAATAAACAAATAATGCAGAAGTGGTTTTATTTGTACCAGGGAAAACTGTATCATGCCAATGACACCAGACTGAATGATTGCAGATAAGAAATTATCTGTGTCCTGCATTTTAACACACAGCAGGTTTTTTTGCCCTTCAAACTGGAAGTTGGAAAAAAAGTTATTCTGCATCCACCCCCATGTTTCACTAACAAATCAGAATAGCTGGTAGAGACTCCTCTTTGGTAACAGGTTCTCTGCTAGATCACAGGTGGAAAAGAGACATTAACTTCCCTCATTCTTATGCCAGTTCCACCTATCCAAATTATCTGGATGGGTTCACACATGAACTTGATCCTGAGTGTAATATACCACACTTCTGCACTTACATAACACCTTCTGTTTAGGAGCCTCAAAGTGCAAGACAAATATTATTGAACTAAGCTCATAACGCCCCTGTGGTCTACTTATTTAGTTTATTCGGACTTGGTCACTGCACCTGTCCATGGCTCTAAACCCATTACAAAATTTGATGTAAAACAGCTTCAAGGCGATATTAGCACAGAACCCCAAACAGGCCTGTGGCTCAGGAATTCTCAAACTGGGCATCATGAGGTTATTGCAGGGGTGAGTGCACCCCAAACCAGGCTTTGCCTCCAGCATTTCTAGTGGTGTTAAATACATGTCAAGGTGTTTTTAATTTATAAAGGGGGGGGGGGGGATCGAACTCCAAGGCTTGCTGTGCGGAAGGGATCACCAGTAAGGAAGTTTGAGAACGGCTGATCACTTGTGAAAACACAGAGACTTAACCCCCGGCCCCCCGCCTTCTGCGCTATCAAATCCCCCGCGTCACATCATCTTCTCCCGCTCCCGCAGGGCCGTCCCCCGCTTGCTTGTCCAGTCGCGGGAGGCAGACGCTGCACACCCCGGCTCGGGATCCGGATCGTCCCAGGGTCTCTGAAGCGGGGCGGGGCTGATCCGAGCCCGTCTCTCACCGGGACACGTTGCTCATTCCTGCGCCCCGAGGAGGCGGGGGACTCGCGGCGCCGCCTCCCAGGGAAGCGCCCCCGCCACGCCGCGAGAGTTGGTGGGACCCGGGCCGGGTGGAGGGAGGCGCCGTAGCCCGGAATGTCCCTCCCCTGCCTGCGGGACCGGGACCGGGACCGGACTTCGCCCGCGGCAGCGCCCCGCTGAGCGCCGGCTCGCCGAGCATGTGGACCGCGCTGCGGAGCGGCGAGGCGCCGCGGGGCCGCAGGGGTCGCGTCTGTGCCCTGAGCCTGGGGGTAGCGGCCGGGCTGCTCCTGCTCGGCTTCCTCCTCGGTACGGGGCCGAGCAGCGGGCTCCCCTGCCTGGGCTGCTCTGCTTGGCGGGCCTGGGGCGGGGGGAGCTCTGGAGGGGGTGGGGGAGAGGGAGCCCCTGCGGGTCAGCTTCGCTTTGTGCCTATCCAGGCCAGCGGCTTTCAGACTTCTTTGTGGAAGAATATGGGTCTTGAAGAAAACTGGGGTGGGGCCGAGGGATGTGGGGTGTGGGAGGGGGTTGGGGTTGGAGGTAGATTGGGGTGTGGGTTGGGGCTGGGACGAGGGATGTGGGGTGTGGGAGGGGGTTGGGGTGAGGACTTCAGGGTGGGGCTGGGGACGAGGGGTTCAGGGTATAGGAGGGGTCTTGGAGCTGGGGATAGGTTGGGGTGTGGGGCTGAGGACAAGGGATGTGGGGTGTGGGAGGGGTCTTGGAGCTGGGGGTGGTGTGGGGCTGGGGCCGAGGGGTATGGGAGGTGTCTTGGAGCTGGATGTGGGGTGGGGAGGAGGGATGTGGGGTGTGGGAGGGGTCTTGGAGCTGGGGGTAGATTGGGGTGTGGGTTGGGGCTGGGATGAGGGATGTGGGGTGTGGAAGGGGGCTCAGAGCTGGGGAGGGGGTTGGGGTGAGGGCTGCAGGGTGGGGCTGGGGACGAGGGGTTCAGGGTATAGGAGGGGTCTTGGAGCTGGGGATAGGTTGGGGTGTGGGGCTGAGGACAAGGGATGTGGGGTGTGGGAGGGGTCTTGGAGCTGGGGGTGGTGTGGGGCTGGGGCCGAGGGGTATGGGAGGTGTCTTGGAGCTGGATGTGGGGTGGGGAGGAGGGATGTGGGGTGTGGGAGGGGTCTTGGAGCTGGGGGTAGATTGGGGTGTGGGTTGGGGCTGGGATGAGGGATGTGGGGTGTGGAAGGGGGCTCAGAGCTGGGGAGGGGGTTGGGGTGAGGGCTGCAGGGTGGGGCTGGGGAGAAGGGGTTCAAGGTGTGGGAGGGGTCTTGGAGCTGGGGATAGGTTGGAATGTGGGGCTGGGGATGAGGGATGTGGGGTGTGGAAGGGGTTCGGAGCTGGGGAGGGGCTTGGGGTGAGGGCTGTAGGGTGGGGCTGGGGACGAGGTGTTCAAGGTGTGGGAGGGGTCTTGGAGCTGGGGATAGGTTGGGGTGTGGGGCTGGGGATGAGGGGTTCAGGGAGTGGGAGGGGTCTTGGAGCTGGGGATAGGTTAGGGTGTGGGGCTGGGGACGAGGGATTCAGGGTATGGGAGGGGTCTTGGAGCTGGGGGTAGGTTGGGGTGTGGGGTGGAGTTGCAGGGTGGGGCTGGGGATGAGGGGTTAAGGGTGGGGGTGGGCTCGGCTGGGGCAGGCCGTTGGAGTGCAGGAGGGGGTCAGGGCTCTGGGTTCAGGTTCTGTGGTGAGGCTAGGGATGAAGGGTTTGGGGTGCAGGAGGGAGCTCTGGGGTTTGGGGAGGACTCAGGGCTGGGGATTCGGGTGCGGGGCGATCGAGCTCTGGGCTGGGGATTCAGGTTCTGGGGTTGGGATGAGGGGTTTGGGATGCTGGAGGGAACTCTGGGTTTTGGGGGGGACTCAGGGCTGGGGATTTGGGTGCAGGGGGTGAAGGCTCTGGACTGGGGGTGCAGGTTGTGGGATGAGGGGTTTGAGGTACAGGAAGATGCTCTGGATTTGAGGGGCGCTCAAGGCTGGGGAAGCGGGGTTGGAGCATGGGCTTACTTCCGGAGGCTTCCGGTCAGTTGCAGAGCCTGGGTGCAGAGGCAGGCTTCCTGCCTGTCCTGGCACTGCAGACTGCCCTGCGCCCCAGAAGCAGCCAGCATCAGGTCTAGCTCCTTGGCTGGGGTACACAAGCGGCTCCACACATCTCTCGCCCAAAGGCACCCCCCCACTCCCATTGGCCAATGGGAATGCAGCACCAGGGCTCAGGGCAGAGGCAGCACCAGGACTCAGGGCAGAGGCAGCACCTAGAGCTCTATGCCCGGCCCCACCTGTTTGAAAACCGCTGCTCTAGGAGATCAAGCCTACTCCACTTTGCAGTTGCTCACTGTAGGGTAAAGTGCCTTGTGCAACACCCTGGATCATGGCAGCCGGATCAGCCCCTGATTTGCAGCATCTGAGCTCAAGAGCAAGCACACAGGGGAGGGGGAATTAGTGTTTTGAAGGGCGAGTTTGACATGTGATTGTTTGCCAGGGAGAGGAATAGCAGAGATAGGGCCAGAACAAAAGGCAGAAGAGAGAGAGACACTGAAAGAATGAAACAAACACAGTGAAACAAAGAGCCCCAGATGAATAGCCACAGACCAGCTGGTAGAGAGCACATGCTTTGTCCTTTGGAGGGAGGTTTTTCTTTTAACTCCTCATCTTCTCCACCATTGAACTGAGCATTTTTCATGGGAGACTTCCATTTCCCCCCAGTTCCACAGGTTAAAAGGGAGACTTAATGGAAAAGGGTATAAGAAAAGGCCGCAGAAGTCCTATCTTTAATCTTGGGGGTTCCTTTGCCATTTATTCATGGTCTGTGTCCCTAGAAAGCCGTGTTTGCTGCTCAGAGAAAGGGATCTATGTATTAGGTTGTGCTAGTGCAGGGGTGGCCAAACTACGGCCTGTGGGCCACATCTGGGCTGTGGGCTGCTCCAACCGGCCCCTGAGCTCCCGGCCGGGCATGGGGTAAGGGGGCTGGGCCGTGAGGTTGGATAAGGGGGAGGGATCCCCAGAGGGCAGAGATTCTGGGGGTGATGGTCAAGGGACGGGGAACGGGGTGGGGAGGAGATTGGATAGGGCATGAGAATCCTGGGGGTCTGTCGGGGTGGGGGGTGGATAGAGGTCTGGGCAATCGGGATAGGGGTCAGGGGCAGTTAGCGTGGGAGTCTCAGGAGGAAGCAGTCTGGACAAGGAGTAGTGGGGGCTTAGATGGGGTGGGGTCCTGGGTTTTTTTTTTAGGGGTGGGAGCGTCTCTGGAGAGGGGTCAGGGGACAAGGAGCAGGGGGATTGAATGGCTCGGGATTCTGATGGGGGCGGGATGGGAGTGGGGGTTAGGCTGTTTGGGGAGGCACAGCCTTACCTACCTGCCCCTTCATACAATTTTGCATCCCTGATGTGGCCCTCGAGCCAAAATGTTTGGCTGTGCTAGTGACTAGTCCCCCTCTCTGTTGGTTTTTCTTTGGTGTATATTCCCCTTTCTACATTTTGAAGTTACCAATGTAATCTCTGCTGTATTCATTTAGAAAACTGTGTTTGGGGGGGGGCGGGGGGGGGATCTTTTAAACAATGTGATTAGTCACTTGGTGGCCTGGTGCTTATGGGACAGTAGATGGAACTCTTCAAAATCCACAGTCAAGTAGGGTTACATTGATGAAAAGGGATAATATTTCCTTTCCCCCCATTCCCTGTCTGTCTTATCTGTCCAGGCGATAAGCTCTCTTACTTTGTCTTGGTTCAATGTCTCACACATCAAACTTTGATCTTGGTTGGGTCCTCTAAACACTAGTGTAATAAAACCAATAATAAAAGGCATGATAAAATCTTGAAGTGATACTGAAGGATATTGTCATGGGCCATAGAAATAATGTTTTCCTGGTGCTCTTATCATTGTATTTTGCAGGCTGGTTTTCAAAACCTACTAAAGAGGTAACAGCCACTAGTTCTCATGAAAAGGCGAAGAAGGCATTTATGGCTGAAGTGAAAGCTGAAAACATCAAGCAGTTTCTATAGTAAGTGAAGTCTGTACTTATCCAAAAAATTCATCTGTAATCAATGGTACAATGACTAGGTTTGTGAACAGACTTTGGATAGCCTGTTTCTAAAATACCCATGTGAGTCATGTTTGACACGAGCCCATCATAGCTCCTCCTGTTGCTTCTTAACTTTTGTGGAAAACAGTGGTCCCTCTATAGAGAGCAAGGTCCAATGATTTCAGTGTGGTCAAAGCCTCACTCTGCTTCCCTAGGGTGAACAGTTTAAGAGGACTCAGAGGTCAAGGTTGTCACCCCATCACATCCCAGCCTTCCCACTGCAGCCAGGTTCAATTTGCAGGGGAGTGTTTACTCTGCATCAATTTTCAGGCAATGCTCTGACTTTAAAGGGAGATATACACGTGGATCGGGGATCTAAATCAGGAGTGACTCCACTGAAGTGAGCGGAGTTACACCAGTGTAAATGGGAGGAGAACCAGGATCAGATCCTTGCCTTCCAGACTATTTGCAGATTAGCCCCTCCTACCTGTCTGTTCTTGTCTCCTACTCCCATTTTCTATATCCAGATCACATGTCCTTTTCATTTTCATCTGCCATTCTTACTCTGGCAACTCCTTCTATGTTGACCCTATGTCTGGAATCTCCTCTCTGACTAGCCTCTAAGCTCTACTCCTTTGTGATAAGAATAAATTATATGGGCATCTGGAGATGGGGAAGATACCAACTGGTCAATTTAAAATCTGACCAATCACCACAAAATAAATCTGTGGTTCTCATACCTTCAAGTTCCTTCTTAAGGATACATTTAATCCAAAAGTCTTATTCCACTCACCCATCTGAAAGCATGTTTACTAGTAGGGTAGGCCCAGAGGGGAGGGGGGACATAGATTAAAAAACCCCAAACCCTATAGTAGTCCTTAATTTCCATAATTTTAATCTAGAAATTTTAATTAGGGAAAAGTTGAGACACATTTAGTAATTTATATGATGTGGTTGGATAAATTTATTAGTAGTCTCTTAATGGAGTCCAGCATTTATTATTGATTCCAGTCAGGAACAGAACAGAGACCTCTGTTTATTTCTAGTAATTAACTTTCAGTGTAAAAAGTATCCGTGATTTAGGGATTCTGCCTTACATATAACTCACAACCTTTTAAAAAAACAAATGGTTGTGCCTCAGTGGAAATGTTCTTAGAAAAACAATCTCACTTAATGAGATCATGGCAATTCCGCTGATTTAATGTTAAATGCATTTGCTACAAACCATTGCAATTATTAAATTACCCTGGACTAAATAAACTCAGGCTAAAGGCCCAGGATTGTATAGGAAATAAAATTTTAACCCAGGATTTGGTTATTACCGAAGTAAGATGGTTGCTAAACATTCTTGCTGTAGGATTGCTTTATACCATCAGAACTCCCTATCTCTATGCCCACAGCAAAGATTGCTGCCTCAGCTTTCAAAACGCAGGCATCTCTGAGGTAGAATATGGCAGTTACACAACAGTAATACTGAACAGCAGATTGTGCAGGAAATGAACACAACATCCAGTTAAAACAGCAAAGGGAATATAAGGATGGAGAATTCAGTTTCTTGAAATGGACCTTAGCCAGGATCCTGGGAGTTAATAAAAATGCCACTGGCTTTTTTATGACCACAAATGACCAGGGCCTCAGTTCTGCATGTCACCCAGGAGTTGACACCTCCACCAGAACAGTATCCCCAACAGCATGTTAGGACATATGCTTAATTTTAACTCAGGGAATGTTGGGTTATCCACAGACATTCTTTGTAAAAGTAGAGAAACACAGGTCTTCTAGAGACTAGTACTCAGTTTGCCAACTCTGTTCTCATTGATCTAGGAAACAAGGGTCAAAGTTGTTCTCAATCATATCTCTGTAGTTCACATAATATTGCTTTACTGACTAGTATAGTAACTCTAGGGCTTGGCTAGTAACTGCTCTCTGAAAAAGTTGCATTGCCTGATCTTCACCAGAGTGCTAGAGTATCAGGAATTCACCCCAGGTTAGGGCTCAGATGCCACTGTACACAAGCGTACCCTAAATGTGGCAGATGGAAGGAACTTACAAGTACATAATCTAGTATTTTCAAAAAGCAATATCAGTGTAATTAAAAAAGTAAGTATTTAATCAAGTGATGTAAAACAAAGGAAACACTAGGTACATATGCACATTGGTAGGCAGCCCCTCCCATACTACTGTCGTTTCGTAAAGGTTAAATAAAACATTACATTTAATTCAGATGTTATGTCAGTAACATTTGCAAGACAGGAGGAAAAGCTACAGTCCTTTCAGTTTAGTGGGCTGATCTGAGGACTCCTGTCCTTTGTCTGCATCCAAAGAAAGCTTAAGGCAGGCAGCATGAAACTATCTTCAAAGGCAGTGAGGAGAGCAGAACTGTTTGAACCGGTTACTTAGGGTAAACATTTCAGAAGTGCCTAAGTCTTTTAGGCACTTAACATCCCATTTTCAAAAGTGACTTTGGTTCCTAAAAGTTAATCAGAGTAGGCTCTTAAGGACCAGATTTTTAAAGATATTTAAGCCCCTAAACGTCCAGACAGGATTTTCAGAAGTGCCTAGGCACCTCATTCCAGTGAAAGCAGTGGGAGACAGAAAAATCCCACTAGGCACCTATGTGCATCTTTAGGTGTCTAAAAACCATCAATATTTTGGACTCCGTCATTTGAAAATGGAACTTAAGAGCCTAGCTCAGATGTTTTAGAAAATCTTGCATTAGTCCTTGCTTCTGTTTTTGAATCACTATCAAGCCGATAGTGATTTCTTCAAACGGATTCATTATAAATACTGGCCAAATAAATATCTGGATACTTATATCGCCCCCCCCACCACCATAGTATCTGAGTGACTTACAAACAGTAGATGAATTTGTACCCACAGCCCCCCTGATAGAAAACTGAGGTTAAGTGACTTGCCCAAGCTCATATAGAAAGTCTGTAGCAGAGCCAATGTCTCTTTCCAGTGCCCTAATCACAAAGCCATCCTTGCTCAATAGTCTCCATAAATGATGTTTTGAAACTATGGTTGCTCACAACCTTTTTGCAGACTGTTCACTCTGTCTATTCACTGTTCATTTTTCAAGATGTGTGATGGGTCACCCAAGTCACAAAGTATTGTGTTTTTTTAATCTCTGAATGACTGAAGCTTTTTAAAGAGGCAAATAGTAATAATCAGCTTACAGTGTGAGGTTTTTTGGGGACAAATAATCATTTGTACCAAAATTCATGAAGACTTGGGAAGACCATCATGAACATTGCATATCATATGGCCCCATGAACAGTAGCAAATCAAATTTAGAGATCAGATTTTCAGTAAACTTGTAAATCAGGTTCTTCAGTGTGTTTGGCTGTAGTACAGAGGAATAATAATATCTAGTTCTCATCAGTAGATCCCAAAGTGCTTTACAAAGGAGATCAGTATCATTATCCCTGTTTTAGAGATGGAGAAACTGAGTCAGAGTGGTGAAGGCCTTATCCAGCAGACCAATGGTAGACAAGGAAATAGAACTCAGGTCTCCTGAATTTCAATGCAGTGATCTATTCACTAGGCAACAAAGATGGCGACAGTAGTAATAGTTGAGGGGAAATTGGAATATTTGATTTCTGCGCTTATAAAACTGATTTAAAACCATGGGTACAGGGATGAGAGGGTAGTTGGATTATTTTGGGTAGTTCTGATGGCTTTTTATACGTCTTAAAATGTACTTGTTTCCAGTTAAATCAAGGTCGCATCTAATTATAAAATCCAGTTCCTAGTATTGACTGCTAATAAATGCCCATTTCTTTTCCCCAGTAATTTTACACGGCGTCCTCATCTCGCAGGCACAGATGAGAATCTGCGCCTTGCACAGCAAATCCAAGCCCAGTGGAAGGAATTTGGATTGGATTCGGCTGAGCTGGCTCACTATGACGTCCTATTGTCCTACCCTAATGAAACGAATCCCAACTACATCTCAATTATTGATGAGCATGGAAATGAGGTAAAGAAGACATCAGGTTTTGCAACTCAGGGTTTGTCTACACAGGTAAACTAATTTGGATCAGAGTAGGATGTGCATGTAAAGTGGAATAGTTAATCCTTATTACTTCACTCTGTGGATGCTCTTATTCTGGATTAGGAGTGCTTTTTTTTTTTGAATTATTTTAGTCCACTGAATGATTAAGTGGATTAAGATATGACTAAAATAATCCAGAATAAGAGTGTCCACGTAGTTATTTAATCAGGATTAGTTCTCCATGTAGACAAGCTCTAAGAAGAAAAACACACCTTCATATACCTTGGGATAAGGAACTGTGGGTGTGGGGAGGGGAAATCTATCCTCCACTCTGCCAGTGTTTTACAGTACGAAAATCACGTTGGGCCCAAATATCATTGAAGTCAGTGGCAAGAGACTGTCACTGACTTCAACAGGTTTTGGATTGAAACCTTAATTTTTTCATACCTTAATTTTCCTTACTGTATATTGGGGATGATAACGCTTGCCCATATTTGTAGAATGTACTGAGGTCTATGGATGGAAGAAGTACTACATAAATCCTGCTTATTACTATTTTATTTCAAACTGCCACTCCAAATACAAGGAGAAAAAAAATTGTGTTCAACTTCATTATTCACATACTTACAATGGAGGTAATCGTGCTGTGTTCAAGCTTTGCAGTTCTAAGGGTGGCAGTGTGTGTCTAGGGCTAAAGCATGGGATTAAGGCTGTATCTACACAAGCAAAAGCTGGATGTGTAGTTCACCACCGGTGCAGCTCCTTTGCTGGTGGAAACTGTGGTGTACACAACACTTAGACCACTTTACCACTGGGTTGTCAAACCACTGTGCCCATGCATATTTTATTGGGGCCCCATGCTGATGCAGGGGTTGTGTCTACCTACTGAATTCTCTTAGCAAGATCAGGGCTCAAGCCTGCAACCTGAAGTGCATGCCCAGTAGCTGGGCTGGAGGTACCCTAGGTTAGACAGCAGAACTAGGTTAATCTAAACTATAACCATATGAGAAATATGCTCATTTGGACTGTGCCTCTTTCTAAGATTGTCTTTTCTTTTTCTTCTTCTTTCAAACTAGATCTTCAATACATCATTATTTGAGCCTCCCCCTCCAGGATATGAGACTGTTACAGATGTTGTACCACCATACAGTGCCTTCTCAGCCCAAGGGGAACCAGAGGTAAAGAGGTTAGAACTCTGAAATTCCAGGCTCCCAGCCGTGCGCTAGGGTTGCCAGATTTGGTGGGTCGTATTCCTGGAGGTTTCATCACATGACATATCTTAAAAGATTAATCTTTGATTTCTGAAGACTCCTGGGCAACGCTGGAGGATTGGCAACCTGACCGTACACTCATTCCATGAGAGCACATCATCCCTAGAAAGTGTTAGCCCGTGTGTATTGGGAAAATATTGAATTAGGGAATTATATTTGCCTGCTTAAATTTCACCCTCTAGCTTCAGTTGGAGATGTTTCTTTTTTGACTCTCTTCCTAAAAAAAAAAGTGTTGTTGTTGGCTATCTTCCACCCCAGTGATCACTGTAAACTTAGTTTAATGTTTTCAATCTTGGATAACAAGCCAGGCTCCTAAAACCATATTTAGGTATCTAAATAAATAACATTGTTTTCAAAGGTGTTATGCACCCACAGCTTCCATTGACATCAATAGAAATTCTGAGCTTCAGTATCTCAGAAGATGGCCATATAAATGTGCCATATAAACATAAGAGATCCTGGCCCCATTGAAGTAAATGGGAATTTGCCATTGACTTCAGTGGGGACAGGAATTTGTCCAAGGAGAAACTTTGTAACTTATTGGCTTGTCTATTTTGGGAGTATACATCATGTTAGAAATTATGTTAACTGACATGTTTTAATTGGAGGAGTGTTAAACCCTACTTTGCCCGTAGTGTAGACAAGGACAGCCATATTTCAAAACAAGTTAGCTAAACCAGAAAGCATAGCTGACTAATACATATTAAAATATCATGTTCTAGCTAGCACATGCTAAAATACATGTTTTTCCTAAAGTAGACATGGAGGTAGATAGTCAGCAGGTCAAGTGGCACATAGGTGCTTAAATACCTTTGAAATTCAATAAGAGTTAAGTGCTTAAGTGTCCTTTATGCCTCTAAAAATATAACCCACAGTCAAAAAATTTTTTACTATCACGTTAGCTAAACAATACGAATTTAATCACTTTTCCAACATGATACATTTTACCAGTATAGACGAGCCCTATTATGAGCAATGAGTATTTAACCCATATCCCCAAGGGGGGAGGGATAGCTCAGTGGTTTGAGCATTGGCCTGCTAAACGTAGGGTTGTGAGCCCAATCCTTGAGGGGGGGCCATTTAGGGATCTGGGGCAAAAAATCTGTCAGGGGACAGTACTTGGTCCTGCTAGTGAAGGCAGGGGACTGGACTCAATGACCTTTCAAGGTCTTTCCAGTTCTATGAGATAGGTATATCTCTATATATATATCCCAAGTCCTTCAAAATACATGTGTATGAAACATTAGCTGGTGATGAAATGCTCGGTACTCATGGGTGTCTGTGTGGTGATACTTTAATCAGCAACACAATCTGTTGAGTAACAATGGGTGCCTTATTGCTGTGTTGCTTCTGAAAGTACCCATGTTTCTGTGAATGCTGCCGCAGTGCCAACCCAGCAATATCTTGTGTCACTGGCACGGCCATGTCATTCTTAGAAAGCACCACTTTTCCAGGAATGATGAGAAATGATTTGGCATTCATCCTGGGCTGGATCCTTCATTTCCTATGCACCCAGAACTCCCACTGACGGTGGCTAGAGTATAAGGAATGCAGGATCAGACCCCCATCTGGTGTGGGAAGTTTAGGGTGAGTGGTTCCTTGGAGGCACTGACCATACCAAATGGATCTGGAAGTAATTGTGTGGGGGAGGGGGGGGAGGGCAATGTGTGTACAGCATCACCTCTTAGGATAGTGTGGTGTCGTGCTGCCCTTTGCATCCAGTCAGTTGTGCTGCCCACTGCAGACGAGGAGTTAGGGAAAGCTTTTTGTGCCCCCCCCCCACACACACACACACACAGGCGCGGGCAGGAATCAGGCACAATCTGGCTCTTGTGAAATCCCAGTGCTCCTGCGTTAACAGACATTTGCACGTTAGAACATTCCGTGGCGTATTATTTTTGGTGCCTCCTGTTTTTCAGAGGTTCCAAAGGACAGAGGGGTCCTTGTAAAACTGATCTGTAGAGCAGGAGTTTTCCTGTGTTATGTCTTTGCTGTTCAGCAAAATTTAGTCAGCAATTTGTAAGACTAGAAAAGATTTTTTTGTGCACAGTGCCTTTCTTGACTATTTAATTCAGGCTGTTCATTACTATTTTTTTTGTGGTTTCGTAATAGGCTGCTCAAGTCCAGAAAATTAACGGTATCCTGCTCAGTTTAGTTTAATATTCAGAGGTAGCTGGAAAATCAGATCAGATAAACTCTATTCACCAGGGAATTTTCAGTTAATGAGATTTGGTAGAACTGTAGCAGGATATTTGGAGCATGGTGTATGGGAAAACTCAAGGATTATGACCTGCTGTTATAAAATAGTATCCTGAGAAAAACACTATGACTGTCATTTTATTTGGTCTCTGGTGAACCACAGTAAGTGATAAGAAGCAGGGGAACAATACAAACAGATCTGAAAGGCTGAAGCTTCCTTTTCGAAAAACTAATTTAAAATTAAATAATGAATGTGATCTGAGAGGGAAAAATGATGCCTGAGAGACACCAGACTGTCTCTTCAAAGAATCAGATGCTAATTGTTTCTTACTTGTGGTCACAGTGTTGGAAAAATCTTCAGACATCTAGCTAGTGCTATCAACAATAAAGTATTCCAATGAGCTGCTCCATTACATATCAGAAAATTCCAGATGATGTTTTTTTTTATACTAACTATACGCTTTTACCCCTGCCCCCTTACAATTAGTTTTCGTGCTTGTGAGAAGTCCCAAGTTAGCAGACCTAGAAGCCTTTAGTTTCTCTCTACAACAGATATAGTACGGTCTACATCAGTGCCGGCAAAGGGTCCGTGGCGCGCCCCTCAGGCAGGGGGAGCGCCAGCAGAAGTCTGGGGGTGTACCTCACAGGCAAGGGGGCACCAGCAGGACTCCGGGTCGTTTGCCACAGGGAGCTCCAGATCTCCTTCGGCGTCCGCTTCTGTCGGCCACGGGGTGCTGCTGGGCTCTGGCAGTTCCCCGGGGTACTCTGCCTCCGGCAGCTCCGGTTCTCTCTCAGTGGTCGCCTCTGGCAGGTGTGGGTCCCCGCTGAACTCTGGCAGTCCCTCGGAGTACTCCGCAGCAGGCAGTTCGGGAAACCCCAGTCCTTCCTGCAGAGAAGGGTTCCCTGGGTCCAGGGCCTCCCCTGGCTCAGCAGCAAGGTATGGAGCCAGCAGCCCGTGGCCTGCGTCTGTCTCCCTCCCTAGTGCAGCCCTGACTGAGCTAGGGGCCCCGCCCTTTATACTTCCTGTTCCGCCCCTCCTCTTCCTGGGGGCGGGGCCAGCTTGGTCTGGGCCCGCCCACTCTGGCTGAGAGAGTGTTTCTTTACCCTCCAGCTCGGAGGGAGGCCACAGTGCCTCCCTACAGTCTGTAAGAAAGCTGTTACAGAAAATCATCTTAGTTTGGACATATGTTTTGGTCTGAACAAACCAGGCCGCAACGTCAAGCAAGTGTAAATTAGCTCCACAAACTTCAACAGAGCATCATCGGTTTACACCAGCTGAAGATCTGGGCCATCGTGTTTGGCTTAAGTAGAGTCCACTCTTTGTATGGAGTAGTCCTGAAGTCAATGTGCTGTAAAAGTGTGTAAACCACGCTCTTGTGGAATGTGCTAACTGATATAACACAAGCTCAAGTATATTTGTAACAGGATGATCTGCCACTCGAGGGCCAGAAGGCCTGGGGCTAGCCAACTAGCCCTGTGAGCCCCTTTAAGAACAGGTGATTGGGCCTGATAGAAGGGCTTGAAAGGTCATTTGATTAGCTCCTGCAGCAGGCCCTGAAGCGGGCGTCTCCTGAGCAGACGCCTGGAGGAGGACTGGGGAGTTGTTTTATTTGAGTTGAGTTCAAATAATGAATGAAGCTCTGAGAAAGGGGGCCTGATCCAGACTCTGGGCATGGGGTCAGTCCTTCCTAGAATGTGGATATCCGCGGATAGTGGATCAGATGCAGCTACAATCACGCAGGGCTCTACTCACTGGCAGCGCCTAACCCAAGGCATCCGCTGGGGGCCAGTGGCCAGGCTGGAGTTGGGGCTGTCCAGCACCCTCTTGCTGCGCTGCTTCCTGTCCAGCAGCTCAGGCCCCCTCGGGCAGCACTAGTGTTCCCACCATGGCCTGGCCTGGCAGCACTGGCCACGCTCCCAACCCTGAGCGTGGACCACCCGCTCCTGGGAAACAGGGCCCACCCCAGGCCATGGAGATTGGAGCAGGTGGGGCTCCAGAGCCCCACCTCTCCATCCCACTGTGATGCAACACGCAGTGCTGCTGCTGTGTGTCGTTGCTCGCGAGCCCCTGGGAGCAGCATGCAATGCGACATCCCCGCTCCCCCTGCCCTCTCTCCTCACAGCCCTTTCTCGAGACCCCACCCCCACACTGCCCCTTACCTCCAGTCCCCACCCTTATGCTGCCTCTTCCCTGCAAGACCTTGTTCCCCCCTTGATTCCCCTCACCCAACAAGGGCATTGCCAGCCCTTGTGAGATGGCTTGCTGCTGCGGGTGCAGATGTGGATGCAGATAAAAGGCGGCTAGCGGATCGCAGGTTGATTCTGGCAGATGTGGATCAGATGCGGATCCACATTTTTGGATCCATTCAGGGCTCTAAAGACAGGCCAGCAGCCCACAATGTTTAAGTGGAGAGATTGCATTGTAGTACCTTTTTGGAATTAAAGGAGAAAATAACCACATATACACAGTAATGCATACAGAGAATTCATTATGTACGTACTTCCAGAATAACTCCATTAAAACTCAATCTCCAAGGGCATTTTTGAATGTGAAAGATTGGAAAAATCCGCCATTCTGTGCACAGGTGTATTTATTTATGATGCTAGGATGGCAACTGCTTCAAAATAGATACCATTGTGCCATACTTCACAAACACCTGTATATAGAGTAGCAAATAGGAGACCATCTTCCCAGACTTTCAGGTTCAACCTCGGCACCACATGATTCTGAACTAATGTCTTCTGATGTCTTTGTGAGAGTGTGCTTTGATTACTAAAGCAAAGCCAAAAGCGTTACCCTAGTAAAAATAATACCTAGAAACACTTATGCTGTACTTTTAATCTTCAAGTATTTAATTAATTAAGATTCCCAACATCCCCGTGAAGTAGGTAGGTGTTACTGTCCCTGCTTTACAGATGGGGAAACTGATGGGGTTTCAGGCTTAGTCCTGTACCACTGCAATGAAAGGAAACTTTGCTATTGACTTCAGTGGCCACAGGATTCGGAAGATAAAGAGCCTGAGTCTGCAAGCTGCTTGAGCACCTTTATCTCCCATTGGTTGAACGGGAGTTGACGGTACTCAGAACCTCACAGGTTAAAGGCATCTGTCACTTGCCTGTGGCCACAGAGGGAAGCCATATCAGATCCAGGGTTAGAACTTGAGCTCCTGTTCCCAGATTACCCCCTTATTGGAGCACATCTCCTTTCTTATGCTCACTGATGTCCCTGTTCTCACTAAGGAAAGCGAGGAATACTTGTAGGACCTTGGAGACTAACTAGTTTATTTCAGCATAAGCTTTCGTGGGCTATAGCTCACTTCATCGGATGCCCTGTTCTCACTGTGCTTCTCATCTACTAGGGCGAGTTAGTGTATGTCAACTATGGCCGTACTGAAGACTTTTTCAAACTGGAGAGAGAGATGGGAATTAACTGTACTGGAAAGATTGTCATTGCCAGATATGGGAAAATCTTCAGAGGAAATAAGGTAATAGATCTACTTTATCAGTGATCTATCTTCTCAGTTTGTGCTTAAGAGATGCCTTCTCCATATTTAGAATGTCTTGGCGATCTTAGCATAATTGAATTGTTTATCAAACTATGCTAAAAGATGCTTCTTGAGTAGGAGATCTATACAAGCACATCTATGACAGTATAAATAATTAAATACATTTGTTTAAAATTACTTATTTTTACAGATTCAGCTGTTCTTTAAAATGTATCAAACATGTTTCTTAGATTAGCCCAACAGAGGGTTTTTTAGTTTCAAAAACGCCACCGGTGGATTTCCTCAAATACTTTAGGCCCTGATGCAGGAAAGTTCATAAGCATACACTTAATATTAAGCACGTGTTTAAGAGCTTTTTTGAATAGGGATGCTTTCCTCAATCAGGCCCATAGTCAATAGAAAGCCTGGATATGGCTGTGATCATATTTCCTTTAAAAATCCAGTTGACTTCAGTTTGAATACTTTGCATGTAATTTTACACTGTTTTCAGTTAACCCAGCAATCCAAATGCTGAATCTTTTTAAAGGGATATCTAGATTTGTGATATCCTCTTGAGGAATATTTTCTGCCCATTGAAGGGACAACCAACTTGTGTCATTTTCATAAGTGAAAGATAATATAAGTAGTAGTCTATATTGCTGAAATGTTTTTAGAACACCAAGTGGTCAAGAATACAGCTGAATGGAAAAGGCTCATGGAAATGAGAGGATTCCCATGTTTTGTAGCATTCCTCTGTGGCAAGCAGCACTCCTGAGGCTTGAGAGTGACATGGACTTACTGTCACTAAAAGGAACAACACAAATTCATTCTTGTTGTACTTTTTGGAAATGCTGCATTCCTACAAACAAATTTGACAAAATACATCTGGTCCAGTTAATTCCATTGGTTGATTATATTACATTTGCTTATACAGTCCCATAGGATATAGGATTAAGGCAAATATTGTATGTCCTGGGCATGGCTATGATAAGTTTTGACTAAAATATCTGGATCTTACAGTCTCAGTTGAAGATTATTTGCCACCCTGTTGCTAGATTGATCTGTGTTACCTGCAACAAAATAGATTAGGAAGCCAAAATGAGATCGGTAACATCTCAAAGCACTATCTGTGGGCCAGAGTTAAACACTGATTTTGTTTGCCAGAAACTCAGATATGAGTTTCCCTTTGTCAAAACAGCGCATAGCTGATCTGATGCCCCTGTAAGCCTGAAGATAAATGGTTACTCTTTGGCTTTATGTACATGTTCAAACAAATAGCAGATTCAAATCCTGGAGTAATACATTTTTCTGCCTCGTATGGTTTACAATTATGAAACCCACCCAGGAGCTATTCAGTGTAAATCTCTCACTTAGCAACTACGTTTTCAGGTTGTATTAACACTTGTCAGACTTTTATATTGTGCACTGAATATTTCAGTAATCAGCTGCTTGTTTTTGTCTGGGTGACAGGAATCAAAGCAGAATTACGCTTGGTACAGTAGTACACTGTGAGTGGTGTTTCCATGTTATTGCACATATCTCCTGCCTAGGATTTTAAGTAGCACCAAGTTCCTTATGCACAGGCTGTATCAGGTTTCTCAGCAGGATACAAAACCTCCCAGCTGCCAGGAAATTGCATGACATGAGAATATTTATGGACCAGTTTCTTATTTACACTAAAATCCCTTTAAGCTGCTCGGGTAATGTCAACGGGCCTTGAAGTGGGTGTTAATGTAATTTATAGCCCTTTACAATATCAGCATGGTAATAAATGAGATTCGGGTGCTAGGACTTGTCATCATTTTCAGCCCTCCATTGAGGAGTCTAAAAGGGGATGTGGCTTTTAGCAGTTCCCTCAATGCAAAAAATCAAAGAGTCTATTCTGTGAAATGCCAGCTACCCTCTTCTCTCTTTGGGACCATGGAGAATTGAGGCACTGGTGTCAAGCTGTCAAGGACCGAATAAGGAAATGGGACATGTTTTTTAGGTGAAAAATGCTGAGCTGGTTGGTGCCAAGGGAGTTATTCTGTATTCAGACCCTGCTGACTACTGCGCCCCTGGAGTAGATCCCTTTCCAAATGGCTGGAACCTTCCTGGAGGTGGAGCCCAGCGTGGGAATGTGCTAAATCTGAATGGGGCGGGGGATCCTCTCACGCCAGGTTATCCAGCAAAAGGTGAGTGGCGTTAAGAAGACTACCTTGCCATGGATCAAGCTCTGATGAGAGCCAGGTGGTCTCAAAGGGGCCTGGTCTCAGGAAGAGTGGGAGAGGGTGACAGGACGGTCCTCATTCTTTGGAGCAGATATATATAAACCCACCTCTTCTTGCCATTGCCTGGAGGGAGCAGCTTTGGGCTCCTGCACAGATTGCTGTGGCATGGGACACACAAGAGGGAGCAGGAAGCAGAGGATTCAGTGTAGGCAGCATTGTGCTGTTGAAACTCAAAGCATTCTCCGTTGGAGAGAATCATCTGCATGGGGAATAACAGAGGTTACAACTCTAATGTTCAACAGCCCAAATACTGGACTGGGAGGGGACACCCTCTGTGTTGGTACAAGTCTTAGCTCACTGGGGTCAGCTGCCACAGGGCAACGTGCACATGTTTTGTTAGGTGTATGTATTTATATAGATATGTGTATTAAACCATCTGTCTCTTCCCCTTCATTTCTGCACACTAGGAGTGGCCCAAGCCCACTTGCATAATCCCCATGGAGAGGGGGTATCGTTAGCTCTACAGCTCTACAAGGCTGGGCCTGTTTCCCTTTCAGCCACTTGACCCTTTGATGGTGCCACACTTCCCTGTAGAGCTGTTTGTGGCCATTTCTCCTCCTATCCCCACTGTTGAGTTGAGCCTCTCAGTGCAGCAGGAAAAGACAGTGGGGAGAAAGTAGGAGATCAGACACCATCCCTGCACTAGATCCAATGATATTCTCTGCAGGAAAGCCCCGTGTCCCCTTTACCCCCCAGCCAGGAAATCCACTCCCGTGTTAGGAAATCCTTCTTTCAGCTATCCTACAAAGGAACCGTATTCCGAAATGGTTTCCAAATGTGGAATTTTGCACACACACAACAGACTGGAGATGCAGGGTTGTGGACACCCCAGGAGCGTGAGTTGAGACCTCTCTGAAACTGTATTTATGTTGTGTAGAGAACAGCATTCGTGTAGAAATCGCGGTCTCATTTTCAGCACAGCAGAGTAGTTATACCTGACTTTTATGTAGAGCTGTGCTACCTGTTGTCTGACTCACTCTTAAAAGTCAGACAAAATAAACACCAGTCTTCTACCTCCAGAGTACACCTATCGATATGAGGAAGCCAGGGCTGTAGGTCTTCCAAAACTTCCAGTCCATCCCATTGGTTACAATGATGCTGAAAAGTTATTACGGTAAGTAAATGGAAGACAAGGGGAAGCTTCATAAGAATGTTTTGTGAAATCCATGGCGGTATTTGAAAGAAGGAGAGAAATTAATTCATACTGTTCCTCTGCCACATTTAGTAAAGTAGCTTGTTTGATATTATGTGGACCTCAACAGGAAAAAACATAAGGAAGCATTTAATTAGATTGTTAGTGTAAGCTGGGTACGTGCTCAGAGCATTTTAAATATTTCAAAATAAATAAATGTTTTACTGAAGCTATAAAATGTACCTTAATTTGAATAAGTAATCAAAGTGTAATGATTAGCAGGACTGTCAAGTCACCTACTTTGGGGAGGTCTGCGGACCTGTCTGTCTTACAAGCTTTATTAAAATTAATCTGTGAAATGTAAGCCTCAGTAATCTTAAAACAATAGCTTCTAACTTGGTTGTGCATCAGAGATCATTCTAGTGAGCAGTGATGCAGGGGACACTGTGTGCTGGTACAAGTTCTCCAGTCTTTTTCTTTCTTCTATTTCCGTGCTCTACAAAAGTGTGTGTTTTTTCTCTCTCTCGCCTCCCTCTCCCACCCTTGAAGAAATCTTTATGTGAGCCAGAAATAAGCTAGTGTTCAGTGTTGAGAACAAAAAGGTCAAAGATCACATTCACAAACACCTTGGCAAGCGTATTTGAAAAATTAGAACATTAGGGTCATTATGGGTAAGGCTGACATGAAAATTCTGGAGCCCTGGAGGTACTGAACAGTTATGTGCTGCCTTCCCTCTCCTTCTTCCCCCTGCATCCAGTTGTAACTCTTGGGTATTTGGTGTATCATAATGGAACCATGAAAAGACATTTAAAAAAAACCAAATTTTTTAATCAGCAACATAAGCTTCTTTTCTTTCTTCCTTTTCTTTTGAAAAACTGTCAAAAGTGTCTAAGTGACTTAGTGACACTTTCTATGGGACATAGGCTTTAAAGTGACATAACCGCTTTTGAAAATCCCACACATTTATCTTTTTGCTTTCCTATTTTGTACATCAGTTGGTGTTAATCTGTTGATATAATAGTTTCTTTTCTCTAGTAACACATAATATAATTCCTAGCTTCTGACAGGGAAACTCCATCATATTTGATTTTACATCTGTTTAAGCCACCTGAGATACAATGTTAAAAGCTACACAAATCCAAAACTTTTGGAAATTTCAGACAATGTGCGTGATATTCCCAATCTTGGGATTATATATAACTTGCCTATAACTGGTCTTTGCATTTATTTTAGTCTGAATTCTTCCCCTGTCTGTATGTGCATGTCTTTCCTTGAAGCAAATAGGAACTGTCTACCTGCATAGGAAAGCACAATTAGACCCTCTTTGGATGATGTTTAAAAATCAGTCTATGCCTAGCTTTCATGGATACCGTCCTAGTGTAAGCACATATTTCAGGCCAGCCTGCTAAAGAATACTGAATTCCCAAATCACTTTCCCACAAACATTATGCTTAGTTCATAAAAAAAGTGATGTGAGTTTGAACCTTTCTTTTTATGGTTGGATGAGACAGTCAGTAGTTGGCAATGTAGCACAACTGGTAATTTGCCTTTAATTGAGTTGCAAGTATCTAGAGAGTTGGTTTTAAAACTGAAATGAAACATACACCCTCAATAGACATTTGGTTCTTATTTTCATGTAAACCTTGAAATATCAGAATGCCTCATTCTTCCTATTTATAAAACAAATGCATTTTCCATACATTATCTCATCCTAGAAGCTCCTGGGCATAAAGTATATGCCTAATAGCTTTGCTGAATGTGGATGAATGTATACAGATGCTTAAAATAAAGTAAACGCTTAAGTGTTTTGCTGATTTGTGGCCAAAATGCCAGAACCAGGGCCACCTTTTGACATTAATAGACCCTGAAGATTATCCCAATTCTTATAAGCACTTAGAAAAATATATAAATATTAACAAAATAGGCTTGGATGCTGCAAAGGCATCTACTCACACAGATAGGTAAGCAGACACTGATTTTTATTGACTTAGCTTGGGGCTTTAGATGGTTCACTGTTTGGAATAAGGATTGGTCTGAGTCTGTTTTTTCAAGACCCTACACGTTCTGAAGCTAAATAAACCACATTTGTGTCAAGTCCATGTGTATCACTGAAATGTCATTAACTTGAATAGCCAAAGCATCAGCTTAGTGTATCCAATTCTGATATCATTCCACTGATGCAAATACATGGAGTTACTTTGGATTTACAAGAATGTAACTGAGACCAGGATCTAGCCCATAGGTGTAAGTGGTGTAAGAAAAGATCACTTGAATCATCCAATCCAATTCCTCTTCATTTTAGAAGCCTATTCAATACACTGTTGGGTTATAAAGCTTAGATGGGAGGCTGTTTGAGGTAAGGTCTGGGTGTCTTTGTTCAGTGGCTGCACAGCGCCTAGGACAGTAGAGGCTTGGTCCATTACTGGAGTTCTTATGCACTACACTTATACAAATAATAAATAATAAAAAACAGATTTTTTTATAACAGTAACATGGGAGGACCCGCCCCACCAGACAGCAGCTGGAAAGGAAGCCTGAATGTGTCTTATAACATTGGACCTGGTTTTGTGAGCAGTTACGCTACAAGGTCAGTTTTGCATTACATAAAGCAAGTTTCAATTGGTTGGTGAAATCTTTGAACTAGAGCTCTGCAAGTTTTGACATTTGAGGGTCATTGCAAGTTTTTCCTTGGCGTCAGGGCATATGGCATTGTTTCTGGGTTAAAATGAACTCAAAGCAAAATATCAGCTGAGTTTATTCTTTTTTTGATGCAAATTCATACATTGTTCAAGGTCTAAACAGTCCTTGGCCTAAATTCATTGAAGGATTTCCAGATCTTAACAAACTCTCTGATCAATCAGGGCTGAGTCGAAGGCCTCACAATAAAAGTTCTACCCACATTTGTTTTGAGCTAAGCTGTCTTCATCTTTGGGCCTATTTGTTGCATCATATAAGGGAGATGATAATCTTAAATCTACATTGTTCTGAAAATTCTAGTTTACTGTGTTATTCCTTAAATTGGAAGGCCTCATTTTTGCTTCAGGTGGCTGTGACTAAGGCCACACAATCTACTGAGTTACAGCCAATGGCTAGAAACCACATGAATCCTGGAGTTCTCATTCAGGCTGAACTATTGTAATGACCTCATTTGAACCACTTGACCTCCTCCTATAGTCAAATAATCAGGGAAAGGAGATTAAAAAAATATAGGACTGCACTGAGAGTTGGATGCTGCCCCGTAGGTTGGCTGGTACATAAGTGAACAAAAAACATTTTTGTGGTACAGCTTAGAATGTCTCCTGATGTTCTGGAGCCTGACGCCCCATTGACTTCCGTGCCCCGTGATTCCATTCTCTGCTGTGGAGTTACCCCAGAGTTACACTGGCTAAGTGACAGAGGAACCAACCTCTATATTTTTAATAAAATATTTATAAGATACTTATAAATACTTTCTCCCTCCCAACTTTAAAAACAGCTTGTAACAGAACATCATTTTAAGTTCAGAGCTTTTAGTCTGTGGCCAGTATAAATCATAGCAGCAACCAGTATAAATAGCATGTTACCAGTACAAATCATGCACCAGCAATGTGATGTGGTGACTTTCCAATACCAAATTGTGTCCTCAATTTCAGTAATATAAAGCTGGAGCAACTTCAGTGGAGTTTTTCTAGATGTACATTTGTTTAAGTGAGAGCAAAATTCTGCCCTTAATCTCTCGCTATAAACCATATATATCTT
The DNA here is from genome assembly GCA_032164245.1 of Sternotherus odoratus. NCBI lineage: Eukaryota > Metazoa > Chordata > Testudines > Kinosternidae > Sternotherus > Sternotherus odoratus. Next base: position 281,668,484 of record JAVMKO010000001.1, on the reverse strand, counting down.
ATATATTTTAAAGCATATAATGTTTTATTAAGTAATCTGATGAGTTCTCTCTTTAAATTTGCTTTCCAATGCATTAGAAAGGTCAAAATGCACATTCACAGTAGCAATAAAGTGACAAGAATTTACAACGTGATCGGTACTATCAGAGGAGCAACAGAACCAGGTAAAGCCATTTGTCTTATACATTGTCTTGGGATGCAGTGAACTGCAGATACACCTAATTAAGCATAGTAATGAAAAGAGAGGACGTGAAAGAGGGTTTTTTCCATATTCTGGTTGGTGAGCACGTCTGTTTGTACACATTGGTGATTTCCTGCAGCAACACTCATACAGTTTAGATTATGTCAGCACTTTCACTATAAAAACTGGTTTTCCAAGGGGAACATAACCTAGGCATAAACATTTGCATCCAGGCAAGTAATATTGCAAGTACATTCTCTAATGGATTTTTTTAATGAGAAACCTGTGGGAATTTAATAATAAATAGAAGTTTAGATCTTTACAAGTTTGAAAAGACCTTCATGTTCTTGCCAATATAATTGCTTTACCCCTTTAACGGGTTATGAGTACTATATTATAGCATCTTTTGTCCAATGTGGTCTGAAAGCCCCTAATCTGATTTTTAAATATTTATACGGTGGTAAGATCACTTCATCCGCAACCACAATACAGCCATTTCTGGGCTGAATCACAATGGTAATAGAATAAATCCTACTGTCTTGCTTGATGTTTTCTTTGATGCCATCTCATGTCAACTACATCTTCCATTGTGACTTGGTTAACCCTCATTGTAATGGTAACAGAGTCCTGTGGCACTTAAAGACTAACTAAAGTATTGAAGCATAAGCTTTCGTGGGCTAATACCCACTGCTTGCATCCGACGAAGAGGGTATTAGCCCACGAAAGCTTATGTTTCAATACTTTAGTTAGTCTTTAAGGTGCCACAGGACTCTTTGTTACCTCTGCTATTCCAGACTAACACGGCTACCTCTCTGATTCTTGACCTCATTGTAATGTATCTTTCACCTAGGGCAAGAAAATACTACTTCAGTGTCTTTAAAACTTGTTGAGTTAAGAACATTCATGATGTAAAAATGTAACTACTTGGCCACCTTTGACCATCAAATAATAACGCCCACACAATAATAAGGTCTGTTTGTCATAGCAAAAAAATTTTTAAAGAGGGATTTGAAATAATAATGAGGATAAATAGAAGTCCAGAAGATTATTGGCGTTGATAAAGGTTTTTAATGTGTGCAGCTTTATTTTGGATTTGGTGGTTGGTACAGGTTTTTTTTGCTTGTTCATGTGACTTGATTAACATCAGGCAAAGACACAGCATAGAAAATCAAAAACCCAAATGATGAATATTTTGGAAAATGATGCATGTCAGAAAAAAGAGGTTAATAATTGCAACAACTTAAAAAATATATACTGCAGTTGGAACTAATTATTGTTATGGTGTCTGTTCATAAACATCTTTTGGGGTTAAAGTGCTAGTAAGCTTTGAACTTCTATATATGCTAATATAAATAAGCCACAAACCAGCTGCAATAAACTTTCCTGTCATTTTTTTTCTAAAGAAATTTACAGTGTCTCCTGCCATTCTGCCACATGTGAAGTAAACTGTTAAAGTGATGTATTCGTTGCCTGCAAACCTACATAGAATACATAGCTACTCGTCATTGACACTATTCTACATGAAAGAGAGCCTCAAAACAAACCCCTCTCATTAATTTATCCAGACAGATACGTCATCCTGGGAGGCCACCGTGACTCCTGGGTCTTTGGTGGAATTGATCCTCAGAGCGGGGCTGCTGTGGTTCATGAGATTGTGAGAAGTTATGGGAAATTGAAGAAGGAAGGTATGTGATTAAAGAATAAAGCAAACAGAACCATTTACAGATTTTTCTTAAACTAAGGTCAAATTTCTGCTCTCAGTTGATTTAAGTTAAGTACAAGCTTAAGTGCTCTGCTAAATCAAAGCTTTAGTCCCTCATATTTGGAATTTGCTGTCAACTCTTCAGTTATCTATTATAGATAGTTCAAAATCTCTATAATTATGGTATCCAAAGGTGTGATCCATGAAGAGATATAGGCACCTAAGTCTCATTTTTAGGCACCATTGCAATCCATAAAACTGCGGCTCAGCTTCCGCCTAACCCTGTAGGTGCCTAAATTCGCTCAGGGCCTACGTTTTTGCTTATGAGCATGCACACTGCAGCCTCATTTTAGGTGCCCGAATCTCTATCTCCCACCTAAGTCCCAGAGCAATTCACAGACCAGGAATGTTGGGCATTCAGCAACCTAAGTTGTAAGCAGGTTTCTGAGCCAATAGACATGCTCTACGTTGCAATGCCTAAGTCCCTTTGTGGATCTTGGACTACATGCCTCTATCATTCATAATTTGGTAAATATGCTTTGGTGAGCAATTAAAGTATCTAATTATAGAAATTACAGATGTCTTGTATAGCAGTTTTCATCTTTACAGTGCTTTGAAGCTGCTAATCACTGTTATCTTAACTATAATTAGTTAATCAAATTATTGATGTTATGATATCCTTGGTTTCCAAGATGGTGATGGTATGGGAAGTTTCATCTGGGGAAGAAAATCAGTCAGCATGTGAAAGATGGGGAAGTAAATATGACTCATGATAACTGGTTAAAATTCTATGGTCTGTGATGCACAAGAGGTCAGACTCGATCATATAGTAGTACCATCTGGCCTTAAAAACCTATGGAACTATTCCATAAGAGAGTAAGAGAGAATTTGAGAAGACAACATTTATAGCTTCCAAATCAGTTAAGTCTATATTAGTGTTAAACCAGTGTGACTGGGACCCAGAATATGTACAGGATACACAGTGCAAAATTAAATGGGAGGATAAGCTTAAAAATACAAGGTTCCTACTTATACTCAAGGTTGATGAGGAACATCAACACCATTAAAAGCCAGCTGCCAGAACAAATGGAGTCTCCTTTTATTGAGTCTAAAATCCTGGAGACAGAGGTCCTGACATAACTGGAACACTGTGCTACAGTAGCTTTCTTTGCCCAACCAGGCATTTAAAACATGTTAGAGGTTAATTCACTGCCTAGTTACTGAACATAATAGGAAACAATGTTTAATGAAGCCAACCAGGAACAGAAGTAATAGCAGTGGCATGAATAAAGTAGAAACAGATGAAAAACACATTGCAATATACCCCACTCCAGATTACCATGGCTTCAAGTCACATGCAAAGCTTTAGAGGTGGATCTATCAAAACCACACAGGGGATTCCTCGATATTTGAGAGTTGATGTTTGGGAAGAGGGTCAGGGAAAACCTCTCTGGCGCTAGACATAGAACAAGTACTAAGATATATGTTTAAATGAAATAGGACAGTAATTTAATATCTGTATTGAATGGAGCTGGTTGTAAAAAATCAAAACACTTTTTTGCAAAAGTTCTTCCCCGGTTATTTGCCAAAATGTTGAATTTAGGAAAATGTCAATCATCTCAGGAACTGAGCAAAGACAAAGGCCTTATCAGGCATAATACTGCAAACTATGAGCAAAATTACAAAAGATTTTCGGGTAGATTCCCCAAATGTGCCTTTTGCACCACACATCTTTTTTTGCAGCTGAGACCCAAACTGTTGTTACTCATGGTATGATTTATTTTCAGTGTGAAAATCTTAAATCTTGTTTTATTATAGGATGGAGGCCCAGAAGAACAATGATATTTGCAAGCTGGGATGCAGAGGAATTTGGCTTACTAGGATCCACAGAGTGGGCTGAGGTAAATCAAGAATAAGTGATCTAAGAGAGTTCTGCAGAGTGGTAGATCTTTCCCCCACTTTTTGGAACCTGCTCCAATGAAACATGTTCAACCACATGAGAAAATGTCCCAGGTTGTATTGCTAAATACCAAAAACCAGTCCTGTAACATTCAAGTAATAACTAGGGTTGTACCAAATTCATGGGCCATTTTGGTCAATTTCATGGTCATAGGATTTTAAAAATCGTCAATTTCATGATTTCAGCTATTTAAATCTGAAATTTCGTGGTGTTGTAATTGTAGGGGTCCTGACCCAAAAAGGAGTTGTGGGGTGGTCACAAGGTTATTACAGAGGGGGGTTGTGGTACTGCTACCCGTACTTCTGTGCGGTTGTTGGCAGCGGTGCTGCCTTCAGATTTGAGTAGCTGGAGAGTGGCGGCTGCTGGCCTGGAGCCCAGATCTGAAGGCAGAGCTGCCGCCAGCAGCAGTGCAGAATTAAGGGTGGCATTGTATGGTATTGCCACCCTTACTTCTGTGTTGCTGCTGGTGGGGCACTGCCTTCAGAGCTGGGCTCCCAGCCAGCAGCTGCTTCTCTCCAGCTGCCCAGCTCTGAAGTCAATACAGAAGTAAGGGTGGCAATGCCATGATCCACCTGAAATAACCTTGTGACCCCTCTGCATCTCTTTTGGATCAGGACTCCCAATTTGAGAAATGCTAGTCTCCCCTGTGAACTCTGTATAGTATAGGGTAAAAGCACACAAATACCAGATTTCGCAGGGTGGATGTGGGGGAATCAGATTTCATGGTTCAGAACACTTTTCTCATGGCCATAAATTTGATAGGGCCCTAGGACCCTTCCCCAGGAATACAGAAACCTCAGTGTGAATTTCCTCTGAAGAGGCCACATGTGCTACCTACAGTGTGACCAAAGTAACAATGCTACATCACAAAACAAAGTACTTCTGAGACTATACCAACCTATACTTGCAGGAGTGACCCTGCCAATTGGAGATATTGGGCTTGATTCTCCTCTCAAACCAATTCTAAATAGGTTTCATTCCATTAACTTCCATGCAGCTGCTTGAAATTTACAATGAAGTAAACGAGATCAGAATCAGGTCTGTTGTTTTGCTTGATGCCCTATTAAGAGTGACTTCTGCCCTCGGTACTTTCTGATTCATATTGAGATTGTGAATATGCAGTGTCATAAATCCATCTGCATTAATACTATTCAGAATCAAGGGTACCATGTCTCTGTAAAACCACTTAGAGGAAAACACTAGTTCATTGACTTTAAAAGCTCCCACAAGATCAAGCTAAAGGCTATTCTAACTCAAATCATTCCAAAGAAGGTCCAAAAATCTTGCATTGAGGCTCTCTTTCAACATGTGAAGTATGACTAGCTTGCTGTATCCACAATTTTCCTTACTGCAAATCTTCTTGTTTTCTCTTGGATGACATGGTAATTTAAAGTCACAAAAGTTCACAAAATAATGAATGATATAGAAAAGGGAGATTGGGAACTTCTGTTCTCCCTGTGTCATAACACAAGAACAAGGGGATATTCAATGAAATTGAAAGGAGGGAAATTCAAAACTGATGGAATGACTTTTTTTCATATAGCACACAGCCTATGGAACTCATTCCAACATGAAACTGTTGAATCCAGATGTTTTAGCAGATTCGGATGCAGAGCTATAGTAGTAAATATTAAAGCAGCAAGAATTTTGGAAGGCATATAAATACTTGCAAGATTTATGGCATAAGCAAACCTCTGACTAATAGGATTAGGAGGATATTACCCATGGTGACAGGTTATCCCATAACTGTGTATTGCAGTGTTTCTTGCACTTTCCCTGAAGCAACTGTTAATGGCCAGTGTAGATAATGAGATATTGAACTAGATTGTTTGATCCAATATAGCCATTTGTATGTTCCTAACCATAAAGAAGGCATGAGGTACCACCTATAGTAGTTCAGAGAATCTGCTGCATTTAACAAAACCAAACCTTGTGTTTGGTTAGAATGGGCCCCAAATCTCACTTTTAAATACTTATCCAAAAACTCTTGTATGCAGTTCACCTTGCTCTGAAAGGAACTGATTCGTGTGTCAGTAGGTCCACATGCTTTGGGAGTCATGACTGATGTGTGGGCCCAAAAGTACCAGATGGGCTGGATTGTGGTTGTCTGGAAAGATGCAAGATTCTAGTTAAAATTTACAGTGTTATTTTAAGGGTAAAAGTTAATCAACTTGTTTTTTCCCCCCACCACAGGAAAATGCCAAACTATTACAAGCACGTGGTGTGGCCTATATCAATGCTGATTCCTCAGTTGAAGGTGTATACTTGTGTTTCTATGGCAGTGGCAGGTGGGAGGTAGATTACATTGACACAACTGCACTTGAGGCTCAGTGCTGGCTTTGCGATGAGCCCTGAGAAAAGTGCATTGTTGTGTTGGCCCATCTCGGGAGCATCTCGGGAGGGAGATGGTGACCCAGAGTTACAATTACCCTCCTGCTTCAGGGAGGGAGTATACTATGATGGGTATATAACTACACTATCTGAGACATGGTGTTGGGAGGAGGAAGGGGAGATGGGTAGAACTGAGGACTTCCCACTATCCACCCCTCCCAGTAGCTCTTTAGAGTCAGCTTCTCCTCCCTTGTGGCTATCCATGATATGGGTAGCCAGCACAAGGGCATAAGGCAGGACCCCTGAGCTGTTGTGCTAGCTGAAGCACAATTCAGCCCAAATCCTAAGCCAGTGTGAATGCACTGAGCACCCTGCAGCTGGGGACCTTATTTACTTTGAAGATCCTGTTTTTTCCTCCCGGTGTCTCCTCGTATTACAGACATGCTGCCTCTCTCCACAAAGACACAGAACAGACTTGGTTTTCTGTTGTAAACGCTGACCTTGTCTTTCAGGAAACTACACTCTGAGAATTGATTGTACTCCGTTGATGTACAGCCTCATATACAGCTTGACCAAAGAGGTAAAGATACACTAAAATATCAACTAAGGTAGCAACAGGAACTACCCATAGCAGCTGGTTATTGTACTGGATGTGAAATTGTTCTTATTACTAAGAGACTTAAGCCAAAATTCTGCAAGGTTATCAGAGTTTCTGTTGATTGTAGTAAAATCTGTCATGGTCATCATCAGATAGTTAGGCCTCAGTGGTAAAATTTTCCATTCTCATTTCCTTCAATGCCACCACATATGTGGTTGACCACATGTAATGAGAGTAGAATTTGGCCATAAAGAGTTCAGTTTAATAATGTCACCCATTGACATTTCTTATATATGGCACTATGGAGGGGTCAATAGTGACCCCATAGTTAATGTTATGTTGAGTTTTTCCCTTAAAACATGTGTGAGGAAGCAGAGAAACTGGTATTCAGTGCAGCAGGGGTTAAATAAAACCTTTGCTGCAGCTAGCCCCACCCCACTAGACCTATAGCCAATGCATCCCTAGACGGGGGAGAAAAGAAGAGAGCCTGGCTCAATGGGGAGATGACTGGCTAGGAGGCCCAAAGGGATGGATCAGTGACCTGCCAGCCAGCGCAGCCTCTTGCGCCAAGTAAGGACTCCCCTGCCAAGCCCCAGCACACAGGGCAACTGGACTAGTGGGGCCACACCCCAAACTGAAGAGACTTATAGGAAGTAGCCCAGGGAAGTGGGTCTTGACTCCCTGCGGGGAAGACCCCATCTCCCCTGTTTAGGGGTTGATCTGCACAGGGCCCTGGGCTGGGACCTGGTAGAGAGGGAGGGTCTAGGCCCCCCTGCCTCCCAGCCTTACAGACTGAAAGGCCAGCAGTCTAGTCACTAGGATGCCTGGAAGACACTATCACAATGTGATTCAAGTTCCATGGTTTACTGGTTGAATGCAGCTTGAGTGTGATTGGTGAGGAATTGGGTGTGTACTCTTTGCATGGTCATTTGTTGAAAGCGAAAGGGAATTTGTTGTGGAGGTGGGTGTGTTTGATGGTTACAGGCTTTGGCAGGTAACGCCTTTGAACTGATCTTGGTGTGGATGTTAGAGTTGGCTGAACTGGAGATTTCCTTGATTTTTAGTGACTGTATTAAACAAAAGTGCACGTGTGCAACCTTAATTCCAATGTTATTGGAAGAGTTTCAATCTGTAGATCATGACTTATCTAGTTATAAGAATGATTTACAGCAGTAACAGCTAATGTGAACAGGTTTTCCCTTTTGTAAAGTAATTCTGCTTAACTTCAAATTTCAGTGACATGCTACAGTATAATGACATTTTAGTTTCTAATGAGTAAATCATTATATATTTGATCATTTTGACCTTTGATCAATATATATACTAAACAGTCCCCTCTTTCCTCCTCCCCCACAAATAGCCATGCCAGATAAGTTGCAGCAATTCTTTTTTACAGCCATGCCTGCTGTGAAATCTGTCTATTTTGTACTTTTCCTAAGCATTAAGACTTTTCCAGGCATTCACAACATGCCAGCCCGCGTGGCAGTGTGACAGATATGGCCAACATTAAAGCCAAACGTTGAAAACAAGACTTACAAGGTTGAAAAAATTGTGTTGAGACAACTGAGAGGGGACATAATAGTTTTCAAGTACATAAAAGATTGTTACGAGAAGGAGAGTCTGAGGATAGGACAAGAAGCAATGAGTTTAAATTGCCACTAAGGAGGTTTAGGGTGGACAGTCAAAAAAAAAATTCTAACTTTCAAGGTAGTTAAGTACTGGAACAAATTGCTTACGGAAGCTATGGAATTTTTTGAAGACAGTTTAAACAAACTCCTGTCAGGAATGGTATAGTTATTATGTGGTCCTGTCTTGAGTGCAAGGGACTGGACTAGATGACCTATTGAGGTCCCTTCCAGTCCTACACTTCTATGATTCTGACATGTCCAGTTTTAATTTCACCTAGCATATATTCATAGAGCCAGGCTGTGATCCTCTTATTCTGTCCCAGATTGAGGTGTCAGTAGAGGAGGTTTTAGAACAAATTGATAAATTAAAGATTAATAACTCATCAGGATCAAGTGTAGTCTCCCAAGAGTTCTGAAGAAATTCAGATATAAAATTTCATAACTACGAACTGTGGTATGTAACCTATCACTTAAATCAGCCTCTGTACTGGATGACTGTTAGCTAATGTAACACCAATTTCTTTAAAAGGCTCCAGAGGCAATCCTGGCATTTACAGGCTGGTAATCCTAACTTCAGTACCAGGAAAATTGGTTGAAGCTATAATTAAGAACAGAATTATTAGAAAGATAGATAAACAAAATATGTTGGGGAAAATTCAACATGACTTTTTAGAGAAATCCTGCCTCACCAATCTATTAGAATTTTTTGAGTGTGTCAACAAGTATGTTGACAGGGGTGATCCAGTGGATATAGTTTATTTGAATTTTCAGAAACCTTTTGATAAGGTACCTCATCAAAGGCTCTTAAGCAAATTCAGCAGTCATTGGGATAAAAGGGAAGGTCTTCTCATGGATGAGTAACTGGTTAAAAGATAGGAAACAAAAGGGTAGGAGTAAATTGTCAATTTTCACAATGGAGAGACATAAATAATGCCTCCACCCCCAAAGATCTGTATTGGAACCAGTGCTGTACAACATATTCATAAATGATCTGGAAAAGAGGGTGAACAGTGTGTGTGTGGGGGGGGGGGGGAGAGTTTGCAGATGATACAATGTACTCAAGATAGTTAAGTCAAAAGCTGACTGCAAAGAGTCATAAAGAAGTCTCACTAAATTGGGTGAAGGAGCAACAAAATGGCAGATAAAATCCAATGTTGATAAGTGCACATGGGGAAAATAATCCCAGCTATACAGAAACAGAAAATATCATCAGAAAACAGAAAATATCATAATATCAAAATAACATAATGGGGAAAATAATCATATCATAATGGGGAAAATATCATAATATCATAATCATATCATAATGGGGAAAATATCATAATGGGGAAAATAATCCCAACTATACAGAAACAGAAAATATCAGAAAACAGAAAATATCATAATATCAAAATATCATAATGCCACTATATTAGTCAATGGTATACCCACACCTTGAATAGCAGTTCTGTTGTCACACCTCAAAAAAGATATAGTGGAATTGGAAAGATATAGAGAAAGACAACAGAAATGATCAAGGGTATGGAATAATTTCTGTATGTGGAGAGATTAAAAAGACTGGCACTATTCATGTTGCAAAAGAGACAACTAAGGGGGGATATGATAGAGGTCTATAAAATCATGAAAATTAATAGGGAAGTGTTATTTATCCTTTCACATAACACAAGAAGCAGGGGTCACCCAATGAAATTAATAGACAGCAGGCTTAAAAAAACATTGTACATCACAGAGGCATCCTGTAGAATTTATTGCCTAGGGATATTGTGAAGGCCAAAAATATAACTGGGTTCAAAGGAGAATTAGGCAAGTTCATGGAGGATGGGCCCATCAGTGGCTATTAACCAAGATGGTCAAGGACGAAACCCCATTCTCCAGGTGTCCTTAAATCTCTTACTGACAAGCTGGGACTGGACAACAGGAGATGGATCACTCAACTCAAAATTGCTCTGTTCATTTCCTCTGAAGCATCTGTCACTAGCCACTGTCAGAATGTAGGATACTAGACTAGATGGATCCTTGGTCTGACGCAGTATGGTTGTTCTTACGTTTATGTTCTTCCATTTAAATTTGTACAAAAATAAGAACGATGACTTTATTCCCTAAGTATTCCCAATGACTTGTGCTGTAAGGTGCTACTCATCCCAAGTTAGGATACCTATCTTCCCTCATGGTGGCACAGTCTCTGGACAGTCCCTGACCCCAGCTAGGCCTCTCTTACAGAGTGGGAGCATGAAATCTGCTCTCCCTCCCATCCAGTTCCCAACTAGGTTGGGTTCTCCCTTTTTAGCCTCTCCCTACAAGGTGTAGCAGGGCAGAGCTGACTGAGCCCACAGCAGCTCATTAACCCTTTCCAGGCCAGTGTGGGGTTTGTATGTGTCATCACACAAATCAACATAGTCATTGCTCACAACTGAAACATAGTGGCCCAAATTTTCAAAAGACCCTGCTTACACTGGGTGCCACAGTTTTAGGGTGCTCAACTTGAGGTAGTTCTGGTCTAAATGTCATTGATGTGGATCACCCACAGCTTTCACTAAAGCCAGTGGAAACTGTATGCATTCAGCGCCTCTACAAATCAGCCAGAACACTTTTGAAACTGTTAACCCAATTACCTAACAATAACCATGATTCCATAACCCGTACTCAAACTGAGTGCTACTAGCAAAGTGCACAGGATTATGCCTAGTGATACCACAACCCATTGGTTGCTAATGTCTGAGCAATACTAGATTTACAACACCCCTATCCTGGGCCAATACATGGCAAAATGTTTTCACAACATTACTTCATGAAGGATCTTGATCTTAACCTAAAGAGGCAAATGCAAATACCTTTTCTGTGCTGGGTTGTTATTGTTGAGTAATCCCTTAAACAAAGAAATAACAACATAGCAATCTTTCAGAAAAAAATATACCTATAGCTGTTGAAATTGCAAAGTAAATCAGAGGACACACTAAAAATAGAGGCATGACATGAGCTTAATAATTATTAATATTTATGTGTATCTGTAGCACCTTTCATCTGAGCACCACAAAGCACAACACAAACAATAATTAAGGCCAGGTCTACACTGGGTGGGGGGAGTCCAACCTAAGATACGCACTTCAGCAATGCGAATAGCGTAGCTGAAGTCAATGTATCTTAGGTCAACTTACCTGGGTGTCCTCACGGCAGCGAGTCGACCACTGCCGCTCCCTGATCGACTCTGCTTCTGCCTCTCATGGCGGTGGAGTTCTGGAATCAACAGGGAGAGTGCTCGGGGATCGATTTATTGCATCTGCACACAATGCAATAAAATCGGTCCCCTATGGATCAATCACTACCCACTGATCCGGCGGCCTAAGACTCACTGCACTGTTGTGAGATAGGTAACTATCATTATGCCCTTTTTTCAAATTAGTAGAAAGTAGAACAGAAAGGCTGAGTGAATTGCCCATGGTACCTGAGTCAGTGGCTTAGTCATTGTTCTAACTAATCGACTTTGTCATATCTGGTTGTAAATTTGTTGCTTAATAACACTTAAAATTGTATCACTGTCTTTTTTTTAACATGTATTTCTCTAGATACCAAGCCCAGATGAGGGGTTTAAAGGCAAATCACTTTATGACAGCTGGTATGAAAAAAACCCATCAACAGAATATAAAGATGTCCCCAGGTAAGTGACAAAGGATATGTGCAGAAGTTACTGCAGGTTGCAAAATAGGTTGTTTCCCCCCCTATTTTTAGCCACATGAAAAGCTGAACTCTTAAAAGAACTAGTGGGGCAATGGTGTAATTTTCAAAGATTCATGAACTTGCAACAATTTACACCAGCTGTGAATCTGTCCCCGTACTCAGAATTGGATGAATTACATATGTCAGAGTAAATTGTCAGTATAGCAGGCTTTATCCATACAGTTCCTCATAGGTTCCAGGATGTGTCTAACTCCCTAGGAAACCACAGCTAAAATGGGATTATCTGCTTCCAAAACATTTGTGGGTATGGTGTCAATTACAACAGAGCCCATCTGGGGTTGAAGTCAGACCTAAGTGTCATTGTTCTATGGTTAGAAGTGGGAAGCAGCGTTTTATTGTCATTTTAGCCCTGTTTCCAAGAAAGCATAACTAGCGTGTGAAAAGAAACAGTGACCCTTAATGCTATAGGTTTAGCAGCCCTTGGAGTCTGCATTTTATTCAGTGCCTGGAGGAAGTAAAACTAGCCTGAATTTTTTGGAGCTGGTGTTTTGCTTTGTATGGTTTTTGTCAGTCTGGTCACATCAACAATTTTTCATCTTTCTCACTTCATCATTCCTTTGTGCCTCTCTGAAAGGCAAAGCTCGAGCCATCTAGCTCCCCATAATCTTCTCAGTAAAGGTCTCTGTAGCTAGCTGGGTAGGGATAGAAATATTTTCTCAAGTGGAAAAAGCAGAAATTAGAGGGAGATGGATTGGTCCAAGACAGCGTCATCCCCTAACCCTTACTGCCAACTGTATGGCTTAGAATCTGTAGCCTAAAGAAGAGGTTTTGGGTGAGAAAGGGTCAGGGCTGTTTTTTGTAGCGCTATCCCCCTTCAGACCTACAGGGATTGCACCTCATGACATACAGTATTGATCTTGTTAAGTCGGGACTCGTGACTAGGAGGTGATGGATGAATTCCCCTAGATGAATTCTCAGCATCTCTTGTGTAGATTCCTGCTCTGTCCTGTTGTATTCCCCTCAGATGAGAGGCAGGGATTGGCCAAGGTTCAGTAGAGACTCCATGTCAGAGAGGCTCCTATGTGAGCAAGAGTATGGAAGTGGATTTGGAGCCAAATTCTTCCCTGCACTAACTCCACTGAGTTCCATGTGATGAGTCTGGCCCCCTGTGAACAGCAGAGTTGCTGGGAGATGCGCGTGGTAGGTGATAGACGACTCAGGAATGACATAGATTATGTTAAGGAGATGTTTGGGGAAAGAGTGTGGTGGGGAATGCCCTGGAATGGGGTGGAAGGGATGAAATAGGTGAGAGACGGGAATGGGAAGTTTATTAATATAGTGCTTTGAAACATACTAAAAATTGTACTTAGATACTTTACTCAAGATCTGTTCCCTTTTCTTATCAAAAGAATAAATAAGCTGGGTTCTGGCAATGACTTTGAAGTCTTTTTTCAGCGGCTTGGCATTGCTTCAGGCAGAGCACGTTACAGCAAAAACTGGGTAAGTCTGTCTTCACAGCATCTCATCCCTGCCCCTCATAACCCACTGAATACCATCAGCTGTGATTCAACAATTGTAAGCTTTTGGGGGTTGGGGCTGCCTTTTTGTTCTCCGTGCAGAGCCTAGCACAGTGGAATCCTGCTCCAGGACTGGGGCACTTGGCTGTTACTGCAATAATTCATACGTAGTGATAATAATAGCTGTGAACTTAGCATGAACCAACCAAATCATAAAAGCGTTTAGTTCAAAGTAAATGACAGGGTAGTGGCACAGATTTGCTTATGACCAGTTGCTCTAAGAAAGCTTTGAATGCTGAAATGATTTTTTTTTTTACAACCATGACTGCTTGGATTCTTTCTGTATCCACATTGAGAGACATACGCAATGACAATAATATAACAAGTCACAGTCTATTAAGCAAGATCTGCCCCTATGAAGAGGAGTATTGAAAATATGAACAAAGAGAATTGCTGTGACCCAGGCACACAAGAGGGAATGTTTTGCAGGATAGTCGAGCTGTCCAAACCGGCATTATAAATAACACATTTTTTAATGTCCACTGCATGCATCCGACGAAGTAGGTATTAGCCCACAAAAGCTTATGCTTCAACACTTTAGTTAGTCTTTAAGGTGCCACAGGACTCTGTCACTTCTGCAATTCCAGACTAACACAGCTACCTCTCTGATTCTTGACATTTTTTAATTCATTTCTTTTTCAGGGAGTGGAAAAATACAGTAGCTACCCAGTTTACCATAGTGTCTATGAGACCTATGAGATCATGGAGAGATTTTATGATCCGACTTTTAAGAATCACCTGACAGTGGCACAGGTACGAGGAGGGCTGGTGTTTGAGCTGGCCGACTCTGTGCTCCTTCCCTTTGACTGCAGAGATTACGCAGAGGCTTTAAGGAACTATGCTCAAGTCATCTATAATTTGTCAAAGAATCATCAAATGGAACTGACGACGTACAGTGTGTCATTTGGTATGTACCACCCTCCACTCTTCCTCTTATTGTTGTTCATTATTTGTATCGTGATATCATGGAGGATCCACAGTCATGAACGGAGGCCCCACTGTGCTAGGTGCTGTACAAACAGAACAAAACTTGTCCCTGTCCCCCAAGAAGATTACGATCTAATTAAAATAATGATTTTATTTCAGGTTGTTTTTTTTTAAAGAAACCACTAGACCCTTGAATATCAGTTAAAATAAATCTCTTATCATAGAATCTCAGAGTTGGAAGGGACCTCAGGAGATCATCTAGTCCAACCCCTTTGCTCAAAGCAGGACCAATCCCTATTTTTGCCCCATATCCCTAAATGGCCCCCTCAAAGATTGAATTTACAACCCTGGGTTTAGCAGGCCAATGCTCAAACCACTGAGCTATCCCTCACCCCCAGGAATTTGTATGATCCCTTATAATACAAAAGGCCCAGCCCTCATTGCAAAATGCAACCGTAGATCAGAGCAAATGAATAAACAAACCCCCATTCTCTCCAGATGTCCAGAGAAATAAATAGGCTTTGCATTGTGGCGCTGAAGGTCAACAATTATGCGCTAATCTCAACAAATCAAAGGGAATGAGTTGCCAACTCTTGTGATTTTTGTCATGGGTCTCATGATATATGGTGTTTTTCTCAAAGCTCGATTTTCTGTAGTGATAAGACAAGGGGGGAAATCTCAACTTTCATTTAAAACAAAAAGTAAATCTCTAGCCCTGGTGGTTGCCAAGGAAAACTTGAAAAAGCTATTTCTAAAAGCTCGAACACCAGAAAACAAAGTGATTACCAAATAGATTGCTTAAAAAACCCCACCCCTGATGATTGGTTTTAAAATCTCATGATTTTGGAGGCCGACTCAAGATTTTTGAACTCTTGGGGTTGGAAATACTGAGGGTCCCTCACAGGGAAAAAACCAGCAGCCTCTTCGGCTTAAACTGAGCACCATGCCCAAGGAATCTTAAATCCTGCCCTGCATTGCCCTTTGGCTATCTTCAGTGGAGTCAGGATTTCACCCTGCAGACTCACAGATTGGCATTTCTGTGGGATGGAAAAGGAGTCACCACCTGGGCAGGCAGTTTCCCTATGCCAATGCCCCTCCTGGCTGCAATGTTTGGAGATACAAATAGATGCTACCCAAGCTACAATGTGGCTCATAATCCACAAAGCCAACTGAGTGCAGGTAATAGGAGCTAGTGCAATGATTCGACTCTTGCTGGTAAAAATGCAAGGAATAGTATCGACATTGATAGGGTATGTCTTCTCTACCTGCCGGATCGGTGGGTAGCGATCGGTCTTCTGGCGATCGATTTCTCACGTCTTGTGAAAACGCGAGAAATTGATCGCTCGCCGCGCCCTTGTCGACTCCGGAACTCCAGCTTGCCGGGAGGCGCAAGCTGGAGTTGACGGGGGAGCGTGCCGCCAACCGCCGCCGCCATGGGGACGAGCGGTAAGTCGGCTGCAGATTCACGTAGCTGAAGTTGTGTATCTGCAGTCGGTCGATCTCCTCCCCCCCCCCCCCCCCTCGTAGTGGGGACCAGCCCATGGTGTCAAAATGATTCACCTATACAAGAAGGGAAATATGCTATACTGGCATGAGGCATCTTTATACTAGTATAACTGTGTCCACACTCGGACTGGTTCTGGTATAGTTATACGGTACAAAATCCGTGTGTGGACCAGTCATTTATTTATTTATTTTAAATAATTCTTCAAATAACCCAACACTTAAAATCAAAACCATACTAACCACCTCCCACATCTTCATACGAGCTCTGTCAGCGGGCATGTGTAATCTTGTGATAGGGCATTTCTGCTGTTTGAGTGTCTGAACTGTAAACACATGCTTCATTTTGCCCTTTGTGCTATGAGAATGAACATGATCATGGTGCTTCATTGGCAAAAGCTAAACAGAACTCAAGATTAAGTTCTTCCTTCCCCATTTCTGCAGATTCTCTCTTTTCTGCTGCAAAGAATTTTACAGAAGCTGCCATTGGCTTTCACAGGAGACTGCAGCAAGTAGACATCAATAAGTAAGCTCTACAGATTCCTTAGCCCTCAAAACAAATAATTAAATTCTTCAGGCCTAATGGGGCAGCCTTCACTCATGCTGTGAACATTTATATAAACTATCTCATTTACAAGTGCCCACTAATAGGAGTGAGGGTTGTACCAATTGGGTCCCTTTAAGGGTGTTAATTGGGTCACCATTAAAGCACAAATGTTTATCCAGTCTTCTGTTATACTTAGAAAGTAAGATGCTCATTTGCACTAATTTCTCTTTCTGCCACTCATGGTCTCTTTTTCTGATCCACAGCCAGAGTGGTGAAACGGGGCCTTCCTGCAAATGAGATGCAGATCCAGAATAGATAGCTGTTGGCTTTTTAATGGCGGACGTTGTGAATTTAAATAAATTAACAGTATTTGACTTATTTATAGGAATTCATGTGATGATCATCTCTTTAGTACCAGGACTAGCTCACAGTGCTAAAGATGCAACATTAACTCTCAAAGGCTGCTGATTTCAATGCAGCATGCTGATGACTGCCTGCTGAGGATCTGGTTCTAACATTAAAGCTGTGTAGCTGGTCAGCTGCTTCTTTTACATCCCATTTGCACATAAAAATGTTGCTGCTTTCTTAATTCTTTCCTTTCTTCGGGCTTGTCTTCACGAGGCTGCTCCGGGATCGATCTTCTGGTGATCGATTTATTGTTCTTGCTAAGAAGTGATAAATCGATAGCCCGCGGCTCCCCCGTCGACTCCGGAACTCCAGCTTGCCAGGAGGCGCAAGCTGGAGTCAACGGGGGAGCGCGCCGCCGCCTGCCGCCGCCGTGGGGACAAGCGGTAAGTCGGCAGCAGATACGCAAACTTCAGCTACGTGTAGCTGAAGTTTGCGTATCTGCTGTCGATCACCCCCCTAGTGAAGACAAGCCCTTACTTATTTTGATTTTTGCAGCACCTCTCCCTAACTGTAGGAACATGAATATCTGTTACTTATCAGTTACTTACACTTTAAGATTCACCATTTGTAAATGGCTGGATTGTTTTTGTTTAGTTGGTTGGTTAGGTTTTATTTTTTTCTGAGCCACTGAAATAGATCAGTAGAAACAAATGGACTCTAACTAAACTTTGTTTCAGCATTTTAAAAAAAGTGCTTGTTGTCTTTCTTAAGATCAGAACACTAATTATTAACCTTAATCATTCCATACGTTAAAGATGGAATTTCTGCTATGTGTTGTTGAAGGTTGCAACACTATATAAAATGGGATATCTCAGTTTAAGAGCAATTACATTAACAGAATTTGTGTTGAATTTAAGCAGTGACAAAATTCTGCTTTTTATACTGGTGTAAATTTGGAACTGACTACAGTGGAGTTACTCCAGATTTATACTAATGTAGCTGAGATTTTGCCCTAGTGATTCCACTGCAAAGCTCAGCAATGTGTCATGTTGCACACTGGTTTCCAGTCCCACTGGTAAATACATTATTTATTATTTGTTAAGCATCAGGACAGTGGTTGCTTCTGTACAAAACACATTGCTACACACAGTCTCTTCTCCAAGAAACTTACATTTAAACAAACACACAGAACAATTCAGGCAACACAATTCACAAACCAGCCCCCAGATTATTCTAACATTGCAAAGTTCTTTTTTTTAATTGAGATTTTTTAATATAAAAATATATGCACTTTTACTTAAGTTAGTTGACTTTGACAGGCTTCATGTCAGAAATTACGGTAGTATTAAAGAACTGTATGGAGAGGCAGAGGGAGTCTTGAACATGAGAGTGGGAGAGAGTTTCAGGTACAAGGGGCAGCTTGGGAGAAAGTATTTAATTATCCATTCCTTCTTACAGCACATTCCCTAGCACCTAAGAACAGTCTTACAGAACCTCCACATTATGTGCCAGATCCCCAGGGTACATCGACATAAGTGTGTTGACTTAACTGTGATTGGCTTCACAGGTGTTACACTCATTAAATTCTACACGCTGTGTTTAAATATGCATTGTAAATCTGAAGCTGTGAAAGTTTTAGTACAGGATGCACATGTTCAAAGTACTCTGAGGTTAAGACAGTCCTCTGTTGCTTTCTTTTCAGCCCAATCGCAGTAAGATCATTGAATGATCAGCTTATGTTTTTAGAAAGGGCTTTTATTGATCCTCTTGGTTTACCTGGAAGACCATTCTACAGGTAGGAAAACATTATCTACAACAAACTTTACTTGCTTTTTTGCCTAAGAATGAGCAAATGTCAACCATTTGTGATTTACAGGTATCGGTAGAGTGTGAACAAGAATGGAAAAGTATTATTTAGGATGGGAAAAGGATAAATAAGAATAATAGAATAAGAAGAATAAAAAGGGGAAAATGAGTCTGGATATTAGGATAAATTTCAGTGATGCTGTATGTGGGCCTGATCCAAAGGCCATTAAAGTTAATGGGAGTATTTTCACTACTTTCAGTGGGCTTTGGCTCAGGACATGAACATTTGATTCTGTTCCCATTAAAGTCCTATCCAAAACTTCAAAGCAGTGTAGAATCAAGCCCTAACATGCTTCTAAAAAAAAAAGTGGAGGATGACCTAACTAACACATGGAACAATTAACCTTAGGCTGATCATAGTGGTACAAAATATTGTGAAGAGCAGCACTGCATTAGTAGGAAAAGAGATTTGCTGGTCTCTAACATTTTAACTGAACCACTGAATCTTGTTTTGTGGGCAGACTAGTTGAATCTTCTATGTCCTTCTCCCAGCCCAGCATAATGCAGAACATTCATCTTTCCTGAAAAAAGCAGTCTAGCAAGAGAAAACAGACATTAAGATTTACAATCCTTGTATTTTTAACAACTCCTGAATAAATATCTGTCAAGGCCAGTTTACTGACGTTTTAAGCGTCAGCCTTCCTCACTCAAAGTACTCTTTGGCTTCCAGGAACTGCAGTTATTTGTTTTTTTTCTTTAATCAAAAACATCAGGAAAGAAAAAAACATTTATAATCTGTGTCTCCACTCCTCCAGACACTGGCAATCACATGGACTAATTTAGTGTGTTCAGAAGTGTGCTTAGAAGATATCTGGGGGGAGAAATTGGAATTTTAGTTTTTTGGTTTTTTGATTTATATAGTGTAGGCATCGTTGCTAAAAGAATCCTATTTATTTGCATTCCCAATATCAAGGATTTGCTTTGACAGCTGATATATTCATTGGATGAGGCTTTAATCAGAAAATAAACATTTGTTCTATTGTCATAATGTCATAATGTGCAGTATTTTTTTTCTCTTTCCCCACAGACACATTATTTTTGCTCCAAGCAGCCACAATAAGTATGCTGGAGAGTCATTCCCAGGGATCTACGATACTATGTTTGATATTGAAAACAAAGTGGATCAACGCAAAGCCTGGGAAGAAGTAAAGAGGCAGATCTCCATTGCAGCCTTCACTGTGCAGGCTGCAGCAGGGACTCTGAAGGACCTTCCATAAACATCGCAGCAGCATACTCCAAAGTGAAAAACTGCAGTTGACAGCTGTGAAGCCCTCAAAACAGAGCATTTACAGACATGAGTGGGATTATTTCAAAAACCTTGTTCTTTGCAAACAATACAGTTCAGTCAGTCTCCCCCACTCACTTCCATTACATTTAAAAATATTAATAAGGGATGATCCCTCTGAAACTCTGTTCGGAGAGAGTGGAGTTGAGATCATTGTTCAAGTGAGATAACATTCATTTCAAATAGCTACCTCATGTTTAAAAACAACACCCTCCCCCCACTTTCCCACACAAAAACCCTGATCTCCTTTCCACTTAACGTGTTAAATTGCATAAATCACAATTTTTGTACTCTCACCATTGTGGAATATAATTAATCTAATTGATTGGCCTGATTGTTTCGATGATTATCTTGTAGTTCTTTTATCAGTAAAACGGAACAGTCACCTTTATTTCCAACACTTTCTAACATATTAGTTAACTTTCTAGTATTTTTTACAGGGTTGTATACATATACTTTAGGTGATGCCCCTACAGCTCCCCTATTGTACAAGGAGTCACACAATGAGATGGGAATATCTCCTTAAAATGGTGTTACAGATGGTGTGGGGGAAAGGTAGTGATCACAACGAGTTCTGGGCTAAGCGCTCTGGTGACTCATCTATGTTACTTTTCTCTTAGCATCTGGAAGCCATTTAAAAACCAGATGAAACCAGAAATCTCCCAGTCACTATTAAACTATTCCTCTCCCTCCTTCATGTTTGCATTGTTCGCTTACATGGTTCGCTTACACATGAGCAACTTGCGGCCTGTCAGGGTAAGACCCTGGCGCTCCATGAGACAGTTTGTTTATACTGAGACAGTTTGTTACATGTCCTCAGGCACAGCCCAGTGGCCGTGGTTCGCCGTTCCCGTCCAATGGCAGCTGCAGGAAGTGGAGTGGGCCACAGGGATGTGCTGGCTGCTGCTTCCCACAGCTCCCATTAGCTGGGAACAGCAAACCACAGCCACTGGGAGCTGCAGGTGGCTGTGCCTGCAGACGGTCAATGTAAACAAACTGTCTCGTGGCCTGCCAGCGGATTACCCTGATGTGCCACAGGTTGCCACTGCCCTATAGTCATCATTTGGCCCAGCTGTGCATATTTAGCTCTTAATCTTTCCTCATAAATAAGTCCCTCAGGTACTGCAGCTAAAAAAATTAATGGAAGTGGTCTGGCACCTTACATCATCCAATTGGTTTTCAGATTTTTCTACATCTGATTTTAATCTAAAGCTGTGATTTACTGAGCATTCTTTTTCTCTATTCTGGATTTCCCCCAGCTCTCTCTAATGCTCTCAGCAGTGCTAGCACCAGAAAATAACACTTACTCCTTAATCTGCCTGATGTTCTTGAATAATTTTTTTTTAAATAAAGGGTCAGATTATTGCCAGTCCTGCCAAGTTTCCCAGGGAATTATGGGGGAGAGTATACTAAGCGCTGACCCACCTTTCTAAACCACTTCTTGCTTGCCTCACTGTACAAAGGGCAGATAACAACATCATAGTCCTTGCTTTCCAGAAGTGATAGATCCAGGCTAGCATGGGCAGTGGCCTTACTGGACACAAGGGCAGAGCCATGGCTTCTCTTCCCTTCACAGCCAGGTGGTGCTTAACTGTCTTAATCATCCTTTACATATGCTGTTGTGGTGGTGATGGGTGAGGCTTAGGAACAACCAGGAAATTGGAGGAATTAGGGGTGAGTGCACAGGGTAACTTTCTACAGTGTGCCTCCTTTTCCAGCACTACTGTGTAAATGGAAAAAAATAGGATAACATCTGACATTTATAAACCAAGCGAAAGTGCGGGAAGGCTCAATGTTTGACTTGAACCAGTTAATGAAACCATCTCGTTAGAGTAGGCTATGCCAGGGACGTAAATAATTAGTGAACACTTATCAAACCTTGTCTGTTAATATTTGTGAGTTTCTTTATATCAGTGGTAACATTTACAGTCGCTTGATTATAAAAACTTAAAGCCAACAAGGAGATTTATGACCCATGTGGGGATCCTGCTGAAACAGATTTTCCTGGCAATGGATGTGTGGACACAGAAATGCACCCACATGGATCCATTTGCAGAATGTAGGCCCAAGGGTGAAATTCGCCCTGGTACAGGGGTCCAGTGTGAGTCTTATGTACTAATTACCTTCCACTTAAACAACCTAGAGAGCTTTTGTTGGATTTCTGCACTGAGGTGAATTTCACTCTCAGACATTGTCAAGATCTATTTAGCAGAGTAACCGTTTTGGTTGTCATAGAACTTCATCTCAGATTGATTAACAAAGATGGACAGCTGAGTTAGATCGTAAATTAAGCCAATTTCTTAATCAGTAAAAGGGCTGCAAAACTTTAAATATAAAAGTTTGTCTATGGCCAGGATCCACAAAGGAATTTAGGTGTTGTGATGCTGAGTATTACACATTTGCTCTTCTCAAAGTCCCCAAAGACAAACTCACTACGCTTGTTAATCAAGGCATTGATCTGTATACCCACAGTTACCAGTAGATGATTTTAATTGTAGTTAGTGTTTAAAAGCACCTGCCAAAAGGTAGAAGGAAGCCAAGTATAAATGTAACCAGTTATGAGGAAACTTCATCAGTGCTTCCTTTGTTTTGAGCAATATTATTAAAGAATAAAAATGAGGAGTCCTTGTGGCACCTGTGAGACTAACTATTAAAGAATGTGATGACTTAGAAAAACAACCGTGTTTACTGAATGGATTCATTTACAAAATACGATCAACAAATGGGATGCTGTCAAGTGTTACCAAGAACTCCTGTCTCCCCAGAAGACTATCATTCATATGCACTGTCTTAAAGCAGTCAGGGAACACAACCATGCATGAGATCAATAAAATGACACAGGCCTCCAATATATAGCAGAAGAGAAATTATTTTTGTTTCTGAGAGGGGAGCAGCATATTTGTAGGGGAGAAAATATGAGAGGGAGAGAAATGAGGGCAAAGAATAAGAAAGACAGAGAGAGGAGGCGTGTGATGGGGAGGAACAACAACAGAGTGTGTGTGAAAGAGTGTGTGTGTTGGTGGAGGTGTTGTAGAAATGATCCACTGGGAAGAACAAAGACATATGCTTGTCGTGTGACTCTCCTTACACAGACATCCACCCCACCCTTTTATTCTAGACACGGGACAATACTTGAACATATTACTCTAATAAATGGCTAAAGTGCACGTGGTCTTCTCATGTCTGATCCACAGATAAGTCTACTATAGCTCTCAGTGATAGAGCTACTTTTACACTTGGAGGCCCTAGGTTTAGTTCCCCCTGTTGACCTTTAGTACTAGTACAGACCCATATACAGCAATAAAATCATATCATACTTTCTAAATGTTGCTACTCTCATTCTCATCCTTCTCTCCCACCCTGTTCATCATCACAGGCAGTATTATGTCTAACTTCATCTGTTAATGCCTAAAAGCAGAAATCTGTCAATTTGCTGTCTGTTAAATGCCACATATGCACCTGTGGTGCTAAATAAATGCTAATAATACACCATGTGTTCCCAGCTATCCTCTCTGTAGGTGGAATTCCATCTGGCATCTCAAATGAGCTATTGGAGTGGAAGGTTTCTCTGTTCTGAATTCTGGTGAGAACTTTACAAGCTGTCATCAAGTGGTTAACCACAAAACTGGACATGCTTCTCACTTGTCCAAGAAAACCAGGCACAATCTGACTAAGGAGCTAAAGCCATAGACGTGGGTGAGAGCAAAATCCCCAAGTGATAAAATTGTATTGTAATGAGTGTCTTCTGAAAAGCCACTCCCGAGGCCTTGGGAAGTGAGCTGAACATTAACCAGGTTGTTTTTGAACGTCTTTAGCTCAGCTGCCTGTGTTTGAGGAAGGAGTGATACGTGGAGCACAGCCATTTATTTTAGCATTCCTTGCTGGGCTCATCCTTTCTGTGTGAAAACAAGGAGGAGTTCTTGTGGCACTTTAAACACAAATAACATGTTTATTTGGACATAAGCTTTCCTAGGCTGAGGTCACATCCAGGGGTCCCCAGGAAGCTTTCACACCTACAACCTAACCTATAACCTTATCCTATAATTGGATCCAATGTGGGCAAGTCTTTGTGTCACTTGGCTTCAATGAGGCTCTGCATAGAAGTAGGAATCCACCTTCAGCACCAGGGTCCAATAAGCTTTAAAAGGAAAATGTGCAATTGATGAGCAACTTGTCCACTTTTATAGGTAAGATGTCTGAATTCCTGGTCCTGTCTCACAGCATGTTATACGTAGTACAAATCCACAGGAAGAAGTCCCTGGGAGATTTGGCTAAGTAAGAACTGCAAGATTTTGACCTTTGGAATCAGTCATATAAAGTATACAAGGCTGGGCAACAATTTTGCAACTTTGGGTTTCACGGTCAGCTTAATTGGGTTAGTATTGTAAATATTCCCAGAGACAAAAACTCGTATTCATCTATTCATTGTATTCATCTATCCAACTATTCACCACGAAGCCTGTTATCAACCTGGAGCCTATCAACCTGCTGACAAACAACAATAAAGAATCAGCAACAGACCAGTCCCTCATTCTTTTCCAGCCTTTTCTTCCCTTCCAACATATACTTCATCAATCCCTGTTGTAGCCCATTCGACCATAACAAATGGCAAAGAACATAGAGTAACTTTTACATAAAAGCAGGGGAGAGAAATTTCACAAATTGTCCTTCAGAACAACTGATTCTCCTTTGTGTCACTGGGTACATTTTAAATATAGATATTTTCTTGCTACTATGTTCTGGTCTGTGGGTGTAAAAGAAAAACACTTGTTTTATCCTAAATGTCCTTACAAGGATAAAGTTTTCCTGAAAGTCTTACCAGGGACCAGGGGCAGAGACTTAGGTTGGATCGCTGCTGCTGCCACTGACAACAGTGGGGCATCATTTAAATCTCACCGTGCCTCAGTTTCCCCACCTGTAAAATGGGGGCGATTACGGTGGGGAGCAGATTGAGGGTGTCGCATAAAAGGCGCCGCTAAACCTTACAATAGAAACAGCCCCCAGGCAAACACAAGAATTTCCCCCTAGTGCCTCCGTGGGCGGAGCGGCTGCTCCCTGCCGCTTGGCAAGGTCGGCTCCGGCCAGCGGGAACGAGGAGGGACCCGCGCTGCTCCCTGCCAAAGGGGAAGGGCCCGGCGGGCGGCGGCTCCCAGCGGGACCCCTCACACGTGGGCTCGGGCTGCGCTCAGCCAGGGCGCCGCTGCGGGGAGGAGGGAGACCTGGCGGTGGAGCCATGGGCGGGAAGCGGGGCGCGCTGCGCACCGGGCTGGGCTGCGCCCTGCTGCTGGCCCTCTTCGTGCTGGGCTTCCTGGGAGGTGAGTGCGGGGCGCCCCGCGCAGCCGGACAGGGCCCCTCCCGGCCGGGGAGACAGAGAGCGGGGGGGACCCCAGAGCTCAGCCAGGGATTGAACTGGGGGGGGGGGGTGGTACAGCCTGTTCACACACATCATCCCTCTCCCCCACAGCCTCTCCATACACACCCCACCTCACTGCTCCTTCTCCTCTCCTTCCCCAGCCCAGGACCTAGACTCCTTCTCCTCTCCCCCACAGCCTCTCCATACACATCCCTCTCCCCACCTCACCTCTCCTTCCCCAGCCCAGGACCTAGACTCCTTCTCCTCTCCCGCACAGCCTCTCCATACACACCCCTCTCCCCACCTCACCTCTCCTTCCCCAGCCCAGGACCTAGACTCCTTCTCCTCTCCCCCACAGCCTCTCCATACACATCCCTCTCCCCACCTCACCGCTCCTTCCCCAGCCCAGGACCTAGACTCCTTCTCCTCTCCCCCACAGCCTCTCCATACACATCCCTCTCCCCACCTCACTGCTCCTTCCCCACCCCAGGACCTAGACTCCTTCTCCTCTCCCCCACAGCCTCTCCATACACATCCCTCTCCCCACCTCACCTCTCCTTCCCCAGCCCAGGACCTAGACTCCTTCTCCTCTCCCGCACAGCCTCTCCATACCCACCCCTCTCCCCACCTCACCTCTCCTTCCCCAGCCCAGGACCTAGACTCCTTCTCCTCTCCCCCACAGCCTCTCCATACACATCCCTCTCCCCACCTCACCGCTCCTTCCCCAGCCCAGGACCTAGACTCCTTCTCCTCTCCCCCACAGCCTCTCCATACACACCCCACCTCACTGCTCCTTCTCCTCTCCTTCCCCAGCCCAGGACCTAGACTCCTTCTCCTCTCCCCCACAGCCTCTCCATACACACCCCACCTCACTGCTCCTTCTCCTCTCCTTCCCCAGCCCAGGACCTAGACTCCTTCTCCTCTCCCCCACAGCCTCTCCATACACACCCCTCTCCCCACCTCACCGCTCCTTCCCCAGCCCAGGACCTAGACTCCTTCTCCTCTCCCCCACAGCCTCTCCATACCCACCCCTCTCCCCACCTCACCTCTCCTTCCCCAGCCCAGGACCTAGACTCCTTCTCCTCTCCCCAGCAGCCTCTCCATACCCACCCCTCTCCCCACCTCACCGCTCCTTCCCCACCCCAGGACCTAGACTCCTTCTCCTCTCCCCCACAGCCTCTCCATACACACCCCTCTCCCCACCTCACTGCTCCTTCCCCAGCCCAGGACCTAGACTCCTTCTCCTCTCCCCCACAGCCTCTCCATACACACCCCACCTCACTGCTCCTTCTCCTCTCCTTCCCCAGCCCAGGACCTAGACTCCTTCTCCTCTCCCCCCACAGCCTCTCCATACACACCCCTCTCCCCACCTCACCGCTCCTTCCCCAGCCCAGGACCTAGACTCCTTCTCCTCTCCCCCACAGCCTCTCCATACCCACCCCTCTCCCCACCTCACCTCTCCTTCCCCACCCCAGGACCTAGACTCCTTCTCCTCTCCCCCACAGCCTCTCCATACACACCCCTCTCCCCACCTCACCTCTCCTTCCCCACCCCAGGACCTAGACTCCTTCTCCTCTCCCCCACAGCATCTCCATACCCACCCCTCTCCCCACCTCACCTCTCCTTCCCCACCCCAGGACCTAGACTCCTTCTCCTCTCCCCCACAGCCTCTCCATACCCACCCCACCTCACTGCTCCTTCTCCTCTCCTTCCCCAGCCCAGGACCTAGACTCCTTCTCCTCTCCCCCCACAGCCTCTCCATACACACCCCTCTCCCCACCTCACCGCTCCTTCCCCAGCCCAGGACCTAGACTCCTTCTCCTCTCCCCCACAGCCTCTCCATACCCACCCCTCTCCCCACCTCACCTCTCCTTCCCCACCCCAGGACCTAGACTCCTTCTCCTCTCCCCCACAGCCTCTCCATACCCACCCCTCTCCCCACCTCACCTCTCCTTCCCCACCCCAGGACCTAGACTCCTTCTCCTCTCCCCCACAGCCTCTCCATACACACCCCTGTCCCCACCTCACCTCTCCTTCCCCACCCCAGGACCTAGACTCCTTCTCCTCTCCCCCACAGCCTCTCCATACCCACCCCTCTCCCCACCTCACCTCTCCTTCCCCACCCCAGGACCTAGACTCCTTCTCCTCTCCCCCACAGCCTCTCCATACCCACCCCTCCCCCCACCTCACCTCTCCTTCCCCACCTCACCTCTCCTTCCCCACCCCAGGACCTAGACTCCTTCTCCTCTCCCCCACAGCCTCTCCATACCCACCCCTCTCCCCACCTCACCTCTCCTTCCCCACCCCAGGACCTAGACTCCTTCTCCTCTCCCCCACAGCCTCTCCATACACACCCCTCTCCCCACCTCACCGCTCCTTCCCCAGCCCAGGACCTAGACTCCTTCTCCTCTCCCCCACAGCCTCTCCATACACACACCTCTCCCCACCTCACCTCTCCTTCCCCACCCCAAGACCTAGACTCCTTCTCCTCTCCCCCACAGCCTCTCCATACACACCCCTCTCCCCACCTCACCTCTCCTTCCCCAGCCCAGGACCTAGACTCCTTCTCCTCTCCCCCACACCTCTCCATACCCACCCCTCTCCCCACCTCACCTCTCCTTCCCCAGCCCAGGACCTAGACTCCTTCTCCTCTCCCCCACAGCCTCTCCATACCCACCCCTCTCCCCACCTCACCTCTCCTTCCCCAGCCCAGGACCTAGACTCCTTCTCCTCTCCCCCACAGCCTCTCCATACCCACCCCTCTCCCCACCTCACTGCTCCTTCCCCACCCCAGGACCTAGACTCCTTCTCCTCTCCCCCACAGCCTCTCCATACACACACCTCTCCCCACCTCACCTCTCCTTCCCCACCCCAGGACCTAGACTCCTCCTCTCCCTCACAGCCTCTCCATACACACACCTCTCCCCACCTCACCTCTCCTTCCCCAGCCCAGGACCTAGACTCCTTCTCCTCTCCCCCACAGCCTCTCCATACCCACCCCTCTCCCCACCTCACCTCTCCTTCCCCAGCCCAGGACCTAGACTCCTTCTCCTCTCCCCCACAGCCTCTCCATACACACACCTCTCCCCACCTCACCTCTCCTTCCCCACCCCAAGACCTAGACTCCTTCTCCTCTCCCCCACAGCCTCTCCATACACACCCCTCTCCCCACCTCACCTCTCCTTCCCCAGCCCAGGACCTAGACTCCTTCTCCTCTCCCCCACACCTCTCCATACCCACCCCTCTCCCCACCTCACCTCTCCTTCCCCAGCCCAGGACCTAGACTCCTTCTCCTCTCCCCCACACCTCTCCATACCCACCCCTCTCCCCACCTCACCTCTCCTACCCCAGCCCAGGACCTAGACTCCTTCTCCTCTCCCCCACAGCCTCTCCATACCCACCCCTCTCCCCACCTCACCGCTCCTTCCCCACCCCAGGACCTAGACTCCTTCTCCTCTCCCCCACAGCCTCTCCATACCCACCCCTCTCCCCACCTCACTGCTCCTTCCCCACCCCAGGACCTAGACTCCTTCTCCTCTCCCCCACAGCCTCTCCATACACACACCTCTCCCCACCTCACCTCTCCTTCCCCACCCCAGGACCTAGACTCCTCCTCTCCCCCACAGCCTCTCCATACACACACCTCTCCCCACCTCACCTCTCCTTCCCCAGCCCAGGACCTAGACTCCTTCTCCTCTCCCCCACAGCCTCTCCATACACATCCCTCTCCCCACCTCACCTCTCCTTCCCCAGCCCAGGACCTAGACTCCTTCTCCTCTCCCCCACAGTCTCTCCATACCCACACCTCACCTTACCTTATCACACTGCTCCTTCCCCATCCCAGGAACTAGTCTCCTTCCCCTCTCCCCCTTCAAATACATGCCACCCCCACAGGCACACAACCCCCTAGGCACTCCTCTCTCCACAGCCAACTCCCCATACCCCCACTTCCGCACACCAGCCTCCACCATACACAGTCCCAGGAAGTATTTCCTTCTCCCAAACATTGACCAGGGCTGCTCTTTAGACCTCCCCACCCTGTGGGAGTATGAAGGTTAAGGACAGCACCCAACCAGGGGGGTTTACTGCTTGTCAGAGGCTTCCTAAATACTCACCTTCCTTGGAGGGGTTCAGAAAAGGTTCTCCTTTCCTTCCATTCCCAGCCACCTTATGTGTGTGTGTGTGTGTCCTATCGCCAAATTGACTGAGCTTCTTACCAAGGATGATTCAAGAAAAACAGTTTGGAAATTACAGAGGGTTGTGCTATTCCTCCTTGTTTTATTGTAAAAGGTTGGGATGCGACTTCCATTAGCTGCCATCATAGAGTTTAAGGACAGAGTAACTCAGGACCTTTGTTTTTTGAAACAAGGGACTGGTAACTGATAGCTCACCAGGGTTGCTGCATTCCTATGAGAGCCCCATTTACTCCAATGGGGCTTTGCATGGGTGCAGAGGTCTGACTGTACAGTATAGGGCATAAAAGTATAGGGCATAGCCTTGCAATATAGGGCATAAAATGCTTAAAACGAATAAGACTAAAAATTAAAAGGATTTGGTCAATCTCAAACAAACCAACCAACCCAACACTTCCGCTCTTTTTCAAAAGAAACTTTTTTACAGAACACACTTAAGAACACACTTAACACACTATTACTGAAAGATGCTAGAGAGAAAAAGAGTCTCAGTTTTCCACTGTGCACTTGACATCACTGCTGTGGATTGTCAGTTTCACTGAAGTCATTTCCCCTGTTTATGCAGGTTTTCTGCTACAGAGGAGTAACACCATAAACATTTTCAAGGAATGACAGTATTTGGCAATGCACTGAATGACCATTTGAAAATACTTTTAACTTTCCTTCCGCTCTCTTCTCCGCCCCTGAACACATAATAACTATTATGGGGCTGGTTGGAGGTCATGAAATCCTAGGCTTTCATCCTAAAAATGCTCATGAGCGTACTTTATATTAAATACCCAAGCAGATTCATTCAGGTAGGAATCAGTCCCTCTCACTGTTCAGTGACTGTTCACTGTGAACGTGATGAGTCTGATTCTCTCTTACTGTGAACTGGTAGTTCTCCATTCAAGTTATAGGTCTAAAACTGCAGACAGGAGAATCTGGTAAAATGATAGTCTATATTTATCAGGGTTTTCTCATATAAATAGAGGAGTGACCTGTCACTTCATCATGATCCAGTAACAATAAATATGTTACTGTGTAGGTCCTTTGTATTTTAGGCCACAGTCTGGCAAACACTTCTAAAATGTAAGCATGTGAATAGTTCCATTGACTTTAATGTGATTACTTGTGTTTAAAGTTAAGCATGTTCACAAATACTTGAGCATTGTACGGCTTGGTAAGTATCAGACTTTAATGATATTTTTCAGGCTGGTTAATGAAACCTACTAAAAAGCCAACTAGATCAACAGATGCCTATCAAAATGTGAGACAGAAACTTATGGCTGAAATGAAAGCAGAAAACATCAAGCAGTTTCTTCGGTAAGCTTTATCCTTTTTGGTTTTCAAATAATTATATCAGCCACAAAACTATAAATTGTAGCATTAGCCCCAGGGAAGAGCATTTGTTGTCTGTCCTGTTTTGATATCTTTTATGTTTGGGGATTACCGTATATACTCGAGTATAGGTCGACCCGAATATAAGCCGATGCACCTAATTTTACCACAAAAAGCTGGAAAAGTTATTGACTCGAGTATAAGCCGATATCAAATCCGGACAAAAAAAAAAAAAAGCGCCTCGCTCTCCCGTCCCCGCTGCGCGGGCGGGCTGCCGAGGTTCCCCCTTCCCCGCCGCGGGCGGGATGCCGAGGTTCCCCCCTCCCCGCCGGACCAAAAAAAAAATGTGCGCCCCGGTTCCTCCCCTCCCCGCCGGACAAAAAAAAAAAAAAAAAGCGCCTCGCTCTCCCGTCCCCGCCGCGCGGGCGGGCTGCCAGGAGCGTCCCGGTTCCCCCCTCCCCGCCGTGGGCAGGCTGCCGGGAGCGTCCCGGTTCCCCCCTCCCCGCCGCGGGCAGGCTGCCGGGAGCACTCCCGGCAGCCTGCCCGCGGCGGGGAGGGGGGAACCGGGACGCTCCCGGCAGCCTGCCCGCGGCGGGGAGGGGGGAACCGGGACGCTCCCGGCAGCCTGCCCACGGCGGGGAGGGGGGAACCGGGACGCTCCTGGCAGCCCGCCCGCGCGGCGGGGACGGGAGAGCGAGGCGCTTTTTTTTTTTTTTTTTTTTTTTTTTTGTCCGGCGGGGAGGGGAGGAACCGGGGCGCACATTTTTCACTGACTCGAGTATAAGCCAAGGCGGCTTTGTTCAGCCCAAAAAGTGGGCTGAAAAACTCGGCTTATACTCGAGTTTATACGGTACTTGGTTTGTGCACAATGTTGAGAAAAGAAATGAAACACTTGCTTTCATTTTAATGTGTTTTTTCTCCCAAGTTGACTTTTTAGAAATTATTGTACTCGCCGCTCTTTCTCTGGGGGTCGGGGCTTGCAGCCTTGCCGCCCTACCACCCCAGAGTCGGGGCTCGCAGCACTGCTGCCCTGCCACCCCGGGCTCCCCGCTCCTTCCCGGGGTTGGGTCTCGCCACTCCGCTGTTCCGGGGCTCGCATCCCAGCTGCCCCTCCGCCCGGGGTCGGGGCTTGCAGCCCTGCCACCCCAGGGTTGGGGCTCACCGCACTGCTCCGGGGTCGGGCCTCGCAGTACTGCTGCCCGCCGCCCTGGGCTTGCTGCTCCTTCCCGGGGCCGGGGCTCGCCGCCCCGCTGCTCCGGGGTTTGCAGCCCAGCTGCCCCTCTGCCCCAAGGTCGGGGCTTGCAGCCCTGCCAGCCCAGAGTCGGGGCTCGCCGCGCCACTCCGGGGTTGGGGGCTCGCAGCACTGCTGCCTGCCGTCCCGGGCTCGCTGCTCCTTCCGGGGGTCAGGGCTTGCCGCTCCACTGCTCCGCCCCCAGGTCGGGGCTGAGGCCCATAGCCCACCAGGGGTTCGGGGCTGGAGCCGGAAGCCCACCCTGCGGATCGGAGCTCGCGACCCCTACATAAGCGGGCCGTGACCCCTCGAGGGGTCGCAACCCCCAGTTTGAGAACCAGTGCTTACGTGAGCCCTCTAGTGGTCCTCAGTGTCTTCCATGTTTCAGAAGCCACCAGGACGCAGCACCCTTGCTAGGGTATATGTAAGTACGTCTTGCATGTTGTGCTGGATTATTTGGACCCCACTGTGCTATGTGGTTGCTTCATACTAAGTTTGTTGTGTGAAGAGCAAAAGACCCATCAGTAGCTTTTACTTCTGTCATGTATTTCACTGGAAATGAAAACAATGACTCTTGCACGTGTTTACTTTTGGATAATGTAATCAAAAATATCCCCCAAAGCCAAAATAAATCAGCATTGGTGGTTAGTAACATATGTTGATATTCAGCATTTGAGAGTGTGAGGATGCATCTAGGACACCAAACAACTCATGACTAATTTAATTTCTATTTTAGTTTAGTTTAGTTTAGTTTAACCTAAGTGCTTTCACTTCTAACATGAATTAGAGCCCACAAAGTATATAGACTTGTCTTGTTTTTTGTTGCTCACAATAAATTAGAGGGGTGAGTGAGAGAGAGAGAGGATACAAAAGTTTAGGAAATGTACACACTGAACTGTGTGAAATTTCTCAGTAATTAAGCTAAAGTCTCTGGGCCACAGGGAATTATCATTATCTAGTCTGCTTGCTTTCATGATGCCAGAACACGTTCTTTATGTTTTTGCTAAATCAAACTATAAAGCAAGAACTGCAGAAATTTTTACATTAATTCACTGTCCAAAGATGATATCAATGGTCTTGTAAAAGAAATACAAAATTAAGGCTTCCACATCACACTCTTGTTCCCTCAAGCTAGTCAATCTGTCCCACAGGGTGGGAAAAGCAAAACTTCAACATCAGAAAACCAGGAAATACAGAGGTACAAGTAATACCTCCCACATCACATAACCTGAACTGTACATCCATTTGGTCACTGCTCTAAGTAGGAGAGTGAGATCACAAGAAAAAACATATGAAGTGAACCCTAATGTATCTTTAAAAATCACTTTAATATGGGACCAAAAGCATTAATATGCAGCAACCATAATTGTATGGTTATTGCATGGAGCCATTAGGAGGCTGAGTTAAGGCTGTTTAGGTGCATTTCTATACCTTAACATATTTGGATTTCTTTTAAATTTAATTTTAACTTTGAAGTTTCTGGCTTTATTTTGGAGGATGGGGGCTGGAGGACGGGAGTGTTGGCAGAGATCCAACTCCTTTCTCCCTCTCAGTACCCAAACATAGTTTGCTGGAAAATAACAGTTCAGAGTTTGCAGGCAGTTTGTGGGTTTAGTGGGGCTAAATAAGCAAGCATAACTCTTCACACCAGTCGGACTATCTTTATATGCTGGTAGAGTTTTCCTTTTTCCTTCCCCCAGCTATGGTTCTCTACACTGATAGAACCCCTTCTTCTGAATCGAACCCCTAACTTCACACGCCACAGAGCTCCCTCTTCCCCCAGCCCCTTCTTGACAAACTTAATTATACTTGTAGTGCCCCTCCCCTGGTACCACTTCCAAATACGGCCATGTTCCGTTCTGGGGGGTCCTGTGTCGGGGGGCAATAAGACTACCTCTTTTGTACCTGATAGGAGGGGTAAGGGATGGTGTTTCTCTGTGTTTCCTCCTTACACCCTCCCCTCCCCTCCAGCTATTTGATAACCCCTTGCTTGATTAGCCCCTTATCTTCAAGGCTACCAACTGTGGGGGGCAGAGGAGGAGGGGATGGAGATGTGGTGCAGCCTTGTGCTTTTACTTATATTCTCTTACTTGTTATTTACCCTGTTTAAACTAAAAGCAAGGTCAAAACCAAAATTATTATTATTTAGTCTCTATCCTATTTACTTCACATTCTCCTAACTGGGAGGATAACCCTAAATTATTGATATGTAACTTAATTTAATGTGTTTTTTGTTTGGGAATTATAACCCCAGATCCATAAAGGTATTTAGGCATCTAAACCCCAGTTTTAGGCACCTGTATCTTGGATTTAGGTGCCTAAATCCCAGTTTTGTCTCCACAGTGATCCACAGAATTGCTACCTAAACCTGTAGGCATCTAAATTTATTCTGTGCCTAAATTTTTGCCTCTAGGCATGCACGCTGCTGCCTCCCTGTAGGCATTCGGCCAACTGTCTCCCACCTAAGCCTTAGAGCAGTTCATAAATGGAGGAACACATGCATTTGTCCACCTAATTTGCATGCAGAGCCCAGTCTGGCTGGTGTGATTAGTGGCTTCCTCCCAAATGGAACCCCATTCAAAATCTGGCAGGTGGCGGTGCGACCCACCTTATAACTTTTATCCCAGTGATTAGAGCACTTGCTTGAGATATGAGACACCCAGGTTCAATTCCCCCCTCTCTGTCAGAAGAGGAGAAAGGATTTGAGCAGGCTGTTTTCTCTTTCTCAGGAGAGTACTCTAACCCCTGTTACTCAGAGTGAAAATCTGAGCTGATTTATCTCAGGAAAGATCTCTTTGCCTGTTATCCTGCCTTGGCTCTAGTAACTACAGTAAAACCTCCATTTAACGGACTAATTCGGGCGAGGGGGTGTCCGTTAAATGAAAAAGTCCGTTATTTAATAATTTTAAAAAACCGAGCTGTCGGAGCAGCAGCCCAACCGCCACAGGGTCGGGGCGGCAGCTCCACAGCCCGCCCGCTGCTGGGACCCGGGCGGCAGCCGGGAGCTGTCAACCAGTCCGCTCGGGTCCCGGCTGCTGGGACCCAGGCGGCAGCCGGGACCCGGCAGCCAGCCCTCCCGCTGCCAGGAGCCGGGCGGCTGGCGGGGGCCGGCAGCCAGCCGTGACCTGGGCGGCAGCCGGGAGCCGGCAGCCAGCCCGCGACAAATGGATTTTGGATGCATCAGACTTGCTTAGAAATTTTGTCCGTTGCATCCGAAGTCCGTTAAATCGAGGTCCGTTAAATCGAGGGTTTACTGTATGTTGTACTGCTCAGTGTTTCATTGAAGGGACTTAACCAAAACAACTTACTTCTTGCACATGTTGTGAAGATTAGCCTACCGTATTTTTCGCCCTATAAGACGCACTTTTTCTTCCCAAAACGGGGGGGAAAAAGTTGGTGCGTCTTATAGGGCGAATGCAAAAAAAAAAAAAAAAAGCGCCTCGCTCTCCCGTCCCCGCCGCGCAGGCGGGCTGCCGAGGTTCCCCCCTCCCCGCCGCGGGCGGGCTGCCGGGGTTCCCCCCTCCCCGCCGGACCAAAAAAAAAAAAAAAAAGCGCCTCGCTCTCCCGTCCCCGCCGCGCGGGCGGGCTGCCGGGAGCGTCCCGGTTCCCCCCTCCCCGCACGGCAGGGACGGGAGAGCGAGGCGCTTTTTTTTTTTTTTTTTTTTTTTGGCCGGATTTTTTATTAAAAAACGAGGGGGCGTCTTATAGGCCGGAGCGTCCTATAAGACGAAAAATACGGTACTTGGACTCTTCTGTCAAATGCGTTTCTGAACTCTCTGCTTACCCATGACTTTGTTTTATTTTAGTTCGTTTACACAGTTTCCTCACCTGGCAGGAACAGAACAGAACCTTCACCTGGCTAAGCAAATTCAAGTCCAGTGGAAGGAATTTGGCTTGGATTCAGCAGAGCTGGTTCATTATGACGTCCTCCTTTCCTACCCGAATGAAACTCAGCCCAACTATGTCTCAATTATTGATGATCAAGGGAATGAGGTGATCTTATTTTAGTCAATTATATGTAGAATAGATCTCTCAAGAAATGGTGTCAGGTACTGCCCCCACTCATACCTGTACATCTTCGTTGTGTTTTATAACCTGATGAAAACCCTCTATGTTAAAAAGGAAAATCCACTGCTGCTGGGTTATGTCACCTATCTCTTGGACTAATGTTTAGAAATGGTTTCTGCCAGGGCAGATCAGTGGGGATTACTTACATCTTGCAAACAGACAAAGACACACCATTACCACACTGAATTCGAAATTGCATTTGAAATTCGTCATGCCGCATGTCTACCTCATGCTGATTTTTTTTTTTAATTTCAGCCATGTAAGTTTTTGAGAATGAGGTTAGGGGAAAATATATTGTTTGGGCCCTGTTAAATTCTGATGACCATAAAAGGTGACCATAAAAGATAAAACTAAGCAGCTCCGTAGCCCCCGTACTTTGGAGCGGAGACTTGGAATTTGGCAGGGAGGTTGCCTTTGTGTCAGGGATGTGCCTTTTGTTATCCCTGTGAAAAATCTATCCAAATTTGGTCAAGTTGTAAACCAATGAAGAATTGGGGTTTGCACATGATCAGCAGCTACTTGGTAGAGCTTCACAGCTAAATTCTCTGAAAATTCTGTATGCACTGAGCATGCTCCAGTCTAGGGCTGAGCAGGAGTTTCCAGGACTCTAGGCTGTTGCAGGCTTGGCACCGGGATTGAGAGTAGGGTAGCTGTTTCCCCTGTGCTCACAGGGCTCTCTCTTCTGACATCCTGAGAGTGGAAAAAAGAAAGCCACTTGAATGGAAAGAAGAGAGGACAAGAGCCAGACTAGGGCAGGGACAAGGAGAGGAGATTGGGAAACAAAGCCTGTGGGGGTAGAGAAAATGGACTGGAAGCTAACTGAGAAAATGGACTGGAAGTAACTGAGATGGGCAGCAGGTTTAAAACAAATAAAAGGAAGTTCTTCTTCACATAGCCAGTCTGTGGAACTCCTTGCCTGAGAAGGTTGTGAAGGCTAGGACTATAACAGGGTTTAAAAGAGAACTGGATAAATTCATGGAGGTTAAGTCCATTAATGGCTATTAGCCAGGATGGGTAAGGAATGGTGTCCCTCGCCTCTGTTTGTCAGAGGGTGGTGATGGATGGCAGGAGAGAGATCACTTGATAGTTACCTGTTAGGGTCACTCACTCCAGGGCACCTGGCATTACCCACTGTTGGTAGACAGGATACTGGGCGGGATGGACATTTGGTCTGACCCAGTACGGCCGTTCTTATGTTCTTAGATGAGGAGCTGTTGGTGAGGAAGACTGGGACTGGCAACAAGTCAGGTGGAGGGGAAGACATAATCAAGGAACCAGGGTGTAGGAGAAGCACTGGGCAAGGAGACTGGGATAATTAGGGAAGGAAAGACTGAGCGTGTTGGGAGACTGGGATGGAAAATGAAAAGGAGGGAGACTAGAAATGGCTGGCATGGAAATGGGGATTGAAATGAGAAACCTACGGAGTAGTAATGGGGACTGGTTTGTGAGGAGAATGGTACTGGGTTGAGGTGCCTGGGTGGGAAAGAGGCAGGACTAGGACAGGTATAGGCTGGAGGGTGAGGGGCAGAAGGGATGAAGTTTGGGGTGAATGGGCAGGAGAGTGTGTGCCCACCTGTAGGGTGAGTGAAGATTTTGTAAGTTTGCACATAGGGTACGCTCTCCCCCCTCGACACCAGGGAAAGGGTACTATCAGTCAACACACTGCTATCGCATACCAGCACTATCTCTTGCATGCTGGAGCTCTCCGGTCCTAACTGCTTTCCAGGAATGTGCAAGACTAATGAAGCAAAACAAGCCATTAGGTGTTCATGAGGTATGCATGAGATGTAAATGTGCATGGGTATTTCTATGTCTGTGGGCCCTTGCATAATGGGCTTCACCCTGAGCATTGCTCCGATGCGTCGGGCTTTCCCCGTCTCAGTGGCAGCAATGAAGGGGGCCCCCGTTGCGGGTGTGTCACTTTCTGCCTTCAATAAACTCACCACATTTATTTAGCAGCTGTGTGTGTGCCTCGTTTCTACAGGACTCCGAGTACCCTGCAACACCACCAAAGCATTATCCCCTCCAAGATATGAAATTGCACCCACAAAAAATACAGTAAAAGAACATTATTATGGTTACAGAGTCAAGCACTGAAAAGTTAGGAAATGCCAGAATTAAGATTGCCTGTGTATCCTTAATTCAGCCCCATAATGCATATGTATTATGATACAGACTTTAATTACATGATCACATGTTATCTAGCCAGACGTGTACCCAGAAGCCTGCTGCTACAAGACAAGCCCAAGAAAAAAAACAACAGAACACCACTGGCCATCACCTACAGTCCTCAGTTAAAACCTTTGCAACGCATCATCAGTGACCTACAACCCATCCTGGACAATAATCCCTCACTTTCAAAAGCCTTGGGAGGAAGGCCAGTCCTGGCACACAGACAACCTGCCAACCTTAAACAAATTCTCAACAGCAACAGCACACTGCACCACAATAACTCCAACTCAGGAACCAATCCATGCAACAAACCTCGATGCCAACTCTGCCCACATATCTACACCAGCAACACCATCACAGGACCTAACCAGATCAACCATACCATCACTGGCTCATTCACCTGCACATCAACCAATGTCATATATGCCATTATATGCCACCAGTGTCCCTCTGCTATGTACATCGGCCAAACTGGACAGTCCCTACGAAAAAGGATAAATGCACACAAATCAGATATTAGGAATGGCAATATACAAAAACCTGTAGGGGAACACTTCAACCTGCCTGGACACACTATTACAGATTTAAAGGTCACCATTCTGCAGAAAGGGAACTTCCGATCCAGACTGCAAAGAGAGACTGCAGAGCTTCAATTCATTTGCAAATTCAGCTCACACACTTTGGGATTGAACCGGGATCTACAATGGTTGGCTCATTACAGACATTGTTTCTCATCTCTCCATGTCCACACACCCCATTCAAATGCTAGACGAATAATCCACACTCCCTGATCGGAGATAACAAGCTGGCTCAGCTTAATTGGACTAACCTTTTCACCTCCCCCCTGGCTCTTACCTACTTTTCTATAACTGCCTGTATGTGAACACTTCTACTGCTTGCATCCGACGAAGTGGGTATTAGCCCACGAAAGCTCATGCTTCAAAACTTTATAGTTAGTCTTTAAGGTGCCACAGGACTTTGTTAACATGTTATCTAGTAGTTCCTAACTTTTCAGTGCTTGACTCTGCAACTTTGTATGTGCACATGCAAACCCCACTGTTCTGCCAAGTGGACAACCAGTCCCAAAAAGATCCAGCCTGAAAAATTTCTGGAGTTTTTTTGTTTAAATAAAATAAACAAATAAATAAATAAAATCCCTGGAGAATAGTTCCATTCTATGCATCCGATGAAGTGAGCTATAGCTCACGAAAGCTTGTGCTGAAATAAACTAGTTAGTCTCTAAGGTGCTACAAGTATTCCTCGCTTTCTTTACGGATACAGACTAACACAGCTGCTATTCTTGATCTTGTAATATTAGTTATTGTTTATAAGTGTTTATTGATTTTCTTTTACAATATAATGATCAGATCCAAAGCAAAAGCCCATCCTGCCATCCTTACTCACATTGAGTAGTATCTAACTGTGTATGAGAGGAATGGACACTAAAGATATGGAACTATTTTGGGTAGTAACAAAAGATACTGTACCTAATCAGAGAATAGATCAGTTACTGAAGTAGTAGGAAATGAGCAATAGTCTAAGTGGGAGTAACGACTAAATTACAAAAAGGCTCTATAATAATAGGAACAAACTATAGATGTCTATAATTATCACCCCTTTTCAGCACTCTTCAGGTAGTCCTCTGTTTTGATTCAGGCAGTAATTTATAAAACCTTACGCTCACAAAAAAATCTGTCTATCTTCCTACTCTTGTTCAGTTATGAAGTTCTAACTGTGTATTCCTCTCTCACTTTGATATACGTGATTTCTTTTTTTGCTAATTTTTGTATATGAAATTGCACACTGTTCATCATAACCAAGGTAATGCACAAAATTGTGCCAAGACTTCACTAGGCTTGCCCAGAGGAAGAATCTGAACGAAAGCTTTTACTAAAGTAACTGTGTGTTCTTCTTGGCTCTTTCGGTAGATTTTCAATACATCATTGTTTGAGCTGCCCCCTGCAGGATATGAAAACGTTACTGGTGTGGTGCCGCCATATAATGCTTTTTCAGCACAAGGAGTGCCAGAGGTAAGAAAACAATTCTTATAAGTCTTGATGGTTGAAATCATATTTTGGGAAAGAGTTACCATTGTTCTGACTTCTTAAAATATTTTACAGTGATCTCAGGTGACAATACTGAAGTTCATTATGCTATAGCCTAAGGGACAGCTACAGTATGTATTGGCTACAGTAAAGTCTAGAAGTTACCCATTTAAGAAAAATGCTCTAAAATTGCTCAAATCAGATATTACTATTTCTAGTTAGAAAGATACGTCAGGGTGAGGTTAAGGCTTATATGGTTCCCTTCTAATG
Source organism: Sternotherus odoratus (assembly GCA_032164245.1). NCBI lineage: Eukaryota > Metazoa > Chordata > Testudines > Kinosternidae > Sternotherus > Sternotherus odoratus. Next base: position 281,627,705 of record JAVMKO010000001.1, on the reverse strand, counting down.
GGGAAACCTAAGAGATGAGGTAGGTGGAAGTAGTCTGGTTTATCTGCTTTATTCATTAAGAGTAAATCCTCCTGTTTGTTATAAATCTGAAGCACACTCATGTTCTGAAAGATCATACTCTCTAAAGTTAATCTGATTGATTCTTCCAGAATGGATAATCCCAGACAACATTCACCATATGTCACATCACATGAGTGGGCAAAAATAAGTAAAATAGGAAGTCTATCTATTGTGTAGCAGCATGTTACGAATAGTGCTCTTTTCTTTACTCATGCCATAAACAGCTTGCACATGCTTTGCCAGAAAAACAATCTAGTATTGTAGTTTTCAACATCAGATAATTTTTGGCCTTCTTTCTTCCTTGGATAGGCAGATCTGGTGTACGTGAACTATGGCCGCACAGAAGATTTTTTCAAGCTAGAGCGAGAGATGGAAATTAATTGTACTGGAAAGATTGTCATTGCCAGATATGGGAAAATCTTCAGAGGAAACAAAGTGAGCGTTGTGGGTTTTTTTGTTCATTTGTTTGTTTCTCTCTCTCTTAGGGTGACCAGACAGCAAATGGGAAAAATCAGGAGTGTGTGTGTGTGTGGGGGGGGGGGGGGGGGGAATAGGAGCCTATATAAGAAAAAGACCCAAAAATCGAGACTGTCCCTATAAAATCGGGACACCTAGTCACCCTACTCTCGCTCTCAAATCAGAATTAGATTAGTAAATTAAAGGCCTGGGACTCCTTACATTGGCATCAATAGGAGTGTTGTTATTGATGTTAGTGGGAGCCAGAATAAGCATTAACCCTTTGCTTCAGAAGCCAGAAGTTCCTTCCAAATAGAAATGTTCTTCCTTATTTTACTGTAAACCACAACATGTGAGTGACGGGAGACAGTTCTGATTCAAAAACTAGGCCTGCAGTGCATGCTTATCATATGTATTAACAGGGACTTGCAAAACTGTAAAGTGAGATGGTTATATTGGAGTACTAAACCTTTGCGATGAATGCAAACTTCTCAGAAAAGGCTTGCAAGAGATTAGTTTAGGCAATTTAATAGCCCTTACAACCAATAAACACTACTGCCTCTTTCAGCCATAGATCTCAAAGCATTTTCAAGAGATAAGCATCATCCCATTTTGACTGCTGGAGAAACTGAGTCATGGAGGTTAAATGACTTGCCTAAGGTTATGCAGCAAATCTGGTTATTCTGGGAACAGTGTGCCAGATTTAGTCACTTGGTGTGCCCGCATTCTCCACCAAAAATGTGACAAATTTATGTTACCAATCTGCCTAAGACTTCAAGTGATCAGGCTGAAGTCGCAGGATCTTTAGGGGTGGAGATGACGGTGCACACCAACTGCCTAAGTTTTAAAGCTTTATTAACCAAACAGCAGCGGTGAGTGCCTGGTTACGCTCCACATCACTCAGAGGAAGGAAGAAAGTGTTAGTCCCAAAGCCCTAACCCACTCTCATACTCACACCGGCATAACGCAAGGCTGGCCAAGCCTGGGTGTAACGTAAGAAGAAGAGGGAGAAAGGTGGACAAGAGTTCTGCCCTATGCACAGGTCGTCCAGGGTCCACTGTAGATCTCCAACTTGCTTCTGCTCTCTGAAGGGTTTTTAAGTCCTGGATGTTCCTGAGGGTGTCTTGGTCAGGGGAGCCCTCCTGCCCCCCTAACTTCCCCCCAGTTCCCTATGGTCTCTGCTCTCTGAACCAGTTCAAACCAGCTCTCCACATCTCCCCTAACTTTCCATAACACACCAGCTCCAGGGTCACGAGGCAGACTATTGAGTCTCATCAGGCCAACCTTCGCAAATGTGTAATCTCGTCAGTCCCGCAACTTCTTCAACTCTGTTTGTCTGTTTTCATTTTTCATGGGGAGCTGAGAAGCAGTTTCTCGCTGCGTGGCACACAGAGTGTGTGTCGCTTGACCTGGAGCACTGGGCAGCTTTCTCTTTATCTCTGGGCCTGGCGAAACTCTCAAGTTAACCCCTTTCCTTTCCCCCTTGGCCTCTTGTATCTTGCAAATGAACCTTCCATTCCACATTCACACCTTTAACCCTTCCCCACCATCAATCCATTACATATAGGTGTTAGCAATGTATGCTGATGGTGCTTACCCAGGGGACCCCAAGGAGGAGTCAATTCTTACTGTGAAAACAGCACCTAATTCTCCTGGTTCAGTCTTATGACCAATGCTCAAGATCATGCTGCATGTTGATGTACACTTCCCTGGGGTCAGTGATTCCAGCTCTGCCACATGAGAGTTCTGAAGTGTTTCCCAATTGGTGGCGTGTTGCAGAGCCCGGTAATGTCTTAGCCAAATACAGACAGTTTGACATTTCTTAAAACAAATCATTTTGCAGGTTAAAAATGCCATATTAGCTGGAGCCAAAGGGATTATTCTGTATTCAGACCCTGCTGACTACTGCGCCCCTGGAGTAGATCCTTATCCAAGTGGCTGGAACCTTCCTGGAGGTGGAGTCCAGCGCGGGAATGTGTTAAATCTGAATGGGGCAGGGGATCCTCTCACACCAGGTTATCCAGCAAAAGGTGAGTGACAGATTTGTAGCTCTAAACATCTGGAACTTTCTGGTATCGAAAAGGGTCTCATCACTAGCAATTAAACCAGGCGTGGGCAACTTTTTTGGCCTGAGGCCACATTGGGGTTGCAAAATTGAATGGAGGGCCAGGTAGAGAAGGCTGTGCCTCCCCAAACAGCCTGGCCCTGCTCCCTATCCGACTCCACCCACTTCCTGCCTCCGACTGACCCCTTCAGAATCCCCAACCCATTCAGCTCCTTGTCCCCTGACCGCCTCCTCCAGAGCCCCCCCCCCCGTCTATTACCCCTCTGGGACCCCACCCCCTATGTAATCCCCCTGATCCTTGTCCCCTGACCACTCTCTCCTGAGACACCCTCCCCCCGACTCCCTGTCCCCTGACTTGCCTGACCCCTATCCACCCCCTCCGCCCCTTGATAGACCCCCCGGGACTCTCACATCCTATCCAATCCCCCTGTCCCCCCTCCCCTGACTGCCCCCAGGACTCCCTGCCCATTATCTAACCACCCCGGCTCCAGCCCTGGCCCCCTTACCATGCTGCTCAGAGCAGCTCGTCTGGAGGCTGCATGGCCCAAGGGAGCTAGACATGCTGCCCCACAGGAGCTTGCAGCTCCTCCCCCTTACCAAGCCATTCAGAGTGACAGGCGCTCAGGCCCCACCGAGCCAGTGCTGCCCAGCAGGAGCAGGCCAGAGCGCTGGAAGCGATCTGACGCTGCGGGAATGGGGGAAAAGCAGCGGAGACGCCGATGGTAGCCTGCCTGGCCAGGAGCTCAGGAGCAGGTAGGATGGTCCCACAGGCCATAGTTTGCCCACCCCTGAAATAAACTGTTTTTTGTATCAATGCAAAAAGACTTGCTGTTTAAGAGAATTTCCAGCAAGAGTTTATTTTCCTAGTGTGGAGTAGGCTCTGTCTGAATATCATTCCAACTAGCCTTCCTCAAGTAAAAACAGTTTCCAGCCAGTATCTCTCTGCGTATAATCCAAGCTTTGCAGCACCTGTAAATCAAGATGTGGTTAGGCAATGCAGTAGAAATAAATTAGGATTTATTGGGATTTACAAGGAACTATGTTTCTCAAGAGGACTAGTTGAAACTGGATTATAGCCTAGCATCAAAAAGGAGTAATAACGTTGCTTGGATGTATATTTCTTTGCTGATCATAAATGCCAGGTAGAAAAGCACTACAAACTTCTGTTTATATGGAGGGAAATTCCTGCATTAAAACTAGCAGTAGCCACTGGAGTCAGTGGGACTAATCCCTGTTATGTGACAAGATGCTGGATGACTGGAGGGATCCGTATACATTGATCTTAGATGTGACTGTGGGACTCTTCATTGTTACAAAAACAACTCCATTTAAAAGGGAAGCTGATGAGGACAGCAGAATTTGATATTCCAATATAATCTTGGTTTCTCAGAATACACCTTCAGATCTGAAGTTGAAGAGGGAGTGGGAATTCCCAAAATCCCAGTTCATCCTATTGGATATCATGATGCAGAAATATTATTATGGTAGGTAAAATTCAGTCCTTTGTATTTGGCTTCAGTATTCGTGTGCACACTGCAAAAAGCCTTTTTTGCATTAAAAGAAGTAAAACGGATGCCCTTGTTATTGCTTTTGTGTGTTACACACACACACACACACACACACACACACACACACACACACACACACACACACACACACACACACAATAGTAGCAACATATACTACAGAAATACAAACCACTGTTGGCTGTGAGTCTTTTACTGAAAAACAAAGTGGTGCACAAATATATTCTGTAGCTTTGCCACAGAAGAGATACAAGATCAGGAGTTTATTTTATTAGCTTCTCTGCTTTAACTCTACACTCATTTTAGCTTAAGAAATTTCTAAGCACTTTTAATAGAGTTTATGCTAATTTACAGGCCCTCTTCACAAACAGTAAATGGTTGTGCATACAGTTTGTGCAACACAATCTTTTAGATCTTTGTAGTTGTTCCTCACACTCATTTTCAGGTATGCTGTTCCACTGGGGGGACTTTTACTTTCAGCAAATTGGCCAACTGTGTTTGTCTTGGTTTTCACTTAACAGCATCCTGGGAGGACCTGCAGCACCAGACGATAGCTGGAGGGGAAACCTCAATGTGTCTTACAACACTGGGCCTGGATTTGCAGGCAGCTATTCTAGAAGGTCTGTTTGAGCACTTTTGCCTATTCATTGAACACTGCAAAACCAAACAAAGCCTTTCAGAGTAGGATTCTGAGGAATGTTACATCTCGGAGCTTAGAGGAGAAACTAACTTCCCTCTGAAACGGGCAGTATGACTGGATGATGATCTTTAGGATTTAAAGATAAAATGTTAAAACAAGGGGCCTGCTGACTGACCGTGAGAACATGGCCATTGACTTCAACAGACATTGAACGGGGCCATGTATATCTCCCTCCTCAGCTCTTGTGTTAGTTTCTTGACACTTTACAAATTTAATGTTGGTCAATGGTAACTAGCCTATTTATTAATTTTTTTCCACTGTCAAGTGAAAAGCAAATGTTTGAAAAAATTCCTCTTTCAGGATCCTTTTCTTCCCTTTTGTTTCCGAAGACCAAGGTCACAAGAAATTGGTAATCTCTGGTGGTGGATGAGCGAAGCACAACTTCTGCAGTGGCTCTCTTGCCTTCACCTTTTCCCTAGTCCCATGGAAGACTTCCATGAGAATTCCTTGGAGTTAGAGCTACGGAGTATGAGTGTGGCTGGGGTCCAGAGATCAGCTGCTCTCCAAAGTTTCTAGCCTTCCTGGTTGCAAAGAAAAGCTTGGAAAAGTGAACCCAAGAAGGCAAATAAAAAGAACCCAAAACATACTAATTTAAAAAATCTGTTCATATTTTTGGGGCTGTGTGTTATGATTTTTGAATGCTTGTGGTTTGTAATACTGTGTTTGCTCTTTATACTTCACTCAGCTTGTATAGTGAAACAAAACTAGTCCATTTATTTTCTGGCTCTCTCGCACTAGCAGAGAGGGTCACAAACTATGGGCCATGGGGCTGATAGTCTGCAGAGAGTGGTCTGGTACATGGTGATGCTTCCTCACCTAGCTTCCAGCCATTAAACTGCATTAAATGAACCTAAAAAATGCATTACTATGGTAATATGCCATGTACAGGAAGGTATAATGATGTGTTTTTTTCCAACACTGCAAGGACATGTTTAAGCTTAAAAAATTGAAACCTTAACTGGATGTTTTTTTGTGTGTGTGTTAAAACTTACTGAAGATTTAGAAAGCATACAAACAAAAATGTTGACAGAACAAATTTAACACTTGAGATAAAGGGAACTGTAAAGGACCCAAGCAAGGGGAAGCCAAAACAAACTAATAAAACAAATGACCCCTTTAAATAGGTCTCAGGGAAGGAGCATTCTTAACAAAGTTCATAAGGCCCTTACTGTGGGGACTTGGTTCAGGGCTCTTGAACTGAGTGTCAGCAATTAATGTCTCTGAGCCTGGTCACGCTAGTCCCGAAGACCCTGAATGAAAGACCACCAACCATTGCAATCTGCACACCTCCTCCTCCTCCTCCTTATGTTTTATGACGAAGCAGACTCGTTGAGTCGATGACTGCCAAGCACTGGATACCAGTCTATCACCTGTTCCAGTATTCTTTAAAAAGTTGCAATATTGCTTTATTTTTTTAACAGGGCCTCATTTTCCTGATGCTCTTACTAGGCATTGCAGCGAGAATTTTAATACTTTAAGGCCTCTACGTTTTTCATATAAATACCCCCTTTTGATGATACACCCTTCACACTCCCAAAAGAGAGATGCAAATTACAGGAAACAATTGCTTGTCTCACATAATCCATATCTATGTTTGTTAGAAACAGATTACTGTCTAAACCACAATGGTCAGTTAAAATTCTAAATAGAGCTGCTTTGTTCTTTCTCTCAGGGCCGTGGAGTATATCAGCATTTTCAACTCTCGGGAATATTTCATGGAATCTTTTCCCCTCCATTTCTTTTCTCATATTTCCTGCCATTTCTCTCTTAAACTCATTTTTAATTAGATTTTAATTCCAGTTTTCTTAAAGGGATCTCTAAATCAACCTGCTGGTGGTTGACAGCATTTTTTGCCACTTTGTCTGTCAGCTCAGTGGCCAGTATTCCTACATGCACTGGGTCCATGCTATTACTATGCTTACATCCAACTGTGTCAAATCAGTTAACAGTAATATTTCATTATCTATATCATTCTGCTCTCTGAAGCTGCATGCCTTCTACTTTCCTCCTCCTGTTTAAATAGACCAGGTTAGGGCAGAGAGATCTTTGAATGTACCCAGACTTGCTTCACCTATAAGCACCAGACTATTCCCTGCTAGAGGGAGAAAGAGCTAGATCCATAAGATATTTAGGCTCTTACCTCCCATTGAAATCAGTGGGAGTTAGGCACCTAAATACTTTTGAGGATCTGATCCAAAATGTTTTGAGCACACTGGAGAGCAATAAACTGTATAATGAGAGGAAAAACAATATTAAACTGAACAGAACTTGTATTAAGCTGCTAATCATGTTTCTCGAGGACTGACTTATTCATAGGATTTTTGACACCCTAATCTACTTGACAGTGTCCTTTTAAGTCAGTTCTTGGAGAAGCTCCTGTGGTTTCACTATACTACAAGCTCATGGCACTGATCCTGCAATCACTTGTGCACCAGAGTAAACTTTATGGCTGGGAATAGTCCTAATGGGCTCAGTGGGATTATTATATGTTTAACTCTTTGCAGGTTCAAGGCCTTGGGTTTAGCTTCTCTTCTGGGCAAAAATCCATTACTTGTGCTGAAGAACGTATTTGTTTTGACAGCTAGAGAGCTCTACCACGGAGATAACTTCAAATGAGACCCTGTTGGATTTTTGCCTAGGGCAGACAAATGTGTGTTTTGTTTCACAAAGAGAGAGCGGACTTTTACAGAGTTCCAAATAAATGAATGATTTTTTAATGGTCTGGCAAAACTTGATCACTTTGATCTGCTGTCTTAATGTTCTTGGACAAATATTCAATTTATTCAAATGTTTTCACCATTCAGTTGTTTCATGCAATTTTAATGACCATTTCTCCTGTTGCTATTTAATCAGACTTACTCATCATATTTCTATAAAGAAAAGTGGCATGTTCTTATGAGATTTTTAAAACCCTATTCCCATAATTAAATATTGTTATTACATTTTGTTTTTCTTGTGATCTGTGGGTCTGTTGTTAATCTACCCCGTCTTAAAAGTATTGCAAGGAGATATTATTAGCATGACTCCCTTTGAAACCACTATGACAAATTTCATAAAGAACTTTGAAAGCCTAGGAATTTGAGTGTTTGGTGGCATTTTTCTTAAATCACCCTTTAGTTTCAAATAAAAATAAGGAACTTGTACAGCCCCGGTATAGATCCTGTAAACTGATAATCATGCTTAGCACATTGGCCATGTATAAATAATTTCATTCATAGATTGCAAAACAGTTTATTACAGAGATAAGGTTTCATTATTCCTATTATACAGATGGTGAAGTTGAGATGTTAGCCAAGGTCACATAGCAAATTGCTGGGAATTGGTTGGCCAGTGTTGCTGGATTATAATCTTGAAGTTTTAAAGATAAAATTGGACACATGGTCTGTGTTCTCAATTTTTATATTTTAAGTTTCAATCCGTGTTTTCTTGATAGTTTCACAATGGTAATTAGTCCTTTAATTAACTTTCTTAAATTTTGCCACCAAGAGAATTGTAATATTTAAACACATTTTTTTCTTACCTTGGCCTTATTCATTCCTCTCTGCAAAACACTCCATTTATTTTGGGGAACAGAATGGGGGATTGAAATATAATTCATCCCCTCTACATGGAGATAGGCTACAACCCAATCCTTTTGTGGGTGCTAATCAACCTCATTCCACTATAGTGTTTAAATGGCTATTATAGATGTACAAGGGCTTGTTCTAACTCTGTTTGTAAAACATGTTTAAAATTGGTTCATCTATCACTATTCCAACCCTGGTAAATGCCTCATCAGGGCATGGATAATAACTTCATTTTGCTTTTGTTTCAGAAAGGTCAGAATGCATGTCCACAGTCACAACAAAATAACACGAATTTACAATGTTATTGGCGTGATCAGTGGAGTGGAGGAACCAGGTGAGCTTTTTGCATTTGGTGAAGATGTTCCCAGATAGCACAAGATTTAATTTTTCAGAAATAATCAGATAGAATTTGGAACTGGAAAAGACTTACTATGTCATCTTGTCCCTCCCATCACAGTGTTTCCGCAAGAGATCTGTAAGTGATACATAGAAGAAAATGCTACAATAAACAGTTCAGTAGGACGGCCTTGCCCAAGACATCTCATTTTTTATAGGGTCTCTAGTACATCATTCATATGGTCTTGCACCAGCATATTCTAATGCAACACAAAGTGCAATGGACTAGTGATGAGCTGAATAAAATGCTGGATCCCACAACATCCTGATCTTTGGAGATTCAGGATATGAACCAAGGTCTATACCAGGGATCTCAAACTCAAATCACCATGACAGCCACATCACTGACACCTTTTCATATAAAGATATAAAATCCCCCCCCTTCTGCCCCAACGTCTGGCACCACTCCACACCTTCCATAAGGCCCCACCCCTGCCCCACCTCTTCCCATCCCTTCACTGCTCCCATTCCTCCTTCCCCAAAATCCCCATCCTAACTCCAGCCCCTCTCTGCCCCTATTCCAACCCCTACCCCAAATCCCCACCCCTGCACTGTCTTGTCTCCACCTCCTCCCCTGAGCGCGCTGAATCCCCGCTCCTTCCCCTCTCTCCTGGAAATTGCTAAGCACTGCCAAACAGCTGTTTGGTGGCAGGAAGCTCCTGGAGATAGGCAGAGGAGTGGGGATGCACCATGCTGGGGGGAAAAGTGGGCCACAGGTGAGGGAAGCATGGCAGCCGCAGGAAATAACTCCAGGGGATGGGGAAGGGTGGGGAACTTGGAGGGCTGCATCAAATAACTCCATGGGCAATGTGTTTGAGACTCCTGGTCTAGATCCACATTTCTCAGCTGCTTGTATCTTTATAGTTGCTTAAATTGAAACCCTGGATACAGACTATGGGGGTCGCTGGTATTTGATTCTGTGTTCTGATTTGAATTCTGTGTTTTTGGGTTCCATCTCAAGAGCACAGTGTCTAAAATTGCTCAAATCATCATTGAGCAGACGATCCAGGTAATTTTATTCTAACAGTGGTTCCAAGATGAAAAGGGATGAAAAGATTCTTAAAACAAGTCTATGTAGGTAGAAAGGTTGTAAACTGGAAAAAAAATTAAACATATTTTTGTGTCAGATAGTAAGGCTGATAGGCTGGGCTTTTTAAAAACACTGAAATAAGTTTTCATTGTGGTTTTGAAAGGTGGGGAATGAGGTTGTAGGGGAAAGACTGAACTATAGGTACCCCAAGTGTATTCTGAATTAAAGACTGAATCTGTATCAATGTTTCCAGACAGATATATTATTCTGGGAGGACATAGAGACTCCTGGGTATTTGGTGGGATTGATCCAACCACTGGCGCAGCTGTTCTTCAAGAAGTTGCTCGGAGTTTCGGCAAAATGGTGATTGAAGGTAACTTATTGATTGTAAATGGAGAAGGTGAAACACAAGGGCTATGAAAAATACTATTCTGAGAAATTAAGTGAATTTACCAGTAAGCAGATGCATAGACTTTGTTTGCCCTATGCCTAGGGTTAAATTTCACATAATAGGCATTGCAACTTCTTATACATGTGTGCACACCCATGTGAGTGAGGCACTGGGGGAGCTCCTAAACAATATATATCTGCAATGAGCTTGACATCACTTATGATGCAAGCTGGTTGAATTTTCTGCTCTCCCTGCCTGTGTAACGTTATATGCACTGAGAGTTTTGCCTTTACAATAAAAATATTGCAGTGGATGTGCTGATCTGTGAAATTTGGGATGACAAAATTTCACTGATCCATATTATACATCCTTTTCCGTGATGTACTAATTTTTATTTAAATGACTCAGTCAGCTGTGGCAGTCTGTATTACAATTTTTCTCTTTAAGTCAAATTTAACTGTGATTACAGGTTGGAGACCTAAAAGAACTATTATTTTTGCTAGCTGGGACGCAGAAGAATTTGGACTATTAGGTTCCACAGAGTGGGCTGAGGTAAATAAAGAATAGTACAAAAGCATGACTGATGAACATGTGTGGGCCTGTGTCTGCCTATATGACCCGAATCCTGCTATGGAGTCTATGTGGACAGACCCCATTTAAATTAATGACGCTCTATGTAGATTCAGGGGGGTCTGTCAATACAGAGCCCATTGTAGGATCAGGGTGCAGTTGTTTGTAGCACAGCAGGGTCCTAATGGGTGCTACTGGATATTACCCTAATATAAATGCTAACTAACTAATAATGATGGTCTGTGTGCCCGAGCGCCTCATAAGATTTAAAAACTACAGGACTGTTGACTTTGAATCAAATACACTAAGGAAGAGTGTGCTAAGTTGCTATCCTTTTTGAAAATCTGTTTCTTCAACAAACAAAATGGCCTCCACAAACTGAGAGTCAGATCATGCCCTGGTGATCCACAGGGCCCTCTGCCTGTAGAAATCAACCCTTCTTTGCAAAGGGAAGGGGCCAGACGTTTTTTTGTGGATGGCTTTGACCTCCTGTGGGTTTCAGAGGTTTGGGTGCAGGACCCATGGCTAATTCAGTTGTGCGAGCCCTGACCGCCCAACTCTGAGTTTCCCCACATCTCTCCCTCAGAGAGGGGAATTTATGGAGTTTTCCTCCCACTTCACTCTTCATGGGGGTTCACCATGAGTAAGGCAATCTGGCCCTCAGTTCTTATGCTGCAAGTGGATTGGTCACCCTTACTAATAAATATTTATCTTAATTCACTGACAAACCTGAGGTTAAAATTAGAGTGGAAAATTTTCTCCATTGGAAAATGTTGGTTTGTTGAAATAAAAGATGGTGGGCAGGGAAAACTTTGAATTTGATAAAATTTCATTTTGAAACAATTTGTTTAGCGACATTTTGAAGGTTTTTTTGTTTCAAATAACTTTTCATTAAAAAACTACACTACATTTTATGCTTCTGTATAGAATTTAAATTCATGTGCCTACATTCACAGAATCATAGAAATGTATGGTGGCAGGAACCTCCAGAGGTTATCTAGACCATCCCCCTGTGCTGATGTTGGAACAAAACCAAAAAACTACAAATAAAGATGGAAAATGTTTATTCCTAATGTCTTAAGGAATCCTGTTTTTCCCCCTTGATGGCAAATTTTAGGTTCCCACTGCCCTGAAACTTCTTTCACCAGGTACATTCTCCAATATACAACTGAAGTAGACTCTCCTGCCCATTCTGCTTAATGCAGAGGAAACTTTGCTCACCAACAAGAAAACCAAAATTAAAGTGTAACACCAATTGACTTGAGGAAAACTAAATTCTGGGGAGTAAATATTCATCCCAGTTAAACTCCAGCAGTAAGAAGCATAAAGCTCATAGCTAACAGGACTGACCTCCAGTGAATGTAAAACATTTAAAAAACACCAATTCTCATCAAGCAGATCTGTTTCTGCAGGAATACAATGATTCACAAAAAGAAATTCCATTATCCTAAGGTACTTTTGGTTTAATAATTTAATATCCAGTTATCCATTGTTCACTCAATGGCAGAGTCAGATTGAATCTCTGGACCCTAACAACCTCTCAGACTTTAGCCCCAGTGTCTCTAGTTCATTGCCCTTTAGCTTCATTTTGGAGCCATCTATTCCCTCCCTCTAATCCTGGATTAGACTGACTCTAGAGATACTAGTCAATGCTCACATTAAAGGTCCTCTGCAGCAATTTACCTGGACAATATTTCATCCACTAAGTCTTGAGGGAAATTAACCCTTTGCTCATTAGGTGAGGGCTGTGAACACAATATCTGAAAATGTATCATTACTCCTAGTTATGGAAACATCTGTTCATAAATGAAGTGATTCATTCTAAGAAAATGGCTAGTGAATATACATGCTCAGGCCTTCCCTTTCTTTCTCTTTTTATACAGACATTCTTTCTCTCCCTCCCTCTCTCTCACACACCCACAACATTGGGAAATCATCCATCAGATCATTTATTTTATCATATACTAGCGGAAATACCCAGCGTTGCTCGGGTCCGTCGGAGGTGGGGAGGGGGCAGAGAGCTGAGCGAGTGTGGGGTCTGTTGGAGGGGGGAGGGGGCAGAGAGCAAACCTGACACCCCCACCTCACCCCCCCCGACAACCCCACCTCACTTACCCCTCGACCAACCCCGACTCACATTTTCACCCCCCACCCAAACCCAACACCCCCACGTCACCCCCCTACCAACCCCAACACCCCCTGACCAACACCCACACCTCACCCCCCGTAGACCAAACCTGACACACCCACCTCACTTCCCCCCCAACCAAACCCAACACCCCTACCTACCACCACAAACAAACCCGACACCCACACCTCACTTACCCCTCGACCAACCCCAACCCCCCTCCTTGCCCACCCAACCAAACCCAACACCCCCTGACCAACCCCAACACCCACACCTCACCCACCCCGACATCTTCCCACCCCCCCCCAGACCAAACCCAACACCCCCGGCTCACTTACCCCCCCGACCAAACCCGACACCCCCACCTCACCCCCCGACCAAACCTGACACCCCCACCTCCCTTACCCTCTGACCAAACCCAACTCGGGTCCGTCGGAGGTGGGGAGGGGCAGAGAGCTGAGCGAGTGCGGGGTCCATTGGAGGGGGGAGGGGGCAGAGAGCTGAGCGAGTGTGGGGTCTATTGGAGGGGGGAGGGGGCAGAGAGCTGAGCGAGTGTGGGGTCTATTGGAGGGGGGAGGGGGCAGAGAGCTGAGCGAGAGTGGGGTCTATTGGAGGGGGGAGGGGGCAGAGAGCTGAGCGAGTGTGGGGTCCGTTGGAGGGGGGAGAGGGCAGAGAGCTGAGCGAGTGCGGGGTCCGTTGGAAGGGGTCTTATGACATCATAACTATGTCACAGAGAACAGCAGCTGCCCAGCTGATGTGATTGGCCTTTAAATAATTTCACCCCTGGGGGGCGTCAGAGGTGAGATTTGAAAAATTTTCAACTCTTACCCTGATTAGGACCCTAAGACCTATAACTGTACCAAATTTCAAGTCTCTAGCTCAAACGGTGTGGAAGGAGTAAGTGCACATACATACACACATACATACACGCACGCATACACCATTTGACTTTTATATATATAGATTTATTTTTACATTTGATTCTCATATCATTTGTTTATTATACTACTTTACAATAGAAAATTACCAGATAGAATGATTACAAAAAAAAGTTAGAATATCAACTGGCAAAGCCAAATACCAATTATAAAATAAAGTAGAATACCAAATCACTACTTACAATCAGAATACAAATTTCAAAGCCAATTACCAATTGGTAAAATAAGAATCGTGACATTTAAATAGTCAAAATGAGAATGAAACATTTTGATTTACTTGAAACAATTTTTTTTGGTGAAACTTCAAATTTTTGTCTCTTACTTCCAATTCAGATTTATTTATTTTTTAATGTAAGAGTTTCCCATGGAATGGAGATTCCAAATTTCAACAGATCTAGTTAAAATGGAGTTAAGGCTGAGAGCCCATATCTGTAATTCAGGATAAGACACAAGAGAGGGATATTGTAATTATTCCAAACCCAAGTGTTGCAAACCCACAAAATTCAGAATTAATCTTAATCTTGAAAGAAATCCAGACAAGTCAAACCATGGAAATGCACAATTAAAGCGCCCATACAGGCTTAATTCTGGCTTGTAGTGACCCCATGCAATTATAATAATATAGTAGACTCTCGATTATCCAGGACTGGGTTAACCAGGTTGTGGATTAACCAGGATGTCAAAAAAAATACGCGTAACTTGCAGGGGCGGCTCTGGCTTCATTGCAGCCCCAAGCGCACACACAAAAAAACCCACCAGGACTCAGGGCAGCCGGTGAACCAACACCCCCTGGCGCAGGGTGACTGGTGAACCAAACCCCCCACCCTCATATTTCCTATGGATGGTGATTATCTGGGATTTTTTTTAACCAGGATTATTTTTTTCCCTATCATCCTGGATAATTGAGAGTCTACTGTACCACCAATAGCCTCAGCACCCCACATTCCTTATGATGGAGTTGCAAGCTGGCACCTCTAATATTTCATGAATAGCTTGAAGATCAACTTTAAAAACACCACAGCTAGTACAGCTGAATTTCATGCTCCCTGAACACTGGCCAATTTTATTCATTAATATAGCTGGGCATTTATATAGTACCTGTCACCTTGACTGGTCCAGAACTGCTTTGTTTTTTATAGTATTAATGTTATCAGTAAAGTAAGCATGTTGTCTTTTTCACAACTGCAGGAGAATGCTAAAGTTCTTCAGGAACGGGCCGTTGCCTACATCAACACAGATTCTTCTATAGAAGGTGTGTCTAATAACTTTTTTTAAGTCTATTGGTTTCCTAGCTGTAGGTTAATGTTTTGCTGCATATTTATTACTACATCAAGGATTTGTGATGCAAGATACATAACAGGATATTGAGAATGCATGGGGCAGAGGCAAGTTTAGAGTAGAGTGAAGAAAGAATCCAACTCAGTTCTCATACTATTTCCCCACAGCAAATAGCACCATCATGAGCGATGTTCTCATGGAGTGATCTTTACGCCAAAGGCAGGTGATTATATAAATATACCTTGAATATGTCTCCTGAAAAGGTCAGGGTTTAATATTGATATGTTAGAGTTCAGCAATTTAACTTGGATTTTAATTTATTTCATAGCTTTTTCATTTGCTTTGATATCCAGTTTGCTATGTAGTTTATGGAAGACAATGTTCTCTGTAGCGGACTGACTGCTTTTACTCAATGGAGTTATGATATAATTAATATCTCATGGTACAGAGTATTGTAGTATCACAAGGCAACTCATGTTATCGCTTTAAGCTTTGAGTTCACTGGGGATGGAGTTCAACCTGCCATGAGTACGCTCAGTAGTCGGTCTGTGTCAGTGGAGCCGTTGCAAAGGCAGCCTCTACACTATGTGCGCTGGGGTGGGGTCTCCGTGCCAGCAACAAGGGGAGGTTAAGAGTGGCCCAAAGAGGGATTGATCCACAGCTGCTTGGTTCAGCTAGCCCTACCACCATGCACGTGCTGCAGAGGGCAGATTTAAGGTTCTGACACCCAGGAATGCTAGTAAGAAACTGGACTTTATTTCCAGCCACGTGATCTAAGTCAGGGTGATGAAGTCAATACCCCATTACACCCCAGTCTTCAGTGATACCAAGGATTATCATTGGGTCTGCAGTTACCATTCCATCCCCGGGGGAGCAGCCAGTGGAGAGTGGGTGATGTGGCCTCAGTTTGTTAGAGGGTGCCACATTCTATCCACACTTTGTCTATGTAAAACCCAGTTACTCTGATTTCTTTGCACGAGTGAAGTAGGTTTCAGCATGAATGTTTAATAGTTCAGTTTTGTTTTTGTCAGCACAGAATTCTCTTCATCACACAATGATTGGAAACAAAAACAAAACCTGCTTTCTAAATGCTCAGTACAAATAGGGACGGGGCAGAAAACAGAGCTGTTTCTTCAATTACTCAGCCTACATGCTTTGTAAAAAGTAGATCAGACTTTTAGCCTATATTTCACGCCTACAGAAGATCTTGCTGCTGAAATAATAGCTTTATCCCTACTTCACATTCGTGGTGTGTATTGTAACACTTCCATTGGAGATGATTTGAAGCCAGCATGCTGTTACAGGGCCAATTTGCTTCCAAATCCTGATTATGCAGTGATGCCTTTGTTTATGTATGAAAGTGAAATATGAAAGAAAAGCATTATGAAACCTATAATAAACAAAATGGGTGCCATGCTTCAGAGCACTGTTTTAAGTACATTAGCCCTCTTTCCCCTACACCAGGCATTTGAATCCCCAGTGGTGCGATAGCATCTATGTTCCTTGGAGGAATCAGTTAGTACATCACAGTACATTCTGCACTGTGCCAAGTTCAGTACAGCACATTTATCTTATTCATTGTCTTTTTGCACAGAAAATGGTGGTGTCCTTTGTGAACGTTGCCTTCGTCTAATATCCAGTTGCTAGCTAATGTAACCCAGTATTCTTTGCCATTCTTACATTACTGTAGTTGTCTGATGCATTTTAATGTTAATTTCATTTGTCTGGTCAGCCAGAAACAATACATTGCTCTAAAATATTATCAAAATCTGCTAACAGTTCTAACAAAAAATAAATTATCAGATATGGCAGGGTACTTATATATCCCTATGTACCCACCATATGTTGCTAAAGTTTACAGTCTGTGGGTATTATTGGCTTCTCTCAGCGGATGTTAAATGATCATCTAACATTTTCTAGGAAGGCCATTTTTCACTTTTGTCTGGTTAGAAGATAGGGACAGTTTCTTCTGGCTGTGGATCTTGCTGCCGTAATTTATACCTTTGTTACCTGAATACTGGATAACTATAGTGTGTTCTATCTTTCTTGGCTTAAATCAACTTGCAAACTAACAGTGGTGCAGAATGTAGGAGCAGATCCCCGCTTGTTAGGCAGTACATTTTGTGGAGAGCAAACAGCAGGCAGCCAATGCAGATTGCAGAGCACTGCTGGTTTCTGGGTGAAGTTTATGGTATTAGTTTTTACATATAAAGCTTTAAATGGCCTGGAGATTGCTTACTTTACAACTAGTCTCTCTTCTAGGCCATGGTTACACTTACAGGATTATAGCACTTTTGGTTATAGAGCGTCCCATATACAGCAATAGGTATTGCGCTAGAGCGTGTCCACACTTTGACCCGCCAATGCTAGAGCATGGCCACATTTGCGGCGCTTCAGGCGGCATTAGGAGTAGCGCAATAGAGCAGGTATCCCACAGAGCACCTCTTCCCAATCTGGTGCAATGCCTTGTGGGAAGGGGGCATCACTTGCGGGCATTCTGCATCCTGTTCCAACTCCCCGTGATGCTCCCCGTGTCATATCCCAGCAATCCCTGTGTTTCCGTCCACCTCAGGCGCTATCTTTCAACGGTTTCAGCAAGGCGCGCTCCGTCGTCCATTTTTTCGTGTGCCGTAATGGATCGCAAACGGCTGAGGAGCATGCTGGCGAGTGTCGCCAGCACAACTCTCTGTGCAGTGGAGTTCATTCTTGACATGGACCGTGACAGTAGTGATGGGTCTGAAGACGAGCTCTAGCCGAGGAACGCATTAGACACTAAACTGATCGTCGCTTTAACGGACATGCTCACGACCGTGGAATGCCGCTTCTGGGCACGGGAAACGAGCACTGAATGGTGGGATCGCATCGTCATGCAAGTGTGGGACGATGAGCAGTGGCTGCAAAACTTTTGCATGAGAAAAGCCACTTTCATGGGTCTGTGTGCTGAACTCGCCCCTGCCCTGCAGCGCAAGGACACCAGATTGAGAGCTGCCATCCCGGTGGAGAAGTGGGTGGCTATAGCACTCTGGAAGCTGGCCACCCCAGACAACTACCGATCGGTGGCCAACCACTTTGGGGTGGGGAAGTCGACTGTTGGAGTCGTGTTGATGCAAGTGTGCAGGGCCATTAATAGCCTCCGGCTACGAAAAATCGTGACTCTTGGTGACGTGCGTGACATCGTGGCTGGCTTTGAACAGATGGGTTTCCCTAACTGTGGAGGGGCGATCACTAGCAGATGAGTATATTAACCGAAAGGGGTACTTCTCCATGGTTCTTCAGGTGCTTGTAGATCACCATGGGCGTTTTACTGACATTAATGCAGGCTGGTCGGGAAAGGTGCATGACGCATGCATCTTCCGCAACACCGGCTTGTTCAGGAAGCTGCAAAAAAGCACTTTTTTTCCTGACCCGAGGATCCCCGTTGGGGAAGTTGAAATGCCCATTGTGATTCTTGGTGACCCCGCTTACCCTTTAATGCCCTGGCTCATGAAACCCTACACAGGGAGCCTGGACAGCAGCCAGGAAAGGTTCAACTACAGGCTGAGCCACTGTCGAATGACTGTGGAGTGTGCTTTTGGGCGTCTCAAGGTGCGCTGGCACTGTCTTTATGGGAAGCTAGACTTGGCAGAGGGAAGTATCCCCGCGGTTATTTTCATGTGCTGTGCCCTACATAATCTTTGTGAGCGGAAGGGCAAAGGCTTCACTGTGGCATGGTCCTCGGAGGTTCAACAGCTGGAGGCCACGTATGCACAGCCAGAGAGCAGGGCTCTTAGAGGGGCCCAGCGCGAGGCTACAACGATCAGGGATGCCTTGAGGGAGCATTTTGATGCTGAAAGCGAGTTCCAATGGGAATTCCAGAGGGAGGGAGGGAGGGTGCATTCTGTTAATAGGATAAGGCATTTGCTTTTCTGTAGCTATTAGATACATATGTGCACCGAATAAAGAAACACATTTATTAAAAAGAATCCATTTATTGAACAGCTTTTTCAGATTTTGAAATAAAAGTTGAAAAAAAGTAAAATGTGTGAGGGAGGAGGGGGGTGCAGTTGGGGTGGGGAGAGGAGAGTGGGGTGCAATTGGGGTGGGAAGGGGTCAGTCAGAGATTGGCGTATGTCCTGTCCTCATAACCTCCAATGCCCTCCGAGTTGCTGTGTTCCCCCAACCCCATTTGCGGAGGACGATTATGCTTGTTATTAGGTGTTGAGTGCAGTGGATAAGTGTGCTGGGTCTGTGGGTTGGTCGGTGAAGACAGCGGGGTTGGAGGCAGCCGTGGGTGGTAATAACCAGGCAGCTGTTGATAGTGGCCCGAAGGAGACAAAGGGCCAGAGGGGGAAGGGTTAGGGGGCAACTGACAATGGGGGCGGCGAGCACGGTGCTGCTTCTCCTCCTGAACGGCAGCAATCCGCTGTAGAGTCTCTACTTGCAGCTGTAATATTGTAAACAGCTTGTCTGCGCTTTCCAGCGGCGCTGCTCGTGAGCCATCTCCCTCAACTGGATCTGTTCATTCCTCCACTTGCTCTCATTCTCCCGCCACCGCTGTGCAATGCGATTTTCCGTTACAGACTGTTGCATAACTTGTTGTAAAAGATCTTCCTTGCTCTTTCGTGGTTTCTTTCTAATCCTCCTCAGCTTCTCAGCTGCAGATAAGACTGACGGTTATGGGGTGTTCAAGGTCAAAACTAGGGAAAGTCAGTGCAAAGTTAAAACAGGATTCCCTTGTTCACAACAGACAGTGCTATGATTCCCCTGCATTCCATGTTTCTCTGTCCCATTTGCCTTTCCCACACAGCTATAGCACACAGACAGCAACAGAGCCCCTGCCATGGTGAGTTGTCTCTGGATGCAGAGGGAATGATTGTTTCCTTGCCTTGCTGTCCTATGGCTTGCGGGGAGTGGAGGGCATTTGCGGGAACCGTACTCTGAGCACTGTCCCAACATTCTCTGTATAGGTGTTCGTGCTGGAAGATATCTTGCTGCTGCGGGTGACGGAGCAAGAAAGGGAGGGCATTCTAATGAGATGCGGCTTTCGGCCAAGCCCATATGCAGCTTGCCTCTGTGCAGCAATACTCCCCCCACCCTCGTAGAAAAGTGGCGGGGACTAGTGACCGTGGCCAGGACAGGGACCATGCTGGCTCTCCTGAGAAACCTGCGCAGGCACATTGTAAGAGCTCTTATTGAGACCTTTGAAGAAATCACTGATGACGATTACTGTGATGTGATAGACTACATCAATGCACTATTCCACATGTAGGCAAGCATGCAGCAAGCATCCCTTTCCACCTCACCAAAGTTGCCTGCCTTCGCTATAGAAAAGTAGCTGTACCTGCACAAACCACTGCTGCTGCCCTTCCCCCTGCAACCGCCGGACGCTGTGGCAGGCTCTGGCTGCCCTCCAGGCTTGAGAAGAGTTCCTGGCTGCATGTGTCCTGTGACTCCTCTGTGCCCTGGGTCGCTGCCGCGCCCACTGCCTCCTCCTCCGCCTCTCCGTCCTCCTCTTCTTCGGCCTCCTCTCCCCCCCCCCCCCTTCACTGGTGGGCTGGGAAGAAGTGTCCTGGGTGGTCGATGGAGTGCACGTTGGATCACCACCAAGTATCGCATGCAGTTCATTGTAGAATTTGCAAGTCACAGGGGCTGCCCCAGAGCGGCTGTTTGCGTCGCGGGCTTTGCAATAGGCAATCCTAAGCTCCTTTACTTTTGCCCGGCACTGCAGAGTGTCCCGGTCATGGGCTCTTTCCGCCATGGCCCGTGATATCAGGACGTATGTATCGTAATTCCTGCGGCTAGATCGCAGCTGAGACTGGACAGTCTCTTCTCCCCAACAACTGATGAGGTCCATCACCTCACTATTGTTCCATGGCGAAGCTCACTTATTGCGAGGAGGCATGGCACGTGGAGCCATGGCCAAGCAAAATGGTTACCTGCAACAATTGCCTGAGGAGCACTCCACGCCTGGCTGGAGCAAACAGGAAGGGGATTTTCATATTTCCCTGGGAATTTAACGGGCGGGTGTGACGTGTGGTCACTTGAGGACGCGACAGAAGAGTTTGAAAGTGATGACCAGAGTGGCTCGAATGGGAATTATGGGCCAGGCTGGAGGCTAATTAATGCCAAGTGGTTGTCCACATTCGCGCGGTAGCGCTACAGCGGTAGTGCTACAGCCCTTATTCCCCGTGCGGAGGTGGATTACCACGAGGGCTATAAACTCGGACTTATAGCGCAATTCGTGCCTTGCCAATGTGGACGGGTAGGGATTTATAGCGCTCCTGGAGGCTTTATAGCGCTATAAAGTGCCAGTGTAACCAAGGCCTTAGTGTCTCACTGCTATAGTTGCAGTCAGCAAAGGAATTCATTATAAGACAGAAGCAAAATCCCTCATTATAGGAGAAAAGGAGCTGCTGGCAGAGTTTCTTCTGTGAGGGAACTTCCACACTGGAACTTGCTTTCCCTCCTCCCAATCTAAAATAGCACAGATTTGCTGATTTTCAGGGCACATTGCAGGGTGCATCTGTTCACACAGGCTTTAGGGAAAGAACTGAATGTGGTTGGCATGTGTTATGAGGGTGTGTATGATTTCTTCGGGGGAGGGAGGTGGGTCGAGCTTGAGGCTCAACAGCAGGTCTAACTTTCATGATTGTATTTGGAATCTGTGAGAAAGATTAATTTAGGAGAAGTGCTTTATGTGTTGTAAATCTAACTAGGCAATCTGTATTTGTAAGTGCAGGTCTTGGCACAAAGCAGTCCTTATTTAGCTAAAACTCCTCTTGGAGTCAGTGAGCGCTTTGCCCATCTGAGAACAGCAGGTTTGGTCCATTAGCAGGGAGTCAAAGCCATGTAAAAAAAGATTTCCCTGTCTGTGTTTGGTTTTCAGGCAACTACACTTTAAGAGTTGACTGCAGCCCCCTTCTCTACAAGTTGGTGTATAATCTGACAGAAGAGGTACAAAAGTGAAGTGTTTTCTACCCATGACTTTCTGATAACTGAAGTCACAAACTTACTGCAGATTAGTTTGTAGCCTGCAGAGGTACTGATCTTGCTCCCACTGACGTCAATGACCAAACTTCCATTCATTAGGACAGGATCCAGGCCCACAGTTGCTCTTCAGTGGTCTCTGAAGGATGAAGAGTATTACTAAAGAAAACAAAATTATATTAGTGTATATTTTTTAAATGCCAAGAAGAAGATAATCAACCCACTAAAAGCAAAGTTACTGGACAAGTGGACAGGAAGCTGGAAGGAATTAAAAATGGTATTTAAAAAGAAATCCTGAAAATGGAAAAATTTAAAGACAAATTGGCTTAGTGCTCTCCTTACTCTTCATCTTATCCCCCTAAATCTCTTCTCATACCCCTCCTCAAATGCCTCAGTATTTATCAGTGGATTACATTGTTCTTCCAATGGGTCAGATAGACCCAATTTGTACAAAAGGTGTCCCAGATAGCTATCCTTTTCTATTTCATTCTTAGTAATGCTCATTAGATCTTCAGTTACGGTAGATGGCAGGTACATTAAAGGATGTTGCTTCTCTTGGAACGCATTATAGGGTGACCAGATGTCCCAATTTTATAGGGACAGTCACGATTTTTGGGTCTTTTTCTTATATAGGTTCCTATTACTTCCCACCTTCTGTCCTGATTTTTCACAATTGCTGTCTGGTCACCCAGAGGCAGATAGGTTAATTCACATTCCCTCTCCAGTCTTTTACATTTCTGCTGGACATCTGTTCACTAGGAACTGAACTGAGATCACCCACTCATTGGTCCATGCAGTGGATGTCAACTATTGGCAGTGTCACACAAAGTTTTCCTCCCGCCCCCCTGAGATATCTAGTGTCCCCTGCTATGAAAAACTCTTCCAAGTCTGGGTTGTTCTCAAGCGTAATTCATACTCCTTGATGCACAAAGTAAAGCACAATTGTTTCCAGGCTTGTGTGCTTCTTCGTCTTCAACTGTTTCAGCTTTGTTTCCTTCTCGTGCATCTCCCTCCCTTTTCAATTCTTCCTGTTTGTATGTTTTTCTCTCCCTCTTCTGAGGAGGAAAGGGAAGTGGAATCATCAGCACAGCAGTAACACTTCACACAATGAAGGAAAGACTGTTTCACTTGCAAACACTCCTACTGCTGAAAGAAGCCAATTAGGATTACTCCCTTTTCTCCTTCACCCAGGGAGCCATCTGGGAAGGGAAACAGACTAAAAATGCTTTGGGTGAAAAACATTGTTGGTGATGCCTCCACTGTTTTACATCACACCGTAAATTAGGCATCTGTGTTTAGCCAGATAACTTCAATTTAAATACCATCAGATGCTTGAGAGACATGAGCATGTCTTCTTTTGGAAAAAGCCTCTATGCCTTTGTTAAGAGTTTGAATAATACCTAACTGTAGCATAGAACAATGGGAGTGTTTAGTAACTGAATACTCTCTCTGTATCAGGGAATTCCCAGTACTATGTTGTATTCATTCATGTTTTCCACTACTTCATTTATCATGGGGATACATTTATTGTAATTGAAAACCTGTGTCTATTCTCTGAGCTGTTTGAAGTCGGTCTTGGAATGATCTGGGCTTCTTTTTTTTTTCTCCATTAGTGTGTAGATAAAAGACATAACATTATTCTGATTCTTTTCCTCTCTGCTTTTTGTCTTCATTCAAAGAGCAGTTTCCCTAGTTTTTGTTCTGTTCTGCTGTCTCCATCCCTGAGGTAATCTAATGGCTCATCTCCTATTTCTGTGTTTCTTCTTGCTTTGTCTAAGGCCATGGTTACATTTACAGGATTATAGCGCTTTTTGTTATAGTTGTACCCATATACAGCAATAGGTATAGCGCTATAACATGTCCTGGCGTGGCCACATTTGCAACACTTGCAGCAGCACAGGGAGTGGTGCATTATGGGCAGCTATCCCAGCATTCAGCTGGGTGCAACGTGCTTTTCAAACGAGGGGGGTGAGGGGGAACGTGTAGTGTGTATGCAGAGGGAGAGAGTGAGGGGATTTTCTATGGTCTGAGAGTCTTGTCAGTGGTTTCCTTTGAAATTAGAGCCTGCTTTAATAGTTTCTCCGTCACACAGCTCCCTTTGTAAACATTTGCAGTGCTTATCTGCCGAGTTAAGAGAGAGACTCTGAAAAGGTACTTCCGCATTCCTCCTGCCGAGTTCAAAACAACGCGAAGAGACGTCAATTGCCTTAAATGGCTCAGAGGCATGCCAGAGATCAGTTATAGCGTAATGACTGTTTACTCTTGTGATAATACACTACAGGGAATATGCAATCGCTGTTATTCCTCAAGGAAGGGAGGATTACCAGGAGTGGTATAACTGTGGGTTTATAGCGCAATACATACCTTGCCAGTGTGGACGGGTAGGGAGTTATAGCGCTCCTAGAGGCTCTATAGCGCTATAAAGTGCCAGTGTAACCAAGGCCTAAGTAAACTGCAGAACATCCTCATCCTTCTCAAGGATACAGAAGATTAAAATGCTTGATGTATTTATTCCGTCAGTGCAGCTAAAGCTGTTCATCGGACCCTAAGGAGAGCAGTTGTCTTTTATGTCCTGGAATTGATTGCTCATTTTCTAATGCAGTTATTCACCTCCCTAAATTCCTTAGGGAGAGACGAGCCAAAAACTTGTGTAGCTTGTGAAGAGCCACATTTTCATTTCTTCATCCTTCCAAGTGCAGGACTGGTGAAAATCAACAAAGGACGTGGCTTGAGCTCATTGCAACTAGACAGGTCAAAGAGCCATAAACAGTCCTATACTGAAACCTAACAAAAGGCACAGAGGCACTTTCCTCTACATGCTCATTTAGGACTTCTCCTCTTTCTTCAGATGTATTTTAAGATCTTCATTTAAATGGGTAGAAGCTCAGTAATGTCCACCAGTGGCCAGGAGTAGAGCTATGTGAATAATGGATTTTTCAGTTCACTGGCAATTTTGGGCTGTCCATTCCTTTGCTAGCATGAATGGATAAAGTTCACAGTTGAGGGCTCAATATCTCTATTCTGAAGAACTCTGAAGGCAGTAGGGTATGGAGGCAGCAAGAATGGGGTGGAATAGTTGGAACTGGATTTAGTTGGGGATTGGTCCTGCTTTGAGCAAGGAGATTGGACTAGATGACCTCCTGAGGTCTCTTCCAACCCTGAGATTCTATGAATAACTGGCTAGGCAGTAATGTTGCTGAGAAATATCACAAATGAATAATGAATCACAAATTGAATACAAGTCAACGGTGTGATGCAGTTGTGAAAAAGGTTAATATTACTATGGGGAGTTTTAACAGACGTGTCGTATGTACGACATGGGATGTAATTGTCCCACTCTACTGAACACTGATGAGGCCTCAGTTGGAGTACTCTGTCCAGTTCCAGGTGTTACACCCAGGGCACTGGAGTAGGGGGGACTAGGGAGCCATGCCCCTCCCACTTTTCAGCAGGGATCCCGCCCCTCCCAGCCAGGCTGGTGGCTGTGGAGCCCGGACAGCTGTGGGGTGCCACGGTGCAGACCCTCCACCTGCCTTGCGTGGGAGGGTCAAGAGCAACCCCCAGCCCATGTCCTAGTCCTGCCCTGCACCCTCTCCTCCCCCCAGGGCAGGAGGATCCCCGGATCCTCACAGCAGCTTGGCCATGGTAAGAGCCGCATAGACCTTTCTGCTCTGGGCGGGAGGATGAGGGCACAGGGCAGGGACATGGACCAGGTGCTGCTCTCAACCCCCTCAGCCTGGGCGGGTGGAGGGTCCATGGTGTGGCTCCCCATAGCTGCCCATATGGCTCTTACCATGGCTTGGCTATGGTCCCCCAGAGAGCCAGGGCCAGGTAAGAGTCATGCATGGCACGTAGCAGCTGTGGGGTTCCACAGACCCTCCTGCCCTGGGTCCACAGCTCCGAACCTGCTCTGGCTTCTGGCGTGGCCGTGGGTGGGGCCTTGGGCAGAAGAGGAAGGTGGGTTGGGCCCCCCCCACACACACACACTTTTGGGCAGGCTTTGCAGCCCTTGCGTCACACTTTAGGGAAGATGTGGACAAATTGGAGACAGTCCAGAGGAGAGCAACAAAAGTGATAGATTTAGAAAGCCTGACCTGTCCGAGTAATTTATAAATACAGTAACTTCTCACTTAACGGTGTAGGTATGTTCCTGAAAAATGCAACTTTCAGTGAAACAATATTAAACGAATCCAATTTTCCCATAAGATTTCATGTAAATGTGAGGGGTTAGGTTCCAAGGAGATTTTTTTGGGCAGACAAAAAGCATTCTATAGTGTACAGTACTGTACTTTCCTGTGGTTGAGAGGTGCCCTGGCTTACCCCACACAGGCACAGCCCGCTGCAGACAATGAGGCAGGCAAGGATGCTAGGGAGCACCTTATGCAGCTGCAGTGGCAGCTTCCCCCCCAGAAGAACAGACGCCGACTTTCCCAGCGGATGCTCCAGGCCCACCTCTTCCCGTCCCCGCTCCACTCCAGGCTCACCTCTTCCCACCCCCACTCTGTCTCCTCCCTGGAGCACACCACATCCCCACTCCTCTCCCTCCCCCACTCCCTCCCAGCACTTCCCTGCTACCATATTTGGTGGCATTTAGGACTTTCTGAGAGGAAGGAGAAGGAGTGGAGACACGGAAGCGCTGGGGGGAGGGAGAAGAAGTGGAGAAGAGGAACTTGTGCAGTGCTCCTTGTAAAGTCGCTGCTCTTCCACAGAATCCTACAAGCAGTGAACTGAGCAGTCAGCCAAACAACATTATAAGGGAGCATTGCACAGCTCGAAATGAGCATGTTCCCTAATGGAGCAGCGATGCAACTTCAAAACAACATTAAGTGGGAGGACGTTAAGTGAGGAGTTACTGTACTGGGCATGCTTAGTCTTGAGAAAAGTCTGAGTGGGGAGATCTGATAACAGTCTTCAGATATGTTCTTCAGTTCTTCTCCATGTCCAGTGAAAGTAGGACAAGATGTAATGAGCTTAATTTTCAGCGCAGGAGATTTAGGTTGCATATTAGGAATGACGTTCTATCTATCAGGTTAATTAAACTCTGGAATAGGCTTCCAAGGGGATGGGCTAGATTTACTTGACTCTGCATCAGCTGGATTTGCTGATTTCTCGAGGTCCCTTTCAGCCCTACATTTTTATGATTCTATGAAATTCAGAGAACAAGCACAGACAACCTACCTCCTAGTTATCCTTAGAATTTAAGGACTTCAAAAAGCTGCTCAATTTATACTTTTTAAAAATACCAAACATTTATTTTTGTTATCTTAATTTATCTAAAATAGTGACCTCCCTTATTTCAATGAGACAAGGGATCTTCTGTCCCTGCGATAATAGTGCATGTAGCTCCCTTTGAGCTGTAAAGGAGCAACTTGGGTTCAGTAGTGATTGGAAAATTGGATTCAATGGAAGCTTTCCACAAAAGTGTAAACCATTGGGATGCAGGTTCATTAGTGTTGAAATGCTAATTAAAATGTCCTTGCTTTGGGGAAATAATTGAGAAGCAAGAAAATGTACCACAAGGCTCTGGTACAAGAAGTCCTTGCCTGGATTGAAATACTGTCCTATGCCGGGGACAGCACAAAAACCTTTGCACTTCTGCAGTCCCCATGTAATCCTTCAAAACAAGGGTTGAAGTGGAACCTGTGCGGCTCTCTGTCTAGGGCTGATTTTCCCTCCCTCCTTCCTTTCTCTCCGCCCTCCCCCCAAGCAGAGCAGGATGTGGTAGGTTCTTGCACTTCAGTGCAGATGTGAGTGGAGGCTGTGGGTAAAAGGAAGGTTTTGCACTCGGCATAACCCTTTTTGCTGGGCTGAAATCAGTTTTAAGGCCCTTTTACTTCCGCTCCCTTACAACCAAGAGCGCAAGTTATGAGGAGGAGTGTGGTGCGTGATGTACAGATTTCTGAGGAGGGATGGACTTACGCATGATCCTCGGCATGGAATTGAGACCCTTAGCTAGTCACTCCTCTCTTTGGACCTACTGCAAGCAGGAATCCTTTAATAGCCACATGGCAACACTTGCATTAATACAGGATTGGGTTCCCTTGTCTTGTTCGTCCTTTTTTATCCTGTGTTTATATCTGCCAAATTCTGCATCTGCACTATGTAAGATGAAGGTATCCTAGGATTGGATTTAAGCCACTGCAAACATTAGGTTAAAATAAGCTATTCCTGTGCTATGGAAAAGACAAAAAATGGTTTTTACATTACCTGATAATGGCTTGGCCGATAATGTCAGAATAGTCTGTACTGGAGCACGGAGCACTTCACTGTAGAGTTCAGCTTGCTCCTGCTGAGGTCTCATTTTGAGTTTAGCCCCCAAAACTGACCAAAGTGCTTGGGTAATGATAGCAGCCAGGCAACTATTTCACAAGCTTCTTTTTCTGCTAGCTGCGGGCATAACCTCAGAGGTCATCACCCTAAAGATTTTCAGTATGTGTGTATCTATAACTATCTATATCTAGCTGTCTATAGATATTATTCAGGGCAGAAAGTGACCTCCTCCAGTCTTCTGAAACGGTTCACTCCCAGCTTTGTAGTTCTTGTGTTTGTTGCATCTCCAGTGTTCCAGGTAAATGCGTTCAGGCTGCTTTTGCAAGCTTTGCTTTTCAACTCACTTTGGTTTTAGATAGGTGTTGAAATGGACAAGATTATCTTCAGTCCTCACTCTTGAAGGACAGTCTGGTGGTTGGGGTCCTGGGTTCAATTCACAGCTCTGCCACAGTTACCCTGTTTGACCTTGGGCAAGTCATTGAATAAAATCTCTCAGTTCCCCCTCTGTATAATGGGAATAATAAAGCAGACTTTGTCAGTCTTGTCTATGTAGATTCCAAATACTTTGAGCTAGGGACTGTCTCTGACTATGCACAATGGAGCCATGATCTCAGTCAAGACTTCAAGGCACTTCCCTTATATAAATAATTATTAGGGTCCTGGTCCAGCCTTCCAGTGCATCTGCTTTTCACTCCTCCAGTAGAACAAAGCAGGCTCAATATAATGCAGGCTCAACATGTGTGGGGAGAATATTGTCCCTGGCTAGGGAGAACCTTGAATGGGCTAGGGCTGTTGTCTCACAGCTCCTAGCTTAGGGGGCATTCCCAAGGGGAAAGGAGTGTGGGTGGGGCATCCCAGGCTGCCACTCAGAGCATCCCTAAGAGCCATAGTCCAATGGGAATAAGTCAGAGCAACCCTCAGCACTGCTCTAATTTACACCAGTGAGTAGACTGTGCTCTGGCCAGCCCCAGCATTGGGCTGGTGTCCAGAAGCCCTGCTCCATCGAGTTGTTCCAAGTGCGTAGGATCGGGACCCACAGATTGTAAATGTCATGCGTAAAGCCACATATATATGACAAGATCTGGGATTAAGAATAATGCAGATTAACAGAATGCATTTTCTCTTAATAAAGTTCAACTGGAAGTGGAGACACTTTCATTATGAGCACGTGCTTTGCCTCCCCAGATTGCAAGCCCTGATGATGGTTACGAAGGCAAGTCTCTCTATAAGAGCTGGTTTGAAAAGGACCCCTCAACAGAAAGTAAAGGTCATCCCAGGCAAGTTCAGGAAACTGTATGGGTTTTTTCCTCCCTTCCCCCACGTCAGTGTTTCAAATGCATCACTGTTTTTAAAAGCATTGTTGCCATTGTTAGTGATGATGCTAAACTGTCTGGCAGCCAGTGAGTAGCTAGAAGTATTGATGACTTTAGGAAGGGTTTTTACAAACCCACATTGGCGGTACCTGTGCCAATTGCTAAACAAAAGTTTAAATGTTCTGTTAATAATCGTTTGGAAGACAATCTAGTGCTGCATTCTAGTTAAGATAAACAGAGGTTTTGCTAAAAGAAACTACAACAGTAGTTAAGACGGAAGGTTGTTCTTATACTGCTCATTCTTTTTTGATGCAGTTGACTATAAAAGGGCAAGACCTACTAAATATACAAATGTGTACTTAAATGCCTTTAAATATGCAAGGTGATCTACGGTAAATGTTGCTATCTAAATTAAAAGATCCCCATGGAAACTGTTTACATAGTCTTGCCTGCCAAGGCTAAATCCTTACTCACAAGATGGGACTAATCATGTTAGTAAGATAAATAGAATTTGGCCTCTAATGTTACTTGATTCAAGTGTCCCAAGTCTGTTGCCCCAATCTTGTAGCCCTGTTCACATGAATTCAGTGAGGTTTCTCACCTAAGTAGGGACTAGGATCAGACTCCCTGAGCAGATCCTTGGCTGATACACATAGTTTTCTTGGCTTCAGTGGAGCTACAACAACTTGAGGAGCTGGCCTTTATTAGATTTAATTTCCTAGAAACATGTACAAATAAACAAATCCGATCTAGAATGTCATGCTTTTCCCCTCCTCCATATACTGGTGTGAGTTGTTCTCATTTTCCTTGCCGCGTCTGCCCAGCAGATGGCATTATCCACTTGCAATTAATGCCAGCAACAGCCTCTTCTGCAATGGAAACTATTTGCAAGGCTTTGATTTATACATGATCTGCCACATATAAACACATCTTTATATAGTCTCCCAATTGATTTCAGTCGACAGTAGATTATTAATGTTTGAGATCACCAAGATGCCCCAGGTGCTATTCTACAGGACTCTCACATCAGGCTCAGTGTGTCCCCTTTTCCAATGTATTCTTCATCTTAATAGCCTGACCTCACTTTTATGACCTTGCTTGTCAGAAGCCTTGTCCACAATACTTTGGAAACTCTGCTAGCAACACCTTGCATCAACATTCATACTAGGTCTAACTGTAGCCTCATTTTGATACCTTTTCTTTCCTGCGTGTAGAATAAACAAACTGGGATCGGGCAGTGATTTTGAAGCTTATTTTCAGCGGCTGGGAATCACATCAGGCAGAGCACGTTATACGAAGAACAGGGTAAGGCATCCAGATTTGCTGAAAACTATGAATACCAAGGTTTGGCTTTATTTTGAGAACAGTTATTCTACAATTGGGATATTCACCAGTATTTTTTTTTTAAATGTTTCAAAATGTTGGTCTTGTGTGCACAGAAATGCAATTTTGGAATTTGTGAAGAAACAAACACTGGAAGGACAATTAGGGTGACCAGATGTCCCGATTTTATAGGGACAGTCCTGATATTTGAGGCTTTGTCTTGTATAGGTGCCGATTACCCCTCACTCCCATACCGATTTTTCACCCTTGCTATGTGATTACTCTAATGACAATTCACCCATGATGGTGATGTATCCATTCTAAACCCTCTATGTACACAGAGAGGGCCCTCAGTGAAGAAGTGTAGATCAAATCAGCTTCTGGTCACAGCTGATATTCCCACACACATCACATTGTCCCCTTACATGTAGTATTTTCTTTCATTCTAGTGACACATTGTCTCATAAGTGAAAAAAATCACACTTGTAACCCACCACAGTAAGGGGAAGGTTCTCTCATTTTTCCTTTAAACTACAGTTTTATATTTAAACCAGTTTACAAGTGTTTCATTAGCACTAACAATCAAAGTCCTACAATGTCAGGGCCAACTGGAACTTAAGATTGAGGCCTTGTCTAAAAGTTTTGTCATTTTAACCATACGGGCATACTGAAAGCTGCAACTCTCGATCGCTCTCTCCCCCAGGTATAGACACAATTACACTGATATAAAAGGGTTTATATCTGTATAGCTTCTCCTGGTTCAGTAAGGCAAAATGATTCAAATACATACTGGGAGGTAGTAGCATAACTGCGTCACCAAAAATTCACACAAAAATCAAGGTGAGATGCAGAAGATATATATCTAACAATCCTAATGAAATTCTTGTAAAGATTCTTGGATCATTATTTGTCGAACTCCATATGATTGTGTGGTGCTTTACAGAACACAGAAGGCTGGGGCCTGATTCTTTACAAGTCAGTATCCATAGCCATTTTAAAATGTGTAAAATGGGTATGAAGTGCTTCCAAATCAGAGCTATAGCTTTCTTTTATTTAAATACCCACTTAGCACAAGTGTCAGTGGTTACACGGGATAGAGTGGACAATCAGGCCTTAGCTCTCTGCCCTGAGGAGCTAATCTTTGGTTTTAAAATATTCTGTTAGTTCAAGAGCAGGTGGAAAGAGACACTGTTCATAAAGAGATCAGTGTTAGAGGTCAGCATTGAAGGCTGTATTTTCAGAGGGAGGGAAGCGTGCGTTACAAGGAGGAAGGCAACTCGGCACATAAGAAGTGGAAGATAATTCTAAGGACAGAAGGCTGGATGAAAGAAAGCACACAGTGGAGTGTACAAGAAACGAAGACAAAAATAGAGAATGGAAAGATGATAGTCTGGGGGAAGATGAGGAGGAGGAAATGAGGGAAGAGATGTAGGTGGTGGCTGGCTTGCACAAGATCCAATGGGACTATTGTTTTGCACTTGTGCTACTCAACTAGATTGTTTTGCTTTTTGGCAATGAGTCACTGGGTATTGGAGCTCAGAATGGGACTAGAAAGAGGTCACCATAGACAGAAAGAATTGCTACAATCCCATGAATTTGGATTGCTTCTTGCCTCACACAAACAGCAGTAAGGACTTTATCTGTGTCTGGAAAAGAGCTATAATGATATGCAAGTTGTGGTGATCTATTGGCCATTTCTGACCAATATCCCTCAAACTGGCTTCAGTTAGAACATCTGAGGCATTGTTTATTCTCTTTCAGAGAGCAGACAAATTCAGCAATTACCCAGTTTATCACACTGTCTACGAGACCTTTGAATTAGTAGAACGATTTTATGACCCCACATTCATGAAACAGCTTACCGTTGCCCAGTTACGAGGAGGACTGGTATATGAACTGGCAGACTCCCAGGTCATTCCTTTCAACTGCCAAGATTATGGAGAAGACTTAAGAAAATACACAGAAAGAATCTATAATTTGGCCAAGAAACATGAAGAACAGCTAGAGACTTATGGAGTGTCATTTGGTAAGTAACGACCATGCAGACATTAAACATTTCTATGTTCTGAGTGCATCAGTTAGAAGTAAACAAAGGGAAGAAATATGGTTGTGGTATCTATGATCTGGACTTTTTGTTTGTGTGCCTTGTAGCAGAATAAAACTCATTTTAAAAACTTCCCAAGAAGTTTCTCAGTATAATGAAGGTTTAAAAAGTTACTGTAATAATGTCTCTTATAACACTGTCATGCTGTATATTAACTCATTCTTTACTTAGGGGAGAGTTTCTTGAGTAGAGAAACGGTGATCTAGAGGCTGGGATGCTAGCCTGGAACTTGAAAAATATGGGTTCAAATCCCTGCTCTACTGCAGACTCAGCTATGTTTGACCTTAGACATGTCACTTAGGGTCAGATTTTTAAAGGTATTTTGGTGCTTAACTTCTATTGAAATCAATGAAATTTAGACATCTAAATACCTCTGAGGATCTGTGCCAAGGTGCTTAAATATCTTTCAAAATCTGGGCCTTGGCCTCTTCTGTCATCAGTAAAATGGGGATAATAGTACTTCCCTACCTGATGAGGATAAATACATGAAGGACTGTGAGATGCTCAGATACTATGGTAATACCTTAGATAAAAATATTAAAGCACACCTTGGGCAGGAGTTCTCTGCAGGACTAGAGAAGAAGGAATCCTCCTCCCAGGCCACAAAGCACAATTGTCCTTTTACTCTGTAACTATTGGTCCTATGCCTTTGAGACCCTAGGTGTCCAAAGCTAAGGGACAGGAAGTGGGTCTTAGCTAGTGGCTGAGTGCATGTGGAAAAATCTCCAGGGAGCTGAAAATAAGAAAATGGAGTCAGTTTGCTTATTTGAATGTTTATTTAAAAAGT
The DNA here is from genome assembly GCA_032164245.1 of Sternotherus odoratus. Classification (NCBI taxonomy): domain Eukaryota; kingdom Metazoa; phylum Chordata; order Testudines; family Kinosternidae; genus Sternotherus; species Sternotherus odoratus. The sequence continues at coordinate 281,593,838 of JAVMKO010000001.1, read as the reverse complement.
TAATCTAAGGCATTTATTATAAAAAATAAAGTTTCCAAAATATGTTGTGAAAGGCACTTTCCTGAATTAATTCCTGTTTGAACTAGAGCATAGCCATTAGAAAAACATCCAGTCTCAATTTAAAAGTTTCCAGTGATGGAAAATCCACCACAGCGCTGCTCTCATTGCCTTCTTTCAAGTGAAAACCTGTCTGGCTTTAGCTTCGTCATTGCATTTTGTTTTACTTTTGTTTGCTAGACTGAAGAGCCTTCTACTACCAAATTTCTGTTCCCACTGTAGACACTTACAGATCAAGTCACCCTTTATTCTTCTTTTTGAAGCTGAAGAGTTGGAGCTCTGAGTCGGTTACTGTGAGGCAGGTTTTCCAGTCCTTTAATCATTCTTGTGATTCTTCTCTGAACTTGCATCAAAAAATATTTGTGATCAGCTTTAGTAATCTAATGAAGGTTACTTACTGTTCCTTTTGTTTTATTCTATCATACTAGAGTATCTAACCGTCTTAATTTATGGAGAGTCTTCATGAAATTATGCAATAAAATTCATGCACAATGGTAACAATGGTTGCTGAAAGGGCCACGGTGACATTGCTCAATCAAAGCAAATGGCCAAGAATAGGGGAGACAATCCCCAAAGCTGGTGGTTTATTTTTACCAAACCAGTAACTAAACAACTTCTGTAATACCTTACTCTTTACCAAGAAGCCCAACTACAGTTCCCTTTAAGCAATCCAGCATTTGGCTCCCACCGAGACAGTTAAGTCTAACATAGTGAGGGTCATTAAAGACCTTGTTCACCATATATAAAGTTTGACGAATCCCAAGAGACTGGACACATTGCCCAGCAGGTCAGTGAATATTTCAGATCTTACCTAAATACATGCTTATAGCCAGTTCTTATTAATTATACATTGAAGATTTATTAATACAAAGAAAAGAAAAGAGTTGCTACAGTTAAAGATCATTATATGTACAGATATGAATAAAGTTCTCAGGTCAGTTTCATGGCAAAGATGGTGAGGGAGCTGATTTGTAAAAATTGTTCTGGAGTCAATTTAAAAGGCAGTCCACGTGCAGTGTTTGTTCATTTTCTTCCACTAATTCAGAGTAGACCTGGAGACCTCAGTCTTGTGGGCTTAGACTTTCCCTGTCAAAGTTTAAGCAGCTCTGAGATAGCAAGAATCAGGCCTCATGCTTTCTTTATAGCTTGAAACCAGTTGGGGGTCACAGCAGGCCTTCCTTGGCTGAACAATAGGTAATGCATACTGTTGCTTTGAAGCTAATCTCTGTCTTCTAGGCATATACCCATAGCTAGTTACATTCATTAGCATGAGGCAATTAATCATTCAAAGAGTACACAGGGAGTTTACTATGTGGAATTTACAAGTTTCAAAGAGAAGTGAGGTAATAATGTATCATTACACCCCAAGTCCCATCTAAATGAGAATATTCCCTTTTGATCTCTGAATCAATAGACCAGGGATGGCAACCTTGGCACATGGCCCCCCAGGGTAAGCATCCTTGCCGGGCCTAGTCGGTTTGTTTACCTGCCGCATCCGCACGTTCGACCGATCGTGGCTCCCACTGGCCACGATTTGCCACGCCATTCCAATGGGGGCTGCGGGAAGCAGCAGCCAGCATTGCTTCCCGCAGCCCCACTGGACCGGAGCAGTGAACCGTGGCCAGTGGGAGCTGTGATCGGCGGAACCTGGGGACGCAACAGGTAAATAAACCGGTCAGGCCCACCAAGTGTGCTTACCCTGGGGGGCCGCGTGCCAAGGTTGCCGATCTCTGCAATAGACTACATTAATGATATCATTAGAGACCGGAACAAAATTTTAGCATCTACAATCTAATTAGATCACGTTGTTAAAGTTCTAAAACGATATAGATAAACACAGACAAATATGACCGTAGAACCTCAGAGTTACGAACATTAGAGTACTGAACACCAGAATTATGAACCGACTGATCAACCACACACCTCATTTGGAACCAGAAATATGCAATTGGACAGGAGCAGAAACTCCCTCCCTCACCCACCCCCCTCAAAAGAGAGAAGCAAATACAATACAGAAATGTGTTACTGCATTACAGTAAATGTAAACTACTACAAAATAAAAGGAAAGTTTAAAAAAAGATTTACAAAATAAGGAAACTTTTTCAGTGTTTGTTCCATTTAAATTAAGATTGTTAAAAGCAGCATTTTTCTTCTGCATAGTAAAGTTTCAAAGTGTATTAAGTCAATGTTCAGCTGTAAATTTTTCAAACAACCATAATGTTTTGTTCAGAGTTATGAACATCCTCTATTCCCAAGGTGTTCGTAACTCTGAAGTTCTACTGTAGTATCTATTTTTGATTCTCTAACAGTACAAACCTACATATCAAAGATCTCTCTACAAGGAATGGCCCTGTTTACCATTTCAATAAGCTTTTAATATCCTTAAGAGTTGCTTTTAGGTCACTCAGTCTTCTGTGTTGCTAACCCTCACTGACTCAGCCTCACAATAGGATTCTGGGATGATGCAATTTACATGACTTTGTCACCGCATTACAATATTGCCAAAGCCATACATTCAAAAATCCTAACTCAGGCCCAGCAAACTCATGGGATTGGCTTAAAATCATTATTTAAAAAAATAATAAATGGAGCTTATTTGGCTTTTGGGCTCAGGTTTTAAAGTTTTCCTCTGCAACAATGAAAGCTAGAAACTTTTTTTAAAAATATGAATTTCTCTCATAACTACATGATTCCAGAAAGTAGAGCTTAAAGAAACACAAATATTGTAAATATTGTGATTTTTTTAAAAAAGTAGTAGATTGCGCAACCCTGGCATTGTGATAAGTACAGGGGTATGTTTTCAGACCTTTCCCCTGGTCCGCCCTCTCCTTCTGCTTGTGCAACATGAGCTGTTGCGAAACAGTGGCTCGAATGTCAACAATGGCTAAAGGCTGTCCTTGTATGTACACACAACTCCTATTCAGTGCACAGAGGCAGCCAAGCACAGAAACTTGACCTTAGGGGGGGTGATTCAACTCTCTCTTGATGTAAACAATGAGAGGGGGGATGGCTTTACAGGGAGGGAGCTACTTTAGATTACCCAGGGCTTTCTGAAACTCCTGGTTAAATTTGAAATACTCGGAATCTTCCTTCTTGCCTACAGAACTTGTATTTTTGGCAAGGTTCTAAAGTTTCCCCTTTTTGTTAGCCCCTGTTGATCAGTAAACCAGAACCATTCTTTTTTTTTGGGGGGGGGGGAAAGAGGGAGGGAGGAAAATTAGCTGCAGAAATGAGAGAGACACTGTTATCGAAGTCCTGTCCGCCCTGGCTGCAGTGGAACCAGTATAGCTTTGCTGCTGCATAGGGAGAGCCTGGCTGCCCTGTAGGCCACAGAGCTCAGTTCCACAAGGACTTTTGCCAGTAGCCACTAAAAGGGCTTGGACATGTTGCCGTGGAGGGAGAGAGAGAGATTGAGTGTGTGTGTGTGTTCTGCAACTGCAATGATCCAACGGGCCTGTGCTCCCACATAATGGGAGACAATCCTGGTGTTGAGTAGCAGTTGTAGAATGGTTTTACCGCCATCCTATGCCTTGGCCAGAGGATTCCTCCCCCCCCCCCCCATGGGATCTCATTACACCAAGTCTGTCTTGGTATGGATGGGGAAAGAGCTCACATGAAATAAGCAAAGGGTGCAGTGGAAATGTCCTAAAGTGAAAATGGTCCAATCCTTGCACAGGCAGGCAGAAGTGCTGGAAATGTTGATACATGTCAAGCTTCTTCATGTAAAGTCTGCAGTAAAATTAAAATTGCAGATCCAGGGTTTTCCTCCTTCACCCCAATCTCCAAACTTTCTCTTTGCCAGAGGTTCCCGAGGAATCTTTCTCAGTATATTTAAATTAAATACTATTTTAATACCTATTTGTAGAAGTTTTATTAGACATTTTTCCTCAGCCCTGCTGCCATGCTTAAAATAGGTTTTCAGGTTAGGAGAGGGCATTGCAGCCCTTTAAAAGTCAGATCCAGAAGAAATGGGGAAGCCAAGATTCCTTGTCAAGTCAGTAAATAAAATAAATACATGGTTTTCCTCAATAAGTGAAATGTTTATTGTTCAAGGCTCTTTGTATGATGCTGAAGTAAAAAAGGACTTTCTATTTCTAGGTCCCCTGTTTTCTGCTGTGTCAAATTTCACAGAAGCTGCTGCTGATTTTCACAGAAGACTTAAAGAGGTTGATGTGAATAAGTAAGTTAAAAATACCAGTCTTGACAAATTTGCCTCCATGCTCCTCAACTTTCTTTGCTGAGGGCCAAGTCCTGCAATCCTGAATCAGGCTGTGGTCAGCAAAAACTCACTTTAAAATCAATGGGAGTTTTGCCTGAGTGAGGACTATAGGATTTGGACCTCACTATGCTTTGTTTCTTGTTTGAACAGCATATGTTTTGTGATTATTTTAGTGAAAAATCTTTTATAATGTAATGAACATATTTTTAACGTAAAGCAGCAGCCATCAATGAAAAGCTAGTGTCTTCATTCTTTGGTAACTTCTTTCTAGTACTGTTTAATAAAGCACCAGTTTCCGTCCTTAAAAGGGCAGCCTCCCATTTTGTTGTTTATAAATGGGAAGTTCCCCCAGTCTAACATCCAGTTTCTATCCTTCAACTTTATGTGAAGAGTCATCAGTCTGAAGCAGCATCTTCTGGAATCAACAGTCCTAGTTTGAAAGACCATGTGATCTGATGGAGGACATGGCGACAAGCCAGGAACTCTTGAATTCTAATCACAGTTTAGAGCCCATCTTCTGTAGCACTGGGCAATGCATCTCTCTCTCTCTCTCTCTGTGTGGTTTTGACCAAAACTTCACCTGAGTTTCATCAAAGCCAGTAAGTTCCCAGGAGCAGTTTTGGTTTCAGCTAATCAGCTTTTCTGACTAAAAAACAAGGTTGAAAAATTCCCAGCCAGCTCTATTAGAAAACCATGTAGTTCATACATTTTCATGCATTGTTGTGTGAAATGCTTCTGTCTTCATCCCCTGCAGTCCAATTGCTGTGCGAATCATGAATGATCAGCTGATGTTTCTGGAAAGAGCTTTCATTGATCCTCTTGGTTTACCAGGCAGGAAATTTTACAGGTAAGGCAACAAGTTTTGCAGACTACTAAAAAGCACCAGTTACACTATGGCTCTTGAACTTTTTCATATTGTGAACAGCTTCCTAAAATAGAGATCCTCCTGCACCTTCGCTGTGGCATTGTGTGTGCTTGATTATAAAGAACAGTAACTAGGGCAGTGCTAAAGAGAGAAGATGAAAATAACAGTGCTGGTTACAGCAGTGTGAGGACATCCCTCTGTTGATTCCATCCCTCCTGATGGTGGAGTGGATTTGGGAGCAGGAGAGGGTGCTAAAAGATGATGAGGTTGTGATCTACATCCTTTATGTAGCTCAACAACACATTTGGGCTATTGCACTTCTCCTGTTGGGCGTAGAACTGTTGTTTTAGTAGTAGAAAATGTCTCTGAATTCTGCTCTGAAATTTCAAATCATTTCACAATCTTTAACACACTTATTCTCACAACATCTCTGTTATTGAGCTGTTATTGCCCAGATTTTACAGCTGGGAAATTGAGACACAGAAGCTAAGTGACTGCAAGGTCCCCTTGTTCTCCCTCGTATCCCTCCCTCCCTCCCACCTAAGGCTTTTTTTCCTCTTTCCCCACAGACACATTATTTTTGCTCCGAGCAGCCACAACAAGTACGCGGGAGAGTCATTCCCAGGGATCTACGATGCCATGTTTGATATTGAAAACAAAGTGGATCAGCACAAAGCCTGGGAAGAAGTAAAGAGGCAGATCTCCATTGCGGCCTTCACTGTGCAGGCTGCAGCAGGGACTCTGAAGGATGTAGCATAGGAACAAGGCACCAGCAGGCTTGAACACATGGTTAACTCTTACAAAATGGCAGCCAATGTACTAGAGTGATGCCATTTTCCACTTACTAGAGTTGCAATATAACCAGCCTTTTGCATACAGGAGTCCCATGGGAGTTAGTGAGAGCTGTTGGTGTTATGGGACGGATGGTTAAGGAACCAGTGTTAGTTCCCTGAGACTGGTATAACTGCTGTGTTTAAAAAAAAAAAAAAACTCTAGTAGGAAAAAAAAGTACAGTGCCTTTTTTTGGAAAAATGTCAGTTAGAAGGCTTACATTTTCCAAATGATCCACTCATTTTGGGGACCTCAGTTTTTGGGTTCCCAGCACTTCTGACAATCAAGCTCCCACCCTACATCTGCACTAGAGAAACTAGAACCTGCTACCGCTACAGCTGTGTTAGCGGTAGCAAGCGGAAGCCATAATGTAGACAGGGCTCAGAGGTCTAACACCATGTGTTTTAATGGTGTTCTGCGCAGGATTAAACATGGTAAGAATGCCTAAACTCTGTCCACACTAGAGCTTCCATCACTGAGGCAGCTTGTGCATTGAGTCTGATCCACTACGGCTACGCCTATGACCTAATTTTTGTAGTGTGGACAATGATTTAGAGCAGGGGTGGGCAAACTTTTTGGCTCGAGGGCCACATCGGGGTTGAAAACATGTATGGAGGACCAGGTCAGGGAAGGCTGTGCCTCCCAAAACAGCCTGGTCCTGCCCCCTTCCAGCCCCGTCCCAGTTCCACCCCCTGCCTGCCCCCCTCAGAATCACCGACCCATCCAACCCCCCTGCTCCTTGTCCCCTGACCGCTGCCACCAGAGATCTCCCCACCCCTGCCAGACCTCTGGGACTTCCACGCCCTATCCAACCTCCCCCCTCCCCATGTTTCCCATCCCCTAGAGCAGCCTCCCCTACCAGAAGCTCAGTCAGGACAGGCCCACGGGCCATAGTTTTCCCACCCCTGATTTAGGGCATAGGAATTGCAGTACTGGATCAGCCTCATGGTTTACCTAATCCAGTATGACGTCTCTGGCAGCACATGCTTCAGAGAAAGGTACATCCCCTCACAGAGATTAATTTATACCCTTCATCATCAAGCTCTATCTTCCTACACATAGTCTGATTGTGGGTGTGATTATAAAAGATTGTGAGCACCCACTACCCCAACTTACTTCAGTGCTATTGTCCTCTGAAAACTCCAGCTGCGCACCCATAAACAGTGAACAGTTGACAATGTAGGTCCAGATGCTTTTTATGCCATTTTTAATAATCAAACGAGGGGGGAAAAATCTGTTTCTACGCAGAAGTCAAACTCCCAAGCTGAGATGTACAAAGGGGATGAGGGGAGTTAGGTATCAAAATCCCCTTTTGAAATCTTCCTTTTGAAAATCCCAGACGTATGCAATATCACTACCCAGGTGTTTAAGAGGAAAATAGCCAGTAGAGAATCACCATCCCTCTTATGATGAACTATCTGCTCCATTCTTACCGTGCCCTCACTGTCCTCTCATCAGCTGTTATTCTTCTTGCCCTCTTTAATTGGGAAAGCTATTTTATACCATGCTCTCACCCACCAGCTGATGTCTGATGACAGAGGTGGAAAGTGTTTTCCCAGAATGCTATTAATTACTGTTCGGAGCAGAAGGGATGGGACACTCAGCATTTCTCCTTCAACTTCAACAGGACTAAACCACACACCATTTTTGTCTTCTAATGTTACCAGTAAAAATGTTAATGTGAAACTTAGTTATTTTAAATTCCAAGGATGAAGGAAGAAAGTAAAATGACCACACAAAAAGGGAACAAATGCTTTTCTGAAACCATACGCTGGATTAAAAAAAAGAAGAAGAAAATATTGTAAGAGTGGGGATTTTCCTCAGTGACTTGGCCAACATTTCCTCTCTTTGTGCAATATGGCAGCTTGCTGCTACCTTCAGTTCTAAAGGTGGCTGCATTTCTGTGGCTCTGGCTGCATATAAGGGTGATGAGGTCTTTCAGGCTGTCAATATAAATAGATAATATTAAATATCACTTACACTGCTCTCCACAATTCCATTTACACAGGGCCTATGTTTTGATTCATTTATTCAACCTGTCTGAAGCAAGCTGGGGGTCATGTAGCTGAACAGCATCCAATCCTCAGCATTTAAAACCTAGCATGGGATAATAAAGCAGTTTGACCACATTAAATTTGGATGAAACTTGATTTTTGGTTTGCTAGATGGTTTGCGGAAAAAATAACTTCGGGGAAACACTGCCAGATAGTTTAGCTCTGCAATTCAGAACGGTCAGTCAGTTTGAAATTAATTTTCACAGAAACCAGGAGGAAAAAAGCCATTAATAAATGGGGTGGGTGGGGAGGCTAAAAGGCAGGTTCAAATTCAACCCTGGTTGATCGCGATCAATCATTTAGTGGCTATTTTTGTGGCTTTTGTCCAGATCCTAGGGGACAGCTGTCAACATAAGAAAAACGTCTAGCAAAAAAATAATTTTCAATTGCCACCTGTATTCTCAGCCTTACAAGAGAGGCCATAGCTTAGGGTGCCCAGATCGCAAGAGTGAAATATCAGGACACATTGGGCGGGCGGGTGTGGGGGAGAGGAGGGAACAGACACAGGTGCACAGCCCTGACCGGAGCCGGAGGCACACTGGTCTACCTGGCACTGTGCTACCAGTGAGCCTCTTGCTGTTGGGGGTGGGCCCATGCTGCGCCACACAACTATCCTGCCCAGCACCCCCTGGATCCACTATACCGAGAGCCCCCCCTAAAACCCTTCCACCACAAATGCACAGTGCTGTGCACATCCCCTGCCCACAGCCCCACCACAGCTGCCCAGCACCCCCCCCCACAATCCCCCCACTCGCTAGTTCCCCAATATGCACAGATTTCCCCTATCTTCTTTCCTCCCTCCCAGTGTCCTTCCCCATAGCCCCACCACCACAACTACACAGTGCCCTGACACACACATCTCTCCCATTGTCTAGCACCCCCCTACAGCCCCCCCCCCACTGTCTAGCACCCAAAACACACAAACCTTCCCCACTGCCCAGCACCCTCCACACACCTCCCAGACACTCACCATCACACCCTGCCCCCTTCCCTGACCGCACTCACCAGCCCTGCTCGGAGGTCTCTGGCTCCTAGAATGAGAGCAGTGAGGGAGTCTCCAGACTCTCCACTTGCTGCACCCGCCACAAGTGCAAGCGCAGTGGCTCCCATTGGCCAGGAAAAGCGCCAATGGGAGCTGCCGGAGCCGTAGAGTGGGGCTACTGGCGAAATTCCTAGGGGCTTCTGTGACGTTGATCCAAGAATAAATTACTGCTGACTGTGTTACCACTTACTGTCTGTTGCTCTGTGGGAGACAAATCTTAGCCCGAAAACCATTCCCATCGCACACAGGTGAGAAGCAAACATATCTCCATCAATGTAATGGAACAACACACTGTAAATCTAGTAAGAGATCAGGTCAGAGCCACATAAAGGCAATGTGCGGTACATCAGTAAGTCAGTTTAAGAAACTTACATGCCCTAAATGGTTTTGTACCTGCATACCACACAGCCTGTGTCTGTACATACTACTGCCAGTGCTGATCCATGACAGTATGTTGCTGACCCATTAATCCTCTCTTTTTTTAAAAAAAAGGGGGGAGGTGTTGGCAGGGGATTTTCCTCAGGATGAATTATCTACATTAAAACATTTCCTGGGGCTGTGAATTCATTGACCATCATGCTCTAAGGCTCATTTATTTCCTTGGTGAAGGTTGAAAACTATAGGTTTTTAGGCACCTTAATGAAGGAGGCTAATTCTTTATTAGATAGTTCATTATTTCTCTTGCATGGTTTGGCTGATTATTTCTGAATCTATTGTGTGGTGTTTTGGAGAGAAGTTTTATACTTCTAAATAAAGGGAGCTCAGAGAGAGAGAGTGGGAAAAGCAGCTCACAGAAGGCTGAGAGCTAGAACAGGCTCCCTCTTTTATCAGATATCCTGTTGAGAGATGCTTTTCTTACTTGCACTGGCTCCTGCTGCCCTATAGGCATGTAAAGTCACACCCAGTTACAATGACCTACTGATGTGTTATTTATGCAACAATTTTCATCATCTCTAAACTAGGCCCTATTTTTAGAGTGAAACCAGATCCACAGCCCTTGAACTGTGGATACCAATATATACCCCTTTCCTTAATCCGTAGGCAACAGATTGTCAGGGTAGGAAAAAATTGTCTCCAGCTCCTAGTGGCCCAAGATAAAAAGTCTGATGTTGAAACCAGGGCGTTATCTGGGAGTTGGAGACAGTCAAAACTAGCATATTTCTAATGCAGTAATAGATGGACGTCAATCAACAACTTTGAGCGGCTTTGGGAGAAACAATAATAGATCCTGGTGTAATTCCAGGATTACAATATTGATTAATTTGTCCCATTCATTCTTGATATTAAAACCCCTCTAATTAACTTGGTTAACTAATATTTAAATCAGAATGCTTTTCACTGAGTGAAGAGAAAGGAAGGAGAGAGTGCATCTTATTATTATAAACAAGAATCTAAAAGACAAAAGAGGAAATGATAAAGGAAAGGACATCAATTATGTGGTCACTTTAATTCACTGCGTCTACATTTGGGGTAGGTCAGCTATTTTACTGTCTGGAGATGTTTGTAATCCCTTATACCGAAGCACAATGGAGCAGGCTTACCTTTGGACAGGATTTCCTTGCTTTGAGTAGCATGTCAGACTCCTTCCCATCCCCACTTCATATATTAAAAAATGTAGCATCATTACATGAAAAGCTGTGCGTGCAATGCATTTAAGTGTGGCAGTGCTATACAGCTTCATAAAGCAAGATTGGGAAGAGTTTTAGTTTTATAAACCTGACAGTACATGATTAAAGTTTTTGTTTTGCCTTTCCCCCCCCCACCCCCCCCTTCAAACTTTAGACTATCACTATTTTCTTCTGGAGCAGTTACATTCTACTGTATTAACCTTGAACATCGGCACATTATCTCAGACTCCATTGTATCTTTCTGTAATTATGTTTGAAAATCCTTGCCGCAAAGTTTGGAAATAGATTAATAGATTCTAAGGCCAGAGGAGACCCTTGTGATCATCTTCTAGTCCAACCTCCTAACAGGCCATAGAACTTCCCAAAACAATTCCAACAGCATAGCTGTTAGAAAGCCATTCAATCTTGATTTTAAAACTGTCCTTGATGGAGAATCCACCACAATTCTGGATAAATTATTCCAATGGTTAAAGCTATTTTATTTGCACAGCATTTTAATATCACTTCTCCCTAAATGGTTAATACTGCAGATATCAGGCTGGATTGAGTGTTTCAGTGCAACTTACAAACCTTTTGAAGCCAGCAGCTCATAATGGAAGTGCTGACATCCTCTTAATTTGTGCCATTATCATTAAAGAATAATTCTGAACCAAGTGCTTTTACTATAGGTAATTTTCATTAGTGGGTGCCCTTAATGTTAATTACTGTCACAAAAGTGGGCATAAAGGAAATTTAATGAAGGACATGTACAGTTTTGGTTAAAATGTTTTCTCCATTAAGCACAATATCATTTGATTAAAAACCATTCCATTTATTTAAAAGGCATTAGATGCTATAAAAAGTCTCTAAACAGGAAACTCCTGATAGCTGAAAGGCTCATTTTGTTTCTGAACAAATATATGGCTACAGTTTTTCTAGAAGAAAAAAAAAAAAGATCATGGTTTTGGCTGTTAGGTTATGGAACATTTTATTCCTAAATGATATTTGCAGTAAAGTCACCATAACTTTGATGCTTAACAATGAGTTTATCAAAACCAAAGCAGTCCTAAAATATATAACTTTAGTCTAAAAATATTTTAATTAAGTAAAAGGTACGGCTATGCTGAGATTCAGCTTTGAATAACAATGGCTGTAATTTTGATATTTAATGATAAAATCTATGTTTGAAAAATGATTCCAAGTAGTTTGGAATCATGGAATCCAAGTAGTTTGGAAACATGGTACCTTCTACCTGCAGCATATGGCTGGTTTAGCAGCTTCTTCCTTTTTCTGGCTAGCTCTTGACAATCCCCCTGAAAACTGGCAGTATGTCTCCTGCCATCTTTCTGGTGTCTCCCCATGCACGCAGTGGAAGTGATCATCATGCAGAATGGTCACTTATACTGAACATCCAAGTAGAAAATGTTGATTTTAAAAAGTTTCATATACCTCTAAGTTAATGGGATGCCTTTACTTTTCCAGTCAAAATTTGTTACTAACCTGTTCAATAAGTGTTCTTTGAGATATGCTGCACATGTCCTTTCTACTCTGGGCGTGCGCATGCCCCAAACACAGCTATTGGAAATTTTTCCATCAGGGTACCTGTTGATGAAGATCAAACATTCTCTGCTGCCAAGTGCCACTGTGTGCAGGTATGAAGGGTGAAGCCCACCTGATCTCCCCGCGATTCCTTCTTGCTGGAAAAACTGATGCAGAGGGGATAGGAGGGCAGGTGGTGGAATGGACATGTGCAACATCTCAAACACTTGCTGAACAGGTTAACAACGGTTGTTCTTTTGAGTGATTAGACATGTGCATTCCACTCTTGATGACTCACAAGCCCTGAAAAAAGGTGGGGGGGATTGGAGTCTATCTAAACAAAAACTGATGATCAACTTGTCCAAATCTGGCACAATCTCTAGCTTGCTGAGCAGTGGCATAATGGGAGCAAATGTTTGCACCGAAGACCAAGTTGCACCTTACAAGCGTCTAGGATAGGCACTTTAACCAGGAAGGCTGCAAAAGCCACTTACAATCTTGCTACATGTGCTGTTGCTCTGCCTGGCAGGAGAATAAATAAATAAAATAAATGAAGATATACCAATCTCCTAGAACTGGAAAGACCTTGAAAGGTCAATGAAGTCTAGTCCCCTGCCTCCACTAGCAGGACCAAGTACTGTTCCCCAACAGATTCCCCCCCCCCCAACCCCTAAATGGCCCCCTCAAAGATTGAACTCACAACCCCGGGTTTAGCAGGCCAATGCTCAAACCAGTGAGCTATCCTCCCCCCCCCCAATATTAGCCAAATTGTAGCACAGGCAAATATGAGGCTATCCAAGAAGATATCTACTGAGAAGAAACTAAAAGCCCCTTCATCTGGTCTGTGATTGCTACGAAGAGCTGGGACGATAGATGGAACTGCTTGGACCTGATGAGGTGGAATACCAACACTCTCTGGACACCCAGAGGGAAGCCTTTCCTCATTTTTATTTGTGTGGTTTGGGAAAGAATGAAGGTAGGTAAACTGCTTGGTTGATATCGAATCTACACATCACTTTTGAGACAAAGCTTCAGATCAGAATTCAGGTAAAAAACTTTGTCTTTAAAGAAAACAGCATTAAAAGGGGCCAGACAGAATGGTATAGACTAGAGAATGGAAAAACACTCCAACACAGGAGCTAGTCTTCATACTGAAACATTGTAGAAGCAAAACGTGAGTACCTAAGAAATGCTGTATTGTACAGCAGCCAAAGAAAGTTATCCCTCCATACAGAAGTAACCCAAAACAGACAAATATAACCAGCATGTAATAAGAATTTATTCTAAACTAGAGCATGAAGATATGAGCATACCAAGAAAAAGTTCACATAGCCAAGTTACATGAATAGGACAAATCAGACACCCATGCAGAAGAAAACATGGACAAAACAGTAATGCATATTTTTTTGTAATGGCGAAATATTTACCACCCTAAAACAGTGTTCCAGACACCTAGAGTACTTCATTAATGTAAACCATCATTTTTCTGAATGTGGATAAGTGCAATTTGTGGTAGCAATATGGAAAATAAACCATGAATTTAACAGCTACAGTATTTATCAATCTCCATTCCATGTTTACAAAGAAATGCATCATTACACAAAATAAGTGGATGTCTTTTCAAGCAAAGTTTCCAGTAAAACAGTACTAAACTGCTGAAATAATAACTTGAGAATATAAATGTTGAAAAAAAAAAAACAACCCCTCATCCATGGATGTGTACTTTTAAAAAAAATTACACATTCAAAAAGTTATGGTAACTGAATGGTCCAGTGCTCAACACACTAATCATATCTTAAAAGTAATAGTTCTGAAATCTGAGAGACTACAGAAATCATATGCAATATTGGGCAGGCAAAACAATAGGGAAAAATGTAAATCTCACTTGCGAAATGGTAAGTCTATACTATAGTGGTATTTTCATACTTTAAGAATTTTGAGGTGAACATCTTTACAAGCAACCGTATATACCAAGTCTGTGACAAATAAATATGGCATAGTTTTGTAAGAGATCTGTTTATTATAAAAATATAAAACTAATTTCCACAGATTGCAGCAGGCAAACCAACCTCTTAAAGGTAGCACAATGAAGCTATGAGTTATGGCAATCTTGACTGCCAGGAATCATTCAGACCAAGCTGATTTTGGTTTGCTTTCAGCAGATATTTACAATTTCATTATACTTCAATGATAAAAAAGTCAATGTTAGAAAATAAATCCTCTTCAACCTCTCTTACGAGCTTTGTGTTTTTTCCCCTCTAAATACATCTGTCTGAAGTGTTAGCTAATAGTTTACTGTAGTAATTATAACCTCAATTTATCTTCCCTTCCTCCTATTTGCTGAGAGTTTGGTGAAATACTTAACAGTTCCACTATAAAAAGGGCAACCACCAGATCGAAATCTTTTTTTTTCTCCAAGACACAATCTATCTGCAGAGCTGTAAGGATAGTTTCTGGGCACCGGCAAGGTTTATTCAAAATCTTCTAATACTCAAAGAGGATATAGCTTAATAGTATGCTGCTGAGTGAACATGCAGAGGAGTAGGAAAAAAAGGTTCAGATAATTTTACGAAAAGAAACTATGTTTGAACTTCCTTAAACAGAAATATTTTTTAAAACCCTAATTTATTATACTGATGGGAAAGTTTGGATTTTTGTCATTATCGAGCTCTGGAGTATCTACAATTTTCTGTTAAAAACATGGAACACAAGAAATAACTCCTGACTTTCCTCTAGTTGAGTTTCAGGGTCTAATTATCAGGCTAACTGAGTACAAAAGGGGAGCAGAGGTGGAATATTTACTAGCTAATGGCTTGAGGAAAATGCTATCACCAACAAATTCTGCGAAGAGAATAATTGCTTAGACCCAAATTCTGCACTCCAATCAGTGGGAGTTTGGCTCAGTTCTGTCGTATGTTAGCTGATACAAGCTCCCTAAAATGGATTTTACATGATGCATCAACTAATAATACTGCAGTGAACCACAAAGATTTAAAAAAATCCCAGGTATTCAGTTCAAGATTTAGAAAATTAACAGAATATGTGTAAGACTATTACAGATATATCCACATTGACTTGCCGCTCATAGCCAGGATTTTATTTTGGCAGTTATACAGTGCTTGTCCCTGTTGTATTCAAGTTCAGAGTTCCGCTTATGTTTTGTGACAACTGCTATTCGTAACACAAAGCAATGAGGACAGTAGAGATGCAGAGGAATGGCTAATAGCTTGTATACTTGCCTCTACTCTTGAGGTTTCTGGAATACTCCCCCCAGTAAAGTACGGTAAGTAATGCCACAATATTAGAAAAGCATGCACTTGTGTGTACACACAATGTCTAATGAGCACCTACAAGTTTCCACATGCAAAGAGTACAGATTTATTTTCATGGATATACTTTTGAAAGCCTAGACACCACTACTTTAAGGCATTTTACATGGTATTACGTTAACTTCTTTTACCTTTGCTTGGTTTTAACTGTATAGTTTTGTGTAGCACCTAGAGCTGGGATTTTCAAAGGGGCATAAAGAAGTCAGTCATCACATTCCCATTAAGTCAATGGGGGCTGAGCAACTAACCTTCTCAGCCTCTTGGAAAGTCCCTGCCTCAAACACTAAGGCAGTTTCTCTGTAAATATATATTAGTCTACATTTCCTACCTGTTTTTCAGCATTACTTATGTATTTAAGTATTACTATAGATGGAACCCTGAACTCCAGTCTACACAGGTAAAAAAATTAAACCCAGCTGAAAAATCCTATAGATTAATCTACCTTTATTCTTAAGATTTTGAAGAGGTTTCTCTCCATTATTATATACATAAACCACTACACACTCCCCTCTTGCCAACTGTAAAAATTATTTTGGCTCCCCTTTCCAGCTGTCATTGTCTTTTCCATTGCCCTTTCTAGCTCTGTCATTGTCTTTCCAGCTCTGAATTGTCTGATTCAATTTCAGGCAGGGAGAGAAGCATTACTCATCAGCTATGACCTAGAGCTCAATCACAGATTTTCACAATATCCCAGGTTCTTGGAAGCAAGGCCTCTACCCTTGAACTGAAAAAAAAATAAGCTGTTAATTTTCTTCTGGAAGTACTAACCGGTATCTCATTATGAGGCTTGTTACTTTTTAATTTTTCTTTTAAAAGTTTTCCTTTAGTGAATTTAATACTCAGAGAAAGAACTAGCCTTCAACAGGTATACTGCATGGAAACATTAATCACACAGTTTAGCCAACACATCAGATACTGTGTACACTAGCCTCTCCTGCTTCAATATTTACTTTGAGACAGTTTGACAACTCTGAGCATTTTGGGTTGGTAGCTAACAAATGTTAGAGACCTTTCAAAATCCCTTACATTAACTGGCTTAGTGGTTTTGAGATGGGCTATACTTTTTAGGTTTCCAGAGCTGGGAGGCTAAGCTATCAAACCACTACCTTGCTCCATTTTGTTTTAGGATTATTTAAAATTCAGAAAGCAAAATTTGGGGGGTGGTGGGGGGAAATTTTCATGAACTCCTCCCCTCCTTGGCTCCAGTTACAATAGGATTTTTTAGCAAGTCTTCTGCTGTTGCACCTTTACTGTTAATAGTAATGGTGTTGACAGCGCATCTGTGCTTTTACCAAATGTAATCTTAAACTGCTCAAAGCAGATTCATACAAGATGGTGAAAAAGCCAGATAACAGTAGAGCCCTTCAAAAACTAGTGACCTCCCCCCTGCACAAGTGGAACATGCAGCCATTACTGTCACTTTCACAAGGCAAAAGAAAAGACTCTGAGTAGCACTTTCTTTCCAGATTTATTACTGATGTCTGAATACCAAATTTGTTTATTCTAGATCACTGGAATCATGTTGATCATTCCTCAGACTCATACCTTGTACCCTATTTACAATAAATTTTGCATTCCAGATCAGGGGAAGCGCTAGGTTTTAACGTAATGGAGCGCTTGCCCTGATCTGGAATGCAAGATGTATTGTAAAAAGTGATCTTACATAAAATAGTCTTAAAAGGAAATGCATTGCAGTAGCAAGTCATCACTTTCATGATAGGAAACAGTCTGTATATCTTCAGAATTTCATTCTTGATCTGCAATATCTTCATTTTGTTTTAGCTGTGTTTTAGGTATTGGTAGTTCAAGGCTTGCCCATAACATGGGCTCTGCTTTCCTCATAGTGAGCTCAATCTTTGTAGCGGTCATGTTTACGAAACTCCTCTTCACATCAATTACCTGGAACAGAACACACACATTTCACTTAAATTTAGGACTAAGACTGTTGGAAATACCTAAACGATTACTATATGCTCAGCACGCATTACAGGAGTTCTGCGGTCTCCAAACGTTTGGGTCTGCAACAGTATAGAATGGAGTTTACCTAGAACTGTTCCATCCCCAAATATTTGCAAAATTTAAAAATGCAGTAAATCTGTAAAACATAGTTGCCCCCAAGGCCTGAGGAAGTGGTCCACTTGAGGGAGAGATCAGCTTTTAAAAAGTGCAGTTTCCTTTGGGTTCCGGGGAAAGTTGTGCAGCCTCAGCCCTTACCTACACTGTAAGCCACGGTAATCTATTCTTTGTCAAGATCCAAATTTCTTGGTCAAGGTATAGCCAAAGTCCAAACTCCAGAAAAAAATATAATCATTATTGTTATTTCTGTAAGTAAACCATTCAAAAGCGTCTGGCAGTACAGATTTGACCTGTGGTCTACCTATTAAGTACCACTCCTCTAAGATATGAAGAAAAATTGGCATGCATATGTATGTAGAATATGCATGCTACTGTATATGCATGCACAAGTTTGGCATATGCAATTACATGCAACTATAATTGGAAAAGGTCTGACCCTAGAAATTTTCGGCGATACTCGTATCGCAGTTAGGCTTATACTGGTAAATCCTGCACAAATGAACTTCTCTTGATAATCCAGACCTGTAGAAGTGTGGTGGTTTTAGAAAAAAACTATTCTATTCTGAAAAAGCTATGGCTGAAGGTGAAACTGAGTAAAAGTCTTAGCAAAACATTTGAGGTTATTATACTTACTCCCCACAATTTCACATTGCGATCAAATTCTTTATCACCTTCAAATATAATATGGATATTTACCTAAATGAGAAAAAATACAGAGAGATTTATTAATGTCCAGTGACTAAATTTAAAATAAAAGTATGACATTAGGACCCTAATGAAGTCACCACTGAAGTTAAGTTTAGGAAAAAATATTTATTTAAAATAAAACAAAGATACTCACCATTGTGCTATTCGCTTCTACGCGGCTAAGTTCAGGAAGTGAATTTTTCGCATATATTGAAATAGTCACTTCACCTCCAGTTTGATGCCAATCGTGCCTACATGGAACTACTTTTTTCCCCTGCAAAACAAAGGTGTATTCTGGAAAAATACAGTATTGGAACTCTGCATTCAGGATACCTTTTTAAAAAATTGCTCTAAAAATTGTCATGTAGGACATTTTTAATGAGAATAAATATAACTAATACAGGACTAAATTTTGCATATAGGTATGTGCGCAGGGACCCTACTAACGTTAAGGAAAAATTACATAATAATAAGTGTTTCAGGGCCCTCTCCCATCCTACAAATCAAAATTCCATTCAGAAAGGATCATAGATCTTATAGTCAAAAGTAAAAAAATCTCAGTGGAGAAATCTCTCTTTAGCAAGGAGCCACTTCTTAACTTTGTCATTGGACAAGCAGACTCAAAACTTAACAATATTAGAGATATAAATATGTATATGCAAAAGCAAGTATTATAGAATAGGGAAGGAAGGTATGACAGGTGAAGAAAAAACAATCTAGTATATAGTTTTGCATTGTCAAATATCTCCATCCTAGAACATCAGCGAGGCATCCCATCGAGTAAAGTAGAAGGGACATGAATTAAAGCTTTAATAGACTACGACCCCCATCCCTTTACTAGCCCCGCCCTCTAGAAGTTCAGAGACACAGTCAGGGGAAATAGGTGCAACAGCATTCCAATGGGGACTACTACTAGAATGCTCCACCAGTTCAAGCTATACCAGAAGTGGGCAAACTACGGCCCACAGGACCATCCAACCTGGCCCTTGAGCTCCCAGCCAGGGAGGCTAGCCCCTGGCTCCTCCCCTGCTCCCTCTCCCCACAGCCTCAGCTCACGGTGTCACCAGCGCTCTGGGCAGTGAGGCTGTAAGGCAAGCAGTGTGGCTGCAAGAGCCGCCGGGGATCCCAATGTGGCCCTTAGGCCAAAATGTCTGGCCATCCCTAAGCTATACTATTGGCATATCTCCTAGATTGGGAATGTGCAGAGGCTAGCTGCAGAGCAATTTTTCATACTATCTATGAAGTATTCATTGTGCAAGATCAGAGGCTCAGGTTCATTCATACCCTTTCTAATGCTTGAAGGAAGTATTAGTGGGAATGAGAAAAGTCTCACCATAACTGACTGGACAGCCTGTTGTCTAAATTTGAACTAGGCAGTAAAAGGGCACTGGAGAGAGGGCTTCGTATTACTGCTGCAACGAACAGATCACAGAACACTCCACAGTGGTCTCTGATGGGAAAAGTATAGAGAATGGGACAGGGGAAGTAAGAAGGGAAGCCACACACTTAAAAAGGAGTGTCCAGGAAGGAAGGGAGACTAAATCCATTCAATGGCATGACAGAAAAAAACAAAAATCTCTGAGCTCCCTGAACCTGGTACTTTCAGTTCTAGGAAGAAGGAAAGCAAACCAGACTCCCAACTCCTTTGCTAAAGAAAAAAAGAAAGATACACCGAGGGAGAGATGGAATGTGGAAAGTAGTACCAGGTGGGGGAAAAACCAAGGTTTTCGCAGGAGCCTATCTTTCTTGTTTTGTGGGAGGGCGAAGTTAAAGAAGAGAAAGAGGATGCTAGACTCCCAGTCAGGGCCGGCGACAGGGGGGTACAACGGGTACAGCTGTACCGGGCCCCGGACTTAAGGGGGTGCCCCCTTAAATCCGGGGCGGGCCCGGTACGCAGCTGTACCCCCTTGTCGCCGGGCCTGTGAGGAAGGCGCGGCTCCGGGCAGCCTCTGCAGTGCTGGTCAGCCCCCTCCCCCAGCACCCAGCAGCCTCCCCCCGCCCCCCTTTGCTTCTCCTGGCCGGGCCACGCGGCCAGAGCGCATGCGGGGGTTGGGCCCCGCGGGCGGCGGGAGACTGGCCCGGGGGGGGGGGGGGGCACGGGAGACCGGCTGGGGGGGGGGGGCGCAGGCGGCAGGAGACTGGCCCAGGGGGGGGGGGGCGCGGGAGACCGGCCGGGGGGGCCGGGGGCGGCGGGAGACTGGCCCGAGGGGGGGGGGCCCCGCAGGAGACCAGGCGGGGGGGGGGGGGGGGGCGGGCGGCCCCGCACGATCTGCGTACGGGGCCCCAAAATTCCTGTCACCGGCCCCGCTCCCAGTAATGGTACTTACACTTTCCTGGAAGAAAGAGGAAAAAAGTTTGAGCCCTGCACTGCAGACCGGTGGATCGCAACAGAGCAAACTTGAACTAGAGCATCTAGTACAGCTAATGTGGCTGGCCCAGTGAGGCAGTTAGGCTGTATGAAAGCATTAGTGACGGCATTCAGCCATCTTCCAATATTACCGTATTTTCCTTTGTTTTACAAGTCTATACTAACCTGTCTGGTTCATTCCCAGCTTTGCTACGGAACAGCGATAAGCAAAAAGGACATTCTGTGTCCTAACATACAAATAATCAAACCCAGAAATGTCCTATGCTTTAGATCAAAGAAAAACCCGGTGTAAGAATGATGTCTGGAGAAGATAGAAAAGTAATATTCCCACCAGTCCCAGCCTTAGAGCACTCACTATTCCTGTGGTTTATCCTGTGGGAATGAGATTTTGGCAAGCAAGATTATTTTAGTCTGTTTAAATGTATTCTATTCCTAGTTTTAGGAAGATGTTTCTCTGTGAAATTTTTTTTGGGCTCTTTCTTAGCCTATGCGTAACAAGTGGAAGTCTATCACCTAAAAAAGCCTTACGGAATTGTTTAGAAATATGATAATGTATACAAACAGTAGGTTTATTTTATGTTATTTCACAATGTATGCTTCAATAAAAGGTGTGGTTATATACAGACAAGTACAGTATTTCACTCAGATTTGTTTAGGCTCCATCATTAATCTCATTAAACTGCTCCCAACACTCTTATATAATTCTGGAGATTGGGGAATTATTAGTCTTTGATTAGCTAACTTGAATTCAGCCCAGCACCATACCTTCTTAATGACTGGGAAGTTTAAGTAACCAATTACCAATGGCAAAGTTAGTACTACTCACAGCATCCTTTTTAGTCCACACATGTGTTCCCGTTGTACAGCCTTCTTGAGACAAAAATGTATTAAAATCAGAAGTTTTTCTCCTACAACAGCTCCAGTACTTCATCCTTTCAAGGAATTTCAAAAGAAAATAATTTAACAAGCCATAAATGAGGTCAGAGGTCACAGAATACATTATTTCCAGAGACCTCTGACATTTTCTGCTACAGCTCCCAGCCACCATGGGAGAACCCTGGAGCTCACAGGCAGCAGGTGAACCCCAGAGCTTCCCATTTTGTCAGGTTGATTTTTTTAAAGTAAAAGTCGGGGACAGGGTCATGGGCTTTCATGAATTTCTGTTTAGTGCCTGTCACCTGTCCCTGACTTTCACTAAAAATAACCACAACAAAAATCTTAACCTTAGCCATAATACAATAAATATTTAGAAACATTTACCACTATCAACAGTTTTAACAGTGTAAACATTTTTCTTTTTAAAAAATAACCAACAGTATATGTATTTTAAAAAAGAGTGATTAGAGAGAATTTATGGAAGGAAATTCTATTAATTGCATAATACTAACCCTTCATGGAATATAGGTACTCCAGAATGGTATACACATATTTCTTCTGTGCTCTGTGGTCCTTCAAATGTCTGGTGAAATACAAAACTTTTTTAAAAATTATTTCTCTTTTCAGGAAGTAAAAAATTATTAGAACAAAACAATTAGCGACACAGATTGCAAACACTGACCAATATGTATCAATGTGTTTAAAACAAACCAAAAATGGGCTCTTTATCTATGCTGCAAAATAAACTGACACCCTTTTAAAAAAATACATATATATGGAGATATACCTATCTCACAGAACTGGAAGGAGCTTGAAAGGTCATCGAGTCTAGTCCCCTGCCTACACTAGTGTAGGTATATTAGAAAGCCATCTTAAAGAAAGCTGACTGTATCTATGTAAAGTTTGTAAGCTTTTAATTGACTCTGCGACCAAGGCAATACTTTGTAATTGATACATTACAATAGTAACAGTACATAGAGACTCCCACCCTCTGTAGTTTTATAAAAAACAGGGAGTCTCAAATAGATTAGAAACACCCTGAAAGTTAAGGAGACAATAAAACAAATGTGATTAAGTTAAAGAAGACATGTGAATGAGTGCTTGGTATGAATGATTGTATGAATGGATATATGAATACATAGAGGAAAAAGAGTAACATAGAATTGTGGGTTTTTTCTACCTTTTTATCATATTTACAATAAATGTGGCAGTTTTGCCTTATCCCTCTTATAAGGTCCTGTTAGTCTTGTTTTTATAATATAACACTAGAAGGACCAAGTACTGTCACCTGACAGATTTTTTGCCCCAGATGCCCAAATGCCTCCCTCTAGGATTGAGCTCAACCCTGGGTTTAGTAGGCCAATGCTCAAACCACTGAACTATCCCTCCCCGGCATTCAATCTTCTTAAAAAGTTCCCCCATCCATCTTAAAAGTATTGTTTATATAGACTCTGTGGGACATCAGGATACTATCACTATTAGTACTCAAAGTCTAGTTTAACGTCTTCTTACAGAGCTTACAGAACTATTCAACTGTTTTCACATTTTTCACAAAAGAACCAAGTGTGCGCGTTTGCGCACACACACACACACACACACACACACGTGATGAAGTAATATATTTGGTATATTATTAAAAAACTGCAAGCTTAAAATGAAGTCAGTCACTGATGAAAAACGTCACCAAAATGAAACACCATAAAAGGAAACAGCCCAATATACTGCAAGGTGTTTAGCAACACAAGGATCTATTAATTGTAATACCAGTCCCTCGTAATCCAATTAATAGGACTACTGCAATCCAGTGGAAAGGGTCAAACTCATGTGCAAACACCATCCTCACCAGGGGATAAAGAACAAAGAATCCTTCAGATCTTGTGGTTGCTACCGATTTTTAGTTTACATCCCTCCTGTTCAATGGAAGGTTGTTAGGGGAAAAAGTGAGGGTATGTCTACACTGCAATCAAAGACACCTGCAGCTGGCCCATGCCAGGCTTAATTGGGCTCACAGGGTTCAGGCTAAGGAGCTGTTTTAATTGTGGTGCAGACATTCTGTCTCAGACTGCATCCTGAACTCTGGGACCCTCCCACTTCAGAGTACTAGAGGCCATAGACATGTCCCGAGACAATTTAGGTACTGGAAGAATGGTTTTATGGTTAAAGATATAAAATGGTTGCTTCCTTACTCAGTGTTCTTCAGGTAGGGAGCAAAGAACTTTTCAGTAATAGGTACTGCATAAGCACTTCACTAGTTCCCAGGAACAATTTGAAGTATTTATCAATAAAGCCCTTCATAGTTTGCTACCACCTCACTCCACCTAATTTTTAGCTGCTGGACTAAAGTATGAGAGATGCTCAGACTGACAAACTCCTACATTTTTTAATTTGAGGCCCAGAAATCTCAGTCACGGGCCTCAACTCTTGAGATTACTAACTCATTGTCCCAAAAGAATCTACATTTTGGCCTTTTGTTTACGTTGAAAGGTGTATATGTATTCAGACTTGTTGACTTTGTATGGGCTCTGAATTACTTTATGTGTTTTGAAATATTGATTTATTCATGTTCTTAGGATTCCATAGGTATACTGTAAACAGAATGAATAAAAACAGCTATTTACCTTCAAACAGCCTCCATTTTTACATGACGTCCCAATTTTGATCTCATCACTGTCCTCTTCTGTAAAATGAAGGCATATAGATATCCTTAATATAAATATAAAAATGCCACTTTATAAATATCAAATATACTTAAAGTCTAGATTCTGACAGACCCTTCCACATGGCCATAGGTAGGAAGTGAAAGAGTACCCCTCATTTTCTGCACCCTATACGAAGGCCTGTCAGAAATGCAAACAGAAACTATTTCTTATATGTTCTCTATCATGAGCAGAGATGAGACAGGACCATGACCCCAATACACTTCTGCATCTGTACACTGAGCTGATGTGCTGAAGGAACCATTGTGCACCACATAAGGCAGCACAGCAGAGGGTACATTCGCCTTGTATGCTGGAATGTTCAGGGAGGAATTACACAAACAGTTCTGGAGGTTGTTAGGAGTTGATGACTGCTCAGCACTTTAGAAGAGGAAAAACCACCACCACCACCACCACTAGGTGCCTTAATATGAAACACTTCTTTCGGAAAACTGTGACTGTGTTGTACAGCATGCTACTGTATTAGGAATAGAATTACTTGATACAGGGCTATCCCAGAGTTTAAAACTCTCCAGTATACAAATTAATAGTTTTTGTTGATAAATTAAAGGACTACTTTCTTTACATTATATATTGCATACATCCACTTTGGAGTTATTATGCAATGATTTCATTGTGATAGATTTTTAAAACAGCCAAGATAACGTCTCCTAGGACTGCTATCTCGACAACGAGAACTTCTACAAATATTTTTTAGAAAGGCGGGGCCATTTCCCTTGGAAAGAGGGCTTTAGTTCTGGAGTAAACAATATGGGAACATCCACAAAGAGACCATACAATTTTAATTCCTAGATTTCAAGGCCAGAAGAGAGCATTGCAACCATCTAATCTGAACTCTTGTATAACACAGGCCATAGAAGTCCCGCAAAACAACTCCTAGAAAATATCATTTCGAAAGACATCCGATCTTGATTATCTGCATCTGTTTTCAATTACCTGAAATGTCTATTGTTCCAAGTGAAAAGAGTTTTTCCATTGAAACTGTTTGGAAAAATATGCCAGGGATAACAAATACCTAACTTCCTGAAGTAAGGTGTATACAATACACACTGTTGATGGTTTAAATACACTGCTTAAGGAAACATGTTTCTCTCCTGGTGTCAGTTTCAATTTGAATTGCTGCCTTCTGTGGAACTAATTTTCTGGAATATGTGGTTTGTGAAGTCATTAATTCTGAAATACTGGCATGTAAGACATTCTACCATTTATCTAAGGATATGGCAACAAGTGTGTCTTTGGAATCTCACATTGTGTTACAGATTCTTACCTTTTTTTCCTTCTTCATTCTCTGATGATAGTTTTATCTTATCTAGTGCTTGTTTCAGGGAAGCTGATACTTTCAGCTGCAAGTTTGTCATTGGCTCATCTGGGCTAAAAATATTTAAAAACATTCATGTTATTTTGGTCAAAATAAATTACGTGATATGACAAGGGATACCTTTCAAACCTCTGCTGTGACCAGATTAGAATACTCTTCACCATCACTGACATAAAAAACCCATCGCACTCAGCCACTACAAAATACCTTCCCCACAAGGTAATTCCAGGAAAGAGTATAAAATCTCATTATAAAACTGTACAATTGATGTGGCAAGCTGGCTGAGTCTTAATTCAGTTAAGACCAAATTGATGTTAGTGGGTTGGGAAAAGCAACTAGAAGAGTTAGCAAAGGCAAAATCTGTACTCTGGGTTGAGGGACTTCATCTGCTACAAGTGACCCAGATTCCCAATCTTGGTGTTTATTAGAGCCAGGGCTACACTCAGAACACCACACAGCATCTGTACCTAAAAGATGTTTTCAGAATCCTGCTACAAAGATAATTTACCTAGCCCATCGCTTTGGCCATGTCACTTCCTCTTTGAATCTCTCCACTGGCTCCCCCTTCTCTATAGCATCAAACAAAAGCTCCATGTCTTAAGTCTTCATTTTCAAGGCCCTTCATGACCTCTCCCCATTCTCTCACTAAGTATGGAGATGTTGCCTCCAAACAGGCACACAAGGCACTCCTCCATTAGCAGACTGAAAATTTTCAAACAAAAACCTTCATGCTGTTCCTCATGCTTGAACAATTCCTTGTAAACTACTTCATTAGACTCCTTAAAAAACTCTCCTTTGCCATAATGCCTAAAACAGGCAAGTTACTAGTGTGCTGAGACCACTGCTTATGCGAACACATTATCTCACCGTTTCCTTGTATTTCCCTGTCTGGCTGTATTCCTATATTGTCTTGTCTTACACTCTTAGACTAAGATCTTTGAAGCAGGGGCTTTTTGTTCTGTGTTTGTACAACACCTAGCACAGTGGGGTTGTGTTCCTTCTCTATGGCTCCTAGGCATTATGATAACATTTATTATTACAGTGGAACCCTCCACTACCACACCCCACGGTCGATATTTTTGGACACCGATTGTTGTGGTATTGAGGGGTTCCACTGTATTTGCATTATCGGTCATCTTGTCTACAAGAGGGTATTTTAGAATAGAACAGTTGAAACCCAAGAGTAGACACAGCCTATATTTTAATCACAGGCATTAAGAAACCTGAAGTGAAAGTTAATGTGACTTTTTATCTAAATCACTCTTATTTGATTTGGTAGAGTGACTATTTCTTGTGGCAGAATGATAGATTTCTCTGTGTGTGTTTTCAGATCTGATTACAAAGTTAAGAAATAATTGTATATTATAGTAAGAATATCACTACATCAATATACGACAGTTATCAGTACTCTTGACCATAAAGTTCCACACTAGAACTCTGGCTCCTATACAACAACACTGAACAGTTCTGTCCTAGGTTTCTGTCCTTCAGAAGAGATGTTAAACAAGGCCCCCTTATGTCCACATTTCAGGCAAATCTATATTAAAATTAGAAACAATTTCAATATTGTTGCCAATTAGCCTAACAGAACATCTAAAACAGTGTACAAGCTATTCTCAAGTGCACAATAGTCATCCCATTTGCCTATGCTTCCAAAGCATGTAACTAAAATACTTTGAATTAGTTCATATAAGAGACATCATATAAAATGAAAAGCTGTAATTTAAATATTGTCATTGCTAGGTTTGAAAAAATGTCTGAAATTAATGTCCCCTTGAAAATTATGTAATATATAATGAAGGGTTAGGATCTATTTTAAGATTTAATGCTGCTGCTCATCACTATAGTATCTTCCAAATAAAATCAATATCAATAACCAAAACAAGTTCTAAGTTAGCCATTGGAAATAAAATTGGCACAAATGCCAGTTCAATACCTTGGTCTAATAATAGTTTCCACTGGCTTTGGTGCCCGAATTATATGCTCCTGAAATTTAGGTTTCAGTTCAGCTAGCTCCTTTCGCTCAGAGGTAGTTTTGACTTCAGGTTTTACAGGCTCAGGTGGTTTCTCACTATTATGGAGACCCTTTGTACAGCCCTGTTGTAGATGACATAGAAACATATGTGAAAAAAACCAAAACACTTCATGTGCAAAGTCCATAAACAAACTATTATCCAAGTTAAATCAAATTGCATTAATTCATTTTTAACTCTCATCCTTTGCTCAGTTTTAGTGACAGTTTTGGAACAAATAAATAAATGGAGATATACCAATCTCCTAGAACTGGAAAGACCTTGAAGGTCATGGAGTCCAGTCCCCTGCCTACACTAGGCAGGATCGAGTACTGTCCCCTGACAGATTTTTTTTTGCCCCAGATCCCTAAATGGCCCCCTCAAGGATTGAACTCACAACCCTGGGTTTAGCAGGCCAATGCTCAAACCACTGAGCTATCCCTCCCCCCCATGCTATAACTAAAGTTAAAAAATGGTTTAATTGACGTCTGCATCTCCTGGTTTCCAGATATATAAACAAACTTTCTGGAACACTTAAATGAAGTGTTCCATACTTGTTGAGAGGATTTTTTATTATTATTATTTTTAAAAAGTTTGAGCAAAATCTCTAGTTGTTTGTGATTTAGACCAGTGGTTCTCAAACTTCCTTTTTCCCCCCACAGACCACTTGAAAATGGCCGAGATTCTCGGCGGATCACTTAATGCAGTGGCCCCCAACCCCCGGGCCGCGGACCGGTACCGGTTCATGGATCAATCGGTACTGGGCCGCGGCCGCTTTCCTTTCAGCAGTGCCGCGGGGAACTCAGCGCTGCCGCGATCGCTTCCGCATCGGAGGTAATGTATTCGGCGGCTTTTCGGCGGACATACGAGCGGGCCGCCGCTGCTTTCCCTCCCTCAGCGACGCGGGGACTTAGCGCTGCCGTGATCGCTTCCGCTTCGGATTTAATTTATCCGGCGACTTTTTTGCGGACATGCAAGGGTCCGCCACGCCGCGGTAAAAATTAAAAAGGGGTCGCGGCTGTCAATAGTATAAACACACACACCCCCCCCCCCCGGGCCGCAGTAAAATTCTCCTGCATTGACCGGTCCGCGTGGATAAAAAGGTTGGGGACCACTGACTTAATGCTCTTTCCAAGTGTTGTTTGTACCATTTGATAACTATTGTAAAGTGCTTTGGATAAAAGCGCTATACAAAAAAAACCCCCAAAAAACAACTTAATAAATGTTTATTATTCTACAAATAAAATCACACCATTCGTATTTTAATATCAATAGTCTTACCTGTCTAATGCAATGGATGTGCCCTCTCCCCCCACCCCCCGCCATGGAAGCCCCTGATCTGGGGCTGGGAAAGAGGGAGGGTCCCCTCTCTTTCTCCGCTGCCATGGCAGCTCCTGAGCTAGGGCTGGGAAGGAGGGCTGTCTCTCTCCAGCAGCCGCAGCCCTGGAGCTGTGGAAAGTCCCCTCTTTCTTTGGCCATCGCAGCCCCACACGTCCCAAATTCACCCCACCCCCTCTTCTCACCTCACTGCCCCTTCCCACCTACCTTCTATTCCTCCCCTAAGGCCACCACCTCAATTTACATGTGCATCTTCTCCAGAGTCCAGGCACCTAACTAGTGGAGCCATGCCTGCACAGCTCCACTAATTAGGTGGGTGGCCCTTCATTCTCTTGTGCGCAGCCACCTTAGAGGGAACTGTCAACCACCTGAATGGAACTCATGGACCACTGGTGGTTCATGGACCAAAGTTTGAGAACCTCTGATTTAGACAAGTGAGTGCAAAAACACCCTCTTTCTTCTTCTGGGCTCAGATTTTTACAATATTATCAACACATTTTGACAGAACCAATTAATAAATTGCTGAGGTTTAGAAACTGACATCCAAGTAGTCCACAAGGAGCAAGTGCCTTGCTTCACTATGATTCAAAAAAAATTTGGTTCAACAAGATGTATCCATTTAAAATGTTCTTCATGTAACATCTAATTCTATGATTTTTATACCAAACTTTTTGATAGCTTAACTATATAAACAGCAATAAACAATTTAAAAAAATCACCAATACATACCGCAATACTTAAGAAGTCAGAAAAGTCTGTTGTTCTTCTCTTACAACATGACCAGCCCTATAAAATTTGGAATAAAAATAATAAGACAGATGCAAATACCCCACTTAGTAACAGTTTATTAGATGCAAAAAGTTAGTAATAATTCTTTCCAGCATGCTGCTTTATAGTCTTAACACTGGCCTCTCCCGTGGACCCTGCTGATCATCTCTGTAGTTTTGAAAATGTGTAGACTTCTATAGCTACTATAACTAGTCAACGTTTGCGGACTTCATCATAAAGCTCCATCAAAACTTACCGAAACAATACTCTTATGCTGCGCAAGGTTCTGATTCAATATGAAAAAACAGGCGAACTAGCACAGTTGATAAAATAATTTAACTAAAATATATCTCAGGTTGAATTCACCTGCTAATGCTATGGACACAGTCCCTATTTTCAAGTGCAATATAGAATGGACAGAAATTTCTTCCTTATCTTTGGAAAGTCACAGAAGAGCCTCCTTCATTCCCCCTTGTCCAGTGTCATCTTTACCTTAGACAGTCATCTGATCAATTAGGTCAACTCAAAACCAATATTTATCATATCAGATGAGACAGTCCTGATGCTAGAGAAACAGATCTTACTGCGCCACACAAAACAACCTATTTGGAAACTCAAAGAACTTTTAATTTGGTATGACAAAATATATTTTGACTAACGATGCATTTCTATAGCAAACTAAGATATGACAATAGGAGACTTTCTTTGAACTACTGCAAAATAATGCTTCCTGTTTCCTCTAAATATTCATCCTTTACACAGCCAATATATTGTGAACAATAGACAGCATTTATGTTTAGGTTATTTAGGACACATTAGAAGGAAAATTATACCCAATGAGGCTCATTATACATTTTCAGTGAGACCAGGAGATGAGGGGAGGAGAAAAAAGGGAGGTAGAATGTGGTTTTTGTAACAAGTGCTGATTTAAATATTTTATTAAAGCTAATTTAAAATTATCTAATACACAGGTCAAAGAAAGTGTCTATACATCTATAATGCTTAAATAATCCCAAAGTTCAAAGTCTGGTTTAAAAACGCATAGATTACATATACTACATAATCGCCAATATCCCAAATTGAGGTTAATAAATGTAATGATACAATTAAAATATTAGAAACCAAATATTTGGGTACATCACTCAAAAAGTTATACTAAGAATACCTTGTGGAAAGCAAATATAGGAATGAGTGTAAATTAACCCTAATTGAGAATTTATTAGGATTGGTTGTCCTTTAGTAAATATTCTGGATATTATTTCGATCTATAATTCTGGTGTTCAGCTTCAGTCAATAAATTTTTCAATAGCTATTCACAGTCAGCTAGTAAGCTGTGCTGCTCACTCCTATCATTACCAAGGAATAGTTATCTTGGGCACATCTCTCAATCACAGCGATTTCTGATGGTGCTACAACCCAAAATTGGGGGGGGGGGGAAAGGAAGATTTTGAGGAAATCCCACTCCTCCACTTTCTGGCTTCTCCTCGCTGGACTAAATACTGCTTCTCATCTCTTCCTTATAGCAAGCGGATGCCAGTCAGTCTCTTTTCAAGTCCTCTCCCACATTGTATAATCATTCACAAATTCATGAACCTTACAGATTTTTGAGATGATTTTTTTCATTCCTTATTTCTTGCAGTCAATATTTTAAAATTATCATTTTGCCACTTCCAAATTTCACATTAACTTCATTTAGAGTCAGATAGGCAGAATTCCTTAACAAAGACCTTGTCCTTTATATAAGCCAAGAATTCTCAAATTTTTCCATACAGTATCTTTGTTGTACTGAAAGTACTACACAGGATCTTTTCAGGGGGAACAAGGCAAAACATAACATTTATTAGTAAGCATGCAACAATTAACACTATCATATGCATATGATATATATCACACTCATGCACTCACACACACTTCGTCTTGCTGTTGTTACCAACTTAGTTGCTCCCCTTAACTTCACTGGCCAGGTGAGTTAAATGGGGGAGGGGTGGAGCTGGGTTTCTGCCGATCCGGATCAATGCTCCGATGTTGACAAGACAAGATCCAGGGCTCTCTGCAACACACCTCACTTTTACAGCAGCTTTCTCCTTATGCAAGTCTGTCCCAGATTCAAAATCTGTGTCCACTGATCCTTTTTTGCTGCTTTTCTCTGGGTGTTGTTCCAACGGTGCAGAGAGGGTGCTCCCAAAGGAAGGTGCTTGCTTCTAACCCCTGAGGCAGTCAATATGTCTATTTTTCTTTAGTGAGCCCACTTGACAAGTTTTGATTGTCCTTGGGTCTGGCTCCCATCCCCTCTCCAACCTTTGCACGTGTCTGGAGATGCCTGCCTTCCACGCTTTCCTCATTCATTCAACAGGACAACTGATTATAAAGTGTGTGTGTGTGCGAGGGGGGCAGGGGGCGTGTGTGAGGGGTGTGAGGAAGAGAGATCTTATTCTACTTCTAGCAAAAAGACATTTTTCTTTTACCTTAATTATACTATTTTAGGGACTATAACATATTACCAAGGTTCAGTACAAAGTTTCTAAGACATGGTTATATGAAAAGGCATAATACAAAGTTATACAGAAGTTATACAAGAATGCATAATGCAGAGATTCATCTACATCTTCATGGTTACTACACTAATTGCTTACCTGGACAAATAAAATAATTTAATATATTTTTGCTGTCTTAATGGAACTTAAATTCCAAAATTGAGGAGAATCAACCCCATGTTACCAGCCTGATCTCTGCAGGCCATCAACAAATGCTTCCTGGACCACCAATGATCCACAGATCACAGTTTAAGAACTGCTGGTACAAACAAGAGACTACTGAGAAAAAGGTCTAACCTTTCCAAAGTTTATTGGTCAGTTTTTGAGCGAGATAATTTTCTTTAAAAATTCAAAAAGAATACACAGAATAAATTTT
The DNA here is from genome assembly GCA_032164245.1 of Sternotherus odoratus. Lineage (NCBI taxonomy): Eukaryota > Metazoa > Chordata > Testudines > Kinosternidae > Sternotherus > Sternotherus odoratus. Next base: position 281,561,225 of record JAVMKO010000001.1, on the reverse strand, counting down.
AAATTATGTGTACTGAAATCCTAAAATGTCTATAATCAAAAACAGTTCTACATGCAGTGCTTTTTACCTGGCTGTGGTAAGGCAATATATCCTACATCATTTTGTGAGAGATATGTAATGCTTATACAACATGCTCAGTTTGAGATTAATAACAGAAAAATAATAATCACCTGCTGCAGTGAGTGGTCAAACAATGTACCCGTAATTTATTGAATGAATCTAGCCAATAATTAGTTTCTTTTTCAACTTTGGATAGATGCCATTTCCGAGAGGGTTGGTTGAATTCCAGAGACAGGACATTTGCTACATCGACTGAGTTGGAGCACAGTACTATGGATCCAAGGGCATGCTAAGGATTTAAAGAACCTTTCACTATCTATATTTTGGCATACCCACCTTTAGAGCATCATGAAAGACTGGTACACCTGGATGATATGTGCATGAATCTGAAAGAAAAGAAAAATGCCATACTAAATAAAAATGTAATTAAGAGTTGCAGGGTTTTTTGGTTCATTTACTCTGAACACAATTACAGCCACAACTCCACACATTTGAACCTCACATTGCACATGACCTCCACCTTCCACCCTTTTCCCATTACAGGTGAGTCTCACCTTACACGGGGGTTCCGTTCTGCAGTTAGTGCGCAAAGCGAAAACCGCATATAGTGAAACTCTCATTGAGTTGAATGGTGGGCGGAATCGTCCACACTACAGGTGCAGTTTAAAAAAAAAAAACAGAAAAAACACACCTGTTTTTGCCGACCACGCAAAGCTGAATTTGTGCATATTAAAAGCGCCTAAGATACGACTCGCCTGTACTCTTTTAAACTGAAGAAAACTCCTCAGGAGAGAAAATTCATACTTGACTGAAGAAGCATTCAGAGAGTATATATGGAACCATACAGAGCCTAAGTTCTTTAAGGTAGAAACTTTTTTTTTATCGGCCATATACACCACAGTGTACAACAATATAAGCACTTGAATAAAATTAATTTTACTTTTGAGAACCATGATCAGCACTCATATAGAACTGACATCCCAGTAGAAAGGGAGACAAATGTCAGCCCAGTCCATTTGAAGGGCACTGATATGCAATTCTCAACACAACTATTTACAGTTGTTTGGGAGATGGATTCAAGCCTCCTAAACCAAAGGCACCTCAGGTTCCACACTAACTTAAATCTTATCCGGTGTTCACAAACTTGATTAAAGAAGATTGCAAAGCATGCCTTATAGCCAAAGACTGAATGAACTACATCTGTCTAGCTTAACAAAGAGAAAGTTAAAAGGTGGTAGGTATGATCACAATCTATAAGTACTCAGATAGGGAAAAGAAAATTGATAATAGAAGGATCTTTAATCTGGTAGAATCATTGGGAAGCTATTGAAACTGAAATGATAGCATGCTCAAGTATATTTTACCCAATATTGTATTCCTAACATACAAGGAAAAAATGTGATCTAAGAGCTCCAATTTGCAAAGCATCTGCTGCACGTCTAATTCAACAGATTTAATTACTTGTTTCACGTATACACATGCCTAACATGGATACAATATCTGGCAATATTTTTAAGAATCTATAATATACACATATACCCTTTCAAAAAAGGGAAATAATTTCCTGCAGGTTCAAGGCCTCAGACTTACACCCGTAAAGGTATGCCCCCAATAGTTTGGATCACAGTTTATTAGGCAGTAGCAGACCATTCTAACCTTACACTGCTCTACTACAGTGCTTTGACCATGTTAGGGTTCAGAGGATGGTTCAGTGTTCATGTCAACAGCCACCAACTTGTTTCCATTAAATCATCACAGCCATCAAATGGCTAGTGGCTTGTCAGCTGCTCTGGATTTTCCAGGCTTGCTCCATTTGGTGGGGGCACACCCATCTCCTCCAGCAGTGGTTCTCAACCAGAGGTATATATACACACACAGAGAGATCTTCTTGGGTACTCAAGTCATCTAGATCAGCATTTCTGAACCTGGGGTTTCCAGCCCCTAGGGGAAGCCAAAGGATGGGTTATGGGGGATTACAAGTGCAGGGCTAGCATTGGGGGTGTGGGGGGTGTGGAAGGCAAGCAGGTGATCTGCCCAGGGTCCCACTCCACAGGGGACCCCTCTGAAGTTGTTGCATGTTTCAGCCTCGTGACCTGGGGCTCAGGCTTCAGACAAGGCACACAAGTGGAAAAACAGGCTCAAGTATCACATTGAAATGCAAGTACAGTAAAACCTCCATTTAACGGACTAATTCGGGCGAGGGGGTGTCCGTTAAATCCAAAAGTCCGTTATTTAATTTTTTTTAAAAAAACCGAGCTGTCGGAGCAGCAGCCCACCTGCCACAGGGTCAGGGCGGCAGCTCCGCAGCCCGCCCGCTGCCGGGACCCGGGTGGCAGCCGGGAGCCATCAGCCAGCCAGCCCGCCCGGGTCCCAGCTGCTGGGACCCGGGCGGCAGCCGTCAGCCCGCCCGGGTCCCGGCTGCTGGGACCCGGGCGGCAGCCGTCAGCCCGCCCGGGTCCCGGCTGCTGGGACCCGGGCGGCAGCCGTCAGCCCGCCCGGGTCCCGGCTGCTGGGACCCGGGCGGGAGCCGTCAGCCCGCCCGGGTCCCGGCTGCTGGGACCTGCCAGCCAGCCCGCCCGCAGCTGGAACCCCGGCGGCAGCAGGAAGCGGCCAGTCAGCCCTCGACAAACGGATTTCGGATGCATCAGACTTTCTTAAAAAATTTGTCCATTGCATCCGAAGTCTGTTAAATCGAGGTTTTATTGTACAATATTTATATTCCAAATGATTTTATAATTTTATGATAAAAATAAGTAAGTAATTTTTCCAGTTATAATGTGCTGTAACACGTTTGTATTTTTATATCTGATTTTGTAAACAAGTATCTTTTAAGTGAGATGACACTTGGGGAATGCAAGACAAATCATATTCCTGAAAGGGCTACAGTAGTCTGGAAAGATTGAGAATCACTGTACCTCCAGTACTGCTTGCAGGATGCTGGCAGCCCCTTAATTCATAACTAAGAATATGATTTTGTCCATGACCTCTTGACAAAATCATGTTCTTAATTATGAATTAAGGGGCTGCCAGCATCCTGCAAGCAGTACTGGAGGTACAGTGATTCTCAATCATATGATTTTGTCAAGAGGTCATGGATTCCATGACTTCAAGAGATCTCAGTGACTTCTTCAGCTTCAACCCTGCATCCAGGGCCGCCAGTGCCCCCCCAGCAGTCAGCTGCCAGGGGCTGGATCCGCCCTCCCCCAGTGGCAGGGTTCAGGCTGTCAGTCCTGCCCAGCAGTCAGCCCCTCCCCCATTATTTTTAGTAAAAATCACAGCTTCCATGAATTTTGTTTATTGCCTGTGACTGTCCATGACTTTTCCTAAAAATAACAGACAAAATCTTAACCTTAATTATAGCATAAAGCATCAGTTACCCTCACTGCACAAACTCTAAAATGGACAAACAGAACCAGATCCAAGTTTGTGTCCTAGAAGCTAAAGTCTCCATATCCCATGAACTAGCTAGAGTCAGCACATATCTTTTGCTTTGTTCCAGCTCAGGACATCACTAATGAAAGAGACATGAGGATATAAACAGGCCATGTGCAGAACTGGCTTACCACTTGTTACCTGTGGGTATGTCTATACTGCAATTATGCACTTTTGTTGTAGCTCAGTTGGCTCTAGTTTTATTACAGAAACAAGGTGGATGAGACCCTGCCTTAAAACTATAGGACTGGAAGGGACCTTGAGAAGTCATCTGGTCCCTGCACTCATGGCAGGACTAAGTATTATCCACACCATCCTTGACAGGTGCTAGTCTAACCTGCTCTTAAAAATTTCCAATGATGGAGATTACACAACGTCCCTGGGCAATTTATTCCAGTGTTTACCCACCCTGACAGTTATGAAGTTTTTCCTAATGTCCAACCTAAACCAGCCATTGCTCCTTATTCTATCCTCAGAAGTTAAAACAATTTTTCTCCCTACTTCTTGTAACAACCTTTTATGTACTTGAAAACTGTTAAGTCTCCACTCAGTCTTCTCTTCTCCAGAGTAAACAAACCAAATGTTTTCAATCTTTCCTCATAGGTCATGTTTTCTAGACCTTTAATATTTTTTGTTCCTCTCCTCTGGACTTCCTCCAATTTGTCCACATCTTTCCTGAAATGTATAGCCCAGAATGGACAATACTCCAGTTGAGGCCTAATCAGCACGGAGTAGAGCAAAAGAATAACTTCTCATGTCTTGCTTACAACACTCCTGCTAATACAGCCTAGAATGAGATTTGCTTTTTTCCCTCCACTCTGCCTCCCCCCTCCCCCCCCAACAGTGTTTCAGTCTTCACTGATATTTAGCTTGTGATCCACTAGGACTCCCCAGATCCCTTTCTCCAGTATGCCTTCCTAGGCAGTCATTTCCTATTTTGTAGGTGTGCAATTGATTGTTCCTTCCTAAGTTGGGTACCTTGCATTTGTCCACACTGAATTTCATCCTATTTTCTTAAGGCCATTTCTCCAGTTTGTCCATCATTTTGAACTGAATTGAATCCTACCCTCCAAAGCACTTACAATCCCTCTCAGCCTTTTTGTCCACAAAGCGTACTTTCTATGCCTTTTGTAATGGCAAGTCTACACCCAAGCACCACATTGGCACAGCTGCACTGCAGCACTGTCCATACTAGAGCTTTAAAGACCCCCTGAGCCATCAAGTTAGAGCGCTATAAAATGTAAGTGTAGTCAAGCCCTAAGTCATTTTTAATTTCTTTCCCTATTTTAGCCTCTGTCATTTTCACTGGAATTCCCTATGTTACACATCCAAACACTATTGGACTCTTTTGGTGAAAACTGAAACAAAAAGGTCGTTTATAACTTCTGCCACTTCTATGTTTTCTGTTATTGTTTCCTGGTTATTAAGTAATGGACCTACCCGGCCCTTGGTCTTCCACTTGCTCCTACTGTATTTGTTGAATGTTTTCTTGTGAACCTTTTATGTCACCAGCTACTTTAATCTGGTTTTGTGCCTTGGGCTTTCTAACTTTGTCCCCACCTACTTGTGTTATTTGTTGTCTTTGTCGTCCCCAGCTAGACTCCCTTTCCCCAAATCAGCACATCCTTCTCCTCCCCCCACTTACAAGGCTCCCCTCAATAAACAGTACCCCCTTAATAAGCTCCCCCAATCAACACAGCCCAACCTCTGCTCCCCCCAAAACAGCCCAGTCGTTGCTCCCACCCCAGGTTCCCTCCCCCCCAAAACCAGTCCAGCCCCTGCGCCCCCCCAAACCAGCCCAGCCACTGCTCCCACCCCAGGGTCCCTCCCCCCAAAACCAGTCCAGCCCCTGTACCCCCCCAAACCAGCCCAGCCGCTGCTCCCACCCCAGGGTCCCTCCCCCCAAAACCAGCCCCCCCCTAAACCAGCCCAGCCACTGCTCCCACCCCAGGTTCCCTCCCCCCCAAACCAGCCCACCCCTGCGCCCCCCCAAACCAGCCCAGCCACTGCTCCCACCCCAGGGTCCCTCCCCCCCAAACCAGCCCACCCCTGCGCCCCCCCCAAACCAGCCCAGCCGCTGCTCCCCCCCCCAAACCAGCCCAGCCGCTGCTCCGACCCCAGGGTCCCTCTCCCCTCAAAACCGCCCAGCCCCTGCTCCCCCGGCCAGCCCCCTTCCATCAGCGCAGCCCCCCGGTCCCGGAACCATACAGCGCCCCCCCCGGCATACAGCGGCAGAGGAGGCCGCCCCGCAGCCCCCGCTCGTACCCTCCGTGTTGGTGCCGGGGTCGAAGCGCTGGCCGCAGCCCCGGTTGTAGCAGAGCTGGGACATGGCGGGGGGGGGCTGAAGAGCCGGAGCCGGCAACAGCAACGAGCCGGGAGACCGGAAGCGTCGGGGCAGAGCTGGAGCCTCCGTTTCACTCTCGAGTCTCTCCGGAAAGTGCCGAGCGGAACCTTCGCGAAATTTCGGGCGCAAAGGAGAAGCGCCGGGGTTTAGCGCACGCGTAGTTGTTCCGGGACGGGGCGAAGGGTGGACTCCGGGAGGGGAGCGCAGGCGCATTAGGCGTATTGCGTAGCAGCTAAGGGGTGGGGCAGAGAAGAGTGGCCAGAGGGTGGTGCTAGGAAGAGGGGAAGGAGGAGTTTCCGGCGACGACAAGTGCGCAGGCGCGATGTGTGCCCCGGGGGGGGGGGGAGGAATGGGCAGTGTTTCCGAAGGAAGGAGGCGGAGCTTCTAATGGCTCCGACGGGGCATTCTAAAGGGAGGGGCTGGACGAGGAAGGAGGAGAACTCGCTAGAGACTAAGCGGGACAAAGAGCGCATGCGCTGTGAGGAGTGCTGGCTAGGACGGGGAGGAGCGTTTCAAAGGCGGGTTGGAACTTAGAGATTTCTAGGAGGTTGCTGCAGAGTGTGTCAGGGGCAGGAGGGGAAGGGAAGAAGCAAAGGGAGAAGCAGCGTGGGGAACAGCTGAAAAATCACCAATGGCCATCAGCTCCAAACAAGACCCAAGTACTGTAGGAGGAGGCGGCTCATATTAGAGACAGACCTAACTCATAGATGGCTGTACCTAGAGGGCCAGGTTGCATAATAAAGTGCATCCCCATCCATTAGGCTTTTCAAGAACCCTGCTGCAACCAGTTGCTGTGTGCCAAAATTCCAAAAATTCCGCAAAGAAATATGTGGAGAACTTTTACATCCATTTCAAGTAGAACAGGTTTTAAAGCTGAGTACAAAGTCTATGTCATTTTTAACTGATTATGTTTAAGTTCAGGTGCCTGAAATTCAAAGTCACATTTCTGAATTGCTACAACAAAACAAAAACATTTAGTCTCAAGAGCTACTGAAAGGAATCAAAGGAAAACCTACCACACAGAGGAATTCCCCCCCCCCCCCTGTTATTTCAAAGTTACAGAGAAAACATGTCAAGAATCAGAGAGGTAGCCGTGTTAGTCTGGAATAGCAGAGGTAACAAAGTCCTGTGGCACCTTAAAGACTAACTATAAAGTTTTGAAGCATGAGCTTTCGTGGGCTAATACCCACTAAAACATGGATATCTCCCAAAAACCTGAGAAATTCACAAGTGAAAAAAATATATAAGCTACAGCCTTGTCTGGCTAAATTACTTACTAATTGCTGTTTAGAAAGGGTATAGATAGATGGAGAGAAGAAATGGGTCTGGCTCCTTTGAAATGCTAAAGCGAACAAGAGACATAGACAAAAGCACTTTCCCTTCCCCCAAGTTTGAAAGAATCTTCCGTCCCCATTGGTTCTTTTGGTCAGGTGCCAACCAGGTTTCTTTTAGCTTCTTAATCCCTTACAGGTAAGCAGAAATTCTAGGCTCCTTTATGCTTATGACAGCTACTTTTTCATGTAGTTCACAAGAAGCATAGCTAGGATACCAGCTTTTAAGACACATGCTGTGATTGCCTATATACACAAGCATAGAGTCATTATTTGCAAATGGGTTACTAGATAATGCATTTCCCTTTCCTTATTTCCAAGCACACATCCTATGGCTGGAGAGCATTTCAGTTACATTCATATCCAATTCCAGATTCCGCTAAACAATTCTAATTCCACTGTTTTCCATTTCTGGGTATCTTTTACTACTCACACTCTATGATTTATGGTCTCTATCACAGTCTGATTAATATTGAGGCCTAAAGCTGTAGTGGGGGAGACCCATATTATTTCTGCCTCTGACATGAGCAAAACAAAGACTGATTTATTCTAACTCCTTGCTATAGGTGAAATTTACCTTTTCCCACCAGAACTATAACTCCCTTTCAGTTTGGGTAGAATTTTCCCAAATAATGCTTCTGTTTTCTATTAGGAATACCCCACTCATGCCATCACAGATCATATATTTTAGCACATCAATTATCCACACTTGCATTTGCATACATGCTATAGCCAAAGAAACATTAGCTTGAAGGGTGACAATAGCTGGCAAAAGGTGACGGTGATCTTTTTCTTGGGATTGTTCCCACTCCTCTAGGATACGTGCCACTTGGTATTGTAGAGAGCTTAATTGGTCGAATGATACCCTGGTAGGTATAGTAGCTAAATCTTTTATATGAGCTCCGATTGCATTCATTTTATTTGCCAGCACTTCCTTATCAGTGCTGTTAAGGACTGCTCCTCCCATTCCAAGTGCTCCCCATAGGTCCCTCTTTACCCTCCTACATCCCCCACTTGATATTTTCAGTTTTGGGATATAATGTAAATTCCACTCAGATTTTCCAACCTTCAAATAATTGTGGGACAAATTGCTCAAACCCGAGTTTTTATTACTGAGATATTTGCTAAGCTCTGGTCTAGAATTACCTTTTTGAGGTAGTGGGTGGGTTTGATTACCAATTTTTTTTTATGTTGGTTCAGACAACATAGGCAGTGGCATAGCCAGGTTTTAACATGAGGGGGAGCAAGCACCAAAAAAAAAAAAAAAAAAAAACGGCACCACTTCACACATGAATAAACTAATTTATTACAGATATTTATTTTGTCTTTAAAATAAAAACAGTTGGAAGATAATAGTTTCAAAATAAGTACTTGTGTTATTTTGTACTTAAAATATATTTTAAAAAGACCTTTTACAGTAAGTTCACATATTTGTAAGATCAGTGCTAAATAACATACATGAGCAAATTGCTATTTTACTGACTTGTTATTTTAAATTTAAAAAGTAAATCATAACATATAAATAACGTATGATTCAAACTACAACAGTCTCTTTTGTCTAGGCATCATTCTTGCAAACTTATCTATTGCTTTCTTATAGTCTACTTTAGTAGCCAACTCTCTCTCTCAATAGAGAGTAAGGCTAACCCAGACAATCTTTCTTCTCCCATTGTTGAACGCAGGTAAGTCTTAATGATTTTCAGTCTGCTAAAAGATCGTTCCGCAACTGAGCTGCTTATTGTAAAGGTCATAAAAACGCTGTATAAAGTAGAAAGGTTAGGAAAAATGGAACACATGTTGTTGGTGATTATGAATTTTACTACACTGTTGATGGTCAATTTCTCTGCACATGAATTTGCTTTACTGCTAGTGCTCATATCTGTGTACATGTCTTTAAATGAAAGAAATTCATGCACAAGTTCAGATTGACTGTTGATGACGTCTGAATACGTCTGCCAACAATTCTAATTTGTTCACATTATCTGTGTTGTCAAAATATTTTGGATCTAAAGCACTAAATTTGGAAACCACATTTTTAAAATGTTGGAACCTGTTGCTTGTTCTATTTATAATAGAATCTAGGCACAATAATTTGGATTGAACTACAAATTTTTTTCAGGGATCAAATATTCCTTCATCATGTGTGCTTTCCTCATGGAATTTTTTTCTTTTACGTCCTCTATGCTGCTTGTATTCTGTTATGTCCCATGTTCGAGCTAACTCAGCTTATTTGTTCTCAATCTGTTTGAATTCTGAGTCAAATTCATTTAGAAATGTTTTGCATTTTCAAAGAGCTGAATCAAATGAGAAGCTGTTACCAAATCTAGACCACTTTTCTGTAAATATGCGGATAAATTGAAAACCTTCTTGAGTACTTTACTGAGAATATAAGAACTAAGAATTCAAAAATATCGAGTGTTGCTAGAATGTCCTTTGCCTCAGCGAGCTGTTTGTGAGTACAGTTTTTTCCCCCACCATCTGCAGTTCTTTGCAGGCTACTACTAGTGCTGGGAAATTCTGTATGACTGCTTCGACTGCTGATTTCCCGGAGGCCCATCTAGTATCACATAGTTTCTTTAAAGTCAATGCTAAAGAGTCGATATGATTGTGTTGTTCATCTTTTAAAATTAAAAGATGAGGTAAACTGCCAGAAAAAAAGCTACAGAAACCTTCTAGAGTTCCAAAAAACAATTGAGTTTGAGTATTGGAGCTTACTGCATCTATAAGAATTAAATTTAAATTATGTGCACAGCAGTGCGTAAAATGTGCATTTGGAGCAATTTCCCTAATCCTTGCTTGGAGACCTGATATTTCCCCAGACATGGTGCTTGCTCCATCGTAAGATTGACTGTAACACACAGATATTGACAGTCCGAAGTTTTTTATTGCTGAAAGAAGACCGTTGAAAAAATCTTCAGCACTTGCTCCAGGCAGTTCACGGAATTGTACAAATCGTTCCACTGCACCCCCGTTTACTGTTACATACCACAATGATAAGGAGATCTGTGCTGCTGCTATCAATAGTAGAGTCAACAATTACCGCAAAATACTTGGCGACTTTGATTTCATTTGCTATTGTTGATAAAAGCTGGGCTGATAATGGCTGTATCAGATCATTTTGCATTTCAGGGCTGAGATATGTTGCATTTTGAACACTCAGTAATAAGAGTTGTTCCAGAAATGTATCATGTTTAATAAGCTTAATAAGTTCCAAAATATTGCCTTCATTTGTACTCGGGGAACCTAAACCTGGATACTCACAATGACTGTGAAACGGAAAGCTCTGCTTTCCCAGAAATAGAATTGCATCTATAATGCGTGTTAAAATCATCCTGGTTTTTTTTCTGTCGCCTTCCTTTCTGCCATAAAAAGACCAGCCAATACAGTTTTGTCATTGAACAAATGAATTTTGGAGGAAAAAGTCCTTTTTCTGCTTTTTTGTGACTTTCGGTTTTTTCATGTTTTTCTATCTTGTGCGTACCTTTAGCAAAAGTCTTGCAACCAGTTTTTGGATTACTCCAAGCATCCGATCGATTGGCAAAAAAGTTTTTTTCTGTCCCACCCGGATAGTTTCTTCTTTTTGCTTTTCTCCATTCCTTTTTAGATTCCAAACTAGAAATGACTGAATTCAAACGAGGTGACAACAAATTTGACATCACTGTTTCCTGGCACATGCATACGTAGTTGAAAATGCGCCATTTTTGGAATTCTGGGCTCAGGGGGAATGGCTGCTCCCCCAATACCACCCTAGCTACGCTACTGAACATAGGTCCCAATTAAGTTGTGACTGGGGACTCCATGACCCAAAAGTTGCAACTTTTACCATCTGGGGCCCCTGTACAATCTGGGGCTTAGTCTGGCTGCAATTGTATAACAGCCTGTCAGTTCCCACCCAGCGACAACCTAATCTCCTATTTGGGCACCATGGATAAACCCCAATTACTCACCACCAAATCTCCTCACCTGAGTCTAGGGGGTATCAGTGAATGTGTGAGGTTGGTGATGTTTATGGGGCAGATGTAGCATAAATTTTCTGACATTAGTAATTAGTGTGGGCAAGAGGTGATTTTTCCCCTGCAACGACTCGTTCAGTGCGTTCAGGTGACCAGTGATGTTGATGAGAAATGCCATATCTAAAATCCAGTTTTCATCTTCTAACACTGAGATTTCAGAATAAGAAACTGCTTGCTTTCTGGTAGAAGTGCCAGGAAGTGGTCCCGTAATTTACCACGGCTTGAACAGTGCACTTCAGTGTGCATGATGAGGTTTCCATATTCTGTTTCAATTTGGTCCACAAGTTCCATAAATTGACGGTGATTCAGGGGGCGAGCGCGTATGAAGTTAACAATTTGTACCACTTTGTCCATTACAGCTTTCAGTTTAGAAAGCGAGGAATACTTGTAGCACCTTAGAGACTAACTAGTTTATTTCAGCATAAGCTTTCATGGGCTATAGCCCACTTCATCGGACACTTCATCGGATGCATAGAATGGAACAGAAGTAAGATGCATTTATACACACAGAAAGAAAAAGAAAAAAAATTGTACATTAGCATACCAATTTTTAGAGGTTTGTTAAATGTAGATGGTCCATTATCACTAGGAGAAAAAAACACCTTTTGAAATGGATTTCTGTTGTCAGTGAAATTAACTCAGGAAATGCAATCAATTACTGTCATGAGCGAACCATTCGGAAGTCCTATTTAGCCCCTGGTTAATTGTGTCCAATTTGAAAATTAATTCCAGTTCCTCAGTTTCTCATTGGAGTCTGTTTTGGGAGTTTTTCTGTTTCAAAACTGAAACCATCAAATCTTTAATGGAATGGCCAGGAAGTTTGAAGTGTTCTCCTACTGGGGGGCTGTCTGTAAGCGAGAACTGGTTTGTCTCCCAAGATCTGTGAGAGTGTGGGATCATCTTTCAGGATAGGTTGTAGGTCTTTGATGATGCATTGGAGAGGCTTAAGTTGGGGGCTGAAGGTGACGGCTAATGGTGTTCTGTTGTTGTCTTTGTTGGGTCTGTCTTGTAGTAGGTGGCTTCTGGGTACTCTTCTTGCTCTGTCAATCTGTCTTTTCACTTCCCCAGGTGGGTACTGTAGTTTTAAAAATGCTTGGTAGAAATCTTGAAGGTGTTTGTCTCTGTCTGAGGGACTGGAGCAAACGCGGTTGTATCTTAGAGCTTGGCTGTAGACAATGGATCGAGTGTTGTGTTCTGGATGGAAGCTGGAGGCATGTAGGTAAGTGTAGCGGTCAGTAGGTTTCTGGTATAGGGTGGTGTTTATGTGCCCATCATTTATTAGCACAGTTGTGTCTAGAAAATGGACCGCTCGTGTGGATTGGTCCAGGCTGAGGGTGATGGTGGGATGGAAATTGTTGAAATCATGGTGGAACTCCTCAAGGGCTTCTTTTCCATGGGTCCAGATGATGAAGATGTCATCAATATACTGCAAGTAGAGTAGGGGCATTAGGGGACGAGAATTAAGGAAGCGTTGTTCTAAGTCTGCCATAAAAATGGTGGTATACTGTGGGGCCATGCGGGTACCCATAGCAGTTTGTTTCCCTTGTCAAGTTTAGCTCAGAGCACTTCTTGGTGTAGTATGCAAAGCACACCAAATATGTTAGGTACACAAGCTTTAAACGAAGCCACAAATCCATGGTGTGTTCCTGTCCTAGAGGGGCACCTATCTGTTGTAACTGATACAATTTTTTCCAAAGGTAACTCATACTCTTTGAAAAAAATCAGTAAATACCTCAAGAATACCGAGCACCTTTTTCGGCCATGTATTCCCAAGAGATCTAAAAAAAATTCTGTCATGTTCAGATCATTGTCAGCACAATGAACCCATATGCAGAGTGGGGTAATGTCATTAAAGTCATTGCATTCATACAGCGCTACACTGATAGCCGCACTTTAATGTACGGTTCTGAAAAGCTGCTCTGACAGATCGGCAGCTCGATCTTGCACTTTGCGACTCACAGTACACTGGATGAGTTGCAGACATTTAACAGGTTTAATAATTTCCTCTTGGTTTTTAACCCCATCAAATAAGACATCTGAGGATTCGATGGTGCATTGTTTCACTAATTCGCCATCTGAGAATGGCTTTCCATTTTTTTCAAGTAACCAAGCAATACGAAAGCTAGCCAAGGTCACTGCTTCACTTTCATTTAATGCTCATCTAAGTACCTGCTTCTGCTTTTCCCCGGCTTCCTTCAGATTTGAAAGCTGTCAAGCACGTCAGACAGAACCTAATGGAAATTTTGCTAAGTGAGAGGAATGGCATGTGTCATAATGTCCCATAACATAGTATTTTTTTTTAGAACTGATATCACCTTGTTGCTAATTGAGCAATATGGCCTCCCTTTCTGTTCAATAACAAAAAAAATCTAGCTCACAATTCCCTTTTACCATTCTGCCCTCGTCACCAATTTTGCCCTTTTTGGTTCTACTTCTTCCTCTGTACTTTTTGATTTTGCACTTGATTCTACTTTTTTATCATGCCTTTTCAACACAGAATGATCCATTATATAATTGAGAACAAATTAAATTACCGGCAAAAGTAACATAAAAAAGCACAACCTCACAAGACCATTGGTGTTGTAACCATGATGGTCTGTGGGGATAGGGTAGTTTTGCTAACTGTGCTTGCATATGTAGAACTTGTGGGGTGTGTACCGATTGAATTGCAGCAGCACAACTGGATGTCACATGTCTCGCGGGTCACGCATAGAACCCTGATGGGCTGCAGGTTGCCCACCACTGCCTTATAGCTTGCTGAAATTTCCATAGGCTCCCCGGGTGTGTCAGGAGGCCTTTTCCACACAATCCTATTAGCAAAATCAACCAGCACTCTCAATTCCCTCAAAACATCTGTTCCTAGGATTCCTCCCCTGCCTCCAAATTTATCAAGCAAATTCTCCCTTAGTTTTCTTGATCCCCATACTATATGAGATTTTCCTTCCAAAGAGAACAACGCATTCTGCTGCATTAAACCACTGGTAAGGTTTTAATGCCAGTCGGAGGTCCAAACAGGTTCTAGTTTTGGGTATTGATTAAGGAATAGGTAGCACCTGAATCTACCAATACATTTTGTCCGAATCCCCCTGCCTCAAACCCCACAAAAACTGTCCTCCACCCATCCAACCTAACCCTAACCCTAACCCTAACCAATCATCTTTAAGTCTTCTCGGATTGGTTCATAAGAACAGACCTGTTAGGATATAGATATTCAGGCCTGCTGTAAAGGCCTATACTTTAAGAATTTTGGTATATGTTTATCATTTAGCTAGTTAGAGAGATATAAAAGAAAAAATCTGTGTAAAAGAAAGAAAGAGCAACACTCCGATGCAGAAACTACAACCGAAACCATCAAAAAAGAAAATCAACCTTCTGCTGGTGGCATCTGACTCAGATGATGAAAGCGAACATGCTTCGGTCCGCACTGCTGTGGATCGCTATTGAGCAGAACCTGTCATCAGCATGGATGCATGTCCTCTGAAATGGTGGTTGAAGATGAAGGGACATATAAATCTGACTCAGATGATGAAAGCGAACATGCTTCGGTCCGCATTGCTGTGGATCGCTATTGAGCAGAACCTGTCATCAGCATGGATGCATGTCCTCTGAAATGGTGGTTGAAGATGAAGGGACATATAAATCTTTAGCACATCTTGCAATGCCAGCTACAACAGTGCCATGCGAATGCCTGTTTCCACTTTTAGGTGACATTGTAAATAAGATGGGGGCATCAGTATCTCACGTAAATGTAAACAAACTTGTTTGTCTTAGTGGTTGACTGAACAAGAAGTAGGACTGAGTGGACTCGTAGGCTCTAAAGTTTTACACTGTTTTGTTTTTGAGTTTGGTTATCTAACAAAAATAAATACATTTGTAAATAGCACTTTCATGCCAAAGAGATTGCACTATGGTACTTGTATGGGATGAATTGAAAAAGATTTTTTAAAAATCATTTTTACAGTGCAAATATTTGTAATAAAAATAATAATATAAAGTGAGCACTATATACTTTTCATTCTGTGCTGTAATTTAAATCAATACAGTCGGACCCTGCAATACCGCGACGATCGGGATCCAAAAATACCCGATCGCAGTAAACTCAGGGTCATGCTATTGCGGGGTCGCGCCAGATCAAAGTGCCTCACGCTGCCACCATCAGGAGCCCCGCGCGCCCAGTGCTATAAGCGGATTCACACTATAGCGGGGCATGGTGTTGCGGGGTTCCACGGTATATTTCAAAATATAGAAAAACATCCAAAAATATTAAATACATTTCAAATGGTATTCTATTATTATTTAACAGTTTGATTAAAACTGTGATTAATCGCAATTCATTTTTTAATCACAAGTTTTTGAGTTCATCACTTGAGTTAAGTGCAATTAATTGACAATCCCATTGAAAATGCTTTGCTTTATTTTGCGAACAGGATATTTATTTGATTGGAAAACTAATAGCATGTCTCTAACGTTAGTGACTATATTTGATTTAACCAGTTGCAAACAGAGCTTGCAGATGAGGGTGAATCCTCAGAACTCTTGAAATTTTCTAAAACGCATCATATTGTGCCATTCCATATCTTATTTTTCAATGCCTGATATGCAAATGTGCCCTTAGATCCCCCAGAGACAGATATGTTAAATATATCTTTGTTTCATAGCTGAACCTGCTATAGAATATCACATTAAAGTAAATGAAAAGACAATTTAAAAGCTCTGTTAGTCATGAATCTTATCCCACGGCTAATCCCTTCTCTGAAGGTTACTTTTCAGAGCTATGCTTTTCTTCCTGTGGAGTGGAGGGGTTTTTTTTGGTTTGGAATACATTACAAGCAAACCAAAAAAGAGTTATTATTTATGGCTTTTTGAAACTACATATACTCTACACACATAAAGTACTAGTAAGACACACTACAAACCAGTAGGTAATCAATAATTATCTCATTTAAAACTTTATAGAATTAAATTTCCAAGCCTGATAGGAAGCCTGATAGGAAGCCAAAAGCGTATTGTGAGATTTTCATGCCCATTTTGAAAATGTAGGAAGTATGGATAATTCACCAAAGCTTTAGAGGTTATATCATCACTAGTAACATATTGTTGTCCAGGATCTTCTATTTTTGATATATTTAGAGCCGTGTTTGTGTCCTAATGGTTCAACCGTTTGTCCCTAGTTTTGTTACCTGCACAATCTGGGGCACCTTGTCTATACTCTACCAAGGGCTCAAGGCTTGATCTGGTTAATTTAGGCACCCCCATCCTTTCCCTTCTGAGGGCTCAGGGTGTAAGGCACCTACCCTTACCCATGCGGCTCAGGGAGAAAGCTGGTCAATTTAAATACCCGCCCTGACCCACAGGGCTCAGAGCTCTACGGATCTGCGGGACCTTTTCCCAGCTGTGCTCTGAACATCTGTTTATTAGCAACACACAGCGAATACATATGCCAGGCAAATCTATTATGCTCACCACTCCCAATATACAAACAAATTACACCCGATGGCCAGTCAGGATCCACTTGTCTAGGTGTTCAGAAGATGCACCCTTGCCTCTTTGTTTTCCCTCGGTAGTGTGATCATCCCCTCCTATGGAAAACAGTGCCTGTATTCATAATAGTGTCCTTAGGCACTTGTAGTGATCCCCTTCTGAAACCAAACTAACCCTTTGTCCCATCTTGCACCTTCCTACCCTGGACCAAACTCACCATGTTTATTGCTCTCACCATGATGCATGCTTGGCAAAGGAAGTGAGAAGGAGGTGTATCTGACTTTTATGATTCAAGACTGTGATTGCACACACACTACTGAATCTGTGTATTGTTTCTTTTTCTTCAGCACAGCGGTCCCCAATCTTTTTGTGGCCAATAGCACATTTATGTTTTCGGAAGGGTGAGGCGGGCGCCAACAATTTTTCAAGGCTTATTTTGTATTTGTACATTAAATAATATGGAAAACATCATATTTAATATTACATAATATATTAATCCATAAGATAAAAAAGGTAATTTTACATGTAAAAGGTATTAATTAAATTATTCGCCAATTACTCTTTCACCTTACCATGTGAATTTGCTCTTTTTTATCTACCTGTAAGAAAAATTAAGGCGTTTTTACAAAATAAATATTATAAACAGTTTTCATCTTATTTATTTAAAAAAAGTAAAACATTGTTGAACTGCTGGTCCAAATATATTTATTATTATTATTACTTTAACATAGATAGCCAGTTATGGTTAATTAAAAATATTCTTTGTATTGTTACTTGTATCTGGATTTCAACAAACAAACAAATATGAAAAAAAGTTAAACACAAGTAATCATATGCACTCATCAGCACTTAATGGAAAAGGTGTCTGTAGGCAGCCAGGGTGGCCTCCCTCCAAACCAAAGGGTAAAGAACCACTCTCTCAGCCTGAAGGGGAGGGGTGGAACAAGAAGTACAAAGGGCAGGGCTCTTAGCTTAGTAAGGGCAGCACCAGGAAGGGAGACAGACGCAGACTGCTCCCTTCACACCCTGCTGCCGAGCCGGGGGAGGCCCTGGACCAAGGGAATCCTAGCCTGGAGGAAGGACTTGGGTTACCAGATCTGCCAGCCGCGGAGTACCCCGAGGGACTGCAGGAGCCCAGCAGTGACCTGTGCCTGACGGAGGCAGATGCTGAGGGGGAACTGGAGCTGCCAGCGGCTGAATATCCTGACTCCTGCTGGTGCCCCCTTGCCTGAGGGATGCGCCACTGACACTTGCCGGTGCTCCCTTGCCTGAAGGGCTCATCATGGACTCTTGCTGGCACACCTCCCGACCCTAATTCCCCCGTGACCGGAAGGTGTGACCAAGGGCTTTCAGAGAGGCAGTAGCTCCCCACCGCCCCCAGCAGCTTGGCGGACCTATGGACCCTGGTACAGTATCATTAATTCACGGGTTTTTTCTAATAAAGTCAGTGTGGTTTTTGGCACTGCATTTATTCAGCCAATTTTTCATAGTTGGGAGAGTAGGATGATATTCCCGTTCATAAGGAATCGTCAAGATGGATATCGGTAAGCCAAGATCTGTATTTTGATTTTGTGATGTTCATTGTTGAAAACAGAACTTTGCATAGATAAGTGGAACCAAAATAATAAAATCATATGTATACTACATTTTTTAAGACCAGAAACTTTTTTTGGTCAACCAGATTCCAAAAGTTTTCATCTGTTGCGCAGGATTTTAGAACAATATCATTTTAAAGGTCCAAAATCTCCAGTTCCACTTCTGTTCTTACTTCAGGGAGACTCGCAATTGATGTAGCCATTTCTGTTACCTTTCTTTGACAAGTAAAAGGATTCACAAGAAAGGCAACTGCAGGCTCAATGATGGTGAACTGTTGAAATCTCTTTTCAAATTGTTCCAGAAGTGTTTGAATGTGGATAACAAATGGTGATGGGTTAAAATCACCATCACATACCATTTTCTTCATACTTGGGAATGTATGAGAGACTTCGTCTTCATATGTGACATCCACAAGATCAGTTTTGCTTTGAATGATTTTACAGAACCTATTATTTGAGCCACGTTTGTCTTTTCCCTGGAGCTCAAGATTTAAAATGTTCAATTCTTTGCAGAATTCAATGAATCCATTGGCGCTGCCCATCATTGCTAGTGCCCCATCAGTGGTGATCACAGACAGCTTGTGTAGTGGCATACTAATTGATTGATTGCATATGATTTGAATAAATTATGGATGTCCTCACCCTTTGTTCGCCCTTTCATAGGCAATACTTTTAGTAACTCTTCTTTTATGGTGAAGTCACTAAATACCATCCTCACCATAACTGCCAACTGTGCTGTATCCAATATATCTGTCGACTCATCAAACTGCAGTGAAAACCAGTCACATATTTCCAAGTCATCCTTTAGCTGAGTTTGCATGTTGCTTGAAATTGCATGTTCCCTGTTCGTAATTGTGTTGTCTGATAACTGCAAGTCTTGTATTGCTGACAAAATCTCATGCTTGTTAGAAAATCCTTGAAACGCAATCAGCATCAGTCAAAAATGCTTCCTTCAACAATTCACCATCTTGAACGGGTTTTTTCTTCTTTGCGAGCAGATGAGCAATTTTAAAGGAAGCAATAGTAGCACTTTTAGGCTTTACCACTTGTCTAGTGAAAACAGATTGCTGGGCAGATAGAAGAAAATTAATCAACTCAAATCAAACCTTTCTCAACTCAGATTTAAGTGGATGGCTAATGTCAAAAGAGCCGTGATTAGTTTGGAAATGGAGTTCGACATTATGCTTTTTTGGCGCTGCAACTTTATCAATACGCAAACACATTTCCCTGTAGTTTCAATAAAAGAATAGGATTCTTCCCACTCTGTGTTGAAATAATACGTATGTTGTCTTTTATTTGAATCACTCATTTTGAGACAAAATGTTATAAAAATAATAAGTCACAAAGCACGAGAAAACAGCAGTATCAGTGCAGCAGAAGAATACTCACATAATATATGGAAACACGGGTCACTGACATCCCACTGCATGCACAGGCACAAGCATTAAAAAAAGAGCAGCAATACACGAATCATGAGAGATTGGAACCAACAGCACGCGCATGAGACAGCCTACATCTGCACTACCATGATACTACTAAACCTGGTAGGTCATTCCGGTGAACGAAAATGAGACCAGTTTGTGCATGACGTCACCCGGATGCTAACGGCCACTCAGCAGCGGGATCTGTAGAAGCTGTAGTATCCATGGTGGCCGCAGTGGCATGAGTCGCCCACCAAAAGATGTCACACTGCCTGCGCCATGACCTACCAGATTTAGTAGTACAGTGAAGCCCCGTTATAACGTGCCTATAGCAAATTTGGATATAGCACGATCATACATTGGCTCCTGGGGACACTCACCCCATGTCCTGGCACTTGGCGGTGGCATATGGCCCCTGCTCGGTGGTGCCCGCAGCCTGCAGCCCCGGGGTTCTCTGTCCCCAGTAGGCACGGGGCCACGGCTTCTCTCTCTCCTCCTTGGTGGCGCCCGCAGCTTGCAGTCCTGGGGTTCTCTGTCCCTGGCAGGAACAGGGCCGCGGCTTCTATCTCCTCGTCACTAGCAGGGCGCACATAAATGCCCCAGCAGGTGCCATGGTGCCTGCAGGCACCGTGTTGGGGCCCACGGCTTCAGCAGATGTGCTGTTGAGGGCCAGCTCCTACACAATGATGGTGTGCCTCCATCAGATAAGGAGGTGAACAAAGAGGAATAAGGAGCATGGGTTAGAATGTGTTTGTGGTAAAAAAATTGAGGTCCATGATAATTTTTAAAGAAACATTCAAATTACAAACTTTGTTGAAAAAAAAGTACGATTTATCTATGTGCATCTTACAATTACAATGCAAATGGACCAGATCTGGCATCAACTGCTCTGGATAAAGTTACAGTGAAGCCAAGATTCTACAGTCACTGTAGTGACTGTAGAATCTTGATGACACTTAACAAAAAAGGCTTTGTTATCCAGTCAGATAAAGACTAGCTAAGTTCAATGTTCTATGCATTTCCCCCCTCATTCCAATGGGGGGGAAAATGTGCACAGCATGGCTTTGAATTTGAAAAAAAAGATTGTTCAATCCATCTGGAGAAAGAGAATATTTATGTTGAAAAGAGCCACAGATTATTTTATGGAGTGCACAAGATGTGGTCAAGTAATGATACAACTCAAGTCAACTGTAGCTCGCGGCCATGCTGAATAGCGATGCAAAAAAATGTCAAAAACTTCAAACGTGTGTAGAGAAAGACAAATTCATCGAGGAGGCCAAAGCAGA
Organism: Sternotherus odoratus; assembly: GCA_032164245.1. Lineage (NCBI taxonomy): Eukaryota > Metazoa > Chordata > Testudines > Kinosternidae > Sternotherus > Sternotherus odoratus. Next base: position 281,540,262 of record JAVMKO010000001.1, on the reverse strand, counting down.
AAGAGGAAGCCAGGTAAAGTCAATGACTGACTTTCTTAACTGGGATGTCAAAGATGCACAGAATGACCTTTGCCTTGCCTACAGTTTAGCAAAAGCCAAATTGCCATTTACGGCAGGCATCGTCTTCAAAGTAATCGCCAAAATTTGACCCTTTTCCTTTTTGTCCTGGTTGACGAAACCTGACTTTTTAAAAACAACACTCTGTAGTGTAGACAACGCCTAAGTCTCTCTCCCCACTTTCCAAGCTCCCCGGATAATCCTTCTCTTTAGTTTAGAAACATACAAAACCAAATTCCACACCATGCTATAGTGGCTACAAGTGAAAGAGAACCGAGCTTTCTGAATCATTGGATGAGAATTGGTTCTGCTGAACAGCCTCGGAGCGGGGGAGAGCATTTAATCAGGGCCAGAGGAGGTTCTGCCATCACAGTCAGGCCCCCTTAAACAGGTGAAAATTGGATTCTCAATGTGGCAAACAGTAAATTCCCTACAGGTAAGGTTTGTAAATCCTCCTTCACCTTCCCCCTGGATCAAATCATTGTAATTCAAAGCAAAACAAAATAAAATCACCCCACAGTTGTAATAACATGATATCACTTATAAACAAATCTCAAATTAAAGGGGGAATATTCATTAGCCTCAAAGCAGATGGTCCTTCATACCAATCAGAGACATTTGACAGGTCATAGCCCTGGCACCTCTGGGAAGTGCTTAATTCAGGGGTGGGCAAACTTATTGGCCCGAGGGCCTCATTAGGTTTTAAAATTGTGCAGAGGGCCGGGTAGGGAAGGCTGTGCCTTCCCAAACAGCCTGACCCTGCCCCCTATCCGACCCCCACCCACTTCCCACCCCCTGATAGCCCCCCTCAGAACCTCCGACCCATCCAACCCCCCCATTCCTGATCGCCCCCTCTGAACACCTCCCCACTCTGCCCCCCCGGGACCCAACCCCCTATCTAAGCCCCCCTGCTCTTTGTTCCCTGACCCCCCCCATTCTCCCCCATCCCTAACCACCACCCCTGGGACCCCACCCCCTATCGGAGCCCCCCTGCTCTTTGTTTGCTGTCCCCTCCTGAGACCCCCACCCAACAACCACCTCCCGGGATCCCACCACTTAAGCTTCCACTTAACATGCTCAGCTGGGCGCAGGGTCCCGCAGCTGGCGGCGCTCGGTCCACCCCGGCCTGGGATTGCTCGGCCCAGCCCCAGCGCCCTGGCCTGGGAGCGTGGGGCCCCATGGCAGGTGGCGCTTGGTCCGCCCCAGACCAGGAGCACGAGGCCCTGCAGCTGGCGGCACTCGGCCCGGCCCCAGCCTGGGAGCGCAGGGCCCCATGGTGGTAGGTGCTCGGCCAGGCCCCAGGGCTTTGGCCCGGGAGTGTGGGGCCCCGTGGCAGATGGTGCTGGGCCTTGCCCCAGTGCCCCGGTCTAGGAGCGCAGGGCCATGCAGCGGGCGGCACTTGGCTGGCCCCTGGTACCGCAGCTCAGGAGCTCAGGGCCCTGCAGCTGGTGGCACTCGGCTGGACCCCGGCACCCCAGCTCGGGAGTGTGGGCCACACAGCTTGCAGGGGCTCGGCCAGGACTGGGAGGGCAGGGCCACTGGCCCTGCCCCGGGCCTCAGCTCACGGGCCGGATAAAATGGCTGGCAGGCCACATGCGGCCTGCGGGCCGTAGTTTACCCACCCCTGGCGTAATTTGTGTGGGAGCTTGGCAGGCTGAGCCCCCCGGCATCTCTTTCATCACCAGTTAAGCATTGGGCTATACCTAAATCTCCAAAGTATCCTCGTCCCAGTCTCATTCCCCTTCTTTGGATGTAGCTGGCTCTTGATTATTGGTACATGGCTCAGGTTCCTGACTGCTGCTAAATGGCTGTTTTGCTTTAAAAGAGTAGGCTGCAGTTGTTTCTATTAGTCTTGTCAGGTAGGTTGTAAGTGCAGCATGATTCTCCAAACAGTTTCAGTGCAGTTCTTATGGTCAGAATAGCGTTCACTGTGTTTATGCCCAGATGGTTATGCAGTTGTGAAGTGACAATGTTCATGATACTTAACAGAAGTCCAGCTTCAGTATTAGAATGAAGCAGTGAAAGTACCACTATTGCCAGTGAGTTAGGTCTGCAAATGGATTTATGTTTCTTGTGTCACAACATTTATTGACTTTGGCCCAGAAAGCAAGTTTGAGATGTGTTTTCCCACCAGTAAAGTATATATTTCTCCACTGGGTCACAATTCTGTCAATGGTCTCAAAATTGAATACAAAGAGCTGAGCTAGCTCATTTCCTGCATGCTTTTATTTGTCTTAAGTGCTTCTTCAAAGCTCAGTATTGACATCATTTGTAGTGTTTTCATGTTCAGTAGAAGCCAGTGCTGAAGTTCTTTGCTGAGCCGGATAGTAAAGGCAATGCATCTTTTCCTGAGTACATCTGTGTCCTCTGGTGACATCCTCGTTGACTGAGTTTTCAAAACTGAAGCCCAAGTAAGGTGACAGATTTAAGTGATTTTCAATGAGAGTAGTCAGAACGTCAGTTTGTTCTGTAAGGGTCAGAACCTTTCCACAAACAGATTTTAGGAGATTAATCAATATGTTGAGAAGTTTAGCAGGGTCCGTATTCTCACCCTCAAACATCTTGACTGCATGCTGCACCTGCACTAGAAGAGACTTCAGGTAAATTAAATACACGTGGTTCTGTTCATCACTGTACATGGAAAACAGCCTTTCTGCTACATAGCAGCTGTTCGTCTTGGAAGCATATCTTCAGTTCATCCCATTGGTTCAGAATCCTGCTTACCGCTGGTTCAATAGAGAGCCAGCATTTGGGGCACATTTTGGTACTCTTCAAAGGTTTATAGTTTCATATACCTGGTGGTATGGTGGCATCCTGTCGACTGGGCAATAAGAAAAAGCAGTTTTATGTCTGCCTTATAAGGAATTCAGTATTTCTCGGAAGAGTTTCCTCAGGTGCACGGGATGCCACAAGCTGTAAAGAATGACATATGCAGCAAACGAGAACTAGATGAGGTAATCCGTATTCCTCTTTCAGTATTTTATAGAACCCATTGTTTACTCCGGTCATCACTGATGCATTATCTGTTCCAATTCCTGCAAGGTTTTGCAGTACCAATCCTGATTTTTCAATTACATTGACGGGGGCCATTGCTATGCCCTTTGTATCACCAGATTTAGCGAGACAAGCTCCAGAAATGTAGACACCACTCTGCCCTGCTTGTCTTTGAAATATCGTATAATTACCCCTAATTGCGTCCCCACACTATCTGTAGATTTATCCAGGAAAAGGCTGCAGTTTTTGTTGCCTAATTCACTTAACCAAGCATATTTGAAGTGTGGTGCCAGTACTTTCTCTATAATTTCTGTACATTTTGTGCAGTACGGTGTCAACCAAGAGGCTGCTCTTGAGTCACCAAATGCTTTTTAGCAGACATCGCTTAGTGATCACATGTCAAAATAGAGCAAAGCTCCACAATATTGAAAGTTTTACCTTTTGTTTGTTGATAGGCTTGAAGTCAATGTACTTTTGTTTTGGGTTGATAAAGAGCCTAGCCTTCTGCATATGCTTTGAGGTAAAGCTGTGTTTTTTAATGTCACTATCCTTTGCAGACAGATCAGGTTTACAATAACTACAGTAGGCCTTGCTCAAGTTTCCTTGCACGGGTTTTAGCAAGCCCTTAAATGAGACTGCCATTCCTCTCAGAATTGTTGAGTGTACGCTGCTTTATCTTTTGACATCTCTGTTTTGGATAGACTGCAAAAATTATTATTGCTTATATACTACTACTTTTTGCACATTACTTTTCGTAACTGCCATTGCTGGATACAAACAACTGTACCAATACACCATCATCATTAGGTAGGCGCCACTCACGTTGCATCTTGTTAAGGTTGCATAGACGTAATGACATTGGTTTGGTGTGCATCAGAATGTAGTAAGAAGAGTGTGGAATGGACTTTATTAACACTATTGAGCTGCTTGTGAATGATTTTGTGACTATACAAACCAGCAACTTTGATTATTACTGTAACCAGATGCGAAAGTCACTAGCTTTGTCGCTGGATGCTTTGACACTTATTTCCTCACTGGGGAAATCAAAAAGTCAATAAACCTAGCTGTAGCGGGGTGATACCCGCTCCCTGCCGGCCAGGGCTGGAATAGCCCTGGAAAAAGGGTTTGTAACAGCCAGGGAAGGGGCTGTGGCCGGGAGCCTGCAAACTCCCAGGCTGATTGGGAGTTAGTCTCAGCTGAGTGGCCACGCCCCAAACATTCAGAACTGGATAAAAGCCTGGGAGGCAGGCTAGAAGTGGGTCAGTCTCCTCTGTAGCCAGAGGGAGACAGGGCCTGGCTGCAGGGAGCCATTAATAGAGTACCCAGACTGGGACAGGGCGAGGGCAAGGCAGCTGGGAGCCAGGGAGCCTAAGCTCTAGGGAGAGGGCCCCAGCTTGCTGAGCCTAGGGAAGGCCCAACCCACGGGGTACTGGGGGTTGCAAGGGGGCGGCCCTGGGCTGGTTAGGAGCAGCAGGCCCAACCCCTTCTTGCTGGTGATGAGTAGCCATGAGACTGCAGTCGGCCTCAGGGAACTGAGGCCAGTGATGACTGGCAGTGGCGGTATCTGAGGCGAGTTGGGGATAGTGGGTGGTGGGTTCCCCCCAGGGAGGGGAGACCCTAAGACCAGGGGGGTACTGCAGGGGTGCAGCACCCTCAGCAAGGGGCTCCGGGGTCCGGGAGGGGCATGGAGCCAGAGTGGAGAAGCGGACGTCGGCCGGCAGAGGGCACTCCGGGGTCAAAAAGAGCTAATTCCCGTGACAACCAGACGGGGGCGCTGCCGGGTGAGTGACCAACATCCCTACACTAGTGAAAAAATCTCTAAGTTGGTAACAGTGGTCAGAACTGGGACCAGATGTCAGAACCAAGGGCCAGAGCTGAAGTCGCAATTGAAGTTGAGGGTCAGAGGTGGGTTATCTGGAGTGAGGCATGGCTAGGAACAAGCAGGCACAGGGCCCATCACTGCCACAGGCAAATACTTTGAGCAGCCACTGAACTACTGCTGCTGCTGGGTTCAAGAGCCAGTCTGCTGACTCTTCCAGCCAATCAGGCAGCATAGCCTTTCAGGTGCTCGTTAGGTGGCCTAGAAATTAGCTCTGTTGCAAGCTATGCTTCCAGACTGACTGTGCTGTAGGTCGTGATTCCTGATACCAGTTTACACCACCAAAGTCTCTAAAACAGGACTTATTTTGACAGTGCTGGGAGTCAGAATATCTAAAGGACAATAAAAGGTTAAAAAAACTCTGACCAGAGGTCAGGTGGTTGTTTGGGAGCTTATCAGGGTCAGTCACACACACTCACTCACACTCTAATAGAGTGTGAATCAGTTCAGCCGTCTTAGGTTTCTAGCTCAGGTGGATGGAAAACGCTAAGACAGACAGACATGCAAACAGATTTTTTGTTATTATGCTTTGTTCCTACTGTTAAGACAAAACAATACTTTGTATCAAAGGGCAGTCTTGAGCCACTATGTATATACCACTGTATCTCACACGTCCCAAAGGAAAGAGCCACAAGTATGCAAATCCAGTTGGAGCTGTTGTAAGCAGGAATCACCACCCCGCTCCAGTTCCTGCCTCCCCACCGGCTGATGGTTTGGAGCTGAGGTTCTGGCCAGCCCCCAGTACTGGACCCCTCCACCAGTTAAGAGGCACTCAATAGAACCAGATGGTTTAAAGGCAGAGCCCCTCCCTGCGGCATGAGAAGGGATGGCCAGAGCAAATCTGAATGTGTTGTAGCCTGATGCGTGGGCTGCTGCTCCCAGTCCCAGGCCTTGTGGTTTCTGCCTTGCGCACGAGATAGGTGCAGAGCAGCTAAACAAGCTCACACTTTGGCTGGCTATGTAGATGTCACAGGCAGAAAATGTAAGTGCCCAGGGGATTTCAACGGTGTTAATTTAGACACCTAGGAATTGGCAGTGCTGAGAACGGAGCAGGGGTTTTGAGGAGCTCAGTGGTACCTAATTGGTGAACTTGGGTGCCAAAGTCCTTTTGTGGATATGGGCCTTTGTCTCCCTGTGCCTCGGTTCCCCACCTGGGGATAAGAGTGTTTTCTTCATTGTGGACATGTTGTGAGATAAACACTCTTAAGATTATGAGGAGCTGCTGAGATAGGATGGTAAGCGGGGGTCATATAAGTACCTAAGCTTGATAAATATTTTATTTAGCATTTTTCTACCGTGTTAAGAGAACAATTTCTCCTTCTGCATCTGTGTCAGCTTATATTTACCAGAGGTTTAAAATGTAAATATAAATGCTTGAAAAGGTAATAGAGTCTAAAGCCTGTAGAGCTTGTGAGAAACTGTCCAGCTGATCTGAAGGTGCTCAGACTTGACAGGCTGAATGTTTGAAGCTGTCACAGCTCAGGGAGAAGCAGATCTTTGCAGACCAGCTGGCATTTCAAGAGAGTGTGGGGGTTTTGTTATTGATTGTTGCCATTTTCTAAAATGCCAGCTTTTCTGAGGGGGAGGGCAAAGAACCCTTGATTCAAATGACCCAGGCATTTAGCCTGATGCTAAAACACAGACTGGCTTTGAGCAGGAAGGTTGGGGTTGGGGTTAAGGAACTGCTCAGGAAAGTGGTGGGTCAGTTCTTGGCGTTGCCCCAAGTGTCTCGTGTGATCTTCAGAAAGTCACTTAGAGTAAAACTTTCAAAACAGCCTAGGAGCTTAGGTCCTGTTTTCAAAAGTGGCTTTGGCATGTCGGTGAGAGATAGTCACCTCACTACCTTGGAAAATCAAGACCCATGTCCCTAAATCACTTTTGAAAATGGGATTTAACTTTCTAGCTCACTTAGGCACTTCTGAAAATGTCGCCCCTAATTCCTTTGTGCATCTGCAGAGATGGATTAGGAGTTTGTGGGGCCCTGGGCCAGAGCAAATGGGGCCCCTTCCCCATCCCTTCCACCTATAGTGCCCCTCACCCTTCCATGCTCCTGCTAGGGAGTGGGGTCAGGGCACAGGGGCTTGCCCAGCTCCCCAGCAGAAGTGACAGGCCTGTTGGAGCAGGGCAAGCCCCCATGCTCCTGATCCCACTCCCCAGCAGGAACACTGGGCAGGCAGAGTGGATCAAGGTACATGAGCACCCATTCTTCCAGGCCTCCCTGAGTTGGCCAGGGCCCCTGGGCACAGGCCCCATTGGCCCAGTGGCTAATCCTCCACTGCCTCTGAGCACCACTGTGAACTGTAATAATACTTCCTTATTTCATAGGGGTATTTTGAGGATAAAATCTTTAGTGTGGTTATGTCTACACTGCAGTCAGGGGCTGTGACTTCAGCTTGTGTAGACATCTCAAGCTATCTTTAACCTAATTAGTCTGGGTCCCAGAACAGTGAAACTGTGGCAGCACGTGCTTCACTGTCAGCTAGTCACGCAAATATTATCCAGGATTCCAGGCAGGCTTGAAAAACCTGTGCTGAAATGCATGCTGCCACAGCTTCACTGCTACCAGTACCTGAGTACAGACGTTTGCACTAGACCAGTGGTTCCCAAACCTTTAACATCCCACAAACCCCTTTCACTAGATTGTGAAATCTCGTTAACCCCCTCCTAAAAATTAATATTTCCAGGGACTTAAGTTTAAATTTCCTCAGTGTGATGGATGTGTTTGCTTTGCTCTGCATAGCTCTTGGAAGTCCGGAACCACTGGAGAAAGATAAAGTCTAAGGTCTGGTTCGGCATCAAGTCTGTTTCTGTATTTGGTTTTCAGATGTGCTTAAACTCAGCCAAAAGTTGATCAATGACAGATTTCTGAAACTCCTTTTCAGGTCGTAATCACAGGAGATCTCAATCAATTTCTCATTTTCCTCAGTGTTCGATATATTTGTTGAGAAAGTTGTATCATCAAAAGGGTTGAAAATCCAGTCATTATCACCTGACATAGCTGGAAAGTATTCCCTGAAAGTTGTGCAAAGTCGTTTTAGGTGTGCAGTTATAGTGGTTTTAATGCACTGATTCAACTGAAGTTTATCTGCTGCCAGGAAGTCATGAAAATTACTGAAACCCTCAGTTTGATTGTTTTCCAAATAACTTTCCCAGAACTGCAACTTCTTTATCATGGATTCAACTCTCTCTTGCACATTGAAAACTGTTATATTGAGGCCTTGAAGAGATAAATTTAGGTCATTAATTCTTGAGAAAATATCTGCTAAATAAGCTAGTCTCTGGAGCCAGACATTATTTTTCATACAGCTGGCAAGGTGGAAAGGGTAGTTGTTGAAAAAAACTAGGATTTCCGTTCTAAGCTCAAACAAGCACACAGGGATTTTGCCCCGTGAGAGCCACCTAACTTCAGTGTGGGTCAACACACAATTGTGTATACTACCCATTTCTTCACAAAGTACATGAAATATTCTGGAATTTGTTGGCTGTGATTTTATGAAATTTACCATTTTCATTGCCTTGTCCAGCACTTCCTTCAGTCCCTCAGGCATGCGTTTTGTTGCAACGGCTTGTCTATGGATGCTGCAATGAGTCTAAGAGCCTTTTGATGCAACCTTTCTTGTTCGGTTTTGGACATTCTTGATTGACCAATGCATGTAGAGCCATATTTTCTATAATCGTTGTCATTTTTTTTTCTTTGTAAGTGACTTTCCGGGACCATCATGATCATTAGACTTAGATTTTCCACAGTGTGGACGTGAGGAAACACTAGCTGATTCTTGTGTCTTTACACTTCCTTTTTCAGCCACTTATCCATTGAACTTGTGTACAAAAGGTCTAATAAAAATAACAGAGAGACTGCTAACAACCAACAAATTAGAAAATGAGAAGATTCACTCAAGTCTCACTGAAGCAAAATAGCACTCCAGAGAGAATGACAATTACTGAAGCACCTTAACGCTGCTACACTGGCTAGAATGTGCTTCCAACTGGGTTGGCTCACAAACAGCTTTTCTTCCGCCAAGAGTTCCGTCCCTACGAGGGTGCATGCGAGGAACAAATTAGCTTGGACCAACCCCCATGTACAGCATAGCCCCTGCTCACTCTGCCCTCGATGCCAACTTCCCCTGTCTGACAAGGACAGGGGTCCAAGCTGCCACCTGGGTACCTGGGGTCTCAACTCTTGCCCTGTCCACTACAGGGCTCAGGCTACTGGCTCCGCACCAGGGTCTGGGCTGCCAGCTCCACATTACATGGGGCTCCAGCTGCTGGACCCTGTTGACCGCCCCAGTCAACTGAGCTTGGGCCGCAGGTCCCGCTGACTGCCAGGGCTCAGGCTGCCAGCCCCAACTGCCCGGCCCCACTCTCCCTGGGGCTCTGCCTGTCTGCCCTGCAACCGGGTCCCACCTGCTGCCTCCAATGTCCAGGATCCTCTGGTGGCCATTAGTGAATTTTTTCTGGCGAACCCCCTGTAATGTTCTGCAAACCCCCAGGGGTTTGGCACTACACTGGCTGGGGATCTGCCCCCTAATATCAAATGACTATAGTTTTAAACCATAGGATCTGACACTTTTCATAAAGAAGTAGAAAGGGTTGAACTTACTCTTTGTTTAGTAAGGGGGAAGCTCAAAAGGTGCTGCCATACAGACCCCAAAAGTCTCTCTTGCTTTCACAGAACTGGACAGAAACAACAAGAAAGACTGAAACCTTTAGCTGCAAAGCTATAATTGTAATTTAAAAAATTATGCAAATAATACCTTGTAATATACTTTCCGATATGCATAAACTATAACAATTTCTTATTTCTGTTCCCCAGCCAAAAGAGTGATGAAGTATAATGATATCTGGGAATAAATACAGACACGCCAGGATGAAATTTAAAGAAGTATAACTCCCCCTATACAAGAGAAAACACAACATGACTAAAAATATTTAAACAGACACAAAATATCCACATTGTGACCCAAAGTCATTTTCAAATGAAGTCATTGAGTGGTTTGAATCCACGTGGTAACAGGAATCAGGATCAGATCATAGATGTTAAAAAAATGGAAAATATCTCTCTGCAGCTCTTCACTCTTCACTCATGTGAATATTCCTCAGCACCAAGTATTAAAAAATCACGGGCCAGGCCCCTCAAAATCATAAGATTGACTTACAAATCATGTGTTTAAAAATAATAAATATGGGGTTACTTCGATTTTGCTTTCTGATTTTTGAGCCTTTTAGGAACGCTCAGATCTTCGGGCTTTTCTCCTCAACCATTAAGGCTAGAAATGTATTTTTTTTAAAAAAAACTGAGACTTTCATGTAATCACATGACTCCAGGAACTGGGACTTTAAGAAAATCCCCAAATATTCCATATAAAACAAGAGAGTTGGCAACACAGTCAAGTCCCTGAGCCAGCAGTGGACTTATTTAACTTTATGCCATGTGAGCAGTCCCATTGAATTAACCCCTCTCCCCAACCCCAACAGCTATGGTGTTTGTTTTTGCTATCATGAAGTCAGTGGGAATAATACAGTGCAAAAGTTAAACATGTACAGTCTTTGTAGAATTGGGGCTTAAGTGGGCAATTACCTTCAGGGGGACTATTCTCATGACTATTGACAGGAAATCTAGAACTCCTGTGTGCAATTTAGGAAAAAATTACATCTACACCCAGGAAAGCGAGTATTGCATAATTTATTGAAAAATGAACTGTATAGATAGTGCACATTTTTTAAAAAATAGTAGCAAATAAACTTTAAAGCACAGGATACAAGTTTAATGAGGACAATAGGTAACATAAATCAGTGGTTCTCAACCAGGGGTACACGTACCTTTCAGGATACACAGATGTCTTCCAGGGGATACATCAATTCAACTTGATATGTGCCTAATTTTACAACAGGCCAGATAAAAAGCACTAGCAAAGTCAGTACAAACTAAAATTTCATACAGACAAAATGAGAAAAAGTGTGTTGTGACAACTTTGTATTTTTATGTCTGATTTTCTAAGCAAGTAGTTTTTAAGTTTCACCTCACAAGACAAATCAGAAAGGGTTACAGTACAGTAGTATGGAAAGGTTGAGAACCACTGGATTACACTGTAAATGCCTCTGTCAACCAGATGGTGGCAGCAGAGTTCTCGTGAAACAGCAGTTGTAGCAGACACATTCAGTCTGATGGAATTACTTCTTTAGAGAACAACACTTCAAAGTAGTCAGGACAAAGACCATTGATTTTTTTTCTCCCCTCTTTGGCAGCCTCATTTAATAGCAAAGCACCTGCAATTGCCCCTGAGATGTGTACTGGGAATGTGTGTGGGTTCTGTTATTTGCTAGTGTTTGTGATTATTTTTTTCACATTTATTTATTTTAATGCCAAAGGGGAGTCATTGATGGGACTGAAGTAATGAAAGATTTGTTTTGCTCAGGGCATATCAGGCTTTGGAGCATGGAGATGCTACGAGATCAGATATTGCACTATTTCATCTTATGGGGCTCTCTTACACATGCATCCATGCGTGTGTGCACACAGTAAAAACAGATAGCCAGAAACTTGTGTGGATTTGGACTCTGGCAAAGCCCAGCTTCACAAGCCTATCATGATTAGCAGATGTTTGTATGATACTCTGAAGATGTCAAGGGCTAAGTATTAATTAGTTTAATGTATTATTATGTACGGCACCTCCTGATAATGGTGAGAGATGCTATAAGTCACTGCAGAGATCTGTTCTTCTGTCAGCAGTAAGCTCCATGGTGCAGAGTAAAAATTGTGGGAGATTCAGACTCTTGAGCACAGCTGGCCCTCATTTCCTCCTGAAAGTATTGCATCAAACTTCTGATGGTGGACTGTACTGCACACTGTTCTGTATCTCAGCGATAGTGGTTTCCATGGTAACTATGTAATGTTTCTTTATTTAGTGGACAGTTTTGAGATGGGGGGGGGAAGAGTTTTAATGTGTCATGAGGAAGGAGCAAAATGATAAAATGAGCAGAGAAAGGAAAAATAGTGCTCCATGTTGTCTATTTCTCCCTAAATGGAAATGGCAGGACAAGGGGGCCAGTCTCTCTACCCAGCTCAGAAGGCAAGCAGACCAAGGCTGCCAGACCTGCACAGGGAGGCAAGACAGAAAGGAGCAGCCTAAAAGAAAGGTCTGCCAGTGTTATAGTTTTGAAATTGACAGTTTCTTACAGCTCAATGTCTGCTGCTTTCATATTTTCCTCCTGCTGATGTTCTGACATTTACCCAACATTACAGCAACAGAGTATTATTTTGTTGTGGGTTTTTCCCCTCATTCTCCACAGAGCAAGTACAACATGATTTGTGGCAGTATGGAGAGAAGAGGGAAAAAAGAATGAAGGGATTGGAGCGGTTGATTTAAAGCCCAAGACGTGATTCGTTTAAAGTAAAGAATTAAATACCTAGAGAGTGGTTAAAAGACAACAAAAGGTAGAATCTATCTATCTGTCTGGACTGTCTCATTCTGTGTTTGTAGAGCACCCAGCATACTGAGATTCCAAACTCAACTGGATAATAATGAAAAAAATTGTATACAGTAAAATAATAACAATACACTTCTATCATAGGGTATATTTTTGCAATTATTTCTATAGTGCCTATATGCTGTCTAGCAACACTTGAAAGGTGTAAACTCCAAAAAGGGAGAGGATTGCTTAATTTGGTCAAACAAAATAATGAGATGTACAGACTTAATCAAGAATCAGAGAGGTAGCCGTGTTAGTCTGGAATAGCAGAGGTAACAAAGTCCTGTGGCACCTTAAAGACTAACTATAAAGTTTTGAAGCATGAGCTTTCGTGGGCTAATACCCACTTCTTAATCAAGGTTGACTATCGGGGGGGAAATGGCTAACAGTGAAAACTATTAGAGTGAATTGTTATTTTGATAAGAAATCCAGAACCATGGTTATGATTCTTTTCAGCACAGATAGAGGCCAAGTTTTCAACAACAAAAAAATGCCTTGTGGTTTTGGGTCTTGATTCAGCAAAGCCCTTAAGCACATACTTAATTTTAATTTTCCTTTGATCTAAGTGGTACTGTTCAGATGGCTTAAAGCTGAGCACATGCTTAAGTGCTTTGTTGAATTAGCTCCATGGCCCCCACCTTGAGATGCCTTAAAGGGGGTCTGGTTTTCAGGAAGTGCTGGTGGCCCATTCACTTAAAAAAAATGAGTCAAGCCCCTTTAAGATGTCTCAAATTGGGCACCCAAAAAAGTGGGATATCTGAAATGAGCCTACTAACTTTTGAAAATTTTGGCCTAAATCACTTGCTGCAAGCAGCTTATAACTTGGTGAAGGCAAGACCAACAGGAGAGTAAGGATAAGGCCAAAGAGTAGATCACAGCTCACTCACTTGAGAGGCTAATGCTTATGTTATGGGAGTACTGATGAGTAAATTATTGTTGAAGGTACAAGAAGCTATATTTTACAAGCTTCCGATAACAGTTTTCCTAGGAATGTAAGGGAAGCCCCATCATAAAGCTGGAAGGGATACAGCACTAGCAAATATGCCATAGGAGACAATCATACAATGCCCAAGGGATGAAGTAGATGACCCAACAGCTATTTTTTAAACTATATTTTACATAGGATACATGTTCCCCATTAATGCATGATACAGAGGAGAAGGTGGATGGAGGAGGAGGAGGCAGAGGGGAAAATAAGTTATGCAGTAGAGCCCTCAGCTTTCCTATAGCCAAATATGCAAGCTATACTTGTGGTTAGCTAAGGAGGGGAATAGGGAATGGGCAATAGCTCTGTTTGGCATCTTCCACTGTAAGATGGCAGTTTTCCATCTCCACAGCCTTCACATGCCCCAGAGGAGTACACCTGTGGTGAGTGGGGAACCAATCAATAGCGATGGTGAAAAAAGCATGGATCAGGGTGACTGGGTCTGGATAGAAGAGAAAAAGGTATTGTCTCTAGGGCACCTGGAAAAAACCCCAACAACCCCTTTTTGACACCACTGCTATCTGGGAGTCCAGGAACAGAGAACAATGCTGTGCACTTCCTTCTGAAGTGGAAAAGAGAGGACTTTAGTTGAGGGTGAGTCTGCACTATCTATGATAGGTGAGGATATCTGTTGCATATTGTAACCCATAGCATCCTATCTACCATAGAAACCTCATATAGATGTTGAACAAGAGGAGTGACAGGATTTAGCTCTGTAGGATTTCACAGGTAAAGGTCCTCAGGTAAGAAGAATAGCTGCTCATCATCATTCTCTAGGGTCTCCTGAAAAGGAAAGCTCACAAACATCTCAAGGAGAGTCCATTTACTCCTGCCAGGTCCTGCAGGTGGAACAGCAAATCTTCATGATTCATGGTGCGAAAAAGCCAGGAAGCTAACAATAATTAGCATTGAGGTTGATCTTCATTTACAACAAGGAAGAGGTAGTCTGTTGGTTTAACCAACAGTTTGGGGAAACTGGGTGCACTGAAGAGGTTAAGGTTTGTAGTTGCTTGAGGTTAGTTGCTGGGTGCAGTGAAGAGGTTAAGATTTGTAGTTGTAGTTTATCCTTTATTTGGCTATATTATTTATGTAATGCAGAAAATTGTTTATGAAAGCTACAGAAAAAGAAATTTTGCTGTAACACAGCTGATACAAACCGTTTGAGTCCACTTGCAGCAGACATTACAATATATGGACACAGCAAAGACAATGCTTAGCATGACTTTTAGTTACAATAGCAGCTTCAATATTATCATGATGGATTGTAGCTTATAAAGAGTCATTATCGATAAGGAAGTATCTGTATTCAGAGATGGCTTCTCATCATAGATGTTGAAGTCAAAAAAGATCCCTTGGATCATCTGGTTGTTTCATATGGGACATTTCTTTTCCTCTAGTCTTGAATATCACCACTGATGGAAACCCAACTATACCCAAGGCGAGTCCAATGTCCAGTTGTTCTCATAAGAATATTCATAATGCCTTAACTGAATGTTTTGCATGCTTTTATCTTTAAACCATACTAAACACGTCCTACTTTAGCACTTTTACATAATGTGGATAATTTTCTTCCTTCCAAGGTATTATTTTCCTCCAAGTTATTTAAACTGTTTTATCATCTTGCCTCAAGCTCATTTTTTCTGACTGTATACATTAAGCTCCTAGCTTCTCTATTCATATTCATCTTTTTATTTTAGTTGCCTATATTTTTCTTTGACTGTGTGGACCAAAGCTGCATGCCAGTTCCAGCTATATTTTTAGTAGGGCAATATAAAGTCACCTATGATGCTCAAGAGACCATCAGAATGCCACTGTATTTAGCCCTACTAAGATCATATTGGGCTGTTTGACTACACTAGAAGAAAGGTGTTGTAGATGTCTCCAGCACCACCCCCATAATATTTTATATCTTAACTTATAGTGAAGCCATTTTTCAGCAGGTAAGATCTACAGCAGAGCTTTCCAAACTTTTCATGTTGGTGACACACTTTTTAGACATGCATCATTTCGCGACAAAGTAATTCAGTTTTACAAGCAAACCGGAGGTTAAACTAACCCGTTATAAGAGATTCGGACACATACATAAATTGTAATAACAAAATGTATGGGGACACAACATATCTCATGAAAACATTTCATTTATATTTTTAAAAATATATGATTTGTAAAATAATAACATACATTGTTGTCATTTATGAGTAACAGTATGCAAATATGTGCAAGAATTAAAGTTGAATAACACCAATAACTACTTACCATTTTAATGGGATGTATGAGGTTGATGGGATGAACACAGCTTTTCTGTATTTGGTGGAATAAGAGGATTGGGGTGTGGGGGGGATAAGCTCTTGCTGGGGTGTGGGCTCTGGGGTAGGGCAGGCTGGGGATGAGTTTGGGATGGGTGTAGGCAGGCTGCTCTGGGACTGGAGCCAGAGAGGAGGACTCCCCCCAGCCCTTTCCCTGCCAGCAGCAGCAAGCTCTGGGTCAGCTTCCTCCTTTCCTGCCCCCACCCCTCAGCAGCAGCACACTCACTCACCCCCATCACAGGCAGCAGAAGGGCGTTAGGACCCTGCAGCAATGGAGGCAGCATGTTGCTGCACAGAACTGAAGAGAAGGGACGCTCTGCTCCGGGGGAGAAGGTGTAAGGGGGCAGCAAGGGGAGGCCGGGGGACCCTTGGGGGGGGCAGAGCCAGGTTGCGGGGCGGGGGGAGGCTCTCTGGGCTCTTCCCCCTCCCTCCCCTGCCCGGCACCTGCAGGCAAGGCCCACAGAGCTCTCCTGCCGCGGCCACGGTGCAATCCTCCTTCCCCTGACTGTCTCTGCGGAGGGAGGGAGGGGAGTGGGCTTTCTCCCCCCCGTCCCCCTTCTGCTGGCTAGCACTGGCCAAGCCGGCAGCAGCAGCAGCAGCAGCAGCTTTCCAGCAGTTTTGGCCGGGTAGTGCTTTTGGCTGTTTTAACATTAGCTGCTTTAGGAAGTTCCGGGGAGGGGCCAAGGGAAGCAGACGCAAGTAAGGGAGCTCCGCGCGACACACCTACACACTGCCGCCGACACACTAATGTGTTGCGGCACACAGTTTGGAAAGCTCTGATCTACAGAGATGTTATACAGCTGTCACGGTTTCCAATCAGAATAGTTTGGTGGGTTTTTTTTTAAATGACTTGTAAATGAAATTGGTTTGACCAGTTTTCTTCAGACTGTTCAGATTTCCTCTCCTTTTCTACAGAGAAAGGCCACAGTCCTGCAACAGAATCTGCACAGGTCCACCCTTATATCTGGGTCCCACTGATGTCAACAAGACTTTCCCCAGGCATCATGGGCTGCCTATGCAGATCTTATTGCAGGATCGAGGACAAGCTTTGGCAATCTAATCTTTGAGACTTCTGAAGACCCTACTATCTAAACTCCACATTTTTATAAACAGCTGCATTAGACAAATCCTTAATATCAGGTGGCTAGAAAAACCCCCACACATGAAGAGCTTTGGAGGCAGATGAAACAGAAACTGAAAGGACAGGATATTATGGAACAAAAATGGAGATGTCTAGGACACACATGGAGGAAAGAACCAAGCGACATAAAATGCACTGGAGTGGAATCCTCAGGGCAAGAGGGGACTAGGTGAACCAAGGTCAAACTGGAAATGAACAATGGAAGCGGACCTGAAGGTCATCAAAATGATATGGGAAGAATATGGGATATACAGCAAGAGATCACCAGAGATGGAAGGCAGTAGTGAAGATCCTATGTTCTGCATGGAATAAAGAGGCATAATTCAAATAAGTCAGTCTGGCAATTCACAGACCAAGCCAATGGAATAGGGAAGCTACAGGTAGGTCTTATAACATACTCCTGTTGCCAGTGACAGATTAGCCACTGGGACAACGGGGCCCATGCCCAGGGCCCCTGAAAAAATGATGACATGAAACAAAAAAGGCTGTTGATATATTTAGGGTAAGCTTGAAATTATATTAAGTAAATAATGTTCTGTTCAGTTAGAAGACAGACTAGAGTATTTCCAGATCTCAAAGAGCAGAACATTAGCAGCCCTATGCAGCATGCTAGCTTCACAGGGCAAGGGTGTCCATGCTATTTTTCCATTCTCAGTAGGAAGTTGAGTGGAGGAACTATATTTTGAGTTGTACATGGATTTACCATGCACTCTAGTTCATTTCTCAGTTCCACTGGACATGCTTAAAATCCAGTCAGGCTATCTTAAGCACACAGAGAGCCACAGGGTAGCTGTTCATTTCTTTATTTTTATGTGGCAGAGGCAGTTTCCAGAATGTCTAACACAGAATGGGGAGTCGAAGGCTTCCTATACATGTAAAAATTTGCACAATGGGTTTTCACAAACATTCAATATGTTGAAGTGAAGCAAATGCATAAGAAGAGGGACTGAACCATAAACTCACTGACAGATCAAGAAAAACTCACATGTATCCCATTGGAGCACAGCCCTCAGAGTTGGAATAAGCTTTTCAATTTCTAAGGAGGAATTATAATGAAAAGTAAACAAAAGCAGGAGCAAAAGAAGAATGGAGTCACAGAATGTTGCACAAATAACAATTCCATAATTCTGAACAGAGACTACACGACCATTTGCTAAGGTTAACTTGCTGACATTTCTTGAAATATCCAATCAAACTATCTTTACAATATTTTTTCCAGAGAGTTTTAGATAGACTGTATGTTATGTTACAAGAATGACCTACTGTCATTCTCTTTTCACAGGGTATTTTAATGTAGATGAAAGAGATTTTTTTAAGTTGCCAAGAGCCCTAAAGAATTTTAAACTGTTGTATTGCCATGTTAAAGTTAAATATAACTAAAGAGATGGCAAGTCCCACCCAGTTATCTCCAGCTCTTTCTAAAGCATCCAAGTTCCTCTGTTCAGGCAGTGAGTCTGGCAATTAAATATGTTGGTGATAAGACCTTAGAAAAATCAAAGATGGACAGAGTGCTTAGATAGCCTGAGACATGGAGTTGCTAACCTTTCATAGCTGAAGACTAAGAGTATCTCTCAAATCTAATATTGTTCAGGGTATCAATGGACTTATTATTTGTCCTCTGGATAATTAATTTGATCTAGTTAACAGGTTTTTTTCATGGGAAGTGATATAAGTAACTGGGAAGTCAAAAATCCAAATTGGGACTATCATAATAATCAAAATCAGATATACTATAAAAGACGGGCTAGATCCTTAGCTAATTTAAAAAAACAGTTCTTGGTTGAAATCAATAGACCTAAAACAATTGTCATAGAGAGTACATTGATAAAGTTTGTGGATGATACCAAGATGTATGTGCTTTGGAGGATAGGATTAAAATTCAAAATTATCTGGACAATCTGGAGAAATGGTCTGAAGTAAATAGGATGTAATTCAGTAAGGACAAATGCAAAGTTCTCCACGTAGGAAAGAAAACAATTACTCCTGCAAAGAGAGAAAAAGTGAGTGATGGCGGCTTTCACGTCACTTTGCCCAGCAATACCAGCTCTGGGGTTTCTCCCCAACACACTAACTCAAATTTCACAGTACAGCTAGCTGCAGGTTGAAAATCACTGTTCTATGGCAACAACCACCTATTGCGGACCCCTTAGCATAATCTGCCGACACTCAGTGAGTTTGCCAGTCTCTTTACTCCCCCCTTCCAGGGAGTTACTTGAGGCAACTTGTCCCTGCAGCCTCCAAACACTTTTTCCTCTACCCAGGGAGTGACTGCAGCCTTTTCCAGCAGTCCCTTCTGTTAGAACATAAGAATGGCTGTACTGGGTCAGACCAAAGGTCCATCCAGCCCAGTATCCTGTCTACCGACAGTGGCCAATGCCAGCCCTGGGATGAGTGAACCTAACAGGTAATGATCAAGTGATCTCTCTCCTCTCATCTATCACCCCCCTCTGACAAACAGAGGCTAGGGACACCATAGAATCATAGAATATTAGGGTTGGAAGGGACCTCTGGAGGTCATCTAGTCCAACCCCCTGCTTAAAGCAGGACCAATCCACAACTAAATCATCCCAGCCAGGGCTTTATCAAGCCTGACCTTAAAAACCTCTAAGGAGGGTGATTCTACCACCTCCTTAGGTAACCCATCCCAATGCTTCACCACCCTCCTAGTGAAAAAGTTTTTCCTAATATCCAATCTAAACCTTCCCAACTGCAACTTGAGACCATTACTCCTTGTTTGGTCATCTGCTACCACTGAGAACAGTCTGATTCATCCTCTTTAGAACCCCCTTTCAGGTAATTGAAAGCAGCTATCAAATCTCCCCTCAGTCTTCTCTTCTGTAGACTAAACAATCGCAGTTCTCTCAGTCTCTCCTCATAAGTCATGCGCTCCAGGCCCCTAATAATTTTTGTTGCCCTTCTCTGGACTCTTTCCAATTTTTCCACATCCTTCTTGTAGTGTGGGCCCCAAAATTGGACACAATACTCCAGATGAGGCCTCGCCAATGTCAAATAGAGGGGAACAATCACATCCCTCGATCTGCTGGCAATGCCCCTACTTATACAGCCCAAAACGCCATTAGCCTTCTTGGCAACAAGGGCACACTGTTGACTCATATCCAGCTTCTCATCCACTGTAATCCCTAGGTCACTTTCTGCAGAACTGCTGCCTAGCCATTCGGTCCCTAGTCTGTAGCAGTGCATGGGATTCTTCCATCCTAAGTGCAGGACTCTGCACTTGTCCTTGTTGAACCTCATCAAATTTCTTTTGGCCCCGTCCTCTAATTTGTCTAGGTCCCTCTGTATCCTATCCCTACCCTCCAGCATATCTACCACTCCTCCCAGTTTAGTGTCATCTGCAAACTTGCTGAGGGTGCAGTCCACACCATCCTCCAGATCACTGATAAATATATTGAATAAAACCCACCCCAGGACTGACCCTTGGGGCACTCCGCTTGATACCGGCTGCCAACTAGACATGGAGCCATTGATCACTACCCGTTGAGGCCGACGATCCAGCCAGCTTTCTATCTACCTTATGGTCCATTCATCCAGCCCATACTTCTTTAACTTGCTGGCAAGAATATTGTGGGAGACCGTATCAAAAGCTTTGCTAAAGTCAAGGAACAACACATCCACTGCTTTCCCCTCATCCACAGAGCCATTCCCTACCCTTCCTGGCTAATAGCCATTAATGGACTTAACCTCCATGAATTTATCATCCTCCTTGCTGTTGTCAGCCTCCTGACTTATATAGGCCATGCCAGTTTCTGCATAGGTGAGCCTCTCTATAGTTAGCTGCCTCCACCCTAAAACTCCCCTCTTTGTAGCCTAATTAGCTGATTGGGCCCAGCTGGCCCAATTCAGCTCTTGCAGAGCCAGTGTGGGAGCACATCCGATCATACCATCCCAGGAAGAAGCAACGCGTTTGTCACCATCACATACAATAAACTGCATTTATCTCCCTGTCAGTAACTGCCAAAACAACACCACTGAAATAAAGATGGACCAGAACAGACACATCTCATTTAATTTCAGAAAGGTGATCAACAACCTGTACCTAGGCCTCTGGAGACAGCCATTTTAGAAAAAAACAAAATGCTATGGTGACTCTAAAAAATTACAGAGACCATTGTCTACAGAAACTGTTCCTATGCCCTTCCTGGATATCATGAGGCCCCCCTGATGTACTGGGTGGCATGGGTGGAATATTCCCTGTTCTCTTTAAAAAGTGCCACTTTGAAGAGGAAGTTAGAGATTATTAAATCCCACATAAAAACAGCCACTCAAAACATAGCAAGAGACATGGTAGGCCACATCTCCCAAGCTGTTCTGGAGAAGGTGGGTATATGGCGATGCAGGATGGTTCAGGACTAGTGTATATGAAAAGAAGCAGACTTAAGGGAGAGAGAAATGCATTATACCTTCAACACATGGGTCCCTCAAAACCCTTTAAAAGAAGGGGTTTGACATGCAGGGCCAGCCATAAGCAAAAGACTAAAAGGAAGTCTGGGAAAAAGAGGAGTTAAAAGAGAGAGATTTTAATTGACACGGCTTTTGTTCACTGTGGGTCTGAAGAGTGCACCAAATCCATAGTAGACTTGTTCTAAAGAGCCACTGTGCAGTTCAGCACTGAGAAAGGCTTCTACATTCATCATTGCCTCTATCAGCCATTATGGAGGCTGCCTCCCTGGATTTTTATATAGCAAGGAATGGCATAGATCAGCGGTGGGCCTGTGGACTACATGCTTCCCATCAGGGTAATCTGATTGCAGCCATGAGACATTTTGTTAATGTTGACCGTCCACAGGCATGTCCTCCCCCATACTTCTTGCAGCTCCCATTGGCTGGGAACGGTGAATCATGGGCACTGGGAGCTGTGGGTGGCCATGCCTACGGACGGTCAACATCAGCAAAATGTCTCGCAGCCCGCAATCAGATTATCCCGATGGACCCCATGAGGTCCATAGGCTGCAGTTTGCCCACCACTGGCATAGATTATGTGGAGTTAAACAATATGCTACTTTACCTTTGTTGCAAAATTGTAAAAGAAGACAAACCCACACTCAAGGGGGGGCCAAGGTGGGCCTGATGAATTACCCCACGGCCTCTATTTTCAGTCAGCTGGATGTCATATTGGGAGACTGCCTCATAAGCCAAACCAACCACTGTTATCCTTACAGGGCCTTTATCTATTACAGCGACAAACCCTTGTCACATAGTTTTCCATCAGCCTGTTTTACAAAGACGCTCCTGGACAACATGTTTTTCAGGAGGCAAAAAAAAAAAAAAAGGAGTAGTAGTGACGTTCCTTGATCAACCCCAGTGTCAGTGGTTGAAGCCCTCAGGTGTCCCAAAAGATCTCTCTGCTGGCCGTGTTGCCCGTGACAGAAGATGGTCCATTCAGCTCTGCCATGGCATTCATTAACATGTCCCAACCTTTAGGTGGGGATCTGTTAGCAATGGAAAGTCTGTTGGTGACAGCCCTAAGTCAAGCAAGTTAGAATCATTGACAACTGAGCCTTTGTATACAAAGCCCCTTTGTTCTTCCATGAAGAAAAGTTTTTATCCCGGACCAACTTATTTAGCAATACTTCTGCATTTTTCTTACAATGGCTATTCACGTTATCCAAAACCTGAGCAACAGAATCAGAATTCTTTGGTGTTTCTGCGAGTTTGGCCGTCACACTTTGTTCCTGTTGTGGTAGAAACAAACTTATTTTCCTTTTATTTGCATTGCTGTACCTCATGTATATCAGGTATCTTTGAAGCACAGTCGTGTAAAGTTTAGCATTTCAACAGTCAGTAAGCAAGTTGCTGTGGTTCTGATATTTTCCTTCACTGGATGGGGAACCCTTAATTGCTCTAACTGGTGGTTAAACATCTGGTACATTTCTTTTGCATACTCTATTATTGATTTGTCAAAAGCCTCTTTATCAGAGGGATAACAAAACTTAGCAGAGATCTGATTAAGCCCTCTGGGCTGCTTCACCAGCTGCTTCTTTCTTTTCACTGAGACCCTTTCATTACACAGAGTTTTTTAATACTTTTGCATCTCTTTTTCAGCACACACACTTGATTCTGTGTCAAAGATACATTTCATTTTAAGGTACCGAGTGCTAGTTCTGAGATTGATGATTTAGTAGCAGCCGACACTGAACATGGTATACTTTTCCTTTGCCACTGGGGTGATTTGCTATGTCATTCTAAAAAGGGCCAGGTTTCTTTTCACACAGCTGGAGATTATTTCGGTCAGTAGCTTCCTCTGCCCATAATTTGTCTCTTTTTATATCCAGCTGTTGTTCTTTTCAAAGTATAAACCACTGGCCAGTCTGGAGGAAAAAGCCTGGTTCCTACGCTACATACCTCTGGCGTGGAAGCATTTAAACCAACCACCAGGTACCTATGAATTCTTTTGGTAAAGTCCTCAAAAGCCTCTAGAAAGAATTGTGCCTTTCTGGAGCACATTTGCCAAGCAAGTGTAGCAATTTGTAATTTATCCTTGGGGGCTTTTAAACATGATGAAATCTTCGTCCTTAGAGGTTTTTAAGGTCTGGCTTGACAAAGCCTTGGCTGGAATTATTTAGTTGGGGATTGGTCCTGCTTTGAGCAGGGGATTGGACTAGATGACCTCCTGAGGTCTCTTCCAACCCTACTATTCTTTGATTCTATGATCTTTTCTCTTTACAGAATACAGGCCGTTTCCAATTTTGACATCCTGCTGACAACAGTAGGCAAGCTTTTTCTGCAATCCAAATACCAGTCTCAAAATTCTGCTTTCTTCCCAGGCATCAGGCTGTCAATGCCATAATGCTCTACCCTTGCATAAGCCCTGCATAATTTGGCTTTTTAAAGTGTTAAAAAAAAGTTGGAAATACCCTTTACAACTTAAAAACCCCATCATGGGAGCTTGCTAAGCTTCATAGGTAAGAAGTTTAAAGGATCTGCAAAAGAAATGCCTGAGGCCTTAACTTTCATGTACATTAGTTTACTACCCTGAGTTATCAGTTTTATCCATGTCTTTTCCTTCACTGTCTAATGATGAAGTACACCTCATAACCTTTGGAATTGTGCATTATGAATGTGTAGTCCTGGAACTTTTTACCAACAAAGGTCTTAACAAAGGTAGAAAGACAGTCATCACCCTTAAAATCCCAGGATTTTTCTGGCTTTAAAGTCACAGTAAAAATGTAACTAGGCACAGGCAATCCTGTTTCTGCATCCATTCAAAATCATAAAAAAGTATATTTTTCTGATGATTCAGTCTATTGTTGTCTATGAAACATAGGTGACTGTCTAAATCATAGACTATCTGGGTTGGAAGAGACCTCAGGGGATCATCTAGTTTAACCCCCTGCTCAAAGCAGGATCAATCCCCAATTAAATCATCCAACACTTTTTTGCCCCATATCCCTAACTGGCCCCATCAAGGATTGAACTCAGAACCCTAGGTTTAATAGGGTAATGCTCAAACTATATCACCAGAGATCAAGCCCTAACCGTGCTTACAGCACTTGCCTTTGCATTTCTGCCCCTTATTCACACAACACTTACACATTAGGTTTTACGCAGATATTTGACTTGTCTGTTTTTTATTCCAGGTCTATGTATCTGTCTAACCACTTTGTGAACCTGCAATACAGTCTACTGCTAGGGCATCTCAGCTGCATGCTTATACTGTCTGCACACTCAAGCAGAGGCAGAACCGATACCTGCAAGAGTGATTGTGTTGTGACTGTATAGTGTGTGGCAAACCTCACAATTATTTTTCACACCAAATAACTTTTTCACTTCTACAACCCCGTACTAATGCTCATTTTGAGGCAGGCTGAAAAAAAGTTTTTCAATACCAAGGCTCCCCTGTTTTGTGTTGTTTTAAAAACCCACCCCATCTCTGAATAAAGTACCACCTGTATGTTGACTTATAAATGCTGTTCAAACACTGCTACATCATCGAACTTCATCTTTTATTAAATCTGATCACCCCAATTTCTCAAGCAGCTTTCTCACCCCATCTAACAGTTCTGTAACTGTAGGTTTACTGTCAGACATGATAGCCAAAAGGCTTCCTGCAAAACACAGATTGGTACCTGTTTAGTAAGTCAGATGATCTACTAAATACTGTCTCTTTTTATGAATGATTAGCCAATTGAGAACAGGATTTAAAACTACGCCCCCCCATCCTTGTTTTTTACAGTTGTCAAAACGACGCCTAATGTCCCATCAGCATTACTCTATTATTCTCTATTACTCTGTAGTAGTTTAGCAGTGTGATTTAAGAAATCTTCTGCAGAGAGGTCATCCCTAGTGCTAGTTATTGAAAACTAAGGATCTTTTACAATGACCCCGACCCTTAACTTTTTGGCAACTGTCTGGTTGTCCCCCAAGCCCTGTAGATACAAACACTGACCCCTAGTTTGTTTACCTTTCAGCTGGTGTATACCTTTGAGATTGCTTCTTTTACCCGGGTCCCTTTCCATCTCTAGTCATGCCTGCTGAAAACCAGAACCACACTCTGGAAGACTGAAGTATCTTTCAAAGCCATCCACAAGAGTGTTTGTATTTTTTGATGTAGTTTGCAGTCATCCTTTCTTTTAGAATCCCTGAGGATACACTGGCCATTAGTTTTCTGAACAAACCGTCATGTGTTTCCCAATTCCTTTTGGAATACTGAAGCACTGTGCTTTGCTTCTTGAGGTAAGAGAATAGTTCATAACAATTTTCAGATTCTTCACAAGAGATACCCCTGCATCGCATGAGCTTTCAGTCCTTCGTTTTTATTCATAATCTCTAAAGCACATGCTTCAGGTTTGTGAATCTGTGTTTTCACTCACAGATTTCTTAGGGCTTGATGTGATGTTGATCTCTGAGGAACCAGAGGTGAATTTGCATTGTTGCTTTTCACCAGAGTCTTTTCTTTTGTCATTTGCCTTGACATAACTGAACTTTGGACTGTCCTGATGCTTTGCCTGTGCTTTTCTGCTGTTTCATATTAGGGTTGTTGTCAAAGGTCTCAGAGCAGATTCTTTGTTGGTTCTGTTGGCAGTGTCTCTGTAGCTCTGACTATGGCATCATCAAGAGAGTAGCACAGCCCTGACTGGGAAAACAGAGCTGTTCCAATTTAGGATCAAATAAAGATTTTACCAAATTCACACATGCACACACAATCTTAACTCCATAATCTCTTTTTCTCACCAAAACCCATTCATGTGTATGTACTTGCTTAAAACCAAAACCGTTTAAATAACCAAATAGGCAAAATATATTTACTATGGTTCAACCATCTGTCATCTGTTGACACTCGAGAATTTTCCTTTTCAGATCTCTTTCTTTTCTCCTTTTCTTTTGAGCTTGTTTACACCACAGTTGAAAGTTCTCACTTGTTCTGGAGGGGTAGGAGGCTGAGAGGAGAAGAGGACTTATTACAACATACATGAAGCCATCCTGTAAAATTTAAAAATAAAATACTAATTAGGGTGTTTTCTTCTATTTAAGTCATAAAACTCATTGTTTTAAAACCCAAAATGATTTTTATAAAGCAAACACCCTCTCACACACTACCCTCAGAGGGTTTGGTTTTTTCTACCACTGGTGTTTCTCCAAAACATAGACACACATTTGTAATACAACCACATTTCCTCCATGTATCCCAAAACAAAGTTTGCAACAAAATACTCTCCCCCCCCCCCAACTCTTTCCTGTGCCTCTAAATCACAATCAATTTAAACATTAAAACCATTTCTAAAAAAACCATTTAAACACATACACACACAGAGCACATTTTGCACAGAGTAAAAAACCCAGTTTTTTAAGCACCAAAACCAAACAGTTTGCAACAAAATACTTTTGAAAGCCTCCCATTTATGTACCCTCCTTTCCTGAGGAGGCACACATTTTCCCATAGAAATAAAAAAGACTGGAACATACATCACAAACATCAATTTAAGTATCAAAACTAACTTAAAAAAACAACAACAAAACAACCCCACTCCATTTTAAAAACACACTTAAAAGCAAGTTTCTCAAATTTTTCTTCCATAAGAGGAAGGCACATGGCTATTCTGTTTCCCCTTACATGTACAGTATTTGGGCCTTTTGCCTAAAGAACAAGCAAATTTTAGTTAGTATTATTCCACAAATGCACATAAACCCCTATACAACCAGTTTAAGAGGAGGTTTTGAAAAAACCTAACCCAGTATTAAACACAACTATAGTTATTTACCTGCCCTGCTGAAATACAGTTGCTGTTTCCATACTAAATAGATCACACTGCAATAAACACACATATAATTATTAGTAAGGACAATGTGTACAAAGAGTAAGAATACATAACATATATTTTTAGAGTTGTCTAACAAGAAACATGCCTTGACTTGCAGTCCAGTAACAGCCATTCTGTTTAAGATGGTTTCTGTTCTAAAAATACAGTCTCAAAAAATGCTCATGTTTTGATACCAATGTACCTCTTTTTTTCAAAAACAAAACAAACCAAACTTCAATGTCTGTAGTTAGCAGATTGATTTGATTATGAAGCTCTTAATAGACGTGTATGGAAATATACACCCTTCCCCAAACATTCTCTTTTGTGATCTCTGGGTGAGAATTAAATTGTCTACACATCAGGGCTGATTTTGGCTAATTTTTAGTTAAAATCAATTTTTTTCCCACTTCAATTAAAAATAGAGCACTACAGATCCTTCTTACAATACTAAACTGGAAATCACCCTACGCAACAATCCTTACTGTAGTGAGGACCTTGCAAACATCAATGTGGGTCTTAATTTTTTTCATTTTAAAAATGTTTCTTTTGTGCTTAAAGTTCTAGTTTGTTTTAAAATAAAGAATGGATGTAGCACAACCATAATACACACCCCACAAATACCCCCAGCTTTTAAATATTTGATTTTGCTTATATCATATTCTTATTTTCTAACTATGGTGCAGGTTGGGGAACCCTTGCAACGTTTTGGTTTTGGTTTAGAATGGTGTTTATCTTTGAAAATGTTATTTTTAAACTTTTAATGACTTTGAGTTGCTATAAAGACTAACCCAGAGTGTCTATAGACTTTTGAGGTTTTACTTAAACTGATCAACAGCATTCTACAAACTCCTAAGGTTTAATTTAATATTAATCAGAGCTTGCCTTCCCCCTTTCCCTGAGTGAATGCCCAGCAAACCTAATTACTGATAATTTTTCCAGCTCCAACAGGGCATACTGTCTTTAACCCTATTAAGAGTTGTTTGAGTGTTTGATTACTTCTGAAGGCAATAGTTCCACACAACTCCATTTTTTCAATAGGTTGTGGTTAAACCAATGTAGTTCACCTGGGTTGAGTTAGCACTATTGTTCTCAAGGACGTCTCACACATTCATGTTTTATGCAAACTGTAGGAGCTTTTTGTTTTATTTTTAACACATGGGGATTTTATTATCCTCTGGATTCTACTATATGCATTTCAGCTTTTTGCTGTAAATAGATCTCTTTTCTTAACTACACAATAGTTGAGATCTCACAAATTAGTTATATTTAAAAGATATATAGCTCTTGAAAACAAAGCAAAATGCCCCATGAGAACTTCCATCTTATTTAAGGACCACACAGACCTTGTAACAGAAACACAGATAGTCAAAGTCCTTTTAAATAGATATTTTAATGAAAGGTACTAAGCTTTATTATATTTTATATCACTTTTTTGTTCCTTTACCATTTACTTAATCCTTTTAGATTTCTTACAACTAGTCTTTTCCCTTAAGAGTTCTGTAACTTTTTGTGTGGATCAGTCAGTCAATATAATGCACTAAGTTGGTATCCTTCAGTTTAGTAATTTTGTTTAAAATACTGTTTGGATCTCAAGTGCTTTACACAGCTTTACCAAGATGACCCCTAATGCTACATTTTCAAGGGTTAAGCACAGACATTGCATTGCATAACCTATGAAAATATCCATGTTCCAAACACAGATCATCATACAGGGCTTGCAATTTCCACCCTCTGAAGTTCATTTCACACAGTCAAGATGTCACTTGCCTGATGTATCTATAACACAGCCATCACAGATCAGCAAAAACTTTTCCCTAAGAGTGATTAAGGACAATGTAAACAGAAACATAACTTTTTTTTATACTCACAATGTGACACTGGATCGGTTAGTCCTATGCCACAGGGCTACCAATGTTTAGGTTCTCAAAAGCCTCTAGAAAGGCTTTGTCATGTTGTTGAGAAATTTTCACAAAAGAAACGAGCTATAAGTCCTCTGTTTTTAGATTTACTCAACTCCAAGGCAGTCCCTACCTCATCCTTGACTGCCATTTTCTATAGTCTATTTGACTAGTCTATCTGAGCAACATCTTCTCCTTTCACTTTTTCTGACGGCGACTCCCATGAGCCGAGGTCACTTTTCCTCAAAGGGGAGGATGATGGATGGCCATTGTGCTTCTGAGTCTGCCTCACAAGTGCTTCAGTCTTGGGATCAGGTTCCAGTGTGTCCATCAACAGCTGGGCGAAAGGGTTTCCCTGGATAGCTCTCCCTTCTCCTCCTCTACTGATGTAATGCTTTCTTCACAGGCCATTTCCTCTCAGTGTTTCCATGGTTTCTGAAAAGCACATTCTTGAAACAAGACAGCCTCTTCCACACACCAGTGGAGCTTCTGGGGGCAGTGCTGCTGATCCGCGAATCATTCAGCCACAGGGGTTCTGATTTAGCCCAGCGATTATTCGGACACAAAATATTGACATTATCACTAATAACCATAAGCTAAATTTTTGTTGACTGATGTCCAGTTTGTGGGGTATTATTACTGGAAATTTCATCATGGCCTGGTATATGCAAAACATACATCATAGCAGTGTCATCTACTGACATCAATGCAAGAGATGTGTCTGGAATGTAAACAATTTTTAACTAAGGTGTCTCATCCATAAGTGTAGGAACCGAGAGCCAAATTCCCCTTTGGGGTAAGCTGGTACATTTCCATGACTGCAATGGAACTGCACCCATTTAGACCAGCAGATAATCTGAGTCTGAAGCTCAATTGATTCAGACAGCAAAGTTCTGGAGCTCCTGCTAAAAGCTGATCCGATGTCTCCACCATGTGAGAACATTTTCAATAGTGGTCCTATCTCTTATTGGCAATAACTGCATCAATAGCTCTTTTAGCTCCTGGAGTATGTGGTGATCAGCTTTCATCAGAAATTGTTAGTTATCTGTGATTCCACAGTTTTATTTGGAATGTGGTAACTATGTTGCATTTGTTGGCAAAGTTTCACTTTTCAATGACGTCTGCAGTAATTATGAACTAATACTTCTGGCACTGATTTAAAAAGTTGATTTTTGCCTTGTATCTGCCAGTCTACTTGTCTCAGTCATTCTGATGCATCATATGTGATAAGTTGCAAGAACTATGAAACTGTTGTCCAACCATTAGGATCAAGAATTGCAAAAGCAACTAGTGATTTTGGATGCTCAAGCTGAGTTGCCTTAAAGGGGCTTGATTTTTAGAATATGGATGCTCCGCACTTTCTGGAAATCAAGCCCATTTAATAAAAATAAGTAATACCTAGCTATTATGTCCTGCTTTTCAGCAGCAGATCTCAAAGTGCTTTAAAAGAAAGTCAGTATCCCAGGCATCTCAGATTGAACATTCAAACATGGCAGTAAAATAAATGAGAAATTAACTCGTCATGTATGAGTAGATGAGCTTCTGTCTTGAAAAACACAAGGACTTTTCCATTGTTTGGAAAATAATTTTAGTTGTTTCTTCTTCAGCATTATTTACACTTCAGCAGGCTATGTAAAAATAACAAACTGGCACAAATAAAATCACAAAACTAAATGAACATTGTCACATTTCTATTTTGTTCAATTCTGCACTACATGACCTAGAGGACTATGCAATTTTTTAGAAAAAGTCATAGTGCATGAATTACAAAGCAAGCCTAATTCTTTCTTTCTATTTAAAAAAAGGAAGTTAATTGCCCGCTACAAAAGACCACAGAAAGTCATCCATTTGTGATGTTCAAAGAACTTGCCTACAGGAAAGTCAGCGTTCTTTTGAAAAAACACATATTATCAGTAAGGCTGATTAATATTTACTGACTTACAACAGCAGATACTAAATAATAATCAGTCCCACAGCAATGTGGAAGTCAGAGTGCTTCACAAATTTACAGTTAGTCCTTGAGACTTTACTCTCTTCTCCACATCTCCCCACCAGCCCACCCCCTCATCTCCTGCCACAGCATATGGAGCAGGTGTGAGATGTGAAGCAGACAATGTAAGAAGTAGGTGTATTGAGGTAATTTAAAAATGGAAGGAAATACTTAAGAAAAGTAAAACCCCCGGTAGGGTAAACCCACTGAATCAGGGCTCAGTCCTGCAGTCCCTAGGTAGACAAAATTCTCATTGAAGTAAGCAGGAGCTTTGTCTGTGAATGAGCTGCAGGCACTTCAGGGCAAAGTTTGAGTTACTGCGCTGGCTGCCAGCAGATGTGCATGCCACTGAACTGTGGAGCATTTGGCAGAAGCTGCTGAAACCTCAAGGCTGAAGTAGCTTCCACCGGCATTTATGTGGCTCTTCTTGCAGAGGACAATGAAGATCAGCACAGCAACTTATCATTTGTTGGCCCCACTCTCTCATGTCCCATCCCACATGCCCACACTAGGCTGCCATGCAGGGAGTCCCTGTGCACATGATGTCCACACCAGGTCCTAGATATACCTGCTCAGAGCCTGGATTCTTGCCTCCCTGCCCACAGGAACTTGGACCCAACCCCCCAAAGATATTTAGTTGCCTAATTCTAATTGAAATCAATGGGAGTGAGGTGCCTAAATACTACTGAGGATTTGGGCCTTGGTTCTGCTGGTGGGGACCATTGCACCTCTAGGGCAGGGGGCTGGTTTTGGACCAAAATGTTTTTTGTCTCCCATCATGTAGGCTACCCTGCAATGGGTTACAGTTAATGTTGACCCTGAGCATTTCCTACTTGATTTAGATTTAGGGGCAGTTCCTGCCTCCCTTACTCACAAAGTTGCCCCAGTGGAGATCAGTGGTATTGCTCATTGAAATACGAGTTGCAAGATCAGGTCCTTAGGGATGAAACAATTTTTGAAAAAATGTATGGACAATGAACCCGGTGTTATTCATTCTATCCAAAATGATAACCTCTCTGAAGAGCACCTTGTAGCATTAAGGGGAAATGATGCACATTTTGAATAGTCTAATGTTTAAATAAATCAATTTTTCACATGTACTGAAATACTACTCCAGCATAGATTAGTGCATTGGGAGCTCTAATTTATGTCTGTATTCTCAGCAGCATCGCATAACTGTTTCTAAGGGCAGGGGTATCTCTTTTGAGACATCTTCCAAAGGGGCTATGCTTCATCCCACTCCTTTAATTAGCCGACTCGGAATATTCAGACAGCATATAATAAGATTCTGTGCAATCAACAATGAGCCTCTGCATCTGTGTCTTGATCACATTTTTACATGGTCATGGTGAAAAGTGTGTAATGAAAATCCTTATCTAGATGCTGTTGCAATGAATATTCCATGTCAGTTGTGCAGGAAATATGCACAGGGGGGAAATTCACCCTTGTGCAGGGCAACATATGTCTAATGCGTCACTTAAGTCCCTTTAAAGAGCTCAAAATAGGCCTTCAGTAGAATCTAAGGGCTGCATAAGCCCTGTGCTGACTCTCTGCAGAAGGGTGACATCTTTTAGATACAGATTATATAGTGAGTTGGGACACTGGGCTGGTCAGGCCAGCTGAAACTCACTGCTATATATCAGGGTGCCCCTTGCTCTCTGCCCTTGGACTATTCTTAATGTCACACCTGGAGGAAGAGAGTTTGCCAGGACTGGAAGCGAAGGCAGTGGACCTCAGGGTGCCAGTTACAAGTCTCATAGCTGCCTTTAGTGTCTCCTGGTCTACTATCCCGCCGCCCCTGGATGTTGTTGATTGGTAAGGCTGCAAACAAGAGTGACTCCTAAGTAGCTCGGGTCAAGATTTTGGGCGATTGCCTTGCCACAGAACTTTACGTTCAGCATTACTTTAGCTTCAGGAATGCTGAGATGGAAAGCTGACAAGCCCATTTTTGATGAATGGGCTGTGAGCTGCCAGTACCAAAAGTAGTTTTTCATCATCTTCCGAGATGGACACAGAACGTTCTGTCTGAACGCATTGACATATTGAGTTGAAATGTCTGGTCACGTTGAAGCAGGTTGCATAGCTTCATCAGTAGGCCCTTGCATCAGATGATGTCTTGGGCTGATGACAAGTCAACAAAAGCGGTGACTGTTTTAAGTGTCTGCTGGAAGCTGGCCTCAATATGTGTAGTCAGGGCAAGCAGAGCAGTTGGTCGCAGCAGCTTTGTTCTGTCCTGAAACCTACCTGTCCTGGGGGGGATTGTGGTCTCCAGGATGGGGGTTAGGGGATTAGCTAGGATCATCCAATCCAGTAATATGTATGTTGTTCAGAGGAAGGATAGGAAACTTTTGGGGTCCTCAAGAGGCTTCCCAGGGTTTAAAATGGCGATGATCTTTGATCATCTCCAAGCTGTTGGGATTTTGCAGGTGGTGATGATTTCCCCTGAATAGTGCGACCATCCAGTCATGCCCTCCTGGCCTGAGGTATTTAAGGAAGTCCAGAAGGATACTGTCAATGCCAGCTGCACAGAGTGGTCAAGGTTGATATTGCCTCTTGTGGAGGACAGGCAGATTTGACAAAGGGGCACTTCATGCACAGGATTCCTCAGGATGACAATTGAAAATGACGGACAGGAATTCAAAAGACTGAAGTGGAGTGCTTACTCGGAAATGTTTCATATAACTCTGAAATTGGGGTGCTTAATAGATACAGAGTAAAACTTTCAACAGTGCCTAAGTAGCTCAGGAACATAAGTCTCATCTGCCAGTCGCTAAGGTACTTCTAAGACTAAATCCCATTGACTTTCAATGAGACTAAGGCTCTTAAGGGCCACATTTACAAAGGTATTTAGGTGCCTAAAGATGTAGATTGGTGCCAATTGGCACCTATTGGAATTTACAAGAGTACCTAAGTGGGTTAGGTGCCTAACTCCCATTGACTTTCAGCTTAGGAGCTTTTGTAAATTCTGCTAGGTGCCTATCTGCATCTCGAGGCATTTAAATATCTCTGTAAATTAAGCCCTACATACCTTTTGAAAACGGGACTTAAACTCCTAAGTCATTTGACAATTTGAAAATTTTATCTTCATTCTTTTTGAGTACATAACTATACCCTCTCTCATTACACAGGCACATCAGGGCATTCAATGAAATGGACGGTAGCAAATTCAAAAGTAATAAAAGGGAATTCCCCCCCCCCCCATAATGTGAAGCCTGTGGAACTCATTGTCACAAGATAACACTGAGGTCAAGGGTTTAGCAGGATTCCAAAAGAGGACTGGGCATTTATATGGATGGCAAGAGCATCTAGAGTTACATACAGAAGGATAAATAAGTTAAGGAAGGGATATCAAGCCTCCTACCATACAAAAGCCTCTGACTGATGCAGTTAGGAAGACATTCCCCCTTTGGGCACTTTATACCATCACTTCCTGCTGCCAGGTTTTTGCATTTTAATTTGAAGAAACCTGGTCTAAGCCATTGTCAGAGACAGGAAACTGGATTAGATGGGCCACATGTCTGATCCCCAGATGATAATTCCTAAATGCCCCAAAGACCCTCACCCCACACAGATTATTCCTGTTCCTTGCAGGAATAATCTGCGCACAAAGCAGCATGCATGGAGCCATTGCCACCCAGAAGATGGATGCACAGACAATGCTGCTTTTAATAATGCTTGTTTTTGGACAGAGGGGAGCTGAAGATGGACAAATCAGTCATGTCTTTCTATGGTTCAGATTTGGCTTTGTGTATTATTAGTAATTATTGATGTTGTTAGCTGTGATGGAGATTGGGTCAGGTTTCTATTTCACAATAATGAAGAGGTTAAAAACTATTTGACAATAATCCATGCTATACAGTATTTGCTTTGCCGCCTGTCTGTTTGGAATTGACAAAGAAAGAAGTGTAACACAGCACATGAGTATGAAAGCTTATATATTACTAGCATAAGTGCCCGGCGCTGCTCGGGTCAGTCGGAGGTGGGGAGGTGGCAGACAGCTGACACCCCCTGACCAACCCCAACACCCACCCCTCACCCCTCACCCACCCCAACACCTTCCCACCCCCCCAAGCAAACCGGACACCCCCACCTCACCCCCCGACCGAATCCGACACCCCCACCTCACTTACCGTCCCACCAAACCCAACTCAGATCCGTCGCAGGAGGGGAGGGGGCCCAGAGCCGAGGGATTCCGGGGACCTTCGCAGGTGGGGGGGGGCAGTGAGCTGATGTAGTCCGGGGCTCCGTTGGGAGGGGGGAGGGGCAGAGAACTGAGGGATCTCTGGGGTTCCGTTGGGAGGGGGGAGGGGCAGTGAGCTGAGTGATCTCCGGGGTTCCGTTGGAGGAGGGAGGGGCAGTGAGCTGAGTGATCTCCGGGGTTCTGTTGGAGGGGGGAGGAGCAGTGAGCTGAGTGATCTCCGGCGTTCCGTTGGAGGAGGGAGGGGCAGTGAGCTGAGGGATCTCCGGGGTTCCGTTGGGAGGGGGGAGGGGCAGTGAGCTGAGTGATCTCCGGGGTTCCGTTGGAGGAGGGAGGGGCAGTGAGCTGAGTGATCTCCGGGGTTCCGTTGGGAGGGGGGAGGGGCTGTGAGCTGAGTGATCTCCGGGGTTCCATTGGGAGGGGGGAGGGGCAGAGAACTGAGGGATCTCCGGGGTTCCGTTGGAGGAGGGAGGGGCAGTGAGCTGAGTGATCTCCGGGGTTCTGTTGGAGGGGGGAGGGGCAGTGAGCTGAGTGATCTCTGGGGTTCCGTTGGAGGAGGGAGGGGCAGTGAGCTGAGGGATCTCCGGGGTTCCGTTGGGAGGAGGGAGGGGCAGTGAGCTGAGTGATCTCCGGGGTTCCGTTGGGAGGGGGGAGGGGCAGTGAGCTGAGTGATCTCCGGGGTTCCATTGGGAGGGGGGAGGGGCAGAGAACTGAGGGATCTCCGGGGTTCCGTTGGAGGAGGGAGGGGCAGTGAGCTGAGTGATCTCCGGGGTTCCGTTGGAGGGGGGAGGGGCAGTGAGCTGAGTGATCTCCGGGGTTCCGTTGGAGGAGGGAGGGGCAGTGAGCTGAGGGATCTCCGGGGTTCCGTTGGGAGGGGGGAGGGGCAGTGAGCTGAGTGATCTCCGGGGTTCCATTGGGAGGGGGGAGGAGCAGTGAGCTGAGTGATCTCCGGCGTTCCGTTGGAGGAGGGAGGGGCAGTGAGCTGAGGGATCTCCGGGGTTCCGTTGGGAGGGGGGAGGGGCAGTGAGCTGAGTGATCTCCGGGGTTCCGTTGGGAGGGGGGAGGGGCAGTGAGCTGAGTGATCTCCGGGGTTCTGTTGGAGGAGGGAGGGGCAGTGAGCTGAGTGATCTCCGGGGTTCCGTTGGGAGGGGGGAGGGGCTGTGAGCTGAGTGATCTCCGGGGTTCCATTGGGAGGGGGAGGGGCAGAGAACTGAGGGATCTCCGGGGTTCCGTTGGAGGAGGGAGGGGCAGTGAGCTGAGTGATCTCCGGGGTTCTGTTGGAGGGGGGAGGGGCAGTGAGCTGAGTGATCTCTGGGGTTCCGTTGGAGGAGGGAGGGGCAGTGAGCTGAGGGATCTCCGGGGTTCCGTTGGGAGGAGGGAGGGGCAGTGAGCTGAGTGATCTCCGGGGTTCCGTTGGGAGGGGGGAGGGGCAGTGAGCTGAGTGATCTCCGGGGTTCCATTGGGAGGGGGGAGGGGCAGAGAACTGAGGGATCTCCGGGGTTCCGTTGGAGGAGGGAGGGGCAGTGAGCTGAGTGATCTCCGGGGTTCCGTTGGAGGGGGGAGGGGCAGTGAGCTGAGTGATCTCCGGGGTTCCGTTGGAGGAGGGAGGGGCAGTGAGCTGAGGGATCTCCGGGGTTCCGTTGGGAGGGGGGAGGGGCAGTGAGCTGAGTGATCTCCGGGGTTCCATTGGGAGGGGGGAGGAGCAGTGAGCTGAGTGATCTCCGGCGTTCCGTTGGAGGAGGGAGGGGCAGTGAGCTGAGGGATCTCCGTGGTTCCGTTGGGAGGGGGGAGGGGCAGTGAGCTGAGGGATCTCCGGGGTTCCGTTGGAGGAGGGAGGGGCGAGCTGAGCGAGTGTGGTGTCTGTTGGAGAGGGTATTATGACATCATCAGCACCTAACTGCCCAGCTGATGTGATTGGCCCTGAAAGACTTTCACCCCTGGGGGGCGTCAGAGGTGAGATCCGAAAATTTTTCGACCCTTACCAAGATCTAGACCCCAAGACCCCTCACTGTACCAAATTTCAAGTCTCTGGCTCAAACGGTGCGGGAGGAGTTCGCTGTCATACGTACATACATACATACACTCATACATACACCACTTGACTTTTATATATATAGATTTCCTAGTAAACACAGACATGGCAACACCACAACACTACAAATTGGTTTCCTAATAGTAAATAGAGCATTCTCTCCCTTTGTCAGTCAGCAGTGGAATCTGATACTCCCTGCACTCATATGCTGATAATATTGTTTATTACGTACCCTCTAGAGGATGTTACCATGCTGATCTAACACAGATCAACATCAAGCTATCAACCTGGTAAATAGTTTTGAGATGATTTATTGCTGCTCACTGGTATTCTGTTTTACTTGTGTAGTAACAACCGCCAGTTTTAGTGCCAGAAGAAGTAAGTCATGGAAGGTGTCTCTCCTGAAACCAGGTATGTTATGTTTTCTTCTGGGTTTGTTATGAAAAGGAATTCCATGTCTGGGCACAGTGAGAGCACTGGAATCTAAGGGCTCTTCAGCTTTTAAAAATATTTTGGGGAAGGTCCATGTCCTAAACAGTTTACAGTCTAACTCAGGCAACTTTGATACTTTGGGATGATTCAGGACAACAGTTCCATTACATGAAGGCGTGGCGCCATTGTCGGTTTGAGTGTTCAATAGAGGAAAGGTTGGAGAAAGAATTAGGTTTTTAAGGAAGACTGCACTGTTTGCTGCTTGTGATAGCTCTGTTCTGTGGAAGGGCCAGGTCCTCAACTGGTATAAGACTGCATAAGCTCCCTGGACTTCAATGGAGCTATGACAATTTGAACCAGTGGAATTCATTAGATTCCAAAGAGATCACTGTCCCCAGCCACTGAATTCCTTTCCATATTTACATAAATTGGCAGGGTTCTAGAAATAATAATACTGCCTATCAACAAATCCAGATGTTGGGTTAACTGCATTTGAATCTGTATAAATAATATTTAGTCATAAACTGCTGACTCCAAATTCCCAGTGCTTTTATAAGGGAGAATTTTATGTACATGCCAATAGATGGCAGTCCATCTACATTTCCCTTTCCTGCTTCAGATGGGAATTAACAACCAAAAAAAGAGAGCGCGAGAGAAAGAAGAAAGGCAGAAAGCATTTTTTCTCAAATGATTTATTTCCTTTTATGTGTCATAGTTTGAAAGCTAAGTGTTCAAAAGGCCTGGAAATGAGAATTTATCTAAAACTAGTCTACTGCATGCAACCACAGGACAAATTACCCCATGCTGTCCTGTCAGATTTAATCTGCCTGAATCATTTTTGTAAGGGATGATAGGGGATTTTGGTTACCATGCTAGCTAGTAAACTGAGATTAGCAATGTGCACAGTGATACTGTTTCTTTAATCTGCGAATTAGTTTCTTGACTGACTGGTACATTATGCCTCCTGAGCAGATATCAGAAGGGTAGAATAAATAAATAAATAAAAAGTTGTCACACTGATACATTACTTGGTTTGTGTAAAACGGTCCTGATTTGCAAGGTTTGGAATCTGCTTCTGCTATAGTGTGCACCAGTGTGAATCAGGAGTATCACCAGTGAAATCACACCAATGTAACCGTAGCACAAGAGACAGTAGAATCAGTTTCTTGTGTCCTGCTTGATTACAGTTCAGAGCCTGCGAGACTGCTTAGGGCAGGGGTAGGCAACCTATGGCACGTACGTCGAAGGCGGCACGCAAGATGATTTTCATTGGCACTCATACTGCCCGGGTCCTGGCCACCAGTCTGGGGGGCTCTGCATTTTTATTTAATTTAAATTTAAATTTAATTTTAAATTAAGCTTCTTAAACATTATATTTGCTTTACATACAACAGTAGTTTAGTTACATATTATAGACTTATGGAAAGAGGTCTTCTAAAATGTATTACTGGCATGCGAAACTTTAAATTAGAGTGAATAAATGACAACTCGGCACACCACTTCTGAAAGGTTGCCGACCCCTGGAGTTAAAAGTATTTATTTTTTCATTGAATGGCTTAAGTTTTGCTTAGCATCTCAGGTTGCTGAAATCGTTTTACTTTCTTTACCACACCAGGATGCTACACACACACACACACACACACACACACACACACACACACACATACACGTGACCAATAGACATAGAAAACTGTACAGTAAAAGAACCTGTAAGAGAACCAATAAAATGCCACCAGGGCGACCTGGCAAAGCAAATGTGGTTAGAAGCAAAGAGGCATCCTTTAAAAATTGGAAATCAAATGCTAGTGGAAAGGAACCTTAGCTCAGGTAAGTCAAGTGTAAAGTAGAATCAGGAAGGCCAAAAGAGAATTTGAAGAGCAGCTAGCAGAAGACACAAAAACTAATAGTAATTTTTGAAAGTACATTAGAGGTAGGAACTCTGCCAAAAAATCAGTGGGGCCACTGGATGATCAAGGTGCAAAAGCAGCACTCAAGCAAGACAAGCCAAGGATGAGAAGCTAAGTGAATTCTTTGCAGTGGTCTTCATTGCAGAGGATGTGAGGGAAATTCCCATACTGAGACATTCTTTTTAGGTAAGAAATCTAAGGAACCATCCCAGACTGAGGGGCACTGTAAAGGCGTTTTGGAACAAATTTATTAATTAAATAGTAATAAGTTCCCAGGACCAGATAATATTCATACAAGTGTTCTGAAGGAACTTAAATATGAAATTGCAGAACTACTAACTGTGATATATAACCCATCACTTAAAGCAGCCTCTGTATCAGATAACCAGAAAATAGTAAATGTAAGATCAATTTTTAGAAAAGGCTCCAGAGCCAAACAGGCCAGTAAGTCTAACTTCAGTACCAGGAAAACTGATTGAAATTTAGACACAAAGATGAACATGATTTGTTAAGGAAGAGTCAACACAGCTTTTGTAAAGGGAAACCATGTCTTACCGATCTATTCGAAGGTGTCAACAAGTATGTGGGCAAGGGTGTTCCATCTGATATAGTGTACTTGGACTTCCAGAAAACCTTTGACAAGGTCCGTCACCAAAGGTTCTTAAACAAAGCAAGCAGTCATGGGATAAGAGGGAAGGTCCTCTCACGGATCAGTAACTGACTAAAAGGAAGCAAAGGGTAGGAAAATATGGTTAGTTTTCAGAATGGAGAAAGTTAAATAGTGGTGTCCCCCTGCGATCTGTACTGGGGCAAATGCTGTTCAATATATTCATAAATAATCTGGAAAAAGGACTAAACAGTGAGGTGGTAAAATTTGAAGATGATACACAAATAAAACTACTCAAGATAGTTGAATCCAAAGCAGACTGCAGAGAGTTACAAAGGAATCTCACAAAACTGGATGACTGGGCAACAAAATGGCAGATTAAATTCAATGTTGATAAATGCAAAGTAATGTATATTGGAAAATATAATCCCAACTACACATACAAAATGATGGAGTCTAAGTTACTGATCAAAAAAGAAATCTTGAAGTTTTTGTGGATAGTTCTCTGAAAACATTTGCTCAATGAATAGCAGCAGCAGCAATAAAAAAAGCTAACAGAATCTTTATCTTTAAGAAAGGGATTGATAATAAGACAGAAAGTATCATAATGCCACAATATAAATCTATACCTTGAATACTGCATGCAGTTCTGGTTACCCCATCTCTAAAGAAATATGTTAGAACTGGAAAAGGTACAGAGAAGGGTAATGAAAATGATGTAAGGAACAGCTTCTATATGAGGACAAAATTAAAAAACTGGGAGTATTCATCTTAGAAAAGAGACCACTAAGAGGGGGATATGATAGAGAACTATGGAATCATGAATGTTGTGGAGAAATTGAATAAGGAAGTGTTGATTACCCCTTTACATAACACAAGAACCAGGGGGGGTCACCCAAATAATATACTAGACAACAGATTTAAAACAAACAAAAGAAAGTACTTCACCCAGTGCAGCGTCAACCTGCAGAACTTGTTGCCAGTGGATGTTGTGAAGGCCAAAAGTATAACTGGTGTGGTAGACCCAGGGCAGGTAGCTGCCAGAAGGACCTGTAATTAGAAGGGTTACTACAGGGGAATGAGGTCCTGCTGAGCAAGGCTGCCACAGCCAGGAGCAGGGCCAGCTGAGGCCAGTTAAGGAGACTGCCAGAGCCCTTTAAAGAGACTCCTCCCCAGGGAGGAGCGTGGGAGTTTGAGGAGTGAGTTGGAGGCAGTAGGAGTGAATTTGGTGAAAGCAGAGGAGTGTGCAGAGTAAGTTGAGGGAAGCAGGGACGGAGAGGCTGCTGGCAGGCAGGGGAAGGGAACAAAGGGTCCCTCCCAGGGGGAACCTAGCTTTCCTAGCCTGCAGGAGCCTGGCCCTGAGAGAGAGAGAGACAGGGAGAGGGCTGCTAAGGAGCAGCAGAAAGACGAGGTCTGCTTCAGCCTGGTCAGGGTGCCAGTGCTGTGTCAGAACCCAAAAGGACTTGAGTCAGGGGAGCAGAGGAGCCACCTTGTCACACTGGGATAAAAAAAGAACAAGATAAGTTCATAGAGGATAAGTCCATCAATGGCTATTAGGCAAGATGGTCAGGAATGCAACCCCATGCAAAACTGAGACCCTAATGCTCCAGAAGCAGAGCCTGCACAATGAGATGGATCACTCAATAAATCACTCTGTTCTGTTCATTCCCTCTGAAGCATCTGGCATTGGCCACTGTCAGAAGACAGGAAACCGGGCTAGATGAACCATTGGTCCGACCCAGTATGTCCATTCCTGTGTTCCCAGAACATTTACACTGAATTTGCTAAACTACAAAACAAGAGGATACACTCAAATTGAAGCTGCTGTTCTGCCTGGGGGAGTGAGAAAACTATCAAATGCATTTCAGTTGGAATTGCATATCTATTTCAACCCCAAATTTTCTGGGCCAAGAGGAATTCACATGGGGCCAAATATCGGTCCCAAACGAAAAGAGCTGTGCAACCTTTACTCGTGTTGGGGAGCACTTACGTGAGACACCAGTAGGATGACCCATGTGAGTAACAGTTGCATAGTGGAGCTCAAAGCTTGAGTAAAAACACTTTGTGTGGAGGGGATCTGTTTGGGTATAGGGTGGACCCCTCCCCTCCCACCCCGCCAACCAGAAGGTATATCACAGAGAACCTATTCATGCTGTCCTCAGGTCTTAGTACCAGCCTTGGGCTATAGGAGTATCAAGGCTTGCTGCACACTGTCATATGAAGGGCTATCATCCAGTGGATCCGTGCTATTAGCAGACCCACTGGCTACACACCTGTCACTCCCTGGTTCACCCACAATCCTCTTCCCTTCAATGCACCTTCGGAGCACAGAGCTCCACTGCACAGCACACATTGGTCTGCAGCTACCCCCATATGGCCTGGCTCCCTTGTGCCATGTTTCCTCATGTTTCCAGGCCTATTAAGGGGGTGTCTGTTGTTTAGTCCTATGCCATCCAACTTGCCCAGGCTGTTCAGAAATAAATCCTGATCTGAAATACCGTACACTGGTTTCCATTGAATTCTTAGCATCCTGTAATTTATTCTCTCCTTCCTTTCAGCAGCACCTGAAATATACCAAGCCTGTAAATAGGCTTTAATCTACAACCATTGTTAGCTAGAGAATGCAGGTAGTGTAGAAAACAAATTGCATCTGCTAGATGGTCCCAGCATGAAAGCAATGATTTCTTATGTGATCACCCATCCCCCCTCTAAAATAGCACATAAAATATAAGCCACAGTTATCTGTTTTAAGTTGCAATCAGCTTTATTTCTTTTCTTTGGGCTGCCCTTAGTTGTCTGATGAATAAAACAGAGCCTGGAGATGACCAAGCTGATACTGACAAGGAATGCAATGGGAATAATTCTGGCAGAACAGAAAGCACAAAGCAAGAGACGTTTCTCCCTGTTCTACAGGCTTCTGAGTGTGAACACTTTGGACTGCCTGGGAATCAAATGAATGGCAGCTACCAGGTACAGAATACAGTGTCAAGTGCTTTGCATTGTTCTTTACCTTCCCCAGATGCGAGCTTGTAAGAGTCCTTTATTTCATAAGTAACAAAGAGTCCTGTGGCACCTTAAAGACTAACTAAAGTATTGAAGCATAAGCTTTCGTGGGCTAAT
Organism: Sternotherus odoratus; assembly: GCA_032164245.1. Taxonomy (NCBI): domain Eukaryota; kingdom Metazoa; phylum Chordata; order Testudines; family Kinosternidae; genus Sternotherus; species Sternotherus odoratus. The sequence continues at coordinate 281,496,987 of JAVMKO010000001.1, read as the reverse complement.
ACCCACTTCGTCGGATGCAAGGAGTGGAAGTGACACTGCCTGCATCCGACAAAGTGGGTATTAGCCCACGAAAGCTAATGCTTCAATACTTTAGTTAGTCTTTAAGGTGCCACAGGACTCTTTGTTACTTCTGCTATTCCAGACTAACACGGCTACCTCTCTGATTCTTTATTTCATAGATATTTGTATAGGTTCTTTTGTGATCATAGATTAGCTCTTCCTTCTGAACTGAGACAGGTCAGTTATTTCCAGAGGTGACAGGGGAGAGAATCCGCTTCTCATTTTATAAAACCTTTCCCTTTAAAAAGAAGTGGCAGTTTGGGTCTTGGCAAGTGCAGGAAAGAGAAACTAGAACCTTTAGCTTTAGGAGATGAATCCCTATAATCCAAAGCCAATACCAGGTGACCTACTGAAAGGTTTCTGTTTAAGCCCTGCCAGTACCTCTCATCTTTGACCTGAAGGGATTGATTGCCAGTTTCGGGAGCATTAATACATTTGCTGAGCTGCTTTGCTGCCAAACTGTGGGCATGAACTCTTCCTTGTCCAGAAGAACTGAGAAGAAATCATTGATCTTGTTTTCATGGCTTCACTTTAGTTGCTGATCCAGAGGATTTATGCCATCTCTGAAATGAATGGCACCGCAGCCTATGAAGATTGCATTTTTATTCATTTATTCTTGAAATATACTGGTGGGGGAATGAAAAACCAGACTGAAAATTTGTCCCTGCTTTTAAAAAATATAGCTCACAGTGCAGTTAATGATGTAAATATTAAAACTGGTGCTGCATCCATGCCTTGCCAAGTAAGCTCCCCAGTAATTCTGTAGCACTGTGCTCAGAATGGAAAGGCTACAGCTTTATTAATGGCATACAATTATCCAAATATGTCAGAATTAATCAGGCATCTTACATCAGACTAATGGGCATAAAATGAATAGGGTGTTTTGCATTCTCTTTGATAAATATTGGTGCAGGAATTCAGTGCTTAGACGTGGGTTGAGAGGGAGAACGGGCCCGATCCAAACACCTCTGAAGCCAGTGGGAGACTTTTCATTAGCTTTTTATCTAGCCCTAATAGTGTAAGTATATGGTTAATCCACCCTGAACACGCCCACTCCCGTCTGATTTTTGGAAGCTAAGCAGGGTCGGGCCTGGCTAGTACTTGGATGGGAGACCTCCTAGGAATACCAGGTGCTGTAGGCTTAACATGGGCGTGGGGCTAGCAACTCCACCCCGTAGGGAACCAACTTGCTACCGAAATGCCAACAACAGAGATGGAGTGCTCTGTGGTTGGTGGCCCATACCCCACCTGGGGGGTGACGGGTGGAGAGAGAGAATAATGTAAGTATTGCATGAAAGAGAGTAGCTCTGTAGTGGGCGAATGGACAGGATGCTGGACTGAGAGTTAGGAGACCTGGTTCTATTATTAAACTTCTGTGTGGCCTTGGCCTCAGTTTGTCTTCCCAAACTCTGTCTAATCTAGTTAGATTGTAAACTGTTTGAAGCAGGGACTGTCGCTCACTATGTGTTTGTATGGTGCCTAGCAAAATGGAGCCCTGACCTTGCTTGGAGCCTGTCTAGAGGCAACACTGTCATTCAAAGAAGTTGAAATAGCTATAGTAAGACTAAACACTATGCAACCTTTCCCCTCCTTCTTCCCTGGCCTACTCTGGCCCTTTGACATCCCTACTATTTCAATCCTAGGCCCTTTCTGAGCAGGACTGTCAAACTGGGGCAAATGGCTACCTATTATTTGTACTACACACACAGAGTTTTGAAAACCATACAAAAAGGCCTTTTCATGCAACATTAAATTTACAGTATGGAAGGCTTAAAGTTCTTGCCACAATGCTACCTCAGCCACATTGCCTGTCCTGTTTCTTTATGGGTGCACAGTGTGACGGAGTCAGACCAGAAGGATATAGGAGAGTGCTAGAAGGCAGGTATATCAGCCTCAGGATGAGCAGGTCCCTGTTCCCTGGCTAGCCAAACAAACGAGAAGGTTCTAGAAAGCAGCAGAAACAGCTAGCCTGATTGGGACACCTGAAACCAATCGGGGCTGGCTGAAACCAGTTAAAACCCCTCCCATTTAGTCAGGTAGGTGTGGGTGTCAGGAGCTGTGAGAGGAGGTTGTGCTGTTGGTGAGACTGAGTGGTTAGACAACATATCATACGTGAGGAAGGAGGCCCTGAGGTAAGGGTGAAGTGGAGTGTGAAGAAGCAGAGACTGCTGTGGGGAAGTAGCCCAGGGTATTGTATTCTGTTTTGTGGTTAAAAGGTCAGCCATCTTAGCTGAATCTATTAGGGTCCCTGGGCTGGAGCCCGGAGTAGAGGGTGGGCCCAGGCTCCCCCCTTCCTACCTTCCCCAATTAATCACTGAGACTAGGGAGACAACAGAGACTGTGCCAGGAAGGATAATTTATCCTCACTGGCTTATGATGAAAATGGCTCAATAGGCTGTGACCTTGTCTCTAGAGAGAGAAGGGCTACGTGGATGGTCACAGTGAGACTCTGAGACTAGTGAAATCCGCCAGGAAACACAGGACCCGCAAGTATAGACTTGGAGCTTTGTCACAACAGGTAGATTTAATAACATAAACATTCCTGTAGTGGCTATCCTTTTACAAAGAAAAGCTGGAGTAGAAGATGCAGCACACAGGACATGCTGTCCAGGTAATGTTACTCCACTGTTACTGCCCACATTGTGAGAGTTTGATAGACAGTATCGTAATGTTGGCCCAGATCAAGAGTCTGGCAGTTGCAGCTAAAGCCCAGAGATCCAGATAAAAAGCTTAAGATGTCCTGGAATCACTATTGCATAGGTAGAAGGTATTTGCATGCTCCTCCTTTTGCAGGGAAAACCCAGCAGGGCTCACAAGGAAACCTACAGGAGTTACACTTGAGGAGTTACCTGCCTCCCCCAACACTTTAATAACGGAGGACTGGAAGTGCTCTGGTATCACATTTGAATGAGCCACTATCCAATGCACATTACATCGGCCACCAACAGGTGACAACAACATGCTAGGTCCCAAAAGGGGATCAAGCGCCTACATTCAGTCATGTGGTAACTTGTTTACAATCTGTAAGTACCTGCCTGGGGAATAAATATTTGGCGATGGGTGTCAAGCTGTCTGGAGTGGCTCACGACTGTGGGTGCCAACCTCAGGGCAGACTGGTACAAACCAGGGTGCAACCCCCAAACTGGTTGTGTGTTCTATAATTAGATTCCACCAGCTAAGTATCTAGAGTGAACTCCTCAAGCACTACAGTGACCTTGCCATGGAGTCACCGACAGTCCCCTTGGGCACTCCGGTCTGTCTTGCCACCCAGCTGAGCCTGCCTTTGTGATAGATGATCCCTTATGGCTTACGCCAAAAATTACAGTAATATTCAGGTTACTTCCAGTCCTAGAAGACCAGTCACTTTCCCCAGGTCAGCTGAACTTTAGATCTCTTCCACAGACAACACTTATAGCCAGTTCTGTAATAACCAACTAAAGATTAATTAACTAGAAAAATAAATTAGTTATTTACAAGGTTAAAGCTGGTAAATATACTCTCACAAATTAGTTACAATTTTAGGTTTCAAAAGGTAATAGGAACTGCTGTAATGTACAAGCTCTATATGTCCTGCTATGGCTAACCCAAATTAGCTTGGGAATCCCCTGCTTAAGATTATAAATAATACCCTCTTCAAATTCAAAACAGCACAGTGCTGCAGTGCCTTCTGGTCAGGTCAGGGATTTTTATTCCCTTCACTCAGAGTTCAGACTGTGATGGGATAAGGGTCTGTGCACACCCCCTTTTGGTGGGTGTGGACAGAGCAATCAACAAAGTTTTTTGTCCACTGACATTCCATAATATTTCATCTAGCGTCTATAGGCCTTCTTTTGTTGGGCAGGAGATAACGCCTCTTGTAGTAAAGTAGTATTTCACACTTGGTAATGCTTCTGTCCTGACAAATGTGTTTGGAGGGTAGTGGGGTGGGTAGGAGGATTCCATTTTCATAGCAAACACTTTTATAGTTGCAAACCAAACACTTAACATGGGATACAGATATTGTAAGTGAGATGAATGCATGCAGCAACTCTCAATCACTTCCTAAAGTCCAAACACTAAACACCTTCTTATAAACTTAGCAGCTGTTTTAGCAATGCAAACATCCAAGTAAGCGAGATTGGTTTCCAGCTATGCATTCGTCAGTGTTCAGTGAGGCCTAGGGGCTTGGCATGAGTGGCACCTGGTCTGCCAGCATCCCAATGAGTTCTTCCATCTAGTAGAGAAAGTTATAACACAATCCAATGGCTGGGAGTTGAAATGAGACACATTCAGACTGTAAATAAGGCATATATTTTTTAGTGAGGATAATTAATCATTGGAACAATTTACCCAGGACTATAGTGGATTCTCCATCACTGCCAATTTTCAAATCAAGATTAGATGCTCTTCTGAAAGACATCCTCTAGGAATTATTTGGGGAAGTTCTGCAGCCTGTGCTATACAGGAGATCAGACTAGATGACCACAATGATCCCTTCTGGTCTTAGAATCTATAAATCCCCTATGGGGATTGGGTTTTGGTGCCTGCAGACAGCATGGGAAAAGCATAGGAATGGAGCATGTTAGTATTGTTTTCCTGCTTAACTGAATCTGAGACCGCAGACTCTAAAATGCCTCAATAGCTATTCTATGACATTACTAAAGGGTATTTAGGATTGTTTCGGCCTTTTCATAGCTTAACACACTCTTCTGATTTCTTTTATTTGTAAGTTTAACTATTAATTTCCTGGGTTTATAATAGTACTCAGTTTTGAGATAATTACAACATCCTCTTCAAATCTTTTACCCATAAAATACTAATCTTTACTCTCAATTTTAACTCCATTTTAATGTAAGCTTTTTGTCTTAGCGATTACATTTCATCTATCTATCTAATGTGTGTATGCGTGTGTGTATATACACACATGCAATGGATGCCTCTGGCAGGGTTTTATGTGGGGATGTGATGCATTTGATCCCTATACCCCCTTGTGGCTCATGTCCGTGGCTTGGCAGTACTGACTAGTGGCTCAGAGTCTGTGGTTAGGTAGTGGCACCTAGTGGTGCAAGTCCACAATTGGCAGAAGCACATAGTGCCTCAACTCAGTGTGTTGGCAGTAAGGGAACCCCGGCCCTCCCACTCCATTTGGTTCCAACCCAGAGCCTAGGGGCTGGCAGGTCAGGTGTGCAGCTTGGGCAAGGGCATCACCAACCCTGCTGCCTGGGTTACTTCCTACTGCACCTCTCCAGAAGCCCAGTGCTACAAAAGAGTTTGATGCCCATGAACCACTGTTACAGGGGTATAATTGGCTTGAGAAATCTCTCTTATCATGGATCAGTAAAGCTCATTTGGATCAATATCAAACATACTCAGATTATAAATCTAAAAACTCAAGTTGAAAGTTGTTGAGTTCTTGCTCTTAGGGAGACAGCAAATAAAGGAACAGAGTGGGAGAAGAGAACAGTTTTAATGAATGATACCAAATATAGGAGTGACAAAGAGTCCTGGGGCACCTTATAGACTAACAGACATATTGGATCATAAGCTTTTGTGGGTAAATACCCACTTTGCCAGATGCACTCACGAAAGCTTATGCTCCAATACGTCTGCTAGTCTATAAGGTGTCACTGGACTCTGTCGCTCTTGCAGATCCAGACTAACACAGCTACCCCTCTGATACTTGACACCAAACATAGGGTAGCCATTTGCGGCACCTAATTTTGGTGGTGGAGGACAAGAGGTGAAGGAGTTCCATCCTTTAGCAACCCATGTAGCAGAGACTTCCTTTCAGCTAAGACAATATAACTTTTTCAAGGGTGATTCCTTAAAAAAGTGAGAGAGGTTCACAAATGAAAACTAGTTTTTGCAAACTCTTCAAACCTACAAAATAGCTCAAGAGTTTTGTGAACCTGCAAACTCCGCCAGCTTGACCCATCCCAGAAGTTTTACTTGCAGGATTTTCCATCCCGTATTCAGCTCTCTGGATACAAACAGCTACTCAAACCCAGAGTTGAGCCATTAAGTGGTCAACAAGAATCTAAAAAGGGAGATACAGGTGAGCAGAATGCCCAGTCTATGTGATTGGGGATTGCACAAATGCATTAGGGTTTCTCCACTGAGTGTCGTTCCAAAATAAGCACTTGTGAGTTTAAGCTGATTTGTCAGCTGTCAAACCCAGAGACAAGTCAGTAAATGATTTCATTGATCTGCAGTTCTACCCAGAGCCTTATGGTTCTGTGGGCCAAGAAATCGAGGCTGTTAGGTCATGGATGCGTGTTCTAATGGAGCATGCAGGCATGATTGGTTTTTATTGTTACCAGTGTCCATAAAAAGTTTGTGGGGTTTTTTTTTTGCTAAGTTTTAAGTTAATTTTTATTCTCTCTATTTTTTGGCTTTTCAGGGCTTTTCATAGTCTCTGAGCCACTCTGTGTGTTAAATTACATATCCACAAAACCCCTGGGAGGGAGAGAAGTAGTAGTATCTCTATCTTGTAGATGGGGAGCTGAGCAGGGCCGGCGACAGGAATTTTGGGGCCCCGTACGGCAGACCGTACGGGGCCCCTCCCGCCGCCTGCGCCCCCCCCCCAGCCAGTCTCCCGCTGCCCGCGGCCCCCCCCCCACCAGTCTCCCGCTGCCCCCGGCTCCCCCGCCCCCGGCCAGTCTCCCGCCACCTGCGCTCCCCCCCGTCTCCTGCCTCCCGCGGCCCCCCCCCGGCCGATCTCCCGCCGCCCGAGGGCCCCCCCTCCGCCGGTCTCCTACCTCCCGCGGCCCCCCCCGGCTGATCTCCCGCGGGCCCCCCCCGCCGGTCTCCTACCTCCCGCGGCCCCCCCGGCCGGTCTCCCGTGCCCCCCCCCCGGCTGGTCTCCTGCGTCCCGCGCCCCCCCCGCCGATCTCCTGCCTCCCGCGGGCCCCCCCCATGGCCAATCTCCAGCGCCCCCCCCGGCCGGTCTCCTGCCTCCCGCGCCCCCCCCCCCGGCCGATCTCCCGCGGCCCCCCCCGCCGATCTCCTGCCTCCCGCGGTCCCCCCCGGCCGATCTCCCGTGGCCCCCCCCGGCCGGTCTCCTGCCTCCTGCGGCCCCCCCCGCCGGTCTCCTGCCTCCCGCGCCCCCCCCCCCGCCGATCTCCTGCCTCCCGCGGTCCCCCCCGGCCGATCTCCCGTGGCCCCCCCCGGCCGGTCTCCTGCCTCCTGCGGCCCCCCCCGCCGGTCTCCTGCCTCCCGCGCCCCCCCCCCCGCCGATCTCCTGCCTCCCGCGGCCCCCCCCGGCCGATCTCCCGCGGCCCCCCCGGCCGGTCTCCTGCCTCCCGCCCCCTCCCGCCGCCGATCTCCTGCCTCCCGCGGCCCCCCCCAGCCGATCTCCCGCGCCCCCCCCGCCGGTCTCCTGCCTCCCGCGCCCCCCCCCCGCCGATCTCCTGCCTCCCGCGGCCCCCCCCGGCCGATCTCCCGCGGCCCCCCCGGCCGGTCTCCTGCCTCCCGCCCCCTCCCACCGCCGGTCTCCTGCCTCCCGCATCCCCCCCCCCGCCGATCTCCTGCCTCCCGCGGCCCCCCCCGGCCGATCTCCCTCGGCCCCCCCCCCGCCGGTCTCCTGCCTCCCGGCCGGCCGGGAGAAGCAAAGGGGGGCGGGGCTGGCTGCTGGGTGCTGAGGGAGGGGGCTGGTGAGCGCGGCAGCGGCTGCCCGAGCCGCGCCTCACTCACAGCCCCAGCGACAACGGTTACACCTGTACTGGCCCCGGACTTCAGGGGGCCCCCCCTGAAGTCCGGGGCCCGGTACAGCTGTAACCGTTGTACCACCCTGTCGCCGGCCCTGGAGCTGAGACACAAAAAGATCTCTGGGCCATAGTCCTGCACCTGCTAGGGACAGCCCTGCCAGTCCCAGTCACCTAGCCCAGTCATTTCTAGTTTCCCTCCCATTCTCCTGCTCCCCCGTCTCTCTGCCCAGCCAATCCCTGTTCTCCCCTCCTGGTCAGATCTGACTCTTTCCTCCCCCAGCCTTCAGTGATTCCCTCCCCCCGGCTCACATTGCCCATCCCCACTTGCTGCCAGTTCCAGTTTTATCCTGGGGCTCCATGTCCAATCTCAGTGTCTCTTCCCTTCCTGTCAGCTCCCTTGTCACTGATCTTTTTTCCCTGCTAGTCCCTGCTCTCCCCGCCTCCCCCCCCCCCACATCCCAGTCCTTCATCAAATCCGACTTGTTCTCCCCCCATCTCTTTTCACCCTAGACCCAGTCTCCTTGCACATAGTCCCAGTTTCCCTGGCTTCTCAGATAATCTCAGTCTCCCCACCCCACTAGCTTAATTAGCTTAAATAATTTTGTATCATCTGCAAATATTGCTGCCTCACTATTTACCCCTTTTTCCAGATCATTAATGAATATGTTGAATAGGACTGGGCCCAGTACAGACCCCTTGGGGACACTGCTATTTATCTTTCTCCATTCTGAACACTGACCATTTATTCCTACCTTTTGTTTCTTATCTTTTAACCAGTTACTAATCCACAAGAGGACCTCTCTTATCCCATGACAGATTAGCATAGAGAACAGACAGTTACACCATCGTACTTCTTGGTCAGCCCAGAGCCTTCTGCCCTCTACCATTTGTTCCAGTTCAGGAGAGTCTCCAGCTTCCCACAGCCCACAAGCTTAACAACCCCTCCCCCTTCCCAGTCCTGCCTCAGTCCTTTCTTCTTGTTCCTTCGCAAACACGTCTGGCTTCCTACAGAGGAGTGGGCCATCCATGGTCTTTAATTCTGTGGTATCAAATATCTGGGAAACTGGAGTGTTGTCCATTGTCTTCTTGGATTCTCCACAGACATGGGGTCCAGACCTCAGACAGCTAGGCGTCAGTCACACCTGTGTCTCGGGTCTCTGCAGAGAGTAAACAACCGCCACCTAGTTAACAATGCAGGATATAGGAGAAACTGAGGTGCACACAATATTCATATAAATATTACAGAATATTCCCATTCAATCACACCTTGGTTGAGTACCTCACCTCTCCTAATCTTGGTGTGTTATTTTTGTTTGATTATAAACTGTTCAGGCGAGGGGCTATATTTCAAGTGTTTGTACAGCATCTAATTATACCATAGCTCCCCAATTGCAATTGGGATCCTATAAGCAATACTGTAATGTTAATAATAATAAACAATAATGAGAATGCATGGAAATAAAAATGTTTGAAAGTGAAACTAATTAGTCTCACTAAATTCTCTATTACTCGATTTTATTTTGCTTTTAAATAATTGGTTTTAAATCTCATGAGATTGCATATCAGTAATTTAGGGTTTAATTTGGTGAAAACACTGTATATGATTAAAAATGAAGTCAAGTGTGAATCAGATTTAAAGGAACATTTCTGAGGAAAGATTGTTAAACTGCTTGCTTTGAGTAATATTCATAATGAATATTCTAGTTGGCAAATCATTTGTGAATTAATGCTGATTTCTGCCACTTCACTCATTTTATATAAGTATTGGAAAATAGTTATGACGACTAATGTTCAGATTATATGTTGTTTGCAAATAGTTCACTTTGACTATTTCGTATTTTTATTATTCATGTTGTGTGATTGGCCATGTTGTATGGTTTCTGCTCTATGATTGGGTGACAATTTTTAAAAAAGGAAAGAATAAGGAAGAACAAACCTGTGGTTTGAATTTTCAGATGTACAATCATTTGTGCTATGATTTGTGAAACATTTGGAATTCACAAACATTTTGAAGATATGCTTGTGAATATCAAATGAAATGTCCCCATTAGAGTTGAATGGAAAATCATAGTTTCCATCTCACAGGGAATTCCAGTCTTTCAACATTTGTTTTCATACCAAATCAAACAAAAAGTCAAAATATCAACATTTTTCACACAAGGAAAAGTTCAGAAAAAATTTGATTTGGAAATGTCAAAACATTTCATTTCATTTGGACATTTTTTCAATCAAAATGAAATATCTCAGTATTCCCAAATCTAAACCTTTCATTTCAGTGTGTTGAACTGAATCAGAAATGTTTTGTTTTCAGTCAATTTGACATTAAATTGCATCTGACTCATAGTGCCTCATGGGAGTTATAGTTTGGGTGCCTCTTGTCCCCTATTGACTGGGCTCTCCAGCTAAAGTGCATCTCCCATGATGCACCACATGACTCAGTCAGAGAAGAGACTAAAGTGCATGATGGGAGACACAGTGTGAGCTCCTTGGCAAGACTGTAAGAGAGAATAAGGGAATGATGTACCCAAATGACAACTCCCAAAGGGCTCTGTCCACAGAACTTTAGGCAAATGTAGTTTAATGTCAAATTGATTCAAGAATATTTTTAAATAAGACGAGGAAGACTTTGTAGCACCTTAGAGACTAACCAGTTTATTTCAGCATACGCTTTCATGGGCTATAGCCTACTTCATCGGATGCATAGAATGGAACATAAGTAAGATGCATTTATACACACATTTTGTATAAATGTACATTTTATTCAGGGTTTGACCCCATTGGGAGTTGAGCATCTGCGTGCCAGAGGTAAAGATACCTCCTGCCTGTTTCCAGGAAAGCCCACAGCTGTTAGGGGACGTGGCTCAGACCGGGCAGGGTACTGAGGTCCTAAGCTGTTGGGGCAGGAAAACTGAGGCAGGAGTAGCCTTGGCACATCGGGTGGCAGCTCCTAAAGTGTTTCTGTGATACCAACCCATCACACATGGCTGAACAAAAAGACACTTCAGAGTCTGCACATTTTTTTAAAAAAAAGCATACACAACTTTTTTTCTCCCTATTTGTCCAGCAGAGGTTGTCTCATTGTACGTAAAAAGCAAGCATACACATTGATGGGACTATCAATTCACATATGCTGAAACAAACATTACAAAGGCGATGTTTGGGCTGCTGCTAAGCCAGCAGGTGTAGAGTAATGAAAGATGATTGTGTCTCTATACTATTATAAGAATGTGTCTGGCCTGCCACTATTTGTGAGAGACATAATTATTTGTGCCAGAGGGCCCCTTATTTATAGTTAAATATGTATTTTGGTGTGTTCAAACAACCCTCCTACAACAGGTTACAAAATGTATTAAATCACCCCAGGAAAAAATGCAATATTTTCTTCCCACAATTAAGAGATCGATTAAGCTGTTTGTGTCTCCATTACATAAAAAGCTCAATTTGCTCACATTCTCTGTCATCGGGTCACATTGTGATATGCACATTTCGTATGTCTCCCTTGGTCACCTCCAAGAGCTGAGACTAGATTGTTTTTTTTAACAGTAAAAATGTCTCATAAAATCTCATTAGCCCAACAATTACCTCTGGCACCTTGGATGAGCCTAGTCTTGTTCCCATAATAATTATGAATTCACACCAAGTCCCTTTTCAGTTCAGAAAGAGCATGGTTTGGAAAGGCATTTTAAATCCAGACCACCAATTATTAAAATCATGTATATTTTTGCAGAGACAATCACATTAGAAAAACTGGATACTACCTGCTATAGAATTTTATTGTGTTTTTCCATTATGATGTCCGGCCCTATGCATGACGCATAGGCTGTGAATCCAGCCATGTCACCACTGCTAGTTATTTCAACTCTGGCTGTTAGGCCACTACTTGGCAGGCAAAAAAATGACTGACAAGGGCAAGTATCATTCTGGAAAGGAATGGAAAAGCAGTATGTAAAACTATGTGAGAGAGACTTCCAACCTTCGCAGAGTTCCCACTGGAATGACTATAATAATCAATTATCATTAACCAGCATTAATTATTATTCATAAGAAAATAATTTATAGCACAACACATTTACACTTAAGCTTTGATTCTGCAATCTACTTCTTCTACATACCTTTGTTAGGGTTGCCAACTTTATATTTATAGAAAACAGAACAGCCCCGCCAAACACTGAGGCCACGTCCCTACCCTGCCACTTCGCCGAGGCCCCACCCCTGCTCAATCCATCCCCCTTCCCTCCATCTCTTGCTCTCCCCCGCCCTCACTCACTCACTTATTTTAACCAGGCTGGGGCAGGGGGTTGTGGTGCGGGGACGGGGAGGGATCTGGCTGGGGGTGTGGATGTGAGAGGTTCCCCCTGGCGTTCCACCTGGAATTGTGGTTCCATTGAGCCCTCTGATCCACCAGCCTGGTCTTCCTCTCACACTGTGCTGCCGTGGCAAGCTGCAGACATGCTCCTGGTCTTATACTTCCACCAGCATACACACAGGTAGGGGCATACCCAGCTGCAGTTACATGCAGGCTCTCTGTCCAGCCACTGCATGTGAATCAACAATAGAGAGGCTACAGCCAAAATAACTCCCAGCTTCCTAGCCTAGGACCTCAGAGTGGTACTGGCCTACTCTGGTCCAAACCCCAACCAGTTTGAATTTGTTATCCAGTTCTCCTCCCCCTTAACATGGACAGGATATGCAATAGCCTCTCTGAACTGAGATTCCCAAATACTTCACTCCGACTTACTGGTTTAGATAAAGCAAAAACCAAGTTTGTTAACTACAAAAGATAGATTTTAAGTGATTATAAGTGATAACAAACAGATCAAAGCAGATGACCTAGCAAATAAACAAAACACAAAGTAAGTCTAAGATACTGGAAAGATGGGATTTGAATAGCAGATTCTCACTCTAATTGATGGTACAGGCAGACTCTTAAGGCACAAGCTGCCTTAACATTACAGCTTGGGTTTCTCAGCTCTTCATACACAGGCTAGAAACCCCTTTAGCCTGGGTCCAGCAGTTCCCCCAGTTCAGTCTTTTTCCTCAGGTGTTTCCAGGAATCTTCTTGTGTGGGGAGTGAAGAACCACCAATGATGTCACTCGCTGCCTTACATAGATATAGCCTATGGTGTTGCACAAAGGGCTCGTTTCCTTTAGAGGTGTCCCAATTTACCTTCAAAGAACAGGCAGGCCTTGGAGAAAGCTTGAATACAAAAGTTTATTCGCTAGCGAAGTGAAGCCACAGAGATAGCTCTCAAATTATGGCTTCCCCTCATACATCATTACAAGACTTTTTATATGGTTCTTTACATGGAGGAGGAGGCAAGAAGGGCCTCATGCAAATTAACAAGTAAAACATGACGTTGTTTCCTATCTATTTACTTATTTATCTGGAAAGAACAAGACATACAAACACAAAGTTCCTATCATGAAATGGTACATATGGGGTAAGAATACATGCAGATATGAGCTAAAACATATGTGGTAAGACAAACGTATGAAATATACAGGACAAGATATGAGTTTGAATCCAGTGAGGCCCAGTAGTGCCTTCAGGAATGCATAACACAAGATAAGAACTTAAAGCAGCCAAGAGCTAGTTACACAGCTTCAGTAAGACATTTTCCTATATTTTAACCTTTTCTTACAATGGTGCAAAATCTTTGTTTAAGACTTGATTCCCAGACCAGTTTGTGGAAAAACACTGACATCCCAAGATGGAGTCCAGAAACATGTGGTGTGGTCTCATGACCTTGCATATCTTGCTGAGTTATAGCAGCCATTACTTACAAGCTGTCTGGAACATTCACAGGAACAAATGTACTTATTAGTTGTTTACAAAAACATGTTTCCTTTTGTGTTGTAGTGTCTCCGTAAATTCCGCAGGGCAGTTTTGGTCATCCAGGTCATTCGCAATCTCATTAAAATGTACAGGTAAGGCTTCCTTTGTGGTAGATGGAAATGAAATCCTGTAGTTATCACTAACAGAGATCAAAGTGAACAGGTTTTTTAAATATTTGATTTATACTTAGCCATTCCTGAAAAGATGAGCAGAAAGCACTGTAAGCAGGGTGAAGCAAAATAATGATGTGATTAACATTCACACAATAAAGAATTCCATATTCACATATGTCAGAGAACATTTTATATTTTGAATATTTTTATCCATAATTTAGAGCTAGGCTGACAATTTGCATAAAAGTAATTTATGCAGAGAATTTATTTCTTTTTGTGTTTGTGTATTACCTTGCTTTTTACAAAAGCAGCTGTTATTTATAATTGTTTTGTTTGTGTGAACAAATCTCAAGCTATCATTATTTGTGAATTATTCACAGTGAGTATTTGTGTGAGAATCCCCCATTTGTGCTGTATGACTGGTCATCTGAGTCACATGGTAATGTTTCAGTTTTCTTAAGTGGGTCCTCAGCAAAGCACTTAATTTTAAGCACGTACATAAGGCCCATTGAAATAGGGTATGAGTTATCAGGATTTAAGCATGTTCTGAATAAGGGCTTGGATCACTTGCTGTAATCTCCAGGAACTAATTTATCTTTTTTCAGAATAATTTTTGTTTTGTCATGAAGCAGGTTTAGCTTTTTGATTAAATAAATGTGTTCTGAGCCAAAAATTCCCTTTCTGAAAATATTCATATTATTGAAGTGGCCAGCAAATAATTGGGGTCTTGTGGGTTATATTTGTTAGGAGGAGAAAATGATTATATTAGTCAGATATTTCTTTGGTGCAATCCTGTTTATTTACCAAAAAAAAGTATGCAGAGTTCTGTTTCTCTGAAATAGTAAGAACAAAGAGCAGCAGTTTCCTTGCCAACAGTTTCCAAGCCTGCCTTTCCAGAGAGTCATGTGTCCGAGGAGTTCTGTCCCTTTGCTCCCTCTCAGGTCAACCCTCCTGATATCAGGTGGATGGCAAGAGTAGTATTCTTCCAGTTCTCAGCCTTTCCCTCCCTTCCTCTCCCACACCCTCCCTTTGCCAAACAATCCTCTAGTCCATGTGTCTGTCCTAAGCCCCAGAGACTCTCTGACCAAATAGTTTAGACTTGTACAGACTTTGCCATGCAGCCAATTGCCTTGGACAATAGTTTCTGTTGTCTCTAGTTACCTCACTCTATAAAGGGGCTTGATTACTCCTTCCATCTAGCTAGAAAAAAAGGTGGTTAGCACACCCATCAACTTTAACGAGGTTTATGATTGATGCAGCCATTAACACCGTCCATTACAACAATATGAATTAATCACTGCTCTCAGGGATGCTTGTGAAAAGTGAGCATAAAAAGATGTGAAGCAAGGTTACATTCATATATGATTCCGAAATTGTAATGACTAGACCTGGTTGGGAATTTTCCATTGGAACGATTTTCTGATGGAAAATGGAGTTTCTACAAAAAAAGAAAATTTTCAAAAATTTTGATTTTTCCTTTAGAAAAATCAACATGACATACAGTACCTCATTTCTGGCTAGTTTGGCCTGACTCAGAATATGGTATCTTGTTGAACTGACCTGAAATGGTTAGTTCTGAATCAGTTACAAAAACATTAAACTGCATTTCCCTATCAACATATTGCCTTTCGGGAGATGTAGACCAGCCAGGCAGTCAGTCCCTTAGGAGAGAATGGAGGCATCAAGTTCTGAACTACAGCTCCCATGAAGCCTGTGCAATTATGAGAAAATGCAGTTTAATATTGAACTGACTCAAAACAAAGCATTTCAGTTCAATTCACTAAGCCAAAATGAAACATTTTGATTTCAATGTGAAAATGTTTCATTTTGCTCATAAAAGTTGAAATAAACTACTTTAACATTGCTGAATAGATATTTTTTTTGGAATTTCTGTTCTGCAAAATGTGAAATTTCAGTTTTTCATGCCGATTTGCAATGAAAGCAAATGTTGCAATGTTGGAATTTCCCACAGGACGGATATTCCAAATTTCAGTCAGCTTTAACAATAACATGTTTATACTTTTTCACCCAGCTGTCTATAGCTTTAATTGTATTTATTACATCATGACATATAAGTTTTATAGACATGAGTTTGGGATGACTGCATACCTCACAAATTGCCACACTGTATTAGGTTGCCACCCCCTATCCAACCCACCCTGCTCCCTTTCCCCTTACTGCCCCACCCCTTATCCAACCCCACGGTCCCAGACCCCTTACCATGAGGATCCTAGCAGCGTGTTTGGCTCCGCACCAAGACAGAAATGCTGCCCCACGGGACACATAGCCCTGCCTCCCCAAGCTCCTCCCCCATGGGAGGAGGGAAGGCGGGGGAGGGGCCAGAGGCTTGCTGCGCTCAGCCGGGTGTTCCGGCCCAGGAGCGCAGGGCCATTGGCCCATCTCCCCTGTCTGGAGCTTGCCAGCCGTAGTTGCATTCGGGTGTGCCTGGGCACACCCATCACAAGCCATGCACACGCTTATGCTATCCACACATACATTATTTGTCTCTCTCTTCTCATCACCTATAAAAGTTCAGAAGAAAGTTTATTAGGATTACTCTGTTCAGTTCTTTTTGGCTGAGTCTTGAGAGCTTACCGGCTAAACTCTACTGTGCTAGTCAGAGCCAGTATTAATCCAAAGAAAAAGCTAACTGGAAGAGCTAAATATGAAAGCTCCCCAAGGACTCGAAACATGGAAAGACTAGAGAGAGTCTAGGATCAATGGACTCAAAATCTGATTTTCCTGAAGAATGATCTAACTAGATGGGGAAAAGTTTTCTACATTACTAGTATCACCTTTTAAAGTACCATTCCATCTCCAACAGAGTTTTTTAAATAGCCATAAAGACTTTCATTCACAGTAATGACAGTATTGCACACTGAGACACCAGTTCTTAAAGTTAGACCTGGGCTTAAATACCTTGCTGAATCAGGGCCTTCATGGAGCAGATCCAAACTCCTCTTTTGTAGCAGTGGAACTAGCTATCCTAGCAGTGGAATTTTAAATAGTTTGTGAACCCTGTAGTGGGGCTCATCGTGTTTTTATCTTAGAAGCCACCAGAAATTAGTCAGAGCAGCAGTTTGTACATAGCCAGGCCTGACACATTCGGGTTTACTTAGTAAATAGAGTTGTCTGAGACCCAGTTTTGCCCATGTGGTTTCTTCCCATTGTTTTTGTTGTGTAAGGAGCAAAAAACACAATAGGACCCGATTTAGACCTGCACAATGTGTGTGTGAGTGTGTTTGGGAGTGGTATTAGGTGAGACCTCACTGTGAACACACACACCCTCCATGATGTGCAGCCCATTTCTATGATATTTCCTGTGTGGCAGCAGTGGGAGTGTGATGGGGTCCTAAGAACTGGTACACAAAGGGTCTTCTGGACATTGGATCTTACCGAGGATGACTGAGTTACTGGGGTTACAGAAGTAAGGATCAGGCTGGACAAGCCTCCATGTAGTAGTTGCACAGCAGGTGGAGGATAGGGGAAAAGCTGGGAGAAAGGATTGTTTCCTGGACCACCTCTGAGGCTATGTCTACACTACCACTTACGTCGGTATAACTTACGTTGCTCAGGGCGGTGAATATCCTCCCCTCCCCGAGTGACTTAAGTTATATTGACAGACGTGCCGGTGTGGACAGCACTATCTCTGTGGGAGAGCTTCCCACCGACATAGGTATTGCTGCTTGTGGGGAGTGGATTAATTAACTCGATGGAAGAACTCTCTCTGGTTGGCTGAGAGTGGCTACACTCGAGAGTGCAGCTGTACCACTGTAAGCTCTCTAGCCTGAGTTACCTGAGCTGGGAACTGGGAGAAGAGCTTCCCCTAATGAAAGAGGAACTTAGCCTTGTATTAATAGGGCTCATATCCTGGGATAACCTGGCTCTGCCCCCAGTTCAAGCATAGTACAACTTATTGAAACACCTCTGTTATCTACAGCAGCAACCCCCTCTTTCTCGAGCTGAGCTGATGTTATCGGTGATCCCAGGGCACAAACTAAATATATTTCTCCAATAAACCTATTTGTGAATATTAGCCAATTTTGGTTAACAATTTTCTATGTGAACATCACCCCCCCGTTACTCCAGGACAGCGGGAGACACGGCACAATGGGCCAGATTCATTGTTGTACCATGGATCTTTTGAGCAGCAACACTGTACAAAGAGGCTGAAGGGAATGTATGGGGGGGGCTCCTCAGGTGTGAGGACCTGTGCCAGGCACGGAGTGACCTCATCACCATCTCCAGTTGCTTGCAGGGGGTATTTGAGACAGGGCAGGGCATAATGGACTGAAGGGAAGCGGCTTGTGAGGAGTAGGAGGAGGCATGGCTTGGGCAGACTTGGGCTCTGCTGATTCTGAATCCCTGGAATGGCCAACAGGGCTCATTGAACTACGGCGCTGGATAGGGCCAGCCAGCAGGGCTCCAGGGCAGAACTGGCTCTTTGCAACTTCTGAATAGGGAAGGTATAAGCTTCCTCCCTTTGTTTTCTGAGATGCCCTGTGAGCCTGCCCCAATTTTTGCAAAATGGGAATGAGAAAAATTGGATTGGAAAAACACCCCATTTTAAAAGTCTAGGAACGGAGTAGCAAACAGAATGAATGTATTTTTCAAAGGCGCAGGTCCCCTGGAACTACTGAATTCTTTTTCTTAGTGGTGTTAACAAACTCAGGTTCATCACTTCAATAAAGAGCATGTGCAGGAAGAAGAGCTCAGTGATATGCCCTGGTAAATGCCGAGAGAACATTTCAGCCATCAACTGAATAGTTAGTTGTCACTGTCAAGGGAACAACAGCAGGATTTAGAGGCCTGATTTCCAGATGTGTGACGCACCTGCAATTCCCATTGACTTCAGCTAGAGATGTGGTTGGGCAATATTTCTGCAAATCAGGCCCAAGCACTAGAACTTTCCTTCTCTACCTAAAACTGTGCACTTTTCTACGACAGTCGTAAACCAAAGGAAATACAAAGTCATCCCCAATCTATTTCCAGTCACCAGGCCTTTCTTTCGAGTTAAATCAATGGATCCTCATTTATTTGTATGTGTAAACCAGTGACTTCCCAACTCCAAACAAAACTATGTTCTCGTAGATGCAAAGTAAAATCAGCCCTTCTGAGGTATGGACTATTAACCAAAAAAGATAAATCCAAAGTAATTTGACATAAAACTCTACCCTAAGCCCTCTCATCAGGTTTAGCTTGCCCCATGGTTACTCTATCCAACTTAAGGCTTCTTCCTCCATTTTGGCTGCACTTAGGGACCAATATTTTCAAACTTTAGAACCTAAAATTAGGCACCTACGTCCATATTTAAACAAAAATGCTGAGCTCCTGCAGTTCCCATTGTCTTCGTGTAAGGAAAGGCTGCAGAGCACCTCTGACAATTAGTCCACTTATAAGTAGTTGTCTGAGTGCTAGGGCTGTCTGGAAAATGTTTTTTTGTTTTCCATGGAAAATGTAAATGAAAAAAAAATTGTTGAAACTTTGGTGGAAAAATTCAAATTTTCATTGAAAAAAAGATTTTATTTTTTATTTTTTGGTTTGAGAATGTTTGGTTTTCTGGTGGAAAAAAAATCAAGATTTTTTGAGGAAAGCAGATACTTTACACAAAGATGTTTGTTTAATTGAACACCAAACTTCCAGTTGAAAACATGTTTTGATGGGAAATTTTAGACCCATCTGATTAAATATGGATTTGGGGGCCTAACTTTAGGCACTCAATTTTCAAAAATTTGGTCCAAGTTTCATTCCTCACATCTCTTATCCCAAATCCTAGCTCTGCCCAACTCTACTCCATCTCCCTCACCACCGTGGGGTGAGAAGCTGCATGCCTGAATGAGCAAAACCCATTTAACGCATCCCAGCAGAGTCATCATATTCTATATTAAAAACTTCATGCTATTCACAGACACATTCAGAACCTTCTGTTTGTTTAGTTAAATCTTGCTTTTTTTTCCCTCCCCAGTAAATCTGGAAATCTCTATTTTGGGATTTAGCATTTTCTCAGCCATGTCTGTACAGATTGAATCTAACAATAATTGACAAGGAAGAACTATAACCTGTACTAAATGTAAATTATTTGCATAATGAGGCAGGTGCAGTGAATAAGGTTACCCCTGTCTTTGGATGTTGCTGAATATAAGTTTTAAAGCAAGGTTTATTATGTTTCATGCAGATTATTTTGTATGGGTGTTCATGTTTCTGTTGTTTTAATTGCAGGGACTATGCAGAATCTAGAGCTGAACTGTTATCCTTTTCTCAGCTACAGTTCACTGAATCCAGGACAGAGACTGAAAATCTCCTTTTTGACTGTTCTTATTTTAAAGCTAAAGTAGAGGTACTGAATGCAACCCATGTGTAAATAAGGGGTGGATAATTGGAGCTTGCGTTTGAAAGGCCTGATCCTGCAAAGACTTGCACAAGTGAGTCGTTTTGCTGATATGAGCAGTTGCTGCTATGCAGACAGTTCAATAGGGACTACTCAAGTGATTTATGTGCAGAGGTCTCTGGAGGAACAGGTCTTGAAACAATGCATTTAGGGATTCACTCATAAAATCAATGATGTTAGAAGCACAGCTTTGTGAGCATTATAATTTCCAGGCATGACAAAGGCCTGGGGAGCCTTTGGGAAAGCTCTCTGAATTTCTGAGATTTCATTGAGTCTGTGCTGAAAATAAACCCCAAAACCCTAGAGATTGAAGAATAACTGTAGAATGAGAGAATTCCAAACTACCTCAACTTGACTAGACCATACTTCTGTTTCGGAAAAGCCTCTATTCTGCTCAGTGCAAAGCACCTGAAAATTAAAGGTGACCTGCAGAAAAAAGTAATACATTACACTGACCACACTAATACGTACTGAATATTTCTACCAATCACTCTCAGTAGATGGAGAGTAGCCATTCATGCAGGCCCTGATTTATCAAAGTATGTAAATATATGCTTAACTTCAAGCATGAAGTAGTTCCATTGACTGCCATTGGGATGGGATTCATTCTTCCTGGCCCAATTGCTACCTGTTGAGGTTGAGGTTTTTCAAAGAACCTAAGAGAATTAGACACCAAAATTCCATTAAGAACTGAACACCTAACTCCTGTAGGTATCTGAAAATCCCAGCCTTAGACTGAAACCTAACTTTGATTAGTGGCACATTCTACACCCCACCCTATTAGCAGGTAAATCTGCTGCATCAGACCACTAGTATTACGCTTTATCATAAGAAGAAAATTCCCTTCTCAGCCCTAAGAAGCAACCAACTCATGCCTTAAAGCAAGAGGGTGGATTTCTGATCTAGCGCGCACATATGTAAACTTAAATTATGTACCCCACTGGTCTCACAAACACAATGGATTGCACAGGGTGACCAGTACTTTTAACTAATTGACTGGGGCTCACTCTTCCCCGTCTCTTCTCTCAGACAACTATCAGCCATGAAGCGCAGGCCATCCTCTCGGAGCCACCAGAAAACCGAACCTCAGAAGGCATCAAGCTGGTAAGGTTTGAGAAAGCTGAGTTGTTGATGCAAATAATGTGGGCCGCTGTGCTTTGAAGTATTGATATGGGTCCTAAATTTCCCAAAGTACCAGGGATGTTTGGATCCAGGTCAAAACATAAACAATCAGTTCCTCAGATGTTGTAAATTGGCATAACTCTGTTGACGTCTGTAGAATTACTTCAGTTTATACCACTTGGCTCAAGGCACTGACTCTGGCTTTGAATTTCTCCTCAGTTTTGGGGTGAATCAGCTCTGAACGGCTTTGATTTGGTGAGAACCCTGTGAATAAAAAGAGAGAGAGAGAGAAAGATTGAAAATATCGTTGGCAGAGAGCAGACTAGAAGCAGCTGTCTCAGGCAGACTTATTCCGTTCAGATCAAACACAGAGCTGGGGATGTTTGGAAATAACTCACTTTACTGTATATTTAACTTCAAGCTTTCCATTTGTTTGGAGGCAATCAGAGATTTGTGCTCAAACAAGGCTATTCTCACCCAGATTTTATTCATGAAACAGTATTCATGAGGCACCACTATTGAACTGTCAGGAGGGAAGACATGCCTGCATGTAAATGGCGTTTTCGGAATGCAGCTCCCTTCATGAACATAAATGTATTCACAGAGAAAAAAGTTGAAAACAAGCTGCGGTACTATATGTGGTAGCCTTTAAACTACGGGGTGTGATAACTATTACACTACAGGATACTTCTGAGTTGCACTTGTCATAAGATTTTCACTCCATGCATCTGAAGAAGTGGATTTTTACCCACAAAAGCTTATGCCCAAATAAATGTTAGTCTTTAAGGTGCCACCAGACTACTTGCCATAAAAGATACGTCTGCCATGTACAATCTCCAGGAGAGCAGTACTGTTCTGAAATTTGGAGTCTTCCCTTTCCTACATGGCAGAAGGGTTTTCATCCCTCTCATGGAAATGAAGCTTCCTAGAACCTCACTGGAGCTGTTCAACAACTTGTAGGAATTGGCTTTAAGGGTCATCATTGCCCTGTATTGCACTTGCTGACAATTAGGCTGAGGGAAGGGGACTGTCGGTCAGATAGAAGAGGGATAACGCTGGAGAATGCCAGGTTAGAGTTAGGGTGGCTAGTTCTGCACTGACTTTGAAGCAGCCTCAGCGCAAGAAGTGTCCATGGGCAGGGTGAAGGTGGGGGGAGGTAGAGCGTAAGTGGGAGAGTTTAGATCATAGGCAGGAGGAAGCAAGGCTGGAATGCTCCCATGCCCCACTGGTTATAGGCTTCCCTTGCCTCCACCAAGGCTGCACCAGCCCCCACAAACCCCAAATTGCTGTAACCCACCTGAACTAGCACTAGTGCTGGCCAGATTACTTTCTGTGTCTTAAAGCCTTGTCATTTCTCCTCCTTAAGGCCTGAACTTGTGAAGTGCTGAGCACCTCCCATGAGGTGCTGAATATTCTTAACTCCCTTGGAGTGCACCTTACAGGATCAAACCTTCATGAGATGTTGGTTCAGATGGCAAATCTGCATCTGTTGGCACATATCCGTTCCCTGTTGACTCCCAGGAGAACAATCACACTCACCATTGCTCTTCACCTTCTCCCACAACCTCAGGGCTGGTTTATCTGAACGGTGCAATTCATTGAACCCCCACTCCCTCTCTTTCTTTTCCCAATTGTAGGCCATGTTGTCTTTGCAGGCAACAGTCAGCACTTTCTCTGAATACCCAGTCCACATCCAGGAAAAACTGTCTCAGATGGGTTGGTATGAATGGTAAGTTTGCTGTGATGCCACTGGAGATGAAGGTAAATGTATGGCAATTCCCACTGACTTCAGTAGGTGCCGAGGAAACATAGTTGATGGCAGAATTTCATTTCAAATAGGCAAAAGATTAAGGGAAAGGTTAAGCAGAAAACAGCAATCAAGGAGAGGTATATAAAGGAATAGGCAGTCATTGACAATTGATGGAGATTAAAACAAAGGAGGCAAGTGCTGTGAAATTAACTAAGTAGGCATGAGTTAAAATAATTAATTGAATGACTGAACCCTCAAGATCTGCACATGAGCTAGTTCTCACTATGTAGCAATGTGGTCTCATTGCTGTTACTTTTGTGCTTTCCTTCCTGTTACGTGATATGTCTCATCACATCTCCTTGTAGATTAGGGCCCAATTCTGCAACTGGATCTGTGCAGGTGGACGTTTTTTGACCCAGTCAGTCGGTTTCCGAATGGGTGCTTTGGGTTGGCCATGCAGACCTGATTGCAGGATTTGGGCCTAAGATTATAACCTCTTCAGGTCCCAGGTCTTCCTATGTGTTCACAGAGAGCCAAAATAACTGGGTCCTGATTCTGACCTGGGTATTTGGGCACTACCTTGACACAAATAACATCATCAGCAATAATTTGGCAATAATGTCTCTACCAAACCTTAGAACAGACTGATTGAAAATGGTTGTAAACCATAACATTTAGCTCAAACTTAAACCCTTCACCCTAGCCTTCAGTGTATTCTGTTTCAGTGTTGCCAGCTCTCATTTGGTATTTGCTTAAAGCTCAGGCCCCAGATTTCACTGTAAAGAACCCAAAGTTTCTAGCTCTCATGGTTGTGGAGTTAAACTTACAAATATGACCCACATGTACTCTACAGACTCAAAGGAAGGAAGGCTGGATGAGAGGCAGGATGGTCTAGTGGTTAAAGCACTTACCTGGGACTTGAGACCCAGGTTTAATTTCCTGCTCCATCATAGGCTGGCTATATATGTGACTTTGGGCAAGTCAGTGAGTCTCTGTGCCCTAGTTTCCCATCTGTAATGAGGATATAATGTTAGCATGGCCCCTGGTGTTGTGAGGACAAAACATTTTAGCTTGTGAGGTGCTCACATACTATGATGATGGGGGGCCATCTATGTCCCTTGGATAGAAATAGCAATTAAGTCCCTAATTATTATTTTTTAAAGTCTCACCATTTTCAAGCCAATCTCATGTTTTTTTCTGGGGCCTGGCTCATGATTTTTAAATACTCAGGATTAATAATACTGCAGTTAGGAACCCACTTCCAGTCAGTAACTATCTTTCTAAAAGACCCACAGCACAAACCGCCTCCCATGGAGAATGGCCTCTTTTTAAATTTCATTATACAATTATTTCATTATATTTATTTCATTATAAACTTTGTCAGCCCTTCGTCATTTGCTCATTTATGGGCCTAAACATGACTACTTAATATTTTTTCATTACACGTTGTGCCGTCTTTCCTCTATGGATATCATTTCTTTCATTCTTATTTGTCACTCCAGTGAAGCAGAGTGGAATGAGCTATTTAGCCATATACTAAAGTAACAATGAATGAGGCAAGAGGAGTGCTGAACTAGTGCTATTATTTCAACAAAATCCATTCTGTGATTGCTTTCTCTTCATGGAGAGCTTTGCGCTATTATTTCACAAAATGACACTGAATATAATTGCTTTGATTCAGAGTACTGGAATCTTACAGGTAACAAATCACTCTGCCCCCCCAATGAATAATAATTCAATTATTCAGTGGGCTTATAACAGTTCGAAATAGCCTATTCTCATTTCACAAACATCATATTTACTACTGGAAATAAACCAGTTCTGCAAAGTGAAATATTGGATCTATATATCTTAGCTCCTGTAAGCTAACAAATGGATGAACACATAACTACACGCCTTGGTATTTTTAATAATAGAGGGACTGCACAGATGCTTAGATGTTTGGTAGTCCATTTCCTTGATTCATATGTAGGTTGCCTATTTACTACCTGGTGCTGTTGTTTAGATCGAGATTTTAAAATTAAACTCAAGCAGTGATTTTTCATCTAGCAAACCAGATCCTAATCTCAACTTCACCACCATCCAGGCAGATCCACTGAGGACACTGGAATTACACCTAACTCAGGGTGATGAATTATACCAGTGAAACTGGATTCAGAATCTTGCCAAGTATCCAAGGAAACATCAACTGGGCATGACCCTCCTCTCACTTACACTGGTATAAATCAGGGGTTAACACCATTTAACTCCACATAGCACAACACTGGTGTAAATGAGGGGAGAATTCAGTCCAGTGTGATGAAAGGTCAGCTCAAAATTGGGCAGTCAGGGTAACATTTTCAAAGATATTTTAGGTGCCTAAACATGCAGAGGGGGATTTAGGGCTAGAACCACAAAAGAATTTAGGTGCCCAGCTACCACTTCAAGAACTGGAGTCTAAAATTTAGATCCTCAAAACGCATGTTCAGGTACCACCTAACTCTGTAGGTGTCTAAAGTTCCTCAGTTTCCATTGGTAAATACACCATGACACCTAAATTTATGCCAGTGGGCCAGAGGTGCTGTTTTTCTAAGTTGCAGGGTGGATGCTTGGCCCCTGCTCTTCCCCTCGTCCCACCCCCACTCCACCCCTTCCCCCAAATCCCCCACCCATGTCCTGCCTCTTCTCACCCCACCCCTCCCCCAAGCACATTCTGCCCTCAATCCTCCCCCTCCCACCCAGCACATCCTGCACAACGCTGAACAGCTGATCCGTGCGGATCAGAAGTCTGGGATGGAGCTGATCGGCAGGACTGCTGTTAGGCAGGAGGCACCAATGGGAGAGGGAGGAGCTGATCGGGGGGGAGGAGGGCTGCTGGTGGGTGCTGAGCACCCACTATTTTTTTTCAGCATGGTGGTGTAACAACTTGAACAGGAGAGGCTGAGACTCACCCCAAGATAGCCAGTGGGAGGTGGGAGACCTTGGTTCAAATCCCTGCTGCAAATCAGGGAGAGTGGGGTTTTGAGCCTGTCTCTCTGACTTCCTAGGTGAGTGCTCTGACTACGGGGCTATAAAGTATAAGGCAGAACATATCCACCTCCACGTGTTTTGTGAGAAAGGATTGGCCTGGCGTAGGTGTCTAACTCCATGACAAGGTTGACAGCTGGGAATCCCGAGTGGAGTTAGGTGCCTAACTTCCTCCGAGGAAGAGGAATGGAGCTTAGGCCCCAGCCCTCTTCTCAGCATTTCCTACTGGCCAGTTTAGGCAGCTCCCTGCTCAACTTACTGGCTCTTGTGAATCTTGTTCTTAGCTGCTGGATCTCCCCATGTATTGTATAGGGAGCCTGGGCACCGAACTCGGGGTGAGGAATTCCACGAGGAAGCAGGGTGCCTAAAAGTTAGGTTCAGCATCACAGCACATAACAGAGGCACCGACTTTACAATGTACCGGGGGTGTGCTCGACCCCTGCATTGCCTTAGGCCCCATCCCCACTCTACCTCTTTCTGCCCCGTTCCACCCCATCCCCTAAGCATGCCCCTTCCCCTTTGCAGATCTAGCATCTAGTGGGATTTTCAAAAGCGCCTAACTCCCATAGGAGTTAAGGCACCTAAATTCCTTAAAAAAAATCTCGCCTGAAGTATTAAAACACTTTTGAAAATGCTCCTAAATTACATAGATGCTTGCTTTTGAAAACATTAGTCTTGTGTTGCTGACACAAGTACAGTATATAACTTTATAACTTGCAGTAACAGAATCCCACACTAGGAAAGTTTACTTTCATTGGTACCAAAGACTTACACTAACTGCCCATAAGAGATAACTACAATAAGGCTAGGGATGAATGCCTTTAAGGGAAGGTGAGAAAAAAATGAAAAAAAGGAGGAAATTAAGCTCTATATCTACAAGTTTGATATCAAAAGACTCTATTTTGCTCTCCAATATTCAGAGACACATCTCCATAAGTCTCAGAAAATCCACTCAAGCATGTGCATGCACAAGCATAATAGATTTTTCTAGGTATGTGGAAATACAAACCCACATGCTATTGAGTAGAATCAAGCCCCAAAAGTTTTTGACCTGAGTTTCAGAGGCAATGAGCTCCCACTGACATCAGCAGCAGTCATTGTGTTCATCAGCTCTGAAAATCAGGCCATTTAATACTCCCATCATGATACTAATACCTTGTTATATACTAATTTTCAGTTTGCATTCTACAAACCTTAATGAAATCCCACATCTGAAGTATAAAGTAGGTAATTTTATCCCCATTTTACAAAGGGGCAAACTGAGGTCCAGAAAAGTCACTTGACTTTCTTATTGCCATGTGGCTAGTTGGCTGCAGAGGAGAAACGGGAGAACCCAGAAGTTCTAATCCTTGTCCCCTTTGCTTGGGCCTGTTTTAAATCAATGGGACTATTCACATGCTTAAAGTTAAGCCCGAGGGTAATTCTTTTCCGAACTGGTGTCTATACTTGTACTAAGAGCTATGATATTGTCCTGTTGCAATTATCTGCTTATTGTAGATACATTTAACCAGTTTATTCACTGCTGAATCAAGTGCTGGTTCCATTAAAGTTTATGGCAAAACTCCCATTTTAATTCAGTCTATGTATAGACACTTGCAGATGTTAGTATACACACACACACACACACACACACACACACACACACACTCACACAGTTTTATGGACTTATCCTCAGCCAGCATAAAACAAGGCATTTAACTGTGACAATACATGTTACAGAGCCTGCAAGGTTTGCCAGGATGATAAAGCAGTATGTGACAGTCATTCTTATCAGCTTTTCTTCATGATCAAAGAAAATAACCCTCTGACTGGTGTGATGGAGACGACCTAAATTCCACTTCTAGTGAGAACTGTCAGGTCTCAGGCAAATGGATCTAGAATTTAGACTTAAGTATTTACAAAGACACCTCATCTGACAGCATATTGCACATTTAACTGCATTCAAAATATTTCCTTTCACAGCGAAGACTGGGCTTTTGATCCCTTGTAACTGAGAAGATGATTTTAGAGCAGAACACCCGTACTCCAAATGAAAATTCATAAATGAGTATATTATAACCAAATACAAATAAATTCTGCTGGAGGCTTTAACATCACAACTCTCTGCCTCTTCCGAGCCATTATGGGGGCTAAAGGTGTATTGCAGATCAATACTGTAATAGCTCCATTTGTATTTCAAACCAGTCTGTTTTTTAAAAAGTCTGTCATTTAAACCATATTGATTTTATAACTGCCAAACTTGGAGAAAAATGGAATGTGATGAGGGACTAAAGTTGTATTTTGCACTGCATGTTTCATATACAACAAATCAGGAGGCATATCAGGGAGTAAAGGAAGATTTGAAAGAAACATATTAATACAGAAAATGGCGGCCTTTATCCTGAGCTGCTTTTTCAGACAAAACTCCTGTTGGTGTCACACAATGGTCTGCCTGTCTTTCTTCTATCTAGTTGTTTATCCCACGCTCTAGGCTTTTAATAAGCACAGGTTAGAATTTTCAGAGGAATCTAAAGGAGTTATTTGGGGTAAGATTTTCAAAGGTCTTAGCAGTCTGAATAGACTTAGCAGTCTAATTCTGCTTGACTTTTAATGATACTTAGGATCCTAAATCCAGATTCGCAAAGATCTTGCAGTGTCTAACTCCAATGGAATTAGGTGCCTAAACCCCATGAGGATCTGGGCCCGAGGTGCCTCAATTACTTAGTAAATTGGACTTAGGGGCCTAAGTCACTTAGAAGATTTTGAAAATTTTATCCTAGGATTCTCGAATCTCACTGAATTTCAATGGGATTTGGGTATCTAACTCCCTTAGTCTCCTTTGAAAAGCCCATACTAAATGTATAAACAATAGAATTTCTATTGTCAGAATAATAATGTAATGGTATGATAGGGATCCCAAGGTGCCCTATAAATGCCACCATAACAGTAATAACCACAATCACTCTTTGTCCCTCAACCCAAGTGTTTAACAAAAAAAAAAGAGAGAGACATTTGCTTGGATACAGATATATTGTTTGTTTGTTTGTTTTTGTTTTTTCAATTGCTCAGTTTCGGGCCTGGAAGAGTGGTCATCAGGCAAGGCCATATCCCTCAGAATTTCTATTTGATTCTCTCAGGCACAGCTGTGGTCACCAAAGTAGCTGTCAACAAACAGACAGGAGAGCTTTATGCCAAGACGGTTGCCTTTCTGAAGAAAGGGAAATACTTTGGGGTACATCCGTTCATGCTTGTTTGTTTTTACCCAAAATTGCATACATATACAGAAGAACACTTCACATGAACAGAGTCTGATATAAAACTCATTGAAACCAGTGGGAAGAATATCACTGACTCCAAATGGCTTTGGATGAGACTGAAAAGGAAGTTATTTTTTCACAGAATAACTTCACTATGGTACGATGACCTCAGATCTTACTGGAAGCTCCAGATCTGGGGCTGGTGCATAGAACAGATGAAAGAGGAGTGTTTTATTTGCGTTGGCCAAGATCTAATAGCTAGCAGTTTGAAATTAGACAAATTCAGGCTGGAATGCATAAATATTTGAATAGTAAGGGGAATTAGGCATTAGAACAATTTACCAAGGGTTGTGATGGAGTCTCCATCACTGGTAACTTTCAAATTGAGCTTAGACATTTTTCTAAAAGGAGTTCTTGAGTTCAAACAGGAATTAATTCAGGCAAGTCCTAGTCCGTGTGTTGTACATGAACTCAGACTTGATGATCACAATGGACCCTTCTGGCCTTAGAATCTATGAATCTCTCACATTGCTCCAGACATCTCCTACCTACATTTACTTTATTATAGCACGCCCAAGCCTGTTGAAGGCAATGCCCACAATGAGAAAACAGGGAAATCTCCAGATTTTTTTAGGGGTACATTCACTCTGCTGAACCCAGAGATCTATTCAATGTATTGAGTCGAGCTGGTTGAAAATTTTCCGCCAAAACAAAAGGAAATGTTTTTGAGGAAAATGTCTACTTTCCTTGCCAATGTCTCACATTTTGGTCAGAATGTGAAAACCCAATTTCTTTTTGTTTTTGAACAAAAATGTTCAGTGATAGTTGGTTTTCACATTTTTTGGCAACAAATTCTTGTTTGTTTTCATCAAAATTTTCTGCAGGGAAAAAGAACCCATTTTCTGACTGTCTGTAGTATTGAAATCTGAATATTTTGATTTCCTTTTGCCAGCTGTAACTCTGTTGGATACACACAATATAGCAAATTATTATTGATAGTTCTGCTGTCATTTATACCCCTGTTAAGCTATTGATTGATTGATTGTTGATTGTCATCCAGAAAAAACTTCTAAAAACTTTTCCATTAGTATGCAAAAGAAATATAAAATTAACATTCCACTTGGATCCTCAGTGGCTCTGAGTTTCATCTAGAGACTGTAAACTTTCAAAAAATAAATAAATTCTGTACTTATTTTCTGTTCTTTTGGCAGTTTTTAAGGAAGTGTATAGATTTTTGAAATTAAGGAGAATTTGGATGTGGGATCTGTTCCAATCAGAGGAATTCAATAGTAGGGTGATTTTTTCCCTTCTCTCCAGTGTTTGGAGGACCAGAATGTCATCATTTCTGTGCCTCATTCCTAGTTTTATTGTGGAGGGCTTCGCACTGTGTGCAACGCTATAATCTTCCACTATTTGGTGCTATGTAAATAATTAACAAGAAAATTATTTTGTCTCCCTTTTCTCCTGTCTCCCTTGTTTTCAAGGGGAAAGGAAAAAAGGTCCGGAGGCACAAAGCTACCGAACTTTCTAGATGCATAGATTTTAAGATCAGAAGGGATCATTATAAAAGTGTGTGAGTTCTAAGAACAGGAGTCTCAGAAGTCACCTTCATTACTTATGACTACTCAGAAACTATAGGACTGGAAGTCTGAGAGCCCCTCTAGCTCTTTTGAACGGCATTCCAGAGGACTCTGGCATGAACTAAACCCTGTATCAAGATTTTCTTGTCTGACCTTCTGGGTAACACAGACTATAGCATTTCATCGTCTGATTCCTATAGCTAGCCTAACAATGTGTGGTTGAGCTGAAACATACCCTTTAGAAAGGTTTAAGATTAGCAGCCATGTTAGTCTGTATCCATAAATAAGATGAGGAAGACTTTGTAGAACCTTAGAAACTAACCAGTTTATTTCAGCATAAGCTTTCATGGGCTATAGCCCACTTCATCGGATGCATAGAATAGAACAGAAGTAAGATGCATTTATTCACACAAAAAGCAAAAAAAATAGCATACCAATTTTAAGAGGCTGTTTAATTTGGATGGGCCATTATCAGCAGGAGAAAAAAAAACCTTTTGAAATGGATCACTGTGTCTGGCAGGAGATAACAACTATTGAAGGTAAATTAACTAGGGATATGCAATCAGTTAGTATAATGAGAGAACCATTTGCAAGTTTTATTTAGCCCTTGGGTTATTGTGCAGGGAAATAACTTTGAACCCCGAGTATCACGGATAATAGCTGAGGGTTCAGCTTTGATCCTGAATTCCACAAAATTCACCCTTCATGGGCTGCAGGTCAGGAAACTTTTCTTTTTGAATTGTTCCCTTCAAAATGAGAAGTCTGATGTGACATTTCATAGACATAAAGCATTTAAACTCAAGTAGTCCTACTAGAGACCTGAAGAAAATTTGATTTGACTTCAGAAGAGCAATCTTCACTGTTGAAGAAAACCCCTCTGGGTTTAGAACATGTAATACAGGATGATTTCTCACAGAGTTCCAGGCTGTTTGCTTCTGATATTCTATAGATTTCAGGTTGCTAGCACCCTGCAGCTCTGACTGGCTTGTTACCCATGATTTATCCCACTAATATATGCATAGAAATATTCTTTTATTTTATCTTATATTTTCAAAAGGCGTTTTTATAGGCACTCTTTAATAATTCAGATCTATTGCTTCTCCTCTTTTTAGGATGTTGCCATCTTGACAGGTGCTAGGAGAAACGCCACTGTTGTCTGTCATGATACGGTTTCCCTGCTGGCAGTTTCTAGACAGGTGAGTTTCTCCTCAGGTGAAAGACCACATTTAATTGTGATAATTTTATTTTATGTTGCCAGGGGCCCGATTCTGCAGGGTACTGAGCTCCCACAACTGCCGCTGGCTTCATCTGGAGTTGAGGGTGGTACCTTGCAAGTTCGGTTAGCAGATAATTGTTCTCTCACTCACAGTGCAATTAGGGCTGATGACTCCAGGCCCTTACCTGCTCATATGAGTAGGCTTTACTCCTATGAATAGACCCACTGCCAGCAGTGGCACTAGCTCCAAAGTAATTTTAATCACAGCAGGTGCTCAGTAAAATTGTGAAAAATCACTTGCCACTTTTATTCATGTGGAATTTTACCTATCTCCACAAATAGCCCCACTGAAATCAGTAGAGTACAGCACTTCATCATGGTAGTAAAAGAGAAGAACCTAGCTCTTAATTTTTTTGTTTGATGAGCCATGGCATCAAGGCATTCAGGACCCGATTCTGATCTCACCAGAGTTGGTCTAAATCAGGAGTGACTATCCTCAAGTCAACAGAGTTAAACTGATGTAAATGAGAGGGGAGTCAGACTCTCGATCCCCAGCTGTGCCTGTCATTAGCAGTGGACGTTGAATAATATTTTCCATTAAACTCCAGGATCTTGCGAAACATTTTCAGGAATGTTGTTGCCACTCAAACATTTTGGGTCAAGTCTCTGTCTGTGCGCAGCTTCTATTGACATAAGTGGGAGTTGACCATAACTCTCTTATGGCAGAATTTCTTCTTATCTACTGACAAAAAATAGGTCCAGAGAAAGGTGAAGTAGGAAGGCAAGTCTAGGCTTGCAGAGGATGAAAGATTATGAGCACATCTACAATGCAAAAACAACAACACTGCAGTAGTGAACCTCAGCCTGGGTTTCCAGATTTGGGGCTCACCAGGCTTGTTCTATAGCACTAAAAATAGCATTGGAAACATTCCCACAAAGGCTGGAGCTTGAGCTCTGAGATCCAGCCCTCTTGGTAATGCCTATGCTGTTATTTTTAGTGAAATAGCACAAGCTTGAGGGTAACTGGGTATGGAGCTGCCTCAGCACCCTTCACTCAAATCACCACCAATATAGGTCAATTGGAATCTAACTGGAAGACCAATTAACAGAGTGCAGCTACAGCTGAGAGGCTGATCTGAGGGGAGAAGCAACCCCAGCTGTTGGGAACATATCAATTGAACGGAAGGAAGCTTTGGGCTTTGAATGGAAAGCCTGACGGAAGGTAGAGGTAGGCAACACTGGTGGCTGTGAGTACTGCTCTCTTCCCTAGAAGCAGAAAGGGAAGCAAGCTACAAAATGTAAAGATATGTCCATAACATTACAGCCGTCGGCCTGCTGAAAGAACATCATAAAGCAGGGTGGTGGTGGCGAAGGACACCTACGATTAAAGCCTGCAAGGACTCTCTGGGGGCCACCAATTCTGTGGACCCAGTTCTAAGACTCACTTCTGCAGTTGTTGGTTTTCTCGCGCCACAGTATAGACATACCCTGTAAATAAATATCATGTTGGGAAAATTGGCCTACTGAGGTTAAAAATGCTTTGTTTGATCCAAACACCATGCATTATTTTTCCTTGAGTTCTCACATCTTTAGAAAGGCATATGCTAATTTTCATAGAATGCTCACAACTCCAGCACTCACCCGGCCCATTCTGCAATGCCATACATGGGGTGAGGGGAGAGGGAAAATCATTTTTCCTGACCCCCGGAGGTGATTATTATTGTTATATTTGTACAGATTACTCATAGGGGTAGCAGTTTGCAGGACTCATCCAAAGCCTTCTGAAGTCAATGTGAGTGCAGGGTCTGGGGCAGATCTGTAACTTCCCTTGTGATCCCATCACTTTCGCTAGCCCCTGTCCTCATTACCCCTCCCCCATTCACTCCACATTTCCTCCCCCTTTCCCATTGCTACAGGGAGAGGAAACAGTCTGGCATCCCCTGCTGCTGCCTACACATATCACAGGCAGCAGCCTCACATGCTGTTCGCTCATCAGGCATACAGTGCAGCCACGCGAAGTCACAATATGTGTTCCTCTAGTCTTCATACATTAGCACGGCTGTGCAATAGTATTTGATCAGCTAAATTACAGGTGATTAATCATATGTAACTATATGAGAGAAAAATAATGTGTCATTATTCTCCTTCAGTAAACAAAGTTACCTGTCCTCAAATTCAAAGGGACCCTGGTATTGTATTTTCAGACTCACTAGTCTCAGAAGGTGGCCAGGCAGAGCCGTAACTCATATTAGCCAGTAATGAGGATAACCCTAAGGTTTCCACTGAAAATTTCAGAGGCAGCAAGTTTACATGATGATTAAAACAGACGGTTGGGCTAAAACATCCATTTCAGCAGGTTAATATCCCTTTCTGTCTCTGGAAGTGATTTCTAGTGCGAGTTCTTTGTCATTTCCAGTAATGCTGCAGGAGTGGGGAAGATTGATATTGCCTTAGCCTCTAGCTCAGTTCATTTTTCTTTCTGTTAGGAATGTTCATGTGTAATATAATAAACCTTGCCTGCACCGCTACCAGTTGGGTCTCTGTGCATATATTTTCCCCAACAGCTTCCCTACATTAATAGACTCATGGGCCTCATGACAGCGCTGCCCACTAATGCAAGCGATCGCTCAGTTAAATGCTCCAGTCCCAAGTTTTGCTCCAACATGATTGAGAATTGCTGAGGAGGCAGCACCAAATCCTTGGGCTTTCCAGTGGCTAGGAGACTTATTAACATAGGAAGATACAGGAGATCTCTGTTACCTCTCTCTCTCTCTGTAGAATTGCTACTATTAACTGTAACTGTCTGCATTTACATAGGCAAGCCTCCATCTGGGTCCTCACATTGTTATGGATATTTTAATTTTAGACCATTTCTGCAATTCTTTCTGCAATATTTATAAACAAAGCTCCACTAAACTATAGAGAAATTACAACCTTTTCCCCTGTATTATTTTTAATGACCTTTTGGAAAGGTCATTTTTTCTCCATGCTCCCTATTGGCATTTATAGTAGTGTCCATTTACCAACCATTATCACACGGTCATCACAGATATCTCCTTTAAAGTAAAGCGGAAAACCAAGGGACTTGGGTACCTCTGTGTGATCAACATTGGTAAACACTGATTTCTTTTGAACAGCAGCCAATATACCTATTTTCCCCATTAGATTATTTTAATAAACATCTTATTTCTAATGAAGGATTAATTCCAGCATATTTACAGCTACAGAAGCCAATTTTTCTGGTCTATTACCTTTATCCCTCCACTCTTTACTATTGGCACTACTTCCAGATTTCCTCTAGTCTTCTGGTAGCATCTCTAATTTTAATGACTTGTGGCTCTATGCCAGAGAATATGCTGACTCCTAGTTTAGCATCCCTTAGCAAATCCCATCAGGTCCTGGAGGTGCTGATTTGTTGTTTGTTCCCCTAATAAGCTTTGTACCTTGGAGGGGATCCTGCCCTTCTATTCCCTGAGCAATAATTGTTGCCTTCTGCTCTGCTTGATGGGTTATGCTAATGCCACTTGTGACTAGAACACACCAGAAGAGTGGTGATTTTCCTTTTAGGTTCATAGGAATTAACATAACAGATCAGGCCCTTGATCCAGCCAGGCCATTGCCCTGTTCCCCAGCTGTGATCAGTTCAAAAACACCTATCCAGGTAATCACCCGTGCAATATGATGTGACTGGAGAAGGTAAATTCCTTCTTGAAGGAGATTTAATTACACCTGTTTTAGCACATGTAACTGCAACTCTTCTTATCTGTCATAAAAATTATACACTCAGAAAACTCAGCTACAGTAGTTGACTCTGTGGCCTCCTGCTACAAGAGATTATTTACTTTTCAGATACTCTAGTTTTACCAGACATTGATTTCATGGTTTGGCCCCCTGTCCTCATTTTATGGGACAGGGTGAAGGGAGGAGCAGCTTAATTGGTTTCCTTTGGCTTCAGGGCTCAGCATGTCAAACTCTTTTCAGATCAAAGTGAAGCCAACCCTTGTGTCCCTACCAAATGTGACCCAATTTGAACCCACCCCAGTTCATTTCTGCTGCCTTTGAAGGGCCTTATTTCCATGATTGACAGTTTTGTTCCTAGATGAGCAGTTCTTTTACTAGCATCTAGTGAGGAATTCTTATCCTGTCTTTGCCAATCCTTACCTCCCACGCTCAGTACGGTAAGGAAGGGATGAGAGACAGTAAAAGAACCTGTTCTATGCAGGAAAGCTGCTGAATAGTCATTGGTGTACTATTGCGCCTGGGGATATAGAACGAGTAGATTCTGATGGTATATAGATATATATATACACACATACACACAGGCATCGTTCTTATCAATACACTTTTTTTTGTAACATTTGACTGCTCTTTAACATATTTTCTCTCTAAGACAAATACTTGCAACCTATAGTATTTCAAAAGACATATTTATTTTCTCTCCCCATCCTATATTATCATTCATCTTAAATATATAAAATACATCTTGAAGTAAGAGTTTTACAGACCCACAATATTTTCTTTACCATATTCCTCACTGTGGGCTAGTGTGTGACTTGAATTACATGCCAAGCAAAAAAGGAAAGAAAACTCACCTTTGTACTCCTACATCGTCTACCTGGGTCTTCGGTCAAACCACACAGAAGTAAACTGGGCACATTTTCTGCTTACTCCCTCTGTGGAGCAGAGAGAGGTAGAGACTGAATGGGGAATGAGCAGACCCTTGTGGCCAGTTTTCCTTGCTCACTAGTCAGAATGGCTGAGCTAGTGCAGGGATGCAGTAATTTGCACCTGGTATAGGCCAGCAGTAAACTGCTACCTGCAGTAGTAAGCTACTACCTGCGAGGAGCAAGGAGGAGTGGTGCTGTGTGTCCAAGTCATAACACCTCCTAGGGAGTTGCTTAGAGTCGTGGCTAATCTAGCCATGACATGTCAGAGGATATATCTGAGTAGTCAGTGCCCAAGATCTCTTATGTGATCATTGTTTTTAACATTTCACAAACTTTCCTTTTTCTTCATAGGAGTTTTTAAACATATTTCTGAACAGGGAATCTGGCGAGGGACCAGATTTCATGAATTTCCTGTTCAAAATTGAACTGCTTTCAGGATGGCCTGTTGAAAAGCTGCCTTACAATAACCCCAGAATTTGTGCTTTCACCTTCTTCAGGTAAGTTGCTGCTGGAACCATAACAAATAGACTAATGCCAAGAAGCTCCCAAACTGGGATTTTGAGGCTGTCATCATTGTCTTTTGGGGATCTTACATGCACCGGTGAAACCTTTATTCATTAAGGGCCCAATCCAAAATCTATTGGAGTCAATGGAAGGACTCCCATTGGATTTAGTACAGGTGTAGGTAATCTATGGCACACATGCCAAAGGCAGCACAGAGCTGATTTTCAGTGGCGCTCACACTGTCTGGGTCTTGGCCACCAATCAGGGGGGCTCTGCATTTTAATTTAATTTTAAATGAAGCTTCTTAAACTTTTTAAAAACTTTATTTACTTTACATACAACAATAGTTTAGTTCTATATTCTAGACTCATAGAAAGAGACCTTCTAAAAACATTAAAATGTATGACTGGCACGCAAAACCTTAAATGAGAGGGAATACATGAAGACTCAGCACAGCACTTCCGAAAGGTTGCTGACCCCTTATTTAGTAGATATTTATTAATGTTGAGTAATGTAATAAGAAAACAAATACAAAGAAAAAGCTAAATTGGCAATGATCAGCCCAGCTAGTCACTAAATAGATTTTCCCCATCCCCCCATGGGAAACTGATGAACTAATTGTTTTCATCTAAATTCTTCACTGAAAATTTTGACATTTCATGTGAAACAAAATTGATTCAGAAATGCTACCATGTGATGTCCTATAGGAGTTGTAGTATAGACACCTCATGCTCCCATTCTTCTTTATGGGCTGGTGTCCCTGCCTGGACTACAGCTCCCATGATGCACCATATCTCCCATCTTGCTGAACTGTTGGCAGGAAGTAACCAAACTACAATTCCCATGAGGCACCATGGCTCTGAATCAACAGTTTCACCTGTTCAGTTTTTCAATCAAAACTCAAAAAGGGAAACAGACATGAAAAAAATTGTTTTGTTGAAAAATATTTCAATGGACAATTTTGAACAGATGCATCGTTGAGGCATATAACATTTTAAGGAGAAGAGGTGGAAGGTTTCCCCCCATATTATTTGGTGAGAGGAATTTGTTTTGGTAGTCCTAGCATATGGAAACCACAAGAAAAAGATCCAGTTCTAAATTTCCCCAAAGTTTGATGGGGATTGTCTGAACAGTGTCTAATTTTATTCAATAACTTCTCATGTTTTATCTACTATATTGTGTAGAATGGAAGAATATGGGGAAATATATAAAATGAATGATCTGTAACAGATCAAGAGCTCTTACAATATTAGAATGAGAGCACATTCAATTAAATTAAAAGAGGCAAATTCAAAACTGAGCAGAGGAATTATTTTTTCCACACAATGCACAATTAGCCTGTGGAATTCATTACCACCAGACGTAATTGAGGATAAGAATTTACCAAGATTCATAAAGTGATTGAGCATTTATATGGATAACAAGAATATCCAGAGTTATCATAACTAATGCTAACAAAAATGCTGGAAGGGATATTAAACCTCACGCCTAAGGGCTTAAGTCAATCTCTAATTGTTAGAAACCAGGTTGAGACCTAATATGGGGGACAGATTATCCCACATCTGCCCACTGTGGGGTTCTTACTTCCTCATAAGTACATGGTGCTGGCCACTGTCAGAAAGAACATACTGGACCAGACGGACCATGGCTCTGATCCAGGATGGCAATTCTTATGTTCCTGTGAGAAGGTTCTGACAGTGAAGAATAAACTCTTTGACATTGTGTGCCTTCCTTCCTGCTTTCAGTTAAACACCAAGAATAAAAAGACTTATTTCAGAATAAGATCAGTAGACACAGTACCAGAATCTTACTTTTGGTCTTTTTCTCTTATTTTATATATATTTCTGAAGCCCATAAATGCAGCTTTTAAAAACCAACTTTAGCTGATCTTGCTATTGGCAAAGGGATAACTGAGAGGCAGATTTTTTATTAGTATTTGTAGGACGTTTTATGGATAAATGTCAGACCTATTTATTTTTCTGCTTTTAAAATGTTATTGAAATATAGTTTGAACATACAGCCCTAGTAATATTTTTTCCATTTCTGTCAGTTTCAGTACTTTGTATAAATTTCCCCAAATGTTCTAGTTAGCACATCTGTCCCCCACTAGGTTCTCTTCTAAAGCAGCTCTGAGACATACCTCTTTGCCCCACTGACTGATTCTTAGATTCCTAGCCAATTAGTGGACATCAGAGGAACAAGATATATATATAACCCCTCATTTTACCTTACTGGCATTT
The DNA here is from genome assembly GCA_032164245.1 of Sternotherus odoratus. Taxonomy (NCBI): domain Eukaryota; kingdom Metazoa; phylum Chordata; order Testudines; family Kinosternidae; genus Sternotherus; species Sternotherus odoratus. The sequence goes on along the minus strand of JAVMKO010000001.1, from coordinate 281,457,584 downwards.
ATTTTCTTGAGAACAAAAACTCATCACTAGCGCCATGAAGTTAATTTGTGTTCCATCACTTTTTAGGCCAGGAACAGTCATTACAAAGGATTCAAAGGCATCATCCAAGATTTATGTGATCAAAACAGTAAGTAAATCCATAATATTTACCACTAGGGAGGTATCTTCTATTCTTCCACTGGTCATCAGAATTTGTGTTTGATTTACTGTTTGGTATATAATTTTACTACCACTTCTGCTGAAAGCAGGAAAGGCCACAGAGACAGGGAGAAAATGCTGAGACTCTAACAATAAGTTATATATTATACTACTTTGTAAAGTACCAGCCTTAATCAACTTTATCATTGGTGGCAGTGAGCCAACAGAGTGGATATTCTAGTTTTAAAATCCTGGTGTCCTTGTGGGATTATTATTCCATGTCCAGTCTTGCCATCTCATTTGGGAACCACAACTGCGATACTTAGCAGCAAGTTTGCATCCTGATGGAATAGATCCATAGACTTTGAGGCCAGAAGAGACCATCATGATCATCTCATCTGATCTCCTAAACATTGCAGGCCCCAGAACCTCATCGATCCACTTCGTCAATGAGGTCCATAACCTCTGAAGTCCTCAAATCTTGATTTACAGACTTCAAGTTAGAGACTCCATCATTTACTCTGGTTCAAACCAGCAAGTGACCCATGCCCAGGTCTCTGCCAGTCTGACCTAGGGGAAAATTCCTCCCTGACCCCAAATATGGTGATCAGTTAAATCCTGAACATGGGAGCAAGACCCACCAGCTAGACACCTGGGAAAGAATTCTCTGTAGTAACTTAGAGCCCTCTCCATAAAGTGTTCTGTCTATAGCCATTGGAGATATTTGTTAATAGCAGCTGTGGATGGGCCATATGCTGTTGTAGGCACCTTCATAATACCATCCCCTCCACAAATGTATTAAATTCAGCCTTGAAACAAGTTAGATTTTTTGTCCCCATTGCTTCCCTTGGAAGGCTATTCCAGACTTTACTCCTCTGATGGTTAGAAACTGTCAGCCAATTTCAAGCCTAAGTTGTTGATGATGTTTATATCCATTTGTTCCGGAGCCAATTTTGGCCCTTAACTTAAATATCTTCTCTCCCTCCCTGGTGTTTATCCCTCTGATGTATTTATAGAGAGCAATCATATCTCCCCTCAGCCTTCATTTTGTTAGGCTAAACAAGTCAAGCTCTTTGGCAACAAAGGATCCAGTGGAGGCTGGAGACATTCAGAAGTGGTTAGCAAACCATAATATTGTGAACAAGTATTCATAAATCTATAGTAATCTGTCCATCTACACAAAACCAATGACAGTAATAAATGGAACCAGCATTAATCAGTTGGTAACTAAGAAATGAGACAGAGAGATAGATAGAGATTAGATTGCTTAGATTGTAAATGAAACTTGCTTTATATACACTAGTCCAGGAACAGAGGTGGTAACCAAGAGCATGTGGAGCGCTTTTCACAGCTCTCAATCCAACACTGATGCTTGATTCTCAGAGCCCAAATTAGAGAACTAACTCTTCTGCTACTCACACAGCTACCTCTCCAAAGACCACTTAATCATTGCAGTACCTTACCTAACAAACCAAACAAAACCCATCACCACTAAAAGATTTCTTCCCAAGACTGAACATTTTCTCAGATGCTAAGAAAAAACTTGAAAGACTATGTTTAACAGCATCAGCTAGGGACACTTGACATAACAGTAATTGTTGAATATAGTGCTTTGCATTTCCAAAATGTGGTACAAACAGTAACCAATCCTTGATACATAGTCTGGATGGAATTAATGCTATAGAACAGCCTGATGATACAATTATAGGCTCTGATGCTACAGTTGGTAGTGCATGGGCATATTGCTTCCCATCTGCAAAACTTCACTGAAGTCAGTGGGGCTCCGGCAATTACGGAATTGAGGTCTTGTTTTTAGTAGTAAGTATTATTCCAATTTTACTGATGTAATTTGTGATAAATAAATACAATTAAGTATAGTAAGCCGATATTCTGAAACCCACATTCTAATAAAGGGTGGGATTAATTGGGTGAATCAAGAAGATAGCCCTTAGCAATGGTTTGCATTCAGAGCAGAGTATTAACGGAGCTAATACAAACAAATCTACCAGCATATGGAAAAATTCAAACTGACTGGAAAAAAATTCTGAGGCACATGATTAAGAATCAAGGGGAGAGTCAGGGGATTTTTGAATCCTTTGTTGGGCCATGAGGCAAAGTTCCTAAATACATTATTGTAGTTTAAATTGCTTTTGGGAATAGTCAAGAGCTGTTAATTTAAAGGCCTGAATGAGAAAAGGAAGAGCTAAGATAAAGCAGGTGATCCATTCAGGCTCATCTGATTGAGGTGTATTTGGAAAAGTAAAAGTTATCTTTTCTTTCTGGAACAATGGAAGGACCCAATGGAAACAGAATTGTAATGAAAGCATTTAGGGGCGAAGTTATTTTATGTTTCTGGAAGAGCAGTCCCTATTTATACTGTGCCTCTGTTACAAGAATGAATGGGCCAAACTCAGACCTGGGGTAAGTCTATTGACTTATTCTGAACTGCAACACAAGCATTGAATTTGGCCTATTAAGAATTTACTTAAGTCACACTAGAATATTGCTTTCACTCCAACCAAGGCAGATAATTCCACACCGTCCACTAGTAACACCAGTATACAACTCCATCTGTGTGTTTATATGGCTTCTATTGATATGTTACCTGAGTTTTTCCATGTATTTATAAATAAAAACAATGTTTCATTCTTTCTTCTTAGTCTGTCAGAGAAACAGCTTGATTAACCTATAGTAAGTTATTCTGTTTATGTTCGTGTGCCAGAAGCAGCGGTCAGTCCAATGTGTGGCAATTATTCTGGGAAAGCTAAGTCAGAGGAATAAGTTTTTTGCATTTAATTCTGAAAAATGTTTAGATTGGTGTTCATTTTTAGTCGTTGTGACAGTGAGTTCCACAGTCAAGGTCCAGCTCCCGTGAAAGTTCTGTCTTCCATGCTCATGGATCTCCTGATATTGGTTGACAGTTTCATTGTTCCCCTGGAATCCAAGTATCCCATCAGGACTGGGCTGTGGAGAGAAGATGTACTCGCTCACTAATCCCTTTAAGGGATTTGAATTTGAAGGCAGACTTTGCACTGGAGAGGAGAGCACTGGGGTCATACATTGGTGGTGACCTGCGTTGATAAGCAGAAGGGTTGCTGTGTTTTGTACCAGTTGGAGCTTTTCCTTGGTGTGTGGCTTTATTCCTAGCTAATAATGAGTTGCAATAATCAAACCTGGAGGTTATGAATGTGGCCAAGACTGTGTCTAATAGGATGGGAATAATCTTCTGGCCAACTTCAGATGGAAGTGAGCTGCTCCCCCATCCCCCGCCCCCCATTATGGCATCCTCACACGCACCCCAGGCAAATCATATGCTGACTGTCCTTGCATACCCTCTAGTTTTAATTGCTGTAAGAATAGTATTGTGGGTATTTGGTTCTGTGATACAAAAATGGCACCGATGGTGTAAAAAATACAAGAAAAGCCAACACAAATCTATAAAAATGCTTTGGGCATGAAACCTGTTTGTTCTTAATTGTCAAAGAGGAGAAGCCTTTCCACAACCTGGGAGAAACAATAATAACCAAGTATTTTAACCTCCTTTCCCCACCTCTGCACGCACACAGTAAAAGCATTGTGAGAACACTTTACATATAACCTAAACCATGGAAAGGCAAACTAAAATCAGAAGGGCAATCATGCATCTAACGTAGCTACATAATAGCAAAAGTGACACAGATGTGGTATCATTTCAGTTGTTGGGGTTAATGTGCGGGTGTGGAGTGCTGCAATACACAGGCCTGTGATATACAGGAGGTGAAATCTGGTGGTCCCTTCTGGCCTTAAACTCTATAACAAAGTGAGGATTTCATACATGAATGCACAAAAGTCTAGCACATCCCACTTCAAGGACTTGTCAGCTATAATCCTGGGTAGTACCAGTCAGCACAGAAAAAAGAAAACCCTTACTTGTGTTTTTCTTTGGTCCTCAGCAATACTTGCTTCATGCAGAGATTTAACCAGCCTGATAGAAGTGAATCCAGCTACTTAATGCCTCTAGGATAGTCATGTTGACCATGGTATCAACCATATTGATCGTGTCTCTGATTCAGCCAAACACATGATTAATTTTCATCTCATGACTTGTCCTAGCGACTTGAGTAGGATGCTTAAAGTTAAGCACATGCTTAAATGCTTTCCTGAACCAAGGCCTTAATCTTCTCTTGGAATCACAGACCTCCACTGGGATTATATGGATTTTCACACCACATATTGCAAATCAGGTGAAGTGACAACCATATCTACGCGGACGGCCTGGAATGGCTAAAAATTGCCTCCTTATGTTCAGGATCAATATGAGGGGGGAAAATAATATACACACACAAAAAGGGGAGGGATACTAAATTTGCCCACTAATTTGTTTGCAAAGAATTATTCATCCATGTGCATGTTTTTCAGATATATATTGTTTTAATACATTTTTGTAACAATTAGTGGATGAGTTCTGAATCATTCCTAAGGAATAGTGCAGTGGTCACCAACCCGTCGATCACGATCGATGGTCAATCCTGGAGCCTCTGCCAGTGGATCGCAAACTCTGGGCTGCTAAAAGTCCGGTGGCACAGAAGGGCTCAGGCAGGCTCCCATGGCCACAAGCTGCTCCCAGAAGCGGCTGCCTGCTGGCATGTCTCTACAGCCTATGGGGGCAGGGAGGCGGCTCTGCGCGCTGCCCCCACTCTCAATACTGTCCCCACAGCTCCCATTGGCCAGGGCATCACATGAAGGCCTGGTCAGCGCAGGGAGACCCACTGCCCCCAGAGGTTGCAGAGACATGCCCACAGCCAGCCGCTTTCAGGAGTGGTGTGGGATTACACCTCGCAACCCCTCCCACACCCCAGACCCCTGCCCCAGCATGCAGCCCCCTCCTCCACCAAACTTGCTCCGAGCCCTCAGCCCCCCCACACTGTAATCCTCTGCACCAGCCCAGAACCCCAGCCTGCACCAAACTCCTTCCCAGAGCCCACACCACTGACCCCCTCCTGCACCCCAACACTCTGCCCCAGCCTGGAGTCCCCTCCTGTACCAAACTCTCTCACACGACTCACACCACTGACCCCCTCCCACACCCCAACACTCTGCCAAGTGAAAGACAGGGAGGGGGTGAATGGTGTGAGTGGGGCGAGGCCTCGGGGAGGTGGTGTGGGAGATCCTGGGTTGATCTTAAATTCAAACAGTGACCTTGTGTGTAAAAAGGTCAGAGACCACTGCTACAGTGTGTATCTGTAGTGTCAGAATTACAGCTAGTTCTAAATTCCTACATTAAAAAGTGGGAAAATTTCTGGATCTCCCCCACCCCCATTCTTGAGCTTGTTGGATTTTTTTTAATTCTGATCAACTTTTACATTTTGAAATGCTTAATTCTACCAAATATATTTTTTTTCAAATTTCTTTTCTTGTTTTTTATCTGTTCTAGTTAGTGTCTTCATTGGCCACCTTTTAAAAAATGATTTATATGCAGTAGATCATTTTGTTTTAATTTATACTACTACAGGGCTACTTTCATATGGGAAGTATTAGTTTAAAATGACAATTCCTGTTGATTTTGTGAAGCTCTCTAGGAGCTACTCATTTATCCTCATGCTGCCCATCCTTATACTGCCTTGTACTGTAACTTCATGGCAAACTGCGTGTAAGCGGGCCTCTGCTCGCTTTCTTCAAAAATAAGGCAGGAGCCCTCTGGTGCTAACAACAGTGTCCTTTATTTACCCTTCAGTGCAAACCCACCACCTATTTACAATACTATATACAAGTCTCCTGGCTTGGCTGCCTTGGGGGAACAGCTAGCCAGGCACAGCCACCTTCTACTGCTCTGTTCCCTGTCTCTTCCCCCACTGACTTCCTTCCTGCCAGGCTTTATACCCTGCCTGGGAGGCTGCCAGGTGGTTCACATTAAGCCCCACTCACTCCGGGGCCAGGCCCTGCCAGCTAATTACCTCCCCTAGCTAGGGGAGCTGCTAGCAGAGGCTTTTCTAGCTGAGTTAAGAGGGAACAGGGGCTGGCTCAGCAGTTTCTGGCCAGCACCCTGTTACACTGTGGGAATAAAACTCATATATCCTCCCACTTCAAAACCCCAGTCCGCTTTCCTTTGAAGCTAAAGGAGAATATGTTACCTCTAGTAGTATGGGGCCTATGAGTCAATATGAGATGCTTTTTAGCAGTTCTATTGCTATCCTAGCGAGTTTATTACAAAACCAACAACAACCAGATTCTGGTGTTCAATAACAATAATATAAAAAACCTACAATGAGTATCTTGAATTTCAGTCAGTGATATCAGCTGTATTTTGTGAGTGTCACTATAAACTGGGTGATTTTTTGAGGGCCTCTAACCCTTACCATGCTCACCTCACAGGTGTTCTTTTCTCCTTGACTACACAGGACAGACAAGCATTGATATATTCTTGGCTGTGAACTATTCTCTTTGACTACATTTGATGTTCATATATGGTCTCTTGGCTGCTTATACTTATGCCCATCTGTTAGGATGGCAGGCCAGTTTATTTGGACCTTTGGTGCCAACCAACAATGGTTTTACATGGGCAGGCAGCCGAATGCTACAAGTGCCATCTCTCTTGGAAGAGACCCTTCTTTTGTTACAGGATTGCCACATTCTTGCCATATGGCTCTTTAAATCCAGGGATAGTTTTGTGCCCTGACACAATGTTTGAACATTAGAGAGGTTGAAGAGCACAGGCAAGAAGCTTTTGAAAAGTAGCTTAATGGCAGTGCACATCAAACACAGAAATTTAGGCAGAAGTAGTTTTGTAAAAATCTGTAGACATTAAAAAAAAAGACAGCCAGCCAAGTAATTTTGATTTTAAGTGGCATCTTTTTAATTGGCTGGGGGTGGGGGAAGGAATCACATCACTGCATAAGTCAGTTTCAAATATACAGTGTGACCAAACACATAAAGACTCGGTGTTCCATGAACAATCAATAAGTATGTTAAATAATTATGAGTGTAAAAGCTGACCAGATACAAATAGAAGGCGTCTGGGGAGAGGAATCAGAGGCCTGCAAGATGAGAGGGAGGGAGGGTTCAAGACAGACGTTGGAAAAGAAATCAATGAAATGGAGAAATACAAAAAGGCTTTTCCATACAATGGAGCCACAAAATGAACTACCTTTGACAATAATGATCAGTGTAATAATGGAGATGAACCTCAAGTTTAGGGTGTGAGGAGGAGACAGAGGGCATAGAATAGAATAATGTGCCTGAGACTCAAGTACTTGGATCATTTTAAATACAAAAAGCCCCATTTTGAAATTGGACAGATAAGTTGCAAAGAGATTGCACATGACTTCTACTGACTTTCACCTGGAGCTCTGTTTACAGCCGAAGGCAGAATTTAGCTGATTTAAAAGAATAAATTCAGAGGCTTATTATACTCACATTTAGTTGAATTCAGTCCTAAAATATATTAAATGGCTCTTACTGAAATAAATTTCCAAATATTTTGCTTTCATGGCTCTCTGAGTCAAAAAGGTTCCCGAACCCTGATTTAGCCCATACAGAGTGTGACGGAGTCAGACCAGAAGGGTCTAGGAGAGTGCTGGAAGGGAGGTATAATCACCCTCAGGATGTGCACCTTTTGGTTTCCCAGGAGGTGGGTGGGCCTAAGCCCACCTGTTGCTGAAGTCCCTCCCCCAGCCTGGCGGGAGGGACTCTAGACCCGGGACCAATTGATTACGGGGGACAACTAATGAAAAAAGGACAGGGGAGTGCATGAGGGTTACAGGTTCAAAACGAGGGTACAGGATGGGGACAGGATGTGCAGGTCCCTGTTCCCTGGATTGCCAAAGGCTACTCCAGGCCAATCAAGACACCTGGGGCCAATTAAGAAGCTTCTAGACCTACAGACCTATAAGGTTATAAAACTAAATGGCCTCATTAGGAAGGAGAAGTATAGAAAAAATAAATTCAGATTTAAAAATAATTCTTAATGGTATTTATTTGGAGGTCTGTATTAAGTGGGTTTCTGTTGATGAACAGTAACATTTATTGACTCAAGGTGTAAATTGTGACCAATCCCATTGGTGAGCAGTAGAATTTGAACCTGGACCTATAGCACTAAAAGCTTGAGCCACAACAACATGAGCAAATGGAGTAGCTCCTATTTAGCCTTTTTTTGTGGCCCAGCAACCAAGTCGGGGAAAAGAAAAACAGACAGAGTATGTTCCATGAAGAGTCACTGAGATTAAATCAAATTCAATATCTTCCATCAATGGCAATAAAGAAAAGCCTTGATCCTTACTGAAGTAGGAAATCTCTCTTTCTCTCTATTGTTACAGAGTCAAACCTTGCTATGGGTTGGGTTAAAAGCTTGTTGAAACTGATGTATGAATGCACCCTTCATTTAAGATTGATGTAAAAGACAATTTAGAGGCCATGCCTAAACAAGGCCACATAGAGTCATCCCAGAAACTAGCACCAGGTGGAGGAGAGGATTCCACCGGGTACTGTTCTAACCAGAGGTCATAGGCTCAGAAATTGCTCCTTTTGTTTTGGATTCCTCCTGCCTTCGTAGAAGCAGGACTTGCTCATTCCTTGTAAATAAACATGATTGTATCAATACTAGATTCCACTGCCAATTTTTGCTCCTAACTGCTCAACCTTCAAGGCCTCAAACTCTAACTAGCTGCTAGAGGGTCTAAAGCAGGGGTCTCAAACATGCGGCCCGGGGGCCACATGCGGCCCGCAAAGCCCTTCCCTGCGGCCCACCAAGCTTCCTGACGCCCCCTCCCCCCCGGTCACCCCATAGCAGTTTGCAGGACGGAGGGGCCAGAAGTGGAGGCTTCTCTGCTGCCTGGCTGGGCCGCGTGTGTTTCTAGCTCTGGACTTCCTAGATTGCTCTTGCTTTGTTTGCCAAACAGCTGTTGGTGGTGCCTAGCGCTTTCCAGGAGGGAATAGGGAGCTGCGTGCTCAGAGGAGGAGGTGAGGCAGGGGTGGGACCTCTTGGAAGGGGTGGAGTGGGGGCGGAGCCGGGGCAGCAAGGGCGGGGTGTGTGTCAATGGTGCGGCCCTCGGGCCAGTGCACTAGTCCTCATGGAAGGGGTGGAGTGGGGGCACAGCCGGGGCAGCGAGGGTGTGTGTGTGTGTCAGTGATGCGACCCTCGAGCCAGTGCACTAGTCCTCATGCGGCCCTCGTGGTCATTTGAGTTTGAGACCCCTGGTCTAAAGGGTAACGGTATTGTTACATACATTTTGAATTGTCTTCTGAAATATTTAGGATTCTTTTCACTGTAGCCATGAATTTCATTTTGTAAGAAGCAAGACCCATTCACATGCTAAAGGAAAATTAAGTTGGATCCTTGAGAGTTCTGTTGTGCAAATTTTCCATTTAAATGACACAGAAATCAAATTTCACATTTTCTCCTCGAGTTGGCCTGTACTTTCATAAAAAGGATTTGGAGTTCACAGGGCTCTATGAAAAACACTTCCTGACCCTATCTTTCCAATTTAAGGAAAGGCATTGGATAGAAAGAGAGAACGAGTAAGCCAGAGAGAGAGAGAATACAGTAAACATCAGTGGGAGAAACAGATAATCCATAACTGAGAGTTTCACATTGCAAACATAAGATATTTTTTCCATATATTTAGGTACTAATTATCTCATTATGTTTCAATGATATTTTCTTTATTCCTACTGCTTTTTGGTACCTGAGAATTTCTATAGCTTCAATGTGGCAGAAATTACAGTTGATATCGAGCCTGTTTAATTAGCTGCCTGGAAGAGAAAGATAATTTCTTATTATTTGTTTTATGTTTGGAGATAATCCCCTTTGCTCTGGAGTGAGAAGACATCCTGCAATTACACAGAGCTAAAAACAGTCCTTTCTTTCAGGGGAGGTTGCGAGTCCTGAAGGCAATGACATCTTCTAAACCTCGGCTATCATTAAAGTCTTTTAGACACTGTAAGTCTTCATTTTTATGGAAGCATTTGGTTTTTGTTGTGTTTTTTTAAACAGTGACAATCAGCTTCTCATATCTCACATGCTGTAATGTAATTTTCTACATTCCATGCACTGACAAGATTCATTAGAGATGTCCCTGTTGTGGACATGCCTGTGGAGACTTTGTGAGCGGTCTTCCAGCATTTACGAGCTTCCTTTTTGTTTGGTTAAGATTCTTGCATGCTTAGCCCATTAACTTGTCTTGGCAGTTCCTCCACTGCATTGCTTTTATTCTATGTTTTTGCACGAATCTGTTTCTGATCTCATACCAGCGGAAATCAGGATGAAATTCACTACGGTCAATGGCATTACACTAGTGCATATACAGCAGCCCCAGCAAGACTGCCATGCCTCACAGAGGCAGCATGGTCCAGGACTGGACTGGATGGGAGTCAGGAGCAGAGCTGGCCAAAGTACTGCACTGGCAGTTCCCTAACCTCTGGCCAATCTTATGTTTCACAGCATATAAACATAGAAGTTACCGTATTTTTCGCCCTATAAGACGCACTTTTTCTTCCCCAAAACGGGGGGGGGAAGTTGGTGAGTCTTATAGGGCGAATGTGCGCCCCGGTTCCCCCCTCCCCGCCGCGGGCGGGCTGCCGGGAGCGTCCCAGTTCCCCCCTCCCCGCCGCGGGCGGGCTGCCGAGGTTCCCCCCTCCCCGCCGCGGGCGGGCTGCCGGGAGCGTCCCGGTTCCCCCCTCCCCGCCGCGGGTGGGCTGCCGGGAGCGCTCCCGGCAGCCCGCCCGCGGCGGGGAGGGGGGAACTGGGACGCTCCCGGCAGCCCGCCCGCGGCGGGGAGGGGGGAACCGGGACGCTCCTGGCAGCCCGCCCGCGGCGGGGAGGGGGGAACCGGGACGCTCCTGGCAGCCCGCCCGCGGCGGGGAGGGGGGAACCTCGGCAGCCCGCCCACGCGGCGGGGACGGGAGAGCGAGGCGCTTTTTTTTTTTTTTTTGTCCGGCTTTTTTATTAAAAAACGAGGGGGCGTCTTATAGGCCGGAGCGTCCTATAAGACGAAAAATACGGTAGATAAAAATATAAACTACTCTTCCTGGAAGATTGCAAACTGACACCATTTTATTTTTTAGAATTCAAACTGATAACACACAAGAACCCCAAAGCAGAGAGAGACAAAACAGGCTGCTCCATAAGGCAGAGTGGCACAACTCACTCCACTTTACTGTAGACTGGCTTTTCACAGACTCATTGCATGCTGCCCTACAGAGCCTCCTAACATACAATCAGGACCAGGAAACTTCCCACTCTCACTTCTAATATTAAAATAATAGCTTGTAATTCCAACACAGTCCTCAATACATCACAGACTATAGGATATGCTGGAGTGGGTGAAGTTTTTCCACTTTGTATAAAATTCTCAAATAGTTGTGGAATGGGGTAAGAGAGGCAGAGAGTGACTGACTGTAGCCAGGTGGCTAGGGCACTCACTTGAGCAGGGATTCAAACAGGGTCTTCCATATCCCATGGGTGTCCTAACCACTGCATTAAATATATATTCCTCCTTATGAATCTGGTCCCATTTTTTGGCCGAAACTATTCAATGAATTTGTGTTAAATTTGTGAATAGTTTTGAGTCAATTGAAATTGCAATTTTTGGTGATGAAACTATTCGGGCAAAATACCCATCTCCAATGCATCCAGACAGATCTGACCTCGAGTATTCTGTTATCCCTAATGGTGCAGAACTATCATGGGTAGCAATAGGAATCCTGCTTCTGTAGGGAGAAGAGAAGACTGAGGTCAAGCTGTAACATACAAAGCTAAGGGGAGAATTCTTCCCTCTCTTTGTAATGCTAAATGAACCCATTCAGGGAAAGAAACAACAGCTAAAGATATGGGGCCAAATCCTGCTCTCAGTTATATCTGAATCCACAGTTTTCAAGACACCAAAAGAAGCCTACAGTCATCAGTGTGGAGGTCCAGAGCTTAACTCCAAGAGTGAGGCTGCCAGTAGTCATCACTGGTGGTGACCCTTACATCCATGAGTTTAGTCAGCAAAGGGGTTTTCTGATTCTTGTTAGCCTTAAGAGTGTGTGTGTGTGTGTGTGTGTGTGTGTTGGGGGGTGGGGGAGAATGCTTCAAATCTGCCACTGTCCTCCCCTCCCAGCCCAGGAAACCTGCTCCCAATTAGAACTGGTTGGAGGAATTCTGACAAAATCCTGCCAGCCAGGTGGATTGTGAAACCTGCCTTGTTTCAGGCAAGATCACCCACCTGGCTTGTAAGCATCCTGCCTGGTGGGCTTACAGGGAGCTGAGAGTCGGGGAGACCTGGCCCTGGTTTTCATTCCAAAGGTGAGGAAAACCAAATTTTGAAATATCGAAATCCTCCACGAAATGGAAATTCCTTTTTCTGACCAGCTACAGTACCAAGATATAGGCTTACAAAGAATCAGCACATCCTATCAGGGCTGGCAGTGTGGTCAGGTGGACCAGACATAGGATAGGGAATTGTAAGATCTGTGTTCAGGTCTTGTGATTTCCTCTGTTGGTTATCTTACGAGTGGCTCCTAACCTTTCCAGACTACTGTACCCCTTTCAAAGGTCTGATTTGTCTTGTGTACCCCCAGGTTGTACTTCACTTAAAAACTATCTGCTTACAAAATCAGACATAAAAATACAAAAGTGCTATAGCACACTATTACAGAAAAAAATGCTTACTTTCTCATTTTTACCACATAATTATCAAATAAGTCATTTGTAATATAGTGTACTTACATTTCAATGTATACTATATAGAGCAGTATAAACAAGTCATTGTCTGTATGAAATTTTAGTTTGTATGGACTTTTGCTAGTGTCTTTTATGTAGCACCTTATAACACAAGGCAACTAGATGAATTGATTTGCCCCCGGGAAGACCTCTGCATACCTCCAAGGTACACATACCACTGGTTGAGAACCACTATCTTAGACAAATCAATTTCTCCCTCTGGGGAAGAGTGCGTATGTCATGTGGATTAAGCAATTAATGTTTGTAAAGCACTTTCAACAAGTAAATCACAATATAAATGCAAAATAATGTTAAAGTGTCATTCAGCCCTGATTCCCCATCCTTTGTGGATGCAGACAGGATAATTTGACCCTTATTTGGAAAATATCCTACCCAGTGCTTTGAAAATATAGGCGTGTATGTATGTATATTATAATTCATTATAATTATATTTTATTTATTGTATTATATGGCCAAATAAAGCAAATGGCCTTAGACGTCTTTCCTATATGTAAAGTCCTTGGTCATGATAGAAACATACTCAGTTCATGGTGTTTGTTGTTAGTAACCAAAGACTTTATTAATTACAGCCCAACTCTACAGTGAGCCCGTTAGTTTTGATGGATACTCGTATGAGGCCCTGACCAAGGTACTGTAGCTCATTTCACTAATTTAATTTAAATGCTTTCCGTGTGAGAAAAGTTGACCACATTAACTTGTAAATTAATGATGATATTTGCAATTTGAAACTTTAAAAGTGTGCCCTAATATTTAATGCCGAAAATCTAATTGAAAAAATGTTAATTCTGGCTGGAAGTAGGCCATACTGTAGCACTTTCCAGTTAAAGAGAAGCAATCATTTTTTAGATAACAATGTAACATATTAGAGAGAAAGCCAAGTGAATCCTTTGTATTCATAACAGAATTCTCAGTAGGCTACAATAGCTGCTATCCCAGTGCAACAGGAAGATTCCATCTCTAAACGGAGAAAAATACTAAACCCTTGGGACAATAGGTTATGTATTTTAAGAGCATATGTGGTGTGTTAGTTTGTGCACAAGAGGAAGGATGGTCTGAGGACTAAAATAATCTCCTGGACCTCAAGAGATGTGGGTACAATTCTTGATTTTGCGATAGATTTACTATTTGATTCTGGCCAGATCGCTTACTCCTTCTATACCTCTATGATTCCCATCCAAAAAGGGCTGGTTGGAAATTTTCCACAGAAATTGTTTTGACAGAAAATTGGGTATTGGACTTAACTAAACTTTTTGCAAAAAATCTCTGGAAAATGTATATTTTTCATTAAAAAAACCCTAATGTCCCCAAATTGAAATATTTTGGCTGAAAACAGAAACAGTTTAATTTAGAAATGCCACCACAGTGCCACATAGGACTTGTAGTTTAGTTGCCTCATATCCCCGTTCTCCTCTGTGAGCATAGCTCCCTAGACAGACTACATCTCCCATGATGCACCATTGCTAGAGACTCCCTGGATGTGCCACCTCCCCTCGCCAAGATGAGGAAGTTTTCCCTTTTTTGGTCAAGATTCAGTATTTGAATTTTCAATGAAAAAAATCTAATTTTTCCACAGAAACCTCCTCCATTTTTCCTATAATCATTTCTTATTTTCTAATGAAACATTTCCGCCTCTCCTACCTGTCAATTTTTGGGTGCATTGATTGGCTCTTACTATGTGCTAACACAGTGCCAAGCAAGTTGAGATCTCTAGGTGCTACTGCAGTACAAATAATAATAATGAAGAAATATTAACAAATAATATGCACAGTTGGGAATTAATAAGGAAAGTCTCGCACCTCAGAGGTATGTAAATTATGCTGTGGGCCTGATATTTATGAGACAGTGTGCTCTGGTTTAGTGGTTGGAATATAGGGCCTGGGCTACACTAGCGGGGGGTTTCAAATTAAGATACGCAACTTCAGCTACACTATTTGCATAGCTGAAGTCGAAGTACCTTAGTTCAACTTACCTGGCCGTTCCCATGGTGGCAGGTCAACCTCGGCAGCTCCCCCGTCGAGTCCGGTTACTCCTCTTGGTGAGCTTGAGTTCCGGAGTCGATGGGAGCGCTTTCAGGGATTGATTATGAATAGCAGATTCTCACCCTAAGAGATGATACAAGCAAGCTGCAGATTCTTTAGGGGCAAGCTGCACTTGTTTACAGCTTGGAATTCCCAGATCGTCCACTCACAGGCTAAAAATCCCTTTATCCAGAGTTCCGTCTTTGTTCCTCAGGTGTTTCCAGGAGTATTCTTGCATTGGGAACAAAGAATCACAGATGTCACTCCCCGCCTTATATAGCTTTTGCATATGGCAGGAATCCTTTGTTTCAAAGACTGGTTTCTAGACCAGTCTGTGAAAAGGCACTGACATCCCAAGATGGAGTCTAGAGAAATGTGGTCACATCATATATCTTTGTAGAGTCCTAGCAGCTATTACCTGAAGGCTGTCTGTAGGATTCTCAGGAAGGTTCCCCAGGTGGGAGATAAGCTTCTCCTAAGACTTATTGTTTTTCCCCAATGACTCCTTACCCTGAATAGGCCCTTCCCCACTGACGTCTAGACTGAAAACATCTTGTTTAGTGGGCATTACTGAGGTGTAACTACCTTTGAAATAAAGAAACAAAGTCAATACTGCATTCATAACTTCAGATACAAAAATGATAGATGCATACAAATAGGATAATCATAGTCAGCAAATCATAACCTTTCCAATGACACCTCACATGACCTATCTTGCATAAAATACATTATAATTAAGTTATATTCATATCAGAATATTTCTGTGAAGAATATGAGGTGCAATAATCAGAAAGGTAGCCGTGTTAGTCTGAAATAGCAGAGGTAACAAAGAGTCCTGTGGCACCTTAAAGACTAACTAAAGTATTGAAGCATAAGCTTTCGTGGGCTAATACCCACTTCGTCGGATGCAAGCAGTGGAAGTGTCCAGGGGCAGGTATAGATAAGTAGGCAAGAACCAGGTAGGAGGTAACAAGGTTAGTCCAATCAGCCTGAACCAGCTTGTCATCTCAAATCAGGGAGGGTGAGGTATTCCTCTAGCAGCTGAATTGGAGCTGTGAACTCGGAGAGAGAAGAACCTGTTGTTGTAATTAGCAAGCCATTCAAGATCTTTGTTCAATCCCAGATTGATTGTGTCAAATTTGCAAATGAATTGGAGCTCTGCAGTTTCTCTTTGCAGTCTGGTCTTGAAGTTTTTTTGCTGCAATATGGTGACTTAAATCTGTAATTGTGTGTCCAGGCAGGTTGAAGTGTTCTCCTACTGTTTTTTGTATATTGCCATTCCTGATATCTGATTTGTGTCCATTTATCCTTTTTCATAGGGACTGTCCAGTTTGGCCAATGTACATAGGAGAGGGACATTGGTGGCATATATGACATTGGTAGATGTGCAGGTGAATGAGCCAGCGATGGTGTGCCTGATCTGGTTAGGTCCTGTGATGGTGTTGCTGGTGTAGATATGTGGGCAGAGTTGGCATCGAGGTTTGTTGCATGGATTGGTGCCTGAGTTGGAGTTATTATGGCATGGTGTGCTGTTGCTGGTGAGAATCTGCTTCAGGTTGGCGGGTTGTCTGTGGGCCAGGACTGGCCTGCCTCCCAGGGCCTGTGAAAATGAGTGATTATTGTCTAGGATGGGTTGTAGATCACTGATGATGCATTGGAGAGGTTTTAACTGAGGACTGTAGGTGATGGCCAGTGGTGTTCTGTTTTCTTTCTTGGGCTTGTCTTGCAGCAGCAGCCTCTGGGTACACATCTGGCTCTGTTGATCTGTGTCCTTATTTCCTTGTGCGGGTATTGTAGTTTTGAGAAAGCTTGGTGAAGATCTTGTAGGTGTTGGTCTCTGTCTGAGGGGTTGGAGCAAATACGATTGTACCTCAGTGCTTGGCTGTAGACAATGGATCATGTGGTATGTCCAGGATGGAAGCTGGTGGCATGAAGGTAGGCATAGCTGTCGGTAGGTTTTTGGTAGAGGGTGGTGTTGATGCGGCCATCATTAGTTTGCACTGTGGTGTCTAGGAAGTGGACTTCCTGTGTGGACTGGTCCAGACTGAGGTGGATGGTGGGGTGGAAGCTGTTGAAATCATGGTGGAATTCTTCCAGAGTTTCTTTCCCATGGGTCCAGATGATGAAGATGTCATCAGTGTAGCGTAGATAGAGAAGGGGTGTGAGTGGATGAGAGTTTAGGAAGCGTTGTTCCAGGTCAGCCATAAAGATGTTGGCATACTGTGGGACACACAATTACAGACTTAAAAGTCACCATATTGCAGCAAAAAAACTTCAAGACCAGACTGCAAAGAGAAACTGCAGAGCTGCAATTCATTTGCAAATTTGACACAATCAATCTGGCATTGAACAAAGATCTTGAATGGCTTGCTAATTACAACAACAGGTTCTCCTCTCTCCGAGTTCACAGGTCCAATTCAGCTGTTAGAGGAATACCTCACCCTCCTTGATTTGAGATAACAAGCTGGTTCAGGCTGATTGGACTAACCTTGTTACCTCCTACCTGGTTCTTGCCTACTTATCTATACCTGCCCCTGGACACTTCCACTGCTTGCATCCGACGAAGTGGGTATTAGCCTAAGAAAGCTTATGCTTCAATATTTTAGTTAGCCCTTAAGGTGCCACAGGACTCTTTGTTACCATGAGGTGCAATGTCACCCCTCCCCCTGCTGTCTGATGATAAGGGATTTGCCATATCTCAGGTGAGTGCCCTAACCACTGGCCAATGTGACATTCAGAGATGGGACTCTCTCAAACTCTCCTGTTGAAGTTGTTCCACTTAAATTAAATAATTAAACAGTCATTGAGCCAGAAAAAAACTTTGAATAACTCTGTAGCCTAGTAATAAATAATAATAATAATAATAATAAATGGAGATATACCAATCTCCTAGAACTGGAAAGACCTTGAAGGTCATCGAGTCCAGTCCCCTGCCTACACTAGCAGGATCCGCCTGCCTACACTAGCAGGATTGCCCTAAATGGCCCCCTCAAGGATTGAACTCACAACCCTGGGTTTAGCAGGCCAATGCTCAAACCACTGAGCTATCCCCCCACCCCCACTAGTGGTTAGGGCCACTCACCTCTGAGGTGGTGGAGCCCTTTTTAAATCCCTCCCGCCCCACCAGGAAAAGGAGGGACTTGAGTCACGGGTCTCCCATATCCCAGGGGAGTACCTTTTCACTAGGCTAAACATTATAATGGAGGTCCTTCTCTTCCCCAACGCCAGCTGTGTTGTGTGATCTCATCTGACTGGTAGGCAGCCTCTGAGCTCATCTACCAGACTGGGTCCCACACGCGACTTAGGCGGTTGAACACCTATCTTCCCCAGTTTGTGAATTGCTGAGGGTCTTAGGTGGAGGGACGCCTATCACAAAGCAGTAGTGCACACCCTCAGGTGGGAGACAGGTGTCCGGGGACCCAGTGTGAGGTTGCATTGCTCATACTCAGAGTCAAAAACTTTGGTGCTGAGTGAGTTTAGATGCCTAAGGGGTTAGTCAGCAGCCGAGCTGGAGTGTTGTAGATCCCAGTGGTGCCTAAAAATGGGACGTAGATGCCTAAGTACCCCCATGAATCACACCCAAGTTTCCCAATACTGCAAACTCATTTTATTGACACCAGTAGTTCCATTGACTTCAATGAGATTATTGGAGAAAAGTTTGCAGAATCATACCCAAGAGGAGAAGAAGTTGTTCAACTGACATTTGATTATTGGTGTCTCAGTTTGTGGGTCCATCAGTGGCCACTCTTGAAAACATAAACCCAATGAGCCATTGCCCATGAAAAAGGAAGAAGAATTGAATAAGATACATTTTAAAAGGGCCATTTCTCCCTTCACTTACCAGCTAAAGCTGGAGCACCAGATTGTGTGTGTGTTCTGCAACAGCAAGTGACACAACCCCATACGTATAGGAGCAGTCTATACATCATTATAGATTTTTAGCACATCAGCTGTACCAGTGGCATAGATTTCTGCTATCAGGCTACCTCCATGTTCCGGGACGCACTAAGCCACCTTTGAACCTTTCCTCCACAGCTGTACTTAGTAGAGAATCTGGTCTATAATATTTTCCTCCCTGTGAGTGAAATGTCTCCTCTGGAGACAGTCAGCATAAAGCTAAAACTTTATGCTAGACTCACGGTCTGGAAACAGGGATTAATTGATGCTCAATTCATGGACTGTCCCTGTGCTGCCATGGACTGTCCCTGTGCTGCTAACCCTAAGCTCTCTTTCCAGTCCTACAGCTAAAATTCTGGTTTTGAAACCAAGGGAGTTTGTAAATTACAGTCCGCACTGAGCTTTGTGATAATGATGTATTATATCAACTGCTGTCTTGAAATGGCAACATCAGTGCATTTCTAAAAGGCCAACTCTAGATCTGTTAACTCAAGAGAATTACTGTGTATCATTTCAGCAGAGGGAACCTGAGAGTCAGAAAGCTTCAGTCTCAGATACTTTTAATAAAGAGGAGTGCCTCTTGCCAGTGCTACAGAAAGAAAAAAAACCAGCTGAGCACCAACAACCAGCATCAAAGTACACCCAAAAGGCCGTGATTACAGACATGGAAGAGAGCACTAGAATAAAGGAAGGAGGGGAAGCCGCACACAAATACATTCACATTCAAACTCTCCAAACAGGTGATATCTTTGTAAGTACACACTTAGCCCTCAGATAACCCTAAAAGAAACCACTGGGGATAATTAGACAACTCCTATCTCTTGGATATGGAGCAATTTAGAGAAAAGAGCTGCTCTCTCATTTGATACATGTTTCGGGCATATTTATTAGTTGACCTTTTAAATTCCTTTTCTTTTTAGAACAGTTACACATCTAATACAAGTGATAATCATAGCAGGTAAAGATAGAACTTCATTCCCTTTTTGATGGAAAGGGAAGCCTGCTAAAGAAATACATGGAGCCAATTAGTGGAATATAATTACAAATTCCTTGGAGTTAAAATGTGCTGCATACCGGCAGAAAATGCAATTTGCCATATGGTATTGGAAATATCCGGAACAACTATTTTCCTCTACAGGTTTTCTGCAGACTGATCATGGAGTTGGATTATTTGGGGCTTTAAGGATTTGGATTATGCAGGGTAGCTGACTGAATGCCCCAAGCAGCAGAGAGCCTAGTTCAGTTCATAATATAAAAAATAGTCTAGTTTTTGAAGTCTTTTAATAAAAGTCTGCGGTTTCAATTTTCAGGAGGGGGTTGGGAAAACTTCAGAAACTTTTACATGCTCAGGGCCAGATTCTGATCTCCTCACTCTGTTGAATAGCACTCTATTGCATGAACACCCCCCTTGACTTCAGTGGGTCTATTTGCGGAGGTAGGTGCTTCTCAATAAGTAGGCTATCAAAATGGCATAACATGCTTATGGAATGTTAGGAATCATTAAGGGATAAATAATAAGACAGAAAATATCATATTGCTTGTATATAAATCTGTGGTATGCCCACTTTTTGAATACTGTGCACAGATCTGGTTGTCCCATCTCAAAAAAAGATATGTTGGAATTGGAAAATTTTGGGGAAAGGTTCAGGAAAGGGCAACAAAAATGATTAGAGGTATGGAACAGCGGTCATATGCGGAGAGATTAATAAGATTTGGACTTTTCAACTTGGAAAAGAGATGACTAAGGAAGGATATGATAGAGGATTATAAAATCATGACGGGTGTGGAGAAAGTAAATAAGGAAGTGTTATTTACTCCTTCCCATAGCACAAGAGCTAGGGGTCACCAAATGAAATGAATAGGCAGCAGGTTTAAAACAAACAAAAGGAAGTATTTTTTCACACAGAGCATGAACTCCTTGCCAGAGGATGTTGTGAAGCCCAAGACTATAACAGGGTTCAAAAAAGAACTAGATACATTCATGGAGGATAGGTCCATCAATGGCTGTTAGCTAGGATGGGCAGGGATAGTACACTAGCCTTTGTTTGTCAGAGGCTGCAAGTGGGCAGCAGGGGATGGATCACTTGATGATTCGCTGTTGGAAGACAGGATACTGGGCTAGATGGACCTTTGGTCTGACCCAGTATGGCCATTCTTATGCTCCTATGTTCTTATGAGTCTGTATTTGACTGCTTAATATGTACATTGCCTGGAGTGAAAAGAAAAGAAAAACGGAGATATGATTTTTTTCTTACTATGGCCATTGGATTATAGAAAAATAATCCAAAACTGGAGTTCACTTTGCAATTACCGAAGTTTATTTCCATATCTTTTTCTACCGAAAATGTCCAGCTTGTCATTAAAAGTTGCCTAATCTGTTTTAAGGGAAGTGGTACTGATGGACAATAAATGAAGCTACAGTAATTAAAATAACTTGTCATGGGAAGAACCTCTCAACAACAAACGTTGTCTCTTTTTTTAAAAAAGCAGTTGTGGATTTCGACCCTTATCAGTTTTTTCCCCACTGTTCATATTGAAGATATGTATCAAAAGTCCAGATAAGAAATAGCCATGTTGATCTCCAAGATTTATATCTCACTGTAAAATTGCTCTCCAAGTGTGTAAACTCCCTGCCCCCTGTTTTTGCTGTGAAACGGATACTTAGGGATCCAAACTAGTACTTGTAAAGTCTCACTTAGAAATGAAATAAGAGACCATTGTCAAGCTATAAAAGTATATTCTGCTCTTACAACAAAAGAATTGCCTTAATTAAAGCTGCTGCTCTGTTTTCAGTGTTTCTTTTCTCTTTAATTGAATGGGCCTGTTAGTGCCATCAGGTCAATCAAGTTAGCAGTATCTTTAACTTATACAGCTGGGTGGAGATTTTTTCAAGGTTTACTGCTCATAAGAACATAAGAACAGTCATACTGGGTCAGACCAATGGTCCATATAGCCCATCTTCCAATGGTGGCCAATGCCAGTTGCTTCAGAGGAAATGAACATAACCTGTAATCAAGTGATCCATCCCCTCTCAGCCTATTCCCAGCTTCTGGTAAACAGAGGCTTAGGGACACTTTAGAACATTGTTTTGCATCCCTGCCCATCCCAACTAATAACCATTGATGGACCTACTTCATGAACTTACCTTGTTCTTTTTGAAACCTTGTTATAGTCATGGCCTTTACAAAGAGTTCCACAGCTTGACTGTGCATTGTGTGAAGAAATACTTCCCCTAGTTCTTGTGTTATGAGAGGTAGTAAACACCACTTCCTGATTTATTTTCTCCACATTAGTCATGATTTTATAGACCTCCATCATATCCCCCACTTAGTTGTCTCTTTTCCAAGATGAAAAGTCCAGGTCTTGTTAATATCTCCTTATATGCCAGCCGTTCCATATACCTAATCATTTTTGTTTCCCTTTTCTGAACCTTGCAGTATTCCATGGATTTATATAGAGGCAATATGATATTTTCTGTCTTATTATCTATCCTTTTCCTAATCATTCTGTTTGCCTTTTTGACTGCCACTGCACATTGAGTTGATGTTTTCAGAAAACTAGCCCCACTGTTTGCATGTCAGCACCATATGTATCCTTTAATTAATTGCCTATATGTTGTGAGAATATGGGGCCACAGTTCAATACAGAATAGGGACCAACCATTGACTATAACTCCTCTGGACACCATATGCTCTCAAATGAGAACAAGGACAATCTGAATCTTAACTATGAACTACACTATACAACGTACTGGTTTCTTTACGTGTGTGCCACTCCTCTCTATTGGAATATGAGGCGTTTGCTTATGTATCTGTTTTATTTATGGCGTTGCACTGTACAAATGCAGAAGACAGAGTCCATGCCGTCAAATTGCTCGTAATTAAATTTAGGTCTGAATAGTATTATTATTATTTATTTGTAGCCCCTAAAGGCCCCCATTGAGATTGGGCCCATCCCCCTTGTGTACAAACACACAATCTCTGCTTGGAAAAACTTACAGACACGGCAGACAACGGGTGGGAGAAAAGCATTATCCTGCATCATCCTCATTTTAGAGATGGTGAACGAAGGCACAGCACCACAGAGGGCCAGATGTTTAAATGTATTGAGGTACTGTAACGGGGACACCACTCACTCCCGCGGCGCCTCCCGCTGGTCGTCTGGGGAATCAGCTCCTTCAGCATCCAGAGCGCCCTCCGCAGGTTGATGCCCCACTCCTTTGCTGGCCCCGTGTCCCTCCCGGACCCCGGTGCCCTCCAGCTGTGGGGGCTGCACCCCTTCAGTACCCCCTTGGTCTTAGGGTCTCCCCTCCCCGGGGGAACCCTCTACCCCCTATCCCCACCTCGCCTCAGAGTGTGTCACTGTCAGTCACCACTTGCCCCCGCTCACTGGGGTGGACTGCAGTATCATGGCCTCTCATCACAGGCAAGGAGGGTTGGCCTGCTGTCGCTATCTCCAGCCCTGGGCTGCTCCCTGCAACCCTGGTAGTTCTGGGTCGGACCTTGTATCAGGCCCGGAGGCCTGGGGCTCGTGGCTAGAGCCCACCCAACTCCTTCTGCCCCGCCCCAGCTCTGCCCTAACCCAGGTACCTGGCTCAGCTCCTGCAGCTAGGCCTGTCTCTCTCTGAATGCAGAGGAGACTGCCTCTCCCTTTCTGCCTCCCAGCCCTTATATCCTGGCTGGGAGTGTTTGGGGCGTGGCCGCCCAGCTGGGCCTCATGCCCAATCAGGCCTGAAAAGCCTGCTGGCTCCCAGCTTCAAAAACCCTTCCTGGGCTTTCAAACCCCTTAAGGGGCTTTCCCAAGCCCCTTCTGGTAGGGGGCGGGTGGTCACCCCGCCACAGGTACCTAAACATACAGATAGGCATTTGGTGAAATTTTCAAAAGCAGATTCAGGCACCTAATCCCTTAGGCACCTGCCTGCATCTTTAAGGGTATTTAAGTCACTTCCCAAGGCCAGTCCCAAAGTCTGTGGTACAAACAGGGCTCAACTCCAGGATCTCTTAGCTTTAGTGCAATGCCTTATGCAGTAGTGCATCCTCCCACTCCTAACCATAGAGACTATGTTCCTATTGGGTGAAATGCCCCTCCCTGCAAATGGCCTCTCTTAAGTCCCACTTCAGCACTTGAAACAGGGTTGAGGCTGGCCTCAAGTGGTACATACCCTGGGTGCTGGCTCTCTGCACAGAGGTGACTTTCACCTAGTATGTACAGGATGAAGGTACAGGCTTGTAGCAGATCAGTTATTTTTATAAAAATGCAACTGTCTGTCTGACTCTGGGTATCACAGGTGCCTGCCAGAGATGACAATAAAATGCCACCAGAGTGTTTCAGAGTTAAGCGACATCATTATGATAACATAAGTAAAGTCTGCAAGAAGATAGAAAAACAAGTTTGTTTCAGTACTTGGAACACGTCACATCAACCCCCGCTGAAACTGAATCACAATTAGAGGTGAAACAGCCAGTTACCTACCATTCCCATGATTAGGTGTGTACCCCCACCGTTAAAGACACCACAAGTGCTTCTGAAGTGATTGGCACATTCCAAACAGGACAACATATCTTCTCTGTCGTTAATTTAGGTAATCTACCAGACTGCGCCTTCAGCATAACAATGGAGTTTCTGACGGTGGAAGGGTTGAAATTGGCAGAGCTCTGTGCATCTTTTATAAATATAAATGTAAAATAGCTGGGTTCGCTTTACTTGACTAGTTAAAAAGAACAAAACATTGTCCCCCTAAGGGTGCTCCCATAAATTAGCCTTTTTGCAGTATCTACAGCAAAGCCAGTGAATTACAGAGAGCTTAGGTCCCTGGCTGTGGCTACCAAAGCAACCTTGTAGTGGTACGCAGATGGAACTGATAAATTGTCTCTACAGAGCACCGTCACCTTTAAGAAAAGAAGAAGGAAGATAGGGAAAGAAGAATGTTGCTAACTTTGTAAAAGTGCCATCCTGACCACGGCCAGACCGGGACAGGCAGACTCAGAGTAAAATCTTTGCTGTCATTTGCATCCCTGACCTTGCACACGAGGATCACCAGAGCCCAAAGGGAAGAAAGGACCTGACTGCAGTGTTCCCAACTCTCATGAATCACATGATTTTGATTCAGCAGTCGGTCTCCCAGTGATGCCGGAAGCTCACGGCTTTGCATGAATTTCAGCCTTGCCTGGGATGCGGGGGTGAAATCCCCTGACTGGCTGCCTGCCCAACCTCCTGGGGAAGAGCAGCCAATCAGGGATGCTGCAGGAAGCAGGCAGAGCTCTCCCCTCTCTCCTCAAGTGCTAGGAGGAATTTTTGGATGAATTCCTGCTCTGCAAAAGCTGTATGAGGGTTCTTCAGGCTGAAGGAAGAGGTGGGAGTTTGGAACTGATGACCTGTAAGGTTCACCCCAAAACCCACTTGAAGAGACTGCTCTGTCACCTCCACTTGTCTTTTCATGAGTGCTTTTGCAACTTTCCCCCAAACAATTATGAACCTTTTCTAATGATTTTGTAAACACATTTTCTCTCCTTTTGCTAGCTCTAGCAATTTAGGGTTTTGATACACTTCAAGAGATTGCTTATTTATTTTACTTTTCTGGGTTGTAAATGTGCATATTCTTCAGTTTATTTTATCTACTGTATTTAATAAAAGAGCTATTCAGGCACCTTAAATAGACACTGAACTCATGCATTTCTTTCTGCCAGTAGAGGTGTGCTAACCACATCTTCTATACACTTAGCTAAATTCCCCCTGCACTTTGAAATGGATAATGAATTCTTCCCTTCACATCCTATGTTACCATGTGTCACTGCTGTTAAATGGCTGCCACATTCTGCCCCAGAGGTGGCAGCAACGCAATGGTGGGTGAAATAACTCATCTGTCATTTATAAAGTGCTTTGGACTGAAGGCTCTTTAAGTATGTGAAGATATTTATTAAAATCATGATCTAAAGCCCTTTGAAGTCAATGAGCGGCTTTCCATTGATTTTGGATTGGGCCTTATTATCATTATGTTCCCCCTCCTCCTTCTCCCCCCTTTCTCCTTCCCGCTCCCTGCTTGGCAGCGTAGACACACAAAGTTGCAAAGTTCAAGGGGAATTATTATTTGGTTTCCATTTTGTATTCACCTGTGATTTACCTTTGATCAAAAAAAAATGTTCCCCCACTTAGAGGCAGCAAATGGGTCTTAATTAGTACTTGCAGCAGTGAAAACACTCTCTGAATAAACACTTATTGGTTGGCAGATCAGAAACTAAAAAGCCATCTTGCTTGGTTATTGGTGGCCAGATGTTTGATCATTCACTTGAAGATGTGAATTATAATTCTCTCTGTAGGTGGCTCAAGGAAATAATTGCACATAACTTACCTGAGTATCCTGCTGTATAATTAGGTGTTTCAGAGGATGAAAAGGTAGCTGAGTGTCTTTGGCTCATTCAGATGTTTGAGTAAGTGGAGGGGGGGAGGGGGAGAGACCTCATTCCTACTTCACAACTAAGCAGCACCTGCCTCTTGAGACAGGGTTGTAGAGGAAAGAGCCTCTCTGTCAAAGAGCAAGAGAATAAAATTGGCTTAAGTTCCTGCCACAGTTGATGTTTCTTATTGCCTTTGTTCTCTGATAAGTGGTGAAGCTTTAGACTGAGCATTCAAGAGGCTAGCTCCCACATAAGCTGCGGCAATTGCAGCAGACCAGTACTTTGCTCCACTGTGTACTTTTCAAAAATATTTCCTCGGGTCACTGCAGAAGGATTTCCTTTCATTATTTTCCCCCCAAAATGATTTCTCAACAGGCTCAGAAGGCAGCTTGCAGAGCCGGTTGTCTCTTCTTGCCCAGGTTAACAATGTCAGAATTTCATTGGAGATAATGATATTGGAATATATCAAGCTGCCCAATTGTGCACCTGCTTTTCCTTTTTAAGTCACTAATGGAAGGCACCAGAATTAGACTGTAGAGCTGGACTGAGATTTTCATTAAAGGACAGGAAGGTGAATAAGTACAGGGAAAACAGCTAAGTGGGAGGATGGGAAAATGACCTGATTTGACACTATGGGGATCTCAGGTGCGAAATGAATAGGGCAGTTGGCTGCCAGAAAGGAGAATGGTTTGTTTGGGGTGTAGGTAGGGTGACCAGACAGCAAATATGAAAAATTGGGATGGGGGTGAGGGGTAATAGGAGCCTATATAAGAAAAAGACCCAAAAATTGGGACTGTCCCTATAAAGTCAGGACATCTGGTCACCCTAGGTGTAGGTGTACATCTTGATGTATAGTCAATCTACCTCTCTAAATCCATAGATGCCAGGGGTATGGAAGTAACAAGAGCAAATTACACAAACTCTGGTGCTTGTCACAGGGCCGGCGACAGGGGGGTACTACGGGTACAGCTGTACCGGGCCCCGGACTTAAAGGGGCCCCCCTTAAGTCCGGGGCCCGGTACACAGCTGTACCCATAGTCGCTGGCCCCCCTGAGGCGGGTGCTGGGGATGTAAGGGGCCCCCAGTGCCCGCACCTCCCAGAGCAGCAACAGCCGGTCCCAGCCAAGCTCTGGGCCCATGGGGTGCGGAAAGCGTCTGGAGCCCGGCGCCGGGGGAGAGCCAGGTCCTGCCGCAGCCCCGCCGGGCTGAGCAGGAGGGTGACCTGCAGCGGCGCCTAGTCAGGGGCTTCATCTCCGCTCGTGCAGCTCCCCCCAGCGGCTCACAGCAGCCGCCGGCCTCTGGCTCCCACTGCGGGCCCCCGGGGGGAAGCCGGGGCAGCACGTGGGTGGGTCTGTGCCGGGAAGGGGAAGAGAAACCAAAGGAGCCCAGCACCCCGTGGCCACTCCGGCAGCGAGTCACGCCGGGACCGGCCCTGCACACCGCCTGTGAGGGGACTAGACAGCGAGTGTAAAACATCGGGGCGTGGCGGGAACAGGTGCCTAGAGAGGAAAATGCCCCCAGCTCAGGCTCGGGATATTGGGTCACCCTGTCCCCTGCCGTCGCGAGCGACCCACCGATCCATCCCCGGGGCAATGAGTGCGTGGGGCGGGCGGGGGCACTTGCCCCTGCATCGCACCCTCCAGCCCTGGCCTTGCGGCCGGAGTGCGGTGAGGAGCCTCCCTGCTTTAGGCTGGACCACAGCCCTGGGAGCACATGCTGGGGCGAGGGGCGGGATGTGCCCCTCCGAGCGCACAGCCCGCCCCGCGGCACGGGCACAAGACAAGAGCCGGGCGGCCCGCGGCCGCTCCGAGTCATTTCCCAGCCCGGGCCCCACGAGGCCGCTCCGCCATTGGACGCTCTGTGGGTCTCCTGTCAGTTTAACTCCGCCCTGCCGGCACGGCCCTAAGATCCAGGGAGCAACTGGGGCCGGTTCAAGTGGTGAGGCGCGAGGCAGAGCAAGTAAACGCGCCCCCTGCCGGTGTAAGCCAACGAAGGGAGGAGACGATCGGGGAAAGACACTCAAAGCCTTCTGGGGATTGAAGTCTCCTCCCCTTTTACTCTGCCTCACGCCTTCCACAGTGTGCAACTGTCACGGCTCTGCAGCCCAGGGGGGGTTACTCGTCACCGGCTACTGCCTGCTCGTGTGCCACGGTCAACTCACCCCGGCCTGGTGCTTTCTGGAGTCTCAGATGGAAACTGAGGCGGCGGGGCTAAAAGTCACTTTTCCAGTTCCCATCCCTAGTGCTAATTGATTCAGCCATACTGCACTCTGTAGGGTACATGTTGAATTCAGACCAGGCCCGGCGACAAGGCGGTACTACGGGTACAGCTGTACCGGGCCCCGGACTTAAGGGGGCGTGTCGCTCCATCTTCCCCTCCCAGCGAGTCGCGTCCGGAGCAGCGGGACCGAATGGGCGACCCATGTAGGCCCGGGCGGGGGAGGGCAGGGGTGGCGGGAGACCAGCCAGGGGGGCCCCACAAACGATCAGAGTACGGGGCCCCAAAATTTCTGTCGCCGGCCCTGGCTTGTCACCTCTGCAGGGCAAAGCCTGCTGGAGCCGGACTTCAGAGCTGTGGAGGCCTTCTTGTATCCTGAAGGGGGAAAACCCTCCAGGGTAGTCACATAATACATATAAATCTGTCTCATCTCATCCCACTGCCTGGGGTCAGAGCCACAAAATCAGCCAAGCACTGAGGACTGAGCAGGATTTGGCACACATTTAGGACACCTAATGATAACAGTACAAGATATGGATAGTGACAGAGCTTGCTTATACATACCAGATATATCCATCATAAAATCCTTTAACACTCTGCCAGATATGGCTAAAGTGAGCTTAAATAAGGTACAATAAAACCTCAGAGTTACTAACTAACCAGTCAACCACACACCTCATTTGGAACCGAAATTACACAATCAGGCAGCAACAGAGATGGGAAAAAAAATGAAAAAAAGAAAAGAAAAAACAGTACAGTATTGTAAACTATTGTACATGTAAACTACTAAAAAATTAATAGAAAGCAGCATTTTTCCACTGTACAGTAAAGTTTCAAAGCTGTATTAAGTCAATGTTTAGTTGTAAATCTTTGAAAGAACAACCGTAATGTTTTGTTCAAAGTTACGAACATTTCATATTTATGAACAACCTCCATTCCTGAGGTGTTCGTAACTCTGAGGTTCTACTGTATCTCTCTATCTATCTATATAAAAGTCAAGTGGTGTATGTATGTATGTATGACAGCGAACTCCTCCCACACCGTTTGAGCCAGAGACTTGAAATTTGGTACAGTTAGGGGGTCTTGGGGTCAGGATGGTCTTAAGGGTCGAAAAATTTTCGGATCTCACCTCTGACGCCCCCCAGGGGTGAAAGTCTTTCAGGGCCAATCACATCAGCTGGGCGGTTAGGTGGTGATGATGTCATAATACCCCCTCCAACAGACACCGCACTCGCTCAGCTCACCGCCTCTCCCTCCTCCAACGGAACCCCGGAATCCATCAGCTCTGTGCCCCCCCCCCACCTGCGAAGGTCCCCGGAATCCCTCGGCTCTGGGCCCCCTCCCCGCCTGCGACGGATCCGAGTTGGGTTTGGTGGGACGGTAAGTGAGGTGGGGGTGTCGGGTTCGGTGGGGGGGTGAGGTGGGGGTGTCGGGTTTGATCGGGGGGGGGTCAGGTGGGGGTGTCGGGTTTGGTCGGGGGGTAAGTGAGCCGGGGGGTGTCGGGGTTGGTCTGGGGGAGTGGGAAGGTGTCGGGGGGGTGAGGAGTGAGGTGTGGGTGTTGGGTTTGGTCTGGGGAGGGGAAGGTGTCGGGGTGGGTGCCCAGACCAAACCCGACACCCCCCCTGGCTCACTTACCCCCCCGACCAAACCCGACACCGCCACCTGACCCCCCCACCAACCGCAACACCCCCTGACCAACCCAAACAGCCACACCTCACCCCTCACCCACCCCGACACCATCCCACCCCCCCAGACCAAACCTGACACCCCCCGACTCACTTACCCCCAGACCGAACCCGACACCCCCACCTCACCCCCCACCAATCGCAACACCCCCAGACCAAACCCGACACCCCCACCTCACCCCCCAAGCAAACCCGACACCCCCATCTCACCCCCCCACCAACCGCAACACCCCCTGACCAACCCCAACACCCACACCTCACCCCTCACCCACCCCGACAACTTCCCACCCCCCCAAACCAAACCCGACACATCCCGGCTCACTTACCCCCCCGACCAAACCCGACACCCCCACCTCACCCCCCACCAATCGCAACACCCCCAGACCAAACCCGACACCCCCGGCTCACTTACCCCCCGACCAAACCCGACACCCCCACCTCACCCCCCCAAGCAAACCCGACACCCCCACCTCACCCCCCACCAACCGCAACACCCCCTGACCAACCCCAACACCCACACCTCACCCCTCACCCACCCCGACACCTTCCCATCCCCCCAGACCAAACCCGACACCCCCTGGCTGACTTACCCCCGACCGAACCCGACACCCCCACCTCACCCCCCCAAGCAAACCCGACACCCCCTGACCAACTCCAACATCCACACCTCACCCGTCACCCACCCCGACACCTTCCCACCCCCCCAGACCAAACCCGACACCCCCTGGCTCACTTACCCCCCGACCGAACCCGACACCCCCACCTCACCCCCCCACCAATCGCAACACCCCCAGACCAAACCCGACACTCCCTGGCTCACTTACCCCCCCGACCAAAACCGACACCCCCACCTCACCCCCCCAAGCAAACCCGACACCCCCACCTCACCCCCCCACCAACCGCAACACCCCCTGACCAACCCCAACACCCACCCCTCACCCCTCACCCACCCCGACACCTTCCCACCCCCCCAGACCAAACCCGACACCCCCCCCCCCCGGCTCACGGTGCACTGTGTAGCACACAGGTTATTAAATACACTGCTCTGCTATGTACATTGGCCAAACTGGACAGTCCCTATGCAAAAGGATAAATGGACACAAATCAGATATCAGGAATGGCAATATACAAAAACCTTTAGGAGAACACTTCAATCTCCCTGCACACACAATTAAAGATTTAAAGGTCAGTATCTTGCAGTAAAAAAAACTTCAAGATCAGACTGCAAAGAGAAATTGCAGAGCTGCAATTCATTTGCAAATATGATGCCATCAATCTGGGATTGAACAAAGATTTTGAATGGCTCGCTAATTACAGGGGCAGCTTCTCCTCTCTTGGAATTCACACCTCCAGTTCAGTTGCTAGAGGAATGCCTCACCCTCCCTGATTAGAGATAACAAGCTGGTTCTGCCTGATTGGACTAACCTTGCTACCTCCAACTTGGTTCTTGCCTACTTATTTATACCTGCCCCTGGACACTTCCACTGCTTGCATCCGACGAAGTGGGTATTAGCCCACGAAAGCTTATGCTTCAATACTTTAGTTAGTCTTTAAGATGCCACAGGACTCTTCGTCGCTTCTGCTATTCTAGGCTAACACGGCTACCTCTCTGATTCTTGACAGTATAATACAGTTTTACATTCCATTACATCTCCCCCTTAAGTTCTATATTCCTACCATTTACAGGCTATACACTAATACTCTCTCTTAAGTTCAGTATGGGTCAGTCTATGAAGTGTCTCTGAATAATACTGATTTTCTAATTACATAACCCAAATGCACAACAGGTTAGTCATCTGGATGTCCTTTAGTTGCAACCACTGGCTGTGGCTGCTCTGGAATTCTTGCATTGTCTTCCATTGCACTGCAGCCCTCCTACCCCAGATCCTGCCCCTGGGTGGCTCCATGTTCCCTGTGCATGAGCAGCTTCTCTTTACACTAAAGGGTCATGGTACAGAGAGGACAATGTACCTGTGGGAAGACAGAAAGGCGTCCAGATCCTGGGGAGGGGGAAAGGAGGGACCGGCAGTGGGGTGGAAGGAGGAAAGATGGAGGAGAGGCGGAACCAGCAAGTGGCAGCAGAGACCTCTGGAGAGGGGGATGGAAAGAGGAGCAGCCAGGCAGTGGCGGGTGGGTTGCAGCTGCTGCTGAGCTTTTGCCGGCATAATAAAAACTTCCTCTGGCAGACACCCAGACGGTGCAAAGCTCCAAAACCCACAATCCAGTGTCCCACGGCAGCTTAGCCTTAGCCTTCCCTGGCCTATTATGCCTGCCACCCATGTATAACTCCCATCTGTGTTCAAAAACAGTTTTGGTGTCCTTCTTTAGGAAATTTCAGGTGCACTGGTAATCCCAAAAGGTAATCTTCAAAAGCAAATTTCCTGCTGGGTGTGATAAATGTACTCAGTTTGGCACTTTCTTTGGCTAAAGGAATTTACCAAAATACACTCAAAGCATCCAGTTTAGAGAATACTGTAGCTCCTTTCACTTCGGAGAGGAAGGCATCCAATGTAGAAAGGGTACTTTCTCTCACAACTGCTTAATTAAGTCATAAGAGTCACAGAAGATTCATATGTTTTCCATTATTCTTTCTAACTGGTGCCATTGGGGTGCGCTGTGCTGTTGACTGAGATATTTTCTTAGTTATGCCAATCCACTCCGTTCTCTTTAACTCAGTTAACATTCCACTTTATAAAGTAATGGGATTGGAATCCTGCAAGGTGTATGTACACTGCATGGATCTGCCTTGTTTCTTTAAGGGTATTATTACTTGATCTCTTTTCAAAAATCCAGTATCACCACATAGTCTACTGAATTCTTCCACCTTTTGCACCAGACCCATGGTGGCTGCCACCAGGCGGATAAGAAAGCTCTCGTCACTCATGCTGCATATGTTGCATATGTTAATAGCTTTTAAGATGGTTTCTTGTTTTTCAAGATTGACATGTTGCTCTAGGTTTTGCTGTCTCAGCAGCTCAGATGGCATTGCTCTCTGTATAGTGGTGGCTAGAGTAAAATCCCTCTTCAATTGTCGCTTCTGTGAAAGGATTTTATCTATTAGCAAGATTACTAGCCTGCCTGTTTTTATGTTTTACATTTCCAAAACCACAGTTTTCAGCCATTGTATGTAGAGCTTTTATAAAACATTCAACATTTTCTCCTGGTTCTTGAATTCTTTAGTGAAAATATGGTCTATCGTAAACCATATTTCTCTGCATTATAAAGTAACACAAGAACTAGGGGTCACCAAATGAAATGAATAGGCAGACAGTTTAAAACAAAGGAAAGTATTTTTTTCATACAAATGACAGTCAACCTAAGGAACTCCATGCCCGAGGATGTTGTGAAGGCCAAGACTACAGCAGGGTTCAAAAAAGAACTAGATAAGTTCATGGAGGATAGGACCATGAATGGCTATTAGCCAGGATGGGCAGCAATGGTGTCCCTAGCCTGTTTGCTAGAAGCTGGGAATGGGTGATGGGATGGATCAACCTGTTCTGTTCATCCCCTCTGGGGCACCTGGCATTGGCCCCTATCGAAAGACAGGATACTGGTCTAGCTGGGCCTTTGGTCTGACCCAGTATGGCCGTTCTTATGTTATTATAAAGTAAGCATTAAATGTAGTTAGAAGCCATTCATAGTCATCTGTGACTATCGTCAGTAAAATCAAAGATTAAAGATATAGTCTGCTTGCTTCCCCAACATATAAATTAAAGAAGACACCCGTGTAGCTATTATTTTTTTTAGTTTGTTTTCAATTTGAAATCTTGCAAAATACTACTTCCACCCTTTGCATTATGGAGGTTATTCAAAGCTGACGTTCTGTGAGGCAATGAAGTGTCGTGTTGATGAGATCCTGCAACCTTTGTTACTTTGTTCCTTCTTTTTGTGACCTTTGTTGCTGTTTTCCCTCTGATTCTGTTCTTAGTTTACTCCTGACACCATGTCATGTTCTTCTGTAGCAGACATGGTCTGGTCAGAGAGCTCACTTATATGCACCAAATGTATTCATCATAAGATCCTTTAATGATCTGACAGATGTCAGAAGGCTGGTCTTCACTGGGGGGGGGAGATCGGCTGTAGATTTGCAATTTCAGCTACTCAGTTAATAACGTAGCTGAAATCATCGTCTCTATAGCCGACTTACCTCCGATCCTCACGGCAGCAGCGGGTGGCGGCGCGGTCCCCCGTCAACTCCAGCTTGCGCCTTTTGGCGAGCTGGACTTCCGGAATCGATGGGGGAGCTACTGGCAATTGATTTATCGAGTTTTGACGAGACACGATAAATCGATTGCCAAAAGATTGATCCTTCCCTGCCATAGTGAAGACAAGCCCTAAGGTTAGTTTTAATATGGTATTTTACACAGAGCACCACATAGTGGTTACAGTTTAGCATTCTATTACAATAATTGTGAAGCATGTTAATGGGTAAATATCTGAGCCTGTTTTTTTAAGAACAGGAAAAGCAAGCTGGAAGAGACCCGGAGAAACCTCGGTGAGGACTCTATATGACTGTAGTATCAGTAAGGAAGGGCATTTGGTCTAGCAGTTTGGGTTTTAAGCAAGTAACTTGCAGAACAATCTCATCACATTTAGATTAATAATCTGGGGACCCAGCCATAGCGAATTACTGACATTTTAAATACAGAAGCTAGGACCGATTATTCACTGATTATTTAGATCTGGGGTAGCTGTTCACACCTGTGCAAAATGAGTGTGATCTTGTATGGTACTTTTTTATATCCACTTTACACAGATCTATATGATTAGACCTGGTGAAGATAATGGCGAATCAGGCCCTGTATCTTCATTTATATCTACAGAATAAAAAGCACCTTGGTAATTCCTAAATCAAAAATACTTAACTGAAAAAAAG
Source organism: Sternotherus odoratus (assembly GCA_032164245.1). NCBI lineage: Eukaryota > Metazoa > Chordata > Testudines > Kinosternidae > Sternotherus > Sternotherus odoratus. Next base: position 281,422,662 of record JAVMKO010000001.1, on the reverse strand, counting down.
ATAGGTCACGCTAGATCATAATTAACTTGTAGACCGGGATAAAGGGAAGGCTATAAAAATGTGGTGTTATTTGTTATAAACAGAGAGAAAAGTGTGTAGTAGATTTTGTGGTTTGCACATGATCCTTGTCTCTGAAATCCTTGTATATTGATATATTGTACAAATGTGAAGAAATAAAAGGTCCAGATTTTGCACTAACTTCCTGCTTTGGACAGCTCCCCTGTGCTTGAATGGAGGTATTAAGTGGGAGAAGAATTTGGTCTCTGGTCTGCTTCCTGTGTGCAGGAACTGCCTTCAGTTTTATGAGATCAGTGTGAAGTTCTGAAGGTCAGAGTAATCAGATCTGGTATTTATTTTTGTCAATTACCGTACTTGGCTAGAAAAAAATCACTTGAGGTTTGTAAAGCTCGATTTCGAGTAGGTCCCAAAGGATAAGAATTGAAACGGAAAAGTTGTATAATAAATTAAAAATAATTATTCTACTTCAAATCCCAGTGGAACAATTTTCACTTAAAAGAAAGCAGAGATGGTGTAAAATTTACCTCAACTAGAAATCCATTGCACGTCAAAGGTGTACTACCCCAAATGGCATTTTGATCAAGATCAGTATAACAGCAGAAATGCAGAAACTCCAACAGGCTTCACAATACGTGTGTTAGTCTCTAAGGTGTCACGAGTACTCCTTGTTCTTAGTGCTGTTACAGTCATCAAATTATGACTAAAAAGATGGATATGGCTGTAATCTGCTATTTAAGCCTTTAGAGATAAAGTCCAGCAATTGAAATAACCTGTATATGGAAAGTGACAAGTCAGACAGTTCAGTAAATCCTAACCAAAAAGACAAATTGATTTAACAGCCTCCAGTTTGCCAAGCAGATAATGTGAAATGGCGATTGGTACATACATCACCACCATGAATGCAAAGGCAAAATTAACTATACAGAAACTTCTATACATACTGGGCCAAATTCATCTCCGGTGTAAGTCAGTGGAATTATATATACTGGGGATAATAAATTTGGTCTGTGCTGTAGATGAGATGTAAAAGAAGCAACCCACCTTTACTACACATTTCAGATCTTTACTCTTCTGTATGAATATTAAATTCTAACTCTGTCCCCAGGTACTTAAACTCTGTTGTTCAAGTGAAGTTCAATTTCAGAATGTAATCTTAGAAGAATCCCATTGGAACCTGTTTAATTTTTGATACAGGTTCAACATGTGAGAATACTGATACACCCATTTAAAATCAATCAAAGTGAACATAATGCTCGTCAGATCTGAAACATTTACAGTACTAGAGTCTGATCTTCTCTCACTCTCACTGGTTTCATCCTTTGGAGGTTTGAACAACAGGTCAGAGAAACATCTGTCAGGGATGGTCTGGCTATACTTATTCCTGCCTTGGCACAGAGGAAAAGGCTACATGGCTTCTTGACACCCCTTCCAGCCCTACATTTCTGTGATTCTAAAATCTGAGTTTCTAATATGTAGACTATTGCTTTTGAACTGTAAATTAGGTACAGTGGGCCCCATCCAGTGAACAGTGATTTTCGTGCTTATGTTTAAGCATGTGTATAGTTCCATTGCAGTCAAGAGGACTCCCTTTGTGAATAAAGGGAAGCACAAAGGGGTTTGCAGGTTGGGACTATAGAAGGAGCTATAAGCTCTCTGGGGCAGGGACTGTGATGTGTGAAGAGCAAAAGACAATAACTTATGGGTTACTCTGCCTAGTACTATGGGGGTCTTGATCCATATTTGGATCCCCTAGTCAAATTCCAAGACACAAACAAATAACCAATAAATGTATTTAAGGGTCAGTAGAAAACCTCAACATTCTGCTCTTACTTACAACCTTGCCCTACTGTGTGGTGAATGGTGTTGTTTTTGCATTAATAAAATCCAGAACTGGGGCCTATATTACTCCTATGTTAAGCTGTGGTTGTGTGTACTTTGGAGCTGCATATTACAGAACAACAAAAGTAATATAGCAGTGAAACTGCTAGTAAGATGCTGCTTCTCCTTGAATATTTTCTCAGGATAAATACATCTGGTGGGTAGCTTTTATTGCTTCTTGTCTTTTTACAGAACACTTCTATTTTTAAGAAAAGCCCATCCTACTATTTTTAGTTTAAGTGCTAATGGACTGGATGTGCCTTTGAGATATTAATGCTTCTTGTCTTGTGATTTGTTTTCTGGACTCTAAAGAGACAGGCCGCCAGACAGTTTCCAGTGAGCCTCAGCACCTTGTCCCAGCACACTTTTGCCATTTAAAGTTTCCTTTGACAACTCTGCTCACACCAAGAGCAAGACACACACTGTCAGTCTACAATGTCCTATTTTAGATTATGGAAAATAACAAGCAAAAATATAGTTTTCATGAGAGAACGTCTGTCTCCCACAGAGCAGGCTTTAGTGACTGTGAGATTAAAATGATAGCTGTTGCTACAGACAGTTTTTATAAATGCAAACGTGCCGGTAATAAAAAATAAAAGCATCAGGCCAAGAACTTCAAAAGTGGCTAGTGATTAGCAGTGACATATTGGAGGCACCTGAATGGGGTTGAGCTGCCACATTAAAGGTGATAAACAAGCCCATTAAAGGTGTGTCAAATTGGGCACTTAAAAAATTAAGGCACCCAAAATCAGTACCCATTTTTGAATAAGTTGGTGTGACTAGGTCCCAGGGGAGTCACCCTGAGTTTGCTCCATTAGGGCAAACTTCAAAGAAGTGCAGAAAATCCCCCAAATTGGTGGTTATTCTAATACTTGGATTCACCAAGCCAGCAACAAAACAGCTTCCACAATATATTACTGGTTACCTGGAAGCCAAAAGCACAGTTCCCTTAAAGCAACCCAGCCTTGGGTGTCCTCCCAAATAGGCAAGTGAAATATGACGAGGATAACTGAAAATCTTGTTCATCAAATAAAAAATTTTACCAATCCCAAAGGAGCAGTTCTACCAATCCCAAAGGATCAGACACATTACCCACCAGGCCAATGAATATTTCAGATCTTACCCAAATACATGCTTAGAGCCAATTCTTATTAACTAAACTAAAATTTATTTAAAAAAGAAGAGAGAGAATATTGGTTAAAAGTTCATTATACATACAGGTTTAAGATTAGCAGCCATATTAGTCTGTATCCGTAAATAAAACAAGGAAGACTTTGTAGCACGTTAGAGACTAACCAGTTTATTTCAGCATAAGCTTTCGTGGGCTATAGCTCACTTCATCGGATGCATTCATTCTATGCATCCGATGAAGTGAGCTATAGCCCACGAAAGCTTATGCTGAAATAAACTGGTTAGTCTCTAAGGTGCTACAAAGTCTTCCTCGTTTTATTATACATACAGGTATAAATAGTGTTCTTAGGTCCATATTATAGTAGAGATGATGATCTTAAATGTTGCAAATAGTTCTTGTAGAATTAGTCCATGGGTTGCAATCCAACGTTGAACACCAGGGCAATCCAAAATGAAACTAGAGACCTCAATCCTGTGGCTCAAGCTTCCCCTGAAAACACATAAGCAGATTTGAGATGAAAGGTCAGGTCCCAAAATCCCTTTACATTTTTCAGGAAGCCTCTTGACCACATGCAGTCCTTAGGTGAACAATAGTGTCTTTGAAGTAACCTCCTAATTTCTAAACATCACTGGTAAATTGCTACATGGATTAGCATAAGGTAATTGCCTATTTCCCACCATTTGCAGGTGATTTGCTATATACTTCAAAGAGAAATGACAGTGATATCACTACAGTCACAGTTCATTTAAATGTTAATATTTCCTTTTGATTTCTGAATTAACAGGATACAGCGATAGCCAGGAACTGTTTTGTTACATTCTAACAATATATATGTAAACACACTAAAACACAAACATTATCTACTAATATGTCTCTAAAGGTTGAATGTGAGTTCATTAGTATGCAAGTTGCTTAATCCTTTCTGTCCCTGTGTCACACTTGGCTATTGAAGTTTGTTACACACACCAGAGTCTGTATTTCTCTAACCAGGAAGCCTGATCTAACACCAACAACATTGTCTCTTCATCACCTGAAAGTCAGTGAATGCACATGTTACACTTGGTTACACTGGCACTTTATAGCACTATAAAGCCGCCAGGAACGCTATAACTCCTACCCGTCCACACTGGCGAGGCACGTAGAGCGCTATAAGTCCACCTCCGCATGGGGAATAAGGGCTGTAGCGCTCCCGCTGTAGTGCAAGGGCGCGAATGTGGACACCGAATGCACATTAATTGGCCTCCAGCCTGGCCCATAATTCCCATTCGAGCCACTCTGGTCATCACTTTCAAACTCTTTTGTCCTGTCCTCAGGTGACCACATGTCAGACCTGCCCTTTAAATTTCCAGGGAAATTTGAAAATCCCCTTCCTGTTTGCTCCAGCCAGGCGTGGAGTGTTCTTCAGGGAATCTTTGCAGGTGACCATTTTGCTTTGCCATGCCTCCTCGCAATAGGCGATCTCCAGTGTGGAGCAATACCGAGGTGCTGGACCTCAGCAGTTGTTGGGGGGAAGAGGCTGTCCAGTCTCAGCTGCGGTCTAGCCGTAGGAATTATGATACATATGGCCAGATATCATGGGCCATGATGGAAAAAGGCCATGAGCGGGACACTCTGCAGTGCCGGGTAAAAGTAAAGGAGCTTAGGAATGCATATCACAAAGCCTGCGAGGCAAACGGCTGTTCCGGGGCAGCCCTGGTAACTTGCAGATTTTACAAGGAGCTGGACGCGATACTTGGTGGTGATCCAACATGCACTCCATTGACCACCGAGGACACTTCTCAGCCCACTAGTGAACGGGGGGGGGAGGGGGGGAGGGGAGAGGGAAGGAGGAGGAAGAGGAGGAGGAGGCGGCAACAGCACTGGCAGTGACCCAGGGGACAGAGGAGTCCCAGGAGGCATGCAGCCAGGAGCTCTTCTCAAGCCAGGAGGAGGGCAGCCAGCCACAGCGTCCGGTGGTTGCAGGGGGCAGGGCAGCAGCAGCGGATTGCGCAGGTAAAGCTACATTTCTATTGGGAAGGCAGGCAGCTTGGGCAAGGGTATAAAGGGATTCTTGCATGCTTGCCTACATGTGGAATAGTGCATTGATGTAGTCTATCACATCACAGTAATCGTCATCAGTGATTTCTTCAAAGGTCTCAATAAGAGCGCTTGCACTGCGCCTGCGCAGGTTTCTCAGGAGAGCAAGCGTGGCCCCCATCCCAGTCATGGTCACTAGTCCCCACCACCGTTCTACGAGGGGTTGGGGGAGAATTGCTGCACAGAGGCAAGCTGTATATGGCCCTGGGCGGAAGCCGCATCTCATTAGAATGCCCTCCCTTTCTTGCTCCGTCACCCACAGCAGCGAGATATCTTCCAGCACGAACACCTACGGAGAATGTTGGGACAGTGCTCAGAGTACAGTTCCCGCAAATGCCCTGCGCTCCCCCCAAGCCATAGGGCAGCACGGCAGGGAAACAATCATTCCCCCTGCATCCGGAGAGGACTCACCATGGCAGAGACTCCGTTATTGTCTGTGTGCTCTCTTTGGGACAGGCAAACTGGACAGACAAATAGGGAATGCGGGGGAATCATTGGCCTGTCTGTTGTGTACAAGGAATCCTCTGTTTATGCTGTTTCCTTTTTTTCCCTGTCTAGCTTTGACCTTGAATATCCCATCACTGTTATCACCAGCTGACAGGCTAGGTGACTGAGGAAGAGGCCATGAAAGAGCAAAGAGGATCTAGTACGGCAAGTAATGCAGCAGTCTGTAACTGAGAATCGAATTGCACAGCAGTGGAGAGAGAATGAGAGCAAGTTGAGGGAGAAGGCGCACCAGGAGAATGCGAGGCACTGGTGGGAAACCACTGATAAGCTGTTCTCATTACGGCAGCTGGAAGTAGAGTCTATGCAGCAGATTGCCGCCATTCAAAAGGAGAAGCACCGCGCTCGCCACCTCCGTAATCAGTTTCCCCCAAATCCTTCCCCTTCTGGCCCTCTGTCCCCTCCAGGCCACTATCATCAGATATCTGGTTATTACCACCCATAGGTGCCGCCAACCCCGGTGTCTTCACCACCCAAAACCCCAAACCCAGGACTCTTATCCACTGCACTCAACCCCTAATAACATGCCTTATTGCCCTCGGAGGACACAGCAACTTGGAGGGCATTGGAGAGTATGAGATCCAGACATACTCCAATCTCTGACTGACCCCATCCCACCCCAATCGCACCACCCCCCACCTTCCCCACACATTCTTCATAACCTTTTATTTCAGCAACTGAAGTAGCTGTTCAATAAATGAATTGTCCTTTTAATAAATGGGTTTCTTTCTTCAGAGTACATAGATTATTAATGCTACAGAAAACCAAATGCCTTATCCTATTAAAAGAATGTGCCCTCCCTCTGTACTTCCCATTAGAACTGGCTTTCAGCCTAAAAATGCTCCCTCAAGGCATCCCTGATCCTTGCAGCCTCATGCTGGGCTCCTCTAAGATCCCTGCTCTCTGGCTGTGCATACGTGGCCTGCAGGTGTTGAACCTCCGAGGACCATGCCTGAGTGAAGCCTTCGCCCTTCCACTCACAAAGATTATGTAGGGCACAGCATGTGGAAATAACTGCGAAGATACTTCCCTCAGCCAAGTCTAGCTTCCCATAAAGACAGTGCCAGCGCGCTTTGAGATGCCACAAAGAACACTCCACAGTCATTCGACAGCGGCTCAGCCTGTAGTTGAACCTTTCCTGGCTGATGTCCAGGCTCCCTTGTAGGGTTTCGTGAGCCAGGGAATTAAAGGGTAAGCAGGGTCACCAAGAATCACAATGGGCAGTTTGACTTCCCCCACAGGGATCCTCTGGTCTGGGAAAAAAGTCCCAGCTTGCATCTTCTTGAACAGGCTGGTGTTGCGGAAGATGCATGCATCATGCACCTTTCCCGACCAGCCTGCGTTAATGTCAGTAAAACGGCCACATTGATCCACAAGCTCCTGGAGAACCGTGGAGAAGTACCCCTTTCGGTTAATGTACTCGTCTGCTAGGTGGTCGGGCGCCAGAATAGGTATATGGGTCTGTAACAGGTTGGGGACTCACCACCATGCACCTCCTGCCGGACAGTCCGGGAATTAGCTCAGTTCATGGCAGAGCGCCCTCCTTTGGTGGTGTCCCATCCGTCTCTTGCTCTCGTCTGGATGCACGCTGCTCCTTGCATGCGGTGTCCTCTTCAGGGCACTGCCCTCCGGCAGTACCCCCAAGTCCACACTCACCCCCTTCCAGGGGGGGCATTCCGTATTCCTTCAGCCCCCTAGCTGCAGTGGCCAGCCACCCCCAAGTCAAACCCCTTCTGGCAGGGGTCGGGTATAGTCCATAGAGGACACTTCAGCAGCCAGATGCAATATAAGGGGAGAAGGGGGGGACCCAGGCCCACCCTCTACTCTGGGTCCTGGCCCAAGGACCCTTTGGCAGCAGCCGTCCTGCCCTCCTTCTCTCCTCTCATCCCTTTCACTCTCCCTGGGCCACTTCCCCTGAAACCCCTCTGCACTGGATGGCCTCTCCCTCAGGGACAGCAGCCCAACAGGTAACCAAAGTGGAGTTCCCTTCTGCTCCCCTGGGCCTGCCCAGTACTGCGTTTTCCCTAGTGCTGCGGCTCCTCTTTCGGGAGTCAGACCTTCCCCCTTGAAGGTCCAAGAGAGACTGACTGCCCCTCTCCTGGGCAGCCTTCTTATAGTTCCTAGCCAGTCCCTGATTGGCTGGTTACGAGCTTGGCCCTAATTGGCCCGCAGTAGCCCTTTTCTTATTGGCTGACAGCCTGTGCAGCCTCTCTGGCCTACTCTTGCCCATTCTGGTAGGGAAGTGAGGCAGCTGCCCCACTACAGGGTCCCATCAATCGCCCCTCCACAGTTAGGGAAACCCATTTGTTCAAAGACAGCCACGATGTCATGCACGTTACCAAGAGTCATGATTTTTTGTAGCAGGATGCCATTAATGGCCCTGCACACTTGCATCAACATGACTCCAACGGTCGACTTTCCCACCCCAAAGTGGTCGGCCACCAATTGGTAGCTCTCTGGGGTGGCCAGCTTCCAGAGTGCTATAGCCACCCGCTTCTCCACCAGGAGGGCAGCTCTCAATCTGGTGTCCTTGTGACACAGGGCGGGGGTGAGTTCAGCACACAGTCCCTTGAAAGTGTCTTTTCTCATGTGAAAGTTTTGTAGCCACTGTTCATCATCCCACACTTGCATGACGATGCGATCCCACCAGTCAGTGCTCGTTTCCCATGTCCAGAAGCGGCGTTCCACGGTCGTGAGCATGTCCGTTAATGGGACAAGCAGTTTCGTGTCAAATGTGTTCATTGGCTCGAGCTCGTCTTCAGACCCATCACTGTCACCTTGCATGTCAAGGATTAACTCCACAGCGCTGCGAGATGTGCTGGTGACAGTCATCAGCATGCTCCTCAGCAGTTCGCGATCCATTACGGCACACGAAAATGGACGACGGAGCATGCGTGCCTTGATGAAACTGTTGAAAGATTGCGCCTGAGGTGGACGGAAACACAGGGATTGCTGGGATATGACGCGAAGCATCACGGGTAGTTGGAACAGGATGCAGAATGCCGCGCAAGCGAGGCCCCTCTTCCCACAAGGCACTGCACCAGATCGGGAAGAGGTGCTCTGTGGGATACCAGCCCTAATGCGCTGCTCCTAATGCCGCCTGAAGTGCTGCAAATGTGGCCATGCTATACCGCTGGTGGGTCTGTGTGGACACGCTCTATCACTATACCTATTGCTGTATACGGGGACAGCTATAACCAAAAGCTCTATAATCCTGTAAGTGTAACCATGTCCTAAGTGATGGTCAATGGGGGAAGAATATCAGACGCTCCACCAGAACTGACTGGCCTGGTAATTCCTGAGTTTCCACCAATAGCAGGGGGTCAATATTGACTCCACATAACAGGAGACACTTTTAAAGTGCACTGCAGGATATAACCACTGGATGACCATGAACACTTATTTTATAGAGACAATGTAGAGAATAGCTGGAGGAACAGGCCTGAATTAAAATACTACCCTGTGTCATGCTGTTGGTTAAGTGAGACTTAAGATCTAAATGTGTTTCTGAGGGAGATGATCTGCCCTCTTTACTTCTTTCTCTGGAGGAGACAGATATGGGGCCTTTTTTGCTGCCATAGGCTTCCAGCATTATAACATGAGCCCTGCTTCTTGGGTTCTCCCATGTTTTGTATCATCTTCCTTAGTGGTAGCAGCAATACTAAAATAAGTACTTCTGGAACTGAAGTTGTGAGAGACAACTTACTGACAGAGTGACTTCCCACACAATGGCACTGTGCCACAGCTACAATATTTTGGGGGAGTAAAATTAAATCTTAGTCGTCTTCAGGCCTTGGCATTTCAGAGTATTGGCAAGAATTGTGATAGTGTTAGTTATGGGTGGGGGTGGATGAGGGTGAAAATCACCACTCTTGGCTTGATCATGTGACTTCAGTGAGAGTTTTGAGTGTGCAGCAGTTGGGATTGGTCTGTGTGGTATGATGTCCTTGTAAAATTGAGCAATAAAGGCCTGCTATATGATTTTGAATCATTTTAGGACCAAGTTTACTTGGGTGTGCTGATTGTATCTGCTCTGAGAGTTCACTTTGAACTATCTTTATGCTGTTCGTTCAGTACTTCTGCACAGCCATGCAGAAGATGCAAGCTTCACTCTCGATGTTTCTCTGCTCCAACAAGGACTGGGGATACCATGGCAGCAGCCATGCCCTTGAAGAGCCTCTCCCTGTTGTGTAGAGGTCCCATTGGGCACTGTTTATATTTTATTCTATTTCAGGATTTTATACTGCCACCCATCACCATAGCATCTTGGTGCCTTGCACGTAAAATCAATAGCAATAGCAGGATCTCCTAGTAGACTTCATGGAATCTAGGGCATTTCTCCCTTTCGGTGCTCAAACTCTGCTTGGGGTTTTTTGAGGAGATTTTTGGGTTTGTGTAAATTCATGATGTTCACATACATAATTTTAAAGATATACTAACTCTTATCTGAATCTTCTTGACAGTAAATTCTCGCTGGTGGTAATTATGGAGGTGGTATCCTCCAGTAGCCAGGATGTTTATACTGGGAGTCAGGAAATCTGGGTTCTAATCCCAGCTCTGCTACTAACCAGTTGTGTGACCCGGGGCAAGTCATTTCACCTGTGCCTCAGTCTTCCCTTCTTCCTTTAGTCAGTCTTCCCCATTTACATTGTAAACTCTTTGGGGTGGTAAGGAGTGTATCTTGTTATATTTGTGCATCACCTAGTATAATGAGGCCCCAGTCATCATTGGGAGTGGATGAGAGAAAGAGAGAATGAACCATACAGAACAGCTGTTAGTCACCTTACTTAATGTGCTACTGGAACATGCTCAGATATGAGGGTGATGAGGGAAGGTTGAGACTCTACACAGAATAGTATAGAATAGGTACTAGTGCAATATAAATAATAATATACTAATGCTTTTATAGGGCCTGGTGTATGCAGTCTTTGAAGACACACTTAGCATGACCCTGGTTTCTGATGGAGCAGAGTGTATTGTGATATCTAAAGAGTTCTTCAAAAGGCACATGGATGAGGACTATCTCCATAAATTATGCACAGTCGTAAGTTCTAGCATTAAGACCATAGCAATTATCTAGAATTGTTAGAGTTGCCTGAGGTGATTCAGGTGCTTCCAAATATGGGTATGTAGCTGAACCATGCTCATTGTATAAGGTTGGTTCTAAAGTTTTATCGTTCTGTGTCATGCCATTGTCTTTGCTAATGCCACAATGCCATCAAACAACACATGCAGAAACAGTGTAAGAGCTTGGAATAACTGATTTGCTGGGTGGGCACATTCCCAAGTTTATAGATTTCCCAAGATGTGGGGCAGCTGGCATGCATGTAGAGTGAAAGTGTCTGCAGTTAGATGGAATCTTTTTTCCTGTACACCTGTGTAAGAAAACAATGACAAATCCCCTCTTCCCCAGTAACAAACTATTGTTATGTCTTCCAAGCAAACAGGATTGTTTGGTGTCCAGTTCTGGGCTGTCCCTTTTGGAATTAAAACAGAAAATGGATACAAACACATGATGTACAAGTAGGGTGACCTCCCGTCCCAAATTGGGTGGGACAGTCTCGAAATATAGAGTTCAAGTCCCAGTCCTGGGCTGAATGATTCCAGGACAGAATTTATCCTGGATTCCCTGTGGTGCCGCTCTGTGTCTGCTCAAGGCTCAGGGGTGCCAGCCTCCTCCTGGTGGGGGGCACTGAGCAGCACTTATCCCTCCCTCGCCACGAGGCCCTGCCCCCTGCTCCTCCTCTCCCCTCTGAGGCCTGCCCCCTGGCCAGACCAGAAGCTGGAGCTGGGGAGTAGTAAAAGCCATACAGGGAGCCCAGGCCTCTGTAGGGAGCTCTGGACCCTCCACCTGTCCTGGGGAGTGCACCTAGTGGGGAGGGGACATAGGCTGGGGGGCTGTTCTCAGGCACCCCAGTCCCCTGCTGTCAGAACAGGTGAAGGGTCCTGGGCTCCCCACAGTGTGATGGGCTCTATGCGTAACTCTTATCCTGGGCCAGCTCTGGCTCCTGGCCTGATCAGAGGGTAAGGCCTTGGGGGAAGAGGAGGAGCAGGGGTGGGGCCACCAAGAGAGCGGGGCTCCTGCACATGTCCTGCTTTTGCCTTTTGAAAAGGTGGTCACCCTATGTACAAGATGCAGCCTTTTGAGGTCAAGATGTTTTCAGCAAGAGAGAAACTGATTTATTGACTATAGAGGGGAAACAGTGAAACTGACTATTCAGAAACATGTAAAGGGTGTATGTTTTGTCCTGTACTGTAATAGGTTTAGTCCTTCATCACTGGGTGGTGTGGTTTGTGGCCCACTATTTTGTCTTTCACATCTGTCTTACACAACACACAAAATATGAAGCGACCACAGTGGGATTCAAATAACCATGTTTACTAAATAAAAATACCATGCAAGGCTTAGCTACATATCCACTACTGCTCTGGCAGGCTACTGAACTGACAGAAAGTGTCACTAGCGGGCTCATAAGATATTTGAAGGGATACTACCCAATCTCTGTATACTAAGATACATATTAAAAATGTGGGCATATTCTGCTACCACTGCTCTTATGGATATCTCAGGTGGTTGTAGGTAGCTTGAGAAAAGATTTAGAATTGTTGACGACAGTAAGTGGTTTAAATCAATGCTGTTCATGAAAGCATAGATACTATGGGCTATCTATTTATAACATCCTGTGGAGAATATCTGTTATATACTATTAAACCTTCAGGCAAATGATACATTTTCATAAATCTGCCTAAACATTTTCCGATAATATATTGAATTAAACAGTGGAGGAAAATAATCCAGTTGATGGATTTTCTACTTGAGGAAAAAGAGATGCTCCAAGAGCCTGACTAATAGAAATAATCGGTGCCGGTTCTCTTCAAGGGTGGTGTTTTCAGCTGAGAAATATTATTTTCTTGGGAGAAAAACACACTGGCTGGGAGAAAACTCCAGAGTGGAACATATCTCAAACAGGATTTATTCACACAGAATTTTGATTATGAGGGCCTCAGTAGAAGGCACCTGAGGAAAGTGCACCCAGACATCACAGTCTATGAATTCAGCATTTATGCCTGGGTTTGCTAAAGTAATTAATCCACCACGGCTAAGACATATGGCTCAGCAATCTCAGAGTCTGACAATATGTGCTCAGACCTCACAAAAGGAAGAGACCACAGGAAGATCTTCCAGATTAAACAAAGAGAGAGAGGAACTTTTGATTAATTATTGGCATTACATTAACATCTAGAAGCAACAACCAAGATCAGGCTCCCATTGTACTATGCACTTTAATAACACATGGGGTATGTCTACACAGCAAAAACTAAGCACGCACTAGCTTACCTGAGCTAGTTTAAATCAAGCTAACGGGAGTAACACTAGCACTGCATCCAGTGCAGCGTGAGCAGGGCCGGCGACAGGAATTTTGGGGCCCCGTACGGCAGATCGTACGGGCCCCCCCCCGGTCTCCCGCCGCCCGCGGCCCCCCCCCCCGCCAGTCTCCCGCCGCCCGCGGGGTTCCCCCCCCCCGCCGGTCTCCCGCCGCCCACGGGCTTCCCCCCCCCCGCCAGTCTCCCGCTGCCCGTGCCCCCCCCACCCCGCCGGTCTCCTACCTCCCACGGGCCCCAACCCCCGCATGCGCTGCGGCCGCGTGGCCGGCCGGGAGAAGCAAAGGGGGGCGGGGGGAGGCTGCTGGGTGCCGGGGGAGGGGGCTGATGAGCGCTGCAGCGGCTGCCTGGAGCCGCGCCTTGCTCACAGCCCCGGCGACAAGGGGGTACAGCTGCGTACCGGGGCCCGGACTTCAGGGGGCCCCCCTGAAGTCCGGGGCCCGGTACAACTGTACCCGTTGTACCACCCTGTCGCCGGCCCTGAGCGTGAGTAGTACAAAACCAGCATGAACCCTGGGTAGGTCCTAGCCTTGCTGGGCCACTCTGAAGCCCATGCTTCACTGATACTATTACCCATGCTAGCTGGATTCAAGTTAGCTGGGGTAGGCTCACCCACACACAGCTTTTGCTGTGTAGACCTACCCTGGAGAACTTTCAGCGTCCATAGAAAAGACAAAGGTAAAGAGAGGCACAGAGAGAGGGAGGTGACTTTCCCAAAGTTACATGGGAGTTATAGTCTGGGCGGCTTATGCCCTCCTCTGAATTCCCCAGCCAGACGATTTCTCTGCAATGGCTCACCAAGAGGCACCACCGTGATGCATCATGGGAGATGTAGTGAGAACAGGAGCACAACGTGTCTCAGCTATAACTCCAATGGAGGCTCTGTGGGAGTCTTTCAGAACTGAAGTTTTGTATTTTAAATGTTTTCAGACAAAGATGTTCAGTATTTATTTATTTTTTTGGTGGAAAGGTCAAAATTTTCCACAGGGGAAAAAACAACAAAATATTCCAACCAACTCTAGGAGGGACAAAGTGGTGAGCCCAGAAGACAATTTCAACTGCATTTTGAATAGACTTGAGCGAGGCAAGGTTACAGATACTGATGCCAGAGAAGAGGAGATTGCAGCAGTCAAGGCAAAGGATGATCAGGGCATGGACAAGAGTGCTTATCCTCCCAACATCTCTGGCAGGAATTAGCCCCATTTTACAGATGGGGACTAAAGGCACAGAGAGACTAGGTGACTTGTTCAAGATCACACAGGAAGTCTGTGCTGGAGAAGGAAATTGAATGCACATCTTCCAAGTCCCAGCCTATTACCCTAAGCCAGGGGTGGGGAACCTCCGGCCCGCAGGCCTTATACGGCCCACCAAATCATTCCATCTGGCCCGTAGCGGGGCCGGGGCTGAGTCAGGCACTGGGCCGTGGGGAGAAGATGCGCCGCAGCCGCCAGCCAGGGATGCGCGTGGGCCGCCAGGCGGGGATGGCTCCGCGCTCGGCGAAGGGGCCGGGAAGCGCCCGGGGGAACCGCCGGCCAGGGACGCGCGCGGGCTGCCAGGCGGGGGCGGCTCCGTGCCGAAGGTAGGGGCCGGGAAGTACCTGGCGGAGCCGCCGGTGCCGCGCGGCCACCATTAGCCGGGCGGCGAAAGGAGGAGCCGCAGGGAGCCGACGGTCAACAGGGTGTGGGGGGGAGGCTGGGCTGGGGGGCAGGCGAAGGGGCGGTGGGGGGGGGAGGCCAGGCTGGGCGGGTGGGGAGGGGGGCAGGAGACTAGGCTGGATGGGGTGGGCAAGGCGTGGGTGCGGGAGGGAAGGAGGTTTGGTGGGGGGGAGGCTGGGCTGGGTGGGTCAGGCATGGGGGGCAGGAGGCTGGGTTGGGAGTGGGAGGAGGTTATGTTCAGTGGGATGGGTCGGGCCAGGCAGGTGTGGGGGAGGAAAGGCGGTTAGATGGGGGGAGGCTGGGCGGGGGTAAAGGAAGATCACCCCCTTCACCCAGGCTGATAGCGGGAGCTGACTGGGGCAGGCGGCAGGACCCCGGCTGGCAAGGGGCCAGTGGGGAAACCCGAAAGCAGTGCAGGGCTAAGCACTCCGCCTGCTACTGCTTTGGGGTTCCCCCGCTGGCCCCGTGCCAGCTGGGGTCTCAGCTCCCGTTGCCAGCCTGGGCTTCCTCGGGGGGGGGGGGGGGGCGCGAATGACATTATACATGTCCAAATGGCCCTTGGCAGAAAAAATGCCCCCCCCCCCCCGCCCTAAGCACTGGAACCCATCCTTCCTCCCTGTATGTTACATCATGTTCCTATTATTTTACTAATTGTGTTACTACATATTCCTATCACTGCCATCCTCATTGTCTCTCATCCCATTGTCTTGTTCAACCTGTTTGACATCCCATTTGACTGTCTTCTCCCATTTGACTGAGCTTTGTCTGAATATAGGCCCCAGTTTCTAAACTCAATCCACACGAGCAGATGGATTGCAGGACTGAAGCCTAACTTAAGTCAATGGGATGCTCTGTGTCTGTACGGTGTCCACTCACATGGAACGGATCGCAGGATCCAGGCTGGAGACTGTAAGTTCTGTGAGGCATGGACTATTTTTCAATTTGTGCTCGTACAGCACGCAGCCCATTGGGGCCGTGCTGTGGACCGAGGCCTCTGGTCACTACTGGAATACCAACAATACATACCCATAATAACTTGGAAGTAATGTCATGTAAGAGTTACATTTCAAATGGAAAACAGAGGGGATGCACCGCTTGCCAGCAATGTCAGGGTCCTGCTTAATGTCCTGCAGAACAGCAGCAACGGCTGATGGAAATGGGCAAAGGATTGTGTGGGAATGTGAAACAACACACATTGTATGGAGCTGCTAATGACGCACATGCTCATTCCCAACAGCCATGACTGCTGTTAAAAACCCTTTCTGTTACATTGCTGGAAAGCTGTGCATCCCTTCGGCTTTCCATTTAGAATTTTGCTGTCCTGCTGAATAACCCTATGTTCACCCGCACATTCCTGGAAGGCTTCTAATGTGTTTGCTTACAGCATAATTAACTATTCTGGATTCATTACTTCCCAGCTCTGACTTACATTTAGTCTCATCAGTGTAATTACTCCACCGTGTACACTCAGTCAAATGGGCTACATGGGGGCGTGCAGTTTTTATTAAAACAGGGGCAAATGAGCGGTCAACTCCACTGTGACACACCCAACTGGCATCTGCCATTAAGAGCAGCACTGGTTCCGTTTGCGCTTTTCCCCGGTAATGAGAGTTCTAGTCAGATAATTCCCTTTCACACTTGTGTTCTCTCTACTGTTAACACTAAGTGAATTGAATACATAAAAAACAAACTATAGAGAACTCCCAAGTTTAAAGCAACAGTCAGGGACTGTGACAAAAGCACAATAGATCTTAGTGAGTTAGCTGACGTTGTCTCACATTCCATATACAGTGGAACAGGCTGCCGGAGTCCCCCTGTCCCGGCAGAACGGGGGCAGCAGCTTCAAGGGAAGCTGCGGCTCTGTGCCTGAGGGGACAGGGGGCTGCAGCCCCAGAGTCCCCTGTCCAGGCAGGTGTGAAGCTGCGGTTTCCACAGGGAACTCCCGGGCTGCAATCTGCAGCCCCGGAGTTCTCTGTCCCTGGCAGGGGAGGCTGCAGCTTCTCTCCACGCTGCCCAACAGGGGAGAGAAGCCGTGGCCCCCTGTGCCTGCCAGGGACAGAGAGCAAGGACTTGGGAGCCACGGTATAATCGCATTATAACCGAACTCGCGTTATAGCAGGGCATGTTATACCGGGGCTCCACTGTATTTCAGAGTAGTAGCCGTGTTAGTCTGTATCGGCAAAAAGAACAAGGAGTACTTGTGGCACCTTAGAGACTAACACATTTATTTGGGCATAAGCTTTTTTGGGCTAAACCCCACTTCATCAGATGCATGGACTGGAAAATACAGAGGCAGGTATAAATATACAGCACATAAAAAGATGGGAGTGGCCTTTCCAAGGGGGGGGGGGTCAGTGCTAATGAGGCAATTCAATTAAGGTGGAAGTGGGCTATTCTCAAAGACTAACAAGAAGAGGTGAATATCAAAGGAAGAAAAATCTCTTTTGTAGTGCTAATTAGTTCAATGTAATCAAGGTGGCTCATTTCAAACAGTTGACAAGAAGGTGTGAGTATCATCAGGGGGAAATTAGTTTTTGTAGTGACCCATCTACTCCCAGTTTTTATTCAGGCCTAATTTGATGGTGTCTAGTTTGAAAATTAGTTCCAGTTCTGCAGTTTCCATTGGAGTCTGTTTTTGAAGTTTTTTTGTTGAAGAATTGCCACTTTTAAGTCTGTTATTGAGTGTGCAAGGCGATTGACATATTCTCTAACTGGTTTTTGAATGTTATAATTCTTGATGTCAGATTTGTGTCCATTTATTCTTTTGCGGAGAGACTGTCTGGTTTGGCCAATGTACATGGCAGAAGGGCATTGCTGGCACATGATGGCATATGCTGAAGGACAGTCCCTCACTCAAAGACCTTGGGAGACAGGCCGGTCCTCACTTACAGACATCACCCCAACCTGAGGCACATACTCATCAGCCACTACACAACAAACACACAAACCCAGGAAACAGACCCCATTGCCAACTGTGTCCACATCTGTTCAAGGGACACCATCATAGAATCTAATCACAGAATGAGCCACACCAGAAGGGGCTCATTCACCTGCTCATTTACCAATGTGATCTATGCCATCATGTGCCAGCAATGTCCCTCTGCCATGTACAT
The DNA here is from genome assembly GCA_032164245.1 of Sternotherus odoratus. Taxonomy (NCBI): domain Eukaryota; kingdom Metazoa; phylum Chordata; order Testudines; family Kinosternidae; genus Sternotherus; species Sternotherus odoratus. The sequence goes on along the minus strand of JAVMKO010000001.1, from coordinate 281,404,903 downwards.
TGGCCAAACCGGACATTTATTCTCTATGCAAAAGAATAAATGGACACAAAGCCTCATTGTTTTTATTCTATATATTGTGTGTTGTAATATTCAGACAGAGCTATAAGCTATGAACTGGTGAGCCTGTACAAAAGGTACTCACCTGAAAAATGGCAGGCAATATTGCTAACCTCAGCCCCACAACAATCATGAGTCAGGCCTCCAAAAATAATAATAATAGATTGCTTAAAAATCATGAGGGCTTTATTTATGTTTTTCATTAGGCTCTTTATTTGCCTTCTGGTTTCTGAGCTTTTGGGGTACATTCAGGTCACATTTTCTAGCTTTTCCTGCAATCAAGAGGGCTAGAAATATACATTTTTTTTTAGATAAAATCTAAGATGCTTGTGTAATCCTTTGACTCCGAGAGTTGAAGCTTTAAGAAAAACATCAGATGTTACTAGACGTGCAATAAAATTGGGACAGCAACCGAACATGGGGCCAGAAGTGATGGATAAACCACCTCCTTTAGCGACATAAGTGACACTAGCATAAGCGCCTGTGTGGATGATGTTATGTTGGCGGAAAAGCTTCTCCCAGCAACACGACTACTCCACTTACATGAGCTGGAGTATTTAAGCTAATGGGAGAGCTCTCTCCCATCCACTTTGAGCGGCTACACTAGAGAGCTTATAGCTGCACCACTGGAAACTCTCTTGTGTAGCCTTATCCTGAGATACACGCTTATCCTTTCACACAATAGTCCCCACCTGTACAAGAGGAAAGGGAACCGGCAGCTCTGTGATAACCACAGAGGTATATCCCTACTCTCCATCGCAGGCAAGATACTCGCCAGGATCCTGCTGAACCGCCTAACAGCACATCTGGACCAGGGACTTCTGCCAGAAAGTCAGTGCGGATTTCGGAAAAAAGCGTGGGACCATTGACATGGTGTTTGCTGCGAGACAAATGCAAGAGAAGTGTCAGGAGCAGAGGTCCGACCTGTTCTCCACCTATGTCGACCTGACCAAGGCTTTTGATACTGTTTGTAGAGATGGCCTGTGGAAGATCATGGCCAAGTATGGATGCCCAAGGAAGTTCATCTCTATGGTCCAACAGTTCCATGAAGGCATGCAGGCACGAGTCCAGGACAACGGCGAGTGATCTGCACCGTTTCCTGTTACAAACGGTGTGAAGCAGGGTTGTGTCCTGGCAACTATACTCTTCAGCATTATATTCTCCGCTATGTTGACCAATGCTTTCAGAGACGGAGACATTGGAATTGGCATCAGGTACTGCACTGATGGTAAGCTGTTCAACCTAAGGAAGCTTCAGGTGAAAACCAAGGTCATGACAGACATCGGAACTTTCTGTTTGCTGATGACTGTGCTCTCAACGCTGGCTCAGAAGCCGATATGCAACGCAGCGTAGATAAGTTTTCCAACACCTGCGCAAACTTCGGTCTAATCATCAGTATAAAGAAGACTGAAGTTTTGCATCAGCCGGCCTCAGGGAAGCCCTATGTTGAGCCCAATATCACTATTAACGGCCAGAGACTCAATGCAGTGAACAGATTTACATACCTTGGCAGCACACTGTCCCAAAATGCCACCATAGATGATGAGGTGAATATCAGGCTCGCTAGAGCCAGTGCAACTTTTGGCAGATTAAACTCCAACGTCTGGAATAGAAAAGGCATCACCACCCAGACCAAGCTGAAAATATACAGGACGGTTGTTCTTCCCACACTGCTCTACGCCAGTGAAACCTGGACTGTGTATCAGCGCCATGCCAAGAAGCTGAACCACTTCCACACAACAAGCCTCAGGAAAATCCTCAACATCAAGTGGCAGGACAAGATCCCAGACACTGAAGTACTCGCCCAAGCAAACCTGCCCAGCATCTTTACCATCTTAATGCAGTCGCAGCTACGCTGGGCAGGGCATGTAGTCCGTATGTCAGACCATCGGCTACCAAAGCGACTTTTTTATGGCGAGTTGCAACAAGGACAGTGGTCTCATGGGGGTGAGAAGAAGCACTTCAAAGACACTCTCAAAGTCGCCCTCAAAGCGTTTGACATCAATCCTGACTCTTGGGAACAGAGCACAATGAATCGGACTACATGGCGCTCTTCCGTGTATAAAGGTGCTGAATCATCTGAGGCCAAAAGGACGGCTACAGCAGAACAAAAGAGGCAAGCCAGAAAAGCCCGTGCCAGAAACCCTGCTGGAGATGTCCTCCTCATCTCCTGTCCTATCTGTCATCGGACCTTTCGTGCAAGGATCGGCCTCATCAGCCATCTGCGCACACATAGACAGAATCAGCCCCAGCAATTTATGGATGACTGAGTGGTCCTCGTCGAATCGACGGACGAACCACCAGTCCCCGCGACAGTTGCAGAGTAATCAGAACTTTAGGGACCATTTTGCCACAGTCCCAGTGTTTGTGTTGTATTAAGCAAAGAGCAGAGTAAAATCTACAGTTTTGTATTCATGTCTTTTCTTCTTTGGAAATAAATCAACATTTAGATCACTCCCTGCCCTTTCTTCAACTTCCTCAGCAAGCAACAAATACGTTGCCAGTTTGTGACAAGAGAAGTGTTTCAAGGAATAAGCCCTCTCACATTGCTGTAGCTGAAAACCTTTCATAGTAGCTATCCAGATTAACATGACATTTTGTGAAATAAGTAATAAAAAACAAAGAAATAAAGCTGAATTTATAAATAGTTCAGATCAGGTTGAAATAGCATTTAATGCATTTCATCTTTAAGTGAAGTCTTATAGCTAGGTGTAATTACCTTCCATACACTGGATTTACACTCAAAGGGCTAAATTCTCCTTTCAATTAATTTCCAGTCAATCTGTTGTGGGGTAAATGAGAAGAGATTATGCCTCCAGATGCCTAAAGGCCTTTGCTGAGAGTTGCTGCTGCTGCGTACAAGAGAGTTACGTTAATCTAAACACAGCCTTAAAAATCAAATGGCAGTTGAGACAAACCCTTTTGTATTCTGCTGATTTTGGAAAAAAAAATCAAACACAATATGTTTATTGGAAGGAAAGTTGGGGATTAAAAATCAATGAGACTTTATTGCATCATGGATCATTATTTCCCACTTCTTTAACATTATTTTGCCATTTAGAGAGTGAAGAAGCTTCAGGCTACTCTACCAGCTTTATGTTCTGACTGTAGCTTAAATGAGCTAAATACAGTAGTTATATTAACGGATCTTAGATTTCAACTCTCACTTTCTTGAAGCAGGCTGCCCTGTATATCACCATTAAAAGGTCTCCTTCATGACCTATAAGAGATGCAGTTCGATGATGTCTGGTTTTGCTATGCTGTTCAGTACCCTAGTTAAGGACCAAGAAATAGTTCTCGGACCAGGGCCTTTGTTTGCCATTTTTTCATGGCATAAGAACAAAGAGACATCACATGGAATGAAAAGGGAACAACATTAAAAATTGAAAATAACCCTATTTTTAATACATGGTTAGCCTGTGACATACGAAGCCACAAGGGCTAAGCAGCAGTCAGAAAAAGGATTATACCTGGGATAAAAGGCTGGCATTTTCAAAGGGTCCCAATGAAATTCAGTTGGGTGCTTAACTCTCTTATAAGCCTTTGATTATTCAAGCCACAATTTATATGGGAAAGCAAGTTTCATATCAGAGGACATTAACTACTAATTGCCAGGGATAGAAAGAAACTTTGCCTGTGCTCATCTGATTGTATGACTGTTCTCTCTATCTCAGAGGTGTCCGGCACTAGCCGCTGTCCAAGATAGGCTTAGATACTGGGTTGATTTAATATGGCATTACCTGTGTTCCTATATAACCTTGGCCTCCCTTCCATTTGAAGGCTTTTTATTAATCAGGAACCATTAATAAAAAAGAATGATTTAGATTTAGAAACATCTTGTTCTACCTTCCTCAGCTTCCTTAAAGTGCAGTGCCTGGAAAGGAAGTAACTCTTGAGAAGTGTTATCTATATTTTACTGTAGTTACAGCTACAAACTGCTCCTCTAATCTCCTAATTGCACTTCTTTAGAGATGCAACTAGTACTGCCCGATACATACCGAGACTTAAATCAATCTAAAAAAAATGCCAATCATTTACTTCAGAAGTGTTTTTTATTACCTTTCTTTTCCTTGATACCCTTATCATCACAATTCTACAGCAAGAATGATTCCTTCATTCTTTGCCAGATTGAATCCTTCAGATAAAATTAAATTGTCAAGGAAGCTCAACTTTGCAGTATTTAACTATTCTGTGGAATAAAAACCTGCAAGAACCTAATAAGACAGTTAAACATTAGACATGGTGCTGTAAAGACTAGATAATTTCATAATGAACTTTTCATTCCTGTGTCATCCTGGACGTTACAGAAGGATTCCTTAGTAATGGCCCAAAACAATGAAATTGATGATAGTTCTGCTGCAGCATTTTGGACCAATGCAGTAGATTATTGTAGTAGTTTGGGAATAAAGGATGCCACAGAGACCACAGGCATAAAAACCTAAATGACAGATTTTGTCACCATACCTTTATTTTGCACTGATACTGTTCAACGCACTCAAAATCAGTTTACTATTGCTTTTCTCAATTTGAATTACATTGGCATTTTAATTATATAGTCACTTTCATCCATTCATCTCCAACCCTTTGCAAATGAGGATAAATGTCTTTATCCCCAGTTTACAGGGAGAGAGAAAATGCCTTATGTGAGATTACCCAGCACATCACTGATGGGATCAGAAACAGAATGCATGTTTTCCTGACTCTTACTTCAATGTCTGTGACTCAGTGGGGTTCCTTCCTAACATAAAATACATGTCAAAGATTGGCAATAACTCACTGAAGTACAGAGCAGGCTCAAAATGGGACTCCTGCTACCTTTGAACTAATATTCATATGCTTTTTTCCCATAATGTATGAATCAATAACTATTCATTTATTAACATACCACATAGCAATGGCAACCAGTGCAGGGTAATGTTGTCAGGCTAGCTAAGGGAGCTTTCAACACATTGATTACTAGCGCGGTGCAAACCCTTTCCGGTTTACTTCCAAAAGAATTTGCAATCTTTATCAGTTTGGTGGGGCCTGATATACTAAAAGGTTTGGGTTCAAAAGAACCCAGTTTTACCACATTTGAATCTGACTGCAAACCTAATGGAAAATTTAAGTTTGCATGGGTGCTCCTGTATTCCCCTAGGCTCTCCAGCAATGGAAGTGGGAGAAGTGAGCCATGACATGTGACCTATCCCCATTCAGCTGTTGACAGCAAACAGGATTTTATTGCAAAATGCACTTATAAAAAGCAGCCTCCTGGTATTTTTGGGTGGCCACATAAAGCATTATTATAAATGTGGGGTGATAGCCTAAGGACTGGGTAAAAGGACTGGAGGTGCATAATGGGGCCCTGGGTCTGGCTGGGGGAGATGTCCCAAGTGCAGGCACTGCCATGGACAGCTGCCTTCTGATGCCCCTCATGCAAGCTGTGTTGCAGAGGTGTGCTGGGGATGTAGCTGCAACAGATAGTGCTGCAGTGATTCCAAGCAGTGCTGTGACCCATCAGGCAGCCCTGGGATGCTACTGAAACAGGCACCCAGGATTGTCTTAATTATGTTGGAGGCCTCTGTAGCCACCAAAGCAGCCCAGGATTAGTAGGATATTAAACTAGTTCTCCCCCTTCCATTCCCAGGGGCATAGTGCAGAATTTCACCCATGGTATTTAAGGAAAGGATATTTGAAAAGGGTGTAGCTCCTTGTTTGATAGACCTGTTTTGTGACAAGCTGGCAGAGAATAAGAAGCCAAGATGTATTCACTTGAACCTAGTCCACAGATTACTCAAGTAAGTCATTTTCGGTGCTGTAATTGCAGTGGCTCAGATATGCATTGCCTGATCTGAAAATCCATCAACTAATTGTTTTCAGCTATTTGGGTAGTAGCAGGTTATGTTGCAACATAATAATAGCACTGTGGTTTCAGTGTGCTCTTATTTAATCTAGCCACATGACACCCTTGAGAGGTAGATAAATATTTGTGATCCCTTTACTATAGATGTGGAAACTGGGACAAGACCTGGCTATGAAATGAATTTAAACCAGAAGTAAGTCCACCAAAGCCTACACAGTTCCAGGGCTATATTTTTAAGCCCAGTAATAGCCCTTTTGTGTGTAAGAGGGTCATTATCCAGTCATAAATCGCCAATAAAGAATTTCCTTGGCATTGGGGAATTCCATCGGTGAAGCTGTACTATCCTATGTCAGTTCTTCACTGGCAAAGTGTTCCTGCCACTGAGAATCCATCCCATAGTGCTGGAAAATCAGTGTGAGATCAGAATCTGTCTCAAGGAGAGGATAAGGTGTCTTGCCTAGACAAACACAGTGGTCCTGATGCTGACATCACTTATACCGGGATAAAGGTGGCATTAACTCAATTGCCCTTAGCAAAGTTATTCCAGAGTCACATGTAAGTGTGAGCAGACAATAGGGCCCACCAAATTGCTCTGAGATCCAGGATTAGAATTTAGGAGTTCCTGGCTTTTAACCACATGCTCCGTCTATTTGAACATGTCATCTCATGGTCTGGCTTTATAAAAAACTAAAACAGCATCCTGAAACATTGTGAGACCTTGATTCAGTTGAAGAGAGATACTTAGTTTCAAGTTTGGATACCCACAAGGTATTTGGAGAATATAAAGAAACAGTAGCTCACAGTCTAATTCAATATATAATCCTAAATATTCCCATAATACACTGGTGTACTGCATATCTATTTGGGAAGACTCTTTTGCACAACAATCACTATAATGCAAAGCTTTTGGATGGTTTAATAATCCATCTATATTTATCTTCTTACTGCTTTGCTGAGCAAGTCTGCATTTCAAGCCCCAGTGATCAATGATACTGCTGTGTAGTCATATGAAAGCTGTGTATGCCACACTCTACTTACTGTCATAAGATTAGCTATGGATGGCTAATAGAGATTACACAGTATATTTTACCATCAGCATTTATGTTTTCCAGGTTCAGCCTTATCCTTCTAAAGAGATGCTGGAGAAAAAGATGCAAGACTACATGAACTGGAAAGCATACAAATCTCTGCTGATCCATGGACCACATTAGCCATTTTGAAGTTTCTGGTAATGTTGAGTCTGAACTATTGATTAAGCTTAATCTTATCCCAGACTTGATGTCTGTCTGAACTTTCAATCAAAGCTCTGACCTGCAAACTACTCATGACACCCCCCCCCCTTAAGTAGCCATCTCCCCTTATCTTTTGGAATTTACATTTTCTGTTTTATCCTGTAGAATCTTGATTGATTATGCATGACCATTATGATCTGTAAATCACTTTGTTTACTTCTGTGTATAAATATTGATGCTCACCCCTAGTAAATTTGCCACACTCACTCTGAAGCTTTGAGCTAGGAATAGTGTGAGCCCATTGATCAATGAATTGAAGTCTGTGTAAGTGGTTTCTGACAGTTTGTGAGCCCTATACCAACTCCGCACGAATCTCGGGTGCTGGAGAGGTGAGTAGGGACTTGCTTTTTACCTAACAATTTGGGGGCTTGTCTCGGGATTCCTTCTGGTGCGGTGCCTCTGTCCAGTGGTCAGATCACTCATATATGAATTGGCAGGCGCCACGGGAGATTTCTCCCAGCCAATTCAATATTGAGGGGTCGTGTACTGGACAGCAGGGTAAACGCCAGTTGGAGGGCTCCTGTCAGACACCATGGGTCAAGGGACTAGTGTCCCTTTTCAGAACTTTTTTGAGCATTAGGAATAAGTTGTGTTATGAAGAAAGACTCCCAGTACAGACAGGAATGTCTAAGAAGTTGTACACGCTGTGTGTAGGGAATTAGACTGGGAATACCGCGGTATGGGCCAACCTGGAGAAAAGGTTGCCTTTGTATGGTTCTTTCGAGCAGGCTGCTTTAAAGAGAAGTGGAGAGCCAGATCAAAAAAACCATCCGGGACAGTTAAGTTACTGATTTTGTTTGAACTCTGCAGCAGAGCTGTGGAAATCTTTAAAGATTATGACAGTCAGGTATTCTCCCGAGAGTGAACCCCCTCCATGTTATTTCGATAAAGGGTGTAAACCATGGCGTGTTTTGACCCGCCAGTTGGTCCCCACTGCACCTGCCCCTACTCCTCCGCAGGGGGACTCTCCAGGGAGCAGAGGGGAATCTGCAGGACTCAGGATCTGAATCTATGCAGAGGGTAAGGAGGAAAATGGTACGGGAGAAACCTCGGGAGAAATAATCACTTGGCATTAGGCCAAAAAGAAAATCCCAAGCTGTGTGTCTAGGGTAGGAAAGTGTGTCTGTATCCTCCTTGTCTGTCTTTTTTTTGTCTGTTTTTCGGCTTGTAATAGTTAAATGCAGTAGTGTCAGAGTTAGTTATAGATTTAGATAGTTCTAAGTTTGTAACTGCAGAGGAAAAAGAATAACTTTAACCCTTTGTCCAGTGAGTTTGTAAGATTGCCTAAGAGGAGATTTTGTAGAGATCTGTCTGATGGGCCAAAGATAATCATGAATGTGAATAAATCCTAGTGAGAATTTGTTGTTGCTCAAGAAGCTGTTCCTTAGAAGCCCTAGAGTGAAGAGAACAAAGACAGAATTTCTGTGAGTAGTGAAGTGTTGCCTAGGAAAGTTCCTAAAGGAAAACAGGTAAACAGTTTGATGCAGTTAAAGTGTAAAAGTGATTTGAGTGGGGATAGCTTTGAGAAGGAATTGAGACAGCCCTATATCCAAGTGGCTGTGTTTCACCAGTGATAGAGAAACAAGATTGTTCAAAGAGAAATGTCCATGCTAATTCTAAACAAGGTCTGTGTCCCAGGTTAAAAAAATAGTACAAATCTCACCTCTAGAGTCTAGACACTTTGAATGTGATTTGTAGTCTCTTACAGAACCTAACATCTGATCCCCTGTGAAAGCAAAAGTAAGTAAAGAAAGAACAAAACTTTGAGACTAGCTTATTAGTAAAAATAAATGGTATCCCTTTTAAAACTAGCCCCTGGGCTTACTTCTCTGTCTGTGAAAATGCAAATTACTTATCTGTTAAACAAGACAGCCCTTCAGGGCAAGCAAATTTAATTTTGTAAAATAAAACCTCAAAGTAACCCTAATAAACCGAAATTCTAATAGTGTTGACCCAAAAGCATAAAAATAGTAAAGAAAAATAATTTTAGTAAAAATAAAAAATGTTTTAATGTCTTTAAAATGTCTGTAACTAAATCCTTATAATAAGTAATCCAAGCACAGAGATTAGTTTGCAAGTATGCAGCTATGCATGGTTTAGCTAAATTTGTTTGTAATGCTAATGGTGTTTCAGATCAGTGTGTGTTACAAAAAAAAAAAAAAGTTAACAGTAAAAGATTCTGGTAAAGATAATTGTATCCTTTTAAGTTGTAACTAGCTTTAAATCCAAAAAAGCAAGCCAGAAAACATCTGTGTTCATGCAAATTACCTAATTGATAAAAAGTGACTAAAACCTGGTTTGCCTAAAAACCAAAAGAAAATAATAACTGATTCCCTTTAAAAAAAAAAAGTGGAGATATAAAAGGTTCAAAGAAAGCTGATGCCAGCTAACAAACTATGCACTTACTAGCACAATAAGAATTGTATTTTATGTTCTATGTTTGTCTTAAAATGTTTTGTCAATGTGGCCAAAACTGTGTTTGTAATAAATTGTACATAAGGCAATATACTGCAGAATTGAAATATAAATGTTTATTCAATTTGTAATATAAAATTGTTTTTACAAAGTTAAGGTTTAAATATACTTGTTATAATTTCACTAGCTAAGAACAATGTGAACAATAATTTTCAATTGAAATTAAATACCAATAGACTTTGGAAGCATTAACATGACAAGTTAACTCACTCCTCAAATTGCACATGGAATTCTTCTGGCTACCCCCAGATTTCTAGCCAGAGGGCAAGGGAGGGAAGAAAGCTATTAGACACCAGAGGTACCAAGTGGCCTCAACAGTTAGTATGCTTGTCCTGTTCTGTTACTCCAAAGCTCTGTAATTCAGTTATTTTTATTATAAAAGTGTATGTAAAACTAAAGTACTGTATAAAAACAATGTAAGATAAAGAAAAGTGTGTGTGTGTGTGTCAGAGAGAAAGAGAGAGAAAAAAGGGCTAAAATGCCCACTCAGTTGTAAAGTTTGTAACACTGCCAAGTATTAATGAAATGTGTTAGTTTTTTTGTTGTTACTCACAGGTAAAGAATACATTACCTAAAGATCCTAAACAGCCTTGCTACATCTTGGGACTGATGTAAAAAGATTTGCCTGTCATATCAGCAATTCAAACAAAAGGAGTCACAAAGTCCATCCAGAACCTGGCCCTGAGCTGTCTTTCTTTTTTAAAAAGCCTCAAATTAACTTTTCTGAACTGCCATCCTGTGTATAGCATTTCATACCAAAAGAGCAAATGCTTAGACTGTGGACAAATATCTCTTAAATAATTTTATCCCTAAGTATAGGTACCCAAGATGACAGACTTAAACCGTGGGTCTCATTTTACAGAAACAGCTTTTCAGCAAGTTATGAGTGCCTTGAGAGTTCAGTAGAAGTGCCACACACCTTGGCACCTGCAATCTAATGGCCAGGTTAAAAGGACAAATATGCAAAGAAACTGGTCTTAACTGGATAAATGCATTACTCCTTGTGCTGCACAATCTCCATGACACTCCTAGAAGTCAAGTTATCACCTTTTGAACTACTTTTTGGCAGGCCTTCCTCAGTTTACCTAGTCAAATATTACATGACTGCTGATTTGGTGCTTGAAAAAGCAGAACTAACTTCTTTTGTTTTACAGCTCCAGAGACAGGCTAACTCTCTCCGCAGATATGAGACTGCTTTTAAATGTAAAAGCATACCCGATAAAACCTGGTTCTTGAGTCTTTGTTAAAGCCTACAAGGAAGTTCTGCTCCAGCCCCTGTGAAAAGGACCATACCGGGTGCCTTGGCCACCCCAACCATCATCAAGGTGGCAGAAAAGGAAGCCTGAATTCACCACGCCTGATGTAAGCATGCCCTTTTCCCAGATGACAACGAGGCAGCTGAGGCCTCCACCCTCGACGGACCAGGATAAGAATTAGACGACAGCGGGGCAAACCCAAGCCCTAGCAACTGGAGAGGGGACGAAGAAAAACCCTGAAGAAAAGTGGCTAGCGAAGGCAGTGCCGGGTCTCAGCCTGAAGATAAAATTCAAAAGGACTTAATAATGTTTATCAAATTGAAGTATTAATCAATTTTAAGTTATTAATCTTGTTTTAGATTAAGCAAGATTTATTTAATGAGTATAATTTTTTTTTATTAGATATTTCCAGAAAGTCAAAACCTGTATTTTGAAAACTAGAAGTGATTGTTAAGTGTGTACTCAGTTCTTAGTAGACGCAAGATAGAAACTCCTCTGTGTACCTATCCCTCTGATTAACATGACTTGAATGCTACCAAAATAGAGATCTGGTCCAGCATAATCTAACATAGGACCAAACAAGAATAAGAAAACAAACAAGTATTTCATAGTAGCTAACAAAGAGTAGATGCAAAATCTACTTCAAATATCAGTGCCTCTGCATAATGCTGACTCGTGTTGAGTCTTTTTAATAGAAGTCACTTAGCATTTTTTGTGACAAGTAACTCCTGGTTGGATAAAAATAGAGCTTCCACCAGTAAATTAGCACTTTTTAGAACATATTATGTACGTAAAGCTACAGTCTATCATGAATTGCCCTAAAACTAAAAGGGTTCATGTTCAGAATGTTTGTTTAAAAGACAAACCAAGCAATGAATCTCAGTGAGAGTCTATCCTGAAACAAGTGGGCAAGTCAAAATGGCCTGAAACATAATGTTAGCTGCCCAAGGAAGAATATATGCTCTCATGAATGAGAAATGCTATGTCTTTGAAAATAATATCTACCTCAACACCCCAATACTGGGTGTGCCTAAACTGAATAGTACCTATAAATTAGTGCATAATTTAAAAGCTGAAAGTAATTTGCTTTTAAAATATAAAAGAAATTATCTTTAAAGAGGAGGGAATTGTGAAGAAATTATCTTTAAAGAGGAGGGAATTGTTAAGAATGTTTTTCTAACTTAAAAGCAACTGTATTATGAATGTTGTGTAGTATGATTTTAAATACAATATGTGTTTTAATGGCACCTTTAGTAAAACTCTTAGTGAGTATTGTTGGGGCCATAGTAATCCTTATAATACTGTGTTGTTGTATTCAGTGTGTCCCCTCCCTCAGACTCATGTAAGTCAGCTTGTTCTTTTAGGCCCTACTCTTTTCGAATTGGCACAAGCTGAAGTTGCCAAGCTGCCCTTAGCTCCTTAAACTAAGATGTAGCTTTTTGATAAATAAGTTATATCAAAGCTACAAATGGGGGAATGTTGAGTCTGAACTATTGATTAAGCTTAATCTTATCCCAGACTTGATGTCTGTCCGAACTTTCAATCAAAGCTCTGACCTGCAAACTACTCATGACACCCCCCCCCCTTAAGTAGCCATCTCCCCTTATCTTTTGGAATTTACATTTTCTGTTTTATCCTGTAGAATCTTGATTGATTATGCATGACCATTATGATCTGTAAATCACTTTGTTTACTTCTGTGTATAAATATTGATGCTCACCCCTAGTAAATTTGCCACACTCACTCTGAAGCTTTGAGCTAGGAATAGTGTGAGCCCATTGATCAATGAATTGAAGTCTGTGTAAGTGGTTTCTGACAGTTTGTGAGCCCTATACCAACTCCGCACGAATCTCGGGTGCTGGAGAGGTGAGTAGGGACTTGCTTTTTACCTAACAGTAACTTCAAATGTTCAGCAACTTTGAAAATATCCTCACCAAAATATAATGTAATGATTGTTTTAAAAAATATTGCATATGGGGGAAAGATGCTTTTTCTACCATTCCTCCAATTTCCTTATCTGGTATATGTATTTGTAAACAAATATATGATGCAGACATTTTTGTTGTTGTGTTTAAGTAGCTTGATGCAAACGCTTCCCTATAAAAGTGCTTTCATTTGAATGCTGCAGTATTTCCTTTCTTTTCAGAGAGTAATAAAATGCAAGAATTCATTAAGTCATCTGAAAGCAATTTTCAATTATGAAAATACAATTTAAATAAGGGGAGAGGAGTCTTTGAAGATGACAAAAGTGGAAAGTGATTGACACACTCAGTTGTCATCTGGAATCAATTTCACACTTGGAGAAAAATACCTCAGCGAGGGAAAGATCATCTGTCAGCAGGAGGCAAACTGCTGGGAACAGGGGAGGGAGACAGAAAGTAAATCCCCGCTCAGGCAGACTAACCAGGAGCCAGAATGCCTTCAACAAGGCAAAAATCAAAACCTCCTTAATTTAAATACTGAACATTGTTGCATGGGCAACCAGAGCAAACACGGAAGAATTAGGGGAATATAAATAGCAGTCCAAATCTTCCAGTCCTTGACTGGGGTCTTATTCAGGCTCAACACTAATGAGCTTGAAGGACAGCTTGTCCAAGCAATTTCTGTGAGGTTTCACATAAAGTTTTTACAGCTGCTGAATAATGTATTGGTTTTATATTTTAGAGTAAATAGTATTAATAACTCATTATAATAGTATAGAGGTCTCTAGCTGTGTTCCAAGGACCATTAGTGGTCTGAAAAGTAGTTGGTGCTGGTAGGTCACATCTTCCTTGCTCTTTCTTATTTCTAGCTGCTAAAAGACATTAAAAATGCACTAGAGCCTTTCCCCAGGAGCCTTTCCCTAGAGCCTTTCCCCAGGAATGGGAAAAAGGAAGTTGTCTGTGGTAAAAAATGGGAAGTGGCTCCATTAAAACCTGGTTTGAGAAATCCTGTAACAGTCAGTTCACACTGTGGCAAACCAGGGATCGTTAATGGCTCCCCTCCCCCCCCCCCTTTTTTTTCAGTTTGGTGGAGAAACAAAAAGCATCAGGAACAACTGTTTCAAGTCAAACAAGGAAACTTTTTTAGTTTTTTTTTCCTTTTTAGATTTAAAAAAAAATAAAATTGAAGTAAAATTCAAAATGTAAAATGGCATTTTCAAAATGCTGAGATGAAATGTGTTGACTTCTTTGGAGTTTATTTTTTCAACTAAAGGAGCTCAACATGAATTGGCAACATGTTTCAGTTGATCCAAATCTACGTTTATTGGCCAAAAAACAATTTTGTCTGACAATTTCACCTAACTTTATTTTTGAAGATGGGGGGGGGGGGGGGAGGAAGAGGCCATTTGCAAAGGCTATGACGGACAGTCAGAAGATTTGGAATCTGTAGAATCAGGATTTTATTCACAATAAATACTTCTGAGCAATTTTGGTGCTTCTGAAAGGGAAGGACTAATAATCTGCATGATTTAAGACAAGCAAATTACGGGCATAGATAGTTGGGAATGCTTCCCCATATAGCTCTGCTAACATACCTCTCTATTGACATGCATTGCTCTTGCTTTTCCCATTCCTTAGAGCAGGTGCTACATTAAGCAGTGAAACCATCCACGGTTGTTTGTGCCCCAAGGTAGAATAATAATTTTACAGAAGAATTTTAGTGGCTATGGGTGAGTTAAATGAATCCTATTACTGTATGAGGGAGAAACTGATAGTGTTAAAACTTCAATTGCCCCTAATGATAGAGAAGATTTAAAAGAAATAAAGCATGTGTGAACATTTGGGAAACAGAGATATTTAAAATATGTGCATAAGGTAATAGAACTGAAGGTCAGATTTAATAATAATAGGGTCTTAATTCTCATGAACAGTAAACAACAGCACAAAAACCTCAAACAAGGACACCCCTTCACACACACACACCCTCAGCCATAATTGATGTTTGTGGTATTATTAAATGAGCATAGTAAGATGTTATACCAGCCTGCAAAACCAATAAAGGGGGAGCTGCACTAAGAGACCTTTGGAAATGAGTCCTTTAAAAAACTAAATCCTTATAATCCAGGGCCTGATTATTTACATTTTTTAAAATGCCTATGTGGATAATAAAGCTAACATTCAAATGAATTTACTGATCTCTCTTTTTAGAAGCTATACATTAGCATTACTTGACCTTTCTGCAACTTTTGTTTGGCTGGTTGGTTCACATGAGCTGGGTCTTTTTGGCTGGTGCTATAACAGATTTCACATGTAAACCTGAATTCAGACACTGTCTGAACAAGACAAGGTTTTAACCAGATCTTCAAGCTCCTAAGAGTTGCTGTGTCTTAAAATGAGAAGAATTTCATAGCAGTAATTTGCTAGCTTAGTGTCTGACTAGGCAGAAAGAACAAATGCCACTGAGAAAGATTAAAATATAAAAAGCTCACCTATTACTAGATTGGCAAAGTGATTAAGGCATTGTTTTCAGGTCTGTGCATCCCCTTTTCCACCTAAATAAGCATATTGAATAAAATAATCATTCTTTCTAGGAAATAGGTGATCAATTAGACCTTTCTCCTATTGAAGCAGGTTTATACATATGGTATTGTCACACCCATAGCTTATCATAGCAGCCAAAGTTATGCCACTTATGTAGATGATGAACTGCTGCTGAGGAATTGCTAGATTTACAAGAATTACCATTATGTTATGTAGCTCCAGGTGAATATAAATGGCTCAGAAATGAGAACAATCACTGTTCTGTTTTGTCATGGGAACTAAAATGAGACCTGAGCTTTTTCCATGCAAATCAGCTCTTGAGACATGACTCACTGTCAGAGTTAAGCCTCTTGAATTCAATGTCCTCCAAAGTAGGAGATAGGAGAAGGAAGTTTCATTAAACTCTTATTACCCAAATAGTCTATTTTACAAATGTCTGAGCTAAAGATACACTCACTACATAAAAAAACATTTTTAGAATAAATATCCTGTTAGTAAATATAGTTTATTATAGATTACTTTTAAGAAAACCTAATTAAGGCAAAAATTCTGTGCTCAGATCCACATGATGGATCACATCTCTAATATTCTGTCATTTTGACAAGCACAGATCTGCCACTCTCTTCAGTAGGAGTTGTGTGCGATGAGAGGAGAAAGCAAAGCAGTAAAAAGATCTTACATACAGATAGGTGAACAGAAGTTTGCCCTTACACTAGACTAATGTCAAGGCAAACAGGTAACAAGGCTCCCAAATGGGAAGGTGAGGTTTATGGAAAAGACTTCGGAGCTCTATTTTCATCAGTCTCAGCAACCACTTGTAGCCAACTTTGGGGTACATTTAATAAAATAGTGTCACAACTGACTAATTTGTATTCATGGGTGTTTTTTCCAGCTAGATTCCAGATAACCATTGGGAGGGAATGTGACAGGGGATGCAATTCAGGAATATAGCAGGATTTACTCAGAGTGGTTTTTGGCACCACACATTGCCTCAGTTTGCCTTCGAATCTCACATCAAGACAAACCCTCTGGTGTTTTCTCTGTATTGCTCTCTTCTGGGTGTGCTTTACTACCATAAAACAATGCACAATATTTTCTACATTTCTTCAGGATCAAGGAATCTTTTCAGTTTATAATGGACTTCAGGACTCACATAACCCTCTTTCTAGACGCAAATGTCTGTAAGGGTCTAAACAAACTGAATGGATGTTTCCCTGATAGCTGCTGGGAGGGGGAGAAATTTAGGGTGTGTTTATGTAAACACAGTTTGCTCCTGCTCTACTGAGACAGCCAGCAGATACAGCAGTGTTTTCCTCAGAGTATTCAACTTTGGCTGGAGTTGGTTTACAAGTGATATTAGTACTGAATGCGTGGCAGTGAAATGCTGTTACCAATATTGTAATTATTATAGGAATACAGAGAAGCAGGACTGTGCTTAACCTATCACAAATGAGGAGGGCTACCCTCAGCTGAAAGGACCTTATTGAGCCAGGGGCTCGAATGTCAGAGCCCTCTTAAGGTAAGAGGTTGGAGATAGCTGGTCTTAGCTAGGTGGAGGGCAATCCATTCCAAAAGTTTCCTTGTGGTCTGGTTTAACCTTGTCCTTCCACTGTTCAAAGACAGAACTAAATAGGCTTAATTAGGAGCCTATTATTATTTTAAATGCTCAATCAGAGCTGAAATCATTGGGGTGCCTCTTCCCAGCCTCTAAAAAGCTGACAATCACTGAGGCTGATGTGTAGAAGTCCCTGCAGAGAGGCAAGTGGCAGCAGAAGGTGACTGGAGCAGTGTAGCTACCAGAGAGGTACAGTGAGTAAGGACCCTTCTGGCCTCCAGCCAGGGTGGGAGGTGAACTCTGCAGATGCACCTCTGAACTCTCTGGGTCTGCACTGACCAAGGACAACAACTGTGAGTGGGGTGGAGAGAAGGGACAGGCACATGAAAGGGACTTTTAGGCTGCGGGACTTAGGATCCTGAGGGGAAAAGGACAGTTCCCAACTTATTTGGGGGTGGGTCTTTGCTCATGGCTTATGTTTATGAACCCTGTTTGTGGTGGTTTTTCAAAATTAACACCAAGTTTACTTCCCTCCCTTTATAAAAAGTTTTTTTCCTACACTCGGACTCTGTGCTTGCGAGTGGGAAAGTATTGTCTCTCAGAGGCACCCGGGGTGGTGTGTAATTTTCCCAGGTTCCTGTGTTAGGGCTCAAGCTGTTTCTGTGTTGATGGAAAGGAACCCCTAGATATTGAACTCAGCCCTGTTGTTGCTGGCTCAGCCTAGCAGAAGAGTTACATATCTTTCTAGTCTTTTATGAGGGCTTCCCATTCCTATTAGATACTAGAGGATTGGCAACATAGTGATTATTGGGTAAGATCTGAGTTCTATAGTCACCTGGCTATGTGGCTGGTCCTTTGCAATCAGAAGAACCCTTTGGTTGATGAAATTGGTTTAAAAATACCACTCATCATTAAGTCTAGTGTCTGGGTGTTGAATCCAGGACTGGAATACCTACAGAGGCTACATTTCTGACCAGTTTGGGGATATGTGGATTTATCTGCCCTATTTCTCAGCAGCTTGTCCTGAATTTGATATTCTCAGTTGTAACCCACTGAGGCACAGTGACACAAGGTAGAACAGAAGTAGGGATAGTTACACAACCTTTCTTACACTGGTAACAATCTTAAAAAACTGTTCTGTGTCTCTGTTCTCTGCCCTGAAGCAGTATACAGACTTCTTATACCAAGTTTTCATGAAATCTTCACTGAGATTCCACATTGTCTCCATATCTTCCAGAGAGCTTCTCTGTGGACACTATTAAATGTGTTCATAAAATCAGGAATGATAAAAACCATCTTCTGCTGACTTTATCAATAAGTTTTCTCAAAGAGAAGGGCTGGTCTGAACATAACATACCAGATCAAAATCCAGCCTGTTCTTCTCTGAGGACTTTATCATCCTATTCAAACTTCAAAAAAGGTGGGCTCATGCTAACCAGGGAATCAAGTGAGTACACAATCTACAGGAAAGGAAGGCTGGTTCAGTGGTTAAGACATAGCCGTGTGCTTGGGAGACCTGTATTCAATTCCCTCTTTTGCCAAACACTTCCTGTGTGACCTTAGGCAAGTCACTTATTCTCTCTGTGCCTCAGTCCCCATCTGTAAAACGGGGATAACGACACTGCCCTGCCTCACAGGCCTGTTGTGAGGATTAATACATTCAGTATTGTGAAGTGCTCAGGTACTCTATTAATGGAGGCCTGTAAGTACCTAAGACAGAGAGTAGAACTTTATAGTGAGGATCATTAATGGGTCCTCTTGTTTTATTTTTTCATGTCATTGTTGATTTGAATAATGGAAATGTTATCACTTATAAGCTGTTTATTAATTAAATAATAAAAAGAACAGTAAAATGGCATAGTAAATTCTCTCCCCCACCCTTTTCATTGGGGATAGCAGTACTGACACCTGTGTAAAAGGTAAAATTCTGCTTTGGATCAACATTTTGTGCTTGTGAAATTTCAAGCAGAAATTGCCCATTTCCGTAAATCTGTTTCTAGGGGTTGGGGAAGCATGCTGTGTGCAAAGCAGGGGCTCTGGACAAACCAAGCACTTCCCCATAGACAGAGGAGCTGGCCGACCATTCAACTATTGTTTCCCTGAGTTTGTAAAATAGATCAGAAGTGCTATGTGATTTCTGGCAACTATATGTACATGTGGTGGCATCCTGCTGGATGTTGTGGTGATATTTACTTTTCCACCCCTTCTTTCTTCAAAATGAACTCTACCATTCATCCAATGCCCCCCTCCCAACCCTCAAGTCAATGCTCTAACATCTGATCTATGTGCCTGTTGGGATTGGGAGGTCAATTGCCATCACCTCACACTTCCCCAAGTCAACAAATGAAGATGCCAGTAAATCAAGTGCCAACTATTTAGTCCTCTTGGCATTAAAGTGCTGCTCAGCTCTCTGATGTGACTGTGAAAATGGCACCATGGTTTTCCAAGTTTATTGTCTCTCGGTGGCTTCCCTAGCAATGTGATCAGATGGCTTCTGTAACTGCCAGCTCTGCAAACTCCAGCTGGGATCTGAAAGTCATGGGGATGTATGTGTTTCCTGGCTCATGCACCATCACCCGTGACACCCGTGGATCTTAGTTAGCAATTCTGTCAATGATGAGCCAACCAGACTAAAATCCAGCTCCTGCTATCTTAGTTCTGAAAGGCAGAGAGGACTAAAAAGTAGTGAGAAATATTGTTGTCAGTTAAATAAACTGCTGTGACTCTGGGTACATGCAGGGAGAGGATTCCTTTAATGAAAACATGCCATTTTTGCAATAATTTTTCTTAATGCACTTGAGTTAAAATCCTTGGAGTAGGTATGACAGAGGATACAGAGTCACAGGTAGGATACAGGTGAGTAAGACAGTGACAGATCAGGAGTGTTAGTCCACAGACAAAGCTAGCAGCATGGCCAAAAAAGCAGCAAGCAAAGTTAGGATAGAAAAGTATTGGTACAATTGGATTCACACACTGAGAACAGCTCCATGGTATCTGATCAGTACACTGTATGGAGTCCGCTCTAGGGCTTTCAATGAGTGAGCTTCACCTCCCCAGGCTGCTGCCACTACTGGTGTCGTGACACTATTGGTGTCATGAGAGTGGTGATGATGAGATGGGAGAAAACAAGGAAGGGATATTGGCCAGGCCAGCACAGCAGTAGCGGCATGCTGCTGCTGCAGTTGCTGTTCTGCCTTCTGAGCAGTACAGGCAATACTGAAATTGTGGCTGAAATTTCCCTCCGACCAGTACCCTCCTCATGGCCACTAACAGCGGGCTGCTGCTCCTCATCTGTACCCTATGGACACCTCCCCACCGTTTCATCCAGAGGCTCCATCACAGCATAGAGGGGTGACAAGGCAGGGAAGAACAATTGTACCAGGGTCCCAAGCTCAGGGCTTCTGTAAAATGTTGAACGTCTATGTAAATAAAGTGAAATAGGAGAGAGGGGGACCCCAGTGAACATGAGAGCAGAGCCCTCTCGACAGGCCTGCCGGCATGATCATCCAGTTCAAGATGACCTGACATAGCAGCAGCATCCTGTTGTCTGATTTTAGTAGCAGTCTTGTCTTGTTGGTGGACACCCCGCATCTCCAGGCTCTGGCTCAGACAGGCACCTTCCTCCTCATTGCTTGTTGCTCCCAATTCAGTTCAGAACTACGGCTCTGAGCAGCAATTCTGAGACTTGTCCTTTGTGTGAAACTCTACTGTGGCCCCGGAGCGATAGGGCCTGTTTCGAGAAATGCTGTATTTTTTTTTTTTAACACTTTAGAACAATCTCCTGTTTTATGCTTTTTCCTCTGACCCTCTCCACATTGTGGGGAATGCCCCTGATACTACAACAGAGCAGAAGAGCTCTCTGATCTGCCTCACTAGGCCTGTGCTCCCCCTATGAAATAGAACAATAATAATATACATAAGGCTTAATTTGAACTTCAAATACTAGGAAAAGAAACTCTCAGGCTGTGTAAGTGATGGGGATTAAACAGGGCAGTGCCTGAGGGGAATACAGGCAGGCCTCAATAATTAGACAGACACAGGCCTCAGGGGATCACATTGCAACAGAACAGATTCTCTAAGGGCTGTTTCCTCCCTATAAAATAGGAGGCAGTGTTAATAATAAATGCAAGGCTTAATTATGATCACAAACACTGGGGGGGAGGGGGGGGGAGAAATCAACTCCCAGGCTGTATAATTAAAAATTATTAGAGGCTCAAATACTTGAAAAATAACAGCAACACTTTTTTCCTTGACTGGCTCAGAGGCAGCACACTCTGCCACTGAGAAAAGGAGTCAAAATGGCTTCTGTTGATGTGATGACTTCCATTTTGGTTGGCACACAGACCCAGGCATCTAAAAGCACCAGTTTCTTTATCTAGAGGCTTTACATCCTCTGCTCACCGGGGAACACATGCCACACGCTGACCAGTGAGTTACACTAACCCTTTGAACAAGCTCAGCAAGACAAGGGAC
Organism: Sternotherus odoratus; assembly: GCA_032164245.1. Classification (NCBI taxonomy): domain Eukaryota; kingdom Metazoa; phylum Chordata; order Testudines; family Kinosternidae; genus Sternotherus; species Sternotherus odoratus. Next base: position 281,383,490 of record JAVMKO010000001.1, on the reverse strand, counting down.
CAAAAATGAACCATCTGGCTTGAACCACGTGACAGAAGCCAGCCAACTTTTGAATCTCCATTAATATTTTCACAGCATTTGAAAGTCTAGGGCAAAAAAATTCTTTATTATGACAAACTTCAGAGGAACGAGTGCATGCAGCAAACTTGGAAAGGGGGAAATTATGTGTGTCAAACTTCAAGGAAATATTTTTCTCCGTTCTAATGTACACTTTAAATAATGCCAGCACCGTTCTGCTAATCTCTACATTTCAGCCAAAGAACATGTTGCCAGCTTCCACTACCCACTTTGTAAGACGGAACAACAGATGGATACTGACCACCAGGGGAGTACATGATTTCAAACAAGCACCTTTGTGCTTTCTTGCATGCCACCCAGCCCTCTTTTTCCTGTTTCTTTTTTTGTAAAATTCACAAACAGGTCACAGCTCCTGTGAATTTTTGTTTATTGCCTGTGAGCTGTCCATGAGTTTTACTAAAAATAATCGCGACAAAATCTTTACCTTGATAATGACCAGTATTGTTTCCATGTACTCCTCCAGTGGTCTGTATCCATCTGTCTCATCTTATACTTAGATTGCAAGCTCCTTGGAGCATGGGCCATCTTTTTGTACAGCACCTACCACAATGGGATCTTGGTACATGATGAAGGCTCCTAGAAGCTATAGTAATACGTTTTATGAGTGTACTGGACATGGGCAAAATGAGAGTCATGGTATTCCCACCTCAGAAATGTTTTCAAATCCTGTAGCCATCTGCTAGGCTCTCTTCAAACACTTCTCTTACTCCACTGTTTATCTGTCCAGTCTCTTTTCTGAACTGGCATTGTAAGGTAGGGAAGCATTAGGTGAACAGATATATAATTTCTGTTTAAACTAATTCCATATGTTTCATGATCAAACAATATTAAAATCTGTGAGGTGATTACAAAAGCAGTAGCCTTCTAGTGAGGGGCTAACATTGGGAAGACATGCTGCTCAAGGCTGGGCTTGAGCCTAACTCGGTCAGCGCTAAGGTCTGTGGTAAAACTCACACGGTCGTCAGTGAGAGCAGATTAAGGCCAACACTGAGTGCATTTGATAATCCCACCACCAATGTTTTAGTACATTATGATAATGAGCCATATTAATCACAGTAAAGTTAGCCATTATTTGCATTTCTTGTATTTAGCAATTCATGAACCACTTATTGAATTTTGAGAAGCAATCCGGGGATCATTTCAATGTCAACCTCATGAAATACTGAGAACATTTCCATAAAATGCATTTATTCACTTCCTGGCTTCCAATATTTTCCACTGGGTCTTTTATATGAAGTTTGGGGAAAAGATTCTAGCAGGTGACTTGAACTGGGTGATAAACCATCCAGAATGAATGTATGCTAGATGTCTTTTACTAAGCATTAAGGAATCCTACAAGAAACCTAGCCATTTTAATCTAATGTGTCAGCATCATGTTTTCTGCAGTCCTTTGGAAAGGCCTGTGTAGCTGGTATCAAAATGGGGCAGAAAGGAATACCTTTGCCTAGTCCTACACTGTAGTGACCCAAATGGAGACAATAGCAGCTTGCTGGCCCACGGTTGTCTGAGCCCATGTGATTCTATTGCAGTCATGTACATTTGGTCTCACTGGCTTGGGTGTCTCCAAAAGAACGGCTTACTATAGTACTTACAATTTTCATTTGAGGATGGATCTAGGGTTATGGAGGTTTCCATGTCTTCATTGCTCCTCTGCTCCATGCCCCACCTGGAGTAATGTTTCAACCTTAAGATGAGGAATCACTGAGCAAGACATATCATTAGAAGGGCAATGTACTTCTCTGTTAATCTGTACAGTAGAAAGCTTATAATACCTGTGCGGCTGTGTCCACCCTAAATGGAGAAACATATAGAGGTGGAGGGCAGGGTGTGACTGAGATGGAGCAGCCTAGTCTGAATGAGTGTTTGTTTGGAATCACCTATATTTAATCTGAATGTTGTGCTGTGGTCTTGGTATATCTCACCCTGTCTCCACCTCTGTTTCTCTCCCATGCATGCACATGCTCATGCACACAGAATATATTCCTTCTATTCTCACTGTCCAGCACTCTGTATCAAAGAGTTTTGTTGCCATTTTCTATCTTGGTTCCAGAGTAGGATTTGTTGGCTGCTTAAGGCATCAGCTTCTTGATACAATTTTGTAAGCAGCATGACTTTTCCATTAACAGGAAGACTTTTAGATCCATGGATTAATTATTAATATCTATATTACATAACTTTTTTTCCCTCTGGGGCATTTTAAATCTGTAACTAACCTTTGGTCGGAGACAGCAGACATTAGCCATGTGGACTTCTTTTTAGCCATACTGGCCCTTGAGGAAAGGTAAACAAGGTAGGTGATGCATTAATTGTCACTTACTGAGGGAATCCAATATCATTGTGGTACCTCCCTCTAGGATCTTTTCTGGTTAGGGCTCAGTCTTGCAAGGTATTATGCACCCCTCTGAGGTAGTGAATATCCTCAACACACCCTGACTTTAAAAGGAGTTGAGGGCATTCAACAACCTGCAGGATTACTTAGTATTTTGCAGGACTGAGCCTTTAGCATTCTCTGTGGGTGAAGGAGACACAAGGCCAGTGCTGACCCTAAACCAAACAGTGCCCTAGGTGAGGAGCATCTTCGGTGCTCCTGTGGCAGGGTGACCACCCGCCCCCTACTGGAAGGGGCTTGGAAAAGCCCAAAGAGGGGTTTAAAATAGCCCAAGGAGGGGGTTAAGGCTGGGAGCCAGCAGGCTTCTCAGGCCTGATTGGATATTAGGCCCAGCTGGGTGGCCATGCCCCAAACACAGGCCTGTATCAAGGCTGGGAGGCAGGGGCCTAGAGGAAGAGTCTCCTCTGTACTCAGAGGGAGACAGGCCTGACTGCAGGAGCTTGAGCCAGGTACCTGGGTTAGGGCAGAGCTGGGGCAGGGCAGAGGGAGCTGGGCAGGTTCTAGCAGAGAGCCCCAGGCCTCCAGGCCTGACACAAGGACCGGCCCAGGAGTACCAGGGTTGCAGGGGGCAGCCCTAGGCTGGAGATAGCCAGAGCAGGCCAACCCTCCTTGCCTGTGATGAGAAGCCATGATACTGCAGTCCGCCCCAGTGAGTGGGGGCAAGTGGTGACTGACAGTGGCACGCTCTGAGGCGAGGTGGGGATAGGGGGTAGAGGGTTCCCCCAGGGAGGGGAGACCCTCACACCAAAGGGGGTACTGCAGGGGTGCAGCACCCACAGTCAGAGGGCACTGGGGTCTGGGAGGGACACGGGGCCCGCAAAGGAGTGGGGCATCAACCTGCGGAGGGCGCTCTGGATGCTGAAGCAGCTGATTCCCCAGACTACCAGTGGGAGGCGCCGCAGGGGTGAGTGTGCACCCCGTGACAGCTCCACTTCTCCATTTGTTCACCTTTTGAATGTTATTTTTTATTGTATTTGTAGCACATTTCAGGCTTTGATACACAATCTGCATGCATGATTTATCCCTGTCTATAAGATAAATTTACACAATAGGATCTGTAAATCTGTATTTATTCATGCCATATATAAGCAAATAAAAAAATATAGTTCTCAGAAAGTCTGGAGAATTCCACAAGATTCTACAAAGGTCCAGAGCATTCTAGGAGGTTAGTGAAGAATGAATCCATATATGGAATTCCTGAAACATTTTACTCCAAACATTCTGTTTTCCCCTTTGTCTCTAACAAAAATCAGAACCCCCAGCTCAGCGCCTCCCAAGCCCGGCACCCCAGGCAGTTGCTTGCCCCTAAATCTGGCCCTGCATAAGACACCCTATAGCCAAATATTTCAAAACTTTGGAAATACGAAAAGCAATCAGAGGCTTCAGCAGACACAAGGGTAAGTCCTGCCCTCAGTCAGACACAACTTGCAGTTATAGCCCACTGAATCCGATTGTACTAGGCTAAGTCCGGGATGATTTGGCCTGTCGTCTCCAGTGGGAGCAGAACAGGTGCATCTGAGGGCAGAATTGGGCCCTTACTCTTTAGTATAGCTTCAGATGCGAAGACAGATAGGCTGTCAAAGACAGAAAAAGGGAGGGAGTTTACCTGTTATGAAGTTTCATTACTAAAAGCTCTTCCCACGCAGAAGGAGGAAGCTGGCCCTGCTGTCACAAAAATGACCAGCCAACATCCTTCTTGCTCTTGTGAACATTTTCCCCTTACACACTCTCTTAATCAAACAGAAAATGAATTCAATTAGGAACCTTACGTGTATTGATCAGCACCTCATGCTGTAAGGATGAAATAATGCAAAAGATGTGAAAAGGGTCATGCAGAGGTTTGTGCTGAAACCAAATCTTGTCTGAGGTCAGTTTTAACTCTGCTAGAGAGAAGCCTGCATATCAAAGGTCAGATTCTGATCTACAGTAACATTTTCAGAAGTATCTAAAGGCCAGATTTTTTAAAAAGTATTTAGGTACGTAAAGGTACTGATAAGCACCTTTTCAGAAGTGCCTGTCTGAATCTTTTTATGCCTAAATACCTTTAAAGCTCTGCTCCCAAGTGTTTTAGGAGCTTACCGGTAGTTTCATTGACTTTCAATGGCCTTGTCTTCAGTAGGGCAAAGGGTGTGTTCTTCACTCATGTTAGCTAATACAGTAGACCAGGGGTGGGGAACCTCCGGCCCGCGGGACTTATATGGGCCGACAAAGCCTTCCATCTGGCCTGTGCGCGTCCCTGGCCGGCGGCTCCCCCAGGCGCTTCCCGGCCCTTTTGCCGAACGGCGGCCCGGGGCGGCTCCGCGCTTGACGAAGAGGCCGGAAGCGCCTGGGGGAGCCGCCGGCCAGGGACGCATGCGGGCTGCCATGCGGAGGTGGCTCCGCGCTCGGTGAAGGGGCCGGGAAGCGCCTGGGGGAGCCGCCGGCGCCGCATGGCCACCATTAGCCGGGCAGGGTAAGGAGGAGCCGCGGGGAGCTGACGGTCAAGGGGATGTGGGGGGGAGGCTGGGCTGGGGGGCAGGCATGGGGAGTAGGAAGCTGGGTTGGGAGGAGGTTAGGTTCCGTGGGATGGGCCAGGACGGGCCAGGCAGGGGTGGGGGAGGAAAGGTGGCTAGATGGGGGGGGAGGCTGGGTGGGGGTAAAGGAAGGTCACCCCCTACACCCAGGCTGACAGTGGGAGCTGACTGGGGCAGGTGGCAGGACCCCGGCTGGCGAGGGGCCAGCGGGGAAACCCCAAAGCAGTGCAGGGCTAAGCACTCTGCCTGCCACTGCTTTGGTGTTTCCCATGCTGTCCCCTTGCCAGCTGGCGTCTCAGCTCCCGTTGCCAGCCTGGGCTTCCTCGGGGAGGGGGGGGAGGGGGGAGAGACACCGGCCCGCGAATGACATCATAAAGGTCCAAATGGCCCTTCGCAGAAAAAAGGTTCCCCACCCCTGCTCTAGGGTAAAGATGTGGAAACCTGCATGAAAACAGAAATAACCCTCCAAGATTATTTTACCAGCTTAGGTTAAAACTTTTACTCCAGAACACAAACTTATCCTGTGTCTAGACTTGGAATATCGCTGTCACCACCAATTTAAGCCCCCAAAACAAAGGGTTTGGGTAAATTGGAACCCGTCTTTTAATAACCCCCAAATCTCCTCCCTTCATCTGGGAGAGGCTTGAGAAACAAAGAAAAAAAACCCTCACTCTTCTGTGAGACGTGCCAGATCCAAACCAGGATCTATCCAATGGAAACAAGCAGTCAGAGTCTTAAAAGAAAGATTTTAATTAAAGAAAAATAAAAGCATAAATCCCTTGTACAGAAATTAATAGGAAAAAAAAAACCCACAACCACTTGCATCACTGATCCCTCCCTGGGAATTCTTCCTCTGCTAAAGTTTAACAGTATAAGAAATACCATGGATCAATTATCAAGTGATACAGTTCAAGCATATAATTCACTTACTACTGAACTTGACTTATTAGCAGATTATAGATAGGTAGAGTAAAGACATAGGTGTGGTTCATCCCATAGCCGGAGAGAACAGAGCGAGAGAGAGAAACCAAAACTAAAAACTCTCTTTGTCTCCGCAGTTGATTAACATCTCCGGTTTGTCATCCCCTCTCAGGTTACTTTCAGGTTAACCCTTTACAGTTAAAAAGTAATTCTAGGCTACTTTATACTTATGACACCACCCCATCACAGGATTTAAATATGAATTAGGTAAGACCACAGAGTATATAGCTCCATCAATGGCTCTTAGTGAAGGTGGTCAAGGATGCAACCCCATGCTCTGGATGTCCTAAAACTCTAACTGACAGGAGCATCTGACACTAGCCACTATCAGAAACATGATACTGGGCTGGGAGGCCCATTGTTCTGAGCCAAAATGGAACATTCTCATGTTCCTTCGTCCTGGTCCATATTGTCTATGATGCAGCTTGGGGGTAATATCACTCTTTGTAGAAGGTGGACAAGCACTAATGGCCTCTGTGATAAAGGTCAATTTCACCCAGGTGGTGTATACCAAGAAAAGCTGTTCGTGCAGCATCTGTGCAGCAACGTATTGATACTCAGCAAGGGAAATAGGGTACTGCAGTTGTTTTCAACCAAGGGGTACTTTCAACCAAGGTGTATTTCTGGAGGAACTTAGAGGTCTTCTCATCTGTGACTTCCAAAGACTCAGTGACTAGCATCTACCTTCTTACTCCGGTTTTGATGCTGGGCTCCTATTCCCAGCTACCGACTACTGCTACAACCACTGGGCCTGACTCCTGCTCCAACCACTAGTTAGAGCTGCCCCTGTCCTGCTTCCTGACACCATGTGTAACCAACATATTGGCCTTCAAACAGCAAAAAAGGTTCTAAATAAACCAGAGCGAAATGTATGGTTAAACAGTTGTAACCTTCCTATTAAGAACATTTAGGGTGGCATTCATTGTTGGCCTAACTATGCTCCCCACTGAAATCAAGGTCAGTTTCACCATGGACTTCAGTGGCAGAAGTTCGGCCAAATGCTGAGCGTTTTTGAAAATTACTTGCTGACTGATTCTCTTGAGTATACGGCATTAGCTGAAATTCCAGGCGAGTGTCCCATTTTTTGGTTTGTTTTTTATTTTTGCACTGAGGGGAAGCAGGGAGAAGATTGTTCTGTGAGGTATTGTTTAAAACCTACCTAAACCAAAATTCTCCCTGTATTTCATAGCAATTCTGGAGAAGATTCCAGACATCAGCTATGCACTGCTGGGTTGCAGACAAACTTCAAAGGAAGCAAAGCTGACCACAATAAATAAAATAATAATAATGAAAACAAACAGCTGCCTTATCAATTGGTGGGGGAAATATATACATAATGTTAATGAAAAGAAAAGTTACACAGACTTTAACAACAGTAACCAAAAACCTGACGCTTTAAAAAATAAAGTTAAAAAAAATTCATTTCTGCTGAATTCATTTGTCCAGTAGGAAATGAATTCAGATCACCAAATCACAATGTAAGCTATAAAAGACACACAAGCCGGTAACTAATATTACATGGGAGATCTGATCTGTATTTGATCATAAGATTGTATTTGATGTCTGTTGCAAAGAGGGCATTAGGCATTTTTAAAGTATGAGCCTGTAAAGTAAAATCTATTATTACACACTATTGATCATTTAGACTGGTGGCAGTGACAGTATGTCTGTTAAGTTGGGACCCTATTGTGCTACCATTGTACAAACCTATATTAAATGCTCCAAACAGTTTGCAATAAGGGCTTAGTCTAGGGGTGAGCAAACTTTTTGGCCCAAAGGCCACATCAGCGTTGCGTAACTGGTATGGAGGTCCAGGCAGGGAAGGCTGTGCCTCCCCAAACAGCCTGCCCCCTATATGCCCCCTCCCACTTGCTGCCCCCTGGCTTCCCCCCTCAGAATCCCCAACCCATCTAACCCCCTGCTCCTTGTCCCCTGACTGCCCCCTCCCAGGGCCCTCACCCCTAACCGCCTCCCTGGGACTGCTCCAACCCCTCTCCACACTCCTGCCCCCTGACAGGGCCTCCAGGCCTCCCATGCCCTATCCAATGCCCCCTGCTCCCCGTCCTCTGACTGCTTCCCCCTGCAGAATCTCCGCCCCATCCAACCACCCCCTGCTACCTGTTCCTTGACTGCCCCTAGGATCTCCTGCCCCTTGTCCAACTCTGCCCCGCCCCCTTACCATGCTGCTCAGAGCAGCAGGAGCTCACAGCCACCCCACCCCCCCACCCAGCAGGAACAGTGGGCCAGAGCACTGGCAGCATGACAAGCTAAGGCTGCAGAGGAGGAGGGACAGCAAGGGAGGGGCTGGGGGTAGCTTCCTGGATCAGGAACACAGGCTGGGCAGGACAGTCCCATGAGCCGGATGTGGCCTGAGGGTCATTGTTTACCCTCCTCTGGCTTAGTCCTTCAAGATGTGGAGCATTCTGGCCTTGCTCCAGCAAAATCACGTAAGCACATGTTCATCTTTAAGCCCCTGGAGAAGTCCTGCTGAAGTGAATGGGACTCCTTAAGTGTTTAAATTTAAGCACATGCTTAAGGTCTTTTCTTGACTGGGGGGAGAGCATGTAGCACCATGCAGGATTGAGCCCTAAGAATTACACAGCGGAAGTCCTCGTTCTTTGCCAAGTTAAACCATGTCCTTTCATACATAGTCAAGCCAGTTTGTAAACACACACATTGAAGAGACAAATGCACTTCCACACAAAATTCAATTAGTCTGTTGAGCTGATTGCCACAAGATATTATTGATGCTGAGAACTTAACAGAACTGGACAGCTATATGGACAGGGAAGATATTCAGAGTTACATTAGTACTGATTTAAACAAAACCTCCAAGATTGGAATGGGTAAAAATCCCCACGCTTTAGAGCATAAACCAGACTAATGGGGATTAGGAATTTTTTTTTCCTATGGGCAAGTTGTTCCGTAACTGTCTCCTGCTTGGTTTCTTGAACCTTTCCTTATAGTATCTGACACTGGCTACTATTAGAGATACAACACTAGACCAGATGGGCCACTGATTTAATCTAATATTGTAATTCCTATGTTATAATGATGAACGAAATTAAATCAGAAGATTAAAGTGATCCCATCCACACTTGCTATCCTTGCCTGGCTATTTAGCTCAAGCTGTAGAGAAGTCCCTGGTCAAAGCCCTGGTTGGCTAAGAGGTCTGGCATCTCCCATACTCCCTACTAGAGGCATGTACTCCAAGTCACAATCTAGCCCTACTTTACTGGTATTCAATACACTCTATAAGCAACAAGAATATCAAACACAAGAACAGCCTCAATGCACTGGGGTTGGAGGTGAAGGACAGTTCACGTTTTGAGAGCTGTTCCCCTATTCGCCTCATCCAGTCCCTTGAATTAGGTTTTTGAAAAGGGTTTTCTTTAAATAGAGGAGGAGGCATGGGGAAATCGCTTCATTTTTAAACATAAATGTTTTAATCTCCTAAAGAAAACAATCCCATTGTAAAGTTTTCTGATTAAATATTTTCAGTTTGTCACACTCCATCCCACAGTTTTATCCAATCTGTAGAATTCCTGCTCAGCTGTGAATGGCATTTCACTCAAACCCACTCCATTTACTAGGCCAGTTAATGTTTTCCAGCATAGTTGCCTGTGGAGTTGACTCTTGATTTCAAACACAGCTCCCAAGCACAAACACAGCTGGATGGAAAAAGACTCAACCAGAACCAATATCTGAAGTCCTCTATGGCATGACCTGATTTTCAAAGCTAGTCTCCCTGTTAAACCCAACAATATTTTAAGAAAATAACAGCACTGAAATGATGAAAACATACTTCTCTTGCAATAGGACGTGCAAAGTTTTAAAAAATGTATTGGCTAACTCCTGTATGTAGAATCTGTTAAAGTGTTAAAAATATTTTCTAAGGAGGTAGGATTGTCAATTAATTCAAGAACTAAACAGTGGGGCCAGTCTGGGTTTTATTTCTTTGAGTGAAGAGTGCTAAAAAAATTAAAGAAATCAGTATTTGCCATCCCTCGCTCTAAAATTTGCCTACTTCCATGGGTTTTGGAGTAAATGGGAATGTTTCCATTGGCTTTTGCCTCATACCCCAAGTCTCTTCAGGTTAGGTACTAAATGGACAAGAATGCCGAGCAAAGTCCTCAGCTGGTATAAATTGGTGTCGCTCCAGCGATGTCCATGGAGCGACAACGATTTGCACCAGCTGAGGATGCGGCCTGCAATTGCATGGCCTAACAGGAAAAGTCCCATGGATTGTGCCATCGTGTGATGGATTTCCAGTTTCACCTGCATTTGTTACTTGATTTATTTCTTTAAAGTGCCAAGCACCACTAAGTCACGTGGATCCTTAGTCTTGAGCAGAAGCTCCAGGAGGCTCTCTCAGATGGATGGGGCCTCAGAGCGGATGACCTCACTTCTCTTCCTGCCTCATTTGGTGTGACTGGGGCCCCCAACAGAGCACTGCACTTGTGTCTGGCCCTCGAGAAGAGATTCCTCTCTCACTGTACCAAGGGCAGACTCTCTCTGTTCCTTGGACAGCAATTTTAATCACATTCAAAACCTTATTTTTCAGGAAAAGTTATGAATGAATTGAATTATGAATGAGTTTAACGGTTGCCTCTGAATGACATTGTCCTGTGACCCTTTTTAATGACAACTGGTTTAGAAGGCGTTTGTGTGTCTTTCAGTGCCCAGGTTTGGCTGCTGACATGTAGCAGAGAAGCGTATATTTACTCCTTGAATTATACTGTAAGTAAGGGGTTAAATATGAAAATACTATAAATAAGGGTTAAATTCTGCCTTCAAACCTGTGTGTGTAGCTTACCCTGAGTCTATCCCCACCCTCTCAGTAAAGACTGACAAAACAAGGAATATCCAGTTCTCCAGAACAGGGACAGAATCCTCTCCTTTCGGCCCCTATGTAGCAGGGAAGCCATTTCATGGCCACTAATGCAGCCTCTGGGCAGCACTCCCCTACCTTAGGAAGTTCTGCCCAGTGTATCCTGTAGTTATGGATCATCTGGCCACACTCCTGCCTTATTCCCAGCCTTACCTCAGCAGAGTGACATGGAGAGAGTCACACTGCAGCATAACTGTACAAATGAGTCCCTTGCTGTAGACTTTCCCCTGATGGGGAACTGAGCAATGGTAACAAGGAGGAAAGTAGCAACATGGTTTCTCCAGAGATAATTTCCTCATCACTAATAAAGTTTTGAGATCAATGGGATATAAGAACATTGTAGAGAAGAGATGTAGCCACTCTCGGAGATTGACAGTGAGGGGTGACCAGCTCGTAGGCCACTGTTCTCAATGCCAGACGCAGAGGGGTGGGACAGGAACAAGAAGTATAAAAGGTGTGCCCCGTAGCTCATTTGGGAGGCAGCTCCCAAAGGAGATGGACGTGTTTTCCTTGCTTCCCACAGAAGACTTCTGCTGTCCCAATGCTGAGGAGTTGCCGGGACTGTCGCTCACAGAGTACCCTAGGGAGAGGGAGGACGACCCTTGGAAGGTACACCCCAGGGGGGAGGATAAGAAGCAGCCCAGGGAACCAGTCTGGCTGTGGTGCCGCCAAAGACACAGTCAGCGTGTTGTGAGTGGATTCCCTGCTGACCCAGTGGCAGACCACTCTGTTAGGGCTCTGGACTGGGACGCGGTAGAGTTGGGTGGGCCAACATCCCCCCTACTACCTCTCCCCTGGGGTGACAATACTCCTCCCCTTCATAGTCCAGGAGATCTGTGCTTGAAGGGGTGCTCACCCTTTACCAGAGCCCCCTCAACTGTGCTTGGTGCTCCGCCCTGCCCCAGGGCCTGAGCCCAGGCCCCTGAACTGTTCACTGCTCTACCGTGCCTGAGGGTTGGAGCCCTAGAGACAGCTAATTTCCCCTTATATAGACTGTTCCAGATGATCCAGATGTGTGACAGCAAAGAGGCTGAGATCTCTTAGAGATTGGCAGGGAGGAGTGGCCACGCAACCCTACACGCATGTTTAAGGACTGGCCTAAAGAGGAAAAAAAATTAAACATGTGCTTAACTGCTCTCCAGAATCAGGGCTCTAATACATCCTTGCATAATAAGAAAGTGGTTAAACATGTCTTGTAAATACATGATCACTGAGATTTCACGATGAACAACATGTAGCCTTTGGCAACAGACTTAAATGAGCATTATCATTTTTCATACTGTATCTAAAGGATGTATTGTTATTTTGGAAGTTTGCTTGGAAGCTCTTTAATAGCTCCTTCAGCGTATAGGTTTTGTAATCCTTATTTATAGGATATGAGCAGGTCTGGAAAATGCATTTCACTGAGGTAGGAGTAGACTGTGATTTAAGGTGCCAGATTATAAAATATTAATAGTTCACAAACTCACCCCATGCCTGAGTGAACATTGTTATTGATCACAAGCATTACAATAAGACTTTGTATATAAAAGTTACTGCATCCAGAAGTGTTGCTGTATATGGCAAGCCTTAAATTATCATAGACCGTTTCAACAGCCATTTGGGTTTGTATTAAAAGGTAATGCAATGTGATAAAACATCAAAATGAACCATTTAGCTAAGTGTACAGAACATGGACATAAAAAAAAAGGTCTTTGTTAAAATAGACATAGGAAATAAGAACAGAAACCCAGGGATGATGATTTGGCTATGATATATCATGCTGATGATAGACTCTTGTAGTAAGAAGATCATAGTGTAGGAAACAGGTCTAACTTATTTTTCCACAACCTTAAGAAGGCCTGATGGAGTTTCTGGCTTTCCTCTATATTCTGAGCACAAACTTCCAGAGTTTTTGAGATGTCTGAATGGTGTTTGATTTGCATCCAACTTGCTGACACAGCCCCAATTTTGTTGCAGATCAAATAATCTATCTTTTTTTGCAGGAAGTGATTAGGAATTTTTATTGATGATTTATACAGTCTTGAATAAACTCCTTTTATTTAGCTTTTCTTAACCAGCTTTATTTTTCTGTTCTGGTAGTAAAAGGCTTAGCGGTTTGTTTATTGTACTGCTGTAATGTCAACAGCATAATCTACTTTAAAGAGCAAAGTCAATACTGTATTTTATTAAAGCCAATGTGAAGTTTAATTATCTTTTTCAGTTAACCTTGGCTTGGTATTAAGTTTCTCCTGCTAATTTTATTTTCCATAAGTAAATCTTTATTCAGAGCTCTTACTTCGCCCTCCTTCCCCGATTTCATAGCTAGGCTGTGATGCCTCAGGCAGGGTTTATGTAGGAGGGGTAGGTACATCTCTTAACTCTGGAGCTGTACACTTTTGACCTTTGGCCAAAGCACAGATATAGTAGCTTTCACAAGGCCTGATCTAACACCCACTGATGGTAATGGAAGGGTACCCAAAGTAATGCCCATGAAAGAAAGCCTCAGGAGCTGCACAACTCTTGCTATAACCAGACACTAACGCGTTTGTGCACCTTCTGAAGCAGCCCTGTAGTACTGCTGTAGCTGCTCGGACTGTCTTAATGGCATCTAATCTGAGTTCCACATGGCACACTTAGAGCAGCGATACTCAGACCTCAGTGGTTCAGGAGCCAAATTAGCGATCATCATTACCCAAAAGAAAGAGACACAGTAGTGTGAATGCATTGTTTCATTTAATATTTATTATCCTCACAGCAAAATGACTGACCAAGTATTATTGATTTTATCTGTAACCCTTCTGCCAGTGAGAGACAGCAGCAACAAGGGCTGGGTTCAGTATCTAGGGGTTCCTTTTCAACAATACAACACCATCAGCTTGAGCTCCCACCCAGTGATCTGGGACAATTACAAACCACCCCCATGGCACCTTAAAGAGGCAATGCTTCCCCTCTCGCAAGCACAGAGGCTGAGGGTAGGTCTTCACTATCTACTGGATCGGCGGGTAGCAATCACTCTTTTAGTGATCGATTTCTCGCGTCTTGTTAAGACGCAAGAAATCGATCGCCCATAGCACCCCCGTCGAGTCCTGTAACTCCAGCTTGATGCAAGGCGCAAACTAGAGTCGACGGGGGAGCACGCCACCAACTGCTGCCACCATGAGGACAGCAGGTAAGTCGGCTGAGGATATGCAAACTTCAGCTACGTTATTCACATATCTGAAGTTACAAAGTCCTGTGGCACCTTAAAGACTAACTATAAAGTTTTGAAGCATAAGCTTTCGTGGGCTAATACCCACTTCGTTGGATGCAAGCAGTGGAAGAGTCCAGGGGCAGGTATAGAAAAGTAGGAAAGAACCAGGTAGGAGGTAACAAGGTTAGTCCAATTAGGCTGAACCAGCTTGTTATCTCCAATCAGGGAGGGTGTGTTATTCTTCTAGCAGTTGAAAGGGGGTGTGAACTCGGAGAGAGGAGAAGCTATTTTTGTAATTAGCAAGCCACTCAAGGTCTTTGTTCAGTCCCAGATTGATTGTGTTAAATTTGCAAATGAATTGCAGCTCTGCAGTTTCTCTTTGCAGTCTGGACTTGAAGTTTTTTTGCTGCAGTATGGTGACTTTTAAATCTGTAATTGTGTGTCCAGGCAGGTTGAAGTGTTCTCCTACAGGTTTTTGTATATTGCCATTCCTAATATCTGATTTGTGTGCATTTATCCTTTTTCGTAGGGACTGTCCAGTTTGGCCGATGTACATAGCAGAGGGACACTGGTGGCATATAATGGCATATGTGACATTGGTTGATGTGCAGGTGAATGAACCAGTGATGGTATGGTTGATCTGGTTAGGTCCTGTGATGGTGTTGCTGGTGTAGATATGTGGGCAGAGTTGGCATCGAGGTTTGTTGCATGGATTGGTTCCTGAGTTGGAGTTATTGTGGTGCAGTGTGCTGTTGCTGGTGAGAATCTGCTTAAGGTTGGCAGGTTGTCTGTGTGCCAGGACTGGCCTATCTCCTAAGGCCTGTGAAAGTGAGGGATTATTGTCCAGGATGGGTTGTAGGTCACTGATGTTGCATTGCAGAGGTTTTAACTGAGGACTGTAGGTGACCAAGCTTTCTCAAAACTACAATACCCACACAAGGAAATAAGGACACAGATCAACAGAGCTAGACGTGTACCCAGAAGCCTGCTGCTGCAAGACAAGCCCAAGAAAGAAAACAACAGAACACCACTGGCCATCACCTACAGTCCTCAGTTAAAACCTCTGCAACGCATCATCCTACCTGGTTACTTCCTACCTGGTTCTTGCCTACTTTTCTATACCTGCCCCTGGACACTTCCACTGCTTGCATCTGACGAAGTGGGTATTAGCCCACGAAAGCTTCAAAACTTTATAGTTAGTCTTTAAGGTGCCACAGGACTTTGTTACCTCTGCTATTCCAGACTAACACGGCTACCTCTCTGATTCTTGATATCTGAAGTTGCGTATCTATAGTCCAGGGGTGGGGAACCTCCGGCCTCCGGGCCGTATACGGCCCGCCAAGTGATCCGGTCTGGCCCGCGGGAGGGTCTGGAAACCCTGCACCATAGAGCGGGCCAGACCAACGTCGCGGTGGGACTGCGCAGGCGCGGCGCTGTCCCAGAGTGTCCGCGAGGGCTGGGGGCGTGTCGCTTTTCTACCTTCCCTCGCTGGAGTCGGGTCCCAGCAGCGTGACCCAGCAAATGAGTAGGCGCGGGCGGCAGGAGACTGGCGGGGGTAAGCAGTGTGCAAGGGGGCGTTGGGGGGAGGCTGGGCTGGGAGCAGGGGTAAGCGGTGTGGGGGAGAGACCGGGCTGGGTGGGTCAGTTGGGGGGGGGGGAGGAGGTTTGGGAGGGGGAGAGACCGGGCTGGGTGAGTCAGTTGGGGGGGAAGAGACCGGGCTGGGTGAGTCAGTTGGGGGGGAAGAGACTGGGCTGGGCGGGTCAGGCAGGCGGCAGGACCCTGGCTGGCAAGGGGCCAGTGGGGGAAACCCCAAAGCAGTGCAGGGCTAAGCACTCCACCTGCCACTGCTTTGGGATTTCCCCTGCTGGCCCCTTGCCAGCTGGGGCCTCAGCTCCCGTTGCCAGCCTGGGCTTCGGGAGGGGGGGGGGGGAGCGGCCCGCGGACGACTTTATAAGGGTCAAAATGGCCCTTGGTGGAAAAAAGGTTCCCCACCCCTGCTATAGTCGATTCCCCCCCCCCCCCCCACACACACATAGTGAAGACCAGTCCTAAGTATAGCAAAGAAACTTTTAATAAAAGGAGGGAAGAACCTAACATTAAATTGGGGTTTGCAAACAGAGTTCATACACATAAACCATGAGCAAAAGACCCCTACCCCACCCTCCCCGAGTAAGTTGGGCAGCATCCTTTTCCCTCAGGTTCTTAAGTCCAGCAACCAAAGTTCCTTTAACATGCTTGGGCTGGTCTCCACTAGGGGGAGAATCGACTGGAGATACGCAATTTCAGCTACGTTAATAACGTAGCTGAAATCAACGTCTCTACAGACGACTTACCTCCCGCTCCTCACGGCGATGGCGATCGGTGGCGCGGTCCCGTCGACTCCAGCTTGCGCCTCTTGAGGAGCTGGACTTCCGGAGTCAACGGGGGAGCTGCTGGCGATTGATTTATCGTGTCTTAACAAGACGCGATAAATCGATCACCAAAAAGATTGATCCCTGCCGGCTCTAGTGAAGACAAGCCCCTTGTCCCTTCTCTGCACTCCACTCTTTGGTCAGTACAAACCCAGAGTTCAGAGGTGCATCTGCAGAGTTCACCTCCCACCCTGGCTGGAGGAGGGGGTAAGAAGGCACCATATTCTCTCCGCTTCCTGGGTACTCACTCGCCATTCCTCTTCACCGGCCACCCTGCTGTCCAATTGGTGCTCCACTCCTCTTTGCCAGCTGCTCTATCACTGCACCTCTGTGTGGGGTTCTGCTCCAGTCCTATCTACCAGCTGCCCTACCAGCCTTAATTGATTAAGCCACTTAAAGTTGGTACGGCAATCTCCACCTTTACATGTTCTCTGTATATATCTATATCTTCCTACTGTATGTTCCACTTTATGCATCTGATGAAGTGGGTTGTATATTGAAAGCTTAGGCCCAAATAAATTGGTTCGTCTCTAAGGTGCCACAAGTATGCTTCATCTTTTGTGTGGATACAGACTAACATGGCTGCCATTCTGAAACCTATGCACACAATAGGATCCCTCTGGGAAGTGGCAGTTACAAGATTAGATCCTGGCTGGCCACTAAAGCCCTAAAGAGGCTCAGCCACAAATCAGTCTGTGAAGGTAAATAATAGACCCCATCATAACCATCTCAGGCACACAGCTGTAGAAACAGGTGAGCTTTGATTTGTGACTTGGAGGTCAACAGATACTGGCTCTGTTGGAACAATTAGGGAAACAAATTCCAGAGCCCCCTGTTACTGGACTGCAATCTTTCATGTACTGGAATTGTTAGTAAGATCATATCGGCTGGTCCCTGCTGCAGTAAAGGTGCATGAGAAATGGAGCAGTTTTGGAGGTAGCTAGGACCCAGCCCACACAGGGCTTAATAATTATCACTATCAACTCCTTGAGTTGTGCCTAGATGGAAATAAGGAGCTAGTGCAGGTCTAGCACATGGTTCTTCTGGATAACATTACTAACCAATCAGCAATCAGTGGAGTGTTCTGAATCAGCATCACTTCTGTGTGATAGCCCCATAGAGAGTCCCTTCTGTCAGTCTAACCTGGAGGCCACATTAAATGGATGAGTAACTATTGAGATTTGCAACAGCGAAAAAATGCCACAAACCAAATGCACCAACTACTACCAGAGGTCCATAACCCTGGAAATCCTGGATGCCCCATCATCTCAAGCACCGGCACCCTAACAGCATGATTGTCTGGCTATGTGGACTCTCTCCTATGCTACCAGCACTCCCAGCTATCTTCAAGACACCACTATTTTCCTGAGGAAACTACAATCTATTGGTGATCTTCCAGAAAACACTACCCTGGCCACTATGGATGTAGAACCGCTCTACACCAACATTCCACACAAAGATGGACTACAAGCCATCAGGAACAGTATCCCCGATAATGTCACGGCAAACCTGGTAGTTGAACTTTGTGATTTTGACCTCACCCACAACTATTTCACATTTGGGGACAATGTATACCTTCAAGTCAGCGGCACTACTATGGGTATCCCGTGTGTAAAGCAGCTTATTTAAAGCTAAGGTTGGCTATACTTAGCAGATCTTTAAAGGATCTTATGATGAGCATATCTGATATGTATAAGCAAGCTCTGTGACCAATCCATATCTGGTACATAAGTACATGAAATGGTGTCAAGGTTATACTAAGAATGGAAACAGAAGGAAAATGGCAACAACGGTTGCAGGAGCTCATCAACATGCCACTCTTCAATGCCTCAGAACTTCAGCTTTGACAAACCAGTCACAATGGACAGACTGGAAGCAGCACTTTGCAGGTTTTTGAACTGCAAACAAACTTGACAAAGAAACTGGAGATATATGGGTATCTTCTTTAATGTATGCTTGGGAAAAGCAAGCAGAGCATATCTTTAAACCTTTGACTTTACTGAAGTCAGTCACAAAGATGACTATGAAAGGACTCTGGCTATGTATGATGTATACTTTATACCTCAGAGTAATGTGGTTTATGAAAAAGCATGTTTTCATCAGAGAACCAGTGGAAAATGTTGAATGTTTGATAAGAATTATGCATACGCTGGCTGAAAACTGTGGTTTTGGAAATGCAAAACATGAAAATATCAGAGACAGGTTAGTTATCTCGCTAAGAGATAAAAACCTTTCACAGAATCTACAACTGAAGAGAGATTTAACCCTAGCCACAGTGGTACAGAGAGCAAAGCCGTCTGAGCTGGTGAGACAGCAAAACTTAGAGCAATTGGACAAATATGAAAAACCTGAAACTAGCTTAGAAACTGTAAACAGACATTCGGGTGTTAAGTCAGTTTCCTAAAACCTCTCAGTCAAGGCAAGAGAACTGCCAGGCTAAGGGCTAGTCTACGCCGGCAATGCTAAACTGCTGCCATGGCAGCGCTTTAACGTGCCTTGTGTGGTCGCGGCGCAGCGCTGGGAGAGAGCTCTCACCGCGCTCTATAAAAACCCAGCTCCATGAGGGGTGTAGCTCCCAGCAGCGGGAGATCAGCTCCCGGTGCTGGGGCACTGTTTACAGTGGCGCTCAGGGGGTGTTTTTTCACACCTCTGAGCGAGAGGTGTAGTGTAGATAAGCCCCAAGAGGGACAAATTCCGCCTTACATGCACAAGGGGTGGGAAAAGTTATATCCCAAGAGAGGACACGTCCAGCCAGAGGCACACAGTATAATAAATGCAAGAAATCTGTATGTTTTGCATCAGTTTGCTGCAGCAAAGCAGTCAGGGAGTTGACTCATATTGCAGACAATCAAGACTCATTGCTTCTGGGATCTATCACATGTGATGACATAAAGCCTGCCTGGAAAGTGAAATTGAATATTGACAGAAAACCTATTGACTCAGAAGCTGGTGCATAGTCATCTCAGAAGGGACTTAAAATCGCTGTCAGCCATTCCCAGAGCTGAAGTCACCTGATAGCTCTTACTAGCTGTGGAGGTATTTTGAACTGCACAGCCTATTCACCACAGTAACAGTTTACACAGTCAAAAGCTATGCATCCAGAGTCTATGTGATCAAAGGACCGCAGACCAACAGCCTTCTCAGCCGCAGCATGGCAGCCATGATGGGCCTGGTGAGAAAGGTGGAAAAACATGGACTATTTGGTGATACTGGACTTTTGAAAGGAAATCCAGTAATAATAACCTTCAGAGACAATGCTGAACCAGGCAGTGTACATACACCTTGCAGGATTCTAATCCCGTTACTTCATAAAGTGTACCAGTAATAAAGAGTAATGGAAAAATAGGGATTGGTGTGGCTCTTAAGAGATTTAATGAAGCAGTTTTGAGAACAAAATATATCCTCTCTGGATGAATTCTTCCTCAAACTGGATGACTCAGTCAAATTCCTTTAGCCACAGAGAGAGCTAAATTGAGTGCATTTATCACACCCTTGTGGAGATTTTGCTTTCAGAGATTACCTGTTGGGATTACCAGTGCACCTGAAATTTTCCAAAGAGGGCAGAACTGTTAACAAACACTAATGGAGTTATAATATTCATGGGCAATATTCTGATATGTGGCTCTTTGATGGAAGAACACAACAAAACCCTCGGGGAAGTTCTAAGATTAGTCAGTCAGTCCAGACTGAAGCTAAACATGGAAATCAAATTTTTGGGACAGACAATAAACAAAGTCAGAATCAGTCCTAGCCCTGAGAAAGTAAAAGCAACTGGAGAAAGTGCACCAGCTAACGTACCAGAACTGAGGTTATATTGGGGATGGAAATTACTTTGGTCAATACCTACAAGACCTTCTTACAGTGACAAGCCCACTGAAAAAAACTGTTAAAGTCCAACACATCTTGGCTATGGGGGATAAAAAAAAATTGCCTTAAAAATGCAAAAGAAATTATCTTGACAGCTCCAGTTCTCAAGTACTATGACATGAACAAACCCACAATAGTTAGTACAGGTACAAGCAACTATAGCTTAGATGACGTATAGCTTCAACTAACATGGCTTTGATTGAAATTCAGTTGCATGTAGCTCTTATATATTTACAGAAGCAAAAAAACTGATGCACACAAATAGAAAAGGAGTGTCTGGCACACCTGTGGGCATGTGAAAACTTTTACAGACTGGAGTCATTTGCACTGATAACAGACCATAACCATTTGTAACCTTCGTCAATGGAAAAGACCTGGAGCAAGCAGTGCTGAGATACCAACGTCTACTGCTAGGTTATTGCGACTTAATCCAATTGCCAAATATGTTCCTAGGAAATATCTGGTAGTAGCAAACACCCTATCATGGAGCCTAGCATTACACTCAGCTACGTGTGAACTCGATGATGACGTAAAGACATACACGAATGTTGTGGACACATGCAGACAGGAGACTACTCCAGCTACAAAAAGCATCCTCAACAGACATGTAACTTCAGGAAGCTCTAAATTACATGAGAGGCAGCTGGCCCAAGTATCTAAAGGACACAAAAGAATTCCCATGTGTGGACAATTAAGCTTGGCAAAACCAGAGGCCATCATTACCCGGTCATCGTGGGCTATTTGTCCATGTATATGGAAATAGTGCACTTGAAAGAGATAACATGTAGGAGTGTAATCAAGAAACTGAAGTGCATTTATTTCTCACTTTGGTACTCCAAAACAACTAGTGACAGGCAACAGATCACAATTCACAGCAGCAGAATATTACCAGAAGCCCACATTACCCATAAGATGAATTCCTTGCTCAAGAGCAGCTACCAGAGATAACCCCAGCACAACTCCTGATATGAAGACAACTCAGACCTAGTGTTCCAACTGTGTAAAACAATCTGTCTCCAAAGTGGCCAGGCATGAAGAGAGACACCAAATCGGATAAAAAGGCTAAAGGAGCTTATGAACACTTTTACAACAGATGTCACTCTGCTATAGAATTGCTGGGTCTAGAACTTAGTAACTGTGTTCATGTCAAATTGGATGGACAAAAAGGATGGATAACTCCAGCTGTCAAAGAATAAGAATTCAGTGCCCAGATCATGTGATTGAAACTGGTAATGTAGCGTTCAACAACCATTGATGTCTATGGTTTGCTCTTCAAAAAGAACAATCAACGGAGCAGTGATTAGAGGTCATAAAATGAAACATTTAGTTTTTCTCATTTAAATTGCAATGAAGAATTTCACTGACAAATTGAAGTTTTTCTGTCTGCTCTAATGTGATTCATGGTAGCCCAGACTTTCTTATATTGTTTTTTCACTTGATTTAGCACTGAATATATTGAAGTACATTTGTAGAAATGGGTACAAATGCAGATAGAAGAGGGAAAGATGTTCTCCCCCAACCCTGAAATTAGCCTAAATCAATATCCTGGGTCTAATCACTCTCAAATTTCTTCCAACCTGATTCCTTCCATCTCTAATTACCATTTATTAGTAGTAGTATTGTAGCACCCAGGAATCCTAGTCACAGACCTGGACCTCACTGTGCTAGGTGCTGTACAAACACAGACCAAAAAAATGGTCTCTGCCCCAAATGGGCTTACAGTCTATGTATACACCGCACACCACTTGCGGTGGCATGTAGGGTAGGTGGAGATAAATGTTGTAGTGAAAAGCAGGCTGTGTCCGCACTGCAGTGTGTAGCTACACAAGTCAGTGAAAGGCTCTTTCAGAGTGGAGGCAGGGGGGGAAAGCTCCGGCAGGAGGGAGCCTTTCCTCACTGCCAGAGCCATCTCTGAGATGGGAAAAGACTCTGGCAGTGGGGAGGCAGCAGGACACTATTTTTAGCAGTGTAGATGGGGGAAGCACCACGTGTGCATGTAGAGAGCAATGTAGGGTACACATCATAGAGGTTCAGGAGGGTCTTTACTGGCCTAAGCAGTGCCTCTTCGTCTACACTGCTATTTATACCCTGTGCTAAGAGGGCATGCAAAATATGTACTCTACAGGGCACAGTAAGGAGTGTGCAATGTAGATGTAGCCTAAGTATGAGACAAGGACAAAAGATGGATACAATCAGACATTAGGGAGTATTAGGAAAAAAATGAGATAGTATTGGTCAGCATGATGGGCACATCAGTAACCTAATTAAAACCAGCTTCTGTGAACAGACTCTTTATGAATGGACTAGCAACTAGACTCTGAAAAATGTATTGGTCAGTGAGTACAGTACTTACACAGGACTAACGTTAGCTTCATTATCAAGAGGTGAGGAGTCTGAAATGTAATAATCCTACTAACCGTACATTGCAATGAAACAGCAGATACAATAAAGCAATGCTAGAGGCAATTTGAAACATATCCTTCAGATATAAACCCCATATGCGTGTACATGGGTCAGTAGGTCCCCCGAGCCACTGGGGCTGGAGGGGAGCTACTGCCTTGCTGCAAGGCCTTGGCCACACCTCCCCGGCACAGGGGAATTAAGAGTGGGAGGTGTGCCAGCAAGAGACCACAGCGGGCCCCTCAGGCAGGGGAGCACCGACAAGAGTCCCCGGCGGGCCCCTTCAGGCAGGGGAGCGCCAGCAAGAGTCTGGGGGTGTGCCTCACAGGCAAGGGGGCACCAGCAGGACTCAGGGTCGTCTGCCACAGGGAGCTAGGATCCCCTTCAGCGTCCGCTTCCATCATCCACGGGGTGCTGCTGGGCTCTGGTGGTCCCTCAGGGTACTCTGCTCCTGGCAGCTCCGGGCCTCCCTCAGCTTCTGCCTCTGGCAGGTCTGGGTCCCCGCTGAGCTCCGGCAGTCCCTCGGAGTACTCCGCAGCAGGCAGGTCGGGAAACCCCAGTCCTTCCCGTAGAGGAGGGTTTCCTGGGTCCAGGGCCTCCCCTGGCTCGGCAGCAAGGTGTGGAGGGAGCCACCCGCGGCCTGCGTCTGTCTCCCTCCCTTGTGCTGCCCTGACTGAGCTACGAGCCCCGGCCTTTGTACTTCCTGTCCCACCCCTCCCCTTCCTGGGGGTGGATCCAGCTTGCTCTGGTCCCGCCTACGCAGGCGGAGGGAGTCCACCCAGGCCCCCTACAATGCTATATAAGAAGTCAACTCCAGTAAAAGTTAATACAGCATACTACCAACACTGCCTCTTCCCATTTTTGCATTTTTTCACATCCACCCTTTTCCTTCAGTATTTGTTTACAACACATTACCACAGTAAAGGCTCAAGCTTTCTTCAGTCTGAATTATCTCTACACCATCATGCTGAAAATTCACACTCTTAATGCCACTGAACTATTGATCCAAGGTAAATTTCTTCCACAATTGGTTTTGGCCAATTAGTTATGGTATCAGCGGTCATCCCAAATCAGCAAACACTGATCAGTGCTCTCAGCATATGGTTTTATAGGCCAGTGCAGACTGCAAGGCATATTTAATCTCATTAACTCATTATCTTCCTGCAAATCTCTCTTAAAACTTTCCTCTATAGTGAAGTTTACAAAAAACGTGACAACGGTTAGGCTGCTGGTATGCTGAGGCTGAGAGTTGGTAGGTAAGATCCCATGGGAAGCAAGTCAAAGGGGAAAAAACAGTTTAAAAGTTGGCAGTTTTTCAGAGATATTATTAAGGGCACAAAAACAAACTATCCCACAGCATAGGAAAGATAGGAGTATGATAAGAAACCACCCTGGCTTAACCAGGAGATCTTCAGTAATCTGAAACAAAAAGAGTCTTACACAAAGTGGAAATTAGTCAAATTCAAAAGGATTAATATAAACAAATAGCTCAGGCATTCAGGAATACAATTAGAAAAGTCAAGTTTAAACTAGCTAGAGACATAAAGAGTAACAAGAAAAGAGTCTACAAATAAATTAGAAGCAAGAGGAAGACCAAGGAAAGAGTAGGCCTGTTACTCAATGAAGGAGAAAAAGAATAATAGAAAATGTGGAAATGGCAAAAATCCTAAACAAATTTTTTGTTTCGATTTTCACCAAAAAGTTTGGTAGCAATTGGATGTCTATCATAGAGAACATAGTGAAAATAAGGTAGAATCTGAGGCTAAAATAAGGGAAAGAACAACTTAAAAATTACTTTGGTATGTTATGTCTTCAAGTCACCAGGGCCTGATGAAATACATCCTAGAAAACTCAAGGAGCTGACTGAGGAGATATCTAAGCCATTAGTGATTATCTCTGGAAAATCATGGAAGATGGGAGAGATTCCAGAGGACTGGAGAAGGGAAAATACAGTGTCCATCTATAAAAAGGGAAGTAAGGACAACCCGGGGAATTATAGACCAGTCAGCTTAACTTCTGTACCTGGAAAAATAATGGAGAAAATAATTAAGCAATCATTTTGCAAACACCTAGAAGATAATAAGGTGATAAGTAACAGTCAGCATGGATTTGTTGAAAACAAATTGTGTCAAACCAACCTGATAGCTTTCTTTGAAGGGGTATTGACCCTATATTGACAGGGTAACAAGCCTTGTTGATGGGGGGAAATGGTAGACGTGGTATATTTTGACTTTAGTAAGGCCTATGATACAGTCTCACATGACTTTCTCATAAACAAACTAGGGAAATACAACAAAGATGGAGTTACTATAAGGTGGGTGCATAACTAGCTGGGAAACCATTACTAGAGAACAGTTATCAGTGGTTCACAGTCGTGCTCACAGTCACAGATCAAATGGACTCCAGCAGTGATGGGTCTCATTCTGTTCAATATCTTCATCAATGATTTAGATCAGGGGTCTCCAAACTTTTCAGCCCGAGGGCCGCATTACCTATCAAATAGCAGTTCGGGGGCCGACAAGATAAGAGGGCGGGGGGGGGGGAGGCGGGTGTAAGAGGGCTGGGGGGGGGCAGGGCCGGCGACAGGAATTTTGGGGCCCCGTACGGCAGACCGTACGCCCCCCCCCCCCGGTCTCCCGCCGCCCGCGGCCCCCCCGCCACCCGCGGGACCCCCCCGCCCCCGGCCAGTCTCCCGCCGCCTGCGCTCCCCCCCCGCCTCCCGCGCCCCCCCGCCCCCGGCCAGTCTCCCGCCTCCTGCGCTCCCCCCCCTCCTGCCTCCCGCGCCCCCCCCCGCTCCCGGCCAGTTCCCCGCCGCCCGAGGGCCCCCCCCCCGCCGGTCTCCTACCTCCCGCGCCCCCCCCCCCCGCCGATCTCCTGCCTCCCGCCCCCCCCCTGCCGATCTCCCGCGGCCCCCCCCCGGCCGGTCTCCTACCTCCAGCGGGCCACTAGAAGTCAAGTCGGGCTGACAAGTTTCTGGGCTGGTCTCCCTTGCTGGCCCGCCACGGCTTCTACAACCCCCCTCTCCCGGTTCGCTCTCGTGCCTGGGGTCCCGCGGCGAGCTTCCCCCGCCGCCCACCCGCCCGGCGCTCCCGGGCACCCGCCCCATCCGCTTCCGGTGACTGGAGGGTTGTTTTGCGGGGCTGCTCACCCCAGCCCGGCCCCGCGTGTGCCCCCAGCCCGGAGGTGTGTGGCGGGGCGGGGCGCGCTGCGGGTGCATCTCCCCCTCCCCAGCTCCCGCGGGTACCTGAGGCCGCCGTGTCTCCCCAGAAGCCCGCGGCGCAGGCCCTCCCGCGCTCCCACCCCATCGTGCTGCGGCAGGGGGAAGGGACGCGGCCGCAGCGCCGGGAGAACCCGCCCGCTCCCCTCCCCAGCGCCACTCACTCGCCGCCGCTGCCGGGAGTCCGCCGGCGACCACCGCAGGCAGGAACCGGGACGCGGCGCCGACCTCCCCGCTGCCCGGCGTTCGCTGGAGCCGCGCGCAAGGGAGCAGCGCAGGCTGGGGAGCGGGGCTCCGCAGCGCGACCATAGACAAAAAGATCTCCACGGGCCGGATGAGAGGGCCTCGCGGGCCGCATCCGGCCCGCGGGCCGTAGTTTGGAGACCCCTGATTTAGATAATGGCACAGAGAGCAACTTATAAAGTTTGTGGACCATACCAAGCTGGTAGGGATTGCAAGTGCTTTGGAGGAGAGGGTTAAAATTCAAAACGATCTGGACAAACTGGAGAAATGGTCTGACATAAATAGGATGAAATTCAATAAGGACAATAAGTGCAAAATACTCCACTTAGGAAGGAACAATCAATTGCATATATACAAAATGGGAAATGACTGCCAGGGAACGAGTACTGCAGAAAGGGGTCTGGGAGTCATAGTTGATCACAAGCTAAATAGGAGTCAACAGTGTAACGCTGTTGCAAAAAATGCAAACATAATTCTGGGATGTAGTAGCAGGAGTATTGTAAGCAAAACACAAGAAGTAATTCTTATACTCTACTCCGCTCTGATTAGGCCTCAACTGAAGTATTGTGTCCGGTTCTGGGCACTACATTTCAGGAAAGATGTGGACAAATTTGAGAACATCCAGAGAAGAGCAACAGAAATAATTAAAGGTTTAGAAAACATGACCTCTGAGGAAAGATTGAGACAAATGGGCTTGTGTAGTCTGCAGAAGAGAAGACTGAGGGGGGACATGATAACAGTTTTCAAGTACATAAAAGGTTGATACAAGGAAGAGGAAGAAAATTGTTCTTGTTAATGTCTAAGGATAGGACAAGAACCAATGGGCTTAAATTACAGCAAGGAGGGTTAAGGGTGGACATTAGGAAAAAATTAGTGGCCAGGGTGGTTAAGTACTGCAAAAAGTTGCCTAGAGAGTTTGTGAAATCTCCAACATTGGAGGTTTTTAAGAGCAAGGTTAGACAAACACCAGGCAGGGATGATCTAGATAATACTGTACTTAGTTCTGCTTTGAGTGCAGGGGACTGGACTAGAAGACCTCTTGAAGTCCCTTCCAGTCCTACGGTGCTATGATTCCATGTTGTCCAATATTGTCTCCATTGTTTCCTTGTACTCTCCCATTGATCTGTCCATATCCAGATGTCTGTTTTTGTCTACTTAGACTGTAAAGTCTTGTGGGTACAGATTCTCTTTTTTGATCTGTGTTTGTATTGCATCTACCCCATTGAGGTCCTTGTCCCTGACTGGGGCTCCTGGGTGCTATGAATAGGTAAATAAATAATAATCTGTTAAACAAAGAATGCAAGTGGATGAGGACATTAAGCATGTTGCTACATTGTTAGTGACTTCATTTAGTAAGTTGATTTATATAAAGAAAATAAATGAAAAATGTAGAATTGTGTTTAGCGATTAGCAGTGTAAGAACCACTCTATCAAATAAGACCAATCAGTCAATCTAACCAAGCATCCTCCAGCTCCTAAGGGACAATACTTGATACTTCAGAGGAAGATAGGTTGACCAGCTGTCCCCATTTTATAGGATCAGTCCCGATTTTGGGGTATTTTTTTTTATATAGGCTCCTATTACCCCACACTCCCTGTTCTGATTTCTCACACTTGCTATCTGGTCACCCTAGAGGAACA
The DNA here is from genome assembly GCA_032164245.1 of Sternotherus odoratus. Classification (NCBI taxonomy): domain Eukaryota; kingdom Metazoa; phylum Chordata; order Testudines; family Kinosternidae; genus Sternotherus; species Sternotherus odoratus. Next base: position 281,355,687 of record JAVMKO010000001.1, on the reverse strand, counting down.
CAGACTAGAAAACTGATAATAGCTCCATAATGGCCAGGCGGAAAAAATCTTCCCTGGTCCCCATAGATGAAAAGTTTATGTGCTATAGCATGAGATTCAATTGTCCTTATCATTATGGTGTCATGTGTAAGTACAAGTGTTAAGAGTGGTCATAAAATTATCCAGTCCTTTAAAAATGCCAGCCGTAGTATTTAAATCAATGACCCACAACAATAAAATCTAGAGGACTGGACAGCGGTTGCATATAGGTGTATTTCCTTTTTTATTCTAAGATCACTTCCAATTTTATTTAATTTGATGATCCTCTCCCTTTTCAGCGTGTCCTTCATAATTTTCACAACCTCAATCAAATCCCCTAAAACTCTACATCTTACCAGGCTGAACAGTGCTAGGTTTTCTAATACCCCCCCCCCCTCCCTCCTTATATCTAAATCCTATTGTACCTATAACTATTTGTGTTGTTCTTTGGAGGATCTTAACACATATGGTTCTTAATATCAGGATCAGGCCCTAATGGTGATATAGGCAGGGGAATTCTTAGATATTGATGCCTAAAGTGGTGGTGAGATGCTCAGGCCCATAGCCTCAAAAGATACACCTGCCATTGGCCACTGTCAGAGGACAGGAACTGGGCTTGATGGACCTTTGGTCTGACCCTGTAGGGCCATTCTTATGTACTGAGGTGCCTAGCTCACACTGAAATAAATGGAAGATGGTGTCTAAGTACTTTTGAGGATTGGGGCCTTAAATCTGATTGGTGGGTATGGGGCTTATACTCTTCATACTGCCACTGGGCAAATGTGTTCCAAATGATTTACATTCTCCTCTTTTGTTCCCCCCAGGTGTGAAGGAGTGAACCAATCCTAGGACCAGTGGCGGCGTCAGGTTTTTTGCCTCTCTAGGTGGCGGAGCCAAAATGCTGCCGAAGAGGGGAGGAGCACCACCCCAATTAGGGATGACATGCTGCCACCTCTTTCTCCCCCTCTCCCCCCCCCCCCCCCCGGCAGTTTGCCAGCCCTGGGAGGAGCAGCTGCTGAAATGCCACCAACAGCCGAAGTGGCAAAGCAGGTATGGCTGCCGAAATGCCGCCAAGTAGGGGAGAAGCGCTGCCCCAATTAGGGACGGCCCCTCCCCCCCCCAGGGTACACCGCCTTGAGAGGAGCTGCCGCCCTGCAAATCATGCTGCCCTAGGTGACCGCTTAGGTTGCCTGGTGTTTGCACCGACCCTGCCTAGGACATTTTCTCTGCTTATGGGGGATGAGTTCTTTTCCTTTGATCATTTTTTGTTGTTTCAAAGGAGTAACAAAGCCTGGTCCCCCAAACCCTCACGTTGCTATTAATTACGATTAGGTGCCATTAAGTTAATTTCATTGGCTCACGGATCCATAAACTCTGACATAACTGGTGAGACAAGTTTATTGCAATTCAGCTCATAAAAGTCATTTCAGACAGTGGACCAGGCCCTCAGTTGTGGTCAGTGTTACTACGCTGAAGCTGATTTACACCAGCTTCTATCACTCACCATCGTCGTAGTACCTGCATAGTTACCACTCAAGTACTAAGTGATTTGATTAGCAATGGCCATGTGTGATTCATTGAACATATTTATTTGTATATGCAATAAGGCAACTTTAAGAGAATAAATTTCATGATGGCAGAAATACTTCAGCTCTTAAAGGTCAAAAGCATTCAGTGTTATCTTAAAAGATCCTCCTTGAACAATTTTACCACTTACCTCTTTGGTTTGCCTATAGATCTGTAGGTCAATGAAATGATATGTAATTGTATTAAACACAAAATAGTTAATAGATTTAAGAAATAGTGCAGAATTGGAAAATATTTTTGCTTTTTTTTGCTTTTCATTCAACAGATTTCTGTAGATCCACTGGTTTAGTGTCATTTTTACCCTTTGTTTTTCACTTCTGCAAATGTAATAATCTTCAACAAAAAGTATACTTTACTATTACTAATCAGCAGACTTTGTACTTACATAGCATCCAACATGATGAATGTTGCTTCCAAATTCAAGATGAATGTTGCATCCTTATTACTTATCCATTCCTGACATACATCAGTAAGAAACTGTGGGCCAGGGCCCAGGCCAGTTTGCAGCAGCTGGGGATGTACCTCAGTGCATTCACCCTGGAATTTGGCATTTGTGGCCAGTTGGCTATAGAATACTATCATGTTTTACCACTAGGACTGGCAGATCAGGACCTGCCACAAATGCACTATGCCATGTGTGAACATGACACCCATAGAGCGATGACAATTCATACCAGCTGAGGATCTGCCCAGTGAGTTCCAAGCTATGCTCCACATTGACCTCTTAGGTATTTTCCATAAGCAATCCCATGAGTACATATGAAATCTTGCTCCTCTTTTTGGCATTGCTGCACTGCCTCTGTTTTTCAGGTCAAGTGCAATCTGCAGAACCCCCCCCCTGCTTTAAAGGGGCACCTCCAGAAGCAGTGCACCCATTTTAGTTATTAATAGGGAATGTGGCTCCCGTTCTGAATAGAGAGGATGGGAAGAGTATGGGTTGTTACAGAGCAGGGTCGTTACAAAATCCCATTGTTATAACCTACTGCAGGGGCTCCATCACATTGGGGATGTATTTTCAAAGCACTGCATGTAGTTTTAGCTGCCTCAGTTTCTCACTGAAGTCAACCAGAGCTAGAAGACTGAAGCTCTACAGAGCTTTAAATGCACACCCTGAAATGTGGGTCTACACTTAAAAATGTCCGTGTAAAGACCAGCACTGTGGGGCTCCATGTTGTGACATGGAGTCAATGAGACCCAAACATCTGGTCAGTCCACATGTAAAATGAGTATTTTTCTAACGGCTGCCCCTGTAAACTCCCCTTGGGATCTAAAGGTCAAGGTGTGATTGTTCTGGCTCATGAATCAATAGCAGTACTAAAGCTTTTGCAGGCCACATCCTGTCCTGTGCAACCCATTGTCTGCAATTTGTGCCTTCGGTTACATCTGTGCAGCGCTAGTCAGCTAGATTTTGATCTCACACTCACCAGCATAAATCTGGGGTCACTGGAAGCTACTCCTGATTTACCCTGCAGGCTACAGTCTACCATCTTCAGTGGGGTTTCGCAGGTGCCAATGAGCTTGGAATTTAGTAGTTTCTCACACAGGATTCAATCAGATCCATTATTCCTCTTCATTTTTGTCTTAAACTGTTGACTTGTGCTGTTACACATGTTGTGTTCCACACCTGAGATGAAGATACAGGCCAGGGAGTTTTGAAGTGCTCCATATTAAATTCCTTACTGACCTCACATAATTGAATAAAATTATTGAACAAAAGGCGCTAGAGAAATGCATGATATTAATAGCATTAACTTTTGGGTTTGCAGACTAAAAAGGGGAGAAAGGTTTCCTGATATTTCCCTGAGGACGTCTGATGCACTTGCAGTGGCAGCACCTAAAAGGTTTTACTCTCACACATTTGACTTGAGAATCAATGGACAATAAATCAATCCCTCTCGAAGACAACATTTTATCTTTACGTCTATGCTGCACAACAGACAGTGTAAGACAAGTCATAGAAAACCCTTGAGTCGATGAGAATAGCAGTTACTTTCCATTATTCAATAATAGGAGGGAAAGACTTGTCAGGGAGGTGCTCTTGCTGATGAGCTTGGTAATGTCTTTATTCACTGATAATAGGACAGAGTGAATTGCAGAAATAGAATTTAGATACCGTAGAACTGAACTTTAGAGGGAGTAACATTTAACTGCTGGTGGTGGTAGGAATTAGGCTCAAAGGGCCGGTCCTCACTACCGGGGGGGGGGGGGGGGGAGAGGATCTACGGCAGATATGCAACTTCAGCTACGTGAATCACGTAGCTGAAGTTTGCCTATCTGCAGCCGACTTACCTCTCGTCCCCACGGCGGCGGCAGTCGGCGGCGCGCTCCCCCGTCGACTCCAGCTTGTGCCTCCCGGCAAGCTGGAGTTCCGGAGTCGACGGGGGTGCCGCGTGCTATCGATTTCTCGTATCTTCACAAGACGTGAGAAATCGATCGCCAAAAGATCAATCGCTACCCACCAATCCGGCAGGTAGTGAAGACCAGCCCAAAGACTAAGGCCATATTTGTGAAACAAATAGCTTTATTTGCAAAGATGCATAAAATCCATAAATTACAGTTTAGGAAATGGGTTGGCATAATACCAAAAGGGCCTCTAGAATTTGTGCTATCTAACCTAGAGCCTCTTTGATCAGTGGCTCAGTATCACAAGAGCACCCGTTATCTTATACTAGCGAAAATACCTGGTGTTGCTCGGGTCCGTCGGAGGTGGGGAAGGGGCAGAAAGCTGAGCGAGTGCGGGGTCTGTTGGAGGGGGGAGGGGGCAGAGAGCAAACCTGATACCCCCACCTCACCCCAATGACCAAACCCGACACCCCCACCTCACTTACCCCCCGACCAACCCTGACTCACATTTTCACCCCCCCACCCAACCCAACACCCCCACGTCACCCCCTACCAACACCCCCTGACCAACACCCACACCTCACCCCCCGTAGACCAAACCTGACACACCCACCTCACTTTCCCCCCCAACCAAACCCAACACCCCTACCTACCACCACAAACAAACCCGACACCCACACCTCACTTACCCCTCGACCAACCCCGACCCCCCTCCCCACCTTGCCCCCCCACCAAACCCAACCCCCCACCTTGCCCCCCCACCAAACCCAACACCCCCTGACCAACCCCAACACCCACCCCTCACCCACCCAGACACCTTCCCCCCCCCAGACAAAATCCGACACCCCCGGCTCACTTACCCCCCGACCAAACCCGACACCCCCACCTCACTTACCCTCTGACCAAACCCAACTTGGGTCCGTCGGAGGTGGGGAGGGGCAGAGAGCTGAGCGAGTGCGCCCTCCGTTGGAGGGGGTAGGGGGCAGAGAACTGAGCGAGTGCGGGGTCCGTTGGAGGGGGGAGGGAGCAGAGAGCTGAGCGAGTGCGGGGTCCGTTGGAGGGGGTATTATGACATCATAACTATGTCACAGAGAACAGCAGCTGCCCAGCTGATGTGAATGGGCTTTAAATAATTTCACCCCTGGGGGGCGTCAGAGGTGAGATTTGAAAATTTTTCAACTCTTACCCTGATTAGGACCCTAAGACCTCTAACTGTACCAAATTTCAAGTCTCTAGCTCAAACCGTGTGGAAGGAGTAAGTGCACATACATACATACACCATTTGACTTTAGATAGATAGATAGATAGATAGATAGATTAGATAGATTTACCTGCCTGTGCCTTATTATCCTCTCCATTCTATTCTCATTGGGCTTCTATCACTCACCATCCTCGTAGTATCTGCACAGTTGCCACTCAAGTACTAAGTGATTTGATTAGCAATGGCCATGTGTGATTCATTGAACATATTTATTTGTATATGCAATAAGGCATCTTTCAGAGAATAAATTTCATGATGGCAGAAATACTTCAGCTCTTAAAGGTCAAAAGCATTCAGTGTTATCTTAAAAGATCCTCCTTGAACAATTTTACCACTAACCTCTTTGGTTTGCCTATAGATCTGTAGGTCAATGAAATGGTATTTAATTGTATTAAACACAAATAGTTAATAGATTTAAGAAATAGTGCAGAATTGGAAAATATTTTTGATTTTTTTTGCTTTTCATTCAACAGATTTCTGTAGATCCATTGGTTTAGTGTCATTTTTACCCTGGGTTTTTCACTTCTGCTTGTGCAAATATAATAATCTTCAACAAAAAGTATACTTTATTATTACTAATCAGCAGACTTTGTACTTACACAGCAACATTCATCTGTGCAAAACCACATTGAGAAGCTAATTATTTTTAATTGGCAGCACAATTTCTGTGACTGCCTCCTCTGTTTTTCGACCAACTCAATCATTTTTACTGCTCTATTTCCCCCCCCCCCTTTTGATATGGTATTTGTTTTCCTGTCACACTTGTTCTTTCTCTCTGTGCCATTTGCTTCGGTGTGCCCTTTCTCCCATCTCTCCTCTGCTTATAGGGTGACTAGATATCCCAATTTTATAGGGCCAGTCCCGATATTTGGGGCATCCCAATTTTATAGGGCCAGTCCCGATATGTGGGGCTTTTTCTTACATTGGTGCCTATTACCTCCCACACTCTGTCCTGATTTTTCATACTTGCTGTCCGGACACCCTGTTGGCTTAGCTAGAAGGTCTAATGAGAACACAGTCTAAAGTGGTATGACTGCGGCCAGACACTTAAAACAGAACTTCTCTTAGCCATATCTTTCTCTGTAGTGCACAAAATAGAAACTTCATGAAACTTCTTTGGGTTTTGCTAATCCAGAGCATTGCCCAATTTCAGCATCATAGACTTCAAGGGCCAAAGCCCTCCTGGCTTCAGTTGGAGCTCCAGGTGAATGAATACAAGGAAATAACTCCCTCTTTCTTTTGCTTTTTCTATTCATTCTCCTCTTTACTTAGTTTGATGAACCCAGGAAGTTCCTGTCCTTTCCCTTTTACTCTACTGACATTCATATTGGGAACAATTCAGAGTTAATCCAGCACTCACACAAGGTACCTGACTGATAGCGCTAGTTTAAGTCAAAGGTTAGGTACATGGTCCCCAAAATGTGCCTTTTTCCAGCCAATCTCTAAGGGCAAGAGGGTAGTCTATTTCTATGGCTATTTAAACTATGGGTTCAGTTCAGACTGAGCCTGACTCTGTTCAGCTCAATGTGTGAGATGCATGTTTTTGCTCAGGAAAGATGGCCACATGTTAATCCTTGAATTTATAAATTAACACATCCCTGTGACCTGGGTAGGAAAAGATACATTTATTCTGGATTTATTTGCTGCTTTGTAATTTTGCCGTCACTTTCAAGACCCTTCATGGCTCAGCCCCCTCCCCACATATGCTTTTGAGATGCTCTGGTAATGGTGCTAACATTCAATGCCTACTTGTTAGTTTCATAGAAGAAAGCACCTTTATGCTTTCTCCCATGCTGACCCTCATCCATGGGACGATTGCCCTGGGCGGGGAGGGATAGCGGAGTATTGGTCTGCTAAACCTACGGTTGTGAGTTCAGTTTTCAAGGGGGCCATTTAGGGATCTGGGGCAAAAAATATCTGTCAGGGGACAGCACTTGGTCCTGCTAGTGTAGGCAGGGGACTGGACTCCATGACTCTTCCAGCTCTAGGAGATAGGTATATCTCCATATATTTTTATTTATTTATTTTATGTTTATACAGCCACAAAGCCACCCCATTCTTTTACTTCACATCTCTCCTTTCCCATGATGATTACAAAAAGCCTGACAGCGATTAGACAGTTGGTGTGCTGAGACTCATAGCTTACCTGGCTGATCAGTACTGTGTCCTTGTTTCCCTCTGGTCCTGTCTGTTTATTGTAGCCACCTATTTTCTCTGGTCTTATAATTAGATTTTAAGCTTTTTAGGGCAGGGACTGTCTTTTTGTTTTGTGTTTGTACAGTGCCTACCTGGGGCTATGTGCTGCCATTAGACAAATAAATAAACAGTAATAATTTTCTTCTGTTCTTAGATTCTAAATTGAAGGGAAGGTTAAGATACCAAGAGAAACATATGAACACCGTTAGAATACCAATATTCAGGCTTGCCTGTAAAGGCCTATACTTTAAGAACTTAGATGTATTTTTATCACTTAAGTAGTGTGGCAAAGCTCTGACCGTGTCCCTGTGGGTCCTGCGCTTCCAGGAGGTTTATGCTAGCCTCAGAGGCTCACTGCAACCCTCCATGTAGCCCTTCTCTCTCTAGGCCTGGGTTACAGCCTACTAAGCCCTTTTCATCATAAGCCAGCAAAGCGGTTGGTGAGAGAACTCCCACAGTCTCTATTGTCCCTCTGGGATTATTTCAGGACAGTATAGCCTCCTGTCCTGCTAGGGGCCTGCTTTCCCCTTCTAAGAGGTGTTTCAGTAGTGGCATGTTGGGGGGAACCCAGGCCCCCCCTCTACCCCAGGTTCCAGCCCAGGGGCCCTAATGGTAGCAGCTGTTGGCAACCAACCTTTCACTGCCAGAGTTGCTACTTTTCCCTGGGCTACTTCCCCACAGCTCTCCCACTTCTCCCTTACCAGTAGCTTGAGTGTGTCTTATGTGTCCAGCCCTTCAGCAGCACATCCTCTCCCCTGGCTCTCCTCTCCTTCACTGGAGTGAGCCCTTTTTATAGTACCAGAGAGGCCTTAATTAGAGTCAGGTGGTCAATTAGCTCAATGGCCTCACCTGACTCTTTGCAGGTTAACTGGAGTCAGGTGTTCTCATTGGCCTGAAGCAGCCCCTGCTCTGGTCAGTCAGGGAACAGAAATCTGCTCATCCAATGGCGACGTGGCGGAGGCCGCCGAGCCCGTAGGGGCGACGGCCAATGCCGAGCAGCTGGGTCTCGGGTCAGTGGGTGCGGAAGGGACCATACAGTCGGCCGCCCCTTCAGAGGGGGACCTAGTTGAAGTCACCATCCCGCCCGATGCCGTGGCTGCGAGCGATGCACTTGTTGAGTCGCCCGCGCCCGGCACCGAGGAAGGCCCCCCTCCTGTTTCCAGTCCTCCGACCCCACCCATGGGTCGAGAGGAGCCGCACCCCAGCAGCTTGGCTGTAGGAGACAATGATACTACCCCTGCCCCTACCACCTCCCTTGTCCCGGACCAAAAATTAACCCCTGTCCCTAACCCAGCCCCTTATCCCGAACCAGCCCCGTCCATCGACCCCGATCCCGGTCCCCTCCCTATCCATTCACCCGATCCGGCCCCGGCCCCCACTCCTGCCCCGATCCTTTCTCCTGCCCCAATCACAGACCCAGTTCCCGCTCCCGTCCCAGCCCCAAGCCTGGTCCATACTCCTGCCCCGTCCCCTGCCCCTTCCGCTCCCATCATTATTGCCACCCCCAAGGTCGTCCCACTATTGAGCCATTCGGACGACCCTCAGGGGGTGGTTCTTGAGTCTCCAACCCCCATGGACTTGGGGGCTGCGTCACCCCCTCCGCCGCTCCCTCCCACATCGGAAAAGGAGACAGGTCACCGGCGCGACTACGCCGGGGTTCCCAGCCTCAATCATTTACCTCAGTGGGCCACGAAGTCCCTTCAAAGGCCCTACTGGAAGGCAGCGGCCGCTCGGCTGCCAGATCCCCCTCCACGCTGAGAGAAGAGCTGCGCCACTTCCTACGAGACACTTGTGGTTCGAGGGAGAAGGTGCAGCTCGCCCTCCGGCGCTGGGGGGATTTCCATCAAATCCTCCAGGCCATGAAGGCCCTTTTGGGGGAGGGGATAGGGCCCAGGAAGCAGAACATGCTGGCCTATCGGCGAGCCCGAACCTTCCGCAACTCCCTGCGCGCCTTCGGGGTCGAGCACGGGTTGTTGCAAGACCCGACGGGGGACGCCCACCCTTCTGCCCGTGAGGATGCACCCCAGCCCTCACAATGAACATCATTGCCGACTTAAACACCCGAGGCTATTGGGTGGGTCTCCGCAGGAACTCTCGGTTACTGCGGTGGGCCCTGCGAGAGGGTTCTCCCTGCCTGCCCCTCACCCCAGGCCCTCCGGAAATGGCACTTGGGCTCCGGCTTCGTGAGCCCTCCCGGCCTTCCTACTCCCATACCCCGAGCCGGCTGCACACCTTGCAGCCGGTCCTGTTTCAAACCGCGCCGAGGAAACAGCTGTACACGCTCGTGCCTCACACGTTCCATCTCCTCACCCTCGCGTCCCGCCCCCATACCAAGTGGTGGGACTACCTACCACCGAACGAGGGTGAGTGGCCCCGGTGGGCCACCTTCCGTTCCACACTAATTCCACAGCCCGCCGGGGATATTAGTTGGCGGATCCTTTATGGAGCCGAGAGCACGGGCGTGTACTTGGCGCGGTTCCTTCCCGTGTCCGACACCTGCCCCTTCCATTGGACGAAGGAGGACCTGGCGCATGCCCACCTTGAGTGCGCCAGGCCGCAGCCCCTATTCCGGCTCCTCCAGAACCTCCTATTGAGGTGCTGGCTGCACTTCTCCCCACACCTTTTTATTTTGGACACCCCATCCATGGCCCCACAAAGTCGCGAGACCTCCTCGTCAACCTCCTCCTGGCGCTTGCCAAAGCCACCATCTATAACACCAGGAGGAGGATGCTAGACGGGGGGGTCCGGTGCGACTGTGGGGTCTCTTTCAGGTCATCCGGTCACTCGTTCAGTCACGCATCCGAGCAGAGTTCCACTGGGCAGCGTCCACAGCCTCCCTCTGCATTTTCATGGAGCAGTGGGCGCTGAGCGGGGTTCTCTGCTCGGTGTCCCCATCCTGTAACCTCGTTTTGAACCTGTAACCCTCACGCACTCCCTTGTCCTTTTTTCATTAGTTGTCCCCCGTAATCAATTGGCCCCGGGTCTAGTGTCCCTCCCGCCAGGCTGGGGGAGGGACTTCAGTAACAGGTGGGCTTAGGCCCACCCACCTCCTGGGAAACCAAAAGGTGCACATCCAGAGGCCAGAATTTCTGCCTTCTGCTACTCTGCTGTATCCAGCTGGTCTGGGTCTAGCACACTAGTTATAGAGGTATAAAAATAAAGAATAAAAATCACAATCTGCCTGTGTATGGCCCTTCTCTCACTAGGATAGTCTGAGGCCTTGTTCTTAGGCTAAGGCCTTTGGCAAACAACAGGGGCAGCCATAAGCTGGGAAGCGTGGGGTCACAGCCTCACATTCCAAAATGGTCCCACTGAAATAAGGTGGTATTGGACTGTTAGGAAGATGATCTTGTCCTGATAGTGCCCATCACCACCAGATAAAGAAATAAATCTTAAGATGGTTAAAGAAAACTTAGTTCGATAGCATCCTGTCTGGCAAGAAATCACTGATCAGTGGTTGTGGTTGTGAAACCCTCATTTCTGTATGTTTTATCTTTATGGCCCCCCACTTTTCTATTGTTAATCTGTCTGTTTCTCTAATTGTTTCTGTCTGCAGTATAACTAATTTTGCTCAGTGTAAAATAATTAGGGTAGTGGGATAGAATTGGTTAGAGAATTATGTTACAATATGTTAGGATTGGTTAGTTACATTTCAGTAAAATATTGGCTAAGGTATAACTGAGAATATTACTACAGTGAAACTTCGATATAACGAACTAATTCGGGCGAGGGGGTGTCCGTTAAAGCCGAAAGTCCGTTATTTAATAATTTTTTAAAATCATTAAATAACAGGACTTTTGGCTTTAACAGACACCCCCTCACCCGAATTAGTCCGTTATATAGAGGTATTACTTATCACGGCCGGGAGCCGTGAGTCAGCCCGCCCGGCGGCAGCCAGCATCCCGCCCGCCCGGGACCCGGGCGGGGGGGTTGACAGCTCCCGGGCGGGGGGGTTGACGGCTCCCGCCCGGGTCCCCACTGCGGGGAGCCGGGAGGGGGGGTTGTCGGCTCCCGCCCGGGTCCCCGCTGCGGGGAGTCGGGCGGGAGCCGTCAACCCCCCCGCCCGGATCCCCGCTGCGGGGACCCGGGTGGGAGCTGTCAACTCGCCCGCCCCGATCCCCACTGCCGGGAGCCGGGTGGGAGCTGTCAGCCCGCCCGCCCGGATCCCGGCTGTTGGGACCCGGGTGGCAGCCCACCCCCGGCTCAAATCCCAGCGGCCACTGGGAGCGGGCAGACAGCCCGCAGGGTCCCGGGAGCCGGGACCCTCCTTGAGTCCTGCTGGGGGCCAGGCGGCAGCCCGCCCCCGGCTCAAATCCCAGTGGCCGCTGGGAGCGGGCAGACAGCCCGCAGGGTCCCGGGAGCCGGGACCCTCCAAGTACCCTGCATGCTGCTGGGGGCCGGGCGGCAGCCCGCCCCCAGCTCAAACCCCGGCGGAGCCCTCCACAAACGGATTTCAGATGCATCAGACTTTCTGAAAAAATTTGTCCGTTGCATCCGAAGTCCGTTAAATGGAGGTCCGTTAAATCGAGGTTTCACTGTATATAAACGGGGGTCAGACAGGAAGTGGAAGGGAAATTCAAATCATGTTTGTTATGGGTGGGGGGAAATGGGAGCAGGGACACAGATAAGGCTCTGCAGCATCACTGCTGGGAAGGTGGACACGGGATAAACGCTCTGTGGCATCAGAGCTGGGAAGGGGGGCATGCTTGCTAATTCACAGTCCTGGATGACATAATGTAAGCGGGGGAATAGCCCCGCTATTGTGGGGAACTTTTCCAGCTTCTGCACTACCCCGGTGAAATGGGCTAGCGGAAGGATCCGAGTTCTCACTCCCACTTCCTTTACCCAGAGGCCTCCCTTCCCTTAAGGCAGTGCTTCTCAATTATTTTCTGTCATGCCCCCCCTAGGAAGAAGAAAACATTTCGCGCCCCCGCACGACTGTAAATAGTATCATTTGTCTATAAAATTGTTATAAGTACACCTCTGCATAACACTGTATCCTTATTAACATATATGAGAATAAAAAAAGAAAGAAATGTGGATCAATTTACAACAAAGAATAGCTTTATTAACTGTAGCAGAAAAGATTTAAAGGAGCACAATATTAAAAAAAACTTTAACCTGCAAAACAAAAATATATAAAATAATTTGAGCTGATTTTTTAATCAGAGGTGATGTCTGGATTAATGGCTACAATGAGCACGTTTTGCAAGGCATAGCTTTTCGAAGCGGGGTTTGAAGCAGGACACAGCAACTCTCAGCTCCTTCTCAATGTGTAGCCGAGACCTGTATTTGCTTTTCAGAGCAGCAACAGCAGAGAAGCCAATCTCACACAAGTAAGAAGTTGCAAATGGAAGAAGAATGTGCACCGCTCTTTGTCCTAAGAGTGGATATTGCTTCTCCACACTCAGCCAGAATTCACTCAGTGTCTGGGATGTGAAACTTAGTCTCAATATGGAGTCAGATGTGATTTCTATGAACTGCTCCTCCTCTGCAAGACTGAAACCAGTAGGAGCTGGTGCATTAAAAGGATCTCTCACCCAGTCATACTGGGAACTGTTTTCAGGAAAGTACTTTGTAAAGAATCCTATCCGTGATGAAATATGCTGCTTAAAATATGGAATCACTGAGGTGGCATCATAGTCAGTAGTGTCAACAAATTCCTGCAAGTTCTCAAATGACACGGTACTTCCTTCATCAAGTCGCCTGCCCCACATTGCAAGCTTTCGAGTGAAAGAGCTGATCTTGTCTGTGGCCTGAGGGAGGTGTTGATTTGTCCCTTGAAGCTGTAGATTTAGTTCATTGAGCTTTCCAAATATGTCACTCAGGTAAGCAAGTTTCATCAGAAAGTTCACATCACTAAACTTTCTTGCAACGTCATACTTGTGCTCCTGCTCCAAAAACATTCTTATCTCCTCTCTGAGCTCAAAAACTCGGGACAACACTTTTCCTCGTGACAGCCACCTTGCTTCACTGTGAAACAGCACAGCTTGATGTTCAGCTCCCATCTCCTGACAGATAGCAGAGAAAACTCTTGTTTTTAGTGGTCTGGTCTTTATTAAATTGACTACTCCTATAATGTCAGTCATAACCTCATTTAATTCAGAGGAAAGGTGCCTTGATGCCAGTGCCTCTCTATGTAAAATACAGTGTGTCCACTCAGCATTAGGTGAGGCCTTCTTGATGAGTGTCCGAAGTCCTTTTCTCATCCCTGCCATGGTCTGTGCACCATCACTGCAAACACCCATGCAATTCTCCCACTTTAGCCCATTCTCAGTCAGGAAGCAGTCTAGCATTTTGAATAGCTCTTCAGCCGTGGCTCTGTCTCTGACATATTTACAAAAAAGTAGATCCTCACATAGGGAATTTGCCATTTCAAAACGTACATAAACGATAAACAAACAGTCTTTGTTGCTGTCAATTGCTTCATCAAATTGTAAGGCAAAACGTTTATCCTTGAGTTTATCTACCAGCTGTTCATTAAGATCGTCAGCAATGTCATTTATACGTCTAGCAACGGTGTCATTTGACAGAGGGATAGTTTTTATTTTTGCAGCACTTGCGTCATCCAGCATGACAGAGACCATGTCTAATGCTGCAGGCAGTATCAGCTCTTCTGCTATGGTGTGGGGTTTTTTGCACTGAGCAATTTGGTACGCCACCTTATATGATGCCAACAATGCTCGCTTGTTTTCTGAAGTAGCAGACAGAAAGTGGGATGATTGTTTGCAATATTCGACACGTTTTCGCTGAAAAAACTCAAGCGGCTCATTAGCGTGATTGGGGTGTAATGTCTTTAAGTGACGACTTAATTTATTTGGCTTCATGCTGTCCGCTGCCAACATTTTTAGACATAGTAAGCACACCGGTCTTTCCTCAACTCCCACCGTAGTCACAGTGAAGCCAAGCGCTACATACGCCTCGTCATATTTCCTCGTCTTAGCCTTCGGAAGACTTTCTTTTATCTCCTTCTCTCCTTCTCTCTCCGCCTGTCTTCTCATCCCTGTTAAAAAAAATTTCATGATGTCACTTGAGGGTCTGCTACACTTCGTGTCTACAAAGAGAAGAGGGCGCAACTGAGAGTGATCCTTTTTAATTGTCAGAAATTTGTAAAATACAAAGATTAAAAGCATAAAAATGAGCCACACCTACATCAGTTGTGGAGCAATGGCAATAAGGCATAGATGGATGAATGCCCCCTACAGGTCATGTTGACGCGTTTCAAAGCATAATAAAAGCCTTTTCATCAGAACACTGACCTTTTTTGGCTGAATCGGCGGTGTCCCCTTTTATGTGTCTTCAACTCCTTTCTTTTAGGCGTTTTTCTGTACAGAGGACCGATTTCTGGGTCTAAAAGTCACACGTGCGGGTTTGGCCAATCAGGATAGAGCATCATGTCTATCCAATCGGGTCCTTTGCATGTGTCACGTGCGTTGGCGGTCACGTGGTCCTCCGCGTCGGGCTGCTACTGGGGCTGCGCTGGGACAATCTCCAGTGTTCACGCCGCGCTGCTCCCTCTCTCCAGCCGTAGAGTTGCTAGGCAACCAACGCCGTGTGGGACGCCGCTTGCGAGTAAGTCGGATGATCCGATCTAGAAATCCAATATGACAGTATTTGCCGAGGTCAAACGAGCCCCCCTTTACGGAGCCTCGCGCCCCCCCTGGGGGGGCGCGCCCCACTATTTGAGAAGCACTGCCTTAAGGACTCCCCTTGCACTGTTGTGTCTGGCAGAGTCCTTGTAACCCCAACAAGGCTGGGCCCAGGATTCCTGGGGGCTCAACCCCAAGGCCTGCTGTGGTTACCTAGGTCAGGGGCTAAGGTGTCCCCACTCCGGGGTGCTCGCTCTGCACTGGGCACTTCCGTGGCCCACTGATCACTGCATACAATTTAAAACAAATGCATATTATTTAACCAACAATTTATGTAAAAATGAACAAGGAAGAAATAGAATGGTTAGGGGAAAACACATCACCCTGCTCCATGGCAGGGAGCATCACACACAATGTCTCTGGGGAGTGTCAGGACAGTTCACAGTCTGTTCCTTGTAGGGCTCAGGCCTCCTTCTCAAATGTGCTGCAGGGTTGCTGTGACTTGACTCTTCCTCTGGTGGTGGCCACACGCGCTCAGCCTCTGGACGCTCCAGCCCAGTTCCACCCTCTGTCTCAGCTCCACTCTGCCTCAGTAAGGCTGCTGCTGCTGCTCTGGCTGTTACAGCTCTGCTCCCAGCACATGGCTGCTCTGCAAGCAGCTCCTGTGTCTCTGCCCCCAGCACTGACCTGCTTTGTGTGCTGCTTTCCTGGCCTGGTTCCTGCAGCTGCTCCCAGGGCAGGTCTGCTCTCTCTGGGCTGCGCTCCGGCTTTGGGGTTGCAGCTCTGCTCCCAGCACAGGGTCTGTCTCTCTGGGCTGCTTTCCTGGCCCCTCTGGCTCTGGCACAGCTCTGTTCCCCAGCTCAGCTCTGGCCCCTGCTTTCTCCTTAGCTCGGCCCCTCTCTGTCTGACCCAGCCAATGCCAGCTCACACGGAGGACGGGACCCACCCATGCCTCCTGACTCCTGGATTAGCCTGCCCACCCTGTCAATCAGGCTGACCTGGAGCATTGGCCACTCACCATTGTTCCTGGGGACTGTCAGTCTGAGGGCCCTGATTTCCCATCGACCTCTGGTACTGGAAGCTAGCAACTAAGGGGCTGGTCCTCACTGGGGGGGGGGATCGATGGCAGATACCCAACTTCAGCTACGTGATGTTTGCATATCTGCCGCCAACTTACCTCTCGTCCCCACGGCAGCGGCAGTCGGCGGCACGCTCCCCCGTTGACTCCAGATTGCGCCTCCTGGCGAGCTTGAGTTCCGAAGTCGACGGGGGAGCTCCGGGCGATCGATTTATCGTGTCTTAACAAGACGCAATAAATCGATCGCCAGAAGATCGATCCCGCTCCGCGCGAGTGAAGACCAGCCCTAAAACACCCCACTGAATCTTAGTAAGGGGATAACAGCCCCCTTACAATAACTTATATCGACTTAAGCTGTAGCGTACCTATAGTCCAATTCCTCTGCAGGGATCATCAGACGGAGTTTGCTAATCTAGGATTTAAGAGTTCTGAAGTCAGAGGCCTTTATAGAGAGACAAGAAAACAAGAGAAATGTGCACACAGTGGAAACTAAACATCTGTATAGTGCACATTATCAGCACAAAAGGGGCTCAGTTCAGAAGGAAGAAAAGGGATAGTGGGACCTGGGGAGGCAAGGTTAGTGATGAGATACACTTTATGGATGGAAGAAAAACAGTATCAGATGTTCATGGCACAGAGACATAAAACTGTAAGTACTTCTGGGCATGCACTTTCCCTGCCAGCAAATACTGTGCTGTAAAACTCTTGTCAATTAAATGCCTTGCACTGTTACACCGAAACTCACCTGCTGCAATTATCAGACATTATTTCTTAGCAATCCCTTAACCTGCCATCCAAGGTTTTCTCTGGCTCCCTTTCCTGAAATGTATTTCATGTGCCAATGTTTCTGCTACTTCTAGCTGAGTCTTCCCCCTCTCCTGCCTATTTTCTTTTTGGAATATGGTAAATCAAAGCTACTTTGAAGTTTGTGCTTTTCCAGGTCTTGTAAACAGCCGTCAAACAAACGAGCTGACCTCTTCCCCTCATTTTCCAACCAGCTTTTTACATCATTTAATCTGAGAAGACTGCCCAACCTCAACCATATCTCCAGAATCAATCTCTCTGCAAAATGTACTCTATTGCCCACAAGTTATTGCCATAGTAGCATGGCAGGCAAATTCTAATGGCTATAAAAATAATAGCCCTTATTTAGTAAGAAGGGGGGTGGGGGGGAGGCCCATTTAAGTTTCTGCAAGCCCTGACAGCATTTGGATATACAGCTTCACTAGGTCTGTCTTAGCACCTCAGGGTCATTAATGGATTTTACCCTCACAACCAGCTGGCAAAGGAAGGAAGCACTATCACCATTTTACACAGGGTAACTTAAGGCCTGGTCTACATGATGTGAGGTAATTAGGTCGGTATAACTACATCACTCAGGGATGTGCAAAAACTACATCACTCAGGGATGTGCAAAATCCACATCCCTGAGCAACACAGTTAAAAAACCACTTTAACTCCCAGTGTAGAGCACAAGAATTCTCCCATCAACCTAGCTATTGCCTCTCGGGGAGGTGGATTAACTGCACCACAGGGAGAAAGCCTCCCATTGGCATTGGTAGTGTCTTCATTGAAGTGCTACACTGGTGCACAAATTTTAAGTGTGGACAAGCCCTCATGACGTGCTCATAATCACCTAGCAAGTTGATGCCTCAGGTGGGAACTGTGCCTATGTCTCCTGAGTATCAGTCCAGTACACTAACCACTAGACGATCCTTTCCTGCTCTCTAGGGGACTGTAAAAAAAAATCCAGCTGAAGTAAGACTGGAGTGTTTACATTTCTACTCATGTCTATATCTTACTTAGACCAAATATCATATGGATTTTCTCTAACAGCTGGCAATGGCAATGATGTTCTGGCTGATAGCCTATGAGCAGAAAAACAATAGGATCAATCCTAGGTTCCCCTCCTCGCCCTATGTGAGACTAGAATAATGATCCATTACTATGAACACATCTTCAAGACCTTTTGGGTATGATTAGACTACAGATTGTAGCGTGGTTTTTTATAGCGCTTCCCAATTTAGCGCAATAGGTTTTGCGCTAGAACCTGGACACATTTGTAGCGTTTCTAGCGGCAGTGACAGTACTGGGATAGGGCAGGTATCCCAGCATTCAGCTGGGTGCAACGTGCTTTGCAAAGAGGGGGGTTGAGGGGGAAGTGGGAACATGTTCACAGGGGAGACGAGATCAGGCTGTCAGTGTGTTTTGGTTAGCGAAAACTGACAGGCTGTCTATTTCAGACACACAGCTCCCTCCACAAGCATTTTCAGTATTTATTTGCTGTGAATTGTTATAGAGAAACTGAAGAGGGACTTCCGCATTTTCCTTCCGTTTACAAAGCAACACTTAACACGTCATTTCCCTTAAATGGCTTGTTAATTGCCTTACATGGCTCGGAAAGGTGTGTCAGAGATCCCTTATCCTGATAGGAATGTACACACTGTCCTTCTCATGCTACAGGCAATACGCTAAAAGCCTTCTGACTCTTAAACCCTGAGTAAATGCGCAAAATGTGCCTTTGAAGTGTGTATGGTCAGATAATTAAAGTGCTAATTGAGGGTTTTAGCGCTGCAAAGCCCCAGTCTAACCATGCCCTTTGTGCTAAGACAGACATGTCTCATTAACGGTAAAGCAAAAGCCAATGGAACAAAAATATCTGCTAGATCTTCATGTTTTTTAATGGCATTTTTTCAGCAAAGATGTAGAGCCTTTTTCACCTTCTTAGGGCTTGGCTACACTTGCAGGTGTAGAGCACTGGGAATTAAACCAGCCTTCAGAGACTGCAGCAGGGAAAATGCTGTCGTGTGTTTACACTGTCAGCTGCAAGCACACTGGCATGGCCACATTAGCAGCTCTTGCAATGCCACAAAAGAGTAGTGCATTGTGGTAGCTATCCCAGTGTGCAAGTGGCTGCAACGTGCTTTTCAAATCGGGGGAGGTGGTGGAGTGTGACAGGGAGTGTGTTGTGTGTATGTGGGGGGAGAGACAGTGTGTTCTGGGGGGGCAGAGAGTGTCAGCATGCTGTCTTGTAAGTTCAGACAGCAGCAGACCCCTCTCTCCCTCCCCCTCCTTCCTCTCTCTTACCTGCACTCAGGGCAGCAGCAATCCACAGTAATGAGTTGCTTTGTCCCAGAGCAGATAAGCATGCTGGCTGTCTGAAATGGAGCTTTGACAGGGCATATCCGTATGCCTGCAGCCGAGTTCAAAACGATGAGAGTGGCCACTTGACTTCAGGGAATTATGGGACGTTTCCGGAGGCCAATCACAGTGCAGTAATGCAACACGTCATCCACACTGACACCTGGGCATTTCAGCTGGGGTGCAGCACGCTTTATGCTTCTTGTGGATGTGGATTATCAGGGTGGACACCTCAGGAGTTAGGGCGCCTGGGGCTGATTTAATGCGCTCCAATTTACAAGTGTAGCCAAGCCCTTATTCACAAGGGTGTACACCAGGAGTAACTCCATTCACATCCGTGGAGTTCTGCCAATTTAAATCCTGACAGGTTTAAGATTAGCAGCCGTGTTAGTCTGTATCCGTAAATAAGAGGAGAAAGACTTTGTAGCACCTTAGAGACTAACCAGTTTATTTCGAAAAGCTTATTCTGATTAATCTCTAAGGTGCCACAAAGTCTTCCTCGTCTAATTTAAATCCTGGGTATCCAAGAAGGGAATCTGGGCTATATTCTTTTCATGGCTATTTTTCTATGCCATTTTTTTACTTAGCTATTTCTGAGGTTTCCTCTTATCCCACCTCATGGGCTTTCTAGCAAAACAATCCAAGCTGCCTCCCAGCGGAGGAGTGACAGACGGAGTTTATTGTTCACTCTCTCATAGAGGGGAAACTGTTCCTTTTCTCAGTATGCAGATAACACCAGAAATAATTAGGTGGTATGGTAATGTAGTATTCAAATCCCGAAGGAAACAGGTCGCGAGAAGCCATGTAAGGGGAAATAAAGCATACCTGGCATGGCAGCAGGGAGACAATCCAGATAGATACCTGTTATGTAATATCTATTCAGATTTCTATACTAAGGGGAAGTTCTTCAGCCAAAATAAAACCAGGGCAGCTGCTTAGTCCCCTCACCGCCCTGTTAGTCAAAGGCTGAATTCTTCTTTTTTGTGTTAGGGTTTGTTGCAAACTTTGCACTGGATTCTGAGAGGTGTTGAACACGCCCAGTTCACTGTGGGTGAAACTAATCCCGCTGTAGCGGGCTGGCTCATGAGCTATGCAGCAATTAAGTCCCACTGAAGTGCCATCCTAGCACTGGCTCTCTGGATGTCACCCATCGGGCCTGAGCCTGTTATGCTCAAGATAGTCTGGTAGCACAAAGGGGTCTTCTGATTGGTGGTAGCCATTACATGCAATATCCTCCGTGAATAAGGCCTCCCCAGCCAGTGTACAGATGGTGTAAGGGCTCCCAGCCTCTAATGTAGGGGGCGGGCGGGCTGTGTGTGTGTGTGGCCAGAGATTAAAGCTATCCTCTGCTTCCAATCCCCATAGGAGGACACCATAAACAGTGTAAATTATAGTCTCCAAGTGGCTGCTCTAGTTTACATGGGGAGTCAGCTGGGACTCCGCACAGTGCTGCAACACAGGGAGCACAAAGGTGGCTTAAAGTCACCCTATCTAATCTCTCCATCCCCATCTGAAGTGCAGGATGCAGTAATTGGGAATCAGGCCCATTGTGTTCAGATGCTGAGGACTTCTCAGGATCAGGCCCTTTATCTGCATTTCTTTTTCTGAGCATGGATCATTCCTATAATTTTTCTGTCAAATTCAGAGTCCCAGTAGGATTTAGTGTTTCACTTTTTAAAAAACGTACATGAGTTCAGATTTGCATTTCCCATCTCACTGCACTTCTCTAAAGTACAATGTAATTCTGACCTGTTTGAGTGATGTAAATTACATTTTAGAACTAGCTAGTTAATTATGCTAGCAGACAGACATTAAAAAAAAAGTAACCCAGACGTGATCCACAAGAACTGTAGTCCCCATATTACACAGTTGCTGTCTTTTTTTTTAGAGTCTTTATTATTAAAGTCACCCCTACTGAATCATTTGAGTTTAGTGCTGAAGGTCTCCATTGTGCAGTTATTACTTAGCTAAAACTCCAGCTGAAGGCACTGAATTCAATGGTTCATTAAGGACCACAGAGTCAGGCCCTGGAAGATTCAACTAGGGCTAAATCAAAATGCGGGTCCTCGGGATGCCAAGAAACATAACACAGCCATTTTTTGTGAATGGAAGTGGAGAGTTTGGTTCTCTAATTGTGAGGTTGTTTTATTCACTGTTAGTGAGTATTGGTCGCTGAACATTCATAAGAATGATCAAAAATCCCAGATATTTACTGAATTAAAAGTTTAAGGAATATTCCTTTCAACTGGCCAAAAATGGGAATGTTTTCCACAAAAACACAGCCTTTTTGTCAACAATTTTCAGAATTCAAAGTGTCTTGAGCAGCTCTAGTACCTCAGTTGTTGTTCTCTATTCATTGGTCACCATTTGCTAGTTTCCTCTTTTAAGAATACCCAATACCCAATCAGGGAGCAGAAGCAATACCATGTAACATCCCTCAGTTGTCCAGTCACATACCATCAATAGCAAAGAGGTCAGGAAGTCCTGTGTTCTAATCCTGAGTGTTTCACTCATTTGGTGTATAATACTATGGAACTGAGGGAACATGGAAGATGGCAGTTTTTTGCACTCTACAGTGGTGTAAATGACTACACCAGGTGCAAGGAGATGGAAAATCTGGTGCTATATACTGAAGAACAGTAGTATATGTTCATCCCAGAGAGTGGGCTTTGGACATGTCCTACAGAAATCTTGGCCTTCTCAAGGCAGACTCAGTTGTGGAAAACTAGGGGGATTGTTACTTCTGCTGCAAGTGTTACAGATACAAAATGTCAAACTAGAGATTAAACTCAGCTCTGGAATGGAATTTCAAGATCCTGCAACATTTCCAGCAGTATTACCAATATTAAGCCATTACTTAGTGAATTACTTGAGTATCAATGAGATTATGTAAACCAAGTTCTACTCTACTAATCTTATAAATCACTCAATCAGAAGAGCTTCATGTTTATTACCCCCCCACACACAATCTAATTTTGGTCCTATCAATTGTGGCTTACATTATCTTATCTTAGATAAGTGTTTTCCAAAATGGGGTCTGCAAGGGTACCCCAGGGGGTCCATGAGGGTGCCCAGGGTCCGCTGGCCCCACTTTTGTTGCCTTCTGCATACCAGGGAACAGCTAGGGACGGGGCACACTCAGGAGAGGAGGCAAAAATAGGCAGGGAAGAGGAGGTGTAGGGGTGGAGTGGGGGCCAGAAGAGGTGGGGTAGGGGTGGAACCTTGGGGGAAGGGGTGGGGTATAGTGGGGGTGGGGGCTAAATGTGGGACTTGGAGGTCTGTGAAAAAAATTAAATCAAAATGGGGGTCCGTGGGTTGCTAAACTTTGAGAACCACTGTCTTAGATCATTTATTTCTTTGTTTCTCTTCTATTTGTTTCAGTACAGTGAAACCTCGATATAACGGACTAATTCGGGCGAGGGGGTGTCCGTTAAAGCCGAAAGTCCGTTATTTAATAATTTTTTTAAATTATTAAATAATGGACTTTTGGCTGACAATAGACACCCCCCTCGCCCAAATTAGTCCGTTATGTCGAGGTTTTACTTTTATCAGGGCCGGGAGCCCGGCTGCTGGGACCCTGGCGGGAGCCGTCAACCCACCCGCCCGGGTCCCGGCTGGGGGAGGGGGGGTAGTTGACAGCTCCCGCCGGGCTTCCCGCTCCGGGGAGCCCGGCAGGAGCTGTCAACCCCCCCCCCCCGCTCCCCGCAACAGAGAGCCGGGCGGGACCTGTCAACCCCCCCGCCCGGCTCCCCCTGCAGGGAGGGGGGGGAGTTGACAGCTCCCGCCGGGCTCCCCGCTGTGGGGAGCCCGGTGGGAGAGCCTTCAACTCGCCCGCCTGGCTCCCCGCTGTGGGGAGCCCGGCGGGAACTGTCAGCCCGCCCGCCCGGCTCCCCGCAGCGGAGAGCCCAGCGGGAACAGTCAACCCCCCCCCCTCGCCCGGCTCCCCCTGCAGGGAGCCGGGCGGGGGGGGGGAAGAGTTGACAGCTCCCGCCGGGCTCCCCGCTTTGGGGACTGTCAACTCGCCCGCCCGGGTCCCCGCAACAGAGAGCCGGGCGGGACCTGTCAACCCCCCCGCCCGGCTCCCCCTGCAGGGAGCCGGGGGGGGGGGGGGGAGTTGACAGCTCCCGCCGGGCTCCCCGCTGTGGGGAGCCGGGCGGGAGCCCCCGAATAACGGATTTCGGATGCATCGGAAATTTTGTCCGTTGCATCCGAAGTCCGTTAAATCGGGGTCCGTTAAATCGAGGGTTTACTGTAATAGCTTTTTAATAGTTAGATATAGCTCTGTCATTTGTCAGCATGGCTGTTTATCAAACTGCTAACTTTATTTCAGAAGTTCATCACTTGCAGCCTCTCTCCTATATATATATAATATATACAGATGTAAAACAGTCTGAAATCTTTTTAATCCAAAACGAGTAAAGGAAAAGGGGGAAAATCTAGCTATCATACATGAATTTCTGGTTAACACTGAAGTTTGCAGGCTAAAAGGAACACTATAACTATTGCAACAAACCTGGTAAGAATAAGCCTCAGAGCTGCCTAGGAAGAACAGGAACCAAATATACATCTGTGATGTTCTGTTTATTCTCCTTCCTTCCAAATACACATACAACACCAGTACAGTTAAAATAATGGGTACGCCTTACAAAGATTTTAGATCACATCTTTTCTTATGTACTAAGGTAAGTCATGTTACCTTGCTGGGTACGTTTTCCAGTCTCTAAAAAGGAGGATAATATTTACCCAACTACATCACTGGAGTCTTCTGATGATTACAAGTGAGACTTTCACAAGCCCCTAGGGAGTTAGGCATCTAATTCCAGTTGACTTGAATGGGAATTAGACCATGTCTACACCAGTGAACTTACGGAGGCACAGCTTTACTGATGCCTCTACGCCACTGTAAGATCACTTGTGTAGCCACTCTGTGCTGACGGCACAGAGCCCTCCCAACGACATAATAAACCAGCTCCACAAGCAACAGTAGCTATGTTGGCGGAAGAAGCTCTCCTGCCAACATAGTGCTGTCCACACTGGAACTTCTTTTGGTGTAACTTATGTTACTCAGGGAAGTATTTTTTTTCACACCCCTGAGTGACATAAGTTATACTGACAAAAGTGTAGACGTGGCTTTAGGCATTTAACTCTCAGGGCATGTCTACACATTGGCCGTGACATGTGCAATACTGCAGCCATGCTCATTGCACCATAGTGTAGATGCTTCCTACAGCAACAGAAGGTGTTTTTCCATCACTGTAGGTAATCTACCTCTCTGAGTGTCAGTAGCAAGGTTGACAGAAGAATTCTTCTAGCTGTGTCTACACCAGGGATTAGGTCTGTATGGTTACAGTGCTCAGGGCTGTGAGATTTTCCACAGCCCTGATGTCATAGATATATTGATCTAACCTTTAAGTGTACACCAGGCTAAGACACTTTTGAAAATGCCTGTACAATGCTTTGAACAGGCAAAAATGCTGTCTGAATATTAAATATTATTGTTACTCATGAAATATTCATACAACGGACTGAAACTTCTTTGCTTAAACTGTACAGCAAATACTTATGAATAATGAACACATTCATAGCAATAAGGATCTGTTTACGGATGACTGGCATACTGAATCAAATAAAGGCTAAATTCAAAATAAATCTGATTTGTAACAAACAAGCCGACCAGCTGTAGTTACAACAATACTAAAAGTTGTGAGTAGATCTGTTTTATAAGGGAAACACTGAAAAGAGTGGGCACTAAATAAAATTCACCAGCAAGATTCAAAAACTGGAGTCTAGAGTTTGGCTCCAAAATCCATATTTAGTCACAACAGCCTGACTGTTCACAAGTACCGAGCGCCCGGCATTTTCCACAGATATCAGTAGGTGCAGTTGGACACTCAACACTTTTGACCAATCAGCTCCTCTCTTTAGGTGACGTAAGGGCTGACTTTCCAAACAGCATTCACATAGGAGGGCAGATTTTCAAAAGTGTAGTGGGTGTGGATTCCTTTTGCAGATCAGGTCCTATCGCAATGGGAGTGGCAACATGATGAAAATCTGGTTCTTATTTAGGTGCCTAAATGGGAACTAAATGCTGTTAAAATTCTAGACCTACATAGGGAGCCTGAATTTTGCTTCCCACTTTTAAAAATCTTGACCCTCATTGACATCTACAAATAAGATCAGAATGTATTAATTATTATTTACTTATTATTTGTATTCTCATAGCGCCTAAGAGTCACAGTCATGAACCAGAGCTCCATTGTGCTAGGCACTACTACTACACAGCTGCAGGACAAAAAGACAGTCCCTGCCTCAATGGTAACTGGTTGCCTTAAAAATGACCAGCGAATATGCAACTGGGATTAAGTACAGAAACTGTTAGATGTCAATTTTGGTCCCTAGAAATACAACGGCAAGTAGACTTCTCTGGCAGTAAGCAAGATGACTCTTTAACTGTGAAGTTGGAAAGAGCTAGTTTCTGGTGTTCAGCACCTAATGTATTAACACGAGACTTTAAATTACATACTCAGTAGAGCAGTGATCATTAGAATAGACTTCAGATGCACGACAGAGATTTAATTCCGCTGGAACCATTCCTAATGAAATTGCATGTGATGCTGAGTATTTAAATTACATTTTCGGGTGGGGGAGGGAAAATGAAATTCTATTAACATACAAAAGAAGGAATTAATGTCATCCAAAAAACTATCCACTTAGACCCCCTTCAAAAATTCAAATCAGGTGTGATACTCTGGGTTAAAGTTTTTTAAACAATATAATTTATATAACCTTTCTATTTCTTTCATGTATTTGATTTTCTACCATCTGTATATAATGAAATGTCTTTTTCTTCTAAGCTTCAAACAACGCTGCATAATACCCTGGGGACATCTTCAAGGTTATTAAATCCATTGCTCTGTCACAAGTTACTAGAGGCTATACTAGTTCTCTCCCATTTTGAAAGCTGTGTGATTAGCACCTTAGGGAATACAAACAAAAACATTAATAAGGTCCATTTTCCAATATTTCAAGGGTAGGCTTATCCTCCAAAGAAAAAGTTGGGTGCTCTTGAACACTATCTAATGACATTAAACTAAAATCACTTGATTTAATTGCCCTGTTAAGCAGTTTATTGCATTACTTATGGGATAGTCGGATGAGTTCAATGTGCGTTCATTGCATTATCTTATAAACAATGTAGCACATCATTAAGCAGGATGATAGAAATCAACTTATTTTATAAGAAACAATTATGAAGGCTCATGTAAAACTGCTAATGTGAACAAAAGAAAGTCCTTACTGTGGTTAGAAAAAAAAAGATATATTGTAGGCATTCACCAGGATTAAAAAAAAGACAAAACAGTGTCAATTGTAGTTTCCCAGAATTGTATCAGGAGCACAATTATTTTCCAGATCAGTAGTTTCAGTCTTGTCTGATATGCTGCTCTTAAATCTGCATCATTCGATACACTGAACTCGCTTGGTTTAGAGAAGGTAATTCCAACAGGCATCTCAGCCGTTTCTCTCCAGCTGTCTTTTGTGCAGGCCTCAGAATACATTCTAAGCATGTCATTTACAAAAAACATGATGTACTGTGACTTGTGGGTGTGGAACATTTGCCACAGGAAATGCAGATTGAAATATGTGGGGCAGGCAAAGTGCCCCTTTCCCAGTGGAAGGACTGGTCACGTGTTCTCAGAGGGAATTTGTATGGATTCTTATTAATTGACTGCAAACTCCTGCCTTCCTTCCCATCAGAAACCAGAACAGGCCCAAATGAAGCTGAGCAGCAATAGACGAGGTCTGACGTCAGTGAGACAGTCTGTGGATGTAACACAGTGATGTTGGTCCAAGAAAATGGCTGAAAGGTCTGGAACTTACAAAGATGTCAAGGTCTACAATCCTGTGTATGAGGGGAGAACAGTGCCATGTAGGCCCATTGATGGAAGTCCTGGCCTGCCTCATGCTCCCACCTTTCACTAAGAGCAGCAAGGCACTGGTAACAGGGTAGCAGGACCATTACATGAAACTGGGCTCCGTGTTCCTGTTCCACTCCAGGTGCTCCCTGTTTGGGCCAATTCAGGAGAGCAGCACTGGGGAAAGAGGGGGGATGTCAGAGGCCTGGTGAAACTGAGAACTGGAGAGTCAGAGCAGACTGGTTCTGTCAGGAAGAGCAGGAGTTGAGAGCTGCTAGAGAAAGCAGGAGGTTCCTGGGAAAGAGCTGAAAGGAGAGGTTTGCTGGCTGGCTCGTTTCACCAACGAGACAACCACAGCTGAACGCAGTGCAGCACAGGCAGCAGCAACAGAGGGAGATGTCTGCTGTCTCTAAGTTCAGAGCTAGAGTCAAGGGTTAGAGAGAGCTGAAGGAAGGGGGAGCAGTTTACCTACTGATGTCTCCTTGCTGAAGAACAGGAGCCATGAGACGGCCAAGGGGAGTGAAGGATGCTCCCCGCAAAGAAGGGGTGGGAGTTCCCGATGGGAAGAGCGGTGTTGCATTCCAGAAGGAAAGGCTGGGGTGGCTGTCCTGGCAGTGGGACAGAGGAGGATTATCTAAGAGGCCAGGTGTGGTGAGAATGAAGCCGTGTTTCAAAGATGACATGCACTATGCTTTTGTTAATCAACTAGGATGCACTGCAGGATAAACTTGTATGGCATTATTGGGACCCAAAAGGGAAACTGTGGTGAGGGCTGCCATGTGAGCCAGGACAAGTACACTTGTTTAGAATTAGAGCCCTGAAAATCCACAGATACATCTTGCTTTATATCAGTGCAGCCGCAGATGTGGAGGTGGGTATTTGCAGACCATTTCTGCAGATCACAGATCAGATGCTCTATTTACAACACTATTTAATATTGAGTGCACTGGCACTCTCATGAGGTTTTAATGAATTAATACAATTTTCAGAACAAACTAATGGGTAACTGATTATCTTAATATTTCTGCCTCTTCTGGCTTCTATGCAACTCATTTGAGCAATGAAGAAATTTCAAAAGTTTACCCTGGAAAAGGGGTATTTAACTATATTCTAACTGGGCAAAGGTGAAGTCCCTCTCGCAGAAAATAATTGCAGATAATGCCTATTGTTTTTCAGAACCAGTCTCATAGCTATCAGTGAGAGGTAGGGTCAGAGCAGTGGAGGGGGAACCCCGGAGCTTAGATCAGATCTATGATACATTCTCCCTCTGAGGTCTTGGACAAGTCACCTAAATCTTCCCTTTCTTAAAATAGGGATGATAAAACTTCAGGTGTCATGGTGATTAACTGGCTAGAGGCTGAGATTTTCAAGTGAGCCAAAGGGTTTTAGGCACCTAAACTCTTGAATTTCAATGAGTTATGGATGCCTAACACCCTCGGGACCCTTTGAAAATCGGAGCCTTGTTTTGAGGATACAATATCCAGTATTCTCAGCATTTAATCCCAGCTTCACTATCAGTAGAAGATTCCCCCTGGCCTATGGGAATACGAGGGTATCAGAGGGAGACTACAGCAATTCCTGTGTCCTATCCTCCTCCCTTGCCCAAAGTGGGTAACAGGCATGACCTGGAATAATAAGGTGAAGTCATCCGGCTTCTGGTTGATTCCCAGCTTCCAAAGCAACTCTTGGATAGAGCTGCTCCAAAAGTAGGGTTTTTTCCCCCTCCATGGAAATTATGGATTTTTGGCCATAAACTGAAATATTGGAAATGCTGTCATGGGAGCAGTCGTGTGGGTCTTCAAGCACCCATTCTCCTATGATGCACCACAGTTTGCCCTCTTGGAGAAGGGAGCCAGCACATGGTAGGAGTCCCTAGCCATGCTGCATTATGGGAAATGTAGTCTGGTGATGGAGATTGACCCATAGAAGAGAATGGAGATGGGAAGCCACTGAACTGCAGCTTCTGTGAAGCACCATGGAGGAATTTCCAAATCAGAATATTTCAGTTTTCCTATTTTGATTTTGGGGCAATTTTTGTAAATTAAAAACTAGTATTCCACAGAGTCCAGACACTTTTCATGGAAAAATTAGTCAAAATCCAATATTCCATCAAAATCAGTTCTGACAGGAAAGGTCCTACCAACCTTAATCCTGGTGGCTACTGGCACCAGAGCAGGCTGCAGGTTAGTGCTTGCAGCCTCAGGACAAAGCAAGGGGAAAGGTGGCTTAAAATTACTCTTCTCCTCTTCCTTCCTTAGACTTGCACTAAACACAGCACATGTGGTCTATAAAATCTGCACCCTGAAGTGCTCTGGATGGTAAATGCAAAGCATTTTTCCTCAGAGAGAATCAGTAAAATTAGTGATGGAAATGACAAGCTAGCGCCACTTGTCAAGTGGATCTAGATGTTCCTGTTTTTTACTCCGGGGAGAATCCTGCACCAAAAAAATAAAAATTCTGCACATAACATTTCAAAATTCTGCAACATTTTGCATATTTTATTTGTCAAAATAACACAATATAATCACGCCAGTTTGAATTATTTTGTTAATTTATTTCAAAATATCTGTCAGCGAGGATGTCTAACAATACAGACAACAGAAAAGATTCCCCCCAGGAACAGAGAGTTAAAGGAACCCCTATGATAACCCAGTTCCTGTTTCTCTGTTATGTTTTGTTGGGGATCTCAGTCTGGGTGTGTCACATTGCCAGCTGTGGTCACATATTAGGAGAAAAATTAGGGGTAGTCAATTCTTGTTTTTTCACACTGCCCCTGTAGGGTTACCATATTTCAAGTTCCCAAATCAAGGTCACTGCAAAGAGAGGGTTCCGTTGTGGAGTGCTAGAGGGAGTATTTGTGAGGTGCTGGAGGTGTGTGTGTATGTGTACTGGGAGAGAGTATTGGGGAGTGCTGGAGGGGACTGCATGGGCCTCCCGGTCCAGACACCCACACCCCCTCCTACCCAGAGCCCAGCTGTGGGGCCAGACACCCCTACTCCCTCCCCCAAAGCCCAGCCACAGTACACCCCCCAGCCCAGATGCTCATGTCCCCCTCCCACCCTGAACCCAGCCACAAGCTACACTCTCTTCACAGCTTCATTACTGTCCCCTAATGGTGGCCGGCAGCTCTGCAGTACCAGTTCTGCAGGAAAAAAAATTCTGTGCAGAACATTCATTCTGCACAAATTCTGCATTATGTAGTGTTGCAGAATTCCCCCCAGGAGTAAAAGTTTCTACATCCAATGAGACTGATTCAGGAAAGATTCACTGTCATATCTGCACACAGCAAGCCTATTCCCAAAACTACCACTGACTATGATTGGAGAATGGGAATAGGAGACCTTTAGTGTCTAAAGACAAAACACACATCATTTGTTCTGTGACTGCCCCGGACGTGCTAAGTAAATAATACCAGAGTCTCCTCTGTATCAAGTTCTCTAGTGACAGAGAACAAAAACTGAAGGACTGAGTTTTCTCTCACAATTATTATATTAACTCCATTAATTTCAGAGATTCAAAGCCCAGAAGGGACCACTGTGATTATCTAGCCTGACATCCTGCATATCACAAGCTAGAGAAATTCCCTATTAATTTCCTGTTTGAACTAGAAAATATCCTTTAGAAAAACATTCGCTCTCGATGTTAAAACTTGTTGGAATGGCTAATTACCCTCACAGTTAAAAATGTGCACCTTACTTCCAATTTGAATTTGTCGATCTTCAACTTTCAGCCATTAGATCTCACTATTCTACTGCTGGCTAGACTGAAAGGCCCATTTTCAAATATTTGCTTCTGTCACAGGTGCTTATATACAGTCATCGAGTCACCACACAACCTTTGCTTTGTTAAGCTAAATCGATTGAATTCCTTGATTCTGTCACTATAAGGCATGTTTTCCAATCTTTTAATACTTTTCATGGCTCTTCTCTGAAGCCTCTCTGGGTTATTAACATCCTTTTTTGAATAGTGGACAACAGAACTGGACACAGTATTCCAGTAGTTGTCACACCAGCGCAAAATACAGAGGTAGTATATAACCTTCCTACTCTATATTCTCCTGTTTACATATCTCTTTTGGCCAGAGCATCACAAGAAGAACATAAGGCTCTGATATTAAAGAGGAGAAGGTGGGGGCCATTCTCTAGCCCTGTGGTGCAAAGGACCTGGAAAGCCTGCTTAACCAATTACCTGAATAATCCTGTATTGGGGAAGAGCTTGAACAGTGTTTCTGTGTCAGCCCCCTTCTAGTCCACACATACAGGGATGTAGGTAGGATACCTTTGCATTTTGGCCATTTCCAGGTGCTAGAACAGTCCTTTGAAGTGTTAGACAGCTGGGAATAAATTAGAATGGCCTCTGGTCTGTCTAGCTAACGCCAGGACTCCTCAGCTAGCTCCAGGACAACAAAGAGGATTTATAGCCACCAGCTCAGTCCTGAGCCAAACAGCCGTGCCAGAGCAGAGCATCTGTCCCTTTGCTCCTGATGCACTGAAGATGTCCATCACTGTCCATTATTTTTAGAACCTCAGCTGATCGGAGAAGGGACTGTGGCTTCTCCATGTATGTGCAGCACCTTGTATATCATGAGCAGAAACAAATGAGCAATAAATAAGAACATATAATAATAGGTTTGAATGTTGCCAGTGTTCTCATAATGCTGTCAGTGACTATGGGAAACTTTGATGATCAGCAACCAAACTGACAGTTGCGTCTATTAAAGCAATCTTTAAAAAAAATGACAGTGGTGGGCATCGTATCTCATTATTTACTTGGACTCCCCCATGTGTTTATATCTATCTATTGTCTCTTGTCTTAGACTGTGAGCTCTTTGGAGGAGGGACTATCTCTGTGTTCTGTATTTGTGCAGTACCTCGCACAGTGGGGTCAGGACCTGGGAGTAGGACTCCTAGGCATGACAAGCATACAAATCATAAATATTAATAGATTGGTGGCACTTATGTTTCCAAAACTTTACTACATTGTTGGGGTTTTGTAAAATCAGGTTTTGTGTGCTATCAGATCTAACCCATCAGTTTAACTGTATTTATTTTGATTTAAAAATACAAGAAAGACACCTAGCCAAGGCTCTAGGCAGCTTTGTGATTAATAACAATAATATCCCAACCAGATTGGTCACTTCACAGGAAGTCAGCCAGCCAGACACCTAGGGAACTCCTATCCATCTCTTCATCATTATGGGACCCACATCCTCAGCCATCTCCAGAACCCTCATCAAACAGATGTCCTTTGCAGCAGGCCCAGAAGGTCACCAAGTGGGGGACCAAGTTGCAGAATCTCAGAGCTTTCTCAGAATACCCCGTTAGTTGCCTTCATTCTTCTATAAGGAGGAGAACGCAGCTCAGTTGACTGCAGCTGCGGCAATATGGCACAGGGAGAGAGGCGGTCCCTTAGGTAGGCCATGCTCGGGCCATTTCAGGCTATAGAGGTCATGACCATTACCTTGAACTCCATACAGTGTGTGACTACATTGCAGCTGGGAGCTTGCTTTCCAGCAGGGGTAGACAAACACGAGTTAGTATGCTAAAAAGAGCACTGGAGCTGAAGTAGAGTGAAGGGTGGCTTGGACTAGCTATCCACGTACATGCCCAGGGCATCAGGCTGGGTTTGTACTGAGTCCGAGAGCTCTACCTGCTACCCGTACTATCCCCGGGCTATATGGCTCTTTTTAGCAGCATCTGGCTGGCTACCCTGTCTGAAGAGCATGCTCCCAGCTGCAGCATAGACATAACCACAGAGAACAATGGGCAGCCAGTGTAGATCCAAGAGCAATGCGATGACATGCCCCCAGTGAGTATCACATTCAGAGGGACCATGTCTTTGTAACATCAGTTTTGGAGACTCTCTTATTCCTGATTTTTTGCGCCATGTGGACTTGCGGGCACCCAACACTCACAGCTTAGCAAATTTTGGACAGAAACCCCATTTGAGAGATGGAATAAAAACGAGAAAGGGGAGGAATCTGAAAAGATTTAGCGTGTTTTTTTCAGAAGTGGGTTAAGCGCTTATGAAAGGGGCTGGGCCTTTGACCCTGGAGAGGGAACCTCCCTCTTTAGCTGCAGACTGGATACGGAATAAGCCGTACAAGCTTCACCACACAGCTGAGGTGCTTTAACAATGACCTGGTAGGATGAGAGGGTAGCTAAGTCTTCAGACTCAGTCAGACCTCCAGCTATGAATGTTTACAGCACAGCAGTTGTGGGATCACCAGTTTTGTTTCACAGAAGCTACCCACACAGCCTTAAGGTAACAGCTTTCATTTACTACTGACCTGGGCCAGATACAGTTCACTGAGCCTTGAACAAAGGGCCCTGATCGCATGTTACAATTTCTGGGGGCCATGTAGCTCCCGCTGTGAGTCATTTGTTCTTATCATTTTCTTTAACCTCAGTTTCAAGATTCAGCACTTCAACGATTCACAGTCATGGTCAGAGTGGAAGCGCTGGGATTTGCCTTGGATGATAATGGAAGCATCCTGACCTCTAACCTTCCATGGGATGCCCGGAGAGGTCACTGACAGAGGGAATGCAGTCTGCAGAGGTACCATCTTGTGAGGTGAACCTGTTAGAACTCAAACTGTGCAGTATCAGCCATGTCAGAATTTGGGTGGGTGGCCCCAAGTCCAGCAGAGATGGGTAGCTGTGTGAGTCACTCCTTCCCTCCCATGTGTGCAGTAGTTCTCATAGTACTGACGTTGTTATATTTCACCTGGGATCTAGAAATAAGACATAGGCCAGCGTGGGTCATTAAAGATCCTATTGCACTTTTTGTGAAAATGGATGTTACCTACAGTGACTAAGGGCGGATTTCATTTTGGGATCTGTATACGGTCTATTCACATTCCTCATTCCCATGTGAGCAGGATCTGAATGAGCTCTTCCCTGACACCTAGTGGTGAGCTGTGGAAAAAGATGTCAGAAGCTGATCTCACTTGCATGGACACACCCACCCTGCCTAGGTGCTCAGCATGATGGGATTACTTGTGGCTAGTGTTGGATCCCCAGTTTCCTTGTTAATGAGACAGGAGTAATAAAGGGTTGATATTCTTGTTGTGTGAACTGAGGGCAGCAGAACTGTACCTGGCATACTCTGAGGAAGCTCTGAGGAAGCTGAAAAGTCCCAGTCTTATTAATCTCCCCTCATACGGAAGCCGTTCCATACCCCTAATGATTTTTGTTGCCCTTTTCTGAACATTTCCAGTTCCAATATATCTTTTTTGAGATGGGGCGATGACATCTGCACACATTATTCAAGAAGTGGGCGTAACATGGATTTATATAGAGGCAAAATGATATTTTCTGTCCTATTATCCGTTCTTAATTATTCCCAGCATTCTGTTCGTTTTTTTGATTGCTGCTTCACATTGAGTGGATGTTTTCAGAGAACTATCCACAAGGATTCCAAGATCTTTTTCTTGAATGGTAACAGCTAATTTAGACCCCATCATTTTATATCTATAGTTGGGATTATGCTTTCCAATGTGCATTACTTTGCATTTTGTCAACATTAAATTTCATCTGCCATTTTGTTGCCCAGTCACCCAGTTTTGAGAGATTCTTGTGTAGCTCTTTGCAGTCTACCTGGGTCTTAACTATCTTTAGTAATTTTATATCATCTGCAAATTTTGCCACCACACTGTTTACCCCTTTTTCCAGATCATTTATGAATGTGTTGAATAGGACTGTTCCCAGAACAGACCCCTAGGGGACACCACTATTTACCTCTCTCCATTCTGAAAACTGACCATTTATACCTACCTTTTCTATCTTTTCTATCTATCTTTCTATCTATGTTTTCTATCTTTTAACCAGCTACCAATCCATGACAGCACCTTCCCTCTTATCCCGTGGCAGCTTACTTTGCATAAGAGCTTTTGTGAGGAACATTGTCAAAGCCTTTTTGAAAATCTAAGTACACTATATCCATTGCATCCCTTTGGTCCACATACTTGTTGGCCCACCTCAAATAATTCTAGAAGATTGGTGAGGCATGATTTCCCTTTACTAAATCCATCTTAACTCTTCCTTAAGAAATTATGTTAATCTGTAGGTCAGACAATACTGTTCTTTATTATAAATTCAACCAGTTTGCCTGGTACTGAAGTCAGGCTTACAGGCCTGTAATTGCCGGGACCACCTCTGGAGCCCTTTTTAAAAATTGGCGTCAATTCGCTATCTTCCACTCATCAGCTACAGAAGCTGATTTAAATGATAGGTTACAGACTGCAGTTAGTAGTCCTGCAATTTCACATTTGAGTTCCTTCAGAACTCTTGGGTGAATCCCATCTGGTCCCGGTGACTTATTGCTGTTTAATTTATCAATTGGTCCCAAAACCTCCCCTAATGATACTTCGTTCTGGGACAGTTTCTCAGATCTGTTACCTAAAAAGAAAGGCTCAGGTTTGGGACTCTCCCTCACCTAGCTTTTATACAGCACTTTTCAGCAGTTGATATGAAAGCTTTACAAAGAGGTCAGTAGCACAGAAGCCAGAACTAGGGCACAGAGAGGCAAGGGCCGGGATTGACAAAAGGACTTTGTTGCAATGCCTAACTTTTAGGTGCCTGGCAAATCACTGGAACAACAATGGGACCCACAAAGCCTGAGTTAGGCACCTAAGCTCCCACTCCAGTGCATGAGGGATCCACAAAAGCCAGCACAGTAGGCAGGTAGCCATCTAAGCTAGCCAGTGGGAAAAAGCTGATGAGAGGGGTGAGTCTTAAGCGCCCACCCTCTCACTAAGGCCAGGCTGCAGGGATGCACCTACCCCTGCTTTAAATCCAGAGCTAGGAATCACTTTTCTGGTGCCTGGAGGCTCAGCTGCCAGGCACTGTGTGACTTTAGGCTCCTGTAGGTTTTGAAGGCAGCTCTGAGCAGCGTTTTTGTGGATAGACCTAATCCCCTCACACAGGAGGACATACCTTAACATAACCCCACTGCAAGGATCTTTAAAATAACCCCCCCCCAAACAACTAACATGATGTTTGCAGCCATCACATTGCTCACTCTATTTGACTATTCTATCCATTTCGGTGTGGCCTGCTGGTATGGGACTCAGGCAACATGGGTTTGGGTTCTAGTCCCAGCTAGCCACTAACCTGCTGGGTGACCCTGGACAAGTCACTTTCCTGCTCTGTGCCTCAGTTTCCCCATATGTAAAAATGGGGATAATGGTGACCTTATTTGAGATTTATGGATGAAGAGCAAGTCGTTTTCTGTCTTGCCTATTTAGACAGTTAACTTTTTTGGACCAGGGACTCTCTCATTATGTTTATACAATGTCTAGTACAACAGGTCTGCATTCTGAGCTGGCCCCTGGACACTATGGAAATTAATATGACCCCCCCCCCCCCACATCTTACTCAAAGCGAAACAACCCACGCCTTGCAGTAATACAACAGTATGCTATGAAATCTCAATGACAAAACCCCCTTTGACTTCAATGGGGCCAGGATTTCACCATCTACCTACAGCCCAAACACTGAAGGTATCTCTGTTCTAAGCTAAAGAGCTTGGGAAAATTACCATAAAATTTGGTACCATAGCATGTTTGGTGTGAACCTGTAGTTGCTTGTAAAAGTAGCACTGGTCTTAATCAGATTTGTCATTGTGGAATATGAGGGGAAGGTCTGACAAATTCCCACATGAAGTGCATTCTAATAACAGTGGATCAAAGAAAAATAACAAAAGCATCAAGTCTGAGCAACCCATCTTATTTTTGAGATTGCACTTGTTCTCCGCTGCTGTTGGGGAGAAAATAATAAGACAGATGTTATTCCTTTCCTATGTATTGATTCTTTTTTTTAAAAAAGCACAATTTCATTACTCTGAATCAAGTAGACACTGGTTTCTCTTTTCTGTTTGCAGCTTCCATATTAGACAGCACACACTGAACAAAGATCTCAAAGACTTGCAGCATTAAAAGAAAAGCACAATAGTGTGACTGTCAGCGCATCTCAAGAATAGATAGTTGTATATAGTGTAGCCCAATTGGCACCAGACACAGTAGCTCTTCCTCATGCAAATACTCCCACTGATTTCAAGGGGACTTCTCATACCAATACTCTAGTGTAACAAGGTGATGGCCAGGAGATCCTGAGCCAGGCCCCCTTAGCCCAGCTCCAATTAAGAAGTATTAATTGGGACTGGCTGAGTAAGCCACGCCTAATTGCTGGAGGAAAAGCACCTGTCTTGTTAGCCAGGGGGCTATATAAAGTTGGCAGGCAGGCAGGCAGGCAGAGGCTGCGTATCCCTGCCGGCTGGAGAAGCTAGCTAGCTGGCTGGCTGGCTGGCTGGCTGCCAGGTTGCTGGTTTGAAGCAGACTGTACATAGAAGGTGGTGGGAACTGACACTGAAAATAAAAAGGCACTGGTGATTGCACTAAGAAAAGGTCTCTGGCTGATTTGTGGTGAGGACAAGTGAAGGCCTCATTACATCCAGGTTTAGGCCCAGGATCTGTCAATCCAAGCCTTTATTGCTATGAAAGCACTTCAGATAAATCATACAGTAACTCGTATGTAATGTTTTAAATTGAATGTAGTATGCCTGAATGCACTGAGAATTTGAGTCTACGGTTTATTCACAGAACAGATACAGCTGTGTCAGGCTTTTGGAGGTCCAGACATGGAGGAAAAACCACTTAATGCTGGAATAGGTATTCCCATGCTATTTCTCATTGTTCTTTGTAAACCGTGTTATCAGAAGGGGATTATGTACAGGGGCAATGCAATACAAATGCTTGCAATGTATTTTTAATAGCATCTTTCACTTAAACTCCACGTCCAAACATTTTATTAGAGTTAAACGCATTACATTTTTACAGCATGTGCTATCGAGCTTGATTTAAAACTTTTTGCAAGCATTAATGAATTAATGTTTTAGCACAAAGAGAAAAGGAACAAAGAACATCATCAGGAAATGGAAAAATCAGCAAGAAAATAAATAGGTACATAGAGAAAGACATCCCTGTAAATCTGTTGTCCTGGACATTAAGAGATGTTAAAGGTGTAAAACTAACATCAAGAATAGAATGCATAGTTTTGGAACTGTGATGACAGCCAGGATTTTGAGGGTAAAATTATAATAAGAAACCACCTCAGAGGAAACTGAATATAAAGGATTCTTGCCCTGAGGATATTACCTGGTATTTTTGAGCAGCACCATGTTTAAAGCACAAAGAATAGTTTGGAATAATGCCTCGATATCTGCTAAAAGAATCACATTAAGCAATTGGAAGAGCGGAACTCTTCCATCTATGGAAGAATGCTGGTTTCTTTATCCAGTTCAGTGGTGTCATAAGTATAAAGTAGCCTAGAATTACTTTTTACCAGTAAAGGGTTAACCTGAAAGTAACCTGAGAGGAGATAACGAACCGGAGATGCTAATCAACCTTGGAGACAGAGTTTTTAGTTTCGGTTTAGCTCTCTCGCTGTTCGCCCCAGCTATGGGATGAACCACACCTATGTTTTCCTACCTTTCTACAATCTTCTAACAAGTTAAGTTCAGTAGTAAGTGAATTGTATGCTTGAACTGTATCACTTGATAATTGATCCACTGTGTTTATTTTACTGTTAAGCTTTGGCAGAGGAAGAATTCCCAGGGAGGGATCAGTGATGCTGTGTGATGCAAAGGGGGTTTCTCTATTGATTTCTGTACAAGGGACTTATGCTTTTCTCTTTTTCTTTAATTCAAATCTTTGTTTTAACATGCTGACTGCTTGTTTCCATTGGATTGATCGTGGTTTGGATTGGGCACATCTCACAGAAAGTGAGGGTTTATTTTCTTTGTTTCTCAAGCCTCTCCCAGATGAAGGGAGGAGATTTGGGGGTTATTAAAAGAGGGGTTCCAATTTACCCTAACCCATGGTTTTGGGGGCTTAAATTGGTGGTGGCAGCGATTCCGAGCCCAGACATAGGAGAAGTTTTTGTTTGGGGGAAAAGTTTTAACCTAAGCTGGTAAAATAAGCTTGGGGGTTATTTCTTTTTTCATGTGGGTCCCCACATCTTTACCCTAGAGTTCAGAGTGGGGAGGCAAGCCCTAACAAGTGGCTTCTGAAAAACTGAAATATAAACTTAATAATAGGCTTAATATTATTGACGTTGCCAGGTCTTGCATGATTTACACAGGCAGAAATCAGGGGAGTAACAGCTTCTAGAGCCAAACTACTTCCTTGCACTAAGCCCAAATCAAAGAGCTTTAGCCAGTGAGGCAGGCTATGAGTGGGGATGAATCTTCACTCCAGCTAGGAGGCAGGACCTGGAGCCTGCTGCACAAGCTAACCACAGCCTCTGAACTGATCTGCACTGCAGTGGCCTTCCTACACAAGACTGGGACCTCTCAAATGTGTGCTGAATGCTGCTCACACTCACACCATTATCTTGTCCTCCCTGAAAATTCCCATGGAAAGAGCATTCCTGGCCCTCCCGAGCTGTGATCTGCAGTGGAAATCCTGTCCTTGGTCACGCAGAGGGATGAAAGATTTGGGGAAGGTGTTTTATTAATGCCATTTAAGGAACAGACAAGTTAAGTGAGTTTTATTCATTACTTTCCTTTTGCTTGCTTGGGGGAAGAGAGGGATAATATTTCCTGTCACTGATCATTTAGTTTTACTGACATTCAGAACATTTTGTTTTATTGTCTATAGTTTAAAGCACATGTGGGATTTATTTTCTGGCTTTCTTATAATCTGAGAAGGAAATAATATATATATTTGAAAAGGATGTGATGGGCCAAGATCTGCCATTATCTCACTCCGCACCAAATACCTGGCAACCACAGAAAAGTCCTTGAGCAGGATCTAACCACATATGATCCCTACTCAGTGCATGGTAAAGTCTCTTGCAACAAGTGCTCGGGTAATACAAGTGCATATGAGCAAGTATCAGCAAAATTAAGCATCTAATTCCAGTTAGCAGGATTGCACAAGCATCAAAGTAGCTGTTCCATTTTTTCTTGCATTCTAGTGAAGAGATTATGCCAGAACCTCTGGAGGTAAAGAATTTCATCTTACTCACTTGAGCAGTGGAATGTTTTCCTGCAGATTCTCTCCTAAGCCCATCCTAACTGGCATTCGGCATTTTCTGTAGTTAGATTAGCAGTGACATTTGTACAGCTGTAGAAACCTGGCACTTTGAGTGGTTTTTTAAGAGGAATATTTGCTAACTAGACAGCAACAGCCAGATTCATAACATTATGAGTTCTTGAGAGAGAGAGTATTTGAAGCAGACCTCCTTTAAAACAGGTTTGGTAGATGAGCCAAACTTTGTTGCTGTGAGAAACCAAGGACGCAGGTGGAGGCCACGCCTATCAGTTTCTTCATGCCTCCATAGCCTACCGAGGAGGCACCATTTGCAGTAGGATCCTTTTTGACCTTCTAGAAAATGAAATATTTTATACCTTCTGTTTCTTTTGGCTTCAGGTACATGTAGCATTTACAGCAGCTCTTTGGAATTCCCCTTGAGGTTTCAGCTGGTAGCTGCTTTTCCTCTGTATCAGTTCCATATTTTTCTGGATCTCTTCATCAGTGGCATGTGGCCTCCACCTCTCATCAGTGTCAATTGATTGGACGAAGAGCAAAAACAGACTTTCAACACAAAGTCTCTGAAGTGTTATGGCTGCTTAGGGTAGGAGAAAGTTCAGGGTGGAAAAAAAGGAGCCATCCAAACTTGCTCTGTTCAAGTGTGCTACGTGAATCTTAACGTCAGGGAGAGTGAGTTTGGAAGGCTTGGAATCATAATAGGATATTTTCATTGCACTGTCCCTGTGTAATGACATAAGACTAGGCGAGTGCCAATGGAGGTCTTAGACCTATGTTGCCTAATGGTATGTCTGCACTTCAGTTAAAAACCACAGGTGGTCCATGCCAGCTGACAGCCTCAGAGAGTTTGGGCTAATGGGCTGTTTGATTACAGCACAGATGTTCTGGCTTGGGTGGGGGCCCATGCTCTAGGGACCCTGTGCAGTGGAAAGGTCCCAGAGTTCAGGTTGATCACAAGTAGGTATGGAGCTGAATTAATCCCCCAGGTGTCTTTTTTTCCACAAAACCCAGAGTCAGCTCTGAAGAGCACTTTCAACTTACATGCTAGCCAACGAAATTACCTTACTTTGCTGCCTCTGTGATGGGATAATGGACTGACTTTCAGTGTCCTTCCATTTGTTAGTAGAGCTGTTTAAATAAATGGCAATTAATTTTTACACAAACCCACCCCACAGGAAGTCATTTTGATTTTGATTGACAGTT
Source organism: Sternotherus odoratus (assembly GCA_032164245.1). Classification (NCBI taxonomy): domain Eukaryota; kingdom Metazoa; phylum Chordata; order Testudines; family Kinosternidae; genus Sternotherus; species Sternotherus odoratus. The sequence goes on along the minus strand of JAVMKO010000001.1, from coordinate 281,314,307 downwards.
TTCATGGAACTTTTTGTCCAGTCAAAAAGTGGAAAAAATTGTCATTTGATTCAAAATGAAAAATTGTTTCAATTTGAATCAAATTGAAAACAGTATATTTTTTGTCCCCCCCCTTTTTTTTGGCTCCAGAAGAGGTATAATAAACCAAAACATGAAAGCTGATTTTTTTTTTGTTTTTATTCAAATTCACCAAACAATTTTTTGTATCAAACCAAATCATAATTTCTAATTGAAATGAGACCTTTTGACCGAACCCCCCCACAAAATTCATAAGAAACATAAAACAGAATATTTTTAATGATACAAAGATTTAGGCAAAATATCTTTTGAAAAGGCGGTTTTCATTGAAAACAACTTTGGTAAAGGCAGCCATGATGATTACTCTGTTTTTGTGCCTCAATTTACATCGAAGAATGCCACTGGTTCCTAGTGTGCACAAACATATAGGGCCAGGGTCATGGATATAAAAACAAGGCACAGGGTGTCAATGTGGCATGGGAAGATATGGCAGGGTAGAGGGGTAAGGACAGATGTGGTGAGTAAAGAGAAAAGAACAGGTGAGGGGTAGGTAAAGGGTTGAGACATGAGAGGCTCAAAGAAAGAGCCCTTTGATTTCAAATTTCAGGAGAAGAGAAAGACAGACAGCCTAGGACCAGACTTTGTATGCTTCATACCGATTTATCTCAATATGAGTTACACATGTAACAGGTTGATCAGGCATTTGAACTTTTGGCTACACTTCAAAGTATGCTGGAGCCTTGTTTTAAGTTGGAAAACTCTCGACAGATATTTCTCATCCCTCTCTCTCTCTCTCACACACAGATCATATAAAAGACACTTGAGCTTTTGTTAAATATCTGTCTCGGGAACTCAGAAGGTCTGCGCATCTCTTCTAGCCTCATGGGATCTTCAAAGCTGAGGAATTGTTGGGTTTCTCCTCAGATCATATGATGACAATCCAAGGAGCCAGCTGAGAATCAGATAAATGGGATGGTGGAGAGCAGTGGAGAGGAATAAGGACTTAGTTTGGCTTGATGAAGTGAAGGGGTCACAGGTGTGACCATCCCATTGCACCCCCTTCTGGTTGAACACGTCACTGGAGGTGTTCCCTACTTCAGTTTCATGTCCTGAGGTGGTCCCCTCTGCCTTCCGTACATGGGTGTTAGGGATATGGCTCGACTCTCTGGCCAAGTCCCTAAACAAATTTAATCCTCTCCAAGATGACAAAAATCCAAACAAACAAGTGATTCTTCTGCCCCTCCTGGGCTACCTTTGTGTCCTGTTCCAGAGTGCTTATTACCAGGCTGCTTTTCCTGGAGTTCCTCTTGCAGTCTTTCACTGACTGAAGTTCCTTGCGGACCGTATCTCTGTCTCAGTCCTTCCCCATGGACTAACCTGATCCCTGTTATAGACTCATAGACTTTAAGGTCAGAAGGGACCATTATGATCATCTAGTCTGACCTCCTATAATGCAGGCCACAGAATTTTACCCACCCATTCCTACAATATACCTCACCTATGTCTGAACTATTGAAGTCCTCAAATCTTGGTGTAAGGACTTCAAAGTACAGAGAATCCTCCAGCAAGTGACCCCTGCCCCTTGCTGCAGAGGAAGGCGAAAAACCTCCAGGGCCTCTGCCAATTTGCCCCAGAGGAAAATTCCTTCCCGACCCCAAATATGGCGATAAGCTGAACCCTGAGCATGTGGGCAAGACTCACCAGCCAGCCACCCCGGAAAGAATTCTCTGTAGCATCTTAGATCCCATCCCGTCCAACTTTCCATCATATACCACCAGGCCCTTCTATTACCATAGTCAAAGATCAGTTGCCAAAATGATGTTTTCCCATCACACCATCTCCTCCATAAATTTATCAAGCTTCATCTTGAAGCCAGTTAGGTCTTTTGCCCCCACTGCTTCCCTTGGAAGGCTGTTCCAGAAGTTGTAACCATTAGAGGAGTGAAACCTTCATCTAATTTTGAGTCTAAACTTCCTGTCGACCAGTTTATATCCATTTGTTCTTGTGGCCACATTAGTACTGAACTTAAATAACAATTCTCTGATTTCTCTCTGCCCTTTTTATGAGGCCCGGCTGTTCATCAGGTTCTCACGTGACCCCATTAACCCCAATCCCCTCAGTCTGGGAGGCAGTTTATTCTGGCACAGCTGGAGTTGGCCCCCTTCAGGTGAAATAGGGCCAATCACCCAGTGACAGAGGAGATGTGGAGAGAGACATTGAGGTGAGCATCCAAATCTGACTTGCACATCTAAAGCTTACCCAGCATTCTGTTCTGTTCAGGTCCTCAGACTGTGCTCATCATTATGTCAACCCCCTGTTTTCATTAATTAATTATTATTTATTATTGTTACAAATGCAATGTTGTCTTGTCACAAACTAAATTGACTAGGGTGACCAGATGTCCTGATTTTATAGGGACAGTCTAGATTTTTGGGTCTTTTTCTTATATGTCCCCGTCCCCCATCCTGATTTTTCACATTTGCTGTCTAGTCACCCCACTGGTAATGAAGGGAGTGGCAAGTAAATGCCCTCAGTGTTCTCAAGTGTACAGGATCTCACTTCCTAGGATTGGCCGTGAACAGTTTGAAGTGGGAGTCTGGTCTGACTGTGCCATTAGCCGTGAATAGGCAAAGGACAGACAGCAAAATTCATACCTGCCCGGAACACCCTCACTTTGAATCAGTTTGATCCTTTTTAAAAAAAACTCTTGTGGGTTGAAGGCTATAATGGTAGCAGACTCATGGAGAAAGCTGATTGCTATGAGAAAGGGACATGGTACATTTAGAAAACTAGGTTAATTCTGTTTAATGTTCAAGTAAGTCAGAGCAGAATCTCTGCTGCCACAAGCCATTACAAGTGCTTTTCAAGACAGCTAGGCTGGGGTAACTGGATACATGTGTTCCAGTCCCAGTAGTGACTTTCCCCTTTAATTTAAATGTATTAGATGAATGTTTGCAGCAGTAACTTAAAAGTGTAACAGCCTTCCTGAGATGCTTACTAACCAAGCATTACTTTTTAATCGATAACACAAAAAAGGCAGATTGCTCACTGTGGTGTCATTTCAAAAAAGTAAGTCATCTCTGACCTAAAATAATCATCAAGGAAGAGAAATACAAATTAGATCTTTAAAAGGCTCCAAAGAGTGGTGCTCAGAAAACTGAGGTCTGGGGAGAAGCGAGAGAGGGTGGTTGGTATTAATCCCACTGCTACTCCTTTATCTATAAAATCAATGTCGTTTGCATCTTCCCTTAGGCTGGAATGAATGACTGCCGCAGCTGCTGCTCTGCATCTGATTCAGCCAGCAGTATTACTATCCCAGCAGAGGGCACATGATACCTACTTAGCGTGGATGAACAAAGACAGCATGCTGTTCATTTGATGTTCACAGCACTTCCCCAAAATCATACTCTACAAATAATTAATGGCCACATTCCATCCTCAGTTGTACACAGCAGTGGCACCCATTTCCTTCAGTGGGAGCTGTCCAAGCACATCTAGTTACAGAATTTGACCTTAATTCTTCCTCCCCCCGCTGCTTTTTAGTGCTTCAAGAACAGTATAAGAAAGTGACTCGACCACAGTCTGTAACTGCTTACATGGGGAGAAGATTTCTGATAGTAGCAGGCTCTTTAATCTGCTAGACAAAAGGCAGAACAAAACCAAGTGGCTGGAAGTTGAAATTAGATAAAGTCAAACTAGAAAGAAAGTGCAAATTTTTTAACTGGGAGGTTAATTAACCATTAGAACAATTTACCCAGAGATGTGCTGCATTCTCAGCCACTGGAAATCCTCAAATCAAGATTAGATGGTTTTCTTAAAAGTGTACGCTAGGTCAGCCAGAAGTTATTGGGCTCAGTGCAGGAATTACTGGGCACAATTTGATGGCATGTGTTATGCAGGAGCTCAGATTAGATCATTACAGGGCTCTTAAAATCCATGACAGTATCTGCTAATTTTTGTAGTTTCCTTCACTTCACTCTTTACTCCTTTTCCAAATGCTGCCCATTAGAAAAAGAAACAAGGTTCTATGCATGCTTTAAAAGATTAAGGGAATTCTTGAGTCCTTCTGGCTTATTGGACTGTTCTGCTGAAAAAGATAAATGGATAATAGGGTGGTAGCCTAGTTACAATTGTTATTTATAGAGGTTTCTGATCCAAGCAAATTAACTTGTTACTACAGATAAAGGTACAGTGCACACTACATCAAGATGCTACAAATGCAAAGCAAAGCTTGCAGAACGTTTGCATATGTGATCATGTGTGAAAGGTGACCCCTGGCTGGCAGTGTTGCCTAGTGGTCAGTCAGGGGCATGGCCAGTGATCCTCCTTTCTTCTGCAGTCTGTCCTGTGGGGCCAGTCCTTTCTTTTGTGGCTCAGCGCTCTGGCTGGGTCACATGTTCTAGACCACCTCTTTCAGGATATACAGAAAGAAGAAACCAACTACGGAGAAGCCTGGTGGTGGCCATGAGGGCTTCAGGACTTTCTCCTTAGCTCCAGGACTAAAATTCAGGGTTTTCCTCAGATGGATTCCCTGCCAAGGGTAGACTCATTGTTATTCCACCTTGAGGGACTCGTAAGGGAGCCTGGTCTCTCCTGGCCCCTGGGTTGTGACATTTTACAGCTTGGATTGCTAAACAGCTGTCTCCCTGGATCACTTCCTACCTGAGTTCCCCTTTGTTTCCTATAGGGTAAATTAAAAAAAAAATAATGAAAATGAAGTATCTGACCTTCCCAAACAGTCACCAGTTTCTCCTTTGCAGGCTTGTGCAGATCTGTGTGTCAGGTCTTGGGCAACAAGAGCTCCTGGGCTGTTCTTTCCTCTGAGCTCAGGGTAGAGGCCTGTTCCCTTCCACTGCTTGCTTCCTTCTGAGCTACTCTGGTTCCCCTTTTAAGCTCTGCCTCCAGTTTATGCAGGCTTTGGAAGTGTGGCTGGGCAGGGCTGCCTGGGCCCAAAGCTATTCCTTAATCCCTTACTCTCCAGTGTGGGGTTTGTACATCCCACCACATCATGACTGTCATTAAAGATAATTGTATAATGAACATGCACTAGGGGGCTCAATTAAGGTTGTGCATTCAAACTTAGTCTTGGGTTTGGAGCCCTTCGTTATGCGACTAATGATCTTTTTACATTGTGTCATGAAAAGATGCACACCCCATGAGAGAGTCCATCTTCATACTGGGTTGGATTTCAAAGCGACGGTCCATCCTGACTAAGGGGCAGTGCATGAGCAGGGCAGAAAGCAGGTTTTGACTCAGTCACAATCTGTTTAGTCTTTGCTCCATGGCAAGGAAATATTTCCCATGAGCCCTTTGACTGGCACAGATGATTTCCCCTTCCAATGCACAGCCTGCTGCCCTGGAGAGGATGGAGCTAAAGCTCTGCCCATTCCTGCCCATCCATGCAGGAGGGCAAGTAGCAGCTGCCAGTGACAACTCTTCCCTCCACATACAGACCCAGGCTCCTGCCATGCACAAAGCCTCCCTGTGGGCATTAGTGGTTCCTTACAGGCGCACACAGCCTGTCTCATCATGTCATTGCCACGAGCATATCCAGAATAGGTAGTGACAGACATCTTGAGACAAAAGTGTTCTTGCAAGGAAGGTTTCTTTTCAAACGTTGCAGATGCTAGAGGTTTTGGATAGCTTGCATAAGCATCCACGTTTTTTGGTTGCGACTGCTTGTCTAAACAAGCCCAAGGACAAAGAGCAAAATACTGAGCTTGTTCACATTAGCACAGCTGTGCAGCAGTTAATGGAACTACCTGCACTTATACCAGCTGAGGAGGATCTAGCTGAAGAGTTGCCTGTTATGAATGCACACTGTATGCCAATCACTTGGGAGAGAAATCAAAGACCGTAGAAAGGCAATAGTCTTTTGTTTTCTGTTTGATTGAAGAGCAGGGTATACAAGCTGTTTTTACTTTAATATTTATTGCCAGTTTGTTTACATAGAATAGATACATTTGTAAGAGAAAGAGACCACTCTAGACAGGAGAGTGCTTCTTGACAAATGTCTTCATAAACACAGGTCGCCTACAAAATGGATGCCTTTAGAATTGTTCCTAGGATTTTCACATGCAACGCATTACCAGACTGTGGTGCTGATGGGCTCAAGGGTGTTCTGTGAGGTTTTCAAAAGCAGTTGCTTTTCTAGAGATGGTTTCTAGGGCAGCATTTGTTTTTTTTTTAAAAAAAGCTGATTTTTGATCAGATTTCATATTTGCAAAAATATTGGCATATTTCTTCAACAAAAGAAAAGGAGAGCAGAAGTAGTCAATTTCCTCAGCTTATTGTTTGTTTTATTAAATATGCTCTTTAAGGGGCAAACTCACTGTCTCACAACACATGTATCACATTGGCCTCATTGTCTGAGGCTCAGAACCCAGACAGCGGAAAGGAGCACTGAGAACTGCACATGCAGAGTGTGCCATCTTGATGGATGCTGTTGCTGCTGCAATACTGTCTCCTCCCAAAAACTAACCCAGTGGGCATACACTCATATATCACCACAGTCTGGTCCTCATGCCTCTCTGTGTCTCCCCAAGACAACAAATGGAAAATCACAGTTCTTGCACATTAAGAAGATTGGTATGAAATAGGGAGCACTTCAGGTGGGTATGACAGAATTTAGGCTAGCCCAAAAGGCCACAGAGTGGAATTCAGCTGCATCACTACCCACTAAACACCACCATCGGCAGCAGGATGAAAATACTAGGCAGGTTGGATGGGAAACGACACACTCAGAACAGCTGCTGTTGCTGTAGAGTTCCATCTATACTCTGGGCCACAAGAAAGTTCTCGCTGCGAACGTGAGCATCGCTCAGTCTGCCCTTAATTGCTCTCACTTAGTCTCAGGGCTGAAGATGAGCCTGTGTCTCCAACCCTGGCCTCTGCCATTTGAGGTCATCACCATATCGGTGAAGAGGACACAGCAGAAACTGAACAACATCAGCTGTTGGACCGGTACCAGTTTGGTGCATGTGGCACTACTGTGCCTGGTCTTCTGAGAAAGAGGCACAATGACCCAGCACAAAGGCATTTGTCCATAATCACTCCCTGGTCCCTTGTTGGTACTCTCTTGATTTTCCCCTTTACCAGGGGCTCTAATGCTTCATGATAATCTATCCCATAAATTGAATCCTAAGAAGATCCCATCAGGACATGAACATGAGAAGCAATACCAAGAAAAACTATGATGAGTAACACCAGTGGAACCCCTGGGCTTTAGTCTTTTTAGGTTAGAATCTCTGAGACTGACATTTACCATGTGTGTACAGCACCTAACACAATGGGGTCCTGACCTGATTCTGGCTTCAGGTGGTACTGCAGTATATATAATTAAACTGCTGTGAGTGCTTAACATCTCTGAAAATTAGGCCACTTATATCCTGAAATATGGTTTCACCTAATTTTAAGCACCCTCATTTTGAAAAATGTCCATACACCGTTATTTCTGTCTATGAAGAAAGAAAAGAATGCATACCCCAGGTGATGCATAAAACATTTGTAGAAATAGTACAGTTTAAACATCAGGCTTCTTTTACAAGTAGTTCTATCATGAGTGATAGCATTTGAATCAAGAAATCAGAGGCATCCCTTTTACTCTGGGGAAGCTGTTTCAAGTCAATCACAGCCCATGAATTAGAATGTGATCAGAATGGATGTTACATTTTTTTTAATAATACATTTCAGCTGTGGAGCAGGCATTTGCCTTTTAGTGAATAATCCAAATGTTAAAAAAAGAAAAGAAAGAAAAATCAAAATCAAAATGCACAAAAATGATTGACAACTATTGCTGAAAGAATAACCTTCTGCCACAGAAAATCACAAAGCAATATGATGTGAATATGCTGTTTTATAATAATCAATGTCCTATGCAAGTCATGGCAATGTGGGGATAAACACCTCACTTGGAGAAAACATGCTGTAGTACAGGGGATGGGGGAATCTTACTTCATTTACTGATTTGTAGCCCAAAGCTCCTTAAAGCTGCATTGTAGATCAGCCCAAAATGTGTTCCTGAGCTTCACTGCAAAACACCTGCTGCCAACAGAAGACATATGGGTACCTGAAATTTCCTACATTACCTGCAGGTTAAGCAAACCACAGTTCTACACACATGCTCTAGCAACATTCATACAATCCTAATTTTAATCTATTTATTGGACTTGCTGTCAGTAAACCAAGAAATGGGGCGGCGGGGGGGGGGGGAAATAAGTCCCTGAATATTTCCTAATGTATTTTTTTTTTGGTCTAAACTCACTTTAATTTGCACCACGGAAGAACTAAGCCTTATTTTTTTAAAAATTGGGATATCTTGTTTCTTTAACATCTGTGAGGCAATTTGGCATTTGTTTCTTCTTGGAAGAAAAATAACCTCTCATAATCATTGGAGCACTTTTTTTTAAAAAAAAAAAACCCCACAGAATAAATTTAATAAAATTCTTTATCAGTTGCAGACTTGACTGCTGGCAGAAATAAGAAAAAGTAATGACAGTAATTTTAAACCTCTTTAAGAATTAAAATACAACACAATTCCCAAAGTCATTTTAACTGCCTTATTGCAAACCTCTGCAGATAAATGCATGTTGGTTAAGAAAGTGGGAAAATCTTGGATTTGGAGTATGTAGGTGGAACAGCAGTCTGAAAGAGGTGAAGACAGCTGCTATGTTTTCTTCACCTAGAACTACAACTTGCTAATTACCTCTTCCTTGGTTATGTTATTCCTGGGGCTTTTATGAAAAAAGAATAAGTGTAGATGAAGAAAATGCTGTTCTAAAAATATTCTACTGCAATTAGCAACCAGTAGTATGTTGCTTCTATAAAATATACATTGCATTATCAAAGCTTTTATTCCCTGCTTGTTTCTCAAAAGAGAACGATTTGGAAGTTGTTAATGAAAACCATTTAAAACTGATATGATACAAAGTATTAATGAGTGATGTCCAAGGTGCAATATAGTCTTCCAGATGTGTTCATTCTGATTTACTGGCAAACAGACCAACACTCAACAGCTACTGAAACAGGAGCTCAGTATGAACCTTTCAAAAGTCTGTCAGTTGTATTCTAAATTACCCATAGCAGCTCCAGGGCAAGACCTGGACAGCACTGTGGCCATCACAGTGAAGTCCCCTACTCAGTGTACAGCAGTCATCAAAAAAGCAAACATGCTAGGAAGGAAAATATTGGAAATCTTATATTGCCATGCCAGGAATACCATTCCCTGGCCCAGAACACTATGTCCAGCCCTGGTTATTGTATCACACATGATATCAGTAGTACAGGGGACTCATAGGTGGGTGAATGATTACAGGTATGGAAAGACTTCCCTATAAAGAGAGAAATTGAAAAGACTCGGATTGTCTACATTAGACAGGAAACACAAGAAGGGACATGAGAAGCATATTACTGAATAACTGAATGGTTTAGATAAGTAGTACTGCCTCTTCTGTTCACTCATAATACAATAATGAAGGGATAGTCAGTGAAATTGAAAGGCAACAGATATAGAAGGGATAAGAGGAGATACTTGTGCGTTTGTGAAATAAGTAAATTGTTGCAATGTTTCACAAACTAAGATATACTGAACCAAAAGTTGAGCAAGATTTTGAGACAGCACAGACATTTATATGGATCTGAGTACTGGCTCCATGGCCAGTGATTCCATAGATTCATGGATTCCAAGACCAGAAGGGATCATTGTGATTGTCTAGCCTGATCTCCTGTATAACACTGGCCATAGAACCTCCCCAAATTAATTCCATGTTTCACAGCTCCCCCCAACCAAAAAGGGAGACCAAGATGAAGGGAGATGAAGTCTAGCTGGGGACCCTGGCCCGTAGCAAAGAATGGAGGCACAAGAAACAAATAACTCCCATTTCTAGTCAGAAATCTTTTGGTTTTGACAAAAACTCAAAATTTCCCATGAAAAATGTCAGTGATAAAATTCTGATGTGCTCTACTAATTAAACTCTTTAGAGGAGCTGCTCTGTCGTAACAGTATGAACTCAACTGTTTCACTACTGTCATTTTATACACTATGTCTAACAATACTGCAAATGGATCAAACTCACCGAAGCCGAGGCGGGAGAGAAGGTTACAAGCATTTCACAGACAGCTATTTAGAGAGGTTTTTGTTTAATCCTGTCATTCTATCTGCCTTAGATTTCCCAACGGGGGATCAGAGGGATGCCAACGGTATTGGAACTCTCTCTCACTTAGCAGGGGCTCCTGAAAAGAAGAAAGGATGGTGGGAGGGGAAGGCAGTAGCAGAATTCTATATTTTCAAATAAAATATAAAACCTCATGAATCCAGGATTAAATCAATTTCTGTTCGAAGATGGGTCGAGAACTTCGTGAGGGGCAGATCATCCCATAGCTTCTTTCAGTAGGACTTCCTGCACCTTCCTATTAAATTATCTTGGGCTGGCCATTGTTAGAGAAAGGATGCTGACCTAGCTGGGCTATGGGTCTGATCCACTATAGCCATTCCTATGTTTCAGTAGCACAGCAAGGTTCTTAAACCTCCCACTGGCATTTACACATTATTTTTAAATTTATTTTCAGGGCTAAGCCTCCCATGGTCCATCTGGCCTGATGGGAATTGAGTCACGGGAGAAATCTGGACCAGGGATATATTCCTTTTTATTCATAAGAAGCAAAATTCCAGCAATGAAGCAGCAGCAAGTGATTTTGAAAAGCCTTGATTAATTAGTTAATATTTGTACTATGCTTTGAAAAAAATGCAAAGCTCTCTGTAGGTACTAAGTAGTATTATTATTCATAGCCAAAATTTGGATGAAAGAATCAGAATCTGAACAAGAATCAGCTTGTACATGCAGCCCCAGAGACAACTGCTTTCCTCTAAAACAGAGTTTAACTCTTGGTGCTGCTAGTTAAGTCATCAATAAAACCCCTTCTGATCCCAGTGGTGTGTATCATTTTTGGCCATCAATAAAAGCGATTTTGCCCTTTGGGGAAAGACAACTAGATGGATTATGCCATGGGGGAGCTTGTGTTATCAAACCGACTTGCCAAGTGAGTGGCATACAATGGAAGTGGCAAGATTCCACATTGCTGAGGATTGTAAAGAGACTTTTTGTTCTCAACCAGTGGGAATCACTGGTTCAGTTCCAGGGAGCCATGGGCCATAGAGAACAAAGTCAGGGAGAAATACAGCAAACTAGCTAACAAAACAAAAAGGAATGGCACCAAGTTTATCCAACAGTACTTTATGGTATTAAGACAATTAAGGTCCATTTTTTAACCTGGATTTAGATGGACCTTACAGCTAGTACAATTTTGTTCTCGCTGTTAATTGCACCTGCAGTTAATGTTACTTTGCCACCTATACCCGTTTGAGTCCACAAATCTAAGTAACCTATACTATGAATGCAGACTATTGTAAGTGCAATATTACTTACACCCATGGAAATAGAGGTGGGTGTACAACAGTCAGGTCCTAAAGGGAAGATTCACAATATTTAGATTAACTTAATGTCTTGCTGTGGTTTCTCTTCATTCATAAATGCAGCCAACAAGAAATATACAATAGAAGTCTTTGCATTAAAGCATTGTTATATGCAAATCTTTAACATCTGAGTACAACTCCCTCCATGTGCATAGAATGTTACAGAGAGAAGAAAAACAGGTCCTGCCCCAAGTTGTTCACAAATTACATTAAACTCATGGGCCCTGATTTGGCTGCAAACTGTTCTATTTTGGTGTAGTCTGTTTCCCTGTGGCCACTCAAGATACATCTAGACTGCAATTGGCCACCCGTAGCTGGCCTGTGCCTGCTGACTTGGGCTAAGGGGCTCTGGTTAAGGAGTTATTTAATTGTGGTGTGGATGTTTAGGTCTGGGCTCCCACCTGATCTCTGAGACCCTCCCACCTTGCAGAGTCCTAGAGCCTGGGTTTTCACTCATGCCCCAGGGCCTATACTGCCATTAAACAGCCCATTAGCCCAAGCTTCATGAGCCCAAGTCAGCTGACCTGGGCCAGCCGTCAGTGTCCAATTGCAGCGTAGACCTGCCCACAAAGCCCCAGAGAAGTCAGAGGCTCTTTACAGACGCAGGTTTCTGTCTGTGCAGAGCAGCTTGCAGGACCAGGGCCTGGACTTGGCCAAACTGGGCCCGATTCTTGGCTGGTGTGCAGTGGCACAACTCCGTTGACTCCACTGACTTTCAATGAGACTTAGGAGCCTAAATGTCTAAGTCGCGTTTGAAAATGGGAGTTAGGCGCCCACATCACTGAAGTGCTTTTGAAAGTTTTAACCCTAGGCCAGCAATTGACTCTATCTTATTTATTTATTTATAACCCACAACACAGAAGCACCATAACCAGCAGCACTCGGGTGGTATTTGCTTGGGTCTTGAGAAATGAGCAGAAGCTGGGCTCCACACTGGCACTGCATCCCTGCCTTTCTAGCAATTACTATTCATGCTGACCTACATACTCTGTCTCTGTCTCTGTCTCTCTCTCACACACACACACATTCTGAACTTTAACTACACCGACACACAGAGGTACCTTCAGACGTCATCCTACATAGAGACAAAATAATGTCTCAGAGAAAAACAGGGGATGTCCTTGAAAATGAAAAATAACTGAGTGCCTGGGAACAGTCAGACCGAGAGCAGTTTATGCCATGGGTTTACCTCCCAGTAAAACTATTTAACAGACTGAAACTATCAGTGTGTTTTCTCTATAAATTATGATTAAGTCCCTATCTTATTTCCCCCTATTTCCTACACTCAGACAGCATTTTAAGCATATTTACTTATTGTTTCTTGAACATAAAAGTGAGAGTAGATTCCATATGTTTGGGTCAATTCATATAATCCATTTTGACTCTGAAATACCCAATGATAACAGTGATTAAAAAACTGATGCTATGATCCAGACCCTTGTTTTTGAGGACCACAAGAAACAAGGAAAGGGGGAGATAGAAAGTGCTGCTTCCTGACTAGCATAAACCATAACTCTTTTCAAAACAAGGACTTTATTCGCTTAGCTAGTCACCATACAATTGTAGCTCATGATATCACCTTTATTTAGATGGGTAGCATATGCTTCCGAGGAACTCAGTGTTTCAGGGAGAATTGTAGCACATGCCAGCTGCATAGTACTAATGCTTCCTCTTCAGAATTGAATCTATACAATATCCAAATGCATCACACAAGGACAAACGCTCTAAGTTATGGAATAGAGCAGGTGTAGGCAACCTATGGCACACATGCCAAAGGCGGCACACGAGCTGATTTTCAGTAGCACTCACACTGCCTGGGTCCTGGTAACCGGTCTGGGGGGCTCTCCATTTTAATTTAATTTTAAATGAAGCTTCTTAAACATTTTAAAAACCTTATTTACTTTACATACAACAATAGTTTAGTTCTATATTACAAACTTATAGAAAGAGACCTCCTAAAAACGTTAACATGTGTTACTGGCATGCGAAACCTGAAATTAGAATGAATGAATAAATGAAGACTCGGCCCACCACTGCTGAAAGGTTGCCGACCTCTGGAGTAGAGCTTGGCATGCAGCTGACCTTCATTCAAGGTCACTGAGGCAATCTTACCAGGAAAGATTCTTCTTCAGTTCATTCAGCAGCTGAGTAATTCCATGGCCTAGCAAACATTTTGTGAATTCAACCTAACGTTCTGAGAACCTGGTGGAGACTGAGTCTAACCAATAAAGAAGAAAACCACACTATTATCCAAAGATTCAATCCCTCTCCCCTGGGCCTCTCCATAACTAGCAATACCGACCACTAGAGGGCATTAGAATTTTACATGCAAGGAACTCCCTGTTTATATTATACTTTGAGAAGTTCAAGATGATTTTTTTAAGGACCTTAGTTTACAGATAACATAAAACTCAGCACTGCACTACAGTAATTCATAATAAAGACACTCCATTATTTAGCAAAAGAAAATTTTCTGTGTGCAGCGTCAGCTGAAAGTTTTGCCCGGACGTGTGCAGTTTTTATTAACAGACACAGTAAACATAATAAATCCTTATAAAAATTCAAATTCATATGCTCTCTCAGCCATTGCAGTCCAAATAAGGACACAGATCAACAGAGCCAGACGTGTACCCAGAAGCCTGCTGCTGCAAGACAAGCCCAAGAAAAAAAAAAAAAAAACAGAACACCACTGGCCATCACCTACAGTCCTCAGTTAAAACCTCTCCAATGCATCATCAGTGATCTACAACCCATCCTGGACAATAATCCCTCATTTTCACAGGCCTTGGGAGGAAGGCCAGTCCTGGCCCACAGACAACCCGCAAGCCTTAAGCAGATTCTCACCAGCAACAGCACACCGCGCCATAACAACTCCAACTCAGGAACCAATCCATGCAAAAAACCTCGATGCCAACTCTGCCCACATATCTACACCAGCAACACCATCACAGGACCTAACCAGATCAGCCATACCATCACTGGTTCATTTACCTGCACATCTACCAATGTCATATATACCATTATATGCCACCAATGTCCCTCTGCTATGTACATCGGCCAAACTGGACAGTCCCTACAAAAAAGGATAAATGGACACAAATCAGATATTAGGAATGGCAATATACAAAAACCTGTAGGAGAACACTTCAACCTGCCTGGATACACAATTACAGATTTAAAAGTCATCATATTGCCGCAAAATAACTTCAAGACCAGACTGCAAAGAGAAACTGCAGAGCTGCAATTCATTTGCAAATTTGACACAATCAGTCTGGGATTGAACAAAGATTTTGAATGGCTTGCTAATTACAAAAACAGCTTCTCCTCTCTTGGAGTTCACACCTCCAGTTCAGTTGCTAGAGGAATGCCTCACCCTCCCTGATTAGAGATAACAAGCTGGTTCAGCCTGATTGGACTAACCTTGTTACCTCCCACCTGGTTCTTGCCTACTTTTCTATACCTGCCCCTGGACACTTCCACTGCTTGCATCTGACGAAGTGGGTATTAGCCCACGAAAGCTTATGCTTCAATACTTTAGTTAGTCTTTAAGGTGCCACAGGACTCTTTGTTACCAGTCCATTTATTGTTACCCTTTTATTGTTTTATATGGAAAAAAAAATAAAGACCTCCCACAGCAGTGCTAGAGAGACCTCAAATTTAGGGGACATTCACTTCCTGGGTCGATGGAATACAGAAGTGTCAGGCCTGGACTCTGGGGGGATTTCTACACAGCAACTAGACACCTGTGGGTGGCCTGTGCCAGCCAATTTTGGGCTTGCTGGGCTCAGGTGGCAGGGCTGTTTCATTGCTGTGTAGATGTCTGAGTGTCCCAGAGCTCAGGCTAAATGTGCTGATAAGAAAAAACTGCTCTAAAGTGACATTGGGAAACAATTGGGGTTCAGAGAAGAACACATTAAGAAGAGCAGTTATAGATTATGGATGCCAAATCTTCAAATCAGCTTCTAAATCAACGCTAAAGAAATTAGAGTCAATCCAAGCCCAAGATCTGAGAATCACATGCAATGGGCTATTACAACTCTGTTGTGTGTGCTGCTGGTAGAAACCCAAAAAATGCCTATAAACTTAAGGATGAAATTGTTAAGAGTTAAGCTTTTGGGCTAAAGTTAATGGAAATAGTGAATGTACAAGTACTAAATGAATCTACAAAGACAGTTGGCAATTCACTAGACAAGTAACTGGGTGCTAGAAACTTCCACATGCTCACAGGGCCAAAAGGTGGGTAAAAGATGTGGATAAACAGGTAAGTCTGGAAGAAATTAAAATCTTTGGTCATCGGAAATCAAACTATACCTGGACAGTTGTCTCTCCCATTGTAGATTTGGAATTATACGATAAAAGCAGACCATCAAATATGATGAGTAAGAGTTATGAGTTTATACATGGGAAATGGGGTCAGCATTGCCAAACATATACTGATATCTCTAGAGATGACAACACAGATAGAGTGAGAACAGCCTTTTGTATCCCTGAATTTGGAATTAAGAAAGCTATGGGGCTATTAAATGTAGCCATTCTGATGGCCGACTTATGGGCATACTGTTGGCACTGACTTTGATAATGCATTTATGCTATCCTATCTGAATATTTATTGGGTATAATGGAGACTAGAAAGAGCGCCTGGGAAAGCAGGAATGACTTAATCAAAGAAATAGTGTTCTCAATTACAGAGATAGTAAAATTAGGTAATAGTAATACTGTGGATTGTGTGGGCAATAAAATGGCAGATAAACTAGTGAAAAATGCCTTGAAAAGGAAGGGTTGATCTGAAGATTCCTCCGAGAAAAGAGGGCTTCAAAAGTTTAATGAAGAGAGAACTAAAGTAGGAATGGCAAGAACTAGGTACCAAAGAGAAAAAAGGCCAAAGATTCTATGAAATATGTCCTAAACTTGAGGATAATGGTGTACTTAAGAGCTATGATGGAAGAAGTGAAGTAACCGTATTTAACATGGTAACAGGTCACTGTGATCTGAATGGTAATTCATATTTACTGACAAGCACACAGATGGGTTGCACGACCCATGCAAAGTCCAAGAAACAGCTGAGCATCTGCTCTGGCAAAGCAGGGAGAATCACACTGAAAGATTTTTTATGAAAAACTGAGCTGCCTCAGGGTGAAAAATATAGTCTGAAAGGATTGCTGAGAGTAGTGGGAAAGTGGGGTAGCAGTAAACAAGTGTTACTTCGCTTTTTTAGGACGCAAGGCTGGGTGAGAGGAGATGGAGATGCTTATGAGAAAATTGCGGTAGGTGGCAGTCACAGCCTCAGCTGCTGAGGCTGCTGCACCATAAAAAGAAAAAAAAAGACAAGAAAAAGAAAAGAAAAAAGGTGAAATGAGAAGGCCTGCAGTCACTCTCTGGGCATTAGAGAGGGAAAGGAGGAAACCCAGGGGGAGAGGAGAATCCCTGAAGAAAGAGTTTACCCAGAGGGGTGGTGGAGTAGAAACCTAAGAGAAGTGGAATAGGAAAAGACTCAGGGAAATGGCAGCAAGGTTTGGGATGGAGAAAATCTTGGCCATGGATTAACAGGTCCCTGAGCTGGAACCTGGAGTAGTGGCTGGGCCTAGGTTCCTCTACCAGCCACTGGGAGAAGTAGCATAACTTTGACCTAGAGGGAACAGTACCCAGACAGGCAGGACGATGAGACTTTGATACCTTGGAAGGCGAAATCACATAGTGACCTGGCCAGAGGCCCAAACCATAGAAAGGGACTGTCCCAATTTACACAGACAAAGCACTGAAACTCCCGGAGTGTGAGAGGGGTTGGAGTGTGAGCGAGAGGCCAGAAGGGGGCATAAAATAAGGTGGAGCTAATTCCCAGATGAAACACAAGCAGGTGGGCTGGCCAGCATGCCTGGCTTCCTGGTTTCCTGCCAAGCCAGGCTCTCCACTGCTCCCTGGCCAGCTGCCCCCTGTGGCTGCTCAGCTCCTCAGTTCTCTGGCTTCCTGAAGAGTTGGCAACACAGGAGGCAGCTGCTTGGGGAGTCAGGCAACTGGGAGTAAGACCAAAAAAAATAAAATACATTTTGCTTCTAGCAAAATGGATTTTTTCGGACTTTTTCCTCCTGCAAAAGATTTCTTTGGGCTTTTAGTTATGATTCAGGATGATTATTTTTTTCCAAAATTTCCTGTGGGACGAAAAGTCCATTTTCTGCCTCCCTCCCACTCAACGATCCCTGGACGTCAGCAGGTCTCACTTAGTGGTACTCTTTTTAAGGCCATACTGAAGTAGTATGGCCCAGCTGGTAGGACTCAAAGCCAGGAGCCCTGGGTTCTGTCTCTAGCTCGCTTGTTTACCTTCAGTGTGACCTTGGACAAACTGCTTCAGCTCTATTCCCCTGGCTGTAAAATAAGAATAACTAGAGAGCTGCACATGCCACAGTTTTAGTAGGCCAAACTCACTGCACCCACCAGAGGCTCCTTGCAGTCTTCCCTTCCACAAATTCCTTGTGTGCCACCATCCCATCCTTCTGTACTTGTGAGACTCCCTGAACCACCCCCACTCTCAGGCCAGGGTGTGTGCCTTCCATTCCCAGGTCCATCATTTTCTTCCCCCATGCCAGGTGTGTATCCCTTATCATCCCTCCCCTCCGATAAGAGTCCCCCATTTTCCCCTTGTCAGGGGCTGTGTGTGAATCCCCTTCTCCCTTTTCCATGTCTCCCAGTGCCTCCCTGCCAAAGGTTCTGTGTGCCCCTCATCCTCCCCATGCCAGTGGCTCCGTTCCCCCCTTTTTCCTCATACCAAGGGTCCCCCCAGTCTCCCATCACCAGTGCCCCCATGTCATAGGCTCTCTGCTCCCTCCTTCCCATTATTATTTCTATTCTTTCTGCCTAGACAAAGAATCATTCAAGGTATCAACATGAAACTCTATTGGGAGGATGAGAAGCAATGAGATAAGTATATTGTCATACTGGAAGGTGTTAATAGGCACCATCGGCCAGTTCTTTGATCGATCAACAGTTACATAGGTTCTTGAAGAGGTGGTTCTGTGAAACAGATGCCAAGGACTCTGTGACGGGGCACCAGCCCCACACCAGCCCAGGTAGGGAAAGCCCGGAAGCACTGGCAGCGGAAGTCCCACCTCTGCAGTACTGGGCATGCTTCAAGTGCTCTGGTTGTATAAAAGGAGGGAACCTAGCTCATTATGGGCTGGCGGCTGTAAGAGAAGGATGTGCCTGGGGAGCTTCTGCAGAGGACCAGCCGGAGCCGGAGCCAGACTCTAACCTACCTGAAGTCCCGGATTGGGAACGGCCGGAGAGGACGACTGACCCGTCAGCTTGCAGAGGAGCCGGAGCCACCTGGGAGACCCTATCGTCGGACCCAGTAGGAAGTGACCCAGGGAGGGTGATGGAGTGGTACCTCCCACCCCGTGAGACTCAGCATGTTTCGGTTGGACCCCCCAGCTGAGTCAGTGGCCAGGTGCTACGCCACTGTTAGGGCCCTGGGTCGGGGCCCGGTGGAGTTGGGTGGGCCCGGGCCCCCCTACATAGGCCGCCACACCGCTAGGTGGGCGACCCCCTTCTATTGACTCTGGCCATTAGGCTTCACTGCCCTGCAACACAGGGGCAGCTATCGATTCTGGCTGCTAGGCTGTACTGCCCTGATACCGAGGGGTGCTCACAGACTCTGGCAGTCAGGCCACGCTGCCCTGTAACCCAGGCAGCACTGTGGATCTTTGACCGATAGGCTGGGCTACCCCGGCCCGAGAGGTCCTGAACCCTCACAGGCTCTATTTTCCCCCTCCTGCTTTTCCAGTTTTCCACAAAATAAGTAGGGTTCTGGCTACTGTTGGTTAGAGCATTCCTTGACATTTTGGAATGGATTGGATGTAGGGTTCAAACTTAGCTGTATTACATAAAGACAATCCGACAAATGCCGTTTGAGCGTAGACCCCTGCCAGCTTGGCCAATGATACTTGTCTTCCTTTGCCAATCACTTTGAGATGTTTGGCTCAGAGCATTGGCTGGGATGTGTATGCATCATGCTTGCTGTTGACATTGCTGTAGTTAGAAGTGGCCACAACCTTCACACTCTTTTTGCAGAGGGAGTTTTCTAAAAAAGAGCAGGGCATGATGCCAGTGTTGTGAGCAATACCTTTGACCTGAGTTCAAAACACTTCTAACTCTAATGCTGTCTAGAACTAATACCGTCACACCACTAGCCCAGAAACCCACTTAAATAAAAAGCTAGGAACTATAACAATTTGTCCCTCATTCTTGTGTTGATCTCCAGCAAAAGGAATTAACTGTTTAGTTACTATTTTACTGTTCTGTTTATTTGGTCAGATTATTCCAAGGGTAGTACATTCTCAACAGTGTGAATCCTGTACTCTTAGTTTAGCTGGAGAATTTATACCATATGAAACAGGCAATGGCAACATATGCTTCCCAATACTGTTCTGGAGGAATCATTCCTACAGGGCTATGCAGAGCCAATCCTATTCCCATTTAAGTTATGGGTACTAAGTGTACACGTTTGTTATATGTAGAGTTCATGTAGCTGGGTCATTCCCAGGGTTTTGGAGAGAAAAGATGGGTGAGATAATACCTTTTATGGGACTAACTGCTGCTGGCGACAAGCTTTCGAGCTACACAGAGCTCTTCTTCAGGTCTGGGAAACTTACTCAGAGTGTTACAGCTAAATATAAAACAAAACAAACCCCCCTGATATGAGGAGTCATTTCTAAATGAAAAAAAATGAAACATTTCATTGAAAAAAATGTTGGGAAGGATATTTTAACATTGACTTTGTTTTTCTAGTACTCTTTCAAAATGAACTTCTGCCAAAATGGGCCCATTTCATGAAGCATTTTGATTCCAATGGAACCATATATTTCTATGGAGTATGGTTTAAAGAGTCTCCGTCCAGCTGTAGTTCCATCATTTGTGATTACCCACCTCCGTCTCACTGCCATGGAGAATGCCATTATAGAGCCCTGTTGCATGGCACACAGGCAGTGAGAAATCCCACCTGCATGGCCTGTCGATGCCACAGCCTTTCCCGTTGTGCAATGGGATACAAGGCCAGGAGGCAGGATCAGGCCCATTACATGCACAGTAGGGTGCAATTATGATAAATATGATTATAAGCAGGTAGCAGCATCAGTGTGGAAGTGCTGGAGGGTACAAATAGCTTTCAGTCCTCAACTTGGTTATTTTATGAAGATGTTCCTTGCTGGTCTTTAGGTGGGAGAAAAGCCTTACAGTACTAATCCCTGGCTTTTGTTAATAGGGGCTCCTCCTTGTAATAGACTGTCCCTCCTCCCCCAGCAGAACGGTTACTCTCTCCTTTTCTGTCCCCTCCTCCAATCCATTTTCACTTCACATTTTACCCTTCTTGCCCTGGTTATATTTTTCTCTGAGCATGGTGCTTCCACACCCATAATGGCTGCTTCTCCCCTCCCCCTTCTCTTTGTCTCCAAGAGTTTAAAGGCAAGCAGTTCAGAAGATTAGCATCAGTTCCAGATGCCACAGACCTGGGATGCACGTCCTTTCACAGCTGAGCTGAGAGCCACAGAGGGGAGGGAAGTGGGGTGGCTTTCAGTGAGACAGGCGTAACATGATCCAAGGGCTGGAAGTTGAAGCTCGACAAATTCCGACTGGAAAGAAGGCATAAAATTAAGCATTGCGGCAACTTATCTAGGGTCATGGTGGATTCTGCATCACTAACATTATTTCTAAAAATCAAGATTAGATGTTTTTCTTAAAGATCTGCTCGAGGAATTATTGTGGGGTCTGTATGGTCTGTGCTACACAGGAGGTCAGACTAGATAATCATCACTATGGTCCCTTCCAGTGCTTAACTTGTAATGGAAGAGGAGCCGGGACTCGAGCGGGGAGGCCAGAGAATGGCGGCTGCTTGTTGACTGCCCAGCTCTGAAGGCAGTGCCACAGCCAGCTTCAGCACAGAAGTAAAGGTAGCATGTATTGCCACCCGTACTTCTTCACTGCTTCTAGCAGCGGTGCTACCATCAGAGCTGGGCATCCAGAGAGCAGCGGCTGCTGGCTGGGAGCCCCGAAGCGAAGCTATGAATTGCCAGGCCTAGAGGTGCCAGGGCTAAGCACCAGCACAAATTAAGCAGTAGTCCTTTCTGACCTTGGAATCTATGAATGAGCCATCTGCTGCCTCAGCCCCACCCACCAAAGCACCTTTTCAGGGTGGATCCAGTGTCATGCAGCTTCTCTCAGCCAAGCTGCTTCTCTCCCATATTTCCTACACCTCTGGATGGGTCTGATATTCCCCAAACTGGGAAACTCTTCCTTTTGTAGCTCTAGCTGGCAAAATACACTTGAAAGAGAACCCAGAGAGCATATCCGATCTGTTTAATCTAACAAGTGAGGTATTTAAACTTTCAGAATAAAGAACCCCCATGGATATTTCATTTGGTTTATTTTTCACTTAGTATTTATCATTTATATTCAGAATGTCGCTAGACTGTACAGTGTAACAGCAGGTACTTGGAACAGGCGCAGCTAGGAGAGCTAGACTGAGAGAGGCTTAGGGTAATGGAATGGCTGTATTCCAAGCTCTGAAATAAATGGAATCTGTCTAACACTAATGAGAAACAAACACCAACTTCAATCCTTTCAAAGGATGAAACTATAATTTCCATGTATCAATTGGATGAAGAAGGAAAACTCCTCCAACACTAATGATCACTCTCAAAGAAGTCGCAACAGTTCTGAATACATATAATGAAACCACAGAATTGATACTAGTTCATTACTAATTCTTCTCATTTACTGTTTGTATTACAGTAACAGCTAGAAGTCCCCACTGAGATCAGAGCCCCATTTTGCTAGGTGGTGTACAAGCAGTCCCTGATCTAAGGCATGGACAATCATACAGTGGGAAGGGAAATAAAGGTGAAGAACAATGAAGTGAATTACTGAAGAATGAATGGCTGACTGTACCAACAAATGAACCCAGGTTTCCTGATTATCAGCAGAGTGCTCTACCAATTGGCTCAGGATGGTGCAGATTTGCCCTGAAAATAAAAATCTGCTGCAACTGCCTTCCTGATTGATGGCCTTCCATCTCTGCTGCGCAAGTGGAGCTTCAGTGAAACAAAGATTCTAGGATTAAGATTTAATTGTCCCTCCATGTAATGAGAAGAACCAGCTTTGAAAGTTTAGAACTCCTTCTCCTATGAGAATGAGGTCCAAAGTTATCATCTAGCTGTGGCTTTGCAGAAATTTGATAAATACTGCACTCCCCAAAAGACTATAATCCATGAGAGGTATCAACTTTTTCCTTATGTGCAATTACAAGGTGGGATAATAGATCCATATCTAATTTGAGATTGCAAAGTAAAACTGGAGAGTTTGGAGAACTACAAGATTCTCTGAAAAGAATGGGATTGTTTGTAGAATTAATAACAATCCCACTGTGAAGGAGGAATTCTTAAGGGATCTTAACATTAGCTTAAGCAATCTATAGCTCCAAATTGTAGAAATTACTAAATCACTAATAAAAAAACCCTGACAAAGCAAGAAGAAAATAAAGCAGCAGCTGTTATGGATATTATTACCAAAATAGCTCCTACTAGCAAGACTGCATTATTATTAAAAATTAGCAGAATCAGTCAGCAATAAAGAAAGGGGGGAAGATACGGCTGTGGGAAATGTGCTATTGAACATCCCAGAAATAAATGTATTCTGTTGGGAAAAAAATTCCCCAGAGATATAAACACTTATATCAGGTCTGAATCTAGTGATTAATAAAATTAATGGATGTAGGCGGAATGCTGATTCTAGTGTCCTTATTACTACACTCACTGTTTTAAATTACATTCTATGTAAACTGTAATTTTATATATGGAGAAAGAGGATACATGATGAGGTGTTATAGAGATTGTCTCAGATATTCATGTGACAGGCACCATCTTGGACGATACTGGGGATTGAATCGGGGATCTCCAAATCTAAAATCATTAGCTAAAGCTCTCAAGGGAGGTGGGGACTGTAATAAACTCTTCTCCATGGTGGATGAGGTGCAAAATGGACCCCATATTACTCACTGACCCATGGGTTACAGTTATATTATTCCAGAATCGAAAAGTCATGACTGAGTATGTAAGTCATCCCAAGTTAGTGCTAATAAAGCTTAAATGGATACTTACATATAGCCACAATGAACAAGGAGATTGAAAACCTTCAAACTTCTACTGGACCAAAACTGAATTATTTATTGTCTTACCATAGTGCCTAGCACCCACAGCAATGTCGCAGAATTCCATTGTGCTAGACGCTGTACAAACAGAACAAAAAGATGGTCCTTGCCTCAAAGATCTTACAATTTAAGTACAAGAGGAGATGACAGATGGATATCAATAGACAGGTAGGAGGTATAGAGAACCAATGAAATACTCTGAGCATGATGGTCAGTGGTCTTGGCAGGCCAGCCATTGTCAAATTTTTGTAGGCCTCATGGTAAAAGAGAGTATAAAGGAATAGTTTGAAGGAGGATAATGAGGTAGCTTTGTGACTGTTTAGGGACAGCACGGGAGAAGACAAAAAGGCACTTCTTTGAAAATTTGATGAGTGTGTAATGGAGGCTGGCATCATAGGCCAACTGGAGGCTGGAATCAACATATGGCTAGTGAATGAGAGATGATAGCTGGGGGGTGAGGGGATAGGGTATGAAGGGCCTTGAAAATCAAGCCATGGTAACATATGTGTGATGTGATAGAGAAGGGGGAATAGCTTATCCTAGGCTTCACACCAGCATTATTTAAAGGTGGAAGGGGAGAAGACAAAATATCTCTCTGGATGAGTGTTTTGGTTTAAGTTTTATATGATCCTTGTTTGCTTTTAAATGTCAGTATTTTATCTCAGAGTTCTAGGAATCTTAGAAGTAATTCCTGTTGGAAATGGAAAGTAGTTGTGGTGGTCAAATATATTTAATACATTTATTATTAATTTGTATTGTGATAGTGTCTAGAAGCCCTAGTCATGGACCAAGATGCCATTGTGCTAGGTACCCAGAACAAAAAGATGATCCCTGCCAGAATGAGCTTGCAACCTGCCTCATAAATATCACCATGTATGGACTGATATGTATATGTTTACATGCATTAGAAACATCAATGGAGCTATACCTATTCACACCAACGGAGGATCTGAACTAATGTATTAGTTGTAAATGAGGTGTTGAGTGATTTAATGGCTTACATTTTTGCTTTTTATGATTTGTGTTCATGGACTATGCAATCCAGCAATATTAACTTTAAATTATCCAAGTTGTTTGTGGGAGATTAACAAAGAGTTGAGCAAATCCCAACTTTTTCAAACTTATGAGCTAGGAGGAATTTAGAGATAAGCATTCTGCAGAGAGATAACTGTACCAATTCATGCTAAAATTGAGGTGAAATAATTAAAACCCATTCTCCTCAGCTTGTCAAATTCAAATGTATTATGTGAGAATCCGATTCTTATAACAAACTAAATTTCCATGCTACTGAAAAGTCTTGCTCTACTGTGTGTGAAATGATGAGCTGCTACTAAGTGCATCTCGTGATGATGTGCTATAAAATTTGGGAGGAGATGGGAACACACAGAAAAGCCAGAATGAATCTTAACAGTGATTATATTAAGATTTCTTTGATCCCTGGATCTTTGAGGAGGAGGAGAAGAAGAAGAAGAGGAAGAGGAAGAGGAAGAGGAAGAAGAGTGACCTCTACAAATACAATGAGACCTAGGGCTAGATGTACAAAGAGAGTTAGGCATGGTGACACTCAGCATCACTGTGCCTAACATAGGCACCTAGAAAATCACTGGGATTCACAAAGCTTGAGTTTGGCAACTAGGCTCCCCGTACAATGAATGATGCACAAAAGCCAGCACACTGGGCAGCATATTGCCTAAAATAGCCATTGGGAGATGCTAAAGTATCTGCTTGGGTTTCTCAGCTGCAAACCTTCTCTTGGCACTGGGTGCCTATGGAGAAGTCTCCCTCATAACTTTTAGCCCAATGGTTCACATCTGTGATGTGGGTATTCAAAACCCCATCCACCTGAGGGGGAGCAGGGATTTGAACCAGAATCTTCTATGGGAATGCCTGAACTATTGGGCTATGGGATATTCTGATGCAGTGCTCCCTTATTCTCTGTGTTGCAGCTGTTCCACTGTGGATAAATAATTTTAGAGTCATCAACACAGGATCCTGGGTCTCTCATGGGGCTACTCTAACCACCAGGCTACAGAGTCATTCTCATGCTTTGACCCAGTGTTTCTTTCTTTCTTTATGCACAGTGGAACCGCTTCAACAGGAGAGACCGAGAGTCCCACCTTAGAACGTCCCATAGCCCAGTGGCTAGGACACTCACCTATGAAGTAGTAGAACCCAGTACAAATCATTTCTCCTGCTGAGGTGGAGGGGGCACTTGAACCTAGGGTCTCCCAGGTGACTATCCTAACCACTGGGCTAGAAGGTCTGAGGGACCTCTACTTCCTTGCCATTTGGTTTAAGCTCATCTAGAAGAGCTTTATCCGGTAGGTGTGCTAGCGGCTGAGTCAGGTGGAGGCAGGGCTGTCCTTACCATGAGGCGAACTGAGGTGGCTGCCTTAGATGTCGGAGTGGGAGGGGGGAAGCCAGTAGGACCGAGAGTGTAAAAAATTGTATCTGCCACTGGTGCATATGTATTCTCTTTGCTCTAGATGCACAGAGATGGTGGAGTGCTGTGCTGGAGGAAGGAGGGCACAAGAGTCCTTTCAAAGTTTCACCCAAGCGAGGGGGCATGGCTGCATCATTTGAGCTCCCCGCCTCAGGTGCCAAAATGTTGTGGGTTGGCCCTGGCTGGTGGAATGCCTCCTTCTCCTGGTTTGTGCATTGCTCTAGGGCTTGGCAGATGCCTGACATGGGGCTGCAGTGAGCATGCCCCAGGGAGAAGCATAGCCACCTATGGAACATTTACTGCAAAAATTTAGGTGCCAAGTGATTACAGATGCCTACATGGATTGGGGGCAACTGAGCAGGGTTTTTGTGAATCCCAGTGGAGCCTAAGTTTGGGGTTTAGGTGCTTAAATCTGTCTGTGAATCTGACACCGAAGGCACAAGCTACACATCCCTTTCGTATTTCTCACAGTCATCAGTTTGTTATGCCGGGCAGAGTTTTCTAAACTGCTCAGCACTGGCGCAGCTCTGCTCCCATTGAAATTAAAAAAAGAGTGAGAGAGAGATTACACTCTACACTAATAGTGCAATTAGAATCATTATGTGTATAGAAACCAAAAGGTGTGGACACCCATGCACGCACTTACAGACACAAGCACACACACACACAAACACACACAGAGAGTGCTGCTATTGAATGATACTGCACTGGGATATTCAGGATAGGATTTTCAAAGGAGCAGATTTAGACCAATGCCTCCCTAGCACCTTTGAAAATCCCGATCTCAGACCATTGCACAAATGCTCCAGGGTTCCTTGAAATTAAAATTAAATTGATCTTTCTAGCAATAGGAAAGGGGATTCACTAGACACACTAACATTGCTACCCTCTGGAAACGTGAACTGTTTGGTTAAATCAAAAATATTCAGACACGTAAGTAAGGCAAATAAAATAAAAGTGCTGCTACATTCAGAATGTTTGCGCAGATTTAATACAGCCGGGCTGCTTGTCATTAAAGCTGAAGTCAGTCTCCAAAGGGCATAGCTCTGTTCCCCAGTACAGAAGACAAGGGATTAAATGAGAGTTTCAGAGGGTGTTGTCTGATGGGAAAAATTCACATGGCTCTAGCGAACTCCAGTGTAATATTTGCACTGCATTGTAGACCCACTTGAACCAAGTCTGGGGTTCTGGGTTTGATACATCTGTGAACCTCAACTGAGGCTTCTGAAAGCCCCATTTACCCCAGAGAGTCTCCTTTCCTTCATTGCTGCCTTCTCCTCTCCAACAAGCCCTAAGATCTACTTACAAGAGATGTCTTCAGGGAGTGCTATGGCTTGCTTAAAGGTTTCTCAGGGATCCATGTGGACAGAGAGAGAAACAGGATGTTGTTGAATTTAATGCTCCAAAAGAATCTACAGGTGTCAGCTTACTTTTAGCCCCTGTTTAGGGCATAGGTGCTGGAACTAAAGGTGCGAGGGGTGCTGCAGTATCCCCTAGCTTGAAGTGATTTCCATCATATACAGAGCTTATTGTTTGGTTCAATGGCTCTCAGCACCACCACCATACAAATTGTTCCTGCCCCCCTGGTTCAGTGGCGGATAATATCCTGTTGGATTTCCACAATCCTGCTCTTGGTGACTCTGATTATATCCACTCACTGTCACACATTGGAAATGCACAGTCTTGTTACTTAAGAAAGTTTCAGGTCAGATGTTTGGTACCGTGTTTCCCCGAAAATAAGACAGTGTCTTATATTAATTTTTGCTCCCAAAATTACATTACATTATATTACAGCAAGAGGCAAAACTGGAAGTACGTCTTATTTTCGGGGGATGTCTTACTTTTGGGGAAACAGGGTAATTGCCAGTGAGACACCTAACAATTGTCTGAAAGAAAAACAGATGCAGAAACACTGAGCTCTATGTGCAGTCCATTTTTTTTCCTTAAGGGGCTTTCCAGTTCTTCTTTGAGCTGTAAAGATTCCGATTTTATTGTATTTGAAGAAAAAGGGGAATTGGTTCAGATAAAATAAAATCCAACCTACATTTTTGTGCAGATATGAAACCACTCTGGGCCTCTTGTTGTATTTATAAAAAGAAGTGAATAACTACTACTACTTTTAATTCATACTCATGTGCTCCTGCTTCCCATTTCCACCCAGACCAGAAGCAGAAGTCCTGGAGTACTCAGAGAAAGGCTTTTCTAAAGGTATATCTAGGTCAACTGGAAGCATGAAGTTTATCAAAATTCTTGCAAGATCTCTAACTGATTCAGATAACTGGGCAAGACTAAGAGGGGATTCTGCATCCATATTGAACTGCTCTTCACACCCAGACTTTACCGACTGTTTAGTTCTGCCAAATACAAGACCCAATTTTCTCCTCATTTCAGTCCTAAGTAGTCAGCAGCGTTTACACTGCAGTTCCATCTCCAGATCTCTAAAGCTATATTTTCGATGAAAGTTTCCTTGCTTCCTCCTCCCTTCCTGTATCTCACTGTTCTGCCTCCGGGGCAGAGGCTCAAGGGGAAAAGCCAAGCACAGAATCACCACACCATGGGGACAGAATGTCACAAGGGTGCTGATGAATGATGGTGGCAATAGAGGGGTTTCTCTATTTGTGATGTGGATACATGACTGACTGAAAACAGCACACATTTCATATTGGCCATGGAACAGTCACCTTATAGCAATGATTTTCAGTCACTATAGTCTGGGCTGGAATTAAACCAACCTTTGGTTTCTTATGGGCCTTTGAGACAAAGGCTATGCACAGCTGTATCTCAAGATGAAACCACACACCACACTCTGATTTCAGGCTGTTCCTGTGATGCAGTATGTGGCATGCTAGTAGAATTACATGCTTTATACAAGAATCATCCCTTAGGTTTAAGTCTTTATGGGGCATCTGTGTGCTTCTTTTAAGTAGAGCATGTAATGTGCAGCAGCCTTAAAACCTTCTACTCCCTTTCTTAGATGTGGGAAATACAACAGCAGAAACAAAGAGACAGACATTTGGATAAGGTATGAGTGGGTACTGATTACTCAGCCAGCTTTCCTACACATTTTATATTTCTGCCCTTTGTAGTGACCCCAGCACAGAAGTGGAAGTGTGAACTGAAAGGGCATTGAACATTGAATTTTTCCCACTCTGACACAATTACAGAAATGCCCATGCTAAATAACATTGTGCAGACATCTAGAGCATTGACTAATCCTCTATTTCTCCTTTCTTGGGCAACAGTAATTTACCATCCCATGGTCTTAACACTGCATTTCATCATGCAAGGTGGTAGTAGGGGCAGTGATATTTCTTAAAGGACATTTGACTTCAACATACATGTCTACTTGCTGCTCTTATATATTCCTTTTCAGCATTTAGCATTGACCTAACTCTGCTCCCATTGTAATCAATAGTTTTAACTTCACTTCCTGTTTGGTCACCCTAGTCCCACATTGTGAGCTCATGTTGAGTTGTTCATTAAACTTCATTTGCCAATGGTTCCATGGTTGTAACATGATCAGTGAAACTGGTACCAGAGGGCCCCTGTTCCCTGGAAGAGATGCTATTGTCAGGATACCACAATAATAGGGAAAAGGTGGAGTTAGGTTGGAAGCAACTCAGCCATGTGGACGAGTTCTAATTATTCAGCTTAACCTGCGTTCAGCTTCTCTCTTTTCTAACGAAACATCGCACCTCCTGGGAGTTGCAGTTCAGGCACCTCATGACTCTATTCTTTCCTCTGGGCTGGGCTGCCCAGCCAAATTACATCTCTCAGGAGAAATGTTCAGTCATGTGACTCATGCTACACCATGAGGCTTGGTCAGAGGGGAAAACACATTGCATCATGGGAGATGTAGCCCAGCCAGGGAACCTGTTCCATAGGGGAGCATGAGGTCATTAAACCCCCCACAGCACCATTGCCAGAGGCAGTTCAATGTTGAACTGGCTTCAAAAAAAATTGGGGGTTGGTTTGGTTTAATGAAGTGAAATACGTTTATTTGGGTCAAACTGACCCAAGCTGAAATATTTTATTTTGCTTTTCCAGACAGAAAATAAAAGTTTCAGCAAAATTGAACTTTTCCCATTTTTCTGGAAACAGCATATTCTGTCAAATTGTCATCTAGCTTTATTAATCACGAGTGAAAGGAAGCATGAAAATTCATCAAGGCCTTTTGTCAAAAGAGGGGCAGAAATTACTAAGGCTTATTGTAGTTCAGTTGATTATTTATCCTTTGTCTTTGGGTCTGATCCAAAGTCAATTGAAATCAATGGGGCATTTTCCACTAACTTCAAGGGGCTTTGGATCAAGCCCTTTCTTCAATGCTCAGGCAGCTGCTGACCTTCAGCTAGCAGCATAATGTAGGAGCAAGAACACACACACACACACACAATCTGAGGATTAGAGGTGTTGGAGAAAGAGAAAAAAAGTGCAGGGCATAATCCTGGAAGATGTCAGGTATTTATTATAAAAATCATACTGCACTTGGTCTTACGGTATGTCTCTGAATAAAAGGCAAGCTGAAACGACCAGTATTGTGTTGGAAGTGTTATTGTAGTTTTGTTGGTCCCAGGATACTAGAAGGACAAGGTGGGTGAGGGACTATCTTTTATTGGACCAGCTTCTGTTGGTGAAAAAAACAAACAAGCTTTCAAGCTTACACAGAGCTGTTTTCATAGCTCTGTGTAAGCTCAAAAATTTGTCTTTTTCCCACAGAAGTTGGCCCAATAAAAGCTATTACCTCACCCATCTTGCCTCTCTAGAATTACGTAGCAGAGATGGTGAGAGAACTGGTTCAGATCATTTGAGTAATATGTGTGGAGTCAAGATAGAAAAGGTGCGCAAGAGAAAGATGATTGACTGAAGGCCTAAAATGTTTTATAATTAGAGTTAGCCTATAACACTTAACCATCCAAGTACTGCCCTAATGCAGCATCATTAATTGCATATGTCCCGGTGATCATCTTCTTCCTCCTCATTTAGCCTTAATGAGTGTCAAAGTGAGCTTCAATTACTGGCATGCATGGCTACTTTAAAATAATTTCCCCACCTAAGTGCAAGGGCTTTAAAAATAGGTGAACAAACACCTAAAATGACAGGTTCTGACAAATTATTCAGTTCTTCTTTTCTAGAGTTAATGCTATTTTTCCTTTTTTACCCTCATAAGTTCTCCCTGGATGTTCTTCAGTGAAACATGGGCAGGGTACAGGGCAGGTGCAAAGATATTTTGCGCCCTAGGTGAAACTTCCATTTTGCACCCCTCCTTCCTCCCCCCCCCCACTCCCCCAGAGAATTGCTTATTAGAAACTTTCAAAATACGTTCAAAAATACACCCTTTTTAGTCGCGTATACTTCCTTCCTTCATTCTTTCGTATCAAAATCTACTACATTTTATTCTACCTTTAGAATATCCAATTATTTGTTATTAATAACATTTATAAAATTAGAATGGTGGATACTCCATGATACAACACCTAACAATATCTACATGACAAATTTCAACAACCTACACAAGCATATTCGCACGTAAACGTATATACTCAGATACTTAACATACACACACAATTGCCACAAAGTATTAGCAAAATGATGCAGCAGCACTTGCCAGAGAATTAGATTTGAAGCAACTCAAGAAAAATAGTTAGCCTCAGTTGACAACCTCCGAAAACTAGTAAACTTGAATTATACACAGCCTGTCAGAACGGGTAATGGCTGAGCGCAATGAGAAAAATGACGTCATTGCCACTTTGTATTGTAGTGAAAGAGTACACTTGTGCCCGCAACGCAGGCCTGGCATAGGCTATAGCTGTAATGTACAAGAGAATTACAAGTTAAAAATGCACATTCAACGATGTTTCTCTTTTCTTTATTTATTCGTTTTCCAGCAATTGTGTAAAAAAAAATTTGGAGCACCGCTTTTTGATAACCCGAAATCTTGGCACCTTACGCAGTCACCTAGTGGTTATACTGGCCCTCAGATCTGTAAAATACAGATATTTCCATACCCCACATATGTATTGTGGTAATAAAATCCATTTAAGATTGTGAGTCACTTGGACTCTGTAGCTGACTGAAAGAAGAAGTTGCTTTTCATTTGTTATGACTTCATCAAAATGCCCCTGAACAGAAATAATAAAGATCCCTTTATCAGTTTTTGAAGACTTAAAAAGAACAGCAAATGACCAGCTGAATAACTGGTAATTATCATCCTGTTTGCATTGCTCTATTTAATTCAAATGATAAATGCTTTGGACAAGACCTGTAATGTCCAGCTACTGAGTCAAGAGCAGCATTCCTGGGTAACATGCATGGCGTGGGTGGGGGGTGAAAAGGGAATTGCATTCTACACGAAGTTACAGATAAACATTCTTTTATGTCACCCCATTAGGGTAATAGTTAGCCATTATAAGATTAATACTCACAGGCATAACTGTCATTCACTGGAAACTCAAGTCAATTATCTTATCCATTCAATGTATGGAACTAGCTTATGCTGTTGCAAATACAACAATAAAAGATAACTATTAAAATGCTGAATATTAAAGGACCATAAATTGCCGAAATTAAGTCTTACAGCTATGTTAACGAGCCTGTGTTGCTACTCATATCTGTTTTATTATACACTTTTGACAATATTAGAAAGAGAGAAAAGATGGTTCTGTGACTAATACATTGAAATAGAATGCAGGAGGTTTAGGATCAGTTCTGATCCCTGCCCCAGACTTCTTGTGTGGGTCACTTAAGCTTTAATAAATAATTATTAATTAAAACAGACAATGGAACATGGTCTTGTATTGTGGCCCCAAGTGAGAGCCCTACCACTGAACTATACAGTCCTTCCTTCTGTCTCTGGCCCAACAACTATTTAATGATTTAATACCAAATGGAACAACTTCAAGAGAAGAACATGAGGAACACCTACCTCAGAAGATCCCAAAGACCAGTGGTCAGGGCATTCTCCTAAGAAACAGGAGATTGAGGTGCAACTTCCTGTTCCACACCTGGTAAAGGGTGAAACTGAACCTACATATCCTACATCCTGGGTCAGTGTTGTAACAAATGGGGTAATCGTTATAAGGGAGGCAGTGGGGTATTCTCTTCTAGTGTTTTGTACAGAGCCTGATTGGTCAGGTGGCCTCCGAGCACACCGACTGCATTGGCTCTACAGACAAGATACCGGTAGGTGGGGCAGTCCCAAGTTTGAGGCTCTTGCTGGGGCTTAAACCTGAGTTGAGTGCCTGGACTGAGGCATTGGTGTGCATGCACAATGGCAGATTTTTAGGTATCTAAGGGACTTTATCACAGATGTGTCAAGCCTTACTCACTGGGTATGAGATTCATGCATGAGCATACTATCTCACTCTCACACACATTCCTAAGCTTATCTCATGCGTTTTCAGTAAATATATAAAGATTTAAAACATTTTTACTCAAGCTCTGCAAGAGACAACAAAACAGCTAGGGCCTCTGGCCCAGACCTTGGAGCTTGGAAAGATTGTGTACTGTGCTAACCTTGGAGACTACAGGCCTGTGTTCTATATGCATTTGAGAGGGGAGGGGAGGCTATGTGAGGGTTTTCTTGGTGTGTGTGAATATTTGAAGGTAAAAAAAAATGAGTTTGCCCACCATACTCCAGTGGGAATTGATCAAAAGCTGTGAATTCTGCAAAATACAGTCCAAAATGTAAACCATGCTGGACAAATTCATGTTCTCAGAGATCTCCAACCATCTAGATTTTTGTTCCAACCAGTAAATAGTTGTTTTTATTAATATCCCCTGGTTTGCACTGCATATAGAATTCTCACATGCCGTAAACTTTAGTATGAATTAGGACATTTTAGTGTTTCATATGCAACATTAAGCAGTGTACATTTTAACAGGGCCGGCGACAGGGGGGTACTATGGGTAGAGCTGTACCGGGCCCCGGACTTAAGGGGGGCCCCCTTAAGTCCGGGGCCCGGTACACAGGGGGCGGCGCGAGACGGTTCCCGGGGATTCCCTGCTCGCGCCGCTGCCATGGGTGAGCCGCTGCCGCCGCGAGCTGGTGAGGGCAGGAGGGGCCTGGGCCGGGCTGCTCGGCTTCGTCGCTGCCTGTGGGTGACGGGGTTGCTCCGCTGCTGCCTGGGCTGGGAGCGCCTCTTTGTGTCTCTGCGCTCTCCCCGCCGCCGCTCTGGGCATGTCAGCCAGCTGCAGCCACAGGGGCAATTCCTTCCCCGCTGCCTCCCCTGCCGGTGCTCAGTGGGGTACGCAGTGTGCAGCGAGGGGGCCCCAGGGAGCTCGGAGCGGGCTCAGCCTTACCCTGCCGCTGCTTTGGGGCTTCTCCCACTGGCACCTTAGGAGCTGGGGTCTCAGCCTGCTTCCAGCCTGGGTGTAGGAAACCCAGGCTGGCAGCGGGCTGAGACCTGGGCTGGCAGGAGCCTGGGGGGAAAGCCCAAAGCGGCAGCTGTTTGGGTGCTGAACCCGCCGCCGCTTTGGGCTCTCTCCCCAGGCTCCTGCCACCTGCCCCACTCAGCTCCCGCTGACAGCCTGGGTGCAGGGAACTCAGGCTGACAGCGGGAGCAGACTGGGGCAGGAGGCTGGCAAGGGGCCAGCGAGGGTAAACCCCAAAGTGGCAGCGGTCTGAGCGCTAAGCCTGCCGCTGCTTTGGGGTTCCCCCCGCTGGCCCCTTGCCAGCTGGGATCTCAGCCTGCAGCCAGCCTGGCTGTAGGAAGCCCAGGCTGGCACCGGGAGCTGAGACCCCCCCCCCCCCCCGCTGACAGGAGCCTGCGGGGAAAGTCTAAAGCGGCAGAGAGCTGAGCAGCGGGGGCAGCGGCCGAACTCTCAACCTGCTGCTGCTTTAGAGTTTCCCCGCAGGCTCCTGCTAGCTGGGGTCTCAGTTCCCGCTGCCAGCCTGGGCTTCCTACACCCAAGCTGGCTGCAGGCTGAGACCCCAGCTGGCAAGGGGCCAGCGGGGGAAACCCCAAAGCAGCGGCAGGTTTAGCGCTCAGACCGCTGCCACTTTGGGGTTTACCCTCGCTGGCCCCTTGCCAGCC
Organism: Sternotherus odoratus; assembly: GCA_032164245.1. Lineage (NCBI taxonomy): Eukaryota > Metazoa > Chordata > Testudines > Kinosternidae > Sternotherus > Sternotherus odoratus. The sequence continues at coordinate 281,279,154 of JAVMKO010000001.1, read as the reverse complement.
GGGGTTCTGCCTCCTGCCCCAGTCTGCTCCCGCTGTCAGCCTGGGTTCCCTGCACCCAGGCTGTCAGCGGGAGCTGAGTGGTGCAGGTGGCAGGAGCCTGGAGGGGAGAGCCCAAAGCGGTGGCGGGCTTAGCAGTCAGCCTGCCGCTGCTTTGGGGTTTCCCCCAGTGGATCCTTGCCAGCCGGGGTCTTAACTTGCTGCCAGCCTGGCTGTAGGAAGCCCAGGGTGGCAGCGGGCTGAGACCCAGGCTGGCAGGAGCCTGGGGGGAAAACCCAAAGTGGCGGCAGTCTGAGCGCTCAACCGGCTGCCACTTTAGAGTTTCCCTGCAAGCTCCTGCTAGCCGGGGTCTGAGCTCCCGCTGCCAGCCTGGTTTCCCTACAACCAGGCTGGCAGCGGGAGCTGACTGGGGCAGAATAGGCTGGCGGGGCCCCAACGATCAGAGTAGGGGGCCCCCAACGATCACAGTAGGGGGCCCAAAAATTTCTGTCGCCGGCCCTGCATTTTAAAACTACTAAGAGCTGGTTGGATTAAAAATCTGAACTACTGGATGTCACCACAGATGAAAGATGAGAGTCCCTCACTTAAGCAATTATCTAACCCACCACCTGGAAAGACTCATTCTTCAGCCTTGAACCTCAGTCTTTGGGGCTGTAAATCTCACTCTTAAAGACAGCCAAACCTTGGCATCTCTGTTATCAGAGGAAACTTAGGCACCTAGGGAGTGTAGGTACCTACATTGTTAAGTGGCAGCTGAGTAGAGGTTTTGAGGATCTAAATTTTGGACTTAGATGCCTAAACCCCTTTGTGAAACTGGCCCTGTGTTTCAATTCCCCATCTATACACGGGGGTAACATTGGCCCAACTCCCATGGTGTTGTGAGGATAAAATCTCTTGATACCTGTGAGGTGCCTGCAACATAGGTACCTAGACAGATATTAAGCTACGTGTTAAGACCCTGATTCAGCAAGGTACCTATGTATGTGTGATGTTCTGTCCCTTTAAATGGTTGGGCAGTGTGTCCTTAGTGCAGAGCCTCACTTTCATTTGGTTTCTGTTTTGCTGCCTGAACAAAGAAGTCACCACAGCAGATAGAGAGGAAGTTGATAGAAAGAAACACAGCTATTGCCTGTTCTGCTGGCTCCAAATATTATCATTATGAGTAAGCTTCATCTCTGAAGTCTTTGCTCTTATGATATTTTTCCCATTGACTTCAATGGAACTACACATTTGCTTATAATTAGGCATCCGCTAAGCATTTTACTAATGAGAGCCAAAAACAGGCACAGAGAATGCAACTTGTACAACCGCGGCTCATCTTGCTGTAGAAACCTTAATTTCTGTATTTCCTGTGTTTTTATTAATCATATTTTCCCACTGCAAACTTACCATCGTATTAGCAGAGGGTTTTGTGGTGGATCTGTATGTGGGCTCTTAGGACATTTCTTGTAATAGAAAGTGCATATTACTGGAGATATAATAAGGCCATTTTCACATAGAGATAAACTGTGCTGAGACAAAGAGTCTTTGATTGTGTCCCTGCACTGGGAGCTGAACAATGCATTTACACAGCTTGGAGAAAAGGTGAGAAGGGATATAACAGCCAACATGAAAATGCTTTAAGAAGAAATATTTAAGGTGGTTAATTAAGGATAGTAAGAGGAGTAATGGCCTAAAACTAGAAAAGGGAAATGTTAAATTAGGCATTAGGAAAAAGTGTTCTAACATCTATGCCAATTAGGGAATAGAAGAGAGGCACTAGAAAACCAGGTGAAGTATCCACAATTCTGTACTAGCGCAGGCAGTTGCATGAAAAAGGGGACCAAACCTTCTCCTGTGGTGCGGGACATCTTTCCTTCTTTGTGGGAGAAGGACTCAACACATGGGACAAGTTATTCTTGTTCTGTTTGTCACAAGATAGAAGACTTTGGCTTTCCCATGGTATTTTCAGCTATGTATATATTAGTTATGTAGACAAGCTTCTTCTTTCTAGCAAATCAGTATGCCAATGTCTGCTTGAGTAAAGCCTAGCACCATTCTTCCTGAGAGTACATAGTTGTATGCTAACTCATTTTTCAATTTCTTCATCCGTATTTCCAATTACAGCTTTTTCATATCAACTCACTTCTTCATTAGTATCAACAAAGCCAGCATGAGGGAGAAATGCTACTTTTCTTTAAATATGTGCTGGGGTTTGTGTAATTACTGTGCTTGGCATGAGATATGAAACGCTATTGAATTTTCCAACCTATTTCTTTGGCGAGTAAAACACTTTGCCTCCCTAGTAGGAACCTCCAGAGAGAGGTAGCAATAAACATGGTAAAAAAGAAGATATAAAACTGCAGATGCAGCTGAGTTTCAAGTTTCCATGTTTTGCAAGACATTTCAATGAATAAGTCACTTTAAGGACTGCACCATTTGAGCTGACCCAATTTTTTGTGAATTCCAGTCATATCTATTTCCAAAATGTGCACTGAAAACATATTCTGTCCAACATGACCTTTGCAGGCAGGACATTTTCTATTGAGGAATAGCAAAGCAGCATAGATGCACCCTCTGATTGAAAACACTGATTGAACAGTCTCTCTGTATTGTACTGTCTCTCCTATTGAAATTACATATAGATGACTACAGTAATACACTCCTGTTTAATTCATGACCAGATTAAGTGTAGACGAGCATGCGGTAGCTTGTTCTGTCTGTCGCAAGATAGAAGACTTTGGTTTTAGCTTTCCCATGGTATTTTCAGCTAAATGTATATTAGTGATGTTGAGAAGAGTCTTTTTTATGGCAAATCAGTATGACACTCATATGGCAATTATAGACCAGCCATCCAGCTCAGGGAATGGGAAATCTTTCCAGTCATGACACCTTTTTTCCTGTGTTGCTAATTTGAAGTGTTGCTGACTCTTGCCTTCTAAAATGAAAATCGGTAAAAAATTGACTGCCTGTAGTTGTGGAACTGACAAATCCTGGAAAACTTACTTACAAGTTCAGTGCAGAATGAATACCAGTGCTTCAGTGTTCACACGTTAATTGCCTCACAATGGGGGAGGGGTCCGCTAGTCCCTATGCTGTCTCAGCACCTCGCAGCCTCTCCTGGTCAGTCTGCCAGTTTCTCAGTGGTGAACATCAACAAACAGATTTGAGGTGTCCCGTGAATCTGAACATGTTTTACAGGCACACATATACACACACACAAATTAACTAACAGGGAGACCTGTTCCAACTCCTATTGACATCGATGGAAGTCTTTCCATTCATTTCAATGGGAGATGAAATGGGGACCTAGAGTAAAATTTTCAGAGTCTAAGTGAATGAAGAGCTTATGACCCACTGACTTTCAATTAGACTTAGGCTCCTAAATTTAGTTTTGAAAATAGTACTTGGGTATTTTTTAAAAAATATTACCCTTAACAAATATTTTTGTGGGTCATCAACTGAGTCATATTTGGAGGGCAATTGGGATTTTTAGCTGACATGATGCCTCCCCTTTCAATAGGGAGAGGGACCAGTCACTTTCCCCATTTGGCTGACCTGGCATAGCGCCCTTAACAGATATTCTTGCTATCCCTGATGTTCCATCAGCTGGGCATGCCTCTGAAAGCCCTGAAGTGTGGCCCTTTGCTCTGCTTGGCCAGCTATTAGCAGGTAACATAAATAATGTCCAGAAGCAAGAATGATCTGTTCAAAAGGCTCCCATCCTGAACTCCCAACCTGTCCTCTCAGTCTCGGAATGGTCCAGAGAGGCAGCACTCACCTGATAACTCTTCTGAAGAAAATAATATATATATATTGTCAAAAATTCTGTTTATCTTTCATCCAAAATGACTAAAACTGCCTCCCTCCCCCAAAGTCCCATCATTTTTCTTCCCTGAGGAGGAAAAAGAAAGAGCATCTTCCTCTGACACATCTAGTCTGATTCAGAAACACAAGATAGTTATGGGGGAAATATGTAGGACATGTTCCTTGATTATTTTATTACACCTCTACTCAGGTTTAGAGCTAGTTGGGAATTTTTCAATGAAACTTTTTCTTTGGAAAGGGCCAATTTGTTGTAACTGAAACTGTTCCCAGGAAAGGGTCAGTTTAGACAAGTTTCACATTTTGAAAAAAGTTTCAAGATTGGGCACTGACTTTTTTGAAACTAGAATTTTTTGGTTTGACCTGACTTTTCATTTCAAATTTGATCTAGTAACAGAAAAAATTGAAATAAATCCATTTTGATTGATCCAAAGAGATTCTCCCCCTCCCCCCGATTTTCAGTTTAGGAAAATTTGAGATTTTGACTTTTCATTCTAATTCAGGATGAGATTTTTTTTTTTTTGAAATATCAGGAAAACCATTTCCCACCTAACTGTACTTAAGTCCATAGGTCTAACCTGTGACATGGGCACCCATTCTTACTCAGGATAAAACCTCCACTAATCCTCAAGGAAAAAAGACCTCTCATTCCCAAAGTTTCTTTCTGATAAGAGCACCATGGATGTGTGAATGTGATATACATGCAAGTGCCTGTCTACACTGCAGTTTCCACGATACCTACTATGTGTTGAGTTATAACCATGCAGAAAAAGGATGATGAATGAAGCTCTACTCCATTTCTGCAGCATAGCTATACACGTTAGATTTCAGCTTAGCAGCAATGGAACATGTGATTAGAATGAGTGTCAGGTGACTGATGTGACACTGTATAGCACTGCTTGAAGCCTTTAATAATTTTTTGCAAATTCCCTAACAAGTTCTATAGCTTTCCCCCAGGAGAAACATGATCTGAGGGCCACCGTTCCTAACACTGAAAGACCAAGTTTCAGTTCAGTCAGTAGATAATACCTCACTCATCTTGTCTCTCACTCATATCCTGGGACCCACAGAGCTATACCAACACTGCAAACAGTGTTGCATTCTCATGCCTTTATACCCAAGTTCCGAGCTCTGGGTTATTTCAATAAAGCCACCAGGGGAAGAGACATCATCCTAGAATCCCCATGCAGTTCCATAGGTAAATTCTGACTATGAATCATCTTGTAGTGGGAGATAATATTATTCATTTTGTGAAATAGTGGGACAAGATTATTAAGGGCACATATTTGCTATCTATTATCTTCAGGAGCTACTTTATGGAATGTTCTGCCTGCCTTAAAATTCAAGACAAGTTTATCTTTGCCCTACTCTGCCAGAAAAAGTAAGTCACTCCTAACAGATATATTCATACTAGAGATCCAGTCCCATCTTCAGGGCAAGAATCTGGTATTTTTGCCCCTGCTGCTCCTGGTTGATTCCAGAACCATCTTAGGTCTGAGAGTCTAAATTCTTTAAAAGAATACAAGGTTATCAGGACTGATTATGTACATTTATTTTGTTTGGGACACAAAACTCAGAGCAAGCCTCAGGCATGGAAAACATATAAGAACTGAAAAAGAGAAAAAAAAAAGTTCTAGGCCAGAAGGGACTATTTATGATTGTCAGCAAGTTGTGGCTGACGTATAGCATGTGCCTTATTCTCATTTACAGAGGCCTCTTTACACTGCTTATATATACAGCTAGTTGGAACATTTTCAATTAAGTGTGTTTTGTCAAAATAGGCAGTTTCATTGAAGCAGAAATGTTTCATGGAAACATATTGACTTCAACAAAACGTTTTCAGTTTCTGTGGCCCTGCATGGACTGCCCAAACACTTCCAGAGAGAGACACTCAGATTGAAAACCTGACATTTTTGATCCAAGAATATTTGTCTAGACACAATTCCATTTTGCAAAAGGATTCAAACAGTTTCAAAATGGAATTCTCATCCTCCAGCCAGCTCTACATATATTTACATGAACTTTAAGGTCCCTCTACATGGCCAAAGCAGTGTAAAAGTCCTTTGTGTAAGTAACAATAGGGTCTCACGTCAGTTAAAAAGACATCTAATCTTGATTTACAGATTTCAAGTAATGGTGATTTCACCACATCCCTTAGTAAGCTACTACAGGGGTCAATTATCCTTACTGTTGAAGTGGGGATAAGGCACTATTTTGTATGTAGATGCAACTTCTGACCATTGGATTGTATTATGCATTTATATAATCATAAATTTGCCCAATTCCTACAAACATATATGGCCAAGTTTTACACACTGACAAATCATACTTTTCATATGAGATGATATCAAGAAATGGGTAATGCATTTTTCATATCTTTGAATACTATTCTGTTTCTGTGAGAGAATGTGCTGAACTAGGTGTTGATCCTGAAAGGTGCTGAGAGTCTATGCCCACCATATTAATGGAATCTCTTTCCAATAGGTGTTGAGGGTGATGCACCTCCTAGGATAAAGTATCTATAATACTTGAGTCACTATGGGCACATCGACACTGCAGCTGGAAGCTTCCAGCCATGGGTAAACAGAGTTGCTCTAGCTTTGTTCAAGCTGGTGCTCTAAAAATAGCAGTGTGGATATTTTAGCTCCATCAGAGACTCAGGCAAGTTCAAGCCAAGATGGAGTCAGGCTCGAACTCCAGTGGCTAGCCTGAGCCTCCACCACAGCCACAACATCTGTAGTGTAGACATATCCTATCAGTCTTAATCTTCATTCCTTCGTGTTTTTTTCTGCAGAGAGAGAGAGAGAGACAGAGAGAGACAGAGAGAGGTCTATGCCCATGCTCCGTTGGTGAAAATGACCAGTCTCTTGAATTCCTATCCACAGATGTGCCTGTGATTGCCACTGTCCCCTCATGTTCTGCCTGTCACATCTCTCCGTGTGCTTATATCAAACTGAAAGGCCTCACTCTTCAGCAAAGTGTTTCAGTATTTTCTTATGCTGCCTAATGCTCTTTTACTGCTTCATCTGTCACTGATATTTTGTTCCACAGGTTTCATTCTCTAGAGGTTTGTAATGTATCTTGCATGGAAAGTACTTCCTAAAGGAAAACTGATTGGCTGATGTTCTGCATCATGAGAACTGTAGACTTGCACATGAACAAAAAGACCAGAAATAGACAGACGGAAACTTGGTTTCATATTTGAATTGAAAGATGCCCTCTTCACTGTTGTTACATGTCCAGTATTACAGTATGCATCTGTCTCTGAAAAAGCAGGCTATAACTTACTCATTCTATTACACAGATACTGAGAATGGTATATCGGGGTATATGGTATATATTTTTATTTATATTTTTCAAAATCCTCCAACATTAATGCTTGGGCACCATTTCTCATTTTCTTTGTTTTGCATAAATATTACAGGGTTTTGAGACTCTATAAAGAAATTGTGCAGGGTTACGTTTGCCACGTAAGTGGTATTTATTTTTGCTATTGTTGAAATAATTGCTTCAACAGCTGAAGCAAAGAAGTCTATTTTCAACAGTAAAAGTGTTCATTTCAACAATGACATTGACTTTCATTTTTGGTCAAGTGGGCCATCAGTTAATCTGTTCTTGCTCTGATCAACCAGTATAGCAGATTTCAAATAGCTAGTGATATCAGAAAACAGCTGTTCTGTCTTCAGGCAAACATCTGAGCTATAATGAAAGCCAAAACTACTATGTAATCTCTTTCCAATCAGAGAAAATATGTTTTATAAAAAAAATGATATTCTGCCAACATCAAACTCGTGATATAAGCTGCCTGATTCTCCCATCACCTTGTGCAGTCATTTATAGTGGAAAGTGGATATAAAATGCTTCTATTCTATTCTTGTTTGGATGGCCATAAATAACTACCAAAGGCAGAAGGTAATGAAGAATCAAGTCCAGAATCTTTTGAAGAAAATAAAAGTGGTGAAAAGAAGGTAGGGAATTTGTGAATGGTAGGGGATGGAGCATAACACTTTCCCTCTTTTCCTTTTCCCTGTCTCCCTTACTCTGTTTATCCTCTATGTACCTCTCCCTTCACTTTTCATTGCATTTAGTTGATCGCCTCCTAACTAAACCCAGCTCCGCCCCCCCAAAATTGTGGTGCAAACATGACATTACTCCTTGTTTTTACAATGGGGTTCTATTCTTCATAGGTGCTTAGGCACTACCGTAATATGCATGATTAATAATATAGCATTATTGAGTATTTCTAAATTGTTAAGGGCCTAAATCCACCATCCTCATATTAAGTAGCCTTACTCAACCAGCAGTGCCATTAAAATCCATGGGACTACTTATGAACGTTGAACTTACATTGTGCTTTATAGGCGGGATATTTAAGAGTGCTCAGACTTTGCTCTGACTGAAATTGGTGATAAATCTTCCAGGCTAATATTTTCAAAGAGGCCTAGGGGAATTAGATTGCCCAACTCCTACTAGAAGTCAATGGCTTCCAACTTCCAAAGGGTACATCCACACTGCAGCTGAGAGCAAGACTCCCAGCCTGGGCTGACGAACTTCGTCTAGCTTGGCTCAAGTTAATATTAAAACTAGCAGTGTGGATGTTGCAATTCCAGCATATACTTGGGTTTGCCCCCTTACCCTCTGCACTCTGAGTCCAGACCAGGGGGTTGAGTGGACTTGAGAGTTGCTGTCCAAGCCATAATGTCCATATTGCTATTTTTAGCATGCTAGTTCAAGCTGAGCTAATAAGAGTCTGCCTATCTGGGCTGAAAGGCTCATTCCCAGCTGCATTGGAGACATACCCATTGGCTCCTTTAACAATACAAAGCCTATTGGCTAGAATGGGAGCAGAGTTAGACCAGGGCTGAGTGCTTTTGAAAATCCCACATTAAAATGTTCGAAGCGCATGAATTAAACTAACGAACACTGTCGTATTCTCGTCTTTTTTAATTCATGAGTTGATATCGTATGCTTGGTGCTGAAGTGCATACATGCATATTATTTATTTATTTTACACTGGATAGGTTTCTAACAAAAAAGTGAGTTTAAAGCAGTTGAGATGGTTTAAGTGTTTGGTGAATTAGACTCTAGTTGAATAATGCAGGGAGATGGACTGGCCACCTGTCAGGGAAAGGCCTCCTAACTCACAGCTTTGCCACTGGTGAATAGCCCTCTTGTTTGTCCTTGATTAACAGGGAGAAATGCATTATTATGGTTCAGCTAAAGGTTGCATTAGAGAGCTCAGTTTTAACAAGAACTTTAAGCCTTTAGTTTTAAAGAAAAATCTCATTGAAATGGCAAAAGCCCCCCTGCTGAATATGAACTTTGAGCATGATGTGAATTTTTCATGGTAGAAAAATGAACTGAGACTAAGAAGAGCTTAAAACTCACTTGTTGGGGCATTTTTTCCACACTAGATTGTCTCACTCTTCCTTGTATCCGTTTTGCAAGAAATCTAACACACCCTGGGACTTGTCTTTTGGCAGTATTATAATCCCTTATATGCAAATGCCTAGAATATCAGTTATACATTGGCAGTATTGGTCTATAGAGTATTCCGTAACGTTTCGCCATAATGGGAAATGTGTGCTCTAAGCTGCACCTGCTGAATTTTAATTTGATGAAAAATCGACCACAGTATGAAGGGTGTCATTCACTTCTCAGAGCAAAAAATAGACATATAGATGATAGAAAGGAGAAAGAAAAGAAAAAGAAAAGTTTTCCTCATATACTCATATAGCCTAGAGGTAACTTCCCTGATTTAGGAAAAAGAAGGCCATCAAGTTCAAAACCTTCCTTATAACTTAAATGTTCATGGAATTTATACTCCTATTATTAAGTAAAGTCATAAATCCCAATGCAGAAAACAGTTCAGGAAGAACTACTGAACACTACCCTGCTGTTTTACAATTAGCCAGTCTACACACAAGGTCAGTGCAGGCCCAGAACTGCGGACTCTCCTAGGACAAACCCTAATGTTAGTCACTGTAGCACATGCCTTTCAGGGTGACTAAGCTACTTTGGGCAATGCAACACGCTGGGAAAGTGGGTGTCCAGTTCCCCTCTGGCTGTATAACAACTAGGAAATTAGCATTTGCACTCCAATGCAAAATCTTAACCGTGATCTCAGTGGTGTTAAGGCAGAAAAACTTCCCAAAAAGCAAGATAGATTTGTATATGAATTATATGAAGAGATCTACATGTATGACTATGAGGTCACTCGTAAGAATGTAGAATTGGAAGGAACCTTCTCAGTCAGCTAGTCTAGCCCCTTATATCACCGGTAACCCCATCATATAATCCCATTCATAAATGTATTTGGCTTTAAGTTGCAGTTTGATAAATTTCTTGCCCCCACAACTCCTATTGGGAGGCTGTTCCTGAACCTCACTCCTCCAATGGTTAGAATCCTGCTACATTCCAAGCTAAATTCACTCATGGCCAGTTTATACCAATTTGTTCTTATAACAACTTTGTCCTTTAGCTTAAATACTCTTCTCACTCCCTGTTTACCCTCTGGATATATTTATAGAGAGCAATAGTGTCCTCTCTCATTCTTCATTTTGCTAGGCTAATCAAACCATGCTTTTTCACTCTCTTCTCATCAGATAGGCTCTACATCCCCTGATTCTCTTTGTAGGACTTTTCTGCACTTGGTCCAGTTTGAATTCATATTTCTTGAAGTGAAGTCACCATAGTATTCCAAATGAGGTTACACCAGTGCCTCATACATTGGTATTAATGCTTCTCTATCAACCAGAAATACCTCATCTGACACATCATTGGATTGCATTTTCCTTTTTCATGGCCACATCACATTGGTGAATAATCCTCCTGTGATCAATTAATATATCCAGCTAATACACGCTTGAAGTTTTTCATTCGAGCACAAGTTTGATGGAGCACGGATATGAATTGCTTTATCAGTGTCTGTTGGAGATGGAAATGGAACCTTGGAATTCATTATCAAAGCCTTGCAGGACTATAAAGGTGGAAAGGAATGTATGACTCTTCCTCCATAGATTCTTATTTCCATTCTTACGAGGTTTTGGGTGGATGGAGTGTTTCCTGCTGCAAGCTTAATGGTCACTAAACAGTTTTTGTTTGCTAAGCTAATTTTATTGTTAGTAAAGAGTTTCCACACATGTGTGGCAGTTTTGTCAGAATGATTTTGTGTAGCAGCTGCCAGATGGCATCCTTTAGAAGGATCTAGGCTAGGTGAATATTTTGAAGTGTCAAATGTGTTTTATCCTTTTAGTACATTATATTTAGTACATAACACACAAACAGAGAGAGATTGTGTGTTTTTAGTTTGAATAACAAACTCTTCACCAAATAATTTCAGGTATGTTAGCTAACAGTTCTTTTTGAGCGTTTGATATTAAAAAATTGAGCTGCTTTGATTGGACACACAGGTCACATGGTATTTTGTTTTGAGTAACTCTTCTAATTACTATGAATGGATTATGTATTTACATTTCATTTCCATTAATATTCCACATTATTTGCCTAAAATTCACTATGTCAACTAACATTTCTGCTAGCATATCTGTTTGTTAAAAGGTTGCAAATATGGTCAAAGTGAATTCCCATAGAAATTTAAAAAACTATTCACTGCACAGGTAACAAAGAGTCCTGTGGCACCTTAAAGACTAACTAAGAGTTTTGAAGCATAAGCTTTCGTGGGCTAATACCCACTTCATCGGATGCAAGCAGTGGAAGTGTCCAGGGGCAGGTATAGATAAGTAGGCAAGAACCAGGTAGGAGGTAACAAGGTTAGTCCAATCAGGCTGAACCAGCTTGTTAACTCAAATCAGGGAGGGTGGGGTATTCTTCTAGCAGCTGAATTGGAGGTGTGAACTCGGAGAGAGGAGAAGCTGTTTTTGTAATTAGCAAGCCATTCACTGCACAGATTTTGTGAATTTTGTGAATTCACCCCGCTTTGGGAACTACCAAAAATACTTGTCTGTAGCCATGCTGCAAGCTACTATTTACTTTTCCTCACAGGTAACCCAACTGAGATCAATCTCACCAAAAAGTTGGATCTTTTACCAATAAGTAGCCACTTTTTAATTTGTTTTTAAAAAAATAAACACAGATCAGTTAGCAGGGGATACCAGAGAATGCCATCTTTTAATGTTTAGGGACAAGGTAGCAGAGATAATATCTTTTACTGGATCAATGTCTATTGCTAGATGGTACAAGCTTTTGACCCACACTGAGCTCTTCTTCAGTTCTGGGGAAGGAAACAGAGTGTCTGAGCTAACTATAAATTGGGACGGAATGTTTAGTAATCCTGTAGTTGACACCTTTCATTTTCCAAGGAAACATCATAATATATTCTCTTGAAAACCATTTGGCTTAACACATGATCTAAGACTGACTGCAGAATCTCCCAAACCCTCCTACATAAGCACTTTCCTACAGAATACTTAATACACACATATAATATACGTGTATAGTTTTAAAAAAATACAAAAACCGGGGCCATTTTGTTTCACAGAACACTTGTTATCGGAGCTACTAAGTGACCACCTGAAAACCATCTGACCCATAATTTCCTGTAAACAGCTAAATATCAGCTCTTCAGGGCACCTACATTGTCTCACACCTTTTACCAAGAGGTAAAGCTAGATGAACATCAAAGATGTTCATTTCACCAGTGGACTAGAAATTCAGCAGGAGAGATTCAAGACATTGCCCAGCATGCAAGAGGCTGCAAGCATATTTCCCAAGGTGATCTCCCTGTGAACTTTAAAGACATGGAACTTTCAGCTACAGAGTGTAAAACAAACCTCTTCAACAAACCAAATGACTCAGTTCCCCTGAACAATTGCTACTGAATCAAGATTTACGCTCTTCCTATAGAATGAGTTATCAGAGTGGTTGAAAATATTGAGCTATGTAATTCATGGAACTGATCAACAATGGTCCCATGGAATAATAACTACTTACTGTTCTCGTGTGTTCAGAAAGTTGCATTTTATTAAAGGAAATTGAACAGTCTCATCTTTATTTATAAATTATAGGGCAACGTCTTTCTTGAACTCATCGGCAGAAATAGACATGCATAGGTATGTTACACGTGTATCACTTTCCAAGATCATGTGTGCTCTGAAGAACCAGGAATAATTGGGGAAAAGGGGAGGACAGTAAACAAAAGGATGAATTTACCAGTATAAACCATCTGCTCTTTATCACAATCAGGGCCGGCGACAGGGGGGTACTACGGGTACAGCTGTACCGGGCCCCCCCCCGACTTTAGGGGGCCCCCGGTACAAAGCTGTACCCGTTGTCGTCCCCCCTTGTCGCCGGACCTGGAGAGCGGGGAAGAGGCGGCGCGTCGGCGCGGCTCTCCCCCGGACATGCGAGCCTGGCCCCAGCAGGAGCTGTGAGCCCGGCCGGCGGCAGCAGCGCTGTCCGGGGGTGGGGGTGGGGGTGGGGAAAAGAAAGGGCGGCTCATGCAGCTCTCGCTGCCCGGGGGAGGGGGGAGAGCGCCGGCTGGGCGGGGGGGGGGGGGGGCAGCCGCTGTCGGCTGGGCTGGGGGGGGGGCTGGCTGGGCTGGGGGGGCCCCCATCCGCTGTCGGCTGGGCTGGGGGGGGGCCGGCTGGGCGGGGGGGCCCCCAAACTATCAAAGTAGGGGCCCCCAAATTTCTGTCGCCAGCCCTGATCACAATGGAACAAGACCAGAGTAGTTTCTGCTCTTAGTTGAAGCACCTGCAATGTGAAAAAGTATAATTTGAGGAGAGAAGTAAGTACTCAGTTCTTTTGGATGATTGTTCTTGTTAACATGTTTGTGATGCCCATGTTCATTATGCTCAATTTACTGTACTTACAAGAGTGACGGTCCAGTGGTTAGTTAACTTGGGATTCAGAATCCCTGAGTTCAAGTCCCAGCTCTACAACAGACCTCCTATGTTCCCTTGAGCAGGTTATTAAATGTGTCTGTGCTTTACATCCCTCTCTGTAAAATGGAGATAATGGCCTTAACTCATAGGTGTGGATAAATGAATTAATAATTGTGAGGCACTCAGATACTATGGCAATAGAGTCTGTATAAGTACTGTAGATAGATTTTTTGGCTCATGGAGAGGGAACATCATGCTTAAAACAATATTTTTAACAGTATGTAGAAAAAAATGTAAAAGTAAAACTGGTCAGAGAAAGTGCAATGGAGTCATATTCCATTAGAATATGCAGTTCCATTGAAGTGTTAATGCTTTTTGAAATTTGGTATATTTTCCTGGTATTTTATTTTAAAGAAATAGTTGTTATTTTGAAATTTTTTGAATTAAACTTTTCAAAAAAATTGTTCTGATCTTTTTTATTTTGTATTCTATGCTCTAATACACTATAGCATAAAATCAAATTGAAATGTTTTCAACAACGCAAAACAATTTTTTTCTGAATTTTCCTTTGCTGAGAATTTCATAATTCAGTCTTTTCTCTGATTTGGAATGAAACCAAATTTCAAAACCTCAAAATCCTTCATAAAATAGAACTTCTGTCCTCCACACAGCTATGTTCAAGAGTAAAATTTAAATAAGGACTCAAAACCCAGTTTGAAGAAATAAGATGCTATATAGGTGAAGGCCTAACCTCAGACAGTGATTTGCTATTTATTACTTTCTCGATATATTCATTTGTGTTACTTTTCATGTTAAATGCTTAAGAAAAAAGGTTAATTGAAGGTTGGAGAAGGATCTGTTATTGCCTAGTTGACATTTTGCCTTGATGTTATGAATAATCTTGAAATAGTTCAATGGTGTTGAAGCCGCTTGCAGAAGATCTGAACCTGACCCTGTGGTCTTTCTTCTGGATGTGCTGTTACTCCTTTTTCTTACAAGGCTTTATAGTTTTTTTCATAATGAATTATTAATGGAAGGAGGAACACAGAGATAGAGAAAAGAGCGTATTTCATAGCTCCCAGTTTCTGTAGGATCTTGAAAAAGAAAGAAAAAAGTTAAACATACATACCTGAAGGTTGCTCTTTTGCATGACAACAAAAGATATGGAAGAACTACAAAGAGGCTTTGAAACTAGAGGATTATCAGAGTTTTGAATTAATCAGGACAAGCTTGTCTAAGCAGATCCAACGTGCCAGAGGGCCTGGACCCTCTTTTCCTTAAATCCTTACCTCCATGTAGAGGAGCCGATTAAGAAGTGAAGAAATCCTATAACTGGCATCCCCTAATGCAGATCTGTCACATAGGGGCTGAATTGGGGAAAATGGATCGTATTAGAATAATTCATGTCTGCTACACTAAGTACACTAAGTACTAGAAGACAGACCTTTATAGAGATGTCCAGGGTTGTCTGTCCTTAAGAGTAAGATTTACAGTCCCAAAGAGGGAGATTGAAGGCCAAAGGGTGAGACTTTCCAGATGATAGGTTAGGTCATCACTTAAGTCAGGGACTCTCACCTTTGATCCTTGATGACATCCGTCAGTCCAGGTTTTTAATCCAACTAGCACTTAGTAGTTTATTTTAAAATGTACACTGCTTAATATTGCATATGGAACACTTGAATGTCCTGATTCATACTAAAGTCTACGACATGTGAGAATTCTATATGCAGTGCAAACCAGTGCAGTACAAATAAACACAACTATTTGCTGGTTGCTGCAAAAACCTGGATGGTTGGAGAT
Organism: Sternotherus odoratus; assembly: GCA_032164245.1. Lineage (NCBI taxonomy): Eukaryota > Metazoa > Chordata > Testudines > Kinosternidae > Sternotherus > Sternotherus odoratus. Next base: position 281,263,708 of record JAVMKO010000001.1, on the reverse strand, counting down.
CCCCACGGACACACATTTGTCCAATGTGGACAATTTTGAACTGCATTTTGAAGAACCCGCAAACTTTTGATCAAGTCCTGCTGTTTTTTTGGTTCTCACACAGAACTTCCACCCCTTTCTCTCACCCCGCACACACACAAGTAGCCTCCTCCCACCTCTCATGCCTGCTTAGAATGCAGGCCTGTAGTCTCCAGTTACCACAGTACACAGTATCACAGTACACAAACTGGGAAAGCAGCTTTCCAAGCTCTAAGCCCCAGGCCTGAGGCCCCGGATGTATTATTGTCTCTTGCAGTGCCTGAGTAAAAATATTTTAAAACTTTATAACTGAGTGAAATAGGGTTAGGGATGTGGGCATGAGTGAGATAGCATGTGATGAGTGAGTCTCACCCCAATGAGTGAGACTTGACATGTCTGTCTTTAGCTGGTGTAAACTGTCATAGGTCCAATGGAGCTATGAGTTTACACCAGCAGAGGATCTACCCCAGAGCGGTCCCTCTTTCTCCCACCCCCCTTTTGTTTTATTATAAATAGAATGTGAACTCTGCCCAGCCCCACAATTCAACATCTAGTAGCTGATGACTCATTAAGATTTTATCACTTCAGTGACATGTTATTGAGCCTAGTTTCCTTAGGGGGCCAGTCTGGTGATTACAGGAATAACTAGCGACTGCTTAATCACCCACTTCATTATCTTCCTATTAATAATAAATACCAGGAGGTGGATACTTATAATTACACTGCTAGTTTAGGAAGGCACAAGCACATTGAAATTGGCAATGTTGAAATACAAATTCAATCTGAAATAGGACACAAGCAGTTGTGACTTGGAAGATGTGGGGAGGGGTGAGAGAACATAAAGCTCTTTATTTTAATGGAGAACTATTGTATAAACAATGCTGATAATGTTTAAGTATGAAAAAAATTCTAGAAGACTGAGTAGCTTAGTAAATATAAGACGTTCATCTTAGAAGAGGGCATGTCCATGGGCTGCCTGGGGACAAGATATCTGGAGGGTGCAACTGTGGCTAGGTCAATGTGCAATACTGTTCCCCAATCCACCCAGTCAATGGAACAGTCCCTAGGGCATTGTCCTGGCCAACAAAAGTTACAGCAGCTCCATGTGTATTCCACTTTGGGGCAGAACCATCCTTATTGTGTGAGCTGTAAGGTGGCGAGCACATTGCTGGCATGAAACTATTTTATTACAGTGTACTTTGTAAAACGTGAGTATACAGCTCTTAATTCCTATACCACAGCAGTCTCCAACTGCACCATGTGTATCATTGGGCCACAATCAGGTCAGATGGATAGAAGGACTGGAGACTCTTTGGTAGGAATGAAATAGGAGAGCCCTGAATAGGAGAGTTGTTAGCAGGGCACTGCAAAGGCACTATTGGCCATGAAGGGGTGCAAGGGAAAGGGCTTGTGAGTGGGAAAGCATTGCCTTTCAGAGGTGCCCGGGGGTGGTGTGTAATTTCCCCAGGTTACTGGGTGGGGGCTTGAGCCAGTTCTGTGCTACATCAAGTTCACTTTTGTAACACACAGACTCAGTGTATCAGGGCTCAAATTGGTGCCACAGGTGGTGTTAGGGTTTCCCAGATTACTGAGCGGACATTTGAATCAGTTCTGGTTTGTGTTGTTAAGAGGAACCCCTAGGTAATGAACTGGCCCTTGTTGTTGCCCACTCTACCTGGCAGAAAGGTTAAATGATCAGAGAAAGCCTTGTGGCTGAACTCAAAAAAGTTGTACCATGCAAGCATAGAACAAAATACATGAATATAAATAGGCAGAAGAGGGCAGGAATGCTGGAAAGCAGCAGATGGGACATGAAACCAGAAAAGGGAGGATACTTATATAGAGCTTATCAGGAAATGAAATTGGAGGTGAGAGCAGATGGAGAACCAGTAGGATACAAAGAGGGGGGAAAATAGAGTCAAATGGTTGGCATAAAGAAGCTGATTTCAGCAACTCCCATTTTGTATTGATTCATAAGATGAATCTTAATCACAATAACTGGTGAAATATCATACATCCCGCTGCAATTTTGTGTTCCCTTTGCCTGGTTGTTGTACCTACCTGTTTTCTCTTCTCACACAACTACATGGCAAGTTACTGTGCTGCAAAATGGTGCACTGCACATTCACACTCCATCCTGACAGGTATTAACTTGCCATGTAGACAGGCCCCTGTATTGTAAATTCTTTGGGTAAAGGTCCATTTTTCCATCATGTGCCTAGCAAAAACGGACCCCATTGAAGCCTTTAGGCACTACAATAATAAAAGACTAATAATATAACATAGCTCCTTTGAACTTTGGGATTTGATCTTCACGATTAATGGTTATTTCCTGTTCTGACTAAAGAAGTGTAACACTTGCCATGTTACAGCCATACTGGCTAATAAACAAGCTGATTTTATGCCACATTGTTTTGCTAGCTGCTGTTCCCTCTTAAAACTCATCAGTAAGCATACAATTGTTCTGACTATGCCAGCCCCTCATCAAGTAATACTGTGGCAGTTCCCTAGTAATTTCTAAGTCATGATGATACACATATATGTCCCCCATCCATTTAAACAGTTTCCATACGAGATAGAAACTCCAAACTGCCTGTTGTTTATGCTCAGAGAAACAGAATGATCTTTGCCACCAAATTATCAAAGCATGATGTGAAGGTTTTCAGTTCAGTGGGAGCTACTCAGCTAAACCCTGCACAGAGCTTTGAAAATTAACCCCCTCTCTTAGCGGAAGCTAGGACATGATGCTGCATGACAAAGGATTCGGCAATCAGATTTCAGCATGTCATTACACAATCATTGTACGCCTCAAGTGTCAGTTTCCTCTTGTTTTCAGAAGCTATCATCACTGCCATTTATTATAGCTGCACAAAACCAGTGAAGCTTTGTTGTTAAGTGGCAATAGATTATAGGGTACAATGTGCTCTTGGATGTAGGGTTTAACCTCAAGAGCACCTCCTTAGGGTGGGTATGGCCACTTCCTTTGTTTCCAGCAGCTTCCATTTGCAGCAGAGATTGCCACAGGGCCAATCTGGAAAGGGGCCATCTCTCTCCAGAGACAAGTGTCTGGAAGGTAGCCCTCCCCCCTGCCTTTTGGGAGTTATCAGTAGTCCAAATGAAAAAGGCAAGGTCCCTCTCCTTGCCAGACCAACATTCTCTGAGACAGGACTGGGTGTCCAACCCCTTGTCAGTCTAAGGACCCAGACCAAACTTTCTGGGCACTGAAGGAAAAAAGAATGAAGTAAAAAAGATCCCTCTACTTATCCAGAGTCAGGTAGCAGCAGCTCTCCGAACCAGCAGTCCCGGCTCTGTGGGGTCAGGGAACTTTGCAGCCTCACTCTGTTTTAATCTGAGTGCCACCCCTTAACTGATCTGGATCCTTCCTTTCAAGGAGCCACCCTTGTCCAGGTGCTGCATGTCTCACAGGTGCCCTAGGTTGGTTGGAGTTGATTGTGCCAGAGGAGCTTGTTAACCCCTTCTTCACTGGGGTAGGAGCCAATCCCACCACACTCACGTTTAAGGACCCACTGATACCCTTTTATTATTACCCTTTTATTATTTATTTTATTATTATTTTTTTATTTTTTATTATTTATGTATTTTTATTATTTATTATTTATTTTATTATTTATTATTTATTTTATTATTATTTATTATTATTACCCTTTTATTATTTATTAAAAATGAGGAAGCTAGTTTAATGGAAATTAAAATAAACAGTCTCAACTCCCCCACCTTTTATGCCCTGCTTGTCCTTCCTGAACAGTTTATATCCATCTATGACAGTACTCCAGTCTTGTGAGTTATTCCACCAAATCTGTTATTCCAATGACATCATAATTCCTTGACTGTGCCAGGACTTCCAGTTCTCCCTGCTTGTTTCCCAGGCTTCTCACATTTGTGTATAGGCACTTAACATGACTCACTGATTGTCCTGCTTTCTCAGTATGAGGCAAGACTCCTCCCCTCTTAATATCTCCTGCTCATGCTTCTTCCTGGTATCCTACCTCCATTATCTTTGAAAACTCATGGTGATCAGGGGAGGCCCCAGATGACTGGGAAAAGGCTAATATGATGCCCATCTTTGAAAAAGAGAAAAAGGAGGATCCAGGGAACTACAGGCCAGTCATCCTCACCTCAGTCCCTGGAAAAATCATGGAGCAGGTCCTCAAGAAATCAATTCTGAAGCACTTAGATAGAAAAGTGATCAGGAATGGTCATGGATTCACCAAGGGCAAGTCAAGCCTGACTAACCTAATCACCTTCTATGATGAGATAACTGGCTCAGTGGATGAGGGGAAAGCAGTGGATGTGCTATTCCTTGACTTTAGCAAAGTTTTTGAAATGGTCTCCCACGATATTCTTGCCAGCAAGTCAAAGAATTATGGGCCGGATGAATGGACCATAAGGTGGATAGAAAGCTGGCTGGATCGTCGGGCTCAATGGGTAGTGATCAATGGCTCCATGTCTAGTTGGCAGCCAGTATTGAACGGAGTGCCCCAAGGGTTGGTCCTGGGGCCGGTTTTATTCAATATCTTTATCAATGATCTGGAGGATGGTGTGGACTGCACCCTCAACAAGTTTGCAGATGACACTAAACTGGGAGGAGTGGTAGATACACTGGGGGGTAGGGATAGGATACAGAGGGACCTAGACAAATTAGAGGACTGGGCCAAAAGAAATTTGATGAGGTTCAACAAGGACAAGTGCAGAGTCCTGCACTTAGGACGGAAGAATCCCATGCACTGCTACAGACCTCCTGTGCTGCATTCCAGCTAACTAATAAACCCTACTGTTTTGACAATGCTGTGTGAGTGTCACTGCAACTTCTTGGCATGGTGCATTGATCCCCAAAGCGTGTACAAGTGTCCATCAGGGTCTGTCTCAATTAGACTCACGGAACTGAGCTCAATGTGAAGCAGGAGTGCTGCAGGCCAGAGGTCAGTTTAAGGAGACAGTGAAGCTGTGTTGCTTATCCTGGAGGAAGTGTGAGACCCTATAAGTGCTTGGGACACTGAAGGTGTTCCTCCTCAAGACTATTCCAAAGCGGGGGCTGTAGCAATCGTCTTGTGGATCCATGACACTCTCCTAAGCCCTGGCATTGGCTCCTGTCAGAAGACAAGATACTGGGCTAGGTGGACCTTTGGTCTGACCCAGTATGGCCGTTATTATATTCTTATGACTTGACAGAAAGTAGTTTTCCCTGCAATTTGGGCATTGTTACAATGAATATGGGTAAAATGCATGCAGGTCCATGTCTTTACATCTCGGAGTGGTTTGGAGCACCACTCCTTTCATACAGCCAGACCATTACAGCTATGGGACATACTCTGCTTTCAGAAAATGTACAGTCATGGAGCAGCAATCTTGTCTCCAAAATCATGGAGAAAAAAGGCCTATCCTGCCATGTTGAAAGAGGCCTCTGTGAATAAGATGCCTGGCTTCCATTAAATTGAAATGGAGTTGGGCTGCTAACTCCTGCAGGGCCCCTGTAAATCCCACCTTTCAGTCAGTTAACTTTCCTCATGTTTTCAATGTATAGAATCAGGTTACAGAGGGCAAATTCCATTGCTTCAGCCCTGGTGGTCCTATTTAAATGGGGTTATTTTGCTGAGTGTTTTATTAATTTAGAAGGAATACATGGGCCAAAGAGTCAAAGGGGTTAATATAAATTTGTAACTGTCCAACATTAAACAGTTTTTAACAAGGTTCGGAGTTGGTATACAGAGACCTCAGCCTGCTTAATACCACGGCCAACACACCATTAAACATCCTTTTAGTAAAGACAGAGAAAAAAGAAAAAACAGTAAAAGAATTTGAAGCACAGAGAATTAAATAAAGATTTCATTTTAACCATATTCCATAGTCCCTTTCCTTTAGCTCAGCGGTTCTCAAACTTTGTGAGACCGCGACCCCTTTTTGTACTCCGGCGGCCCCTCGCGACCCCTCTGCCGAAAAACCGCCGAATTACTAAAAAAAAACAACAAAAAAAAACCCCCTGACGAACGCCCCGGCCCCCAGTCCCCGCCGCGGGCGGGCTCCCAGCGGAGCCCCGGCCCCGGTCCCGGTCCCTGGGGCTCGAGCGGCCCCGGAGATCGCAGCTGCTCTGGCAGCCGCCGGCGGCCCCGGAGATCGCGGCTGCTCGGGCAGCAGCTGGTGGCCCCAGAGATTGCGGCTGCTCGGGCAGCCGCCGGCGGCCCCGGAGATCCCGCAGCAGGGAGTTACTGGGGTAGGGTCTGGCGACCCCCACAAAAGTGGCCCGTGACCCCTCGAGGGGTCGCGACCCCCACTTTGAGAACCCCTGCTTTAGTTGGAGGGAGTTTTTATAAGGGAAAGCTTCATGTTTGACAGTCGTTTGGATGCTATTCAAGATGGTAATCACTCTCTTTTTTTGGGACAAGAGAAACAGTTAGTTGGGGTGGACTGGAGCTATTGTTGCTGCTCTTGTTGCTAAAGTGCAGTCCCATTGCCTAGAAGACAAAATAAGGCACAAACTGCAGGGGAGAGAGAAACACAGCACAAATAGAAAATGCAGCTCTGCCTGGGCTTGACTTTTATGTGCAGTCTGACTGCTGGAAAATACACAAGCACAACGCAGTTTTATCAGCTACTCCAAGACCTGGCAAACTTGTACCAGCATCTGGAAGTTTAAGACATTCCTTTTAGCTGCTTTCCTGGTCACAGGTTTACAGCACTATTACAAATTACACAGTCTTGGCTGGCTAAGCCAGACTATTCAACAGAAGGCAACATGAGAAGAATAGGAAAGAGAGTAAACAAGGGGAAGGAAAAGAACCCATGTGTGTGAGGGAAGAGAGGGAGGGACAAAGTCTTGCACCCCAGATGGCACTTAGAAGTCGGCCAGAACCAGTGGAGTGACAATATCATTTGGATTCCTCTCTTGGCCTGTTTTGGCTAGACCATCTCTCAGGATCTGGATGACAAAGATCCAAGGATGTCATAGTAGATTCCAGGGTTCCATCAAACAATGGGTTAAAGTTCATTCCTTCCCTGCCTTTCAGTCAAACACCATCTGAATCTGAGCTCTGCCAGTTTTCTTCCTGAGTTTCTTAAAATGATCCCAAGAGGACTGTGATGGGTGGACTCTCTCATCTCTTTTTTCAGTTTAATTAAGTTCTGGTCCTACACTTCTCCTGTTTAACAGAGAGGATATTAACATATTCCATGAGTTACAGTAATAAGTCTTTTTCTGTAGGTTGATTCACTCCTTTTTGCGACCTTTTCCCATCAACATTTTTTATAGGTAACTGTGACTTTATAAAGTTTTTCCCACAGCCAAGCTCACAACTAGGGTAAATTTGTAGTTCCACTTATTACAACAATGTTATTTGGTTGAAAGAGCCACCATGTACTATCCAACCAGAACCCTGGATATGAAATCTGAAGACTTGTCTAGTGCATGTAAACATCTACAGTACCTCTGCCTTACCTTTTTCCCCCCTTGCAACAAAAGCCATTTTATATACATGAGATTCTGCAACTAAGCCCACTGAAGAGGAACCAACAGGTACATTACAACAGTCTATGGATCTCTCTGTCAGGGTGCTATTCAACAAAATGAAGGTGCCTGGTTAAGAGCATGGGTGCTTTTTTCAAAGGCACCTAAGTGACTTAGGAGCCTACATCCCATTTTCAAAATGGATATAGGCACTTAAGCTCTACGTGTAATTGAAAATACCTTTAAAAATCTGATGCTAGAGCCCATATTTGGGTACCTAAAGATGCCGAGAGGCACCTAGAGAGAATTTGGAAAGGTTTTTTTCTGCATCTGTAAACATCTGAGTACCTTTAAAGATCAGGCCCTATGTCACTTTAAAAATGGGCTTAGATGGTTTTGAAAAGTTTACTCAACAGTCTTTAAAATTAAACAATTTAAAATAATACAAAGAATTTTCAATTTGCTACATAAAAATAATCTCCAAGGGCTTTTCCACAATTGGTAAAACATTTAATAAACAGGAGTGAGAATGAATGGTATTTACAGCACTTTTCAGGCCAGAGTCTCCTCTCACTGGGAACCACTCCATGGAGTAACCAAGGGCAGAATCCTTCTCCACGTGACTAGCTGAGAGGGAGTAATTCCCTTGCCACTCTTGCAGCCTTGAAGCTCCAGCAGTTCCGGCATCTGCATCTTCATTCCTTTCTGTTCTCAAGGTGTTCCCGGGTGACAGGAAATTCCACAAATCTTGCTGTCCCTTTCCCTCAGAGCACGTCTGCAGACGTTTGTTCTCATGTGCCGAGGTAGGGCAGGATTCAACCTTCAGAGCAGAATTCTTCCCTTCATTTTCTAAGTGCTTTAAAAAACCTTAGTAAATTAATAATGATTTTTCACTGGCAGATATAAAACATCATCGTCTTTATTTAATATTTTATTCCTCCTGTGCACTTCAGTGTGCGCACGGTGCCTGGTGCAGCACACTGCCATCATTTGTTCAGTATTTTCCTTGTATTATTTAACATTAATATTTTATGACCTGTAAATAATTTAACAAAGGTTAAACACAAATTTCTATCTACACCACCCCGTTCCCTGACTGAGGGAAGGCTAAAGAACTGTCTTAAGCCACAAACTGCTGATTGCAAGCTAGTGTAAACTAGTGTAGCTTTATTGAAGTCAATGAAGTTACAGTACCAGCTGAGGATTGGTCATATTTCTTGGGGCTGTTCTAGTCTAGAAAAGATTTCCACCCCTGTAAGAACAGTGATGGTACTACACCAGTACAAACTCCTAATGTAGACATTCAACACCAATGCAAACAAGGCTTGAACTAATTTTTATTTACCTGATAGTTTACTAGAGTAAGCCTGGTATACAGACAAAACTTAGGCTGACTTAGCTACCTTGCTCAAGGGTGTGAAAAATGCACACTTCTGAGAGATGTAGTTAAGCAGATCCAAGCCCGGGTGTAGTCACTGCCAGCTCAATGGAAGAATTCTTCGCTACGGCCTCTTGAGGGGGTTGGTTTACTACAGCATCACTGAAGCAAATGCCTATACTACTGCAGCATAGCTGTAGCACTTATAGTGTAGATGTTGCACCTTTGCAAATCCTATGATATGCTGGTTCAGATAGTAAAAAAGATCCCAGTATAGACAAGGGCTGACTTTGAAGCTGTTCACTTAAAAAAGAAAAATAGGACGAGTGGGGGAAATAGGAAAAAGAAGACTCAGACTACTCCAGAACTGAGGTTTTCAAACATTCACATTTGTCTCCTGTGAGCTACAGCTCTCATTGTGGTTACAAATAGTCATTCGCTGATCCTTGTTACAGATAGGAAAGTATGAAAGTGGACTCATTTCACAGGTAGGTAACCTAGGACAAAGGGCAAATTCACTCTGGAGCTCTAGTATTTGGACACTATGCAGATGGCAGTGAAATTTTACCACCAGCCTCCCACCCAACCCAACTCAGGGCTAGAGGGCAGGGCCTCCATGCAGCCTCCCCATACCTGTTACTGGACTAGAATAGCAGCACAGCTCCTCTGTGCTGGCTGCATGAGGCACAGGAGCCACCAGATCAGTATGAATGCCAATCCACAGCCTTCTTTCATAGTCACTTTCTGCACTGGTTCCACAGAGGCTGTCCTGGAGACTACAGAGGGGCTATGCTTACATACACTGTGCATAGCCATTCTGCCAACAAATCCCCAGTGGCATGAAAGGCCTTGCACTGGGCCTCCAACCATGGATAGCTTTCACCCAGGAAACTCAAGTGGCTCCTTAAGTTTGCACAGTGAGAATCTGGAAAGAGAATGCACTCCTCCATTCTAATCACTCACTCAGCCCTCTTCACCCGCTCATAGGCCCATGGATTTTAAAGCCAGACAGAATCATTGTCTGACCTCCTGTACATCACAGGCCATAGATGTTCCCTGAATTAATTCATGCTTCAAGTCCAATGGCTGTGGTTGAACTAGAGCACATCCTACCGTCCTCTAACCCTTTCCCAAACTCCTGCCATGTAATAAGCTGAGTCAACAAAACCTCAAAACTATGCACCTTTAAGTGTGAGAAGTAGTAAACTGCATCACATTCCCTTGTAAGAACAAGGGGAAGAACTTGGATCTGGAATCCAATCTCGGGTTGTTTGGACCCAGGATTTTCATTCAGCCCCTCAGAAGAGAAGCACCATTTGCAACGTTTAGGACTAGAGTCAACTTGGGATGTTGATTCCACCCACATTCCTTCCACGCCATGTACCCACAAGTTTGAGAGTTCTCAAGGCTTTGGTTTGGACCATTCTCCAGGAAGGAGTTTACAGTGAGCCAGAGATATGATGTAGATGGTCAGCAGATAAAGTGCTATGGGTGCATGGTGAGTCAGGTATGGGTTCTGTGAAACAGAATAAAGTTGGGAGGAAGCAGACATTTGTGCAGAGAGGCTTGCTAGAGGATCATTCAGGCAAGGAGGAGTGGGAACTTGTACCAACTCACACGCAAACATGAACACCCCTTGAACAATTACACACCCCTAAACACCTGACTTCAAGAAACTGTACCCATTTAAAACCTTTCCACCTATATTTATTCCTAGAGATGATCAAGTGAAATTTGACAAACCTTTTTCTTCCCAATAGAAAATGTCAAAATGTTTTGCGGAAATGTATCTGTTTCAATCATGAACACTTCCACTGGGAAAATTTCTCAGGATCAGGATGGAATTTCTGGGGTGTGAGACAGAACCCTATCACCACAGAGTAGTCAGCTGCAGGGGGTTAAGGAATTTACCTGGAATGTGAATTACTTGGGTTAGGGTCCCTGCTCTGAATTAAGCAAAGCACTGGCTTGAACCTGGGTCTCCTACAACCTGGACAAATGCCTTAACCAGCAGTGTAATTTGGGGAGCGGGGACCAAAGGTTAATCTTCCCTTCCCCCCTGGAAAAAATTGAGAGATCCTGGCTTTCATCTGCATCAGAGCAAAAACAAATTTTGAAACCTCAGAATTTTTTGAGAAATTGAATTGTCCTGCAGCCCTGCTTATTCCTCTTATCCCTGTCTCAAGTGGAATGTCAGACACATACACACACACCACATTCAAACCTTCACAAGGGAGGAAATAGACAGCCAGATTCCAATTTCAAGTACACAAATATAAGTAATTAATTTAATGGACTTCTTGGTGAATTATGTCCTGATTCAGGAAAGCAGACTTATGCATGAAAGCATGCTTTGGCATACACTTCACTTTAAGCACATGCATAAGTGTTTTCCTGAAGCAGGGCCGTAAATTAGTATAAACAAGATCGGAATCAGGAGCAGATTATTTTATTTTTTTCTCACTATTTAAGTGTTAGTGTATGAAGTAGAGTAGGACTAATCTCTATTGCTATGTAATAAATGGTTTTGAGATTGATTAAATGCCTCATCTTTGCGTTGGCTATTAATCAGTCTCAGCAGCTGTTTATTGCTTTGTATAGTACAAAGCCACAAAAATTATCCCTTAATGATACAACATTTTATGTATAACCAAACGTATAATCAGATGATTCATTTTCTGGTGAAAAGGTTGTGTTTTTTTATTTTCAATGAGCATTGTGGGGCTCTCTGAAAAGGGCACAGGATAATGGCTTTTATTAGACAAATTGAAAGCTCTATTTTTACTTTTTTAACTTGTTTTATTTTTTTAATGAGGGGAGCAATTGTGGAAAATGGGAGGAGGCAAGTCTACCCTGGTTTTTATGTCTAGAGTATAAAATACCCTGCTTATTTTACAGGGTTGGACTAATTGCATGAGTTTTCAAGTTTTCAAGTAGAACATAAATATTGCCAGCTCTAATTTCAAGACCGTCCTTGTCCTTCTATGTCTGATTCACAGATCTTTTCCCCACACTGAAATACACACAGCACTGTGACAATGTGCAGCTCCCTCCAGTTCCTCGGTAATTACTGTTATAATCAACATTCATCATAGAATTTCTGAAGCATCTTGTCCTAAACTCCATCATTTTGCAGTATAAATAATGGAAGAAAAACTAGAAAGGATACATACTTTTGGGGGAGGAGGGGTTGGTAGGGTGAAGGGAGGAGATTGCGTGCCTTCATACTTGTCAGAGTGAGGCAGGTTGGGGATGAGCCAAAATAATCCAGAAACTGGTGGACATAAGGTGTATCCATTAACATTTGAAGCTTCTGATGTGATTTCCGTTGTGGGCAAGCAACGGAATATCTTGGCAGGATACATCCAGAATCAATCTGTGGGTGGAACCAATAAGAATTCAAGGGGAGAGGAAATCATTTATAAATTTGAGGAGAGGGAGAAGGACTCAGTAATGGAGCAGTGCTGTCAAGATTGTACTCTGAAGGCTTTGCCAGATTTGTTGGATTTTTACTACAGGCTCCATTACCCACTAGAAAAGACAAGAACTAGAATTGTTGCAAGCTGTACAAACTGCAGACAGTTGTTACAAGGATTCCAGGGGAATTTGAAGAAGACTGTGGTCCTATCCTTTGTTTCCACTATTCTGCAGAGATTGGAGTTACATCTACACTTCAGCTAGGGAGCATGCTTCCTAGTGCAGGTAGATACACATGCAATAGCTCTGCTCAAGCTAGTGTGCTAGAAATATTGGTTTAGTTGGAGTGGGGAGTAGTATGGTTAGTAGCTTGCAATAATAACAAGTACTAAAATGTGAGACCTCACCCCTTCTCGCTAAAAGTGTTCCGTTAAAAAGTTGTATTGACAATATTTGTAATAGTTTTGTAGCGGGAAGACCGCAGGGCCGTAGAGGGAGACCAGGAAAGAAGTCCAAGGAGACCAATGAGGCTTAAAACAAAACGTGTTTATTCGGCCGAGGTGACAGCCGCCCAAAAGCGCTAAGAAAACTGCCACCCCGCTCATGCATAACTTACAGGTTTTATAGTTCTAGTTAGCTACGTAACTGGCATATATGTTACATGATTGGCTACCTCATATTGCTGGGCAGACTTAAACTACTCACGTTGAGTAGGCATGTTACAGAAGCAGTTTGATTGGACAGAATTCGCGCCCTTTTTGCAGGGATGGTCGCCCGTGCACAGAACTTGCAGAAACAGCATCCTATTTTTGTAAGTCTAGCAGAAGCAGCAGGTGTACAGAAGCGTATTGCCAGTTCAGTTATATATGACTATTTTAAACTTCCTCTATAACCTTTTCAAGATAAGCATCAATGTTAAACAGTTCACAATAGCTATCATCCCGCCGCCGGTGGAAATTTTCATGTTTTGACCTTTACACATCAGCATTTGCTTTCTATAGCCCTCTCATTCCTCCCTTTTTCTTGTTGCTAGTCATTGCGGGCTAGGAACACCTTAGGCTTCGCTTTCTGCCAACTGTTGGTAATTTCGGAGCATTAAAACACGCATAGTGGCCCGGTGGTCGGCTACTTGCTCGACCATAGTTTTAAGGCTGTTGATAAGGAGGGGGGCAACACAGGGGATGAGGAGACAGAGGATTATACCCATTGCCACAGCACCAATCATACCTTTAAGACCACCAATCCAACTGAACCATGAGCCAATGCCCTCCCCCCACTCAAATCCTGTCCAGGTTTGAACTGGGACATGAGCCAAGCGTGTGATCTTGTTGGCAATGTCCTCAATTACTTTGCTATTGTCATCAATGTGGAGACAGCAATTGGTCAGATTGAATTTTCCACACACTCCTCCCTCAGCTGCAAGGAGGTAGTCGAGGGCAAGCCTATTTTGGTAAACAGCGTTGCGGAGCTGGGCCTGAGTTTTTGACAGTACTCGGAGGGCCCTGGCTGTTTCATTAGTTATCAGCTCGAGAATAGCTTGCAGGCGAATAATTCTATTGAGCATATAGATAGGGGTCCTATACCCATATGTCCCGTCCTGTGCCCAGGTTGCTGGTCCATAATAATGAATGATTCTTTCCAGGGGCCACTCAGAGTCACTCCAGTCTCCGATCTTATAGGAGGAGAGCGAGAGAGAGCGCCTTTTATTACTATGGACAGGGTGGCCTAAACGCTCGCCATACTCAAGGGGGAGAAGGAAGAAGGAAGGTCGAATTTCACCTAGGGTGCAAGTCCCTTCCCACACCGCGGGTAGTTGAGAGTAGGCATTAAGGCCACACAGCCAGTAGAGGCCGAATGGAGCTGGCCAGGGGTGGCTAGGAGCCAAAGATGTATTTATTATTGAGAGCATAAGTGCGCTCCCAAGCCAAGCTCCCACATCCAAGCGGGGTGGCAATGGCACATACATCCATGATGAGGGAGCCTGGGGAAGTAGGAGATTTTAGTTGTACTCTTGTAATTAGTTCACCCGCGGTGGTCCCTTTACGGGCTTCGAGCCACCATTGTACTGCTTGCTCCCTTGGATCAAAACAGACTGCGGGATCTGGGCCAATGCTCGCGAGGACATACAGAATATGAGACATTATGAAACTGACACTCTAGAGCTGGGACTGAACAGGAGAGCTTACTGCGATAAATCAGGGTATCAGAAATAGTGTGCCCTGCACGCACTTGAGTAATACACACTGAACAAGCCTGCCCCTGGGAAGATACAACAACCTTTGGGGCATATGAAAACATTAGCAACAGATAAACAAAGTCCATTGAGGAATACATTATAACAAGTGTCTATACTGTGGAGCAGAGCAGGCCTTCAGAGCGGTGCTTGGTCACCTGACTCACAAGAGGTAAGTTGGACACCTTGCTGGATGGGTGACTGGGCTGATCTGCGGAAAACGACTTGCAGAGGGTTGGAGCTATTCAGGGAGACCTGACAATCAGGTGTAGGTGATCTGTGATCAGCTTTGACACGGGTATAGTGGATCCACGGCTTAACACCGGCTAATTTAACAGCAGTGGGGGTGGTGAGGAGTACAGTATAGGGACCCTTCCACTTAGGTCCCAAGGGGTTGGTCTTCCAATCCTTAAGCCATACGGAATCACCTGGGGAAAAAGGGTGCAGAGCGGTGACAGGAAATGGGAACTTGAGTTCACTAACGTAGGTGGATAGTTGATTTAACACAATGCTCAGGAGCTGAACTTCTTTGACAAGGTCTTGCTTTCCTAGAAGGTAAGTATCCCCCTTTAAGTGGCGGACCCAGCGGGGGTCGGCCAAACACCAGCTCATAGGGTGAGAGCTTCAGGGACCGTGTGGGAGTGCATCGGACTCTGAGCAATACCATGGGCAAGGCTACAGTCCATGCCAAGCCGGTTTCCTGACAGATTTTACCCAGGGCGTCTTTTAAGGTCCTATTCATTCTTTCTACCTTTCCTGACGCCTGCGGATGATATGCACAGTGAAGTTTCCAGGTGATGCCCAGGAGGGTTGACAAAGAGTGGATGACTCTGTGGATGAAGGCGGGACCATTATCACTGCCAATGTGTAATGGGAGCCCAAACCGGGGGATTACATCTCGAAGCAAGGCTTTGGTAACTTGCTCAGCCTTTTCATTAGTGGTGGGCCATGCCTCGACCCAGCCAGAATATGTGCAGACCGCTACGAGTAGGTACTTAAATTTACCAGACTTTGGCATTTCGGTAAAGTCCACAACCAGTGATTCCATTGGGCTATGCCCCATATACTGGACTCCAGGTGGCCGAAGAGGCCCCACACGGGGATTATGTTTAGCACAGATTTGACAGCGTAGGGCGGCACGTCTGGTGAGTGAATGCAGACCATTTATGTATAGTTCTCGGTCTAGGAGTTCAGCTAGGCTAGTACCACCCAGGTGGGTCTGTTGATGTAGTTCTTGGATCAGTTCCCAAGCCACCGCATTGGGCAGGAAGATTGTTATTTGGCAGGACATATAAACCTGACTGTTTCACTCCTTTCTCCTGCTCAGCCCAAAGTTGTTCCTGTGCAGTGTAGTGGACCTCAGCGGGGATCATGTCGGCTGTGTTAAGGTGCTGGATGGAAACAGCCGATGGTTGTTGGCATGCTGCAGCTTTGGCCTCTTCGTCTGCTAACCGGTTTCCCTTGGTAACAGGGTCCTCGCTATGTTGGTGCCCTTTGCAGTGCATCACAGCGATCTGTCTGGGCATCCAAACTGCGTCAAGGAGGGCCAGGATTTCATCTGCATGCTTTATTCTTTGCCCGTTCGAGGTTAGAAGCCCTCTTTCCCTGTATATAGCACCGTGGGCATGAAGCGTTAAAAAGGCATACTTCGAATCGGTATAGACATTAATCTGTTGCCCTCTTCCTAGCTCGAGGGCTCGACGGAGAGCAATTAGTTCTGCTTTCTGGGCAGAAGTTCCAGGGGGAAGTGCTCCCGCTTCACGAACGGTGCCTTGATCGTTTACTATGGCATATCCTGCTCGTCGTTGGCCCTGATCGACAAAGCTGCTGCCGTCAGTGAAAAAGACGTGGTCAGGCCTGGTCAAGGGCGTATCAGTCAGATCTGGTCGACTAGAGTACACTTCGTCCATAACTTGAAGGCAATCGTGCCCCTCAGTGAAATTCTCCTCCACAGGCAGCAGAGTAGCAGGGTTGAAGGTGGAGCAGACAGAGATGCTAACAGAAGGATTATTCACTAGTATGCTTTCGTATTTGAGGAGCTTTGCATTGGTCATCCAGTGATGACCCCTATGTTCCATTAGGGTGACCACAGCATGTGGGCATTTCAAAGAGATTGGTTGTCCTAAGGTAAGTTTACTGGCTTCTTCAGCAAGTAAGGCGGCTGCTGCTACGGCACGTAGACAGGGCGGCCATCCTTGTATCACAGTGTCAAGCTGCTTGGAGAAATACGCTACTGGTCGTGGCCAACTGCCAACGACCTGGGTCAGGACTCCGACTGCGATACCTCTTCTTTCTCCTACATACAATGTGAAAGGCTTATTGAGGTCAGGAAGACCTAACGCTGGGGCTGTCATCAGAGCGGACTTGATGCTTTCGAATCCTTCTTGTTGTGCCTCTGTCCAAATAAAGGGATCTGCGGTCCCCCCTCTCGTGGCCTCATGGAGGGGTTTAGCTAGTGTAGCGTAATTGGGGATCCAAAGGCGGCAGAAGCCAGCCGCTCCCAGAAACTCGCGCACTTGGCGCCTGTTGGTAGGGGCAGGGATGGCGCAGACTGCTTCTTTCCTTTCAATGTCTAACATGCGGGTTCCTTTTGTGAGCTTGAATCCCAGATATTTCACTTCCGGTTGTACTAATTGGGCCTTTTTCTTGGAGACCTTGTAACCTTTGAGGCAGAGATGCTTTAGAAGATTGGTAGTAGCCTCTACACATTCCGTGCGGGTGTTAGTAGCCACAAGGAGGTCATCGGCATATTGAAGAATGTTCCAGCGATTGCCTCCTTGTGTGAGGGGCACCAAGTCTTGAGCTAGGGCCTGTCCGAATAGGGAAGGTGAGTTACAGAATCCCTGTGGGAGGCGAGCCCATGTCATGTGGGTCTTCTGGCCGGTATCAGGGTGTTCCCATTGAAAGGCAAAGATGGGTTGACTGACGGGTGCAAGCCGAAGACAGAAGAAGGCGTCTTTAAGGTCTAAAACTGAGAACCATTGGGCATTTGCCGGTACCAGACTGAGGAGGGTGTAGGGATTTGGCACCACTGGGTGTAACGGGATCACTCTTTTATTCACGGCCCGTAGGTCATGCACAGGTCGGAAGCTTCCATCGGGCTTTTGCACAGGCAACAAGGGAGTATTCCAGGACGACTGGCACTTGACAATGATACCAACATCCGATAATTTCTGTAGGTGTTTGTGTATGCCGACTACAGCCTTTCGAGGTAGGGGGTATTGGGGAATGGAGACGGGAGTTGCCATGGGTCTTAAATCAACAACTATGGGGGGAATGTCAATTGCCAATCCGGGTGGGTTATCTTCTGCCCATACACCTGGGACATTAAAGGTTTGCCAATCCTGTCTTTCTTCTATGGAGGCGAAGAGTCGCCATTCTTCTTCTACGGGGAGTGCTAACATAAGACGTTGGGTTGGGGAAAGCCTTTCTCCTAATCGCACCCCCATGGTTCCGTCGCAGTCAAAGGTAAGGGTGGCTCTGAGTTTTGACAACATATCTCTTCCAAGAAGGGGTACGGGACACTCGGGTACGTAGAGAAGTTTGTGGGTGACAACGTGACTCCCCAGTTTACATGCTCTTTCTTGCAGGAAAGGGCAGGGTTTCTTTTGTCCTGTTGCTCCAATGATGGTGGTCTGTTGTTGGCTTACGGGAGCCACCTTGGTATTGACCACGGACTTGGTAGCTCCCGTGTCAATTAGAAAGTCTATTAACTGGCCTCCCACATTTACACAGACCATCGGCTCCCCGAGGCCAGTTGCAAATACTTCTTCCGTTGGGGGCCGCGGAGCCGGTCTGACCTATTCCTGGTCTTCAACCCAATCTTCCATGACAGCCATACCAAAGGTGTCCTCATTGAGCACTTGAGTGGCTGCAGCTTGCGACCATGAGGGCATTCCGCGCCCTCGTGTACTTGCTCTACCTCGGTTTCCTCTTCCGGACCCCCTCCTTCTCATGTTCTCGGCAGGTTCTTTGTTTTCTCCATTTGGACACTCGTTCTTCCAATGTCCGTCTTGGAAGCACCTAGCGCACTGATTTTGTCTCAGTCGGCCTCTCCCTCTCCCTCGTTCTCGTTCGTTCACCTGTCGCCTTCCACTTTGTCCTCTTCCTCGATAATTGTCCTGGAAGACCGCAGCGACTATCTGGGCTCTTTTCTTTACCTTGTCTTCAGTTTTCTTTTGCTCTTCCCCTTCACGCGCCGCAAACACATGGGCGGCTATCTCGAGGACACGTCCCATATTCATGTGGACCAGACCGCGGTCCTTCTGGAGTTTGCATCTGATATCTGGGGAACATTGACTGATAAAGCTATTTTTCAGGGCCAGTGACCCTGGACTGTTCTCTGCCTCATCATCCATGTCGTATGGGGACCATTTACGATACCCTTCTCTTAGCCTCTCTAGAAATGCTCCTGGTGTTTCTTCCCTATCTTGTTGCAGGTCGTGAATCTTCCGGAGATTTACAACTCTCGGTGGCCCCTTCTTTAGGGCTCTTACGAGGAGCCGATGGTATCGGTCGAGATTCTGTTTTTGGTCTGGGACATTTGGGTCCCAGCCGGGGTCGACGGACGTAGGGAATGTCGTGTCGAGAAAATTTAGAAGACCGTCGGCAGGACCACTGGCGTAATCAATGCGAGCTTCCTCCCTTCCTTGGCTTAAGACGAGGGTTCTCTCCTCCGGACTAAGAAGGATTCCCAAGAGTTGACTGATATCCATCCAGGAGGGATAATGAGTCCCGAGAATACCTTCGACGAGAGTGGCAATGGCTGTGGGGTCGTTTGACCAGGGCGCGCGCGAGGCCTTCCAGTTTAAGAGATCGCTGCTGGTAAAGGGGACATGCTGGTACACTCCCTGGACTCGGTACGGGCCTGTAGGGTCAGTTGCTGGAGGGGGAACCAGTTGGTTAACTACCCGGAGAGGGAGCTGGCGAACTGGGGAGGTATCGCGGTCCCTACTTCGGAGGGCGTAGGAATGTTCCCTCGTAGCGTCTCTCTCCTCGTCCTGATCAGAGTCACGATCCTCGGGTTTTCTCTCGGGAGTTAGGAGTTTTTGAAGTTTTGCCACACTCTCTTCGATCCGCTGCAGGCCTGACCGACCGGAGTCAGTTGGCGAATTTGGGTCGGACAAGCCGGGTATGCTTGTTGACGGGGCTGTTGGCGCCTGAGGCGCAGGTGTAAGCCCCACAGGGGCGGCCGGGACCACAGGTGGCGGCATGTAGGGGGGTGGGGCCCGTGGCTCATAGTCCGGGGGGCTCGAATATATGGGTTTAGATTCCCCCTTAGTTCCTTTGGGCCCTTTCCGTGGACGCGTATGAAGGACCAGGCATTTGGTACACTCTTGTAACCAAGATGGATTTTCCTCTACTATATCAAACCATGCGGATATGTAATGGTATTGATCAGGGTGTTGTCATCCCGCGAAGTCGAGGACGTCTCTAATGATATCCATATCCAAAGTTCCTATGGCCGGCCACGAGGGCTGGATTGGAAATGTTGGCCAGTCTATCTCACAGAATCTCCTTAATAAACCGGCCTTACGACTGCCGGTTGAGATGTGCTTCTTGAATTCTCCAAAATGCTCTAACATACAAGTTAGAGGTGTTTTGCGGTCTGTCTTGGAGCCGCTTCCTCCCATACTGCAGACTAGATCTTGGGGCACCCTCACTAGCCTGACTTAACAGCTGTATTAATTTTCCTTCCACCCAATAGGACAGATTGAACAGACACAATAGGGAAGACGGGTTCCTAACCGACTATAGAGGATGGGGGAGTCGGTTGGTGGGAGGTTAGAGGAGGTTATCACTCAATCGCCACTAGCCTGAGTCACCGGACGTTCCAACGGCTGACAACAGGAACCGTAATGGCCACTCACTCAGTCATACACAATCAGTCACACCAACAAGAAGAAGATCCCGCCCGGAGATCCCCTTATATTTGCCTCTCCGTGGACTGACTGGATCTCCCCATCCCTCCTCGGACCTGTCCCGCCAACCGGTTGGTCTTCCCCTTCACGGTTGTTTTCAAAGTCTCTTCGTTGGTGCAAGAGGCAGTCTGGACGAGTGGTCGGCCCACGAGCGGCCACCGGTCAAAACGGGGCCCCTCTCGACACACCACTCCTGTGTCGGCCCCCGAAACAGGCTTACCTCTGCAAATCCCCAACGGACTTATCCTTGGACCTGTTCCCGATCGTCCCTCAACATCCCGGACGAGCCCCCAGGAAATGTAGCGGGAAGACCGCAGGGCCGTAGAGGGAGACCAGGAAAGAAGTCCAAGGAGACCAATGAGGCTTAAAACAAAACGTGTTTATTCGGCCGAGGTGACAGCCGCCCAAAAGCGCTAAGAAAACTGCCACCCCGCTCATGCATAACTTACAGGTTTTATAGTTCTAGTTAGCTACGTAACTGGCATATATGTTACATGATTGGCTACCTCATATTGCTGGGCAGACTTAAACTACTCACGTTGAGTAGGCATGTTACAGAAGCAGTTTGATTGGACAGAATTCGCGCCCTTTTTGCAGGGATGGTCGCCCGTGCACAGAACTTGCAGAAACAGCATCCTATTTTTGTAAGTCTAGCAGAAGCAGCAGGTGTATAGAAGCGTATTGCCAGTTCAGTTATATATGACTATTTTAAACTTCCTCTATAACCTTTTCAAGATAAGCATCAATGTTAAACAGTTCACAATAGCTATCATCCCGCCGCCGGTGGAAATTTTCATGTTTTGACCTTTACACATCAGCATTTGCTTTCTATAGCCCTCTCAGTTTCATGGGTTAAGTAAAATGTTATGTGTTTACACACACATACACACACAGGTTCATAGGTTTAGTAAATATTTTTGCTTTGGAGATTGTGTGACTTTTTGCTCAGAGATTTCACTCAGAGATATACAGATACCATATGAAAGTGCTAACATGACAAAATTCTGGTCTTTATCCCAACAGAGAAGTAAGCTGAGGCACAGGAAAGGGGATAGAAATATTATACGCAAAATTATCATGGTGCTTTACACAAGCTTATTATAACTGCACCTTTGTTCCATTAGCCCTGCTCATTTTTGGCTGATGTGTCCTTGTGAAAAGTCTACTGATTTGGACAGAAAACTATTTTTCCCCTATGGCATAATTTCTCTACATTTTGATTTCAGCTATTCAAACCATTCTCTTCTGGGTATTGTCAAGGAAGTACAGGTACACAACTCACATTGAAAGCAAAATAGGATCTCTAACACCATCTTGACTCTTATTTTCACCCCAAAGTCTCAGGATTTTGCAAACCCGTGCAACTCTACTCCTACAGTTGTACTTAAGCATGATACGTACTGTTTAATCTGCTTAGAACCTCAGGGCTACTTTCATGTCAACCTGCATGCCACAGTCTTCTAAAGGGAATCTTCATAGCAAGCATGTGCAAAATTGAGCTGTCACATTTTTTAACTTGCAGCTAACTCATTGTGGAGCTGGAGAGTGAGCACCTTTCTTTTCTCTCCTTTTTGCCCCACTTCCTGCTACTCAGCGCCTGATTGGTGGTAAATGCCAGTGAAACACACCGAATTAATGCAAGGTTTGAGCCAATGAGCAGATGCAGGGAGGGACCAGCCCAGGAAGATTCAAACAGGAATAAAAAGAAGCAGAAGGAGCCCTGAGCTAGGACAAAGAGACTTGCTTTGAGGACAGACAGCTGCTGGCAAAAGGGGACTCAGACTGGAACTGAGACTATGTCGCTGATACACCATCCTAAGATCACGTGGCCAACCAGCACCAGATCATAGCATACAGACAGGTTGGGCTTGCATCCGATGAAGTGGGTATTAGCCCACGAAAGCTTATGCTTCAATACTTTAGTTAATCTTTAAGGTGCCACAGGACTCTTTGTTACCTAAGCTATCAGTGGCATTTTTATTTGGCTTTTGGTCTGTTATAAAATGTTAGTAAATCTGGCTTAAAGAGCCTTATTTTTATAGCTATTAGGAGCAATAAGACAGGCCAACATGGCTCATTTCAGACAGTTCCACATTTTGATCACACAAAGTCATTTTGAAATATTTTACTATTTAGTGTCTCAAGTTCTAAATTCCCAACTGAGCAATCATCAGGATGTCTCGTTGGGTGTCTTGTCATTTTGGATTCCTTGCCAAATCAATTATTTGTCTTGTGATTGCGGCACCGACAGTTCAAGGGGAGCTTCATTACAAACCCTACTTAGGAACCTCAATTGTTATTTTAGTATTGATTCTGGAGAACAAAGTAGTTTCATACAAAGATACCCCTACGTTCAATGACATCGTTATATTTCTGTTCTGGTTCAATGATGCTTCTTATGCAGGAAATCTATAATACATATTGGCAATCACAGAAACATGTTATGCTGCCTTTTCTTTAATACAAATCTATATTGCTGTCTGCCACAGTTAATCCACTTTTCAATAGAGCCGTCTTCTGAATAGCAACACACTGACATCCTTTTATTAATAAGTAGACAGATTTCCTTGGTCCCAATAAATTACCGTATTTTTCGGCGTATAAGACGCCTTTTTAACCCCCAAAAATAGCTTCAAAATGGGGGGGGGCGTCTTATACGCCGAATATCGGCTGGAGCTGGGGCGGATGCAGGTGGCCCGGCGGGCGGGGCGGGGCGGCGCTTCCCCCCCGAGCCCACCCGCATGTGTTGGGGCCGGCGGGGAACGGGAACGGGAGCAGCTCGGGCCCCGGGGCCCCTGGGAGCGCCCGTCCGCGCGGCGGGGACGGGAGAGCGGCGCGCTCCCAGCAGCCCGCCGCGCGGCGGGGACGGGAGAGCGGCGCGAAAAAAGCGTCGCTTTTTGTGTGGTGGTGTTTTATTTTTTTTTATTTTTTTTCCCCGGCTTTTTTATTTAAAAACTCGGGGGCATCTTATACGCCAGAGCGTCCTATAGGACGAAAAATACGGTAGATTTTGAAGTATGGCACCAGCTGCTGCATGTGCAAAGCAGCCTCCCATGTGTTCATATACATTGTATAATTTGCTGTATTTCCGTGGGTTTTGTGCTGCATAAAATTTATGAACTAGCACCATTCAGTTTTCTTGGTTTTCCATTTTCTGGAGCAAAGCCTCCAGAATCTCTTTCGGACATTCCACAGGATGGCACATCCAGAAAACACATCCTTAACATAATGACATGAATTACACCACGGATAAAATTGTCTTTTGATTTTGAAATGAGTCTGCAAACAGTGGGATATCCGCTTGCAAACTTAGCTGCAGAGCTGACTGTGGACCAACCTGATCCACTCAAACCAGCGCACCCCCACTTGAGACAGGACGGGACGTAGTAAGTAGTCTCTCCTCCCCTGCTAGCCTGCTCTAGCCCTACAGTGGTGGTCTTCTCATGCCTCAGCCTTCCAGACAGGTCATGTTCAGTCCCACCCCATCTATCATAAGAGTCTCACAAACATGGTCCAATGACCTCCCACATGTCTTTAGCCCTGACGCTGGGCCCACTGGCCTCAATAGTCCTTGCCACATGGCTTCCAATAGTCCTCATTCCTTGTGCCATGGGGTTTCACATCACCTTCCTCAATGGTATGGAACCATCTCTTTACTCTGGGTTCCAGTCCAGGGACCCTGTAGTGAGCAGCTAAGGTCCATGCTGCTTCCTTGGACTGCTTCCTATTGTGTTCTGCTCCCAGGCCCTCTTCCCCAGCTCCTTTCCAGGCTCTGCAGAGTCCTTGCCAGCCATGGTAGCAAACAATGGCTCCCAGGACTTTCTCGCTGTAAGCCCAGTTCATGCCCATTGATCAAGGTTCGCTACAGGAACTTGCTCCACCTCAGTATCTTTCTGGGCCTTTTGCCAGCATTCCTTTCTCAGGAGACCATGCTAAGGCCGACTGTCCCCTGACTCTCCTTCCTCCTCACTCTGAACCCCTTCCTTTGTACTAGCCACTCAGTGCCTTCCCAGCTGAGTCTCATCCTTAGTTGAGCCTGACACACCCTGTAGTTTCCACCAGCTGTACTATCTGAGTTCTCCAGCAACCCTTCACTTTTTCAGTGCCGGTGTGTGGACACACCCCATCACAACTTAACCAAGGACAGAGAGGTTTGCTCAAGTGTAAAAAAGAAGCTGTACAGAGAAATGAACAGTAACTCTCCGGGAGAGATGTTGCGCTTGCCATCCACAGCCCTTGGACATGGTGCAGAGGATCACACTGCAGCCAGAATGTTCAGGAAGATTTCTGGCTCGCGAATGTTTGCCATTGATGTCAGTAGGATCTTGGTTGGCCCTTACATAGTTGTTAAATTCAGATAAGAGTTAGATTGTTTAAAAATACAGAGCTTGGGTTAGTGACACTACTGAATGTTAGTTCTGGAATTAGTACCATTGACTCGGGTTCGCTTGTCCCCTACCAGCCTTTAAGAAGTCTGGCTTAGTGGCTAGCCATCTAGACTAGTACCTAGAAGACCTGGTTTTAATCCCAGTTCTGGCCTGCTGAGTGATTTTGAGAAAGTCACTTCCCCTCCCTGTGCCTCCATTTCCCATCTGTAAAATGGGGATAACGATATTGCTCTCATTTGCAGCGTGCTTTGAGATCTACTGAGGAAAAGCATGATATCGGGACTAGTTATTCTATGAATTGGAGTCTGGCCTTCATTCTTGATTAAACTGGTAGAAAAATCTTGAAAGAATGAGAAATGTGTGATATTAGTCACATTTCACACTGGTCAGGGTAATAATAAAGGGCCCAACTTGTACCTCTCTGAAATCAATGCTGCAATTCCATTAATTTCAGTGGGAGCCAGAGCACCCCCACTAATGCTACTTTGTAGTTATACAATGGGTCAGATTCACAGCTGTTGTAAACTGGCAGAGCTCCATCATCTTACACCAGCTAAGGATTTATCTTCTATTTGACAATTTCAAGGTGCTATACATAAAGACATACAATGAGCTAGCAGCTGTCAGGACTAGAACCCAGGCATCCTGACTCCCAGCTCCATTTTACAGTGACATAACAGGAACATATCTAATTCCCTCCTCCATTACATCAGCTCTATTGAAATTTAACTGCATTCAAACCGATGGAATTACATCAGCCTAAATCTGGCCTCATTCCCTGGACCACAGATTTTAGACTAGGAAGAAATAAAATTAATGCTTTTCTTTAGCCTAAAGGGTATGTTCTATAGTATAAAAGATTAAGAAATCAAGTTAGCATTTTCTACTTGCATTCTGTAATATAGGCCTTGATTATTCATGTTATTTTTAAACAAGCAGGAAGTTTTACTTGTAATTTTTCCAATAAACTGGCAAACTCAGCTAACAAGTTATGTTTTTTTAAGCCTTTAATCCTGTGCATACAGCTTGGCATATGCCAGACACCATACAGAAATTTAGCAGCAGCATATTGTCAGTCTTTGGCATTGCTTCCTGTTTTGTAACACTGTATTTTGTCTGCTAGAGATGATAAAAAAAAAATCTGTAGATCTCTACAGGCTATTAAAAGTGGCTGGAGTGAAAAGAAATACTTCTAACGGTTTCCTTCCTCTACCATATGTTGTTAGAAAACTGCTTATATGTACAGACATCATATATTAGAACTCTGCAAAACAGGCAAATTTGCTTTAGGTAAGTTTCACACGTACACACAAAGAAGTGCCACATTTTGCAAAAATCACGTAGGATTTTTTTCACCCCATAAAACCACTGAGACTCCCTGAGCAGCCTATAGCATATACTGTCCAACAGGAAGAGAAAGTGTAAGTAAGTGTGTTATTTTTAAAAAGTAAGGGATAAATTAACTGTTGAGAGGGATCTCAGGGAAGAAAATCAAGGGGGTTTGCTTTCAGTACAGTACATAATACAAGCAATTTGGCAGGCCTTGGCATGACTCATGGATAATTTTAATGCCAGCAGATTAAATTAAAACAGGGTTTTTGGAAGAAGTCAAAATCACCCAAGTGACTTAGGAGCACAAGCCATATTTAAGGTCAATTGGACTTGTTCTCCTTAATTGGTTAGGCACTCTTGAAAATTCCACCTTCATGTAGTGGCCTCTACTGCATTTATGGCACCTGATTGTGAATTAGTGATGGAAGATCCTCAGTTGGGAAGTTCAACTTAATTTGGATAAGTACCACAAATGTACTTAACCAATGCTCCTCCACAAGTTAGCCCAGCTAACCTGGGCTAATAACATGGTAAGGACAGACCCTCTGGTGAGATTACTGGCATATCCTGGAACTATCATAGGAATAGCCTCTTAATAATATTCCAGCACTTCCACTTCATGTCCCAGCTAGAAATCCAAAGAGCAGGAGGCACACACAAATGAAAGATAACGTGGCTCGCTGTTTCTTCACCCCTCCCAACTTTTATCACATTATTTTCTAACTTGTAAAAAGTGTCTGACTTGAATGCTGAGCAAAGATATGAGCCCATTCTTACTTTGTCTGGATTGGTTCAATCTATTACTTCCTTAAGTGTGCTGCGTCAGTGGTGAATACCATGTGGCACCAACTACTTGTATCCAATAGGTATGGGCAATTATAAGGTGATCAGACAGCAAATGTGAAAAATTGAGATGGGGGTGGGGGAGTAATAGAAACCTATTTAAGAAAAAGGCCCCAAAATAAGGACCGTCCCTTTAAAATCGGGACCTCTGGTCACCCTAGGTCAGAGTTCTGTATCTAAGACACTGTTTACACAGGGGGCTTAGTTTGCCTGAATTTGGGTTAGCGCACATAAAAATGCCTGCATGCACATGATGGAAGCCACCAGCTTTGTGGTGAAGTCTGTCCTGTGGTTTCAAAGGATAGTAAGTTCAAGATTGAGTATTTGCCTGCTGGAGTGATGTTAAGGGGTCTAAATGGGGCTGATGCGTCCTGGGCTCAAGGTTGGTTCTAGGGGCAGGCAAGGCTCCCCCATCTCAGCTTCCCTTGGGGTGCCATTCTAACCCACACAAGTTATAGCATCCCTGTCGGTCTTTACTTTAGAGTGCAAACTCATTAGGATGGGGACTTTCTTTATGTTGTGTCAGGCACATTGCTGGTGCTAAACTAATAACCATAAAAATAAAGAAACCTGTACAGCTAATCAAAAGATTCTTTGGCTTTAGACAACTGACCTTTGGGCAACTGAACAGCTGCCCATTAGAGCAATGATTATTGGTGGCAGGGTCATAGAACACATGTCCAGAACGGACAATTGTGTTCATCTAGTCTGATTTCCTGCATAATACAGGCCATAGGACTTCCCTGAATGTATCTCTTAGAATAACATCCAGTCTTGATTTTAAAATTGCCAGTGATGGATAATCCACCACAACCCTTGGTAAATTGTTCCAGTGGTTAATGATCAAAATGTGCATCTTATTTATAATCTGGGTTTGTCTAACATCAGCATCCAGCCTCTTCCCCAATTTTTGATCCCATTGTAGGTACTTGTAAACAGGGATCAAACCACCCCTTCACTGTCTCTTTGTTAAGCTAAATAGGTTGAGATCTTTTGAGTCTATACTATAAAATATGTTTTTTAATCCTTTAAGCTTTCTTGTGGCTCTTCTCTGAACCTTTACCAATTTATGAACAAACTTTTTGAATTGTTGACACCAGAACTGATATCAAATTAGCTGCATGAAGCAAAATTCAGACCTAAACTTACCCAAAATCTGGGAATATTTGGTGGGTTTAGTCTGGCTCATAATCAATAGAGACTATTTGTGGAGCATCTAGCTCCAGCTTCTCAAATGTCCACCAGTGTGTGGATCAGGGTTGATTTGAACTCATCATTGTAGCTAACGGGGACAGTTCAAACAAAGTTGTTCCCAAGTCTGCAAAGCTATTTAATTCAGTCATACTCATCCATCCCCTCAGCTACAACATCCCAATGAGTATATAACAATCTTTCCCAGACTCCTAAACCATGCCAGCTTGAGACATGGGGGTTTCTGATGGGTCAGAGGACAATAGGAGTAGAGTGAAGAGGAGATGAATATCTTATATAAACACGAGGAAGGGGCAGGTAGTGATGTCCCCCAGCCAGAGCAGTAATATGGGAGGAGTTGCCTTGATTTCCCATGGGCATATCACCACAGAACTCCATTCCCATAAAGCCCACTTGTTTGCCACACCCTGAGGCACCAGAACATGATCAATTATAATCATTTCAGCCTGGGATGAAGCCCAGTAATGACTCCGGCATCCCCATATCGCTGCAGGTTCAACAGCACCGAGTGAACCAGTGCTGAGGGCTAAGGCACATGCCTAAAGAAACACTTCTAGCAGGGACAGTCTTGAAGAAAGCATTGAGCTGGTATTAATTAGTCTGGCAAATTCCAATAAATAGGGCAGAGCACTTGGAATCTGAGCCAGGCAGAAGATATATGCGAGAGCCACAATGTGGTAATGCTGGAACCACCGTTGTTTGGCCTGTCAAATGCTTGTCAGAACACTGGCCTCTGAGCTCAGCAGGAAGATGAGAAAGTTTTAACAAAGACAAATGTTGCTTTGTGGTTGATCTATTATGTTTGGGTTTTTTTTCTTTCTTTCCCAGCATTGTGAAGATGGATTCTACTTCTCCCTTCCCCAAGGTATCAGTGTTAATAATTCATTGTCTTGATTTTGGACATTTCATATTTAAACCTGCATATAGCCTACTGATTAAACCACATTATGAATAGTTGGGTGAATATCTTATTTAACAAATTACCTTCTTCTGCTATCACGAACTGTTCTTTTGCAGCAAATGACTGGATGTTTTAATAAGACTGAAAGTAATTATTTTACAGCCTGTGCTCTTTAGAGGCTGATGTGCTTCATTTTCATGTAGAAAGCTTTCTGATGAGTGAATATTACTAGAAACGAGGATTTTTAAAGTTGCAGTTTATACCCATAACTTACAGAAAGTGACCTTGCTTAGAACATAAATAATACTGGCAGGGGGTGCTAGAAAGAATCACTGAACCTACAAAGACATGAATCACTGAATGTCTCTTGCTTTGTGACAAATCCCATGGTGGTATTTTTTCTTATTCTTTCAACAACTGAAATAGGCCCCAAAGAAGCTGAGACAAGCATGGAAATCCAAAGGGCAAAGCTGGCAGTGCAGGGCCAATTCTTCCTTGAAACACACATAAACTGTTCGGTTTAGTGGAAGTATATCCAAAGGCCGAATGGATAAAAATGACCAATAGTTTGTAATCATCTTCCAGCTCTGCCAAGTGGCATAATCAGACCACCCAGTGTACCGTTCTCTGTACTTTATAGGTCCATTGTGTTTTGGTGAAGCTCTTTCTTTGTGCATGGGCGCTCCCCTAAAATCATTTGTTTTAGGATTATAGGAGCCAGACCCTCAGACTGTGTCAACAGGCATAGCTAAAATGAATCCATTGTAGCTGTGGTTCTTATTGTAGTCTCCGTGGGTAACATTTTGTGGGTAACATTTTCAAAAGCACTTAAGTGACTCAGAGATTAGGTCCCATTGACTTTCACTGAGGCTGAGGGGGAGATTTTCAAACACATAACTGGCAATGAGAGGCCTTGTTCCCACAGAAAGTCAAAGAAAGTTAAGCTCCTATCATTTATGCCTTTTTATATCTTCCCCTTAGGCTCCTAAATCACTTTGGAAAATGGAGCCTAACCTCTTAAGCCACTTAAGCACTTTGGGAAATTCTACCCCTTACCCCTTGTATCCACAGAACAAGATAGCCTATGGTCTTTTACTATTGTACTCTCTAAAATAAACTATTTAAAATAAATGAATTCAGGACTCTACTCATTTGAGAGTTGTGTGAGGTATCAGCACCAGAGTTCAAACCTACAGAACCATAACAAAGGAGAGTGGGTCAGGGTTATGACCATATAGATCATTGTTGCAACCACTATTATAAATTTGCAACAAATCTTGTACAAAATGTGGCATGTTAGATGTTTATGAAAAGGTTCTGATTTTCTGGTTCTGGTTATGTTATTTGTATGCATGTATCATTTTCGTATTTGAAGTTATGAGTATCTATACCTGAACTTCAAATGCTTGCCCTTGGGGTAACACTCACAAGGTATTTAGCCTGCACATCTTGGAGGGAGTATTCAAATAAAGTGGCTCATCAAGAAACACTTAACTGACAATGGACCATGGAAGATGCCCTTCTATACTGAATGGACTGTCCTGTAAATGTACTGTCTGGGGTATAGGTAGTGATTTCTTGCTGTGACTAAGCAAAATTATGCATGGACATGTAACTTGCCTATGTGATTCCAAATCCCATCTTTTACCTGTAATTTTACACTAGCTGTGCTGAGGGCTTTGTTTGTTTGAAACAATGGGTTTTCCCTCCACATGCCAGAAGCTATAAAAGGCCCTCCATTTGGCCTCTTTCCTGCTGAAACTTCTGGACTATGGACTTATGTTAATGGGAGCATTCTAACAAAGGGACTGAGATCCTTCCAATGATTTGGAAGCAACTAGAGATTTATCAAGCCAGCAGTTTATTCCATTATTGCTACACACCTGAACCAAGAACTTTACAATTACTGTATTTATTTGATTCCTTTAACCAATTTTAACCTTCACCTTTCTTTGTTTTTATGAATAAACCTTTAGATTTTAGATACTAAAGGATTGGCATCAGCATGATATTTGAGTAATATCTAAGTTATATATTGACCTGGGTGTGTGGCTGGTCCTTTGGGATCAGAAGAACCTTTTATTTGAAGAGATTGGTCTTAAAGAACCACTCATCTCTAAATCTGATGTTGTCGGTGGTAATACAAGGACTGGAATGTCTAAGGGAACTGCTTTTATGACTTCTTGTTAGCCAGTGTGGTGAAACAGAAGTTTACTTTTGTTGCTGGTTTGGTATATCCTATGGGGGAATAGTCACCAGTCTTGGGGAGTATCTGCCCTATTTCTCAGCAGTTTGTCCTGCATTTGTGTTCTCGGTTGTGGCCCAAGAAGGCATGGTTACAATTTAGCAATCCCAGCCACAAGCTCAGTGATTCCCTTCTTCCCACAGTGGAACAAAATCTAGCCCATTGGGCCTGGGAAAAGCCTTCCCAGGCCTTTCCAGCCTGTAGTCCCATCCCCTATTCTGGATCCTACTCAATCCCAGTAGCTTATGCTCTCCCTCTGTTGCTTTTGGCTGCCTTTTAATGGGGTACCAAGTGATCCCTTCTCAGAAGGGCCTTCTTAGTAATGAGGGTTCACTGGACCCAGGCTGTAGCCCTTCAGGCACAAAGCCCCATGTTGTAGTGTACTTATCTGCCTTTAAAATAAATGTTCTTAATGCATGTTCTAGTTCAGTGTTCAAAAACTACTTCTGTATTTCAACATGTTTCAGAGTGGTTGCCGTGTTAGCCTGTATCAATAAAAACAACGAGGAGTCATAGTTAAGACCAAGATAGTTAATACCAAAGCAAACTGTGAAGAACTTCAAAAAAGATCTCACAAAACTAAGTGATTGGGTAATAAAATGGCAAGTGAAATTTAATGTGGATAAATGTAAAGTAATGCACTCTGGAAAAAATAACCCCAACTATACATACACTATGATGGGGGCTAATTTAGCTACAACTAATCAGGAAAAATATCTTGGAGTTATCATGGATAGTTCTGTGAAGACATCCACGCAGTGTGCAGCAGCAGTCAAAAAAGCAAACAGGATGTTAGGAATCATTAAAAATGGCACAGAGAATAAGATGGAGAATATCTTATTGCCCTTATATAAATCCATGGTGCACCCCCATCTGGAATACTGCATACAGATGTGGTCCCCTCATCTCAGAAAAGGTATACTGGCATTAGAAAAGGTTCAGAGAAGGGCATTTAAATGATTAGGGGTTTGGAACAGGCCCCATATGAGGAGAGCTTAAAGAGGCTAGGACTTTTCAGCTTGGAAAAGAGGAGACTAAGGGGGAATCATGATAGAGAGGTATATAAAATCATGACTGGTGTGAAGAAAGTGACTAAGGAAAAGTTATTTACTTGTTCCCATAATATAAGAACTAGGGCCCTCCAAATGAAATTAATGGGCAGCAGGTTTAAAACAAATAAAGGAAGTTCTTCTTCACACAGCGCACAGTCAACTTGTGGAACTACTTGCCTGAGGAAGTTGTGAAGTCTAGGACTATAACAGAATTTAAAAGAGAACTAGATAAATTCACTGGAGTTAAGTCCATTAATGGCTATTAGCCAGGATGGGTAAGGAATGGTGTCCTCTCTGTTAGCTATGCTAGTTTTGAGGCTCTAAAGGGAGTAAAAAGTAGTTAACTCTCCCCCACCCCTCCACCCATTAGCTTAGTAAAATAAGCAAATACAGTTCTGAAAATGCCCGGCATTCAAGTGCTACTTTTATGGTCACTTTTTGGAGAACAACACTTTAAAGAAAAACATACTGCCAATGCCCTTCATGTAACTACTTTCTGGTAAGAATTAGGACATATGTGGAGGGGGGGGGGGATCCCCAAACTGCAATGAATCAGAAGATGAGAAAGCATTTATAATTATTCTATTCATTTCAGCTGATGTATGCCTCATTTTCTGAATGACTTCAGGCTTAAACAGTATGTGTGTAACCACAGAGTTTACTTTGGAAGTTTTGTGTATTTGTATAAAATTTCAAGTACACTATAAATGGCAAAGTTGGAAAATTCTCCTAACTCCAATTATGCTCTCTTACAAGCATTTTTTAAAATTAAATATCACCATTCTTCCCAACCAGAAACCAGCATCACTCAGGAAACTGCTGCAAAACAAATGAGTTTTGGATGGATCAGGATTCATTTCCTGGGGGTGATAACACTAAAGAACTTCTGTAGGGCAAGGCACAGAGAACACAATTCTTGGCTTTGGGGACTAGCTGACATAATAAGTGTTGCTAGGTAGAATGACATCAGACTTGGAGCAGAGAGGCAGGAGCTGCTGTTCTCATTAAAGTTGTCCAAAGAAAAACTAATAAAAGTCAGCACAAAGGCCAGACAGAAGCTACAACTGGACTTTTATTGGCTTGCAGACATAACGTATTGCTACTGAACATTCCTTCCTTAAGAATCTGACTATGGTCACTAGTACAGTAAAACCTCGATTTAACGGACTAATTCGGGCGACTGGGTGTCCGTTAAACCCAAAAGTCCGTTATTTAATAATTAGAAAAAAAAACAGCCTGCCCAATTAGTCCTTATTTCGAGGTTTTACTGTATTCCCCTCTGCCGAAAAGCTGCCTTTTTTTCTAAATAAAATGAAAAAAAAAAAAAAGCCCTGGATCCCCATACACCCCGGCCCCAGTCCCCGCTGGCGGCCGGGGCTCGCGGCTCCAGCCGCCGCCCAGGGAGCGCGGCTTGGGACTCCAGGAGCCGCGCTCCCTGGGGATAGGGGCTCGCTCCCCGAGGCTTGGGGCTCCAGGGGCGGCGCTCCCCGGGGCTCGCGGCTCCAGCCGCCGCCCGGGGAGCGCGGCTCCAGCTGCCGCCCGGGGAGCGCGGCTGAATCCGCGCTCCCCCGGGCTCGGGGCTCACTCCCCGGGGCTCGCGGCTCCAGCCGCTGCCCGGGGAGCGCGTCTCCAGCTGCCGCCCGGGGAGCGCGGCTTGATCGGCGCTCCCCCGGGCTCGGGGCTCACTCCCCAGAGCTCGCGGCTCCAGCCGCCGCCCAGGGAGCGCGTCTCCAGCTGCCGCCTGGGGAGTGCGGATGAATCCGCGCTCCCCCGGGCTCGGGGCTCCAGCTGACTGCCAGGACCCGGGCAGCCGGCGGGACCCGGGCGGGCGCCAGCAGGCAGCCCGCCCGCTGCCAGGACCCGGGCGGCAGCGGGGAGCCGGCAGCCGGACCTCGATAAACAGATTTCGGATGCATCGGACTTTCTTTAAAATTTTGTCCATTGCATCCGAAGTCCGTTAAATCAAGGTCCGTTAAATCGAGGGTTTACTGTATTCAAGTATACTTTCAGTCATATAATGTTCTACACTTCGGATTGTAAATACTGAGTCTTTCCCTTTTCCCCCCTGATGCAGTTGCTTTGGATTACTTAGTTTTAGTATTGCAGACCAGTTTCCACTTCTCCATGGTCATGAAAATCATTGTATTACGTGGTAAAGTTTTCTTATTTCAACAGCCGTTTTGCTTTCCCCCCAGTCTGCCTTCTTTATTTTACTTGTTTTATTCTGTTTGTAGCTTTTACATTATGCTAAAAAGTGAAATGTAAAACAGATGTGGCAGGGTGGGACCTGTCCCAGCCCTGCTGCCCCTTTAAGAGAGCAGGGAAGCCTCTGCAAACCTCGGAGGGAGGGAAGGCTAATCAGCCACCTGGGCTGCAGAGGGCTCAGGATTATGTGTTGCACCTGGCACCCTCTCCAGAGGATAAAAGCCTGCCAGGGAGGAAGCCCAGTGCGGTGGTGTGGTAGAGTGAGACAGAGACGGAGTAAGGTACAGAGACATAGAGCAGGGAAGTAGAGCTGAGGCTAGGAGCCTATAGGAGCCTAGGAGCCAGAGACGGCAGAGACTGCGGTGCGCCTGACTGAGGAGTACGTGGAGGTGGAGGGACCTCGGGGAGAGGACCGGCCGCGACGGGTCTGGGACTTGGGGCGTTGGCCCATGGACTCCCCCCCCCCGGCCAAAGGCAAAGGGACTAATGGGGAGCCCAGAGGGGCGCCCGAGAGAACTGCCCCACTTACCTGCTGGCAGTGCGGGAAGCTGGGGCACATAAAGCGGGACTGCCCAGCCATGAAATGTGGCTGGACTGACTGGTGTGGGTGGACCGAGGTGTGGGGGCAGAGGCAGCGGAAGGGAATACCCACCCTGCGGGTGCAGGTGGGGAGGAAATCCCACCAGGGGGTCGTGGATTCCGCCTCCCCCTGCACGCTCGTTCAGAGCGATGATCTGCCCCGAGTGGCTGATTCCGGGGCTACCATGGACCTGCAGTGTGTCCACGGGGACAGGAAGTCCTGTTGGGTGGCCCAGGTCCCCCTAGAAATCAGCGGCAGATTCCGCTGGCAGCGGGTGGGGGTGCCAGAAGGGTTACCCTGCCCCGTGATCATTGGGCAAGACTGGGGCCCAGTGGGAGGTACAAGGCCCCGGGCTGCCCCAAGGCCGAGCGTGGGAACCCGTAAGGGGGGTTCGGCCAAGCGAAGGGGTGGGTCTCAGCCTGATGACCAAGGGAAAGATCCGGATAGCCCTGACCAACAGAGACCAGGGCAGGAGGATCCCCGGGAAGCCTGTTTGGGGGAAGTCGGGGACGAGGGCCCTGCAATAGAGCAAACAGATCCCCCTGAGGGCCCCGGAGAAGTGAGGTCAGAGAGAGAAGCCCCGAGCTCGAGAGCCAGGGGGAAACTGAGGTAGGGGAAGCTGCCCCTAGTCTCGAGGCACAGACTGGGCAGGGTTGGAGTCGCTACCACCCTGTGAGTGGTGTGAGGGCAGAGGGACGGCCGATACCCTGCCTTTCATGTGCGAGACTGTCAGCAGGGCTCTCTGACACGGCCTTGCTTGAGACACAGAAGCCCTATGACCATGCCGCTATCGTGAAAGAAATAAGGAGGAAAGATTCAAGGGCCCTGTTAAATCTAATTGGGAAGTACTGAAGGGCCTGAGCCAGCCCGATGGGGCTAGGCTAAGGGGGGAGGTGTGTGGCAAGGTGGGGCCTGTCCCAGCCCTGCTGCCCCTTTAAGAGTGCAGGGAAGCCTCTGCAAACCTCGGAGGGAGGGAAGGCTAATCAGCCACCTGGGCTGCAGAGGGCTCAGGACTATGTGTTGCACCTGGCAGCCTCTCCGGAGGATAAAAGCCTGCCAGGGAGGAAGCCCAGTGCGGTGGTGTGGTAGAGTGAGACGGAGACGGAGTGAGGTACAGAGACATAGAGCAGGGAAGTAGAGCTGAGGCTAGGAGCCTATAGAGCTGACTGCTTCCTGAGACCAGCCAGATTGAGGGCTGGGGCTCAGCTGAACTGTGTAGAGTTGTATATCGGTGGTGGGGTTTGCACTATAAATAAAGAGCACTGTTGGAAGTCACAAAAGAGTCTCCTGCCTGGTGTGACGTGGGGGAAGAGCGGATCTCCTACACAGAGCAACAGAGAAATAAATCATATCTATCTTTTAATGTACAGGGAGAGGAGGATAAAGAATAAAGAGGGAGAATCTTCAGCATAAGTCTAGGGTTCTCAGCACCTCACAGGATCAGGCCCCTTGTGAAGTTGTTATGGAAGCAAGCTAAGTAGCATCAATTAAGCCCAAAATATCACAGGTGTGTAAAACCATGAAAATAGGGTGTTTATAATGGAAATGCAGAGACCCTCATAACTACACCTACATTATCTTGTTCCATTTCACAATGTATAAGATACTTGACTGAGGAGGAGAAGGTGGTAAATTTAAATTCTCCTCTTCCTGTACATTAAAAGATAATGCATAGGGTGTCTGCCCATTTCCACCATTTATTTTGGTCTTGTGCCGGTCTTTTCTGGCTTTTGTGTCTCACATTGATGGATTTGGTTTCTTTCTCTATTCTGTGCAATGTTTCTATAGGAAGCCCGCTTTTTCTCTTCCTAAGTGTGTCCATAGTTTATCATTTGATATGGAAGTCTTGGTGGTGGTATCTTTAAACATGTCCTAAATATGTCCATCATCATCTTCTTACCATGTTTGATGCTTTAGGTTGGTTTGTTCTATTGAGAATTTCTGATGTTGCAAGAAACTCTGTCCAATGAACACTGAAGATATTCTGTAGGCATTTACCTTGGAATGAATTGATCTTATTAATTTTTGTTTTTGTTTTCCAGGAGTCTCCTCCATAAAGAAGGCGAGACATGATATCAGTATAGAAATTTGAGTTTCTGTATAAGTGTCAATTATGGTACTTTTCCAACTCTGTTCAAGTTTGTGAAAGTTGTTTGCTGCTTTTGATATTTGTTGCTTCACATGGTGTCAAAATCATTGCACATTTCAGTCCCTCGATAGGTAAGCATGACTTACTTCTTCTAGTATTTTTATCCATCTGATGGTTGCTTTTGGGACATTGATAGCAATGGTCCTTTGTCATCCCCTGGCCGATAAACAAGCCAGCTTGATTTGCAGTGTCTGCCAAAAGCTGGGTCTTTTCTCCCATTAAGCAGTGTGTTGAACTGAGGATAATAATACCATCAGCAAAAATGTGATAATTCAATTGTGCTTTGCCATGTGTCCATAAATTTATTTGGTTGTCTTCTACATTTATTTTCCTCATGACAGTCGAGTAGTGTCAACAATAGTGGGGACATAATGCACCATTCCCTTACTCCACTGTTTGTCACTTCACACTATTGGCTGATGCTGTCTTAATCTGTGACTGTATATCAGCATTATCATTTAGTTACTTGAGAATTTGAATTATTTTTGCTGGTATCCCATAGTACACCATAATTTTCTAAAGATTGTCTTTACGTACATTGTCAAAAGCTTTCAGGAAATCTATAAAGTTTATCACAAGAGGTGCTTGCTACTCCATACTTTGTTCTCTAATATGTCTGAGATCAACAACATGGTCTATACATGACCTTAATGGTCTAAAACATGCTGGTTCCTCTCTAAACTGGAAATGTATTTATTTTCTCAGTGCATTCCAGGAGATGGTCACATGATTTTCCTGGGCACTGAGGATAATGTGATTCCTCTCCAGTTATTGCAGTTGGTAAGGTCACCCTTCTTTCACAATTTTACTACAAGGCCTCTCTTCTACTGGGTTGGGTTCTTTTCTTCTTTCCATATACTATCCAAAAACATAAGGAAAGTCCGGAGGGCTGTTTCATCCCTTGCTTTAAGCACTTCTCTAGTAATGTTATCCTCTCCAGCTGCCTTCCTATTTCTGAGTTTACTAATAGCTTTTCTAAACTTCTTTCCTAAATCAATATTAAGCTCTGGTGGTTGGTCTTCATCATGTAGTTCCAGTAGCTTGCTTATGCTTGGTCTATTTAAAACAGCCTGAAAATGATCTGCCCATTTTCCCTTTGTTCTGCAAGCTTTTCCATTTTCTTCTTTATCAGGATTTTTAGTACTGCTACATTTTCCTGTCAGTTGTTTGATTGTCTTGTACAAGGTCAAGGTCCATTGCAAGGTCACCTCTTCAGTTAACATCTTCAGTCTCTCAACAATTTCTATCAATATATGCCCTTTTATCCCTCCTAACACTCTTTTACATGTCTAGAATTCTTGAGATTTTGCCTCTAATTTCAGTGGGGATCAGTACGGTTTCACCTTGGGAGTTTAGATGCTCATCACCTCAAAAAGTTACTCATGAAAATTTCTGTGAATCAAAAAGCCAAAAAGAAGCAGGATAAATTATTCAAAGAGATTATTTTGTTTTGATAATTTTGAAATGCTTTGTTTAGATTTCAACCATTTTAACTGTAATTTAAAAATTCTAAATGAAAAGTCATTTTAAACTGGAAAAACAAGAAATTATTTTGACACATTTAAAACTTCCTAAATTTTCCAAGTTGAAAAATTCATCAGAACCAATCCTTTCCCACCAACAATTTTGATTTCAATTAATCTATATTATCTGATGACAAAAGACATTTCATCAGAATATTCCCAGCTAGCTCTACTTAAACAAAAATAACTGGCCTGACCTAGTCTATACAAGCTGAGTTAAGAAGAGTATATTCAAAATTATCATTCTTTCCCTGATATTGATCTTAGAATAGTACCACCTTCCAGCCATTCTTTGTTTATTCTTGGTGATGAAGTTGGATAAATAAACTCTTTGAAATACCTCACAGTGAAACTTTGTAATAATGGACAGATTCCTCATGATAAATCTGTTTCATCATATTGATGAGGATCATTGGCTAGAATATATTATTAGATGTACAATTCACCTATTTAGATACAATATAACTGGGTGAGTGGTAGTAGTTAATAAAAAGTTAATAGAAAGTGTTTCATGGACTTTGCATTAGGCCCATGATGCTTGGTCCATAGGTAATTCACAAAGAGTTCTATGAAAAGTATTCAGTAGTCAAAATTTTAGGTCAAGCTGTATTGGTTTCTTTTTATTAGACACATAGATCACATGGTATGTTTCTTTCCCCTGATTGGATAAGCATTGTTTCTTAGACTCGGAAAGACTAGACATATGCATTTATATTTAAATTCTCCCTGATTCTGCCCCTCCTGCCCTTCCAGTCTTTGTTTTACCCATCTGGGTGTCTTTGGTATTCCTTGAAGAAACACCTATGGCATTTACATGACCACCACTTCCCACCACTATAAAAAGAACAAGAGTACTTGTGGCACTTTAGAGACCAACACATTTATTTCAGCATAAGCTTTCGTAGGCTGTAGCCCACTTCCTCGGATGCATAGAATGGAACACACAGTAGATAAGGTGTGTATATATATACACATGCAGAGAAAATATGTAAAGGTGGAAGTTGCCATACCAATTTTGAGAGGCTATTTAATTTAGATGGGCTATTATCAGCAGGAGAAAAACAAACAAACCTTTTTAGTGATAATCAAGATGGTAAATATCAGATAGCTGACTAGAAGGTGTGAGGATACTTAACATAGATTCAATTAGTGTAATGACCCAGCCATTCCCATTCTCTGTTTAACCCTAATTTGATAGTGTCCAATTTCAAATTAATTCCAGTTCAGCATCTTTTCTTTGGAGTCTGTTTTTGAAGTTTTTCTGTTCTATGCATCCGATGAAGTGAGCTATAGCCCACGAAAGCTTATGCTAAAATAAACTAGTTAGTCTCGAAGGTGCTACAAGTATTCCTCACTTTCTTTACTGTTTTAAAATTGTAACCTTCAGATCTGTTATAGATTGACCAGGGAGATTGAAGTGTTCTCCTACTGGTTTTTGAATGTTATGATTCCTGATGTCAGATTTGTGTCCTTTTATTCTTTTGCATAGAAACTGTCCGGTTTGGCCAATGTACATGGCAGAGGGACATTGCTGGCACATGATGGCATAGATCACATTGGTAGTATCTCAGACCCCACAATCTGTAAATGTTTCATCACAATATCCCTGGAAGATAGGCCAGTGCTAGTATCCCCATTTTACCGATGGGGAATGGCGGCCCAGACCAAACATTGAGTGGTATTTAGGTGACTCAGGTAACAAAGAAGATGATGCAGGAACAGGGAGCTGAACCCCAACTCTCAAGGCCCTGCCTAGTGCCATTACCATGGAAACAGCCTCTCTACAATTAACAAATCTCCAGGAAAAAAACCTTGATTTGGTTGTTATGGGACTTTCCCCACCAAAACACTCGTCCTCCAGGAACAGTAGCCACTCCTGAGGAAAGCAAGAGCAAAAAGATAGCCTGGCAGCATGATTAATGATCTTCACCTTCTGTGCTAAAAGTCAGAGCTCTTATCTTGGCAATATAAACTGCATGTTTTGAAACCAAGAAACACAGTGAAGAAATCAAAACTTCCATTTCTCTGCGTGGTTTCTGACCTAGACTGAGCTTTCTATTTCTCTGATTTAATAATTCTGCTTTTTTGTTGCCCCTAAAGCAGTCATCCAGCTTCAAAGAGCCACTGTGTTTGCTTTAATTCATCTGCAGTAGAAAACACCTTATTAAAATAATGATCTAATGATTTTACAACAGGGCACTTCCAAGCTTAGTGGAGACTTATTAAGTATTCATTCATTCGACAATGCTGCTAGCGATAAATATACCATTAAATCACTAACACGCACTGTCAGACACTAAAGGGTACTTGAACTTAAAGTCAGTGGCCATTATCTATGTACACCATATCATCTTGAGTGGAGGCGCATTAAAAAATTACTGCCTTATAGTGTTGTCCTGACTGAAAGCGAAGCTGCATGGTACAGTAGTTATTATTTGCAGGGCATTCAGAAGGTTCTCAGCTCTTCTGCTCAGCTGAGTTTGGGAGCACGCGTCAGAACCCTGCACAAAGCTGAGGTGGTTCTACCGCCTCACAGTGCCTTGTGTGGCTCATGACATGAACCCAGGTGTGGCAGAGCGCTGACTCACCAGCGTGGTGCCTCCTTCATTTTGGTCATCTGGGAATTCACACTCTCAGCCCTGGTGTGCCCTCAATGGGCCAGTGGCTTGCCCTCTGTTACCTACACCTCTGCAGTTCCTTTATCTCCACCACGTATAGGCCCCACATCCTTCCCAGATCACAGTGTCCCTTACCTTGGTGCTGCCCCTCACCTAGGGAACTCCACTCCCCTGAGCCCACCTCACCTCAGTGACCCACTGCCAGTCTTCATCTAGCTCCATCCCTCAGGGACAAACTGCAGTCTGAAGTGGCCACTTGTCATTGGCTAGGGGGTTGGACCTGTTGCCTTTTCCCTGCAGTCCCAGTACCTCCTTGGGCCTTCCTGTCAGGCCTCAGCCTGGGAGATCACCAGAATTGAGCTTCCCAGCTCAGCCTGCCCCTTCCCCAGCACTGCTGTATCAAAGGTACCCTGTTCTCCCAGGCAGCCTGGTCCTTCCCACCCCAAGGCTGGGGTGAGATTCTCTGCCTCCTAGCTCACAGCGCTTTTTATAACAGCTCTACCGGACCTGGATTGGCTACTACCTGCCCTCCCCTGATTGCCTCCTCGGGGCAGCCCTTTCCCAGAGCTGGTTTTAACCTCTTTCTGAGTGGAGCGAGGTGACTGCCCCGCTACACCAGGCATTGGTGAGATGGGAGTGGCTCTCTAGAAAGGGACCCTAGTGGTGGCTCTCTAGAAAGGGACCCTAGTGGTGGCTCTACGGGGCAACCCTGGGGACAGTCAAGCTCAAAGAGGACATTTTATGCACCAGAAGGGCCAATCTCCAGGAAGGACATGAGTTGCTAGCGTAGGGTCTGTGTGCACTCTTGCCGGTATTAAGAACTGTGCCAACCAAGCCATTTGCAATGCACTACAACAAGGAGTTTCATTGGTCCTACAACACCCAGGAACAATGCTGTGTATCCTTGAGTGCCACTTACTGGCACCTTACGTATTAGCTATCTATTTACATAGCGACAGCCAGAAAAATTAGAATTTGAGGTAGTATCCAGAGAACAGCTTGTCTGAATAAAAAACTGTATGCATGCCCTGTTTAAAAAACAAAACCAGAAAACTGAACCAAGGCAGGATTCCTACTGGGATCTGGTTTTTCTAGCTCTTTGCTGTAACTCTCTCTTGTATAGTGAACTCTTGTTATAGCAGATGAGATAGGGCCTTGAATGGCATAGGCAAGATCTAAGTAAGTGCCTCTTCAAGCCTCATGTCATGGAGCTGCCTGTCAGCAATGTAGGGTCTTGCTCTTGGACTCTAACTCAATTGACCTCACTGGGGCATCAGCAGGGCTTGAACATCCATCTTCTTAGTAGAAGCATGAGTAATGCAGACCAGCTATGACAGTGGGGCCAAAGACGCACTCTCTAAGCATGGGCTCTGCCCCAACTGTGGGGCTGGGGTAATCTCCACTGCGCGTCCGACCCCTCTGAGCGTGATATACCCTCTTGCCCTGCCTCACCTTAGCTCCTGTTCATCCTGTTCTCAGAAAGCTGCTGCATGCACAGGAGCGTTCTGTGGAGTCTGGAGGATTTCTGTCATCGGTCAGGACACCTGCATGAAACGTCTTGTAAGGTACGGCAACAAACTGACTAGCATGCACATGCGTCACTGCTCTCTACTGAATGGCAGCCACGCCAGTCAACTCTGTGCCACAGGCCCTAGGCAGCGAACAAATTCTGCTTTAACTCTAACAGAGTGGTACAGAGCTTTTGGAGCTTTTTATCCCTGATGTTGCTGTAGTTCCAAGGGGCCACAACTGTGACTAGTGACAGCTGCAGATGAACTGGATTTTGCATTTGGATAAAAATCTATCAAGTTTGGATTCAGATAAGATCTTATAAAGGGTGTGCTGGAGGGAAAGGGGAGGGAGGAATTGCTCATTTAGCTGCATAACATGTGTGTCCTGATATACCAAATTCTGGCAGACGAAGTAAAAAAAAATCTAGAATTTAGCAAAAGTTAATTTAAGTTTTA
This sequence comes from Sternotherus odoratus, assembly GCA_032164245.1. NCBI lineage: Eukaryota > Metazoa > Chordata > Testudines > Kinosternidae > Sternotherus > Sternotherus odoratus. The sequence continues at coordinate 281,220,267 of JAVMKO010000001.1, read as the reverse complement.
ATTCTTCCTTCTCATTAGCCTTGCACCTACTGTTAAATTCAGAGGTGGCTGTGGCTGTGTTACCAGTGGCACATGAAGCCCTAACAGGTTGTCATAAGTGTGAAGTGCTTGGAGTGCTGTTTTACCTGAATGGGGTTAACTGAACCTGAGAGGGGGTGACGTAAGAGCTCCCGTCCCTCAGGACAGAGGGGGAGGTTTAGTTTTTCAGTTCTCTTCGGTCCCGGCTCTCGGCAACTCCCCCATCTCTTCTCTCTAGCTATGGAGAGGCAACTTCCTTCTTTTCCTTCATAAGCTTTAAGTAGACTAACTGTAAGTAGAGTTGTAATTGTATAAGTTTGCAATGGATTTATGGTGTCACTGACCTAAACTGGAGGAGAAATCTGGAGGGAGGGGTCAGGGCTACAAATTAAGTATCTGTGAAGTCTGATTAGTTATATGAGTTTTTCTCTTTTCTTTATTAAACCTTTTTTGTTATAAAAAGCGTTTGGTTTTTCCCTTAAAGTTGTCCTAGCTTTGGATTTGATCCAGTTCCCGGGTAAGGGGGGGTCTGGGTGTCTAAATCTCTCTTCCCTTGGTAACCAGAGAGGGAGGGGGAGGGGGGAATGGATCAGTGTCTCCTAGGTAAGGGGAAGTTGGAGTTAAGTCTCTGAGTTTTTTTTTTTATCTCCCAGACAGAAAGGGAGGGGTCGGGAGGGTTACTCTCAGGAGGAGTCAAGGTGCCCCTACCGCATAGTCTTGGGGTACTTCACTGAGTGGTGGCAGCGGAACCCCAATTCCCAACTGGTAGAGTGTGGGTTTTGGGGGGGAAAGATTAACTTAGGCTGGGAAAGCAGCTTATAGTTTTTTGGTCTTGTATGAGAAACCCCCTTTTCTTTACCCTAGTGTTTAGAGTGGGGGAAGGAAGTTCTCTCTACCACACAGGTCAAGGATTAGCTCCCTCTAGGAGAGCTGTCAATGTACATTATACAGCGGCTGGTGCTTGAATCTAGGCACTCGTTTTTTCATTGAAGACAAGTTTAAGGGCTCAGTTGTACCTTTCTATCTAAGCCTTGTGTAAAGGGCAGTGAAACCTGTACTGTCACAGGAGGAGCCAAAGGAAAGAATTGTGACTGAGTCAATTCCTGTCACTTCCCCACCGGAGCAAGGACACAATCTGCATCAACCCTTTACCAGTAGAAAAAATCAGTTCTTCTCCCATATTTTTATTGTGTTGTGAAGCCATGGTGCTGTCCCCATCTTCCTGGAGTGGAGGTAGTAGAATCTGGTAAAGTTTGCTCTACCCACGTGCAAGCAAACTGGGTAGCACATCTACGTGTGCTCATGAAAGGCAAAGTTGCAATCTTGACATGGAACGCTTTGAAGAGTTCCTTTTAGGTCAGATCCTACAACTGACAATGCATGTGTTAACTGCTGCCCCAGGGGCAGCTCCACTGAAGCCGAGTGAGGGGAGGGGGGCTGTATAGGCACTGTAGTCCTCCCACATCAATTGCATGGGCAATCATTACTTTTCATTTTGGTTGACTTTCTTCATTACATTTCTTCATACACCCAATGACCTTCTTTAAAAGAGACCCAACTTCTTGCCACTCATTGATTCCCTTGATGCTTTTCTTTGGTGCTTGCCAAACATTGAGACAAACACCACTGCTGCCCGCCCAGACACACACCAAAAAATACACACCTCAGTCCACTAAGCCTATTGTTGCAGAGGCTGCTCTCAACCTACTTGTGTCCCATGACTAAGGACAAGAAGTGAATGTCTGCCTCCATGCCTACTAAGCAGTAGGTTTGTAATGTGCATGGAGGCTGAGGGAACTGGGGTTATTTAGTCTCCAGAAGCATAGCCACCAACTTTCCCTAGCGCCAGTGGGTGCCTGTGCCCCCCTCTCCCTGCCCCAACTCCACCCCCTTCCCTACCCCCATTCCAACCCTTTCCCCAAATCCCCGCCTTGACCTCGCCTGCCCCCCATGTTCCTTCTCCTACCCCTCCCTCCCAGCCATGTGAAACAGCTGCTTCATGCACAAGAGCTGGGAGCTAGGGAGGAAAAGCGGGCATGCAATGCACTCAGGGGAGGAAGTGGAGGTGAGCTGGGCGGGGGAGCAGGGAGCTGCCAATGAGTGCAGAGCACCCACCAATTTTTCCCACCAATAGGAGTCGGTGCTGATGTGTAGAAGAGAAGAGTGATGGGCAGGGGTGAAAGTAACTTAACTTTCTTACCGGTACGGGGACTTGGCTGGGGCCAGCTCTGACCCTGGAAGGGGTGTGGCCTCGGGCGGAAGGGGCGAGCCCAGTGGGGTAAGAGCCAGCCCCAGCCCAGCCCCTGTACCGGTAAGGGGCCTCCTCCCCCCGACTCAGCCCCCCCTCCCCCCGGGCCTCCAGGGGCAGTTTAAAGGGCACCAGGCTCTTTAAATAGTGATCGGAGCCCCACCGCCGCTTCCCTAGGGTTCTGGCAACAGGGCTCCCGTCCCCGCGGAGCCCCGCTGCCAGAGCCCTGGGGAGGCTGCTGCGGGGCTCCGATAGGTATTTAAAGAACCCGGTGTGCCGCTACTGCCCGGGCCCTTTAAACTTCCACCGGAGCCCCCGCAGCGGGAGTCCGGGGGAGGCTGCAGCAGGACTCCGGCGGCAGTTTAAAGGGCCCGGGGCTGTAGCGGCGCACCGGGCTCTTTAAATAGCTATCGGAGCCCCGCCGCAGCCTCCCCAGGGCTCCGGCAGTGGGGCTTCACGGGGACGGGAGCCCTGTTGCCGGAACCCTACGGAAGTGGCGGTGGGGCTCCGATTGCTATTTAAAAAGCCCACTACCCATTTAAACTGCCACCGGAGCCCCGTCGCAGCCTCCCCCGGGCTCCTGCAGCGGGGGCTCCGGCAGAAGTTTAAAGGGCCCGGGGTGGTAGCGGCTCCCACTCTGCCAGCAATTTAAAGGGCCTGGGGCTCCAGCCTCTGCTAGGAGCCCCAGGCCCTTTAAATTGAACCTGGGGAAGCTGATCCACCCCAGTACGGCACACCGGCTCTTGCTGGTACGCCGGGGCGTACCAGCTTGCTTTCACCTCTGGTGAGGGGTGATTCGATAGCAGCCTTCAGCTACCTGAAGGGGGGTTTCCAAAGAGGATGGAACTCGGCTGTTCTCAGTAGTGGCAGATGATAGAACAAGAAACAATCGTCTCAAGTAGCAGTGGGAAATTAGGAAACACTATTGCATTTGATTAGTGGAAGATTGGATGTTAGGAAAAACTTTTTCACTAGAAGGGTGGTGAAACACTGGACTGACCTCGCCAGGGAAATGGTGGAATCTCCTTCCTTAGAGGTTTTTAAGGCTCAGCTTGACATAGCCCGGGCTGGGATGATTTAGTTGGGGTTGGTCCTGCTTTCAGCAGGGGATTGGACTATATGACCTCCTGAGGTCTCTTCCAACCCTTATCTTCTATGGTTCTATGAGTTTCCTATTAGTATCAAATTATACCGTGTATGGAGTTTTTGCGATAAGGGACTGAAAAGAGATAAATTAACTCATGTCAATTAGGACTACTTGCTGAATTCACACTGGTATCCCAAAAGCAAAGAGCTTGCTAAAAATTGCTTTCTATAAAAGCGATCCTTAAGTAAAATCAAATCCAGTATAATCCTCTTATTAAGAAACATTTGGCAGTTCAGTCATGTGCACTTTTGAAATGGAAGACTTGCTTATTTAAATCCCACCAAAAGAGAATCTACATTACTATGATCTTCTTGTAGAATTAGATTGGTGTCCAGTTTATAAACAAGTATTTACTTAAATGAGTGATTGAACTAGGTGTTTACATAATTGTTTCTATAGACACTACTAAGTCCTAGAAGTCCATCGTGGGACCAGTTCCTCCCAAATCTGCACTTGCACTCCTGAATTGTCTGCTATAATCCCCCAGCTGCAATTGGACTTTGTCTCCAAAGTACATTTGCTAACAAACCTTTGTTGCTGCAGGTCACAGTAAATGAGACAAAACAGACAGATTTTGTCCAGGGAGAAAGCTACTCCAACTTCCCACATAAAAGAGCCACATTTTATTCACTTGGTAAGGCAACACTAAATAAAATCAATTTAAGCATAGCACTCCCTGTGTTTTTACATTGCTCTACTGAAACAATCTGAGCCATAAAAAAGAAACAAACTAGAGTAAAGAGGATGTGGTTGGAGAAGGACTCAGTATAAAGGAGGATCGGGCTTTGGTGTCAAAACCACAGATATTTTATATGTGCAAGGACCTATTAGATCTAATTGGAAATCCTCTTGCCAGTACAGCATTGTCCCCTACAGTATATTCAACAGTGCTTTGTGTAGGCTCAAGACAAAGGCTGCTATCAATTCTATCTTCAAACTATTCCCCCTTGTCTTAAAGTAACGAACGAGGCTTGCGACCTGATTCCCGCCCCCCACTGCAAATGCCAGGGTAGAGGGTTTTTCATCGCACTAGGGGCCTGATTCTTCATAGCAATTTTGTGCCATCTATACCAGAGCCAAGGAGCCCCCTGAATTCCACCAGCAAAGGGGTTCTCCTGGGCCATGCACAGAACCAACTCTGTGCTCCTGCCCAACAGCAGCTAATACAAGGTCACTTTTGGGCAGGATGGAAAAGGAAGGGCAAGGCCAGAGCCGCAAGCAGCATCCCAGTTATTTCCCAGCAGCCAGAACATCCATAGTAATTGGAGAGTGTTAGCTTATCCAGCTTGACATCAATATGTCTGCTGCCTCCCTTTTCCCTTGTCGCATATAGTCTCCATACACAAAACACCACACCATGGGGGCTGCAGGTGGGGGGGATGGGTAATAAAAGCATCATGGTTCAACATCAACATAAATCAAAGACAGGACTTTTCCCCCCCACTCTACAGTTTCTTCAGTCCCCTTGCTAGGTGCAATAGTTTCTCTCTCAAAAACCCTGCTCCTACTATCTGGTGTTTAACTCAGCCTTTTCCCTTTAAGGTTCCTGTCCCTTATTGCAGGTAGTTTGACCCAAACCTTCTCATCTGACAGGTGTAGAGGCCCCTCGTTCAAGGCTTTCCCAGGTCCTTTCTTACTCTGGATCTCCTACAGGAGCCTGCTTCCTGCAGGTCTCTGGGTAAATAGAGCTGCTTGCCTGTCTAACGATCAGGGACCCTGTAGGGATATCAGATGAACCTTGGCCTCAAACCCATCACCTGGGGGCAGATAAAGTACAAGTGGAACTTACTGCACCTCTGTTAAAGGGTCAGCCAAGTGTGTGACGAGATCCCTAGCAGCCAGTTCTCAACGTGGGGCAGCCTCAGAACCACACAAATCAGCCCCCAGCAGCCTTGGAATCGAGAGGGCAGAAACCACCTCCTGCATCAGTGCAGGGATGGATCCCCAAGCACAGTCAGCCAGGCAGGTGACACACACTATGCTGATGACATCACACTCCTCAGGGTTCTCCCCTGGAACCTGGGGGGTTATACTCCCAGACATAGGGAGCAGAGCTGGCAGGCCCCTGGGGCTGCTGGTGGATCACCGGGGTTGTTACACTCTTCAGGAGGACACAAGACAGCGGGTTGCACACTTCAAAAATGCCAGTGAACATGGCTCATGTTTCATATTACACTGATGAACCACTACACCTATTGCAGGCTCTGAGCTGAGAGTGTTCTCTACTGGCCGATTTGTCCCCGAGACCAGCCACATTGGGTGGCTATTATTTCTGCCACTTTGCATCTTGCTCTGTGTAATTCCAGCTCAAGGAGGCGATCACATAAAAATCAAAACTCAGGACTTGCTTGTTTTCATTTGCATTCGGTTATCTTGGCATGGCAGGCTGTATTATTAAACCATGGGCCTTTTTTGTCTGTGAAGTACCGCAAGTGGGCTTGGCATGATAAGGCTCTTTTACGGAAAATACTGCAGTCGGTTGTATAACACACAAGGAAATCATTTAAAAATAAATCATTCTAAATGAAAAGGTTTATGTCTGGGCAGTAAATAATAGTCTCTCCTATCCTGGCATGGCATACTTCAGCAGCACTTAACATACATAGCCATATCCCAAACCCAACTGGACAAATTAGGACTCTAAGCCAAGCTGGAGGTAGTGATTCCTGTGTTGCTTCCTGTCTCCACTGACAACCGTGAATTGCCTCAGGGGGATATCTTCCGGGCAGAACACTGTCTTCTTTTGAAAGTCCAAAACCCTTCCAAAGGCAGAATTTTTATTTTTCCAAAAGACAAATTGATCCCTGTGAATGAGACTTTATCTAGTTATGTCGTACATTACATCAACTTATATTTAACAGTATGAAATGCCTGTTAGTAGCAAAGTGAGTTTGACAAAATTGCTGTACTTGACAGGGAAAGAACCATTTGGCGCTGCACATAAACTACCAGTTTGCTTTAGAATTGTTACTTTCAAGAATAAATATTGTAAAGGGAATTCATTTTGTTCCTCTCCTGGAAAAATACAAGGACATGATCTTTACAAAACTTCATGAACTGGATTTTTATTCTTTTGCAGAGTTATCCAAGTTGTGGTGAGCTGGGAAAAGATGTTACTGGTCTTCTTTGATTGCAATACGTTTTCTACCTTAAAAAAATTTAAACTATGTCATTTATATCAATAGATGAGAATGTGTTATCTCCTCAGCAGCAAGAGAGAAAATGGAGCAGGTACTTATCAGCTGGAAAAGAGAGATTGCAAAATAACTACTTCAGGATGGCAGCTGCTTGGTTCAGACAAATTTAAGGTGCCAGCCCCAGAAATATATTTGGAAAAATTCCAATGAAGGGTTATCCCGGCAGTAGAGAGAATTAGTAAGAACCAAAAAGCTTCTAGGAAAATAATGTTTCATGGGGTGTATCAGTCATGAATATATCACATACTACACTTATTAGCCTAGACCAATGCACCATAATCCAGATGATATGTTTAGTAGTAAAAGGTTGTGGGTCAGAGTTCTGGAAGGTTTTGTTTAGTTCTATATTTGTTAGAGATGAACAAACTAATTCAGAAGGATTGATCCTTAATCTTCTTCCACAGCTCTTACTCAAACCACATCTTTGTGAAGGCTTGAAAAAGTTAATTTAACTCTGTTACCTCCCGGTCCAACAAGGACTATTTTCGCGAGACTTCTGATGGTCGTAATCAGGAATGAATTTAAATCTCATGGAAAAGTTTATTCTTGTGAGATTTCATTATCTAAGGATACACTCAGAGGAGCATCCAGACTTTTGGATTGTTATCTGAGAGTCACCTCCAAACCTACTGAGGTCTGTGCAGCACTGATGTTATCTATCTATGGGTTTATACTGCCACCTATCACTGTAGTATCAGTAATTAACAGCAATAGCAAAGACCCTCGCAGACTTCATGAAGTCTCTGCAACATTTCTTCTTGGATAAAACTCTCCTTAGGGTAGAGTGTTTTTTTGGAGGGGCGGGAGTTGGATGGTGTTTTTCAGATAGAAGGGGTGTCAATTTTGTGGATTTTATAAAGAAGAGTAATAATGATTTTATCAAGGAAGATGGGGGAACATAATAAATCCACAATGTGTAGTTATCATTGCACAATAGTTATTTGAAAATAACATTTCTGGGTATCTTGATCATTGTTGATTAAAGTTCATCACTTTTATACCTTGAATTGAACCCTGGTGAAGAAATAAGAAGAATCTATAGGAACCAAGGTTGTTTTTTAAAGGAGGAATATGAAGGAGGCCTGTGATAATCTAGTAAGAAAAGTGGATGACTGTTACAAGTATAATGGACACCATGAAAGTAGGTGCAAAGGCAGGGATGTGAGAAAATAAAGAGAATATTAGGGAAAGAGAATTAGAAACTCAGAGATTAGGAGTCAATGGGAGCAGAGACTACGTGAGGAAAAGATTATGGAGGACACTGAAAGAGAGCATGAGGAACTCACATCTGGTGCAGCAAGAGAGATGAAGCCAGAGAAAGAGACTCACGAAGTGGGCAACAGTTGTAGCTCCAAGTTGGGAAGCTGATTTTAGCAGGCGTGTTCCAGGCAGACTGAAGGGTGGAAGTACACAGTAATCAAAGGAAGAGCTGACCAATGCATGATAAGATTTTAAGCAGTAGGCACAAGATGGATTAAACAAGGAAGAAGTGATGAGACTTCATGAGAGACTGATTTGAAGTTGACCCACAGTTTAGAGGTGAGACAGTCAGAATAGCAGAGTTGTCTGTGGGAATGGATAAGGTAGGAAGTGTTGTGGGATGTGATGGGAAATTGAACTGGACATGTTTACAGACTGCTTAATTATCAGAAGGACTTCAATGCATCTGAAGGAACAACTTCACTGGAGAGAATGGGTTATATAAAATTGTCTGGAAAGAGTAATTTGCCCAGGGTCCTATTCTGTTCTTTCCTATCAGAGTTTTCTCTTAGTCTTACCATGAAGATGACAAAATTTAGATTATTTTCCTTTCTCTGAGGTTTCATTTGTCTTTTCTTAACCTGCACTTTTGTTATACCAGTATCTTGCAGGAAGTGACATACACCATCTCCCATGTTATCAGGAAACTGCACTTCGCGGTTCCATTTAACGAGCATAAGTTGACATCTTCCTTCACTGTTTTCTAGCTAGGACAGGACATTTCTACACAGCATGCAAAGACTGATGACCACACCATAGCATTCTGGAAAGATAATTTGTGTCTCCACTGTATCTGCAGATATGGCAGTTTGAAGGTGAAGTTGCATCTCAGTGCATGTGATGTAGTCACGCTCTCCTAGTTTAATTTTTTTCCTTATGGATTTCCTGAAGAATAATGACATCAAGGGCTGTCTGCACTCTTTAGTAAGTCACCTCTATTCAAAGCTATTAGCTTATTCTTAAAATGTGCAGTTTCTTCCTGGCATCACTCAAGGCAAAATGGCAACGAACCACCATTCACCTAATCAGTCACCCTGAAACTCTTTCAGTTTAGGTTTCCTTTATCCAAGAACTAAGCTGTACATCTGCACCTTCTTAGTGGGGTGCAGGGCCACCTGAATCCTGACTATCTCAAAGGGATGGGTCATATGACAGACTGCACCCAAAACTGAAATATAAATGATTACACCCTTTTTTTTTTAACTATAAGAGGATCACAGCTACCATCAGGATCATAGCAAGACAATATATCAGATACGTCTGCAACAACCATTATATACAATGTGTGGGTCATGCTAATGGCAAGACCTCATTCTAAGTTTATGGGCAGAACTGGAATTAATTTGCAAACTGGACACCATCAAATTAGGCCCAAATAAAGACTGGGAGTGGATGGGTCACTACACAAACTAATTTCCCCCTGGTGATACTCACACCTTCTTGTCAACTGTTTGAAATGGGCCACCTTGTTTACATTGGTCTCACTAGCACTACAAAAGTGATGTCCACCCCTTCTTGTCTGCTGTTGAGAATAGAACACTTCAGCCATAATTGAATTGGCTAATTAGCACTGACCCCCCAACTCGGTAAGGCAACTCCCATCTTTTCATATGCTGTGTTTTTATACCTCCCTACTCTGTTTCACTCCATGCATCTGATGAAGTGGGTTTTAACCCATGAAAGCTTATGCCATATTAGCAGTTGGTTTGGTATCATGTGCTGCTGATGACCCTTTGGAGAGAAAGGACACACACTGGAATTCATGGCAAGATGAAGGAAATTCATTTTACGCTCCAAGAGCTGAAACCACAGATGCAGGTCAATACCCATTTTGGGTTTTGGCACTAGATAAAAATCCTATTGAAAGACATACACTATTTATAACAGTCCTGTACTCCCTCAATATGCTTATAGTCCTATGATAAGAATTCCTCCCCCCCCTTGCAGTGGCTGTAATAAATATATCTTTTCCTCCAATAAAATATATATATAGGGTGTTTTAAAAACACAGGCATATGAGACATTTATTTATAACCTTTTCTGTCTACAAGACTAGAGAAAATAGATGGACAGTTGGTCCTCACATTAATATTGTCCTCTTTGATGATGGCAAGGTCAGTGTTTGTATGCGTATCTGCTTCATAAATGCCAACCACACAAACTAAAACTGCCTATAGGCAACTTTAACCTGTGCACTTGATGAAAAACAAAACTCCAGGCACTGTACTCATGAACTGAAATGTTTTCATTGATTTGTGCTAAATAATTCATCTTCTGGACTTTCAGCTCTCTCCCGAATATAACAATCAAATGTCTCCTTTTGAGCTCAAGAACCCAGAGTTAAAGATGACTGATTCCCGGTGAGTTCCACCCTAGAAACATACATGGGCAGAGCCTCAGCAGGTATAAATCATCTTTAACTCTGGGTTCTTGAGCTCACAAGGAGACATTTGATTGTTATCTTCTGGAGAGAGCTGAAAGTCCAGAAGGGAACATGAGGCTATGCTGATTTATAACCACTGAAGATCTGGCCTGTAGTGCCTACATTTCATGTAATACAAACACAAGCCAACTCTCATCATGGCTTGAAAATCGAGAACTCAGACCTCAGTCCAGCAAAGAACTTAACCATCTACTTAACTTTAAATATTCTCAAATCCACCCTTATTCAGGGCCCCAATTCAGGAAAGCATTGTTATTCAGGTAAAAACATAGGCACATGTTTAAGAGCTTCTTGAAGTGAAAGAGACTTAAATACATGGTTCACTTTAAGCATGTGACAGAATGCTTTGCTGAATTGGGGCCTCTGTGTTATTAGTGTCAGCATAAAGGATGAAAGGGAACCCAGCTAAACCATCTGAACAGGATAAGAGGGGACAATTAATAATGTAACACATGGAATTGAATTTATAACTCAATATGCATGTTAAACCATCTCAAATGTCTTGCTTCAGTAAAATCCCATCCATAAAACAACAACAACACACACACACAAATAAACTATGGACTGAGTTGTTGGAAGTGTACAGTTGGAAGTGTACAGTATTATATCAGAGCCTTTTAGCAGCTTGTATGACATCAGTGAGAGGGATCCAATGAAATAATACAATTGAGATGCATGGTTAAGAGAACCTTCTCCTGCACACTGCTGTGAAACTCATCCATATGGAAATAAACTAAGATAGCTTCATATCTGATGTGCTGGAAAACAAACAGTTGCTTAAGAACAGTAATTCACAAAAGAAGAACTTAGAAAATCACTTTATTCTGCTGCCTAATCCTTATGGAAGATTTGTGATACAGGATAATGTGACTGTTTTGAATTGGTTACACTAGGTTTGCCATAGATACAACATATTTATTGTTCAGTTACAAGGCAAAACTCATGCATCCTTCCAAACCAATACAACATTTTAGAATGTTTTTCTCCCAATAGAAACAAATTGTTATAACTGATCAGACTGTTGATGTGGTGTCTTGCTTCTGATGTAGGCAATAGATGGTTCAAAAGAAGCAACATCTATAACATATTTAAGTCATCATACAGAGGGAGGGGGGACTCTGCCAGGACATCAATTCATACCCTAAGTACGTGATTACATCACATTTATATTTTTCTTAGTTCACATAGTAGTAAATATGATCAAGGATCATGAGATTACACAGTCCTTTCTGAAAATTGAGCCTGTCAGGAAAAAATGGTCTTTTTCTGTGAAAGAAATTCAAGTTGAAGTGAAAATCAGAAAATGGAATACTTTGGCTAAAAACCAAATTACTGTGAATCTGAAATGCCTCCATGGCACCTCATGGGAGTTATTATTTGGGTGCCTCATGCTCATATTCTCCTCTATAGGCAGGGCTCTGTGGTCAAAATGTATGTCCCATGATGCATCACAGTCGTACATGAGGGGAGGGGAGGTCCCACAAGAAATGAAACCTCGCTGGGAAGCCAATGCCATAGAGGAGAATGGGAGCACGAGGCACCCAAACTACAACTCCCATGAGGCACCACAGCAGCATTTCACCATCAAAAACATTCACTTTTAAACTATTCAGTTTTTCAATGAACAAAAACATTTCCCTGTGGAAAGCAGATACTTTGCATCAAAAATTGTGTTTCGTCACAAAACAGACTCAACTCAAATTTTTCAACCAGCCCCAAGCCACACTCTGTCTAAAGGACTTCTATAGCAGGTACAGATCCCATGAGTGAATGATGCTACCACAGTGCGTTGATGAGCATGTCTTGTGGGGTGTGAATGCCCTCCTCTCTCATTGGAACCAGTGGAGTTGAAATTCCTCATCATCACTGCGTTTTGCCCCTTGAAGAATCAGGCTCTACAGAGTACTGCCGTTTAGGTGTTTTAAATTTATTACTCTTCAATTTTATTGAGTGTCCCTCTAATACAGGAGCAAGGGGACAATCTGAAGGAGTGTTTGATGGTTCAGTTCAAGGCTGTGCAGAAAATCTAAGGTCATTACCCATATTTATTGGCTCTTCAGTGAAAAGTGTAGAAAGAAGAATTCCCTTTTCAGAAAGGATGGGGCCTGCTTCCTTTTCCTGAACACGTGAGTTGTGATTGCTTGTAATGTTAAGTGTGGCAAAAAGTAAAATATTTTGACCTATGCTTTGTTTGCTTATGTAGAGGGCTAAAAATGTCTAATAAATCAAATTAGAAACTTTCCACATGTATATATTCAATGCAGTAATTTAGTGGCAAAGATGGGACTAGAGCCTAGGAGTTCTGAATCCTGGTCCTCTGTTTTAACCACTATACAATATTCCTTAAGAATTCTAGCCAAGCTTTGTTGCACACAGTGTATAAAAGTACACACACTAGACAACATCAAAGAAGCCAATATTGTTGAACTATGTCTCAGTCATGCAATAAAAGCAGAAATAGTCTTATTTTCTTCATAAAATAATGTAAATAGCTCAGCTCGTCTAGGACCAATGAACAAACTAGAGAACAAAAGTTAAATAAAGTTTTCCTGTACTAGTGGCCTAGCAAGGTACTTGGCTACAGCAAACCACAAATTTATAGTGTTGGCAAGTCATCGAGATGATTAGACTCAAACTGCTACAAGACTGTCTAATAAATAGAACATTCAACACAATGTAGCACCTCACTGTCACACAATGCAGGTTTTTAACAACACAATAATGTTTCTGAAAGGCCTTGAATGAGTGAGAAATCTGGCAAGGGTCTTCAAATCAGCTAGATGAGAAACAGAAGAGACCCAGGAAGCTTTAAAGACAGAGGAAAGTATTGAATTTTTTTTAAAAAAAAAATGAACTACAAGATCTCAGAAGTATTTCAGTAACAGTATTATCGATATCTCCCCTCAACATTTTTAGGCATGTATATTTGTGCATTTCTTTAATTTAGTCCAGCATGCATCTAATACTAATTAATGTTTAAATAGACGTCTGTATTTATACTGATCACAAAGCTTTGCAAAACAATGCCTCCGTTTTACTGTTGCCAAGCTCTGGGAAGTGCGTTATTTAACTCCCATTAAGCAGAACAATCTGTACCCAGTTCTTCACACATTGTGCCAAAAATTTCAAAGATAATAGATGTTTATTGCCCTTGGAGTTAACCAGTGGACTTTACATGGAGCTGACAGGCTAACCAGACCCTGAGAGCAGGTGAGCAGTTATAAAAGAGAACCTAACTTTTGAGAGGAGACTTAGAGAGTTTAGCTTGTTTAGCCTAACACAATGAAGGATGAGGGGAGATATGATTGCTCTCTATTAATACAATTGAGGGACAAACACCTGTAGGGAGAGGAGTTATTTCAGTGAAGGGACACCGGTGGCACAAGAACAAACATATAAACTGGCCATCAATAAATTTAGGCTTGAAACTAGATTAAGATTTCTAACCATCAGAGGAGTGATGATCTGGAACAGCCTTTGAAGGGGAGCAGTAGGGGTAAAAATCCTAATTTGCTTTAGGCCTGGGCTTGACAAATTTATGGTGATGATGGTATAATGAGATTGCTCACTATGGCATATGGCCCATCTGAGAGTCGACTGCCATTTCCAAAGATTGGACGGGCTCTGAGTTACTACAGAAAATTATTTCCCAGGTGTTTGGCTGGTGGGTCTTTCCCACATGTTCAGGATCTATCTGATCACATATTTGGTGCTAGGAAGGAATTTCCCCCAGGTCAGATTAGCAAAGGCCTTAAGGTATTCTGTCTTCCTCCTCAGAATGGAGCCTAGGTCAATTGCTGGTTTGAAGTAGAGTAAATGGTGGATTCTCAGTAACTTGAAGTCTTTAAATAAAGATTTGAGGACTTCAGTAACATAGCCAGAGATTATGAGCCTACTACAGGATTAGGTGAGTGAGGTTCTGTGGCCTGTGATGTGGAGGAGGTCAGACTAAATCATCATGATGGTCCCTTCTGGCCTTAAAATCTGTGACTCTAAGAGTTAATGTTGCAAGAGCTGGATGATTCAGAGGACTGGCAACATTCTGTAGAGCATTTCTTTTCAAGATCTTCAGTTCAAACCTAGCCGTTGTTGGTCATTCCCCAAAGGAAAGGAATTGCAATCTGATTGACAAGTATCTGACTAGAAACAAAATTGCCACAAGGTGGCACCCATGTTAGAAGTCACCAACGGCAACTAAGGGCATGTCTTCACTAGGACTTAACGTCGACTTTAACGACGTTTAGTCGAACTAAAAGTGTACCTGTCCTCACCTGCATGCCCTTAAAGTTGATTTAAAGGGCCCTCAAAATCGACTTTGTAACTCCTGCTTGACGAGAGAAGTAACACTAAAATAGACTTCTCTACGTCTATTGTGAGTAAGTGAAGAGGCATGTGATGTTAAGCCTCCGACCTCCGAGCAGCCCCACGGAACCCCCGCTCGCCCAAGCAGCCCCGTGCCGGACCCCCCCCCCCCCCCGCCTGCCCAAACAGGCGGGCGGGGGGTCCGCGGGGCTGCTCGGGCGGGTGGGGGGTCCGGCGCGGGGCTGCTTGGGCAGGCAGGGGGGTTCGCGGAGCTGCTTGGGCGAGCGGCGGGGGGGGGTGGTCCGGCGCGGGGCTGCTTGGGCGAGCGGGGGGGTTCGCGGGGCTGCTTGGGCGGCTGGGGGGGTCCTGCGCGGGGCTGCTTGGGCGAGCGGGGGGGTTCGCGGGGCTGCTTGGGCGGCCGGGGGGGTCTGGTGCGGGGCTGCTTGGGCGGCCGGGGGGGTCTGGTGCGGGGCTGCTTGGGCGGGCGGGGGGGTTCGCGGAGCTGCTTGGACAGGCGGGGTGGTCCGTGGGCTGCTTGGGCAGGCGGGGGGTGGTGGTGTCCGGCACGCATTGCACTGTGGGCTACCTACCCACAGTGCACTGTGGGCTATGTCGACCCCTGCAAAAGTTCTAGGACAGACAGTGTCGACCACTGTCGACCTGCTGTCCTGGTGGGGACACACTGATTCGATTTTCTAAAGTCGAGTTTAGAAAATCGAATTAAGGGAAATCGACCTAGTTCTGTAGTGAAGACATACCCTAAAGTATGAATGGCCGAGACACCAATTCCTTGAGTTAGCAAAGTACTTACACATAGGCTGAACTTTAAGCATGTGCTTAAATCCTATTGATCTGAATGAGACATAGGCACATGCTTAACATTAAGCACATAGTTTGCTGAATCAAGGCCTGAATAGTGTTCCCATATATTAGAGTTGAACTTTCCATATAAAAGTTAGGTTTGGGGACAATTGGCAAAAACCATGCTCCTACTCCCAGTATTTACCCAGCCTGTGGCCTAGGCTTGGTCTAGAATCAAAAGTTGTATTACTATAGCTAGGACAATTAGGGTTTTGACTTTTTATCAACATAACTATGCTGGCAAAATCCTCATGTAGATGCACTCATAGCAACTTAACTGTAATTATAACAATATAGCTTATGCCTATAGGGGGAACCAGTATATGCTAGATGGATATAAGCACTTTTCTACTAATGTAACTGCCATCCATACTGGAGAGACTTTTGCCAATATAGTTATTCTGGCATAACTATGTTGGCAAGACATTCCTACTGTTGATAAAGGCTGAGAAGAAGTCTTTGTGCACTGAGACTATCAATCTGGCAGCTCTCATCTACACTTTATAAAGAATTAAACTTGACATAACTAAGCAAATGTCTGGAGCTAAGAACCTTTAACATAGAGTCTTTCAAAAGAGTCCCATGGGTATAGAAAGGATCAGAGATGTTTTATGCTCCTTGAAAATTCTTATGGAGAAGTAAAATCACAAAGCTAAGAGACTCAAAATGAACATTCTCCCCCCCCCCACACACACACACCTAAATAAAATCAAACAAATGTTATCACCTTGCAGGAAGTTTGAGAGCTTTGGAAAGATTCCTTGATCTAAATTTAGCCAGATGCAGTAGCTTTAATATTTAAAGTGTAGCTTTATCATTTTGACCCCCGGTAGAGAGTAGACAATTTTTTCCAAAGTGATAATTTCCACAGAAGTGTTGAAAAAAGTACCCTGATGTGAGACTATATTTATTTAACCTTGTCCAAGAAAAATACATCAAAACTAGGACAAGAATTTGGAGAATGCATCTCCAGCTGTCTGAAGTAAAAGGCTGGCAAGGAAGCCTGAGGTGTCATGGCTGGTAGCCTGTTCACAGCTAGCAGGGATCATATGCTGATCTCTGACCCAGGTTAACACTCTCCACTACTGATTTAAGGAAAAAGAGCTACACTGGGACTAAAGAGAGGCAAATATCCCAGTAGCACAGGCACAAGAGGCCCAGATCCTTACAGGTGTTTAGGCACCATCTGGGTTGAAAGCTTTAGTCAGTAATTAAGAAGGCCATCGAATGCAAAGGCATGAGAGTGATGCTACAGTAGGATTAAGTTACTTCTCTTGGGAAAGGACAGAGTTAATGGTTTCAGGAGATGCTTTGGGCAGGACCAGTGCTACAGATCAGAAAATGGCAGGCAGGTATCTAGCTATCCCAGGCTCTTCTAAGGTATATCTGTAATATCCTGTAATATCTGAGTGCCAGCTCAGCCGGGACATGTCTTATTTGGAGTGTCACTATCTATATATTTGCGGTATTGCCATTTGTGTCATTGTTTTCATTGAGAGAGACAAGTTGGGTGAGGTAATATCTTTTATTGGACCAAAAGAGATAAAGCTTTTGAGCTCCACAGAGCTCTTCAGGTCTGGAAAAGGAATTGCCACTGTCATTAGTATTAACATTTATATGATTTTATTATAATTAGGGCCCCAATTCAGGAAATTATTTAAGTATGGGACTTTAGTGCAGTGGGACTTTAAACAGATGCTTAATGTTAAACACATGCTTAAATACTTTGCTGAACTGCAACCGAGGCTGTTAGAAAGGAATCTTGACACTGTTTCTATTCCTTAGTATAGGTATAGCCCAAGCAATATAAGGGCTAACAGAAACACTTCTAAGATTAGCAGCCATGTTAGTCTGTATCTATAACTAATACAAGGAAGACTTTGTAGCACCTTAGAGACTAACCAGTTTATTTCAGCATAAGCTTTCATGGGCTTTAGCCCACTTCATCGGAAACACTTCCGGGTCTCAAACCTCAGTCCACATGTAGGACCTAATCCTGATAGGTAGTATGAACACCTCTGACAAAGATGCTGAGTCACCCTCAAGTCTGTTTAGTTACAGTTGAAGTTGATCAGCATCTCATAGGAGGGATTCTGCAG
This sequence comes from Sternotherus odoratus, assembly GCA_032164245.1. NCBI lineage: Eukaryota > Metazoa > Chordata > Testudines > Kinosternidae > Sternotherus > Sternotherus odoratus. Next base: position 281,202,692 of record JAVMKO010000001.1, on the reverse strand, counting down.
GATCAGCCTATAATGTTAATTGTGGTGTATTAATGCCCTGAAAATTGGGATATATAGATAGGGTTATAGTTATCAATAACGTTATTTTGGTTGAAGCGGTGCCCAGAAGACCAAGCCACAGATTAGGATCCTGCTGAACTAGGCATTGTGCAAACATAGAACAAAAGAAAAAATGGTTCCTGCCTCGAAGAGTTTATATGGAGAATATGATTATATAATATCTCTGAAAGGGTGTATAAATGTTTAATAATAAAATAAGTTTTGAGGTTGGGTTGCATACCCCAGATTTGGGGCAGGGTAGCTAACCTTTCGAGTATATATGGACCACGTTTCTGATGACAGAGAGGTTTTGAGTCTCGGATACATTAAAAAAGCCAGTGGTTTCATGTAGATTTGAAGCAAAACTAGGCTGATCTCTCAGGTTTCCAGTGAAATTTTACTTTGAAATTTTAGATTTGTCTGCAGCATTCTGGGTGCAGGAATTAGAAAGCAAAGTAAGATGCTTGTTGTGTTTGTATGCATATAACTACTCTGATAACTAGGCCTAAGTGTCAGTGATATGGACAAGATAGGTGGTAGATAAACTAGGTGGAATACCTATGTAGCCCAACTTTTCCTTAGCAGTGATGTTGTCTGAGATTTGAGACTGAATTGATAATCATAAGATCAAACCTGCTTGTGAATGTTTACATTTCACATGATTTGGAGAAGAAAATAACAATTTTTGCAATTGTAGGACTCCTATGGTTCAAGACAATGGCATATTTCACATTGAGTCTGATAAAGAAATAAACCATCAACTTTTATTCTGAATCTCAGGATAAGTGATAAATATCTTTATGGAAAATTTATGACACTCTGTAATAGGCTGTTATTAATATCAATATAGTAAATTTAATTCAAAGGACTTACTGAAAATTAATGGACATCCCTGAAGTGATTTTTCTGCTTATTCAGCATCTAGGGAACAGAGTTAGGGGCTTACCAATTTAGCAGAAATAAGATATATATATATATATTGCAAGGTGCAGAAGTCATCCCCATTATCATTTATAAACAAAAAGTCATATTTTGCAGTTCCATAATTTATGGCAGTGTCTCGGCTGACACAATTTTGCAGCTGCCCAAATGCCTAAACCAGGAGTGATTGCCTAGAGGAGTATTCTTTGCAAAGAGTAAATTAGAATTTCAGCACAAATTCAGAGCAGGCTTTCTGTCTTCACATGGAATTTGCATTTAAAACATTTAAAGGTCTAAATTAAAGAGCTGATGGAAATGGACACAAACTAAAGGATGTGCTGGTCGGCTGTGCTAGCCTGTCAACATAACTAACAAAAACAAAAACACTTGCATCTCATCGTGTCTCAGATTCTTGGAAGCTCCTTAAATCAAAGCAATGAGGAACCAGATTGAAGCACCCACCACTACAAGCTTTATGGATAATGCTTGCACTGCTGGCCCCTCCACCAGCACCGAAAGCCCTGGGCCAACTCACCTCCTCCAGTTTTCCTTCTAAACTACCTTGAGCTCCCCATTGCAAGTCTCACTTTCTTTAGGGACACTGTCCACCAACAGGCCAACTCAGCTTTCTGACTCCAGCTAGGCATCTCTCCGTGAGTGAGGGACAAAGATCTGCTCTGCTCCCTCGTCACCCCCTGCCTGAATGGATTATATCATTTTAACTTCTCCCTCCAGATTTCATACTGCAGCTATAGCAGGGCAAGGCTAATTGAGTCCACATACTCACATTAACCCCTTCTGGTCCAGTGTGGGGTTGGTACACCCCCGCTCTGGATTACTTCTTAGTGTGGCTCCCATTAACCTCTGAGGTGATGATACTGTTAAATGCCCCTGACATAACAAGAAGTAGCCTAGAATTCCTCCTTCCCTGTAAAGGGTTAAGACTTACCTGTAAGAGGACCTGGGGGCAACTGACCAATGGGGACCTAAGTTACTTTAAAATCGTGGGAGGGAAGCTTTGGTCTGTCTGCTTTGCCTGAGTCTCATGTTCACTTTTGGTGATTTCAAAAGGAGCCAGACCCATTTCTTCTCTCCATCTACCTATAACCTTTCTAAACAGCAAATAGTAAGTGAAGTAGCCAGGCAAGGCTGTAGCTTATGTTTGTTGTTCACTTGTGAATTTCTCAGGTTTTTAGGGAAATATCCCTGTTCTTTCTCTGTAACTTTGAACTCAGCAGAGGGGGATACCTATGTGGTGAGGTTTTTTTTTTTTCTTCAATTCTTTTTGTGACTGTAAAGTGTTTTTTCCACTGATTTTTATAAAGGTTCATTGGTTCTTTCTTTTTTCCTTTAATTAAAATCTTCCTTTTAAGAATCTGATTTTTTCCATTGTGTAAGATCCAGGCTTTGGATTGGCTCACCTAGGAAAATTGGGGAGGGGGTTTATTCTCAAGCCTTTCCCATGGAGGGAGGTTTAGGCTTAGGGGGATTTGGGGGGAAGAAGAGGGCTCCATGTGGCCCTGCCCTATTTTAACCTAAGCTGGTAAAATAAGCTTAGGGGTTTGTTTGTTTTTCATGCAAGTCCCCACATCTGTACCCTAGAGTTCAGAGTTGGGAGGGAATCCTGACAACCCCTTATTTCTGTTCTGAAAATTCCATGCTTAATAAAAATGTAATGGAATTTTTGTTGAGTAAATTTCCTTCCATTACTGTTGGTAAAGAATGTGTGCAGTCTGCCCAGCACCATAAAATGTACTTTGGGGTATCACAAAAAAAAGCCATGGTGTTGACCTTTTGTTTCCATTCTGCAAAGAAATTGAATGTGCTGTGCTAAAAAAGAGCCAGTGACTATATCTGACAGTTCTTGCATGATTTTTGGGAGCATGTTCACCCTAGGCAAATGGCCTTACCCTTCATTTCTTGCACAGCAAATGAGGATCACACTCAGCGTCATCGATTATTAAATATGAACTAATTGCAAAAGACTGATGCTCTGGCTGGACCAATCAGGCATTCAAAGACAAGAAAGAGAAGAAACCATAAGAACGGTGCCCACAGCTATAAAATCTCTGCCCGGAGGTAACAGTAGGACAACAGAAAGACATACAAGTTAAAAGGCAGCTTGTAAAATCAGAATTTACCTGAACAAGAATTCCTAAAATCAAAGGCATTCAAAATTGGGAAGAACACTGAAAATAAATCATGTTCCTCAAATGCCCTCCACAGCAGCATTATCCCCTGCTATGTATTGTGACAGACCGCCTCCTCACCCCTCTCAGGAACACAGGCAGGAAACCCTTCTTTGCTCCAAACAGTGCTCTTTAATCACAGTGCAGGACCCCACCACCAATATATACAGCTTTATACAATACAGTCTTCAACTCTATATAGTTCAGCTCTGAATAGCTCAAACCACCACCTCACTCTATACCATCCCCACCACACTGGGCTTCCTTCCTGGCAGGCCTTTTATCCCTCTGAGGCTGCCGCCAGGTGCAATCCCTCCAGGCTAATTGCCCTGCAGCCCAGGTGGCTGATTAGCCTTCTCTGCAAGGGGAGGTTTGCAGGCTTCTGCTCCCTCTTAAAGGGCCCGCAGGGCTGGCTCAGGCACTCCTGGCCAGCACCCTGCCACACACCTCCCCCCTTAGCCTAGCCCCATCGGGCTGGCTCGGACCCCTCCATACTTCCCAATTAGATCCAACAGGGCCCTTGAACCTCTTTTCCTCATTTCTCTCACCATAGTAGCATGGTCCTGAGGCTTTGGGGTGTCATGCCCGGCTGTGGCAGAGAACCCCACTGCCTTCACCTCTTTTACAGGCGCCGCCTGGGCAGGGGGTTGTGGTACTTTGCACCCGTGCTTTTTGGGGGGGAGCCTTGTCCACTCCTCACACTGCAGGCAGTAGGGTGGAACTGACCATCCCTCTGCCTCAGTTTCCCCCAAGCTCTCACAGGGGCTCAGGGCCTCCTCTGTGGAGCTCACCCCCTGCTCTGGCCTCAGCCCTTCCTGGCTGTCTAGGTCCTTCGCAGGGTTAGTGGGCTGGGACCCGCCCCTTCTCTCGGCCGAACCCCCCATACGGGTTTGCACGCTCGGCCTTGGGGCAGCCCGGGGCCTCATACCTCCCACCGGGCCCCAGTCCCGCCCAATGATTACGGGGCAAGGTAACCCCGCTGGCACTCCGACCCGCTTCCAGCGGAATCGTCCGCTGATTTCTAGGGGGACCTGGGCCACCCGACAGGTCTTCCTGTCCCCATGGACACACTGTAGGTCCATGGTAGCCCCTGGAATTAACCACTCGGGGCGTACCAACGCTCTGCAGACGAGCGTACAGGGGGAGGCTGAATCCACTACCCCCGGTTGGGACTTCCTTCCCACCTGTACCCGCAGAGTGGGTATCCCCTTATGCGGTTTCCGCCCCGAAACCTCGGTCCACCCACACCAGTCAGTGTAATCACAGTCCATGGCAGGGCAGTCCCTCTTAATGTGCCCTGGCTTCCCACACTGCCAGCAGATAAGCCTGGCAGTTCTCTCTGGCACCCCTCTGGGCTCCCCATCAGTCCCTTTTCCCTTAGCTGGGGGGGGGGGGGGGGAGTCCATGGGCCGACGCCCCAAATCCCGGACCCGTCGTGATCGTTCTTCTCCCCGAGGCCCTTCTGCCTCCACGTACTCCTCGGTCAGGCGCACCACAGACTCCACCGTCTCCGGCTGGTGCCTCCTGACCCTGGTACGGACAGTCTCGGGGAGGCTGAGCAAAAACTGCTCCATGATCAGGGAGTCCATAATTTCCTCCCCTGACCGGGCCTCCGGCCTCAGCCAACGCGTCGCCCAGTCCCTCAGCCTCTGGGCAAACGCCCGGGGCCGCACCGCCTGCGTCCAGCGGGCCGCCCGCAACTTCTGTCGGTATCTCTCTGCAGATAAGCCAACCCGGTCCAAGATGGCCGCTCTGACAATTTCAAAGTCCTGGGCCTCTGCATTCCCCAGGGCCATATAGGCTGCCTGGGCTTCGCCCACGAGGTACGGAGCAAGCCTGAGGGCCCAGGTGGTCCGCTCCCACCCGGCTGTGGTGGCCACCCTCTCAAAAGTCCCCAGGAAGGCATCAGGGTCATCCGCCGGGCTCATCTTACAGAGTCCCCAGCCCGGCAGCCGCATGCCTTCTCCTGCCCCTGGACTCACCAGCAGCTGCAGGAGTTTTGTCTGGGTACTTGCTTGCTCCTGGATGAATTCTCGCAGCGTCTTCTGCTGCTCTGCTTAAGCCTGTTGCATCTCCAGGTGGGTTTGTTGCAAGGCATGCATGGCCTGCTGGGTCTGCTTTTGCTGCTCTACTAGCCACTGTAGGGTTCCCTCCATCTTTGGGCCACCAGTTGGGTTGCTGGTGTAGCGATCCCACCTCTGACACCACTTGTGGCAGACCGCCTCCTCACCCCTCTCAGGAACACAGGCAGGAAACCCTTCTTTGCTCCAAACAGTGCTCTTTAATCACAGTGCAGGACCCCACCACCAATATATACAGCTTTATACAATACAGTCTTCAACTCTATATAGTTCAGCTCTGAATAGCTCAAACCACCACTTCACTCTATACCATCCCCACCACACTGGGCTTCCTTCCTGGCAGGCCTTTTATCCCTCTGAGGCTGCCGCCAGGTGCAATCCCTCCAGGCTAATTGCCCTGCAGCCCAGGTGGCTGATTAGCCTTCTCTGCAAGGGGAGGTTTGCAGGCTTCTGCTCCCTCTTAAAGGGCCCGCAGGGCTGGCTCAGGCACTCCTGGCCAGCACCCTGCCACAGTATTCTAAAAAGTTACATCCACCTCAGCTTCTGAATGCCTCAAGACGCACAATCACTTTTCTCACCGCATTGCCTAACTCATCCTATACCTTTCCTTTTCTGTGCTTTGCAGTACCATGCAAACTCATTGCAAACGTTTTGGTGATCAGAGATGAAAACCCATGGATACAAAATTAAGATGAAGCTACACAATGTAAAGTACCATGCTGCTCCAGATAGTAGTATGACTTATGAACCTTTCTTTCTGCCCATAGACAGTGCTGTGGTAGAAAACCAGCTGGATCTGAGCTGTGACCTGTCACTGATGGGATCTTTTCTCTTGTTTAGGTGATATGGTGACAGAAAGCATTTTAATGCTTAAAGCAATCTTCTGACAAAGAGGTACCCAATCATTTTCTAAAAGGAAGGTACAGATATGCCTGAAAGAGAAATCCAAATCCTCTAGTAGAGCAGATTTAAAATAATCTAATCTGGGTAACTGAAAGAAACTTCAGGACCACAAGGGGATGTGCTAGTGGCAGCGCCCTACAGCAGTCAGTAATAAGAGAAAGCAATGCATTGAGCGCTACCTCTTATTTTTCATTTGAAATATTTGCATAGATCATTATGCTCAGAGAAACTCCCATTTTGCTTCCCTTTTCAAAGCAGAAATGAAGAGGCATGGCAAGAAAACCGCGTTATGGCAGCTGCAAGGAGCTCCAGCGTGGTCCTTCCTCCTCCCCTCACGCCTCCACACCTGAACGTGTTACACTATCCTGATGCTCACAAACAATAACAATGTAGCTGGTGCAGTATGTACGTACCCCCTCTCCCGGCTTCAGGTGTAGACGTCGTCTAATTGTCCTTAAATTGATGTGGGGAGACGGGGGTGAAAGGACTACATTTTCTAATCGTAAGCTCTGTTGTGAAGCAGCAGTCACCTAAAACTCCAGAACACGGACCATGACTGACGCCTCTGCTCCTAATGCAAAATGCAATTTGTTAATCACCAGCACAAAGCTAAACTGTGCAGTAGACAGAGATTTCTTGAAGCCTTGTCCTAGACTGTCCAATGAACTTTGGAGGGATCTGGAATCTAGCCTCACCACCACCATTCATTTCAAACACAAAGCTAATACAATTTCTCCCCTGGGGGCAAGGAAGGTAGAAAGAAAGTCCCACATGTGACACATGTCAGTCACATCTAGAGCTGATCGGAAAATGTTTCCCCCACACCAGAAAATATTATTTTGTTTTCACTGAATTTTTTCTACACTTCTTTTCCTTTGGTCAGAAATAGACATATCTATTGGAAAGCTCCATTTTGAGGAAATAGCCATTTTACTTAAAAAATTAAAATACTTTCAACCAGCCCATATTCCTTAATGAGCTTCTGAAAGGCACTCAATACAGAGAATCTGACTAGACTAATTTATGCATTAGCTTTTCCCCTCTGGAAACCAGGGTTGAGACCCTACCAGGGGATGGTTTTGCTTAAAAGAGGAACAATATTAGAAAACAGGGATATTGCAGGTCAAGATCAAAGGGTTTACATAACTGTACTGGGATGCTGGAAATATGTCTGGTGCTCTCAGCGCTACATTTTCATTAATTCTGAAATCTTGTTGTTAAGGAATTTGTAAAAATAAGGCAATATCTCAAGTAAAATACAGTGATTATGTCATAATTTCCATCTCTAGTACTGTTTTTCCTTATTTCTGTAAGGAATGGGAAGCCTGAAACCCAAGTCATTAGCATTCAGGTTGTTTATGACATTATAAAAGGATGAAAGTAGTTAGAAATGGGAAGTAGCTTTAAGTGTGAGACATTTTGTGAAATTATGCATCTGTTTCTTCACTTGAAAATTGGTATGCAAGCCAAGGCACAGCCAGGCAGAAAGACTGCAATTGAATCGGAGGAAATTTTATTATTGTGGTCCAGTTCATGCTGATACCACAGCAGGGAGGAGGTTTCAGTATTTCCAGTATGTATACAAAATACTTCTTTTTTCAAAACATAAAGACCCTGTAAAGAACTTGTCAAATTTTGATAGAAGACCCTAAATACATATGCAAGTCAACCACCTATCAGAGGACATTTAAAAGGCCCTAAATATCTATTCACATGATCATGTCGACGATCCATGAGTTTAAAATGCACTAGATAAATATTTTCCTAAGTCTGTAACAGCTTGGCTGAATCTGGTGTGTTAAATATGAAAAGGCTGTCATGGAAAAAAATTGGCAAAATGCACACAATACCAGAGTAAAGAACCTAGACACAACTGTAGATACATTAGGCGCAGTGACAGATAGTCAAAGAGCAAACCATTTGGAAACATGACCACACTTTCATTAAGATTGAAATAATAATTTAACTGTTGTTTGGGGTAATAATTCTCATCATATTTATTTAAAGTTCTAAATCTTGATTTAGGAAACCAATCCATGATTCAGGGTGGCACGTACGTGCATAAAGCTTGCTAAGTCAATGGGATATAAACATATGCCTAAAATTAAGCACATAATTAAGTGATGTGCTGAACAGGGATGGATTTGAACACCCTCTTGAACTCATGGTCCTATTATTCATAATAGCATAGGGGAAGTTATAATTAAAGATTATTTTTAATTTTATGTTGATTGACATGATCATATACACATCTTTTATTCTATAAATATTTCAAGTAACCTATTGAGTTTAATGGATACAGCATGCAGATGCTGTTATGGTTTCGTTGTTCTTTTTGTATTCTCTATCAAAAAATACTGAACTATTTGAAAAAATAATAAGAAAAATCCTTACCATTTTTTTAAATAAATAGGGATATAGAGTTTCAGTTTGGATTCCAGGGAGATGTTCTTATTCCTCTAAAGTCAATTTGGAGGAATAAGAACATCCCTCTGTAATCCAAACAGAAACTGTTGCATTCATTGGTCATCTCCATTTCTTTATATGTGGGTGAGACATGGACCCTTATGGCAGAACTTGAACAGAAAATACAGGTAGTAGAGATGAACTACTTCCATAAAATCCTGGGCATCTCCTACTTAGACCACATCACTAATGAAGAGGTCCGCAACATCATCACCCAATGCACTGGGTTATATGCAAACAGGATGTTAGGAACCATTAAAAAAAGGATAGACAATAAGACAGAGCATATCTTACTGTCCTTATATAAACCCATGGTGTGCCCACATCTTAAATACTGCATAAAGATGTCTCCTCATCTCAAAAAGCATTAGAAAAGGTTCAGAGAAGGGCAACTAAAATGATTAGTGGTTTGGAACAGGTCTCATATGAGGAGAGATTAAAGAGGCTAGGACTTTTCAGCTTGGAAAACAGGAGACTAAGGGGGGATATGATAGAGGTGTATAAAATTATGAGTGCTGTGGAGAAAGTTAATAAGGAAAAGTTATTTATTGTTCCCATAATATAAGAACTAGAGGCCACCATATTAAATTAATGGGTAGCAGGTTTAAAACAAATAAAAGGAAGTTCTTCACACAGCGCACAGTCAACATGTGGAACTCCTTGCCTGAGAAGGTTGTGAAGGCTAGAAATATAACAAGGTTTAAAAGAAAACTGGATAAATTCATTGATTGATTGATTGCTCTTCAATGATGGTGCCCTAACAACCAATGTGATTATGGGAGTGATGATGGTGAGGAGGAGGAGAGATATATAGTGAATTTTATAATCACTCATTTTAGAGATTTTTCTTTTATAAAAGTGTACCATAAAAAAGCCTAAAGGATATATTAACTGTGGATGGGGAAAAAATATAATTGCCATAAAATGGCTAGAAAAGGGGACAGGATGACTCACTTCTGATGTAGATGACTGAGTGAAATCCAACAGATAGCTGAGATGACTAAAAGTTACTGCTATCTCTTGGTTGTTTGGTTGCCTGAGTGAAATAAATGTGCTGAACTCAGGCAAGTTCCCAGGTGACCGGCATTACAAAAAACAAAACAAAACTAGATCCTCAGTTAGTATAAGTTACAGTAGTTCCATTGAAGTCAATGTGGTACACTCATTTACATCCACTGAGGATCTGTCCCATAAACTATATAAACGACAATCATCTTGAACTCATTGGATTTACAATAAATCAGTAGCACAGACAAAATAGTTCCATTGTTTGCACAGGTGAGATAACAGGCTAGTGGGGGTGATGTGGTAAACAGGCCTACAGGATGCGGAGTACCACAACTGGATGACTCAAATTATCTTTCTGACCTTACTAACCACGGGTTTTCTGAATGGTGCCTTGAGATTAATGACCCTGAGCATAGTTGGTAATTTGCTGGAGCCATCACATGCTGACAAGAAAATTGTTCACTCACCTGACTTTAATAAACTTATGGTTTTATAATGCAAAGAGTCTGAAGAGCTCAGAGTTGAGAACTGGTCAAATCGACAAAAAGAAGAAAGAAAATGAACTAGGTCATAGCACTGTTATGTGGAATGTAACTATATAAAGTGTTACATTAGTTACACTCTTCCATGTGGAAGAGTGTAACTAATTGCGCTAAGCCATAGGTGTGTGTTTTTAGCTTATTACCAGGCATGGGTCTGAACCAGGGGCCTTGTATTCACTAGAAAACAAGGTATGGTCTTACCTTGTGGTAGCTAACAAGTGGTAATATTCTAGGGAAGATAAAGCTATTTGTAGTCTTAACATCTATCTTATATGGCTCTTACCACCAAAGTATCTGAGCACCTCACAATCTTTAATGTATCATAGAACCATAGAATCTCAGGGTTGGAAGGGACCTCAGGAGGTCATATAGTCCAACCCCATGCTCAAGGCAGGACCAACCCCAACTAAATCTATCCTGACAACACCCCTATTAGGTATGGTAATGCTGTTATCTCCATGTAAGTGATGGGGAATGCAAGCACTGAGACTAAGGGTACGTCTTCACTATCCGCTGGATCGGTGGGTACTGATCGATCTATCAGGGATCCATTTATTGTATCTACTGTAGACGCGATAAATTGATCCCTGAGTGCGCTTCCTGTTGACTCCAGAACTCCACGTCCATGAGAGGCAGAAATGGAGTTGATGGAGGAGCAGCAGAGGTTGACTTGCTGCCATGTAGACGGCCAGGTAAATCGCCCTAAGATATGCTAACTTTAGTGTAGCTAAAGTGGTATATCTGAAGTCGAGCCTCTCTCCCCTAATGTAGCACAGGTCTAAGTGGTTTCTTCAGGGTCACACAGAAAGTCTGTGGTAGAACAAGAAAGCGAAGCCAGATTTCCCAAGGCTAGTGCCCCAACCCCTGGACCATCCTTCCTCTTTCTTCCTTCTTCCACTCCCCCATAGGTTTTACTTTAACCTGTTTACAAATGCTAAAACTGCAAACTGGCTTGTCTTCACTAGGAATTTACCTCATGTTGACTGACTCAGGTTGAGAACACACCTTTTATCCTAATGAAGATGCACTCATAAAGTTCAGTTCCAGACCCAAAGTTGGGGGGTGTTCAAATCCACAGATTAGATTTGGCTGGCTAGAAAGACAGAGGAAAAGATCCTTAGGTGATGTAAATCAGCATAGCTCCATTGACTTCAATAGAACTGTGTCAGTTTACATCAACTGACGATCTAGCCCAGGGATTCCATTACACAGTACAAATCTGGAACCAAACTTCTGTCACAGTTTGTTGGTGTTTGAATTTGGAATTTTTATTCTGGCCCATCCCTATTTATTAAACTATTTCATAGATAAAAAGTCTTCTGTCGGTGAAAGATATAAGTTTCAAGCTACACAGAGCTCTTCCTCGGGTTTTCAGAACAATTCTGTGTAGCTCAAAAACCTGTTTCTCTCAAGTCCAATACAAGATATTACCTCACCCACCTTGTTTCTTTCGTATCCTGGGACCAATACAACTATAACAACACTGCAAATCACAGATGGAAGGCAGTTGTTGCTGTGGAAAGTAATAGTTCTCTGTTATCAATACTGATAAGAAGCAACATCTAGCCAATCTGTTTTCTATTATATGCACTTAAGCAGTGTTTGTAACACTGAGCAGCATTGAATGTCATTCCAAATGTAGCCAATATATACTAACTAGCAAAAATACCCGGCGTTGCTCGGGTCCGTCGGAGGTGGGGAGGGGGCAGAGAGCTGAGCGAGTGCGGGGTCCGTTGGAGGGGGGGAGGGGGCAGAGAGCAAACCTGACACCCCCACCTCACCCCCCCACCAAACCCGACACCCCCACCTCACTTACCCCTCGACCAACCCCGACTCACATTTTCACCCCCCCCACCCAAACCAAACACCCCCACATTACCCCCTACCAACCCCAACACCCCCTGACCAACACCCACACCTCACCCCCCGTAGACCAAACCTGACACACCCACCTCACTTTCCCCCCCAACCAAACCCCCCCAACCCCCCTACCTACCACCACAAACAAACCCGACACCCACACCTCACTTACCCCTCGACCAACCCCGACCCCCCTCCTCACCCCCCCAACCAAACCCAACACCCCCACCTTACCCCCCCTGACCAACCCCAACACCCACCCCTCACCCCTCACCCACCCCGACACCTTCCCACCCCCCCAGACCAAACCCAACAACCCCGGATCACTTACCCCCCAACCAAACCCAACACCCCCACCCCCCCGACCAAACCTGACACCCTTACCTCACTTACCCTCTGACCAAACCCAACTCGGGTCCGTCAGAGGTGGGGAGGGGGCAGAGAGCTGAGCGAGTGGGGTATTATGACATCATAACTATGTCACAGAGAACAGCAGCTGCCCAGCTGATGTGATTGGCCTTTAAATAATTTCACCCCTGGGGGGTGTCAGAGGTGAGATTTGAAAAAATTCCGACTCTTACCCTGATTAGGACCCTAAGGCCTATAACTGTACCAAATTTCAAGTCTCTAGCTCAAACGGTGTGGAAGGAGTAAGGGAATGTACATACAGGCACGCACGCACGCATACATGCATACACCATTTGACTTTTATATATATAGATTTGGCTTCCCATGTGTTAAGGAGGCATCCAGGTATGTCCCCAGATACTTACATCTTTCTGGTAATTGCCTGAGTACACTGCCCTCCTATTTTGGTGCCCCCTTTATGTATACATACACTATTATGTATAGATATAGATAACCCCTGGACTCCACTTGTCTCTTCAGTTGGTGCCCTATCTTGTTTCACACCTCCACTCCTAACCCACCGAATGTATTTGCTATTGCTACCTTTATGCCTGCCTTTTTCCCTTTGTAGCTTTTATTGAGCAGCTGCAGGGGGACTCAGCGAAAGGTGGTGCCTCCAGGAGGTAATTGGGGGACACTATAATCATGCAAAGGCTCGTCCATATAGAATAGTTCCTGCTGCCACACTTCTGAGGGGTCCCTTATTCACAGGGCTCCAAGAATGAGTGGCCTCACCTCCAGCCCTCAAATCTTATTCTAGACCCTGACAGTCACTTTCCCATAAGGAAATCCTAATCATACACCTGTTCTTAAGCCAGCTGCAGGGAAAGCGCTGTTATAACAGCTCGACACCCCGCAAGGTTGGGGGAGTCCACTACAACAGTTCTACCCTGGGAGAATCCAGGTAAGCTGGCTTTAGGGCCAACTTTGCAGCAGTAGGCAGTGGACGGCTGTTCCAATGTAGCAAAAAACCACTCCCACCCTATTTTACTTTTTGAGGTGCTTGTTGCTTTTTAAGTCTCTTGATTTGTGACAGTGAATCAGAACTTTTTTTGGAGGGGGGTGTTTGTCACACCATTTGCATGCTGACATTCTGTACCCACATTTTAAAATGTCTATGATAAAAGATTCTGCTCCCAGTTACACCCAGACTACCCCCTTTCTACATGGGTGTACCTGGAAGGAATGTTTGCCTCCTCCTGTTCTCTTTTTAAAGAGCTTTCCATCAGGTAGCTCTGAATTGCAGCATCTGAGGGAAATATAAGGATCACAGGGTAAGGACTGGAATAAAACTGGCTAAGGTTTCTGTTTGCTATCCTCATTACTGATCCCTGCCTGAAGAATAGATTCACAGCATGCTGTATCACTCCCCATTATAATCTTTGATGCCAGATGGCTCCATCGGAATGCTAAGTTCTTCAGATGGCTCCATCGGAATGCTAAGTTCTTCATTAAACGTGGGGGAAATCACAGCAAACTACATCGTTCTTCCCTTGTTCAGTATCCCCTAATTTTAATGGACTGCCTGTTTCATGGACAACAACCTGGCCTCACCAACCTGTGGAGAAGATAACCAGTAACCAAACAGCATACTGAAAAGGTCTGGGTGGGGGAACTTGCTTGTGTCTTTCACCAACTCAGCATTAACATTCCCATGTTTCATTGCTGTGACAAGAATGGTAACGAGAAGTGGCACAACATAAATATGTTCCTGTAAGAGTGACAGAAATGAGACTGGAAGTGGAACACAAACTCCTTGCCCATTCTCATTACAGCCTCAGGAGGGTAACCTCAGTCCCCTCCATAGGTGCCTTCCTGGCTCTGTGTAATATCCACAGCTCCCTTTTCATTCTGCTTTTGCTATTGTACCTCACAAAAGACTGCTGTAATACTTGTATTTCTGAGCTTTTCGGTGCTCACTGGAGTTACATCAACGTGCCTGACCCCATTTTGATGTGGCATTGAATAGCAAGGTACCAAAAAGGGAGAAAAAAAAAAGACAAACATTATACAGTATAAATCCTAGCCATGTCATTATAAGTAAAAAAGAGTTTGAAAGTCTGGTGCTTTGTCTTTCCCATTTCACATGGTCTTGCTGCAAAAATTTCTCCCTGAGGTTCCTGCTGCATATATCTTATAAATGATTCTCTTTCATCAGATTCCAGAATCCAGTGCAAGTGCTTCTTCTTTTTTAGGTAGTGATTTCATATCGCAGCATTATTGAAACTCTTGACAGCTCAGTGGGGGTGAGGAGAAGAAGAAGGGGGATTATCTAAAAGAGAGAGAAATAAGGGGAAGAAATTCAAAGTGAGGCCAAAGATGACAGGAGAATCAGGGAAGCAGCTGTACAAAATCTTATTTGATCTCTGCCAGAGATGTTGCATATCGGGGTGAATGACAACTTCTAATTAAAATTGTGACTGATTATCATGTAAGAAGTGACACAATTTGTTGAAGACCTGGAGTTGAAGATGAATCACTTTTATGTGCAGAAAATGCTAATTTAAAGTTATGCATTTTTAGATGAACATCTGTGGCACATCTCTGATAAAATTTACACTGTAATTAAATCACTTTTCTGCCTAAAAGTTTTCAATTGTCTTTTATCCAAGCATTGACCTTGTGTCAGTGCAAACAATGCTGAAGGAAAGTCTCTGCTGAAATTTGGGAGGAACTTACCAGACCACAGCGACCCTCATTTGACATTCCAGGAGTAACAGTGGTTTAAAATATAGGACCCATTCAATGCAATAAACTCACAGATTTGCATCAGGCAACTCAGGATATTATTTTGCAAAGTTCCTGGATGTGTTTATTTGTTATATATGCATGTGAAACAGTTTCATATCCCCTTGCTTAGGGATAAATGAATACAACCATCATTAAAACACATGTTGTGATTCACTCAGAAACCCATTTTCAACCTGAGTTCAGATTGAGATTAGACAGCCAATGGGGTTTCATCTTGATAGATGAGTCATTCTTAAAAAAACCAAAAAACATATTTTTAGCACAATGGGCTAGATACCTGTCTGCTTTTTTCAGGTGTTTTGCATTTTTCAGGCCACATGAAGCATGTGGAAAACTTCTCGGAGGAGGATGTTGGGGATTCCCTTTAAATAAGGGAATCCCCGGGTGGCAAGGAGCTTGTATATCTGGTTCTATACCACTCATTCCCAGTGTTGCTGTCATGTGGTGAATGGTAGCATGTGACAACTTTTATAAGACTATGATACATTTGGTACAAGGCATGCCTTGTGAAGTATCATTTAAAACTCATAATCTGCTGAATATTGTTGTCCTGGTAAAATATGTGTGGCAACATTGTATATAAAGTTATAAGATTCTACTTTATAACATTGCTATAACATGCTCCACATTTAAGAAAAGTAGTCGCAAACCAGTTTTTCAGAGACAAGGACACACTGGTGGCCCAGCCATGTATCAGCATAATCAGATGAACTACTATAGACTGTCACCTAGTTAAGAAGCCATTTGGTGGCATGGAGAAGGCTGTGAGTGAGAACTTTACATATTGACAATAGAACAGATGGGAGGTTCTGTGTAAACTGACTGCCCGTCACCTGTACCCCTGCTGGAGATAATCATCAAAGAGGAGAGAAAGGTGTAAGAATGAAGAACACACACAACACAAATTATCTCTCTCCCCTCATCTCTATTCACAACATCAACAACATTTGAAAGACAAAGGAAACATCATGGGAACCCATTTTTACTAAAGATATATTTTCCAAAAAAAAAGTTGTCTTTTTTGACTGGCTTCATAACTCACTAGTATCTTCTTACACAGGGGGAAGAACTGGATTCAACAATTCAAAATCATCCAGAATGATTTTTTTAGCTTATAGCTACTTTGCAGCAGGCAGTGAAGTGAGCTCTGGTCAGAGGTATGAAGAATAAAGATTCTGGAGTATTTGTATATATTTTGCTTTATTTTCTACAGTTAGCTTTACAAGCCAGAAAAGTAAGAGAAATCTGTGCCTGGGTGGGATCACAGAAACCCCCTCAGGAGCTGCCACCTGATGTGCCAAGGCTACTCCTGCCTCAGTTTTCCTGCCCCAACAGCTTAGGACCTCAGTACCCTGCCAGGTCTGAGCCACGTCTTCTAACAGCTGTGGGCTTTCCTGGAAACAGGCAGGAGGTATCCTTACCTCTGGCACGCAGATGCTCAACTCCCAATGGGGTCAAACCCTGAATAAATTTGTTTTGCCCTGTATAAAGCTTATACAGGGCAAACTCATAGATTGTTCGCCCTCTATAACAATGATAGAGAGATATGCACAGCTGTTTGCCCCCTCCCAGGTACCAACACGTACTCCAGGTTAATTAATAAGTAAAAAGTGATTTTAATAAAGACAGGAAGTAGTATTTAAGTGGTTCCAAGTAGTAACAGACAGAACAAAGTGAATTACCAAATAAAATAAAATAGAATATGCAAATCTAACACTATTACAATAAAAAGCCTCACCCTCTGTGAATTCCTTCTCTCAGGCTAACCTCCCTGGTAGCCTGGGTCCAACTATCACTCGCACACACACCCTTGCAGTCACAGTCCTCTGCTCCAGTTTCTTCCAGGTATCCTTGGGGTGTGGAGGGCTGTTCTTTGAGCCAGCTGAAAACAAAATGGAGAGGTCTCTCCCAGGTTTATATAGACTTCCTCTTGTGGGTGGAGAGCCCCTCCTCCTTCTTATGCAGAGTCCACATGGAGTCTCAGAGCACATGGTCCAGTTGCAGGTTAGAACCAGACTCTGCTCATTACCAGACAGGCCGCATTCTTGAGGAAGTTTGGATGTGAACGGGCGTCTACAAAGTTCATTGTTAGCTTGACTGGTCTTAACTGAGAATAATTCTCAGAGAGCTTCTCAGCTGCTTCCCAAAGTCTACTTACAACCAACCAAGCACATAGCCAATATTCATAACTTTGAATACAAAACAGACACCTACATACAAATAGGATGAACAGATCCAGTGGATCATTACCTTTACATAGATATATTACATAGCATATATAGCAAAACCATATTCCAGTAATGTCATACATATATGTATAGGCACCCCCCATAAGGTCTTATGGGGTACACCAGCACAGAATCCCTTGTATAATTTTTAAAGATACTTCCCATGCAAACTACATTTAGAGATCTTGTATGCAATTTTAAGAGGAGGTAAAATTTCAACTCCACATTCTCCATTACTTCTGAAATTATATGTCACCATTAAAAGTTATGCCTATGCAAGTGCAGTTTCTCCCTATGTCAACAATTAGACACAATATGCAAGGTCACTTTGCTAACAATGTGGACATGTACCACTGTCTTTTAGAGGGTGGAAGCAGAACTATTCAACTAGTTACCCTAGATAATATATTGTGAAGAACTAAAGGAGATCTCCTTTAAGTTCAAGTAGCAGGGGCATGTGCTTTTAGAGCAGAAGAATCTGAGTGCTGTTATTAGCCTCACCACAAAGTTCCATGTGGTCACAGTGTGCAGCCAAATAGCAACCAGGAAGTCCTCCGTGGTTATGGATAACATGGTGCTATTTTTAGAGATGAGTGAAATGTTCCCAGGAATCTCCTCCACAAATCATGCAAAACTAATCCAGGTTCATTACAAATTTGGAACAGCCCAAACTTGGCTGTTTGTGATGGCAAACCTCTTACATTTCAACTGATTCTTGCTAGGAATATGTTCAAATGCCAAACTCAAAGTGAAACTCAAGAGATGCAAAAAAAAAAAAAAAAAAAAAGATGTTTTTCCCCCTGACAGCTCAGCAAATTCAACCTGAGCTCCAGGAGTCAAGCTGGGTTTTTTTCCTTCTGAAGCATTGTCACCAGTATCAAAGATACTGCTGACCAAAGTATCCCATCACTGACAGTGGAGGCACTCCACTGCTTTCAATAGCTTTGCACAAGTCTGACTGATTAACCCAGGTATTGGTTCACTTTTGCAAATATTTCTGATGACGCATAAGAAGGAAGAAAATCCAATAGTGTGTTCTATCTGGGGTCTTATGCCACTTATCTGAGTGCCCTTCTTAGTTGTGCTGGTGTGGTAAGGTTATCAAGAAGAGAGAAAAGGAAAATGTTATTTTGCCACCAACCTCAGCAGTTTTGATCCCCCCCCCGTGTATATTCAGGATTATATCTGTTCAGCAGAACATTTTTCAGAGCAGAGCTGCACTTGAAAGGGACCATGTTTGGCTTATTATTACTCCACATTAGCATTGGGGAAATGATGTGATGCCTCAGTCAGGAATCAAAAGTGGGAAATGACCCCACTTTTTAAAGATGGCTGTAGACGTGTCCGTTCTGGCCCGGGGCGCCTCCTGCTGGGTTTGTGGGGAAATTAGCGTTTAGTCCAGCGTCGGGAGCGCCCCCTGTTGGGTGATCTCCACGTCTCCCGGGTTCCGGTCGGTGTTACGTCACCCCGGCCGGACCCCTCGCCTTCCTCGGTAGGTTCCAACCCGGCTTCCTTTGTCCCGGTCGCCAGCAACTACGCGGGTGCGTTCGAGGCGGGGTTTAGCTGGGGTTTAACTGGTTCCAGCGGTCATCTGTTACGCCGTCTGTTACTACGCAGGGCTGAGTCTGGGTTGGTTTGTCCCAGAGGCCAGCGGTTTCACAGGCTTTTACCACGCTGGGCTGAGTCTGGGCTGGCTTGCCCAGAGGCCAGCGGTCACACAGTCTTCACTACACTGGGCTGAGTCTGGGCTGGCTTGCCCAGAGGCCAGCGGTCACACAGTCTTCATTACGCTGGGCTGAGTCTGGGTTGGTTTGTCCCAGAGGCCAGCGATTACACAGTCTTTACTACGCTGGGCTGAGTCTGGGCTGGCTTGCCCAGAGGCCAGCGGTCACACAGTCTTGACTACGCTGGGCTGAGTCTGGGTTGGTTTGCCCCAGAGGCCAGCGGTTTCACAGGCTTTTACCACGCTGGGCTGAGTCTGGGTTGGTTTGTCCCAGAGGCCAGCGGTTACACAGTCTTTACTACGCTGGGCTGAGTCTGGGGGGTGCCCCAGAGGCCAGCGATTACACAGTCTTTACTACGCTGGGCTGAGTCTGGGTTGGTTTGTCCCAGCAGCCAGCGGTTTCACAGGCTTTTACCACGCTGGGCTGAGTCTGGGTTGGTTTGTCCCAGCAGCCAGCAGTTACACGGTCTTCTACCCCGCGGGGGCTACCTTCCAAGGCCACAGGGGGAGCAAAACCCGCCCTCACTCACCCCTCTGGCGGCTGTCCTCGGGGTCCCTGACCCTCGGGGGTCCAGTCCATCCCCAGCTCCTCTGGGTATGTGGCAGCTGGAAGCTCTGGCCAGTCGTCCGGGGTTACAGTGTCCGCCGCAGGGGGGCTGGTTACGTTGCTCCTCGCCCCCTCGGAGTCCACGACATTCGGGGTCGGGGTCCCGGCGTCCCCCGCTGCGGGAGGCTCCGGCTCCGGGGTTCCGGGGTCGTCGCTCCCGGTCTCCTGGTGGGTGGTGGCCGGGGGATTTGGCCCCTCGGGCCGGCGCTCCGTTTCGGCGCCCCTGCCCTGGTCGCTCTCTCCCCAGGGGGGCCGCCAGTCCCTCCCTGGTGAGACCTCCGTCCTCCTCTGCCCCTCTCCCGGCGACCGGCCCCGCCCTTTGTACATCCGGGTTACCCGGTGTACTTCCGGGTCGGGGCGGCGAGGTTGCGGCGGCTCCGGCGTTCGGCCGCCCCCGTCGGTGGGTGGGCCCTTGTTTCCGTAGCGGACACATCCGGGTCCGCTACAATGGCCTACTTATATGTTTCTGGATAAATATTTGAGATTTTCTATAAAGGAATAGTACCAACCAGGAGCAGTAAAATATCTACGCTTCCGAGCATTATCTGCTTCTTCAAGGCTTTCCTTGAACATCTAAATAAAATATGTAAAGCTGACACATTATGCCATCTCCTAGCAAACTCATACACCCTCGCAAATGCAGGAGGTAACACAGTGCAGCTTTAACTCCGATAATGCATATTCACAAGTGCAAGTCCCCTGTACACAGGGGAGAAAGTAAGGCGCTACGGGCTGGTACCATAAAAGGTAGCTGCCAGTAATGGCCCGTAGTGCTGACTTTAAAGAGCTGCCGCCACAGCGCTTTGACATTGCTGCCCCTTTTGTGCCTCCCATTGGCATATATACTACCCTCCTTCTGAAAGCTTCTCCTGATTGCCTGGGAGAGATGGGAGCCCTGCTCCATCCTTCTCTTCAGGGCTCCAGGTCCTACACCCATAAAATAACAGTGTCTTGGGTTCTTCCGATCCCGCTGCTAACTCCCGGGGACCACTTCTTCTCTTCCAGTGTCAGCCAGTTTCTGAAACATGAAGTGGGGTCTTTTGAGTTCATAGGCTTAACTAGCCAGTACATGATGTTATCTTGTGCTACGCCAGTTTACAGCAGTTCCCCAGCCAGTGCAGGTGTGTGTAGCTGCATGGGGATAGATCCTCAACTCATGGAAATTAACATACCCCCACTGAAGTCAAGGGAGCCACATTGGCTTAGGATCTGACCCATGGACTTCAATGGCGATGCTGATTTCCACTAGCTTAGGTTCTGTCCCCAGGTGTGTTTGGAGCATGAGGCTCTGAGTGCTATTACCTGTTATCACCAGGAGATTCTAACTGGTTAGGCTGTGCAACACAGCGATGACTGTAGCAACCACAGACCTTTCAATCTAAATGTAAAAAATCCTTATGCAAATTGCTAACGCTCCCTATTCCTCTCAGTGCGTCTGTCAAATGGGGATAGTAATACTTATCTTTCCTCAAACTGGGTAACCAAATGCATCCATATTTGGTAAGCAGTGGAGATGCTCAGGTGGAAGGCTCTATAGAAGTGCAATGGATCGTGAGTTAGCAACACCATCTTACTCCCACCCAGAGTAATTTTTCCAGTATGTACTTTATTAAATCCACCTGTTTTATTTTTACCTCACTTTTATTTCTCAATTTAAGATTTATAAAAGTCGAAGAATATAACAGCAATAGTAAATGTTTAAATCAAATGAACTATAAGAGGGGATTACATACAGGTGAGAAAGTATCAGTTACAGCAGATATAGGATGCAGCTGGGAGAAAGGTTTGGGAAGAAACAGATGTTCAGAAAAAGAAATTTTCTCATATTGCATTTTACAGCTCACTCAGAGAGGCTCAACAGTCAAACCAGAGCTTTCCTCCACAAGGATCTCTGATTTTAACAAATGGGTCTCATACCCAGAATTACTAGCAAACAAATTTCCAAAGGTACCAACTCTTTCCAGACCAACATTTTATAAACAGCCTTGATTTAAATAATCAGACACAAATCAAACTAGTAATGAATGCCCCGGTTGCATGATTAAGCAGAATAATTTATTAAGAAAACAAAAAATCAGTATCATCATGCCAGGAAAAAATTACTTCCCAGAGAATTTAAAAAAAAAGCCTTTATGCATTTACTGTAGTATTCTGTAGAAATGGGCCAAAAATGGCAATAAATCACATGGATTATTACTAGAGCTTCTGACTTCAGAAGTGTGGTTGGAAGGTATTGATTTTGTTACCCTTGATGGAAAAGTTCTAGGGCCAGATCCTCAGCTGGTGTAAACTGAGGTAGCACCATTAACTTCAAGAACAGTTGCAGAGTATCAGGCATCATAGGGTTTATTTATGAGCATGAAAATGGCAGGACATGTCAGCATGTGATCCCTGCTTTCCACTGTTCAGGACTATTCTGATCTTATTGGAAGAGTTTGTAAAGAAGAACACGAGCAGACATTTTTAAAGTCTGTTTACATCATTACTGAAGAGTGTCATAGTATTTTAATAGAGGACTTAGGAAGTTTTAAAATAGAGGCTGATTTGCAATGCAGTCAATGATAACAAACCATTAAGGGAAGCGCTGAGTAGTTAACAAGTCGGGTGTTAGCTTCCTGGATTGGAAAAGGACCATATTGAAGGTGGTCTTGAAATGCAGTAAAGGATAAAGGGACTGCTTTGTTGGACAATAACCTACTGTAGTTGATATGGATATAGTGACAAAACCAAAATTTCCCCATCAGAACATGACTTTGAACAATCAGTGACCAATGTCCGATATCGATATTTCTCAGTTGGATACATACAAATGCTTCCCAGCTAGAGCTGCCTGGGTATTCTTTTCATTAAATATTTTTCATCAGAAAATGCCAATTTTTTGAAAGTGAAAATGTTTATGGAAATCTAGTTTTATCTAGAAGGTTTCTCAGGTCAAAACCAGAAGCAGACCCATTCCAGAAGGGACAAAGGGTGAGAGTACTCACCTTGGGTATTGCAGACATAAGCTCAAGCCTCTGCTCTGACAGATTTGGATCAGGTATTTGAACCAGGGTCTCCCATATCAGTTTCCTGACTACCAGGGGATTGGGTATTATGGGTTGGGATGCTCTCAGACTCTCTACGTAGTATAAGTAATTCAATGTTTATTGGGCCAAAGAGAGACAGACTCTATGGCCTGATATTTAGGTCACTGTCTTTAGCAGAGCAGGGACTTGAACCTGGTCTTGCCCATCCCAGATGAGTGCGCTAACCACCATATTCACAAATACTTGTGTGTTTAAGTGTGATTGTAGGCAAATCAGGTAATGGTGTGTGCAAATTACTAGATAGATAGCAAAATACTTATTTGCATATTCAGATACCCAATTTTCCTGCATAGTTCTAGTAGCTGCTTTGCAAATTAGGCCCGTATCTGTCTGCCCATCTTTGTGTGTTCATGCAACATTGAAAATCAAGATGTCAGTGCCCAAATCCATAATCTGATCAAAGTCATTGGAAGTGAAATCACATGATCCAAGCCATGAGTTCTGTGATGAAACTATCACTTTATGGTAGGGTTTAAAGTCCACATTTCAATGTTTAGCCATCCTCCTTCCTGAATGTCTGTCCGACTACTGCACTCTGAGTTTGGACACCTGGGGTCTGATTCTCTCCCGGTCGAAGCCAACTGGAGCTTTTCACGTCAGTGGGCTTTGGATCAGCCCCATGCAGTGTAATGGAAATATGTCAGTGGATGAGGAAGTCCCTAAAGTGGGTGCTGAAGTGAGGAGAGGGAAATGAGTCCACAGGGATGAATGTAAACCGTGGATAAAAAGGTAAAACTTGTGGCCTTATGAACAAAGGCCTTGAATGGTCTATGAATTTCTTCAAAAGTTAGTGCAACAAAAATACCACCCTACTTCTTGTTGTGACATTTGGAATGGAACTGTATGGAAGGCCGTTAGTGCACAGTGACTATTTAGGAGTATTTCCTTTTATCCTTAGGGTGCATCAGTATCTCAAATTTAGTTGAATACTTGAGGGGAGGAGACTTTCAGCAGGCATGGGAAAGCCGCCATTTATGTAGGCCGAGGCTCTGTGGCACTCCCAACAGCACAATGGAGTGCTGTGTAATTAAAGAAACCACTTCAAATTACTGGAGGTTACATATATAAAACTATTATATCGTTTTTGCCAGCCAGATGGTTTTTTCCCCCATAAATAATTACGTCTCCTGTTTGTTTGCTTGTTGATTTTAAAACCTCACTGTTTTATTTATTAGCTATCGTTGAACTGTATTTGCTTGAACTCCGGCCTCTTACCAATTCAAATGCTAATGCAGATTCTGTTTATGATGTGCAATAGTAATCATGTTTGCATTCTTCTATTCTCATTTCTAGGAGAGTCTAGGGCTCTTTTAGTCTATGAGGCTACATATGAATACACACATTATATACACAAATATATCTATTATTCAATATATATATATTTCATTGTACATAGCTGAGTATGATCAACACCATGTCTATCAAAATGTAATTTACACTGTTCATGAAGGAAGAGGTCACTGAGTCTGTCACACACAAGAAGGAGCATTTGGGGGACTTCCTCGATATCAGGAATGTTATTCATGGTTGAGTTCTCCCTGCTGTTGAGGTGTGAAAGGTTGTTTTATGTCATTTGCAGTATTGTTTGTGTCTGCTGGTGGTTTATCATTTCTCCTGTGTCTGGTTTAACGTATTGCAGGGAAGGGCAGGAGGAAGAGGTGGGTGTGTAGGAACAGAACAGTTAAAATAGTCTCACTGACACACAATGATAACTGAATAGAGCTTGCTTGAATATGTGCTCAGTTTACATACTATTTTTAAAGGAAAGTGCTGGGAACTGATGTGCTCCATTTATCTACAGTATGTGGCACCACCCGTTTCTCCACACTCCCTACTCAATATGTGTGCAAGTCCTGTCCTGGAAGGGCCATCTCCACAGAAGAAATCCTCCATGTCTACCCAATACTGAGACTGCCACTGAACTCCCACTTTGGTGTGTATCTGGTGGGGGCGAAGATCTGTACAAACTGTTTACTGGGAATGGGACTGATATAATCACCTCCTTTCATATTAGCCATCGGATCTCCATCAGATGGGGGGGGGGGGTGACTTGGACAGGCTTTGAACTGGCAATCAGTAGTGAAAACCCCTATTGTCCAGTACTATTCCCGGCGCTATCCATCTCACAACTCTCTTATATTATTTCTGCCCTTGCTATACCTCTCCAGGGTAATGAGGACTTCATTGTACAGAAAAGCTTGATATTTATCAATTCAACCCCCCCCTGAAACCTCACAGATTTAACCTACAAGTACATTATGTGCACACTTTACTTTGGGAATGAAAATGCATAACTGCTTAAAGATGACAGCTTGTTAATGCTGAAACTCTAAAGATAAAAGTTCCAAATGGAAAATCAATATTTGTCTTCTATGTTTTAAACTATTTTGGGGTTGGAAGAAGGCCGTTGGGGTTTTTTTTCCACATAAGGAATAACTCTAAGGCAATGTTTTTATTTATATTCTTTAAAATGAGAGGAAGGAAAGTAGACAGTGAAATTAAAAAGTTAATAGGAGACCAATATTTGATGCCAAATTCCATGGAGAGTGTAAAGGGGTGTGGGAAGAAGACTAAACGGGTGTGATTTACACAATCTTCTGGACCCTACAATGTGTATACAACTTAGATTAATTTACTCACAATCACTTGGGGTGACATCCTGGCCCCATTGAAGTCAATGACAAAATTCCCATTGACTTCAGTGGGGCCAAGGTTGCACCCTTAGACTCACACTTAAACTGTCTCCTGCACACAACCCTTACACATCTCTTCAGAAAAGACTTCTATTGACTTCAGGGGGAGTTAGGTCAAACCTTTGATCTAATGGATGTTACTGCAAAGAAGTCTAAATTAGTCTTAGGGAATGTAAGCTGGTGGCATTTCACACACTGCCTTTTCAGAAGGGATTTGTATAGCAAGACAAGCAAATAACAGGAAGATGTAGGATGGGGTAAGTTAAAACATGAGCTGATCAGTCTTATAATAAGATACATTTTTAATATCCTTTAAGCTCTTGGGAATGTGAGTTATAGCAGGTTAGAATCCATTATACCCACACACAATTCAATAAGTGGGCGTAAATAGGTCTACAGGAGTAGGAGCATAATGGGGTCTAACTTATACCACCTACACATCACCTAAGAATTTGGCTCCCGCTGCAGAATACACACTTGAGAGGAATATGTATCTATATATAATTATGGCTAGTGATACTGCAGAAGATGGCTCATTTCCAGGAATCACAAAGCATTGTTGGAACTTACTTAAGCCTCCATCTTTCATGAACGTCAGTTAGATTTTGAAAATCAAATGGATAATATTAAAAAGGCCTCTGAAATGAGTGAAGATGATTTTTCTGCAAGTTGCATAGAAAAGAATTCTGCCCTGAATTCCCAGCCACACAGCCACTCGGGAGGAGAGGTATTAGAGGGCACATATCTAAAGGAAGGGTGGGGGAAAGGAAGAAAGCTTGTTATTCCAATTTATGAAAAATAGTGCTTTCTCCATCTCTCTGCTCTTGATGTTCTTTTAAAAACATTTATTATTTACTTGGTCATCTATCAGAGAGGTAGCCGTGTTAGTCTGGAATAGCAGAAGTGACAAAGAGTCCTGTGGCACCTTAAAGACTAACTAAAGTATTGAAGCATAAGCTTTCGTGGGCTAATACCCACTTCGGCAGACGAAGTGGGTATTAGCCCACGAAAGCTTATGCTTCAATACTTTAGTTAGTCTTTAAGGTGCCACAGGACTCTTTGTCACTTGGTCATCTACCGTGTTTCTCAACCTTTTCAGGTTGGTGACTCCCTATTCAAAGTCAAATGTTTTCATCACCTTCTCTACATTTACTATAAAAATAAGAGTAAAAACCTTATCAATTATGCCAGTCCTAAGCTTATATAATTTATCTCTGTATATGTTTGGGGAGTTTGACAGAGACTCCTTGGCCTTGAAGAGTAGTGGTGTGTGGGGAGTGAGATTTTCTTTGATTTAGATTATAATACAATTTTTATTCCCCCATGAGTGACTTTCATGACCATGAGTTGAGAGACACTGATATAGAGCCCATTGAACAAGAACAACACCCTACCAAACCAACGCTATACTGCAGACATTTTCCCACTTGGGGAGAGGAGAAGAGAACTAACATGTGACAGATGTGTGTCATTCCATGCTCTACTGGTACTGGAAGGTACTCAGCTACTAGGATGATGAGTATGGCATAAGAACCTATATAGAATAGGAGTCTTTCTATTGACTTCAGTGGATTTTAGGTTAGGCCCCTACTGAATGACTCATTTTAACCTGTTAGCTACATTACAGATTTAAACAAGAGAGGCAATTTTTTGCACCATTCCTGTTCATGCTGTATTCACAAGGTCAGTGTAGAGCAGGACCTCCTGATCAGAAATTCTAACAGAGGAACTGCAGGAATTTTTCATTCTGCCACACAATTCGGATTAAAAAAAGAAGAAAGGATTACTAGAGAAATGAAGTCATGGGGCAAGACAAAAGTCACCATGGCTTTAAAAATGTCATGACCCCATGGAAATTTGTGTCTGATTTTGCAGCATCCTGCTAGCACTGCATGACCCCTGTTGCTATCTTAGGCTTGCTCCATCTGAGGAGTAAAATGCCAAGGTCATTTTTAAATCATTATAAACATTGCTCTCTGTTTCAGAAGGACACTTGAAGAGAGATTGAAGGAGGAGGGAAACTATAAAATGCTGTGCTCTTCATGTTTAAACAGGCAGGTAAAGATTCCTTTGCTGTTGTGGAATCCCTTGGTGGTACAAAGCCAGTTGCATTATCCCTTCCCAGAAACCAGTGTAGGGGAAGGTGTTGGGAGGGCGACTGGGGGAAGGATGGTTGGCTTGAGTGCCACTGCACGCCGGTGAACCCCAGCTGAAATAGTGGACCATTGTGCTACCTTGTAATCAGTGCAATTGAAAGCAGTCATTGGGGACTCAGCTGTCCCCAGGGTCAGAGCACCACAAAGGCTAAGTAGAGATGAGCTCAGCTGCAGCTGGGAATTGAGCCTGGAATCTGGCCATTTAATTCATACTGTCATTGCTTGGAAGTGAGCTGTTGTTCCATTGGAGATGTTTGTTTATTGGCTCAGTGTAGGTGCTAGAACAGGGGTGGGCAAACTACGGCCCGCGGGTCACATCCGGCCCGTGGCGGAAGGCTGCCCCTGGCCCCTCCCCTGGAGCCACGCAGTGCGGGCACCGCTGTGGGGCCGGAGCTGCGCGCCCCCCACTCTCCCGAAGCCGCGCTGCAGGGGAAGCGCTCTGGGGGCCAGAGCTGCATGCTTCACCCCTCCCCCAGAGCCATGCCGCCCAGGCAGAGCTCTGGGGGCTGGGGCTGTGCACTTCCCCCTTCCCCCCGAGCCACCCTGTGTGGGCAGAGCTCTGGGGGCCGGGGGTGCATTCGCCTTCCCCCCAGAAGCTGTGGTAAGAGGGAGAATAGGGAGGTTCCAGAGTGGTGGTTGGGGGGGAATTTGGAGGGGTCAGTCAGGGAGAAGTGTGGGTTGGTTGGGGGTGGAGTTCTGGGGTGGTGGTTAGGGGGTGGGAAGGTAGATAGGGGTTGGGACAGTCAGGGGACAGGGAGCAGGGGAATTGTGTAGGGGGTGGGGTCCTGGAGGGTGGTTAGGGGGTCTGTGGAAGGGGCAGTCAGGTGACAAGGTGGGCGGGGGGGGGTTGGATGGGTCAGGGATTCTCAGGGCAGTCAGGGGGCGGGAAGTGAAAGGGGGCTGGATTGGGGGTGAGGCCTTCTCTACCCGGCCCTTCACAAACCCAATGTGGCCCTCGGGCCAAAAAGTTTGCCCACCTCTGTGCTAGAAACTCAGTAGTGGTGAGGCCTCACCTGGAGTACTGTGTCCATTTTGGGGTACCACACTTTAAGAAAGATGTGGACAAACAGGAGAGAGTCCAGGGAGGAGCAACAAAAGTGGCGAGATTTAGAATATATGACCTCTGAAGAAAGGCTGAAAGAATTGAGTATGTTCAGTATGGAGAACAGAAGGCTGAGGGGGACCTGATAAATCTTCAAATATATAGGAAGTTGTTATAAAGAGGACAGTGATCAATTGTTCTCCACCTTCACTGAGGGTAGGACGAGAAGTAAACAGCTTAATCTTCAGCAAGGGAGACTGAGGTTGGATATTAGGAAAATCTTTATAACTACAAGGATAGCTACAGTGGAAGAGGTTCCCTAGGAGGCTGTGGAATCCCTGTCACTGAACATTTTTAAAAACAAGCTAGTCAGAATCCTGCCAGGCATGGTCTAGGTATACTTAATCCTGCCTCAGTGCAGGAGGATGGACTAAATGTCCTCTTGAGGTCCTTTTTGCTCTATATTTCTACGATTCTATGAATGAATCACATGATTTAGAAGCTGAGTTTGAAATCAGAAGGTTGGGATGGTAACTAAAGGTTATCCAAATTTCTAAGAATTCCCAATCCTACTCCCTTGAGACCTTCATAGCTGTCCCTGGACTTTCTTTGTGGCTTTCTTCTTCTCCCTTACATGCTTCCAGAATAAGGAAGTTCCAGTGTTCAGATCATGCAAGATTTCCGTACATATTGGAACCAGGATCCTGCAGCAATGATAGCTGGGAAAGGATTATTGAGTGGTCTAAGCATCACATTTTAACTATTTGGGTTCGCTGGCCTCATGGTATATTTGTCTCAGCCCTTCATAGCTTACTGTGTGGGATACTTCCGGATGGGACCTTAAAAACAAAAGTCCCATGTGCTTTGTGTGAATGGTTTGAGCTAAAAAGTCTTTTCTGTCTCTAGAATCTGTGATTCAAATAGGGTAAGAAAGAGTGTCTGGAGATCAAACATAGCTCAGAAGAAGAGCCGTTTATTACACATAACATCAGTCACATTCGGCTTATCCCAGAGAGCTTTACAGAGTAATGACATTTGTGAAATGCAGTGCAGTTCCCTGAAGTGAGTCTAGGTAATGCAGCGACCACTATGTGCTCAGCAAAATCACATAATAGTCATTGAAACCTTCTCTACCAGAATGTGAACGTTGGGTTATGGTCTACTCCTGATAGCATTAGCTACCAATATGCTTTCACAACACTTGGAGAAAGGAAGCTTATAGTTTGTGAGTAGTCTCAATGGCTGCTTGAGTTCTAGAGCCGCAAATGATAACTGAGCAGAGGGACAACATGGGACAGGTTGCTAGAGCTTGGGACCCAACAAATATGTAGTCTCATCCCTGGGCAAATTGCACCTCTAACCCTTCATGATCCTGTTGAGGGCACCCTCCCCTCAGTTCTCAGCCATCACCCAGCGCCGGGTGTAATTCTCCTTCTCTCAGACCAGGCCCATGGCAGAAGTCTCGTGTATCAACCGTGATCTACCTTAGCAGGCCTGATTTATGCCCAGACTCTGCAGTTCTACTCCCTCAAGGATAATGAGAGTGGTTACCAGTGACCAAACAGCGTCCTTAAAAGAAAGTAAAGTATTTAAGGGAAAACATATTTTAAAAACCAATAAATCACAATGCACATGTCTAGTTTACTGCGTATTTAACCATCATCCACAGGGGGGCGGGGCCGGCGACAGGGGGGGTACTACGGGTAGAGCTGTACCGGGCCCCGGACTTTAGGGGGGCCCCGGTACACAGCTGTACCCGTAGTCATCCCCCCTTGTCGCCGGGTCTGGAGAGCGGGGAAGGGGCGGGGAGGCGGCGTGGCTCTCCTCCGGATGAGCGCGCGTGTCCCCGGCAGGAGAAGTGAGCCCGGCCGGCAGCAGCGGCGCAATCTGGGGGAGAAAGTGTGCGCGCGGGGCGGGGGGGGGGGGCACCAAGGGCGGCTCCCGCTGCTCCCAGGCTCGTGCTGCCACCAGCCGCTGTCAGCTGGGGGGGGAGCGCCGGCTGGGCTGAGGGGGGCCCGGCTGGCCTGGGGGGCTGCTGTCAGCTGGGGGGGGGGAAGTGCCAGCTGGGCTGGGGGGGCCCCCAAATGATCAGAGTAGGGGGCCCCCAAATTTCTGTCCCCGGCCCTGCAGGGGGGCCTACCTCCTGATAGGCTTGTTGTTTCATAGCTCACTGACCCTCTTTGTACAGCCCCAGGTTATTCACAGGGATCAGGACTCTTTTAAACTGTTTTGAGCCCTTTTGATCTCTAGCCTCCCAGCCTAGCAAAATAGCTGTGTCACTTCAGCCAGAGGCCGGGAAGATGCCATTGTCTTTCAAGTGTGTGTTTGGTGTTCTTATGTGAGAAGCCTTTGTGTCTCCTTCCTGCTCAGAACCCACTGAATTAGTGCAACAGGTGTCTAATAAACGTTCTGCTATCCCCAGTATATGAAAGCTTCCCCTCACAGACCAGATCACATAACAGTCTTCATAAAATCATCCCGTAGCAGCTCCAAATCTCGCACACCTAGACGATGGGATGCTCAGCCCATGCCAGGAATTTCTCACACCTGCACACTGTGCTCTTTTTATATCACGCATTAGGAGGATGCTCCCACAATATACAGCAAAAGCACCTTCCAGTCCAGGGCACCTTAGACCGTTTGTGGCCGCGGAACTATATCTTTGCAGGGTAAGGAATGAAATGAGTTCTCTTGAGAGACCACGCCATTACCAGAAAGTCAGGGAAGATTACAAGGTGCTTGAATGTTTTAGGCATGTTTGACCCCACTCTGGTGCTAAGCATAGCACTTGGAAAAGAATGACTACATCTGTGAATGTAGGAAACATCTCAATAGCAGGAATCTGCTGGTCACTCGTGCTGCCAGCAATGTTATTTCTAATACTGTGGAAAAGCAACTGGCACCTCACTCTGATGCTTCCATTTCTCATCTGTCAGAACTCTGCCAGCTTCCTAGATCATGAACACAGAACGCAGGGGGATTATTTTGTAAGGCTAACATGTAATGATAGCTTATTAGAGGTATTTTTTATTGTTTTTTAAGTTTGAAATGTACTTAAAACATCCAACCTCTCTTTATGGGTGACAGTGGGCTAGAGAAGGACCCACAACCTCCACTGGAATCTTATAATGAAGCCCAGTTAGGGAGACAATGTGTGTGAGGTAATATCTTTTATTGGAACAGTTTCTGTTGGTGAGAGAGACAAGCTTTCAAGCTTACATAGAGCTCTTCTTGAAAGCTTGAAGGCTTGTCTCTCATCAACAGAAGCTGGTCCAATACCTTACCCACGTTGTCTTTCTAATATATTGGAACCAACATGGCTACCACCACAACACTGCATACAATGAAGCCAATGGCAGGTCCAATCAGCAATCAAGAGAACGGTTGTCACAGTGAGATGCCTGATTTAATGAGATGGTACATACTCCTACATGGAAACCTCTCCCTGCTACCCTTTCTCAGCAAAGTCAACTTCCTTAAAAGGGTAAGTTCTGTCTTGTATCTTGTGTTTTCTTCAGAGATGTCATTAAAATCAAGGATGTTAAAGGAGCTTGGAAAAAAGTTTTGTTTCAGTAAGAAATGGCTACTGGTGGTATAAATTCTCCAAAATGCAGCTTCCTAAAACAAAGGGAGTGGATGGCATTCACGACCTTCAGATTGTACAACTGAGCCGCTTTGCTCTACAACTCAAACTCTCCACCCTAATAAGACAGCATGTGTTCTCCTTTCTTATTTTTATTCTGACACACTATGACTCCAATGCAGCAAAGCACATAAGCACATGTATAACTTTAAGCATGTGAATAATCCTAACAACTAGTCACCAGCTTCCAGGGGTCAGCACTACCATGTTGCATAACAAACACTTGATAAAATTACCGGACTTAGCGATGGACATTGGTGGGGGGTTATGTCATTCAACACGTAAAATAGCACACAATTTTCCACACTGAAAAAAAACCCTGGTAACCTAGCTAGGTAATAATAATAATAATTAATAATAAATTCCACTCACTTTAGTGTTTCTGAATGTACCTCGCCGCTGCAGCTACATCGAAGTTCTTTGTGTTCATTGTTGAAGTAGCAATACATAGACAGGCATCAACCTGACAGTTCTCCTGGATGATTCCTTGTG
This sequence comes from Sternotherus odoratus, assembly GCA_032164245.1. Classification (NCBI taxonomy): domain Eukaryota; kingdom Metazoa; phylum Chordata; order Testudines; family Kinosternidae; genus Sternotherus; species Sternotherus odoratus. Next base: position 281,169,854 of record JAVMKO010000001.1, on the reverse strand, counting down.
GATGTTTTGATTGAGTTCATGTGGCTGAAGCCTCATTCACAACAACATACGTCAGGGTTCTGTGTCAGTAAAAGAAGTGAAAGCCTTATGAGGTCACTGTAGTCACGCTCACTTGACTTAAACAAAAGACACCATCATTTGATAAAGTTACTGCCACCGCAGTCTGAGTTGAAAAGTATCTTGACCACGTCATGATCACAGTACAATGTATACTACATTTCAACCTTACTGGAGTCAATGTGCTTTGTTCCTTTTGCTGAACGTTTTTGAATTTCTGAGAGTGGTGGCTTTTGGTTTCGGGGGTCCAAGTAAGGCAAGCATTTCACAAAGTCTTTTTCAGGAAACCTGGCCTTGAATGCCTGTTTACGTTTCTTTGCATATTCGATGAATGTTGCTTTTACCTCAGCAATCTCTGTTTCTGGCAAATAGTGCTGCTCCCCACACTCCCTGAGTATCTCTATGACCTTGGCACTAGGGATAGATAGGTTTCTTGGAGATACAAAATATTCCAGTGTAGAATCCCCATTTGCAGGCTGTTTAAACGGCTTCAAAATGACCTTGCAGTACTTTTACAGAGAGCAGTATGCATTGTACAGATAAGAGTTCTCTTTCCGCAGTGCCAAATTAATTGCTGTGAGAAGTGGCAAAAGCCAATTCAGGAAACTGAGATGCAGAATGAATTTAGGAGACACTAGTATGTCATAGATATTCTGGCAACTTATTCTATAATTTTGGCAACCCATTCCCAAATCACTCTCTCAAAAAGTGTTGCACTAGAGAATTCCACAGTAGCTCGAACCGCTCAACTCAGGCAACCAAACTTAACTGGTGAATTTTTTTGTAACTAACCATATTTGAATATTCCTCTTCATTCAGCTCACAGATCTGTGCACACTCCTTTTTTCTCAGAGCCCCACTGAAATGTCTAAGTGACACTTTGATTGTATCTTCCACAAAGTCAGGTGTGACTTGAGTCAGTGTCTCTAGCCATTAAGGCTTGTGATGGGTCATACCAGGGATCGGCAACCTTGGCACGTGGCCCCGCAGGGTAAGCACTCTTGACGGGCCCGGCCAGTTTGGGGTCTGCGGGAAACGGCAGCCAACACCACACTGCTTCCCGCAGCTCCTATTGGACCAGAGCAGCAAACCACAGCCAGTAGGAGCCACGATCTGCCAAACCTGCGCACGCAGCAGGTAAACAAACTGTCCGGGTCCACCAAGGGTGCTTACCCTGGGGGGCCGCATGCCAAGGTTGCTGATCCCTGGGTGGATGAATAAATCACCATAGCAATCTCAGTTGCTCTGAAACGTTTTCACATTGGGCTAGCATTACAAATGCCTGTCCACTGTAAATCCCACAATTTTCTTCACAGGGTACTTGTTTTGGTCATGTCCCAAACAACCAATGATATCTGCTTTCAGATTTTCAGCATTACAGCATTCAGCTGTTTCAATTAAGCTCAAAAACATGGAGTAGCCAGTTTCAGCATGTGCATAGTTTTAATCAGTTTTCTGGATTACGGCCTAGAGGATTTTCTCCCCACACCCCTTTCAGTTGAATTATAGAAACTAGAGATGGAAAAAGGCCTCTGAGGTTCTGTGATAATCTTGATCCCTCTTTCAATGGGGGGCATTTCCTAAATCCTTTTGTCCATGGCTGGCAATCCTAGAAGTTCTCCCAACAGATTATCACTGAGAAATATTGATGGGACAGGGTGGAAAAGTTTGCAATCCCATCTCCATGCTCTCTCCAGTGCAGTCTATCCAGCACATGCCATAAGCACTAAATCCACCTAAAAATATTAAGAGGTAAAATTAAAGAGAGAAATATTTGCTAATTGACATGATATAATTTTCAAGCCATTTATTTCAAAGATCTCTTGTATGTCATTGCTATTTTTACCATATCTCATTTATTAATTCAACAGATTCCCAAGGCACTTCAAAATAATTGGAATTATTAACCTCCAGCTTCTCAAGGTTACAAAGACTTTTTACTATACCTTGCCCCCCTCATACTTCACATTCCAAGATGATCTCTAATCAAAGCCAACCACTCAGCAATAAAATCTGAATGATACAAGCAAGGAAAACTTGCAACTGCTTTGAAAAAAACCCCAAAAAGAAACCCCCACCGTTGGGAAGAAAAAAGCATCCTGACATTATATAAACTAGTGCTAAGAATTGTTGCTGTAGCAAGTATTCTGCAGTGTTCCACATACTGGTGGGCTGCATTTCATTTTTGGTTGAAGTGATCCTAATTATATAATTACAAAATTCTGGGCAGGATCCAGCACTTGCATTATTATAGTGATAGATATGACACATAGACCTAGAGAGATTAATTTGATTAGAAATCCGCATCAATTATGTTTGTATGGTTCCACTCATTAGAGACATATGGGCCAACTATAGAATTCTGGTTCAAATTCTGGCAACCCTTTGTTGGAAAAAAGATACAGGATTTGGGTCAAGTCTAACTCTGATCTTTATAAAACAGTCAGTCTAGGGCCAGCCTTGACATTTGTGAGGTCAAATCAGGAACAGTATCACAAAAATTGCCAGGTGTTGTATTGAAATTAGATTACAAACCAAAAGTCCTCTCAGAGGTAAAAGGCAAAGCTTCCTAGCTTCCCTTTTGGTCCTGTTACTTAAGGGGAAGATCAGTCTGCCTATGAGAAACAAGTCGGCATGGATACCTCCTAAAGAATGGGGCACAGGAAGTAAGTGGTGTGGCTGGATTGGAAGCCTGCCCAAAATCTAGAAAGTAGAGTGGGCTGTTTTCTATTCTCAATATCTATGATTCTGTGCTAGACTATGAACAAGAACCAGTTCTGCACGGGCAGGGTGATCTAGTTAGAAAAGGCCAGTTAGAGCAACTAGCCTAACTACTAAAATTCTATCACAGGAAAATAATGTCCACTCGATGGCCTCGTTAGCACTGACACCTTCCGCCCCCCCTCCCCCCCCGCCCCTCCACGGTAAGGCAACTCCTATCTTTTCATGTGCTATGTATTTATCCCTGCTTACTGTATTTTCCACTCCATGCATCTGATGAGGTGGGTTCTAGCCCATGAAATCTTCTTCCCAAATAAATGTGTTAGTCTCTAAGGTGCCACAAGGACTCCTTGTTGTTTTTACTGATACAGAGTAACATGGCCACCCCTCTGAAACTTGATAATTCGGGAGCATGCTGTGTGCCAACGTAATATAATTGTATTCTGAGCTACATAAACATGACTATTGTATTTATTGGGGCTGCTCAGTGCCGGAGTACACCAGATCCCTAAGATACCAGGAACGTGCCACGTGTCCGCCGGCTCAGAGGCAATCACTCTAGGCACTCCAGGCACTAGACCTGGTGGGTCCAATAACCATTCAGACACATGGCTAAATGAAAGGTTATTTCATTGGGGCTGGCAGGAAAGGGGAAAGGTTGCAAATACTGTAGGTACAGAGTCTTAAATAGTAACATTTCAAAGTGAGTAGTAGCAATTCTTGTCTTGGCCCCAGGGCAGTCCAAAGGAAAGTCAGGACTCTTCAAGCCTAGTGCCTGGAGTGCTGTCTCCAGCCCAGGATCTATTCAGGCAAACCATGTGGGTTTCCAAGACAAGCTCCGTTATTGTCTCTAATTAGGGCCCTCTGCACTGGCTCCTCACCAGCCACTGCTGCTCCACCATAAATCCCACACAGATCTGCACCCAGTTGTACTGCCCAGCCATCATAGCCAGTTCCAGGCATGACTCTCCACACAATTCCTGGGGACTGCTCTCTGCATCCAGTTTCTCTGCAGCACCTCGCTTACCACACTGCAGCTGCTTCCCAAAAGCATCTGGCCACTTCCTGGTCAGAATCCTTTCTCCTGTCTGATCAGGAGAAACAGAAGTGTAGTGAGGAGTGGGCTGATGGGAAACATCAGAAGTGCCCAGTCATTTCCTGAGTCTGTTACCCACACAAAATTCTCTGTTACTTGCACGCTCTAGCAGAGGTTCTCAAACTGTGGTCCATGGTCATCTGGGAAATTCCAGCTTCTGTACAGTGTCATCAGCAGAGTGTTGAGGTCTAACAGCTCTGATCTTGAGGCTGCATCCTGGAGCTGGTTCCCAAGGACTTCCTTTTGGACCCCCAGTTTATACAGTGACACTTGAGTCTTGCTTAGTTATACCTTAACCAATCATTTTACTGGAATTATACTAAACAATTTGCTATCCAATCCTAACATATTGTAAAACAATTCTTTAACCAGTCATACCCCATCACCTTAATTGATGTACACCTGGCAAAACTAGTTATGCAACAGACAGAAACAATCAAAGAACCATACAGATAAATAATAGAGAAGTGGGGAGCATAAAGACAAAATAATAAAGAAGTAGTGATTTCACAACCACAATTATTGATAAGTGATTTCTTGCCAGACAGAATGCAATCAAAGTTTTCTTTAACCATCTTAAGATTTGTTTTTTAATCTGGTGATAGTGGCTACTACTGGGAGCAGATTGCCTTCTTAACAGACAGATTGTTTTAATGTAATTTAGACAGAGTGTGAAGATGTGACTTTCTGCTTTTTAGCTCATGGCTGCTCCTCTCCTAATTTGCAGACAAAGGCCTCGGATCTTACAATATGGCTACAGGAAAAGGCCTTATCTTTACAGGTCCTTCTTTCTACTTGGAGTTGCACCCAGTTTAGCACCAGCAAATCTTTCTCACTGAGGCAGCGCATAACAAGGTCACTGATAGTTCTGGGAACCTTGAGAAAGTGTCAGGGTTGTAGTCTCCTGCTTAGCAGATCCATCACACTCTTCTTTTTAAAAGGAAGCTGGAGATTCTATGGTAAGGCCCTAGGCTAGGATTCAGGGTTCAAAATCTGGCTCTAGCATAAACTTCCTGTGTGATCACAGACAAATCATTTACCCTCCTTGTTCCCCATCTGCAAAATAACAAAATTAATATTTTTTTCTCCCATCTCTGGTGTGGTTTTCTATTTAGATTGTAAACTCCTCAGGACAAGGACTCTGTCTCCATATGTATACGTAAAGAATCTAGCACAATGGGGCCCCAATCTTTGTTGGGGACCAGTAGGCACTACCGGAATAAGTAATTATTTAGATCAGGGATGGCCAATCTTTTTGGCTCGAGGTCCCCATCGGGATTGCAAAATATGTAGGATCAGGTAGGGAAGGCTGTGTTTCCCCAAACAGCCTGGCTCCACCCCCTATCCAACCCCCTCATACTTCCCACCCCCTGACTGCCCCCCTCAGAATCCCTGATCCATCCAACTCCCCCTGCTCCTTGTCCCCTGACCACTCCCTTCAGAGAAGCCCCTGCCCCTAACCACCCCCTGGAACCTCACCCCCATCTATGCCCCCTGCTCCTTGTCCCAAGACCACCTCCTTCTGAGACCCCCCCCACCTCTAACTGTCCCCCTCAGGACCCCACCTCTACCCAACCTCCCCGATCCATGTCCCCTGACTGCCCTGACCCCTACCAAGACCCCCACCCTCTGACTGAGCCCCAGGACTCCCACACCCTATCCAACCCCCCCATTCCCCTGCTCCTGACTGCCCCCCCCAGAACCTCTGCTCCATCCAACTGCTCCCTTCTCCCTGTCCCCTGACTGCCCCCCGGGACTCCCTGCCCCTTATCCAATCATCAGGACCCCTTACTATGCCACTCAGAGCAGCATGTCTGGCAGCCGCAAAGCCCAACCAGAGGCAAACACACTGCCCCACAGGATTGCGCAACCCTACCCCTCAGAGCACTGCCTGCATGGCAGCGTGGCTGAATGGGAACAACAAGGGAGCGGCTGGGGATAGCATCTGTCTGAGAGCTCAGGGGCCAGGCAGGCTGGTCCCGCAGGCCGGATGTGGCCCGCAGGCCGTGATTTGCCCACCCCCAATTTAGATGGTAGTAGCAGTCCAAATGTGCTAGACAACTTCCAAACACAAAGCAAGACTATCACCCGCGGGTCTCAAGCCCAGGTCTGCACAATTTATAGGCGTAGCCGTACTCCAACCCTTCATCTAGTGGCCTGCATGCTTAGGACTCATGAAACCCAGCCCCAGTTTGAGGCTCCACTCCTGACGTGCTATAGGCATAGTCCCAGATAAGCTGACTGGCCTACTGGCCACAGATAAGAACAGGAACTATCTGAACAATTGGGCTGCACCCTTTGCCTTGGATTCCTGACATGGTGTGACTCCTGGCATCTTATTCATGGTTCTGACCTCCAGTTTGTCTCTGACTTCCCAGTATCCTGTCTTGTGACTGTGGACTCTGGCTTTGCTACTGGCCATCCACAACCCAGCCATGACAAAGAGAGCACAATCACTAACTCAAAGAATGTGCAGTCTAAAGATTGTGTTCATATAATAGCCTATTTCCTTGTCTTAAAAAAAAAACATAGTCAAAGACTATGTGTGGCAGACAGAGCATTACAATAAATGTGTTCACTTGACATTTTGCTCAGTGTTTGCTTTTGTTTAATTTTGCTGTAAAAACTTGTAACAGAAACTTCAATGGACTGCAGGGCGTAGTCTCACCATATTTCTAAATCCCAACATGGAGTTTCCATTGCTTCTGACAGCAAATTGTCCTAAGAATTTCATCCTTTATTTCTGGAAGAAATTCTCTTTGGCAGATCCAAATTGATTTGTGCCTTCCACACAAGGAAATCCTTTCTGGATGGTGTAAATAAGAGCTGAACATTTCTATACTGATGATGAAAAGGCATCATTAATGGCAACGTAGCAATTATCTGAACTGCACATTTTGGGCTGTACTCTTATCTCAGTTGCATCAGTTTTACGTTGGTGTATCTCCCATTGAAATCAACGGTTACTGCTGATTTCTAACCAGTGACAGTGAGAGACGAACAAGACCTATTGTATCTAATGCTATCTTTAACTTTATGCATGCAATGCGAGTCAAATGGATGCATGTAACAGCAAAATGAGGACCCTTGTGCTTATAGCAAATCCATGTATAATATAATATAATGTAATATAATATAATTAATTAATTAACTCCATTAAGTGAATGCAATGACTGGAGCTGAGCAAAGAACTCTTGCTGGAATAAAAATACTGAAGGCCTTTTGGCTGTGTTAATATTTCTTTGTATTCTCTATCAAGAATTTTCTAGCAAACACATACAGTAACAAAAATGTTGGCAGAAACAGCTAACACACAAAAGATTAACAACATCAAAAAATTTACTAGAAATACAAGTTTCTACTCCTCTAATCAAGAGATGGAAACATGCCATGTTATGTAATCAAACCCAAACATCACAATTTGATTTATGAATACTCAAACTGAATTTATAATACTCTATATACTAAGAAATATTCACTAAAATTATTCTGTAGGTAATTTCAATTAACTAATACATTTGCAAAGGTTGTAAGCTGTCTTCAGATAGTTCATGATCAGAAAACAGATATATTAATTGCTTCAAATGATTTCCTCAACTCTGCAATGACACAGAGCCAGGAAAAAAATGTATAGTTAGACTATGCACTCTGCTACTGGACCTCTAGAACTGCCAGAAATGCAGTGAGCTTGGCTCTGTCACCCACAGAAGTTGGTTTACTTCACCGACCTTGTCCTCCCATTTATGGCTAGCTGGGAGGCCACACCACATCTTGACTGATTTGGACCTGGTCTCAGCAGTCTATGCACTGTGACTTTTTTTTTACAACTTAAGTTCTGAAAAGCACTCTACCTGGGAGCAAATGTTAAGTCTTAGAAGGAATTCCATCTGCTACAAGACAAAGCAGCTCAAGTACTAAGCCACACAAGTCAACCTACATTCCTGGCACAGTCAGTGGAAAGATAAATGAGATACTGCAAAACATCTTAACAATAAATAAATCAAGGAAGAGTAATGACTGATATTTGGCATTTATATAGTGCCTTCCATCTGAGATCTGAATACGTTTGACTTACACAAGGTCACTCAAAAAGCCTGTGCCAGAGCTGTGAATAGAACTGAAGTGTCTACTATTCTGTAGTAACTCTAAGAGTCCTGTTGTCCCTTTCCTTCCCTGTTGTTTTGATTTTCTGAGAGCTTACTTATTGAGGGACACATGATTGATTGTCAAGTGCCATCAAATGCATGAGATTCTAAAGTGACCATGAAAACAAACAAAATATCAACTGTCATTTTTCAGCCTAAAATGGGAGAAATGGAGGTGTAGCCTCTCCTCGTGTCCCAAGCAAATTCCTCTGAGTACAGTAGCCACCTCCTTGAAGACTGAGGTTTTCAATGCAAGCAATAGTCTGGAAAATTGATTTGTTTGCACCACAAATCTCATAGGCAGAGAAAAGGAATAAAACCTGCTGAAACAAAGCAGAAAGACCGTCAGAGAAAATACAGCAGTGGAGGCTATTAAGTTCAAAGTCAAATTGTAGTTCTTGGAGTGGCTGATGGAGAGAATGGGGTGTTACATGCAGTATGAAAAATCTTTCAGAACCTATGGTTTTTAGGTGTAACCCACTTTATAATGAGAATGGAGATTCATTGGTACAAATTCCAGTGATTTTTAAAACCCAGAAATGCAGTTCTAAATGAAGAGTTAGTCCTAGAGCAGGGGTGGGCAAACTACAGCCTGTGGACTACATCCGGCCTGTGGGACCATTGTGCCCAGCCCCTGAGCTCCCAGTCCCTCCCCTGCTGTTCCCCCTCCCCTGCAGCCACACCACAGTGGGGCAGCATGTTTGGCTCCAGATGGGCCACGTGGCTCCCAGACATGCTGCTTTGAGTGTCATGGTAAGGGAGCTGGGGCCGGGGGGGGCTTGATAAGTGGCAGAAGGTCCTGGGGGGAAGCCAGAAGACAGGGAACAGGGGAATGGGAAGGTGTTGGATGGACATGGGATTCCTGGGGCTCTGTCAGGGGATGGGGTGTGGATAGGGGTTAGGGCAGTCAGGGAGCATTGATCAGGGAGGTTGGGTAAGGAGTGGGGACATGGGGTCACTTAGGGTTTGGGGTCTCAGCAGGGGGCAAGAGGCAGGGCATTTGGATGGGTCAGGGATTCGGGGGGGGCAGTCAGGGGGCAGGAAGTGGGAGGGGGTTCAATAGGGGGCAGGGCCAGGCTGTTTGGGGAAGCACAGCCTTCCATACGCAGCCCTCCATACAATTTTGCAATCCCGATGTGGCCCTCAGGCCAAAAAGTTTGCCCACCCCTGTCATAGAGTCATAGATTTTAAGGTTAGAAGGGACCACTGTGATCATCTAGTCCAGCTGCCTGTATAATATAAGATGTAGGACTTCATCCAATAATTTCTGCATCCAGTCCTTAACTTTTGGTTGAGCTACAGCATACCTTTTAGAAAGATATCCAGTCTTGATTTAAAACCTTTAAGTACTAAAGAATTCACTACATCCTTAGGTAAGTAATTGCAATGGCTAATTACGCTTACTATTAAAAATTTGCGTGTTATTTCTATATGAATTCATCTAGCTTCAGCTTTCATCCATCGGCTCTTGTGTCTTTTTCTGCCAGATTAAAGAGCCATCCACTCTCCAAAATCTCTTCCCCATTTCGGTACTTGCAGACCATGATTGAGTCATCTCCTAACGTCCACTTGGATAAATTAAACTAATTTCTTTCACTATAAGGCATGTTTTCCTGCAGCTCTTTGCAGACCCCTTTCCAATTTTTCAACAACTTTTTTGAAATGTGGACACCACAACTAGACACAGAATTCCAGTCATGGTCTAAACCAGTAGTTCTCAAACTTTTATTTACAAGGGCCACTTGAAAATTGCTGAGGATCTTAGCAGATCACTTAATAATCTTTGCAAATGTTTGTACCGTTAGCTTACTGTTGTAAAGTGTTTTGAATAAAAGCACTATATAAAAAAACCCTTAATAGCATTTTTTTGTTCGACAAATAAAAGCACACAATTCAGATTTTAATCTCAGTAGTCTTACCTTTCTAATGTGGTGGATGTGGACTCTCTCCCCGGCAGCCACAGTCTCTGGCTGCCGCAGCCCTTCACTTCCAAAATTCCTCCCACCCTCTCTTCTCACCCCACTGCTTCCTCCCACCTACCTCTTATTCCTCCCAAGGCCACCATCTCACCTTTCATGTGCATCTTCTCCATGGTCCAGGCACCTAATTACCGGAGTCATGCCTGCACAGCTCCACTAATTAGGTGGGTGGCCCTTCATTCGCTCGTGTGAGGCCATCCAGGCGCACACCTTAGAGGGAACTATCCACGGGCCACCTGAATGGAGCAGACCACAGCTGGAGAACATCTGGTCCAACAAAAGCCTTACCTATTCTTTTTATAAGATAAAATGAAAGACATCAGCCAATTACAAAATAGAAAAATCAGCTATTATCTTTTGGTAATTTTGAAAGCGGACTCAACCCAGCCTCTCCAACTGCAAATATTTCAGGGTGTAATTTATGTAACCGACATCCTATAAGTATCCAGTTTGTGAACACAATTAGATTCATTTGTGCCCACTGTTGTGAGGGTGGAGAACGACTGTTCACTTTCCAAAAATATATCCTGTAGGACTTTAAATGCATCACAACATTTCAGCTTTGGTCTCTCCTTTTGCATACCGTTTAACTTCTTAACTAATGAACCTTTTTGTGGTTATTGAACTAAGCTATGCCACAAAACCTTTGGAATATCTGGGGAGGGAGAAGCAGCAGGAAATTTTTGAATCCGTGAGGAAAGATAAAGCATTAGTTTCTCCTTCTTTGTGTTGTGCACTGTTTAGTCTGTTGTTGTATTATGCAATGGGTGGAGAAAGTGGTAAGCAAATGTGGTTATAGATGAGTTTCACACTAGAGATAAGGCTCCGTTTCCACTCTGCTAAAATCCTGTTGCCTGTCCTCCTGAAATGTTGCCCCAAAACGGTGGACAAGATCAGCTATTTCCAACATGTCTGAACAGGATCTGAAAAGTAGGGTCCCTTCAGATGTTGGATCTTTCCTGAAACCAAAAAATCCATGCATGGGTTTCAAATCCAATCTCTCTCCAGTATTCAGGGCTGTTGAGATTTAAGGTTATGGTTTGGTCCTGTCTCTACCAGCAGTAGAATTCCTATTCATGGTACTGAAGCAGGCTTCGCGTCAGTATTTAATCACCTGCAAACAGTATTTATTGCTTCATATACTCCACTATTATATTAGCTCTTGGGTAGATAAAACAATAGGATCTAATAGCTCCTTAATGTGTCATGGTCAATGCAAAGTGAATGGCTTAAGATAAGAATTAGGGAAGATTAACGATGAGAATGAAACAAGATTTGGGGCTGTTAATCAGGGTGTAATGGCTTACCTGTAGTAGCGCCCCCTTGTGGACCTCTCTGGCATCCTGACGAGTCTGAGTCTGCAAATCTTTCTGGTGGGATGGAGGAAATCTCTATATATTGTGTTCACTGGGCAGTTCTATAACCGTCATCCTTTGGGGGCTGCAGGTATAAAGGGGCAGGGCTAACTCTGCTCATAGTATCTCTTTAATCCTTCCTCTGCTGGAGTGGGACTTCTCTGCTCCACCACACATGGGGGTTTATTTCATTATTATGATGCTTTCAAGAACCTATGAGAGGTGATCTCCAGTTAGAAGGATTTAGATCCAGAAGATGCTCTTACAGGAAAAAAAGACCCAAGACAATTGGATCTTAGACACAGAGAAATGTTGCATGCAGGACTAAATGTTCAAAAAGAGGTGCTGAAATTATGCACACAAAGACCTTGATTATGGCATTTTTTTAAGTGTGAAGCATCAAGTTTCTTACACTCCAGCACAGATGTGAGTGGAGGGTAGGCACAGGCGTGAGTAATGTTAAGTAATCGCAATGTAAGGAGCCACGTGTCAATAAGAGCTGGTGCTGTCTACCCCTCGCACAAAGCTAAGATGTTCTGCATTATTAATAGAGATCAGAAACTTCTTGCCTGATAGAAAATATAGGGATGTCGTGAATAGACACATTCTTCCAGACAGTAGTTCTCTTTACAGTTGCTGGCTCTCAGAACCTGGTCTTGCTTTGTCTAGTTTCTATTTTCTAAAGTACAGAGGTTCAGTCTGACTCCTCTCAAGTTGGCCTTGGTCTGGTCAAGCTTTTCCAGCCTGCTCTGACCCCACCCAGGACACTCCTGTCTGGTTGGAATCCTCCTTCCCTAAGTGAGTCAGACATCACTTTTAATATGGAGCTAGACCCTCAGCTGGCATAAATTGACATTGACTCCATTGATTCCAAAGGATCTGGTCTATAATGTCATAATATATGGCCTTGCTCCTCTTTGTATGGCTTCAGCATCTATTTTCCAGCTCTCTCCAATCTGGTCCTTTCACCACCTGTCCAGGTCTTCTCTGTCTCCTGGACAACACATAACCTGGTCTGGCTGTTCTTGCTATGCCTCCTCTCTCCTCCAATTTACTCTCTCTGCAATGGCTCTCTTTAAAAAGTGATACAAAAGGAACATGAGTTTTCTTTATGAGAAAATCAGCCCATGGGAAGCCTACCTCAAGGGATCCTCTCTTCTGAAAAGTTCCATTCTCCTGTAGCTTTCCACAAGTTAGGTTTGAGAATCACCTGCTCCCAACAACAATATTTCTTTCAAAATTACACAGCCCAGCTCAGACTAAATGTAAATAACCTGTTGACGGACATTTTAAATTCAGAGGCGAGTCTAAGCAAAGCTGTAATGTTACATAAGGACTTGCTAGCTACTATTTATTTTTAGCTTGTTGCTTTTTGAACAGGCTTCATCTAAGTTATGTGTGAATTATATCATTATGGGTAGCCTTACCAGTCGTTCCGTCAGAAATGAAGGTTTACAACAGAGCGTCTGTGATAACCATTTATTACGTTCCTCCAGCTCACTTACTTATGAACTTTTATGAAAGCCACTTAAATAAGCATTCCACTTGGTGGAGAGGATTATTTGAAACAACAGAAAACTCACCGAAACTAAAATCCTAGTCCATATATTGCAAAGTAATCAGATTCATCTGTTATTTCATCTGCCTAGTGCATCTTGTTATTAACCAGCTCATGTTTCGACAGTAACTAGTGTAACTCACACACCTTCTGAGTGTAGTGCTCCGCCCCATCTAGTGGCACTGAGACTACTTAGGGCTTGTCCTCACTACGGCAGGGATGCATCGATTTTTTGGCGATCGATTTACGCGATAAATTGATCGCCAGCGGCTCCCCCGTCAACTCCAGAAGTCCAGCTCGTCAAGAGGCACAAGCTGGAGTCGACAGGGAACCGCACCACCGACCGCCGCCACCATGAGGACGGGAAGTAAGTCGTCTGTAGAGACGTCGATTTCAGCTACGTTATTAAGGTAGCTGAAATTGCGTATCTACAGTCGATTTCCCCCCCTAGTGGAGACCAGCCCTTAGAGAGAGAGAAAATGAGTCTGTTCTACAGCCTTAACTAACAGCCAATTGGCTCTTAGCTCAAGCCCTAAGCTCCAGAAATCTCTGATACGATCCTGCCCACTGATGACTGGGGTCTGTCGGGTGTTATACTAGCACAGTGTGAATTTGGTAAGGGTTTCTAGGCATCAATTTTAATAATTAATAACCATATTAATAAAAAGAATGAGCAATCCGTTTATAAGTTTCCTTCATTTTGAATGTTATATTGCTACCTCTTCTCTGCTGTCTGTATCCTTCAGTCTGTAACGCCTCTGAGAACAGATTTTTCTCTATCTTCAGAGTTCCTAGGACAAAGGGATCTCACATTCCATCTGGGGCCTTTGTCTGTCACTGTAACATTAGAGATGGCAGGAATTTTATGTCCACATTTTTTTCTGTGAAAAGTGGCCTTTTAATGAAAAGTACATTTTCAAGGAAAAATTTCAATTTTCATCAGAATCTTTAATTTTTTTGACAATTTCAAAATGAAACAGATTTTTTAAATTATTTTAATATTACACTTTATTTTGAGGGGAAAATTTCAGTTTCTCATACTTTTTTACTCAGCCATCTGTCTTTTCCAGGTTTACAAAAAGACAAGACAAGAAGCTTCTCCTACTTCCCCATCCTCACTCAATGAAATAAAATAATTTTTTTTAAAAAAAATGTGTTTCAAAATATTGAACCAAAAAAGAAAAATCATGAACAATTTCAAAGAGAGCAAAATATTTTCTTTATTTTGAATTTTTTCATTGGATACACTTACTTTTTTTTCCTACAAGCTCTACACCATAAACATTTACCACTATTACTATGGACAACTATCTTGGACAATGTTTCCTCAAGTTTCTGTTTTTGAATTTAGCTGCCTCAATTTAAGTGCCTAAATCTGAAAAATCCAAAAGCAGTTGACACATGTAACACCTACCCCTGGTGGAGAGCATAATCTCTGCAGCCCACTTTCAGGGTGGACTGCAACTTCGGGAGGCAACTTCAGAGATGGAGGATAGCAATAGTCCATTGCAATACTCCAAAACAGTGAGGGAGGGGTAAGCTATTTTTACACAGTTTCTGGCCACAGAGCAGTGCATGGGTGAATAATAAGCTTTTGAAGTAAACTTAAGTGATGTTATTGACGTGAACTGTGACTTTATAGATCATTGTTGCAACCAAGGTTCTATAGTTGTACCAAAACTTGTACAAAAATGGTCAAATAAGGTGTCTATAAAAAGATTCATGGATTATAGTTATGCTATTGGTATGGATGTATCTTTTTATATCTGAATTTATGAGCATTTACTCTATGCTTGTATTTGAACTGTCTGCTGTTGGAAACATATAAGGGAGACTTGTCTAACATATTGTTGTGATGGGTTGGGTCACAGAAACTCCCTCAAGATTGCCACTAGATAAGCTGGGATACCACTGAGAACAAGCCCCCCTACCAGGAAAGGCCCCCTTCACCCCAATCTTGCTGAGTTAGATAATCCAGTCAGCTGCAGAGCAAACCAAGAGGTTGGGCCATGCCTCCGTGCAGCTAACAGAAGCTAAGATTTGCTTAGCCCAGGGGCTTCTCAGTGAATAGGGATATTCCCAGCACCCAGTAGTCAGTCTTTCTGGGAGTTTGAACCCCAAATAAATCGGTTTTACTCTGTACAAAGCTTATACAGGGAAAACTAACAATTTGGCCGACCTCTATAACACTGATAGAGAGATATGCACAACTGTTTCCACCCCAGGTATTAGTCACTTGCTTTGAGTTAATTAATACACAAAAGTGATTTTATTAATTTAAAAAGCAGATAATAACTTGGGACAATCCTTTCCCATGGTACAGTTCTTGATAGTTCCTGCTCAGGTGGTAATCTGAGGATTTCTCTTGACTGCATCCCCCTTTGGTCTATTCCACCCCCTTTTATAGCTTTGGCACAAGGTGGTAACCCTTTGTCTATCTCTGGCTTCCTTCCCTTCATTCTAAGTGGAAAAGCACCAATTTAAGGATGGATTTTAGTTCTGGTGACATGATGGTAAGACTTCATTATCCACTGGCTGGCACACAGATATACAAGAAGTCTTAGGGCATGTCTTCACTAGGACTTAACGTCGACTTTAACGACGTTAAGTCGAACTAAACGTGTACCTGTCTTCACAGGCATGCCCTTAAAGTCGATTTAAAGGGCCCTCAAAATCGACTTTATAACTCCTGCCTGACCAGAGAAGTAGCGCTAAAATCGACCTCTCTAGGTCGATTGTGATGTAGTGAAGAGGCATCTAACTTTAAGCCTCCGACCTCCGAGCAGCTCCGCGAACCCTCCCGCCTGCCCGAGCAGCCCCACGAACCCCCCCGCTCGCCCAAGCAGCCCCGCGCCGGACCCCCCCGCCCGCCCAAGCAGCTCCACGAACCCCCCCGCCCGCCCGAGCAGTCCGGCGCCGGCGCCCCCCCCCCTCGGGCGGCAGGGGGGGTCCGGCGTGGGGCTGCTCGGGCGGGCGGGGGGGTCCGGCGCGGGGCTGCTCGGGCGGGCGGGGGGGTCCGGCGCGGGGCTGCTCAGGCGGGCGGGGGGGGGGTCCGGCGCGGGGCTGCTCGGGCGGGGGGGGGGTCCGGCGCGGGGCTGCTCGGGCGGGCGGGGGGGGCTTGCGGGGCTGCTCGGGCGGGCACGGGGGTCCGCGGGCCTGCTTGGGCAGGCGGGGGGGTCCGGCACTCCCAGCACTGTGGGCTACCTACCCACAGTGCAATGCGGGCTATGTCGACCCCTGCAAAAAGTTTAAGGACAGACAGTGTCGACCACTGTTGACCTGCTGTCCTGGTGGGGACACACTGATTCAATTTTCTAAAGTAGACTTTAGAAAATCGAATTAAGGGAAATCGACCTACTCCTGTAGTGAAGACATACCCTTAGAAGTAAAGAGAGTCATTTACAACCATTCTCCTGGTTAATGGGAGCCATTGAGATTCAAAACCACAATGAATGGCCCACACTGCATAATTACAATAGGACCTCAGAGTTATATTTATATTCCTAGTTTCAGACACAAGAAAGATACTTTCATACAAATAGGGTGAAAACATTCAGTAGATTATATACTTTGTAATGATACTTTACAAGAGACCTTTTGCATAAAGCACATTCCTGTTACATCATATTCACACTTATAAACATATTTTATAAAGATATGGAGTGAAACATTACAGTTATGAAGGTACTATTCAAGTA
Source organism: Sternotherus odoratus (assembly GCA_032164245.1). Classification (NCBI taxonomy): domain Eukaryota; kingdom Metazoa; phylum Chordata; order Testudines; family Kinosternidae; genus Sternotherus; species Sternotherus odoratus. The sequence goes on along the minus strand of JAVMKO010000001.1, from coordinate 281,153,245 downwards.
GCTGGAAGTACTTGAATGACCATGCTTAGTCCAACTATTATGTTGTTTTGCATCTAGCTAGAGAGGAGAGGGGAGTTTTAATTAAAATCGCCTTCTTATGTCTTGGTTGAGACCCCAATTTAGCAAAGCTCTTAAACCTGGATTTAACTTCAAGCTCATGATTAATTCCATCCTTATTTGGAAAAGCACTTAAGCATGGGTGTGAATCCTGTTAATTTCAGCAAAAATTAAGCATGAGTTTAAATGCTTTACTGAGTATGGCTGGGCTGAACGTGCTTAACAATGCTTTGCAAAATTGGGGCCCCACATTTTTTAATGAAGGATACATGGATGAATAAGGCAGAGCATCCACCATGAACAGCTCAGACTCTTCAATGTACCAACTTCGCATGAAACAATATGGGATCTGAAATATCCATTTTAGGTTAATTACTTCAAGTGTCAGCTGTTGCGGTGTCTATCATCATCCTTTACACAATCTCTGCCCCCGGCTGCATTTCTTCATAAAAATCTCTGTGTATCTTTACACGAACCATCAGCTCCTTGGCAGGGATTTAAAAACTGGGTCACTTACAAAAAAAAAAAAAAGAGAGAGAGAGAAAAAAAAGATGTCTAAGGAAAGACTTGCTAAGTCTAACATTAAAAAAAATCAGAATAGTTGATAGGACTTAAAGCTTAGCAACAGACCTTCCTTATGCAAATTTTCATGATCTGTCTAGCCACGTTTTTTGCTATTATTCCATTATCCTGGGTGTTTAAAAAATGAGGGGAAGGAATCAAAAAGACTATAATGATATCACCTCAGATAAAGTTAAAGGGCACAGAAAAGTCCTGTCACATTCTGTTACAAAGTGTATTCGATCATGATTTACATTTCAAATAAAGACCCAGACCCTCCTAGGACTTTTTTTTTCATCATGTAGTTCACAAAGTGCTCTACAAAGGAGGCCAAAAGCACTATCTTCATTTTACAGATGGGGAAACTGAGGCACACATGAGGAAGAGACTTGCCCATGATCACCCAGCAGCAGAGCCAGGGGTAGAACCAATGTCTCCAGCTATCCAGTCCATAGCTCTAGCCACTAAACCTCTCTGCTTCAAACATGCCATACACATCACACCAGGAGAGGTGTTTGCAAAAGCAGCCTTTCCACTCCCCGAATCCCAGACCAGCTGTGAGCCAAACTGGTCTTTCCGTGTAATTTAGAGATTACTTAAAGGGCGGGTGCCATCACCAGGGATTAGCTCCCCCAGGAAGTCCTAGCCACACCCCAGTTCCCTTGCCACTCTTCCTAAACTGGCACCAGGTTGGGATAGTATAGGAGCTGCCACCCCACCTCTATGCCATTGGAGGATCCCCCTATCTCCTGAGGTGTGATGGATGTGGAGCTGCTATGTACCAACCTAGGAATACTGGGATGTGACGATTTTATCAGCACTGCATGTGACCTTTTATATATTGGGCTATCCAACTGTCCTGTCTGAATGTATTGAACTAGGTTAACTGAGAGCAGTGGGAAAAGGAAGCAGAAAAGCAAAACAATCAGCTAAATATAAGCAACCTCCTAACAAACCCTGGGAGGCAATTACAGGACAATAGCTTACTTCCAGCATTCAGACAGAAGTTGCAAGACAACTGTCCCCAGTAGTGCTTCGAGCTAACAGATGAAAGGACCATAAAGAGTTTAAACTGACTAGTTCTCTCACAAAGAGGAGTAATAAATGACCCGGTAAGATTTGAAGTGACTCCCTGAAACCAGGGAGGAGCTGTCACAGAGCTTTGACACACAGACAAATCCCCTGGGGAGTCTCCGAGCTTTGCCCTTTCCCAGCTCCAGGGAATGGGGAGCCTCAGGAAGAGGCTGGCATGAGTACAGACGTTATTGTTTTAAGATCAGTTTTCTGTGAAGTGATTTTTTTCTAAATAAATAAGACTTTACTTTAAGGAGGATTTTTTGGTTACTAGACATCACTGTCCTGGCTCCAGGAGGGAAGAAAATTGCAGGTGCTGGACATAAGTCAGATCTGCTGAGGTAAATCCCAGATGATACACAAGAGACTTCAGCCCAGGGTCTGGTATGAGAGCAGGGGAGTCACAGGATTCCACCCCAAAAGAGGTAATGACCTGAGACTGGAGAAGGGGTGCACTTAGAGACACCAGGAGGAGTCAGGGGTGCTGTTAGTCTGGTAACTGTGACACTGGGATCTTCCCATGGACAGTTCTGTTGGCTTTAGGGACACTGTAAGGTAGTGGTTGGTGAAAAACAGCCACACTGTAGCATAGGATCAGGGCAGGGCTGGTGCAACCACTAGACAAACTAGGTGGCCGCCTAGGGCACCAAGTGGTTGGGGGTGCCAAAAAGTGCGCTCTGGGGAGGCGGTGGAGCAGAGGTGAGCAGAGCAGAGCAGTGGGTCGCGGAGAGGGCCACCTGCAGCAAGTAACGGGGGGGGGGGGGGGGAGGGCGCAGGGGAACCACTCCCCACCACAGCTCACCTCCGCTCCACCTCCTCCCCTGAGCACGCAGCCCCCTCTGCGTCTCCTCCCCTCCCAGGCTTGCTGTGCCAAACAGCTGATTGGCACCACAAGCCTGGGAGGCAGGAGAAGTGGAGCAGCGTCTGCGTGCTCAGGGGAGGAGGTGGAGCGGAGGTGAGTTGGGGCAGGGAGCTGCCTCAGGGTTCCCCGGGCGGGAGGGTGGGGGGGAGCTGCCGCAGGGTTCCCCAGGGTGGAGGGGGAGCGCAAGGTGGAAGTTTTGCCTAGGGCGTGAAATATCCTTGCATCGGCCCTGGATCAGGGCCACAATTCCATTAAGGGATCAAATCACAATAGTTTCTCTCATATTCCTTTCCAAGTGACAATCTGTATCTATCCATCCACTTTACATCTTACGTGTCAGATGTTACTATTTCCTCAGCAGCGATTTGAGGAACTAAAAAAGAAAAAAATCATCCCTTCTTCCAGTACTCCCAGATGCATACAGTAGAAGAGCAACAGAGAGAAAGAGAGGGGGGAAAAATTCACTAATAGGCAGGGCATGTAAAGTAGGGGTGAAACCATCAGAGTCCGTGACCTTTAAACACTAAATCAGGAAATGTATCTTGTTGTAACCTATATTTCATTTCCAGTTCCCAGCACTGCTTGTATCTGAGATTCCACAAAAAGGCCAATGAAAATACTACCTGTCAGATTTGTCCCTTCAAATGCATATATGTTGTCTAGAAATCACTCCATTCTGTCTATCCTCTCTTTCACATTAGCTCCTCTCCTTTCAGTTTCTTCAGCAGTGTATTCTATAGTCTAGATTCTGTACATTCAGATCTACAGAGTTAATAAAATCCTTCTGATTCAAAGAACTCACGAGCACTCTAATGACTGGACAATATCACAATTTGGGGGATTTGTTGCAGGAATTTTGTCTTCATGCTTTTGGTCCAGAGCTTTCCAATTCCTCTTTTCTAATCTTGCATAGCTACCACACATATTCTGAATCAGAGAGGTAGCCATGTTAGTCTGGAATTACAGAAGTGACAAAGAGTCCTGTGGCACCTTAAAGACTAACTAAAGTATTGAAGCATAAGCTTTCGTGGGCTAATACCCACTTTGTCGGATGCATGCAGTGGCATGCATGCATGCATCCGACAGAGTGGGTATTAGCCCACGAAAGCTTATGCTTCAATACTAAACATATTCTGGGATCTCTGGTATAACATAAAATAAATATTTTCCTCACTGAAATTGCTGCCTATATTGGGTTTTGTGTTTTATTTTGAAGAACTGCGAAGAATCTCATTCATCCATCCCACTTTTAATTTAATAACCTCTTTGGTTTTGGAATGGGTGATAGAGCTTCATGGAATTTCCATTGGTTCAGGTAAATTTAATTTTTTTCTTCTCATAGGGCCATTCAGGCCTTTTACTTTCTAAGAAAGAGCCCATCTTTAACATACACTGCATTTAAAGAGAGATTAAATCTCATGATTCTGTATTTCTTAGTCTCTTATTACTCTTAACATTACTAATCACCGAAGTTTCCTTATTTATTGCAATCCCTTTAACAAAATTCCCTCATCTAACTAAACTATTTGGGTTGAGTTTGGCTTGCACCCCTGAGTTTTGGGGTATAATGAACCAAAATTCTCAGAGGAAAATTGCTGAATTTTCCTGGATGCAGGCTGAAACCCCATCTTTTTGAAGGCGTGTATTCTGTAATCATAAACCTAACACCCAAAACTTGGAGCAGGTTTGCTGGAAAGTTCACTCTGCTTTATCCATCTTTGACTTCAGGGTTTTGTGGCCAAGATTTTCTAGAATAACTAGTGATATTTTGTGCTTCCGTTTTTGGATGCTCCTCTTGAGATACCTCAAAGGTGCCTGATTTTCAGAGCGTGGGTCCTCAGTATTTTCTGAAAATCAGACCTTTTTAATTTGTCTTAAGTTGGGCATTCAATAACTGCAGGACCCAAAAACACTAGTCACTTTTAAAAACCTTATGTGAACAGCTTTATCATCTTCTTATGGCCAGATTCTGATGCTCTTATCCACACTGATTAGAAGAGTGTTCCATAGCTCAACACAAGGTAAATAAATGACTGTTTAGCCCAAAAGATACCCCTGCCTAGTAGCAAAGACAAAGCAAAGAGGGAAACACATAGCTACTATGAACAACAACATCATCCTGTGGTCACTCAAGCCCATAACCTGGACACCATCTTCAACTCAGACTTCTCTCTAGATCCTCACAGCCAGGCTATGTCCATATCTTGCTGATTCTTTCTGCATAACACCTTTAAGATACAGCCTTTCCTAATCACCCACACTGCTAAAACTTTCGTCCAGTCTCTCTTCAGCTCAGATGTCAATTACTGCAACATCCTTCTCTCTGGCCTTGACAAATACAATCTTGCCCTGCTTAGATCCATTCAGAATGCTGCTGGTACGTTCATTCTTCTAGCACAGGGGTAGGCAACCTATGGCATGCGTGCCAAAGGCAGCACACAAGCTGATTTTCAGTGGCACTCATGCTGCCCAGGTCCTGGCCACCGGTCCAGGGGACTCTCCATTTTAATTTAATTTTAAATGAAGCGTCTTAAAGATTTTAAAAATCTTATTTACTTTACATACAACAATAGTTTAGTTGTATGTTAAAGACTTAGAAAGAGACCTTCTAAAAACGTTAAAAGGTATTACTGGCATGCGAAACCTTAAGTTAGAGTGAATACATGAAGATTTGGCACACCACGTCTGAAAGATTGCCGACCCGAGCCTGTCCTTCTTGACCACACTGCCTCTCAAAATTGCTCCACTGGCTCCACTTTCTGCACCACATCAAACAGAGCTGCTTGCCTTCACTTTCACAGCCCTTCACAGACAGCCCCCACTCTACCTAGCATCTCTCAGTCACTAGGGAAATGCTGCTCAGCCCATGAGACCAGCCTTCATTGCCCACTTGTTACGTTTTCAAACAAACTTTCCTGCTTTTTCTCCTGCTGTTGCCCATGTTCAGAGAAACTCCCCATAAACATCTGAAAAATTAACTCATTATCTTTCTTCAGATCCCCCCATAAAATTCTTGGTTGCCAAGATGCCTACAAACAAACCTCAAAACAGTTAGGCTGCTGGTGTGCCTTGACCAGTGCTGCCCAATACTGTCTCATTGTTGCCTCGAACTCTCCCATCTGCCTTTCTTTAGTCATCTGCTGTCTCTTGTCTTACACTTAGATTGTAAACTGCTTGGGGCAGGAATTGTCTTTTTTATTGTTTGTATCTGTGCCTTGCACTATGGGGCCCAGATCCATTCCCAGGCTTCCTAGGTGCTATCATAATAGTAATGGGCTATAGCCCACGGAAGCTTATGCTGAAATAAACTGGTTAGTCTTTAAGGTGCCACAAGTGTTCCTCATCTTATTTACGGATACAGACTAACATGGCTGCTACTCTTAAACTAGTAATAGTTCAGTGCATTAGACTCCCAATGTCCCCTTTAAAGGAATAGGACTATGGGTTAAGAAAAGAGGTTTCAATGTGAATAAGTGCATCAGAGGCTACATCTATATGTATCTCTCTCTTTCTTCCATATCAGTTATTTTTAATTACTTGTTGCCCAGTTTTCCCCCACAGTTCCAGATCTTTCCTCTCTTCAAATGTATTTTTTATTTTAGCTTCACTTGGAAATGTAACCTCTGATGTATCCTCTTGTGCATTTGCCAGAGGGGGCAGGCAGGCGCAATGAAAAACCCGTCCACAGGAAAGATTCCTCTTTCATTTAATTTTCATTTTTCATTTCTATCTATTACTTTTTTGCCAGGCTTAAAAGCTAATTTATACAAAAATTTCCATTCATCCAAAAGATGCCACTATTAAGACGGGAATACAATTTCATGTTACAATAAGAGGTAAACATCATGAGGATCAGACATTTTGAGATGTAAAATGTAAATTTGCAGAAACAAATTTCCAGTATAGGTCCAATTCCCACTCGTTGTATTTAGGGACAGAGAACTAGAAACACAAGTCAAAAGTAGTCTGTGAGCATGTGAAGACATATTTCAACTGCATCATTCCCACCCTGTATCTATGGAAAGCCTCACCTCAGATTACATGGGGCTGAAATCTTTTGAAAATCCATCCTTTGTTTAGGTTCCTAAATGGGAGCTGAACTGTTTTGAAAATTTCCCCCCAACTGTAGGTACTGAGCACTTTGAAAATCCAACCCTGACCTATCTTAAAAATCGACCCCTAAAATACGCAACATCAAGGATTTAGAAGTACTATTCCTCCTAACTAAATGGATAGCAGATTACATCTGCTTTTTTCACTTGGTTTAGGAAGAGAAGAAATTTGAGAGTTCGATACATTCTGCTCTCTCATTTCCACACTCCTCAACCCTATGAAAAATTGAGAGATACTTGTAGCCAGAAAAAGTTTCAGATGATTTATCAACCCATGAAAATTAATGGTAGAAAAGCTTGACTTTTTTTCTACCAGGAACAAAAATCTAGTTTCATCTGAGTCAGGAAAATCTTGAACTTTTAAAGCAAACTGCAAGGATTGCGATGTATGATTCCGGCAGATTAATCAGCTAGATGAGAGGTTTTCAAACTGTGGGTCGGGACCCCAAAGTGGACTACGACTCCATTTTAATGGGGTTGCCAAGGTTGTCTTAGACTTGCTGAGATCCAGAGCTGAAGCCCAAATCTGACCATTCAGAGCCAAAGCTGAAGCTCAAGGGCTGAGGTTACAGATCCACTGGCTTTCCACCAATAGAGTTACTCATTTAGACTGATCTGAGATCAGAATCAGACCCAATATGATAAAGAGTTGATTAAGGGATCAGCTTGAGCGGAGAAGAGATTTACTTTCTGTTGAGCTAAGAGGGTCACTTCCTGCTTAATTAGAGCACATGCAGATGGAATGCTTTACAAAATTCACAAGAGATTGCAAGGAAGTATTTTAGTATTAATTATGAATAATTATTATTATTATTATAAGTATATCTTTTCCACTTGATTTTGATAACTAAATATTATTAAAATGCTCAAAGTTTAACCATCCCACAGATGGTACTGATTTTTGGTTTAAAAAGTTACAGGTTACCAGCTGTCTTTATATTTTGTTTTATGGTCTCTTTTCTTCCTCTGTTTTGGGGAGGGGAAGCTGTGGGATTAAGTGCTGGGAGACTGAAGAATTAGGAACCTATACATGAATAAATGTGTCTGATTTGCAAACAGGACCAGATGCTATATTTCCTGAATGAAAACATCTAGAGCAAATGACTTGAATATGTGGTGCTGATGTGTTGAGCTCCTTGAGAGCTGGGACTGCTGATCTTGAGAGTCAAGGTGTTATACTGCTATATAATATTCAAGAAGATTTGAGAGGTAGGATGAGACTGGCCACAGCAAAAATAGGAGGCTCTGCCATGTATAGGTTGGGGGATAGACTAGGACGTGGCAGCTGAGTCAGAGCACACATACAGGAAAATAGACCTCATGGATACTAAGGGCTAGATAATGTGTCTAATTATAGACACAGCTCTGAACAAGGGAGGTGAATAGCCCGCACCAACTCAGAAGTAGCCCTGGGAGGCATTGTAACCGGGAGATAAGCCCCTTTGAGACATATGGGTTCCTCCTTGATTCTCAGGGTCCGTAATTTATTGCAGGCTTATGCCACTAGTAAATTACTACTCCCCACCCCTACTCTGGCTCATCTACTCATGCTGTTAATGAGTAGAGGATTGAAGCCAAGTGTCCACCCATTTCATGCCCCTCCCCGCTCCTCACCAAGGAGGGAGTGGATGGGTGAGCAGCCCTGCTTGCTCCTAGGCATCTGACCCCAAGAACCAAGCAAACCCTACAGGAAAGTAAGGGAAGTTCTCACTCCCACTTACACCTTTAGGCTGGCACCTAGTCCCAGACACAGTCTAGTCCTTACCAAGCCTGGGAAACTTTGCAATGTGTTTGTCCCAGAGCCTTGATACTCTGAGAAAATGATAATGGAGAAAGAAACACAATGAAGAATAGCAAAAAATAATAATAATATGTAGCATCAAGGTACCAAATAAGTGCAGCATCAGACATGGCGTGCACCTGTTTTTGTGATGTAAGGACAACAAACCGTAGAAGAAGGCGGGTGGGACTCTGCAGCTTTGCTAAAGGTTAGATAGGGAATTTATACTTAGAAATGAACATGGATTAAATTAAAGGTAGCATCCATTTGACATTTGTTTTATTCCCTCTGATGTTGAAATGTGCATGCAGTGGTACAGATATACACACAACCCAGTCACCAGTTCTGACTCTGTGAATCTTATGGGCAGTGGTGGATTAGCCATTAAGACAAAGAGGGGGTCCCAGAAAAATGGGCACCTCCGTGCCTCAACTCACTCTACCCACCCAGTGCTCCTGCCAGGGAGTGGGGCAATCCCCTGTGCTCCAACCCCACTCCCCGACAGGAGCGCCGGGATGGTGGGGGAAGCCCTGCACTTCAACCCCATCTTCAGGACAGGAGCACAGGCGGGACTGCAGATAGAAGGGGTGGGGAGGGGACCCCACTTGCTGTGGCCCAGGGCCCCACAAACTCCTAATCACCCACTGCTTATAATTTTTACTCATGTGAGTAAGGATTACTCTCACCGACAATAAGGTGTACAGGATTTGGACTATGTCTTTGGGAAGGGACCAGGATAGCTATGCTCCTTGTAAAAGCACAGTGTTGAGATTCCACACCGGGGTAAGTCGACCTAAGGTACGCTACTCCAGCTACATGAATAACGTAGTTGGAGTTGACGTAGCTTAGGACGACTTACCCCAGTGTCTTCATTGTGATGTGTCAACAGGAGACACTCTCCGGTTAACTTAGCTTACTCTTCGCAGGGAGCTGGAGTACCAGGGTCGATTGGAGAGCTCTCTGCTGTCACTAGACTCGACACTCGCTGCATTGACTGTAGCAACGTCAATCTCCCTGGTAGTGAAGACAAGCCCCGTGCCTCCAAGAGGGATGGTACAGAATTTGCAGTCCTGAGGACCTGTCTAAGTTACAGAGAACTCATCAGGCTGCCCTATGGCTGTCGTACTCCCTGGAATCTAGACAGCACTGTGTATTGTGGGTCTACCCAACATACCCTTCCTACTTTGATTCACCTTCTATATCAGGAGGCAGCATTAAGTGTGAGTTGAGGACACTCCAACTCAAAGCGGCACCAGACTCTGCCTGAACAACAGGTGCAAAACCTGCAGACATCTTTCCATGGCTGCAATGATCAACACCCCTCACAACACACCTTTCATGATCCCTGGGTCCTACACAGGCCTATCACAACATGTGCTGTCCCTCAGCCCCAAGCGCACTAATGCTCCAATGACAACTATGTGGGCAAAACCAGACAATCACTACGCTCTCGAATGCATTGACATGGAAAACGATAAAAGGCAAAAACACCCTTTCACCTGTGGATGAACACTTTTCACAAAACGATCACTCTATCAGTCCTCATCCTCAAAGGAAACCTGCACCACACGTTCAAAAGACAAGTCTGGGAGCTTAAATTCATTACTCTGCCGAACACTAAAAATCCCGGACTGAACAGAGACACAGCATTTATGGCTTACAGCAACAGTCTGTAACCCATTGACCCCTTCATTTTGTCCAATGACTACAGAGGTGTTAATAATCCCTTACAATACATGCGAACTACTTGCTGAGCAATCTGTTCCACTTTGCAGTACCTCTCCCAGACCTGAAGAAGAGCTCCGTGTAAACTCAAGAGCTTGTCTCTCTCACCAAAAGATGTTGGTCCAATAAAATATATTACCTGACCTACCTTATCTCCCTAATATCCTGGGGTCAACATGGCTACAACTACACTTCATGCAAGAGAGAGGACTGTGAGATGAAGGGAAGGCTTTCTGTTTGGGTTCAGTCAGGGCAGTGGGACACATGGAGATTACAGAGATAGAACCAGATGCATTTCAACAGAAGATGAAAAAATAGGGAAGGGTTTAAACCCTGCTTACGAGCCGTAAGATAAATTCTATTGCTGGCAATAGATATACACTTACAACCTTTGAGGTCAAGCTTACAGACACAGGAGGAAAGGTACATCAGACCAGATGCTGGTTCTGTTGAAGTCAATGGAAAAACTCCCATGGAAGGCATCTAAATGGAAGTTAGCAGAGCAAAGGAAAGAAGCAGATCAAATAAGCAGATACACGGTTAGTGAAAAATGAGCATCAGTGAGAAAAAGGAGGGACCCTTGAGAGAGCAAGAAGAAAAATTACTGACAAAACCTTTTTTTATAAGCAGCAGAGTAGAAACAAAAGAGAGTTTTATAAAGTTTCTTTAGAGCAGTCTCTGAAGACTGCATAGAAGTGTGTGAAGCAAGAGAAATAGAGGGATAATCTAATTACATTTCTAATGAGGGAGAAAGCAAGCCTGTAAAAGGAAAAAAATATAAAGGTGTTCAATTTCAGCAGAGTGAAATTTGTTAGAATTAGAGGAGTGCTGGGTAAAATTGAAAGATGAAGGAAAGGGACAACTGAGGGAAATTGGAAAGTGTTCACAATTAAATTCAAGTATACCTTGGGGTGGGGATGGGGGATTTGTAAATATGCCAGAAGTAAAAGAGGGATGGCAATACAAAATACCTCACACTAAGTAAGCTAGGAAAGGCCCAAACGTGAGGTATAAAATGTCAGTTACAGAAGAAAGATGATAGACTGTTAAAAAAATAAGGAAAGTAAAGAGGAAAGAATAAGAGCAAACTCGCAGAAGTGGTTAAAATAAATAACAAGAAATTACTCGGGTGTAGAAGGTCACTCAAGAAAACTGCAGGCTAGGGAATTGTAAAGGTAAGATATTATTGACCAAAGAAATAGATATTGCTAAAATATTAAATTAATTCCCCGCCTCCCATTTTCACAGAAGAAAAACAAGGGACAATGTTAGAAACAGACATAATATCCCCAGAGAGGAAGAAGAAATAGGATAGGAAATCTTGATCATTCCAGAACAGGTAATCAAAACTAATGGTTAAAACCATACATGCCAAGAATAGGGGAACAAATCTAATGGTCTCTACTTAAAATATGCTTTACCACCTTTATTGTATGAATCTGAGGGGAAAGAGAGGCAAGAGGAGAAAAGGAGAAAATTTCAGCTCATAGCTCTTTTAAAAAAAATCACTGACAAGCTAGAAGCTATACTGAAAATATCGAGCTCACCAGTTCTTCAGCTCTGCTGGTAAAACAAATGTCTTTGGAGGTAGCACAATAAACCCCCTTCTCAAAGTATCTACACTTCACTCTTATAGTTCAGCTAAGCTTTCAGGATCTGATTCTGCTCCATTCAAGTCAGTGAGAAGATTCACCAGTGATTTCACTTGTGTTGGATCAGGCTTTAAGATGACAGGACTACATGGGTGCACAACTCTATGTGGAAGGCTGTGTGATCTAATGGTTAGCCCACTAATCTGTGACTTGAGGATTTGTGGGTTCTATTTCCAGGTCTCTCGCCAATCAGGTTCCCTGAGGTAAGTTGTTTTACCTATTTGTGCCTGGGTTTCTCCATCTGCGAATGGTAATGCTCCTTTGATATATAGGGGCTTGGGATTCTATATAAGTATGTATATAGAGCTCCCTCAGAAGCCAGCCTATGAGCTCTGAGGCACCTGTTTACTCACCTGCCTAAATTCTCTGGGTCTCAGGTAACAGTATGGGAAGTGAGCAGCGGCTGCTATTCTGCTTCTGTGCAGCTAGGCGTGGAGCTCTCAATGTGTAGGGAAAGCAATGAGCAAATTAATTCAGTCCCTGATCTGCTCCCGAAGCAGCATTACTTTGCACTATTCCTTATGCAGGACAGATTGCAAGGCTGCTGTGCAGCCCATAACTATTTGCCTCTTTTTTTCTAATAAAGCTGTAGCATTTCTGAAGGGAAAGCAAGAGATGTGTAGCCCCTAAGGCTAGCTTGCCTTTATTATATTCACTGCCTTGCCTTTATGATAGTCTGCCTTTATTATATTCAGCAGTAATGCAAGGAACCTACAGGCCTGTATCCTGTCAGATAGTGGCTTCAACAGTTAGCATGAGGCTAGAGGCCTATGGATTTTGGCACATATAAATGATCTAACAGTCACCCCTACGTTTGGCACTGGAAATCGAGTGTGATGGGGAAGAAGAATTCCTATTGTGGGAATGTTGCAATCGTGCAAATCGGGGTTCCCAGCTACATCGTAATTTTACTAATACTGGGCCTGATCTTGGGACAAGAACCTGTCAACCCTCAAAGTGATAACTGGGAATTCTTCTGTAATCAATATAATTCATATGCAATCTATAGATCAGGTTTCAGATGCCACTGACGTAATCTGAGTATGAGTATGTGCATGAAGAAAGAGTAGGCTGTGGGGGACTATCACAGGCAGATGCCTCCATGATCTTCCTCAGCTCTGAAGACAAGGCACAGCTAATTCAAAGTTACTCCCACATTTCCAAATAGGTGTGTTGGGATTTCTAACAACATCAGTAACACCTCACTTTTCATCAGCAGGTCTCAACGCACTTTACAAAGGAGGTCAGTATCATTATACCCATTTTACACATGGGGAAACAGAGGCACAGCACCATGAAGTGACTTGACCAAGGTCACTGAGCAGGCTAGTGGCATAAAACCTAGGTCCTCTGAGTCGCAGTGTGGTGCTCTATCAGTGTGCTGCCTTAGCCCTATTAGCATTAGTGTCTTCTAGAAATCAACATTGTGGAACCCAGAGTCCCAGCTGAGATAATTGAATCTAAAAACCAGATAGTTGTTCTAAAAAGTGAAGGGAGGCAATAATATTTACACCAGAATTGCTGTTCTAATTAAATATAGCAGTATGCAGCAAATCCAGCTCTCAGCTGCCTTGTTGTAAATCCAGGGAAACTCCCCTAACTTCTGGGGCTGATCTCTGCTCTGTAGAGCAAACGGGCAGCAGCGAGGGCCGTGGTTACCTCACACCTGCTGCCGCGATGCAGGGAACTGTACACGCTTTCCCACAAAGTATACCCTATAAGGACTGAAGAGGCAGCAGTCCATATTTGATGGCCCCCAGAAGACTGAAGGGTGGATTAGCCACGGTTTGTTTCGATCTGTTATTAGGTTGAAATGAAGTATCTTCATATAGAATTTGCAAAGTACAATGCACCAGTCTAGGAAGAGGCATGAACAATCATTAGCAGTCCTCCATAAAAAGCAAATCTGCCATTCCCCAGCAGAAAGCGGGAATTATATAACTAAATGAGGCACACATACAGAAGAGACAAATGGACGTAATGGAAGCTGAGTGGAAGAAAATTTCAAACCTGCGGGATATTGAGGGATATTGAACAGAAGACATAACCCTATGAATGCTCAAACATGAACTGTTTGTGTATGCCAGAGAAAAGCCACTGTTTGAGCTGCATTCAAAAGACAGCTGAAAAAAACGTACAGGCAATTGAGAGGGAAAAGGGCCACCGCGTAGGAGTATATGATTAAAAGTACTATGTTGCTTGGGTGGAATCCAGATCAGCAGCCCAACAGCTGCACATTTTGGACAATCTGTTCCTGATTAATAAAGGAAAAAGGGAGGCCAGGTATAATCATCTCAGCCTAGTGTTATGAATGCATAAATCAGGGTTTCAGCATCTTTTACATTGAGGTTTACAGAGAACCTGATGCAAAGTGTGGAATAGGTTTCAGGGCATTCTGAAAACTGATCTGCAATAAGTCAGCATGGAAATCTAAAGGGAGGTGCAGTTCCTCCACGAAGGCCAAGTTTCTCACAAAAGACACGATCGCACGATGTCAAATAACAAGCCGGGGAATGCTTCAGAAAAGCTACAGAAAACACAGACATCCAGACTGGTTTGTCGGCCCAGGCAGCAGGTTTACTTTGATAATCATTATTAGAGCAGCATGAAATACACTCACATTAAACCTCTGGCCTGCTAAAATGGAGCTATGTGTCTGAACTTTGAGACATTTGCAAACTTCAGCCCGTGCTAGCCGAAGTTTGGTGGAAGTGGGCTCAGGTTGTTGGCTCAGCTAGGAAGTCAGTAGATCTCCCTTTCTTGAGAGACACTGCAATGCCCTCTATCAGCTCCCGGACACCATCTCCTTGCCTTAGATGTTTTTCCAGGGGAGGAGTTAGTTGGACGATACTATCACTTGTAGTGGGGTGAGAGGTAAAGAAATGGCACCTGTGGGAGGAAGAGATGGCTAATGGGCTTCCTGGTTGGAGATGATGCAAACCCTAAAGCTAAACCTGATGGGGATGGCTCAGTGCCATAAACGAAACAGCAGTGTTCACCCAGCTCTATTGATAAGACGGTGTTTTTGTGAGTCTGTTCCAAATCAGACCTGGGTAGGGATGTCAGAATAATCAGAGGTAACAAAGTCCTGTGGCACCTTAAAGACTAACTATAAAGTTTTGAAGCATGAGCTTTCGTGGGCTAATACCCACTTCGTCGGATGCAAGCAGTGGGTATTAGCCCACGAAAGCTTATGCTTCAAAACTTTATAGTTAGTCTTTAAGGTGCCACAGGACTTTGTTACCTCTGCTATTCCACACTAACACGGCTACCTCTCTGATTCTTGACATCATGCAAGAATAATCAGAGCCTGCCACTGTGTTCTTAAAATGTATGCTCTGACTGCTGAATCCCTGCCATGGCTCTGTGCAGGCTTTTGATAACAGCAGACCAGTTTGCAATAAGTAAACGCTACCCAAGCTTCCTGTGCTAAGATGTGAGGCCAGACCTCTACCTGCCACATTAGCACATCCTGCAGTCCATTAATGCATGTTAATTGCTGCTGCAAGCCCTCAAGTGCTCAGTACACAGTAAGGCAAGCAAAAGGCGGGTGCATGCCACTGCCTAGCTGATTCCACTGGTGTTTCCAATATTCCTCTCTCCTTCTGCCTCTCCCTTACCCAGCTTGCAGCAAATTAGCTTGGCTACTAATTCCTGGATACTCCCCACAAATACCTGTCCTCCCTTCCCACACAACCATTCCACACAACCCCCACCTGCAGCGGGTAGCAGGCCTGACTGGAGACCAGTTGTGCTTGTTTCTGTCTGTCTGGCATCTTCCAGAACCAAAAGTAGCAATGGGCACCTCCCTGACTCCAGGTGCCCCACGCAATTCAGCCAATAGGCTATGAATGCTGATGCCATGTCCACAATCCAACCTATTTGCAGGCACATGTGGATAGGTACAGTGCCTAGCACAAGGGGACCAAAAACTCAGCTGGGGCCGCTCAGCACGACATCCGGAGCTAGTATTAGAAGCGACTTCCTGGGTTGCAGCTCCAACAGCTATACTCTTCCCCTCCCATATGAGCATGTTACCTCTGTGCATTCTGGGCAGTCAGGGCACTGACCTTTTCCATCCCCTTCCCCTGTTTCTTTAACCTCACCCTCCTCCACAACACAGGCCTAGTTATGGCAATGAACCGGCGCAGGGGAGGTGTTTCTGAGAAGTAGCCAAGGATGTGTCTATGGACCTCTGTAACGAATATATAGTTAATTCTCCTGATTAAACATATTAAAAGAGCTGCAGAAAGCCTGTCCTATGGTCAGAGATGTCTCATCAGCAGAAAGATACCTAGATCTGAGAAGAATTATGGATCTTAAGTATATATCCAAAATCTTACTTTTTCTTCATGAGTGCTTCATGCGTCCAGAAGCTGTTGAGCCCAATAATCAGAACTCTCTCTCTCTCTCTCTCTCTCTCTCTCTCTCTCTCAGTAAAGTCACTGAATAACACCAGCCATATTGTTCCATCATAGCAAGACAACTCCATTGCTCGGGGCAATCCTTCTAGCAACAATTATGAAAGCTAAAATTAGAATGAAAGAATCTGCAACTGTTCAGAGATGCATCTAGGGCAAAATGTTGCTCTCAGATCTGCTCGGTGGCTCCTGGCACAAGTATTCTGCTCTTCTGACATGACATGTGGGCTGTAAAAGCAAAAATCTGCCCTAAGTTAATAGCATTTAATGCAGTTGAGCTCAACGCTTCAGGAAACTAATGCATCTAATGTGGTACAACAGGCACATAACACTATCATTCTGGCTATATTTAGGTCTGGGATCCTTTCAGATTTGGGGAACATAGCCAAGGTAGAGAGAATATAATTATGTGGTTAGAAACCTCCTTCTTGAAGCAGTCATTAATATGAAGCAAAGAGAATGTTCTTCTATCTCTATACAGAATTGCCAACTTAAAGCACTCTAAAATCTCATGAGTCAGGCCTCAAAAAATCAAGAGATGGGTTTAACAATCATAAAGGTTTTTTTACACAAAAATGATAATTTTTAGGGCCACTGTATTTGACTTCTAGTTTCTGAGACTTTAGGATGCACCTGGATCACATTTTCAAGCTTTTTTCTCTAACCTGGAGGCTAGAAAGTTTTTTATTTTGTTTTGTTTTGTTTTTGTTCACTTAAATCATATGAATCCAGGAGCTGGGGCTTTGTGGAAAACATCAAATATCATTCTGCCTATATCCAAAATTTCACAGCATGCCTAATAGTTGGAATAGCTTATTTTTGACATGCTCCCAATTTCCTCACACCATCTTTGGATCTGGGCCTGATTCGGGTTTTGCTTATACTAGTTTTAACTAGATACATGCCAGTGGAGTAACACTAGTTGTGCACCAGTGTATCTGAGATCAAAATCTGGCACTTTGGGTTTTATAAACTCCATGCTATGTGGCTACATCAGCAATTAATGCAACTGTTAAGAAACTCCAGATTTTGCTTTTCTATCAGTTTTGAGTTTGATTTGTTTCTCTCGGACTCCTAATGGCACAGTCCTGGACCTACCATACTCTGAAGGCTTTAAAGTAAATTTAGCTAAAGAGCTGAGATCTCACAAGCGAGGAGTCCTTCTCCATAAATTGATATCTTTAGTCATTTTAAACTTACAAATAGGACAAATCTCAGTCTGAATTCTCCTCCGCCCACCTTAAGCCTGCTGCTAGAGTCTCTTCTATTGTGATTAATAACATCTGAACTCTGAAACTAATTCAGCTGCACATAATAAAATTGGTATCAATTTTACAAGTCACAACCAACCATGTAATACAATAACTCTGCACATTACAAACCGAAATGGCAGCATATGTTAGAGGGGAACAATAGCCTGGTAATTTCCTGCAGAAATCGGGTCCACTTACAGGGGGAAAGTGTCTGAGTTCCATTGCATCCACCCACATTCTAACCATCTTCAATCTAGCTAAACTGGACAGAAATGTCAGAAGCTCCTGGAAGATAAATTGACAGCTTTAACGGTTTTGGGGGGAACTTCAGTGTCCTTACAAGGCATCTTCTGAAAACCTGAAATCTTCAGGGACCTCCTCTGAGCCATCCCCCTATGTGCATTTCTCTCCTCTGTGGGCCAGATTACCAGTTACATTAAAGCTCTAGCATGTAAAATGGCCGTAAAGTGAGTATCAGTGTAACTTATACCCACTTCAAGGGCCATCACACTGCCAGCATGGTGTAAAGCAGCCTTAGTGCAAATACAAACCAATCGGTATTCCTTTGGCAGCAGCGTGGTTCGCCCCACAAAGTAGCCTAATTTCCCACATTCCTCCATCTTGCAGTGAGGCTATTGTGTTATGTGTCATCCCTTGTATCCTTATCTATGTATGGGTATCACTCCCTGGCTAACTGACTTCTCTCTAACAATCCTGCTGCCGGTGTGCTCATCTGTGTGTTATTGTATATCATCTGCCTACCGGCAGATATTTTCATGGGCAAGATACCCTCTGAAAATGTCTTCTTCAAGGCATTTGAAAAGAGCACCCATTTCTCCTGCAAAGGTTACTGTGGCTTTCAACATTCTGACTACTTTCTGGTACGGATGTAATCTGAGAGCATGAATGAGACAAGATGGACGGTTTCCTTTCTCAAAACAGAGTGATGTGGTGTGCTATTTAGAGGATGGAAATTTAAAAAATAATAGGAAATACTTGATTATTCATTTCCAAATGGCTAATCTTTGGAACTCACTGCTACCAGATATTATTATCACTAAGGGCTTAATAGGATCCAAACTAGGATCTGACATTGATTTGGATAGTAACAACTGTTAGTTACAGTA
The DNA here is from genome assembly GCA_032164245.1 of Sternotherus odoratus. Taxonomy (NCBI): domain Eukaryota; kingdom Metazoa; phylum Chordata; order Testudines; family Kinosternidae; genus Sternotherus; species Sternotherus odoratus. Next base: position 281,134,621 of record JAVMKO010000001.1, on the reverse strand, counting down.
GTAAAGACTAAGAAATGACAAGGAATATGAAACCTTATGCTTCAAAGCATAGAAATGTTGGACTGAAAGGGACCTTGAGAAGTCATTGAGTCCAGACCCTTGCGCTGAGGCGAGACCACGAAAATCCAGAACATCTCTGACAGGTATTTGTTCAACCTGCTCTTAACAACTTCTAATGGTGGGGATTCCACAACCCGTTTGGAAGACTATTCCAGAGTTTACTACCCTTCTAGTTAGAAATTTGTTCCTAGTCACAAATTGTTTGCCCTGCTTGAGGTTGGGTGTTGGGTTGGGGAACAAAACACAACCACCCCTTTTTGTTGCACTTCTTTCTTGTGCCAGCAGTCCTATAAACCAAGGTAGTTCTTAGAAAATGCCAATTTATTTTAGGGTTGTGCTGGGATATTCAGCATAGATAGCAAATTATTTTGCATAACGCTTAAGACTCTACTGCATAAAGTGAAGCTAAATCCCTAGAGTGTATCTCGGCTTTGAACAGTATTACTTAGGAAAAAGCACTGGTTGTATATGCGAAAGCAAATTGGGGGAAAGAAATCTATGCTGCAAAATAGAATATCAAATGGAAAGATAAATAACATGTAGCTTCAAAGCAAGTTTTGCTTCACAAATCCTATAATCACAGTGAGAAAAAGGGATTATGGAAATATATTTAGTGATTAGAGGAATTACATATTCCTGTTTTTAATTGAATTATCCACTGTAAATTACACAAATAAATACCAAGGGAACCTGAATTCTTTCCACCTGCCTCTTTTTGTCTTTTGACAGGTTTTGTATATGTTAGATAATACATGGCCCAATAGGAACTAGATTTCATTTAACAGGTAGCTATATTATGCAGTGTCATCAATGATTTCAGAGAGGGAAGGATGAACTTGTGGTTAAAGCACAGAAGACAAGAGATCTTGGCTTCATTTCTGCTTTGTTATCTTGGGCAATTTAATTATTATTTATTAACTAGCAAAAATACCCAGCGTTGCTCTGGTCCGTCGGCGGGGGGGGGGAGGGGAGGGGGAGAGAGCTGAGCGAGTGGGGGGCCGTTGGAGTGGGGGGAGGGGAGGAGATTTTAAAAAATTTCTATTCTTACCTGAGGGGGGAGAGAGCTGAGCGAGTGCGGGGGCTGTTGGAGGGGGGGGGGGAGAGAGCTGAGCGAGTGCGGGGTCCATTGGAGTTGGGAGGGGGAGAGAGCTGAGCGAGTGAGGGGTCCATTGGAGGGGGGAGAGAGATGAGCAAGTGGGGGGGCCATTGGAGGGGGGGAGGGGGCAGAGAGCTGAGTGAGTGCTGAGTCTGTTGGAGGGGGGTATTATTACATCATAACTATGTCACAGAGAACAGCAGGTATTTGTAATTGGAAACTGGGATATAAAAAGAGGGGGAAGGGGGCAGAGAGCTGACCGAGTGTGGGGTCCGTTGGAGGGGGGTATTATTACATCATAACTATGTCACAGAGAACAGCAGGTGTTAACCTGCTGCCCAGCTGATGTGAATGGGCTTTAAAGAATTTCACCCCTGGGGGGCATCAGAGGTGAGATTTGAAAAAGTTTCGACTTTTACCCTGATTAGGACCCTAAAGCCTGTAACTGTACCAAATGTCAAGTCTCTAGCTCAAACAGTGTGGAAGGAGTAAGGCAGCATACATACACGCATGCACACACGCACGCACGCACGCATACACCATTTGACTTTTATATATATAGATTTTGGAATGTGCTAGGTGCCTCATAGCCGCTCCCTGCTCTAAAATGTATATACTATCGATTCAGTATGACCCCAGGAGGAGTCATAAACAGACACAAAGGGGTGAGTAAATTCGGACTGGGAAAGAGGAGGGTAACAATAACAAAAGGCACAAGGTGCCTGAGGTCTATTACAAGTACTTATACAGCCCTGTGTTGGGACACATGGCGCCTTCCAGGCAAGAAGGGGTTTAAGAGCCCTTGTGGTTTCATCAGCCCCACCCCACGGCACCTGTGCAGTGTCTCAGGCTTCGGAGGGGATGGTGGACCTTTAAAAGGGAAGTCCCAGTGTCATTGAAGGTGGGACTCAGAAACAAGCAGAACTGGAATACAGGGCTCCCAGCCTGGGACTCTGGGTTACTCACTGAGGAACAGCTTGAGCATGCTGCCCACCTGAACCCTCTGAGAAAGATGGGCTGGTCTTCTTTTCTTTGTTGGCTTTAGCTGAGCAGGAGTAGAGGAGCTGAGACTTCCTTCAGAGGTCTCCTTTCTTGGGTGGGGCTGTGGGGAACTTTCAGGAACATTTTACTTTCTGTCTGGATGACTTTGCATCCCCAGAAGGGGGTGAACTCCTTAAGAGGCACAACTAGAGGGCTGTACCTCATTCCCTAGAACAGGTCCACAGGCGTGCTCTCTCCCAGGGAATGGTGAGCTAAATCCTCACACCAAGAGGGTGGCCCTGAGATATAATCTTTGATAAGACCTCATTATTGTAATATCTGAGTGTCTCCCAACCTTTAAAATAGCTATCCTCGCAACACCCCCGTGAAGTAAGAAAACACTACCATCCTTGTTTTACAGCTGGGGGAACTGAGTCACAGAGACACATAGGCCCAGATCCTCAAGGTATTTAGGTTCCTAACTTCCACTGAAATTAAATGTTTCAGTGAAAGTTAGGAGCTTAAATACTTTTGGGGAATATTGGCCTAAGTACACACAGGAGGTCTGCAGCGGAATAGAGAATTGAACACTAATTTCCCATGTCCTAGGTTAGTGCGCTAACCACTGCACAATCTTTCCACCAAAGCTGAAGGGGCCCAAGTCAAGACTCACTAAAGTCAGTGGAAAGATCCCCACTCTTCTATGGGTATGAAAGATGATCTCGCAGATTGGACACTGGACAGCATCTCTGAATGAGGCACTTGGCTCAGACAGAGACTCCTTGAGTGGCCTGGAGCAAATCACATCATTTACCCATTCATCAAAAAATCTATCCCTCTTCCCCAGCTATAATGTGGTGATAGTACTTGTCTCCCTCACAAGGGTTTTGTGAGGGGAAACTCTATTCAAGACTGGGATGCTCAGGTACCACACATAGAAGTAATGTGTCTGTCCCTCGATGAGTCTATTAACTGAACAGGGTTATGTTTTTATTTTAACCTGCCTCACATAGCTCTTTTCATAGGTGAGTCACCAGAAGTGGGTTCTACTGGAAGTCAGAAAATGGAATTTTTATCCTGTGTGAATTTCTGACATTTCAAAAATTTAATCCCAAATCGGTACAAAAAGTCAACATCTCAAAACATTTTCTGAATGAAAATTCTGAAATCCTGAAAAATTGTGATTTGAAAACACTGACACAACTTTTTCAAAACATTTCATTGTGATGTCAGTCTCTTGTTTCAATAATATTGAAACATTATAATAAAAAATAAAATGTATTAATTTAAATAGCATGTCCTTAAATATTTTATAAATGTTTAAGATGAAAAGTTGTAATGAAAGCAAATTTAAAGAAAATGCTCCATTTCAATTTTTAATCGCTGCAAAATTGTTCTGTTCGCAATTTTGTCAAAACCAATACATTCCTGCAAAACGTCTTGGTTTCTTCAAAACAGCATTTTCTGGTGGAAAACTGGTCTACCAAAATTTGTTACAGCTATTGTCTGCTCTAGGACTTACTTGGCTGAGGTTTTCTTGTAAATTACAGTTTTCCCTTAGGTCACTACTCAGAGGTAAGATTAAAGAACAGTGGCCTTTCTATGTCTCATTTTTCTCAGCTGTAAAACTGAGAATACTATGAACCTAACATGGTTGTGTATGGTGTCATAGCCTTGGTCAAGCTCCCCCAGCAGGACATTCACCAGACATCTGTGTCTGGGTCCATATGCTGGAACAAAGGAACTTTTAAGCTTCCTGAGTATGAGCAGCTACTGCCCGGCTGTAATGGTGGCAGATGAATGTCCCAATTCAGTGGGTGCACTGTACTGGACTGGTCCCGGTTACTCACAGCAGTGAGAGAGACTCTGCCTGGCACACAGTGGGGGAGGTGGCACCACTCAGCATCCAGACCCACCTGCTCAGAGCTGGGAGAGGCCCTGCTCCCAGGACACTTGGGAGCATCACCCCACCACCTCCTTCCCTGGTGCTCCCTATGGCATACTTTCCCCTTCGAGCCTCCATGGCAGTGCGCAACTCTGACATCATCACGCAGCAAGAAACATCACCATGACAAGGGCTTGGGCTATGCAGTCCCCTCACGCACCCTACAGGTGTATTTTCACCCTCGATGATTTCTATACATAGAACTGAACCCATGAACCCCACTGAAGTCACCCCTGGTTTTAAGTACACTGTCAGGGTGCGGAATTTGTCCTATGCTGACCCAATGGCAAGTGTCAAAAATTGGAATAGGAGGTGGGGGTAATAGGTGCCTATGTGATAAAAAGACCCAAAAATCAGGACTGTCTCTATAAAATCAGGACATCTGGTCACCCTAATTTGTCCAGCCTCACCACCTGAGAGCTGAGAGCCTGCAGCCCAGCTGTCTAGGCCCTATGATTAGTGCCACCAGCCCCAGACTCCCCCGTGGTTTAAGCACTCTCCTTTCCAGAACTCCAACCCTGTGGGCACTCTGGCATACTATTTACCCCTTCAAGGACGCATGATAGTTGAAGCACATAAAACACCCCTTTGTAATGGGAAATATAAAACAAACCCTTAACTTTGTATATCACAGAAGGGAGATACCATTCTAGACAAAACACTAAAACACCTGTACACCATTCCCTGCCTCAGTTTCCTCACTACACTTGAGCATTCTTGGGGATTAGGTCAGTTCTCTAGGGTGTCCAGGATTCCACTCCTGTACATGGCTTTTCCTCCAAATCACGGTTTCTCTCTATCACTGTTTCCTTCCTCCTGGGCTGCTCCCACAATCAAAAAGGACACCTTTGTTACCAGACAATGACAGTTTGTCTTCCCTACCCACATTTTCTTTCATGCTCTATGAGGCCCTCTCAGTTTTTAAGTCCTAGCACCAACACCTGGTTTCTTTGTTTCCCCCTTCCAGGGGAAATTACCCTGCTCCAAAGCCTCTCCCTACAAACAAACTTGGTCAAACTGGTTTCCCTAGACTTCAACCACTCCATTATCCTAAGGGGCTCCCACTGAAAGGCAAACCATTCACGTTAATGCCTCTCCACTGCTTCTGGTCTGGGAGGGACATGATACCAGCCATAAGAGCATGTGGCTAATTTGCCATCCACTGAGGCATTCGATGATACCAGAACTTGTAAGTTGTGCATAGATTCCATAAATACAAGGTTCATAAAGTGCAATGAGATGTCCAAATGGCACATGCCCTAGAAACACAGAGAGTCACTGTGCTCAGGAGTGAAACCGGACAGCATTTTCATTTTGATGATACAGCCAAGGTTTTCCAAGCTATTCTAGGTGATTCAGATGTTATTTCCCATTCATTGTAATGGGATATGGGCACGCAAATCCCTGTTGCAGTGTAGAAAATCTCAGACATAATGTGTACATTGACCAGCCTAAAATGTGGGGCACCAGAGGAAGCTGCAAGTATCATAGGACTGATTTTAAAGGCTCATTTCCAGAGGTGTGCAACTTTAACCTTGCAGAAGGAAGGAGATTTGGCAAGTTTGTTTTCAGTCCAGTATGGAGTGGTTTGGGGAAGTCCCAGTAAAAAGCAGTTTGGCCACGGTTTGAGAACAAAAAAAGTGAGTTTTATTATTACAATATTTTTTTCTAAAACTTTTTTTTAACACTTTTAAAGCTTCTGCAGGGGCTGATAGAGGCTGGAAATTTGGCCAGAAGGATAGTTTTTAGGTTTAAAGATGGCTTTATGTGGTGCATTGCAAAACTATTTCAGTTTGTCTAACTTATACAAGGGCTTAAAAATGTACTTTTTATGGGTTTTTGATAGTTAACAATCTACAAAGTTCCTTTGTCACTAAACATGTATGTGTATGAAAGGTGAGTGTGTGATCCATATCCCAGTGTACTATTGGAGGCATGTGTGCATAAGGAAATATAATGGAATTTCATTTTTAATGTGTAGGTTTATGTGAAACAGAAATTTAACCTGGCAAAGTACATTCATATATGTCTAAATAACTATGTACCCAAAGACTAGAAAGTCTCAGGAGGAGTTATTTCCATGTCTTGGGTAAAAGAGATGGCCACAATTTGCTGCCAAAATATATAGCCAAGCAAGCAAAATGTGTTTGTTGTTTCTGTGATAGAATATGCTGCTGCTTAAAACCAAAACCAAACAAAAATTAGCCAACAAACACATCTTCCCTGCAAGTTAGCCATTGTCTTGGCATAAAGCCCCTACATTTAAATACAGCAATCTTAATATTTCCAGGTAACTGAGCGAAAGCCGGGAAATTCTCATTTCAGGATGCTGCTGGCATTCATTTTGATTTTTGTGCCTCTTGGTTGATTTGTATTGTACCATATATAATCTTTTCCATCTTCATGGTTAATATCTATCTCATTTATACATGTAATTTATAGATTAATAGATTTTAAGGTCAGGAGACACCACTAGGATAATATAGACTGACCTTCCACTTAACATAAACTATAGAATTTCATCCAGTTGTTCCTGTATTGAGACCAATATGCCCATTTTGTTTGAACTAGAGCATGTCTTTTAAGAAGATCCAATCTTGGGTTAGAGTTCAAGTTCTGAGAAATCTACAAGAACCCTTGGTAATCTATTCCAATGTTAATTACCCTCTGTCCCAATCACATTTCTACAAAAAATTCAAAATGGAAACATTGAAATATTAAGAACGTAAGAATGGCCATACTGGGTCAGACCAAAGGTCCATCCAGCCCAGTATCCTGTCTACCAACCGTGGCCAATGCCAGGTGCCCTGGAGTGAGTGAAGATAACAGGTAATGATCAAGTAATCTCTCTCCTGCCATCCATCACTGACAAACAGAGGCTAGGGACACCATTCCTTACCCATCCTGGCTAATAGCCTTTAATGGACTTAACCTCCATGAATACATCAAAAGTTCTTTTAAATACTAGCCTTTACAGCCTCCTTCCGCATGGTATTCCACAGGTTGGCTGTGTGAATAACTTCCTTTTATTTGTTTTAAACCTGCTGCCCATTAATTTCATTTGGTGGCTCCTAGTTCTTATATTATGGGAACAAGTAGATAACTTTTCCTTATTCACTTTCTCCATACCACTCATTATTTTATATACCTCTATTATATCCCTCCTTAATCTCCTCTTTTCCAAACTGAAAAATCCTAGCCTCTTTAATCTCTCCTTATATGGGACCTGTTCCCAACCCCTAATCATTTTAGTTGACCTTTTCTGAACCTTTTCTAATGCCAGTATATCTTTTTTGAGACGAGGAGACACATCTGTATGCAGTATTCAAGATGTAGGCGCACCATGGATTTATACAAGGGCAATAAGATATTCTCTATCCCTTTTTTAATGATTCCTAACATCATGTTTGCTTTTTTGAGTGCCACTGCACATTGTGTAGATGTCTTCAGAGAATTATCCATGATGACTCCAAGATCTTTTTCCTGATTAGTTGTAGCTAAATCATCCCCCATCATATTGTATGTATAGTTGGGGTTATTTTTTTCAATGTACATTACTTTACATTTATTCACATTAAATTTCATTTGCCATTTTGTTGCCCAATCCCTTGGGAGTTTTGTGAGATCTTTTTGAAGTTCTTCACAGTCTGCGTTGGTCTTAACTATCTTGAGCAGTTTAGTATCATCTGCAAACTTTGCCACCTCACTGTTTATCCCTTTCTACAGATCATTTATGAATAAATTGAATAGGATTGTCCTAGGACCAATTTATTATAATAGTGTTTAATCAGTTAGTCTTCATATTGAAATGTTTTGTTGCCATATGTTACTGGCAAATACCCATTTTTACTGGGCTAAGAAAGAGACATTTGTCTTTTAGCTTAGTGGTTCTCAAACAGGCGTACACATTCCTCTGGGGATACACAGAGATCTTCCAGCGGGTACAGCAATTCATCTAGATATTTCCCTAGTTTTACAACAGGCTACATGAAAAGCACTAGCAAAGTCAGTACGAACTAAAATTTCATACAATGATTTGTTTATACTGCTCTATATACTATACACTGAAATATAAGTACAATATTTATATTCCAATTGATTTATTTTATCATTATACAGTAAAAATGAGAAAGTCAGAAAGTTTTCAGTAGTAGTGTGCTGTGACACTTTTGTATTTTTATCTCTGATTTTGTAAGCAAGTAGTTTTAAAATGAAGTGAAACTTGGGGTACATAAGACCAATCAGAGACCTGAAAGGGGTACAGTAGTATGGAAAGGTTGAGAGTTACTGATTTAGCTCATGCTCTACAAGTTCATGCATTAAGCTCCAAGTGTCCCAGGTTTGATCCCTGCTGTCGACACCCGGCGTGGGTAGGTGTTACAAGTCTCTTACTCAAGGCTATGGCAGACTCATTGATCTCTAGCTGGCCTAGCCACCATTAGAGGGGGACAAAGTCCCACTCTGAGCAAGCAGGGGTTACCTATGGAGACAGCTGAATTAGACAGCAAACATTGCAGTACTCACTGACAACAGCTGGGTATGCATCTTGGCCTTACACATGGCAGTTTGTAGTGATGATGTCCCAGGTTCTGAGTCATATTTAGGTGCCCACCTCCCATTGATATCAACAGGAGCTAGATGCATAAATACCTTTGAGGATCTGGGCCAATCCACCTGTTTTCTAGTCTGGCTTCACCATTAGGAAAAGGGCATGCCTTGTCTCTGGTTCATTTTCCTCCTCTATGCCTGACCCATCTTTTCAGTCTGTGCTGTGAAGGAGCGGAAGGAAGAGTGACTCATGCAGTAAGAAGAAACACTGCACCTGAATAGCACTTCCCAGATTTCACCTCTGCTAGCAGTACCTTATAGCCCTATCACTTCCCCACCTACACAGATTTCCATCCAGACACTTACTGACTGTCATCTACCCCTCGTTAGCATACATCAGGTGTTCTCAAACTTTTCCATGGTGTGGGCTACAACTTTGTAGAGAGTTGTGCCTTTTGGCCACCCCCTATCCCCCCCGTTCTATTCACACTTTGGGGGCCACCCGCCCGTTCCATTTGGGTCATACTGTAGCAACAACAGTAATTGCTTATATGGGGAAATATTATTAAGTATTGAATGCATTTTCAGCAGTCACTCACATTCGTCTCTGCCAATCTTCCCCACCCATTCCTACCTCTAGTTTCTTTCCACTCACCCTTCCCTGTCCTGGTCCAGACTGAAAAAGGAAAAAAAATCCCTTTTTCTTAGACTCAATGGGTTAGCCTTGAGATCTGTTCTCTGGGGCATCAAAACAAGCTTGCCTCCTTTGAAAGTTTCAGAACCAGATTCAACTTCCCAGCCAGCAGTTATTTTAATTACCGGTATCTTCAAGAGACGGACTGATTTAAACTAACTGCTGTGCTGGGAGTCCCTTATGTGTGCTACATCTGATTTGGAAGTGCCTGTCATCCTGATAAGGCTTGTAAAGTAACCTTTTTGTTAAAAAAAAAAAAAAAGAAATAATTTAAAAGTGAAGTTGGAACTTGCACTAGTTGTTCTTAACAAACATTAGATTTGGAACATAGAGGCTTTAATAGAGAACTAAATGTAACCCACGTTAACTATCGTGGGCCTTTGGCCTCATCTAGGGGCTGGACCACTGGTGGTCAACCTGCGTCCCTGCAGCCCGCACCGCTTCCCACAGCTCCCATTGGCCGGGATCAGTGAACCGCGGCCACTGGGAGCTGCAGGCTGCCATGCAAATGTAAACAAACTGTCTGGTGGCCTGCCAACAGATTACCCTGACGGGCCGCGTGCACCCCACAGGTTGCCACCACTGGGTTGGACCATGAGTCTAGTCAACTACTGCCTTCAAGCTAAGGGACCAAGGATGAACAGCCCAGGGAGTGGCTGAAGGGTTTGAAGCCAACTTTGTGCCCTCCTAAACCAGGGTTTCTGCAAGGTCCTCAGGATAATTAAGACACCCCTGTGGGCCTAAGTTATGGCAGCTTGTCCCTAGCTGCTTACAAGCCACAGCAGAATCTCTGCAGTTGTGTGGGCTGGGGTCCCACCCTCAACATGCAGGGGACAATGACCTACGAGGAGAGGCTGAGGGAACTGGGATTGTTTAGTCTGCAGAAGAGAAGAGTGAGGGGGGATTTGATAGCTGCTTTCAACTACCTGAAAGGGGGTTCTAAAGTGGATGGATCTAGACTGTTCTCAGTGGTACCAGATGACAGAACAAGGAGTAATGGTCTCAAGTTGCAGTGGGGGAGGTTTAGGTTGGATATTAGGAAAAAGCTTTTTCACTAGGAGGGTGGTGAAGCATTGGAATGGGTTACCTAGGGAGGTGGTAGAATCACCTTCCTTAGAGGTTTTTAAGGTCAGGCTTGATAAAGCCCTGGCTGGAATGATTTAGTTGGGGATTGGTCCTGCTTTCAGCAGGAGGTTGGACTACATGACCTTCTGAGGTCCCTTCCAACCCCAATATTCTATGATTCTAAGGCTCTCCTGCCACTCCCATCCCAGGTCACACCCTGTACTAGTCCTTAGAGCTATCTTCAGCAGTGCCTGTGCCAGGGGAACCCTCCTTTGGTGAGGTCCAAGGCTTTTTTGAGCTCCTTTACGCTGTCCTGACTCATCCCTTTATTTGGCATAAAGTGGCCAAAGCATGGATGAGTGTCTCACACCGGATCTTCTACCTCAGGCATTACAGGCTCATCCCAGGTTCATTCTGTCCCTGCCAGCAGGTATATGGGATCTTGGGGAGCAATTACCACACAGGTGGGGTGCAAAATAAATTTATTAAGAAAATGCGAAAACAGGGAAAATTCAATAGTGAGGGGTATGGGGTTTGTTAAAGTGGACAATTGGGGGGGGTTTCTTTTAGTAAATGGGATAGGGGGTTTCAATAGTGGGGTACAATACAGTGGGGTATAATACAGTAGGCAACCAATTAACACTGAAGCATAAATGTAACATGTGGCTAACAATTCCTATGTAAAAAGTGTGTCATAGCAGCATATAATCAACTAACAGCATGGATAAAATGTGTTAAACAACCAACAATTTCAGGTAACAATGTAAATGTAAAATGTGAGGTGTATTAGAGAGAAAAGGGGGTAACCAATGGGGTTTTATGCTAGAAAGAGAGAGAGAAGACAGGCTGTAAGTAGAAACAGCAGAGAAGTAAAGGTTGGGGAATGGGGGACGAGGAGCACGTGGTGGGGGGAGATTTAAACTCAGGGAGACACAGAGCAGACAGCAGAGAGACAATTATACAAAACACAGCAAAATCTTATCTATGATTTAACTTAACCAAAACTACACAAATTAGCAAATATCAAAACACAATGCAACAATTCTTAAACCTAACTTAACTACAGCTATGCAAAATGAAATTACAATTTATCTAGACTAAAAGACAAAATCTAACCTAATGGGTGCACCTTATACTAGGGGTAGTTTCAGAGGGCAGAGTGGTGTGTGCCCAGGTACAGTCCAGGAAGGCACAGGAAACAGATTACAGATACAGACCAAGGTTTAGTTTGAGTCTAAGAGAGGTTTTAAGACACAGACCAAGGGGAGTTTAAGAGAGGTTTTAAGACACAGACCAAGGGGAGTTTAAGAGAGGTTTTTAAGCAAGGAGTTTAAGTCTGTGTGTTGGGGAATCAGAGTTTAAGGAGGAGTTTAAGAGAGGTTTTTAAGCAAGGAGTTTAAGAGAGGTTTTAAGACACAGAGTTTAAGTCTGTGTGTTGGGGAAACAGAGCCAGCAGCTAGAGTGATTAAGTATAGAAGGTTTCACAGAAGAGAGGTTCTCACCAGTCCCCAGACAGCAGCAAAGACTGAAGCAGCAATCAACATCAGAAGAAGCCAGGAGGGCTCAGCACGGTCTTGATCAGCAATAGGTCTCTCAGGCAGCAATTCGTTCTTCGTGGGGTGGGGGGTTAAAAACGGGGGTACGCTCAAAAATAAAACGAGAGCGGGGGGGTTTTAAAAACGGGGGTACGCTCAATAATAAAACGAGAGCGGGGGGGGGGTAAAACGGGGGTATGCTCAATAATAAAACGAGAGCGGAGAAAGGACCCCCCAGAACCCCTGCCTGATCAGGCCAGGTAGCAATGCAGGAACCTTTCTGATGCTAGTTTCAAAAATGCCTGTTCTTAAAAGCAAACTCAGGCAGTTTCCCTGCCAGTAATGCTGATAGGCTCCTTCTGTCACAGGGGAGGAGTTCAGAGAAAAACTACAGGTGAGTATAGAGACATGCCTGGACAGAGTTCCCCCTCATGACTCAAAAGCACATGAGGCCTATGACTCATGCCCAGGATCTTCAAAGTACATTGATCTTACAGCTTGGACAGAGCCTTGCCCTACACGGAGCCCAGGTTTAACAAGGTGATAACAGGACCAACCCTTTGAACAGGGCAGTTATCCCACTTAAGCACAAGTGGCCATCCCTTTGAGAAGGGCAATGGCTCTTTGTAAACAACTTAAGGGGCCCTCCCTTTGAGAAGGGCAGTGGCCCTGGTAAATAATTTTAACAGCCAGGGAGGGGCGGCCACAGGAGAGCAAAAACAAGATGGAGAAGGGGACAGCTGTAACAGACAAAATGGAGTAGGGGGAAAGCTGTAACAGACACATTCCTCACAGACAAACCAACCAGGGGCATCATTCCAAGTGGCAACCTCAAGAATTGCCTCTCCCCTTGTGGCAGGACTAGCTGTTGTTCCAGGACTAGCTGTGTTCCAGGACTAGCTGCTCCAAGAAACAATCATTAATGGTGTCTCAGGATTTTTATCTCTTCATCCCTTGCTGAGGTGACATATACCCAGTCAATTAAAGGATAGTTGAAATCCCTCATTATTACTGCATTTTCTGCCTCTCTAATCTCCCTGCGCATTTCACAATCACAGTCACCATCCTGGTCAGGTGGTCGATAGTATATTCCGACGGCTATTCTCTTATTGTTCAAGTGTGGAATTTCTATCCATAGAGATTCTATGGTGCACTTTGATACATTTAAGATTTTTACTATTTGATTCTATGCTTTCTTTCACACATAGCACCAGTCCTCCACCAGCATGACCTAATCTGCTATTCCTATATATTTTGTACTGCGGGATCTCATTGATTGTTCTCTTTATTCTCATTCCATCAGGTTTCCGCTGCTGTATTTCAGACCACTGATGGTTAACCGAAGTTTGTTTCAAGTGATTAGCTCCCCCACAACTGTTCAGATGCCGGAATTCATGTTTATTCAGAGTCTCTTCAAATGCGAATTACTTATGTAAAGCCCTGCAGCCCTGAGACTCAATTCGGATTACTTACAATTACCTGAAAATATTGGAACAGAGTAAAGCTGTCTCTTTTCCAGCCTTTTAAGATCAAAGAGTCATTCTTATCTCTTTGAGGCTTGTCACTTTAAAACTCCACAGTAACAATTAAAGGGCACCCTTTTCCAAATGCTTCTATTATATCCAGGCTTCATAATCATGCTGCAGTGGGCATACATATACAGTATATAGATATTTTTTAAAATCACATTTTATTATCCAGTCATAGTGTAACAACCAAAATTCTATACACACACACACAAAACCCTAGAGAGACAAGGTGAATGAGGTAATGTTTATTGGACCGATTTCTGTTGGTGAAAGAGACAGTAAAAGATATTACCTCACCCACTTTGTCTGTCTAATATCCTGGACTACAACACACAAAAACAACTAGTCATAAAATCAGTTTAGGAGCCCAACTTCAGCTATTTGAAGAAGCTAGTTTTGAGAAAGTGCTGGCCACCCTTCCTCTGAAAACCAGGCTCCTTTAAAGTGTCACGTTTGACAACTAAAATGAAGGCACCGCATATCACTAGTCAGTTTCAAAAACCTTGGATGGCAAATTTTTGAGGGGTGAATAAATATTTCCTTCCTTCACTTTACAAAGCAGAGGAAGACCCTGTGTCTCCACTGAAGCAGCACACACCTCCTTTTACTAATGCCCCATAGTCATTGTCCTGAGTATTCTTTCCCTCCCCTGCACTGATGAGCATTTGATCACAGCACTCCCTTCCATAAATATCACTCTTTAAAGTAAAAGGCCATCTCCAGCTAGCTTTGCTAAGTCTGGCCCCAAGAGTGATTACTGCTATTTTTGGATTTACAGTTCTATGATAAAAATAGAGACAAATGCTGATTGGCTGGGTAACAAACAACATGTGAGGCATCGTGTCAGATTTTATAAAAATTATCCATTACTGGGGTTTGAGTTATGATAACAGCCATTTGAACCACCTAATATGCTAATTTTGTAATCTAACTGGTACAATGAATGTTCTATAAAGGGTCAGACAAAACTACTTTAAGAAAAGACAGCATCTCTGGAGACAGTGAGCAATAATACGCAGTAGCATCCGCAGCATAATAATCATAATAATAATAGAGAACTGGTTCTGCATTTAGGTTCTGCGGTTCCCTTTATAGTTCGTGCCCACCATCTTTAGATCGAAAAGGCTTGGCGTATGTATACATATATTCATCCAGCACCAGACAGACTTGTGGTGTGATCCATGGGATGGCAAACTGAGTGACAGTCTATCACATTCCGTATTACTTTATGTATGTTGTAATAAGATGAAGAATTTAATTTGTGCGTTGGGAGTAAAAATTGTTGCCTAAAAATCATCAGTTACTCAGATGTGAAAGTTGTAATACAGATTGCCTTGCAGCCCAGTCGGCCTTGCACCTACATCTATTAAGCTAGAAGAATTTCCACTCTTTTTAGACTCTACATATATTTCATCTCCAGGAGGATAAATTACTCTGGGGGGAGAGGGCGGAGGCTCTGTTAATGCAATATTAAGTTTCCACTGGTAAACACACACATTCAGGAAATGCTTGCTGATTGAGACTGACTATTCTCTCAGCTTCCATTCTGCTCACTTGTCCACATAGGTTAGAATTCAGCCTTTAATCATATTACAATATTAATTCCTTAATAAACTACCCTGTTTCCCCGAAAGTAAGACATCCCCCGAAAATAAGACGTACTTCCAGTTTTGCCTCTCGCTGTAATATAATGTAATGTAATTTTGGGAGCAAAAATTAATATAAGACACTGTCTTATTTTCGGGGAAACACGGTATAATTAACAATATTTCTTCAATTTTCAAAGTATAATGTAATAACTTTGCCCATTCACCTCAGGGCAGGTCTACATTACCCACCGGATTGGTGCGTAGTGATCCATCTCTGGGAGTTGATTTATTGCATCTAATCTATACACGATAAATTAATCCCCAAGCGCTCTCCCCGTCAACTCCAGAATTCCACCACCACGAGAGGCAGAAGCAGAGTCCAAGGGAGATCAGCAGCGGTCAACTCGCCGCCGTGAGAATGCTGAGATAAGTTGACCTAAGATACGTCGACTTCACGGTATTCCCGTAGCTGACGTTGCGTATCTTAGGTCGACCCCTCCTGTTTCCCAGTGTAGACCTGGCCTCAGAGTGCTTTCCAAACATTAAGAACAGATCCACCCAATCTGCTATAAGGTAGGTTTGTAATGGAGTGTGCCATTGCCCTCTACTGGAGGGAATTAGAACTGATCAAGTGTGTGTCCTAGGCCCTATACTGCTAACCATGATATTATTTTAACTCTCACGTTGGAGGCCTATGCTTTGGAAGCCAAGAGATTTGAATTCTGTTGCCAAGAAATTGTAAATGGCTCTGATGTTCAGTGAAAAAACACTGACATTCCTAAGTGTCTATGATTTTATTAGAATACTGTTATCCCCATTTCAGAGGTGATGGAACTGAGGCACATAACGGCAAAGGCCAATATTTTGGGTGTTTAATGTTAGGAAGCTAAATCCATAGTTAGGCAACTAAATAAATGCCCTGATTTTCAGCAACCTCAACTCCACTAAAGTCAATAGGAGCTGTGGGGGCTCAGTAAATCCAACCATTGACTTACAAATGTATAGCTATTTAATAGTCACCTCTGTGGTGCTCACCATGGACACTCAGCACTTCTCAACAACAGAGGTAACAAAGTCCTGTGGCACCTTAAAGACTAACTATAAAGTTTTGAAGCATGAGCTTTCGTGGGCTAAATACCCACTTCGTCGGATGCAGGCAGTGGAAGTGTTCAGAGGCAGTTATAGAAAAGTAGGTAAGAGCCAGGTGGGAGGTGGCTCTTACCTACTTTTCTATAACTGCCTCTGAACACTTCCACTGCCTGCATCCGACGAAGTGGGTATTAGCCCACGAAAGCTCATGCTTCAAAACTTTATAGTTAGTCTTTAAGGTGCCACAGGACTTTGTTACCTCTGCTATTCCAGACTAACACGGCTACCTCCCTGATTCTTCTCAACAACAGTGAAGCTAAAAATCAGCTGTCCTTGCTTTAAAAGGTCCAGGCTCCTACCACTTGAGCAGAAAGAGCATTGTAGTTTCCTCTTTGGGCTAAACCCTGGCACCCCAGTTTGGAAGCGGTGGACTGTGTGATGTGCCCATGGTCATTGAGACAGAGCTGGGAAGAAAACTCGGATCTCCTGATTCCCCTAGTGGTACCTTAACCATCAAACCATTGTTCTAATGCTGTGACAGTACGATCTGTGACGTGCAAGGCAAAAAAGAAATGATTCCTTTCATTTACATATAGAGTACAGAGTAAAGCATAATTAGACCATATACTACAGATGCATTACAATAAAAGAGAAATAGTAAAGACAATTATAGGCTGGGGTACTTACTGCTTCACATTTAAATAATAATGTGAACTATTAAGTAAACTAGGGTGTAATCAGCCGTGGTTCATTAACTTATCTTACTGTAGAAATAGTACCACAATTCAGTACAATTTAGATACACACTACTTGGTGACACGGTGCATTTTCTACATCATGCTGTGCCCACTCTGTCAAGTGCTGAGTTCTTTCGTCTCCTACTGACTTCTGTGAGGGCACTCAGTCCCTTTCAGAATGCACCAAGCACCTCCCAGGACCCAGCCCCATGTGGAGAAGAATGTAAATGCACCTCAGTTCTAATGATCCCCATCGTTCACCTTTGGAATCGGTGGTGTACCGCTGAGGGACGTGATTCACGGGCGCACTGTGGCTGCATTGCATTGCACTAAGGTGGCTGAGCAGCCACAAAGCTGTACAGGACAGACAAGGACAAAGCTGCCATTGTGTACCAGCAAATCCAGCCCCACAACTTCAACAGTTGCATAACCTTGCTTAAAAGTAAAACACCTCTTTTAAGTTCGGTCGAAAAAAGACCGTCCAGTTCCGTGTGCGCAGGAAAGGCTCTGAGGCCAGAGCAGACCCTCTGAACCAATTATCCTCTGCATTCGTGCTGCATGAGGGGCTGTGATGGGGGCGTAGAAACCCCTACATGTGTGTGGCAGCCACAAAGGACAGAACAGTTACTTGCTCGAGTGTGATTAAGTAGCTGACTAGCAACAGCTGGGATGAAAGGCTGAGAGGATTGGCTGCCAGAGAGGCCGGGGACAATCTCAAAGAGGTTTCTCAGTAGTAGCCTGACTACCCAAAGAAGGGCCCCAGAGGCCAGTCCCAGGGACTAAGACTGCTGGGCAAAAGTAGAAGAGACATTTCTTCCTCAGGAGGACCAGGACCTGGAGGCCCACCTTGTCAGGCATTGGAGAGATTACTATAGAGGGTCAACATGTAGCTGATGGAGGTCTGGAGATCTGGGGGACTGGGCTCTTATAGGGCCAAGGTATCACAATAACCTCTCAGATGAGTGAAGGAACAAGACCCTTCAAAAGGGCCAAGATATAGTGATTGGACAGTGGTCTCACCACAAGCCTGGTATGCTAGGGAGGGAGTCTCTCCACTAGACCCGCAGAGGAGATGATTAGGTTGTGGCCTCCTTTTCACCTAGAAGATGCAGTGTCTTTGCTTTCCCATTGATTAGACAAGGCAAGACTTGGATGAGAGTCAGCTGGCTGAGAGTCAGGGAGAGAATGCTGGTAGATTGGAGTAAGCATCTGGAGAGTATAGTTAGGAAGGCATTTTAATAGTTTTCTCAACCTTCATTTAAAGTCCTTCTAAGCATGGGCATGCTTCTGGTCTCATGATTTCTCCTTGATTCTCAGATAGGTTTGATAACCTGAAGTTCCTTCCCCCCCTCCCCCCCCCCCAGCATCTGCATCTGGCAAGAAGCCTGCAAAGGCATAACCAATAGCAACCTTGTCACAGGTACCCCCAGTCTCACCGCCAGATAGAATTGCTTTTATGTGGTCAGAAACACAGAACCCAGTTCTCCACCAACTTGCACATTGTGCAGTCAGTTGTACCTGTGCAAAGCCAATGTAATATAACATTCTGATTTAAAGAATTTTAAACCCACTTTATGATAAGTGAAAGTGACAACATGTGGTACAGGGGACTAGAGAACCAGACTCTATGTAGGTGCGGAGAGAAAACAATTTCTGAATCCAAGCTAAGGCATGTAAAGCATCTATATAAATGTCTCGTAAAGGTTCCTAGGCCTGCTTGTCTCTTGGTACTTGTTTCCCCTTAAATGCTCCCAGTGGTTTGTCCAGGAGTACAAGGCTCATCCACTAGCGGAGTGTCTGCTACCACCTTGAAGCTAGGGGACCCGGGGGTGGGGAGGTGATTGCAAGGTGTGTGAAGGCCAGCAGAGAACTTGCTGTCCAGGGTGTAATGGCAGTGAGACAGGGAAGAGAAACAAGGTCAAGCACAAATATCTCACCAACAGCTGTAGTAAACAGTTCACAATTGATCTATAAACTGAGCTCTGGTTCATTGAAAATATTGGTCAAACAATTGCTAACAGTAAACAGATTTGTGTTTAAAAAAATCAGTGTGTTTATGTATAATTAGTGATCAGAAAATTAGGTTAACTTAGCTGAATACATTTGTTCATTGCAAATTGTTCTTCCAGCTGTACGTGTCCAGGGAGTGCAGGGAGCCCACCACAATCTTTTGTTCAACATAACTACTCCCAAATAAACAAGCCTACGGGTATGTCCACACTGAAATGTATATAAACTCCTGCATAAACTCACTAGGGGTAAGATAGCAGTGAAGACATGACAGCTCTGCTTTTAAATCAGATTCGCAGCTCCAGTTCCAATCCCAGGCTTCCTTATATGTTTGAACTCGAGCAGCTAACCCGTGTTACCTATCAGGAATACTCTTAGATGTTTTTAGGCAAGCTCCTGGTAGTGGTCTGTACATTACAGGACAATGCATAATAATTTTGTGTCTTAACATGTGAAGTCCCAGGCCAAACTTTAAAATCTGGGTAATTTTCAAGAAAAAACAAACAAAAAACAAACAAAAAAACCCCAAGGATTCCCACTGGATTCCCATTTTCAGGATTTTTCTCCAGCAGTTCTTCTGTGATGTGGTGCAAATACTTTTTAGGAGGCCTGCACAGTCCCTCAGGTGATTACACTTGTGAAAACTGAGTAGAATCTTTCATTGCATATGTGTGAAGCCAATTGCTTAATTGTATATAGGCCTCATCACTTTAGAACTAAGTTACGGGCAATTTAAAATTGGGCAAAGTCCAACTGCTCCTTTTGATCGACTGTAGTTGGTCATTCCTAGAACCAGCCTTAGCATTTTTTACCAGGCCTGCAAAACATTTTCCACCAATAATTCTTCTGCAACAACAACAACAACAACAACAACACATGCGCGTGGCTACCTGGAAAGATGTAGTTAGGGACGGATCCTGTAATTAGAGCCAATGGGCAGACCCCAGAGCTATCTGAGTCCATCGGGCTCTGAAAAGGCGCAAGGGCCTGCCCTCACAGAGTAACTTGGAAACATGAGATCTTAATGAAGTTGTCAACTACTCATTCAGAACATGCCATAGTTAGATGGTCATAACTTTGTAACAGTTGTTTTTTTCAAACACATCAAAAGCACTGTCCCTGACTGAGGGCTATTTGTGGGCCAAAGATGAAGTTTTGAAAGTAGAGCCCTTTGTGAATTATTCCTCTGGAGAAAATGAACAGAGGAAAAACATTTGTTATTTACGCTGTCATAACTCCAAAATGGCTGAAGGGATTTTCCTCAACAATATATTTACGTTAGCAAAGCTACCACACATGAACCGTTCCAGCCAACAAGATGAGATGAACACTAGGGGAGCGAGGTTTTGCATATATATGGAAACTGAATCATAAATTATATTGGTTGTCAGCTGTAAAGCTAGGGGAGATGGGCTACAGCTGTAAAATGAGGGGTTGTTTTCCTTAGGATTGTGTTAGTTAACATTCTGCAGTGATTTGATTAGTGTGTTTTTCATTAGCCTGATAATGGCTGGAGGGTGACTCGATCCCACCTCTGTGTTAACTAGGAAACCTTGCCTGTGCTTTTGCACAGTCTTGGGTCCTTTGATGAGGTTATGGCAATTCTCAAGTCAGTGTCTTCCTCTTTCCCCTACCCCCCTATTCCTTTCTAGATAAATGCTCATGACGAGAGGCAAACTGGTAGGAGAGCAAACTTTGTTTCATCTTTTGCATTTGGCTGAAATGCATCAGCAGCACAGTCTATGAAGCTCCGTTTTCTTGGTTTTTCTGCCTCCCTATTATCCAACCTGCTACATATAATAATGATAAAAATCCATTTCTTTCAAATAACAGCACATTTCCTAACATATCTATATTTAAAAATTACAGTAAATTAAAAAAAATATTAGGAACCGTATAATTTTAATCTGTGATTACCATTCCCCATGCCCGCAACCGCCCCACCTGACACAGTTAATTTACCACTCCAAATCACTTTTTCACCTGGCATATAACACTTCTAGAGGCAATTTGTATTCAGGTGCTGAATCTGTTCTGTAGTCTTCCTAATGGGATTTAGAGAGCCGGGCTAGCAGTAAACAAAGCAGCAAATGAAATAAACCCCATTAATTAGGGTGAAACAGTAACACAGCAGTTCTGGTTTTACAGATGGGCAAGATGTCTGATTGAATTTCTCAGGCCATGCAGATGGTGTGGAAAGTGGTCCAGAACTGAGAACTCCTATAATCAGAAACACACTTAGAGCCAAACAGGAATGTTTTCCCCTGTGGTGCTGTGTAGCCTCCAACCTTATCACAAGCATTTGGTAACTTTTCAAATCAAACCATAACATAAACGTAACACACAATGCAGTTCAGTAGGGATGTTCCTTAATGGTGCTATTATCAACTGAAAATGCAATAACACCGCAGCTCCTCCAGGCAAGTTAATTTGGCCCCAAGTTATCATTTCCTGTTGAAAAGCTGGCTTGCAGTAACATGGTCCAATTGGAGCTCTCCAGGGAAGATCTCTTGCTGAACAGGCAGTTTATGAGTGGCATGTGTTATCATTAAGAAAATTACCCTGAAAGAAGTTAATGCCAGTAAATATGTCCTGAAGAATTCAGCAAAATATTAACATGTTAACCTCTGGAGCATCCAAACATCTACGATCCTCAGCTGAACGTTTTGTAAACCTCTTTGATCAGAAGTCAGGCTCTCTCATGAGACTTTGCTTTTGTTCTGTGTTCCTGGGGTAGCTCTTAAAAGTGCAAAACTACTTGGATAAGGGAACTGTGCAAATATGGCATCTCCTTACTTGACAGCATGGCTTCTGGGTATATTCAGTGTATTGTCTGCAAGCTTTAGAGACAAGCATATATTTTATTGCTTTGTTTTCACTCCCGTTAATCCTGCAGAGCCAACACAGCTATGGGAGAGTGAACTGGACTCTGTTCTTTCTGTCCCTTTCTAAGAATCATTTGCAAAAGCAAACAGAGGCCTTCACTGAAAGTAATGAAACCTACTTCCACCTACACTAAAGGCCCTGTTACATCATGCTGTCATTGTAAATGAGCCTTAGAGTGGGCAGAAACAGCTCTATGAGTATGTTCCCTGTATAGGGGACCTCACCAGCTACTGCAGATCTGGCATGGGGCTCCATGCTTGCCCTGCTTACAGTCCCTGGTGAAGGAGGTGAACCAGGAGAAGTGGTGAGGGCCTGACTTGAAAGTACACATGGGAAGTGACGTAAAACAATAAAAAGAATAGTCCCAGAATGGCTTTGGCTTGCAGTGGAGTCTCTTTTTGTTCTTGTATTAACCCAGGATACAAGACATGCTATGGTAGTTTTTCATACCATCTCACCTTCCAACCATTCTCCGGGTGCAGGAATAGATTGGCTGAGAATCAGACTCAATGCATCTGTACAAGTGTAACTCAGCGCTTAATTATGCCTCTGATTTTCTTCCACACTGGTGATAGCTGTGAAGCAATCCCCCTCTCTACCCTCAAAGCAATAACAGTAACGAAAGCTTGACTCTGAGGTCCAGGTTGCATCTGAAGGCAATTATGGAGACTTTTGTTTTGGAGTCAGAAGAGACAATAACACTGGAACCTCACGTAACTTTTTGTCCAGAATCATTTTTCGAAGCAGATCCACTCGTTAGGTCCAAACAAGATGTGAATAAGAATGACCCAGTCGATATGGCATACTTGGGTTTTCAGAAAGTCTTTGACGAGCTCCCTCACCAAAGGATCTTAGGGAAACTAAGTAGCCATGGCATAGCAGGAAAGGTCCATTCATCAATCAGTAACTGGTTAAAATATATGAAACAAAGGGTAGGACATTTTCACAATGGAGAGAGGTAAACAGCAGGTTCCCCCAAGAAGCTATTCTGAGACCTGTGATGGTCAACACATTAATTATTAACCTGGAAAAGGGAGGGAACAGTGAAGTAGCAAAGTTTGCAGATGATGCAAATTTCTTCAAGATAATTAAATCCAAAGCAAACTACAAAGTGTTAGAGGGGGAATGTCACAAAACAGAGTGACTGGACAACAAAATAGCAGATGAAATGCACTTGATAAATGCAAAGTAATCACATTGGAAAATATAAGCCTAGCTGCACATACATAATGAGGGAGGTCTAAATTAGCTATTACCACTCAAGAAAGAGATCTTGAGTCAAAGTGGATCAGCTGAGTGAACAGCAGGGGTCAAAAAGGCAAACAGAACGTTAGGAAGTATTAGGAAAGTGATAGAAAATATGACTTTGAATACTGTGTCCAGTTTGGGTCACCACAGCTCTGAAAAGACAGTGTGGAACTGCCAAAGGTTCAGAGAAGAGTAATGAAGATAATCAAGGGTGTGGAATGTCTCCCATACAAACAGAGGCTAAAAAGATTAAAGCTGTTCAGTTTAGAAAATTAGATGATTTAGAGGGAATATGATAGAGGGCTATCACATCATGAATAGTATAGGAAAAGTGAATAGAGAATTGCTATTTACCCTTTCTCACAATACAAAAAACAGGGGTCACCTGATTAAATTAATAGGCAGCAGATTTAATGCAAGCAAGAGGAAGTACTTTCACACATTTAATCTGTGGAACTCACTGCCATGGGATGTTGTGATGAACAAAAGTACAACTGAGTTTTAAAAAGAGCTAGGTAAGTTCATACAAGAGATGTCCTTCAAGTATTAGCCAAGATGGTCAGGGATGCTCAGAGTGACCATAACCGCTGACCGTTAGAAGCATAAGACAGGGATGGAACTCTCCATAATTGACTGTTTCGTACACTCCCTCTGACATTCTGGTACTGGCCATGGCTGAATCATAGAACATCAGGGTTGGAAGGGATCTCAGGAGATCATCTAGCCAAACCCCCTGCTCAAAGCAGGACCAATCCCCAATTAAATCAGCCAACAGATTTTTGCCCCATAGCCCTAATTGGCCCCCTGAAAGACTGAGCTCACAACTCTGGGTTTAGCAGGCCAATGCTCAAACCACTGAACTATCCCAGGATACTAGGGGACATGGACCACTGGTCTGACCCAGTATGGCAGTTATTATGTTCTTAGTATTCCTCTGGGAGAAAGGATCTTATGCTATGTCTACACTGTCACTTATTCTGGCAAAATTTATGTCACTCCAGTGCATGAATGTTCCACCCCCCATGAGCAACATCAGTTTCGCTGGCATAAGTGACAGTGTGCACAGCGCTATGTCAGAGGATCAGCATAGAGTGGCCACATGAGAGATCGTAAAGCGGTGCAGCTCCATCAGTGCAGCTGTGCCACTGTAAGCCGTCTCGTGAAGACATAAGTTGGAATGGAGAGATGAGAATTGACTTGAGTAAAGATCTTCATCGATACCTTGGAAAAATAAATGGTCATCCAAGAAATTCCCATCACTCAGCACACAGAACAGAAATGGACAAAACGGAGAGCAATCTTTCATAGGCAGGGGATAGAATATTGTTGGCTCTACATAAGGTCTTCTCTCAAGCTGGCCACAAAATGAAAATCTCTTCCCCTAAATAATGTTATGGTTTTGAAACTTACCATCGCAAATTGAGACAAAAAGTCAAATGCAACATTTTTCATGGGAAGGGGATCTCCAGAAAAATTCCCTTTGGGGGAAGCTCCCTGCTTAGAAGATTCATCTCACTGTCACTTCCTCCCAGCAGGCAGAAAGAGAAGAGCCTTGAGAAGGACCTTCCATGTAGGCAGCAGGGGAGCTTCATTTCAATTTTCCTGATGCAAAACTGAAATTTTGGCAAAATTGAAATTTTCCAGCAGAAAAGGGTTTCTGTGAGAAAACTCTTCCACTGGAAAATTCCCAATCACCTTTAGTCTTTTCTGGTTCTAAAACCTATAAAATGAGACGGTATTGGAGGTAAGTAACAACCATCAACAAAAAGCAACTGGTGAGCAAAAATAGTCCAGCAGCTTCTGGTCTTGCTGTTGAAACGTGAGAAAATGTGGAAAACCTAAAGCTTTAACTCATTTTAAGGCAAGCAGAGATGCATCCTCAGCCTGCTAATGAAAGCTACGTGCATGAATCATCACACATTAAGAGGAGATTGGAATATTCCCCAAAGACAAAGCTTGCCCGCTAGGTGGGTTTTTCAATACTCCCAGCTCTAATAGCTCTAATTTTCTCACTTGCTATTAACTCTGAGTTTATCAAGGCTCAAGAGGCTTTTCTGAAAATAAAGGCGTTTGCTTGCCAGATTTCTCTTTTCCTTCCTTTTGGATTCCCATGGCTCTTTTCGCTGGTCTGGATCCAATGTTCCAGTTTGGATCCATCTCTGCTCTTAACCCACAGGCAAGTAAAGAGATATATTCAATAACCGCTTTACTCTATTAATAAAGAACAGAACAATAATGACAGGAAGTACGGTGTAGAAGAGAGTACACTGGACTCAGGACTCGGGAAACTCAGCCATGCAGACTCTCTTTTTGACGTTAGGTTACTTACTCCAGTGGTTCTCACCCAGGGGTACAGGTACCCCTGGGGGGTACTCAGAGGTCTTCCACTCACCTCATCTAGATCATCGTTTCTCAACCTGGGTAGGGTGTCACAGGATGGGTTTAGAGTTGCACATGCAGGACAAGCATTAGGAGGTGGCAAGCAGGGCAAGTGCCCCGGGTTTCAAGTCACAGGGGGCTCAGCGAAGCTAAGTTATGTGCTTCAGCCTCGCTGCCCCGGCTTGAGCTTCAGGCAAGGCTCACAAGTGAAAAACAGACTCAAGCGTCACACTGAAATGTAAGTACAATATTTATATTCCAATCGATGTATTTTATAATTATATGGTAAAATGAGAAAGGAAGCACTTTGTCCATAATAGTGTGCTGGGACACTTTTTGCATTTTTATGTCTGATTTTGTATATAAGTACAGTAGTTTTTAAGTGAGGTGAAACTTGGGGTATGCAAGACAAATCAGACTCCTGAAAGAGGTACAGTAGTCGGAAAGGTTGAGAACCACTGGCTTAATCTACCTTGTGCCTCAGTTCCCCATCTGTAAAATGGGATAATGCGTCCTTATTTCATGTGGGAGTTGCAAGGATAAAATCCAATGGTGATTGATAGGTTTTCTCCTATCACATTGATGAGAACCACATAATGACCTAGATAGACAGAAACAACCCTGAATCATTGAAACAATTCACAGGCAAAAGGGGCAGATATCAAAGTTACCCAGAGGGCTAGTTAAATAGAAATCACTGAATATTCACCAGCACTCACATCATTTTCAGGCTTTTCATATCGGGGGAAAACCACTTTTTTCAAACTATATTTGTCAAAACACTGTATCCTTTCAAATTCTTCACTGTCACATAAAAGCATTTGATGTGAATGATACGAAAAGTTGCAATCCAGTCATTTTTATGGCACGTCAGTCTAGGAAATATGAAATGATTTTATTGTCTCTAAACAGAGATTTGAACAAAGGTGGGTGCACGGGGGAGGTTTTAAAGGGTGTATGCATTTGATTTTTACTGTATACTTTGATAAGAAGGGCTTTGAGATGAATCTCAAACTGACTGATATAAACTTCACTTTTCCCCATTCCTCTTCAAAAACATACTTAAAAGAGACTATACTGAGCTCAAAGCAGAAGTTAAAATGTGCTACTGCTGGTCACGACTTGCTTTTCCTTCCTGAGTAAACTATAGGATCTGTCTGCAAATACAAAGGAGAATTATCATTTAGGCATGTTCTTACAACTGCAGAATGCAGAATCTGTGGTTTAATTATCTGTATATATCTTAGTTTATGTTCTAGTTCCTTAAATTTAGCAAACTACAAACTGTCTCAGAAAACCTGAGTGACTAATTCCTATCTTCCCATCTGGGAGCTCACTCTCTTCCAGTAACATCTTAATTCTCTTGTTACTATTATTTGTACTGCAGTTGCACCTTGAGGGTAAGGTTACACTGCAGAATTGTAGCGCGTTTATTTATAGCGCGTCCCATTTAGCGCGATAGGAATTGCGCTAGAGGCTGTGCACATTCGAACGTTTAGCGCTACAGCATGGACACATTTCCGGGGCTTCTGGCGGCACAGGGAGTGGTGAATTATGGGCAGGTATCCCAGCATTCAGCTGGGTGCAACGTGCTTTGCAAAGGAGGGGGTGAGGGGGAACGGGGAACGTTTCAGCAGGGAGACAAGTTCAGGCTGTCAGTGACTGTTCCTTAGAGGAAACTGACAGGCTCTGCATTGAAGTCACACAGCTCGGTCCGTCAGCATTTCTAGTGCTTATTTGCTGTGCTTTTGAAGAGAGAAACTCAAAAGGTACTTCCGCATTCTTCCTTCCCTTTTCAAAAGAACACTCACATGTCATTTGCCTTAAATGGCTTGTTGATTGCCTTACATGGCTCGGAGGCATGCCAGAGATCCCTTATCGCGCAAAGAGTGATTACACTGGCCCTAACACGCTACAGGGAATACGCAAAAGCCTTTATCACCCTCGGAGAGGAGGTTTACAAGTTGCGCTTTAAACGGAGACTCATTGCGCAAAATGTGCCTTGCCAGTGTGTAAGGTTAGAGAATTATAGCGCTCCTGGAGGCTTTTAGCGCTATAAAGCGCCAGTCTAACCAAGCCCTAACTGTGGGCTCGTCTTAGTTTAGCTCAGATGATCTCATGCTTTGTGACATATACGAAGTATTCTGCACTATGGGGTGTGTGATTTCTAAAGTGCACTTGTGTGTTGCATATTAATTGGTACGTGTACACCCTGCTAATGTGCACTAAAGGTCTAGTGTGCTTTAATGTAGTACTGTTTTAAACAGCACTGTGTTAAATGTACCACTAGGGACCACAGCAGACCAATTAATGTGCAACACATTAGTGCGCTTTAGAAATCCCACCCTCATAGTGCGCATTGCCCCACCATGAAGACAAGTCCTGAGATGTGGGGCCCACAGCGGTACACTTACTGTATAAACACACAGCCCTTGTGTGGAAGAGGTTACAGTCTAAATAGATAAAAGGTGGGAGAAAGGAAGCAGTGTTACAGTTTTACAGAAGGGAAAATAATGTACAAAGAGATGAAGGGAAGTGCCCAATGACCCACAGGGAATCTGTGGCAGGGCTGGGAATTATACCCAAATCTGAGTCCCGGTCTGGTCCCTTAACCACAAGACCATCCTTCCTTTCTAAAAGAGCTTTTGTTCTAAATGTGCCCAAGGGCTGGCCTACACACAATGAATTATGCCAGCTAGGGATGTGATTGACTGGACTTTTTAGATAGTTATACTTCTGCCAAGTGATCATCAAGCAGCAATAAGGGCTGAGTTTAATATGTCTAGGGTGCCTCTTGAAGAATAAAAAACGGGATTGAACTCCCACCCAAAATTCTGGGAAAATAGATAAATCTTCCTCAGGTTCCCTTTCGTAGGCAGAATGTGCTGCCCGGCAGGCACTTTGAGTCCATATTCAAAACAGGGGAATAGGTGTTAGGGGGCAGAGGAAACCTGGATTCTGAGAAATCTCAGCATTACTCCAGTGTTCAATAAAGATGGAAGTACTCAGCCAATTGTCAGTCGTCTTCAAAAACTCCACCCCCACAAGTCTGTGTGAATGGCTAACAGGCAACGTTCCCTGGCTACATCACTGCACACACCACAAGCTCCATTCACAGAATAGTAGTAGTCGGGGGAGGGGGGGTTAATGGAGATATACCTATCTCATAGAGCTGGAAGGATGTTGAAAGGTCATCAAGTCCAGGCCCCTGCCTTCACTAGCAGAACCAAGCAGTGTCCTGCAACAGATTTTTTTTTTTTGCCCTACATCCCTAAATGGCCCCCTCAGGGATTGAGCTCACAATGCTGGGTTTTGCAGCCTAAGGTGCAAACCACTGAGCTATCCCTCCCCACTAGGGTGTTGCTCTTTGTAGAAGTGGTTCTGATGAAGCTGTTCACCGAATCCCATCTTGAGTTGTCAAAACTTGACCCAGCATTGTGATTCAGCTCAATTTCACTGGTGGGTCGAGGTGTGACAATGCTGCCAGCTGAGGTCACTCAATTAGGAGGAATGGCAAACAGAATGGGGCAGACAAATCCCAAAAGCTGGTGGATATTCCAATACTTAGATTTACCAGACCAGCAGAAAACAGCTTCTGTATTACCTCTGTGGTTACTCAGAAGTTCAAACAATGCAGTTTCCTTAAAGTACCCAGCCTCCGGCCTCCATCCAGACACACGTCAGATATGATGATTACAAAAAATCTTATCTCATCACACAAAAGAAAATGTTCTTCCAATCCCAAAGGACCAGCCATGCACGCATGTCCAATTATAACTTAGATCTTACCCAAAATACATGCTTATAGTCAATTCTTGTTACCTAAACTAAAATTTATAAAAAAGAAAAGAGAGAGGGTGTTGGTTAAAATTTCGATATACATACAGACTTGAATTCAGTTCTTGAGGGTTAGATACATAGCAGAGAGGAGCTTGCCAAAAGTCCTTTTAGATATGATCCATAGGTTATAGTCCAACGTCCATATTCAGGGTGATTCCAGTCAGTGACTGGGGATCTCAATCCTTATGGCTTAAGGTTTCCCCCTCTTGAAACCCAAAGCAGATCTGAGATGAAGAAGGATGGTATCCTGGGTTTTTTATACACTTCCAGAAGTCTTTTGGCCTGAGAAAACAATAGGCTTAACTTTCCTTCTCCCAAACATCATGGCAATTAGCACAGGGTAATTTATCCATTAAACAGTTCAGATACAAGTTACCACAACCTTCCAAGAGACATAGAGACAATAATACTATTTCACTCAGGTGTCTTCCTAAATATGAATATTCCTTTTCTGATCTCTGAATCAAAGCTATTGCAATGGACAAGACTCGTTTGCTTACATCACAAGACCTGAGCAAACATCTACCTTTCTATCTCTAACAATGCAGGCTTGCATTTCAAAGCTCTATTCATTTACATATCTTCCTAGAGTTCCTAATCAGACTCTCAAGTTTGGCCATGGGTCAGGTCAGTCTGTGAGTTAATTAACTCTTTCTGGACCTGTCACCTTTCAATGAGATATTATGTTACACTCATAACGTCACAAGAGGGAACTTGGCTGAAGCCACCTCAGCTCTGCTAAGAAGGCTCCTCTGTGCCAATCTCTACTGTAGAACCCTCTCTCCACTGTAGAGTCCTCAGTAGGGGGAAGCCAAGAGCATCTAGGACCCTGGACAGAGTCCTTGCTACTTGGAGATGAGCTTCTCATGACAAGGAGAAAGCTCTTTCCCCATCTCTCTTCCAAGTTCAAACAGCTCCCTGTCTAAGTCTAGTACAGTTCAGGTGATTTACAGGTGTGACTGGCAGAATCATGGGTATGTAAAATATGTAAATAAGACTCTCCATAGCCATTCTTCTGAGGGAGCAGAGACCTCCTCCCACTCTGAAACTTCTGACTGTAATTTTACATGGCCTCCATTACCATGGCATCTGAGCACCTCGTCAACTTTTGATATAATTATCATAACAGCCTTGTGAGATAGGGAAGAATTATCATCATCTCAATTTTACACATGGGGAACTGAAGCATAAAAAAGAGCTAAGGGATGTGCTCAAGGTCACACAAGAAGGCTGGGATAGAGTAGGACCAGAGTACCAAGTCCCAGACTAGAGCCCTTGCTATTGGACAATCCTTCCTCCCACAATAGGCTCCCAATTTTAGTTGGGACCTATAGGCACTACTGCAATGTCATTATCACCCAACATCATTGCCTACTGTTGCAACTACCATGATGTGAAGATAGATGCGTAGGTCCTGACCCTGCAAGTTGATCCGATGAGCAGAACTGTATGCCCTTGTGGAACCACACTGACTTCAATAGGACTCCACACAGGCATGAGGGTCTCCCCACATGACAGATACTAGTAGGAAGGAGGCATTAGATGCAAATATATTTAGGGCAAGGACTATGATGACTCATACATTCATCCAGCACAGTGTGGCCCTGCTCCTTTTCAAGGCTTCTGGGCACTAGAGTAAGGGCTGGTCTCCACTACGGGGGGGAGGGGGGGGGGCTCGACGGCAGATATGCAACTTCAGCTACGTGAATCACGTAGCTGAAGTTTGCGTATCTGCAGCTGACTTACCTGCCGGTGGCAGCAGTCGGCGGTGTGCTCCCCCGTCGACTCCAGCTTGCGCCTCCCGGCAAGCTGGAGTTCCGGAGTCGATGGGGGTGCCGCGAGCGATCGATGACTACTCGCCGATTCGGCGGGTAGTGAAGACATACCCTAAGATACATGTCAAATAAAATGATTAACAAAGCAATGTTCAGACATTGGATTGGAAAACACCTCTGTTCTCTGTGACTCATTTCAATGTGCGTCTTCATTACTTCTCTCTCCACTACTACTGGTAGGATACTTTCCTTCCTCCTGGCTGCTGGGAGGAAATGGGAGAATTGTTTCTTTTCTCTGGCTGGTAGGAGGGAGAGAGATTCTTATCTTACATAGTTGCTCTTGATTTTCCTTCCCAATGGCTTCAAGGTGGGCTCAGAGGAGGATGTGAGGGGATGATTATAATAACTGCAACCTTCCCATGCTGCTTCACATAGGGCAGGCTGTGTGAGAGACACACTTGTGGTCTGCGCTCCGCTGGAGACTAGTTGGAGTCAGAGGAGCCCTGGTTCCTCTTGAGAGCTGTATGTCGCTTTGGAACCACAGTGTTAATTCAGATATTGAATGAGAAGGATTAGAAAGAAATCTCTAGCCTTTCCCTCACAGAAGAGATAGAACACATGGCATCCACTTAACCCAGTTTCCAAAGCTGCCTTTTCTGCTCTAGCACTAATGCCTTGACTGATGGTTGAAAAAAGGGTCCGAGTTCACCTTTTCATGCTAAAGAGGCTTAGCCTTTGAGAAAGCTCTTCGCCATTGAGCTCAAGAGTCCTCATCCTTCTGCAACCTCAACAATATCCTACTAACAAATGGCTTTTTCATACCAGGGGCACTCGAGACTGACGCACGTTGCACAATATAGCAATTAAAATACCAGCGAGAGCTTACTGTGAAAAATCCTTTAGAGCAGGCAACAATACCTGAAGGGAGGTTAAATCTCAGATCTCTGTTTAAAATCCAGCCCACCATCCATGCACTTGAAGCCAACAAAAAGAATCTGTGGTTACAGCTTAAATTCCTGGAATGCCTTACACCTGGAATACCGCCCCACCTCCAGCCAGAGGTCACTTTCCCAGTAGAACCAACCCCACAACTAATCACCTTTTTTCTGCTTCCCAAACCGACTTCCCTGTCCTCCATTGATTATACCTTGTCCCTTCTTTACCCTAAACACTCAGACAGAGATCAAATCTCCCCAGCCATAATAGCTGTGGAGAAAATGGGCTGAGAGAGGGGATGTGTGTCAGCAGTGTTTCTGAGGCCAGACAGCCCTCAGAGATTGGAGCATGAGGCAGAGATGGAAAGGCACAAGTGAAGATTAGTGGGAAGGAGAAGGAAAAATGGAGGGAAGAAGGGTAATGGGGAGAGAGCTAGAGAGTGAAGATAGGTTGAATTCTAGCTGCTCAAAAGGACCTTCAGCCCACAGAATTCCACTCCATAAATTACTTTTAAATGTATACAGTGCTGAAACACAGGCTGGCTAGCAGGATATTCTTTATAAATGCGCCAGTACTCTAGAATGCTCTCCGGACACCTGTCCGAAATATTCAAGTAGGGCAACTTCAGGACCATTTGCTTTACCTGGCATTTGAAGAGACTGGGGTCAGGCTAATGTATGAGAACATTAGTCTTTATTATGAGCTGCTGCTTGGTAGACCTGGGGAGCTGACTGAACTATGCTAATGGTTCTGTAATTATAAATCATTGCCAGGCCACTCAGAGCCAGTGGTGAAAATGTGCTCATTAAAAAAATCATCTCAAAAATAGTTTTTTCATTATTTCCTTGGGAAAAATACCTTTTTGATCAGATTTGTCAAACAACTTAGGGCCTCTGTCACAGGGTCCACACAGGGCGCTCCTGCTCCCCCTGTGTCCTGTGCTCTGGTTCTTCTAATAATAAAGTTGTCCACACCCTCTTTTGGTGATTTCTAAGTGTCCTTTATTTACAGTGCAGATTCAGTGCCAGCAAAGTGCTCCCCTTGTCCCCCCAACAGTTACCTTCCCTGTCCTGGATCTAAAGCCTCCAGGGACCTGAGACACTTGCCCCTCCGCGAGGAGACAGAGCAACCCCCTGTCATCCTCCTGGTCTGCCTCCCTACTGACCAGGGCTTAGAGTTTTTCTAGCCCTCACTGCTCCCAGCCCCAGCTGTACCCACTTAGTCCAGCCTAGAGCTGTGGGCTAGCCCACGTTAGGGCTCCCAGCTGGGCTGTTCTAGCCTCTGCCCCTGGCCTTGCTGCCAGAAAGCAGGGTTTAGCCTATAGTGGCAGGGCAATCATGGGGTTCTTACCCTAGCCCTGCCACAGCCCCAAAAAACTGAAAGATGTTGCTTGGCTGACAAAAATCTGAAAAATTTTGAAGGAAAATGTTGACAAAAAAAGAAAGCTTCTGTGTTTCCTTGAAAGCTTTCGGGGGAACAATAACATTTGCTGACTAGCTCTTCTTTGTGTGTATGGGTGCTTTTTAGATCACCGTCGACTCCACCATCCCCGGGACAGACAACCGACTGCGACCTGACATCGTCATGACCAATGCAGAAAAGAGAAAGGTTCTCATGGTAGACGTCATGGTGCCATTTGAAAACAGGTCAACAGCCTTCCACGAGGCCCGAGCATGGAAGGCGTTGAAGTACACCTCGCTGACCGACACCCTCAGAGCCCAGGGCAACAAGGTCCAGATCCACGCCCTCGTCGTGGGAGCCCCACAACAAGCTGGTGGTGAGAGCATGTGGAGTTGGTCGACGCTACACCCGGCTCATGAGACAGCTTGTGGTGTCCGACACCATCAGGTGGTCCAGACACCTACACAGAACACATTACAGAACTGAGAATGCCAACCAGGGAAATAACCCACTTCCTCCCTTCCCTGATGACCTGAAGGACGCACCCCACCCATGTACTTATTGTCTATACCTACTATTGTCTACTGACTTGGACTCTGAATACATTCCATGATGGGTGCTGTACCCAAGTCCATTTATCTACTAACACTTTAAAATCTCCCACACCCCAATCTGGATCTATGCTGGTTATGTGATATGTATGTTCCTTGTGAACCTTGTCACTGATATTTGTAATCCCTCATAACCCAAGCCTGACCCCAGAGGTACAGTACCTTCCTTATTAGCTCAGGTAAATTCGACTTTAAACATTAACTTTCTTTACTTAAAATGAATTTATCTGGTCTCAGCCTGGTTTGTTCCTTCCCCCATCCCAAAGCATTCACAGCATACAAATAAAACCCAACTTCCTGATGCAGGTTATGACCAAGTGGTTGTGGGAAGCACTGATTCTGAATGTGCTGGGAACACTCTGCAACCTCTGTTTGTACCGGTATAATAGTGCCTTGCCTGCCTTATCTTTTCCATCGCACTGACTATGAAAATGCTACACTCTACCTCTCTCTGCCTCCCTGTCTCCCACACTCTCTCGTCGTTCTTTTCTATCCTGCAGACTCTAAATTCTGTCATTTTTACCCATTTAATTTTCTCTGACCAGTGCTCACAAAGTGCTCACCTCAGGTCTCTAGTGAAGGGTCCAGCTGGAAAAATAAGCTTCCTCTTCAGGCCCATCCTGTTCCTAATCTGCTGCTGTTGCAAGAAACTCCCCCAGGGGATTTCATTACTTCCTATTGCTTTCCCTCTTCTGCTATAAACCTCACAAATATTAATCTTGTTTGGTCCTGATTTTCCCTTGCCTCCCATCTTTTATTTCTCTAAAATGCCTGCCAGTACTTTTCACACTTCATCATGTCTCCAGCAATACCGGCCCTGGGCCAATGCCAGAGACGGCGACTTGACAAAATATGTTGCAAGGTGGGTTTCCTTCCCCACAGTCTGCAGCTGTCAACTTTTCTCAAGGTCCAATACTACAAAGGAGTCAGAGTTGGCAGAGGAACATGAGGGAGTTTTCTTCCTCCCAATATGAGGGTTAGGTACAGGATTGTCATTGACATTCCCTTTCAACTCTACAAAGATGAAGGTAATGTGCGTGTTGTATTCATACTGAAGAATCACTGTCCTTTCCCTTATTGCCATCTCTTGCTGTATTAGCATGATGCAAAGTGATGTAAACTAGAAAAAACAACCTCGTGCTGTAGCACTGTAGGATTCCACACTGCGAAAGCCATTAGGCTGTGGATTAAGTCTCAGGAGAGACAGAGGAAGCCCCGTCAGTTTAAAAGCAGACTGGGCAAAACACTAGAAAATAGAATGTTACAATGCTACATTGGCAGAGAGATAGATTCGATCAGGTCTTCTCAACCAAGGGTCCAGGGCCCCCTGGGGGGCCGTGAGCAGGTTTAGGGGGAGCCGCCAAGCAGGGCCAGCATTAGACTTCCTGGGGCCCAGGGCAGAAAGCCAAAGCCCCACCACATGGGGCTGAAGTCCAGGGCCCTGAACCACACCACGGGGGCTGAAGCTGAAGCCTGTGCAATGTAGCTAAGTGGGGGATGCTGTAGCAGGGAGCCCCAAGCAATTGCCCTGCTTGCTGCCCCCTAACACTGGCCCTGACTTTTATATGCAGAAAACCAGTTACTGTGGCACAGGTGGACTGTGGAGTTTTTATAGCATGTTGTGGGGGGAAGGGAGGAGCTAAAAAAGAAAAGAAAAAGGTTGGGAGTCCCTGGACTAGATGGTCTTTTCCATCACAGCTATTTATGAAATTTATCCTTTAAACAGCCACTAATAATGATGAGCTGTGCACATTCCAATCTGGATCTCATCACAACATTTCCCCCCTGGACCTTAAATAAACCCCATGTACCAAGGATGCTTTTGCTTGTAGAAAAGATGGATTAGAGAACACCAGATCTGTTCCTTTGTTTTGCATTTAAGCAAAATCCTTTCTTATGTTCAAAAGGCCAGCAACACCAAAAGGTGCACACAAATTTTATATATATAAGGGAAATAAACTCTCTGGCTTCAGGGCTTGGGTCAATCACTGAGCTGGGACGAAACTTCACCTAAAGAAGGTTATTCATAACTGTCCTCTATAAATAGGGTTTTTTGCAGCTTCCTCTCACCTACTTGCTCGGACCATCGTTAGAGAGAGGATGTTGGACCAGCATCCTGCAGTTTATTCTTTGATCCTGACATACACTAAGTATATTGCTAGTTCAGAAAAGCACCCAACTTGTCTAGCCAAAATTCAGGGTGGAGTGAAGGTGCCGTAAAAGGGTTCAAAGGGTGCCTGAGCCATTAAAAATACTCATCTTTTGGTGTTGGGTACATTCTGAAGGAAACAAAATTGTTATTGATAAGTATCTTATGGAATCTAGGAGAGAAGTCACATCTGGCAGGACTGATTTCCCTGTCTTCAACAAGGAGGTGAGCAGTCGCTGATAGAAGACTCAATTGGGCGGTTGCTCAAAAACATCACAATGGTCACAAGTCACTTTAGACATTTAAAATACCTCCCCTTTTTGCCCCACCCACTCTGAGAAATTATTTTTAAAATGATTAATATTCATTCAGCTTTATAAGACCTCAATTCGACATTCAGGACAACAAACTACTAGTTGTATTTGGGCCCGATGCTGAGCTGGTGTAAATCAGTGTCACTGTTAACTTCAGGGGAGTTACACTGATTTACACTCGCTGATTATCTGACTTGATTGTCTCTATTTACAAGCACTGAAGTCGTGAAGTGAGTCCCATTCTCAGTAGTGTGTCCCAATGGGTAGGGCACAGTAGTGGGAGTTATAAGACGTGTCTTCGGTTCTCAGCTCTGCCACTGACATGCTGTGTGACCTTCGGCAAATCAAGTCACCTCTTTTCCCCCTCCCATCCTTCATCTCTCTTCTCTACTCTGGGACAGGAGCTGTCTCACTCTGTTTAGCACAATGGGACCCCTGTCTCGAGTGGGGCCTCTAGGTACTACCATAGTACAGATAATTAATAATAAATAATAATAATAATAATGAGACAAAGGGGATGAGGACCTTTTATTGGACCAACTTGTTTTGATAACTTTATGATATTAGGAATTATGTCGTTTCCATGTGCTGGAGCCAGTTGTCATGGTTTCTCCTGGAGATGCTGTTCTGCGGGTTGTGGAGTTGTTGTAGCTCAGAGGTGGGCAAACTACGGTCCGCGGGGCACATGTGGCCCACTGGCCATTTTTATCTGGCCCGCGAGCTTGGGCCAGGAGGTGGGGCCAGTGGCCCGGCCCTTTCATCCCCGGATGCCGGGCCGAGCATGGCAAGTCACATGGCCCCACCCTCCTGGCCCGGGGTGCAGGGCTGAGCACTGAAAGACGCACGGCCCAGCACT
The DNA here is from genome assembly GCA_032164245.1 of Sternotherus odoratus. Taxonomy (NCBI): domain Eukaryota; kingdom Metazoa; phylum Chordata; order Testudines; family Kinosternidae; genus Sternotherus; species Sternotherus odoratus. The sequence continues at coordinate 281,097,348 of JAVMKO010000001.1, read as the reverse complement.
CCCGAGGCGGGGGGCTGGGCAGACCATAGCAAGCCGTGGGGCCCTGTGCTCCCGTCCAGGGTGCGGGGCCAAGCGCGGCAAGACGTGCGGCCAGGCAGAGTGCTGTGAACCACGAGACCCTGTGCCTGGCTGCGCAGGTAAGCAAGTTGGGGGAGGGCTTAGGTGGTGGGATCGGAGGGGTGTTGAGGGTGTGGGGGTCTCGGGAGGGGGCAGTCAGGGAACAGAGAGCAGGGGGTCTAGATGGGGGTGGGACCCTGGGAGGGCAATTAGAGTGGGGGGGTCTCTGGAGGGGGCAATCAGGGGACAAGGAAGGGGGGGCTGGATGGGTCTGAGTTCTGAGGGGGGCAGTGGGTGGGGGACAGATAGAGGGCAGGGCCTACCCTACCTGGCCCTCCACACAATTTTGAAGCCCAGTATGGACCTCGGGCCAAAAAGTTTGCCCACCCCTGTTGTAGCTGGATCCACTTTTTGTTTTTGTTTTGGATGGCTGTCATCATTTTTTTGGGGGGGGGGTTGTTTTTTTGGTATACAGTTGCTTTGGGTTTCTTCCATGATGCTGGAAAGGTTTCCTGATTTGGGGACTATGTGATCATTTCTTGTGTAAGGTGGTCCCTTTGGGAATACGAGGGGTGGAGAAGACGGTTCCTCAGTAGTTTTCTGAAGTCCTTCTGCACAGCTGTTCAGCACATTTGGAGTTGTACGTAGTGGTCAGAGACTTACAAACGGTGCATCCTCCTAAGACCAACATGGCTACAACAACACTGCAAACAATAATAATAATGAGAGAATGAAACTCAACATTCACAGCCAACCAGTGAATTTCCTCCAGAATTATATTAAAAATGAATGAATTATTTTATACCTAAATTTATTTGAAGAAAACAAAACATACATTTGTGGGGCCATTTCCCACCAGCAGCCTGTGCATGCAGAACTCCCAGTAGGATGTCAGTTACCAAAATTACAAAGTAATCTGAAAGGTAAATGCATTTAAGTTTTCAGTCTGATAGATTTGAACATTTCCACCAGCATAGAAGTCTCTCTTTAATGTGGACGCGTGCAGTTTGATATTTTTTGAGCCAAAAAATATAAGCCTTAATAAGATTAAAACATAAATATTTTAAAAATGCTATTGTGCGGTGGGTGTTTAGTGAGCACTTCTCATTCTAACATTATTTGGGTAGATGGATGAACACGAACGATGCTTTGGAATTGAAGAGAGCACAGTGATATGCACTGTTTCACCTTTTTAACTCCTTTGTGTCAGTACCAGTGACACCCAAAATATTCAACCCTGATGTCCAGACGCTGTGACCTACTGCTCACATGCTAACCAAAAATATAAACTGTGATATGACACCTACAAGCAAACCCATAGCCCCAGTTTTCTCTCTATCTCTTTTAAGGATCCCACCACTGAGGCAATGGAGAGCTGCTTGGTGGTAGGACAGTATGTGGTTTCCTTGCCATTTTACTGTATTTGGTAGAGCAACTGTTCCTAGGATAAATCAGCCCAATGTAGCTGGCCATCAAAGTGTCCCATTCGGAGGTGCAATCCAGTGAGTAGTTGTGTCACCATCTGTCCTGTAACTTTGGGTGCTTTAAATGTTCTGCTGCTTTGACTCACAATCTGGACACAGATAGCCATCAGACAAGCATGCAGGGAGTGTCTCTATGTTAAGCTGCTCTGCTCAGGAACTCTGATTTCCAGCAGCCTGTGGTATCCACCAGCCTTGGTTACTTCTAGCCAAGTGACTCCAACACACTCCCAGTTCTGAATTCTCCCAAAATCATGTGCTCTGCAATGGCCAGACTTTTTCTGGACCATCCAGAGGAATAATAAGTGTAGTTTGCTCCTTTAAAGAGTCAGTACCCAGCAGCTTGCCACATTAATTGGAATTAGCAATCACTTCAATTTTAATACAGCAGGGGTTAGTTTAGATTAAAATAAAACAAGTTTATTAGCAACAGGACATAGATTAAGTGATGCCAAATAAAAGAAATAAAGGTAAAGATGGTTACAAGCAAATGAAAGTGAAAAATATGCATCTAAAAATCTAAAACGTTATACAGCAAGATTGTTAAGATGGGTTTCCGCACCAATCACACTTTGTCCAACATGGCTGATGGCCTCTCAGTCAGCTCTCCCCAGAGGTAAAGACATCAGTTCCTTTGTCTTCCTTGGGGACACTATAACTGTGGGTTCTTTGCCTCTCTCTTTTATAGTCCAGTAAACCTTGGAAATGGATTCTTCTGAAGGTTACTCCCCAAAATAAAGTTCGTTCAAGCGGTGAGGAAGGAGACATGGGATCTGATCTGAAGGAAGTTCCATGGTGGTTTCATCTCATGCTGGTATTTGCTAAAATGCAGATTGATCCAGGTCTACCCTTTCCAAGGCAAATGAATGGCCACTTGCCACGTGATGCTAATTCATTCTGATGACAACTGGCTGGAGGAGTTGGCTTGTCCTTTGTCTGTTTATTCTCTCCCCAGACTTGTCTGGTAAACACATTTTACTTCCATGCTTCCTTTATATTTGTATGGTTCCTTGCATGTTTACCATACACACACCATGCAAGAATATTAATGATCAGTGTGTTATTACTTTCCCAATGATTCCTTATATGATTCGTATCGGATACAGTTTATGATCTTAACAAATCAATTAACTGGTCAGGCCTGCTGAAACTTACTACCAGATGCCAATGAGCCCCTTGTCCTCCTGCAGTGGGATGCTGTTATGGCCACACAAGACCAAACCACATGGTACCATCTAAACCAAGGCCAGGATTTGGCCCAATATCTACAGATCACTTTTAATAGTAAAGTCATCAAACTTGCTTTACTAAAATTACTGTGGCTGGAATTTCCAAAGAAGCTAATGCAAGTTGGGTGCCCAAAGTCCCTTAGACTCCTTTAAACACCCTAGTCTATATGATTTAAGAATCAAATTGTCAATGCTGGTCTTCTGAAACTGCACTCCCAAATAGCTGTGCATGCAAATACGCTTCAGAATCTTTGTGCCTACTTGCCACATATGCTTAGACAATTCTTTGCACATGCAAAACTCATGCACACAATATGAGGGAATTGGAGGAATTTTGTGGAGGGCTGGAAAATGAGCTAGGAAAGGTCTAATTCAACACACACACACAATTTGATGAAGTTGAGCAAGAGAAGGCAGGAATGGTCATTTGCTCATCACGATGTTTACCATGTATTGTACCAAAGCCCAGATTCAGAAGTTACTTAGGCACCTAAATCTCATTGAAATCATTGGTATTTCCCTGAGTGTGGTACTAGGGTAACCAGATTTCCTGATTTTATAGGAACAGTCCCAATATTTGGGGCTTTTTCTTATATGGGCACCAGTACCCCCCAGACTCTGTCTCGATTTTTCATATTTGCAGCCTGGTCACCCTATGTGGAGCTGAGGGGTATAGTGATGAGAAAAGAGATATCTCGGTGTCTTTATTTTAAGTTCCAGCATCTCCACAGTAACAAAATTTACGTGTTAACACTTTGGAATTATGAACATTTGTGTTGAATATTTTAGGGGGGAGACCAGGTTGTTCCTGCTGTGTGGGGGGTTTTTTCCCCCTTAAATAATCTGAAAAACGTATTTTGATTAATTGAGCAGTTTCCATAGCAGCTGTGAGCCAGGTGGCTAGAATCAGTTGCTTAGGATGCTAAATTCTGGGTAATTAGTTTATTTTTAATCTTTTAATTCCGTGGGAGGGAAGTTTAGGGTGTTAATGGGAGAGGTTTTGAACAGAAGTGTCTTGACTAATGTGTTATTATCATTCCCTGTTTATTGATGAAGTTGGGTCTTGCAGAAAAAGAAACTGAGTGGAAAAATCTGAAGCTGGACAAGCAGCAACTTTCCTTATGGCTTAAAAGGCGATGAAGAGGTTTTTTATGTTTTGTTTTTATCTGGGTTTTTTTTTTTCCCGTGCTGGGAACCTGAGGGGTTTTGAAAGGGCAGCTTGTGTTCATGTCTAAGGACTTCTCTGAAGTAGAAAGGCATTGACTGCAGAGTGGCAATGCATGGAAAACGTATTAATGGTGTCATTCTTTTCCCAGCTCTCAGTGCTCGGGGAGGACCGTGTTTGATTATTTTACATTGTGCACATTTGCTGAGCAAATTTTTTACTATTTAACAATCTCATTTCTGGCCCTGCCATTTGTTTTAAAATTCCCTGTTAAATCCTTGATTTGTGTTTTTAAAGGCAGGCATTCTATCACCTCCGTCTCCGGGTTAAAGTGATCTATTTTTGTCCCGAAACATGGAAACGTATCAATGTATCCCTTTAGGATTCTCCATGTTCCATGTAGTCTTTTTCTGTGGATTAGGTCGAATTAGCAGATGGAGATTTGTGAACTGGATAGACTCCAATGGGGGAAGGGTCATTTCCTTTCAACTAGAGGCCCACTGGCTTTATGTCTACTTCCAAATGAATGTTCTAGTAGGAAAAAAAAGCCTTTGTGGAGATATTTTTACTGCCAGTTCTCCTCAACATCCTCTAAAGCTAGACAGGTCAAATATATACACGCACTCTATGGAACAATCTTGCACTGGGAGGCAAGGTAGCAAATTAAAAATTTAAATTTAAAAAATATGAGCTATCTACCTCATTGTTTCTGATTATCACAGACCCAATCTGACAGTGATTGGTATTTCATTTTAATCCTTGTCTCTGGCTTTTTCAAACTGTTAATTACCAGTCTATTAAAATGAAACTTCACTTTCTAATACCTGTTCTCTTTATTAGCTGCCTTTCCACAGCCTCTGTGTCCTCTATTTATGTACACCTGCTTCTCTATTACATTGCAATTTGTCGTGTCCTTAATTGCAAACCATGGCACTTCAGCCATGAACCCACTCTCTTACAACGATGACAACAAAGGGTTGTTAATTTGTCTTTCAAAAAATCCAAAATAAAATTAATAGTGTTGTGATATGAACCAATGAATAATGGACGTTCAGGATTAAAGTTGATACTCCTCCTTTATTTATAAGGCTCTCTCTTCTACACTTAACTTTTTCCATTTTTGTCAGGGTGCACTATAACAACTATAAGCCGATGCACTTTAAGTCTGGTATTATGTGTGCTAATTTTTCTGAGGAACCCTTCTCCGCTTGCATACACAGAGTGAATCATTGGAAAGTCATAAATCTCATTATTATTCAGCTCGGACTGATTGAGCCAGAATCCCATCCAGTTGTGCTAATTCTCTTGCTTTGTATCTTTCAACACCATTAAAGATCACAACAGTTCACCTCTGCATATGCTGCATTTCACTTTCTGTTCCATCATTCTGCTTTCCCACCACTCAGTGTATTTTCATACTGCATCTTCAGTGAATATTTGCTATATCTGGTTCACACTGCAAAGTGTGAAGAGTGTTAATGGAACTTTTAAAAAATGTTAGCAAATCTGTGAACATTAATTTAACTTGTCTGTTGCAATGATTCTTTCACAAGATCAGCATTTATATTCTGTCAAGTGCAAGGCTGCAAGTTTTAAATACTATTTCTGAAAATAACCTATTTGCCATTAAGTTTGCAAGGGGGGAACTTATTGCTGTTGCAAATGTTTGATTTAGAAACAGGAATGGGGTGTAGACTGAAAAATGTGCTGGGTTGCTTAGTTCTGAAAACTCTGAACACAACAGGCCAGATCCTTAGCTGGTATACATTGGCCTCTTCTTCCAATCCTAGTTATCTCTCCCATCACTTATTCCCCACTGTATCTGAGCACTTCCCACAAGGCTGTTAGGTGCTGTGCTTCTAGCTTGGTTTCTGTTATTCTGTGTTGGTTTTTGTTTGGTCATTTGCTGTTTCTTTGTTTTATGGGTGTTGGTGGTTCCCCTCCTTTCCCTTGGGGTGGGTGAGGAGTTTTCTCCTGGAGGTCAGCTTCTGTTGGGTTTAGCAGTTTGCCCACAAGCATGGGATTTGGGGCATGCCTGTTGTCTCCTGCACTGTGGAGGATGTGTGTAGGTAAGGCTATGCTAATGGAAAATCTGCCTCTTAAGAAAATCTGTTATGATTTTCCTGGCCCAGGAGCAATTGGGAATTGTTTGGGACAGGAGGGACTCTGGGTCAAGGAGTCTTTTATTGGTCATTTTTTTCCAATGTCCCCCACCATCCATTTCCTTCAGAATGAGAACCACAAATGTCTGATCTCTCCCATTAGGATGATTCCGTTAGGCTGCAAGAACCCAGATGTGAGGCACATTATGTCGCTCTGGCACCAGATTTATGTGGTTCTAATAACCCTCAACAGCCCTTGAACTCGTTTTCAAGCACCACATAGAGGGGGTGGATTACACCAGTGCTTGCTACCTGTGAGTTCATGAACTGTTTTCCTGTGTGGTGTCGCTGGTCATTTGAGGAGATCCTGCCCAGGTACTGCTGGCTTGGGGGTCCTCGTGAGAATGTGAGATATCAAGGGACCAGCAGGAGGCAGAGCCTGTCTCTGCACTGCCAGACTCAATCTTCCTCCCCCACCGAATGTGGTCTTCTGTAGTCCGGGGAGCAGCCCCCCAGAGGAACCCTCAGATGTGACCCCATCACCTGTGCCTGGACAGAAGTGAGTCCTGGTGACTGAGGAACACCTCCCTGCAGAGGAAGCAGAGACAGGTTCTAGAGATGGAGGGTGGGAGAGAACAGACTGACGAGACACACGTATGTAGGACTATTTCTAAAAGGACTTTGCAGGCTCTTGAGCTGCTGTCGGTGTCTGAGGATGGATCTCTGCACCCTGAGGAGAATAACATTGCGTTGGGTGGTAGTTCCATGCCTGGAGCTCTCAGTGGGGTACTATCTTCCCCTACATGGTGATTCCTCAAGCTCCTGCTCCTGCATGCTCCAGTGATGACACCTGGCCCAACCTGGCGCTGCACTGCCTACTCCTCTGGGGAAAATAGATAGACTAGGGATTGGAGTGGGCATCAAGGACTCTGAGGGCTAGGGTCAGGGCTGGAGTCAGGGGCCAAAGAACAAACCAGAGGACAGGAACTGAAGCAAGCAGGGTATCACGCAAGGAGGGGTTCCAGACACGGGCAGGACAGAAGCAAGGCTGGGTGCAAGGCAGAGGCAACAAGAACAAGGTACCGCAGGCATAGGCACAGTAGTGGGCATGAGCACTGAGGAGCCAGTGAATTGCTGCTGGCGTCAGAGCCCATCAGCTGGAATCTGCAGCCAACCAGGTGGCATGGCCAATCGGGTGTCCTGCCACAGGCCAGCTGTATTGATGAGCCTGCCTAAAGACTAGCTCCACTGCAGGCCCTGATTCCTGACCGTGTGGCCCTACTCTGGGGCAACATCAGATCTATTTTCTGCAGACACTTGCCTGCACTATGCTTGGCTGTGACCCGGACACTCTTATTGTCCTGATGGGATTTCCGCTGCAGTGTAGATTATGTTTTAAACAAAAACCACCCCCAAAGTCAGCCAGGGAACTGCATTGTCTCCTGCAGACCTTTGGGCTAGTAGATGTTTGGAGGTTCTCTCACCCCACTGTTAGGCAGTACTCTGGGATGAAGGCTACTTCCAACCAGGTCTCAGGGGCTAGACTGGATCACTTTGATACCTCGAAGGCCAGTGTGAATAGGTTTGTTCAGTCTTCCATGTCTCCCACTCACTTGTCTGACTATCATTATGTCTCTGTCAGGTTGTTTCTCCCTCTTCCGGCCTGTGCTTCCCACTGGTGCTCTAACGACAAACTATTACAGGACTTGACTTTCACTCAGAGGCTTGCTGTGTTTTGGGAGCATTGGCGACAGCACGATTCCCCAAATGAGTCCCTGAGGTAGTGGCGGGATGTCGGAAGGGTCCAGATCCAACTGTTCTGCAAGCAGGATACCCAGGCTGCCATGTGGTCCTTGTATCGGGCCACAAATGCCCTCCAACAAGACATACTGGGCCTTCATAGCAACCTTGATGTAAGAATCCCGGTGCAGATTCACCAAACCTTAATCGAGAGGTACCAGCTCCCGAGGGCCTCGCTGGAAGAGAAGGTGACCGGTTTGGGCCCAGTTCACTCTGCTCCATGAAACAGACACTCCCACAAGGTTCTTTTTCAGGTTGAAAAAGATTTAGCAGATTTTTTGCCTACAGCTGCCAGATGGTCGTCTGATACCTGACGCTGCTGAGATCTGGAAAGCAGCTGCTTCGTTTTACAGCACTGTGTACTCACCTGAGACCCATGGTGTGCTGACAATGGAGGCGCTGCATCTGGGGTTACCCCGTCGGATTGGTGAGGAACAGCAGCGTCTGGATGTCCTGCTGTCACTGCAGGAGCTCTCTGTTGCAGTCCAGCAGCTCTCTTCAGGCCAGGCCCCAGGCATTGATGAGCTGCCATCTGAATTTTACAAGCCTTTCTGGCATCGGATCGGTCCTGGCTTTTTTCTAGTGATGCTGGAGTGCTTTCTCCTGGCGCTGGAGTGCATCCAGGAGACTGAGCGGCCCCTCTGTTTCCACGGGGCAGTGATTACCCTGCTGCACAGAAAAGGGGACCCCGGGGTGCTGCCTCAGCAGGCTGCTCAGTATTTGCAGAAAGTTTTGCAGGGATTGCTTTTCCAGGGGATGGGGAGGGTGGAGAGGGGAAATCCTGTGTTTTGCAGCCATGACCAAGAAGCAGCTCTGTGACACGTGTGTCATGGTGTGGCATTATGCCACCCTCTCTGATCCTGCTTGGAGGAGGCCCCCTCACTGGGTGACTCTATGTGCCCGGTTTGTAGGACATTGTACAAACCTCCTTTTCCTAAGTGCTCCAGTGACTTGCAGTAGGGGGTTTGGCATAGCATCAGAGCATCCAACTGTTCTGTGCACCGTACTACTCTGGAGGTGTCTGCGTTGTGCTCCTTCTGTCTGGCTTCTGACATGGTGTTTGGTTTTGACCTACTTTGCTCCTGACTGATTCCTCTTTTGTTTTTTCACAGCAGCTTTACAGAAGTTTGGGTCTGGTTTTCTCCAAGCCCCTGTTTATTCTTGGAGTGCGATACACTTCTCACTTTAGATCAGTTTCTTCCTGGCTTACTTTTGGCTGGGTCAGGAAAAAATAGCCATGTTGAAAGCCCTGGCTGGGATGATTTAGTTGGTGTTGGTCCTGCTCTAGCAGGAGACTGGACTAGATGACCTCCTGAGGTCTCTCCCAAATCTAATCGTCCATGAAACCTCACCAGAACGGAATGGCTGGAATAGAGCAACATGGGGCTGGTTCATGCACTGATTGTGGCCTGGCTGCAGACTGATTACACCTTTTTCAAATTGATTTGTAATCTGGACATTTTTCAGTTGAATTGGCATGTTAACATTTTGTGTAAACTTGGCAACAATGATGCTTTAGTGATCCATGTTTCATGTTCACTTAAGAAGGGTTTTGCTTAATTTTATTCATATTTTGCTGTATATATTGTAATTTCATAATGTTTTTAATGTGATTTTATGTGAATAATGGTGTTTTTCATGTCATCTCTCCCCACCTCTCTCTCTCCTTCCCTGCCACTAAAAAAATGGGTTGGGAGGTTTTATGTACTGTCCTATTTCATCATATATCTCTACAGATAATGGTACTATTAAGGCAAAGGTTGGATTGGTATTGAAGTCAATGGAGCTACACTCCTTTACACCAGGTGAAGATCTGGTTATTGTGCACATTTTGAAAGCCACTATATTGTGTATTGTGCTATGTTTCCTAGATCATTTCTCAAATCCCACCCTGGAATAATAGTACAGCCTTACTGTGGTTTACCATCCCCAGTGCTATGCTGCTATCTGCTTTCATTGACCAATGGACAAGTATCCCTGAGTGAATGTGCCTGTGGATAGATAGATCCCTTTTCCTATAGTCAGAGAGGTAGCCGTGTTAGTCTGGAATAGCAGAAGTAACAAAGAGTCCTGTGGCACCTTAAAGACTAACTAAAGTAGTCTTTAAGGTGCCACAAGACTCTTTGTTACTTTTCCTATAATATGTCATTTCTATCCTGTATTAACATAATCTTTTATCTTCTCCCCTGGGAAAAGCAGTTCTGTCAAGATATTGTTTTTTAGAATTCAAAATTAATGTGATTTAGTTTAAATTTTCATCGGGTGCAATATGTTTCACCATTTACTGCTTTGCTATTGGAAATGATCTAACTGAACTAACTGAATAATAAAGACAATGAAAAACAATCTTATTAAGAAAATGTAATAATCCCATTGTAGATTGTGAACGCCATGCCACTAATTCACACAGCAACTCTCCACCCTAATGTGATCATGTATTGTAAACAGAGTCAACTGGCTGCAAGTTTGAGAAATCTAAAGACTGCCATTCACTTGTACTGGATTCAAAGAACATGTAAATTAATCTATATCCCTCTGATGGCTGGAATTTAGCAAAAGTAGGTCTGGCAAATGCTAATTTTTTCCAAAGAATAAATTAGCAATGCTGTTCAGTGAAGTTGTATTAATGAGGCAACAATATTTGAGCAGTAGGTATCACTTTTTTTCCCACATATCAGCTCTTGTAGATTCTGACAGTTTTCAAGCTGAGGTGTATATTAAAGGGAGTAGGAGCCTTATGATGTGGGCATATTGTGCCATATAAATAACTTCTGTATTGCTCATCTTTCGAGTGTCACTTTCTTAAATTGAAGTGTTGCTGAAGACAAAAAGATGTGCATTTATAAAACAGGACTGATTTGTCAGACTGTCAATATCTAAAATGTAAAAATCTGTTGTGTCATTATTTTGGATTGTAATATAATTTAGAGAGATTTCTTACATCAAAAAATACGTATGGCACTAAAACCCAAGGCCCTTTCTCAGTTCATACTCAGACATTATTCAGAAGAAAACTGATTGAAAGGAGTGAACTGGTCCCCAATGTATTTATGGTGGGTCAAATCTTTTTCCTTTCTCCCCCCCCCCCTCCCCCAAGTTCTTTCTGCAGTAGGAGTTTGCATACTTGATGACTTAATAAAAGCTGAATAAAAAGAAGGACCTTAAGATCTGAACCAAAAATATTGGGAGGGGCAGAGGGGTCAATTCATATATACACTTCAGAACAATACCGCAGAGGAAATCATATTCTGTTTGCAGACAGTCCTTAGGCAGAAAAACAGGTTAGATTAATCTGAATAAATTGTTCATTCCAAATTATTTGCCTAGCTGCAGCATTCACTTATAACATCCCTGGCTGATATTTTCAAAGGGCTTTCTGATTTTTGAAACAAAAATATCTGTTTTATTTTGACCCAAATGTCATTTTGCTTTAGTTTTTAAAAAACAAATATTTCAGTTTTCCATTTTGGTTTAGGGATTTTTTCATCTTTTTTCACCTCTGTTTTTTGTTTTTTGTGTTGTTGTTGTTGTTTTTTTACTTTTCTACTGGAAAGAAGAAGGAAGGTTTTTTTTTATTATTTTAGTTTTTCACACTTTTCTAGTTCATGAAAGCAAAACAAATGTGAAAAATTATGTTCTCACCCCATTCCTATCCCTTCTTTTCCCCTCTTCTAACTTTTAAAATAAGAATAAATTAAAAGAGTGAGAGGTATAGTGGGCTTCCCCTCATTTTTGCCCATTTTTTAACTTTCCCTCCACACATACCCCTTTCCAGCGTGGGGGAAAAGATGGAAAAAATAAAAGCAGGCGAAAGCCCAAACCAACGTGGAAAATTGCAATGTTTCAATTTCCACAAAAACTGAACTGATATTTTAAGTCAAAACAAATCAACAATTTTCATTTTGTTTGGATTGCCATTCTGACACGGAACAAAAAATATCCGGTCATTTAGTTTCATATTTACATGTCTAAATTAAATTTTTTTTTATCATTTCAAAATGCCCAGCAGAAAAATAATATTTTCTGATAGGAAAATATCAAAGGGGATTTTTTTCCTCTGGAAAATTGCTTGGGGAAATTCTAGTTTTCCCAACCAGTCCTACAAAAGGCATTGGAAAATCTTGCCAGATGCCTATAGCCTCATTTATGGACAAGGCACCACAGTGATCCTTTCCCCTACTGCTCTTTAACCTCACGTGAACATAAAATATCTCATGGCATTCAGGGCTATTGCATCACCTCTGGATAGAATGTCTGTTTCCCTTTCCCATACCTCTAAGAGCATCAAGCAACACCTGATATTTGTTGTGCATTCCCAGCAGAAGTGCCAGGAGTAGGGTGCTATCAACAGCATCCACACTGATATATAATACAGATGTTAACGTACAGCTATTGCCTGCCTTTGGCCAAATATGGCTATAATGTCACTTTCCGTAAGACCCACTGAGTGATATTATAGTGATGTTTCACCATATTTAAATCTTTATATTGCATACTGAGAAGGAAGATTTGGGATTACTGTAGAAAGAGCTTTGCACTCATAAGTATAGTAAAAGAAAGCAAGCAAGGCAGTAGATTGCAAAAACAGAAGAAGATAAAATAAACTCAATTATGTGATTTTATGATATACTATAAAGAACCGGTGAAGCAAATTCCACCTGGAAGGTATCACTAGCTCAGAACCAGTGCAAATAGGACAACCAAGAGACATTTCCCAAGTTTCAGATCTAAGTTTTGCAGAAAGATTGAACTGATCCTCTTAGGATGAAAAGGGAAATAATTTGAGGTTGTCGTTGTCTGTGTCTCTGAAGGGGACTGAGGGAGCTGTGCCAAAAATGGTGAATGCAGTAAAAATTAACGTTAAGTGATACTCTTAGGATATCTCTAGTACATTTTTGTAAACCGTAGGGGGCAGGAAATAATATAATGCCTATCGAGTTTTATAGAAATTCAGTTGCAAACCTTGCCATCCTTGTCAAGTGAAAATTGTCATTCAGGACACTGAGAGGCAAGACTGAAGGATTTGGCTCCATATAAATAGCTGTATGGAAGATGAATAGAAAATGTCTCTCTAATTAAAACATCTTTAGATAATATCAGTAGGATATTTATAGACAAACGTTCTGTCTATAGCTATTCCATAGAAGATGGTTGCAATGGTTTCCCCTAAAAGGCATTCTTCAACAATAGATTTGCTGTGGAGAAAAATTCCCCTCTCCCCTAAAAAGAAAAAAAAGCAGCCTTCCTGTTAGAGAAATAAGGTTATTATTGTTCTGTTGGCTGGCCAGTACTACACATTCAAAAAAAGATATCTATGCTCATGTAGTCTACTGTACTTATAAAAATCACCAGCACCCGAGTCTAAAGAAACCGACCCATTCTTGAAGCAATACCTTAGCTGTTCTGTGTGATGCATTCAGTCAGTTTCCTGGAGGTTTTCAGTTTCAGGGCAATTTCCTGAAGGCTTCGAGTTTTAGCACTTTTCGGCTACAGTTTCTGTTAGTAAAAAGGAAGGGAACAAAAAGTGTAGAAAGGAAAGACAAATGGTATTTGCCTCCTCTCCCACTCCTCTCCCCCGGTGCAAGGGCCGGTGGGAATGCTCAGTTACAACAGAATAGTCTGTCATGAAAGAATACGACGTGATTGCGTCACTGTCTATTTTCGTATGATGCATGTGTTGTTGGGCTACTTGGTGCGGTGCTGTAAGCACTATAATGTGTTGTTCCCAGGCAAAACACTGCAGTTAAGGCTGAAAGAATCTAAACCCAACGATCCCTTTAGAGAATGCTGGGTCTTTCTCAAAAGAACATGCATTTTAGCCTGGAATTTCAAAACTAAGGTTCCACTTTACAAAAAAAAAAATCCAAAATACTGGAGATCATGTCATCCAAACAACCTGAATTCAGCTTTTGTAGCTTCCCCTAGGTCTTCATTCTGCAACTATTCAAGTCAATGAAAAAGTTCCCATTGACTTGAATGAGGCAGGAGCAAACCCCTTGAAAACAGCCAGAAACAGTTTCAACTTATCCATCATGCATGTTCATCCCATCATTGATCTTATAAACTAGAAGAGTTTATTCAACATATAGTGATTCTGCAGACTCCCCAGCTCCCAGCATGTTCCTTCCTTTCTTAGAAACTTCTCAGGACCATTATAATGCATGTATCTTTGAAAATGTGAACACGCAATGTAGATTTTATTGTGTGCCTGTAAACTGCTGCTAACATTCAATACCCATCCCTAGCAAAACCTGTCAAAGGAATTTACTCTCCACTAGGTCCAATACAATCAAATGAATTTTGAGTTTCCAGACCAAGCCACTTTATAGCAATAAAAAACAAAAAACGGATTTGAACATTTTTATGTTTCATTTGTGATGTCCTCTGTCCCCCATCCAATTCACCCCAATCTTTCACAGTAACAATCTACCATGGGCTGAGATCTGGCATTTGAAATTTCCAACGGATCAGATTATTTAGATAAAGTTAGTCTAATGGGAACCTATCTTCAACCTTAAGGTATAGCACGACTGGCATCTCTCCACAATGCACGCTTTCACTGTCTTGTGTACCACCCTTTCTGGTACAAGTGACTTCTCAGCAAAATGGGGTAGTTCAATTACTTTAGTGAGAATGCATTATTTATTGACCACAAGGTCAAAGGGGACCATGTGATGCAGGCACTGTTGAGGATGAATGATGGTTATTTGTCAAGCAAAATGAAATCTATAGTGATATGTGAGCCTCTTATGCTCCTCCTGATCACAGTTTGACCTTTCACTCACTACTACCATATATCAAGCAGAAGAAGTGTGAAGCAGAATAAAACAATACAATGGACAATTTAAGATTATTGTATTATTAAAGGAGCTGAAATCAAAGAATTGGAAAGGAAAAAGCTATGACCTTCTTTCCCCTGCCTCCACCACCACAAAACAAAACCCTTTAGAGGTCAGGTGAAGAGTGCAGGCACCTACCAGAGTGTTTTCAGTGTCAGCAAAATATGTTTTAAAAAGTAGAAATCCAAGAAATTTGGATGTTTGGGGTTCTTGTATAACATTCACAAAGAAAGTACCCAAATAACCTTAACTCTTCCCCCTTAGCAAGCCCAGCCTCCCATTTTACTTACATTGTTCATCAAGTCATAGATTCTAAGGCAGAAGGGACCATTATGATCATCTAGTCTGACCTCCTGTATAACACAGCCCATAGAACGTCCCCCAAATAATTCCTGGACTTTATCTTTAGAGATACTTTGTGAGATGTTATTTATTGGTCCAGAGGTTTAAAAGAAAGCAAAGGGACTATGGTTCAGGTCAACTTAAATTTGGATACAATTCATTTGTGCACCTTGCCATTGGAGCTTTGACAGTACACACCTCATAGAATTGGTTTATAATGGCATCCATATCTCCCATGGAGGCGTGCTGACTCTATATCCAGTGAAATGCAATTGATTGGTTGCCACATAAAAGCATCCCTGAGGTGCTGATTGGTCCTTTAATGAGGAATGTGTTTTTAGTACCTTCAGTATACTTTTGGTGTATTTTTTTTCCCAATGGCTTTTGTATAACAATAAAAGCTGGCCCAGCCACTATATACCATAACTAGTGTGAACTTCAAAGCTGCAAGCTGAGTTCTGTGTTTTCATATAGAATCATAGAATATCAGGGTTGGAAGAGACCTCAGGAGGTCATCTAGTCCAATCTCCTGCTCAAAGAAGGACCAATACTAACTAAATCATCACAGCCAGGGCTTTGTTAAAAATCTCTAAGAGTGGAGATTCCACCACCTCCCTAAGTAACCCATTCCAGCATTTCATCACCCTCCTAGTGAAATAGTGGTTCCTAATATCCAACCTAGACCTCTCATACTGCAACCACTGCTGCTGCTTCTGTCATCTGCCACCACTGAGAACAGCCTAGCTCCATCCTCTTTGGAACTCCCCTTCAGATAATTGAAGGTTGCTATCAAATCCCCCCTCATTCTTCTCTTCTGCAGACTGGATAACCCCAATTCCCTCAGCCCCGCCTCATAAATCATGTGCCCCAGCAGCCCCCTAATCATTTTCATTGCCCTCTGCTAGACTCTCTCCAATTTGTCCACATCTCTTCTGTAGTGGGGGGACTAAAACTGGACACAGTACTCCAGATGTGGCCTCATCAGTGCCAAATAGAGGGGAATAATCACTTCCTTTGATCCGCTGGCAATGTTCCTACTAATACAGCCAATTGGGCTTCTTGGAAACAAGGGTACACTGCTGACTCATATCCAGCTTCTCATCTACTGTAATCCCCAGTTCCTTTTCTGCAGAACTGTTGCTTAGCCAGTCGGTCCCCAGCCTGTACTGGGCCAAAGTTCTTTCTTGGTTTTTTACTTAGTCTTCTTTATTCAGGCAAAACTCATTGACTTCAGTAGGAATTTGGGCCAAGTAACACAATTCAGAAGGGAAGGACAATTGCAGAATTGGTGGGTAAAATTCTATGGCCTGCATAATTCAGGAAATCAGACCAGGTCAGCATAATGGTCCTTTGGGGCCTTAACATCTATACATTTTAAAAAACGAGTCTTATACATCTAAGACTAATGCTGAAATGCTCAAAAGGAGTTAGGATCCTAAATTCTACTTTTATGGAAGTTAGGCTCCCCAGCAGAAATTTGGAGCCCAGCTCCTTTCGCGCATTCCATCTTACAAACTAAGGATTTAGATTTTAATGATTACAAAAGCCATCCAGACATTGTTGAACTCGTGATCGCTTTATCTCCGAGGTATATTCTGTACTTAGTGCCGCTAAGCCTATAAAAGTTAATAAAAAACACATGACTTTTCCATAGGGTTTGCGTGGAGGGGGTTGCATTTTTTTTTTTTAGTTTGGTTTGTTTGCTTGACTATCCTGTACAATGAAAGAGAAAATCATATCCCTGAAATAGAACAGATAGGCTGGCATAAAATCTTTACAGAAGTAGTTAGATATTAATTCTATAGAGGTGAAATCCCAGCTTCATAGAAGTTAAGGGGAGTTTTGCCACTGACTTCAATGAGATTAGGATTTTTAGAGTATTTTCTATAGGCTCCTAAATTTCCATAGAACCCTATTTCATCTTGTCACAAGGTACCTGGTTCCTGTGAGCAGACCAGGCCGAGTTCCCCTGTGTCAAAGCAGATGGACCCAACTGAGCCAAATAAAGTGGGCAGGGCTATTCCTGAGGCTATGGAGAGCTGGTCCCTCTGGACAGACTAAGTCTATCTCCCCGGACTGGAGCAGGTGATTCCAATCCAGCCAATTAAAGAGGGATGGGCTACACCTGGGCCTATCCAGGGCTGCTTGTGGGCAGTTGGAGGAGATTGACTGAGATAGGCTGTGCCCTGGGAAGAGAAAGCCACACCAGAGTGGAGTTAGCTCCTGTGATGGGTTTCTGGAGCAAGGGGCTCACAGTAGCAGCCCTGGGGCCATTGCTCCAAGAAGGGAGCAGAGCTGACTAAGACTGGGAAACTGCAGAAGCAAGAGAGCCACAGACCATTGGGAAGGGTGGCCCCTGAAGCCTGAGGCCAAGGAATGAGTTAAAGCTCTTTTTCTGTTTGTTTGCTTACCTCTGTTACGGAAATAATCCCCCTTGCCACAGACTGGGTATGGCAGTGCAAGCTTTGGAGCTGGGGAGAAGCCTGAGGGTAACAGCCTGTCAGAGAGCAGGAAGAGGAGGAGTGATAGGGGTAGGCTGGGCTGGGGGAGAAGAACCATACAGGAGTGGAGCTAACACCAGTGGTGGGTTCTGGGACAAAGGGCCCAGTGCTTAGGGACATCGCCCTGGGACTGGTGTTCCAGAAGGGGAACAGAACTGGCTGTGAGAAGGGAGCTGGCTGGGACTGGGAAGCTGTAAGCAGGCTTATTGGAGAGCCCTGGGAGGAGAGGCCATGAAATCCTAGGGCAAAAGGTGAGCTGAGGAATAGGGGTTTTTTTGCCTGTTATGTGCTTACATTTGGACAAATAAACCTACTTTCAGACAACTGGTCATGAGAGTGAGTGCTTGTTAAGCAGGGGAGAAGCCCAGCCTTGTTACTTATGGTGGAGAATGGAGGTACTTTAATCGGCCCCTGTGCCAAGGGGAGAATGAGGTATATCTTTGCTTCCCAAGGAAGAGAGGGAAAGCAGAGGCAGGGTGCCACAGAGTGACCTTTGGCCACAAGGGGTACTTGGGTGGCAGCCACAATATTATATCTCTCTATTAAATTCTGTAGGTCTTTGCCTTGAGGATTTGACCTGAAGAGGGAACTTCTCATAAGGCTGTCTCATGCTCACAGTGGTTACAATCCAGACCGTTAGGAAGTTCCTTCTGTGCTGCTGACCTACTCTCTTACATTAACATAATAGGGAGCAGGTTTCAAACAATCAAAAGGAAATTCAATGGCTGTTAGTCAGGATGGGCAGGGATGATGTCCCTAGCCTCTGTTTGCCAGAAGCTTGGAATGGGTGACAGGGGATGGATCACTTGATTACCTATTCTGTTCTTTCCCTCTGGGCCTCCTGGAATTGGTCACTGTCAGAAGACAGGATACTGGGATAGATGAACCTTTGATCAGATCCAGCATGGCCGCTCTTATGTTCTTAACATTGTGCTAGATTTGGTTTAGGAAGCAAGCAGGGCACTTCCCACCAATATCCTCCTCTGCTTAGCTAAAACACGAGGCAGCCCAGAGGTGATAACCTGTCCAGACTTCATATTGAGCAGATGGAAACTGTCAAATGCTTGGGAAGTATCATAGACTTTGCTGGGGGGATATGTATGTCTGCTCATATAGCTGCAACTGCTGCCATGTTTCACACTTTTCGGCAGCCTCTGTGGAAATGTTGGGACATCAGGCTTATTAGAGAGCTGCAGATCTATAGACCTATGGTTATACCACCTCTCTAGATGGCAGTGAAATGTGAGCATGGAGAAAGGCTGCAGGATGTCAGATATTTTTTGTTCTTGTTGTCTTTGTCAGCCCCTCCATATTAAGTGGCAGGATGAGAACAGCAATAAGGATTATTCATTCAGCCAAACCCAGCAATTTCCTCCATCATCATTGGTTTGATTTCTGTGGCTTTCTTGGTACAAATATATCATTAGGATGGAAGACCAACTAATTATGAACCATGTTTATCCAGGAATGAGATTTCATGTCCAGTGATCGTGAGGATGCCAAAAGCTTTAGTGGCATAAGATCACCAGTGATGTACATAGACTGAATATCCAGCCAGGCCATCTTAAGGACCTAACTAGAAATCAAACAAGGTGGCACTCGATCTGCAAGGAAGCTATATCCTTTTGGGATTTGCCTTGATGATGATGGAAGTGATAAATATTTAAGAACTCTCCTTCTGCACAGACATGAAAGATAGAAGGTTTGCCCCATCCCCTGGAGGAAAAACTTCCCTTGCTAATGAATTTTGAACCTTTGGCATTTTTTTATTTCTAAGCAGCTCTTACAGACATCTTCCATTATTATTTCACCTGCCTAATTTGCAGGATCACTAAAAAAGTGAAATAAAAGATGCCAAGTGATGCTAAAATCAACATTCAAAAGCAAACCATCTGAATGCAGCACTTCAGGAAAGTACCAAGCACTAGACATGGATGT
The DNA here is from genome assembly GCA_032164245.1 of Sternotherus odoratus. Classification (NCBI taxonomy): domain Eukaryota; kingdom Metazoa; phylum Chordata; order Testudines; family Kinosternidae; genus Sternotherus; species Sternotherus odoratus. The sequence continues at coordinate 281,077,894 of JAVMKO010000001.1, read as the reverse complement.
TCTCTCTGTGCCTACAGAACAGGTACAACAAAAACACGTGAAGTGAAGCTTCCCCCAACACAGATATACATTCACTTCAGCCACCAACGGAAGGAGGAGGGAATAGTTCAGTCTCCATATCACTTCTGCTGAGACTGCTAATGATGGCGCCAGTGGTGTGAATGTGTATCCAGGAAATGAAATCCACATAACAGCTCCAGATTGTAATGTTTGTGGTTATTGTTGGTCTGGACTGAATATTGCAATTGGTAACCCACTGGTGCCTGGTATTCCACCTTCCCTGAGCTGTCCAATCCCACAGAACTTTATTTTTAGGAGCCTTGTGGTTATTTCTCTGCACCAGAAAACTCAGTTGATATTGGTGGGGTCAGCATTGCCATTTCAGATCCCTTCCTGTTTAGAGACACAAAAGTCATTGAATGGAATATAATCAAATCACTTAGTCCTTTCTCTTCCAATCCTGCCCAAAAAATGCACAGAGAGTGAGAAAGCAGCTTTTAAATCGCCATGGCTTTTCTACAGCAGCTGTAAGGACTCCTCCGCCCCCTGCAATGCCAGTCTAGCAGCATATAATTAGGGGCAGGGCATGTGGCCCGAGAGGATAGATCCTTAGGAAACCCTGGCTCACATCCCAGCTCTCCAGGCTGTCCCTTCTTCACTTCCCCCTCCCACCACACTGGCAACCCACTCAGCTGGGTCATGCTTGTGTCATGGCTACAGTCTGCGATCTCTCAGACACAAGATTCACAGGACAAGCTTAGGGAGTTAATGATGCTCTAAGATCAATGCCTGCCTTAGCTGGTGCGGATTACACATCACCCCTTGCCCAGGAATGTGCCTAAAGTAAGGTGAATGAGTATTTGGGAAGTAAATACATAGGACAGGCACAATCAGCCCATAAATCAATGGAAAACATTTGCAGCAGTTTTTGCTGCTATTTTATAGCCTATGCCTATCTGTGCCTCTCTCCAGTTCTTTGTATCAGCTGGATAGAGACGGTAAGATTATCCAGTTGGCAGATAGTTTGGGCATAATGCAGGTGAGACCCCCAGCAGCTGTTTTCAGTGGTTCCCTTTGCGATGAATATTTCGAGATTCCATTTCAAAAGAGTAGCAGCTTTTGGTTGTACATTTTGATATTGCTGTTTTTTCCAGCTGGTTCCGGCATGCGGGTTACCCTCTGAGAATAAGTTAGGCCAATAAATAGAAACAAAAGAATAGCACAGGACTTACATTTGCTGCAAAGCACATTCTGTGCACAGCAGTCGTTAAGTTTAGATATAATAATTGTACAAGCAGAACATGCCTTATTCTTACAAACAAACAAAAATCAAAGCCTAGCCACTGTGCCCTAACCAGTGACCCAAGCAGTGCCACCACCAATCACCAGCTTCCCAAACCCTGTCATACTTCCCGCGGCACAGCCCTTTAACCCTCTGCTCACATCCATAACCCCTCACCACTCCGCAGTGCCCTGAGCCCTCCCCTTGCTTCTTCCTCACCTGCCATATTCCTTGGCAACTACAAAGGATTCTGGGATAGGGTAGGTCATGGGATGTTTGGGGGGGGGGGGGGTTTGGTCACTTCACAGGCCACAAACCCCAAGAAAGTGGGAGCCACTAAGATAGGCTACTCTTTAAAAAAGCAAGAATGGTGAGGAAATCTCACCCTCCCCTCAGGAATTAGGCCATAAAGGGATGCTGCAAACTGTAGTTTTGTAAAGGGAGAAGATTTTTTTGCCAGTTCAGTTATCAGTCAGAAAGTTAGTCCCATTTGACAACCCTCATTATTTTTAGTTATTCACAGTCACTGATACAGAATGTGACAGACTGCCTAAGGGGGCCAGGGCGGAGTAGTAAGGAAAGGGGATTGGATCACACTCTACTGAAAATAAGAGAAGGGTAGGCATGCAAGAGAGGGAGAGAGAGAAGTGAGGCATTGTGTTACCCTAATGTAGGGAATGATCAAAAACAGATTTACTCACAGCTGACTTAAACATCAAATGCTGCAGGACATCTGGAGCGACCAAGATTTTGATGCCTTTAGAAAACATAAAACCCATGAAACAATGTAAACCCAATTTCCAAATAACGGTGAGGCTGCCCTACAACCAGTTTGACTACAGGAAACAGAAAAGGTCCTGTCCTGCATTCCTTAACACCCCCAATTCTCTCTGAGCATTCACGGTGTGTGCTGAATGTAGGATCAGGTCTAAAGTGGGTCACATTTTCTTACAAATATAAGAAAAAGGATCATGGTAAAAGAAGGCATTTAAGAAAGAGGCGCAATGTCGTGTGAGGAGCAGAAGGCCATCAGTTTTGGTCTCCTATTGCAGTGCTTCTGAAATTACTTTATTGTCCTTTCTTAGGAGAAGATGTTGGTGACACCATTGAGAAGCATCTCCTATTATCTGTCCTTAAGAAACAGGCTTCCATGCATGGGGTCTGTCTCTGCCAATATGGGAGAAAAGGGAGTGCTACCTCTCTTTTATAACAATCTCACACCCCTTCACTTCAGGAATGCTGCAGCTGCTCCTCTGCTCTTGGGATGTGTCACCATGGAGCTTCGGAACAGGGCTGGCGCCAGCAGGGGTGCATAGGGAGCTAACTGAACTCTCCTGTACTCCCTCCACAGAGCCAGCCAATGTCTGAGGGGGAGTTAATGCTGCTTCCTTCTAGGCCCTTAGAGGCAGCAAGGCTCCTACTGGAGCCATCTTGACAGGCGTAGTGGGGACAAGAGGACTAATAATGAGGTTATTAGTGCAGGAGTCTCCTGGCACTATAGACAGGACACTTTCCCATAGAGTCTCATAATCCACAGGGTTGAAGGACCTCATCATCTACTCCTCACCCTCTACTAAGCCCCTTGGCCCCTTTCCCCCTGCCAGTTAGGAAGCTTAGTAAGGTTTTTTCTGTCCCTGGGTTTACCTGCCCCAATGCATTTCCTTTGTAGATGTCACCAGGGTTAACTGGCCAAGTCCTTCTTTTAGTCACAGCAAGAGCAGAAACCACCCAGTCTGTCCCCCAGCTACATCAAAGGGGAGCCAAGAATGAACACAAAATTAGCAATACGTTGAAAATAAAAAAAATACGACATTGCCGCAATCTGTCCTTATATCGAATCTTTATTGTCCTGCCATTAACATGCTGTAATTTTCTAACTCATCACTTTACATAACAGCAAGGTGGGAAACTAATAAATGTGTGTCTGAGAATAGAATACGAAAAGGTGTATATTATTGTAGATCATTGACCCAAGACGTGAGTTGGGGCTCTATTAAAATAGCTCCCTTCTGATGACTATTAAGCATTCACTCTTAAATGTTTCAAGCTGCGGAAGCCAGCCTTGCTTCTACAAAGTTGGCAAATAATATGAGATAAACCTTGTCAACAATATTACAGGAGGAAAAGAAACCTTATACTTTTTTTTACCAGTGGTAAACCTAAGGGCTCCCCTTATATCAACTTTAATGTTGAAAATGATACACTGTGCCCGCAGTGATGAAGAAGATAGGAGAGGAAGGTACTTTTTCATTCTTTGTATTCTCTAGGGTAATCGTGAATGCAACAGAACAAAGGAAAATGGACTGGAAAGCCATCCATCTTTGGGAGTCAAATTAATGGCCTTACACATACAACACAAAGGGTATGTCCCTTTATTAGTCACTTACCTGCTACATCTTGAGCGGGGAAGAGGGGAACAGAAAGCCAGGAAAAAGTGAAAAAAATTCCAAAGTAGCTGCTGCACTGACCCTCTTGGAGGAATATGTTTTGTAGAATTGAAGAATCCTAACTGTAGAAAGAGAACAATAACACTGATCTTCAGCATTGCTCTTAGGAGGTAGAGAGGTCACTCACTAGTTCAGCAGGGCAGTCACTCTTTGGCAGAATACACATTTCATGCTGGTCCTTCTGGAGTTTAGAATTCCAGCTCATCAGAAACTGGAACAGTCACAGACAAAAATTAAGTAGAAACAGTGTGGGTGAAATCCTTGCCCCTTTTGAAGTGAATGGCAAAACTCCCATTGACTTCAGGATTTGGCCCAGAGAGAGGTTATTTTGTCCCTCAAATAGGTTCACCTAATATAGTAAATTATGGGATTCTTTCAGAATATCACATGCAGTAAAACACAAACTTCAGTCCATGGGTGTGGAGGTCTCCTTGCAGTTCTACTGTACAAGAGTATGCATGGGTACCCCTCTATTCAGCACACAGCCCAGCTTTTTTTCCCCTCCCTCTATTCAATTAAGCCTTCGTTGTGGATGGAAAAGTGAAGTAGGATCATTTCACATAGTAACACCACGCTGCATGAGTGAGCTGAGAATTTCACAAATTCACCATTGGATTCAGCGTGAGAACGTGCAGTTTGTTGCAGAGAACTTTGCCTTGCCGCAGATAGTCCTACCAATTGCTTGGGAAAAGACACTGCTTCCGGGAGGAACTATTGTAGAGGTGGGGGCTAGATTTGCCCCTTGGTGAATTGACACCCATTGCAGTATTGTCATTCTTAAGCGTACAAAAATCCTGAGATTGTCTTTAAAAATATGGGATTTTAATTCAGTGCTTTTGCAGTGATTTTTAACTGCCTTCTGTTTTTCTTAACTCTTCCAAATTCTTCTGTGCAACTAAGAGGGCTAGAAATGTTGTTTTTCTCTAATGAAAGCTAAGATTCTCATGTAATCACATGATTCCGGGAGCTGGGATGGTAAAAATCATGAGGGTTGGCCATACTGCCTCAAGTGTTCTGTGTCAACAGTCAGTCAAAACACTTGGCCTGGCTGTGTGTAGGTCCATGAGGGATCAGGTATGGGGAGGTGTGATGGGGTCGGTCACTCACCCGGCAGCGCCCCTGTCTGGTTGTCACAGGAATTAGCTCTTTGACCCCAGAGCGCCCTCTGTCGGCCGACGTCCGTCTCTTCACTCTGGCCACGTGCCCCTCCCGGACCCCGGAGCCCCTTGCTGAGGGGGCTGCCCCCTGCAGTACCCCCTGGTCTTAGGGTCCCCCTCTCGGGACCCCACCACCCACTATCCCCAACTTGCCTCAGAGTGTGCCACTGTCAGTCACCACTTGTCCCCGCTCACTGGGGCGGACTGCAGTATCGTGGCTTCTCATCCCAGGCAAGGAGGGTTGGCCTGCTGCTGCTATCTCCAGCCCTAGGCTGCCCCCTGCAACCCTGGTACTTCTGGGTCGGACCTTGTATCAAGCCCGGAGGCCTGGGGCTCTTGGCTAGAGCCTGCCCAGCTCCCTCTGCCCTGCCCCAGCTCTGCCCTAACCCAGGTACCTGGCTTCAGCTCCTGCAGCTAGGGCTGTCTCCCTCTGAACACAGAGGAGACTCACCAACTTCTAGCCTGCCTCCCAGGCTTTTATACAGTTCTGAGTGTTTGGGGCATGGCCACTCAGCTGAGCCTAACTCCCAATCAGCCTGGGAGATTGCGGGCTCCCGGCCACAGCCCCTTCCCTGGCTGTTACAAACCCTTTTTCCAGGGCTATTCCAGCCCTGGCCGGCAGGGAGCGGGTATCACCCCGCTACAGGAGGCCAGGGAAGAAGTGAGAATACCTCATTGAGTAACTGTTATTTTCTTGACACCCTTCTTTTTCTTCTCCCTGCCTGCAACCCCTTTTGTCTGCTTGGGACCCTTAATTCTTCTACTTTCTTACATTTAATTTGTATGCTCCTGTGTTGCTGACACTCAAGATTTTGTCACGAGTCTCTTGATATCTGGTATTTTACTTAAAGCCTCAGCTCCTGTCAAGAATGATTATGTAAGAATCCCATTTTACATTTTAAAAAATACTGTGAACATTCTAGCCTTCTTTGCAAAGAAAAGCTTGAAACTGTGACCCAAATGAGCCCTGGATGCTCAAAAGCCAGAAGACAATAAAAAGAACCCCCCATGTGTATACATTATAAACAAAATATTATGATTTTAAAGCATTCTCGTGATTATTTGCAGGCTGTTGTGTGATATTTGAATTTTTGGGTTGGGCAATACGGATGCTCTTCAAGGTGGGGACCATCACTTGTTTTAAGACAGTGGTTCTCAAACTTTTGCGCTGGTGACCCCTTTCATATAGCAAGCCTCTGAGTGCGACCCCCCCCCCCCCCATAAATTAAAAACACTTTAAAATGTATATAACCCCATTATAAATCCTGGAGGCAAAGAAGGGTTTGGGGTGGAGGCTGACAGCTCGTGACCCCTTCCCCCATGTAATAACCTCGTGACCTTCTGAGGGGTCCCAACCCCCAGTTTGAGAACCCCTGTTTTAAGAGATGCTTACCAAATCTGAGTGCTGGAATAATAAGAAAAACTATAGATGTAGGGCAAATCCTACTCACATAAATAGTCCCACTGAAGTCAAAGAGTTTATTCTTGTGATCATAATCTGGCCATTGCAGAGGATGAGTTAGTTGATGAGCATGAGCTGTGATTTCTACATTAATGTATCAGTTCTTACTTTTGTGGAGAATGTTTTCGGAGTCGAATATATAATTCCTAAAAAATAATGGTGCTCAAGAGAAACCTATGGAATTATCAGGTATCTTCTAACACCAGGGTCCTCATTACACCATACACTATATGATGCTGCATCCTATATTCTTTATAGTGATATAATTATAGCATAATTATGATGCATTTTATGCAAGATGGGTCATGTGAGGTATCATTGGAAAAGTGATGATTTGGTGAATACAATTATCCTATTTGCATCCATGTATCATTTTTGTATCTAAAGTTATGAATACTGAATATGTATCTGTATTTCAAATGTAGTTACACCTGTGTGACACCCACTAGGAAAGATGCTTTCAGTCTAGACTGTGGGTGGGAAAGGGCCCTTCAGGGTAAGGAGCCATTAGGGAAAACAATAGGTCTTAGGAGAAGCTTATCTCCAGTGAGCATTCTGAAAATGCTTCAGACAGCCTGTAAGTAATAGCTGCTATAACTTAGCAAGGTATGCAAGGGCCTGTGACCAGGCCACATGACTCTGGACTCCATCTTGGGACATCAGTGTTTTCTAACAAACTGAGGTTTGGGATAAAGGGTTCTCACCAGATGCAAAAGCTATATAAAATGGAATGACATCATCAGCTGTTCTTCGCGCCCAACACAAGAAGATTCCTGGAAACACCTGAGGAAAAAAGTCTGAACTGGAGAAAGTGCTGGACCCAGGCTAAAGGGATATCTAGCCTGTGTATGAAACACCTGCGGATTCCAAGCAGTAAAGCAAGGGCAGCTTGTCCCTTAAGAATCTGCAGGCTGTTTGTATCAGCTCTCAGGGCGAGAGATTGGATATGAATTATCAGCTTATCTAGTATGTTAAGCTTAGTTTGCGTTTTTTGTTTATTTACTAGGTAATCTGCTGTGGGGTCCGTTTGCTATCACTTATAATGAAGACTAAGATTTTATCACAGATAGTTTTAGTAAACGTCATGCCCCTAAGCCCCTGACTTCTCCCAGATTGTTACTAAAAATATCCATGATAAAAGGAGGAGCCTGAGCAGCTGTGGGCAGTCAGGTAGCGCTAGGGTCCCACTCCGCTGGTGGCTCTGAACTCTGGGATTTCCCCCTGTCACTAGGGAGGCTGGGCGCTCCTCAGGTCCCTCCTACCAGAGAGCTGTGGTGGTCCCTCTTGCTGCTGGCAGAGGCGGAGATCTGTGGGGGTCCCCATGCTACCTGGGGTCATGGAGAGAAGGGGTTCCCCTTGAACCCTGCAGAAGCTGGGAGCTCCTGGGGTCTCCCTGGCCACCCGCAGAGGTGGAGAGCTGTGGGGATCCCCCCTTTGGCACCCATGGCAACAGGGAGGTTTGGGGGGTCCCCCCTTCTTCCGTGGAGATGGTGAGCTGCGAGAGTTTCCCCTCCTATCCGTGGTGGCTGGTGGACCACACAGCGGTGGGGAGGTCTAAGCATCCCCCCTGCTGCCTGAGGAGATGGTGAGCTGCGAGGGTCCCTCCTGCTGCCTCTGGTGACTGGGAGATGAGGGAGGTCCACCTCATGCCAGCAGCAGCAGGGAACCCTGCAGCTCCCAGCTAGGGCTGGCTGAATTGAAACCTTACTTATAATCACTTAAAATATATCGTTTATAGTTAATGAACCTGTTTTATGTTTTAAATAGTGCTTGGGAACCTGGGAGTTATCTTGGCTGTAGCCTCTCTATTATTGGTTCATGCAGTGACTCGTCAGCTTGCATGTAACTGCAGCTGGGTGTGTCTCTGCCTGTGCAAATGCTGGTGGGAGTGTAGAACTGGGAGTGCTCTACAGCTTGTCACAGCAGCACAGTGAGAGAGGCTGGTGGGTCTGAGGGCTCAGTGGTACCCCAGTTCCAGGTCGCACCCTGGGAGGACTCATCACAGAATATTCTTACACTGCTCATACATGCATATGCTATAAATTGGCTGTCTCTCAGCTTTGGAAACAAATATGTTTTCAGTATGTCTTTTATTATTAATTATTATTTATTAATTGAACATGACAAAGTTAGCAAAACGGATGGGGATGGCTTTTAGGGAGGTACATGACAATGGAAGGTTCAGGGGTTCTTCCCCTAGATGGTGTTGCCCCATCACACACACTCACACTCTCCATTCTCTTCCCATTCTCCCTCTCTCCGCAGCCAACTCACACGTGTTCACACTCTCTCTCCTTCCACATCAGACACATACACACACATGCTCTCTGCCCCTCAACACACAATTGTGCTCTCTCTATCCACTCATCTCTGCATCCCATCACACAAACACATTTTATGCTCTCCCTCTATCACTCGTACTCATTCTGGCTGTTAAAAGCAGGTTGACTTAGCACTTAAGGCAGTCCCCGAGACCCTTGCTGCACTGAACACCTGTCAGGTCACCAGAGCTATGAGGAGTTGGTGGGAAATAGTTGGCTAGGAAGTGCCTTCAGACATCTGTAGCCACAGATATCATTAGATGTGTGGGTGAATTTAGTGCTTGTGAAATGACTGAAGACCTGTTCTGTTTATACAGAGAGATGAAGCATAAGCAACAGCCACGTAAGTTTCTTCCACAATGTGCTCCTACTCTTGACCTGGGAGAAGAGCTCTCTCCATATCCCATTCCATAGTTAGCCTCTGCTATGTGACTGCCAAGATGGCTGCCACTCAGTCCCGATTGTTGCAGTGGGATTTTTGTGATGTGGAAACTTGTCTGCCTGGAAGTAGACTAAGAAACCAGCAAACTCATTTTGCATAGACTACCAAACAGTGATCAGGTTTGCAGGGATAGTTCTTGGAAAATAAAATTGCAACAAATACATACCAAAGGTGAGCAGGAAGAAGAGTGTGATTTTATGCTTTGTGATTCTATGCATGTAAAGCTTTCATAGATGAGAAATAACCATTTAAATGCTGGGCTTTATTATTCTCTTGAGACCAACACAACACATTTCCAATCAATGTTTTCTATTTTTCCTCTTCTTTTCTGCTGACAAGGTCCCAGTTATTGGCTATGAAAGATAAACTATGAGCCACAGAGCAATTATGCAAAACAAAATGATTCCAGCATCGGACTGGACATATTCAGACAACTATTCATTGGACTTGACTGTAGTCAAGGGGACAGAACATGCTTTTCTGTTAGTAATTTGTTGTGAAAAGATGGATAGATGCATCCAGCCAGCTTAGAAGCTAATGAACTCTCCCTTTAATCTTCCCAGCAAGAATGTGGCTATGTTTCTGAAGATAACCTATTATAATCTGTGCAATGGCATGTCACTACAAGCAAAAATCCCACTGAAGCCAAGGAGTCACATTAGAAATATGGATCAGGCTGTTTGAATTCCCCTTTATTAAACATGCATTACCATATATATTTGGAGACCATCAAATAGTTAAATACAGGAGCGGAGTCACCGCAATGCACTGTACTTACGGCATTCACTAATATTTAAGAAGCCTGAAGCAATCAGGAATTGTTATAGCAAATGTACAGGGCCTTTGCTAATATAAATTAATTACAACCGATAACTTTAAGGAAATATCAAGGGGAACAGGCCAAAATATCTAATGTGGTCATGTAAAACAACGGTAGAGCTGCATGCAAACATCCAGCCATACTTTTCAATGATAGCACAAACTAATCAGTCTGGACAGGCCAACAGACCTCAATTTGTCTGTTTTCTTTTCCCCCTAGATCATGCAGGCTGTAAATTTCACACGTCAGATACCTCTTAATCATGAATGGCATGCCTTGTCCAATCTGAGATAACAAATCTTAGGAGATCCTCCGGGTTGTAGTGGCACTAGCTTCTGTGTGTGTGTGTTTGTGTGCTCACACGTGCCGGCTCTCTCGCTATGCCTGTGTATTCTGTCAGCATCAGCTTTAATCTCTGCTGTACATATAGGGTTTTCTGTTAGTACATCTATGATTCTCACATCTCTCACTCACTCTTTGTTAAATAAGGTAGCTGTTTCTTTATTCCACCCACTCCATTCAAAGAATTCTGCTCACCTGCTGTAAATCCATTTGCCAGCTGCCCTGCCAAAGAGCTCCAGAAGAAGAACAAATTTATCCCAAGCCCTTGTTCTAGAAGATCCCCCTCACAACCATCTCAGTGCTGCTATGATCATAAACATGGTTACTTCTATTATGGGTATGCACATTGCACTAGCTGCCATCAATCCGTCACATATTTAACTTTATCTAAGTTACTCCATTACCTTAAAATGCACTCAGTCTTGGGCAGATATTCCAAACTTCCCTGGCAGATTGGAATTGCAGGTAATGTATTTGTGTCAATCTAAAAAGTACCTGTATGGCCCCCCCATCACTAAGAAGCTCTCCATCTTGAATGTAGAGAGCTCTGCTTTACTATCCCCATTTCATAGATGGCAAACTGAGGCACAGAGAGCCTAAGTGACCTGCCCAAGGCCACACAAAGTCTGTAGTGGAGCAGGAAAATGAACCCAGCCACCCAAGTCCCAGGCTTATAACAGTTAGACCATCCCTCCTCCACCAGAGGGGCAGATTTGGTGCTGCACGTCCTGAGAGGCAATGCACAGAAGGTACAGCCAGGGGTCTAGGAGTAAAGGTGGCTTTAAACCACTATTGTGCCCTAGGATTCTCAGCTGCTGTATGGAACGAGATAAATGCCAACACATGTTGCAGTGTTGAAGTAGCCAGGTTGGTACCAAGATATTAGAGAGACAAGGTTGGGGAGGTAATATGTTTTATTGAACCAGCTTCTGTTGGTGTGAGAGAGAAGCTTTCGAGGTTACACAGAGCTTTCTACCAGATTGGAAGAACTCTGTGTAGCATGAAAGCTTCTCTCTCTCACCAGCAGAAGTCGATCCAATAAAATATATTACCTCACCCATCTTGTCTCTTTCTAGCATATGTTAGAACAGTCCTGGGGCTACTCTGGCTTACAACTACCTTTCCACAGCTGCCTATGGCCTACACTATAACTGATAATCACCACACCACTGAGTGCTAGGACCATGCCATGTCACCTCTCCCTCCACCACCCCCATATGCTTCATAGGCCAAGGCCTGTAGTGGTTGTAGGGAGGTAACGCAGGCTACTTATGCTAGTCCTACACTTCTCCTACACTAGGGGAATTCATGTCCAGTCTGTTTACTGACACTTTATCGTCTTTCTATTCTGCTGGAGCAGCTTTGGAGCTGGGGGCCAGAATAGGTCCCTAAATCTCAAGAAAGGATCAACCCTTCCAGCCCCAATCCTGAAGGTCACAGAGTATCCTCTCCCATTAAAATCAGAGTAAGCTAAGAGATTGCAAAATAAGTATTGTTATCAGTATATGACATTTGAGGTCTATTTCCAGCACTATGCACTACACAGGAATTCAGTTTTCATTTCTAAAAATTTTATACTTGAGCCTACAGCCTTGATGATTGATGGTACCTCAGCCTTTCCTAAAGTACCTGGATGTCTCGTTCTCTTATATAAATAAGATATGAAGCGCAGGTTTCTCTTGCAGTTCTGATAGTCTCGTGGAGATAGGGCCAGCAAGTTGTTTATTAAATTCACATGCAGTCCTGCTAGAGGATAATTTTTCTTTTATTAATATTTCAATATCTTTCACAGGATCAGAAGGACAGTTTAATTAGAGCAAGGCAAGAGCTGTTAAGCAAAACTAAAGAAATGCAGGCTTTGTTTGCAAATCTGAGGTTTAGTGGCATTTTCTGTCAACACACGTTAAATGGTACAAAGCTCACCCTAAAGAAAAAAAAATACACTTAAGGCACTCACACAAACAAGCCCAGAGGTCTTGATTTTTCATAAACCAGCACTAATATGAGATAAGTCTGAGCTGGAAGAGGATAAAAACTGTTTTCAATGACAACAGAAGCCTGAGGAATCACTTACAGAATCGGAAAAGTTGGTTGTGTCTCTGAAACCATATTGGGCTGTTCAGTGTCTGAGCAAACTGGCTAGTCTGGAAAAGACATAAAGGAAAGAATGTATACTTGGGAGGTAGTTACATCATGGCAGATGTAGTCTGGCCAGGGAGCCCAGCTCAGAGGAGAATGCAAACATGAAGAAACCCATCTAGATCTCCATAAGACACCCCAGAAACATTTCCAAAAGAAATTTTTAATAATCCCAGGAAGGCATAGACCTTTTGTGAAAAATCCTGCTAAGCCAAAACCCAATCATCTGTGAGCAATGGAAAACATTTTGACTGGCCCTATGTCTGTGGAAATCAGTAAACCTTTTTCTTCAGTGTACAGTATTTTTTAAGTTACTGACACATGTGCTTAGGCGTAAGCACAAGAGCAGTTGGTGGCACTATGGGACTACTCACAAAGTTAACAACGTACTTGTGCTCTGTTACATCGGGCTCTAAAGACCTGTTTAACTAAAGCAGTGTGTGTTGTTTCTATCAAGGAGATTTGTGTTTCATTTCATTTATATCAAATTCAAACAGAGTGAGGTGCTTCCAGGATATTAATGAGTGAACTGAAAGAAGAAAGGGAATTTTCTTTAGTACTGTTTAATGGTTCCAATGGGTCCCATTCTGCCCTTAGACGTGTGCACCTATCACCATCAAAGGGAGACACGTGTGTATCTTAGAGCAAAATTTGGCCTTTGTCTCTGAAGCTACTCTGGAAAGTAAAAGATGTGATGCTAGAGAAATACACTAGAATATTCTTAACTATTTTTACAGTAATAATTAGATTATAAAGGTAAGTATAGTAACTTCTAGATAACTCTGAGGACTTCAACAAGCAAAACAGGCTCATTCCAAGCTGATTCTAAGCATTAACAAAGAAAGGGAATTGCCAAGGTGAAATATCATTCTCTTGAAGGGAAGTCATTTATCATTGTAGTTAAGAACTTGGATTGTCAGCCTTGATAAATGAAATGGTCCATTGATATAACTCCAATCACTGATGCGTGGCTTCAATATATAATGCTTAATTAGGTGTAGTAGATTAACTTATTTCTAGGTAAAGTGTTTGTGTTTTATGGAATGAGTGCTTTAATTAAAAAGGCTCATGCAGAATCTTGTCTCACATCATATCCCTGCCGTTCCACCGCAAGCAAAATTTCCAAACTGAAATCATCAGACATAGAAAACCTCAGCAAAATTAATTTTATCCACTGGAAAATGATGTTAAATGTATTGTCTCCCTTGATATACACGTTGTATCTGATTTTTTTTAATCTTTGAAAAAGACTTTAGGATACAAACATTTTCTCTATCAGAAATCAGTCCTTTGAAGCTAAGATCCAAATATAGCTATTAATTAAAAAATAACTTCCTTAGGATCTAGTTAAGAACATGTGTACCAGTGAAGTCTACCTACCACTTAGAAAATACATTAAAACTTACCTAGTATAAAAGTTCTTCCTCACTTGCCTTGGCTGATAGTAAGAGACATGGCAATCTATAGCATGAAGAAAATGGTAACATCTTTTAATTATTCTTGTTCAGTCTTTCCAATTTTTTAATGGGTCAATTTGAGGTTGTGGAGATTAGTGGGAAAAGTATCCAATGTGTCTTTTTTGCTATTTTTATTGTGAACAAGTTTTTTAACAGAAACAACTAGAACATAGGAATTGCCATACTGCCTGAGACCCACAGTACTTCTGGTCCAGTTTCCTGTCTTCAGAACTGGCCAGCACTAGGCTTGTCCTGGGCTCATTGCAGTCAATGGCAAAGCATCAGGCCCTCGCTGCCCAAAGGAAGGAATAAGAAATCGAAAGTAGGCAGCTGTGGGATAAATCTGTCCCTCAGATATAATCTTAATTCCTAACAGAGAATGGTTTGAGACAGGAAGTATGAGGTTTTAAATCCCTTCAATTTTTTGACCATTAGTAGTTAAACAATATTAGTTATATTTATAATTAAGGAATTGAAAAGAGAGACTGAGAAGCTAAATTTTTCTGACAAACAGTAAGCATATGCAGTATGTTCTATTGATTAATATTAAAGTTTTTAAAGATGTGTTGTACCCATATTCGATCTGTCATAATAAAATTAATGAATTCCTGAGGAAGGCAAAAGAACATATAAAGAAAAACAACATACTTATTTTCCATTTGTATTTGTGGTCTCTCATATCTACAAGCTACAAAATAGCAGCCAAATTTTCTATTCTAAGAGTCCAAAGTAATTAATTTCCGTGTGTATGTTTAATTATGTTTTATTTTAAAAAATGAAACTATGTCTACTTTTTGAAACAGGAACATTGCCATCAGAAAACCTTCACTGTAGCTACTGGAAATTCAAGAACACCGAACTTTCACTAAAACATGAAAAATATTCTAGCCAGATGCAAACAAATATTCACAATACTTAACTGCTATTTACATAACACTGCCAGCAGGGAGAAGGTGAGAGGGCCCTATATATATAAAATTGGGACATCTGGTCACCCTACTAATGACTGAAGAGATGTATATATATATATATATATATATACACATACACATATACATATATACACACACACTAGAAAAAATACCCGGCGTAGCTCGGGGTATTTGTAATTGGAAACTGGGATTTTAAAAGATTACAATGTTTTTTATTAATACAAATTTTGTTCAGAAGTCTCATTTTGTCTAATTAATTTCATTCTCTTTCATTTAGATGTGGGGGGGTAGGGGGGAGAGAGCTGAGCGAGTCCAGAGCCGTTGGGGGGGGGGTGAGATTTTAAAACTTTTCGATTCTTACCTGAGGGGGGAGAGAGCTGAGCGAGTGCGGGGGCCGTTGGAGGGGGGGAGGGGGCAGAGAGCTGAGCGAGTGCGGGGGCCATTGGAGGGGGAGGGGGCAGAGAGCTGAGCGAGTGTGGGGGCCGTTGGAGTGGGGTATTATTACATCATAACTATGTCACAGAGAACAGCAGGTGTTAACTTGGTGCCCAGTAGATGTTAATGTGCTTTAAAGAATTTCACCCCTAGGGGGTGTAAGAGGTGAGATTTGAAAAATTATCAATTCTTATCCTGATTAGGACCCTAAAGCCTATAACTGTACCAAATTTCAAGTCGCTAGCTCAAACTGTGTGGAAGGAGTAAGGGAACATACATACACACACGCATACACCATTTGACTTTTATATATATAGACTAGCAAAAATACCCGGCGTTGCTCAGGTCCATTGGAGCGAGGGAGGGGGTAGAGAGCTGAGCGAGTGGGGGGGGGCATTGGAGTGGGGGGGAGGGAGGTGAGATTTTTAAAAATTTCGATTCTTACCTGAGGGGGGAGAGATCTGAGCGAGTGTGGGGGCCATTGGAGGGGGGAGGGGGAAAGAGCTGAGCAAGTGGGGGGGCCATTGGAGTGGGGGGAGGGGGTGAGATTTTAAAAAATTTCTATTCTTACCTGAGGGGGGAGAGAGCTGAGCGAGTGTGGGGGTCTTTGGAGGGGGGAGGGGGAGAGAGCTGAGCGAGTGCGGGGTCAGTTGGAGGGGGGTATTATTACATCATAACTATGTCACAGAGAACAGCAGGTGTTAACCTGCTGCCCGGCTGATGTGAATGGGCTTTAAAGAATTTTACCCCTAGGGGGTGTAAGAGTTGAGATTTGAAACAAAATATATTCTTACCCTGATTAGGACCCATAAAACCTATAACTGTACCAAATTTCAAGTCTCTAGCTCAAACGGTGTGGAAGGAGTAAGGGAACGTACATACACGCACGCATACACCATTTGACTTTTATATATATAGACTAGCAAAAATACCCGGCGTTGCTCGGGTCCGTCGGAGGTGGGGAGGGGGCAGACAGCTGAGCGAGTGCGGGGTCCGTTGGAGGGGGGAGGGGGCAGAGAGCAAACCTGACACCCCCACCTCACCCCCCAACCAAACCCAACACCCCCATGTCACCCCCTATCAACCCCAACACCACCTAACCAACACCCACACCTCACCCCCCGTAGACCAAACCTGACACACCCACCTCACTTTCCCCCCCAACCAAACCCGACACCCCTACCAACCACCACAAACCTGACACCCACACCTCACTTACCCCTCGACCAACCTGACCCCCCTCCTCGCCCCCCCAACCAAACCCAACACCCCCACCTTACCCCCCCCACCATACCCAACACCCCCTGACCAACCCCAACACCCACACCTCACCCCCCACCCACCCCGACACCTTCCCACCCCCCCAGACCAAACCCAACATCCCCGGCTCACTTACCCCCCGACCAAACCCGACACCCCCACCTCACCCCCCAACCAAACCCGACACCCCTACCTCACTTACCCTCCGACCAAACCCAACTCGGGTCCGTCGGAGGTGGGGAGGGGGCAGAGAGCTGAGCGAGTGCGGGGTCCATTGGAGGGGGAGGGGGCAGAGAGCTGAGCGAGTGCAGGGTCTGTTGGAGGGGGGTATTATGACATCATAACTATGTCACAGAGAACAGCAGCTGCCCAGCTGATGTGATTGGCCTTTAAATAATTTCACCCCTGGGGGGTGTGAGAGGTGAGATTTGAAAAAAATTCGACTCTTAGCCTGATTAGGACCCTAAGGCCTATAACTGTACCAAATTTCAAGTCTCTAGCTCAAACGGTGTGGAACGAGTAAGGGAACGTACATACACGCATGCACGCACGCACGTATACACGCATACTCCATTTGACTTTTATATAGATTGATAGATATACATACATACATATACATACATAGACCTCTTCAGTCATTAGTAGGGTGACCAGATGTCCCAATTTTATAGGGACAGTACAGATATTTGGTGTTTTGTCTTATACAGGCACCTCCCACCCCGTCACACTTGCCATCTGGTCACCCTAGTCATTAGGCTCTGTCATCGGGTGTCCACACATAGGAGTGGAAGGGTTAATGGAGGCCAGATGGGCCACTGAACCTAGTAGACTGAACGCTGAAGGAGACCCCTAATTAAAGGATCAGGCAAGGCACATATAAAGCCGGGTAGCTGGCTGCAGACAGGTGCTGCAGTCACTCCCTGGGTGAAGGGAGTTGGTAGGCTAGCAAACCCAGAAAGGAGGGAAGCCAGTTAGGTAGGAAAAAGCCCAGGGAAACAGCTGCAAGGGGCAGGACAGTACAGAGACCCTGGCTGCTTGATACAGGGTCTCTGGGCTGGAATCCAGTGTAAAGGGTGGACCTGGATTCCCCTACCAGCCACTGGAGAAGTGGCTAGGACATTAGAGACCCCAGCCAATCAGTAGGTCTGTAAGACTGCAAATTCCTCCAGAGGGGAGGACCTTAGTGACCTGGTTTTAGGGCCACACCATGAAGAGGAGGCTGCAGTTCCTGGAATAAGAGGGGCAGTACATTGATCTAGGATGGAGCAAGACACCACTCGAGGGGGAGCACAAGCCTGGCAGAACTAATTCACAAGATGGCCAGCAGGAGGTGCCACAAGTGGTGAGTGGACCCCATGACAGTCCCTGATCCAGTACAATATGCTAAGCACAGACATAACTTTAACCATAATTGTTCTCCCACTGATATCCGTGTTTTACTAAGGCTCCTACTGTGTTATTCATTCCATATGTTTGGAGCCTCAGTGGTGTTCTCTGCAGAAGCAGAGATCCATCCCCATGAAGAAAACTGTAGGATCACAATCTAGGTCTTTGGGGTCCCCCCCCATATGAGATCTGCTAATTAACAAAAAATATAATTCAGTATAATCTTATTTTTGTGAATAATTATTTTTATTAATTTTTACAGCTCATCAAAGTCATAAAAAGGCCTAATGGAGGTAGTTGCTAACAATTCCTCCCTTCCCCCCATATTACCTTTATTTCTACTACATACATTCTATTACCCTTCTGGTGTCCTGGAAGTCTTCCTTCAGCAGTGCAAATTGTATCCTCACTGCTTATTTCTCCCCATGGAATATACTAGTCTGTGATTATACATTGTCCTTTAGTGAACTCAGTTTATCTTGCTGCGAGTGTAGTGTGGAAACTCAGTGTGATTAGAATTTAGTTACTGCAAAATGCATGTTTTGTAATTGATTATTGGAAGAACAAATGAGGAAGTCTTCTCTATTGTCCACAATGATAGAAGAGGAGCGTGAATTGTAAAATTCCAATATCACACATCACTAAACAAAAAAAGTTCAACTTAATAAGGCTTGAAAATGAATGCTACCTATATCAGGGAAGTGTTAACAAAAATCTACCATTGAGCATTAGAACCCCCTGCTTCTTACTAAGAATAAGCACATGCTATAAAACATATCTCACACACTATATACATTCAAAACTCACCCATTCTGGAGGATTTGTTTTATTAAATAAAGAAATTAACAACAATCAAACCTGTTCCCCACCTTTAACTTTTTTACTTCAGCGCTGCTTGATCCCACACCCTTGATTTTCGGAGTCTCTAATGAGCCACTGCCACTTCGCTAATATTCAAATAACAAGAGGTAGATTACAAGCTACCTACACTAGTAAGCAGAGCTGGGCAAATAACCCATTTTTCTATTTGAAACCAAAACCAAAAAATAAATTGTTTTGGATCGAACCAAACAAAAAAAGTTCAAATTTCTTGGACAAACAAAAATGTTGAAAAATTAGGTTTGGGTTGAATACAATATTTCAGCCTGAAATGAAATTTTTATATTCTGGGTTTTTAAATATCAGTTTTAAACTAAAATTCAGGGAAATTCCAAAACAAAATATCAGATTTCAGAAACAACAAAACACAATTTTAACATCTGATTTTTTTAAACTCAAACTATTTGCCAGTTGACCCAAACTCATGAACAGTTTTGGTCACCCCAAATCTTCAGTTTCTTGACAAAAAAATCCATTTGCATTTCC
The DNA here is from genome assembly GCA_032164245.1 of Sternotherus odoratus. Taxonomy (NCBI): domain Eukaryota; kingdom Metazoa; phylum Chordata; order Testudines; family Kinosternidae; genus Sternotherus; species Sternotherus odoratus. The sequence goes on along the minus strand of JAVMKO010000001.1, from coordinate 281,058,647 downwards.
AATTCTATTAGTAAGTCAACACTAAACAACTCGTGGCAGGATCACCACCACCTACTAACAGGATGGATTCACGAGAGGATGCTGCCACACCTTTACACTAAGGCATCCAGTCAGTTTCACACTGCCATGAGTCCTTCACGGTCACCCCGCCTGATCTGCACCACCCCCGTATCCACCACACTTCAAGTCTTGGGTATTTGTTTTTCTGATTTGGGTCAACTATAGAGATTGGACTGAGATATGAAGTTCAGATCTAGGTTTGAGTGTTCCCAAGTTTCAAGTATGGCACAACCAAAAAGGGATTTCAGATCTGCTTTCCATTTGGGATCTTTTATCCATTTTCAGCGGATAACCTCTATATCTTTTAGGACTGTTTCCATTGTTTTGAGATTGCTCATTAGCACATAAAGTTTTTCCCCTAGGAAAATAAATTAAACAAATATGTTTTATGGACACAGTGCATTCGTACACGTACATGGACCATATGATTTAAATCCTAATGGAATAAATTAGAAACCATTATCTGGGCTGGTATTTAAAATGGATTGGATTTTTATGCATGATTGAGACCCATAACATACTGTGCAGAATACGCCAAACACAAATTCATGGTTATGTGTCAGCAAAATGCATTGGTTCAGATCAAAGAGAATGTACTGCACACCATGTTTTTTCTATAAACTGAACATTATTTAAACCACAGCTATTGCCCCAGTTCACATGTTAAACTAGCATCTAAACACCATGGGACACCTTTTCAGTGCAGCGTGTGGTTTTGATGTTGACTGGAATTGTGCAGCTAAATCCCCATGCATCATGTCAAATCAGTTATTTAATACTAGTAGGTTAATTAGCAGCACAAATAAGAAGAGCCTCAGCTTTCCAAAAGCAAAGCCCTTTTTTCTAGCAGCCCTAGTGAGAAGTGGGATTATTGCATAACTGCTTATATCCTTCTCCTCTGATAGGATTAAAATATCACACAGTAGCTAAAGTGACCATTACATTTAATTAAAACATTTACTGGAATCTAACAGATTGAAAAAGCACATGAACCATTTAAAGACCCAAGGCTATTATTCTTAGGGAGGCAACATAGATCAGTAGACAGGGCACTAAGCTGGGTTTCTATTCCTTTCACTGACCCACTGTGTATCCTTTTGCAAGTCACTTCCACCTGTCTATGTATCCATATTTAAAATGGGTTAATGATACGTATTCCTCTTCAGTAAGCACACTGAGATCTATGGATGAAAAGGCCAATATAGGCTCTGGTGTACTGCAGTGGTGAATCAGCGATCAAATCAGAGGAAACTGCAGGTTGATCAGACCAATGATTTAGCAGTCTAAAACAAGGAATTAGGAGTCTAGCTTTAGCCAGCTCTTTTTTAAAAGACTTTGGCCCAGTCCTGTAACTGATTTATTCCTATGGCCTTCATTTCCATTGTACCTAAATGCCTCACAGTCTTTAGTGTATTTATCCTTAAAACCCCTCTGTGAGGAAGGCAGTTTTACAGAAGAGAAACAGAAGCACAGAAAAGCTAATTGATTAATTTCACATCACATTGGTGGCAGTTGAAGAACCTAACCAGGGCTCTCAAGTCCTAGGCTTGTGCCTCAGCCACTGGAGAATCCTTTCTATTGTTTCTTCTTCATCTTTTCTCTAGATCCATCTATCTTTTCCGTTCATCAGGCTTTTCTGTTGTGTGTCCTGTAGTTCATTGTTGTAATGTTAAGTAAGTATGTGTTGGGGGTATTCCCTTTTAAATCACATTGCACCTTTTAATAAAGCCAGGCTTAGACACTTATCACAGAGATCTCCAAACAGCTATCAGATGGTAACAGCTTTCTGGCATTACCTAAGTGGGTGTTAGCCCATGAAAGCTTATGCCCAAATAAATGTGTTAGTCTCTAAGGTGCCACAAAAACCTCATTTCTTTTTGTGGACACAGACTAACATGGCTACCCCTCTCAAAACAGGGACAGAGATCCTGGTTCACTGTTGCACATGTACGCCAGTGAAAAGTGGGTGTAAAACTCTACTGTTCTGATTTATATCCACTTTGCACTGGTGTAAACGAGAACACAAGGTGCAAGACAATAGAGAACCAGGCTTTTCCTACTCTATAGCTTATTACCAATAGGCCCTGTACCCTATTACCTATTCTCTAAGCCAGCCAGCCTCCCTAACTATCAGCACTTTTAACATTCACTTAGCACTTCGGTGCTTCCCGCCCCTTATCCTGCAATAGACATTTCTTTGTTTGGATCTGTAGTCTTTGGAGGATAGTCTTTGGGCCAGGGCTGCTCTCACATTCACTGCTGTGAATCCTAAACAACCCCACTGACTGCGCAGGAATTCAGCAGTTACTCACTGAGCTCTGAATCCACCCCTTTATCTCTATGACATCTTGTGATATTTTCTCCAGTTGTAGCTCAAAAGCCGTGGTTTGTATAATTATTCTCACATGTGTCCTCATCATTACCTGCCTTGTTCTGCCTGGCAGGAGGTGGTGTCTTGCAGCTGTTCATAGCAGATCCCCATGGAGTCGAAAATAAAGGCAGCCTAGTTGCCATTCAAGGTTGTTTCTTTTTTTTATTTTATAACCAGCTTCAAAGATTTAGTAATATACAAGTCTCTGCCTTTCAGGCAAGTTTTTTAGCAGTTCCCTCCCTGATATTCAACGACAGGCAATGTTTCTCTGTTTTTCCATTCACTCCAGGTCACTAAGTGGCTCCATTTTACCTATTATTTAACATGTATGAAGTTTTTAATTGTTTTTAAAATCAAATCTGTCACTTATCCAACTTGAATTTACTCTTAGTAAGAGACAGCAGCTCTTAAATAGCATCTAATGCAACATGTAGTATTAGACCTCAATCATGCACTTACTGGTGTGCTTAATTTTTAGTATGCAAGTCGTCTAATTGACTACAGTTGACATTGTCGTGTGTTTAAAGTGAAATACAGGCTTTAAATATTTACAGACTCAATCAGGTCTTCATGTGCTTGAGATTTTAAATTCATAGATTCCAAGGCTGCAAGGGACCATTATGATCATATATCCTGACCTCCTGAATAACAGTGCCCATAGAACTTTCCCAAAACAATTCATAGACTATGTTTTTTAGAAAAAAAAATCTAATCTTGATTCAAAAATTGCCCATGACAGAATCCACCATGACCCTTGGAAAATTGTTCCAATGGTTAACTAAACCTCATTCTTAAATGTACCAAACCACATCTTCCCGGTTGTTTGTTGTTTTTTAATCACAACATGGCCCACTGGAAAGCTACTCCAAGCCAACTGTCCCCTTCTTGACCCTATCTGTGACCTACCACCCACAAACACACACTTTTCTTCAAGTTGTTTCTTAAAGGACTATAAGGCCACAAAGGAGAGCTCATGAATAGATCAAAGTCAAACTTATGAAGGATTGTTGAAAATTAGGAAATTGAGATTTTAATTTAAACTGTCCATCAAAATACCAACATTTGACAAAGAAATTTCTGGGGCAGCGGAATGTCAGCTAAAGGGTCAGGAATATATTTCCTGTTTTTAAACAGTTTGGAATTATTTAAAAAGCAAACATTATACCCCATTTGTGGGGCTGTGATAAGATGACACGGGGGTAGCGCAATGGGACCCCGACCTTAGTCATGCCCTCCAGGCATTACTATAATATAAGTAATTACTAATGAACCTGATGATTAATAATAAACTCTACACTCAACCCCTTTTCTTTTTAAAGCACCCATAATCCCATGCCTCCTCAGTAGGGCACCTCTTTACATCATAAGGTCTTTGAGTCATGGTCCTGGTCTTTAGACTCCTCTCCAAAGCATCTAGCAAATTTGGCAGGATAAGGAAAAAATTGCAACATATATTATGTTTCCATTACTGTATATAGTACAATACACTTGACTTAGCTGGGATACCCATTTATTCAAGAGTACAAGAAGCCTCAAGAAGAAGCAATGCCTTAGGGAAGCAGGGAACACATTTGTTCTGATGCCTTTCTAACAGGGGCACTTTGCAATACCCTCTGTGTGAGGCCTGCAACCGGAAGTGCAGCCCAGTTTTGAGGAGATTAGAACTTGTCTCATTGTTTTCTTATGCTCCCCGTCTGTACCCGCCAGTTGTCTCTTGACTGTCATTTAGGGTACGGCTACATTACCTGCCAGATCGGCGGATAGCGCTCGATGTATCAGGGATTAATTTATCGCGTTTCATCTAGATGTGATAAATCAATCCCCGAATTGACGCCTGTACTTCACCTCGGCAGGAGGAGTAAGTGGAGTCAGCAGGGGAGTGGCCGCAGTTGACCGCTGCCATGGGGACGGCCAGGTAAGTCAACCTAAGGTACTTCAACTTCACCTACGCTATTTGCGTAGCTGAAGTTGCATATCTTAGGTCGATCTTCCCCAGTAGTGTAGCCCAGCCCTTAAATTGTAAGCTTTTTAGGCCAGAGACCACCTCTTTATTCTGTGTTTGTACAATACATAGTCAACCTGTGGAACTCATTGCCTGGGGATGTTGTGAAGGCTAAAGCTATACTGGAGTTAAAAAAAGAACTAGATAAGTTCATGGAGGATAGGTCCATCAATGGCTATTAGCCCGGATGGGCAGGGATGCAACCCCATGCTCTGAGTGTCCCTAGTGTCCGACTGCGAGAAGCTGGGAATGGATGACAGGGGATGGATCACTTGATTGTTTGTTCCATTCATTCCCTCTGAACCACCTGGCATTGGCCACTGTCAGAAGACAGGATACTGGGCTAGATGGACCATTTGTCTGCCCCTGTTTGGCAATTCTTCTGTTCTATCACATAGCAGAATTGGGTCTATGATCCAAGTCTGGGGCTCCTAAGCATTATCATAATACCAATAAATAATAATTAACTTTATATAATATCTTTCAGATTTAAAGATCACTAAGCATTTTACAACACAACTGAAAGGAGCCATCTCTGGAATGGTATCTACTAATTTTCTATCATCTATATTATGTTGTCATCTAAATGTGCTAGGCACTGTACAGACATGTACCAGCAGGAACACATAGCCACTGCTCAGGATAGGGTGACCAAATGTCCCGATTTTATAGGGACAGTCCCAGTTTGGTTTTTTTTTTTCATATATAGGCTCCTGATATGAACCCCCCGACCCCTGTTTCGATTTTTCACATTTGCCAGCTGGTCCCCCTAGATCAGGAGATCTTACAATCTATAAAGACTGGGTTACGGATCGGGGAAAGAGATACATGAGACAAGATAATTATTCAGGGTGATGGTAGGCCAGGTGGTTTGGTTTTTATTTAACTTTTACATTGTGGTAGCACATAAAGGTCATCACCAGGTTGAGTTCCAATGTACTAGACACTACAGGCTTGACCTCCACATTCATTGAAGCCACTGGCAAAGCTCCCATTGACTTTAGTGGTGCAGAATCCGGACATAGACAAATACATAATAAATGAAGTCCCTGCCCTCCAGTGCTTAAACCACTAAGCTCTTTCCTCCAGCTCTACAGCAAGGAAGTCAGCGAGAGTTGAGGATGCTCAGTAACTCACTGAAAGAGCTGTGAAGTCCTCAAATGGGCATATAGATGGGAAGATACCAGCTTAAAGTGCCTGGCTGTCAATTTGAACCCTCCAAATGGAGATATCCCTATCTCATAGAGCTGGAAGAACCTTGAAAGGGCATTGAGTCCAGTCCCCTGCCTTCACTAGCAGAACCAAGTAGTGTCCCCTGACAGAATTTTTACCCCATATCCCTAAATGTCCCCCTCAAGAAAGGAACTCACAACCCAGGGTTTAGCAGGCCAATGCTCAAACCACTGAGCTATCCCTTCCCCCCCAGAAGCCCTCTTTTAACAATCAGTTCTGTAGTAGTAAAGCATTTTTCAGAGGCTCTTGAAACATTCACAGCCAAAGCTGGAAGCCTGAATCTTGTGGTAGTTGTGATTTTAGGGCAGCAGTCTTTGTGAGGGTCACGGGGAGTACTTCTTCAAGGTGACTTTTCATACCCAGGATGGAGGAGCTATCATCACTACAGAACAGACGGATGCAGCTTATTGACCTAGAATTCTGTACTCCCGCATATCCCCCTTCCTCCAGCCCCTCTCTTCCGTTGGCATTTCTCAACTTTGAAATGTCTCCTTAAGAGTCATTTTGACCAGCCTTGATGCAAAGACCAGGGCTACAATGGTGGTTGTCCTGCTGAGCCACAACCTGGGAAGTGAAAACTATCTGAAGGGGTAACTGGTTATCTAAGCAGAGCCTAAAATGGATGTTCAAAAATTGCCTATGGGGCACCAAAAGTCATCAGACAAGCATCCAGTACACAACTTATTTCTGACCAGAATGGAGTGTGAGAGCAATATAAAAAATAAGATTCCACAAAAGTCCAGAAAGAGAAAGAGATTGTTCCACAGATGGGTACTCAAGCCTGGCATGGTAGGCCGAGAGCGCCTCATGCTCTTTCAATCTATTTTATCCACAACCTTACTCTGCAAACAGAGCTGTTGGTTTCAGTGGGGCTACTCACAAAGCATCCAACTGGCCCAAGCTAGGGAATCTGTGGCAGAATTGGGAGTTAAATCCAGGTCTCCTGAGTCCCACATCACAGCCTTACACAAGACCTTCTTAGGGAAAAGAGAAAGTATCTCTTGAGAAGAAAGGAAGGGTTACACAGACAGAGACCATGCTGGAGCTTTAGCAAAATATCATCAAAGACAAAAGGGAGAATTCATTGTTGCTAGCACCCAACAGCTCACCAATTATATCCCTGTAGGATACCCTGTTTTTATACAACCAGCAGTATTAATATATCATATGAAGGTAGTATCAAGGAAGGACACACATATCTGGGGGGAAAAAATCTTTCTCTTGGCCCTGAGCTTCCTGTCAGAAACTGGGATGCTTTTTCTGATGCTTGTTCCTTCCAGGAATGGTGATATTGCAGGTGAGTGGAGCAGTGTCAATCCAGTCCCTGTCTGATTCTCTTTGAGGCCCGTTAATTTCTCTTTTTAATTATTTTGCAGCCCACCTCTAACCCAAATCAAGGTTTATAATTCAAGGGTGAGCTTGGCTTCCATGTAAATTGTTCAAAAAGTGTTCCCCAGCACTTACTGTAACAAGTAATAAGTCTAGTGGCCCCGAATCAACATCATTCTGCCATTCTCCTTGACTGGAGTGCTGTGGGACTTCTGCCAGGGAATACAATACAATATATACAAATAAATAAATTAAATGTAATTCACCAACCTCTTTCCTATATCAGCACTCAATTATGATGCACCATTATGACACAATTATCACAGAATACCAGAGTTGGAAGGGACCTCAGGAGATCATCTAGTCCAACCCCCTGCTCAAAGCAGAACCAGGACCAATCCCCAATTAAATCATCCAACAGATTTTTGCCCCATATCCCTAAATGCCCCCCTCAAGGATTAAATTCACAACCCTGGGTTTAGCAGGGCAATGCTCAAACCACTGAGCTATCCCCCCCCCCCCCTTATGACTTCTCCCATTCAGCAAAGTTGGCTAGCAAATGTAGGGATTGGAGCCAAGGCTCTGCCCACCTGCTAAAGGTGAATAAATAAGTGACTTTTCTGTGCTCAGACCCAAAGTCTGGGTAGGTTATATAGTGGTTTAAGGGAGAGGGATTGCATCAGTGTGTAGTTCAAGCCATAATCTACCTAAACAACCAGTTGCTGCCTGAGAAAAGATCATCCCCAAATAACTTTGGGAGGAAGTAGCTTGAGCCATCACTGCCTGTTACCTTTATCCCCCTGCAATGCATTTGACTTGCACATGAGTGGGTGATCAGGCGATACACATGTGGGGTGCCAAGCAAAAGCTTCCTGCCACACAGAGCCAAGACTGACCATACGAAGGCCTAGACAATCTAGAAAGGCTGGAAAAATGTTTTGAACCCCAATGTTGTTGTAATTCCTCTTGTTTAAAATGAAAAAGGTACCATGCTGAGTGATCAGCAGAAAATACTATTATCTAACTATTGCAGTAATAATTCACATCTTGGTTCACTCCTCGCCCCCATGAATTAATAATTTGCTTCTTGGTGTGCAAAGACAGGCAGCTAATTTGAAGCCATGGTTACAATTACACAAATGATCAATGGATCATATTTCTAGCTCTGCTTTTTCAGGTAACAAAAGTATGAGTTGTAAGAAATCCAGTTGTACAGACAAAGGAGAAGTAGTAATATAGGTGCTGGAACTTGGAGTGCGGGAGGTGCTGTTCCACCCCCGACTTTAAGTGGTTTCCATTATATACAGGGTTTACAGTTTGGTTCAATGGCTCGCAGCACCCCTACTATAAAAATTGTTCCAGCGCCCCTATGGTAAATCTGTACATGAGTAATAAATGCATTACATGATAAGCCATCCACTTAACACCACAACATAGGCAAGCTGAGATATGGCAGAGCACGGGACTGAGAATCAGGTGATCCTGGGCACCAATCCCTTTGCTCCCAAATTGTGTCTGCCCTGGCAAAACTTTAAGAATCCCAGTTCTCCGCTGGTGCTGGAATGGCAGCGACTGCTCTGTAGACAAGGCTGGGGCATTTTAATAACTGTGTTGTCTAAACAAAAACAACATAGTGTACTAGTGGCACTTTAGAGACTAACATTTATTTGGGCATAAACTTCTGGGGACTAAAACCCATTTCATCAGATGCATGGAGTGGAAAATACAACAGGAAGATTATATATTATATATATATAAATATATAACAGTACATGAAAAGATGGGAGTTGACTTATTAAGTGGGGGATTGAAACAATTCAATTAAAGTGGGTTATTATCAACAGGACCAAAAAAATCACTTTTATAGTGGCAATCAGGGTGGCTCATTTCAACAGTTGACAAAAAGGTATGCAGTACGCAAAAAAAAAAATGGACCACAAATCAGATGTCAAGAACTATAAACATTAAAAAACCAGTTGGAGAACACTTTAACCTCCCTGGACACCCAGTAACAGACTTACAAGTGGCAATTCTTCAACAAAAAACTTCAAAACAGATACCAGCGAGAAACTGCAGAACTGGAATTAATTTGCAAACTGGACATCACCAAATTAGGCCTGAATAAATACTGGAAGTGGATGAGTGACTACAAGAACTAAAACTAATTTCCTCCTACTTTTATTCGCACCTTCTTGTCAACTGTTTGAAATGCGGGAAACCACCCCACTATAGACCCAAAGTCTGAGGACTGACTCAACAATCAAGTTGACCTCAATAGTAGGCATATTATAGTAAGAACCAGTTCTTCATAGTTGTTCCCTCCTCCCACTGGAATTACCACAGTCTTGCCTGGCTTCAGATGCAGCCAACTGCCCTTTATTCAGGTACCAGTTTCAGCTAATTATTGAAACAAACGGGTACCCTCCTACAATTTAATCGAATTCAGTTAATGAAAATCTGATTACTAAACCATATTAACAATGCCTCTCCCATTTCCTAATCACAAGGCCATACTTCCCTTTTAGCGCTTTCCTATTACTCTTTGTTTCTGTTAGCATGCAGAACCAGCAAAATTGTAGTAGAAAGGGGTTAGTAGGGAAACATGGTCGTGTGATTAGGGCAATGGAGTAGTAAGTACCCTGGGGATCCAAGTCTTGTGTCTGCTATGGACTTCCTGTGTGACCTTAGGCGAGGTGTGTGCCTCCTCTGGACAGTGAGTATCACAACATGTCACAGGAGTGTTGTGAATATAAAGAGTTGGGAGGCACCGCACGGATGTTGCAGTGATGAGATCCATATTAAGCAGCTGGGACACTGTTGGCTAGCATACCATACCATCAACAGAATTGTTAACTAAATCTGCACATCAAAGTCTTCATTGTGAGTGAAATGAGAGTTGGAACTTCAGCTTCCAGGGCGAGGCTGTATGATTGGCTGTTAGACAAACAAATCTCTGAACTTTTAAATTGAGCAGACTTTATCTGGAGTCACAGAGAGACAAAACAAACACTGAGGCCCACTGTGCCATTTTAAAAGGCCGGTTTTCAGCATAGATGCACAGGGGTGTTTTAAACCATTATAAAACGTTGTAGACACCATTTTTACAAAGTTTACTCCAGGGGGTTAAAACAGCGCTCTGTTCTGTGCATGTGTTGACAAGATGGAGGCAAGGACATAAGACTCTGAGCAAGGGTTGAGTACAATGCTGCTAGCACCTACAGATGCTGTACAGCATGGAATATATAGAAGTTGCCTAGATACCATGGTGATAGGAGGCAAATAAATGTGTGTAAGAATAAACTAAACTAGTCTGTACTTGCAACTACATGGCCTTTAAAAATAGATCTTGTTTGTCACAGAGCATAACAGATGTAGTGAATTGGGGAGCTATAATCAAGTTCTGACATGCAGGAGTACTGGTAAGAAATTGAACTGTATCAACCCACCCCCTTATGTATCTGAGGGCAGGTAAGATCCACTGTATCCAATAGTTACTGTTGCAGTAGCTAAATGTTTTGTTAAATTTTTGCCCAACTTCCTGTCCACTAATCCCCAGATGTAAAGTAAGAGTAGAATCCTCATGCCGTGTTGTTTTTTGCCATTTCTACTATTGGATTATGAATTGTTTTGGGATTTGTTATTTAGACAGTGCCTATCAGACAAGAACATCAAATATCCACAAATCTCGGATACTGTAAAACAGCTACAATAAGAAAAATTATCTTCACTTTTTCAAATATACAAAATGTGTGTTTCTTCCCTCTTCCATATGTTTTTATGAACCCTTAGCTATGTTGAAGTCATCACTATGGTAACATCATAATTATTTACAAGCAATCAGAATGTCACTTATTACCTCTCTTTTCAGAAAGAGAAATGTATTCAAATGCATTTCAAGTAGAACATCATTGCTGTGCTGTTGATCTTGGACCTCTAGATAATCCAACTATTTGCAGACTAGATTGTGATTTGGTCTAAGCACCTGTGCAAGGAAATAAGTGGGAGTAAGAACTGATCTTCCCAGCCTATGCTGCCCCCACCTCCTGCAAAGGGAGAGTCTAGACTAGAGACAAATCATCCTCCCACTAAGTAAACAGCTAAGCTCCCAGTGCTTTGCAGGAATAGAGCCCAACAGAAGAAGGATCAGGTTCTGATCTCATTCATGTGGATGTGAATCCAAAAGTAACTCCATTTATCTTGGTGTCACTCTGGATTCTCCCTGCTGTAAATCTATTCTGCATTTGGCTTTCAGACTCTCTCTGAAAAATACCAGTTATTTGTTTAAATCATGATTCCTAAGGAAAAAGTGTGGATCACCAGGAACATTTCTCTTCATCTAAAAATCCATAGACCTAATTACAATCTCACTTGTGCCAGTGCGAATGAGGGAAGTTATGTCAGTGTAAATCAGATCAGAATCAATCACAACTTGTGCTCAAATCATGAGGTCCTTACATGTCTCTTCCTCAGGCCTACAATACATGTGTCTGACCAAATCTAATTTACTACCCCCTTGATTTTTTATTATTTATTACCCCCTTGATTTATTACCCCCTAGCTTAGTCTCTCCTGATGGCATAAAGTAGCTGCTGGAGAGAATGATCTGAGTAAACTCTTACTAACTCCCTTCTTGTTAACCTGGATTAACATGCACCTGCAACTCCAGAAGCACATTGTTTGAGATCTCCACAAGTCAGAACATCTATGTCGCCAAGTATCAGTGCATGACTGATTTCATGACCCTCACACCATCTCACCTGTTATTCTGACTTTGGCAGTGTCTGATACCTGATGCTTCTGAGGAAGGCGGAAAAGTCCCATAATGCATCTAAACAATTGTGAAATGTAGTAGGGTAAACATGGATAGATATTAATCTGAGTGGTTCAGGAAGGACTCATATCCCTCAACTACACTACCATCTTACATTGAGGGGCTTGTTAGTTCTTAACTAGCCCCATCAATTTCCATGGACTACTCATGGAGTAAGGTGCTATTCAGTCCTAAGAATAAACAAACAATCTCGTGTTTTGGGGCACAGAGTTTACTTTAGATTAGTTTACCCACTTTTTTTACCACTACAGCAAAGCAGTAAAGGTATCTGAATCAGGTTTATGATAAAACCTCAAACAGCATAGGAACTATCTAGTCATTCAGGAAGGGACTGTCCCTGATCAGGGGAGCTCAAGTGCTAACACACACAAAGAGGTAGATAGACACTAGGGGAAGAGGAACAATACATTTTAGATTCAAAGATTCATTGTCCTAAAATTATGCAGCGCTTTTAAAAAATGAAAGTACAGTATTTGATTTAATCTCGTGCACCAGAGTGCTATACTACACTGCCTGGCTCCAGGCTCTACATGATTACAGTTCCTCTTCCCAGAAGACTTGCGGACAATGGGAGCCCACAGCTCAGGTTTTGCCAACAAAAACTCAGGAGAAAAACAAGGAAACGGCTTGACAAACTGTTCATAACAAAGCAGTTAAGGGATGGTGAGTTAATAATTAATCTACGACTCTGTTCACATCTTGTTCTTACAGCTGAACGATAGGTAAGAGATGATAGAAACAAAATGAAAATTATGTGTAACTTTCCCTTTCCCTCTCCACAGTTGTCTGTGCAGCAAACAAGTTCTTAAAAGACTTTTACAAGAAGCTTTATTGTTTTTATTTTTCCCCTCTTTAAACTGAGGTACGAAATGGTGCTTTGGTTCACAATAACAGTAACCTAACTACAATATATTCAAAGTGCTCAGCTAATGTAATGCCATGTGGTTATCAATCCTTCATGTGAAACACTACTGTGTGTATTCTGGCCTTGAAACTTCAGTCTCCACAGACCCATTTATTCTGAATGTAGCATTGCTTTAGCATATGTACAGAGGCACTCCTTTAAAATGATACCTGATGCATTTTAATTTCCTTTTAGTTTTCTGTTTGTCCCAGGGAAAGCTGCAGAAATGAAATTTATAATAACAGTCTGCACATATTGCCATTCTTCTAAGGATCTCAAAATTTCATTGCAAAATATCCATTTTACACTGAAGACACAGGTTAGTTCAACTGCTGACTTGCCAAAGGTCACACAACAAGTTAGTGGCCAAACTGCAAATATTGTTTTTTTTAAAAAAAGTAAAAGTATGGTTCCCAACATAGAACTTAATGATTCTCCAAGAGGAAAAACAAAATTGCCCTTTAGAAAGAAGCTGAAAACCTGTTTGGAAGACTGCAAAATGTAATTCTCTCTTAGGGCCTGAGCCTGAAAACATTGGTTCATGTGCTTAACTGTGGCTGCAGTGGGACTTCTTGCACAATAAAAGTTAAGCACCTACACATTTGCAGGATCAGGGCCTAAGGGTGAAATTCACCCACTTTAGAGGGGCAGTACAAAGCCTATATCCATTTAAATCTCTTTTAAGTAGAGTTAGACAGGCATTTTCACATCCCATGAGCACTGAAGTGTCAAATGTTTTCTCATTTTGCAGCAGGACAATACAGAGACCCTTTCACAATGTTCACAGAAACAGAGAGCAGCTCACCCCAGAATAACCAATAGCCTGGTTAGTCACCTAGGTATGGGAGATCCATGTTCAAGAACATGCTCTAATTCAGACAGTGTGGGGCTGTGAACCTAGATCATCCATATGCTTGGTTAAGTAGCCTAGCCCCCAGGTTATTGATTATTCTAGGTGTGGCACTCTGGTTTGGATCAATAATTTCATTCTGGACCTAAGGCCTCCCCTCACCCCATTCCCCAATGAAGGTTTTGTTGAAATCAACCCTTTTCCATGAATTTTGTTTTTACTGAAAAAAGTCCCACAACACTATTCTGAGGGCTGCAATGGAGTGTGGGCCTTGTGGGGGCTCTCTGTACAGGGGTACATTTCTCCCTTGTAGTTTTCAACAGCTGATCACTGGTGGGACTGATCCCAGCACTGGAGTTTTTTTTTTTAAAAAAAAACAAGAACACAGCTAACCGTTTTAGGAGACTTTCAGTTTCCTGTGTCTGCAGCAGTTTAACTTGTGGCCAAAATTTTATATTGAAATGAATTTTCTAGCTTTTGTGAACAGGAACCCAGAAACTATTTGAACATGTCCTGGCACTTTTTTTTTTTATCTTAAATATAATTTAAAGGGGAAAGAAACTCATCCATGCCAGCGGGGAGCTCTAATCTCCATAGGCTCAGAAGAACCATATTAAACGGAATCTAGAGAATCATCACCCCCCCCCCCGTGTGCAAATCCAGCCTTTTCAGAGATACCCAGTGCAAAACCAGGAAAGACCCATTTGAAAAGCCAGGCACAACCCCTCAAATGAAAGGAACCAGAGCTGCAGGGCCAGTCTCAAAGTGGGGAGGTCTAATCTGTAGCCATCAGGAAGGACTAGGAACTGGTACCCAGGATGACAGATGTTTGAAACTTTAAAAATTGCTAACTAAATGGGGAAAAGAAGTTATTATAACTCTGTGGGAGTAGGACAAAGGCAGGACTCTTAGCTATGAAAGTGACTTAGTGTGTCATTTTATAGTGTGTCATATTATATTTATATCTATAATATACATTTTATAGATGGGGAAACTGAGGCACAGAGGTTAACCTCTGTACCTCAGTTTCCCCATCTATAAAATGTATATTATTGCAAGAGAAAGATCTCTCTCCAGTTAAGGGGGTGCATTGGTTTCTATTATAAGCCTGATTTCATCCATTCTTCCTCATTCTTAAAGTTATTGTAAGTGTCCCAGTTGTGGTCTTCTGGCAAAGGCTATGGTAAGTATTTCAACAACTCTTCAAATGTTGAAATGATCAGCAATGAACAAATGTCAGCTCCCTTTAATTGAATATACACCCCAACTATATAGCACTACCCTAGTGCTTTTCATCTGTATACCTCAAAGCACCTTGTAAAGTTGGATGATGATCTGTAGCCCCATTTCACAGGTGATGAAGTGAAGCACAGAGCGATCAGTTGACTCATAGTCACTCAATGCCACATCAGGGAATAGAATCCAGGTTTCTATATTCCCAGTCAAGTGAGGCCATTAGACTGTCTTTGAAAATGATAAAAACCTATGGTGTGCAGCTAGTATCTACGGAGAGTGATAAATGGTGGTGTGTGGGCAGTTTGGTCTCCAAACCAAATCAGAAGGGTAAATGAGTACAAAGGAATTTATTACAGTCTTTATAATGAAGGTGGAGAGGGTATGTCTTGACAGTGAAACTAGTGGTAGATGAGATTATTTGTGGCTAGACTGTATAGGGCATGATGTGAGAGTGTCTCTTATATAATGGGAAAATGGGGTGAAGTCTTTGGTCTGTACTGTCGATGCAGGGAAAGGATTTAGGCGATGGTGCAGCAGTCACCCCAAACTCCCACTGAAGTCAAACAGACAGACTCCAATTAACTTCAACTGAATCATCAGCACAGGAAGGGTAAATTCAGCATGTTGAGAGATTAATTGATTTGGGCGTGTAAGATACATTATGATCTTCAGATGAAAGGCACTGTACATTCAAAGTTCTATTACAATGAACTAGCTGAATACAAGTGTCATAGTAATTTTGTTAAAATTAATCATAATAATCAGTTGCTGAGAGACAGCAGTTTCCAAATCTACTGAGTGCCTGCAAGAAAAACTAGAAAAAAGGAATTTGCAGAATGAATGTATAAATACGTTAAGTTAGTGCATAAAATTCCATAAACCAATTAAAAACAAAACACTGGAATGTTTAAATCACACATTCTCCCTAGGTTTCAGAGTCTAATGAGAGTGATCATTTATATGGACTGTGAAAGAGTGCACATAGAGAATTTATAGATGTTTATTGGATAATACTAATACAAGCTAAATGTTTTTAATGGTCATTCATCAATCGTTCATTTAACTTACTCATCAACAAAGATATATTTAAATGAATGATATATCTCAGGATGTAACAGCTGCCTTAGGTGAATGATGTGGATAAAGCTGTTTCATTTGCTGAACACATAATGATGGCTTGAACTCTATGGAATTTTAATCTCATGGAATAAAAAGACATAGCCGGAATGTTTGGTTTATACAGTGCCATAAATACACATGATGCTCTAAAGGACCTGAATGGAAAAACAGGGTCCTTGCCTCAAATTTTAGTCAAATGTGTTACCTGGGACAAGAAGCTATGGAGGAGGAGACGAAAGAAGAGCACTTGGTGCATTGGAAATGAGTTGTTTCAAGTATAGAAAGTAAAGGTAGCATGAAGCCAAATTAATGCAGGGTTTTCTAGAGTGAGAGAGGTCGAGAAAGATGATGAGTTATAATTAGTGACAATATTAGATATAGGCTACATAAACAGTCACCAAGGGTACTCTGTTTTAAAGAGATGCTTCAACATCAGGTGAGACCCACAGCAAGATGGTTCTTGCCCACTTTGGATAGGTCCACACAGCAATTAAACACCTGTGGCTGGTATCTGACCCAGGCCAGCACAGATATTTAATTGCTGTGAAGACATACCCTTTGAGATGTCTCCCCATTGCATCGCAACAAGAGCGGCCACACCAAGACAGATTCATGTTGGCCACTCTCCCATCTCAGTTTTTGGGTGTTTTGTCCCGTGAAGTGTTTCCCTCTGTCCCCGTGCCCACCCATTGACAGTCGGCGCCCAGGAGTAGCTTGGTGGGAGGTGAGAAGACTGGCTAAGCAAAATATCCAGGGGAAGATAGGTAGGCAAGAGCAAAGCTGTGCAAGGCCTGGAACATGAAGTGAATAAGTCAGTCATGTGAAAGAAGAGGTCAAGCAACTCAGAAATGAGATCAGAGAAAGATATTAGTAAAAGTCTGTCTGATCGAATGGAAGGGGTTACAGAAGAGACAGGGAGCAATAAAATGGGGAAGTCAAGGAGAGAGAGATAAAGACACAGATTAGGATTTGTTCCCACTAGTCAGACTTGGCAGGAGCACTGTAGAGAGGTGGTGGCAGGCCAAAGAGACCAGCCACCTCTGTGACAGTCTCCATAGTTACATCTTATCACACATCATATACATCTGTGACAAGCTCCTCCAGCAATTGTGCGGAGCTGGGGAAGTGCAAGAGGGTAGGTGGCTGATGGAGGACATCCTCTCCTGCACTTACCAGCGTTTCCCCTGGGAAGATAATATGTTCCAACTGTTAGTAGCTTTCCACTCTCTTCTCACCCCGCACCCCTGAGTTACTTGGGATCCCCTTGTGGTGGGGTGTTCAGCCCATGCTCCCCAAAAAGGGATAATATGGGTCAGAAGGGTTAAGTTACTTGACAAGCTTGACAGACAAGGATGGGCCCAGCTGGTCAGGGGCAGGTGAGGCTGGTATAAGGCCAGGAAGCAAGGGCACTCTCCGGGCTTAGAGAGGGAAAAGGAAGGAACCCAGGGTGGGAGTAAGATTCCTGGGATCCTAGCCCTGAAGAAAGGGTTTACCTAGAGGGCTGGTGAAATAGGAAGCAGCCCAGGGAAATGGCAGCAGAGTCTGGCGATGTAGCAGACCTTGGCTGTTGACAGTAGGATCCACGGGTTGGAAACTGGAGTAGTAGGTGAGCCTGGGTTTCCTCTATCAGCCACTAGTGAAGTGGCATAGCCTTGAATTGGAGGACTACTGGGTAGGATACCTGGACAGCTAGTCCAGTGAAACTTTGATACTCCAAAAGGGGGAACCACATAGTGACCAAGCCAGAGGGTTGTGTCATAAAAAAAATGACCAGTGCAATTCTTGGAGTTTGAGAGGGGCGACAGCATGAACAAGAGACAGAAAGAGTCAAACTGAGCAGGGCTATTCCCCACACACAGCCACAACGGGACACCTCAGTGGTGAGTAGGACTCTCAGACTCTTCCTTTAAGGCGGGGTCCCCAAACTGTGGGGCGTTCCCCCAAAAGAGGTGTGGAGGTAGCAGGACCTGGGCCAGCCCCCACAAGGGGTGGGGGAAGCATCACCTAGCCCTGCTATGCCCCAAGCTCCGCTCCAGCACCACCCTCAGTCCCAGCCCACAGCTCCGCTCCTGGTCCCGAGCTCCGAGCCCCAGCCCTGGCTTCCAACCATGACTCCCAGGTGGGGAGGGGAGGACAGGCTCCATTATGAGTAAGAGGGGGCAAGATGGAAAAAGTTTGGGGACCACTGCTTTAAGGAGGAGTCTGGAGCAACCACATAGAAAGAACTGGTTGCTTGAGGAAGAATAGCTCGATACTTAGAGTGCTATGCTACAGTGACTCAGAAAACCCAAGTTTCATTCTCTGCAGTGCCTCAGATTTCCTGTGTCCCAGGGCTGGCCTTACCATGAGGTGAACTGAGGTGGCTGCCTCAGATGCCAGACTGTGGGGGAGCAGGGTGCTACCAGGACCCAGAGTGTAGAAAATTGTGTCTGCTGCTGGTGCATATGTATTCTCTCTGCTCTAGATGCACAGACATGGTGGAGTGCTGTACTGGAGGAAGCAGGGCATAAGAGACCTTTCAAACTTTTGGCCCCAAGCGAGGGGACCTGGGAGCGTCATTTGAGCTCCCTGCCTCAGGTGCCAAAATGTTGTGGGCCAGCCCAGTCTTGGCCAGTCACTTAGCCTCTCTGTGCCTCAGTTCCCATCTGTAAAATGGGTGGTTTGGGGGATAACTATATTAGACTGTGAACTGTTCAGATTCCATAGTAATGGGGGGAAATATAAGTACCTGGAATATTTATTCATCACAAAGACTATTTGATTCACTGGAGGCATTGGGCCAGTACTAGGATCTGTTTCTGGATAGGGGCAAACCCCAGCATACCCTCATCCCCAACAGAACAAGTGGGGACACACTCTGAGGTTTTCCCAAAAGAATGCCATTTGGGACCAGCATTAGACCCCATCTTATTCCTACATAAGGAGTGTTACATTCATTTTAATCTCATGTCACTCCTTATATTCACACAGTAACCAGTGCCATTATTGCTGAGCTGTGTAATTACACAGTGGATCTCTCAGTAGCACTAAATGTATAATTATGAAGTTCTCCAAAGTATAAGGACAAAACAACCGTTCAGTGTTTGTAGCCAATGGAGTTTTACTGTATGTGCTTTCCATACTACTTAGTTTACTGCCTACTTAACTTTCCATAAAGTGTAATTAGGTTCTGGGTAGGGTTGGAAGACACATGGTGTGTAATATATTAACTGCACTTCTTATTCATAAAGTAACAAAGACTCTGCACCAAATTAATGCCAACAGTTTCCCTTGGAAATAATACAAATAATTTGTCACTGCTCACTGCACTCCTACTATTATACCATGCCTGGCTTTTGAAAATAAGTTTCTAAAAATACCCAGACGAGCTGATTCTTTGGACCCACACAATTAAAGATCTATGCATCTAAACCAAGCAAATAGAAGTAGTTTGTTCCTGATTTTTGTGTCTCACGTATAAATTCTTTTGTTCCTTTTTAAGGGGCAGAGACTACCCAGTGGAATTTAAAGTAGCAGGGAGCCAGTACTGGCCAATCCAAATATGGTGCAAAGAGCATGCACCAGTTTTCTGTGGGGTGGGGGACAGGAGAGGGGACCTCTCCGGAGCCTTGGCCTGACAGAGAGATAACTAATACAGTAGAGACCCTGACTGGGATCAGGCCCCATTGGGCTAGACACTATACAAATACCTTAAGTGCCCTGGTGGTTTACCAACTAATGAGATAAGACAGACAAACGGTGGGAGGAGACATAGTGGCAAAATGAAATAAAGAGACTTGCCCAACATCACACCACAGGTCAGTAGCAGAACCAGGAATAGAATCCAGGTCTCAGGTCCCAGTCCGCTTCAGCAACTGCTTCCCTAAGAAACGTACATTAGAATCATGTATTTAGTTACAAAACGAAGCTCGTTGCCACCATTCTGGCCCTGGTCATACATCACTGCACAATTTGACAGGGCTCTAGGAAAGGGTGGCACAGCCCTTGTTTACATGCCAACTGACTCATGATAATCCTCTTTGTGGCTTACTTGCAGGAAGATCAGATTCCCACAAATGTATTTCAAGCTGAGATACCCCTACAATCTGAATAATACTTAGAACAGAGTTCATGACAGCATTCCCCTCTAGGAAAGAGTACCTGCGAGATGCTGGCTCTGAATGCCCCTCCCTCTCTGTTGGCCTGGATGGTCACCTTATAAGCCGCACTAGGTAAGGGGTCACATGTTACGGTGCCGACCCCAGAATCAGACCAGAGACTGAACTGTGATGCAGAATTCAAATTCCTTCCCTGCATACTGAAGGAGGACCAAATTGTTTCACCCCTTTTCATGCAACAGCTTACCCCCCTGTGCTCCTGGATAGCAGTCTTCCTGTCAGCTGGAGCAGAATAGAGCCTTGGTGCCCTCTGCTCCTTGCCCCACTCTGCCTCCTACTGCCCTCTTGCTAACAGTGGGGAAGATTAGATGAGTAGCCTCTGTCCCTTCCCCAAGGTGGGAGCCACAACCGCAAGAGGGGAGATTAAGAGGGTCCTTAGTTCCCTCTACAGCCACATAAGGACTGTGATGTCCAGGGGAGTTGATGGCCCTCAGCATCTCAAAGGGAGGGTACATCATACCTCACAGCACTGGGACCTCTGTCTCCAATTCCAACCCAGCGCAAGTTGGAAGGTCATTTCCATCTACTAACTGTGCCAATAGAAAACTAAACTGGTGGCTTTAGTCCAATGTCACAACACAAAAGCACCACCATAGCAATAGCAGTCTCAATGGCGGCGGGGCCAAGCATTAAGTGGGAACTGATTCCTTAGAGGGGCTCTCTTTGGGTGTGGGTGGAAGCACATTGTTATGCCAGCCTGGGGAAGAATATACGGCTTCTGCCCGTGCTCTAAATAACGGACTTCAGTTCACAAATCTGCCAGCCTACCATATGTCATAAGCAATAAACTCCCACATGAAAGAAATCAATGCAGCACTGCACTATGGGATAAGCAAAGAGCGTGTAGCTCCTCCGTACTGGTACTTATCCCTTTGAGTCTGGCATGCTTCAATGCCAGCATTCTTTCCCCAACACACTCCCACTCCCTTTCTTGCTCTTTCCTTCCCCTCTTTCTGCTGTTGCCTGGCCTTACACTGTCCCAATGTTCTGACCCCCAGAGAGTTAACTGAGCTCCTGGTGTTGTCAGTCAGAGTTAATGAACCCTTCTTTGAAGAGTTTATTTACAGGCAGAAGGAGACTGGCTGTTGACACACTAGCAAGGTTCACTCTGCTTATACTGTAAGGTAATGCCCCCAAGCTACAGGAAATTCAGAAAACAGACAGCTTCTCATTTCAAAAATATTCTCAGAATAATCATTTCTGATACTGGCAAAGAGAAGAGGACCCTTAATTAACCCCCCCCCCCCATCCCGCTTTCATCACATTTGAACATACTGTGTGTAAGACACCACAGCTTTATATACTGCAGACTTGTCTCATCAACATCTATAGCTTCCCTTTTGTCTTCAATCTGTTTGTTGGACGGCAGATCTGAAACACAGTCAAGGCTGAATGGTTCCCAGCACTAGCATGTATGGACAAAAGAACAGCAAGAAAGCATTAAGTAAGTTTCAGCAGTGTAACATACTCTCAACTGCATGGCACATCAGTATGGAGCCTTTAAAAACCCAGCCTAGAACGCTGAATAATAGTCTTCCCCCCCACACACATAGGAACCTAAAACTCAAGCCATTGTCGTTTTAACAGCTTCTGATTAGAGTTGCTTGAATGCTTTCGATTGAAAGGGTGAGTCAGAAAACTAGGTTTTCACCAAAAACAGTCTGTTTTCTGTAGCAAATTTTCACTTTCTGGGTCCATAGTCACAAGATTAGGCACCTAACACCCACTTTCGGCACCCCACTGGCATTCACAAAACCACCATTAAGCTGCCACCTAACTCCCCTAGTCACAGTTTGCTCACCTCACTTGTGGAAATGTGAAACCATCTTTACCCAATCCCCAGTCCCAGGGGCTGTTTTGACCTCAGATGCAAGCCTCAGGCCTGCTCTAGGTTATGCCCAACCGACCATAGATGAAAGGTGCTGCTCCATGTACAGTCCCTTCACCCCTTGCCCTTATGCTGGAATCCAGGAGGAGTGTCACCGCAGAGCCTTTATACCGGCTTTGCATCACTCAGGGATTCCCTTTATACAGTGACAATCCTTAGGGAGCTAAGTCAGCTTCTGATCTGGTGATTCAAAGAACTGGGAATTGGGCTCTCAGGTCCAGATCCTCAAAGGTATGTAGGCACCTAGCACTCATTGAGTTGAGTCAATAAGATGATGGTCTTTCTCTTACAAAAATGTTGCAACCCCTGTCTTCCTCTTGTAAATAAAAAGGCCTTCAAAGGCTATATTGAGACTCCTAAAGAAGCCTGACAGACCTCCTTCTCTACCACTTTTAGAAGCTTCCCCCTCCTGCTCAACCCTTAATTTCCTGTCTCAGTATTACATAAGTAGCTACTATATGAGGGAAGTAATTTTCATGCAATAAAACTCTAGAGTTTCAATTCACAGTCTCCAACTTCAAGCAGCTGTAGTCTGTGCGAGCTACAGCCATGAAATTGTAGATATGCTTCCCATTTCCCAAGATGATTGGTGTACACAATGTTAAGGGCTTGAGTAGAATAGCTTTGATACCACTGGGTTGAAAACAAAAAGCTGTGCTGAGATAAGAACATTCAGACGGTTACACTGTGTTTTTCTTGGACACCTGCCTACCTCAATCAGCCCACAAAATGCAAAATATTGTGGTCATTTAAAAAAAGAAAAGGAGGTTTTGAACAGATGCTCAATATTTTCCCCTGTGATCCCTGCCCTAGAGTTGAAGAATTCAAGGCGTAACTGGAGAGGGGAGTAATATATCACTGTGTAACTACAAAGCAAAGCCAGGGATACTTCATCAGGGTTTTCTCATGAGAGCAGGGGACAGTCTCATAAACACAAGAGCTCCCTCTAAGTCCACTCCGAAGACAATGGATCTCTCCTCAACCCCATCCAAGATGGGTGAATCTTCATGCCCAGGTTAGTTCAATCCTTAAGGGGGCCATTTAGGGATATAAGGCAAAAATCTGTTGGATGACTTAATTGGGGATTGGTCCTGGTCCTGCTTTGAGCAGGGGTTGGACTAGATGATCTCCTGAGGTTCCTTTCAGCCCTGATATTCTATGATTCTATTATTCTATTACTTAAGATGTCTGGAGCACCTGGACCATGATAAAAAGGCAGACAAGAGAAAAGCTCTGCCAATACCAGACTCCACACCAGCCACAATGCCATCTGCAGTACCATCCAGGTCGAGGGGCTGAGAACTGCCGTGTAACAGGATGTACCAACCCCACAGTGGAGAGGTGAGGGTTAATGAACTGCTCTGGACCCAAGAGGTCTCCCCCACCCCCATCCCTAAGATGCATTCTTGCAGTGGAGAGAGCATTCAAAAGGAAACAGCCCAGTCTGGACTGACTAAGCAGAAGAGTGGTTGGGTGCAGCAGTCTCTTGTCAGGAAGCTATCAGGACTTCAAGCTGCTGGGGGTCAAGCATCCTAACCATGCCACAGGTATCCAGTCGACCACAGAAACGGAAGGGGACAACTCACTCTTCCCAGTGGAGGAGATGACGAAGACAAAACAGCAAGAATAGAAAATGGACCCTATGTCCAACCCCAACATGACATTGGAGGGACTGGAACAAGGATAGGAAGGAACCCAGGCAACACGCTTAGGAGGGTATTAGAATCTGAACCCTCTGTCAGGGTCCACTGTTTCAAAGGGCCCTGGGTTGAAACCCAGCCGAGTAGGGTTAGCCTGGGTTTCCCTTCCCTCTCCTCATGTGCCAGAGGGCGACACTACCCAGTGATATTGCCACAAGGCAAGGCAGCCTTTGGACTCACCATTAAGCAGAATATCCCGGAGCATCACCATTAGGCAGTGCTGTCATCCTGGAACATTTAACCAACCCCCAACATGCCAGCACTAATGAAAATCACCCACGAGGAGCCTCATTCACTGGCATTACCACCACAACCGCGTAGAGAACCACCCACCAAGAGCCTTCCCACATCAATTCTGATGGGGTAGGCTCACAAGACTGCATGCACCCTAGAGAGGAGGAGAGGAGAATATACTCCACTCGAGAGACCATGTTTGTTTTCCTGGACCCAGAACGTTCCCTGTTGTTGGGATTGATTCCCACCAGGGAGATTTTTGACCCTGTCAGGAGACAGGGGATAGAGGGAAAGAAGTCAGTCCCCCCTCCCATCTACTAGCTGTGGTCTCCCTTCACTGGAACCTCTGACAGACTCAAATGTGGTCTTCTCATTACTGGGGACAATCAGCTAACAACATAAGAGTGGCCAGACTGAGTTAGACAAAAGGTCCCTCTATCTCAGCATCCTGTCTTTGGACAGTGGCCAATGCCACGTACTTCAAAGGGCTAGAACAGGGCAATTATCAAGTGATCCATCCTTTGTCATCCAACCCAGCGTCCACCTGTCAGAGGATTAGGGACTCAGAGCATGGGGTTGCATCTCTGATCATCCTGGCTAATATTCATTGGTGTATCCTCCTTGAACTTCTCTAAATTCTTTTTTTTTAAACCCATTTACACTTTTGGATTTCACAACATCCCCTGGTTCCACAGTTGACTGTACTTTGTGTGAAGGATTATTCCTTTTGTTTTAAACCTGCTGCCTACTAATTTCATTTGGTGACCCGTTTCTTGAGTTATCGAAGGGGTAAATAATACTGCCTTATTCACTTGGCCCTACCATCAATGCTTTTATAGACCTTTATCATATTCCTCTTTGGTCATATATTTTCCAAGATGGCCAGTCCCAATCTTTTTCATCTCTCCTCTTATGGAATCTGTTTCATAACCTTAATCATTTTTGTTGCCCTTCTCTGTACCTTTTCAATTTCTAATATATCTTTTATGAGATAGGGCGGCCAGAACTGCATTCAGGATTCCAGGACTAGGCACACCATGGATTTATACAGTGACATATTTACTGTCTTATTACCTATCCCTTTCCTATTTGTTCCTAATATTCTGTTAGCTTTTTGACTGCCACTGCACATTGAACAGATGTGCTCAGAGAACTATCCAGGACTTCAAGATCTTTCTTGAGTGATAACAGTTAATTTAGACCCCATCATTCTTTACGTATAGTTGGGGTTATGTTTCCCAGTATGTATTATTTTTCATCTATCAATATTGAATTCATCTTCCCACCTTCCAGATGTGTGCCTTAACCACAGAACTACAGAATCATTCTCACCCTCTTCCTGTGGCCCAATGCCTATTTCAGTATTTATCCATAGTGGAATTGGAGAGAGAGAGAGAAAGAGAATTACTCTGTAGTCCAGACATTGTTCATCTCTTTGTTAACTAAGTCAAACCCATAGGAATGGCTAAGATTTGACCCTGTAGGCTATTGGGAAAGTCAGAACAAGTAAGATGAGAATGTATGAAGCAATGAGGGAGAAGATCTCATGAGGGCATTTTGCATATGGGATCTTTGGGGTCCAAGTTCTCATAAGATCTGAACTGGCTTCTGCTGGCACAGTCTTTGCCATTGGAAAGACCTAAAGGTCAAGGGAGGGTCGCAGGGGGAAAATAACTACCATATGCAGCACTGGCTTTCTTAATTCGCACATCCACTGTGTTATCAATTGTCGCTTAATTATTTAACATACTGCCGAGATAAACTGTTTGACAGATTGGAGTGTGGTAACCTCCAAGCTTATTGATGGATCTTGGTAAAGTTGATGAGGAGCTGACTGGTACATAGCCTCAGTTTTCATTTAGCTGATGGTAAGGCCAAAGTTTCAAGTCTCCACAGCAAAGTGGTTTATAAAATCATGTGGTACGGCTTCAAACTGGGCCAACAAGGCAGAGTCGTTGGCAGGGAGCAGTTCCTGCTTCAAACACTCTGATATTTGCATGTAGATGAGAAAAATTGAAAAGTTTGCCAGTGTAAAAGCATACAAAGAAGCCATTTGAAGTGCCATGGAGAGTTTCCTCTAGCATTGCAGTGGAGAACAGACCAACAATTCTAAGAGTGAGGATCCCTGCTTCACCCCATTCTTGATCGGAAATGGGTCTGTTAGATGACCATCAACACCTAACTCTTCCAACCATACCTTTGTGGAATTGCTGAACAATGCTAATAAATTTGCCTGCCTAGACATCCAAATGTAGAAAACAAATTTGTAGAGGGCAGTGCAGCTGACCAAGTCAAAAAGAAAGTCAGAAAGAACTTTGTTGACAATTTGGGCCAGGAGCTGGTCAAAGAGGAGGTGTGCAAGGCTATTGCTGGCCATGGAGAGAAAAAGCAGATGTTGCAGTAGTTACCACAGTCGCTTTCTGAGCTTTTGTGTTTACAGTGTGGCAGGGTGCTGGCCAGGAGTGCCTGAGCCAGCCCTGCGGGCCCTTTAAGAGGGAGCACCAGCCTGCAAACCCCCCCCCCCCCCCCCCCCCCGGTGCAGAAAGCCTGATCAGCCACCTGGCTTGCAGGGCAATCAAATGGATGAGTGGCACCTGGCAGCCTCCTCAGGGGGATAAAAGGCCTGCCAGGAAGCAAGCCCAGGGTGGTGGGGATGGTATAGAGTGTGGTGGTTTGGAGCTATTCAGAGCTGTGTGTTTGGAGCTAGTCAGAGCTGTATGCTGAAGGTCTGTACAAAGCTGTATATATTGGTGGTGGGGACCTGCACTGTGAATTAAAGAGCACTGTTTGAAGCAAAGAAGGGTTTTCCTGCCTGTTCCTGAGAGGGGTGAGAGAGCGGTCTGTCACAACAGGTAGTAACAATGTTATCATCTTTCAGTTGTTGCAGTAAGATTTAGTGAAGCGAGACATGTTAGAGAAATTCAAAAAGCTTGTCAATGAGAAGATGTCCTCTGTATTTGATAGTTTCAGCTGGAAATGGTATTGGGACATTTCCCAAATCCAACTTCTCCTCCACGTGATAGGATGTTGGAAATAGGGTGAGTAGGAGATTGCTGTGTCAGGTGAAGTATGGTTGGTGAGCTGTTCTCTCCAGATCACTACTCTATCTGAAAGGCCTATGGTAATCTGTTCAAAAACACCCTTGTCAACAGGTCTCTGCTTGTTACCCTGATATTTGGCAACTGGTCTAAGAGAGGGACACTCAAAAAAACCCAAAACTACAACCAGCATGTGCTTCGGTTATCTCAGCCTTACCCTGCCACTGTCCAAGAGATCATGCAAGTTGGTGCAAAACTGCTCCACTTTACATCAATTTCCACACAACCTCTGACAGTCCAACAAGTCCCAGAATGATGGAGGAAACATAAAAAGTGATCAAGAGTGCTGGGAGTCATAGTTGTGAACCTACACACGGGAAGGTGAAGACTCTGGTCCCTCTATGCTGACTTGATGTGACACCATAGTTCGGCAGAATCTTGATTGACTCAGCTGCTCTATTCAGGACCAGCACAGCCAGCCTCCGTCTGTGGAGTGGGTTAGAAACAGCGCCCTAAAAATTGCTCATCCCAAAAAGCCCTAATCAGCTTACTATGAATGGAGGAGGCCTCTTCATGAAGTTAAAACTTAAGCCTCAAAAATGTTCCACATTGCAACAATGAGACAAAAGGAATGTCCATACACTTCTTGAATGTCCAAATCAAACTGACCCTCCTACTGGGCAGACCGCTCTGGTTGCTCAAGATCCTGAAAGACACTTCATTGATACTACGGCATAGAGTGCAATGTAATTTGCTGAAGAAGGACAACTGACTGAGAACTTTGCTGAGTACACTTTCTTCTGGAAGGGACACCCACAAAATGAGCTGCATGATGGTGGAGCCAGTTTTGCACGTAGAAAGAATCTTGTCTCTCATTTGTAGAGCCTATCCATAGTATAAAGGGCAGAATGATGAAGCTCTCATTGCCCCTGAGCGGGGAACATTATGTTTCACTGATCAGTGCCTTTGCACCAATGATGACTAACCCTGATAAGGGGAAGGTACAATTTTACTCTGAACTAAATGATCTGATCCGTTTGACTCCCCGTGAAACTAAGTTGATTATGTGGGTGACTTTAACTCTGATGCTGGTAGTGATGATTCTATGTAGCATGGCATATTTGTCAAACATGACATTGGCAAGATGAACAGCAATGCCTTGCTTTTGCTGTTGACATGTGTCAAACACCGATTAGTTATCACAAATACTGTCTTCCAGCTCCCTGACAAATATAAAGCAACCTTGCTCACGTCACTGGCATTTGATAGACTATGTGTAGTTCTGACAGCGGGATCTACAAGATATGCTTATAATCCAGTATTACATGGAGCTGATCGCTGGACTGACCATCTTGTTTGATCAAAGCTTTCCTTTTTTATTTGTGGGAAAATGGATAAAAGCTAGTCAAATATCTAAATATTGCCTGCCTGAAAGATCTGTCAACCAGCAAACAATTATCAACATAGCTAACTGCCACTTTGGAAACTCTTCCAACGATCTGTAATAATGTATCTGTCAAAGGGGTATCACAGCGTGATATAATCTATAATACTGTTGTGAACTGCATTTGATAGATGAAACGTCGTCAATGCAGACTGGTTCAGTGATAATGATCCTGAAATATCAAATCTTCTTGATGCCAAGTGGAAAGTGCATGATGTGCTCCTAGCTGACCCACTGTCTGAGTTGAAAAAGGCCAGAAATAGAGCACCTTGCTGCATGCTCTGCCAAATGCAAAATATATGGGTGAACTGAAAAGTGGACTAACTGCAGGTACTTGCTGAAACAGGACTCCAATGGCTTCTATGATGAGGTCGAAGCTGTGTAAAGTCCTACCTAATCTGCCTTGACACCACTATCAAGTGCTGATGGCAAATTTCTCATCATAGTTCACACTACCACCCACCAACTGTGGCATGAACACGTTAGTGAATGAATCATCCATCTACTGTCTCTGAGTTACTGGATAACATTCTCAAAGTACCTACATCTAACAAACTTGCCAATCCACCCTCATGAGCTAAGGTGTTGATGGTTGTCCAAGCAATAAAAAAATAACAGATCTCCTGATCTGAAACATTTAAGCAGCATATAAAAGAGAGGATATAGCACCTCATAATACGGTTAAATACTTGGAAGCTAACCTAAAACAGCAGCAGACTCTCCCAATTCTCCAGGGCTGAACATAGCTACTTTGTATGTCACTACATCTATAGGAATAGACTGTTTAAGCTAACACTTTCAACACTTACCCCTCAAAGAATTTAAAATAACCCAATAAGTTATAAACGAAGTTATAGGAAAGCTCCCACAGCACTTTATCCACACCAGATCCAGCAATTTTGTTTTGGTCAGTCTGGAAGAAAGATCCAGACTGGTCTCCATACCTCAGAAAACTTCCCCCTCCTTTAGTTCAAAAGAAGAGCCTTTGGTCAGAAGATTTAACAATGTAGATCTCTATAGAGAGAAAATTATATTTAATGATTTAACTACAGTGGAACAATTTCAATAAGAGAGATGGAGAGAAACCCATATCACAATATCCCCCAGTCTAGTGGTTAGGGCTTCCTCACTCCCTTTCTTGCTGGGGAAGTCACTTGGGAGTTAAGTGGGATACCTCTGCAGTATTAGGAGTGAGATCTGGAATAACCAAACTATGGCCAGACAGTCATCCACCTCCTTTGCATTTCCAATGTATTAGGCTAGGCTCAGTAACAAAACTGACAGAGCGAGGTGGAATGATATACAATCTAGGCGCTATTTTATACTGAGTGCACTGTATGTCTGTTGCTTTAGACATTTTAAGATCATTCAAACAAGCATCTATAATGGTCTCTTTGCTCAGTATCTCCAGAGCTTTTCTGGCTCTCATTCCAGATATACAACATGAAAATGGGACTGGCCAGGCTAGAGGATGATGGTAATTAATTATTATAGTTAGTCTGCTATGGTGAGACAGCTAAAGACAGCTACCTCCAAGCCACTGAAACAAATTATTTGAGTTGATATGTTCAAGGATTTTGTGCATGTGGTAAGTTAGACAATTGAATATACAGGCCTGAAGAAGCCAACATGATGAATGTATATGCGTTCTCGTCTCAGACAAGTCTCTTAAAAAGAGAAGCAGACATTTTAAGCAGAAGTTTTAGGGTTTATGAGTAACTTTCAAGGGACTTGAGTTGTTTCATATAAAAAAAAGAATAGGATCAAAGTCCAGGGCTGCACCAACATCTTAAAGACTTCAGCTCCAAACCCACTAGATCGCCAGGTTTCATCAAACCTGAGTTCGCGAACTGAAATGTAACTGAAATGTAACTGTTTAACTGGATGATTTATTAAGCCACAGCCCTGGGTCCAGGACAAAAGTGGAAATACAATACAAACATTCCCTAAATTAGGCGGAGCTTTTAATTAGCTCTATGCTAATTTATAGAATTATAGCTATAGAATGTGGGTTTTTTCCATACACAAAACTTAAAAAATAAAATCCTTCTTTTATCATCTTAACTGCAGAGATTGATGCAGACGGAGTATAGCCCTTAGTCACTATTGCTAATGATCCTGGGTTTATTATTTTGTAGGGATAAAAACAATTATGTCTAGTTGGACATACTGAATTTTGGGACATTTCTTCTATCAGAGCACCAAATGGCAACCTGGCAGCATCTACCTCAGATTTATGCTCATGTTTAGCCTCAGTTTCTCCTATCTTATCATCAAGATCTAAAGGAGTCTTGACTATTTCTTTTATTTTTTCCAGAGGCATATCAAATTATAGCCCTGGTAAGAAATGCTAAGCAATGCTCTCATCTCACCAAAGAAGGGAGCATTGCTGTCGCTAATGGTATTTGCCTCCACAAATAGTCAGTATCTGTTTTTTCAATCCATTGTAGAACTGGGACTCTAAGTGAAGCAGTGTTCATCCTCCAGGGTTCCCTGCTGTCCCAGGTGAGAACTTTATGTAAAAATAACTGGAAGTGTGTCATTATCTGTATTGCGGAGTGTCTACTGCCAGTGTAATGATTGATCCTTGGTCAACTTTAATATAAAAAAGTCTACTTGTGAAAAAAAAAAGTGGGGTGGGGGAAATGGTATCTTCAAAATATAGGAGTCTCCAGTGTTTTATCAACCTCAGTAGTCATGTGGTATGTTCCTAAACCTGGATATTCGAGCCAAAGAAAGTGATATCACTAGTTAAAGTCATCCCGCCAAAAAATGAATATGTTGTTCACTGTCACAAGGGGATAAAATTATTATTACTAATATTATACTTTTGATAATGCCTAAAAACTGCATGCAAGATTAAGGCTCCATTGTGCTAGGCATTGTACAAACACATAGGAAGAGACCGCCTCTGCCCAAAGAGCCTAAAATATAAATAGACAAGACAGTCCAAAGAGTGGGAGAAGAAACAGAGACATTGAGAGATGAAGTGATTTGCCCAAGATCCTACAGTGTCAGGGAGCCAGCAGCAGTAGGGTCAGTCTCTAGCAACACATTGGGCATGGGCATAGCTTATCCTGGCAGGGGCTGCCTGATTGACTTCACTTCCTGATTGGCAGAGGGGAAGAGTTAAGCTCTTGCTTGACCCAGCAGCAGCCAGAACTCACTGGCTACCCACGCATTCTATACTGCAGCTTCCTGTTTCCTGGGCCTGCTCCCATCCAGGCCATACCACTCCTGAAAATAAATCAATAAAATGTATATAACATTTTAAAAAGATCAACACTCAGGAACCACGTGTAGACCACAGCTACTCTACCCCATATTCCACTTGCCCTGCCACTGAAATGTAGAATATTTGTAAGTTGTATTGTTGTAGTGCCTAGGAACTCAAGTCAAAGTAAATCCCCATTCTGCTAGATGATGACCATACAGAACAAAATAGGAGACAATAGGTGGATACAGACAAGGGTATTCAGATGTCTGGATTTTATAGAGACAGTCCCAATATTTTGGGCTTTGTCTTATATAAGTGCATACTCTCTCTACCCTCCCCCCCCCCCCCCCCCCCCCCCCGCACACACACACACTCCCTGTCCTGAATTTTCACGCTTCTGGTTTGTCTGTATTAGGGTGACCAGACAGTGACATAAGCAAATAAATGAGACAGTACTGGTCATCAAGATAGTAATTAGTCTCAGCATACCAGTAGTCTTACTGTTGAGTTTTTTGCAGGCATCATAGCAAAGATGAGTTTTAAGGAGGGACCTGAAAGAGGATAAAGAGTTAGTTTTGCAGATGTTAATGGGGAGCTAGTCGCATGCAGAAAGGGCAGCATGGGAGAAAGCATTAAGGTGCTTGTTTGAAAATGTGACAATTGGGCAACGAAGGCTGGTCAGCCCATGAGCCAGAGGTGTGGGGTGGTCTCACATTATCATAAGAGAGAAGATAGATGGGGTGAGATCGGTCATGAAGAGCCTTGAAAGTGAAGACTAGTCATTTGAATTTCCTGTGATGGAGAAAAGGGAACCAGTGGAGGGCTGCAAAGAAAAGGTGACATGGTCTAAGTGGCAAGCCAGGAAAATGTTCTCTAGTGCAGTAATTTTGAATGGATAAAAGTGGGCCCTAGGTGAATTTGTCAAGGTTGGAAAGGAGGATGTTGCAGCAATAGAGATATGAGATGATGGGAGTCTGGAAGAAAGTTTTAAGTTGTGTGGATGAATAAAATGGACATATCTTGGAGATGTTCTGCAGGAAGAATCAACAATATTTAGACACAATTTCAATGTCTGTATCAAGAGAGAGGCCCAAGTTGAATATGACGGCCAAGTTTGGGATCTGCGTGACAGAGGATGGACAGGTTGTCCTGTTTCAGACAGTTAGTATCTCCTGCTTCGCCTCCCTGTATACACACCAGTTCAGGAGAACACTTAAATTCTAGTTTTGCATGTGCTTAAGTACATGATTAAAGTTAAGTTCATGCTTAAGTATTTTTCTGAATAGGGTTGGACTTAAAATTAATGTTTCTGCACTGTGTTTTATTTGTCTGATTAGTATTCTTTTTTCATGCCATACGAAAGACCAACGCGATTACGCTTTAGTCATATTAGAAAATATAAAAAAGATAAAATTCAATTAAAATTATGCTAATTTGATAGGATAGAAAATTGCTTATGTAGGATGCAAACTTGTTATTAAGATGTATTGGTTATCCTTAGGAAAAGTTCCACAGTGCTTATCAGTATTTATTTTGGAATGACTCATTCCACTGAAAAGACAGAAGAAAAAGAAAAGCTTCTACTGCAAACTCCAGCACTGCTTTCAATTCATCGCATGATTCAACAGAGCAAGGTCTAGCAGTAAAGCTCACTTAATTTTCTCTATTTATAAACTAACTCATGGTTGCTTAGCTACTCAGTCACAATGACCATCACTACCTCCTACCTATTTTGGAGCAATAAGCAGCTGCTGGTGATTTATTATTTCTATTATTTGGGGTGAGGGGAAGGACCTACCAGCCCCAGCCATGAACTAGGACCATATTGTCCTGGTATAGGTGCTGTACAAACACAGGGCAACAAGATGGTCCGCCCCAAAGAGCCTGCAACCAATATACAAAATAAGAGCAACCAGGTGGATACAGACAGATGGAAAGGAGAGGACCGGGAGACAATGAGTGTTTTTTCACAGGCTTCCATCTTTCCAGTCTCCCTTTCTTGAGCAAACTTCACCTGGGTCCTAGTGTGATTTTATCCTTTTTATTTTAAGTATTTTTTAATAAAAGTTGGCAAGAAACATTGAAGCACTGGACACATCCATGATAACCAGTAATGGAGGTGACTCTAAATAATGAGAATCAGGTCAGTCCCTGTTTCAGCTCATAAAGTAAACAAGGAAGGAAAGTCTTAATATTTTACAAGAACTATAGTTCTATTTTGTCTTTCCATTGGTTGCAAAATCAGTGAGGCATCCCTTAAGGGTGCTTGTGGACTCCAATCTGTGGCTAGCCATAGAGGTTGGACACTGTGACCACACCTCCTCCCTGCTTGTTTAGGGGTAGCTAATGTGACCTATGAGAAAAAATTAAGAAATATTCCTTGCTCCCAAGAAAGTGCAACTGTAGCAATTGTAGCCTTGTCCCTTCCTCCCCTTCCATACTGTTAGAGTAACTGGGCATACAAATTCATTCTAATTGTAAGATCAATTGTAAAAAGTATGTGAAAGTTCACAAGATGTCACAATCTATAACTGGCTGGCTAAGCAGCAGTGATGCAGAAAAGGACCTGGAAATTCCAGTGGACAAGAAGCTAGATATGAGTCATAGAATATCCAGGTTGGAAGAGACCTCAGGAGGTCATTTAGTACAACCCCCTGCTCAAAGCAGGACCAATCCCCAACTAAATCATCCCAGCCAGGGTTTTGTCAAGCCTGACCTTAAAAACCTCTAAGGAAGGAAAGCAGTGTGCCCCTGTTACCAGGAAGGCTAATGGTCTATTGGGCTGTATTAGTAGGAGCATTGCCAGGAGACCAAGGGAAGCGATTATCCCCCTCTATTCAGCACTGCTGAGGCCACATCTGGAGTACTGCATCCAGTTGGGCCCCCCACTACAGAAAGGATGTGGACAAATTGAAGAGATTCCAGCGGAGGGCAACAAAAATGATTAGGGGGCTGGGACACATGATTGATGAGGAGAGAATGAGGGAATTGGGCTTATTTAGTCTGCAGAAGAGAAAAATAAGGTGGGGATTTTATAGCAGCCTTCAAAGAGGATGGAGCTAGGCTATTCTCAGTGGTGGCAGATGAAAGAACAAGGAGCAATGGTCTCAAGTTGCAGGGGGCAGGTCTAGGTTAGATATTAGGAAAAACTATTTCACTTGAAGGTGATGAAACACTGGAATGGGTGGTGGAATCTCTATCCTTAGAGGTTTTTAAGGCCCGGTTTGACAAAGCCCTGGCTGTGACGATTTAATTGGGGTTGGTCCTGCTTTGAGCAGGGATTAGATTTGATGACCTCCTGAGGTCTCTTCCAACCCTAATCTTGTAGGATTCTATGATACCTACTATGATACCTAAGGGTTCAACCAAGATTGGAGCTCCATTGTGCTAGGCACTGTATAGGAACAATAGTAGAGAGTCCCTGCCCCAAAGAGTTTACAATGTTAATATTCTCTTCTAGACATGCTGTTATCTTCCCCTCTTCAGTGTGGCATCTGAGGGTGGTCCAGTAGCGCATTAAGTGACCTGACTAATGTCTGTCACACGTGGTTCATTATTTCTCTCATCCACTCCACAGCAGAGAACTGTGTGTACAGCAGAATGGTCTGTTTTGGTAGGGTTTTCCATTTTAAAAAAATGTACACACTGCCCTGTGTTAATGTTAGAAAAAGCCAATCAAAGAAATGTGCCTCGCATTTAGACTGGAAGATAGTGAAGTTTGTGATGGTCCTTAGCTCCTGCAGGAGTTCATTCCCCAGTCTCAAAGCAGCCCCCGCTTTGAACTCTATCTCACCTCCAGATGAGCTTTATCCCTATGTTAGGGAGAACTGTTTTTGCCAGAGGAGTAAAGTTGTTAACCACGGTCTTCATCCCAGAGGCTCTTCTGGGCCAAGGCCACTGAGTGTATTGAAAATCATTCTAAGACAGACAAAGGGAACAGGAAAGGAATATTGCATGACTATTCAATACTCTTTCCTTCTTATTCCAAGTGCTCTCACCATTTTGAATTGGGAATCTATATATATAAAAGTCAAATGGTGTATGTATGCGTGTATGTATGTATGTGTGCTTACTCCTTCCACACCGTTTGAGCTAGAGACTTGAAATTTGGTACAGTTAGAGGTCTTAGGGTCCTAATCAGGGTAAGAGTCGAAAATTTTTCAAATCTCACCTCTGACGCCCCCCAGGGGTGAAATTATTTAAAGGCCAATCACATCAGCTGGGCAGCTGCTGTTCTCTGTGACATAGTTATGATGTCATAATACCCCCTCCAACAGACCCCGCACTCGCTCAGCTCTCTGCCCCTCCCCACCTCCGATGGACCCGAGTTGGGTTTGGTCAGAGGATAAGTGAGGTAGGGGTGTCGGGTCTGGTCGGGGGGTGAGGTGGGGATGTCGGGTTTGGTCGGGGGGTAAGTGAGCTGGGGGTGTTGGGTTTGGTCTGGGGGGGGTGGGAAGGTGTTGGGGTGGGTGAGGGGTGAGTGTTGGGGTTGGTCAGGGGGTGTTGGGTTTGGTGGGGGGGTAAGGTGGGGGCATTGGGTTTGTTTGGGGGGTGAGGAGGTGGGTCGGGGTTGGTCGAGGGGTAAGTGAGGTGTGGGTGTCGGGTTTGTTTGTGGTGGTAGGTAGGGGTGTCGGGTTTGGTTGGGGGGGAAAGTGAGGTGGGTGTGTAAGGTTTGGTCTACGGGGGGTGAGGTGTGGGTGTTGGTCAGGGGGTGTTAGTAGGGGGGTGACGTGGGGGTGTTGGGTTTGGGTGGGGGGGTGAGGTGGGGGTGTCAGGTTTGCTCTCTGCCCCCTCCCCCCTCCAACGGACCCCGCACTCGCTCAGCTCTCTGGCCCCTCCCCACCTCCAACGGACCCGAGCAACGCCGGGTATTTTCGCTAGTACTGTATAAGGGGCAATCTGAACTGTGCATGAAGAACTGCCATAGGATGAAATGTGGACTACATATTTTTATGTTATTGAAGCAAGTGCTAAAATGTAAGGGTTATCCTATTTTATTTCTGTCAACATCCTGCTCAAAAGTATTGAAGTATTTCATTCATTATTTGTGGATTTCTGCTTTACAATTACATCTTAATTGATTTTTAATAACCAAGCTGAGCATTTAATATTACAGTATCATTAGCACATTTATTCTTCATCTAAATCATACAATTACAGCAATTAAATGTGCTGCCTTTTAAACACTTGGTTCATTGATCTTTAATTAGACTTCTTTAAACTCAGTTACATGGGAAAGGTGCTAAATTTACAGTTGTTAGTAGTACGTTTAGTGCCACGTTATATCAAAAAGTTTTAGATAAATGTGATATATATCACTGAATGCCAACTTAAAATATTTTTGGGTTACCTAGTGATTGAGAGAGGCT
The DNA here is from genome assembly GCA_032164245.1 of Sternotherus odoratus. Lineage (NCBI taxonomy): Eukaryota > Metazoa > Chordata > Testudines > Kinosternidae > Sternotherus > Sternotherus odoratus. Next base: position 281,021,665 of record JAVMKO010000001.1, on the reverse strand, counting down.
GTGTATCACAACACGGTAGGCAAATTTCATAGATCTTTGAATCCCCAGTGGAGGCTACATGAGAAAATGGTATACAATATCATACATCTGGGAAACTTGGCCCACAGAGGAGGGGGCTATGAGGTACCTGGACAGTAACTCCCCTCAGGCACCAGTATTGGTGGAATCTCCAAAATAAAAACAAAACAAAACAGATTTTCAGATAAATGTTTTTGACTGTTTACTTGGGGGGGGGGGGGGAGCAGGAGAAGGTGCTATCAATTTTTCAGTGTTTGATGAAAATTGTCTGGATTTATTTTTTGTCTGTTTGTTTCTTTGTTTTACCACAAACATTTTCAGCATGGAAAAAAAAAAAGTCCAAAAAGTTATAGTCAGAAGCATGGCTTAGTGGTTAGGGCTCTGAACTGTGTGCAGCTCAAGAGACCCGTGTTCAATTATCTTCTGAACTAAATGTTTAGTATATGATCCTTAGCTTAATCTGCCCTGTGCCTCACTTTCCCATCCATAAAATGGGGATGTACACGGGTCAGTAGGTCACCCGAGCCACTGGGGCTGGAGGGGGGCTACTGCCTTGCTGCAAGGCCTTGGCCACACCTCCCCGGCACAGGGGAATTAAGAGTGGGAGGTGGGCCATCAAGCGTCCCCGGTGGGCCCCTCAGGCAGGGGAGCACCGGCAAGAGTCTGGGGGTGTACCTCACAGGCGAGGGGGCACCAGCAGGACTCAGGGTCATCTGCCACAGGGAGCTCCGGATCCCCTTCCGGGTCCGCTTCCGTCAGCCACGGGGTGCTGCTGGGCTCTGGTGGTCCCCCAGGGTACTCTGCTCCTGGCAGCTCCGGGCCTCCCTCAGCTTCTGCCTCTGGCAGGTCTGGGTCCCCGCTGAGCTCCGGCAGTCCCTCGGAGTACTCCACAGCAGGCAGGTTGGGAAACCCCAGTCCTTCCCTTAGAGGAGGGTTTCCTGGGTCCAGGGCCTCCCCTGGCTCAGCAGCAAGCTGTGGAGGGAGCCACCCGCGGCCTGCGTCTGTCTCCCTCCCTTGTGCTGCCCTGACTGAGCTACAAGCCCCACCCTTTGTACTTTCTGTCCCACCCTTCCTGGGGGTGGATCCAGCTTGCTCTGGTCCCGCCTACGCAGGCGGAGGGAGTGATTCTTTCCCTTCTGGCTCGGAGGGAGGCCACCCAGACCCCCTACAGGGGATAACAAATTTCTCTACCTCACAGGGATATGGGAGGATAAACTACATTAACAATTGTGAGGTACTCTGGTACTATGGTAATGAGGGCCATCGGAGTCCACCATGGGATGCTGAAGCAATTAGTATTCAATTTCTGGCAGTTCTCATTTAGTGCAGCCATTAACCATCCGAAAATGCCAATGATAAATTTTAATGAACAGAGCCAACAGTAGTTAAACAATTCAGAAGGAGCTTTGATAAGATTCTTGAATTGCAAACTCAAATTGAAAGTATGAAGTCTTGGGCTGGAGCATTAATTAAAAGTGATGTAATAACAGCTAATGAACTTGATAGACAAAATCACCATATGAAGTCTAGTGCTATACAGATTCTTGAAATTGGGTTAATCTTGCTGGTATTGAACTGTATGAAAAAAATCTGCCATATTAAATTCTCCTGTTAGTTGAGATTTAGCTATTGAGATCCTTAGAGGCACAGCACAACCCAGGGGGAGGGGAGGCTACATGCAGCAGGTCTCCCCAGAATCTCCATAGTGCTGCATCCTGGGTCCTGTCCCTGCCTCTTCTCTGCCTCTTCCAGCACACCCACTAGGCCAGAGCTTGCAAGGGGCTCTTCAGGGAGAAGCCTTATGACTGTCTTCAGTAGCGCCTGCATCAGGGGAATCTTTCTGAACCAGGATATGGGTTTTTAGGGCCCTTCTAGGTCATTTTCACTGGAGAAAAAGAGCAAGACCACTGGTGAAGATCTCACCCTTAATCTTCAAAATTGCATTCCCAGATTACATCTTCACTTAACACTATTACTGTTAGTTTCTATTAGAACAATCTTTTTTCTAAAGATAGCCCACTAGCCTGCAAAAATGTAGTTATGTGCATATTCATTTCAATGGGACTACTCATAGCTGTATAATCACACCATGTGCATGAGCAGGGTCTTAAATGATATACCTATGCTCTTAGAAGTTACGAGAGCTGTAAGTGATCACAAGTATTTTACGACTCAGTTGTGTAAATTTAAAAATTATGTTGTATTAAATTATAAAAAGTGTGAAAAAGTCCCTGAAGCTGAAGGAGAGCTTCCTCCTTTCTCCCCATAAGTGATACAGTTTCAGGAACTTTTGCACTTTTATAATATTTCTAGAAACATGGAGACAGAACATGAAAAATATATCTTATCAATCAATTCAGATAATGATTGCCTTCTCAAATGCACTAAAAAAGCAATGCTCACTAAGTAAATTAAACTAAATAAATCAAACTTTAATTAATCAGGTAGCACCGATCTACAGGTATAGGTGCCTCCCAAAATATAAATTATTTAATTAACATTTATCACTACATAAATTTCCTTCATATTTTCCAATAGCATAAACACGAACCGTAAAAGAAAAAAAACACCAATCCCACTCATGAGGACTAATCCATTTAGTCTTTAGATCCCAGTCTTGCAAACATTTATGCACATGCTTCATTTTCTGTGTCAAAAATCACAGGGGTGATTCATGTGCATGAACATGTGCCAGATATGAGCCTTAATCTCAAGATCTTCACCTATACAGCCCCAATTTCTCTAAATACCTGAGAGAAAATATGGGATTTCTGGCATGTCTGGAGCAACAAATCTGGGTGTGCTACAAACCTCATTCCTGGACCACAAGCCTTCATGGAGATTGCTCTGCCAGCAGCTCCCACCATGAATCTGTGGAATGTTCTCCACAGGAAAGTGATGGGATCTCCAATATTGGGGACGTTTAATAATTAGATAGGCTATCACAGTAGAACATATGCTCTAAGCCAGAACTTCTTAAACTGGGAGACAGGCCCTCCTGGAGACAGGGGGGGGAATGTATTCTAGGCGACATGAAACGCTCTAGGGGGGTGAAAAAATTACTGCACATATTTTACCCTCAGCAATGCTGATTCCTCCCAACAAATCAGGTCCTCAGATGGTGCTAAGTATTTTGACTGATTTGTTAAGCTTGCGTATCATTATACACAATGACAAGGGCACGGATTGAATTCACATCATACTCCACATCAGTACCCAGCCTGGGGAAGTGAATGATCCAACCGGCAGACCAAATTCAGTGATCAATCCTGGTCTCGTGCCACTTCAGGCACGTTATACATATGCTAAGAAGCTGCAGCATTATACATTAAAGTCATTGCCATCTGCATGTTAATCTGTTTGCTACAATGCGGTGTGCACATTTCATTGTAAGCATAGACCACACTTGCATTTGGCTTTTGCTCTCATTACAATGGATCGTTGGCTCATTTGTGCAACAGGAAAAAAAAACCCAACTCAAGTGAAAAACAAAGAAGACGATTCAAGTGAACCAGCGCCGCCACATATATCAGTGTATGCACCTGTGTGCTAGGGGGTGGAGGGGTGTAAACTAGTACAGACACAAAGAAGGGGGGGTCACGATCAAATACGTTTCAGAACCACTGCTCTTAGCAGTAATCCTGCAGTGGCAGAGGAAGGGACTAGGGTCCATATTTCAAAAGGACCTGGGCACTGATGTGTTTTGAAAATCTCGGTAGGGTCCTATCTGCATCTGTAAATGCCTAAATACCTTTACACATCTGGCTCTACATGACTATTTGCCCCTGTTTAATTTCTTGCATTCCATGACTCCCACTTCGCTTCTATAATCGCTTAACATCACTTCCTCCCGCTGATGAGAGGAGACAAACTCTATGGTTTATCTGTGAGAAGTCGCTCTATAGGTTCATTTTATTCAGCAGATACTAGCACACAAAAATCATCATCTTGTGATTATGAACTCCCCTCTGCCCTCTCATCCTCCTTCTGTCGAGCTCAGCCCAGTCATCCATGACATACAACATGACCATAATGGAGGTGCTGAACTTGATCTGGCAGGCAGAAGGGCACTTATTGAAGGCTATTCACAAAAGTTGTCCGTAAGCATAGTAGGGCATGCCAGATATGGAAGCTTAATGTGTGAACAGCAATAACCTCAGATTCCAAGACAGACAAGTAAGCAGCCTTAATAAACAGAGGCTCCACAGTATGAGCCTTGTTATAAATTTAAAAATAAATTTAAAGCCTACTTCAATAGCACTGAGTACAGTACTGAACAGATCATCAGGTTTTTCCAAGCCATTGCATGCATAGTTTGAAGAGAGAGGGAGTGTGCAGAAGCAGAGGCGCTGTGGTCTACAGGAGAGGGCATTGGACAGGAATTCAGGACACCTGGAGTCTATCTGCATCTCTGCCACTGACCTACTCTGTGACCTTGGACAAGTCACTCCCCCTCTCTGCCGCTGTTTCCCCTTCCACCATTTGCTTTGTCCATTTAGACTGGGTTACTGTGTGCTTGTACTATGCCTAGCACAAGGATCCCTGGTCTCCACAGGGACTTTTAGGCATTACTGTCATTCAAATAATAAATAAGAAAAATTGAAGCAGACATCAGAATTCCTCTACTGAATATCAGAGAGGTAGCCATGTTAGTCTGGAATAGCAGAGGTAACAAAGAGTCCTGTGGCACCTTAAAGACTAACTAAAGTATTGAAGCATAACTTTTCGTGGGCTAATACCCACTTCGTCGGATGCAAGCAGTGGAAGTGTCCAGGGGCAGGTATAGATAAGTAGGCAAGAACCAGGTAGGAGGTAACAAGGTTAGTCCAATCAGCCTGAACCAGCTTGTTATCTCAAATCAGGGAGGGTGAGGTATTCCTCTAGCTAGAATGAAAATTGACATTAAAAATAATGGTTGTGGGACCATAGAGAAATAATTCATCCACTGTGTAATCTAAAGCTAATAGTACAGTAAATTGGATACTACATATACTACAAAATAAAAAAAGAATATGATGAAAACAGCTGGTCATGCGACTTTTAGCCACCCTGCCAAAAACATCTGTCCAGCATTGTCATTTTACTATAGCATGTGGCTAAACTGTTTGCCTAGTAGGTTGCAAATTCTAGTAGTTATTAAAACCTTAAGCCATATATTCTATTTCTGCCTCTTACTTACAAGTACTACATGTTGTGCCATTCAGAAGTGGTAAAAGTCAATGTAATTGACTGAAGAACATAAGAGTTGTCATACTGGCTCAGACAAGTTATTTGTCAAGGATTCCCGTCACCCACAGTGGCTATTACCAGATATTTTTCAACTCAGGTGCAACACCCCCATCATGGACAATTATGGAACAATCTGCCCATAAGAGAAGCTTCTTCCGAGCCTCAGGTAGCCAGCAGATGGCTAGTGCCCTGAAGCATAAAGAAATATACAAGAGGTATCTATCGCAGCAGCCAATTGAACTAGAGGAGTCAAAGTAAAGAGACTAAATAAATAAGAATCATTTTTAAATATTTCCTCTGACTCTATTATCCTGCAGAGCTGTTTTCAAAGTGGAGTGGTTATATCTCTTCTCTGCAATTTTGAAAATTGTTGGTCACTGCATGTCTTCAAAATACAAAAAGGGTCCCAAGAATTAGATTTGGGGTATGAAGCTCACATTCATCTGCTCGTGCAGCTTTTCACTGAGCATGGAACCTGCAGCACTGAAACATAACAGAGTTTATATTGGTACAGAAATGATTTCTGCCTGTCTTTTACTCGTACTTTGTTATGTTTAACTATGGGTCGGATTTCTTATAGACTCCAATAGGAGAGGGATAAGGCTGAATATTTGTAGCTTTCTCTGCAGCAGTTAGGTAGCCATTTCTTGCTTTAGAGTAGTTGGATGGGGGTAGGGTTCCCATTTTCTTTGTCGCCAGTTTCAGTTCCTTTCAAAAGAGGTTTTTGTGGCTGCAAAGTTTGGGGGTAATGAGAAAATAATATCACACAGCCACCTTTACATCCCATCATCATCTGTCTTCCTGTCAAGCTCTTTGATTTGAAGTAGAAGCTACAGTAGTCTCATGGGCTGTGCTGGAAATCTGAAGAGTGGGAAAATATCTCCTGACATTCTGAATTCAAGTAGGTTCTCCACCTTTCTGTAAACACTTAAGTGTGTGACTTTCACTAGCACTGTACACATTTTCAGCCAGAATATTCACCAAACTGCATAAAGCGGGCCATTTGTACCATTTAGGTTAGTCGATTGGATGGCTTGTGTAACTATCAGAAAGGACACCATGTAACTTCTGCCGTAAACCAAAAACAGCCCAACTTCCTAACATTAGGCTCAAAACAGTCACAATCTGCATGAGGAGAATGATTTGCTGGAGAAATTCAAATAGAATTTGAGAGTTTTTCCAGCTGTTTTTCAGACAGCTCAGTGGTGCCAACTCTTGCTGACTAACATTGTCTCATTGTTTCCTTGCACTGTTGGTTTGTATCCATTTGTTTTCTCTTGCCATATCTTTATATTGTAAGCGGTCTTTTAATTCTGTGTTCGTACAGCAGCTAGCACATTGGGGTTCTGGTTCACAACTGGGGCTCATTTGCCACTGGAGAGCAAAATTTGTCCATGAAAAGAAAGAATCCAAGAGGAGAGGAGCTTTTGGAGAGGAGGGTACAGTACATTATCACAGCTGTTATTAGCATTGGACATGTTGGTTTCCTTTTTTCTTTTAATTTGTATATTTTTGGAAGCAATTTAGTTGATGCACTGGAAAAAAAAATAGTGACACCTTAAATGCTTTAATGAATGACACCTTGTTATCTGCAGCAGCATACACACTAGGCACCCATTTGATTATGTTTTATTGATTTCAACATTGTTTTCTTCTCTCTGAGCAGAGAAGATGCAATACTGAAAAACGTCTGTAATAAAGAAGCTTTCTGATGCCTCTTTTCACATGCCTGAGCAAACAAGGGAAATGAACTTCTCTTCCCCTCTCTAGTCTAGAAGAAGAAGGATGCAAGCTGTGTAAATCTGTTCACTTACAGGTTAGATTGCCAAGGCATTGTTCTCATAGTTATAAGCTTCATTTTTTAGTCTCCGCACAATATTTAACATCAAGTGATAACTCACAAATCCACCACTTAAGTCAGTCACTGGGAAAACACCTGGGGCTTTTTCCTCTTTTCAAGCCATCATCTGAGGTTGGAAGGATTAGAGATTTATCAGTAAATGTCGACAGAAGTCAATGTCACTGTAGAAACCAATGAAAACATATTCCCATCAATACTAAATTTACAGATAGGGCAAAGTAAGAAAAATTGTTGCTTGAGAACTTTATAGAGTTTGATTTAAGGTTATTTACTTTGTATATTTTGACATATTATGATGACAATTTGTGTTTTAGCAGTTATAAAGCTTTAGCTTTTCAAATGGCAACATCTACTGTCATTAAAATAATTATTTTCTGACCTCTTCAGAAGTTCCCACAACTGCGAAGATTTAAAATGGATTTTAATTTTTTTTTTAAATGTCTAAATCCCATAATTTTGTGATTGGAAATTTTAATTTTAAATATAATTTAAATACTTGAAAATATATATTCTAAAACAATAATTTTAATATAAAATGTCAAATGAATTCTGACAAGGCTAAATATCACTAATTTGTGCACAGCTGCTATTTTAAACTGTAGGCAATTTGTAATCTGTGATCAATTACATAGAGAGGATGTTCCTATGAACAAAACATGCTAACATGCATATACTATGGGCCAGGTTGTCCCTAATCCATATGGTAGTGTGCAAAAGAGAGGTCACAAAATCCTTCTTCTCTCATACTCCCCGCATGATTTTTATCTCTTCCTATCCTGAGTGACAACTTTGTCTTCAGTGATTAATAAGGAATAAGCAGCAATACTGACATCAAGCAATTGTAGCTTTTCAAGTAAGATTTTATGGTGAACTGTGTCAAATTATTTTATGCTCGGTGGCAAGATGTGGCATTATATTTCTTTCCCATTTGATCAGCGGTCAAAGGCATATTCACCAACAGTAAATGTAATTAAAGCAATTGATATAAATTGTTTACAAGACAACAGATTGGTTTTAATTGCCCATAAAATGATTTCTGTGAAAGCTGCTGTTTATGAGGAGCTAAGCTTCTTCAAACTTGAGATCCAACAAGATTGTTTGTACAATGAGTGAGACATATTGGGTAACCTTGTTACCAGGGAGATACGGGGAGTGTTTATTTTTCATGGAATATTTCTCTCTCATATGGTTTTAAAAATTGTTTCTTTAAACATTGCATTCTGATTGGGCCTTCTTGGTGATGTCACATCTGTGCACCAGCTTCCAATGGTTCACAGCTGGAACACTAAATAAACCACCAAGGAAAAAAAATACCCTACCCCTGTTATTCTTATGGGTGCACCTTAGCCAGCCACAATATGCATCTCCATTTCTCAAACAAGATAATGAAAGCTCATTGTATGAAGCCCCCACAAATATGCACATAATCAGGACGATAGACTTATGTGAAGGATGCTTATGTCCTTAATTCGTAGGGCCAGGGGTGACTGTCATAAGAAAACAAGTGCTCCATCTTTGGATAAAAGAAAAAAATATCAGTGTTTATAACAGAGCACAGCATGTAAACAGCCAGCTCTATCATTTCATTTGTAAAACTTTTCCAGTTAGATCCAAAACTTCTAGAGGTTTGGATCTTGGATTTTGGTTTAATTAGCTTTGGCTAACACCGATCATTGAAAGTAGAATGGCAATTTCTTTTACAAATTTATTTTTTTAGAAAAACCTTTAAAAAATAAACTTTTTTAAAAGTGTCCCCCTTTGTTTTAAATCAAATTACCTTTCTGATCAGAGACATTTCCCCATTTTCACATAATTGTCAGACTTGTAAACAGACAGGATTATTGTATGTTCTTCACTTGCAATCTTTTATTCCTCTCAAAGCACATGCATAAAAGGGTAACTTTTTTCCTTGCAGTTTTAATTAAATTAAAAGCAAAGTGTAAAAGGCTTTTAGCTGATCTGGTGAGAAAAATTATGGATCAAGGGATCTGTTACTACAGCTGTGTGCAGTGGGGTTACAGCCCTTCCCTCAGCAAAAGAGCATGTTAAAAATAAGTCACTTGATTTCCATAAAAACAGTTCTGTTAGGGTCACTCACAACACATAGAATATAAGCATTTGAAGTCAATAAGAGTTGTGGGTGTTCAGCATCTCTCAGGATCATGTCCTTGGGGGAAAAAGACTCCCATGTTGCAATAATGAACACAGAGAAAGAAGGAAATGGCTTGTTATCATTATAGCATAACATGTTTTTAAAATCTCACCTGATTCCTTGATCAAGACCTTGTAAATTTCCTATATCACACTATAAACCTTTCACCTAGAGAGGCCTAGATTCATCTATGAGTATAGATGCTAAACCTTACCCATACTATACAAATACCAAGTCAATGTGTGGACTTGAGCTTTACCTGGTAACCAAAGAAATAGCTCTTAGGAATTTCAGTCTATACCTCTATTTCAGTCACACAAAATCAGTGCAAAACTACAGGAACATATGGCAAAACTACCCCAAGCTTTACATTGGGGTAAGGTGTCCTGTTTACCCAAGTGTTTCCTTATAACTAGGCAATATACCACCAAAATCATTGTTCAGCACAGAAACCATCCAGAAGTCAGATTACATGAAGGGGCCAGAGTCAGAATACATGTTCTAAATTCTGACCTAAAAATCTTTCAGTCTGCGAAGCTGTAAGCTTAAGGCTATAGAAACTGCACTAGGTTTCCAACTTTCCACAGGCAAGCAGCTCTTCTCAGGGCTTCTAAGCTCCTGTAATGACACAAGGCCAGAACCAGGTGAAAATTCAGTATCTGGAATCTAGGCAGGTAAGATTCTGAGGAAGATTATGGTAGAAGGTCTCTCAGTGAAGCAAAGAAAGAAACTCTCAAGATAAACTTTTCCTTATTCTAATAAGCTAAAGGAAGGCAATCGTAGTTTTGTTATTGTTTTCAGTGGATCCAGAATTTCACAATAGGTATTGACCCATGTTTATCTTGATATTGCAGTGCTAATGGAATGTAAAGTAGCCAAAACTTGTTTTTTTCATTACAGTCATGAGATAATATTGAATATACACAGGTTTAATATTGGCAGACGCGTTAGTCTGTATCCGTTAATAAAACAAAGAAGACTTTGTAGCACCTTCTATAGTCCGCAAAAGCTTATGCTGAAATAAACTGAACGTATACAGGCATCTGAATTCTCCATTGCCTGACACCTTGTACAGTCATTACACTCACGCCAAGCGAAAATGTTACCAAATGAAAATTATCCACTCACTTCCACTGGTGGTAGCAGTTTACCTCCACTTCGCTGATAGAGCAAGGACTTATGAGGAGCCTATGTTCACTCACCAGATACATTTATACCTCTGTTTATGGGCATTTCCGTAGCACTTTTCATCAGAGTATTTGCTCATTTGCTAATCATGCATCTTCAAGGAGTGTTCATTTTAGCACTGCTCATCATCATTTACCTCAGTCCTGCAGCAAGTGTAGTTACCTCCCTGATACAGACAAGTACTTTGTACAACCACCACCCAACATCCAGCTTTGAGGTAGTGAAGGGGGGTGGGGGGATAGCTCAGTGGTTTGAGCATTGGCCTGCTAAACCCAGGGTTGTGAGTTCAATCCTTGAGGGGGGCCATTTAGGGATCTGGGGCAAAAAATCTGTCAGGGGACAGTACTCAATCCTGCTAGTGTAGGCAGGCGGATCCTGCTAGTGTAGGCAGGGGACTGGACTCGATGACCTTCAAGGTCTTTCCAGTTCTAGGAGATTGGTATATCTCCATTTAAATTAAATTAAGTACTTTAGTCACAATTTTCACACTAACTGATTATGGCCCAAACATGCCTTCAATAGCCAATGAGATGTCCCTCCATAAAGACGCTCTTTTGTAGTACTTAAATGACTACACTCTAACAGTTGTTGATTCCTCAAGGCCTAGTACAATGGTAATTTCTTTTAAAAGAATGATGTTTCAGAACCAGTTAGGTTGAATTCCTGGGTCACAGATTTAAGAGAGATCTCAGTCAAGCCTTTCTGCTGAATTTGTGCATATTCAGATCCAAATAGCATAAAATTGCTGTCTGTGTGGAGGAGACAATACAAATCATGCTGCAACAAATCACAGACCACTCTGTTCCCTCACCTGTGTGTCTTTCTACCAGCTGCTGAAATGTCCTGAGCATCCAGCATCGTCTGAGCACTATCTAAGTACCTCCCTGGGTTTAGTTGGAGAGGTCACAAATGCATTTGTTTCCTTCATCTTCAGCATGGGTACCCAACAACCCCCTTACCATACAGATTGAGTTACAAATTATTAATTGATTTAGTGAGACAAGAGACTTATGCAGGGGGCAAACAACCTTATGTATCTGAGCATCCAGCTTATTAAAATCATTATAGTTCCATCAGTGTATTAAAGAGAATCAGTGACGTTCAAGGGCTCTGGCTTTTCAGTCACCCTTTCAGCAGACATATGGTCTCACTTTTCTTCAAAGCCTCAGGGATATCCACAATTACCCTGCATGGCTGCTATTTCGACTTCTGCTCTGTCAAGATTACATTCTTGTTGAGTATACTATTTGTGGTACTTCCTGAAAAATTTACAGCTCACATGTCTGTTCAGGCAACAGTGTAGTTGTAGCTGGGTGGGTCCCAGGGTATTAGAGAGACAAGTCAGGTGTGGTAATATCTTTCAAAGTCTATACTTGGTCAAAAAACAGGGAACATTTTTCATGAAAATGTTGTTTAGCGTACAGTAAAACCTCCATTTAACGGACTAATTCGGGCGAGGGGGTGTCCGTTAAATGAAAAAGTCTGTTATTTAATTAAAAAAAAACAACGAGCTTTCGGAGCAGCAGCCCGCCAGCCACAGGGTCGGGGCGGCAGCTCCGCAGCCCGCCCGCTGCCTGGACCCGGGCGGCAGCCGGGGGACGGCAGCCAGCCTGCCCGGGTCCCGGCTGCTGGGACCTGGGCGGCAGCCGGGACCCGTCAGCCATCCCGCCCGGGTCCCGGCTGCTGGGACCCGGGCGACAGTGGAGAACCATCAGCCAGCCCGCCTGCTGGTGGGACTCGGGCGGGAGCCGGGAGCCGGCAGCCCGCCCACTGGCAGGACCTGGGTGGGAGCCAGGAGCCAGCCCGCCCGCAGGCGGGAGCCGGCAGCCAGCCCGCCCGCTGCTGTGACCCGGGCGGCAGCCAGCCCACCAGAAATGGATCAGGAATGCATCAGCTTGCTCAGAAATTTTGTCCGTTGCATCCGAAGTCCGTTAAATCGAGGTCCGTTAAATCGAGGGTTTACTGTATTGTTTTTTCAAATTTCAAAAATATGTGGTTTTTTTAATTTAAAAAACATTGAAAAACTTTACAGACTAATCAATTATGGACCCATTTACCATCCCTATTTCTGAAATCACAGAGCCTAGAACTGAATCGATTTGGCCTAAAATGCCAATATGGTAGTTGAGCATGTGCATAAAGTTAAACATATGTTTAAGTGCGGTCTTGACTTAAGTATCTGGCTTCACTCAAGTACCTGCATTATGGCCTGAAAAGCCCACTGACGTCAATTGGAGTCTTCAACAAAAGCTTAGTGCTTCCCCCTATCACCCTTTAAACAGCCCCTTTCCCCTGAGTGACTGCATATTTAAAGCATTTATCTGCAAACATTAAGAGGTAGAAATGACTACAAAAATGATACTATTTGCAATGACCAGCTTTAACGGAGATCCTTACTAATGACGTCTGCTAACCAGGTAGCTGGTATTACACCACCCCAAGTTCATTCTCAGTTAATGCGGGGAAACCTGTCTTCAGAGCGCAGCCCAGAAGGACACTTTTTAGGCCATAGCTACACTTACCGATAGATCGACACTACTATGATCAATGCAGCAGTGTCTGGTGAAGACCCACTATGTCGATGGCAGCACTAACCGCTTTTTACAACTGACCTAAGAGCAAAACATTTTTTACATGTTTTCCTATCGAAAACTTTTGAACTTTTAGGGCTTGATTCTATTTTGGAAAAAATTCTCATGTCTCAAAAACATACATTTTCTAAATGAAATAATAAACCTTTTTGTTCCAAATACACCCATCTGCTACATTTGGGAGATCTATTTGTTCTGCCATATTTTCCTTTCTCCATTTTTGTGGGCAAGAAGTATATTTCTGAGATGTTTTTAAATGTGAATTCTGAATGTGAAGATAATGCACATGCTCCAGCTAGTACAAAACACATCTGCCTGGCTTCGCCACGGCATAGGCTATCCTGCGAATAGGACAGCCTATGCTCAAATCCCTCCACTGGTGCCAGTTTAAGGCCGAGGTCCTAATTGTCAAAGCAATTAACTGTTTAAGTCCCAGTTACTTTAAAGATTGAATTCTTATATGTAACCCTTCTGCCCATCAGAGTTGGCAGCAACAAGGGCCGGGTTCAGTATCCAGGGGTTCCATTCTAATGACACAATACAAAACCGGCTCGAGACCCCACCCAGTGACCTGGGACAACCATATACCACCCTTCTGGGCGCCTCTAAGAGGCAATACTTCCCCTCTCGCAAGCACAGAGTCTGAGTGTACCAAAACCCTTTTAATGACAGAGAGAAACACTGTGGCATATTATTTGGTAAACACCACAAACAAAAGTCACAAACCAAACCATGAACCAGAATTCCCCCCCCCCCCACCCACACACACCAATGGGCAGTGTCCTTTCCCTGGGGTTCTTGAGCCCCACAAGCCCCAAAGTCCCACAGCCCCAGCAGGGTTCAAAAGTTCATAGCAGAGTTGTACCTCCCCACCGGGGTGGAGGGGGGGAGGGGGGGAGGGGGCACCTTACGTGGTCAGAGGCCGACTGCCCCGCCTCTCCAGTCGTGCTGCAGTCCTCACCATGGGCCGTTGGTCAGAGGCCGACTGCCCCGCCTCTCCAGTCGTGCTGGTCACTCCGCTAGCCGCCCTGCTAGCTGACACAGGAACTGCTCTGTCAGTGGCTCGACTCTGCTCTGCCAGCTGTCTCAGGAACTGGTCCACTAGCCGGCACAGGAACTGCTCTGCCAGCTCTCTCAGGAACTGGTCCACTAGCCGGCACAGGAACTGCTCTGCCAGCTCTCTCAGGAACTGGTCCACTAGCCGGCACAGGAACTGCTCTGCCAGCTCTCTCAGGAACTGGTCCACTAGCCGGCACAGGAACTGCTCTGCCAGCTCTCTCAGGAACTGGTCCACTAGCCGGCACAGGAACTGCTCTGCTTAGGGCCCCCCACATAAGAGAAAGCTCAGGAGGGGGCAGGGGGGCAGGCTCTGGACAGCACTTACCTCAGCTCTTAAGTGATTTCAGCTCATAGTGGGGGGCCTTAGTGCAGAGGCACCACCAGACCCAAAGCAACTTCAGCTCAGTGAGCTGAAGTTAGACTCCTAATGGAAGCAAAAGTCAGCTCTAACATTCCACAGGGGAGAGAGGCCAGGTGCAATAGGCCTGTGAGGCCCTCAGATAAGGCCCTCACCACAAGGTATAGAAGCCTGTCCATAACCTCTCTCAATTCAGTGGGTTTTGGAATCCCTGTCCCTTGTCTAGTGAGTGCTACCCAGCTGATGGCGAGTCCCGCCAGCATGCCAAAGGCCAAATACATGTCCCAACCCCTCATTCACATAAACAGGTTAATCAACACTTTATCATTCTGGCCCCAATACCACAGAAACTGGGGGTTCCACAGTAGCCACAGTGACCATTTGGGCTGTTAGAGTGCAGGCTAGGTGCGGTAGCTGTGTCCAAGCAAATAAGGTGTTATTTTCCAAAAGTCACTGCAATTCCTGCAATTCACCACCGGATGTCACTTACCCTGACACTGCTTACATATATATGAACCACCTGACAGCAACTCTCCTCTGGAGCAATACTGATCACAAAACCCAGGACAAAGCATTTAAGAGCTGGGGGATAAAGCATCCTAAGGCTTTGTCTATATTGGGACCTCATCAGCAAAACTTTTTGTTTTTAACATCCCGAATGACAAAACAAAAACACATACCACGAACAATAAAAGTTTTACCCATGAAAAGCGCCGGTATGAACAGCACTTTTTCTGTAGGAGCGCTCTACTGCTGACAAAGCCACTTCCACTCATGCCTCGTAATGTAGCCAGACTTTAAGCGGAGGGGAATCTAGCTGTGGAACAAATGTCCAGAAGAGGTCAGTGAATCCAGAGTCTATGTGTCTTTAGGAAACACTGAAAAGCCTTCCTCTTCAAAAACACCTTTCTACCAGAATAATGGCATTCACAACACTGACACCACTGCTAACATCTAAATCCCTACCAGTCCCCATCCAAATCCCTACCTGAACCAGAGTTATAACCCCAAAAAGAGGGAAGTGGTAGAGACTCCCTGAAGTCCACTAGGGACTTTGCTATTGCTAAGATTTTTAATGGAAAATGCTCAGCTACTACAACAAGGTTGGGCAAACTTTTGGGCCCAAGGGCCACATCTCGGTATGGAAATTGTATGGTAGGCCATGAATGCTCATAAAATTGGGGGTTGAGGTGTGGGAGAGGGTGAGGACTTCAGCTGGGATCATGGGGTGTAGAGGGCAGGAGAGGGCTCAGGGCTCAGGCAGGGAGTTGGGGCCCGGGAGGGGGCAGGGGTGCAGGCTCCGGACAGCACTTACCTCAAGCAGCTCCCAGAGGCAGCAGCATGTCTCTGCTCCAGCTCCTATGCAGAGGTGTGGCCAGGCTGCTCTGCACATTGTCCCGTCCGCAGGCACCACCCCTGCAGCTCCCATGGGCCATGGTTCCCGGGCAATGGGAGCTGAGGAAGCCGTGCTTTGGGCGGGGGGAAGCATACAGAGCCTCCTGATTACCCCTACGCATAGGAGCTGGAGAGGAGACATATCGCTGCTTCCAGGAGCCATGCAGAGACACAGCATGTACAGAGCAGGGCCATCCCCACTCCCCAGCTGGAGAGGGACAAGCCCTGGACCCTGCTCACCGGCAGGAGCTTGAGGGCAGGATTAAAATGTCTGAATGGTTAGATGTGGTCCCCGGGCCACAGTTTGCCCACCCCTGTACTACAATGACGGTTGAGAGTATAAAATCTTTAAAAAGATAAATCAATAAATTGGTGGCTTGCAAATTATCCATAAACAAAATTGTTTTCTTTCCAAACACATTTGTTTATTTGCAGAATCTTTCCTTGAATACTCTTTTGGTCTGTAGATCATTAATAGCAATTTGTTGCGAGTATTCATAATTAGAGCTGTTTTGATTGGAAGCAGCTTGCCTGGTGTACTTCTCATCTCTAACAGGCAGAATATAATTGTTAGAATCAGATTTCTGGTGGGAATATTCAAGAATAAAAATTCAATAATTTTGAATGCTCAGCAAAAATTGCTATTTTAGGAAGCAGTCCTGACCGTAAATGTTCACATCAGCATATGCACAGAGAGTTAACACGAGAGGAGCATGAATGCACAAAAAAGGTTTTGTGGACCTGAGCCAGCACTCATTAGCAGAAGTGCTGTTGGAGTCAGCCTAGTGGGCAGAGTGCAGTGTACGTGTCACAAATGCATGTACAGTGTGGTACATGGTTCCGCATTCTGTCACATGGATATCGGTACTACATGTGAGGTCTGTGTTATATACAATGATGTACATCAGCAATAAATGGGCTTACCTGAATATAAAACTGGTATAAGCGAAACATGACTCAAGTCCATATACACATACAAACACTCTGACCCTAATCACGCAAGATGATGAGGAGATCCCTGCAGCCTTGCAGCACTCAACTGACATCAGAAGAAATCAGTGAAATTGCATCACCATCACATTAGTGGGGTTTAAGGGCAGAGCAGTCAGAATCAGGTCCAGTCCAGCTTATTTAAATTCAGTCTAAAGCTGTTATGATATATGTGTCTTTATCAATTACACGTAAGAGCAAATCAAGAGGGGCTGGATGAGCAAAGTTTAAAGGAACCTATTGTCAATGGCAAAAATCTACCATGTTAATCCTATGAGCCAAAGACGGATATCCCAATAATTTCTTCTCATTGAAATTTCATGTTAAATTGCTCAAAAAATAAATCACATAGGAATGGAGAGCAAGCACAGAGCTACCTTCAACACTATCTCTTTGAATGGGAGAAAAATAATCTCAAAAGGGTTTTGAATCACAGCTTGTAATTTTAACATTAACACTGTTGCGGACGCTTTTACAGAGAAGTCACATTGAATCTGAGAGGAGATACTCATTCTCTCTCATTTGCTCTCTCTTTTCATTTCCTTATTGTGGTTTCTTCACTCCCATCCTCCATCAGAAAACTAAACCCTTTTGTCAACAGCAAGCCTACCCCCCCGACAGAAAAGAATATTTACATCCCAATTGCACCTTTAAATTGTCCAGTTATTTACATTTCCACCATCAGAGCTGAGGATGATGTCGATTTAAAGCAGGGGTAGACAACCTATGGCACAGGTGCCAAAAGTGGCACATGAGCTGATTTTCAGTGGCACTCACACTGCCCAGATCCTGGCTACCAGTCCGAGGTGGAGCGGGGCTCTGCATTTTAATTTTAATTTTAAATGATGCTTCTTAAACATTTTAAAAACCTTATTTACTTTACATACAACAAAAGTTTCGTTATATATTATAGACTTATAGAAAGAGACTTTCTAAAAATGTTAAAATGTGTTACTGGCACATGAAACCTTAAATTAGAGTGAATAAATGAAGACTCGGCACACCACTTCTGAAAGGTTGCTGACACCTGATTTAGAGTGACAAAGCACCCTTTTAAAGTAGTATCCAGGCAGGAAAAGTGATTCTGGGACAACAAAGACGACTCCTCTGGTAATATTAATTCAGAAATGCTCTGGGTCATACTAATCACCAGAGTCAGGAAAGAAATTTCCCCTGGGTCAGATTTGCTGGGATCTTGGAGGTTTTTCAGTTTCCTCTGCAGCATATGTGGTTAGCCTGCTAGGATCATCTGGGCATATTTCACCTAACCAGTTCTCTGCCATTGCAGAGAACAGGCGCATTGGTGGCACTCTGGCCTTTCTCATTCTCTGTCTGTAGCACACAGATTAGTTTTCCCACGATTAGAGTCTTTGGTCTAACAAAAGTCTTCAGGCTTAATGTATAGTATTTGTGTGTAGTTTAATGAGTGTGATATACAGGAGGTCAAACTAGATGATCTCATGATCCCTTCTGGTCTCAATCTCTAAGGAACTATGACATTCATGATATTTTCATGTGGAAATTGTGCACAACCTCTATGTTCTTTATAATGGGACTTATAAGGGGGATATTATGCCCTAAAAGACAAGTCAAGATGTGCAGTCTGGTATGCACAAAGTTAAACTGATAAACAAATCAAAAGTGCTCTGATTTTTAACAGTGCAGCTCCCAATGATTTCCTGGGATTTATGGGTGCTCGGTGCTTCTTAAAATCAAGGTACATAAAATAAGGTATCTAAATTAGAGTATAGGAGCCTAATTTTAGTCATCCAGGTACAAAAATTTTGGTCTTCGAGACCAACTTTTTTTAGTGCAATGAAAAACAGTGACAATGTCTTCAGAATCAGTCACACAACGATCTCAAATTACTCTGTATCTGGGGAAGTATTGCAGGGACAGTTTTTAGTCTAGTCCTTTAAAAGGTACCTGTGACCAACCAGGCAGGGGATAGTCAGCCCTAGAGGTTGAAATGAGGCTTCAGTCTACTGGTTAGGGACCCGGGGGACATGGCCACAAATGAGCCAAGGGTTGGTAACAGAGAGACAGAAGCCAAATGCCAGAGCCAGATGATAACCCAGAGTCATAAACCAAAGGCAGGGCCAAGGATCAAAGCCAGAGGGGAACAGGAGCTGGAGCCAGGGCAGATAGCAGATGGAGCAGGAAGAGGCTCAGAAACAAGTCCGGAGCAGAACAGGAACAGGCTGGAGCCAGAGCTATTAGCAGGAGCCAACAAGCAAACACAGCTGCAGGCATGATACACATTGAGCAGTCACTGACCTGCTGTGAGTGCTAAGCTTATAAACAGGCTGCTAAGCCAGCAACCAATCAGGTGCTGTGGCCACTCTGTCAGTTCCAAGGCAGTGAAGCTAGGCTTATTGGTTGCCTAGCAGTGAAGTTGGTCAAAGAGCAGGCCAGCAGCTGGTCCTAGGAGGCCTGGACCCTGACAAAAATTCCTATCTTAAGCCCACTTTTATAGATGAGAAGACTATTTGTGATTTACCTAACACCACAAAGGGAGTCAGAAGCACGAACAGAATAAGAATTCCAATTCTCTTCACTAACTACTAAAGCATGCTGCTTCCATAGGTACAGCTGCCTTAGCTAAGTCTGGTCCAAAGCCCATTAAAGTCAATGGAAAGAGTTACATTGAGTTTGCTGGGATTCAGTTCTGGTCCAGTATAAACTGCCCCTTAAAATACCACAGAGCTTTTAAATGTAAAATATTTGAGTCGGTGTTGGTAATATTCCATTCTGTAAGGTAATTGCTCTGCTTTTCTTGTCATTCCCTTCTTGTTCTGCAGATCAATTGTGGAGGTTTTCTCTTACAAGAGTTAAAAGACCTGTTCCCAGTGATTGAATTACTTCATGATAATCTACCCTCTTGAGCTATTATAAAAACTGAGTTAATAACTTTGACTGAATGACATTTGAATATGATGCAGCTGTCTGATTCATATTATTATAACTACCTTTTGATTGTCAGAAAAACAATTCCAATCATTCTTTTACCATTTCCATTTCTATGTTAAAAGGTTCATCTCTGGAATGACAAAGAGCACAACATAAAGAGAAGGAATTTTGATGAAATTAGGTAGAAATACCCCTAAAATACCTACTTGCCTTTTCTAAACTAACACTTTTCTAAAAGTCCCCTTTTCTGTAAAATCAGAGTCCAGCTCATTCTTTGGAAAAATTACTGCTAATGGCCAGGTCGTTACAGTAGTATGCATTCTCCAATTAAAATGAAAAGGAATGCCTATTAAAATTGAAGACTCCGGTCAGCACATACAGTACAGTTCAGGCTACAAAAGACAGACTGAGCCACAAACTGAATGTCAATCTGTTCGCTTCAGTATCAGTTACTCTAATGGACGGTCAGTCCTATAAGACGCTGAAGCCACAAAGTCCTGATTCTCTTCTCACCGAAGCTAGTTTGACAATGGTGTAACTCCATGGTTGGCAATTGAGTTATTTGTGATTTACACCATTGTGAGAGTTGAAACAGGCCTAATGACTATAATCTATGAAATGCTCAATTTTTCACTCCCTTTTGTGAGCCAGGGTCAGAATGAAAAGCTCTGCATTGCCCTCAATATGTTCATTATATTTCCAGCCCTGCATAAAGACAATCACTGTAATTGAATCTCACGCTTCAGGACTTCAGCCTGTTGCCTGCAAGGATCAGGAAGGATTCTTTCTCCTCTGTACAATTGGCATGGTGTGTTTGGTTTTTGTTTGTTGGGGGAGGGGTCATCTTCCTCTGAACTATCAGGGATTGGCCATGGGTAGAGATATGGGACAGGATGGACTAATACTCTGTGGTAATACAAAGAATCCTCTACCTGGGTGAGTTTTGCTCACATGTTCCGGGTCTAACTGATTGCCAGATTTGGGGTCAGAAGGAATTTCCCCCCAGATGAGATTGGCAGGAAAGTTGGTGGAGGGGGTCACCTCCCTCTGCAGCATGGGGTACAGCTCAACTGCTAGGATATCTGGACATATTGCTACCCAGGCAATTCCCTATCATTGTGGAGGCCTCAGACATTAGGGACACCTCAGACTTTCTTGCTCTCTGCCTGTGGCACACAGTTTTGTTTCCTGGGGATTGAAATGTGTTAATCTAACCCACGTTACTGGGCTCAGCACAGGGATAACGGAGTGAAATTTATTAGCCAGGATATACCAGACCAGGTGATTGAATAGTCCCTTTGGGTCTTAAACTATATGAAATCTATTAAAGAGGAGTCCAGGATTCTCAGCACCATATCAGAAAACTCAGCGCTTTTCAGGACTGAGCCCATACTGGGCCTTTCATAGGTTTTTACAACAACAAAATCTGGATGAGAGGAAATATTTAACAATTCCCTTATTACATTTTTAACAGAGCCAGACAAGTTGCCTATAAGATTTACCACAAATGAGAAATGTGTATAACATAACACCTTACTTTATAGCAACTTTTGCCCTAAAATCCCAGGGATATTTTCCAGCATATCTTCATTCCTGTGCTCTAAAATAATCTTGCACCTCTCCCTTCACTAGTTCTTGGCACCATTAACTGATAAAGCATCCCCTGATGCAGCAACTAAAACCAGAAAAAAATTAACAGAAGGCACTTATAGCACTACAACATATTTATGTTAACACGACAGTATTTTAGGAACACAAAATGTATTCCATACTTCATGTATCTTTCAGGGGTTTATTGCTGGGGATTTTTTTCCATCTTAATTGTCACACTAATGGAGAAAATGGACATAGCGCCAGTTAAAAAAAATATACAACGGGCCTGATTCTGAGCTCATTTACATCTATTGTTTCATCCTAGTTTTCAGTGAAGTTTCTTGTCAATGAGATCAATGTGAGACCCAAAGAATCCACTATTCCTAGGACACCAGGAGATGTGCTAAATACTGTTTTGATTAAAAGTTTGGTTTTTTTACAGAGAATGTGATAGACAAACTATAAAAACAGACATGTATTTTTACTTACAGTAAATGCTTCTAAGAATCCAAAATCCCCACTCCTACTGTGCTGGCTCTGCTAAATTGCAGATTAACTCCTAGCAGCACCACTCAGTTATTGGGGGTTTTGCTTGGGACCTGAGCTAGTGATTTCAGATTTGCTCTTTTGTAAACTATAAAGACATGTCTCTGATGCTGTTAGAGCCAATACTGATTGGTAACATGTTTAATGTGTAGTTAATCTGGGGCACACTCATCATTCTGATTGTTGTCCTCTAAGAGAGTCCTGCAGTCATTCATGTTTCTGAGTAACTTTTAAACACTCTCAGGACCACAAGGATTCAAGAGAGTTTTTCACATACACAAGTTAATCATGGGCTTATCTGTTTTCAGGACTGCGGCCACAATTTTACAGGAGACTATTTGTGCACTTCTGTGATAATTTAAACAATTCCATCCTGGTTTAATTGAGTTCACACAGAATTCAGCCCCAAGGTATTTTAAACCCTGGGACAACTTAGTAAAAGGCAGATATTTTTCTATAGGCCCAAATCTTAAAGCATGGAGCACCCTCCATTCCCATTGACTGCAAGGAAAATCAAGGCAATTTGGCAGCTTGCAAGATTGGTTTCTAACAACCTTATTCAGCAAAGCATATAAGCACCTGCTTACATTTAAACACATGGTTAAATCCCACTGAAGTCATTGGGCGTTAAACATTCTGTAGAATTACAGAATAAAGATGGTATTATTTACGCCCAAAGTGAAGCACATATTTAAGAGCTTTGCTGAATTGGGAACTATGGTCATTTACCTGCAGAATTTCCAACTTGTCCAGTTGCATATCTGCACATAACATTAAAATTATCCACCAGACCAAGTACAATTGTCATTGAGAGACATGGGTTAGTAAGAAACATCAAGCTGTCACCTGCATCCAGGGATAGTTTATATTGCTCTGGATTATAAGAGCATCCTTTGTATTTCTTGCATAGATTTTAATCACAATAGCTAGCAGTTCCAATATCAGGAAATTAGAAACTAGAAATTTCCTTCCATGTAAGTTTTTTAAAAGAAATCCTGTTTAGTTTACTCCACATCAATGTTACAGTTAAAAGAGTCTGGCTTAGGAAAGTTAATATAAAAGAGGTGCATACAGAGCTAATGACATCTCCTGCCAGCTTTCTCTAAAATGAAGTTTGACAATATTAATGTTATTAACAGACTAAGAAGTTTCACTCTGTCCACATAGCTCACATGAAAAGTTAAGAGGAGAGCAGTGGGCAAATTATTCTTTTTGCTTTATGTGTGGTGGGGGAATTACAGTCTATGCCATGGCTCTGTTTGAAATAAACTGTATTTTCTACTTTTTCTACATTTGGCATTTCCAGGTGCCTGTCTGTTTTTAGCATCTTTTTCAGGCTCGAAAAATTTGTTAAAACAAAACTCCGTCATATGTTCAGTGAGTCACAGCTGAAAAATAAAAGTCATCTCTCAAAGGGGTAAGTGCAGCAGAGTTTTGCACGCTATGGTAGAGAGAGATTAAGTGACCGGTCACAAAGAAAGTCTGGAGCAGTTCTCCTGAGCCAGCATCTTAACCATAAAAGCATCTGTCCTTTGTACAGTATCTTCTCCGGTTGCAGTCTGTGCTATATACTCAGATAGCCATTGCGAGAGGTTCCCAGACTTGGAGGTTTGGACCATTAAAAGTTCAGGGAGCATTTTCTGGTGGGCTGTGAAGACCTAGCTGGTCACATGGTACTGACTCCTCCACCTCCTTCTTATTTCCAGATGGTGAATTGCATTAAAAGAAGGTGACACGTCATTACATGTTGTCCTAATATCATTTTTTCCATGTACATAGTCACTTTAGTTGTCACAGGGATGCCAGGCACTTGAAAATAGGAGGAAAGCTGAGCTGTAGGATTGCAAGTGGGAGGCCACGTGGTTCATGAGACAGTCTCGACATTAAAATGTCATCCATAGGGTGAAGATTTTTGAGAACTCCTATGCCATTAGAACCAGGTCAGGTATGGATATGCCTAGGCATAGTCCAACAGAAGGCTTAGTCCTGCAGTCCTTGCTCAGACAAAACTCCCTTTGACTTCAGTGGGAGAATTGAGTAAGGACTGGGGTCAGGTCTAAAACTGATTTAATTAGTAGTGCCTCATACTATCTAGCCAGAGATAGCCTGATGATTTATATTCCAGACCTCAGACTCTGGGAAGCTGAAACATAATATTGTCTCCCTCCCTCCCTCGCTCTCTCTCTCTCTCTCTCCCTCTCTTTTATTATACAGTATTATCTTTTGCCATCATTTGCAGATGTTTTTAGCATATTATCCATAAGCAACATCAATCTGGTCTTTTATTTAATTTCTGTTCTCTACTGTTCTCCTAATCCCTATTATTTATTTGATCCCTGATCTCTTCCCACACACTTCACAATGCCATCCATTCAGTACAGTACAGTAATGTATAAAACAAAGAACAAAATCTAGAGCCATACAGCCTCCATGTTTTCGATAAGATGACATTCCAGTACAACAATGAATTTTTAAATTTATAAAATAATTATAATACTTTGCACTTTTCATCTTCAAGCAATTTATAAATCGTTATTAATTATGCCTCACCCCCACTCCCCAGGCTCCCTCTTCCCACTCTGTGAGGTGGATACTAATTATTATGGTATATATACATCCCAGCTGGATATGTTCAGGACAGAGAAGTTAGGGCCCTAAGTTAGCTGTCCATTCCTATTCCGCAAAGTTCTTAAACACACGTTTAAACTTCAATAAGACTTCAGTGCATGCTTATATTTTTGCACATGTGCAAAGTGCTTTGTTCATTTGGGGCATAAATTACTCACCCAAGCTCAAATAACTGAGTCAGTGGCAAAGCCAAGAACAGGCAGAAAACCCTCAATTACAGTCTCTGCTCTAACGTCTAGTTCAGGGGTGGGCAAACTATTTGGCCCGAGGGCCACATCGGGGTGGGGAAATTGCTTGCAGGGCCATGACTGTAGGGCTGGGGAAAGGGGTTTGGGTGCGGGAGGGAGTGTGGGATATGGGAGGGGGTGCGGTGTGCAGGAAGGGGCTCAGGGCAAGGGGTTGGGGCATAGGAGGGGTGTAGGGTGTATGAAGGGTCTCAGGGCAGGGGGTTGGGGTGCAGGGTGCGGCAGGGGACTCAGGACAGGGGGGTTACGGTGCAGGGGGCAGGAGGGGTTCGTTATGTGGGCTCTGGCCCGGCACCACTTACCTGGAGCAGCTCCGGGGTGGCAGTGGAGCCAGGGCAGGCTCCATACCTGCCTGCCCTGGCCTTGGCCCCAGCCTGGCCCCGGCCTGCGCTGCTCTGCTCCAGGAAGCGGCTGGCAGCAGGTCCCTGCTGGCCCTGGGGGAGGGGGAACAGAGGGCTCCACGTGCTGCTCTTGTCTGTGATAACTCCCCCGAAGCTCCTATTGGCCACGGTTTCCAGTTCTCGGCCAAAGGGAGCTTCAGGGGAGGTATTCACAGGCAAAAACAGCGCACGGAGCTCTCTGCTCCCCTTCTCTCAGGGGCGGCGGGGACCTGCTGGCCCTGGGGGAAGGGGAGAGTGGATCCAGAGCCCTGACAGGCCGGATCCAGCTCACACGCCGTAGTTTGCACACGCCTGCTTTAGTTCATATTCTTCTTTCCTTCCTCCCCCTCCTTTTTTATTTCTAATTCTTTCTTCTTGATTTACATTTCCATCGCTTCAGTATCATGAGGCGTTTCTGTGTGACTGTATCTATCACAGCATTGTTTATCTTAATGATGCTGATATTGGGTAAGGTCTGTTCTTCAAAATGTTGCTCGATAACTGTATGAAGCATGTGAAAAATGACCCTTCAGGGCCCTCCATGTTATCCTTCTTTTCCCCATGACTGAAATCTTCTGTTTTCCATCAAATAAGCTTTTTTAAAAATCCAGTCCATTAATTATCCTTTTAACCAATTTACTGGTTCTATGGAGGGGGAAAACATCTATCTATTGCAATATCAAGAATTATCCTGAAATATGGATAATTTATGTCACTGCTGCACCCCTGCCTCCTAATTCAGGGATGTTCTTTAAGTACTCAAGCTTCTTCATCTGGCTCCATCTTCCCCTTCTTGAACTCCAGCCCATTTTCCTTGATCATATTAAACATTTCTGAAATGCTCTTTAATCCCCATCTCTTATCAAAATTTCCAGTATCCTCCTCACAGGCAGAATTCAGGCTTACAAGAGTTTCAGTGTCTGGAGTTAATTGTATAGGTCTCTAATGTCTGGATCCTTTCTGAACCATGGATACAAAGCGTGTGTTCCCTGATTCAGCCCCTGTCTGACCCTTTTGAATGTCTGCTGTGTTTCCTAAATCTTCAATGCAGTGCTTTAAAAAACAACAGGTGCACTTTATAACAGGCTAGCATGCCAGTGGAAGAAGAGAGACATTTTACAAGAATTATTTGCCCCAGGCTTTCTATCCTTTACCCTTGCCGAAATATTTCCTGGAAAGTAATTTCATGGGGGAGTGGTTGTGATGATTTGGAAATCTGTTTGTACCATTTACACATTCTGTGTGAGATTGTGAAATCTATGTATCTTTACCAGGCTTCATTTTGAACTCCTTTTGCTTTCTCTGTGATTTGTTTGCTTCTCTGTTGAGCTGAGATTCCAAAGGCTAGTGGCTAAAGAATAACAAAAGAGGATAGTTGATTAAGAAATGTAATTTTTCTAGACCAGGGGTTCTCAAACTGGGGGGCATCCCCTGTGTGAATGGGGGGGGGGGGCGCATAGAATGTATTCTGTGGGGGGCAATAGAAGCTTTACTGTGTACATTTTACCCCCCAGCCATGAATAACTAGCAAAGATGATTCCTCCAGACATATCAGGTCCTCAGATGGCGCTGTGCCTTTTGACAGATTTCTGTTAAGCTTGCATAGCCTTATACAAAGTTGTTGCCCATCTGTACATTAATCTGTTTGCTACGACGCACTGTGCATATTTCATTGTAAGCATCAATCACAATCACCATTTTGCTTTTGCTCTTATTACAATGGATCATTGCCTCATTTGTGCAACAGGAAAAAACCCAACTCAAGTGAATAACAAAGAAGCCAAAACTGATTCAACTAAAGCACCACCATTGCATATATCAGTATATATAGTGAGGAGGCAGGGACACAAACTACTATAGACACAAAGAAGGTGGGGGAACATGATCAAATACGTATGAGAACCACTGCCCTAGACAATGGAGTGGATCCCAACCAGGAGAACAGTTTAGCAGGGGAGAGCTCATCTAGGCTATGAAGCCCCCTGGCAGGGGTTATGCTCACATGGGAAGCTGGCAAGGGTGTCACCTGACAGAGGAAGGTTATAAAGATGGAGGTGCTGATCTTTCTGGTGGTAATTGGCCAGTGCTTCTTTAGCTCAAAAGGAGAGAGAAGTGACCCAGCATGTAGGGGCTTGCATCAGGCAGGGGTCTCTGCCAGCTTTCCTGAGCCCAGATGACCCTAAGGATTGTCAAGGGAAAGAGATCAGAGTGGTCAATGGCAAAGGAGGCAAGCTGACCTAAGGGGAAGAAGGCTCCAAGTTCCAGCCTACAAGCCATGCACTTAAGCAGAGGGACTCTGAACCATTGAAGGGACTCTGAGCACTGAGGTGCTAGACCCTGGTCAAAGTGCCTCTGGGTGTGTGTGTGTGTGTGTGTGTGTGTGTGTGTGTGTGTGTGTGTGTGTGTGTGTGTGTGTGTGTGTGTGTGTGTGTGTGTGTGTGTATTTATGTGTGTTAAATGCTGCACAACTACTGTATGCCTCCAGAGCGAGTTACACTGGGTGGAGTTCTGGGAGAGGGTGTATTCAAGTACAGGAAAGGCTGAATAGTCAGCGTTGTGCCCAGAGTGACTGGGCAGGTGGACAACAGGTTCCAGCTCTCAGGAGAGGGTGTCAGGTAGAAGGTCTGTGCCTGGGAACCCAGGGTCCTGGATTCCCCATGCAGCTGTCCACTGGATGGTTGGATGGGGATCATCCAGCCAAATCCCTGACACTACTACCAGGTCAATTTAATATTAGGGATGAGCTGGGTAGACACTGTTCTAACACCAGTTGGGAGTAGGTTGGAGCAGTATATTGGGACTGAGCATTATTCCAGTATGCCCAGACTCAGGGCTAAGGTTCATCAGTAGGTTGAACTGCACCAAAATCATGTGCACTATTCTCCCAAGAGAATTGGCTTCTCGCACAAAATCTCTTCCTCTATCTAGCTATCTATTTATTTATTTATTTATTTGCATTACTGTAGCACCTAGGAATCTGAATCATGGACCTGAACTCCATTGTGCTAAGCACTACACAAACCCAGAACAAAAGTGGCCACTGCCCTAAGAAGCTTACAATCTAAGTATAAGACAAGAGACAATCTAAGTACAGACAGACAGAAGCCTAAAGATACAATATCAACAACAAATTCTTGTGTGAGTTTACCTCCCCAGCATCCTGACCAATCCCACCAGGAACCTTCGGGATAAAAGGCATGAGTCATTATATTATGAACTGCTTTCATCTTCCTTAAATATATTTCCATACTTTTAAAATGTTATCCACACACACTCCATCCTTGTGTTCCTCCTCTGAGATCGGCTTTTTGGAAGCCTAGAATTTCTTTTTCCTGACCATTTCATGACTTTCTTATTCATCCACGTAGGTCTGATTTTATAGCTACTTTATTACAAAGACAATCTTTATGTACAAAATAATTTGCCTTTGAATTATCTGACTCTCCCCCACTATCTCATCCCATTTCATTGCAGTCAATAAATCTGACATCCTCTTGAGATATAATGTGATTATCAAAGTTAATGTTTTTCACAGTTCCACACTTCTTATTGGATTTTTTTCCTGCAATTATTTCATGGTCTAGTTATTCTTTTTGACCAAATGGCCTATTGCATATTCTTGATTATTTTCTGTAGTCTCTCGACTTTTAAAGCATGCTGTCAATCTGTTTTGTCCTAAGAAGATAAATCCACACAGTGTTACATGAGCATAATAGGGATAATTAGGATGTGGGTTAAACATTTTTAAGCAAAATAAAACAACTGAAGTATTTAAAAAAATATATCTTCTTACTACACACAAAAAAAGCACAGAATTTTTTTTTCTATGGAATTGCAGAGAATTAGCCTTAAGCAAACATGTTTCCTTCAAAATTTTCATTTAGGAAAAAATTAAGCAAACAGAAAAGATGGAGTTGTATAAGCACAAGTCCATAGCTCCTAAACCATGTATATCTTGATGGTGTTGAACTTGATGCCAGTATTCAACTTAGGTGAAAATGCCAGCACTAAGTCCTAAGTATCTATTTTATTTTAGGGTTTTGCATTGCCACCATCACTACAAAAGCAGTTTCTCCTCTCTGGGTGTTTGCACCTCCAGATCAGCTGCTAGAAGTGGGCCTCACTGTCCCTGATTGAATTTACCTTGCTATCTTGCCTACATATTTATACCTGCCTCTGGAGATTTCCACAACATTCATCTGATGAAGTGGGTCTTAGCCCACGAAAGCTCATGATCCCTAACATTTGTTAGTCTATAAGGTGCTACAAGACTCTTTGTCACCATCACTAGAGTACGTCAGTGCCTTCCACATGTATTAGATTGGCAATAGCTAAGTCCCTAATGGACTTCATGGAGTCTCTGGCTCCTCTTCCTTCTCTCATTACAGAAAGTTCTGCTTGGAGTGGAGCTTGTATTTCAGGGGGGGGGGAGTGGAGGAGCAAGATGAATATGTAGCAGTAAAGGGAGGATTATCAGTGTGATAAAAATAGGAATTAAATGGTCAATAGGCCTTGAGATACATCTTTGCCCAGAAGTGACTTTCATCCCTGCTGCATATCTTTACTTACCTAGTCCTTTCAAATTCCCCATCTCTTCTCAAATGCTTTCCAGGTTATACTGACCAGCTCTAAACGTAACAGGATAAATTATACTCTAAGGGCTGGTCTTCACTCCCGCGGTGCGGGATCGATCTTCTGGCGATCGATTTATCGCGTCTTGTTAAGATGCGATAAATCGATTGCCCTGGGCTCCACCGTCAACTCCGGAACTCCAGATTGCCGGGAGGCGCAAGCTGGAGTCGACGGGGGAGCACGCCGCCGCTTGCCGCCGCCGTGTGCACAGCAGGTAAGTCGGCGGCAGATATGCAAACTTCAGATACGTGATTCATGTAGCTGAAGTTGCATATCTGCCGTCAATCCCCTCCCCCCCCTCCCCAGTGAGGACAAGCCCTTAGATACACTGCTGTAAATCTGGAGTTAGCTCTGTTAGCTAAATTGAGTTACTCTGGATTGACACCAGTTTAAGTGAGAGCAGAATTTGACCCAAAACACAGCAGAAAATAAGACTACATTTTAAATCACATATCTACAGACATCATAACATGAAGTAATTACAGTCTGTATAATCAGATTCCAGGACTGTCACACTGTTTTTGTGTCACTCTGAAGCCTAGAATGTCTCTCGAGTCAGTGTGAAGTGACTAACACCTTCAAGCATGGCTGAGAACTCTTTGTATAGGAATATCACTAAGTTGAATCATCACCGGGATTCATGGTTTGTTATTGCCCAACTTTTAAGTTGTCAGCCATTTCACCTTGCACAGCAATAATAATGTTCAAACTAGAACCATTATTAAGCATCACCAGTTGGTGATACTAATGTGCTGTACATTTCAGATACATTTCCGGGGTGAAATCCTGGCTCTTCTTGTGGGTTTGGTGACTATTTAGTGAAGAAATCTTTCAGCTATTATATCCAGAAATATCTAGGCCCTACCATTATTAGTAGCACAATTACACTCTAAAGTATTATTTAATACCAAAAGAAGAACTTGTATATATCTTCTCCATGTTCCAGGAACATATATTTAAAGGTATAAATACTAAGGACCTCATTCTGAACCTTTTGCATTAAGTAGCACTGATTTCCATGACGAGACTCATTTATATAAAGAACGAGGAGTACTTGTGGCACCTTAGACACTAACAAATTTATTTGGGCATAAGCTTTTGTGGGCTATAGCCCACTTCATCAGATGTATAGAACTGAACATGCAGTAGAAAGATATATACACAGAGAGAGAGAGAGAGAGAGAGAGAGAGAGAGAGATAGAGAGAGAGAGAGAAAACATGAAAAGCTGGAAGTTGCTATTGATAATAGCTCATCTTAATTAATTAGCCTCTTAGAGTTGGTATGGCAACTTCCACCTTTTCATGTTCTCTGTATGTGTATATTGTGACGGAGTCAGACCAGAAGGATATAGGAGAGCGCTGGAAGGGAGGTATATCAGCCTCAGGATGTGCAGGTCCCTGTTCCCTGGATAGCCAAACAAAGGCTACTCCAGGCTAATCAAGACACCGTGGAGCCAATTAAGAAGCTTCTAGAAAGCAGCAGAAATAGTTAGCCTGATTGGGACACCTGAAGCCAATCAGGGCTGGTTGAAACCAGTTTAAAACCCTCCCAGTTAGTCAGGTAGGTGTGGATGTCAGGAGCTGTGGGAGGAAGTTGTGCTGTTGGTGAGACTGAGTGGTAGACAACAACGCAAGGAAGGAGGCCCTTCACCAGTAAGAGTGAAGTGGAGTGTGAAGAAGCAGGGACTGCTGTGGGGAAGTAGCCCAGGGATTTGTATTCTGTTTTGTGCCTAAAAGGCCAGCCATCTTAGCTGATACTATTAGGGTCCCTGAGCTGTAGCCCGGAATAGAGGACAGGCCTGGGCTCCCCACTTTCTACCTCCCCTAACTAATCACTGAGATTGGGAGACAACAAAGACTGTGCCAGGAAGGATAGCTTCTCCTTACTGGCTTATGATGAAAATGACTCAATAGGCTGTGACCTGGTCTCTAAAGAGAGAAGGGCTACGTGGAGGGTCACAGTGAGCCTCTGAGGCTAGCACAAACCGCCTGGAAGCACGGGACCCACAGGGACAAGACCACAGCTTTGCCACAATATATATCTTCCTACTGTATGTTCCATTCTATGCATCTGATGAAGTGGGCTGTAGCCCATGAAAGCTTATGCCCAAATAAATTTGTTAGTCTCTAAGGTGCCACAAGTACTCCTTGTTCTTTTTGTGGATACAGACTAACACGGCTGCCACTCTGAAACCTGTCTCATTTATATGTTCTCTTCATCATTGTGGCATGTACTCACTAGTCATTGTGCAAGAGCCGCAGGATCCGATCCTAACAGTTTAACAATATCTTTCAAGTCCTGTTAAACATACAAAGCTACTGTACATTTCCATCTCCTGTTACATTTTCTTCCTGTCTTTCCTGAATAATGTATATTGTTTAAATATTAATGATAAACTTTGTCAGCCATTATTTTCCTCGCTCAGGCAAGTTTCTGTTGTGCACATATGGTCACATACTCCCAGTATGCACCTGCCTTGAGTTATCATTTTGATGTTGCTCAGCTCCTTTCAATTGTATGTGTAGTAGGCACAATAATATGTTCTGTTGCTGGCCTCAGTTCCTGCCATTAATGTCCACAGAAGTCTCAAAATGAATCTGTTATTTTATGCAGGGCCTCAGGTTTATCATAACCCCACAGCCATTCTATCAGTTTCGATTGATGACATGGCAACTAGTGAGAATTTGCTAATAAAAATTATAGAGATGGCATCATGCAAGGACTTGACAGAATAGACACATTTTAATTTTTCACCCCCAGATGACTGAGCCTGCTGGGGACTGACTCCCATGGATTTCCATGCACCTTGCAGAACTAGGCTCCCTCTACAACATAAAATAAATTAGACACAGACTCTCACCCTGATAAATGACACCGATAAAATGTGACCTGTATCAAGGATTGAAAATCCCAGCTTCTTCAATGGACAAAACCCTGCCTCTGAGCCCCTTGAGAGAATCGCTTGCAGTGGCAGGCTGTTACAGTTTTCGTAAGACATGCAACAACTTATTTGTGCTCCTGAGGCACTCCAAGATGGTGTCCTCCATGCGGCGGTGCCTCACACTGTGCATGCATGGTCACACTGTGCAGAGGATGTCATTTTGTTCTACAAAATGATGTCCTCCATGCAGTGTGACCTTGCACATATGGTGCATGCAAGGTAACTCTGTGAAGGGGATGCCATTTTGCATCCTCCAGAGGCTGGACATAATCTTCCCACACTCCAAATCCAGTCAGGTATGCAGGGGCGTGCTTTGCATACATAGACAGCACACTTTTGATGGCTTGTTTTGCTCAACCGTTCCATCTTGCCAGCTTTATCTACTGTAATGCTCTACTTACTATCTTAGGGTTTTATACTGCCATCCATCACCATGGTATCTTAGCCCTTCTATCTCAATTCAATAGCAATAGCCAAGCTGATAGTGGACGTCATGGAGTCTCTGGTCATCTTTGCTGGAGATAGGGTTGTTTGCTTGGTTGATGGGTATGCTTTAACATACCGACACAGTCTCCCTGCCTATGGGATATCCCACATTTGCAACCATTGCCCTAGATAGATGAAGAGGTCAACTACATAGCCTGTGCTAGGCTGTTGTTTTCTTTCTTTTCTGAAGAATATGCCCCAATTACTAATATGGGTGCTTCTCCACCAGTGGCAAGAGTGGAACTTGCACTAGCCTAGAGACAGCCCCCCAACCTGAAAAAAATACTCTCCGGCAACCACACACCACACAACAAAAACACTAACCCAGGTACCTATCCTTGTAACAAAGCCAGATGCCAACTCTGTCCTCATATCCATTCAACTGACACCATCATAGGACCTACTCACATGAGCCACAGCATCAGAGGCTTATTCACCTGCACATCAACCAATGTGATATATGCCATCATGTGCCAGAAATACCCCTCTGCTACGTACCTTGGCCAAAATGGACAGTCTCTATGCAAACAAATAAATGGACACAAATCTGACATCAGGAATCATAACATTCAAAACCCAGTAGGAGAACACTTCAACCTCCCTGGGCATTCCATTAAAGACTTGAAGGTGTCAATTTTAAAACAGAAAAACTTCCAAAATAGACGCCAACGAGAAACTGAGGAACTGGAATTAATTTTCAAATTGGACACTATAAACCAAGGGCTAAACAGAGATCGTGAATGGCTCTCTCATTACACTAATTGATTGAATTTCCCTAGTTAATTTAACTTCAATAGTTCTTATCTCCTGTCAGACAGAGATTCCACTTCAAAGGGTTTTTTTTCTCCTGCTGATAATGGCCCATCCAAATTAAACAGCCTCTTAGAATTGGTATGGTAATGTACAACTTTTTTTTTTTGCTTTCTGTGTGTATAAATGCATTTTACTTCTGTTCCATTCTATGCATCCAATGAAGTGGGCTATAGCCCATGAAAGCTTATGCTGAAATGAACTGGTTAGTCTCTATAGGCTTGTCTTCACTAAAGCGGGGAGGGATCGATCTTTTGGTGATCGATTTATCGCGTCTCGTCAAGACGCGATAAATCAATCGCCAGCGGTGGCGCCGTCGACTCCGGAACTCCAGCTTGCCAAAAGGCGCAAGCTGGAGTCAACCGGGGAGTGCACCACCAACTGCCGCTGCCGTGAGGACGGCAGGTAAGTCAGCTGTAGATACGCCGAATTCAGCTACGTTATTAACATAGCTGAATTTGCGTATCTACAGCCGATCTCCCCCCCTAGTGAAGACCAGCCCTAAGGTGCCACAAGTCTTCCTTGCCTTATTTAGCCTAGAGAAGGCACATCCCAGACACACTGGTTCTTGCCAGCATTGTAATGGCTGTGTCATGGAGACCAGCTCTAAACAGGCTTACACAACATATTTACAGTTCCAGCAGCCGCTTTGAGCCATATCTGCATTAGCGTTCCAAGCAGTAGAGCTCCAACAGTGTTAGCAGTGCTGGAATATAGTCTTCAGGGGGAAAAAAGCCTTGTGTTGTCAGTGTGGTTTATCTCTTCACTTCTCCTGGTTTCTAGTAGCAGGAAATGGTTATCAGTGTGGTGTGTACTGTTGGTTTGTCAATACTCCATCACAGCGATGGTGAGAAATTTATCAGAGGGAGAAAAAAAAAAGATTAGTTTAGTCACAACCCTGGTAGCCATGTTATGCATAAAGGATGTGAAAAAAATTGGAAAGAGTTCAGCGGAGGGCAACAAAAATGAATAGAGGTCTGGGGGACATGACTTGCAAGTATCAGAGAGGTAGCCGTGTTAGTCTGGAATAGCAGAGGTAACAAAGTCCTGTGGCACCTTAAAGACTAACTATAAAGTTTTGAAGCATAAGCTTTCGTGGGCTAATACCCACTTCGTCGGATGCAAGCAGTGGAAGTGTCCAGAGGCAGGTATAGAAAAGTAGGCAAGAACCAGGTGGGAGTTAAAAAGGTTAGTCCAATTAGGCTGAACCAGCTTGTTATCTCCGATCAGGGAGGGTGGGTTATTCCTCTAGCATTTGAATGGGGGGTGTGAATATGGAGAGAGGAGAAACTATTTCTGTAATTAGCAAGCCATTGTAGGTCTTTGTTCAATCGGAGATTGTTTGTGTTAAATTTGCAAATGAATTGTAGCTCTGCAGTTTCCCTTTGCAGTCTGGACTTGAAGTTTTTTTGCTGCACTATGGTGACTTTTAAATCTGTAATTGTGTGTCCAGGCAGGTTGAAGTGTTCTCCTACAGGTTTTTGTATATTGCCATTCCTAATATCTGATTTGTGTGCATTTATCCTTTTTCGTAGGGACTGTCCAGTTTGGCCGATGTACATAGCAGAGGGACACTGGTGGCATATAATGGCATATATGACATTGGTTGATGTGCAGGTGAATGAACCAGTGATGGTATGGTTGATCTGGTTAGGTCCTGTGATGGTGTTGCTGGTGTAGATATGTGGGCAGAGTTGGCATCGAGGTTTGTTGCATGGATTGATTTCTGAGTTGGAGTTATTGTGTGCAATGTGCTGTTGCTGGTGAGAATTTGTTTAAGGTTGGCAGGTTGTCTGTGTGCTAGGACTGGCCTTCCTCCCAAGGCCTGTGAAAGTGAGGGATTATTGTCCAGGATGGGTTGTAGGTCATTGATGATGTGTTGCAGAGGTTTTAACTGAGGACTGTAGGTGATGGCCAGTGGTGTTCTGTTGTTTTCTTTCTTGGGCTTGTCTTGCAGCAGCAGGCTTCTGGGTACACGTCTGGCTCTGTTGATCTGTGTCCTTATTTCCTTGTGCGGGTATTGTAGTAGAGGCTGAGAGAACTGGGATTATTTAGTCTGCAGAAGAGAAAAATGCGGGGGGGGGGGGGGGGAAGAGATTTGATAGCTGCTTTCAACTACCTGAAAGGGGGTTCCAAAGAGGGTGGATCTAGACTGTTCTCAGTGGTGGAAGATGACAGAACAAGGAGTAATGGTCTCAAGTTGCAGTGGAGGAGGTTTAGGTTGGATATTAGGAAAAACTTTTTCACTAGGAGGGTGGTGAAGCCCTGGAATGGGTTACCTAGGGAGGTGGTGGAATCTCCTCCCTTAGAGGTTTTTAAGGTCAGGCTTGACAAAGCCTTAGCTGGGATGATTTAGTTGGGTGTTGGTCCTGCTTTGAGCAGGGGGTTGGATTAGATGACCTGATATTCTATGCTATTCTATATTCTATGCAGCTGTTGCCAGTACCTGCATCCCTTGATCTTCCTGGCATACAGAAACTCTGGCTATTTCTGCTTCCTCTCCCCTTCCTTCTGGTTTTTATATGACAGCATAACAGGACCTCAGGAGTTGAGGGCAGAGCCATGCAAGTGCCCAGTGTGCCACCTCATCACCAGGTCAGTGATTATTTCTGCATCTGGGTCCCTTCAAATGTTGGGTCTAGATCCCAAGGATCCCTCGCTTCGCCTCACCCCTCTTACCAAAGGAATAGGTGCAGCCCTGCACAATGCAGGAAATGTTTGCAATAGGGATGGCTGACGGATTTTGGAAAAAATAAAAACTCCCTGTTAAATAGTCTCAAACTTTCACTTCCTAGAACCAAACTCATATCACCCCTTCACCACCACCACAACCACACACATACACTTTTTTACGGTTCTGAAATGTTCACACAAACACATTTTATTCATTTCTTTCTTCTGTTCATGATCAGAAACATAAATGACAGAAACCCAGCACCCCACTCCTCACATCTAAATCCCTCTGTTCCCACAAGATGCCATGAGAGACAATGTGATCTACTGGTGTTGGATTGAAATTTACAACACCTGGAGTCTAGTCTCAGTTCTGCCACTGACCTACTGCATCACCTTAGGTATGTCCCTTTGCCTCTCTTTCTCCTCTCTCCCTGTGCCTGTTTAGACTAAATCCTTCAGCACAGAGTCTGTCTTTCATTATATGTTTGTGTAGTGCCTAGCATAGTGGGGCACCAATCTCAGAGGGAACCTCTGGGCACTACAATAATATACAAAATATAAGAATGAAAATTAACGAGCCCTGTTATGCACCCTCTTTTCACCTCTGGACTGAGTGGAGCTCAGCAGCAGGAGTCTGGTCCACTGTCCTGGACCCACCCATGATAACTCTGTACACTTATATAAGTGCCTGCTACTCTACTACACACTTGGAAGTGGCAGATCCTATGATATCCCCAAAGCACTTGGCATCTACAAGTGGAAACAGCTACAACCTCCTGAAAACAGCATGTTTGGTTTTGCATTCAGTGTGTAAACTGTAAGATGGTTGCAGCCATATTTCATTACCAATTCAAATGTTTCCTCAATAGCACTTTGTACCATCTGTTGTACAGTTTGCCTACATGTTTTGCTTGTTAAACTGGCCCCCTCCCAGGAGCAGATGTGAGTGGAGCAATGGAGGTGATGCCATTCAGTAAGGTGTCTCTCCTCCCCCTGCCTCTCCTCACTCCAGTACTTCACCACACTAAACAGATGTTGCTTCAGTTCTATTGCACGCATCTTTCTTTAAGGACTTCATCCAAAGCCCGCCAAAATCAACAGAAAAACTCCAGTGGGCTTTGGATCTGGCATTAAGTTCCTTTATAGAAACTATACTAGAAGCCAAACCCCACACTCTTGAGTTAGGCAAAACACAAATGTCTTGTTGGGGAAACTGAGGCATATACACTATTATTTTTTAATCGTATTGTCATGGTGCCTAGGAGCCCCAGTCATGGACCAGGACCCAATGTGTTGGGTGCTGTACAAACACAGGACAAAAAGATGGTCCCTGCCCCACAGCATATTGGGCAGATTTTCAGCTGGTGTAAATCATTGGAGCTCCTCCCAAATCAGTGGAGCGATAATCATCTGCACCAGTCGAGGATCTGGTCCCTCAGGGGCTTTGCTCAAGGTCACATGCTGACTCATTGGCAGAGCCAGAAACAGAACCCAGAAGTCATTGTTTTCAGGCCTGCTCCCTTAGCAACACAACTGGACAATAGGTATTATTCAGGGATGGTTTGCTTTTCTAGCTGCATTTCCCCACCCTGTGCAATGGCAGGGGTGGCCAACCTGTGGCTCCGGCGCCACATGCGGCTCTTCAGAAGTTAATAAGCGGCTCCTTGTATAGGCACCTGACTCTGGGGCTGGAGCTACAGACACCAACTTTCCAATGTGCTCAACCCCTGGTTCTGCCATTGGCCCTGCCCCCACTTCACCCCTTTCCACCCCTCTCTTGAGCCTGCCGTGCTCTTGCTCCTCCCCCTTCCCCCCAGAGCCTCCTGCACTCCATGCTGATCGGGAGGTGTGGGCAGGAAGGGGGAGGTGCTGATCGGCTGGGCTGCCAGTGGGTGGGAGGCAGTGGGAGCCCAGGGCGGGGAGCTGATGGCGGGCTGCTGACATATTACTGTGGCTCTTTGGCAATGTACATTGGTAAATTCTGGCTCTTTCTCAGGCTTAGGTTGCCCACCCCGGCTCAGGGTCGGCACTTTCACTGTTTTGGTCCTAATCTACAGAAAAATAGTGAATTTTCTTAAAAATCCTTGGTCCACATTGGCCCACCAGGAAAAACCTACATAGGAGAAAATAAACTCCATGGGGCCAGATCCTCCATTGATGTAAATGGGCACAACCAATGGAGCTGATTTACACTAGCTGAAGATTCCCCCATCGGAGGGGAACCTGTGCAGAGTTTCCACTTGATCATTCGATTGGGGGGAGGGGGAGAATGGTTTCTCCCCATGTGTAAGGAGTGTAGGGGATTCAGTAGCCAGAATCTGCAGATCCCTCCTGATCCACATGGCCTCTGCTGTACTTTACAACCCCTTTTTTTAACCTTACCCCCCACCAGTTCTTGTCTCTCCTTTTTAGCACCATTCCAATGTAGTGAGCCTGACAAGACTTCCCTTGCCAGGAGCTGCCCTTTATCGCTACCATCAAAGTAGAGAAAAAGCTATAAATCACTGCGGTGTTTTGGTTTTTAAACCGAAATCCGGCTATTTCCCTGACGCATTTATGAGCCCTGAGCAAATCTTGGCAAATGATTTTATTTGGAGCGTTGTGTAATGCGTTGAACAAGTCCTGCAATTAATATTCACAAATTATTAGCTCCGTAATCTGGGTGTATAATGGGAGGGAGGGGAGAGGGGAAATCAGTGACATGTGTTGAATAAATTATGCAGAAAATACTATTCAAGCAGGTCTATTTTTAATAGGGCCACACATCTCCCTTGTGGCAATAAGCCACATCTGACAGCAGCAGGCAATTAGGAGGGGCACTCACCCCCCGCTAAACTCTATTCCCGGGTGCATTTTCACTCTGGAGGAGCAAGGTCACAGTGCCACCTTGCTGGAACTAGAGGTGCTG
This sequence comes from Sternotherus odoratus, assembly GCA_032164245.1. Classification (NCBI taxonomy): domain Eukaryota; kingdom Metazoa; phylum Chordata; order Testudines; family Kinosternidae; genus Sternotherus; species Sternotherus odoratus. The sequence continues at coordinate 280,982,068 of JAVMKO010000001.1, read as the reverse complement.
GGGTGCTGCATCACCCCCGTCTTGAAGTGGTTTCCATCATATACAGGATTTACAATTTGCTTCAATGGCTCTCAACTATACAAATTGTTCCAGCACCCCTGTGCCAGTCCCCTTGACACTCTTCAAGGAGTCTAAGTCATGCAATGGTACCAGACATAAGTAGCCTTTGTGCTAAGGGAGTCTGAAGATTACAGTTTTGCCCTTATGGTCACCTTCGCCCCTACTCAGCAGTTAAGCACAGTTGACTGTGTGTGACCAAGAGGATTCACATGTGGTGTTATAAAACATTTCTATACTGTTCACTTGCTGTTCTTACCTGTTAGAAATCCAATTTAATATCTTAACGTTGCCCTGAATTCTGAGTAAAGAGACCTTTCTGCTAGCATCAGAAATATTAGCCTGATTCCCAATCTTGGCATCAGGTCATTTAAAACCAGATTTTCAGTGGCTGTAACAGAGGCTTTAAAATGGCATCAAAATATTTTCAGATGTGCATGTAAATTCTACTGTGTGTATTCAAGATTGTCATGACCAGCTGGATAACCTGTACCTAAGACCCTGATTTGCACATGCAACTGTATTTTCTAGGCACAAATCTGAGTTTGAGTTTCCGCCCCATAAGGTCAGGTGCATTAGTAGGGCAGTTAAGGAAACCTGCACTGTAGGTAATGCTGTCTGATGATGATTTTTATTGTGATTGCACATAGGAGTGCTGGACCAAGACCGCGTTGTGCTAGGCACTGTGTAAACACAGAACAAAAAGTCCTTCTTTTCCCCCAAAAAGTTTACAATCTAAGTATGAGACAAAAGACAACTGATGGCTCCAGACAGAGGAGCCCAAGGAAACAATGAGACAGCACAGGGCAGCATGATAGGCAGTGATCACAGCTCACAGCTGCTAAGGCTTGTTGTAGGCATCATGGCAAAGAAGCGTTAAGAAGGGATTTGAAGGAGGACAATGAGGTATCTTTGTTTATAGGAAACTCCTCTGGAGCTTTGATACTCTGGTGACTGAGGCAATAGAAAATCCTAATAGATAATATAAGATCAGTAGATGAAACAGATCGACAGAGCAGTGCTAACCTGCCCAAAGCAGGAGTATTTGCAGGGGATCCCACGCACAATAATACTAAAATAGGCAAGTTCTTATAGTAAGAAACAAAAGGGGGGGGGCATGACCTGCTCAAGACCTAATTGCTTAGTCTGCTTATGTCTAGCATAGGTGCTGGGACTAGTGGTGCTGGGGGTGCTGCCATACATCCTGGTTTCATCATATACAGGATATACAGTTTGGTTCAATGGCACCACCACACAAATTGTTCCAGCACCCTGATGCCTAGTGCCTGCTCTGTGGACTGACATCATGTTAGTAAATGGACGATTTCAGTTTCTAAGGACAGATGTAAATCTGGCACCTTTCCCATGCACAAAATTCATTCAAAAATTAAAGATTAAAATATTTTGCCGGCACTTACGATTTCAAATCATGAGACTGAAGCAGCAGCAGAAGATCAAGCAGTCTTGGCAGGAGCCATGTCTGTTTTAAATGCACTATAATGGACACATATGAAACACAGTATTCCTTAGCAGCCCTGGTAATTCTATGTACCTTTCTGGCAGGTGAGAAGTCAGGGTTTACTGTCCTAGAGGACCAGTATCTGGACATAGCCTTCCTTGGAATATGATCTTTGCTTTGTTTCTCCACTATGGACAATATTTGTGCATGATCTGAAACCACTGCATAGGTGCCTGCAGTAATAGGTAAAGATAATGACAGGGAATCTTCTTTATATACTCCTGCCATATGGACTGACCTTATGCTAAAAGTGAGCAAACACAGCCTCAGTCCAGGAAGAGAATTTTTTGTTCTTTTGCGGCTTTATCTGAGGATCTTTCAATTTGCCTGCTGTGCATCTGATGTTTCATTAATGTTCCAGTGAAGTCAGTATGTTAGGTCCTACGGAAACATTCAGTAGAAATTCAAGCATGTTTTGCTCCATCAATGTGAAGGCTCTGACAGCAATCCAGAGCTTTAAAAAGAACTGACAAAAATATCTATGTGGTGGCTAGGTTACAGGAAAGCAAACCAAATCCTCCCTTCTAATGCTTTGTTTCAGATGCATTTCTTGAGCGTCTATGTGAAGGGATAAGAATGTGTAGTTGATGCAAAGCAGAGAGAGAGTGTAAGCAAGTAGCTGACGCCCTCCCCCCTCTCTGCAGGTGTCCATACCTGAAGCTGTAATCTGACTCCAAGTGGGGGAGGGAGGTCACCTAACCTGGCTGAGCCAGGGGGTAGGAGAGGCTGGAGGGAGGAAGTGGGAGTCTGGGTCTGGAAGGGAAGAGGCAGGGAGTTGAGAGGGAGAAAGGTCCAGGCAAGCTGCCCTAGCTCCCTGCCCTTCCCCCCCCCCTCCCCCTCCAATGGATCCAGCTGAGGGGTCATGTTCACTGTATGGTCTGTGTTAGATCCTGTACCTGTCATCGAATAAACCTCTGTTTTACTGGCTGGCTGAGAGTCATGTCTGACTGTGGAGCTGGGTGCAAGACCCAAGGACTCCCCCAAAACCCCGCCTGTGCGGGCTCGATGGGGGAAGCGCACGGAGGGGCAGAAGGTGCTGAATGCTCCGAGGTCAGACCCAGGAAGCTGGAAGCTGTGAAGCTCCTAGCCTTGAAGACAGGCTGTGAACAGAGAGAGGATGCTTCCCCCCTTCCCCGGAGTCCTGACTGGCTTCATCGGGAGCAAGTTCCAGACCCTCACCCTGGGCACTCCGTGACAAAGCAAAAATTCCAATGCTGACATATTTCAGCAAAACAAAACAGCATTTAAAGTTTACTTGTCCTTACTAAGTCAATCAGCATCTTCTCTGTAATCTGGGCTCCAGGAATGCCAAGTGCATGTGAAAATGTAGTGTTGCCTAGACACTGTAGGACGCAGTATGAGACAGTCCCTGCCCCAAAGACCTTCCAATAGACAGGACAGGGTGGGAGAAAGGAAGTATCATCTTTCTTTCTGTACCACACTGAGCAAGTACACAACTGAACTTGGTTTAACTGGAGTTTGGAGCACTGGGGGTCACACTATAATTAAGTAGCATAATGCATCTTTTATTTATGAATAATGGTTCTAGTCTAGCCTGTCAGGTACATATTGCATCTGAAATCTAAACATATGTAATTTAAATTCTAAGCAGATATGTTACTGACTGACAACTGAGTATTTAATACAATGTTTTTCTTTAGAACCAACTATATAATTATCAAAGAGGATGGATAGCCCAAAGCCTTTCTGGTCTTACAGATTAGCTATATCTATTTTATAATGGGAGGAAAAGGAAAATTAGCTTAATATGTTGCCATTTCTGAATATGAGCTGTGACTGCTAAGCCTGCATCTCCAGATACTCAAGTTAAATGTAAAAATGGCATTGTACTATTTTAACACTCTGACTTAAGTTGATAAAAATCAGGAAGTTCAAAGTTAAACCTGGCATTAGCTCCTTAAAACTTTCCCAAAGAGTAATCATTTCCATTGGTTTTTTGAAGGGTCTTTTTTTCTACTTTCCATGCGTGCACTGATGCGTGCACCAAACACACACGCGCACACACACACACACACACACACACACACACACACACACACGCATACACCCAGCCAGTGCCACCATTCCAAACAAGTCCTTGCCAACATCAGCTGTGTGTGAAGGGCTGCATATCTGTCCTAAAAATCCTGGGCCAAACTCTGCACTCAGTTAGACACACACAGTTCTCATCAACTTCCATGTGAACTCTGACCCTAATCCTACCATTTAACTAAAACCTTTTATTCTATACAACTGGGAAATACAAATCATTTACCCTTTTGACATTGCAGGTTCTTCTGTCAATCTGTCCAGAAACTCCATTTGCATGAGTAAATCCAAAGGGAAAATTTCACCCTAGAAACTAGAGACAAAGGGTGTGTGGATGGAAATGTATTAGATCAGAGGTGGGCAAACTTTTTGGTCCAAGGGCCACATCGGGGTACCAAAATTGTACGGAGGTAGGAAAAACAGTGCCTAACCAAACAGCCTCGCTCCGCCCCCTATCTGGCCCCCACCCACTTCCTGCCCCTGACTGCCCCCCTCAGAATCCCTGACCCATCCTGCTCCTTGTCACCTGACCACCCTCTCCCGAGACCCCCCGCCCCTAACCACACCCCGGAACCCCACTCCCTATGAAACTCCCCCACTCCCTGTCCCCTGATTGCCCTGACCCCTATCCTCCACCACCACCATCACCCCACCTCCTGACAGACAACTGGGACTCCCATGCTCTACCCAACCCCCACATCCCCTGACTTCCCCCCCAAACCTCTGCCCCATCCAACTCCCCCTGTTCCCTGTCTCCTGACGGCCCCCTGGGACTCCCTGCCCCTTATCCAACCCCCCTAGTCTCGGCCCCCTTACCATGTCGATCGAGCAGTGTGTCTGGAGACCATGCGGCCCACTGGAGCTCACAGCCTCTCCGGAGCTCACAGCCTCGCCCCCTTACCACGCCACTCCAAGCGGCAGGAGCTCAAGCCCTGCTGGAGTCACGCCGCTGCAGCGCTGTCCAGGGCCGGTCCTGGACACGGCACACTGAGGCTCGGGGAGAGGCAGGGAAGGAAGGACAGCAGGCCCAGGGCTGGGGGAGTCTCAGCAGGCTGGGCAGGATGGTCCTGCAGGCCAGATGTGGCCCGCGGGCCATAGTTTGCCCACCCCTGCATTAGATCATACTATCCATGCTTCTGCTGGTGCAGGACTGTTCACTGCAATAATATGTTTTCTCATGATTTTGTCCATTCTTTCTTCAAAAGTATTAAGGGAAAGGGCTTCCACACTTCCAGATATCTTACAGTCAGGATGTTTTTCCTATTATTTAGCTTCAATTTTGCCTTTCTTAATTTCATCCCATACCTTATATCACCCAAAGTAATTCTCCCTCCTTAGTGTTGCACTCAGAAATGACTTGTACACTTAACATTCCCACTTCTAGTGTCTGAAGCATCCTTCATGCTACAATTTCTACCCTTTCTGTGCTTTCCTCATGAGCCAGGCTCCAAGTATTTTTTGCTGTTTGCCACTGAACTCCCTCCCATTTGTCTGTATCTTTCTGGTAAGGAAGTGCTGGAAGTGAATGTGGAGTCTCACCATCAGAGCTAGAGAGAGAGAGAGAATCTGTTTCTTCCTTGTGAACCTCTGCATACGGAGCAGATTCTAAGTGAGTACATACCAGACCAATGCCTCAGCTGGTGTAAATCAGCACCACTTCACTGGAGTCAATGCTGATTTACACTGCCTCAGGATCTAGTCTATTGTGATTACAGTGAAACCTCGATTTAACGGACTAATTCGGGCGAGGGGGTGTCCGTTAAAGCCGAAAGTCCGTTATTTAATAATTTTTTTAAATCATTAAATAACAGGACTTTTGGCTTTAACGGACACCCCCCTCACCCGAATTAGTCCGTTATATAGAGGTTTTACTGATCACAGCTGGGAGCGAGATGTCAGCCCCCCCGTCCGGCTCCCCACAGCGGGGAGCCGGGCGGGAGCTGTCAGCCCGCCCGCCCGGCTCCCCTCTGCGGAGAGCTGGGCGGCCGGGTTGACAGCTCCCGCCTGGCTCCCCGCAGAGAGGAGCTGGGCGGGAGCTGTCAGCCCACCCGCCCGGCTCCCCACTGCGGGGAGCCAGGCGGGGGGGAGGGGGGTTGACAGCTCCCGCCGGGCAGCCGGGTTGACAGCTCCTGCCCGGCTCCCCGGGGCGGGAGCCGGCAGCCCCCGAATAACGGATTTCGGATGCATCGGAAATTTTGTCCGTTGCATCCGAAGTCCGTTAAATCGGGGTCCGTTAAATCGAGGGTTTACTGTACTTTGATTGTAAGCGCTTGGGGGCAGGGACTATCTTTTTGTTTTGTTTTTGTACAGCACCTAGCGCACCGGTGTTTTGGTCCAGGACTGGAGCTTTGAGGTGCTAATGCAATAAAAATAATATTGCCCTCATGCACTACTGCATGGAGCATTTTGGTGGATTTTTCACAGGCGACTCAACATGCTCTATGACTGAGCATTTCTGCACTTTACTAAGGTGGAAGGTTGGGGAAGGGGGGAGTTAAGTACCACCCACTTAAAACCTCAAATCTGTTGATGAAGGTTTTTTTTACTTAGGGCCACTGATTTCAGGTCTTTGGATCAGGTCTTTGCTGGGCTGTGAGAGATTACAATGTAGCTGAAAAGGCAGTCTTTCAGCGTAAAAGCGGATAAACACCAAAACACAATGCAATGCCTCAAACTCAGCCCTAACTGACACATGAAGCATATGCATTTGTGTTAATGCCAACCTCTTCATGTAACAGCTCAACCCAGCAAATGTCACCACTTTCTAAGGTTCAGGGAGGTTCAACATAAAAGGAGATTCTCCTTTGAAATAGAGGGAATTATAAATTAACTCTGCCTGAAGAACCCCTTTGCCACATTGAAAATTGCTGAAGCTCCACCCCTTCAGGAACTGTAGTCTGTTTCTTGTCCTTCACTTGATGTGATGGTAATTACATACCTGTCACCCTACCTACTGCATTTAGAAGGCAAGTTGCACATTTTCCCCAACAACCTACCACTTAGTTCTCTTCCACTTTTTAAATAGTGCTGACTGGTACTTTTTAATTAAGATTTGACAGTTGAAATTTGCATTCCAAAAGCCAGCTGAAGTCCCTGGAATTAGATTGTCTGTTATTTTACACTATATATTCACACAACATTGCACTGCGAGAATACCCTACCCGAGTCTTCATCACTCACAGAGAGAACCGTGTGTGAGGGTTATAGGCTACTTCTCCAAGACCATTCTGAATTGGCATTTTACTGTTTGATGCTCAGTTAATGGAGTGTAATTAAGTGTACTGTGTGACTTGTGTAACTCCGATAAAAACATTGTTCTTGTCTGATTAATTATTCATTCATACCTGCTAGCTTGAGAAGTTGCTGCTGCCAAAAGGACACAATTCTTGTAGCAGTTTTAACATAAGAATGTTAAGAACATAGGAGCCACCACACAAAGTCAGACCATGGTCCTGGCTCTGTCAGTGGCCTGAGACAGAACTTCAGGGGAAGTATACAGAAGAGGGCAATTATGGAACTCCCAGCTTCTAGTCGTAAGTGGTTTAGGGTTGCCCTGAGGCTGGGGGGGTGTCCCTAACCATCTTGGCTAATAGCCATTGACGGCCCTATCCTCCATGAACTTATCTAGTTTCTTCCCTTAATACGGTTATACTTTAAGAACATAAGAACTGACATACTGGGTCAGACCAGAGGTCCGTCTAGCCCAGTATCCTGCCTTCCGACAGTGGCCAATGCCAGGTGCCCCAGAGAGCATGAACACAACAGGTAATCATCAAGTGATCCATTCACTATTGGACATCACAACATCCCATGACAATGAATTCCACAGATTAGTTGTGCATTGTGTGAAAAAGTACTTCCCAGTTTATATTAAGCCTGCTGCCTATTAATTTTATCAGGTGACTCTTAGTGTTTGTATTGTAGGAAAGGATAAATAACACTTCTTTAGTCTCTTTTTCCCACCATTAGAAATTTTATAGACTGCTATGATATCCCTCCCTTAATTGTCTCTTGTCTCAGATGAATAGCCCTAATCTTTTTAGTCTTTCTTCATAAGCAAGCTGTTCCATAACCCTACTCTGAACCTTTTCCAGTTCCGCTATATCCTTTTTTGAGATGGAGTGATCAGAACTGGATATAATATTCAAACTGTCGGTACACACCATGGATTTATGTAGTGGCATTATGATATCTTCTGTCTTATTTTCTATCCTTTTTAAAATAGTTCCTAACATACTGTTAGCCTTTTTGACCGCTGCTGTGCATTGAGAGGACATTGACAAAGAACTATACATGGTGACTCCAATATCTCTTTCTTGGCTGGTAACAGCTAATTATTGTATATATATTGTAGGGATTATGTTTTCCAATGAGCATTATTTTTCACTTATCAACACTGAATTTCATCAGCCATTTTGTTATCCAATCACACGAGATCCCTTTGTAATTCACTGCAGTCTGCTTTGGACTTAACTAGCTTGAATAATTTTGTATCATCTGTAAATTTTTCCACTTCACTGTTTATCCTCTTTTCCAGATCATTCATGAATGTGTTGAACAGCAGAGCTCCCAATACAGATCCTTGGAGGACCCCACTGTTCGCCTCTCTCCATTGTGAAAACTGACCATTCATTTCTAACCTTGATTTCCTCTCTTTCAACCAGTTCTTGATCCATGAGAGGACTTTCCCTCTATCCCATGGCTACTTAGGTTCCTTGAGAGCCTTTGGTAAGGGACCTTGTCTATATGTAAAAGAAATAGCCAAGATATCCTAGAAATATCACCTATCACAAAGATCTAACTGAAATCCTTTGTTTTCATCATGTCTTTTTAGACTGAAAGCTGCTAGGATCTTTATTTTGCTTCTTTTAAACACTGAGCAGTGGCACATTGTTGGGGATTAATACTTAAAAAAGAAGGCCCATGGGACAACTTGATATAACTGAACCAATGGGGCAGGCCAAAAATATTTCTTGTCCTGCAGCAGAGGAAGTAAATCCCTGTTACAGAGCACTGGCCCTTTATCCTGCCTGATGATATCCAACTAAGGAAGGTACCAAGGAAGCTAACATTTATATTTCAAGGGCAAATTTGCCAAAACTAGACTCATGAATGCTAAGCTCTTCACAATTCAGGTGGAGTCAGATTTGATTCCCTATATCTGAGCTCACCTCGGTTTTTCCTTCCTGGTAGGGTCTAGAACTGGAAAGAACCTTTGTTCCAGTTCTGATTTAGAGGCAACTGCCATCTGATGTTAATAACTATTCTTGACAGATTATGGCCACAAATGGCAAAAATCTAGTGCTTCTATGATTTTGGTCTCATTTCATCCAAACCCAACCTAGATTTGGCATTGAACTCTACTCTGAAAACCTAGCCTAAGCCTGGTCGTTGGCCCATCTTGACGCTGATGCAGGAGAGAAGAAAGAAAATCTGTTTCATAAGCAGAAGTGTAAGTGAAATATGAAATGTATGAAGGTAAAAACTGAAACTGACTACAGTGAGCACAGTCAGTACATCAGGCTTCAGAGAGACAAAATGAATTAGCATCCTCTGGCTTATGAAAGAAAAAAGAACACCGCATATCAGACAAATCCTTCTTTGTAACAGCATCAGCCCCTGCGGTCTGAATTGTGCCAAAAGCTTTAGCTGGGAGAACATCATTCAGAAACAAGGGCCTTAGCTGACAGAACTCTACAGATTAGCTGGTTCACCTCACGACAGGGTAATAGCAAAATTACCAGCAGCAATAAGGTAAGCACAGCAAGAGAGTCATTTATTTTCCTAAAGGGCATGATGAGCACTCCAGCCAAAACTAGATACAACTAAATGTTATAGGAAAGAAGTGACTGTATTTTGATACCAAAGGAAGTGAATCTGGCTGGCCTTCCCCTAAATTTTTGACAGACAGCACCAATTTCCTATGACTGAGACGTGGGTCCCACCAGCATCAGAAATGCATAGGGCAGATCCCCAGTTGAGAAATCATCGGCCCATTGATATCCTAGACCCATCATTTTAAAGTGTGAAGCTGGGAGAGAGCGGTGACATACGTTAGTGGGTAGCTAACAGAGAGGCCAAACGGCTTTAAAATGGTTTCTTCTTAACAAGTGCTGTTTCCTATCTCCTGTCTCCAACATCCATTCCATGGCTACCTCACTTTTGTGTTTAAATTATTCTTCCATGTCCCTTCACAAGCTGCTTGTGTTTCTTGGCTGCTGATTGTAAAGAACCTTTCTGAAGGAAATGCCATTGAGTTCCTCTCCTGCAGAACCACCCCCCCCCCCCCCAAATACAGCTGTCAGATGAAATTATTACCTCATGTTTAAAAGAATGGAAGGGAGAGTGCCGGGGGCTTCCACAGAAATGTTAGTAGATTAATATCAATGTCAGCCTTATCAGATGGTGCATGAAGCTCCATAGATTCTTGGAATGTGCACACCACTTTGAAGCACTGACACAATCAGGGCCATGCAGGGAGGAGGGAAAAAAATCTGCAGGTTTGCCTCAGAGCCTCTGACTAAAAGAAAGCCTGGGAAAAGTGGCATTGCCATTGATTGATAATAGGAAGTGACTAACGAGTATTTTGTGAGTAAGACTGAGCTGGTTAGATTAGTCATGTGATCCCACTGGGCCTTAAACACCTAGAAGCCAAATAGCAGAGACTGAAATAATTCTGGAAAAGGGTAGTGGAAATGAGATTGCAACTGTCAGAATAGCTTACAGTTATTTTAGCATGGAAAGGAGGAAAGTGGCAGGGGACACAGCTGAGGTATTCAGAATTCTGAAGGGCAGAGGGAGTGATCAGTCGTTGTCTATAACTCTGCCCCATACCAAGAGAACAATGGGGTACTCATTTAAAGGAAAGAGCCATTTGACTTAAACAGAATACAGAGAATATTACTTTGTGCAGCCTGTAGTCAGCCTCCGGAATTCACTGCCACAGGAGACCATTAAGTCAAATAGTGTGTCCGGCTTTTTAAGAGAGTTGGATAATGTAATGGTTATTCACAACATACATTGTTATATTAGCTAAGACAATGGTAGAGATCATAAAATTCATGCTTCAAGATATAAACCTGTCACCTGTGGTCGCCAGTGGGAATGTTCTCTTTCTTCCGCCCTCCATCCTCCATTCACGTATTGCACAAGTACTTGGAAGCTATAAGGAAGAAGACTGAGGCATTCACTAGGGCTAGAGGCAGGATGCTGTCTAGAAGCCCCAGTGTGTTATCTGATATGGCAGCTCTAAGGATGTGATCCCCCAGGATGTAAGAAAAGCACACAGTAGGAAGGCATTTTCTCTAGTGCACTGCTTTAGGTGATGGGGCAACATGTGCAGGCAATAATCAGAACTCCTAATGGCTTCCATTTTGACATGAATATAAACTGAACTGTGAAAGCAGACCCATCTGAGGCACTGTTTTGTGTGGCTACTGGGAGAGAGGCTAGTGGGAAAGGGAAAGCAACGTGAGAGGGCATTTGGTCCCTGACAAAATGACAGGCTTTAGGCTGCCTTTTCTGTAAAGACTGCAGTACATCCTTTAGAAACAGGACCAGATCCTTAGATGGTGTAAATTGGCATTGCGCCACTGAAATCTGTTTCCAGCAGCTGAAGATCTAGCCCATCATCTTTAGAGTAGTGGGGAAAAGTTTTTATTTCCTACACTTCTTTACTTGTCTAATATGCATAATTGATGGATACTTTATTTTGTAAATGTGCCAATCAATGTCTTCCCCATGTATTGTAGGGGATTAACAGAAGGAGATAGAGCCCCTAGCATCATTGTCAGGTTTCCCAACAAGTCAGTCAAAGATGGCAGACACTCTCTCTTGCTACAGCACAACTTTTACATTCATCCTCCACATGCAATATTGAAAATGTTTGCTGCATCTTCGGCAAGTGTCATATCACTGCACACACCCAGTTTATCATTAAATCTGGTTGTGTGTCGTGGCAGAATGATTTAAAAATAGAAAAATACCTTTAATATGTGCAAAGTCAAAGTCATCATTTCAGTGTCTAAAAACTGGGAAAGTTCCTGGCACACATTTTCATTAACAGTAACATTTATTTTCCATTAAAAAGTTGCTTTTAACAAAACACACACACACACACACACAAAAGTGTCAAGTTGATGGATATGTTTTGTGCAGGCATGGGAACATTAGGGTGGCCTTTTATGAAAAATATTCTCTAGTTACTGGCCTAAAGTCCTCAAATCATGGTTTAAAGACCTCAGGGTGTAGAGAATCCCCCAGCAAGTGAATTGTGCCCCACCCTGCAGAGGAAGGCAAAACACCTCCAGGGCCTCTGCCAACCTGCGCTAGAGGAACATTCCTTCCCAACCCCAAATATGGTGATCAGCTAAACCCTGAGCATGTGAGCAAGACTCACCAGCCAGACACCCAGGAAAGAATTCTCTGTAGTAACTCAGATCTCACCCCATCTAACATCTCACCACAGGCCATTTGGCATATTTACCTCTAATAGTCATTAATTAATTGCCAAAATTAGGCTATCCCATCATACCATCTCTTAGTCAGTTGTGACTGCATGAAAACACACAGAGCTCCACTGCCATCCTCCTTACACCCATCCACGCACATTTCTGGACAAAATTTCAAACCCCAGTTGGATTTGGGACGAATGATTTTGCCACCTCTGAACTGCATGGCCTACATTTAACTGCAATGGATGAGATTTATAAACGGAACACATTTCTCCCTCCCCTCATCCCACAGTGCACCATTTCCAGGTGGCTCATTATGGTGTTCAGTCATTACTGAAATAGGAGAGAGGCATATTTACAGGGATAGCAATGTAAGGTTATTATTTTTAAGAAACAGGAATGCCCTAGCAAAAATTTGTCCCTTTCCAGTAAGAATTCATTTTCAAGGTGTTTTTGCTGTTCGCATTTCCTGGTTGCCATTTTAAACTCCACTTGTGAGGGCGGATGGGAAGCCCCAAGGTGCTGGCATATAATCTGCCATTAGTGGATACACACTGCTGCCCAAGGCTTGCAATAATCTTATCATTGTTTTGTAGAATGGAAATTCATCCCATTCGTATACTAATAAATGTTAAATGGAGTCAGAAACTCACCAGGCTCTGGAGCAGCTTCTGTTCCTTCCATTTTTGCTGTGGGTTTTATGGCAGGCTGTCCCTCAAAGGGAAATAAAAAAAAAAGCTCTTCTGAGTACATCCCCAAGATGTGCTGCAGCAGCTCCAGTGACACTGGGGCCAGGGTCAGCAGCAGAGTCACTTCACTGGCCTCATTCAGCACCTGCTGCTGGCTCCCTCAGTTCCCATGCTGGCTTTTGGGGCCAGCAGGTCACCATCCTGACTGATCAGGTCATCGTGCATTGCCATTGGCTCAGTGTTTGGTGCCATTCCCATCACCCAGTCAAATGCCTCAGAAAACAGGCATGCTGTTGATGAGCTGCCCGAGGTGGTATTCTGGTCCCTGGTTTTCTGGTAGTTGGTCCTCGGCTGCTTAATCTGGTCCCCAGTCTGGTAAATCTCCAACATTGCTAGCATCTTCGCTATTTGCTGGCACTAAAACTCCAGAGCCAAACACTTGTGAACAAACTAGCGTGTCTGAAATCCAGCAGTGAGTTTTTAGCCTTAAACTGCTCTCTAGGAGGCAACTCCTGTGGGATTAGGGGCAGACTGGAGAAATTCTGAGACGTCTATAGCAATCAATTGGCGCAAGGTGGAAAATAAAGTGTCCAGGGCCTAACATTGATTGTGAAAATAAATGTATCCTGCTCTTATTTTGTTAACCTTTGAGAGTTTCCATTCCTTTTTCTAGGATTTTTTTATATGTATGTATTGTATCGTATCTTGTGTTCTTTATTCTGAACAAAAACAAACAGATTAAAGGTGTCAAGAGGTTTTTTGTGTGAAGGGTAAAGGGAAGAGATCATGTTAGACCTTTGCTAACTAAGAATTTTCAGCTAGTAATATACCATTTTCACCTCAGTCCTCACACCTACTCATGCCAAATAAGTCTTACAGCATCTTCATGATTTCCTTATAGCTTTCACCTTCTGTCAACTGAAAGGATAAAAAATGCTTTTCTACTTCAACAGCAGGAATTTTACTAGTCACAGATACACATTTCAGGATGTTTTGATCCATATTTTTTTACAATTATTTCTCAGCAACAGTTTGTGTACATTGTTGCTACATCAGCAATAACATTCTTTTCTGTATATAAAGTGCTCAGTTCCAAAGGCCTAAAGATTGCATTGCTGAAGAAACAAATTCTGATGATTCCCCAGGAACTGAAAAAAACAGGTATCTCTTGATTTGAGTAAATGCAAAGAAATCCAAATGATAATACTAGTGCTTCTCTCTCTCTCTCTCTCTCTCTCACACACACACACACACACACACACACACACACACACACACACACACACACACACACACCATTCATTAGTTGGCCAAGACAGGCTGAACCAAATCACAGAACCCCCTTAGTGTTAGGGAAAACCAGTGGATCTTGGCCAGTGTAATAGCTTGGGAAACCCCTAAATTTCCATAGCAACCATGTGAGAAGGACAGAAGTGATTCACGTGTGTGTTCAGGGGTTGAGAGTCATGTCAGCGGGGGGACCTCCCCCATCGGGGAGGCTAGCCCTGCAGTCCTGCCCCTTCCACACAAGACCCTGTCCCCCATGGCCAGAGCCTTGAGGGTCCCCACCCCGTGGCTGGAGAAGCCCTGGGCATGCCAGAACCCCAGGTCACCAGAGGAGCCCCAGGCCAACCCCAGCTGGTCATCCAACTCTAGCCCCAGCCCAAGCAGCCCCAACCTAGCGTCCATGGCAGAAGCTGCTGGTCTATTATACCCACCACCCATGTTGACAATAAATCTCAAATCAAGGGTCAACTTGAAATGTGTAGTCCTCATGGCTCCTGCTATTGCTGGGTGCCTGGGAAAGCATCAGATTGGTGTCCCCCACTAGCTAGTGAAATGATTCCACCCAGTTCTTGGTTGCAACCCTCACCTGCAGATTCAAACTTCACAGTGTCTGACCCAGCTGTAGGAAACAGGTGGCTTTGGAAGCCCCAATAGCTTTAGGTCCCTGTCAGCAATAACTCCTGATCTAGAAGGAGAAGTAACTGCTGGCCTCCAAAATAGCTGCACAGCAGTGGTCTAGAAGTATGGCATGTGGAATATCTCTCTTGGGCCTTGGCATGTTTCTTTCTTCCGTGAGTCTAGTTGTAAGAGCAGGGCCAGGACTCCTAAATTCTAGTGCCAGCTTGGTCACTAGCTCTCTGGGTCAGTTGCCTAAAACTTATCTTTCTGCCTCAGTTTCCTTATCTGTAAAATAGGACAATACTACCTATGTACACAATAGGGGTACCCACCTTATGGCTATGAGGCTTACTTAACCTGTAAGTCTAAACACTTATTTGAGGAGAAATTACAAAGTTTTTATTCCAAGCATGTGAAGCACTATGGGACTAATACACAAAAGGAAGTCCTAGTTCTCTAAATTCAGGTGGAAATTTTGTTGAGTTTCTGCCAGAGTCCTTACTGATTGCAGAACATTAATTGTTCCATTTTATTTCCAGATTCAGTTCAAAATATTACTTGTAGCCTATAAAGTTCTGTATTCTGAGTCCTGTAAATGGCCTAATCCCATCTCAGCTGTGGCATTCAAAGACATCGAATAGCATCCTAGAAGAACTGATTCACCTTTCTGGGGTTTTCTTCCTTCATTCCCTTCATTTTTCCTCTCATACTGCTTTTTTTTCCCCCAGGGTCTTTCTCCCTCAGACTAATTTTCGATAAGGCTTTAGAATGGATAGTAAGATTTTAGTGTCAACTCACTGAACTTTAGGGCGCTAGTAAAACTTGAAGATGATGAATATTGCTGAGTCTCCAGAGCAGAGACCTTTGCCAATGAACTTGGGGGTCATAGTCTACTTTAAGACCTTCAGTTATAACTTCATGAAAGCTGCTTAGGCCTGTTTCATTTTTATTATTATTAATTATTATTATTATTATTATTATTATTTTATTTATTATAAATTTACTGCTTTATAAGATTTTTTTTAAATATAAGAAATAAATATATCTGGGTAAACCAACTATGCACACAAAAATGTTAGGGGAGCAAATAATGAAACTGGAAAGGTGACACTGAGGACCATTGAATGTGCTAAGGATTTTGCCAGAGCGGCCCAATTACAGAAACACCTGTGCTAAATCACTCTCTGCTGATTCACCATGTTCATTCATAAGGCTCAAGAGCCCTCAGAATGTCTCATTTCTCATCTGTAGTGTGATGGTAATGATGGTCAAGTGGTTGCACTATAAAACATGAAAGATTGCCTGTTCAAAACCCCTTAAAGGGCTCTTATTTTATTTAATTTTCATTACATCACTTGCCAGGGACACCTGATATACTCCACTTGTCTTTGGTATATAATTTATTTTTGCATCACTTTTTAAAACCCTTAAAGTAGGACAATAGCTGCTACTGATATAACTATAAGCCAGGGTTTCAAGTCATTATGCCTCTCTGATATTCTGCAATAGCATCATCTCATATCAGAACCAAATCCATCTTTGTCCCCAGTACTGCTTCCTGCTCAATGCTTCTCTGAATTCTCCTGTAACCTCAAACATGCAGTGTGGATCTCTGAGTCACCCATTAACAGTACTAATGTCTTTTTGCTACCAGCAAAAGCTACAAACTCCTATTTGCAAACTAAGAATGTGAGCTGATTTGGAGAATTCTTATTCTTTGCAAAATACCTATACCACACCGATCTCGGAAAAAAGAGACTTTTCAACACTTACTAATGACAACAACATTGTTCTGAAACTTTGCTCTAGTGCATTCAGAATACCTCTGCTGACTTTGGCAAGGATCAGAAATTTCCTACAGGGAGCATCACCAAAATAAAGATACAGTTGCTACTGTAAATGCTACAGCTGCACTGAAAGTGCACCAGTTCTAGTCTCCACAGTTGGCTTTCTTCTTCTCAGCTTTACCAAGCTAAGTAGTACTTGTCAGTACATGGATGGGTGACCAACAAAATTTGGATCTACAAGCAATGGTGTTATTATTGGATGCAATCTTTCTTCCAAATCACCTCTCAATCAGTGCCACAACATGGTGTGAGATGCCCTCTTCAAGGTGAGATGAGAGATAAAAGCTAGATTCTAACCCCTTATGATCAATAAAAATCATACGCCTTTTTCACAAGAGGAGTAGGGATGTTGGCACTGGTGTCCTACTAAACAATGGTGTGCCGTCGAACTGCCTTTCTCCTGCATTTCAGTTGGATATGGATACTCCTCACATACTATTGTTGTGCATTGGCTAAAGGCTGTTGCATTCAGGGCTGGGATCCCTGTTTACATCATATAGGCCTAGGGTAACCAGACAGCAAATGTGAAAAATTGGGACAGGGGTGGGGGGGACAATAGAAGCCTATATAAGAAAAAGACCCAAAAATTGGGACTGTCCCTATAAAACCAGGACATCTGGTCACCCTATATAGGCCCATAGCTCCTGCAGTAAAACTCATGACCTAAGAGAACAGGAAAGTCTGCAAATTAATTCAGGGACATTTCTTCCTAATATTTCATTTGGGGGAAAAGTTTTGGGTGGGCAGGGAAAAAATGGCCTCTAAACCTGAAGGTCCAAGAGATCCACTGGAGAACCCTATCCCTAAACCTGCAGCCTCCCCATACAAGACCTACTTCATGTGTTCTGTAGGCTTCTCTTTCCCACCTGACTCCCACAGGGCAGTGCTGCTGTTCCTTCCATATTGGGCAGCATCGGAGCGCTACAAGAGTTAATGGTGCTTTTAGAAGTATTGACTCCAGCATGCAATTTGGCTAAGAAATCAGCTGGGTCCTAAGGGAGGCATGAAGCAGAACACCTCCTTGCCACCCAATCCCCTACAAAAACAGCTTACTAAGCCTTAACTGTACAGAGCAGAGAGAGTAAAGTGTCCAGGAAGCATGGAGCAAAGTACAGTGACTCGATTCTGACCACAGAATCAGCGCTTCGTTCCCCAATTTCTGCTTCTTCTTTCTCCAGAGTTGGGTAATGGAGAGGAGCATAGCAAGGGTAGCTTATTCTGTTTTACAGGATCTTTGGATGAAAGGCAGTCTTGCTAAAATGACACTCGCAATCATTACTGCCCACATTTCTCTCCCTCTGCAATGATATAAAATTAAAATAGCCCAACCCAGCAATCTCACAGATGTGTTCCTCTAGTATGTAAGCTTTCAAAGTGATTACAAGATTGGGCAGGCTCCTGGCTCTAGCAACCTGAAATGCTGCCACATAATTTGAAAAAGAAAATCAGATATTCTGATATATAAACCCTACACATATGTCTGGCTTTGAATAATGCATCAAGTGTTTCAAAATAAAATCTCTTAATAATTTAGTCACCATCCTTGAATCCATCATCGTGGAAATCTGCCAACAGAGGCAAGATGGAAACCTGAATATGCCTTTGTGGCCAGTGCTGTTAAAGCCATACAAACCAATATAATTCATGGCTAGTGGATTTCCCAGCTCAGATCAGGCTGATGACAGTTTAACAAAGAATAAAGCAAATTGCATTTAAGGAGCAATGTGACCCACTGAATAAGTCATTGCCCCAGGAAAGTGGTCCCTTCTGATCTTATAATCAAGGGAATTGTTAACTAACTTCAAATTGCGCAGTCCCATTGTTTTCAAGTTACTCTCTCAGTTTAGGTTGTCACCCTAAACTGTCAGTACCTTAGTTTTACATCCCATCCATAAAATATCACCTCCAGTTGTATATCGACCCCTAAAACTACAGAGTCCCAACATCACTTTCAGGATGTTCTATGGATGTCTCCAATCCAAGTACCTACTCTGTGAGATCTGACAGGAAACCTACACCTGGAACAAAACTCCAAGCAACAAGAATTTCCTTTGTGGGTATGATCTCAGAAGAAGTTCTAGGAGATCTTTCTAGCAATGGTCAGCAGTACATTGCTCAGTAAATAGTCAGTTGATTCCCATCTGAAATATCATACAATCATAGAACATCAGGGTTGGAAGGGACCTCAGATCATATCATGGCCAGCAGTTCAAAAAACTCACAGCTCAGCTTAGTTTATTATTTTTTATTTATTTATTAACTCCAATGGCTGCAGGTGGCTTTTGGAGAGGGAAACACCGTGTGGTTTGTGACAGAAAGGATGCAAAAGCCCTAAATCCCTCAAGCAATGTCTCCATTGTAACACATTTTCAAATGCCAGTGCAGACAAGAGATGTCCCTTTCGTTTTTACATAAACCTATCCAGCATTGACATGAAAAGAGCAAATAGCAGCTGATGCAGAGCAAATGCATTAGACAAACTCTCTCCCACAATTACACGTATAAGTACCTTTGGAGACCAGAGGGAGGATTCCGCAGATGGTAAATTGGCTGACATGTATGCAAACTGACAAGGGTTTTCAACCTTCAATTATTACACAGAATCATTTTCTGTTTAATACAGGATTTCCTCCCCTGAACTTCACTTTATATTATTATTTGTTGCAGGGCTACTGTCAGCTTCAGGGCAAAAGTACTTCAGAGGCTGCAAAGTGCTATTTAGCAACTGTTGGTTTAAAGATTAGGAGATAAAATTAGAATCTGAGATGACTTCACTTCTTCAGGTGGAGGCGCTAATCAGCCCCAGAGACAGATCCTGCCGAACAAAGCCAGCAACAGATAATATTACCTCAATGCTCTTCATTCTTAATACCTTGTAATTTGACTGCAGGCTGTCCTGTAAACACCAAACACACAGATGGCAAAGTACTGGGGTCATCTTCAAACCTTGCATCTTTGCTGTTTGAATCATTATGCCTGATCCATCCATGCCTTTCTCCCATTCTACCCTGGTGTAACACTGCTATTGGACTACAGTAGCAGAGGGATGAATTGAAACCATTTCTGGGAAGCTGGGTACTATTCCCCATAACAGGTCAGAGGGCAAAAGACTGCTAGCTATGGCCACATCCTAGGGCACTGTTTCCCTGGTGACTCTTTGTTTGTTCCAGTGACAGGGCATGCTGGCTTTTGAAGAAGAGGCAGATTAGTCAAATCTCATTTCAAATCCAGTTGCAGTGAACTGCCAAATGGATGGTTCCCAGAGGTACAGGAGGCAGATTAAAAACAGGAACCTCACGGGAGGGAGTTTAATGATGTATATGAAGCCAGAGCTGGTAGGGGGCCTACTGTAAACTTGAACTGAACTTGACTTTGTTGTTGGTGACTTGTCTTCTAACATCTGTGAGGAGACTTTTTGTTTTGGTTCTTTTCCAAGGAGGATAAAGACACTTTATTTTATTTTCTTCTTACCTAGTCTGATTGAAGTGCCCTTTATAAGTCAATCTGGCCGCTCACTCTCTGGGATAATTCCTTATTTCATCCTACTTCAGGTGATAGTATTGGTTGTCCGTATTTAGGAGGGACACAAAGCTAATGGCAAAGACAGTGGGTTTGGTTAGTAGAAAGGCTTTTTGGCGCTACATAAAACTGATAACAGGTCATAATCTTTGTCAGCACACAAAGCGCATATAATGTCAGCCAAACATTTGTGAGTACAATCAAAATTAGCCTGGAGAAAGCAGTCTATTATCTGCTTGCCAATAAATCTTGTCTTTGAACAGAAAATAAACTGCAGTGCTAATGGTACCATATTTTTACCATTTTAGTTTAATCCCTCTTCTTCACAAAGGGATATTTTGACTGTTAAACATTAAGCAACAAACTAACAGCAGGTGTTGCTAAATATATAGCATGCAAAGGCAGCTAAGCAGCTTCTCTGGACAGAGGAATCTGCCTCAGCAGAAAAGGAGGAGATAAATCTCATCAAGAGACACCACATAACAAACACGAGAAAAACATTTCAGAGGAAGAGGCTAAGGCAACTGAAAATGCTTCATCACATGATCAGCTCCAAGAATAGCAAAAGGACTGCAAGACAATGGGGGATTTCTCCTCTGAAAAGCAAAACAAAAAACCACACCTTTCTAAAGCGGTACAATGACAGGTACACCTCCAAATATATTGGCAAACTGTTTTGGGGAATTCCCATAATCCCATTTACCCACATTCCAGGATATGCCCCATTATTTGTACGACTATATTAGATGGCACTAATCCTTTTATCGGCGGATGAACTAGCAATGGAGAAATGCAGAACATAATTCCTCTGCAGAAAGGCATCTTGGAAAATTTGAAGTGATGGTGTGACTGGCTGTAACATGTTCTGAGCTAATTCTATGCACGATAATGTAGTCATGGACAAGATGAACACTGATTCATTCCTAGCCTTCACCACCATAACTTCTTGTGAGTTTTATCCAACTCATCTTTT
This sequence comes from Sternotherus odoratus, assembly GCA_032164245.1. NCBI lineage: Eukaryota > Metazoa > Chordata > Testudines > Kinosternidae > Sternotherus > Sternotherus odoratus. Next base: position 280,961,057 of record JAVMKO010000001.1, on the reverse strand, counting down.
CAAAGCCACATCTACACTGAAGATCCGTGCCCCCTGAAAGCATATTTTATATGTGACATTTTTCTCCATTGAGTGTTAGGTACTTTCCTGCCTTTTCAATATTAAAATTCATACCTGCTTTGGCTCAGTAACTTCTCCTAATGAGATTATTATTTTGAACAAAGCTGGTCATAAGTGACACAACTGTACGTATTCTACAGCTCATTGCACTTCTGGGATCAAAATGGGAAGCACAATGAAAGTTATCTCAGCCTTCAGATGTTCGGTTGCTGCTAAAACAATACCAATGTAAACTTCTAATAAAAAACCATGATGCACTATTTAGAAGTCACCAGGTGGTAGTGGGTGTGGTGGTGTGTTTCTGGAGTGTGTTTCTACAAATACAGTCATCTCTCTTCTCTACTCCCGCATGCTACCAACAAAGCCAACTGCTATCAGTGACTGTGAAACTTATGCTGATGCAAACTTTTCAGATTCAGGCATTAATCTAGCATCTGGAAGCCTTTTAATCAGAGCTGCAAGGTTACTTTAACACTCCCAGTGGCTTTCCCTCCCTGGCAAAGCTTGCCATTTCATGAAGCAATCTGTTACTGTCTGCGTTTCATAGAGAAAGATGTTGAAATCCGTCACTGATTGCACTCTTTGCAGTCATTCAATTATAATGCATGCACCTGGAACCCACTTGTCTAAAGTGTAAGGATGGAGTTACTAAGTATCCTATACAGCTACTCCTAGCCTCATGCAAAATTTTGAAGGTTATTGAGCAGGCGGTTTGAGACAACATTAGTGTCATTGGAAATCTTCCGACATCTTGAACAGAGGCAGTCTTGCTTTCAGCCTGGGGACTGCACTGCTCTCATTGATAATCTACTCCTAGCAATGGACAAAAGTCAAGCATCCAGGCTAATTCTTTTAGAGTTGCCAGCAGCCTTTGATATCATTTAACCACAAGGTTTTGTTCTCCAGACTCAAGAGATCTCTCAGGCAGGGCTCCTAAGGGTTATGTCCCGCCACTGTTCCTGTTCAAGATGTGTGTAATGCTGTTGTGAAAATCAGTGAGGATGTTTGGGCTGATTTTCCTGTGCCAGGCCAAGATTGGGATTTAGCTAAGAATGTGCTGAGTAGGCTGAAATGTAACAGACAAGACAGAGGAGTTGATTGTTGCTTAGAGGAAGGCCACCTTAGTCTCTCTTCCCACTTAAGATGGATCATTGCTAAGTCATCAGAACTCAGACCAGTCCTCTATGTGTTTTTGGAGAACCCGAGTGCAGTTTGATACCAGTCAGTTCTGTGTTTTTAGGGAACCAGGGCACAGTATCCAGCCTGTCTGACTCATGAAAGATACACACCCCCAGTCTCTGTTTGAACCAAAACTGATCAGAGAAAAGGCTTCCAGAGAACAGTGAAGAGTATTGGGAGACACACCTCGACCCACTCCTGACAAGATGAAAACATCTCGATTAGCATAAGGAATGGAGAACTGAGACCACTCCCCTAGCCTCATCTGCATGAAAGATGGGCAGGAATTAGCATAAGGAATGAAGAAAAGAGAACCGCACTGAACTCTGGGACCTAAAGAAGCAGGGACACACTGCATTCTGGGATTCCCTGCTCCAAATGCTAATGAACCTACGCCTGCAAACACCCAGCTCAACAATTATCAGACCAATTCTAGTAATAGATCTTTGATTGATATCCCAAAATACTGAAGCAACCTGGTTACATTGTGAGCTCCCTGAAGAAAACACCACCCATAGCCAAGAGCAGGGGTCTCAAACTCAAATGACCATGAGGGCCGCATGAGGACTAGTGCACTGGCCCAAGGGCCGCACCACTGACACACACATATACCCTCGCTGCCCCGGCTCTGCCCCCACTCCACCCCTTCCATGAGGACTAGTGCACTGGCCTGAGGGCCGCACCACTGACACACACCCTACCCTCGCTGCCCCGGCTCTGCCCCCACTCCACCCCTTCCATGAGGACTAGTGCACTGGCCTGAGGGCCGCACCACTGACACACACCCTACCCTCGCTGCCCCGGCTCTGCCCCCACTCCACCCCTTCCAAGAGGTCCCACCCCTGCCCCACCTCCTCCTCTGAGCACGCAGCTCCCCATTCCCTCCTGGAAAGCGCTAGGCACCACCAACAGCTGTTTGGCAAACAAAGCAAGAGAAATATAGGAAGTCCAGAGCTAGAAACACGCGTGGCCCAGCCAGGCAGCAGAGAAGCCTCTGATTCTGGCCCCTCCCTCCCGCAAACTGCTATGGGGGGGGGGGGGGAAGGGGGAGGAACAGGAAGCCTGGCGGGCTGCAGGGAAGGGCTTCGTGGGCCGCATGTTTGAGACCCCTGGCCAAGAGAGATCAGCCCCTATTGTCTAACCTAAAGAAAACCCTTGAGTCCCCAGTTTACCCATAAATAAATCTATTGTTCTCCCTTGAACCTCTGTATTTTCTCTACAAAACCCCCTACCATTGCCCAAGTCAGTGCTCCAATGTATAGACCCAAATTCTGCATCAGTTCCACTGGGATCCATCTCCTGACTGATCGTGCTGGGGGCACTGCCTGTCTCCAGCACTCAGGACCCTGACCTACCACCATCACCTGGGAACCATGACCAGTACAAGCCTCGTGGAGTGGGTGAGATTTCGCTCTCTCTCTCTCTTGCTCTCTCTGGTATTAACCTTTAAAATGTAACTATTATGTTACATTCTGTAGTTATCATTATTCAAATAAATAACCGTTATTGTTAAGTTGGTTGCTTCTCTCTTGTTCTCTGAATTTTACTTATTTGTCTTTAGCTTCCCCCGTTTACTCTTCAGCAACGCTTCTTTTACCTAAGCTAAAAGATCCCTGTAGTGCCCCAAATACTGTGGGGTTTGCTCATCGAGTTGGTTACTGTGAAGGTGGGATACGGACGTGTTAAACTCGGGGCACATGATCAGCCCATTGAGAGCAGGAGCACATAAGGGTACCAGCTTGAAAGTGCTGTTTAATCCATCTCACTGAGCACAGGGACATATAAGGGGATCAGCTGGAGAGTGCTGATTGACCCAGTCTGCTCAGACTTGGGGATGAGTGTGTGTGTGTGTGTGTGTGTGTATGTATGTATGTGTGTATCTAGTTCTAGGGTGGAGGAACCCAGTCCTGGGGAACCTAGGTCCTGTAGGATGATAGTTCCATTGGGAGGGGACTTGCAGAAGGAAGGAGTAGAACTCCATATGAACACACAAGTGACATAAGCAGCACATGAATAGAATTACAGCACACACACACACACCAGAAGAGTAACCCGAATAAATGAGCATGCCCCAAAGTAACAGGCACATCTGGTAACAGAACACAGTATTGCCTGGCACACAGTAGCTATGAGTTGGCGGTTTTTTATAAGAATCATCCCCTTATGAAAAAGTCCTGCACAAGTTGATGAATCAGATGAAAGTGCTCCACAATCCTTAAATTGATGGTAACATTTCTATAGCTTTTTAAAAACATCCTATAGAAACGTGTAGCAGGAATATAATACTCTAGGATGGTTAAAAATTATAGAAGGAACATAATCCTCTACTGTGTTCTAGAGGGCAAGAATCTGTTTTGAACCACTACTTCCCCCCTTTCCTCTCTCAATCCTCCTCAAACATGTTAGAGACATGACCCCACTTAACATAACCCAAGATACAATTTTTCCTGTGGCTTTGACGTCCCTGTGCTGCACCATCTTTGTATCCTATTCCAGGTCAGTGGTGGTTTCAGACGTCTACAGGCCTAACCAAAAACACGTATGGAGACTGAAACAGGCCCTGGGAAACTCGGATTGCACATAATTAACAACAGAGCAGGGCTGTCCGCCTGAAAGTCAGACAGTTTAGGCTGAGGGAATGTGGCTCTTTATCGGAACACGTGCCAAAGCAGGGGATTTATAGAGCCACACACAATGTATAGCAAAATAAATATATAAAAGACATTTCCCCACAACATTGCAAGTCCCCTTGCCGTGCATTCAGATGAGGTCGATTTTACATTACTTGGGAAATGGGACTTCATGCAGCTGAAGTGCAGGTGTGATTGGGAGGCAAAATTCACACCATTCACGCTGGCACCAGGGCACAAAGCTGCAGCACTGTGCCTTTTCCTTTGTCTCCACCCCCATCACGGGGAGCCCGCTCCAGCCTACAGACTGAAACTTGAACTTTTTGCACTTAAACGTAATCTCTCTCTCATGCATACAAGGCAAGCCTAGCTCTCGGCACCACGTAAGACGTTTCCTGTGGGTTGCAGAGCCTGGCATGGGACTTCTGCACGGAGTATGTTTCACCCTGTAAGATGTGATCTGGTGCAATTTTCTTGTACCTGCTAAGCCACAGTTTTAAGTGAGCTGAGCCATTAATGTCTTAGTCTTTTGGTTTCAATACATTGCCCTCATAGCAGATGTTTAGAAAACTGTGTTCACAGGATTGGATCCATTGCATCTGCTTCGACTGATACATGCTGTTTTTCTAGGTCATTGCACTCTCATTTAAATTTAAAAAAGCAGACGAGTGTGATCTCATGCTTGATATTAAATTAATGAGAAGGAGGAATGCTGATTTTTACACATTCTTGTAGTGACTTGTTTTTAAACAAGTTTCAAAATGAAGCAATTGCTCAGGTACTTTTAATGATTATTACTCGTTTCTATACCATATAGCCTTCCAGCTGACGAAAAGGGTCTTATTTACTTTTAATGAGAAAACATGTCCTGAGCCTCTGTGATGATGATGATGATAACAATAATAATGACATAATCATGTAATGACTGTAATGGGAGGCTGTCATAAGTATGAAGTGCCTTAGAATTACTGTTTTACCTGTGAGGGGTTAACCTGAAGCCAAAGGGCTATGACGTATTAAGAATGCAAATTTCTTGGGACAAAGGACTGTTAGTTTCACTTCACTTCTACCGGAGCTTTCAGTCTGCCTCCATCTTCCCAGGCTTTGGGGATATGGATTTTCCTACCTTTCCTTTCACAAGTTTCTAACTTAGACTAACTGTAAGAAGGATCATAATTGTATATGCTTTGTAACTGATCTGTGGTGTCTCTAATCTCATCAGAGGGAAAAATCTCAAGGGAGGGGTTAGGGCTAAAAAATTAAGTACCTGTAAAGTCTGTATAAGTTGTAAGCTTTTCTCTTTTCTTTAATAAACCTTTTTTGTTATAAAAATTGTCTGATAATTCTAGTAAAGAAATCCTAGCTTTGAATCGGGCAGCTCATGGTTAGTGAGATCCTGTGTGCTTAAATCTCTCTCCTAGGTAGTCAGGAGGAGGGGGTGAAGCGAAGTCTGTGTGTCTCAATCTCCCAGGAATAGGGAGGGGGTGTATCTCGGGGGTTCCAATGTGCCCCAGTCCATGGGTTTATAATAAGTACATTGGTGGTGGCAGCTGGTCCCAATCCCCAACTGGAGGAGTTTGGGTTTTGGGGGGAAAAGATTTAACTTAGGCTGGGAAAGTAACTTAAAGTTAAGTGGTCATTAAGAGACCCCCGCCTTTTTACCCTAGAGTTTAAAGTGGGGGAAGGTCTTCTCTTACAGAGGCAGTGTGACCTAATAGCTAGTGCATGTACCTAGGATGCAGGAAATCTAGGTTCTATTCCCATCTCTGTCATTGACCTGTTGTGTAATTTTGGGCAAGTCACTTCCTTTCCCTGGGCCTCAGTTTCCCCATCTGCAAAATGAGAATGCTGGTATTTCTCTCCTTCCTAAACCCTTTGAGATCAACTGATGAAAAGCTCTGTATAAGAGCAGAGCACTATTTACTCAGGTTACTTCGTTGCTTTATAATACCTTCATTTATTCTTTATTTGCTCTCAGAAGAGTGACAGGCTGTCAGAAATTCAAAGGGCAGACTGGTAAACTCACAGGTCATATTTATTGATTAAATATCTGCTGATAATATCTTTGATATCTATTGATGAAAAGCAGCTTATAAAGGCCAGATATTTCTGGGGATAATGATACTGACCTCCTTTGTAAAGCACTTTGAGATCTACTGACGAAAAGCACTATTATTACAATGTTTCATGGAAATACATTTGACATTTTTTCTTTTTCTGGAGCCCTATTCTCATGATTTGGAATTAAATCTTTAGCTGGTGTAACTCAGTGCATTTCAGCTTGAAATCAATGGAGCTACAATATTATTACATTGGCTGAGGATCAGGCCATCTTGACTCCTATTTCTTTCGTACAAAGAGCATCTCCCATGATTGTCAAGGATGTTTGCAGTGTTACAGGTGTGACAGGAATGAGAGACAACTCCCCCATTAGCTGGAAACTAGATGAGGGAGAAACTTCTATTTTTCCCCGTGCAGGGCTCACCAAGTGCTGAGCTGGGCTTGGTGAATAATCTGAGGAAAATTCTCAAACTATTTAATCTTGAAACAAATGCACTCCATCTATGTCAGGCCACGTATGAGCCTGCTTTTCATTAGTATGTTAGCTAATGGGTTTAGTGGAAGAAACATTCCCTAACGTATTTGTCCAATCAAAACCAAATAGATTTCAAATTATCCAGTACTCACAATGAAGCACTTACAAACAAGGTGCATACCAAGATGTATTGTAAAGGTTCTTCCCAGCCCTAGCGCTATTACCGTTTCTTGCGGTATTCCCTAATTTTGAAGGATAGGGAATATTGCAGTAGCCTGTAATCTCTGTAAAACCAGGATGAGTTTATACATGTGCCCTCTGTACCGAAAGACATTCTAATGCATTGTGATGGGTTGTCCATTCTAATCTGCAGCTCAGTATGAAACATGATGGTGCGAATTTATGCAGCTTAAAGGTACTCCAAAGATATTGAGCAAGAGAGAGCATGGTGAATTTCCAGCCCTCCAGTGCAGTGGAAAGAGGAAAAGTCCCTAGATGGGCTCCTATGGATGAAAAGGCAGGTCAGGAGCAGGGAGTAGCAGTACTGGCAGGTGCTGCTAGGTTAGCTTGGAGTTTTAAGGAATGTGTGAACCACAGGAGCTGAAATGGACATCTCTAGCAACATTCAATTTATTTATAGGAAACATAACTCGGATCATCAGCTATTACAGTGAATGTAGAGACACTGCCAGTAAAGCCAAGCAGATATCATACCTATGGCTGAGAAAATCATCCTATTGCAAGCTGGAAACACCATAACACACTGGATTTCTACACTTGGCTGAACAAATCAGGGTAGATCCATTCTTAATATAATTCCATCAGTATCAATGTGGTCATACTAAAGATGAATTTGTCCCACTATATTTTTCTACTAAATCCAAATGCTGCTTCTAGAAGCAAATTGACCCTATAATTTGAATCACTACTTCATACATCCAAACTAAAAATACACATTTAGGACAACAAATGAGATTTCATTTTAGATTAGTTGTAATTTCTGACCAGCTCTATAAGTTATCATGTTATCTATACATTGACATATATAACATTTGGTTTATTTTAAAACAAGGGTATTAAATCAGAATAAAGGCAAAAGATCTCCTAAGGAAATCTTCATGCCAGTCACTTTTGGTGTGCCAAACCAACATCAGGGCCCCATTGTGCCAGGTTCTATACAAATGCATAGATATTTGGGACACCTGAAGCAGTGTAAGGAATTGAACTTAGATCTCCTGAACCCACCACTAGCATCCTAACAATTGCAACAGCCTTTCTCTGCATAGCACATCCTTGCACAGGCCCCCCTGAAGGCCCTGTCATGGTCAACACCTGCAGTAGTTTTCAGAAAGGAGGTGGGAGGGGAATGGTCACAAGAGGAAAGGATATCTGCAGCACCATGCTCATCACAGGCTTTAGCAACCTGTTGGCTCACTGATACACTGTGAAAAGCTTGGGAATACCCTCTGATTTCATGCTTTATGCAAATCCAATGGGCACATGTACAATGCACCATATAGGCTGGAATAGCAGCTGCAAAGGAGTTGTCTATAAGTTGAGAGTGGTGGATTCTGTTTTCACCAATCCCACTTGGTTCAATGCCTATACACATTTTTACTAGGTCTATACAGAGAGGGATGAATTCTATCCAAATAGATTTTGTCTGAGATGGGAGCGTTGCCCCTGAGCCATAGCATGTAAGGAAGTCACTTGCCAACCTGTCTCATTATATCACAATACATATTGAGTCATCTGTTCTGAAAACCCCACCTCTGAAAACAGGCTGTGTAGGCAATCAGCAGTGACAGCACTGAGATCTCCATTCTGGAGGGCTCACCTTCCCGGGGAGAAAGAAGAGTCAGGAGGTAAGTCAGTGGGCAATTTATGGGCATCCATCATCAGACCTGGGTATTTTGACATATGAACATCTGGAGTGGTGGAGAAGGGGAGATTATCATATAGGAGTGTTGTTCTACCAATGGCAAGTGTATACTTTTGTAAATTTTCCATGACAGCTGTACCAACTTCAACTTAAGAACATAAAAATAGCCATACTGGATCAGACCAAAGGTCCTTCTAGCTCAGTGGTAGCAGATGACAGAACAAGGATCAATGGTTGCAGTGGGGAAAGTTTAGCTTGGATATTAGAAAAACTTTTTCACTAGGAGGGTGGTGAAGCACTGAAATGGGTTACCTGAGGAGGTGGTGGAATCTCCTTCCCTAGAGGTTTTTAAGATCAGGCTTGACAAAGCTCTGCTGGGATGATTTAGATGGGGATTAGACAGTTGGACTAGATGACCTACTGAGGTCCCTTCCAACCCTAATATTCTATGATTCTATGTATTCTCTTCATATGTGTTGTGTTATATAGTGCATATAACAGATTAGTATAAAATTCAAGAGGACAGATTCTTTATGTTGTACAATGACCCATTTTAAGGGTGGGGTTGAATCACACAGGAGTGCACATAATGCTGATTTTGATTCTTCTAGTGCAAACAGACATCTCCACTGGACTAAGATGAATGCAAGGCCTGCTTCCTTTAGAGCGATTTTACATACTCATAGACTCTAGGAAGGACAATTGTTTGGACTTCTTGGAGAATAGGGAATGAAATTGTCTATGGCACAAAAGGAAGGAAAGACTCTCACCCATACAAGCCAAGCTCTATAGCCCATGTGTAATGGCATATGGAATTTAAAATGCCCTACCTTTAATCTTAACTGGGTTTTAATTCCAGTTCTTATTTTTTTTATTAGAAATCAAATATGTTTTCACTTCCCCGGTTGCTTTATTTATTGTTTTACTGATAACGATGTTGCTTCTCACACCCAAATGTTTTTGTAATTTGCTCAAGCTGGTTACACTCCAGCACTTTGCCCAAGCGATGATACCAGCTATCAGCTGATTGAATAAAGTAATCAATTGGCTCTACTGCCCAGCCTTTCAGTAAAAAAATACTGCTGCCCTCACTGGAAAAATATTTAAGAAGCAGTTGCCACCATGTAGGTCTCTATCTGATTTTCCCCCCTAAAGAATCCCTATGCATTTCTGTTAATATTATAACTCCCTTTCCAGAAGAGCCATTATGTTCTATCAGGCCAGTTATCAACGGCACCCTTTGAGCCGACCCTTCACACAGTAAGTCTGTACTACTCAAATCCTATTTTGTTGGCTGGTGACCAAGATACTCCAATTGATTTTTTGGTTTTTGGTTTTTTTACTAATTCCCAGCAAGATCAATACACTACTGAAATGCATTGCTGTACGGCTCTTTTATCTCTGTATTCAGATAACTGGTTGCAACACACAGGAAACAACAAAATAGCCAACTCAAAGAAAAGGTATGTTATGCCACTAAATATATAAGGATGATTTAGTTGGGGATTGATCCTGCTTTGAGCAGAGATTTGGACTAGATGATCTCCTGAGGTCCCTCCCAACCCTGATATTCTATGATTCTATCATTTCCATCAGCCAAACGATTTGGAGTTTATTTCCATGTTACTGCTTCCTCCACTGAGACACGAACACTTATACAATAATTATATCACTATTTAAGCACCTAGAAACACAGATTTTGTCCTGACTTACACCTGTGCAAGGGCCAGTGTATCTCGCACAGAATGTGGCTATAAATAAACACATGTAAACACAAATAAACACATATGTCAAGGCTGAATCCCTCCTCCGTCACTTTGAGTACAGAAGGTGGTGGCCTACAAGGATTTAAAAAAAATAATACTTGCCACTCCAGGCTTGTATTAAACACCCAAGGTTACAGCTTTTCTCTGCCCTTGGCCTGGTAAACACTGCCATTGCCCAAATGCAAAAGAAAATAAAAAACTTGAGCCCACAAAGAAGCACTTGGGAATTCCTCCCTGTGAGGGTACCTGTGGAGTACCCTCAAGTCCTTTCACCTCCTGTCCGGGGAAAAGCTGAGAAAGCAAACAGAGGAAATTAGCTGTTGCTACTGGCTAATCAAACAACTTGCACAAACCTCATAGGAGACCAAAAATTCAATCCTGTTCTTAAACAAGGTATTTTTTAAAAAAACTAAAAAGGAAGAAAATACATCTGGAATTTAGGCTTTTGCTAGATTTTAAAGAGAAATTCCAAAAATTAAGCACCAAAAATAGCTTTCTCGGGGTTTCCCTTAAAGGTTACAAGCAAACAAAAGCATCTGGGTTAGCACAGAGGAGTCCACGGCCAATGAGAAATAAAAGAAATAACCCTAATTGTGTCTTTTTAGACATTCCCTAATCTTACTTACATATCTGAGGCTCCAGATAATTAGGTTTGAGGTATAAATTGATAATCTATAATCATACCTGGTTTAAAGCTGCTTACAGCATTGCTTCTCCATGTCCCTGCAGCCCAGAGAGAACAACTGACAAAGAGAAACTTTCTTTCCCCATTTTAAAAAGTTTTAGCTTTCCCATTGGCTCTTTTGGTCAAGTGCCCACTTTTTTTCTTTATCAGAGGGACTTTTTAACTCTTTACAGGTAAAGCAAGTAGAGAACAGCTACCAAGAGGGATTTTACAGCTAACTGGCTAGCGGGATGTCCATCAAAGGGAGTTACCCCCCGACACACGCACTTCGTTTATTACAACATTCCTCCACTGGCTTACCTTTGTCCATCAGATCAAACCTATTAAATATTTATTAAAGACTCTTGGAACTAACTGAGAGTTACTGACCAAGCCTTAGTTTTGTCCCTGGCAAACAGGTTGAAACAATCATTTAAAACAGAATAATATAACACCTAAGCGATCATGGTATCATATAAGAGGGTCTAACACGCACAGCTTCTGAAAATGAACATTGTGTCTCATCAATCCACCAGACTTTATTGTCTCAATGACACAGTAGATAAAAGAGAAATAGTTGATGTAATTTATTTAGAGTTTAAAAATCCTTGACTGGGCCGTCAAGATGCCATGATAAAATAATAGTAGTAATAATTTGCCACTTCTATTTCGGCAGCTCCAAATAACTGTGGGTATATTTCATAATATTTACTCATCTAAACTACTAGAATTGTGGGAATAACCATGTAAGTAAATGACTCTATTAGTTAAATGTTCATACATTGCAAGACCAGAAGAGACCATTGTGATCACCTAGCCTGACCTCCTGTCTAACACAGGCCATAGAACTTTCTCAAAATAATTCCTAGAGCACATCTTTTAGAAAAACATTTAATCTTGGTTTAAAAATTGTCAGTGATGGAGAATCCACCACGACCCTTGGTAAACTTTTTCAATAGTTAATTATCCTCGCCACTAAAAGTTTAAATTTTTCCAGTCTCAATTTGTCTAGCTTCAATTTTCAACCATTGCTTCCTGTTATCCCTTTCTCTGCTAGCTAGAAGAGCCCATTATTCAATATTTGTTCCCCATGTAGGTACTTATAAGATTGTAATAAAATCATTCCTTTCCCTTCTCTTTGTTAAGCTAACTTGATTGAGCTCCTCGTGTCTATCTCTATAAAGTAGATCTTCTAACCCTTTAATCATTCTCATGGCTCTTCTCTGAACCATCTCCAATTTCTCAACATCCTTTTTGAACTTTGGACACCAGGACAGGATGGGGAAACTGAGGCAGGGAGGTTAATTAACTTGCTCAAAGTAACAGAGAAAGCCAGTGTCAGAGCTCAGATGTTCCTGGGTGCCAGTCCTGTGATCAGATCCCTACAACACATCTCTCTCAGTGCTAATTCATTATAGAATATGTTAAATCTTTATCAAAATATTAGAAAAGTAATAAATGAGGGCATTTAAGATTTGACTAGAAAAATCCTGGAATAGAAATAGCTTGCAATGACAGAAAATGTTTCAAAGGGTAGGCTGATGTCATCAACTGCAATAGACTACCCACTGTCAATTTAGTTGCACTGTTGGACCGATACTTTGTTGGAAGATTGTTCAAAATTCTGATAGAATTGTAAAAGCTAGTAGTCAATATCCTTTCAAGAATAAATAACAATAGTGTTCCCCATAATTGAAAGTGATTATTAATTGCTATTATTTCTTTGCAATTAATATTATTTATCTGCAATGCCCAGGGGCTCTGATCAAGATTCAGGCCCCATTGTATTGGACAGTGCATCCTATTCAATCATGAAATGAAAGAGATTCCAGTTCAGACACTAGATCAGCCAGCTTCTTCTACATGGATAGACCACTACGCCTCCATGAATCTCATTTAACTTTAATAACTGGAGCTCTATGCTGGGGTGGGTTCAACCATGTGGAGCTCATTGCAGGACTGGGGCCCAAATAGGGAAAAGACACAACAAATGGGTGTCAAACACAATGGGAGTGGGAAGTCCTTTCACACATGTAGTGGAAACAAGTAGCTGTAACTTGCTGCCACAGATCTGACGCAAATAATGACCCTGGAAACATGAGACCACTTTGTATTCTCACTTTACAAGGCCCTGCATTCAAATGAAATTATACACCGTATGATTTATTGGAGTTTCTGTGGGAGCAATGGAGTTCAATTCAGTTTTTTGATGCAACATATTGCACGGTGCTCTTCCTGACATTGGGGACTGTGTGGAAAATGGGATGCTGGTCTTACTAACGCTGTTCTGTAGGAGGAAGTTTAAATAAATAAATCATATACCTCTCAGTGAAAAGCAACATGTTTTCCGTGTAATGAAGCTCTCTGCATGGGTATAACACACGATGAGAAGAAATGCAATGAATTCAGTGCTAAAGTCCTCAGCACAGAAAAGGATAGTCCATGTCCAAGTTCAATTTGACCTTTGACATATTTTTGCAAGTCAAACAGAAACTGCATTAAACCATATTCTTTCAAAGGCCGTCCTCTGCATTGTGCAATCAATACTGTTTAATTAAAGGATGATGCTATCGATTCTAATTAACCAAAATTGCTTACCTCATTCATTTACAGTTCATATGTGGTTCTAGAGACAGCATGATTTAGTACGCTTACTTCCACTCTCAGTGTACGGGAGAGACATGCCTATTTTAAAAAACCCTAACTCTGGCACTCAGCGTTTGATGTGTCACATTTCTCTTGTGATAAATGGACAATTTCATGTGTATAAACAATTTTAAAATAATAAATTATGGAAGTGGGTGGCCTAAATGTGCAAACATAGGATTTTGGGAAATTTAATTTTGAAGTGTTGGAATCATGAAGGGACTGTGCTGCTATTAATGCCACACTTTAATATACCTTGGAGCTAGTATTTTTCAGTCTAAATAATCTGTCAGGAAATTGGGTTTGTGGTATGTGTGTGTACATTGTGAATCAGAATGTGTTAAACTCAGAGCTGTATAAGCATATTTATCATTTCATTTGAAGAGAAGAATCTTGGTTCTATTGATACAGTATGCAATCTAATATGCACCAGGAAACCGTTCTTTACCTGCTTTCTTCATAAATGGAAACAGACACGTAACTGGAGATTAATGACTTTACATTCTCTGACAAGCTATACTTTCATTCTCATCAGATGAACATTTAAAGAAACACCCCCATATAAAAACATTTCTATAGTAATCTCTGAACTAGTATGTCCTTACAATGGTGGGCTTAATTATTTTTTTAAAAAGACGAGTCATTATACAGTAATGAATAAATAATGATGCAGGCTCAACAGTATATTAGCTGAGGGCCAGATGTATGCTCCTGCAGACTGTACATCTAAGGACACAGGGGATGCTGGTTTGGGGAACCATAAACATGTAGAAATAATCAAAAGCAATGAAAAACATTTCGGCATTCCATGAGAGAAGTGAGTACAGTGAAACCTCGATTTAACGGACCTCCATTTAACGGACTTCGGATGCAACGGACAAATTTTTTCGGCTGACTCACGGCTCCCGGGATAAGTAAAACCTTGATATAACGGACTAATTCGGGCGAGGGGGTGTCCGTTAAAGCCGAAAGTCCTGTTATTTAATAATTTTAAAAAATTATTAAATAACGGACTTTCGGCTTTAACGGACACCCCCTCGCCCGACTTAGTCCGTTATATCGAGGTTTCACTGTATTATGAGTGTCACTTGTACTTGATTTATTTCTGAGATAGAGTTGGTCATGGGTGAAAGTAAAACTTTTGACTTACCGCCCAAGTTCCCCAGAAGGGGCAGAGCCTCAGGAGGAAGGGGCGGGGCTAGGGAAATAAGCAGTCCCTCCTTCCCTCCCTGGGGTTGGGTAGCTGTTCCTTTTGCCCCTCTCCCGTCGGCAGCTGGGGGGCAGGGAGCAAAAGGGACAGGGACCTTAAAGCGCCCCTGCGGCAGCCACAGCAGCCACAGCAGCACTTTAAAGTAAGGCGGTAGCGGGCGGACTGGCTTTTTACCGGTACGGTGGACCAGCCCGTACCGCCTCACTTTCACCTCTGGACTTGGTGTGGTTTCTGTTCCTAGGATCATCAGCAGAACGGCTGTGTTATGATCTTCATGGAAAATATCTGCAAAGCAAACATGGACATTTTTGGAAACAAGCAGAATTTACTGACATAATTTGGAGAACCACAGTTGCAGTGGGTGGACAATGCTGTGACAAACGGTGCAGTTTAGACAGTTTAGCAGAGACCTGGAGTACTGAAAATCTGCCAAACATGTTCATGCTATGCCAGAGGGGAGGGCATCCATATTAAGGATACATTTGAATTCTGTTAGCCCGCCTGAATGGTATGTTGTCTGAAAACTAAAACACGAGGACATGACCGTAGACAAGTAGATGCTTGGGCCTTGATTCTGAAATGAACTTTATACAGGGGGAGACCTGCTTCCATGTAAAGTCTCAGTAACTTCAAGGGAGTATGGTACACTCATATGGGCCTCATTGCAGGACTGGAACCTGAGTGGTTCCTTAGTGAAAATGAAGGAGAGAGAATGTATGCAACCTCCAAATTCTACAGAGCAGGTCAGGAGCAAAAATGGGATTGGAAATCTAGATCTCAGTACTCCGCATCTAGTGCCTTTACCCCTGGACCACACTGGCATTTAGATCTTGCACGTGGCAGCAGGGATAGAAGAACTAAGATGCTTCTGTTCTAAAAATACAGACATTTGCTCCTTCAGTTAAAAAAGAATCTGCATTCGTTATAGGCATTTTAGAGCCTATGACGTGCTGTTGAGCACTTCTGATCAGAGGATCAATATCTCACACCCAGAGGGCAGTGATGTGCTTACCATTCCGTCCCCGGGAACAGAGTGGCGCATGTACCATTTCATTCCTGGAACACAGAGGACAGAGGTGTGATACCCAGAGTGATACCATGATGAGTCAGCCCTGAACTAGAGCCTGATTAAGCCACATACACTGATGTGCAAGGCTGTGTTTTAGTAACAGGTATTTTTAGTAAATATCATGGTCTGGTCATGGGAAGTAAATAAAAATTCATGGCCCGTGACCTGTCCATAACTCATACTATACCCCTGACTAAATATTGGGAGTGCTGCATGTGCTGGGGCGGCCACACAAGCTCGGGTGGGCAGCCCAGGCTGTGCCGCAAGTGCAAGGGGGGAAGGCCAGGTGGAACTGCGAGTTCTGGGGGGAGGGACAGCCCAAGAGGCGTCATGAGTAGGGGGGGGCTACGTCCTGGGGGGAGGTCCAGGGGCGCTGCGAGTGCTCGGGGGGATGGTATGGAGGGGTGCGGCAGGTACAAGCAGCCCAGGATCCCCACTAGCACTGGGGGGAGAGTTGGTTGAGCTGGCAGGCTCCCTACCTATCTTCTCAGAAGCCGCAACATGTTCCTCCCTAAGCTCCTAGATCCATGCACTGCCATCTCGGCAGCTCCCATTGACCAGGAACAGTGGTCAACAGGAGCTACAGGGTTGGTGCCTGCGAGCAGAGGCAGTGCGTGGAGCTAGGAGCTGAAGGAGGGAGGGAGGGACATGTTGCTTCCAGGGATCCCTTCCCCCCCACACACCAGATAAGCACTTCCCAAAGCCCTCACCTCTTCCCGTGCTCCAGCCCTGAGCACGTCCTGCTGCCCCTGGGGGGGGGGAGGGAGTGGCCCAAGACTACCCCAGCAGTGGCCAGTGTTTTACTGATGAGTCATTCCTGTGCTAGGCTCCAGGCAATCCACAAGCCAGGAATTGGTCTGGTGACTCACAGGGCAGGTATGTAAGCCTCAATGGAGGAACAACAGCTCAGTCTGCTCAGTGTCAAACTGTAATTTGCCCTTAGAGCAAGGGGCTAGACCGGTGACTGCAGCGGGTCACTGAGGTGAGAGGCTGGAATATAGACTGTTGGTTCCCCCCTAAATTAGGGAAGAAAAGATCAGGGCACCTTGGCTATGCCCAGAATAGGTCGCCGCAATCCGGGGAGCGACGCGGGTCACAGAGTGAGGGAAACCGAAAGTGAGCGAGCGAGACCCCAGCAGAGGAGGGTACCCTGCAGAAGGACTTGAACTCATTCCAGAACGACCAGCAGGAGGCATCACAGTGATGAGTCTTGCTCTGTCACACAAGGCTAATGAAGCACTTAATCGAATATGAATATTAATTAGGTGAGTTAATGTCACTAGCTACAAGGCCTGTGGGGAAAGTACGGTGACCAGATGTCCCTATTTTATAGACAGTCCCAATTTTGGGGTCTTTTTCTTATATAGGCTCCTATTACCCTCCACCCCCTGTCCTGATTTTTCACATTTGCTGTCTGGTCACCCTAGGGGAAAGAGAATCAAAGAAGTGAATACAACTCAGGAAGTCCCTATGTGATATCATAGTGAAGGACTCTTACTATAGTGAAGGACTCTAACCCTATAAGTAGAGTGGAACCCAATATACTCCCAGGTTCTCTAGTTTGGATAAGCCTGAGTGATACATCAACTCTAAAACGTTCATGCTCAGGTCTGTTTTCCTTTTGATCACAGGATTGTACTGGGATTTCTTAACTCTTTTATTTTTTCTTTTCTTTTCTTTTCTTTTCTTTTCTTTTCTTTTTTTTTTTTTTTTTTGTAATGGGTGTGGTTTTGTTCAATTAGGAACGCAAATCTCAAATCAGCAAGACCAGAGCAGGAACTAAGTGTGGCTTTTCCTTTGTCCTGGATCAGTGGTCAGAGCGAAAGAGAGCCACACTTCAGCAAAATAACAAATACACAAATGAAAATGTAGTTTATTTCAGCATAATACGCTTTATGCCAAAAATGTCAAAGCAAATTAGTGGCTTTGATCTGCACCAATGTTTGAAAATACATTTTGCAATATTTGCCCAGGTCTTTGAGAGGTTCCCACAACCGATTCCCCTCCAAAGTATGTTCATCATATGCTTTCACGAATGAAGCGGGAAGCAGGCATATTACTTCCCTTCAGCCAGCACTTCTGTAATGACCCTATCATATAAAATGTATAAGTGAAATGCTGTGCTGTTAAAACCATTTGCCATTTCCGAAGTTCCTTGGCAAGAAACACAAGCTAGACCAAAATATTGTCAGTTTCAGTTGTCTCATGATCACCTTTTATTAAGAGTCTTGACATGGAGGAGTTTTTTGGCTGTGCATTGTTCACACTTAAACAGGCTCAAATAGAAAATTGTTGCCAGCACACTGATTTAATTGGAAGACATAACACTACGATTCTTGCCTAACTTGATTTTCTTCATGTCCGCTCCAACATATCTATTGTTTGACACACACAGGACAAGTGTGTATCTTATTTCTTTGGCATTAAGGAGTTCACAGAGCTCCCTCTGGGCAGTTGATGCAGACTGAAACCATTCTAACCTCTCTAGGACTTCCAGCCAATTTTACTAATGGAAGCCGCAAGACTTCTCCATTTAACTCTGGGAGAAGGAACTGAGTAATTGCTGATTTATGGAAGCTGCCATTTTATATAAAACAGCCCAGGCCATATTTGTTGATCATACTGTTAATCTACCTGCCAAAATATTCTCATAGATGCATTGGATCAGAAAACCTGGAAATGTACAAGTATATTGGTATAGTGTATTTTGGTCTAGTGGATGATTTTTATTGTGCCTTGGCTAAAGATTATAAAATCAGATTATTCCCTGTTTCATCTAGTCAGTCCACAGGGCATATTCAAATAATTATGACTTTCTGCTGCCTTCAAACAGAGAGGTTAGTAGCACATACTTGCAATGCTAAGGAGCAGGTAAATCCCAGTATTTATTTTGGCTGAGATTTTCAAAGGGTCCTATGGGAACCATCTCCCTTTGGCTTTCAGCAGGGCTATGCATGTGCCGTATGTTACAGGGAGTCCTGAGCTATACCCCATTACTGTATATCTGAGGTCATTGGCACGGCCCCTGTTAGAGGCAGGATATGGGAATGGATGGACTTGGTTCTCATGCAGCCTGGCAATTCCTGTGTTCTCAGGTAAGATTACCAGATATATAACATAGCCAGAAACTCTAAGGTTTTTTTCTATGCCAGTTTATTTTCCTTCTAGTCAGTATTATCCATCTGAGGCTATAAACCTGGTACTAAGAACCGAGCTTTCTCTCAAAGGTGAGAAAGCATCACACTTACTTTCAAAATAGTAGAGAATGGAAGAAACAGGAATTGGCGGGAGGCTTTATGAAGTATTTGGACTGATTATACAGTGAGGAAACAAATGTTGCCAAACTGAGGGAGAGCAAGGTCTGTTCAAAACAGACAAGGAAGCATCCCTTCTTCTTATTGACAGGATGACAGAAAGGTAGAAGATCTAAAGCAGTTACATGCATGACTATTGCAGCAGCTAGTTTCACTCCCTGCCATGTGACACTCAGTCCCTCTCTAGGAGAGGAACAGATTCACATACTGCTTTGTTGTGTTTGGCATGGCTCTTGCTTTTGAAACTAAGGGCCAGATCCTCAGATGATGTAAATTGAGACCATTCCATTGACTTGGATGGAATAAGGCCAGCTTACTATGACTAAAGATTTGGTGTAACATGTTTAGCTTCCTAGACAAGAAAATACATATTAAAAACAATATGGGGTGAAATCCTTGTTTCACTGAAATCAATAGTGGTTTTGTTGTTTACTTCAGTGGGGCAGGATTTCAGCCCTGGCCTTAACCCCTGCATTCCTTGTTTGCCCCACGGTTGTACTGAGATCAAGTTTTGGGTGTGCAAGGAAAGCAGGATCAGGCACCATGGAAAGTATTTGTGTGCCTGCAGCCTCTGCAAGATGTTGCACATTTCCAGTGAGAGATCTGAACTGCACGCTTCCAAGAGGGGGATCCAACAGTGTGAAATGTATCAACCTCAGAGCTGAGTGGCCTCCCAAGAGCCTCTGCACAACTTAAATCCCCCTTAAGCCCTGTGGTAAAGGAAATGTTGGGGCACAGGTGGTCCAAGGGCTGTGAATGAATTTCACCTTTAATGACACTAAATAACTTGGATCAGCTCCTAACATGTGCTGCCTGGCCTTTGAAGTTAATGGGAGTTCCAGCTGTTCAGCATCTCAGAGGGCCGGACTGACCACATGCACAGGAATGGTTGGCCCATTATTCCCGTCTTCTGCAGAATAAAGACCCGATCCTGACATTTTTGCCTTTGCAGAGCTTTCAGGATTGTTCTTCTACCTGAAATTCTGAAAAGTACTCTGAGTTGTGTTTTTCATTTGGAAATTGCTACAGGCAGCAGATCAGATTCTTGAAATAATATGGATCTGTTTAATTACTTTGCATTAAGGTTGAGCAGCTGCAAGATGTGTATTATAGCAGAAAGCATTATTATTATTTGTCAGCAACTGCACTCACGAGACATAAGGCCCTGTGCTATCGTAAAGGTGTTTCCCCAGTGACCTTAGAAACTAGAGAGACTAGGGAAAGTGAACAAAGTGAGGATTGACCATGTGTGACCGGGTTTACGAACCCCATGCTAAGGCTCAGACAAAGCAAGGGCTGGAGCAGTACCCTCAGGCACTGCTGAGGATGCTTTTGGGGGAAGACTGGTATAAAGGGGGCTTCCTCAGTCCTAGGTGAGGGGGGAAAGTAAGAGGCCATTTGCTGGAGGAGCACTGCAACCAGAGATGAAACTTCTGGTGGGGTGGGGAACCTGGCTGTGAGTCATGGGCAAAGGCTCCAAGCAGGGACGCTGGAAGCTCCCTAAAAGTAGGGGCATCACCAGCACCGGAACTGTGACCCCCACCAGCCCTTCCCCCTGCACCACCACTTCCCCGGCAACCTTGCACCAGCCCTTCCCTCTGAGGCCCCACCCTCATGCTGCCCCTCCCCCCAAGACCCTGACCCCACTTGCTATTCTCCCCCCGCCATCCCCACCCCGTTTCCAGCACCCCTGGCTCAAAGGGCACAAGCATCAACCCTATTATGTGGCGATTTGGAAGTAAAAGCTAATTCCACTATGGCTGTGCCCCAAACTTAGATACATTGGGGGTAAGAAGTGGACATGGATGAGGTGAGCAAGTAGGCATCCAAACTTAGGCCAGTGCAGACTGATTTATTTTCAGGGTGCTTTCAGAGTCTGCGGTCCCTCTACCCATCCCGGAGCTATGACCCCAACCCCAAGGAGGGCAGATGAAGGGTTTACTAAAGAGGCCAGTCCAACTAAGACCTCATCTGAGGGCTAGGCCATCTTAAACTATCAGAAAGACTGGAGTCAGAAGCCCAGACCAATAGGCCTGCTGGCTAAACAAACAACCTCGCTACAGTGGGTCTTAGTCATTATTATTTGAATTAGAGACCCCAGCTAATATTAGGCCCATTGCATGGGTGCTGTATACACACATAACGCGAGGCAGGCCCTGCCTTGAAGAGCTTGCAATCTAATTAGACAAGACACCCAAGGCTGGGAGCAAGGAAGTGTTATTATCCCCATTTTAAGTGACTTTCCAAGGCTACACAAGAAGTCTGTGGCAGAGGTGGGAATTAAACCTTAATCTCTTCATTCCAGGCCAGTCCATCCTTCCCCAAAATTAAAGTTTATAGACTGCTGTCCCCTGTCTCCTCTATCGTGCTTTTATTAATCAGCCTGTTGCTTGTAGGTATCAAATCAGAAATAGGTCATCGTGAGGGGTTTAAATGAGGAGAGGGTGAAGGGTACTGGAGCCTAATGAACAGCATGGAAAAAAGCACAGAGAAGAGGACAATGATGTATGGAGGCTGCCATTGCTGGTGAGTGGAGTGAAGAGGACACAAAAAGAGCCGACTGCACCTTTCAAAGCCCACACCCTCCCAAATTTAATCGTGATGGGACCGGATTCTGGTGCACTGTAGTAAATGGGAGTTTTGTCTTCAGTGGGAGCAAATTTGGGCCTTTAATATTCAATACACTTACAATAATTGTCTTTGGGGAAATGTGGCACACGTTTTTGTGAATGAATTTAGACCCAAAAGGGAACAGGGTAAGATGTTGGTAACCATCATAGTGTGATCTGGTCCTTTGAGAAAAGTAGGAAAAACCTACCAGAGGTGCGGCGGACACTGGGAAATATTTACATGTTTGTTCATATTAGTGACAACACCAGTTTCCCTCCATTGTCCCTCTTAACGCTTCTGTGTTGGGGGTTAAATAGTAACTAAATGTTATTTCTCATGTGAAAGAAAATGAACATGAGAAGATGACAACATACAGCATTCCTTGACTTCTACATCATATTTAACACATTGGGCCTGATTCTATGTTGTGTAACCATTTACACCCATGTAAAATGGGTGTGTAAATTACCATGCTGATCTTACACCCATTTTGCACTCACTTTTTCCACTTCAGTATAAACGGTCAATAGAGCATTAGGCCACCGGTTCACATGGTCAAGACTGGATACAACTGTCGGAGTCTACACCTAGGACAGGCTTCACGGATGGCTCTACCTTTTTTGTTGTTCCAAGCAAAAAAAAAAAAAAAAAAAAGCCACCCGAACTGCCAAACCAAAAGAAACGGGAGGGGAGCGGCATCCGAATTGTGCCACGCCAAGATAGACCGGAAAGCCGCCCTTGAGAATGTGCCGCCCCAGGCATGTGCTTCCTTGGCTGGTGCCTGGAGTTGGCCCTGTTAGGCTTTAGGATTTTAGGGAAGTAAATGACATTGATTTGGGCCTTATTATTAGACCTTTTCCTTCTGCATCACCAGTGTATCCAGCCCAACTAATCTCCTTCTCCCACTCTGGTCTCAGTGCCATTTGTCCTTGCTGTCCCCTACATATTGAATGGTCTCCCTAATGCTATATATATATATGCTGGTTAGTGTTCTGTTGGGTTTCTGAGTATAGCTGATTGCAGCCTCTTTAGAGCAGAAACCCTGTTCCTTTTTATGTTTTGTACAGTATCAAATATTATCTGTGTTTTGTGGCAAATTACTCCCACGATATTGATGGGTCCTGCGCTTTCTCTTCTTGTGGGGGAATTCAGGGAGCCTTTTTCTTGCCTCTGAACAGGGTATTAACTGTCCCACAAGTATCCTAGAGGGGAGAAGGGGAGAGGGAGGGACCCGGGCCCGCCCTCTACTCCGGGTCCCAGCCCAGGGGCCCTGAGGATAGCGGTAAACCACTGGGATTAGCTACTCCTTCCCCTGGACTACTTCCCTCTCCTACTCTTCAGCTTGTGGGGGTCTTCCTGCCCTCTCTCTACACAAGCCAGGTGTTCCTTTACTTAAGGTCTGGGTCTTTCTTAGCTCACCACAGCACTTCTTCAAACTCTCTCTGCTCCAACTCCTCCAAACTGCTCTCTGCTCCAACTTCTCCAAACTGCTCTCTGCTCCAACTTCTCCAAACTGTTCTCTGCTCCAACGCCTCCAAACTCCTTCCAAACACCCACACCTGTCTGCCTGAGGCAGGGGTTTTTATTAATGCCTTAATTGGCAGCAGGTGCTCCTAATTAACCTGCTGCCTGCTTCCCTAGTCTACAGGGAGCCACGCCCTAAGCCTGGAACCTGGAGCTGATATATCTCCCCTCAAACACTCTGCCACAGCTCCCTGGCCTTCCTCTATCACAGTTTAAATAATAATACCTTTAGTACCTTCGTGATATAGCTGGTATTCCTCAAGCTTTCAGATGTAAGATGAGGCTCTATCGCAAATTGGTAGTACTCTATAGGTTAAAATATTTACAGTGTGATCATGGTTATCATATGAGCATGGAGAAACGAAAGATGGTAATACCACTATTTAGAGAAAGAGGAACGTAGCTTAATGGAAAGAGAGCTCTCAACCTGAGTTTACATGCGCTAAATATTACATAACTTTCTCAGTAGGAAAACAGTGGTCTATTATTGCTGGTCCACTAGAACTATGCAAATATTAATAATTGACAATTAAAGATGTGTATCGAGTTTTGCAAAACAAAGGTGGAGTTCCTGCCCTGAAGAATTTACAATCAAATGACCAAATTCTGCCCTCTTTAATCAAACAAGATTCCCAGTGAAATTGCCTGAGTCCTGAAAAATGCCTGTACCCTGTCTACATTACAGCATCCACCATTACACTGACAGTGGACACCAGCTGTGAACCATAGGTCTCATTTTTGCAAGTGTAGATGCATTTAATTATTGGTATCAGAGTCTTATCATATCCCAAAGCACAATGCTACTGTGCTCTAAACCATCCTCGTGTCTTATTAATAAGTTAATTGAATTCCACTGTAATTTTCCCCCTATTAGGCACCTAAGCTTGTCATTGACTGATAGACAGATGAATTTGAAGATATTAAAGAGCTTCATAAGAAGATGAACATCCATACCTAAATTATCATGAAAGAGGAAAAGTTAATAAGGACTGTGACAGTATTTCATGGGAAATTTGATATGGTAACCATTGCAAGCCCAATCTTGGTCCCATTGATCTCAGTGGAAATTTTGCCTGAATAAAGTCTGCAGAGTCAATGAGAATTTGCCTGAGCAAGGACTGCATTTTGCCCATAAGTCAAGCCAATTGCAGCAGAAGAAGGTAAATACTGGGAAAGATGACAACAAAACTGGAGATATCATGCAGTTTCTTGGGAGACAAATGTATCTTGGGTGTTGAATATATATTATCTATAGGGCCAAGATAGTCGGCAGTGCCCATGGATCCACCAAAAATTGAGGCATGCAGTATCTCTGCAACTTTTGACACAGTAGACCATCAGGTATTGCTAATCCGCTTAGCAGTAGATGGTACAGTAGTATAGTGGCTCCAATTGTTGCCCTGTTGAAGAGCTCAACGTATGATTATGGGTAGCTGAGCCTACTCTTCACAGGCTCTCACCTATAGAGTCCCACAATGAGCCACACTAGCCCCTAATCTCTCTAATATCTAGGTGGGCCCACAGAGACAGCGAGACTCCATGGCCTCAGGTGCCAACAGTATAATGATGACACTCATCTATAAATCTCATTCTCAGCTGGTACAACCATTGCCAGTCCTAAAGTGTCAGAATGGGGAGCAGGCTGAAGAGCAGCTGGCTCAAACTGGAAACAAGGAAGGCTGAAGTGATCCTGGTTAAACAAGGGAAATGTTTTAAAGGAGAGCTTGTCTCCGCCTTCCACTGAATGCCCATGGCACCTCAAACTGAGCACCAAAAAAACCTGAGGCATCCAAATCACTGGTCACTCTTGAAAATAAGAATGGCTATACTGGGTCAGAACAAAGGGCCACCTAGCCCTGTATCCTGTCTTCTGACAGTGGCCAGTGCCAGGTGCCCCAGAGGGAATGAACAGATCCATTCCATCACCCATTCCCAGCTTCTGGCAAACAGAGGCTAGGGACACCTTCTTGCTTTTACATAGACAAATCATATGATTTGGGGTACATAGGTTTTGTCAGCATGGGATTAAGATGGCTTTCATAATTCACAGGTGGCAAAGCCAAGAATGAATCCCAAGTAAATACCCATAGCATCTTAACACTACACCATTACATATGTGGTGTTCTGATGTAGTGTTCTGAAGGGTTAAGATGGCACAGATAGGGCCAATTAACCTTATAGACTGTGCCTCGTAGAGTCTGGCGTGATTGAAAATGACTAGCTGGGGGAGAAGCTGGCTAAGGTATAAAGCCAGGAAGTTTGCAGCCGAAAGGGGCTGCAGTGTGAGAGCTGGCAGTCACTCACTGGGCTTGATGAGGGAACAGGAGGAAACCCAGGGAGGGAGAGAAGCCTGGGGACCCTGGTCCCGAGGGAAGAGCTTACCCAGAAGGGTGGAGAAGAGAGCCTGTGGGAGGCAGAGTAGGAAGCAACCCAGGGAAAGAGCAGCAAGGTTAGAGTTTGTGCAGACCTTGGCTCCTACTTGTAGGATCTCTGGGTTGGAACCTGGAGTAGAGAGCAGGCCCAGATTCCCCTAGCAGCCCTGGGAGGTGGCACAGGATTGTGGTCAAGAGGGACATTGATACCCTGGTAGTGGGGAATATGTAGTGACTGGGCCAGAGGGCTGAATCATCCAGAGAGCACCCAGAGTGAGAGACTGAGGTTGAGGGCAAGCGACAGACAGGAACACCAGCCTAGCCAAGAATTGATTCCCTAGACAAAGCCACGAGAAGGCACCCAAAAGCGAGTGAACCGCAAGACAAAACACCACATATACTGCAGGAAAACTAGTTAAGGACTGACTTCAAGTAGCAGAAGGTAATGAAAAGGTTTAGGAAGAATGGCACTAAGGGTGTTGTGAACAGCCCATGGGCAATGCGGAGACAAGAGCAAAATGGTGGGAAGGAGCTAAGTTCTGGAAGGCCTCCTGGGTGAGACTTTTATTCAGCAGTATGTATCTAGGAGAGAGAACTCATTTACATCCATTTATATTATGCTAATACAGTCTAGCGTCGGATGCATGTAGCTACAAGCTGTGCGGAGTGGAAGACCCAGAATCGGGCAGCTAAATAAAGAGAGACTATTCAAAGAAGGCTCCGGTTCAAAACACAATCACACATCCCTCTTTGGGGGTTCTGGGTTATTTCAGCACATCTGGTTTAACCAAAAGAATACAAACTGGCTAAGGGTACGGCTACACTACCCGCCAGATCAGCAGGTAGTGCTCGATGTATCAGGGATCGATTTATCATGTCTCATCTAGATGTGATAAATCAATCCCCGAACTGACGGCTGTACTCCAGTACTCCACCTCAGCAGGAGGAGTAAGTGGAGTCTGCGGAGGAGCAGCCACAGTCAACCCACCGTCATGGGGACAGTCAGGTAAGTCAAACTTAGATCGAACACACACACACACACACACACAAGTGTAGCCCAGGCCTTAGTCTCTGACGGCTGAATCCCTTCCATGCTGCTTTACACTAAGCCAATAAACCAGGCAGTTCTCTCAGTCCCCTCTCTTATGCTCAAAAAAAGAACCCTGCCACTCCTCCTATTAGATCTGTTAGGGCTAAACCCAGGAACTTCCTAAGTAAGACATGGTCAGAGAGCAAAGAAACCCACTGGTTTATTCAGCTGCTTCTTGCTCTTTCGCATCCAGCTACTCCACTACTAAGGATACATACAGATGTCCCCTAGTGGTTAGCATGGAACCATGCACAATCCCCTGTTGGTCACCAGCCCCTTTTTCAGGCAATGGGACGAATTAGGTTCAGCTGTATGTATTTCATTTCCAGCTGGGAGTGCCACTGTGCTAACCAAAATCCCGCATCAGTACCAACCCAAGCCTCTACCTGGCTTGATGGAGGATCAACGTAGGCACCCCACTGAGGCTGGGGAGATAGCATGGTTGCCGAGTACCCACTAGGGGGCACCAAATACTCTGTACACCCCATTGCATGCTTTCTTTCTGCTTACAGCACATTATATACCTAGTTGAGTATTTCAGTTTATAAGGTTGCCAGTACCAGTCATTGAATAGCTAATGGACTCAACAAATGGTCACATGGTGCTGGATAGATAAACATCTAAGTAACTAGCCAACTACTGAAACATGAATTGTTCATCCTTTTGGAGGCAGGTCCTATATAATTATGCCACAAGCCTAAAGTATTAGAAATGTTTCCAAGCCCCAGGATGGCTGGTATTCTCTAACTCAGTAGCTTCCTCTGTGTTTTCTTAAGTAATTATAAATAATGCCCAAAGACATTTAGAGCTATAATTTTAGAACAGTATGTGGGAAAAACTGGCCACCCAGATCCGCAGTTAACAAGTAAGAGAGTTTTTGTGCTTCTTTTTGCACACACTGCTTGGAAATGCTGGTCTGCCCTTTCTTCATCCATTTCCAGGAAGAGTTAAATTTCAAACCACAGGAAAACTTTTGAGAACAAGTAAATGGTATTTTGTCCATCAACGCAGATTTCCCATTATGTTCACTCCATTTCTCCCCTGGGTCAATTTGTTTCTTGAATCACCCTTGTGCGTTTGCCTCTCGAACCTAGAAGGCTAGTGGTCAAAATCAATTTTTGTTTGTCCATAGTGTAAATGATTAATGTCCCTGGGCCGGCTTTTCAGTCAGTGTAAATGGGGAAAATGGTGACTTACACCAGCTCAGGATCTGGCCCCTTTGTAAGTGTATCTCATAAGGAAACTTGTTTTAGTCAAATTTGTTAAGACCACCAAGTTGAAAACAATTATTTTAAAGAGAACTAGTTTCTTTTGGACATTAAAGCATGTGCTTTGTAAGCAATTCAAATTACATTGGAATTCTTAAAGCATCCTGCTTGTGACATTCTATTTAAATATAAGGGCACCATATTTTAAGATTCAATTGGTTATACCTCAGAGGAGTTTGGTTTTTTTAATTTAATTAAAATTGGATGAGCCTAGTTTTTCCCTTTGGTTTAAGAGAGGGAAATAAGGTATTTTTACTGGTTTAAAAAGAAAGGATTCATTACTGTTTTTAATCACAATCCAAATTCTCCAGGCTCTGAACTTTAATAATGTGTGTGTTTTTTAAAATATTCAATACAGTCACATTTTTGTAAACAATGGGAAAATATCAATGGCAGCATATTATGTTAAGGGAAGGTTGTAGGGGCTGGTATGCAGACTGCTTTTAAGTCTAGTCCGATAGCGTAACAAAAATAATGGAATATGCATAAGTCTTACCCGTCTCCCTCTCATCTCATCTCAGTTGTGTTCCTTGCCCATCTGTTATGTCTTGTCTTTTAGACAGAAAGTTCTTTGGGATAAGGACTATCATATGTTTGGACAGGATCCAGGACCATGCTTAGCTTCTAGGTGCTACAGCCATGTACAAGTTAAACAATAATAATAGGTGCTCAAACTTTTGTACTGGTGACTCCTTTCACACAGCAAACCTCTGAGTGTGACTCACCCCTTATAAATTAAAAACAAGGTTTGGGGGGTGCAGACTGATACCTCACAACCCCTCACGTAATAACCTCATGACTCCCTGACGGGTCACGACCCCCACTTTCAGATTCCCTGGTTAAAAGTGTATTGTCACAGGGTACTCTACTCATCACTGGCTGTGTCTTGGGATTAGATCTGCCAATCCATCACTCCTGCAGTTGCTCATTCTATTACTCTCCCTCTCTTGTTCGCCTGGGACTTGACTGCTCCCACTTTATAGCTTGGGCCTCCAGCCTGGTCACTGTAGCCCTCCACTTCCAGGGTATCAGTCTCTCAGCACCCACTGTCCCAAGCGGCCTTCCTCTCACTGCCCCTTAACAGCACTACTGCCTCCCAGGGGAACCCAGCACCACCCCTATACTGGCTGCCAGTCCAGAAACCCTACAACAAGCAGTCAAGGTCTGCACAGTCCCAAACCTTTGTGATAAATGAAATGGGGAAGAGGGATTAGTTCCCTGTTATGGAGACCCAGTCAGCCATTAGCTATAAAGTCTCCCTTGGTGGCAGTTCTCTGCTTGCTTTACCTGTAAAGGGTTAACAAAGTCCCCCAAATAAAGGAAAGGGAGTGGACACCCGACCTAAAGAGCCAGTGGGAAGGCTAGAACTTTTTAAAATGCAAAAAAACCTTCCTCTTTCTCTGGTGTTCTTTGGGAAAGAGGGGAACAGGGATCAGTTATTCTATGAGAAGCTTTAAGCCAGGTATGATAATAAATCACCATATCATAACTAGAATTTATTTGGAACCCCTAAGTATGTAAGTATAGTAGATCAGAAATGTTTACAAAGATGTGATTAGGTTTAATTATGTTTATTTCTTATGGCTAATGGACTCCACTGTGCTAACCCCAGATGCTTTTGTTTGCTTGTAACCTTTAAGCTGAACCCCCCGAGAAAGTTATTCTGAGTGCTTAATTTTTGGAATTGCCCTTTTAAAATCTAGCAAAAGCCTACGTTCCAGATGTATTTTCTTTCTTTTTGTTTTTAATAAAATATACCTTTTTTAAGAACAGGTTTAGGGTTTTTTGTTTGTCTGTTTTGTTTTGTGGTATCCTAAGAGGTTTGTGCATATGTTGTTTAATTAACTGGTTGCAACAGCTAATTTCCTTTGTTTTCTTTCTCAACTCTTCCCCGGAGAGGGGGGATGTAAAAGGGCTTGAGGATACTCCACAGGAAGGAATTCCCAAGTGCGTCTTCCTGGGTTCCAAAACGGGTTTTGCATTTGGGTGGTGGCGGCATTTACAAGCCAAGGTCAGATAAAAGCTGTAACCACAGGAGTTTAATACAAGCCTGGAGTGGCAAGTATTAATTTTTAAAATCCTTGTGGGCCCCTATCTTCTGCATTCAACGTTCCTGAGTGGGGAATCAGCCTTGACAACCATCTACACTGGGTGCCAGCCCAGAAACTCTACAACAAGCAGTCAAGGTCTGCACAGTCCCAAACCTTACTGCTGTGTCCCTGGGCTTTACCCTCTTTCATCTTGAGAATGACTGACATTTTTCATTGTACGACCCCTTCTGCTCCCAGCTCCTGAGCTTTATACAGGCTCCTCCTGTTCCTGTCCAGTTGAGCCTCCTCTCTAATTAGTCCTTGCTCCCTGGTTCCTCCTCCAAGTGCTTTGTAGGTGATTAATTGGCCTACCTGGCCATTTTAACCTCTTCAGGCCTTTTGTGGGGTAGACACCCCATCCCCTGTCTGCTGTAAAAAGTTGCAAATGTGCATCTGCAGTAGTGACAGTATTCCACTACTGAACTACCCAGTACAACAACTTTCCAGAGCTCCACTCCTTTGAATTCAGTGAGGAATCAGAATGCATTCAGGATTCCCATAAGCCTTGGCTACAGTGGTTGAAACAGGGGTGTCGTTCATACAGGGCAGCCCCACCAGTAAAAGCAATGACAGTGGAAGTTGTAGCATAAACAGATCTCAGGAATTTTTATCGCTGTCTTGTCCCCTTTTTTGGGGTTAAATGACAAGGTAGTAAAGACAGCTGAACACTGTCTTGAAAGTAGCCGTCACTTACAAAGACAAGGAATCAAGTCCACTTACTACCTACACATTCTAGATGATTTATTGGAGTGGATCATATCCCAAAGCATGGTGTTAACAGCTCTGAAACATTCTGATGCCTCATTAATAAGTTAATTGAATTCCACTATACCTCTCCCAGTATTAATGCATCTAAGTTTGTCATTGACTGATAGACAGAGATGAATATGGAGATATTTTAATAGCTTCTTACATGAACAGATGAACATGTAGATCTAAATTATCATAAAAGAGGAAAAGTTAATAAGGGAGTGTGATAAGGTTGCATGAGAAAGTTGTTGTGCTAACCACTACAAGCCCCATCTTGCTCTCACAGAAGTCAGTGCTGAATCTCCTGTTGCTGGCAAGAGGACTGTCAGCATGACTTACAATTTAATATAGTAAACACCATTAACACATCTTATTAGTTGAAGATTGTGCCATTGGGTCTGACCACAGCACAGTTCCTCAAAGGCAAAGAATGGAAGGGCTCAAAGGTCACAAGATGCACCACTCTTTTCTCTGTCCTTTGGACGGTTTCGTAAATGCCAAGGCCATTATGACCATCTAGACAGACTCTGCATAACACAATCAATAGGATTTAATCCAGTGATTCTTGCACTGAGCCCAGTAATTAGTGGTTGAGCCAGTCCATAGCTTTGACCCCCTGGAATGCAAAACACCTGGAAAGAGACGAGGAGGCAAGGACAAGCAGTAGGAATTCAGGGGAATTCCAGCAGGAACTACACTCCTGCGATACAATGTTGACCAGTGCTCCCACAGGAACATTGCAGTTCTGAACCATTCCCTACTGAAGGCTGTACCTGGTATGCAAATTCAAGCCTAATGTATTCACGCCAATTCCTTTCAATGATAACTGTGTGGGCATTAGGTTTAGAAAATAATTAATATGAACAATGTGTTAAACTGTCACGGTGGTGCATGATATTTGAGCTATCCTGAGGCTTCTGACCTGCCCCAGGGCTTAGGACAATAAAAAATGTACTTTCAAATGTTAGCTAATTGCCCAAAAGTTCTGGCTTTCAGCTATCTTTTGAGTTATACCCTGCCCCTACATTCTCTGCCCCATCCCACACCCAAAACATCAAGAAATTTTGTCTTTCTCTTATACCTTATTCCATAATTGACTGTTGTGTCGTTCTTCTTCTTTCCTCTGAAACATCTGGTTGTAGTTCTGTCAGAGGCAGGATATGGGATCAGAAAACCACAGTTCAGATCCGATAAAGCAGTTCTTATGATTCTATAAGTAAAACTGATTAATCATAAACACAAACTGTTATATAGATTTTAATTCAGACTTTTTAAATTGTTGAATCAAAGCTAAAAGGTCTCAGGAAACAAGGTGAAGGAAGCAAGACACCTCTTCCCACACCACTTCCCTGAATGTTGAGCTGTAGTCGGCTGCTGTCATTCAACTCAGAGGTGTTGATATTACAGCTAGAGCTGGTCCCAAAAAATGTTAAAAGAAGCATTTCCTGTGACAGAATGCAGTTTTGTTGGAACATAAATATTTGCAGGGTTGTGGTGTTGATTGTAGTGCCATTTTAGACTGGAAAAAAATCTCAACACATTATTTTGATTTTCTTGTTTTGTTTCAATAATGTCAAAATGTTTTGTTTCAGTAAGGCAAATTTTATCTTTTCAATTCATTTTGTTTCAACTTACAGCTATTATAAGATCTATTAGATGGATAGATAATGTTTTGATATTACCAAAACAAAACTTTTTGATGGCCCCGAATCAAATTAGGGGGGAATATTCATTTTGTGGGAAATGTCGGCTTTTTTGTTCCAGTTCAGAACAATTATTTTTTCAATGATGGACGTTGCCACTGAATGACAATTCCATTTTCTAGTCAGCTCTACTTACAGTGATGCTGTCTGTACATGGCTTGTGTGAAGAGCCTCGGGAAGTAAGACATATTGTGTTATGTCTTCCAGAGAAAGAAGGAAAGCACCCTAGCAGCACATATGATAGCAGGCTAGATTAAGCCTTTGAGCTCAGCACCTACTGTACTGCTTCAGGAGGAGACTTAGGAAGGAATTGTGATTCGGAGAGACAGATCCGACCCTGCTCCTAGGAGGGAAATAAATTGCAATACTCCTCGACAAGGCTCAGCTTACTTCCCGAGGAGCTAGAGAATATACGAGGAGCTAGAGAATATACAGTGCACATGAACACTATTTTCTTTATACTGACCTCTTCATTCCCCTTTTTTTCTAGTCTCCATATAGTTCTATAATGTTCATAAATAAAAATGGGAGCCCTCTGGTGGCCAAAATGATGCCTTTTATGCCAAAATAGTATGCTTTATTTTGGTCACCCCTCTGAGAGCCCCAGCAGCTCAAAGGGCTTTTGTCCATGAGGCTCAGTATTGCCTGTACCCTGTGAACTGAGTTGGTAGCATAACATCTGGGGACTCTTGGGTGGAAGAATCATGGTCACTGAAAGCACTATGGAAGGCTCCCACTGAATTAAGTGAGCACTGGGATCAAGCCCTTTCAAGGCTGAATCCCCATTCTGACACTTGCCACTCCAGGCTTGTATTACACTCCCAAGGTTACAACTTCTCTCTGACCTTGGTTTGGAAAATGCTGCCACCACTCAAATGCAAAAAAAAACCAACCACTTGGACTAAGGAAGGAGCATTTGGGAATTCCTCCCTATGCGTCACCCTCAAGCCCTTCCCCCCACCCACCAGAGAAGACCTGAGAAGAAAACAAAGGAAATTAGCTGTTGCCACCAGCTAATTACACAACATATGCACAAAACTCTTAGGATACAACAATTCAAATCTTGTTCTTAAAAAAGGTAAATTTTATTTAAAACAAACAAAAAAGAAAATACAACTGGATTTTAGGCTTTGCTAGATTTTAAAAGAGTGATTCCAAAAATTAAGCACCCAAAATAGCCTTCTTGAGGCTTCATCTTAAAAGTTACAAACAAATAAAAGCATCTGGGGTTAGCACAGAGGAGTCTACAAGCCTTAAAAAATAAACAGAAATAACCCTAATCACATCTTTATAAACATTCCTGATGTTTAGTTCCGCTATTCATTTTTTTCAGATATAAAGTCCATTTCCCTAAATCCTTCTTGACTCACAATCCCACCCCGCCCCAAGCTGGGTAAGCAATGCTCTTCTTTCCACCCACTCCCTCAGTCTCCATCCTCGCTACGAGGCATCCTCTGGAGAAAGCAGGATCTCCTGATGGCTTCTGCTGCTAGCCTTATTGGCTCCTGCCTGATGACCTCCCTGTACCTACTGAGAAAGGAGAGCAATGTTAGTGTATGTTTGAGGCTGGGTTGTAAAGGTAGGTGTTTGGGAATTCAGGGTTGTATTATATCATCTGTGTCTTCATTTTCGGATGTAGTGTAAATAGGACACTTTTGCCACCACAAAACAAGACTGGTTTCTTGTGTAATTGGGATGGAGGAAATGCTGGATTTTGACTCTGTACCGTCTTACAATGTGTTTGTTAATCACAACAGGTCAGTGGTAGTCTTGAAGATTTGTATAATAGCACTTTTGTCATGCATCTTAAAGAATTTAGAATGTGCATTAGAAAAAAAATGTATTATTTTATCCTTATTTAGTAACGCTACCTCTAAATGTTGATGGCTGCTAAAGTTTCAGCTAAAGTCAAGACAGTGTAGGTGACAGGTTAAAAGATTATATTGGGATCCAGAGGCATTACGTTCCAATCCTTTTGAGGTCGTGCTTTTATTACAGTCTAAACTATTTTTTATCAGTGCAATTAAGAGTAATTCTTACCACTTTTCTCAAGTAAAACTCAGATCTAATTTTTAAAACATAGCTTAAAAAGAACAGTTCAGGCATCGAAAGTCATATCAACTCTTTTTAAAAAGCCTCATTACATAAGAGCTAGCCACTTACATTGTCAGACTAACCAGACTCAATTAAGGATGTCCTCAACACCGATGTCCTCAACACTTCATCTCATGATTTCCACATATGGATTTATAAGCAGCAGGGTAAGAACAGAGTCAAAATTATCTCTCTCTTTGCCTTGTGGAACCTATGAATAGCCGAACCCTAGATTTTTATGGCAGTTCTTATCATAAGCAAATATTATAGCTCTTTAAATGAATGAAGTATTTTTAACATGGCTTTTTCCTGAGGTTTGGTCAGACCTGGACAGAGCTGTCCTTCATGGGAATGAAGAGCTGAAGTATCCCTCAGGAACAGCCAATAATGCTTTGGATCAGAGCTGTCAGTAAACTTTTTGAAAGCAGAACCGTTCAGTGACTAAGGCAAACAATTGAGATTCAACAGTTTCTGGGTTCTCGTCCCAGCTCTGTCAGTGTCTACCCTCTGACAAATCACTTAGATCAGTCTTAAGCAGGGGCCTAATTTTAAGCACTTGAGAAGTCCCACTGAAGTCAATGGACTATTTATGTGATTAAGGATCTTGCTGATTTGGAACTATCATTTCTCCATGCCTCTGTTTCCCCATTTATAATTGGGGAGGATGCTTTCCACTGTTCAGAAGCATGCTGAGAACTAATGCTGAACGAATTACATTCAGCAAAATGTTTATTAATCACAGCCCTATATAATGGTTTGAACTTCTATAAAAAATTTTATCCAAGGGCCACAAGTCACTTGGAGAACGTTAATTCTCACTGCATCTGTGAGAGTATGCTGGCAATGTCAGTGCAATGGGGCAAGTGCCATTTTCAGTTGAACTACTCTGATTTCCTTCAGCATTTATAAGACATCCCATGTTCTCTAAGAGGACGAGCTTCAAGAGAGCTGTGCAAAGGACAGAAATCCCATTTTATGAAGGATTTTGATAGTTGTCTTCATTCCAGTTAGGAATTAAACTTGAATTTCAAAATGCTTTGGGAAAGAAAATACCCAAAGATTTTGTTTCAGCTCAACTGAAACGTTTCTTTTCAACCAATACAAAAATTCGGTTTTTATTTTGCCTTTCTTTATTTTATATTCTAATATATAATAGAATTCGAAAGTTTTAAAAATCAAAACAGTTATTTCAAAACAAAACAGAACACTTCATTCCAAAAGGTCAAAACTAAATGTTTCCTCAGTGTCTGAAGTTTTTTTTTCATTTTTTCTCTAAAATGAAATTTCAGCTAAATGAACACTATTTCCAAAAGTGTTTTGATTTCAATTAAACTGCTTTCTCCAATGGAAAATGGTTCCAGCCAGCTCCCGCTTGTATCCTTCCATAACAGCTACTAGTTGCAGACATAAACATCAAGGCAGCATGGGTGACTTTGGGGGGGGGGGCACCGGGGAGCGGGGTTGCCCCCCCACGAACCGTAGCACCATAACCAGAGTGGGACAGCTCCAGGGGCAGCTCCACACGCCTTCCACCTCCCGCTCAAGGCCCCACCCCCGGGCCAAGTTGGCGGCCGGAAGACAACTGGAGCCAGGCAGTGCTGGGTGGCTGCTGCTATGGCTGGTTCCATGGAGCAGGTGGCTGAGGTGTTCCCCCATCTGCTGATGGTGCCTAAGGATGTGGCTGCTCCTCAGCACCCAATCCCCTTTGAATGCTCGTGCAGCTGGTCAGAGCCATCGGGGTGGGAAGACCCAACTCCAGGGCCAGCAGAGCCCTTGGGGAGCAGTGACCAGAGGCAGGACCCTCCCAGCACACAGCTCCTAGCTACCACCTGCCTTCACTCTGAGGTGAGTCACAGGGTGGAGATATGGTCCCTCCCTGGGCCCTGCAGTGAGGAGCTGATCTGAGCCCCGCCGGTCCCTCCCCATCCCCTACCCCCCCAATATAGAAGTCAGACTATGCCTATGCAAAGAAGAGAGATAAAAGAAGCAGCCAGGACTTAATAGTTCCTGAGGGATGTTAGGACAAATGCTTATCCAATCCACTCATTAGTCAGGCAAAAAGAATAGTCGAGTCACCTAGGGGAATCTGTTGTGATGGGTCAGTTTGAGAGCAAGATAAAGATGCATTTGAGCTGGAAGTAGGATTGAATCCAGGATAAAAGATCCTTCTAAACTCCACCTTTAACACTAACAACACTTTCTGCCTGTCTCTCTAGGCCTGTCATCATGTTAGCATGCAACATCAAGCATTGCACTCTGTTTTCATTTCCATGGATGCATTGTGTTTGTCTATGTGAAATACACTCTGCTATTTAAATTACATTGGAGTTTTTCACTATTCTGAGGAAAAGCAAATGATACATCAGACGCTGAGGATAGGCCGAAGGGCAGAGGTGTGTTCTTTTTACAGCATAAAATTTAAATTATTTTAATTTAAAAATTTGCATAAAACTCTAATACAACAACCGAAGCGTGCAATCCATAGAATTTAAGACCAGATGGAATCACCAGATCATCTAATCTGACCTCCTGTGACCTCACAGGCCACTAAACACCATCCCGACACCCCTACACTAAGACCAGCAACCTGAATTAGACCAAAGTATTACAGCCCCCAGGAGATTAAATTATTGTGGATCACAGGTAGAGAACAGGATGGACTAATGTGCACCAATGTCTAAGGCCCCTGTAATGGCAGAGAATTAAGTGAGATATACCCAGATGACCCCAACAAGTGACCCAGGCCCCAGTCTGCAGAGAAGGGTAAAAAAAAAAACAAAGTCCCTGCCAATCTGACATGGGGGCAAATTTCTTCCCATTTCCACATATAGAATCATAAAGGTGTATGACTGGAAAGGACCTCAGTAGGTCATCTGGTCCAGTTCTCTACACTCAAGGCAGGACAACATAATAAATAGACAATTCCTGAGAGAGGTTTTTCTAACCTGTTCTTAAAAACCCCAAAGGTGGAGATTCCTCAGCCTTCCTAGGCAATTTGTATCCTGACAGGAAGTTTTTCCTAATGTCCAACCTAAACGGCTCTTGCTGCAATTTAAGTCCGTTGTTTATTGTGCTATCATTGGGGTGCTGGAACAATTTCTATAGTGGGGTGTTGAGAGCTGTTGAATCAAACTCTAAACCCTGTAGACGATGGAAACTTCTTCAAGCCAGGGGGTGCAGTAGCATCCCTAGCATTCCTAGTTCCTCAGAAGTTAATAAGAACAATTTTTCACTCTTCTCTTTGTAACAACCTATTATGTACTTGAAATCTCTTACCATGTTCCCCCTCAGTCTTCTCTTCTCCAGACTAAATATTTTTAATCTTTCCTCATAGGTCATGATTTCTAGACCTTTAATCATTTTTGTTATTCTCCTCTGGAATTTCTCCAATTTGTCCACTGAACTGTGGTGCCTAGAATTGGACATAATACTTCTGTTGAGAGCTTATCAGTATGGAGTATAATGGAAGAATTACTTCTCCTGTCTTGCTTACAACATTCCTACTAATACATCCCAGAATGAAGTTTGCTTTTTTTTACAACAGTGCTACAATGTTGATCATATTTAGCTTGTGATCCACTATAACCCCCACATCTCCTTCCTCAGTACTCCTTCCTAGGTAGTCATTTCCCATTTTGTATGTGTGCAATTGATTGTTCCTCCTTCAGTGGAGTACTTTGCATTTGTCCTTATTGAATTTCATCCTGTTTACTTCAGACCATTTCTCCGGGTTGTCCAGATTATTTTGAATTTTAATCCAGTCCTCCGAAGTATTTGCAACCACACCCAGCTTGATATCATCCACAAACTGTATAAGTGTACTCTCTATGTCATTATTTAAATATTTATGACAATATTGAACAAATAGGTACCAATCCCCGCGGGACCCCACTTGATATGTTCTTCCAGCTTTATTGTGAACTACTGATAACTACTCTGAGAATTATTTTCCAACCAGTTATGCACTCATCTTATAGTAGCTCTATCTAGGCTGTATTTACCTAAGTTTTCTTATGAGAAGGTCATAAGAGAGAGGATCAAAAGTCTTACTAAAGTTGAGATTATCACATCTACTGCTCTCCCCACTTCATCCATAAGGCTTGTCACCTTGTCAGAGAAGGATATTATGTTGGTTCAACACAATTTGTTCTTGACAAATCTATGCTGACTGATACTTGCCACCTTATTATCTTCTAGGTGTTTGTAAATTGATTGCTTGATCATTTGCTCCATTATCTTTCTAGGTAATGAATTTAAGATGACTGGTCTGTAATTCCCCAGATCGTCCTTATTCATTTTCACTGGTGTTCACTGTGTTAGATATTCAATCATTACTAACCTTTTTGGTGAAAACTGAAACACAAAAGTCATTTAGCACTTCTGCCATTTCCATATTTTCTGATATTGTCTTTCCTCCATCACTGAGTTTTCTTGGTCTTCTTCTTGCTTCTAATGTGTTTGTAGAATATGTTCTTGTTATCCCTTATGTCTCTAGTTAGTTTAATCTGGTTGTGTGCTTTGGCCTTTCTAATTTTGTTGCTACATACTTGTGGTATTTGTTTATATTCATCCTTTGTAATTTGATCTAGTTTCCACTTTTTGTAGGACTCTTTGAGTTTCAGATTATCGAAGATCTCCTGGTTAAACCAGGGTGGTCTCTTGCCATACTTCCTATGTTTCCTATCAGTGAATAGTTTGCTTTTGTGCTTTTTGAGAAACTGTCAACTCTCTCTGTTTTTCCTTTAGACTTTATACCCAGGGGATCTTACTATCAATTCCATGAGTTTGCTAAAGTCTAACTTCTTGAACTCAATAGAGTTCTTTTTTCTGCTGTTTTCCTGCTACCATTGCTTAGAATCATGAACTTTATCATTTCATGATCACTTTCAGTCCCCTTCCAGATTCTGATGATCAGTTAGATCATGCGCAAGACCCAGGTGCCAAGCACTCAAAAGACAACTCTCAGTATCATTTCAGAGCACTGGCCCATGCCGTTACTTAACTGTTGTCCAAAATTGAGGATGACCTTTCTTCTCAGCAACCAAACCCACATCCTTACATCATGATCACAGCTACTGCACACAAGGGGAGCTCACCGTAAGCCCAGTTCAAGCTATTGGCAGTGCACAGTGCAGGGGGCACCATTCCTTGAAGCACTGTTGTCAGTTTGGCTGCCATTGGACTGAAGCATGGGAAAAAGCTAAAGAGCAAGACTGAAAGATGTGTTCTGAGATGCAAAGGGTCACATTGGGTATTCTCCTCTTAGCTGCAGAGTGGTCAGCCTTCACACCAAGATTCACTTCTGACCATTCCGACTGACCAGCTTGAGAGAGAATGCGGCTGTAACACGTCTACCAGCTACACAAAGAAGAACCACCAGAGAAATCAGAAACAGAGATATGTGTAGAGTCTGGATCACGACAGCTTCCTCAATGAACCTTCATTTTCTGAGATAAATCCTGAATGACAAATACCTTGGTCTCCACTTTGCTGTGAGCCACAGATACAGCCCTGAGCCATAGCTCCTTGTTCTGTATTCTTGTCAGCAATCACATTGTAGATAGTGGCTGGGCCAGGTTAGCATGAATGGGTGACCTCCAAGCAAAAGCAAAGCAAAACCCAGGTGCTGAGTGAACGGGCATTGATGATTCAGTAGGTGTCACTCTACTCTGAGTCAATGCCCATTATGTCTCTGGGGCATCCGTGTCTGCTGAAGGAGCTTATCTTCAGATGAACTGTAAAATAGAGATTCTGACCAATCATGATAATAAAAATAAAATCCTGATTCTTTCTTTGATGAGAGTAATGAATCCAAATTACAACACAGTCAATTATATTTTACCAACATAAATTTCCCCTGGAAGTTTCCATTGGGCTATTCACTGTCTGGCCTAGACTATGGTATATTGTTTCTGGGCATTGATGCACTCCAAAAGTAGCTGCATTTCAGAGGCAGATTAAATTATCTCTGTGTATCAGTTTAAGTTTCTTTGGGGTACTTTAGGATGAAAGGTCCTGGATACATGTAAGATGTTATTTCTGAGAGTTATCCTCCATGTGTAGATACATATCAGAAGTTAAAGGCCAGTTCCTCAAAGGTAGTGCCCATTGAAGTCAATGGAAATTAGGTGCCTTCAATACCTTTGAGGGTCTGGACCGAATTCTGCAAGCTGTTCCATGCAGGTGGGCTCTGGCCCCCACACACAAGGCAAGTGCCACGTTCAAAAGCACAATCCATCCTCACAGAAACCAATACACAAGAATGCATCTCAGGCATTGAAAGAGAAGAATTCTGGGAACAGTCTACCCCTAATGAATGATGTAGCTGAACTGCAGCAAGAAAAATTATTAAAGAAGGGAATAGCTCACCGGAGCACCCTTAATGACTTTAATATGAGATCATATTAAATCTGAACGGCATTGTCTCATTACCAGTTATTAGAATATTCTGTGGAGGACGTGTTCATTTTAAATGCAACTTCACATTAAGTTTAATCAGGATAGAAAGAAAATGTGGCATCTCTGGAATGCATATTCCAGTTGCTACCTAGTGAGGAGAAGGGAAAAGGGCAGTTCAACTCTGTATCATTTTTTTTTAAAACCACAGTATAACAAGTTTAGTGACTTCAGTAACTTTAGAAAGAGTCTGAGGCATTTAATGTGCTGGTTAGGGCTGAATGAGAAGTGGCTTTTTGCTGCACACTCTGGAAGCCTGAGATTTAGGCTAAGCACAAGCTGTCAATCATTTCTGTGGGGTGTTCTGAGAACACAAATATTGTGTTCTCCTTCTGACCTGTCTAGAGTCTCAAGGTGGGGGCCAGCATCATGTTTATAAAACCTGCAGCCGACACAGCTGCTTAAAGCAGCATTTTAGAGGCAGGAGAGCGAGAGAGAGAGATTGGCAGAATTATCTGACTGAAGCAGCAAGGGACTAAAAGGAGACACATTCTGTGCCTCAGCATCGCGCTGGGAATGCAGGTTTGTCACTTACAGAAAAAGAAGCAGAATGTTTTAAAGCCTAAGATTTGGTAGTTCATTTTCTTCTCTCATTCTCACCATCCCTCCTTACCTCTCCCAAACTCTAACTGGAATTCCTGATGTTACACCACTGCTATAGGAAAATTTCTACATAAACTCACAATGAAATGGTCTATCCCCGTGGACTCAGATTAACTTCATACTATATGTTGGGCTCATACTTGTCTGAGTTTTTTCACTTTCCACATTCATTCCAATTGCTGCAATTTGCAACCCAGGCACCAATAAGGGTGCAGCTGCAACAGAGAAGAGATTCACTCTTGGAGGAAGGTGGCAGCATTAAATTCTGGCTGGGTTTTCATAAGAGCCTTACTAAGGGATTAAATGTGCTAAACCCATACATCTCGTGGCTGGCCAGTCCCACCCCACTAGATAAATGTCACTCATTCTTCTGTCAAGCAAAGACACTAGGGGTTGTTGGCAGACTCAGCACTTACAGAGGTCTGCAGCCCAAGGGGTAATCAAGTCTTCACATTGTAATTTGAGACAATTATTTTTCCATGGTAGAATCAATGTAAAAAGCCAGGTTGTCTAACTAACAGGGAGTCTGTGCCATTTATTAGGGACAAAAAGCTAGGCTGGCCTAAGTGGGTATGCTCTCTATCATAGCTACTTCACTTATTTTTTCATTAGTCTATTTCTCTCTCTCCACTTCCCTCTGATCTTTACTTCACAGCCCTGCTGTCTTTATGTTTCACGCTCCTCACCCACCATTCCATGTTTCACTGGGGTTATTTCTTTGTCCTGTTTTCTCATGGTCTTTCCTAATGCATGTGGAGGGGGTCAAAACCTAGCAGAAACTGTCCAGCAAAAGAGACAGTAATGAATCAATTATAGAGGTAACAAAGAGTCCTGTGGCACCTTAAAGACTAACTAAAGTATTGAAGCATAAGCTTTCATGGCACCTTAAAGACTAACTAAAGTATTGAAGCATAAGCTTTCGTGGGCTAATACCCACTTTGTCAGTCCACTGCTTGCATCCGATGAAGTGGGTACTAGCCCACGAAAGATTATGGTTCAATACTTTAGTTAGTCTTTAAGGTGCCACAGGACTCTTTGTTACCTCTGTTATTCCAGACTAACACGGCTACCTCTCTGAATCAATTACAGGCTCTTCTGCCTCTGCATAACTCCCTCTACCCCAACTCTGCAGGGGTGGGATTCTGCAGCTGTGTATAGTATTTTCCTGTCACACAAGGGATGGGAATAGAGGATGATAGTTCTCCATGGCATTCTCCTACAACCAAAATTGCTAGTATAATCATCCATAGCTTCCTATTCCCTTATGTAAAACTACTCCATTGCCCAAGAGGTTATTGGATCACCTGCCAGAAGGGATAACATAGCAGCACCACTCCAGAGAAAGTCTGGGAAGTAAGACAAAATACTAGACGTTCCTGGGGTTGGCAAGAGTTCTGAGATCCTCTGGATTTGGGGACATCCACATCTTTGCTGTG
The DNA here is from genome assembly GCA_032164245.1 of Sternotherus odoratus. Lineage (NCBI taxonomy): Eukaryota > Metazoa > Chordata > Testudines > Kinosternidae > Sternotherus > Sternotherus odoratus. The sequence goes on along the minus strand of JAVMKO010000001.1, from coordinate 280,918,105 downwards.
TCTTCCTGCCTTCCGCCTCCATGATGGAATTGTATTAGGGAGAATCTGTGTGATTCAATCTGTGAAGATTTTTAATCTACCTGGTGTCAACTTTCACTGTTTGTTTGTGTTTTTAGTAGAAGTGGTCAGAAAATGGGTTTGTGTCCACTGAAAATGTTGACTTTTCATCAAAAATTGGAAAATTGAAAATGTTTGACCTGAAATTGCTGAAGGAATTTTTGCTGAAAATTTTTGGTTTGTGGGTTTTTGTTTTCCAGTGAAAAAATCAAAAAGTTTCAGTCGAAGCACAAAGACTTCTTGTGAATTTTGTGTCATCAAAAATTTCATTTTTCATCAAAATAAATTTCAACCGGCCCTCGTTTCCAGAGGCTCATATCTGATGTTCAGGCTCGGATCTGTCTTAATATTCTAGACACACAAAACAAAAATGGAAGAGGATGATGCAAATATTAAAATGAAAAGAAATCAGACTTTGCCATCAAACACAGGGAGAAAGGAGACAGGTGTCTATCTATCCTATTAGCACACAGTGTAACATGACTAAAGACAGGAGAGCTGCAGGCAAGATGGCATTCAGGCAAATTGCCCAACAGATGGTGCAACCTATTAGTGGAAAAACTTTCAAAAGGATAACAAACCACAGAAGAAAATGCAGTCCTTTTCATATGCAGAGACTTCAGAGAGAGGAGAGGGAACCCACGAACATGCGATTTCAGTTTTTCTCTTAGTATATACTTTAGATAAAGAAAACCTACTTACATGCCACAGCCATAGACAGCTCTCTAAGCAATAATGTAAAAAGATATAAGATAACACACTGGCAACATGATGACTGGAAAAAACACTATTGGGATTTGTTCCTTGGTTTGGGGAGCCCTGTTATGGGGTGCTTAAACCCCAAACCAACAGGGAAAGGGCCACGGTTTTGGTAACTCTGCCTCTGCCAATCATACATGATAGCAAGGAGGGCTTTAAAAGGTGGAAAGTGCAGTCAGTGGAGGTCATAATGGGTAGTCCGGAGCAGGGAGTGGCTAGAGCAGCTCATGAAGCAGTGAGAGAAATTTCCCCCATGATAAATACTCTTCAGTCTTAGGAAAACTCCAACACCCGCTGAAGCTAGCCAGCATCTTGTGAAGTAAGCCAAACCAGGAAGAGCTGCTATTCTGTCAGGGGGGTCCCACGCAAAGCTGCTTTGGAGGCAGCCCTGAAAGAAGGTGGTGCTAGTGACCTTTGTCCTGGTCATTAGGCCCCCAAAAGAGGCGTATTCTCAGGGGTTTCAGAACTGGCAAATAGGTGGCAGGGCCTGCCACAACGACTAAGAGATGGGAGTCTGACTGGATTGACCCAGTATTAGTAGCTGGGCAAAACAAAGGACACCAACCCCACTGAGTGGGAGGTAGAAAGGGGAGAATCATGTACAGGCTCAAAGCTGCTTTCCACTAACAATGAAATTGTCTCATGAAAAATTAATATTTAGGACTAGATCCTCAGGTGTAAGATAGTGTAACTTGGTTGAAGTCAATGGAGTTATGCTGATTTATGCCAGCCTGAAAACCTCTGCGTCCAAAGGCTAAAATGAAAGCAAAATCGTATTAGTTATAAGCACAGAATCTTTTGATCAGAGTGGTCTGAGTTATCAATACAAAAGCCATCAAACTGAGGGCCTTCTAATGACCCCCATTCATTTTGTACTGTAACCGCAGGTATGAGGAAATATTATTACTGTTGTAAGGCTTTCCATTAAGCACAGTGTATACAATGTCACTGGGAGCTTGGATTCACCAGGACAGAAACCCATCATTTGTTTGTGGAAATGAATATTTACACTGTAAATGGAAGAATCTGCCGGTGCTCAATATATCAGCACCACAGCCCAACAATTCACAAACAAAAGAAGCAGGGGACACAAGAAATACAGCTCAACTAACAATATAATACTATAATGTAAGCAATAGTAGGTCTGCATCAAGTGTTTTATTGCCATCGGCAGAGACCTGTGTGCGCTTATTCCCTGAAACTTTGAAAAAATGCAGAGCCTGAAAAATTACCGTTACACAGTTTACATTTTGAGTATAAACTCAGAAGGTCAAATTCTGCTCTCAGTCATTGACACATGCAGCTCAATCTTCAACCCTTTTCTTATGAGTCCTTACTCACATGAGTACTCTCACTGAGCCAAATTCTGCTTTAATACCAATATGTCAGGACGTTTGCTAACATCGAGTTCAGACAGATGTAACTCAGATCAGAATTTGGCCCATTGATGTCAATGATGCTAATGGCTCAAATAATGCTAGTGGATTAGACCCATTCTTTGTTAGTATTTAATTTATTTAAAGGTGTGTATATGAATGAATAGTGTAAATTTAGATTTTAAAAATCTGTTTAGATAGCACATGTATACTATATAATTTACCAATGAACTTGTATTAACTAGCACTACCAGGTCTGATTCTCCTCTCACTTACACACAATTACATCATTTGAACTCCATTAGGGCAGCTCCTTAGCTGGTGTACCTCAGCATAGCTCCATGAAAGCCAAGGAAGATATGTCAATTCACACCAGCTGCGGATTGACCCTTTGACGTCAGTAAATCAGTGACCTGATTTACGCTGGTTTAAGTGAAAGAGGTTCAGGTCCAAAGTCTTAAATTAATGACTCAACTCACCAAGAGTCCCGCCTGTGCCCAGTACCCAGTACAAAGTGTTGGATCCCTCAGTTCCACTCAACATATTTGAGAGTTGGGGGTACTCAGTCTCTCATGTGAGGGGGCACTGGGGACCTTGCAGGATCAGGTCCTGAGCACGTAGTAATCAACACTGCAATATAAATTAGAGCATTCCCACACACATTAGCACTAGTTTGGAAGCTTCGTGTTTCATGCAGCCAGTGGGTATTAATGGAAGGTTGGCTAGAGTCCCGTGGAGTGTGGGAGGCTCCATTACTCACATTTCAATGTACATTTTCATCGTTATAGAGGGTTTTTTTCCCCTTCTCTTTAATTTAAAATTAAAATATTCAATTTAAAAATTCACAGTTGTAGCTAGAGCACACCCAGTGTAGGAACTATAAGGACCTGATCCAAACTCCATGGAAGTCAATAGAGAAATTCTAAATGGAATTTGGATCCAGCGCTAAATCTGGAGCTTAAAAAAAGTCCCTCAGCCTTTATTCTCAGGGCTGATCTGCTATTAAAAGCTCAACTTTTGCCCTTGGAGTTTATACATCCAAGGATACAGTTATTACCTCATAAATTATGAGGCACCCTCAAGTTATTGTTACAATATCAAAACCAGGTCTTCTTTTCCCTCGAAACTGAATTGGTCATTTTCTTGACCAACACTGGGAAACGTGAGACACTTCTTAGCCCCTAGCCACCCACCCACAAGGTCCATTGGCTCATTACATCTTTTTAGAGAGTCATCTTCACTCGAGGTTAAATGTGGGTTTGAATAAAACATTGTCTGCTGGACTTTATGATGTTGGGTTGTTTTTGCCATTATGCAACAGCTGTAAAAGTAATTTATGAGAACATCATTTAGAAGTTCACTGTAAAGTCGTACAGGGGGAACAGTGGCTTTAATGCTTGCTTAGCAGAGCACAGATTCTGATCCTGTTTGTCAGTTCTGCTCAGAAAGAATTAGAGCAATGATGCGGCAATCTGGGATTTACTAGACAAATGTCATGTCATCTCTCCTCTCATTCTCCAACGTCCAGGCTGAGATTTATATGTATCGAGCAGCCTACTCACAATGTTGAAGAGAAAGGCAACTAATTAGGACCATAAATCAGGATGAGCCTCAACAAGCAAAAAGGAACATAAAAATTAAGCCCGTGGAAATAAGATAGAGACAGAATTGCTACTAGTGGGGGATATTACTGTAGTAGTGAGTGAGAGACACAAAGGAAAGTTAATTCAGTACTGTGGCCGATGTCTCATGTCAGTACTGACAGTAACAACAACAATTGTTCCTGTACATGTTGACAGCTGAAGATGAGTGGCTGAAAAAGAGACATTTTGAAGACTCAGATCCTAAGACACCGTTATGTAAGCCAATTGACACAAGTGACTGGAACATAATTTAGTAAACTATAACATGCGTTATGCATTCGCCAAATTGACAGAGATATTCTTCTGACACCTAATAGCCAATGATAATCTTTGCATGCCATCTGGTAATGTAATAACCCACTTCATTTTGATTTGTCAGTATGACTGAACATTCGAAGACGAGAGGAATAAAAAATAACAAATGTGGGTGAAGGGAAGGGATTTTGAGCTATTTGGAATAAAATGAAAAACTACTGGCTATTTTCTAACAAACTAGTTGCTTGGGACCACTCTGTCCACAAGCAGATATCTCTCTCTCTTATTATTCCTTATTTGCATGACAGTTACACTCAGAGCAATAGATATGTCCATATACACAGAGAACGATACAATTCTTATTGAAATAATTCACTCAATCTGCAAATTACAGCTCTCATCCCTGCTCTGCTGGTCCATTTCACCAGTTTATTTCCCTACTTCCAGATGGCCTCTATTTCCATACCTCTGTAGATGAAGGACATTAACAACCAAAGAAACAAAAGACAGAGCACCATCTTTGAAATGTGAGATAAAGCCACAGTCCTGCCACTTGCGGTCAGTAAAGGGACTCAGCATGCTTTATAACAAAGGGAATATTTTCCTTGGTGCCTACTAATCCAAGCTGGGTAACTGAATTCTGCTCATTTACAATACATTCTCCCTGTCGCTACATTCTTCTCTGTCACAATGCCCCTGGTTCTCATGCCTGTGGTTGAATTCTTCCGGCTAATGGATAATCTGGTGAATCCAGAATTCCATTGCTTAGAACGTGTTTTTATTTAGTATCTTGTTGTTAGAAATCCCTTATACAATGACAGCGCCTATACAGTAAAACCTCCATTTAACGGACTAATTCGGGCGAGGGGGTGTCCGTTAAATCAAAAAGTCCGTTATTTAATAATTTTTTAAAAAGAGCTGTCGGAGCAGCAGCCCGCCCGCCAGAGGGTTGGGGCGGCAGCTCCGCAGCCCGCCTGCTGCCAGGACCCGGGCGGCAGCTGGGAGCCGGCAGCCAGCCCGCCTGCTTCCGGGACTTGGGCGGGAACCGGCAGCCCACCCGCTGGTGGGACTCGGGCGGGAGCCAGCAGCCAGCAGGCAGGACCCGGCAGCCAGCCAGCCCTCCCGCCCGCAGGCGGGAGCCGGCAGCCAGCCCGCCCACTGCCTGGACCCGGGCGGCAGCCGGGAGCCGGCAGCCAGCCCGCCCGTGGCTGGGACCCCGGCGGCAGCCAGTCCGCCCGCTGCCGTAACCCGGGTGGCAGCCGGGAGCCGGCAGCCAGCCCACCAGAAATGGATCAGGAATGCATCAGACTTGCTCAGAAATTTTGTCCGTTGCATCCGATGTCCGTTAAATCGAGGTCCATTAAATCGAGGGTTTACTGTACTTGGAACTATACAAACTTAGATTAAGACAATTTGGCTTCCCCAAAGCATTTACCAGGGCAAAAAAACACAAGACAAGACAACGGATCAGTTGACGGAGGGTGTGGATTTATGAATAGTGAGGAGATGGGAGAAGGGATTTTCTGCAGTGGTGAATTTTAAGGAGTGATTTGGAGTAAGCGAGAGGGTCCTTATCAGGCAAATACAGGACGGTTGCCCCAGGCATGGGGGGGCAACATGGTAAACTCGAAGCAAAGAGCTGGAAAAATAAATGAAGAGAACAGTGAGGGGAGGGGATTGGGAAGAATGTAAGGATTGGAGTGGGAGTATGGGAAATTAAAGCAAACTGTCACTATGCCCTTGCTCCAAAAAATCTCTCTTCAACTGAGAAACTATTGGTTATTCATTTGCACTGCAGGAGCGCTTAGAAGACAGAGGCCCTATTGTGCTATACACTATGAAAAGGCTGTGTCCTCCCCAAAGGGAGGTGACATGACTTCCCTAAAGTCACTCCTCAGGGCAGAGGAAGGAATAGAACCCATGTCTCTACTCTGACCTTTTGGACTAGATTAAGAGACGAGGATAGGGCGGGCAAGCCAGCACTAGCTAGAGCATGCTGTAGTCCTTGAGCTTTAACAGTCTCATTTCAGTCCTTGATACAATATAAGGGCTGTACTGTCCTCAGCTATGCTGATTCTTTGAAGCCTGTGCTCGGTCATTTATGCATGATAGTTGTGTTGACTTGGAACAGACCTCAGTAGTAATGGGAAGGATTTCACTTGAGTGACTATCTTCCTTCCTGAGAGAGATCCTGGCGAGTGGTGTGATAGCAATGCTCTTCCACCTCTTACATACCCCGAGATCTTTCACAGGTGGTTTCTGTCCTGGTTTCTGTCCATCACCCCTGTTCTTCAACATATCTGTCAGACTGCTAAAAGATTAGTGGGGTGGTCTGGACTGCCATGACACTTGTATGCAGATGACCCGCAGCTCACTCGCTCTTTTACTTTATACCCAGACAGTGTGGTTCTCTCTGTGTTAGGATCTTGGATAACGGCAAGACAGCTGAGGCAGCGGTGATGCTGCTTGCTGAAGTAACTAGGGAGTTCGGCAGGAATGATTCTTTACATCCATTATTGAAGGGGGTTTGCTCGACCTTCATTAAGCAGGTTCATGGGTTATTAGTATGTCTCAATCCCTGATAGCTCCTGGAGTCCCCAAGTGGCTTTGATAACTAGGGCATTGGCTACGCTACAGAACTTATAACAGTGTGGCTGCACCGACGCAGATGCACCACTGGAGCACTGCTAGTACAGATGCTCTAAGCTGACAGGATAGAGCTCTTGGTGGACTTAATTACTCCAGCCCCCGTGAGCGGCAGCAGGAAGCTCTCCCACCAACATAGCGCTGTCCACACCAGTGCTTAGATCGGTGTAACTTACGTCGCTCCATGGCCCGCGAACACCTGTGCAGTCAAAAGACAAAAAGAGGGGGTTAGTGGGTCACAGATTGTTGCAATAACCCATAAATCGAATGTCTCTGTACAGTCCAGGAATTTTAGTGTGTAGCAGCACAATGAATTTAAGCTCCCAGGCTTGTCTTTTGAAAGTGTTGTGCAGGTTTCCTTTGAGGATGGGGCTGACAGGTCAAGTGATTGCTTTGTGAAAAAAGGTTACCCACGAGTGAGATGGTGTTTTTGTCTTTTATCATTTTCCTGTGTGAGTTTTCTGTAACCCACAAAACTCCTCTTTTTGTCCTATGACTACAGAGGTGTTAACAGGCCACTCTACCTTAGCTGATCCCTTACAATATGCTCTAACTACTTATGCTAAACAATTTGTTCCATATTATAGTACATTTATTGTTGTAATGCTGGGAGTACTTTTCCCAGATCTGTAGAAGAACTCTATGTGGCTCAAAAGCTTGTCTCTCTCACCAACAGAAGTTGGTCCAACGGAAGATATACCTCACCTACCTTGTCTATCTAATATCCTGAGCCCGACATAGCTATAACTACACTGCTTACAACCTTTCTACAGTAATTCATGCATTTGTGACTTCCATGCTGGATTGCTCAGCAAGAGCTAGCATGCCACTGAGACACAAAGCATGGAAAGTAACTGAAACACTTCTCTTATGGATTGGCTCGTATTTACTGAGGAACAACCTATCCTAAATTCTCAATTCTTGAGGGACCATCCACACCCATTTCTATATTTGCTTTCCACACGCTGTTCATAGTATAACTTTTTATAAATGATGTATCTGAATATTTGGATGCTAATATTTAAACTGTATCATAACATTTATTAACCTTAGTTTGGAATACTGCAGATCATGTACTAGCTGTATTTTATGACTTTTTAACCTGAACTGTACTTCTGGGTAATTTAAGCAATATACCCAGATGTATAGAAACTCTTTCTTTAACCTGCATGTTCGATAATTTGAACATCGACAAATTTTAGATCTGAAAACCACTCAGAAGCCTTAGTTAGTAGGCACAGAATGTGGTAGCTCTATTGCTTACTGGTGTTGTCTCTACATTAGCAGCTGGTGTTGCACACTACAACATTAGTCTATACATTCCATTGGGTGCCTGTTGTCTTCCAGGAGCCTATCTACTTATCAAACTTTGATCTGTAAATCTTAGTCCCTGTATGGTGTTGCCCCTTATTCGTCTAGAAATAAGGGGCAACACATCCAACTTGTCCCTCAGCAGGCCCGGGCTGAGGGACAAGTTGGATGTTTTTGCTTACGGTCTCTAGATTTGAACATCTGACAGATCCTTTATTCAGGGCACAGCCCTCAACTCTGATATTGACGTCTGCCATTTCAAAAGAGGCCAAATTTCACTTGGATTTTGACAGGGAGTTTCAGAGCGTCTTATTTATAATCTCATATATTATGTCAGGAGTTTACTTTTTAGCAACATTTTTTTTGCACTGAAAGGAAACAGAGATAGGTGATTTTTTAAAATTACAGTATATAAATAAATCAATTTGAATACAGAATTATTTTTCAGTTCCTGTGATAATCCTTTTTGTTGTCAGACTCTGTGCTATTAGAGAACCATTGCATTCCACCCAGATAATGGCCAAATTACAGTGAAATTTGATAAAGTTTGTAAACTACTGTATATATATTCCAAAGAGCTTTGGGATTCTCCAAGCTGGAAAGTGCGAGATACTACAATAAGAGGCACATGAGAAAAACAAAAATATGATAGCAAGGAATTATTTAAGAATACAAGGATTTGAAACAGATCCTTAATGTTGCATATGGACTTGTTACCAAACTATTTTTCATGTAAATGTGAAGAATAGGGTATTATAGTCTGTAAAATGCATATGAAAATTCAAAGGAGGTAGCAAATTCACAATCTATTTCATGCATATAAATATAAAAAATGGTGATTCACAGCCTTTGAGAGTATGTCATTAACTGATATTATCATCTGGTTTTAACTATAACTCTAAAGATGATACATGTATTCTCTGCCTACTCTATAATCTCATACAAAAGATATGTCATCTATGATTGATATTGTTCTGTAAGGGAATCCATGTTGGGCATTACTGTAGAATAGATAATTACTTGAGCTGTTCAGTGTGGGCACATATGGTTCTCTGAAATCTTGAGAGGCAAAGGGACAACTCATATTTGTACCCATCATACAGCTTTTGCTTACGACTGACCTTAGTTTGACCTGGAAATATAAAGACCTAATTGAAGAGTTAAATATGAGCTACAATGAGCCGACAAGACCTATGAAATCTTGCAAGGAATAAAAGCAAACTTATAAAATTACACTTAAGCACTATTGGCAATTATTCAGTGTATGAGCAAATGTTCCTGGTTATATCTAGACAGGAAATCACATCACCATATTATTTGTAGGATTCTGAATACATAAAAAACTCTCATCATTGATCTTAATTAGTCCCATAAGTACTGAAGGTCAGTTACTAAGTAGAAAGTGTTAATAAAAGGAGCATTAGGTTCTGGCAGAATCCACCTTACTAGGATTCAGAAGTTAATGGAAAACTACTTACCAGTATTATTCTCATGGTATAAACAGGATCAGATACTTAAGGTTAATAATGATGATCCCTCATTCATATAGCAGCTTTTCATCCTGAAGGATTCCAGAGTATTTTACACACTTTACCAATGGATTTACAAACCAGCAACTGGATCCAATACCCATTGAGTCTTACCATTGACTTCAGTGGGTGTTGGATGCAGGAATTAGTCCATGAACCACTTAAGTGTACACCAGCCCCATTGTCTTCATTCTCATGGGAAGTGTAGCCTAGCTAATTTATAATTCCGTGACAGTTTTTCAAGGCTGGTGTGATGAAGCAGAGAAATTGCCTGCCAGCACAGCAAGGGCTGAAGCCTAGCTCCATTATACCGGTGGCCAGTGCCAGGCCTGGAGGTGGGGAGAAAGGGAGAGCTCTTGGATCAGTTCAGGGCTTTCTGGTGAAGAAGCAGGAGCTAGCTGCCTCCTTACTGGAGAGGAAGGGTCACTAGCCTGACAAGTGAAGCAGCCACCAGGGAATAAGCACTGTCTTTTCGGCTATGGGAAACTGCAGAGAGACGTAGGAGCCCCCAGCAACTCAGGTAACTCGGTGGCTGATACACAGAACCTCACCAAACTTACAGCTGCCCTCCCTAAAGGAGCCCGGGACTGCGGCAGGGTGCAGTCAAAGATCCACAAGGGGGCACTACTGGAGACCCCACCACCAGCAAATTGAACTATAGGAGCCATGCCGCAAACTGAAGGGACAGTAGTGGGAAGTAGCCCAGGACAGTGGATTTAGACTTCCTGATTGGAGGACCCCATGTTCAGAGGTCAGCTCACTCAGGGCTCTGGGCTGGGATCCAGTGGAGAGGAAAGGCCTAATCCCCCTACCTGACCACTTAAAAGACTGAACCAGAGAAATAAGGGACCAGAGGTCAGGCATACCAACCACTAGTCCAACCTGCACCCTGTTAATTCTGCTTTATGAAATCTGATACTATTACAGCCTGAGGTGATGTAGTTATGCTGAGTTTTGCTCAATGCACAGAGTTAAAATAATCATCAAATATGGGATTGGGAGGGGTATTTTCCCCAGTGTACAGTGTCAAGAACCTTGGGCAGGAGGATTAGTGTTGGTTTTCCTTCCTTTGAAAACGAAGAATGGCCCTTCGGTACTAGTCTGGGACTCAGGAGACCCAGGTTCAAAGTTATTGAACAAATCTTTGCCTCAGTTCCCCACCTGTAAAAGGAGAATAATTGTACTGCCCTGCCTCTCAGGGATACTGTGCTAAATACATTGAAGAGTATGAGATGTCATGACACTATGGACATGGTGACTATTTAAGTGCATCAGAATACTATGCCTACCAAACTTGCACTAAACCAGGGGTGGCTAACCTGAGCCTGAGAAGGAGCCAGAATTTACCAATGTACATTGCCAAAGAGCCCCACCAAGTCCTCCCAGCGCCTCCCACCTACCAACAGTCCCGCCAATCAGCGGCTCTTCCTCCCACCCCGCACCTCCTGATCAGCTGTTTCGTGGCATACAGGAGGCTCTGGCAGGGAGAGGGAGGAGCGAGGGCAAGGCAGGCTCAGGTGAGGGGGTGGGAAGGGGTAGAGTGGACGCAGGAACTGTGGCAGAGCCAGGGGTTGAGCAATGAGCGCCCCCCGGCACACTGGAAAGTTGGAGCCTGTAGCTCCAGCCCTGGAGTTGATACCTATACTAGGAGCTGCATATTAACATCTGATGAGCCGCATGTGGCTCCCGGAGCCACAGGTTGGCCACCCCTGCCCTAACCAGTACATTAATTGAACAGACATATAATCAGGCTGACTAACTTAGTCAAGAAGTCATTAAGTTAACAGCAAAAGTGGAAGGTAAATAGAGGAAAGATTTGAGCACTCAACACAAAGACATGAACACAGGATATTCTTCAATTGCCTGTAAACCAATGCCAGGAGCCTGGGTAACAAACAAGAGGAAACTGGAATTTATTTCTGAGCATAAATGCAATCGAGGTGGTATTACTAAAACCTGGAGGGATGAGTCACACTACTGGAATGTTAAAAGCAATGGTTATGATCTGTTTAGGAAGCATCAAGTGGGGAAAGGGGGAAGGGGAGTGGCATTTTATGTCACCAATGACATTCCCTGTTTTTGACACACTGACAGCTGAGAAGAAATTATCTTGAATGCTTACAGATCCAAGTCCTAACAGAAAAAACCCACAATGGGATATTAGTTGGTCTGCTATGAACCACCAAATCGTACTAGTGAATGGGATGGCCATCTCATTACACACCAATTTATAAAGTGTAGGGGAAAAAGTTGTGCGATCCTGGGGCACTTCAATTTGAGTGTTGTATGCTGGAGATCTCATGCTGCCAGCACTAAAATATCTTTGGAATTTCTAAACATTATCAACGACACTTACCTAACTCAGAAAGTGTTACAGTCAACAGGAGAGATTTCTTTATTAGACCTTGTCTTAAGAGAAAAGAGGAATTGATCACAGAACTAACAATTAATGGCAGCTTAGGTATAAGTTATCTTGACTTGATCACATTTATAATGTGCAAACAGAATAAAGTCTAGTGATACATATACTTGGTGCTTTAATAGAGCCAGTTTTACAAAACTGGGAACAATTAAGAGCCCAATCATCTGGGACTAAGAATATTATCAGAAACATGTGAATGATAATTGAGACTAATTTCAGATTTACTAGAGGCCCAAAAAGCCACAAACAAGGAAGAAGGCCATACTGGTTTTAAAAAAGACCTGGTTTAGAGGGAAAGTGATGTGCAGTGAAACCTCGATTTAACGGACTAATTCGGGCGAGGGGGTGTCCGTTAAATCCGAAAGTCCGTTATTTAATAATTTTTTAAAATTATTAAATAACAGGACTTTCGGATTTAACGGATACCCCCTCGCCCGAATTAGTCCGTCAACCCGCCCGCCGGGGTCCCCGGCTGCTGGGACCCGGGCGGGAGCTGTCAGCCCGCCCGCCCCCGGCTCAAACTGCGGAGGCTGCTGCGAGCGGGCAGAGAGCCCGCAGGGTCCCGGCTCCCGGGACCCTCCAAGGAGCCTGCATGGTGCTGGGGGCCGGGCGGCAGCCCGCCCCCGGCTCAAAAGCGCAGCGGCCGCTGCGCGCGGCCTCAGAGCCCGCAGGGTCCCAGCTCCCGGGACCCTGCAGGGAGGGTGACTGCTGCCGGGGGCCAGGCGGCAGCCCGCCCCTGGCTCGATCCGCGGCGGCTGCTGCCGCGTGCGGGCTCAGAGCCCCGCAGGGTCCCGGCTCCCGGGACCCTGCAGGGAGGGTGACTGCTGCCGGGGGCCAGGCGGCAGCCCGCCCCCGGCTCGATCCGCGGCGGCTGCCGCGTGCGGGCTCAGAGCCCCGCAGGGTCCCGGCTCCCGGGACCCTGCAGGGAGGGTGACTGCTGCCGGGGGCCAGGCGGCAGCCCGCCCCCGGCTCGATCCGCGGCGGCTGCCGCGTGCGGGCTCAGAGCCCCGCAGGGTCCCGGCTCCCGGGACCCTGCAGGGAGGGTGACTGCTGCCGGGGGCCAGGCGGCAGCCCGCCCCCGGCTCGATCCGCGGCGGCTGCTGCCGCGCGCGGGCTCAGAGCCCCGCAGGGTCCCGGCTCCCGGGACCCTGCAGGGAGGGAGAGTGCTGCCGGGGGCCAGGCGGCAGCCCGCCCCCGGCTCGATCCGCGGCGGCTGCTGCCGCGCGCAGGCTCAGAGCCCCGCAGGGTCCCGGCTCCCGGGACCCTGCAGGGAGGGTGACTGCTGTCGGGGGCCAGGCGGCAGCCCGCCCCCGGCTCGATCCGCGGCGGCTGCCGCGTGCAGGCTCAGAGCCCCGCAGGGTCCCGGCTCCCGGGACCCTGCAGGGAGGGTGACTGCTGCCGGGGGCCAGGCGGCAGCCCGCCCCCGGCTCGATCCGCGGCGGCTGCTGCCGCGCGCAGGCTCAGAGCCCCGCAGGGTCCCGGCTCCAGCCTCGGGCAGCAGCAGGGAGCCCACAGCCAGCCCTCCAGAAACGGACTTCGGATGCATCAGACTCTGAAAAATTTTGTCCGTTGCATCCGAAGTCCGTTAAATGGAGGTCCGTTAAATCGAGGTTTCACTGTAGTCATAAAAAATAATATATAACAACTTGAAGAAAGGGGAAGCTCATAGTAATGAATATCAATCAGAAGTTAAGTATTGTACAGAATTGATAAGGGAAGCAAAGGGACACAAGGAGAAACCAATAGCCAGTAGAGTTAAGGGCTGTAAGAAGGAGTTTTAGAAAATATATTAGGAACAAAATGAATCCTGACAAAGGTATTGGTCCACTACTAGATGTAGTAGGAAAAAGTCCTTGTATCAGAGGCCTGGTTGTAGGCTTGAGGCCTGAACTAAAGTAGTGGTCAAGCCTTGCTAATGTAAAGCAAGAGACAGACCATGAGCAGAATTCAAGCTCTGCCTGCGTGCAGGCTCACCGAACCTGGTACGGGGCTGGTATTGCAAAAACACGCACATTCCTAAGAAGTTCTAGGTACGGGACACATGCAAACACATTCTAGAAGGGTGGTACCAAAACTACTAATACCAGGTGCAACCCAGACACCTCCTGGGTGTGGTGTTCTGTCCGTCTTGTGGCACTGAGATCACTTAGACATTAATTAGTCTGATACAGCCTTAGCTAAGAGCCATGTGGCTTTTAGCTCATGCAGAAGAGGTTCATGTGTTTAGCTCTAGAAGTTCCAGGTTCAATCCTGCTTGCCAACCACTAGGGTCTGTTAGTGTTACAAGTGAGGGTTCATCCAGGATTTCAACTGGGAAGTCTCTGAAGCTCAGGACGTGTTTCCTCAGCTAGGGGAAATATGTAACCTGCACATCTCCAGGGTGTGGTGTTCTGTCCCCTCTGGTGGCACTGAGACCACTTAGAAATTAATGAGTTTGCTACAGCCTTAGCTAAGACTTTTTCCTTCGGCAGTTAGCATCAAGACAACAAATCTTAAGACACACTTGAAAAACATGCTGTACACTTTTATGTAGAATGTCCTTTACCATAAAAAATACACATGGGTACATCTCGTGGAGAACACAGAATTTGCATGCAGTAAATGTCAATGGTTTAATAACTTCAAAGCTTTCATATTGCAAGCTACAGAATATTTTCTTTAGACAACATTAAAGAATGCTAATATTTTCATCATCTTGAAGCAAAAAAATGTTTAGAAGCAGCAGGACAGGGATACCCCAACCTTGATCTCTATGCTGATTAATTATGTACAGTAACTAGGGCTCCTATTCCAAAGGAGAAAGGAAATGGGGAGGCCAAAAGAAACACTTTAAAGACACCCTCAAGATCAAGAGATGTGGCATGGACAACACACACTGGGAGACAGCAGCCCAGGATACGGATACATGGTAAAGACTTGTCAGAGGGAACGTCCACTTTTGAGGAAAATCGCTTTGCCCTGGTCTCAGGAAAACTCCAGGAAAGACAGCGGTCACACGGCAATCATAGGCCAACCCTGTCTTCCAACACCACATGCAACGTCTGCCAACGAGCCTGTGGATGAAGGATGAGATTCCTCAGTCACCAAAGGACCCATGAAAAATAAAGCGATTGACCAGGAGGAACCAGCCACTACAGGGACTTAGCTTTTGGTTTTGTTTTCCGTGTGTACAAAGAGGACGCTATGGAGTCTTGCTGAAATGCTGTAAAGCTCTGTGCCTGTTTGTTTTAAATGGCACTTAGGAATAATTCTCTAAAAATTCCCTGTATGTAACCTACACTTGAACCTCCTTTCTTCCTACAATAAAAGTGCTTGAATTTTAATGTATATTTTCTTAACATACACAGTAACAGCAAAAGAAAAAACAAGTGTAAATAAATAATCATAGGATGGAATATGACATGAAAGAGTAAAGTACTTCCAGACTCATTAATAATGAAACATACAAAAACAAACAAGAGCAAAACTAATATGAAAAAACTCAGAAAGGAACCCACAAAGGTCATGCAATGCAGCATTCATTTATTTACGTGATTAAACAAATATGTGGAATAAGTAATAGTAAACATATGCATTCAGCTACCATAGTATTCAGGGCTGGCCTCAGAGGTCCTGAAACCAACAACTCTAGGTCTTTCAATTTCTATGAGGCTACCATGCCAAATCACTGGAAGAATATTTTGTTATGGGGATTATTTCTTTATGTGGCACTGAAAAACCTAGCTATTATTCTTCTATAGTACATACATGTTTGCGGTCCACTTTCCAATTGATTTATGACCACCTGAAAATCAGGTCTTCGGTGCATGAAAAATATAATAATCTGATATAAATACAATAACCCTATTCTTATAGGTATCTGGGAGATTAAAAATATAACCTATTCCTTCAGGACTAAATTCTGCCACCTTTACATTAAGCTATTAATCAACATAAGTAAGCTTGACAGGCTCTGACTCTTACTATATGATCTTTTGAAGGTATCTAGTATCAAGTACACACTGGAGGACATCGGTTATTGCAAGACATAGGAGCATTGCCTAGGGTCCATGTACTCTAGCATGCTGTTTCTGACAGTGGCCAGCACCAGTTGCATCAGAGAACCATGCAAGAAAGCTCACATTAGATATATGTGGGGTAATCTGTTCCCCACATTAGGCTTCCTCCTAATTTCTAATATTTAGTGATCAGATTAGTATGAGGTTTAACATCTCTTCCAAAATGTGTTAATGTAGCAATGTCAGACTCACTGGTGCGGCGCCCCCTGCTGGTTGTTTCCTTCTGGCCGATGTCTCACCTGCCGCTGGCCACCTGTGTCCCGTCCAGACCCTGGTGCCATTTTCCCTGGGGTTCTTCCCACTGCAGTACTCCCCACTCTGGGTCTCCCCTCCCAGGGAACCCTCTAATCCCACCTTGCCTCAGTGGCTACTGCCAGTCGTTTAGCCCCCGCTCACTGGGGCAGACTGCAATTTTAATGGCCACTCATCATTGGCAAGGGGTTGGACCTGCTGCCTTTGCCTATCCTCAGGCTGCTCCTCTGCAGCCCTAGTACCTTTTTTAGGCTTTGCACAAGGCTTGCAGCCTGGGGGTTTACCAGGCTGGAGCTCCCCAGCTCCCTTTACCTTCCCCAGCACTGCTCCGCTTCAGGTACCTTGCTCCCAGCCTCTAGCCCTTCCCACTCCAGGGCTAAAGTGAGACTCTTCCAGCTTCTGGCCCACAGCTCTCTTATCAGGGCCAGCTGGGCCCTAACTGAGCTGGCCCCAGCTGTGGCTAGCTCCCCAGTCAGCCTAGGTTTGCTGCATTCACTTCTTTTCCCCAACCACAGCCCACTCCAGGGCTGCTTTCAACCCCTGTTCTCCAGGAGTGGGGCAGCCACCCCACTACAGTTAGCATTCATTATTATAACTGTAGCAGTGCTGGATTAAATAATTTTATGGTCCTTTGTACTATGGCAATGGGGGACCCCCCCCCCCATCTTCCCTGCCTCCAGGGGATGGGAAGTCCCAGGGGGAGGGTTCTTGAAAAGTGATCCCACCCCACACTCATCCTGCAGCAGCTCTTGTCCTGCCGACCTTGCAGGGCTACCTAATCCGGCCAGTTACCTCTTGCCACAGCATGCAGCCAGGGCCCTCTCCAGGTGACGACCTGCCCTCTTCCTGTCCCAGAGTCGTTTTGGGGGGTGGGGGGGAGAGTGTTCCCCCCTCATATTGAGGGGCCTGAGCAAGCGCACTGAGTGTACATCCCTTAATCTGAATATTCTTGTTACCCAAATAAATGTTCGCACCCTTTTGGAATCTTGCCAAGGCCATCACTGCTCATAGATGAGCCTCCCTGACTTTGCCCTTAGTCTCGGATGAGATTTTTTTAAAGGGAACTAAGGGATTTAGATGCCCAAATCCCATGGAAATGCCTGGCCCAAATTCTATGATATTAAAGTCGTCGAGACAAGTAGATTACATATCTGGGTGATCTCAACATGGAATTAGGCAAACTATGACATCAGTCACTAATATATAGCCTAGTGACTTCACTCAATGTCACTGAATTACACTAGGAATGAATTCGGCCCGGTATCTAATATTGTGTCAGCGGTGCATTTCCCCTTATAAATCTCATTTTTCAGGAGTTTACAGACTGCCAATAAAAATCCTGTCTGGGCTAAAGTTCTAAAAATATGGGATGTAAGGCTGTCGGAAAAGAGTAGGATGATTTTTGTGCACAAATGTAGCACATATCTTATGGCACGATCTTCTTCCCTTTGAAGTCAGTGCAGAACGCCTCTTCATTTCAATGTGACTGGAACAAGCCAGGGTATAATGAAATTAAGAAACTCACATATTTTGGATTTTTTTTTAAGCTTATGTACAGTAACTCAAAAGTAGATGTGCTATAACAATGAAATTTAGAAATTTATTATGTGGTAACACAGTCTAGCAGTGGGATTTATTGTTCATTTTTTGCATAGAAAGAACCGCTGAGCTTTTCATTTAAAAAATCAGCCCTCGGCCATGCACACTAGACTTGTCTTGCAATCGTTTCTCTGGGGTTTGTCGCATGCAACCTGAGAAATATTCCTTCCTTGAGCGTGAGCACAGAGTTCCCATTAGTGTGAATAAGAGCTATGCACAAGCATGAGGGAGGACGAGACCACTCTGTATGCATGTTTAGTAGCTAGATTAACCCAACAGACTGCAGTGGTGCTAGGGAACTTGTTGTGGTATATCAGATCAATAATCTATATATATAAAAGTCAAGTGGTGTATGTATGTATGAGTGCGAACTCCTCCCGCACCGTTTGAGCCAGAGACTTGAAATTTGGTACAGTTAGGGGTCTTGGGGTCTAGATGGTCGTAAGGGTCGAAAAATTTTCGGATCTCACCTCTGACGCCCCCCAGGGGTGAAAGTCTTTCAGGGCCAATCACATCGGCTGGGCGGTTAGGTGGTGATGATGTCATAATACCCCCTCCAAGAGACACCGCACTCGCTCAGAACACTGCCCCTCCCTCCTCCAACGGAACCCCGGAAATCCCTCAGTTCTCTGCCCCTCCCCCCTCCCAATGGAACCCTGGAATCCATCAGCCCTGTGCCCCCCCCACCTGCGAAGGTCCCCGGAATCCCTCGGCTCTGGGCCCCCTCCCCGCCTGCGACAGATCCGAGTTGGGTTTGGTGGGACGGTAAGTGAGGTGGGGGTGTCGGGTTCGGTCGGGGGGTGAGGTGGGGGTGTTGGGTTTGCTTGGGGGGGTCAGGTGGGGGTGTCGGATTTGGTCGGGGGGTAAGTGAGCCGGGGGGTGTCGGGGTTGGTCTGGGGGGGTGGGAAGGTGTCATGGTGGGTGAGGGGTGAGGTGTGAGTGTTGGGTTTGGTCTGGGGGGGGGAAGGTGTCGGGGTGGATGCCCAGACCAAACCCGACACCCCCCCGGCTCACTTACCCCCCGACCAAACCCGACACCGCCACCTCACCCCCCCCCAAGCAAACCTGACACCCCCTGACCAACCCCAACACCCACACCTCACCCCTCATCCACCCCGACACCTTCCCACCCCCCCAGACCAAACCCGACACCCCCTGGCTCACTTACCCCCCGACCGAACCCGACATGCCCTCCTCACCCCCCCCACCAATCGCAACACCCCCAGACCAAAATCGACACCCCCCGGCTCACTTACCCCCCGACCGAACCCGACACCCCCACCTCACCCCCCCACCAACTGCAACACCCCCTGACCAACCCCAACACCCACACCTCACCCCTCACCCACCCCGACACCTTCCCACCCCCCCCAGACCAAACCCGACACCCCCACCTCACCCCCCCACCAACCGCAACACCCCCTGACCAACCCCAATGGGGGGGTGAAGTGGGGGTGTCGGATTTGCTCAGGGGGTCAGGTGGGGGTGTCGGGTTCAGTCGGGGGGTGAGGTGGGGGTGTTGGGTTTGCTTGGGGGGGGTCAGGTGGGGTTGTCGGGTTTGGTCGGGGGGTAAGTGAGCCGGGGGGTGTTGGGGTTGGTCGGGGGGGTGGGAAGGTGTCGGGGTGGGTGAGGGGTGAGGGGTGAGGTGTGGGTGTTGGGGTTGGTCAGGGGGTGTCAGCTGTCTGCCCCCTCCCCACCTCCGACTGACCCGAGCAACGCCGGGCACTTATGCTAGTCAATTATAAACTAAGTTCATGCCAGTCACTAGATAGCTCAAGGGACTAATAATAGGATATTCTGGCACTAATTACATGCAGGACGGGCTAGTCATGACCAAAAGGTGTACCGTCCACGTACGTGAAATGGGTTGGTGGTCCAAGTTCCATTTCCAACAACATTCACAACTGTAAACAGACATCTATAAAAGACTGTAGAATATACATTAGTAACAAGTGCCTTCAGTGCCAGTAAAGTAAAAGATCCATTACCAAAATAAGCTTCCAGTGCTTTATAAACAAGAAAAAAGGTCTCTCCCTCCAAGCTTTTCTATAAAAATTATTAACATTTTTATCTAATAAACTGGAATACGTTTGATGAAACTACAGCTGCTTCTAACAGGCATAGTTCAGTAAAACTATGTTTAGTTTCTGCAGGACAGACGTGTGCACAGTGTCCCAGAAGCCAATATTGGCAATGAGGTGTTGGATCTCAGAGGATTCGACACTTCTAAAGTATAATGTGCACAGGACTCTTCTGCTTATTCAAATGGCCTGGGAGACAGCTGAAACTTTCAGATAATCATGTGTTCGTATAAACAGAAGCGACAAGCTACCTGGGGGATCCATGGGGAGTATGCTGTGAATTCAGATAACTAGGGTTTTTAGATTAAGGGAATTTGGATAACTGGAATTAGAGCAAGAAGAGTACCCAGAAGCCACCTACTACAGGACAGACCCAACAAAGACAACAACAGAACACCATTAGCTGTCACCTTCAGCCCCCACCTTAAGCCTCTCCAACGCATCATCAAAGACCTACAACCTATCCTGAAAGATGATCCCTCACTCTCACAGATCTTGGGAGACAGACCAGTCCTCGCTTACAGACAGCCCCCCAACCTGAAACAAATACTCACCAGCAACCGCACACCACACAACAAAAACACTAACCCAGGTACCTATCCTTGTAACAAAGCCCGATGCCAACTCTGTCCTCATATCCATTCAACTGACACCATCATAGGACCTAATCACATCAGCCACACCATCAGAGGATCATTCACCTGCACATCGACCAATGTGATATATGCCATCATATGCCAGCAATGCCCCTCTGCTATGTACATTGGCCAGACCAGCCAGTCTCTACGCAAAAGAATAAATGGACACAAATCTGACATCAGGAATCATAACATTCAAAAACCAATAGGAGAACACTTCAGTCTTCCTGGCCATTCCATTAAATATTTGATGGTTTCAGTTTTGAAACAGAAAAACTTCCAAAACAGACTCCAACGAGAAACTGAGGAACTGGAATTAATTTTCAAATTGGACACAATTAACCAGGGGCTTAACAGAACTTCAGATTGGTTCTCTCATTACAGTAATTGATTGCATTTCCTGAGTTAATTTCACTAACAGATCTCCATTTCAAAAGGTGTTTTTTTCTCCTAGTGATAATGGACCATCTACATTTAACAGCCCTCTTAGAATTGGTATGCTATTGCACAATTTTTTTCTTTTTCTTTCTTTCTGTGTGTATAAATGCATTTTACTTCTGTTCTATTCTATGCATCCGATGAAGTGAGCTATAGCTCACGAAAGCTTATGCTGAAATAAACTAGTTAGTCTCTAAGGTGCTACAAGTATTCCTCGCTTTCTTTACTGTTGTACTGTAATTCATAGCTAGGTTCAGAACCAGTGAAGTCAATGGCAAATTTGCCCATGGAAGGACTGAACAAGGACAAGACTCCAGTGAGACTTGTGGGTACTCTTTTATCTCACATAATCAGGTCCTAAAAGGTATTTAATCTTACAATGGTAACCTCTGATAAATTCAGCTAAATGCACCCTGTCTACTCTATCCAGTATATATTTCTAAAACTGGAATGATCTACAACACAGCAACATGCAAATGGAAGTACATAGCTTTTAAATGTATATGTCAATGGTGGACTTGAATATGGATGAGCACTTACTCACACAAATACTTCCATTGAACCTAATGTGTCTACTTATCTGAATAAGTGCTCCCCAGGTGAGTAAAGACTCCACAATCTAGCCCTGTGTGTGTGTAAATGCATTGTTGAGAAGATATTACCCTGATAAGATAAATGAAACAGGAAGGTCAGGAGTTTTCCATCAGAATGATTTTGTGATGGAAAATTTCCTTTTACCAAAATCTTGTTGTTTTGGGGATATTTTTCCAGGAAAATTTCAATAGTGTCAAAAAAATTGATTTGTCCATCTGAGAAAAATCAAAATGACAAGAAAGTGAAACTGACAAGAACCTTCCAGGCAGGCTCCTGACACACCAAATAAATCATTTCCCCTGAAATCCCTTTCCACAAAAAAATAATAATATTTTGTCCTAATTTGGGATGAATTTTTTTTAAAAAAATGTGAATTTTTTGGCAGCAAGAGATTTACATTTTCCAGCCAACTCTAACTGTTAGTGCCTAAGTCTATGGGCCAGACCTCACTTAGGCAAAGCTCCTATAGAATTAAGAGAATATTGCTCATGTACAAGCATATTAGCATGACAGTACTGAGTATTATATACACAATTGACACTTCCAAAATCCAGCACCACATTATCAGAGTGCCATCTGACACAAGTTTGTAAATATATACAATACTCAAGGAAGAGGCCACTTTAATGTTCTTTTTTCCATTAAACTGCTTCCCTCTACTCCTTTTCTCTTTGTAATATGTCTTGCGAGATCAGCCCTTCTACCAGGGAATCTAGACAGATTCTTGGCATTTTTAATACAGAAAAAGTGCCATAATTTCATGCCTCTACAAACACACACTGTGAGCAATCAAGAGAAAAATAAATTAAAATCTAATTCTGCTATTTATTTTCCTCATTTATTTTATCAGTCATCCCACTGTCACACTGAATAATAATCAACAAGACTTGATGCACACACACTTAGCACATGGCAGATATCTTTGTGGGAATCCAGAGAAGGCTGCAAAATTAAGTGAAATACTGTTATCTTAGGAGTGGTGGGTTTAATTTGAGCCAAACATGGCTCTGGTATTAAGATTTCTGTTCAAGGAACTACCCAATTAGAAGCTTATGCTGCAAGGATGAAGAGTCAAGCAAACTTTATCTAAGTGATCATGTCATTATAGGGGAAAAAATCTTCAAAATATTACCACCATAGACGACTGCTGATATATGCCATGTAGAGTAGACAGCATGTCTACGGTGAGGCATGAAATTATAAGAGAAGTACTGTGGTAGACTATTGATAATTATTACTCATAAAGTCTAACTGCAATTATATTATTCTGTACCATTCCACATTTAGTAGCTCAGAGTTGGCATTAGGGCCTATGATGACTGCTTTGATGGAATTCCATTTAAGTCTTGAAAATGTTGTGAAACTGATTCATAATGTTTAACATGAAATTCAACATCAAAGCAAAACACATCATTTGGTTTTCTTCTGAGACCCTCTCTTCTAAAGAAAACAATCCAAGACGCATTAGCCCTAATGACTCTTAAAAGCCTTCAGAAATGTTATAACAATTACCAAGTGGGTGAAATTGGTATGAAACTTTACAAAAAAATCGCTGATGAGTAATGTCTGGAAAACTTACAGGATGTAGATGTAAGCCACAATTGTAATGTGTGTGATACATGTCTGAAAGAAAGATAATTCAACTCTTGAATTTTGTGAAGCAGCAATATGCACTCAGCAAGGCAACAAAAAGTCCTGTGGCACCTTAAAGACTAACAAAAGTACTGAAGCATAATCTTTCGTGGGCTAATACCCACTTCATCAGATGCATCACCCAGGAGCATTGAACACCAAACATTATGGAGGTGGCAAAAGTAGGTTGTCCCTTATAGCACCTCACCTGAGGGTAAAATGTTCCTAAGCACAAAAGAGCCATATTTTTTGAGATATTCAGGCTCCTAAAGATGCAGATTGGCACCTAGTGGGATTTTCCAAGTGCCCACACACCTGACTCCCACTAAAATCAATAAACGCTTTTGCAAATCTGGCCCCAAGTGTCTATTTGATAGAGCAAAAGTGTCCAGTGTCTAGAAAGCCAGCAAGACCAGTTCTGTGGCAAGGAAATATTATCTAAATCATTAAGGTTCCTAAATATATTTTAGACTCTTTGAGCTGATTCGTAGGGGAAATTTTCCTTCTTCACTTCTGCATATGCTTTTCTTCTGGCAGAGGGAAAGAATTACAATGGCTAAAAGGGGAGTTATAAATTCTACTACAGGGCTAAATACAGTGTGCACGTAAATCTGGCGACTGTGAAGTGTTGTTAGATAGATAAACGTGCAGGTTCTTTAGCTGGCCGTGTATCAATGAAAGCTTCCCCATACCCTCTTCCTCCTGTCAGTTTGCTAGTGTTTTTGCCAGTAGAGGGAAAACTGAGATTATTACTTGAAATATAGCTACATAAAAGTAATTCTACCAGCCAAAAGACTCTGCCTTAGCCTTTTTGTGGGCTTATGACAATATACTCTCATATATATCCCATTTGTCCCTAGCCTCCGTTTGCCAGAAGCTGGGAATGGGCGACAGGGGGTGGATCACTTGATGATTACCTGTTCTGTTCGTTCCCTCTGGGACACCTGACATTGGCCACTATCAGAAGACAAGATACTGGGCTAGATGCACCTTTGGTCTGACCCAGTATGGCCATTCTTATGTTCTTATGAACCTTTGCATTATCCAAATCCCTTCCTTCTCCCTACCCCCCAAACAACTCCCTGTTAGCCACTCCGCCCAGGTGCCAGCATACAATCTCCTAGTGCAACCCACTGCAGCCACCTGCATGCACATTCCCCTTTGCCCCCTCCTCGCCCCTCTGACATGGACTTGCTCTTCACCTTGTTTGTGTTGTAGTTCTGCCCTGTCTTAAGCAGCATCGAGGTGCTCAGGTCCCTCTCCAGCATGCCAAGCTGAGCAGCAGCAGGAGGAGCCTAGGCTCTAGGTAGTCTTGTGCCTTGCTGTTCCTATATTCCTAGTGAAAAAAGCAAAGACTATACCCTGTCCGGGGATTGGGATGAGAGGCTGCCCACTCAATTATCCCAACTCCTGACTGTCTGAATAAAATCTGTGTCCCCCATGTTATTAGATAAATGGGAGTATGCTGTATTTGTATTGCAGCAGGACATTCCTAAGGGCTGGCATAGAACAATCGTTTGCCGCAGAGTTAGTGGCACTGAGATGCAATAACGACTGCATTAGAGAATGGTGATGGTGCCATTTGCAAAATTTTCACTCTCCAGAAACCAGCATGTCCCAGACTACCATATGTGCCTCTTTTCCTTGGCAAAGTGATGGGCAAATCTCAAAAGAGTTCAGGTTCATTTCTGGTATATACCCCAGCACGTAGAGGTTCGTCTTATTCTCCTAACGTCTCAAAATAGAGCTAGAAATCTGAGGAGAACATGATTTCCTATGAGAGTTTTGGTACTTCCTCCTTGTTGCCAGATACCAAACACTGGTAGCACGAGATCAGCCGTTCTTGTAATATTTCACCGCGTTTACTTTTGGGGAGGGTCAGAACCAGGACATGCAAACAACACAGAATGAAAAAGAAAGGAAGAGGTTAAAATGAGCAGACCAGAGGACAGGGACAAGCATGGAAGTCATGGAACTTTCAATTTTAGCTTGAACTAAAGGTCTGTAGCTATAGATATAAAGTATTCATTCATCCATCCTTTATAGGCACAGAGGAGTACCTGTAACACACTCACCCATGGGTTACATAAGCCTTGATTAGGAACACAAAAATAGGGCAAATAAGACTGCAATGGCTTTGCCTATAAAAGGCAGAGAATCTCCCGTGACAAGACATATAAGCCTCAGCCAGGCAGTGGCAGGGAGAGGGTTAAGAGTCTTTCTGTGACAGAGGAAAAACCACAGCTGCCTGCCTTAAATGTAGGGATTGTCAAGGCAGAAGGGTGGTGCCAGCTGTAGGAAATTAAATAATTCCTCCAGCACTTTATATCAGGGAGGTGAGCTCAGACTGGCTGATGTTAGAATCAGGAGTCTGATCTTAAAATATGAGCAGGAAACCACAAACTTTATGGCTTCATAAAGTTACCTTATTTACAAACCAGGTGAAGGAAGCCATTCTACAACCTAGGTTTAAGCAGTGACTTTCAACCTTTCTTTATTTGTGGATCCCCCAAAATTTTTGAATGGAGGTACAGAACCCTTTGGAAATCTTACACGTGGTCTGTAGACCCCCAGGGCCATAGGTTGAAAACCACTGGCTTAAAGCCTTGGTTGCAAAGAGGTCAGCTGCTTCTTTGCTTTTATGTGTTTGGGAAAGACTTCATATACAAGGCAGCCAGCTGGACTTCCAGGCTCTGGGATATCAGTCCACCTTCGGTCACACTGCAGATTTTGGGGCTGGCCCTGTGCCCACAAAATGGTCATTCTCACCTGTACGTTGAGTACTTGTGTCCCCAAAAGGTACTGAGAGCAGATAATCTGTAGGCACAAACTGTCTGTTTGAGGGTACAGCTACTGTCCCTTTCTCCTCCCCCCCCCATGCCCTCCTTTTAAAAATTGGTCCCATGTATTTTAATTGAGGGCAAATAACCATTGGAACAATTTGCCAAGGGTTATGATGGATTCTCTATTACTAGCCATTTTTAAAGCAAGATTGAATGGGGTTTTTTTTCTAGCAGATATACTCCAGTTCAAACAGGAATTGATTTGGGGCAGCCCTATGATCTGTGTTACATGATCACAGCAGTCCCTTCTGGCCTCAGGATGTATGAATGTATAAGAAGAATAATATTGTTGAAAGTTTGTGTAGTTTTCTTTAAAGAGACAAGCACTGAATTTTATAAAAATGTGAACTACAATTGCAAAGTTGAATAACTGAGTCACAGTGAAATCCCATATCCATCTATCTCTACAGTAGTTTATTCTAGGTGATAATCAGTGACCCAAGGTTTCAGTGATTTTAAACAAAAACAAAATTCTCCAATACAAATACATAAAAATCCACGTTTTTCCATGATTGAAATGAAATGCTGAACTTTCATTTCCCTAGCCACAATATATATATATATATAATCAGTTGAACACAGTGGTTTACAGATATACGGGAGAACCCTGTTTATCTGAGCCTCTGTTATCCAGCTCTCCATAGAAACAGAACCACCACTTGCCTGGGGCTAACAGTGGCTGGAACTCTAGTGGCCAGCCCTGGGTAATTAGGGTTCCAGCTGACTGGCCCAACCCACTGCCGCATGGGGGTGACTGCCCGGAGCCACCCTGTCCCCAGTCTTTGGGGGGCGGGGGGCAATTCTCTGGATTATCCCAATTTTTGATTATCCGTTCGGGCCCCAGTCCCAATTAGATCAGATAAATGGGGTTATACTGAAAATATAAAGCACATTGAAAAATCAGCCACAAGAGGGGGTGGTTGTGTGCATTGAATACGTGACACTTGGACTTTTAATCAGGTTTAGTTAATACTTAACACAGGTTTTTATTTTTTCACAAAATGAAAAACTAAAGAGTCTGTAAAAATGCAAATTCCCCATTTTTCTGTGTTTTTCCATGGCAAACAGATTTCTGGGATCCCTGGTGATAACTCTGTTGCAAGCAGTGGAAATTCATGGTATTAGAGGTGGGGCTACAGAGATGTGTGTATCTGGGGCCAGGATGCCAGCCTGCGACTCAGGAAAATAGGATTCATTTCTTTGCTCGGCCATTTCTTTGTACTTCCTGTCCACTGTTTAGAATATTAGAGTTGGAAGAGCTCAAAGCAGGAAACACACCAACTAAATCATCCCAAACACGGCTTTGTCAAGCTCGGTCTTAGAAACCTGTAAGGATGGAGATCCAACCACTCCCATAGGAAACCCATTCCACTGCTTCACCACTCTCCTAGTGAAATAGTTTTTCTAATATCCAAGCTAGACCTCCCCCACTGCAACTTGAGACCATTTCTCCTTGTCCTGTCTTCTGCCACCACTGAGAACAGCCTAGCATCATCCTCTTTGGAAACCCCGTTCAGATAGTTGAAGGCTGCTATCAAATCCCTCCTCATTCTTCTCTTCTGCAGACTAAATAACTCCAGTTTCTTCAGTCTCTCTTTGTAAGTCCTGTGCCCCAGCTCCCTAATCATTTTCATTGCCCTCCACTGGACTCTCTCCTATCTGCCCACATCCCTTCTGTAGTGGGGTGGACCAAAACTGGACACAGTACTCCAGGTGTGACCTCACAAGTGCCAAATAGAGGGGAATAATCATTTTCCTTGATGTGCTGGCAATGCTCCTGGTATTACAGCCCAATACTGTATGCCGTTAGTCTTCTTGGCAATGAGGGCACACTGCTGACTCATATCCCAGCTTCTCGTCCACTGTAACCCCTAGGTCCTTTTCTGCAGAACTGCTGCTTAGCCAGTTGGTCCCCAGCCTGTAGCAGTGCATGGGATTCTTCCTTCCTAAGTGTAGGTCTCTGAACTTGTTCTTGTTGAACCTCATCAGATTTCTTTTGGCCCAATCCTCTAATTTGTCTAGGTCACTCTGGACCCTATCTTTACCCTCTTGTGTATCTACCTCTCCCCATAGCTTAGTGTCAACTTGCTGAAGATACAATTAATCCCATCATCCAGATCATTAATAAAAAAGTTGAACAAAAATGGCCCCAGAACCGAACCCTGGGGCTCAGTTCCAGTTTGTGGTTTCTGTTTCATGTTTCAGAGTTTCATTCAGCCACCTGTAAGGGACAAGAAAATGGACTCCCCACCCTGGACCCTTGTATTCTGGAAGAGAAAGAATGTGGGTTTTGATCTTCTCTGAAGCATCACGCTGGAGACGGGACACTGGACGGGGTGGGCCAGGGCTCTAACATGGCACTGAGCGCTCTCTCCCTTTCTCGGGTGCTTGGCTGGCTGGTACTTGCTTGCATGCTCAGGGTCTAACTGATAACCATATGTGGACCTGGAAGGAATTCTCCCTCGGGTCAGTTTGGCAGTGACCTTGTCTTCCTCTGCTGTGTGTGGGAGTGGGTCCCTTGCAGGATTATCTGGATATAGCTCACTTAAATCATTTCCCTGCCATTGCAGGGGCCTCAGGCAGTGGTGCACCTCAGTCCCTCCTATTCCTTGCCAGTGGCATGTGAGTCTAGTGTCCAGAGAGCTGTAATGCTTTGGTCTAATTTTGGTGATTGGGTTCAGTGTGCTGGTGCTGGATGGTGCTGGTGGCCTACGATAGACAGGCAATCTGACTAGATGATCTGATCGTCCCTTCTGGCCTTAAACTCTATGACTCTGACTCCAAGTTCCCCATTAGCCAGGGAAAAAAAAGTCTTGTTTTGTGGTTGGATTGGGGGGGGAAGAAGCTTTGTGGACTCAAACTAAACTAGTGAACCCCCCAAAATAGTCTGAGAGGTTCACAAATCCTCCTGCTCCGTGAGAGTTCCCCAGTGGTAACACTATGCAACAATTTCTCACCACTGAGATTTTGCTCATGAACTGGAAACTCTGCATGTACAGGGAGCGGGAATGTTCCTCAAAACTGCATTTTTAAATATTGATATGACCCAGGCTATTATATTGGTGATGTGTTTAGCTGCCAGTATTTTAACAAGGGGTGCTTTAATAATATCCAGGAGATGTACAACAGGTGCAGAGGAAACAGACTTTTTCTCTTCAGTTTGGTGATAGAAAATTGTTATGAGGTGAGTGAGACCTGTTATGGGTTGAGTTAAAACCCCCTTGAGGTATGAACTCACCCTTCAGTTACCATAACTGTTAGTGTGAGCCCCACCTAAGACAAAAGTTGTGGGTGAACCTGCCCAGGAGCTTTTGGCTGAATATTGTTTTGCGTAGGTGAGGGAGCGCGAGCACACAAACCGAGGTCAGACAAGAAGATGGAAGAGAGAGAAACAGCCCGAAGGAGCATCTGAAAGCATGGTGGCTGGGATCAGGTTTTTGGATCGGGGGCAAGATAAAGACTGCTCTTGGTGCTGTAAGAAAACAAACCTGTTTGGTGCTATCTGATTCCGTCTGTGATCAGAGACACAAGATTTTGTGTGGGATTCGTAAATAAACAAAACTTCGTTAAAAAAAACATACAATTGGAGAACACACACAGGACTCCCAACTTTGATTAGCTGCTTTGGTTGAAAAGGGGCAACAATATTTGAACCAGGGGTTTTCAATGGCCTTAGAAAGTGCAGAGTACTCCACTCCATGTTATGGTTAAATTCCTTCCAATGTCTCAGCACAGAAGACATTTTTTTTCACCTTAAACTTATGAAACTTAAACTTAAACTTTAAACTTAAACTTATGAAACTTAAACTTAAACTTAAACTTTAAACTTAAGTTTAAACTTAAACTTAAACTTTAAACTTAAACTTATGAAACTTAAACTTAAACTTATGAAAACATTAATACATGCTCTTTCAATCCAAGGGACTTAGCTTCCTGTCTCTAATATAATGGAATTGGTCTATTCAGAAATGAAATCTCTCACTGAGGTTGGTTGGGTATATATAAATATGTTAAACAGAAATATCATTTGTCATCCAGAGGTATTTTGGGTTTATTTTCTTATTAACGTTATATTCTTGGTGCTTTGTGTGCAGCGAAAGAGACCTGGGACCAGATTAACAGCACACACATGATTTGTGACATAAATCTTAACAGAATGCAGTTTTTCTGCAGATTGCATTTGCAAATTTATTTTAAAATTGGTTTTCAGTGGAAGTGGGTGAAAAACTTGCTTGGAACCATGAGCCCATCTGAAATCAAGATAGGTTGAGGTTCTAGCCCTACCTCGAAACAGGTGCTAGTGCTATTCACGCAGATCTAGTACCCCTAAGCTCCTGAATGAGTGCCCTTCCTCTTCAGTACCCAGCCTTGTTTCTTCTGTTGGGAACAGCAATGGCCCCGTCACTCTCCTATTTCTTTGTAGTGTTAGATATTCCTTTCACCCAGGTTTTGAGTGGCCTGGAGATGCCTGAATCTAACCTGAGAAGGTCACCCATGAAACCCCAGAAACATTCCTTCTCACACTGCTAGAAGAACAACAAGGTTATCATCCCATAAGACTCAGGGCCAGTTTGCACTACCCAATTAGGTCAACCTAACCTGCGGCAACATACAGGCACCACAGTAATTAAATCGCTTTTACATGTCTACACTAGGCTTCTTGTGTCAGCGGTGATTTAACTGTAGTGTGGGGCATTGTGGGACGGCTTCTGAAAGGTAGCAACAGCTGATGTAAGCAAGAGTGTTTACACAGACACTACATCCACCTGACTACATCGACTAAGCTCTACACCTCTTGTGACAGTGGAGTTATTAAGTTGGTGTAGTGGGTGAATTACATCAGTGGGGGCTACATTTTAGTGTAGATGCTTAAGGGGTTGGGTCGACATAAATGCCTTACCGCAACCTGACTCTATAACGTAGACCAGGGCTTAGTGTCTTTCATAGGAAACCCAAGCATCCCATGTACTGTGCTGATCTCTGAAGACTACGAGCAGCTACTTGCCCCGGGGTTAATTTAGCATCCAGTACAACCAAAGAGGGAATATTCACCCTCTGGAGGAAGGGGTGGTGGGGAAGGCTTTATTCTGTCCTTCAAGCACCTTTTTAACTTTGAAGCAATTTTCATTAGTCGAGCCCCTAGGGAACAACCTGTGCATTGACTAACCTGTATATGTTAGTACACACTGGGAGAAGAACTGAGCGGGGTCAACAACCCTTTAGCCCCCCTGGAAGACTTGTGGGGCTCTCAAGGCAGGTGGGTAGTTGGAGGGGTACAGGTTGCACTGGGAGGGATGGAGTAGGAGATAGAGTAGGCTGCTCTCCCTGACGTTTGGGGCTCTGTAGAAATCTAACTTGATTTGATCCTGCAGATGGTGGCCCACTGCTACCCCCTATGAATGGATCCTTCACAGGGTCTGCTTCATTTAACCCCCTTGGGCTCATCCAACACAAGTCTTAAGTCAATAAAAGTAACTTTTAAAGAGCTGCTACAGTCAAGAGAAGTGATGAATAGTGGAGCCTTTTGACTCAACATATCTGCTTCCTCTGAGCCAAGTTCGGCTTCTGGAGATCATGGCCATCTACTTAATTCATGCTCTCATATCCAGTCTTCCCATGAAAATCTGTGCACACAACCCAGCAGTTATATTGAGATCAGACTGGAGATAGAGATACATTGTTATGAATCATATCTGTTTGGATGACTGGCAAAAAGCAACTGTGTGTTGCTTTGCTTTGCGTAGTTCCTGGAAAGTGTGCTTCTGAATGGCAGGTTGTAATTTTTCCTTCTTTATGTAACAATGATGCCAGCAAGTTTAGATTCCAGAATATTGATTGTTGGTGACATGCAAAGCTGAAAAAAGAACATAAGAATGGTCGTACTGGATCAGACCAAAGGTCCATCCAGCTCAGTATCCTGTCTGTTGAAAGTGGCCAATGCCAGGTGCCCCGGAGTGAGTGAACCTAACAGGTAATGATGAAGTGATCTCCCTCCTGCCATCCATCACCTCCCTCTGACAAACAGAGGCTAGGGACACTATTCCTTACCCATCCTGACTAATAGCCATTAATGGACTTAACCCCAATGAATTTATCTAGGTCTCTTTTAAACCCTGTTATAGTCCTACACTTCACAAGCTCCTCGAACAAGGAGCTCCTCAGATTGACTGTGCACTGTGTAAAGAACTTCCTTTTATTGGTTTTAAACCTGCTGCCCATTCATTTTCATTTGGTGGCTCCTAGTCCTTATATTATGGGAACAAGTAAATAACCTTTCTTTATTCACTTTCTGCACACCATTCATAATTTTATATACCTATCATATACCCCCTTAATTTCCTCTTTGCCAAGCTGAAAAGTCCTAGCCTCTTTAATCTCTCCTCATATAGGACCTGCTCCAAACTCCTAATCCTTTTAATTGCCCTTCTCCGAACCTTTTCTCTTTCCAGGCATTAGAAATTTTAGGAATTAGACTTTTGTAATGTCAGGCAGCTTGATATTTCAATTCCAAGGTAACCTTTCAATGCTGGCAATTGGCTAGCCAATCTTATTCTTGACTTGCACATTTTACATGGAAACCACTGATGCTGAGGCAATATGGATACTCCAATAATTTAGTTTCACATATCCATTTTTTAATTCTAACCATACTTCAAGGAAGACATTCTATTTCATTTTCTACATATCATATGTTATGAGAATCAGACATTTGATGGTGTACTTGAAGATAGGTAAACAGAGTTTCTGCAGCCTCGGTGTCCAAATCATAGCTGCTATGATTGCTTTTAAGACAGACAGCAATGTGAGTGCTTGCACATGTGTAAAACCTTTTACAGGAAAGTTCTAGGATCAAATCCTCCATTTTATAGGTTGCTGTGGAAACAGATTAGCCCTGTGGAAGTAAAAAACCAAGTTTGCCTATAATGCAAAGCACAATCCAGAGCATGAAAGGAAAGAACAGCTGGGAGTTGGGGTAGTGTATGCCGACGTCTCAGACAGTAGTCAGACAAAATGAGCCAGGCTCTGTCTGAAGGGGAAAAAAAAAAGGGAACAACTGAACGCTGTCAACAAAGTCTCCAAAATGGTCCATCTGTTCGCTCTCATCATAACTAAGAAAATAAGGAGAGAATTCCAGGGCAGAGGATTAAATTTACGAACAGAAGAGAACCTGTATGGGAAGGGGGAATAGGATTTCAGACCCCGCAGAGAGGTCTTTATCGGAAATGGACTGGAAAGTACAACTCTGAGTTCTGGACAAAACATACACCCCTCTGCAGCCTTGCTTCCAAAAGGCCAAGAGGAGTCAGAGTACACTGTGTTAACCAGGTTCTACAGCAAAACTGCTCGTGTAATTTCCTTGTGTTAGGGTGACTATCACTGTTGTGGGCAGCTCAATAGACTTTGAGAATTAGGAAAAATGGGACTGGTCCTGTTTTGAGCAGGGGGTTGAACTAGATGATCTCATGAGGTCCCTTCCAACCCTGATATTCTATTCTATGAAAAAGGAAGGCCTGAGTGTGTGGATAGGTAAGTGGTCAATCAGGTTCACTGCAGAGTCCCACTGAAAACAGATATTAAAACAAAAGTCTTTCGGAGGTGGTGTCTACACTTCCAAGTCAGAGCACACTAAAGCCACGCAGTGAGCTCTAACTCACTCCCCATCCACAGTGGCAAGGTACATAGAGTGCTCAGACTCCAAATCTAGAGTGCTCCTGGTAATCCATCTCGGTGAGAGGAATAATGTTTGATGCATCCAAGCTGGAGCACCCCAGTGGCAGTATGGATGCCCTGGCCTGTTAATGTGCTCTGGTCGGCCTCCAAAGGTGTCCCACAATGCCTGTTCTAGCCACTCTGGTCAGCACTTTGAACTCTACTGCCCTGCCCTCATGTGACCACCCTTTAAATTCTCTGGGAATTTTGAAAATCCCCTTGCTGTTTTTCAACCAGGCGTGGAGTGTTCTCAGTGCATCTTTCCAGGTGACTATGCCTTCACAT
This sequence comes from Sternotherus odoratus, assembly GCA_032164245.1. NCBI lineage: Eukaryota > Metazoa > Chordata > Testudines > Kinosternidae > Sternotherus > Sternotherus odoratus. Next base: position 280,883,977 of record JAVMKO010000001.1, on the reverse strand, counting down.
GCCAGGCAATCCCCAGTACGGTGCAATGGCGAGGTGCTGGATCTGATCAGTGTTTGGGGGGGGGGGGGAGGAAGCTGTCCAGCCCCAGCTGCGCTCCAGCCATAGGAATTACAATACATTTGGGCAGATATCCAGGGATGTGATGGAAAGGGGCCATGACGGGAATGCAGTGCAATGCAGGGTTAAAGTAAAGGAGCTGCAGAATGCCAACCGCAAAGCCCATGAGGCAAATGGCCGTTCCAGTGCTACCCCTGCGACCTGCCGTTTCTACAAAGAGCTGGACGCGATACTTGGTGACGACCCCACCTCCACTCCGAGGCTCACCATGGACACTTCAGAGACCAGTCCAGTCGCAACAGCCAATGCCTGGGGAAGGACAAACGTGAGAGGAGGGTCCCAGTAAGTGGCTTTTTTTGGTGGGGAAGGAAGTTTATTCAGTGTGGGCTCTTGGCACAAGGAGGGTTAGGGCTGCACACATGCCTAGATGTGGAATAGGGTGTTGATGTGCTCGCTCACATCGCGGCAATCGGCCTCAGTGATCTCTTCAAAGGTGTCAGCCAGAACTTGGGCAATGCACTTGCACAGGTTTATTGGGAGAGCTACTGTGGTCCTTGTCCCAGTCAGGTTAACGTGGCCGCGCCCCTGTGCCATCAGGGGTGGGGGGTACCATTGCTACACACATACGAGCTGCATATGGGCCAGGGTGAAAGCCACACTGTAGTAGAAGACCCTCCCTTGCTTCCCAGGTAACCCTGAGCAGTGAAATATCTTCCAGGATGAACTACTGTGGAAAATGTTGGGACAGTGTTCAGTGTAGGTGCCCCCTGCAGCTGGTGGCTCTCCCCAAGGCACAGAAACCCAGAGGACAGCACAGCCAAGAAACAATCAGTCCCCCTTGATCTTGTGCTTATTCACCATTTTGGGGCTCCTGTGGGTTATGTGCACTTGCTTTGGGACAAGCAAATTATGCTACTGTGTTTGCTCTCCGTAAGCACAGGGGAATCATTGCTCTGTATGGTGCAAACAAGGTTGCCTCTGTAAAGTATTGCAAAAGTGTTTGCCTTTACAGATGCAACGTTGAGATCTCAGCTGTCCATGTTATCACTGGTTGAGAGACTGCAAAGACTCAGGAAGAGGCCGCGTAAAAGCAAAGAAGACATGCTTCACGAAGTAATGCAGCAGTCACTTAATGAGAATCTAAAGGTGCAGGAGTGGAGGGAGAGTGAAAGGAGGATCCACCATAAGAATGAGGAGTGCCGGCAGGAAAATACGGTTCTCCGGCAGCAAAGCAGGGATCAGCTGATCAGCATCATGGAGCGACAAGTGGACTCGAGCTAGGCTGTCGTAGCCAGGCAGGTGGAGCACTACTCCACCCGCCCCACCCTGCAGCCCTTTTCTCAAAACTCTTTCCCTTGTGCCCCCAACATCTGGGTTTTTACCACCCCCTGCTGCCTCCAACACCTGTAGCTTCACCCACCCACTGCACTCAACCCCCATCACCATGCATTAGAGCCATCCTGAAGCGCAGCACTCATTGCACAGCACTCCACACAGGAAGGCTGAGTATGAAAACAGGACATGCGCAAATCTGTGATTGTACCGTTCCCCTCCCCACCCCCTGACCCTTTCTGTGTCCCAAGCAGATTTTTTTTTTAATAAATGAATTTTCTTTTCAATAAATGGATTTTTTGGCTTTGGAAATATGCTTTATTATTGAATAATGTAGCCCAGGGAAGCAATAGGCCCTGCAAGTCAATGTAGCAAACACAGATTCCTACTAACACGGGAACCACTGCACTTCACTCCCGTGCAGGGCACCGCACATTATTGGAGGTTTACAGCATAAAATTGCTTCCTCAAAGCCTCCCTAATCCTTGCAGCCCCACGCTGGACCCCTCTAATAGCCCTGCTCTCTGGTTGTTCATATTCAGCCTCCAGGTGCTGAACCTTCGAGTTCCATGCCTGAGTGAAGCTTTCACCCTTGTCTTCACAAATGTTATGGAGGGTACAGCATGGGGATATAACTGCAGGGATGCTGTCATTGGCCAAGTCCAGCTTCCCATAAAGAAAGTGCCAGCGGCCCTTCAAACGGCCAAAATCACACTCCCCAGTCATTCGGCACCGGCTCAGGCTGTTGTTGAACCGCTCCTTGCTGCTGCCCAGGCTCCCTGTGTAGGGTTTCATGAGTGATGGCATTAAAGGTAAGTGGGGTCTCCAAGGATCACAATGGGCATTTCGACTTCACCTACAATGATCTTCTGGTCTGGGAAAAAAGTCCAGCTTGCAGCTTCCTGAACAGGCCAGCGTTCCGAAAGATGCATGTGTCATGCACCTTCCTGGGCCAGCCTGCGTTAATGTCAATGAAACACCCACAGTGATCCACAAGCACCTGGAGAACCATAAAGAAATATCCCTTCCGATTAACATATTCGGAAGCTAGGTGGGCTGGTGCCAGAATAGGAATCTGGGTCCCACCTATCTCCCCTCGGCAGTTAGGGAAACCCATTAGTGCAAAGCCAGCTACAATGTCATGCACGTTACCCAGCGTCACAGTTCTTCTCAGCAGGATGCGATTAATGGCTCTGTAAACTTGCATCAACACAATTCCAGCGGTCGACTTTCCCACCCCAAAGTGTGTTAGTGACCGATCGGTAGCCATCTGGAGTTGCCAGCTTCCAGGTTGCAATAGCCAGCTGCGTCTCCACCACCAGGGCAGCTCTCAATCTTGTGTCCTTGCGATGCAGGGTGGGGACGAGCGCCTCACACAGTCCCATGAATGTGGCTTTTCTCATCTGAAAGTTCTGCAGCCACTGCTCATCATCCCACACTTGCATGATGATGTGATCCCACCACTCAGTGCTTGTTTCCTGAGCCCAAAAGCAACATTCCATAGTGTTGAGCATGTCTGTGAATGCCACCAGCAATCTTGTGTCATATGCGTTACACAAGTCGATATCATTGTCAGAGTCCTCACTGTCAGTTTGGATCTTAAGGAGTAACTCGTCTGCCAAACGTTACGAGCTGGTGAGACTCGTCAGCATGTTCCTCAGCAGTTCGGGCTCCATTCCTGCAGACCGAAAGGAAAGACAGACAGCGCTGCACAAAAAACATTGAAAGATGGCACCAAATGTGGACAGAAGCACAGGGATTGCTGGGATGTGAACTGATGCATCATGGGGCATTGGGAGGGAACCCAGAATGGCCCACACCCTTCCCACAAGGCACAGCCCCAGAATGGGAAAAGTGCTCTGTGGAATAGCTGCCTATAATGCACTGCTCCCAATGCCACTTCAAGTGCTGCAAATGTGGCCACGTCAATGAGCTTGCAGCTGTCAGTGTGGACAGACTGCAGCACTTTCCCTACTGCGCTCTCCAAAGGTTGGTTTAACCCAAAGCACTCTACATCTAGGGTGACCAGATGTCCCCATTTTATAGGAATAGTCCCGATATTTGGGTCTTCTTCTTATATAGGCTCCTATTACCCCCCACCCGATTTTTCACACTTGCTGTCTGGTCATCCTAACTACATCTGCAAGTGTAGCCATGCCCTGAGATACTGTGAGTAGTCAGTCAGCTCTTATTGCCTTAAGTAATATCTGGAATTCTGTTTTGAAGATGAATATCCAGCCAAAGAGTTGCAGGCTTCCATGGAGGGAAATGGAAATGTGAGAGAAGATGCCTTCCCTGGTTAATTCAGAGACATAGTTACCTTATAAACCAAGTCATTTAGCAATGCAGCACCTGACTGGGGACTCTTGCAAGAAATCCAGTATCATTCACTTACAATGAGTAGCTGAGACTATGTAGGGGGCATAAACAGGAAAAAATGATGAATGGATTTTCTTTTTCCTGGCTTTTTTTTTTTTTCATTTCCTCTTTGAGCAATGGCATCACTGCCCAGTGATCCTCTTAGGAATGAAGCCAGATAAATATCTAGCAAGATGATTGATTAAGAAGATGCTTTGTTTCCCCTGTCTGTGAGATAAGTCTTGGCATTCAGCAATCTAATCTGTTAACGACTGCATCAATAAGTGGGTTATAAATCATGAATAAGAATCACAAAATGCCCAGTGAGGAAACTTCATATTCTTTAGGTGAACCCAATTAAGAGAGTGGTTTGCATTAGTGATAGGACAGTTTTGAAATATCACCCTAATAATTACACATTCCTGCTCTGGTGTCCAAAGATAACACTAGAAAACTCTGTGGGAATAATGTGTTGAACTAATATCCCCAAAAGTATGTAATGTGGACATTCAGTATTCACAGGTGATACCTTCTGAAATGAGCAGGAGCGAGGAGGAGGGCATGAGATTTACTGAGCTTTCATAAATCTCCCACTCCTATTATGATCAATGAACACGCAGTGCATTGGTGTACATCTATATATATAAACTAGCATAAGTGCCCGGCGTTGCTCGGGTCAGTCGGAGGTGGGGAGGGGGCAGACAATTGACACCCCCTGACCAACCCCAACACCCACCCCTCACCCCCCCGACCAACCCCAACACCCCCCGGCTCACTTACCCCCCCGACCAAACCCAACAACCCCACCTGACCCCCCCAAACAAACCCAACACCCCCACCTCACCCCCCGACCGAACCCGACACCCCCACCTGACCCCCCCAAGCAAACCCGACACCCCCACCTGACCCCCCGACGAAACCCGACACCCCCACCTCACCCCCTGAGCAAACCCAACAGCCCCACCTCACCCCCCGACTGAACAGTGTATTTAATAATCTGTGTGCTACACAGTGCACCGTGAGCCAGGGGGGTGTCGGGTTTGGTCGGGGGGTCAGGTGGGGGTGTTGGGTTTGCTTGCGGCGGTCAGGTGGGGTTGTCGGGTTTGGTCAGGGGGTAAGTGAGCCGGGGGGTGTAGGGTTTGGTCTGGGGGGGTGGGAAGGTGTCAGGGTGGGTGAGGGGTGAGGGGTGGGTGTTGGGGTTGGTCAGGGGGTGTTGCGGTTGGTGGGGGGTTGAGGTGGGGGTGTCAGGTTTGCTTGGGGGGATGAGATAGGAGTGTCGGGTTCGGTCGGGGGTAAGTGAGCCGGGGGGGTGTTGGGTTTGGTGTGGGGGGGTGGGAAGGTGTCGGGGTGGGTGAGGGGTGAGGTGTGGGTGTTGGGGTTGGTCAGGGGGTGTTGCGGTTGGTGGGGGGGTGAGGTGGGGGTGTCGGGTTTGCTTGGGGGGGTGAGGTGGGAGTGTCGGGTTCAGTCGGGGGGTAAGTGAGCCGGGGGGTGTCAGGTTTGGTCTGGGGGTGTTGCAATTGGTGGGGGGGGTGAGGTGGGGGTGTCAGGTTCGGTCGGGGGGTAAGTGAGTCAGGGGGTGTCGGGTTTGGTCTGGGGGGGTGGGAAGGTGTCGGGGTGGGTGAGGGGTGAGGTGTGGGTGTTGGGGTTGGTCAGGGGGTGTTGCGGTTGGTGGGGGGGTGAGGTGGCGGTGTCGGGTTTGGTCGGGGGGTAAGTGAGCCGGGGGGGGGGGGTGTCGGGTTTAGTCTGGGCACCCACCCCAACACCTTCCCCCCCCAGACCAAACCCAACACCCACACCGCACCCCTCACCCCCCCGACACCTTCCCCCCCAGACCAACCCCGACACCCCCCGGATCACTTACTCCCCGACCAAACCTGACACCCCCACCTGACCCCCCCAAGCAAACCCAACACTCCCACCTCACCCCCGACCGAACCTGACACCCCCACCTCACTTACCGTCCCACCAAACCCAACTCAGATCCGTCGCAGGCGGGGAGGGGGCCCAGAGCCGAGGGATTCCGGTGACCTTCACAGGTGGGGGGGGCACAGAGCTAATGGAGCCTGGGGTTGAGGTAGGAGGGGCAGAGAACTGAGGGATCTCCGGGGTTCCGTTGGGAGGGGGGAGGGGCAGAGAACTGAGGGATCTCCGGGGTTCCATTGGGAGGGGGGAGGGGCAGAGAACTGAGGGATCTCCGGGGTTCCGTTGGAGGAGGGAGGGGTGAGCTGAGCGAGTGAGGTGTCTGTTGGAGGGGGTATTATGACATCATCTCCACCTAACCGCCCAGGTGATGTGATTGGCCCTGAAAGACTTTCACCCCTGGGGGGCGTCAGAGGTGAGATCTGAAAATTTTTCGACCCTTACCAAGATCTAGACCCCAAGACCCCTCACTGTACCAAATTTCAAGTCTCTGGCTCAAACGGTGCGGGAGGAGTTCGCTGTCATACGTACATACATACATACATACACACATACATACACCACTTGACTTTTATATATATAGAAGTCAAGTGGTGTATGTATGTATGTATGTATGTATGACAGCGAACTCCTCCCGCACCGTTTGAGCCAGAGACTTGAAATTTGGTACAGTTAGGGGTCTTGGGGTCTAGATGCTGGTAAGGGTCGAAAATTTTTTGGATCTCACCTCTGACGCCCCCCAGGGGTGAAAGTCTTTCAGGGCCAATCACATCAGCTGGGCGGTTAGGTGGTGATGATGTCATAATACCCCCTCCAACAGACACCGCACTCGCTCAGCTCACCCCTCCCTCCTCCAACGGAACCCTCGAGATCCCTCAGTTCTCTGCCCCTCCCCCCTCCCAACGGAACCCCGGAATCCATCAGCTCTGTGCCCCCCCCCACCTGTGAAGGTCCCCGGAATCCCTTGGCTCTGCCCCCCCCCCTGCAACGGATCCGAGTTGGGTTTGGTGGGACGGTAAGTGAGGTGGGGGTGTCGGGTTTGCTTGGGGGGGTCAGGTGGGGGTGTCGGGTTTGGTCAGGGGGTAAGTGAGCCGGGGGGTGTCGGGGTTGGTCTGGGGAGGTGGGAAGGTGTCGGGGTGGGTGAGGGGTGAGGGGTGAGTGTTGGGTTTGGTCTGGGGGGGGAAGGTGTTGGGGTGGGTGCCCAGACCAAACCCGACACCCCCCCCGGCTCACTTACCCCCCGACCGAACCTGACACCCCCACCTCACCCCCCCACCAACCGCAAAAACCCCTGACCAACCCCAACACTCATACCTCACCCCTCACCCACCCCGACAACTTCCCACCCCCCCCCCAGACCAAACCCGACACCCCCCCGGCTCACGGTGCACTGTGTAGCACACAGATTATTAAATACACTGTTCGGTCGGCGGGTGAGGTGGGGGAGTCGGGTTTGCTCAGGGGGCGAGGTGGGGGTGTCGGGTTTGGTTGGGGGGTCAGGTGGGGGTGTCTGGTTTGGTCGGGGGGTGAGGTGGGGGTGTTGGGTTTGGTTGGGGGGGGTCAGGTGGGGGTGTCGGGTTTGGTTGGGGGGTAAGTGAGCCGGGGGGTGTCGGGTTTGGTCTGGGGGGGTGGGAAGGTGTCGGGGTGGGTGAAGGGTGAGGTGTGGGTGTTGGGGTTGGTCAGGGGGTGTCAGCTGTCTTCCCCCTCCCCACCTCCGACTGACCCGAGCAACGCCAGGCACTTTTGCTAGTACTATAATAATTACTTCTTTTGTTTGTGCCCAGCAACCTTCAATGCCTTTGCTAATCAGGCTTTAAGCATTTTCACCTACTTGTTCTACTTCCCATTTTTATTTATGTTGGGAGATAGAGAAATGTTTGGTAAATTAAAGATTAGGGTTGTCAATTAATTGTAGTTAACTTGTGCAATTAACTCAAAAAAAATCACGATTGAAAAAATTAATCATGATTAATCGCACTGTTAAACAATAGAATGCCAACTGAAATGTGTTAAATATTTTGGATGTTTTTCTACATTTTCAAATATATCTACTTCAGTTACAACACAGAATGCAAAGTGTATAGTGCTCACTTTATATTATTTTTATTACAAATATTTGAACTGTAAAAATGATAAAATAACTAGTATTTTTCAATTCACCTCATACAAGTACAATAGTACAATATCTTTATCATGAAAGGGAAACTTACAAATGTAGGGGATTTTGTTACATAACTGCCCTCAAAAACAGTCCTACTTCTTGTTCAGCCAATCATTAAGAGAAATAAGCTTGTTTAAATTTACGGGAGATAATACTCCCCACTTCCTAATTACAGTGTCACCTGAAAGTGAGAACAGGTATTCGCATGGCACCGTTGTAGCTGTTGTCACAAGATATTTATGTTCCGGATGCACTAAAGATTCATATGCATTTCATGCTTCAGCCATCATTCCAGAGGACATGCTTCCATGCTGTTGATGCTTGTTAAAACAATAATGCATTAATTAAATTTGTGGCTGAACTCCTTGGGTGAGAATTGTATGTCCCCTGCTCTGTTTCACCCACATTCTACCATATATTTCATGTTATAGCAGTCTTGGATGATGACCCAGCATGTGTTGTTCATTTTAAGAACACTTTCACTGCACATTTGAACAAAATGCAAAGAAGATACCAATGTGAAATTTCTAAACATTCGACCCAATATTTAATATTTGATAATCACGATTCTTCCAAAATCTGAGAGGGACGAGGTGTGGAGCCTGCTTTCAGAAGTCTTAAAAGAGCAACACTCTGATGTAGAAACTGCCGAACCCAAACCACCAAAAAAGAAAATCAACCTTCTGCTGGTGGCATCTGACTCATGATGATGAAAATGAACATGCGTCAGTCTACACTGCTTTGGATGATATCAAGCAGAACCCATCATCAGCATGGACACATGTCCCCTGGAATAGTTGTTGAAGCATGAAGGTACATATGAATCTGTAGTGCATCTGGCATGTAAATATCTTGCAGCACTAGCTATAACTGTTCCATGCAAACGCCTGTTCTCACTTTTGGTTGACATTGTAAACAAGAAGCAGGCAGCAATATCTACTTCAAATATAGAGGAGCTTGTTTGTCTGAGCGATTGGCTGAACAAAAAGTAGGACTGATTGGACTTGTAGGCTCTAAAGTTTTACATTGTTTTATTTTTGAATGCAGGCTTTTTTGTAAATAATTCTAAATGTATAAGTTCAACTTTCATGATAAAGAGATTGCACTACAATACTTGCATTAGGTGAATTGAAAAATACTATTTCTTTTGTATTTTACAATGCAAATATTTGTAATAAAAAATAAAATGAGCACTGTACACTTTGTATTCTGTGTTGTAACTAAAATTAATATATTTGAAAATGTAGAAAATGCCCAAAATATTTTAATAAATGGTATTCCATTATTAACAGCATGATTAATCACGATTAATATTGCACAATTTATTATGGTTATATTTTTAATCACTTGACAGCCCCATTAAAGATACATGTAAAGTATACTGAACACATATGACTGCAGAGACCACGTTACTGAGAGAAAATGGGACCCAGTTGTTGATCGGTTACACAAGGAAGTCTCTCTTATTACTCTATATCTAACAAGGGTGATTGTGTCCCTCTTCCCCTTCCCCTCTCACAGTTGTATAGTGACCTCAGCAGATTCCTTCTGGATGCCACCATTTTCACTACCCTGAAGAGTTTAAGGAAAGACCTAGTTCGGTGCAACATCAAGGTCTTAAGAACATCAGCTGAAGTCAGGCTGTCACCACACGAACACTAGACCTCCACAGGTAATACTGGGCCCTCAGCAGACTGAGCAACTTTCTTCGTCATCCAGCTCTGCTTGACTGATGCAGCACTGATGGCTAAAGGAACACCTGCTACTCAAGTCTGGCTCCTGCATAAAAACATCATGGTGCCCATCAAAATTGGGACCACTTATTTTCTCATATTTTTAACCTGTCTCAGATCAGCCAAGGAATTCAAGCCAACAGTGCTCGGATAAACATCAGAGGAGCTGCTGGCAGGATGTTCTTGATGAAAGGTCCTTGATTCATACTGCTGTCCTGAATCTGATGCCACTGATTTCCGCAATGTGCTCAGAGTTTTGCATGAGGATGTAGGTTGCAGAGGATGGGGGGCAGGAGGAAATAGGTGTACTGCAGTTTAAACTGGGCCAAGTCTTTACAAAATATTGGATCAATTTGTTGAATTTTATTTTATTTTTATTTTTTGTATGGGCCTGATTTTGCAACCCTAATACTGAGTATCACTTATTCCCATGAGGAGTCCCATTGAGCCAAACTGTAGCACTTAGCCACTGGCCCACATAAGGGTTGGGTCAGGGGAACCCTGAAGGAATTGGGTCTCATCGAGGACCATGCCTTCCCCAGGTGGCCTGGTGTGTAGAGACATTGCACAAACAACAGCAGTGCAGATTGCTTCCCCCAAGTAGATGTTGATTTGCTTGGTGCGTCATTGTGGAGGGATAACATGGAATCACGGCCTCCCTGCCCCCTTTAGGGTGCTGTACAGAGCCAGGGATGCAAGGAGGGAATAGTCACTGTTCTCCCCCAAGCACGGGGACTGCAATTGTACCTGGCCTTCCCCAGGCCTCACTCCTAGAGCCCGCCCCAAGCCTGCACACCCATGTAAGGGCAGGACCCATCCTGACCCATTGACTTCAATCAATGTATTCCATCTCTTTTGCCCTTCTCATGATGGCTATGAGCAGCCCATGACTCCCTTCAGCTACTATTTGAATTTCATCAACCAAAGCCTTTTATAGTACTTTGACTTGATGGATTGATGCAAGTTTTCAAACTTCAACTTGCACTGCTGACTTCTGATTAATCAAGTAAATCACATGGTATTTTTTCTCATCCTTGCTTGGATGAGTACACAGGCATTTCTGGCTTGAATACCTGTGAGCGTGAGTTAAACAGTGATGAATTCTCCATCATGGGTGATTTTTAAATCAATATTGAATGGTTTTTCTGAAAGATATGCCTTAGGAATTCATTCAGATGTTCTATGGCCTGTGTTATACAGGAGGTCAGACCAGATGATCACAGTGGTTTCTTCTGGCCTTGGGATCTATAAAAGATGAGGAATTTGCCCCTCTTCAGAAAGCCAAGACTTATGCATCATTAAATCCCACTTTCTGGGGGATTACTTGGGATTTAAGTGGTGCATATGCATTTTCTGGTCCTCAGCAGACAGACAAATTCCACCCAGAAACCAGCACTAGCATGATCAAAGGCTAATTGTGCCAAACTTCAAGTGAACACGCGTTTAAAAAAAAAGTTTGCAAATGGCCCAGTTTGTGTGTGTGATTAGTGTATTTTGTAAATCTAAAAAATAAATTAATTAAACCTACACCTCCGTCTCCCTGGTAAGACAGTTGGGTACAATGTGAAAAACTCCCATGATCAAGACTTGCCTCATTTCCTGTCCCTTTAACAAATGTGCTTCTTTTTGCCTAAGGCAGAAACAAAGGAACACACCCAAATAAATAAAGACCTTGTGAGGCAAACCCCTGGAATCAGCCCCCATTCCTGCATGTTTTAAATTACAGCCAGGCATATAAAAGTGCTAGGTCAGCACACAGCGGAGGGAGAAGTAGGAGATTGTGGGGACGCTGAATTTCCCCAGTGTATTGCAATTACAAAAACACCTGTGCAAAATTTCATGCTGAAAATCCACGAGGTTCAAAATATCCCAGTACTCCCTGTGACTGAGTAAGCTGTTCATTGAGCTACTACAATATGAACCATGTCCTGCCTTGTATGGAGACTCACTCAAAATAGATGCAATAGATCCAGATCCAGATTTCAAACACCTAAAGTTCAGGGGTGTTTAGCTATAAGGTCTTGGTTGCTGTAATGGTCATTTGCAAATTGTGACTCCATCCCTCCAGTGCCGCTGATGCCTGGGGCAGTGTGCAGCACTTGCAACAGGTATAGAATCCCTTGAATCACACTCTCCCTCCCAGGCTGCTCCAGGGTTCATGCTGCCATTCATGGTCCCTTAATGCAGGGCTTATGGCAAAACTCTGATTGAACCTTAGGTTCCCCCCTCTTTGGGGACCTCATTTTGGTGTTATGTCCAGCACCCACCATGCTCTTCGGACCTTAATAAATAAATAATAGTGAGGTTGGGGGTGAATTTTGTTTGCGTTGCACATGTCATGTGAGTTTCCTATTTATTTGTCCCCACACATGTGTATTTTTATCTAATTGCACCAGAGTTGCTCCCAACTAGCATTGGGGAGATAGTCAGAAGTTGGTGTCTGATGACCTTTCGGCTCCAATCTGCTGCCACCTAGTACGGCTTTCCAATCTTTAACAACGTGAGTGAAATTGATTAGGTTTTCACAGCCACCAAATTGCTCTTTTTTTAATTTCCCAGGGCTAGCCGTTGGGGTGTCAATCCATGGTGACGGGAAAGACCAGTGCTTCCAGATAAGGGAAAGGGTCCATCTCTCACAGCAGAGAAAGGATAGGGTGTGAAAGGCCCCCTACTCCATCTGTCCTTCAGTTCTTGGAGCAGCCACCATTTGCCCACTCTGTGTCACTACTTCCTTTCTGTCCCTTGCAGTTCTCATCTCTCCAAGGTAACCTGAAGATTTTCCACCCACTCCTGATGTCCCCAGTAGCTTTGACTTACAGGAAGAGGCAGGAAGGGCAAATGCCCTTTCATGTACACAATCTTAGTCCACCGCACCTGGAAGAGGATACTGCCCTGATCTCCAGGCCCTGTCCTGTGTGGATTTCAAGGTAGATTCTATTAGATAATATGGATTTCTGGGAAAGAAAGAAATCCTGGAAATAAAGCCCCAGGGCTGTATTTCGGCAGCTGCTTCAAAGTTAAAAATGTCTCCACAGGTATATGGCTGGAAGGGAAAGACGGAACCAGTGTGTGTGTTGGGAGCATATATTTACAGTTTCCTCTTGGCTCCTTGCAAGTGGGATTTTAATTTCAGGAAAGGGCAATTCCTGCCTTTGTTATTTATTTCCATAGTTTTCTATTACCATGGAAGCCAGACTCTTCAGTTACAAAATTTAAAAACACACACATTACATGTGCCACCCATAATGGGATTTTGAGACTAAAATGGCCATTACTGCAACCCTTGCCTTCCAACATTCCTTGACTAGCTCTTAGGGCAGATAAAATACAGACCCAACCCAACAAGCAAAAGCCAAAACATCAAGAGACAAAAAGAATTCAGTGATGCTAAATAAAGTAAGGGAGTCTCAGGGCAGGTGGTAAGGGCCTGTCTCTGGCTGACCATCAAGAGGAGCAAATGCCAAACGTGGATGCTTTTGGTGGAGAATTCCCTCCAAAGAACTCAGCCCCAGAAACTGAATGCAAGAGATCCCTTCTAATCCCAAACTGCTGTGACAGGACACAGGATGGAGGGTATCTCTCAGTTAGATGTCTTCAGGTCAACAGGGCCTGATGAAATACATCCTAGAATACTCAAGAACCGGACGAGGATTTGTCTGAGCCATTATTGATTATCTCTGAAAAATCATGGAAGACGGGAGAGATTCCAGAAGACTGGAAAAGGGCAAATATAGTGCCCATCTATAAAAAGGGAAATAAGGACAATCCAGGGAATTACAGAGCAGTCATCTTAACTTCTGTACCTGGAAAGATAATGGAGCAAATAAATAAGCAATCAATTTGTAAACATCGAGAAGATAATAAGGTGATAAGTAACAGTCAGCAAGGATTTGTCAAGAACAAATCTTGTCAGCCCAACCTGATAGCTTTGACAGGTTAACAAGCCTTGTGGATAGTGGGGAAGTGGTAGATGTAGTATTTCTTGATTTTAATAAGGCTTTTTATATCATTTCCCATGTCCTTCTCATAAAAAAACTAGGGAAATGCAACTTAGACAGAGCTACTATAAGGTGGGTGCAAAACTAGTTGGAAAACTGTTTCCAGAGGGTAGTTATAAATGGTTCACAGTCATGTTGGAAGGGCATATTGAGTGGGGTCCCACAGGGATCAGTTCTGGCTCTGGTTCTATTCAATATCTTCATCAAGGATTTAAATAATGGCATAGAGAGTAGACTTTGGAAGTTTTCAGAGGATACCAAGGTGGGAGATGTTGCAAGTGCTTTGGAAGGTAGGATTAAAATTCAAAATGATCTGGACAAACTGGAGAAACGATCTGAAGTAAATCGGATGAACTCCAGTAAGGACAAATGCAAAGTACTCCATTTAGGAAGGAACAATCTGTTGCACACATACAAAATGGAATATGACTGCCTAGGAAGGAGTACTGTGGAAAGGGATCAGGGGAACGAGGGGGCTCATAGTGGACCACAAGCTAAATATGAATCAACAGTGTAACGCTGTTGCAAAAAAAAACAACCATGAACGTCATACTGGATGTTACAGCATTTTATAGATAGCAGGAGTGTTGTAAGGCACAAGAAGTAGTTCTTCCACTCTACTCCACGCTGATTAGGCCTCAGCTGGAGTATTGTGTCCAGTTCTGGGTGCCACATTTGAGGAAAGATGTGGACAAATTTGAGCTAGTCCAGAGAAGAGCAACAAAAATGATTAAAACATGACCTATGAAGGAAGATTGCAAAAACTGGGTTTGTTTAGTCAGGAAAAGAGAAGATGGAGAGGGTCATGATAACAGTTTTCAAGTACATAAAAGGTTGTTACAAGGAGAAGGGAGAAAAATTGTTCTTCTTAACTTCTGAGGATAGGACAAGAAGCAATGAGCTTCAATTGCAGCAGGGGAGATGTAAGTTGGACAGTAGGAAAAAATTCCTAACTGTCAGGGTGGTTAAGCACTGAAATAAATTGCTTAGGGAGGTTGTGCAGTCTCCATCATTAGAGATTTTTAAGAGCAGGTTAGACAAACACCTGTCAGGGATGGTCTAGAATAGATGATATTTAATCTGCCTTGAGGGGACTGGATGAGATGACCCCTCGAATCCTACGATTCTATACCTGGATAATGCTGGCCTTGCATATAGATAGAGGAAGTGTAATAAACTGGCTATAGAGAAGTCACCTGTTTCAAAAGCTTTTCTAACAGTAGTTTCCTGCCGTTCTTTCCCCCAAATCTCCCAACACATTCACCCCATTAAATGAACCATAATCCAGAAATCAAGAGCTGTGGATTCTAGTCCTGGCTCCAGGACTGTCCCACTCTGTGGCCTTAAGCAAATCACTTCACTTTTCTGTTCTTTCCCCTCACACCCTTTGTCTGTCTTGTCTATTGAGATTGTATGATCTTGAGGGAGGGGACACTCTCTTAGTTTCTTTTCTTCCACTGCATGCATCCGATGAAGTGGGTATTAGCCCACGAAAGCTTATGCTTCAATACTTTAGTTAGTCTTTAAGGTGCCACAGGACTCTGTCACTTCTGCAATTCCAGCCTAACAGAGCAACCTCTCTGATTCTCTTAGTTTGTGTCTGTACAAAATGAGACTCTGATCTCAACTGAGCCTTATAAGTACTACTGGAAAATAAACAAATAAATAAATAAAATGCAGCTTCTAATTTAAGGAGGAAATCTAAAATTCTGCAGCCACCGCAAAATCCCCCACACTTTAACTATAGAGTAGATGACATGAAAATACAGTAGATTAGGCAATTGTTTCCACAGCCTCAAATATAACAATCTAGGAGTTTTTTTCCACCTACTTTTTCTAAGCTATGTACCTTGACCATTTTTACCCTGTCCCATGGACTATGGATTTTCTTTTCAGTCAGCAGCAGTTCAGGTGATGCCAGTTCATTATTAAGGTAATTTAGATGCAGACTTCAGAGGATTATATATGCCCATGACTCCAGGGAGAATTGGTGTCAGAGCCAGGTCTAAATATCAGGATGTCTGAGACAGTCATTTGTCTAGGTAGCTGGACCCTTTATGCTTTTCACAGCCTTCTCAAGCTGGCCAACTTCTCCTGTCACCATTCTGTCCTAAGTGAAAATGAGAATAAACAGTGAAAAATAAATCAAGCAAGCAAGCAAGTTGCTAAGAAGGAGAGTGGAGAGTTATTTGCAGACTGCTGAAGAAATACCTCCCAGTGGAAGAAATAATCACTGCTGCACAATTAACAAAGAGGAGAGAATCCCAGTTTGAAAGCTCACCACGCAATATGTCACCTAGTTTTAATTATGACATTTATCACAATGCAGCCTTTGAAGAAGGAAAGTCCAGAAACCAAACAATATATTTTGAAGGCAACTAATCCTGTGGTTGTATTAAACAATGCTTCTGGACTATCTAAAACCAGCATGGTTTCTGGAGATGTCAGGTTCGTTTAAAAGCTCTTCCTATTGCTAAACAGCAGGAGCAGTGCACTGTGACATTAGCTAGCAACGGTAGTAAGCAATCATCTCCTTTTCACAGCTGTGTGTATGCATGATTAAAAAATAAATAGGGGATCCTTTTTCTAACCGCTACTGCTGAAGCAAAAAAAAATGAAAAGAAATAATGGTTCCAAATGTAGCATTATTATCCCTTTCTCTTGTAGCTGGGGTAATTTTTCTATTACTTCTCAAGAACTTTGTTTCGTGCAAACCCACTAAAATGTGTTGTCTGAAAGGTGAAATGGCCTCTTTAAATATTGTGCAAAGGAAAAAAAATCATTTTTAAAATGACTAATGATAGGCCAGATTGTACACTGCCCTTGTGCAGGTGTGAGGGAGCAGTGGGAGAAGAGGGGAAGTAAGGAAAACACACAGAGATGGATTTGCAAAGGAATTTCAAAGAGCTGACTGAAACATTTTCAACCCTGCAGTTTTCCATTGTAATATATAGTTTCATTGCAATCAAAATGTTTTGCACCAACGTGTTGATTTTGACAAAATTTCAAAGGGAAAAAAGTCAAAATGTTTCACTTCGTTTCATTTAGACTTTTCTATTACATTTAAATATTAATTCATTGTGTTCTCTGAGTAAATACAAATGTATATTATTTAGCATTATATTTTTATGTTTTAAAATGAAATGTTTTTATCTTATCAAATCAAAAAAATTTGATGTTTTCCAACATCAACATTTTTCAGATTTTCTGTTCCTTGACAAAAAAAAATTCTTCTGATTAAGAACAAAAACAAATTTTGAATTGTTGGAAATTTCCCAGAAAATCTGTTTTCCACCCAGCTGCATGCACCCAAAGATGGAGGTAGGTAGGGATTTACAGACATCCCCAAGTAGGTGAGGTGCCTAACTCCCATCGTCTTTATTGCATAAATATCTTTGTAAATCTGACTTATGGAACCTTGTACTCTTTATGAAAGCGCAGGCCACAGTTGTGGTCCTCATGCTCCCCAGAGCACAAAGCCAGTTCTTTGCTAGTTCAACTGGTGGCAAAGAGGAAACAAAACTATAACTGTATCATCTTTACACCATTCAGCAGAGCTGACCAGCCCCATAGACTAGCACATGCTGCACTCCCTTGCAGGATGTGTAGAGGAAAGTTGCACTCTAGGAATTATAATGCTGCTGAAGTTATCACTGGGACAATATGGGTCCCCCTACAAAGGACAGTTCCACAAAATTACAATCTGACTTTAAACAAATTTGCACAACCTTTTCACTAGTGTTCACTAATGTCAGGTGCCTCCATTTTTGGGTGCCCAACTTGTTCCCAACCTTAATGTGTCTCAAGTTGATCTCACAGAAATAGAGACAACCAAAATAAGAAGTCACATTTGAAACATTTAAAATACATGAAGTACATTCAGCAACGTGAGATTGAATAAATTATGTAACTCTTTACTAGCAAAAAAAATTTCAGACTTCAAGGCTTTTTCTAGTATCATTCCCAAGTATTTATGTTTTAGGTAGACAGAATATAATTCACCATCTTGAATTTTTCCCACAACACTAACTAACAAACTTGCTTTTACAAAAATATAACATGGAATCTTTGATAGCCCCTCCCCTCAAGAACTCTGTTTTATACCTTAGAGTCTAGATACTATGGTGATGGGTACCCTAAATGCCTAAAATAAATTGTAGGAGATCCGCTTGTTGCCCACTCCAAAAACAGGCAGGAGACTGCTTTGTGGCTCCACCAATGTCCTTTTATTTATAGTGCAAACCCCCACCACCTTCTATGTACAGCTCCAACAGTGCTTTGCAGCTCAGGGAGAACAGGCCACAGCTCAGGAAGACAACTCCCTTCTTCCTGGCTCACAGGGATCCAGAGTCTGAATACTCCTCCCTATCCTGCTTCCCTAGCCTCCTTTCTTCTTCTTCTTCTTCTTCTTCTTCTTCTTCTTCTTCTTCTTCTTCTTCTTCTTCTTCTTCTTCTTCTTCTTCTTCTTCTTCTTCTTCTTCTTCTTCTTCTTCTTCTTCTTCTTCTTCTTCTTCTTCTTCTTCTTCTTCTTCTTCTTCTTCTTCTTCTTCTTCTTCTTCTTCTTCCTCCCCCCCGTGGGCTTCCTCCCTGCCAGGCTTTTATATCCCCTGGGGAGGCTACCAGGTGTAACCCATTGGCGCTAATTAGCCCAGGCTGCACTCTGATAGGTAATCAGCTTTCCTAGCTTAGGGAAGCTGCTAGCAGAGGCTTTTGCTTTCTTAAAGGGGCAGCAGGGCTGGCTTAGCAGCTCCTGGCCAGCACCCTGCCACAAAATACATTTTTTAAACAGTGCCACCATCAGCAAAAAAAAATACCAGCTATTCAGTCACCACCACCATATCTTGCAGCAACCTGGGTTTTCTCTGTTAGACCTCCATATCCAAGTACTGTACAAGCGACTTAGCTGGTGAGATCCAACAACATCACAGGGTGAGCTGGCATGACTGTACTTCCAGCTATGTCTACACTATGAGTTATGTGTAAGTACGCAACACTTTCAGATAGGTATGTACTCAGCACTGCTTAGCCATGCCTCTGCAGCAGCTACCCATATTACCACAGCTCTCATAGCTGCTATTTATACTCATGCTAGCTCAATGGGCGTTAGTGTGAGCATGGGTATACAAGCAGCGGAATCACAACCTAGCTCTTAGATCTAACTCAGCTTCCTTTGTAATAAATGGTATAAATCATGAATTTTTAAAAATTCCCTCCTTGCTATTGCTAGCATCTTCCCTTTTAATTCTTCAGTACTTCTTTTGGTAGTTCCACTACCTTCCAGTAGATGCAGATGAAGTGTCCTTTTGCTCACTAATTAATACAGGTTAATGTGTCTGATTCCGTGCATTTCAGGGAAGAGATTTCCTGTGTCAAACCTTTGCATAATTTTACTGGAAAATGGCCATATAGAGAGTAAATGTCATTTGAGTTCAGGTTTGGGTTTTTTCAATAATATTTTCTTTCTCTTTTATGCTGTGTAGTCTTTATCAGTGCTGCCTGGCCTTATTTTACTTGGGATCTTTTTTTTAATTTGCCTTTGTCCGCTCTAATATAAAACTACCTCCTTACAATGTTCTGTTCTATTAAACCATCTATTTTTAATTTGGCTCACTATAGGCATTTGTCTGTTATTACTTTTTTTAAAGGCTGCAACTTGCTTACACCAAAAGAGAGAGAGAAAAATTAAAGCTGAAATATTGAAGACAGTCAGCTTTTTTCCTAAAGAACTGTAAACTCACTCTCAGCAAGAATGCCAAAGAGAAGAAATTAGATGGATGGCCAGAGTTCAATAAAAACAACTTGGAAACATAGTAGAATTGTGCTATTACATGGCTCTCCTGCTTACAGCCATCATATTTTCTTTTTATTGTGAAGCATAGTTCAGACTGCAAATATTTCCTATTGACCTGAACTTTGTTGCTTTTCAAGCTCACTCTTGGTTATGATTCCTAGCCCTGTATCTGCCTCTGGGTTTGTCTTTAAGATATTTTCCTAGTGTGTTAAAAGCAAAAACAAAAGGTTTTTTTTTTAATTTCTAGCAACTGTCCTCAGACTGTCAGAGATTAGCTATGGGCCAAATTCGGCTCTTATTGAAGTCAACATTAAAGCTCCCAATGACTTCAGTGGGACCAGGATTTCTCTGTATGTTGATTATGCATTTCTGCAGTAACCACCAAGGTTACACATAAATTACTGATTTGTATTGCAGTGGCATGTAGAGGACCCAGTCACAGGCCAGGACCCCATTGTGCTAAGCCAGGGTGGGCAAACATTTTCACCTTAGGGCAACATTGGGGTTGCAAAATTATATGGAGGGCCAGGCAGGGAAGGCTGTGCCTCCCAAAACAGTCTGGCCCCACCACATCCCCTTCTGACTTCCTGCCCCTGACTGCCTCCCTCAGAACCACAGAACCATCCAACCCCCCCGCCCCCCCCCCCCGCTCCCCCCCCCGCTCCTTGTCCCTGACAGCCCCCGCCAGAGACCCGCCACCCTAACTTCCCCCCCCCCAGGAGTCCACCCCCTACCCAACCACTCTGCTCTCTGTCCCCTATCTGCCACAACCCCTATAAACACGTCCACCCCCTGATAGACTCCAGGGACTCCCATGTCTATCCAAGCCCCCTGTTTCCTGTCCCCTGACCGCCCCCCAGGACTCCCTATGCTTTATCCTACCCTCCACCCAGCCCCAGCCCCCTTACCATGCCGCTCAGAGCAGCGTGTCTGGCATCCGTGCAGCTCAGCTGGAGATAGATGCGTTACTCCACAGGATCACACAGCCCCGCCACCCAGAGCGCTGCCCGTGCAGCAACATGGCTGCAGGGGAGGGGGTCCAGCAGAGGAGGGGCCAGGGCTAGCCTCCATGGCCGGGAGCTCAGAGGCCAGGCAGGATGGTCCCGCGGGCCGGATGTGGCCCACTGGCCATAGTTTGCCCACCCCTGTGCTAGGCACTCAACAAATACAGAAGAAAGACAAAGCCCTTGCCCCAAATAAGTTACAATTCAAGGGTTTTATCCTAAATGGCTAATCTAATTCTATGCTGGCTAAGGCCCCAATCCAGCAAAGCCTAAATAAATATCAAGAGCCGGTCCAGTACAGAATTGCACTTTGTCTGTATTGAAAAGAAACTATCTTTATCCTGCTTTCTTCAAACAAACCATTTTTTGATTCTTCATCCCAAACATGAAAAGCATTTTTGATACTTCTTCCCCACTGTCTTTGACATTTTATCAAATTCTCACCAAAGCAGCTTCCCTTTGCTCAGACCAGCTTTTCAGAAACTTTCCATTCTTCATTTTTTTTTCTGTTTAGATCAAAGTTACCACAATATCAAAGCTCAAAGGGACCCTGCCAAGACTTATTGACCCCAAGTGTAACCTAGCCTAAATATACAGTTCCACATTATAGCAGAAAATAGGCTACCAGCTGTAGATTTTTTAAATCCAATTGTCCCCAGTATGAAAAAGCAAAAAGTAAAACCAAAGTCCATATAGTGTGTGGACCAACACTCAGAAACTTGAGAGTCTCCCCATTTGTATTATCAATGACCAAGGATTTCAAAAGCGGTTTGGATGTCCTATTTTTGGAGTGCCCAACTTGTGTTATATTAAATGAGGCCTGATTTTCAGAGGTTGGTGCTTCACGATTTCTCAGGCTCCTTTAGGGCTCCCCAAAACTGATACTACTGATAGTCTGTAGGAAAAGTTAATATTAATAGTGCACCTCGGTAGCTTTATTTATGTAATTAAGTCAGCTTACTAGTCATGGCTGAATCCAATTAAATAGTCCTTTGGTTCGCTCCATCCTACCTCTGTGGCCTTATATCCAATGGCTCCTGGCTCATTCTATTAACCTTTTTTACCACTACTCCCTCCCTGCAATTCTCCATGACTTAGGGTTTGCTTTTCGATTTGTGCTGCTCCCTCTATTGTGAGTTATTTTCCTTCCTCCCCTAATGCCACTGAGTCACATCCTCTGTTCAAATCTCACCGTAAAACTTTCCTGTTTGCTTTAGTGTATGATTGACAGTATGCCCCACTCCTACCTGTTTCTATTTCCCCATCATTTGTAGCTAGTCTGCAAGAATACTTTCCTGGCACCTTATCAGATTTACATTTCAACTTTCCCTTCCTTCATCTTGTTCTCTGTCTCTGTACATTATTGTCCTTGTCTGGCAGTGCAAGTGCCTTTGTTACCCACTTGTTTCTCATCTCAATCCTACCTATTCCTGTAAAGCATTTTCACATACTATGTAGTAGGGCTGTGGAATAAAAATAAATTGCATTCTACACAGAGAACATTTCCTAAGTACCACCACACTATTTGCTTCATGCATTTTTTTTTTCATCCTGGAAAAATCAATGTAAAAAGGAATAAATGTTTCAAATGGAATAAGGCTTATTGGCCCAGGGCAGCACTGAACAAATCACTGTGGAGAGGAGGAACACAAAGGAAGGGTTTAAGCCACCTTTCTGTCCCTCATTTCAGGGCTAGCTGTACACCCAGCCAGTGCCCTGTTATAAATTAAATCATACATGGACTGATATGCCAATCAGTGCTCCCTGGGTGCAACCTCCTGTTCTGGTGGCTGGGAAGGGTGCTGGTGTAACTTGTAGTGATCCTCCAGTAGCCAGCTATGCCAGTTGTAGGGTTGTTTTGTGCCCGAGAACTGACACAAGGCAGCCGCGATGCAGCTGAGGACTGGGGAGCCCAGAATTGTTCAAGTTTTCCTCATTCTGTCTGTATGTCCTGACCTCTGATATATGCACATTTCAATTAAGAGTTTGACATGGAACACAAAACACAACCTTTGAAGGTCACATTGGGGGCCCAAAACCTGATTTTCAAAGCGGCAGTGTGCAACTATGGGTATGTCTTCACTACAGCAGTAGTTCGATTTACTTTATGTCGATGTTGTGAACGCGACGGTATACAGTCGATGTTGTGTGTCTTCACTAGGCACAGCTAAGCACAGCAAGTCGACATTGTCTGTCCGCAAAACTTTTGCAGGCGTCGACATGACGAGCGTTGCACTCTGGGTACCTATCCCACAGTTCCCTGATCCCCCAGCAGGCACCATTTCGAGTGCTGCACTATGGGTAGGCATTTCCAAATTTCGCGCCCTTTTTCCGCGCCGCCCACCCCCATTACAAGCGGTGCCCTGTGGGTAGGCATCCCATAATTCGCGCCCTTTCTCCGCCGTGCTAACGCCATAGCATTGCAAGCCTGGAGCCCGCTGACACCACGGCTGCAGTAATGGCTGTTGTGAGGACCTCGATCACGGTTGCTGAGTTCCTGCTGCACCGTCTGCAGAGGAGGAATGCGATCCGGGGAGAACCGCGCTTTCTGGAACCCGACGACAGTGAAGAGGAGATGGACGAGGACAGCGGGGACGACAGGGACACTGACGTGCACAGCGGGGACGACAGGGACACTGACGTGCACAGCGGGGACGACATGGACACTGCCGTTTTTGCAAGTAGGGCGACTGACAATCTGTCAAAAATGGTGGCAATGGGGCAGGCTCATGCCATCGAACGCCGATTCTGGGCCAGGGAAACAAGCACGGACTGGTGGGACCGCATAGTGCTGCGGGTCTGGGATGACTCCCAGTGGCTCAGAAACTTCCGCATGCGAAAGGGCACCTTCATGGAACTTTGTGACTTGCTGTCCCCGGCCCTCCAGCGCAGGAATACCAAAATGAGAGCGGCCCTTACAGTGGAGAAGCGAGTGGCGATAGCCCTCTGGAAGCTTGCAACGCCAGACAGCTACCGGTCAGTGGCGAATCAGTCTGGGGTGGGTAGGTCTACGGTGGGCTTTGCTGTGATGCAAGTAAGCAGGGCAATCGTCGAGCGGCTGCTACACCGGGTTATAAACCTCGGAAACCTGCAAGCCACAATAGATGGCTTTGCCGCCATGGGATTCCCTAACTGTGGTGGGGCTATAGATGGGACTCATATCCCTATCCTGGCACCGGACCACGAGGCCGCTGAGTACAGAAACCGGAAGGGATATTACTCAATGGTCATGCAAGCAGTGGTTGACCACAAGGGACATTTCACCGACCTCTACGTGGGGTGGCCGGGAAAGCTTCATGACGCTCGAGTGTTCAGGAACTCTAGGGTTTTTAGGCAGCTGCAGCAAGGCACTTTCTTCCCCGACCAGAAAATTTCCGTGGGGGGGGGGGTCGAAATGCCGATCGTGATCATTGGGGACCCAGCCTACCCCCTACTGTCCTGGCTTATGAAGCCCTACACAGGAGCCCTGGACAGGGGTCAGGAGCTGTTCAACTACAGGCTGAGCAAGTGCAGAATGGCCGTAGAGTGTGCATTTGGCCGTCTGAAGGGGAGATGGCGTTCCTTACTGATTCGCTCAGACATCCGTGAGAGAAATATCCCCATTGTTATAGCTGCTTGCTCTGTGCTCCACAATATCTGTGAGAGCAGGGGGGAAACGTTTATGGCGGGCTGGGAGGCAGAGGCAAATTTACTTTCTGCTACTTATGAGCAGCCACACAGCAGGGAAAGTAAAAGAGCCCACCGTGAGGCCCTGCGCCTCAGGGACGCCTTGAAAGACAGTTTTATGAGTGCCTGAGATGGCGTTTGAGAATCTGCTCCCTTGCTGTGCTCTAAGCCTGCTGCCCTTGAACCCTCTTTCCCTCCCCCCTCCCCATGCTTTCCCTCCCCCCTCTCCCCTCCCCATGCTTTCCCTCCCCCCTCCCCATGCTTGCAGAGAAAATAAAATCACTGTTTGAACAATCATGGTTCCTTTATTGGTTACTCGGAAATACAAATACAGGGGATCACTGTCCTGGTATCCTGGAGGGAAACCGGCAGTCGCAGTGGGGGAGGAGCGGGCAAAGGAGGGGGGGTGGGAAGGGTGGAGAGCAGGGGTTGGCAAGACTCAGCAGCTTTCAAAAGTGTTCCGAGAATGTCAGCCTGCTGCTGCTGCTGCTGCTGCTTCTGCTGGCTTGTGGGGTGGAGTGGAGTGGCCCACGGAGCTTGCCCCCCCGTGTTCTCAACCCGCGTCTGGGTGGGGAAGCTATGGGAGTTGGGGAGGGGGGGAGGTGGTTACACAGGGGCTGCAGAGGTGGTCTTTGGGCATGCTGCAGCTCCACCAGAGATCGCAGCATGTCGCTCTGGTCCTCCATTATGCGGAGGAAAGCATCCATGCGTCTTTCCTCACGCTCTTCCCTCTTTTGTTCAGCGGCTCTCCATTCCTGCCTCTCTCGATTCCTTGCCTCTCTCTCTCGATCCCTTGCCTCTCTCTCTCGCTTCCTTTCCTCTCTCTCTTGATCCCTTGCCTGAATCTCTCGATCCCTTGCCTGAATCTCTCGATCCCTTGACTCTATCATTCTTTCCCTCCAGTCCGTCTGGCGGGCTGCCTCAGCGCGCGAGTTCTCCACGAGTTCAGTGAACATCTCATCGCGCGTTCGCATTTTCTTTTTACGCTTTCTTATCTGCGGTGCACGGCGGGAGGAGGAGGCCGGGGGATTGTGAGATACTTGTTGTTCATCTGTGGGCGAGTGTGGGAAAAGAAAGTTTGAAAGTTATGAGACAGATACATTCAAGGTTACGAGGCAGATGCAGTCTCGGACGGTACACAATGGGAGTAGTATGCCATTTGCAACCTCAGTATTCAGAGGCCTGATATGATTTCTGTACAAGGTCATGTTGTTCACCTAAAAGTGACTGACAACTCAGACCTTCAAAACCCAAAGTGAGAAATTACACATGGAATTTACATTATTCATAATACATACACTGTGTATCAAGCTATCAGTACAAGAAGTAGCTTGTGCTATTTGCCTGGTGCGATAGTGCAGGTTAAAGAATGAAGCTAGGTTTGATGAGGCTCTTGGGTAGAGACCCATATTAAAATGCTACGGCCACTGAGCCATGCTACAGACTCAGAAACGTTTTCCACTGTAATGCACAGCAAGAGTGTTTGTAGTAAAAACTGCAGGTTCCTGGACCATGATTCCATTTGCACCACCTGGTAAGTGCATCCCGCATTTACAGATATAAAAGGGATGCAAATAGTGTGTCGTATTCTTGGTCTTTCTGCAGTTTAAATCAAAACTACAAAACTATGGGATGGGAAAGCAACAAACACCTACAAAAATTATGTCCTGGACAAATAAATAAGAAGCAAAATGAGGGAGGAAAATTTTCAGTCCATGGAAGCAGATGGGTGCTAAACATTTTTGAAGATCAGGCCAATGATTTAGGTGCCTAATTAAGGAATCTGACTTTATTAACGCACTTCAAAAATTTTGGCCAGGATACCTAATTTACGCACCAATATACATGAATGCCTATTACTTACTCGAGGTAACAAAGAGTCCTGTGGCACCTTAAAGACTAACTAAAGTATTGAAGCATAAGCTTTCGTGGGCTAGTACCCACTTCGTCGGATGCAAGCAGTGGAGTATTACTTACTCAACATCCATTTATGAAGAGAGACTGACTGCATTCCTAGTATACTGAATGCTTCTGCTGTGGTCTAATAACCAGGTTCCTATGCTGGCAACTAGGAGCTGTGGGGTCTATTCCTAGTTCTACTAACCTGATCGCTAATATTAACAAGAAGCGACAAAGAGTCCTGTGGCACCTTATAGACTAATGAAAGTATTGAACCATAAGCTTTCGTGGGCTAGTACGTGGATTGTGCCCATCCGACGAAGTGGGTACTAGCCCACGAAAGCTTATGCTTCAATACTTTTGTTAGTCTATAAGGTGCCATAGGACTCTTTGTCACTTCTGCAAATCCAGACTAACACGGCTACCTCTCTGATTCTTAATATTAACAAGCCACTTCACATCTCTGTTCTCCCTCCCATACTTCTTCTATTTGGATTCCAAGCTCTTCAGATGTTTGTGTTGTTCACCAAGGGGTCCAAGTCATGGTCACGGATTCTAGGTGCTGTAATAACAATAACATGTGTTTTATCTGTGTTTTCAGGCTTGAGAACAAAATATATTAAACTTCCTTGGCTATTTAATGTGTAGCCTGCTCCGTTTACAATAAGTGATGAACAATATAAACATTTGATATAGCCAATGCTTTTCTGGAATACTATACAGCTTCTTAGGGCAAACTGAAGTATATAGATATACCACTCCTAAGGAAAGTCAACAGGAGTTGTGGATGCATCACTCAAGACAGAAATTGGCCTTTAAAACTTTAAAATTAAACAAGTCAAACATATATTTTAAAAAAGAAAAATTGACAATACTCTTGCACAGCC
Organism: Sternotherus odoratus; assembly: GCA_032164245.1. Taxonomy (NCBI): domain Eukaryota; kingdom Metazoa; phylum Chordata; order Testudines; family Kinosternidae; genus Sternotherus; species Sternotherus odoratus. Next base: position 280,857,171 of record JAVMKO010000001.1, on the reverse strand, counting down.
TCAAACTTGTGTTATCAATAATACTTTCCTCATGAAGCCCGCTCATAAGCAACGTGAGTTAATGGAATTCCTGTGTGTCGTTAGTGGAATTATGTGAATAATGCAACATGATATTCATTTGCTTTTTTCATCTTACCATTCTTCCACTAAGCCAGCTGCCTGCTTTAGCTGTCATTTCCAAGGACCTAAAGATCAGGTGGGATTATATAGTCAGGCTTTTCTGATTAATAACTGTGTGAATCAATAAGGGATACGACATTTAGCATAATATACCTGGGAAATAATAGGAAGTCACAGAGCTTATAACAGCTCAGTTTCTTAGTTCCTATTTCTTATGCAGCTTGGTATAGATGTGACTTAGGAGCTGTCAGTTAAACTTGCCTAAAATGTCAGGGATCAGAAATATATGGGTTAATTGTATAACACTGGAGTTCTTTCTTGTTACTTTGGCACTGTAAATATGTGATCCAAAGAATGGATGTTTGCAACAGTGTTACTTACAGGTTTTATTTTGCAAGTATGCCTGCAGTTTGTTACTAAAACAACAAAAGGCAATTCCTTACCACAGAATAATGATGTTTCAGTATCATTCAGTATCATTGCTTCAGATCTTTTCAATAGAACTTTTTACCTCCCCTGCCCCATTATTTGAGAACAAGCGGGTCACTTACCAAAAATCAGTGAATGGCAAACTTCGGACAAATCATTGGAAATACTTCACCACACAGCATATAGTCAGTGGAATTCCATCTATCTTAGGTACTTACTTGTATGGCCTCCATAAACGTAGGTTTTGAGCACCTCATAAACTTTAATGTATTTATCCTCCCAACACCCATAGGGCAGTAGTGTTATCACCATTGTACACATGCGGAACTGAGGGGGTGGAATGCTCAAAAAGTCTAACTTCTATTTAAGTTCCTAATTTCCATTAGGAGAGACTAAGGCCCACATCTTCAATGGTGTTTAGGTACTTAGCCCAAATACCTTTGAGGATCTGTGTCTAAGTGATTGCCCAAGGTCACAGAGGACGTCTGTGATAGAACAGGGAACCTAGGTCTCCTGAGTCCCAGACTAGCACCCTAAACACTAGATCATCCTTCCTCTTGGAAATCATGACAACAAAACATCCTACTGTAATGGGATAGAGCTATGACCAATCGGAGTTCAGGTAATAACACAGTAGAGAAAGAGAATCATAGTTCATGTTTTTAGGGCATAAGGCAACTATTGATAGAAGGAATTTTTTCCCCAAACACCATTCCTGATAGCATTGTCTATCTAGCCAGAAGAAATGGTCTGTGCCAGTTCCATGAGGAGCTAAGAAACCCTCCATCCAACCAGACCAGGCTCTGTGATAGCCACAGCATTCTCACTGCTGCAGTCCAGCCGCTGATACTGCGTTCACACCCTGTGGTGTGGAAACGCAAGGCGCCATTTTTAGTCCAGGATACAGCCCCTCTCCCTCAACCCTAATGTGCCCCACTCCTGTCCTGTCCCTGCCAGTATGGGCCCAGCAGCACACCAGGGGCAGGTATCTCCTGTGCCTCCAACCCCCAAGCTCACTGTGAAACCATTTAGCTGGAGACTTTCACATTCATGGAACATCCCTAGGTCACTGTCAGAAGCAAAACATTAACATTGCCGAGCCAGCACTCTGATCTGCTGGGGCAAACCTCATGCCCCTGTGCTGCATTCACAACATGCATATGTCTGATGGAATTATTCTCAGAAAAGGGAATGTTCCTCTTCCACAGTGGTTATTGGCAGGTGCTGCACACCCTTAATCACGAGACTAGCCCTGGCTGACGTGAGTGCTTCCACTGAAACTACCACCATAGGATCAGACCCTGGGAAGCTGCAGTTCCATGCTCTGAAGGTGTTCTAGACTTAGGGGTGCTTAAAAATTAAATGTGCTGGTTAGCCTGACATTTGCTATTTTATTCCTCCTTGGTACAGTGGAGTTTCACTGGAAAGGGAAATAACATACTCGGAAGTAGAGAAACTCATGACAAATTGATTAAAAACAAATGTAATTTAAACAAAGTGCAGCTTTTTGGTAGCTAGCTAGAAATGATACAGATGATGGATGCAGTTGATATGGGTGACAGATCGAGATGTAGATGAATTACTGTACATTGCAACCTTTAAACTGGGAATATTTGCCATTCTGAACATGCAGCGTCTGATCCTGATCCTGCTGAAACCAAAAGGAAAAGTCCCATTCCTTGTGTTGGCTTTGTTCTGTTCATTTGTTTGTTTGCTTGACTCAATCCTAGTCAGGCAAAACTCTCATTCACTTCCGGGGAGCTTTGCCTAAGTGAAGATTTAAGGAGTTGGCCCTCTGTCAGTGCTTGACCACTGTTGGCAGGTGTTGGACGCCTGTTGGGAAATAATGGGTGACCTGCTGACTCGCTGCAGTGTCTTAATTCCACCTTGGTTATGAGGGGGTCGGGAGTGATCCTTTGTTCTTTTAAATCTAGCATCCAGGGCTGGGCAGTGGAGGAACTGCCGAGCCAAGTCAGAAGGGCGGGCATCCATTTTGTGCTACAGATCATTGCTCTGCCCAGGCCACCTGAACCCCAGCTTTGGGGAAGGGAGAGGGTACGGTTGGAGTGGGGCCTGTTAGATGTTGGAGTAGAACAGCTGGATCCTGCACTACACAGAGGCACCAGTGTTTTGACCGCTACAGGTGGTGATGAGGAGGAGGGTTATGTTGTTTGTTTGTGGTTAAAGCAGTATCCCAGGAAGCAGAACCGGCGCTAGGCATAAGCAGACTAAGCAATTGCTTCGGGCCCCTCAAGGGGGCCACCTATTCACTTTTTATTATGTGTTGGGGAAATATTCCTGCTTAGGGCCCCCAGTGGACTAACACCGCCTCTGCCAAGAAGTGGGGTCACATTATGTGTGACTCTGTTTAGGGGCAGCTGTGCAAAGGAGATCAATGCCCATCATTTGGAAGCATCTGGTGCACTACTAGGCACCGTTTGAGATTGTCAGAATTTAGCACCTTCAGCTGACTTTGAGGACTAGCCTGCCCAGCCTCTCAGCTGGGTTGTGATAGGATAAACGATCCCAGCTGGGTTGCGATAGGATTGGCTGAAGAGAGCCAGCAGGCCAGCTTTTAAACTCAGCAGCAGGTTGATGGCTGCTCAACACTTATGTCTGCAGCTGCAATCATGCCTGTGCCTGCTTTGTTCCTAACCTCGCTCCTGCCTTGTTCTTGTCCCGCGCCACTCTGCTCCAGCCCTGCATCCCTGCTTGGTCTGGCATCCAGCTCTGCCTTTTGACTCCAGTTCCTAGCACCTGACTGCTGCTCCACCAACTAGGCCTGACCACTCACGCCCCACTCCTGACAGAGACAGGATACTGGAATTGATTAGGGCTGTCAGTTTTGCTTGGACATATTCCTGGAGGTTTCATCACATGACATACTATTTAATTACAGATTAATTCCTGGAGACTCCGGGACGCTCCTAGAGGGTTGGCAACCATAGAATAGATGGACATCAGATCTGATCCAGTCTGGCAATCCCTCTGGTCCTATGTAATATTACCATGAGAGTGGCTATGCTAATACCTGCATTAAGCCTCAGAGCATGAGCAGTATAACCAGAAGCCTTAGCTGATTAAAACTGACCCAAGTGCTCATGAAGTTAATAAAAGCAGGCTGCCTTCTCTGGAACCTACCAGTTTCCTGAGTGCTTTCTAAGCATTCTGCTCCTGATCATATGGCGCAGGAATAGCCAACCAGGGACCCTGAAGACTTACCAGGTGAATTACACCCTGTGATCTTTCCCAGTGAATGGAAAATATAACCTTAAATTTACATTTAACCTCTGAATGTCTTTTATTTTTGATTCCAGTTCATTCAAAAGGTGCACAGACCTGAAAGAGCTTAGGACATGTCTCTACTGCAAAGCCTGCCTGGAGCCAGGGGTTGTTACTTGTGGGGCTAGCCCATGCGGAAGCACGTGCTGCTGTGGCTTCACTGCTGCAGTACCCAAAGCTAGCTACATTACAGCTGGTTCGGGTCTGTCTACTTGAGCTACAATCACACCCCAGGATTGCAGTAGAGACATCCCCTCAGAATGAAGTCCTGCCCGCTAGCAAATAGAATGCCAATGAGAAACCAGGTCAACCTAAAGTGGGTTCAAGTTTCATAACAATGCCTATGGATAGCTCCAAATTTACTGACTCACCTCTTCATGTGCATGTAGCTATAGGGAATCCAATGCTCACACTCTTTCTGTTCCATATTTTTAATACATACCGATTGTGAACTGTTATGCCATAATATTACAAATAGTGCTATAGCATAATGTTATGAAAAATGAATGGTCAGTAAGGGGAAGCTGTTGTATATTGGGAGTAGTGGAATGATTATTATATGCCTATAAAGTTTGAGTTCAGCGGAGGGGCAGGAAGGAAACACAATGGCTTCCCAAATAAGAACGCCAAAGTACACAGTTGAAAGATACCGGACTGCCAGGTCCTAGGCAAAAGTGACACAGCTGTTTTCTCAGGCTGAGGGTCAAGAGCTGAAAAGGGCTCTAGGCAGTTAAAAATGTCTTGGTCCTGCGAAGGGGGTAAATCACCAAGGACTGTCTAGAATGGGTTGGCGAGCTCTGACGGAGAGAGGCTCTGCAGAACCGTCTATGGGGCACTGTGGAAGATGGTCACACGCCTGGTGAGCTAGACATGCGTGTTGTGTGTTTTACTGTTTTTAAGATATTTTTTCTCAGAAATGCTTTTCTTCTAAATAAATGATATTTTGTTCAGGGAGGCCATTTAGTCACTGATGACCACTGCCCTTGCCCCACAGGGAACAGAACGGCAGAGTCTGAGCCTAAATCAGACCCACTGAAGCAAGCATAGTTAGTACCAGGGACTGCAATCTAGTACCAGTCTGAGTGAGAAAACAGTAGAGGTCAGGTGATGTCTAGAGAACACCTAGAGCTCGGGTAATGTCTGGAGATCTGAGACCTGAAGGAGACATACTTGAGAAGATGAGGAGGAAGTCAGAGGTACAGTTCATATGGTAAATGTGGCACCGCTATTTTCTAATTGGCTAATAATTAACAAGTCTCCCAGACAGAAATAAAACTCTAGCGTGATTTTCCCTCTTAGTCTCTGAGCTTGCTACTTCCCTGGTTAGCATCTTTGTTCTCTGGAGCTCAGTGAGTTAATATACCATAACAAACGTAGCTTCATTCCTCAGATTTATGCTACAATTTTACAACTGTATTTACGAAAAGGGCAGAAGAAAGTTCAGAAGGGCCACTAACTAGCAATCTCTTTAGAAGTATTGCTCCTAATTGGAGAGCTGTTAATAAACTTAACAGGACTAAAAAAAGAAGAAAGACTTCCAGTGAGCTAGTTCAGCAATGAACCTACCCAGTTCTCACATAATTGAAATGTTGATGCCGCTGCTGTTTTTTTATTCAGTTGCCTTTGGCTTTCCAAAACACTTCCCACTGACAGGTTGACATGTGGATTCTATATTAACTGTTAGACTTGCTGCACTTTAGTTTCTTAGTATTTAAAAAAAAGATTTAAGAAAAATTGAGCATGTCTCCACGTTATTAGCGACAGTGAAAACTCACCAAATTCCAAGCTGTTTTCAGGGTTAAGTTCTAAACTTGGCATGTGTGCACACAGACAGACACACACACTCTCTGTGGGTATAAATAGTTAAGTCTCCTGAGAATTGTGGTTATTTGCATATCCTGTCTCACTTCTAAATTTCAGTGTCCAGACTGTTTGTGAGTTTTTCTTGTACAGTTTTAGCTCCTTGGAGCCTGTTTAAAAAGAGCTGTACTGAGTCAATAGAAGTTTAAACATGGGTCTGCACCAAAAGAAGGAAATGAAATGAGGGATTTGAGCCCACTTCCACTGGCTAAATGCTAATTGCCACCATCGCTGGTTTGGCTAAGAAAACACATGCTTGGCTCAGTTGTCAGGAGTGGATGAGAAATCAGCATGACCTGTTGGTTGCTCCAATTAGTCACAGAGGCTCTGCCATGTAAATGCCTGGTGGGAAGACAACTGCATAATGGATCTCTTCCCCTTCCCCAAAATCATATTGTAGTAGTGTGGGCAGGGTTTGTCTCACAGCAGCATGCGTTCCCCCAGAGCCAATCAGATTCCCGGAGATCTGCACATCAACTTGCAGGAGAAAAGACCAATCTCTGGCTCTGCACTGATCCTTATGCCCTACCTCCTTGAGAGCCCACTTCAAAGGAGATTTCTGCATGCTAGTCCTCTCCTCCAGGATGGCTTGGGCTATAATATGTTTTGGGAGTTATCTGGGCAGGAATAGTGTGAGAACCTAGGGACCACAGATGAAATCATGACCTCAGTACAGTCAATGGGAGTTTTGCAATTCATTGGAGCCAGGATTTCGACCCATATGTTGGGATGATAAAGATACAAGCAGGAGAGAATGGTGTTTGGCTATTAGGGACATTAACTAGACCCAGATGAACATTTGAAAACCAAACAGTTTTCACATGCACAGATCACAGCCTTTCAGCTGATATTGACAACATCAGGTCGGGGAAATAATTTGCAGTGAAGAAGCAAACAAAATAATTTTATTAGAAAATGGTCTTTTTGCACAATAATAAAAATAGAAACAATTCAGATTCATCCTGAGGGTAACTCAAATGAGGCCAGTGAAATTATCCCCAGGATGAATCTATCCTAAAATATTTATATATTTCCTTTATATCACATCCTCTTTCTTAATCTTTAGTGTTCATTGTATAGTTTTATATATGTTTTGTATTTACTTTTTGCCTTTTAATTGCAAGTCTGAGAATTACTAACATGCAGGTTTATTACTGTTTAGCACCATTTCTCCTTGTACTGTAATTATCTTTTGTGTGTGTGGTTTTAGATATTCCTATATGTATCTTAATTTAAGTTTTATTTCTATTTCTTTGTTATCCTCATATGAGTTACTGTCAATTGTAAAAGAGTCATATATGTATTTTGTAATAAATAATAGAATATGTATATATAAATATATTATGTGTAATTAAATATATATGTGCATATATATGAAATGAACCCTTTGTTTTCTATAGTGCCCTCAATCTGTGCATCCTAAAATGCGCTAAACATCACAGTGTAAGTAATTATTATCCATTCCAGTTTACAGACACATAGAGAGGCTCAGAAAAGTAAAGTGAGTTGCTCAAAGATACTCAATAAGGAAGGATAATTACTCAGTAAGTTGGACCTTGACTTCCTATGAGACCTTGGCCAAGGCACTTAGACTCAGTATACCAAAGTTCCCCACCTGTAAAATGGTAATACGTCCTTACCTGACATGGGTATTATAAGGAAAAGTACATTAAAGACTGTGAAGTGCTTTGAAATCTACTGATAAATAGCACTATATAAGAGCTAGATATTATTATCCAAAGCCAAATAAAGACTTTCCGTTGCCTCGAACAGGCTTTTGATCAAGCCCTCAGTCTGTGACTCGTCATGAAGTAGAACCCAGTCTCCTGAATCTGAGATCTATGTGTGGGCCAGCTCTTTTATTAAGAGTCTGGAAAATTATATCCTATAAATCTATGATTCATTTCAGTTTTTTTCCTGCATCAGGAAGTAGGATACTGAATTCCAGTTGTTGCTGTGGTGACCCAAGAGATAATTAGCTCCCCGGCCCATGAAAAGAGAAATTGCTCTTGCGCATTTCTCACTGGTCCATCTGTTGCTGAATGAGATTTTGTGTCATTTACTGTATGGTTGCTCATAACTCCTGCCAGCCACCGATTACTGTAGATATGCACTCTGCTCTAATATCATTGACACTGAAAACAATCTGATGTGCTGTACCACCTGCTGTGCCGAGCATATTTTCTGTGCAATTTCATAACTGGGAGAGAATTGCAACATGAAGGGAGCATGGCACCAAGCTTTTAGAACAGGCTGGGGTGTATTTATACCACAAAACAAGCACATTATCATTATTAGCTAACATTTATTAATATTCCAGTAGAGTTCAGAGATCCCAAACCAGGCTTGCTGTCTGCATGTGCTGTGTTGTACGAATACAAAGCATCTGTCCCTGCTCACAATCTAACCCCTGAGTTTTTCAGAGCTCTTCTTATAGACTTCAAAGGCCTTTAGCAAATGAACCAGCTTTTCTGTTTGTGTTGTCAAGGGTTCATACCCAATCATTTTGGTGTCCCTTTCAGATTCCTGTGACTGAACGACATCAAACTGAGTATATGTAAAGCTGAATATTGGGAGGCAAGGAGGATCTTTTCTTGCTGGGGGTGAAAAAAACAAACAGGAGCCAATCACCCTTGTGGCATTCACAAGGAGGAAATGATGGAGAGATTCCTTTTGTAAAAGCAGCTAGTTTGCCTCTCAAAACTGCAACATGTAAAAAGAGGCATTTTAACATACTCATAAAAGCTAACGGCCAAACACTATAGCAGAATCCATTACAAAGGCAGGAATGTCATAGTAAAACTGAAACATCTGTTCGCCTTATTCCAGGGGCCACGCTCACCCTTTGCTAATGGTGTCCTTTTACGCAAAGCTCCATACAGAAAAACAGGCTGGTTTCGGCAGCATGGCAATTCTATCACATAGTGCGGGAATAACGCTAAGAAAAAACAACAACTGAGTACTGGAGAGGTATTCTGAGCCTTGCTCTGTCCCTGGCAGGCTCAGCAGCAGAATTCAAAGAATTTTCAAAAAGAAAAAAAAATCCCACCCCTCACTCACACCTAGAGATGATGGTCTGAGGCCTTTCAGGGAGGCTGAGTACAAACTGTCATCTCCCTTTTATTTTTCATGCATTTTAATCCAGTCACAGTGTAGATGTCGCTGCAAACAATGTACCCCCAAGCTCTCTTAAATCCATCGTAGATGATTAGGGTGGGAAGAGACCTCGGGAGGTCATCTAGTCCAAATTCCTGCTCAAAGCAGGACCAACCCCAACTAAACCATCCCAGCCAGGGCTTTGTCAAGTAACTGCTCTGTAACTCAGTAACTGTTCTGGTCGCATGGCCTGAATTGGACACCAGCAAAATTCTTGGAATGCAATAAACCCACAAACACAGAGAGCTACTTTGCACATGCTGCTCAGAGCTATTTAATTCTCTAGGGTGCTGTCTGCTACAAGAACAAGAGGGATGAAATTAGAACTTGCAAGAGGCAGCATGGACTAATGGAGATCTTGGATCTATTCCCACCTCCGCCACTGATTTGTTCTGTGACCGTGGCAAGTCACTTCACCTTTGTACCACTGTTTCTCCTCCACCCTTTGTCTATGCAAGTTGTAAGCTCTTCAAGATAAGGCCTGGCTATTAGGATTTGAATGTCCAGCACCTCACCCAATGGGGCCCTGATCTCACTTAGAACCTTGAGGATATCTTGTAATGTGAATAAATAAGAAAAAGAAGAAATGAATAAAAATTAAAATGACCAAGTTGGCTCCTAAATACATTTCTTTCTGCCGTCAGATAAATTGGCTCTACCAAAGAATTAAAATTCATTTCCAGCCTGTATTTAATATTATCATCTTTGACTAGCATTGGAGAACCAAATGCCTTGATAGCTGGCCCAGTGCAAAATTATGATATACATATTTTGGATCATTGCGTAATCTGTAGATATACAGTACCACATCTTGCACAGCAAAGTCTAAAAGCTGGATTCCAAAATAGTGTTCGCTCATTGCAAAATAATTGACATTCTTTGGTTTGGCCTACTTTACTTTCCCCCACACTAGCCTCTAATATACACACACACAACACAGAAGCAGTCACTTCCTGCTCTGTACTAACTCTTGCCTTCTTAAAGGAACATTTTTCCCGACATGCATTTTTGTGGCTGGCCCTTGAAATCTGGCAGAGTCAAGCAGTTGCAGCTCTCAAGGGACCATTTTACAATTGGCCACAGCTACCCGTGTGTGTTTTTCTGCTGGGTAACTCTGACATTCCACCACACAGGTTTCCTTTTCTTATTATTGAGGAGAGGGCACATTTTACACAGCAAATATATACTGTAATTCATATCACATATTTATAAAGCATCATTTCCATGGACAGCAGTCTCCATGGCATTCCCATCACATCTCATATGGTAGGGAGGGGTCCGTTTTTAGGTAGGAGATCTCCAAAGCACAAGAGATGGTGCTGGGAAGGCCACAAGAGGAATTCTTCTTTCGTAGTCAGTGCTGCGTGAACAATGGTGCAGGATGACATTACAGGACATTGTGCTGGTGCAGATGTCATTGTTTAGATGAGGCCTGACTGCTTGTGGGTATTAAACATCCAGTGGACTCTCCCTGTAATAGCAAAGGAGATCAAATTAGTACTCTGGCCTGTGGAGGAGCAGATTGGTCATGGAAGGTCTGTGCATGGAGAAGTGAGGATTAGCTAGTAGAGCTAGTTGGGAAATGGGCTCTCTTCCTCCCTCCTCCCCCACCCCCACCCCAAAATTTACTGGAAAAACATGCATTTTCATTGACATTTTCCATTCACTTTTTGGTAAAAAACTAAACCTGAAATATTTCAGCTAAAAACTGGGATATTTTAATTTAAAAGTACTGCTTTGTTGCCTCATAGAAGCTGGGTTCAAGTGCCTAATGTATCCATTTTTCCTTACTTGCTGGACTCTGTGATCAGACTGCATTTCCCATGATACACCATGAATTTTCCTGATAGTGAAGGGAGGTGCTACACAAAACTCACAAAACTGAGTGACTGGGAATCTCACAAAACTGAGTGACTGGGAAACAAAATGGCAGATGAAATTCAATGTTGAAAAATGCAAAACAATGCACATGGAAAACATAATCCCAACTATATATATACAATGATGGGGTCTAAATTAACTGTTACCACTCAACAAAGATCTTGGTATCATTGTGGATAGTTCTCTGAAAAGATCCACTCAGTGTGCAGCAGCAGTCAAAAAAGCAAACAGAATGTTGGGCATCAGTAGGAAAGGAATAGATATGACAGAAAATATCATATTGCCTCTGTATAAATCTATAGTACACCCACATCTTGAATATTACATGCAGCTGTGGTCACCCCATCTCAAAAAAGATATATTGGAATTGAAAAGGGTTCAGAAAAGAGCAAAAAAAATGATTAGGGTTATGGAAGGGCTTCCATATGAAGAGAGATAATAAGACAGGGACTTTTCAGCTTGGAAAAGTGATAACTAAGAGGGAGGGATATGATTGAGTTCTATAAAATCATGACTGGTGTGGAGAAAGTAAATAAGGATGCGTTACTTTCTCCTTCTCATAACATAAGAACTAAAGATCACCAAATGAAATTAATAGGCCGCAGGTTTAAAACAACAAAAGGAAGTATTTCTTCACACAATGCACAGTCAGCCTGATGGTCACAGTGACAACCCCACACTGCCAACGAGGTTGTGGGGAGAGGAGTCCAGGCCCTCCCACTCCACCATGCTGCAATCCAGGCTGTGTAAGGCTGTCGTCCCTGGTCCTCTTCCTCTTATTCTCCCCTCCCAGGTCAGCTCAGTCCAAGGCCTTCGCCTGGTGGGGATATCCAAACCAAAAGACGTAAGAGAGAATTACCCATGTCCAAGGCCACAGGATTCTTCCCTCTCTGGTTGTCTCTGGTTGTCTCTTCCCTCAAAGAGAGCCCTTTTAGACAGCAGCGTCAGAGCCTTTAGGCTCAGTTCGAGCTGTGGGCTGCAGGTCTGCTCACCTTCACCTCTGCCCCCACAAATAACCTAATTGTTTGCCTTTTAATTCCTCCAACCGATGAAGCATTTGCTGTAGGTGGGGTGGGGCTGTCTGAGCCCAAAATGATCCCTTAATCCCCCTGTGGCTCAGTCAGTGTGGTGTCTGTACACCCCATCACACAATCTATTGTGCATCATGGGAGACAGTCTGGCTGAGTAGCCCAGTCTCTAGAGGACAATGAGGCTATGAGAAAAACTGGACTATAACTCCCATTAGGCACTACAGCAGAATTTCTAAATTGAAATATTTCAGTTTCAGCCAAAAGGTTGGGGGTTTAGGTGTTTGGGGTTTTTTTTATGAAAAATCTGAATTTTCCACAGAAATTAGAACCTTTTAATAAAAAAAAAAGTTTAGTCAAAACCCCCGATTTTTATGGTGAAAATTTGTTTTGACAGAAAAGGTTTGACTAACCCTATTAACTAGTAAATGTAGGTAGAGTGCTTTGGAGATTAAAAGTATTACATCAGTGCTAACTATTATTAGTAGCATCCTTTGCTAGTCTGTAACAATTAATTTGTAACTGAATTTCTAGAGGACATTTCATCCCCTTTCTTTCACTCTCAAAGATATCAACAGAGATATTATAGACAGTGATGTACATAAATAGCTATATGACACACTGCTGCCTTTACATGAGAGGCACATTGAAAAGAAGAAAGGAATATATACAACCAAGTTTTATAGAGCTTTGCAGAGAAGGCTACAACAAGACACAGAAATAATTAACGTGATATTTGGAAAGCTGTTTCAGTCACACGCTTGCTCTCTCTGGGTTACCTTCTACAGCTATTTATTTTATTGATTGAATGATTCTGAGATGTGTAAAAGAGACTGTAAATCTTCTGTTCAGCACAGCACTGCTACTGTGCAAACTGCATGTCCCTCAGCCAGTTAGTGGGTCTTTAGTACCTTATTTGCAGCATTTTTATTTTTGAGACTAACTTAGAGAGCAACCTGTACAGTAATTTCCTTTCCATCCACCTTTTTTATTCCTTAATTAAGTGCTTCATTGAGATGAGTGTGAATGTAATCACTGACCTGTACAAAGAAAAAAACTATTCAAGAAGCCAATGCTGCAGTTAGCCCAGAATAGATACAGTCACTGATAATATGCTCATATTTCCTGCAATGTAATACCATATGTGCCTGTAGCTAGAGCACAAAGTGGTGGGAGCTCATCAGGTCTCACAAGGTTGGCAGGGTCAGGCAGAGCCTGGGCAATTATTTAGTTGGGAATGCTTACAGTAGCTGCTGCAGGAATTGGTGTTAATGATTTCAGTTCATGGTAAACTCAGCCTCTCCCTAGCAGTATCCTTTTCAGTGTTTACTGCTAGACTTCCCCTACACAATTTTTAACCCCAAAAGAATGCAGTTTCAAAACTTACCAGACGGTTTGGTTTTCAAAACTCAAGTCCCAGCATGCAACATGTTCTCCTGCTAAAGGTGGCAGGCTTTCTCTAGGTCCAGGCTAGTGAGGTACAGCCGTTTAGTCCACGACATCTCCTCTTACCATTCTAATTGCTCCTTCAGCAGGTCCTTCAAAAGGATCTTCCCTCCTCCCTCCAGCTTTCCATGGGGGGTTCCAAAAGGCTCTGTCCTTCTCCCTGTGGTCTTCTTCCTCAACACCTTATCTCGGGTAATGTCACCCAAAAAACCAAATTCATTTCCCATCTCTATACTGATGAATCACATATCTATCTCTAGTCCAGAACTGTCTCCTTCTGGCCAAACTCAGCTTGTCTCTCTGATATCTCCTCCAAGATGTCTGCCCATCAACTCAATCTCAACATAGCTATAATAGAGCTCCCAAAACCTCTGCCACCCCTGTTTTTTCCGCCATCCCTGTGGACAACACCACTGTCCTGTCTCTCACTCAGGCCTGTAAACTGGGTGTCATCTTTGACTCAGGCTTTCCTCTAGCCCTTCACATCCAGGCCATGTCTAAATCTGTCAGATTCTCACTGCACTGCATCTCTGTGATACGGCCTTTCCTATCCAGCTAACACTCATATTGTGTTTCAATTGCTGCAACATTCTTCTCTCGGGCAGTGACAAATGCCATCTTACCCTGCTTATACCCATTCAAAATGCTGCTGCAAAGCTCATTTCCCTAGCCTATTGCTTTGACCATGTCACCCCCTCTTTACATCCCTCCACTAGCTCCCCCTTTTCCAGCAGATCGAACATAAGTGAGAGAAAGAGACTAACATGGCTACCTTTCTGATTCTATATTATGCAAGTCTCTGCATCAAGCTAACTCTTTTCTGCCTCTCCTCCTTCCTTGCCACTGGCCCAGTTGTGGAGATTTACATTTGTTCTTGCTTGCTTTTTCTAACAGAACGACGAAGAAAGAAAAGGCTGAAATTGCACCGTACTCATGTATGTTTAGGAAACAACTCCCACCTCCTTCAAACCCATCCGTGTCCTCTGCCTGCAGCGAGTGGGTCACTGCCCAGCTGTATACCGAGCCACAGCATTCAATAGTGCAAATAAATGTAGTTTTCTAAGATACTAAAACAGTGAAATAACAATTAAAGCTCACAGGGATAGTGATGGCAGTTGGTATCTCCCTGAGGGATTTAGCTGGCCCTGTGATGGGACGTACCAATATCACACTGGTGAGGGGAGGGTTAAGGAGCTGCGCTGCATGCAGGAAGCTACGCCCCCTCACCTCTGCTGGGCACGCTCCTAGTAGAGGGAACATTCAAAAGGGAGCAATTCAGCTCAGTCTGGGCAGACAGAGCAGTAGAGGAGTTGGGCAAAGTAGCCTCCTGCAGAGATGCCTCCGGGACACAACCTCACAGCCAAGGTACTGAAGACCCATCAACCATAAAATCATAGAACATCAGGGTAGGAAGGGACGTCAGATGGTCATCTAGTCCAAACCCCTACTTAAAGCAGGACCAATCCCCAACTAAATCATCCCAGCCAGAGCTTTGTCAAGCCTGACCTTAAAAACCTCTAAGGAAGGACATTCCACCTCCCTAGGTAACCCATTCCAATGCTTGACTACCCTCCTATGAAAAAGTGTTTCCTAATATCCAGCCTAAACCTCCCGTACTGCAACTTGAGACCATTACTCCTTGTTCTGTCCACATTGCCTGAGAGTGACAAGTCACCGCCGGCAGGGCAAGGTGCTCTGGAGACTGACTTGAGAGGATACCAAGAGGATCCCAAAGCAGACCCATGGTGCTGACGAAGGAACAGAAGCAGGGTAAGAAGTGATCCAAGTAATGGGAGTAAGGGTGCCAGTCACATGTATGGACTATTGTTCTGAAGGCCCCTGGGATGGGCCTGGGTTCTCCTACTCCCTCCTACCCCCAACTGTAGCTACCAGACAAGGTGCCCTTTGAATATCATCACTAGGTGACATAGTCCAGGGTATCACCACTAGGTGGTACCACCAACCTTGGACAACAAACACCCTGAACAGCTCCCAATTCCCAAAATATCTGAATGCCTCGCACCCTGTAATGTATTTAACCTCGCACCACTTGAAGGAGATAGGCATGACCATGCTGGTGTGCTAATTTCACTTGTCATGCACTATATGGATATCCCAGCACAGATCCACTGAAGGACTAAGAGAGCCTCTTCCCCTCCCTATTGCACACTGGGCAGGAAGAAACCTGAATTTGGCACAGAGCATAAGGTGTGGAGACTTTTTACTGCCCATGTACAGTGCTCCCCCCACCAACAGGCCTGTGCTAAGAGGTGCACACATTACTAGAGAAAAACAGTGTATGTCACCAGTGAGGAACTTCCTGCAGTCCACTTCCTGCATTATGCTCATCATAATGGCGCCACAGAGAGTGGGCAGATTTTCAAGAGAGCTCAGCAGACAGGGTGCTGAGCACCTCTGAGAACCTGGACCTTATCTAAGTGCCTACATGGGATTTGAGCTTTTGGAAATTGAGCTTCAATTGTAGGGGGTGAGCAACTGACAAATCTGGCTCTTTGAAATCTGGACCAATCACTATTACTACCTAGGGCAATAGTTCTCAAACTGTGGGTCAGGACCCCAAAGTGGGTTCCAACTCCATTTTAATGGGGTCACCAGGGCTGGCATTAGTTTTGCGAGCAGGGCCGGTGACAGGGGGGTACTACGGGTAGAGCTGTACCAGGCCCCGGACTTAAGAAGGGCCCCCTTAAGTCCGGGGCCCATAGTCCCCCCCTTGTCGCCGGGCCTGTCTCCGTGGGCTGGGCGCGGGCGGCGCTCGTGCCGGGATGGTTTATTGCCGCCGTCCGCGGCTGAGGTTAGGGGCGCGGGGGGGGGGGGGAGGAGGAGCCAGGAGCAGCTGCCTTGCCGGAGCCTGGGAAAACCCCTTCCCCGGCGCGCTGGGGCGGGAGCCGGGCCGGGTCCCTCCCACCGCGGCCGGCAGGGTTGGGGGCCCGGCCGGGGTGCAGCGGGGCGGCCCTAGTGCATCCCGGGGTAGCCCCGGTGGGAGACCAGCCCCACGCCCGCCTCACCTGCAGCAGGTGGGATGGCCGGCCGCTGGCAGGAGCCTCCCAGGAAGTGTGGGGCACTGCCTGCCCAGCTGCTGCCGCGGGGCGGACGTGTGGCAAGCGGCCGGTCTGCTGGGGGGGGCCGCGGCAGGGCCGGATGGGCCGTGGGGAAGCTGCCCCCGGGGCGGCCCCCCACCGTGGGTCCGCTATCAGTGTAGGGGGCCCCCCAAAGATCAGAGTAGGGGGCCCCCAACGATCAGAGTAGGGGGCCCCAAAATTTCTGTCACCGGCCCTGTTTGCGAGGGCCTAGGTTACAGGTCCCCAGCCTGGGGCTGAATCCCTTGAGCTTTGGCTTTGCCCCTCCCGCCACTCAGGGTGGCAGGACTCAGGTGGGCTAAGGCTATGGGCCCCCTCCTGGCGTCATGTAGTAATTTTTTTGTCAGAAGAGGGGGGTCACTGTGCAATGCAGTTTGAGAACCCGTGACCCAGGCCATGGTGGCTTCTTTGTCACTTGAAGTCATTAATTCAAGGCTGTTGGTAGGACTGCTTGAACATTTCCAACAGAATGTTTCTCCATCAGAAAATACCATTTTGTCAAAATCAAAACATTTGTGAAAAGTGTTGATTATGACATTTCATTTTTGTAAAGAAAACTGAAATGAAGTGTTTCAGCGCTATTGAAAGGATGAAGTTATCAGAATAGAGTGTGTCCATTTTTCATTTTGAAAAAACTTGGTTTCAAAACATGTGCCATTTATTGTATTATTTATTTTATATTATGAAATGTAGAAAGTCAAAATCAGAATGAAACATTTTGATTTTATCAAAACAGAACCTTCTGATCCACCCAAAACTTTAATTCATGGAAAGTTTAATTCATGGAAAGTTTCAAATGTTGTGTTTTGATTTGGATTGAAAAAAAAAAGGTTGAAATCTCAACATTTGTCATGGAATGGAAATTCAGTTTTTTTACCAGCTCTAGCTGGGTGTCTTTTTAAAGGAAACCCTGTAGAGGATATCCTCTCAACCAGAAATCATGGGCTTGATGCAGGAAATATTGGGTGAACTTGTATGGGCCTGTATTTATGCAGTAGGTCAGACAAAATGTTCATGGTGGACCCTTCTGGCCTTTAAATACAAATCTATGAATTATGATGCCTCCAGCTACCACCAGTTGGGCAGGGAATATCCCTCATGTGGTTCTGGTTCATGACAGAATAAATAAAACTGCAAATAAACAATGCCAGTAAATTCAGTTACAATTTGCAATAAAAGTGATAAAACATTAAGCAGCTAGACATCTCCATAATGAGAACCCTGAGCAGAGCTCTGTGGTTGCAATTCATAAATGTGCAGCTGCTCTCAGCACGGTCACACCAGGACAATCAAACTGGTTCTCTTGGACAAGCTGTTCACTGATCAGTGTCACTTCAGACAGGATGGGGTGAGACCAACAGAATCTCAGTCCATGGGCCAGTGGCAAGGAAGGAGGACACTCAGAAAAGAGTTAGCTTGATGCAGAGACTCGGATAATGAAAGGAGTGCAGTAAGAGAATTGCGTCATAGTAGATGATTCTATGCTTAAGGTCCCTTTTCTTAAACCAGAACCCAATGACAGAACCAGAACCCTGCTGAGGCAGGACCATCCCTGGTAGGTGTTTTCCCAACCTGATCTTAAAAATTTCCAATAATGTGGATTCCTCCACATCCCTTGGAAGCCTTTTCCAGAGCTTAACTATCTCTGTCATCAGCAAGTTTTTCCTCATATCCTACCTAAATTTCCCCTGTTGCAAATCAAGCCCATTATTTCTTGTTCAACCTTCAGTGGACGTGGAGAACAATTGATCACTTTTGTCCTCTATAACAGCAACTGATCACAATTGTCATCTTCACAACAGCCCTTAACATATTTGAAGATGTTACCAGGTCCCCTGTCAAATCTCAAATAGGATTTGCAAAACTAGATGGGGTTCCAAGAAGCTAGTGATGAGAATGATCAGTGACCTAGAAAATCTCTCATATGCATAGAGATTGAAAGGAGAATAAGGACAGGCATGCCCTTCTTTCGTAACAAGAGAACAGAGGAGCATTCAATTAAATTAAATAGTGGGAGAGTGAGAAACTATAAAAGGAAATACTTTGCTCACACAGTGTGTTTAAACTGTGGAAGCGTTGCCATGGGAAGTCATTAAGGTCTATGATTTAGCCAGATTTAGACAGGGATTGGACGTTTATATGGATAACAAGAATATCCAGAGTCAAAATTAACAACAAAATTTCAGAAGGGGCATTCAACCTTTGGCTTCAGGGCTTAAGCCAATCTCTAGCTTTTAGAGATCAGTATCAGACCTAATCTGGGGGGGAAGATGCCCCAAATTTGCTTTCTGCAGGGTTTTTACATCTTCTGCTGAAGTGCTGGTTGTGGCCACTGTCAGATACAGGTTATTGGACTAGATGGACCTTGGGTGTGATCCATTATGGCAACTCCTGTGTTCCAGCTCTTCCATGCTCATGGGGTTTATCAACTAGTATGGGCCCGATTGTGACTGGTCTCTTCACAGGAACAAAAGGGAGTAAAGGGTGCAAGATAGTGGACAATCGATGTTGGTGGATCCCATGTGGAATCACACATATTTTCAGTCTCTGTGCTCTCCAGGGTGACGGAACTGCTTCCCTCTAGTGCTCCCAGGAATACACACTGCCTCACATGGTGGGGGCAGGAAGGCAAGTCACCCATAGCCTGGAAACTCTGGGAAGAATTGTTTCTCCTGAAAATCCCCCTGGGATTTACCCCTCACAAGATGGACCAGTGTCTAAAATCACTGCTGAGCTCTATAAATGTTGGATTGCCCTTGAAAGAAGCTGCATTATAGAATATACATTCTGGCCCAGATTTTCAACTATGCACAATTAAGCACCTGCAGAAACTTTATCCTGCAGTTCTGCACCCACAATAAATTGTGGGCACAAATGCCAACAGTTGGGCAGCTAAGTTCATGACTTGTGGATGTAAACAGGTCATTTAGCACCTAATACTGTATCTGTTGTCAAAAATAATGTGGATGTAAGATAGCGTGGCTTCAAAATTGCATCTACCGAAAAGGGGCTAGTATGTTCCAAAGAGTGAGATCTTTGACTGTGGTACTGTCTCCCCCAGAAAGAGATAAGCCCCATTGGTTGAGACATTATGACTCCAATTCAAGAGAACACTGGAGCAGGTGCTAAACTTTACGCATATACTTCACTCCCATTGATTTCACTGAGACTTAAACACATGCTTAATATTAATGTCCTGGTTAATTGCTGTCCTAAATGGGGATGTTTTCCTGAATAGAGGACTTAATGCCCAGCTAGCCCAATGAGTAGACAGCATTGTAAAATCGTGACATTTCATGTTGGTTAATATTTGTGTTTTTATAGGCCCAAGTCATACTTATCTTCCTTTATTTTATGCGCCAGGGAGCCAGACACATCTATGACACTTTCAATGCAAATATATTTGTGGGTCAAAGAGTTAATGTGAAAATCCTTTTACAATGAATACTTCTGTTATGCCTTCCCAAATCCAATATGCCAATTCTGCCTTTTCAATTATCTACAAGGAGTGGGCCAGATTTCAGGTGGTGTAATTCAATAGTGCGCCATTGATTTTGGTTTACTTGACTGATTTATTCCAGCTCAGGATCTGGCTCAATAACTTTCCCTGGATCAGAACTAGCAGCAAATAACATCAAAAACCAACATGAAACAAGCTAGCACGGTGTTTGGATCCATATTTACATGCTATATTCAGCAGCCATTCTCTGGAGGAATCTGTGTCCAACGCAGCTTAAGGCACAATCGACGTGTCTTTTGACAACTGCATCCTAGGATGTTACAGAACATATGGGTACAATATCCAGATGGAGTCACCACAGTTACTAAAGTTCCCTATGTGCCAGGCTGGGTCACAGAGACCCCCTTGGGACTGTCACCTGATGTGCTGAGACTACCTCTGAGCCCATTTTTCCTGGCAGCTTGGGACTTTAGTACTTGTTGAGCCAGACACCCTAGCCTGTTACAAACACAGACCCAGGTCTGAACCACATCTCCCACAAGCTGCAGATTTAACTGAAAACAACTTAAGAAGTACTCCTGTCTCTAGCACCCAGACCCCAATGGGATCCAAACCCCAAATAAATCCATTTTACTCTGTATAAAGCTTATTCAGGGTAAACTCATAAATTGTTCACCCTCTATAACACTAATAGAGAGATATGCACAGCTGTTTGCTCCCCCAGGAATTACTTTTACTTACTCTGGGTCAATTAATAAGCAAAAGGTGATTTTATTAAGTATAACAAGTAGGATTGAAGTGGTTCCAAGTAATAACAGACAGAACAAAGTCAGTTACCAAGAAAAATAAAACAAAACCATGCAAATCTAAGGCTAATACATAAACTGATTACAAATAAAATCTCACCCTCAGAGATATTCCAATAAGCTTCTTTAACAGATTAGACTCCTTTTTAGCCTGGACCTAATCCTTTCCCATGGTAAGGTCCAGTTCCAGCTCAGGTGGTAGCTAGAGGATTTCTCATGGGTGCAGCCTCCTTTGTTCTGTTCCACCCCCTTATATACCTTTGGCACAAGGTAAAAATCTTTTGTCTCTCTGGGTGCCCACCCCTCCTTCTAAATGGAAAAGCACCAGGCTTAAGATGGATTCCAGTACCAGGTGACATGATCACATGTCCTGTGAGACCCCCAAGCCTTCATTCTTCCTGGCCTGATTCACAGGAGGCTTGCAAGTAAACAGAGCCAGCTACAGTCAATTGTCCTAGTTGATGGGAGCCATCAAGATTCCAAACTACCATAAATGACCCACACGTTGCATAATTACAATAGGACCTAAGAGTTATCTATATATATAAAAGTCAAATGGTGTATGCGTGCGTGTATGCGTGTATGTATGCATGTATGTACGTTCACTTACTCCTTCCACACCGTTTGAGCTAGAGACTTGAAATTTGGTACAGTTAGAGGCCTTAGGGTCCTAATCAGGGTAAGAGTCAAAAAAATTTCAAATCTCACCTCTGACGATAGGAACTTTTTTATATTTACAGATGTAATTTATTAATACATTTAGCACAGTTACAAACACCCCAAATTAGTAAAATAAATAGAGGTACTGCAGAATGCACATTTGCACACCTATATACTTCTGTAGAACAACCTAAAATGTTAGCCATTATTT
Organism: Sternotherus odoratus; assembly: GCA_032164245.1. NCBI lineage: Eukaryota > Metazoa > Chordata > Testudines > Kinosternidae > Sternotherus > Sternotherus odoratus. Next base: position 280,835,734 of record JAVMKO010000001.1, on the reverse strand, counting down.
TTTTATTGCCATTACCATTTTTATTATTGCCAGTGGCCATTGTTTTGGTACCTTCCAAGAACTACATTTTTTTTCTAGTGCCCGTATGCTGGGATGCCATTTTTATGAAATGTTACACTGACGCCACGGTGTTTGATGCATATTTAGTAGGGGATTTTCCCCCTTTTTCTTATTTGCATTATCTTACCTTATTAATGTTGGAGTTGTAACCCCTTTGGGGTTTAGAGAGCATGGCCCCTTTAAATCTTTTTCCTAAGGCGGGAGGGGGAGCAGGAGAAAAAGGAGGGAAACTGCAGGGGACGGTTCTGGAGGGAAATGGGCTGCCGCGGGCAGGTCCTGACAAAGTGAAGCAGCAGAGAACCTGCCTGGGAAGAACAGGACGGCCGATCGGGGACACCCCAGGACAGGAACCAGGAGGAGCCCTGTGCCAGGGAGGAATTGCCCGAGGACAGGTCGGAGCTGGACCCAGGATCACTGCTGCCCGGAGCTGCCTGGGACAGTGAGTCCTGGGGCTGGTGACTCTGCATTGGGAATAAGGAGGGAGGCTGCTAGCTAGTGAAGTGGGGAGATGGTCGCTCTGTGTGGCTTTGCAGAGAGCGGCAGAAGAGGGCAGCGGAGGGGTTTGTCGGGGGAATGTTCACTGGTGCTGAAGACGACCAGGAGCACCAAGACTCACCACCGGACTGGAGCTTGTCTCGGGACTCCTGAACGCTGCGTGCAGACACGTGGCTCGGCCTCTGCCCTTTCAGACTGTGCTACCCTGGGCCTGTGGGGCCTTGGTTCGGATGCAGCCCTGTTTTACTGCTCCCCCTATACGTCCCCTTGTTGTTTTTCTCCTCTCAACCCTTTGGGGTCCATGTATATTAAGATTACATTTATAACTAGTCTATAAATGTCTAGTAAGTGACTACTAGAAGCTTTAATTCATGGTCAATCAATTGCTCCTCTCAGCCCTCTGTAAATAAATATTTCCCTTTCTTATACCCACTGAACATTTCCTGTGGGGGTGTGTTCACTCTGGAGGGTTTGGAACAGGTGCCACTGGGGTGGACAGGATTTTTCCTGCTGCATTCCTGAGCGCGCTTTCTCTTGGCCAGAGCTGCCTGCAGAGCAAACTCCATCTTGGCTACAAGGGCACTAGGGTTCCAGAGTGTATACACAGAAGCCTCTAAGTATAGATGTCTGTCCAGAACCTCTTTCCATCCTCTTTTAGGATTGCTCCTGGTTTTGCTGCCAACATGCACTTCAGGATCTTAGCTACACCTCTGCATCTTTTGAGAGAGCACCTGCATCACCTTCCATGGAACACCATGTGTGGCTGGTGGTGTTTGGAGTTTGTTTTTGGAACTAAGGGATCCTGCTCCAGACGGCGGAGCAGAAACAGCGACAGGCAGGGAGATGTCCTCCTGGAAGAAGAAATGATTGGAAGGTTACCAGTCGCTTGTTGAGCAGCATGAGCTGAGAGAAGGAAAGAAGCAGGGAGATGAGGTATGTGGGACATGTAACTACATAAATATGAAGGACACTAAGGTTCTGTTTTCTGAGGATGTAAGGTATATTCCTGTCTGTTTGCAAGGCCAGATCCTCAGCTGGTGTTAAACTGTTACGTCAATGCAGCTACACTGATTTATGCTGTTTGAGAAGCTGGCTCCATATTCCCAATGAATTGCCCATCCCCTGGTTCTGCAAAGCCAATCCCAAAACATGACAGACCCTGTCCTGACCCACTCGCATTATGCCCATCTCTACTCCACTTGGGAGGCTAGTATTATAGTTCAGGGATCATTTAAAGGGCTTGTGCCTAATCCAGTTTTATTGAAGCATAATACTGTGATCTCGAGGCAGGTCACCCTGTCCTTCAGTGTCATGAAATAATCCTGTATATGCCTGATGCTGCACATTGATCTTATTCATGGACATTTCATAAACACCATTTTACAGAATGTCGGATGTGCAGGGCTGTTTCTAGGGTGTATGGCTTAGGAATGTAAATTATTTACTTGATTTGTTTCAATGTCATGTTGTTATGTGCTACACCCACCAATGAGAAGTTCTTGCACTGTATAATATTCAGAAGCATTTTCCCACAGAGATACATTTTAATAAGAAAGGGGGGAAAGTTTACAGCCCTCAATTATTTATGCTTATATGGGGAATATTTAAAATTCTCTTCTCCGAGAAGAAAGGAATACACAACATGCATATATGATTTCATCAGCTGGAGTAGAACAACCCAGAGGATTTCTGAACATCCCAGCTCTCCTTATAGAAAAGACCAGTAGGGCCAGATCTTCAGCTGATGTAAACTGGCAAACCTTCACTGACTTCAGTGGAGATATGTCAATTTACACCAGCTGAGTATCTGGTGCATCAGATGAACAGGGATGAATTCAATAGGATTCTGTAGAAAATACTATAAAAAACTTCAGAATTTCATAGTAAACAGTAACCTTTCCATGTTTTGGGGTCCATATATATTAAGATTCCATGTATATATAAATGCCTAGTAAATGACTCCTAGAAGTTTTAATTCATGGTCAAATGTAAGAGTGTCCTTTCCCTTTCTCTGTGCTCTGGGGTACAGAAGAGGGACTCTTCTATGCCAGACCAAATAACTACAAGCTGCTTCCCAGCCTAAGTTAAGTCTTCACACCCCCAAACCCCCACACTGCCCAAGCTACCACCATCCGAGTAAATCTCCAAAGCCCTGGAGAGGGGTACCCGGACACTCCCAAACCCCCTTTTTGTCTCCCTGAGAAAAAGGGACCCTCAACGCTGTTTTACTCTCCCTGATAGCCCAACAAGGTAGCCACAGCACTCCGGTCTCACTCTCTGTGAGATTCCCCGATTCAAGGCTCAGATTACCTTACTAGAATTACCAGACAATTCTTATAGGTATAAAAAGTTTAATAAAGAAAAGAACAAGCATACAATTAATACACTACACAGGTATTGAATTTTCTAACCTTAATCTTTTTGCATAAACCAACTCCCCCCCGCCCCTCTGCTAACTACACATATAGGGACACCAAAGATCGAATGCAAGTTTATGCAGGATACAATCTTACTTACTGTTTTAGCTAGTTATGAAGACATACAGGGAAAGGACAAGGTTGGGGGTCCATAGCTGGACAAGGGGTTCTGAGTTAATCCAAAGCCCAGATCGAACTGAACTCCACTTCCTGGTCTCTCTGTGTCTAGCCAGACTCCTCTGACGAGACTGCCCTCTCAGGTAACATTAACCCCACACAGGCAAGACAACACTCCACACTTATGACATCAATCAATTGCTATATCTATATATATAAAAGTCAAATGGTGTATGCGTGTGTGCGTGTATGTACATTCCCTTACTCTTTCCACACCGTTTGAGCTAGAGACTTGAAATTTGGTACAGTTATAGGCCTTAGGGTCCTAATCAGGGTAAGAGTAAAAAAAAATTCAAATCTCACCTCTGACGCCCCCCAGGGGTGAAATTCTTTAAAGCCCATTCACATCAGCTGGGCAGCAGGTTAACACCTGCTGTTCTCTGTGACATAGTTATGATGTAATAATACCCCCCCTCCAACGGACCTCACACTCACTCAGCTCTCTTCCCCCTCCCCCTCCAACGGACCCCGCACTCGCTCAACTCTCTCTCCCTCCCCCCCTCCAACGGACCCCGCACTCGCTCAGCTCTCTCCCACCTCCCCCCTCCAACTGCCCCCCCACTCACTCAGCTCTCTCCCCTCTCCCCACCTCCAACGGCCCCCCCCACTCACTCAGCTCTCTCCCCCCTCCAACGGACCCGAGCAACACCAGGTATTTGTGCTAGTATTTTATATAGTTCAACAACACAACATATCACTTTTTATAAACATCTATAATACCTTTGAGTTATGTGCTTCGAATCACCTACAGTGCACATACTTAGATTTGTAACATGTTTATAATCTTTATCGATCATTTATTAACTCTGTCAACCATTTCTAAATGGAACCTTAGCATAAAGCGGGACTAGTTTTTGGAAACATCCTATATAGAATATTATAGCAGGGATATAATTCTAAAAGGCCAAAAGTTATCTTCTGTTAAATTCTGTAGGCCTTGTTCTAAAAAGTTGTTGACAATGCAGTATCACTTCTACCTTCTTAAAATAAAAACCCTGTAATATTAGAGGGAGATAGGGGAGCTGCAAGGACTATATTTCTGAAACATTCTGTCATGAAAGTCCATTATGAGTTTCGTTATATTCCTTTTAGCAAAGAAGAACCACAATTCCATGTAAATTACAAAATTACATTAATGGAAATCTCAGACATAAGTCCTGTAAAGGAATAAATTCAACCATTCACTGAGTTATGGTATAAGCCTTTGAAGTAAAAGAAAACTCTCGGCATCTGACAGGATTGGGTCTTAGATTCTGGATCACAATTTAATGAGCTCTCTGAGGCCCTATTTCAGAGTGGTGTGAAATCAATTAGCGTGGTGGGTGGGTAGCATCTCACATAAAAAGGGCCTGAATGAAAAGGAATTGTGTGCATGGTGGACAAAATAGAGAGGTCAAGCAACTGCTAACTTAAGAGATACCTTTTTCCCCCTTTCTGTTGGTGATCATACCAGTTCTTATAGTAACACCTACCATCATTATGTCAAAGATCTGCAAATCTACTTCTCCACTCCTGCCCCTCTTTCCCTCACTCCAGTCCCACATCTCAGCTTGTCTCTGATGTCTCCTCCTGGATATCTCATTGTTCCCTTGGCCAAAACAAAAGTGGTCTTCCCTATCCTCTCCCACAATTCTCTGCCACTGTCACCTCCCAATTATGCCTCCCACTCCCACAATTCTCTGTCATTGACACACCCACCTTTATCACCTCTCCGCCACCATCCTCTGTCACTCTTGACAGCACCACAGTCTTCTCTGTCACCCAGGCACATAACCTGGAGTTCATCTTCGCCTGTTCCCTGGATCTTAGTCCCGCTACAAGTGCAAGGGACTGGACTAGATGACCTCTTGAGGTCCCTCCCATTCCTATTCCATTCCATTCTCCCTCCACTCTCCACAGTGCATTTTTTCAAGCTTAGCTGTCAAGCAGGAAGGCATTTAGGCAGGTATTAAAGTCTAAGCAGTTAAGATTATTCAAGTTTTGCATGACTGTCTTTGGTGCAATTGACATGCAATTACTGAGAAAAGTTTTCAGTGATGCTTCCAAGTTTCAGTTTAAAGCTGGTGATCCTAGAATTATTACAGCACTCGACATACAGGAAATATTGTTTTCTTTCCTTTAGAAAGACCCAATTTTTTAGCCAACAATTGTTCAATACTATTTAGCACTTCCACTGCACTAGTATCTAAAGAACCCCTACATAGAATCATAGCCCCTTTGTACTAAGCACTGTATAAGCCAATACCACAAATGCAGACCCTGACCTGCAAGAGTCACAGTCTAGGAAGTACACAGATGGCCGGTAAACTGGCGGAATGGGTCAGCTGGCACAGCAACAACAGGAAAGTCAAATGAGAATTTCCTCTGCTGGCAAATAGTGGTGAGAATCTTTCACAATTTTCCTGACAACTCTTTCCCCACTTGCAGGGAGAGGGAGTAGTAACCCACTCGCGGGTACTGGCCTCCCAGAGCAAGATCTAGCAATGTGAGTATCCCATGCAGGGGAGTAAGAAGACTCCTCGTGTTACCTTCCTGCCCTGCGTGAGGACACAGAGAGGCTCACAACTGAGCCCATAATCATCAGATTAGCTTCCAAACTTCTGGATGCTTATCCAAATTGAACCAAACCATTTGATCTCGGTCCATCATTAATCACAGGGGTTTGGCTGGTTGCCACTTCTTAAAGAGATACAGACAGGCCTTGTAGTCCAAAAATCATAGCTACAGGCTTTGTTTTGATTTGCTGATGTACTGAGTGTAAGCTGCACAATCCCTTTGCAGTAGAGGACAGGATTGTTGTAAATTTTGATAACCAACATGCATGGAGCTGACAGGCAGAGCAGAGGGGACATCAAGTGAACACATGTCCAGCTGCATCAGCCTTGAGTTTGTTGCTGGCAAGTCCCCCAGCACAGAATCTAGGATTTTATCTGGTGCACAGCAAGTCTTGGATGTTTTAATTTGTTTCTCTTTTTTTTCCCCCAAGCATCAGGATGCCTTCCCATGGCACACCCAAAGTTATTTTTAATTAAACATCAGGAAAATTTAACATTTCCACTAGGTCCAACAAAAAAGAATGCAGTGCCAAATTACTAGGGCTGCAGACTGAAAACATACAGAGCAGCCTAGACAATAAACTGGCTATGGACACAGTCTCTGTCTTTGTCTCTCTCTCTCTCTCTCTCTCCCTCACACACACACACACACACACACATAAAAGCCTAATGAATCAAACAGTCATATGAGACTTGAGGCTTCTGGCTGTACAGCCTGCCAAATCTGCCCTATAGAGTGGGAGCTGTTAATAGATCCAAAATCAGTTGACTGGTAGCATCTCACTTGCCAAAAAAGCTCTATTTGTTTTTAGAGCACCCGGAGATTATGAAAACAAGTTTTCTGGACAGAGTCCGATTTGCCCAGTGATTGGGATGAAATGGTTTTTCACGCAATGTGTGCTAGAAAACCCAAAGCTGAGTCTTCTAACTGCACCCAGTTGCTTTCTTTTATTAACATATTAACCACTGAGGAAAAATAAGCACTTAATGCTGCCTGCATACAGTTCATATTACGTGGTGACATTACCTGATAACTCTCGGTCTCATTCTGTGCACATAATATTTCCAGTTGCTACCACACTGGGAAAGCATTTTTTCCACATACATTAAATTAAAGTTGGCGTATAAGCAAGATACTGCTGCCAGCATAAATGCTTCTCTTTCCCTTTTTGATGCTTCTTAGCCAACAACAATGCCCAGCGAGAACTCTCATAACCCAGGTCAGCTATCAGTGAGCCATTTACAGCATGCTGATAACTTTAATATGAACTGCCCAGTTCATAGATTGTCACAGCGAGGCACGATGGATGATTTTTCAGCTCTTGCTTAGCTGCATAAACTGTCAGCTGGTCCAATATGACAGTATTTCAGAGGCATGAATTAAGGGCTGAAATCAGTAGTATGGCAAGTTTGCTGAAGAAGGTTGAGCATATAAATATGTGTGTGTTGGGGGTGGGTGAATATCAGTTGAAATGACACCAAGATGATATATTTTTTCACTATTTGGATTGCCTCGTATAACATTTCCTTTTCTCTTTCTTTTGTGCTTATGTTTCTGTTTTCTAATCAAACAAATGAACTGACAGAAAGCTAATACCAGAACAATACCCTGAACCTGAGTCACCTTCTATTATCTTTTTCTCCCATCTACCCAACCCCTACCCCAACCCCCCCTCACCCCCCCCCCCCTTGCTGCAATTGATAAGGCTGTCTAGTGGGAGAACATTGCCCATTCAGCATGGAATGTATTACCAGCAAAAGGGCCATCATGATAACTAGCCTTGCTGGAGTGCCATTTTAATAATCAGAATGGAAGTGATTTGTCAGGCCAACACAGCCGTGTTTGAGTTGGAACGCTTCACCTTGCTGTTTGTTTCTGTTCAGTTTCATTTTTAGCCCCTCTCCGAACTGCAGAAATAAACATCGCACAAAAGGAGCTATTTTAGTCTAGTTCTGTGGTCTCTAGCCACAAAAATTAAAGAAACATCCCCAAGCTACCACATGGTACTTGTTTGAGAGCCAGAGAGGAATTCTATTTTCAGAGAAAATTAGAATGTAAATGGAGGTGAAAGTGTCTCTTTCTCCCTTTCTCTTTTGCAGAACAAGTCACAGACATTGTTCGATGCTTCAAAGCTAACAATAAAGACCGTCATCTTATTCAAGTTGCAGTGCTCAGTGCTTTTGTTCTCAAAATCTATTTCACCATGTGTAAAGGCTTTCTGAAAAGTTAATATACACTGTATACGTATTGTCTCCTTATAAAAGAATTATTGCAGTCTAAAAATAGTGGCAGCCTCACTACATGCATTTAAAGTTTTCATCTCACAATGGGAGCAAAGTTTGCGTCCAGTGAGCCGGTAAAAAGTTATTTACAGGTACCATTCCACATAACAATATTCACCAATGGAGTCAGGCAACACCCCTGTTATGTGACAGAGATATCAACCTCACATAACCCTGACCTACATCAGTCAAATGGCATGTCTGTCTTCACAGAACTCCTATGCTCACGCATCTAATACACTTCCATGTTTCTGAAAGTCCTGTGAAGGAGCTGTCCACCCACATGTTAATAAAAAATCAGTGTTGAATGGAAATTGAAGGCCAAAAGGCTCCACTGAGTCACCCATGCTTTTAATGCCTTTCTTTATTGATCAGCATAACTTATGTACCATTCCATAATAACAGAAGAAACCTCATTTTCCTGGAAACCAGCCTGTTTCTACTCTGAAAGGTTTTCAGATTTGTTTATTTAATGACCTGTTAGAGATGTAAACGTTAACTCAGGTTAAATCAGCCCTCCCACTGTCATTGTTACAAACAGAGCCACAAAAAAAAAGGTCCGTGAATATTAATAGAACTGAAACATGTAATTTGCTTTGTCATTGTTTGTGGCCCTTTTGCATTCACTGAGAGCGATTGTGAATTTTATTTACAAGAAGAAGAGTGGTCCAGCGGCTAAGACGCTAGCCTGGGCCTTGGGAGACCTAGTTTCAGTTCCCCATGCCACTGTAGCCCAATGTATCATGCCCTCCTTTGTTCACGCCCTCCTTTGCACAAAGTCAGCTGAGAGGTCAGTCTGCCCTTCTTGTCAAAATCTCTATTTTGGGGTTAAGGTCATTAATTTCTGTCCCACTAGGGCAGGAGAGGGCAAACTGTTTTTGGCCACATCTGGGAATGGAAATTGTATGGTGGGCCATGAATGCTCATGAAATTGGGAGTTGGGTGTGGGAGGGTGAGGGCTCTGGTTGGGGGTGGGGTGGGGCCAGAAATTAGGACTATCAGGGTGCAGGAGGGGGATCTGGGCTGGGTCCAGGGGGGGGGGGGGTTGGAGGGTGGAAGAGGGATCAGGGCTGGGCAGGGAGTTGGGGCCTGGGACAGGGACAGGGATGCAGGTTCTGGGGAGCGCTTACTTCAAGCACCTCCCAGGGGCAGCAGCATGTACCCCCTCCAGCTCCTACATAGAGGCATGGCCAGGCAGCTCTGCGCATTGCCCTGCCTGCAGGCACCGCCCCTGCAGCTCCCAGTGGCCATGGTCAAGAGGGGCACCTTGGTCAAGAGGCTGAAGAAGGGGGCCGCACTTGGGGCTGCAGCAGGGGAGGAGATAAAGGGAGGTGCAAGGCAAGAATGAGGTGCTCACATGCATCCCCTCTTTGCCCTCCCAGCAGCAAAAACCTGCAGTGCTGCCGCCACTCCACCTGCTGCTGCTGCTGCTCCGCCTGCTGGGGAGCAGTACTTAAAGGACACTAAAGAAAGTTTGCCCAGGCTGCCATTTTCCCTAAGGCTGGCCCTGCATCATTCAGTCATGCTGCAGCAGCCTATCCCTGGGCAGGGCTAGGTCACGTGACCCCAAGCACAGGTATTTCACTGACCCTCCAGACCTGCAAGTTAGTCTGTGCAGCAGAACTATTTGGCCAGGAATCCTCTTGTGGCCCCACAGTGTTACAGACTCCCTAGGCTTCCTGCCCTTGATCCTGTTCCTGCCCCAGCCTTGCCCAGGCCTCGTTCCAGCCCACTTCAGCCTTGTCCATGCCCTGCCCTGCTCCAGCCCTGCTACTAACCCTCTTCAGCCCTGCACCCACCTCCTGACTCCCTCTTCCCCAGGCCTTTAGAGTGATTCCAACATAGCTTTGACCTTTGGGCCTGCATCTGGACTCTGAATATGACCTTGGTTTGGCTTGTCTACAGACTCTGACCTCAGTTCTAACCCACAGCCTGTCCCTGAACCTCGGTTTCAGTTCTGCCCTCAACCTGGTCTTGACCATACATCCCATTTCAACCTTTGTTCCTGTTCCTGACTGCAGCTCTAACCAGTTGGTCTGACTGCCTCGAACCCAGAGCCTGACACAGGCCAGTAAATGAACCAGTAAAATATACTGGCACATAATTCATATTTAAACACCTGGGTAAGAGGTCTAATTTTTCAAAAGAGCTGAGAATACAGCAGCTCCTGTGTTAGTTGTAATGGAGTCAGTGATGCATGTTATGTTTGCTTAGGGGTTGACCTAATCTCTGCTGAAGTCAATGATATATATGGGCCATAACCTCACATATTGCTCTGAAACATCTGCGAAATTATATTGGCTGAGGCTATGTCCACACCACGAGCAAGGGGTATGATTCCCCTGCTTGTCCACACAAACTCATGCTAGCTTGACGAGTAGAGCAAGTATAAGTAGCAGCGTAACCACCGTAGCACAGGTGGTGGCAGCAGAAGCATGGCTGAGCTGTGCCTAGTACATACCCACCGATTTCAGGCAGGGTTGTACTCGGCATGGCTCAGCCACACCTCCGCTGCTGCTATCCCTGCTACAGTTAATGGGGTATTTTGCTTCGACTTCACTGGCAACAGGCTCAGACTGACAGATTGACATAACCGAGGTCAGAACGTGTGACTGTACAGGTATTTCAAACCTTTCAGAACTTGTTCTTTTGAAAAAAGTCTCTAATAGGCCTTTTGTCATGTGGCCATATCTCCTATGGAAGCATTTCAGCTCGCTTACAAAGAAAATGCTCCACTGCAGACTTATACGCCCAAAAGCTAGCATAAAAAAGGTGTTTCCTAATGCTGCCTGGATACCTTTGTTAAAAAGTGCCTGAATGTGTCAGAGAACTATGTCATTGACGAGGTGACTGGTTTAAGTCTGTCTGATAATATAAAAAAAAGTTGATACCTTCAAAGAGCACAGATGAACTCAAGAGTCAGCTAGACTGTTTTCACAGAAGGAAACACCCGTCAAGCTTAAGTGTGATGAGGTCTACCAGGCCTTCGTGGCTTTCTGCAGAAGGCTCAGTTTGCTCCAGCCGGGTGTGCCAGGAAAGAGAGGACCTAAGAACCTTAGCTAAGGGTGAAGCTGAAAGTGGCCAGGTAGGAAGAGGCTCGCAGAAGCAGCATCAATGAACTGAAATGGAGCAGTGTGCATTTGTTGGACTCTCTTCTACCTGAGAAGGGATTCGTTTGGACTTTGTGACTTGGCCAGAGGGCCAAGCCACTGAAGATCCACCACGGTCAGCCAGCAGCCTACAGGAGGCACCAGGAGTGAGGAGAGGACTGCGGTACCATACCCAGCTGCTAGGAGGCACTCAAATAGTGAGTGCCACATTTTAATGGGGAAATAAAAATGAGCCATATGAAGGAAGAGATGTAACCCTGCTTCAGTGAAATGCTATTGCATGTTTTAAAGGCAAGAACATTACCAAGAAAAGTGTACATAAAGGCTCATTAAAACTGCAGTGAAGAGGGTAAACAGCAAACGAATGAGAAGAGAAGCCCATTTGTCAACACCAAATCTCTACATAAAGTCAAACCATAACAAAATATCAGCAATAAAGAACAAAGACTGAGTCATCAAACCAGATTGTTTCCTTCCATGTCCATCCACTGTCTGGGATCTTGAAAGCCTGAAACTGCTATCCACCTATGCAAGACCCTAGTCTATTGAATGCTAGAAACTGTATAAAACAGGATAAAAGATAAAACATACATAAAAAGCAAGTACTCCTGATTTATTCAAAATTCCTGTCTAAGCATTTAAATTAATAACGGGGGGAAAGGAACACAAAGAATATAAAAGGAGGAACATCCCATGATGTTTGACTCTTTAGGCAAGAGGATATTATAGTTCACTTAATAAAACATCTGTAGTATCAAATTAAGGTAGCAAAAGACAGTCAGCTATTGGGAAGCTACATGCTTTTTTGGAATTACAGAAATATTTTTGTCTTTTTAGTTTCTCCAGCAGCCTACCCTGCAGATCAATCCCAGAAGACAAAACTTCTCTCTGCATGTGTGTCATTGACTTTGAGATGGGCAAAAAATTACATTCTCTACCGTCTTTTAGCACAAAAAGGCCTTTTCAAAGATATTCAGTTGCTTTCATGCTTAAAGTCAGTAGGTGCAGAACCTAGAAAAACAGAATTATCTTATCCTGTGACTACTCCCAAGTTGCACTCATCGGAATCTAAAAGGGGGTAAAAATTCTGTGCAAACATGTTCGATGCTCTTCCTTGCTCCTCTTCCTTTTGGCTTTTCCACCAAGAATGGATGCTCTGTTATATGTCAAGCTCAATTCTCACACTCTTTAAGCTTCTTGCAAGTACACATGCCCTTGCATGTATTCATGGCTTCCACTGAGTTCGCTAGAAGTCAGATGAATCCATCTAACAGAAGAATTTTGCCCTACAATTCATCTCTTTTTTCTGAAGCTTATGTTCCATCAACCAAGATTTCGGAAAGATGCATTTGTAACTTTGGTGTCCTATTTGTCTAGTATTCAGAGATCTCCATAAGTATTAACTGGAAAGACCATAGCCTTTGATATTTTTGTGCAGTATTGAAAGGGTGTTTTGAAATCAGAAACTCTGAGTCATATTTAGATTTTCATTATTTTCTTTAACTGAATTGTTAGTTCCTAGCGAGGAAGGTGTCATAGCAGGTTTTAGAACAGCACAGGGACTGTCTGGGAAGTGGTTAGGAACAGAAAAATGTCTGGCTTATCAGAACTTCTCTTCTTTCCTCCTTTGGGGAATCTTGGCCAATTTAAAGTGCTTATAGGCTGCTAATTTAAAGAATACAGAGAAGGCCTAATGTGATCATACTAGGTCAACTTGATGAACAGTTTTGCCACTCCATTCTGAACAAGCGGTAAATAACAGAGAACCTAAATGGTAGGTCTGCAAAGAAGTTATTTTAGTAATCAAGTCCCATGGACACAAGGGTATTTATTGTTGCAGGTTTGTCACGGGCTATGTAGTCACAGTCAGTGCAAACTGCACACCAAAGCAACTTCCGTTCCAAAACCATTCCGAACCACAAATGCATGTAGACCTTAGTAAAGCAAAATATGAATAGTGGAAATAGATGTAACCGCAAATCATGAACTGCATTCATATCAAACAGTTCATGACCCTTTTCCTGTCCACAAATAGTCTAGAGAAGGATTTGGCTGGCAGGAATATTCTTAGAAACAGCCCGATTTAAGTGAACATTATGGACTCTTCACAGAGCATGACCGTGACTATTCATTTTGGGGGGAGGGATTGCTCAGTGGTTTGAGTATTGGCCTGCTTAAACCCAGAGTTATGAGCTCGATCCTTAAGGGGGCCATTTTAGGGATACTGTATGGGGCAAAAATCTGTTGGATGATTTAATTGAGGATTGGTCCTGCTTTGAGCAGGGGGTTGGACTAGATAATCTCCTGAGATCCCTTCCAACCCTGATATTCTATGATTCACACTGGCAACAGAATCTAAGAGTTACATTCATCCAGCGAGGGAACAGATTCAGGAATGGCCATATTGGATCAGACCAGTGGTCCATCCAGTTCAATATCCTGTCATCTACAGTAGTTGATGGAAGCTGCTTCAGTGGAAGGTTCAAGAAGCCCTGCAGCAGGCCATTATGGGATAAGTTGTCCCCAGGAAAACTTTCTTTCTGGCTCCCAGTAGTTAGAAGTTGGCTTATGCTCTGAAGCATGAAGGTTTATATCCCATCCAAAGCTAATTTATTTTTTTTAGATATTTGTTGTAATACACACAAAACTTTGTATCTTATCAAATCTAATCCACATACCTGACATTTTGAATACTGATTATTTGCAATGAACTGCTCGTGAACAACGCACAGACCAAAAAATATTAATAGAAATTTAGTGAATCATTTTAACTAATTGATACATCCAAGAAAAATCATAAACTTCTTGCGGACAATTCATGAACAGAAAAAGCCTGCATTCATCAAATAAATTAGCCACTAGGGATTATTCACTCAGCTCCAACAGAATGCAATTTTTCTAGAACAGAGGTTCCCAAAATTTAACAATCTGTGAACCCTTTTCACTAAAATGTCAAGTCTCACAAACCCCCTCCTAAAAATGAATATTTCCAGGGATTTTCTCCTTTACCAGAGTATGAATTATAAAAGCCATGATATTGGAAATATAAAATTTGTTTTTGACATGCTTATTACACACTATTATTATTTATTAATAATCATTACAGTATTTTTATTACATTATGAAAACAGCAACACACTTCCAAGATCTCACTTTCATAGCTTGTATCACTTTGAATAAGTCTGTTATAAAACAAGGCTCCTATGTTTCATCAAGGAGTATCAGATGTAAAACAGTCCGAAGGTATTTAAGAAGCCAACCTTAAAGCACAAGCAGTAGTCCAGGCAAACAACAAACATTGCAACAAAGCTTAAACTTGTTCTTCAGAATTATTTTAAAAACAATACTAGTTGCTTGTTTAGTTTTAAAAAACAGCAAAAAACGTCCACCTCCCTTTCCATTTCTTACAAGGAGCCTTGAAGTTTAAATCTCTTCAGTGGGATGGAGATGCTTGCTTTGATCTGCTTATCTCTTGGAAGTCCAGGAGCTCCGGGCTGCTGTCCACCATTAGGGAATTTTTTCCCCCGAGAACCCCCTGTAACATTTCACGAACCCCCAGGGATTCATGAACCCTGGTTTGGGAACCACTGATTTAGAAGGATTCAGGTCAAGAAACTGAACTCAGGGCTGTCCTTGGGCATGCGCAGCATACGCTGCTGATTAGGGCACCCAAAAATTTGGCCCACTATCAGGACAGCAGGTAAGAGCGGGTCGGTTTCCACACAACCAGCGTGTGCTGCAGTCTCCTTAGGTATTTACAGAGCCGAATGTGCCGGCATGGCACATTCTGCATAAGGGAGAAGGTACAGGGGTCTCTGCAGGGAACTGTGACTCTCCGCTGCCGTCCTTTGTTGCCTCTTCCCTCCTCCCTGTGGGCTGTTTCAGTACATCTTCATAGCAATTTCCAATAAAATGTTCGCAAATTTTTAAATTATATTTGCATCATTCTGTCAATAATTCCGATTTTTTTCTATATCGCTACTTCTTTAGTATTAGTATTGTCCATCAGCACTAGAGTGTGCTTAATTTATTTAAACTGTTTTTAATAAAGTGCAAGTGGGAATTTTTCCAGTACTGTAAACTTATGTTTGTGTTGCTAAAAGAAAGTTGGGCACAGGGGCACCAGTTTAATAATACTGTGTAGGGCCCTTAAATCCTAAGGATGTCCCTGGCTGAACTGACCATCCCCAGCTCCTGTGAAAAGGGTGCTGAACTCTTTAACGTTCACAGATAGCCAGAGTCCAGTTACGTCCAAAGCCCAGAGCCAAGCTAAAAGCTATTGATTCCTATGGGTTTATCCAGTTTCATGAAGCTTTCTAGACCTCCCAGAGGACCTACCAGGACATCAGATCTCACAAAGCTTTCATTACAAATACAAAATAAAACTTCAAAACTCAGTCTTGAAAAATTTGTGCTTAGAAAGCGGAGGAAGAAAAAGTTTTATTTCCAGGTTTCCTCATAGTTCTGAAAGACTCAGAAATGTCCATCTTAAATTAGGATAGTCAACAATCTGATCTTTCTGCCAGTGAAGATAATGGAGGATGGCCAGGGACTTCAACAGAAGAGGATTGGACCTCAGTATGACACCGTTTTGGGTTTCATAATAAAACTTTGGTGAAGGAACTTGTCAAAGGCTTTCTGAAAGTCCAAGTACACTATATCTATTAGATCATCACCCTTATCTACATGTTTGTTGACCTTCTAAAAAAAAACTTGAAATCGGAAGTATTTACAATTGTTCCTCTCAATTAATCCCCAGCTCTGCAAGGTACATAAAGATGTGCATAATTCTAAGCAGATGAAATAAATAAGATTAGTCATGTGCTTAAAGTTAGACCCATGCTTAAGTACCTTTCTCAGTCAAGACCTTCAAAATGGATCCAAGCCACAAATTTCAGGTATGCGTTGCAATAATCTGTAGAACCCAGATCTGTGCAGTCTGAGCTAACTGCCATTCACATATCTAATGAGCACTATGGAAACTAGGCACCACAGGAAATACTGCTAACATTTCCACTGTGACAGCACCCTGTGGCCTTCTGATGGGTCCATGCTCACTCTTTAAGCCTGGAGGGTGGTCCAGAAAGTTATCTGAGCAATCATGCAGACTTCTGGCTTGTTGCGATGCGAGACCTCACCTTGCATTCTGATCTCCGGTTTCTGACCCCAAGCTGACTCTTTTCTCCTGGTTCCAGCCTCCACCATAATAGACGCTCAAATTAAATGTATCCTCGAATTAAAAAATAGTAAGATCACACAAAAAATGCCACCATGGCAAAACAAAAGAGGCGGTTAGAGGCAAAATGGCATCCTTTAAACATTTGGAAGTCAAATCCTACTGAGGAAAATAAAAAGCAGCATAAACTCTGGCAAGTCAAATATAAAAGTATAATTGGGGTGTCCAAAAAATAATTTGAAGAACAACTCACAAGATAGAAAAACTAACATCAGAAATAGGAAACAATCAGTGGGGCCACTGGATAATCAAGGTGCCAAATGAACATGAAAGAAAGACAAGGAGAAGCTAAATCAATTCTTTGCAATGGCCTGCATGGCAGAGGATGTAAGAGATTCCCACACGTGAGCCATTCTTTCTGGGTGACAAATCTGAGGAACTGTCTCAAACTGAGATGTTGGTAGAGGAGGTTTTGGAAGGAGGAAGTTTAATTGATAAATTAAACACTAATAAGTCACCTGGACCAGATGGTATTCACTCAAAAGTTCTGAAGGAACTCAAATATTAAATTGTAGAACTACTAACTGTAGTATGTAACCAATCACTTAAATCATCCTCTGCACCAGATGACTGGAGAATAGCTAATGTAACACCAATTTTTTAAAAAAGACTCCAGAGGCAATCCTGGCAATAACAGTCCAGAAAGCCTAACTTGAGTACCAAGCAAATTTGTTGAAACTCTAGTAAAGAACAGAATTATTAGACAGAAAGATAAAAACAATTTGATAGTGAAGAGTCAAAATGGCTTTTACAAAGAGAAATTATGCTGCATAATCTACTGGAATTTTTTGAGAAGATCAACAAATGTGTGGACAAGGGTGGTCGAGTGAATATAATGTACCCAGATTTTCAGAAAGCCTTTGACAATCTCCCTCACGAAGGGCTCTTAAGCAAAGCAAGCAGTCAAGGGATAAGAGGAGAGGCCTTCTCATGGATCATGAACTGATTAAAAGACAGGAAACAAAGGGTAGGAATAAATGGACAGTTTTCAGAAAGGAGAGGTAAATAGAAATGTACCCTGGGGATCTGTACTGGGTCCAGTGCTGTTCACATATTCCTAAGTGATCTGGAAAACAGAGTTAAACGGTATGGTGGCAAAGTTTGCAGATGATTGTTGACTCAGCCTCTAGAGATTATTCTAATCTCTGCTCACTGACTAGACCTTGTGGCTGTCCTTGATTTGTAGACACCTGCCCAGCCGTGACCTCTATGCCAGAATGCCTATACCCTGATCCTTTACACTAGTGGTTCTCAACCAGGAGTACACATGCACCTGGGTGTACACAGAGATCTTCTATGGAGTACATCAAATCATCTAGATATTTGCAGAGTTTTACAACAGGCTACATAAAAAAAGTATGAGTGAAATCAACACAAACTAAAATTTCATACAGACAATGATTTGTTTATACTGCTCTATATACACTGAAATGTAAGTACGATATTTATATTGCAATTGATTTCGTTTATAATTATATGGTAAAAAGGAGAAAATAAACAATTTGTCAGTAATAGTGTGCTGCGACACTATTGTATTTTTATGTGTGATTTTGTAAGCAAGTAGTTTTTAAGTGAGATAAAACTTGGGGGTAGGCAAGACAAATCAGACTCCTGAAAGGAGTACAGCAGTCTGGGAAGTGTGAGAGCCATTGCCTTACACAAAATACTGTACAGATAGGCTCCCAGTATGGAGTTTGGATCCAGAGCTGAACTTTCCTAAAGCTCTTGTTCAGATCCAAGCTTTGTTTCAAAACTATTCTTTCTCTAGCACTGAGATTATTTGTCAAGTGCTTAGTATGCTCTTGAGCTATGAGTGAAGCGCCCATTATTATCAATAAGAGTTTTCACAGGAAAACTTGGCCTTGCATGATTTATAATCCATTTCAACCTGTTTCTATTTTGATCTCTTTCTTCATTCTCTTCCATTCTCCTTTCCCTCCCTGAAAGCAATCCAAGTGTTTATATTAATTACATTCAATGCACAATTTTTCCATGATGTTATAATCCCCCTATGGAGAAGATTTGTTAACAAGCACTGCTTCGCTGGTGTTAGAAAGAAGTGAGGAAGCTGATGCTAATCAGCTAACACTGCCTCATCCCTTCTCAACTGATGTGTGGGAGAACAGTACATGCTGACTTCCTTTCCCAGGAGGTCATATGTGCCATCTCAAACCAGCTCCTCTGACTCAGAGCAAGAGTCCTCATGAATCAATAGCATATGTTGCTGACAGGGCTATGCATCTTCATCAAAGTTTAGTAATGCTTCATATTTGCATTGTTAATAGCTATCTCGGCTTCCCTTTGTTTTTCTTAAAAACTGTACTCCTCAGCTATTTTGAACAAGTCACTCACACCGGGCTGCAAAAGTTACCTCTCGAGCTCTGTAATTAAACATAAGACATAATTTGAGTGATGAAGAGCAGCAATTGTACCTGTCAAACTATGATTAAGTACGGCAATCAGATACAGACAAATATTTTCCTTTTAAAAATGTACAGAATAAAAAATGCATTGCCGCTGAAGATTGCTGAAGCCAATCACTTCAGTTGGCACCTCAGTGTATCTCCGACAAAGGGTAGATGGAGTAATAAGGTGAAACAGCAAGAAGATGAAACTGAGATCTTTTTAAAATGGCTAGTGATAGTAGACAAAATAGTCCTTTTCTGTTAAAATATACGTTAGTAAGTAAAGTGATCATGTTGATGGTTTCCTTCTCATATGAGCTGAAAAAGGGACCTTTCATTTAGCGTATGTTGTCCAGTTACTATCAGGCTGGGCATTAAGATTTCTGGGGCTGTTCTTGGAATCATGATCTTGGGAATCATGGTGGATAGTTCTCTGAAAACATTCACTCAATGTGCAGCAGAAGTCAAAGCAAACAGAATGTTGGGAATCACTGGATAGATAATAAGACAGAAAATATCATATTGCCTATACATAAATCCATGGTACACTCACATCTTGAATATTGCATGAAGATGTGGTCACCCCATCTCAAAAAAGATATATTGGAATTGGAAAGGTTCCGAAAACGGCAACAAAAATTATTAGGGCTATGGAATGGCTTCAGTATGAGGAGAAATTAATAAGACTGGGACTTTTCATTTTGGAAAAGGGATGACTAAAGGAGGATATGATTTAGGTCTATAAAATTATGGCTGGTGTGGAGAAAATAAATAAGGAAGTGTTATTTACTCCTCATAACACAAGAACTAGGGGTCACCAAATGCTATTAATAGGCAGCAGTTTTAAACAAACATAAGCAAGTATTTCTTCACACAATGCACAGTCAACCTGTGGAACTCTTTTCCAGGGGATGTTGTGAAGGGCAAGACTATAACAGGGTTGAAAAAAGAACTAGATAAGTTCATGGAGGATAGATCCATCAATGGCTGTTAGCCAGGATGGGCAGGGATGGTGTCCCTAGCCTCTGTTTACCTAGAGCTGTGAATGGGCAACAGGGTATGGATCACTTGATCCTTACTTATTCTGTTCATTCCTTCTGGGGCACCTGGCATTGGCCACTGTCAGAAGACAGGATATTGGGCTATATGGAACTTTGGTCTGACCCAGTCTCTCCTTTCTTATGTTTTTGCTCTTATACTGCCTCATTGGGTGTACTTATGCAAGGGATGGCCCATTTCCCCAGATGGCCAGCCTCTTGCAGTGACATGTAGAGCTGCTCAGCACCAGTGAAAATCGGGTCCTTTGTATTTTGGTGTTTAACTATGGATTTAGATGTCTAATTTTAGCAACTCATTGTTAAAAATGTGAATCGTAACCTGTTTGTCTCAGACTCCTCAACTGTAGAAGGCATAAAATTCCTTCCTATCTCAGAAGAAGGTGTTATTTGACGTATAGCAGGCATTTATCATTTTTGTTAGATGATCCCTCTTTGAATGCTACTTTGTGAAGTATGAAACAAAAAGAAACATTCAAAATAGCTGACTTTGAACCAGCAAACAAACTGGGTTCAGAGGTGCTGGGACAATGTTTATAATGAGGGTGCTGAGAGTCATTGAACCAAACTGTAAACCTTGTATATGATGAACACTTCTTCAAGCCATGGGATGCAGCAGCACCCCCAGCACCTATAGTTCCAGCACCTATGACTGAGTTTCATTCTCAGCATACGTAGGTGCAGTCTTCAAATCCACTCAAGAGAGATTTCTCTTCTTTTGACTGCACGAGTCTTAAAGTAGATTGCTGAAGAAGAATTCACAGAATGCTCACAGAGCCAGCCCAAAGTGGACTATAATGGTCCAAGAATGTGCTACAGACAAACACACACACAACACAATTCATGCATGCTAATGTTCTTCATACAGCTGCTTCTGAAGCTAGAAACTCATGTCCCCGTAGCACTTTAGAGAAATGAGTACGGAACAGTCTACCACTTTGAAAGTATGAAGATACCAAGGTCAGGTGAGCATGAGTCATTATTTGTTATATCAGTTTGCAGTGTTATTGTAGCTGTATTGGCCCCAGGATATTAGTGAGACAAGGTGGGTGAGGTAATATCTTGTATTTATTTATTTTATTGCAGAGTTGGTCCAATAAAAGATATTACCTCGCCCTCATTGTCTCTGTTATAGCAGAGAGAGTCAGGTAAATTAAAGCATCTGAGAAACCACTTTAGCTTTCCTACTCTGTCTTTCTCTAAGTTGTATGCAGTGCTGTTGTAGCCACCATGTTGATTCCAGGATATTAGAGAGAGAAGATGGGTGAGGTAATATCTGAGCTTGAGCTGATGGCTAGACATCCCCAAGAAGATGTCATATCACTGGTTTGGCCCTTGGTAGGATTTGTATTCAGATATTCAGTTAATTTTAAATAACTTGGATTTCCCTCTTGTTTTAAATACCCAGCCAATAATACCACATGCAGCATGACAACTAAAATGTTCCAATTTAGCAAGATTCTTTTTTGCTAAATCATGGCAGTGCATCTGAACTGCTGTCTATCTGAGTCTAACAACATCTGGTAAACAAGCACTGATTCATTATAATGTTTATAGCACCATATGGCAATATGTCTCCAATGTCACCTGCAGGCTGAAATAAAATCCTTGTTATCACTATTCCTTACACACACACACACACAAATAATCACAACATTGATTACAATTGTGTATTAAGAATGCATAAAACAAATGTCAGAAATAGCAACACATTGCTATGAGGCCTTAATTACAAAAGGGCTTAATGCTTTTAATTACCATGGAGCCTAATAAACCACTGATGTATCTTGTTTTCACTACAAACGTTAGCATTTCTGCACCATAGAAAGTGACTGATAAGCTATCATTCTGGTCAGCAATTATTGTAAACTTCTGGAAGCAAGGGACAAAAATATCCAAGGTCATGTGTATCCGAACGCATATACATAAAGTCAATGGAAAGCATTTTCACTCCTTTCCAGCAGTCTCCTATGGAATATCAAGTACTTTCCACTTTCACTTGGGATTCCACATGTTTTCTCCTCAAACAAGGACAGTTTGAACTCATTTAAATCTTCCATTAGTAGGGTTTACCACATAGTCTGTTTTCTGAAGCCCTGTTTTTTATGGATGTACAGGGGGGGGGGGTGAAAAAACATTGAGTGGTTTCTCTGGAGTGCTCATTGGGGAGGTTTTCCCGCTCTTTTTCTTTTGTAGACAAAGTGAATATTCTAATATATTTTATCAACAAAATCATGGTTATCTTCAAGCATAAGATGATTTACAGGGTACATTTTAAACTGGTGGGTATGAAAGCTGTGTGGATCAAACATATGTTTCAAGGCCATAGGATATTTATTTTCAAAAGCCCGTATCATCAGGCATCACATTTTGCAAGTCTTACAACTGTTCACATTTTAAGTGTTCACTGGCCAGACAAATTAATACACTATATTAAACTGGGAGTTCTCTATCTGCTAGCAAGAAAATTAAACTATTAGTCATTTATCGGTGGCCTCTGCTTTCACACTGAAAATGTAAAACCAGCAGATGTGTCACGTTTTTAAGATGCCCTGTGGCTTACATTCACAGAGAAACAGAAGTGTTTGTGGTATAATTCTCTTAAAATACATTGCCCAATGCTCTAAAAAGAAGCACAAAAGTAGGAAATGGAGATGTTTAAATTGGCATCTTTATCCAGATCAGTATCCTCTGGCCTGTTTTGTGCAGGACTGACAAATTGCACAGTTGTGTATTTTCTCCCCTAATTACTATTTAATTTTTATTTTAGTGCCTACAAAATGAGTGTTAAAAATGAAAATTAAGTAGCAATTAGGGGGCAAAATGCACAATTATGCGATTCTTGACATCCAGCACAGCTTTTTAATAGCAATGGCAAATTAGGCATGACAGCTCCGCAATTCTACTCAGCTTTTGGTCAGCTGGGGAAGGCATTATGACCTTGAACCTGCGCCCAATGAATTCAGTGAGAGTTTTGCCATTGACTTCAATGGCAGGAGAACTGAGCCTAATGTCAAGGTCTAGATTTGAAATGGTGTTTGTGATCATGAGATCACAAGGTAACATTATATGAATTGTGTCAAAATTTTCAAAGGGTACCTAAATGTAGAACCTAAATCCACAAATAAATAAATAAATAAATACATAAATAAATTAAAGTGTCCTGAATTGCAGAGTTTCTCAATGTTTGCAGATCCCAAGTTCATTAACAAGAACGGCAAGTACTCAGTATCATTGAAAATGAGGTGGCTTTCATTTAGATGGCCAAATATGGATTTAGGTGTCTAATTTTAGGCAACTTCTGTTGAAATGCTGGGCCTTGCATCACAAAACTGATGGAGACATAAGATATCCCCTGACAATTCTCATGCATGCACAAGTGAGGAATATTATCCATATTGCATTCCAGAAAGAACCCAGACTACAATGATTCTGCTTATCATTATTAATATAACAATACCATCAAGAGGCCCCAACTGAGATCAGAGCACCACATGCCAGGCATTGACAAAATGAGAGAGTTTCTGACTCAAAGAATATGAATAGATAAAATAGACAAAGGAAGAAAGGGAGTATGGTAAAACCTTGATTTTATGAACACCAATTTTGAGGACAACCAGTAACACAAACCATTTTTCCTGCCAGAAAACAAAACAAAAAAAATCACATAATGCAAGTGATGTTGACAAAGAATAAGTGCCTTCCGTGCACTAGAAATCACTTTGCAGTGGTTAGAAGGACAAGAGAAAAGCGATGTGACGCACCAAAATGCAGCGTATGCTCTGGGCCTACTCTCATTATGCTCAATTTTATGCATTTGCAATGTCAGGCACTCTTCAATCCCCAAATATGGGTTCTGCTGGCTCCCCCTTTACAGATGGGGAACTGAGACACTGAGGAATTGAGTTCCCCAAAGTCCCACAGGTAGTCTGTGACAAATCTGGCAAGTGAACCCAAATCACTTGAGTCTCAGTCGGATTTACCAGTAAACAAATAGTGTGGTGGCATGGGAGCCCCAGGGAAAAGGCTCCCCCAAAATGCAGGACAAATCTCATCTCACAACCTGCCCCCGAGTCCCAGCCAGTGGTGCAGCAGGGCTCCGGCAGGCAGGCTGCCTGCGTTCTGTGGCCGGTGTCCCCATGTTGTTCCCAGAAGCCGCCAACTGCTGGCATATCTCTGTGCTCCCCTGATGGGGGGGGGGGACGGCTCCATGCCCTGCCCCCACCCCAGGCAGCGCATGGAAACCCACTCCCCCCCAAGGGGCTCACAGAGATGTGCCAGCAGCAAAGCTAAGGCGGCTCCCTGCCCGTGCTTTGTCCCTCCCTCTGCACTGCACTGCTCCCGGAAACAGCTGACATTTCCCTGTAGCCCCTGGGGGGAGAGGGTGTCTCCACAAATTGCCCCTGCCCTGCATGTCAACTCGGCGGATCCCATTGGCTGGGAACTGCGGCCAATGAGAACTGCGGGGGTGGCACCTGCGGGCAGCAGCACACAGAGACACCCCCCCTTGACCCCTCCCACCTAGGAGCCACTGCCAGAGGGGTGTGCCGGTTGCTTTGGGAGCCACGCTGCCCAAGGTAAGTGCCACCCCCCTGA
This sequence comes from Sternotherus odoratus, assembly GCA_032164245.1. Lineage (NCBI taxonomy): Eukaryota > Metazoa > Chordata > Testudines > Kinosternidae > Sternotherus > Sternotherus odoratus. The sequence goes on along the minus strand of JAVMKO010000001.1, from coordinate 280,811,345 downwards.
CCCCTCAAGCACCCCAACCCCCTTCCCCAACCCAGAGTCAGCACCCCACACCCAAACTCCCTCCCAGAGCCCAACCCCACACCCCCTTCTGCACCCCAACCCCTGCCTCAGCCCAGAGTCTGCACCCAAACTCCCGCCCAAAGCCCGACCCCTGCACCCCAACCCCTTGTCCCAGTCAAGGTACCTCACTTTATTTTCATTTACCTCCCCTTACTTATTATACAGGAAGAGGATGAAGAATAAAAGAATGAAAAATGGGGGGGAGGGGAGATAAGAGATAATGTTCTTTTTCTTGTTGAGTCAGGGAGTGGCAAAAATGAAGCTTTACATGGGGCCCCACTAACTAAATCAGTCACTGGGGTCAGTCCAGACTTTAACTACAAGGCCACCCTTCCCCTTATGCTAAAATCAGTGGGCAGCAATTTTTCTTCCAGAGCCTCATTCAACAACTCAAAAGAAAATAAAAGATATTGTAGGGAAGGCATTTAGCCCTCAAGTGCACAAGTGCACAGTGCATGTTATCAAGGAAAGGGCAGAGCTAGTACTCTTCTATGAACACACTATACTTCACATTACCGCAAGGCATTCTGAAGTGTCCACACTGAAATGTCTGGTGCTGGGCACAGAGGAAATCTAATTAAGAAGAGAAATAAAGAAACTTTTCCTTTGAGGCTTTAAACAGTCTTCTTGTCAGAAACACAGGCAGGATTTTCAATTTGCCCTAAGTTCATTCTCTACTGAAAGGTTTTCTTTGAAAAGGAAGTGTTTTAATTTTCTCACATATAAAGCAAGCAATGATGTTTTTATACAGTAGTTTATATACAGTAACTTTCTGAGCAATGTACAGACTAGTAGTCTGTGTCCACAGACCCTCAGACACATTCCTTTAAGGGATTATAGTACATAAGCAATTAACCGCATGAAAAGTAGTAGCTGCTGCAAGTTTTCAAAATGGTTACTCTACTGTCTAGTTAAATGGGGCATCTCTGGACACTCAGGACAGCAGTGACTTGTGTTCTACTCAGCTATATCTCATTCAAACTGTATTTGGAAGGAGATATGTAGAATGGAGGATAGAACTGACAGGATTTTGCAAAACTTCTGGTAATAAAATATGCAGATGTTCCCCATACTAAACACCTTTTTATTCCTTATTAGTTCCACAGAAAAAGAAAAACTCCTGAAGGTCAAAGGCCCAGCTTCTCTGCTGTATTGGCTTCCAATGCAGCTGAGGAGGAAGGCCCTAACTGTGCCGATTGTGGTGCTTCTAATTTGAGGACATGTTCTATACTGGCTTCAATACAAATTAGCAAGGTGGCCACTCTAGTTTATGTCTGATGGCTGAGGTCCCCAAGCTGTGGTCAGCCAATGCAGATTGTCAGACTGCAGTATGCTTCAGTCACACACCTTCCCCATCCCAACCTACTTGCTTACATAGGTTACAGGGGAGGAGGGGTTGGCATGAGAGGCAGCTACACCAACTCCACATCCTTCAGGGACTCCTCCATTGCAGGTAATCCCTAGGTGACAAGACCCAGTGTTGCATTCTAACACTATCTGAGAGCTTCAAAGAGGCTGAGAATCTGTCCCAAATTTGCATAAAATTAGCAAGAAAATTCATAGATTATAAGGCCAGAAGGGACCTTTATACTCATCCAGTCTGACCTCCTCCATAACACAGGCCATGGAACTTAACTCCTGTTTGGAGAATCCACTGCAACCTTTGGTAAATTATCCCAGTAGCTGATTACCCTCACCACTAAAAATTTGCACCAGGATGAATTTCTTTAGCTTCAACTTCCAGCCATTGGATTTTGTGACACCTTTGTCTGCTAGATTGAACAGCCCATTATCAAATGTTTGCTCTTCATCTAGATACTTATAAACTGCGACCAAGACACCCATTAGCCTTCCCTTTCTTAAGCTAAATACATAGGACAGGTCTATACTATGGGGTTAAGTCGACCTAATTTATGCAATTCCAGCTACTTGAATAATGTAACTGGAGTTGACATAGCTTAGGTCAACTTACTGCAGTGTCTACAATGGGAGAAACTCTCATGTCGACTTATCTTATGCTTCTTGTTCCGGTAGAGTACCGGAGTCAACAGAAGAGTGATCTGAGGTCGATTTAATGGGTTTTCACTAGATATGCTAAATCGACCCACAGTGGATCAATCACTGCAGCATCGATTCCCGGTAAGTGTAGACATACCCATAGACTTAAAGAGCTTAATCACTATAAGAAAAGTTCTCCAATGCTTTCATCATTCTTATGGCTCTTCCCTGAGCTCTCCCCAATTTATGAACTTCCTTCTTGCACTATGCACACCAGAGCTAGACACAGTATCCCAGCCATGGTTGCACTAGCACCAAATACAGAAGTAATATAACCTCCCTACTGCAACTCAATAGTCTCTTCTATATATATCCAAGGAACACATTAGCTCTTTTGGCCACAACGTTGCACTGGGAGCTTGTGTTTAGCTGATTGTCCACCTCACATACACACCCCTGCTTCCCAGTGTAGAATCCCCCATTCTGTAAGTATGGCCTACATTTGTTGTTCCAGGATGTATGACTCTGCATTTGTCCTTATTAAAGAGTGTATTGCTTGTTTGCGTAAAGTTTACCAGACTTTACAGATTGTTCCATATCTGTGACCTATGCTTGTCATTATTTACCACTCCCCCAATTTTTGTGTCATCTGGAAATTTTATCAGTGACAATTTTATGTTTTCTTCCAGATCATTTATAAAAATGTTAAATAGGATCAGGCCAAGAACTGATCCCTATGGGACACTTCTAGAAATACACCCTCTCCGTAACGATTCCCCATTTACATTTACATTTTGAGTCCTATCAGTTAATCAGCTTTTAATCCACTTAATGTGTACCATGTTAATTTTGTATTGTTCTAATTTTCTAATCAAAATGTCATGTGATACCTAGTCAAATGCAACAAACCTGTAATTTCTTCAACAAGGCATACTATGTACAAAGCATATTGTAATTATATGACAGTGAATATGGGGGTTCCAGGGTGCTATTCTGAGGTACAGAGTATCACAGCTAGTCTGATAGGTTGCTGATGCAGGTTCAATTCCCAGCTCTCCCATAGACTTCATCTGTGCCCCAGTTCCCTATGTATAAAATGGAAATAATAGCACTTCCCTGTTTGACAGGGATGCTGGGAAGATAGACACATTATATTCCCTGCCTACACTAGCAGGACCAAGTACTGTCCCCTGACAGATTTTTTGCCCCAGATCCCTAAATGCCCCCCCTCAAGGATTGAACTCACAACCCTGGGCTTAGTAGGCCAATGCTCTAACCACTGAGCTTCCCCCCACCACACTGGTGAAGATGGTACCCCATTCCCCTTCCCCCCACACACACACACACTGGCGAAGTTCTCTGATACTACAGAAGTAAGAGCTGTTGAAATTTCTTTCTGTTCTGCAGTGTAACAAAAACAAAGCCTTTTAGAACATTTTTGGTGTATGTGGAAGTGTAAGTCAAGGCCCTGGCTTGGGTTATAGCAGACACTGGTTAAAGACCCTATTCTGCCTGCGTCATATGGTGTTTTTCATTCTAGATCATTCTGATTCAGTCAGAACAGTGACTCGAACTGGGGCCTCCTAGCTCCCAATACAGTGTCCTAATTACCAAACGGTGAAGGTCTGTCTCGGACTTACCCCTGCCCCAAAATATTTTTTAGTTGAAAATGTTACAACCAGCTCTACATTTGTACCTGCTGAGATTTCAAAGAAGCATCTGTCAGAGCTGAAACAGAGCTATCTAGCAGGCAGCATGTCTATCACATTACTGACAGACAATTGCTACACTCTCTATTGTTTTCTCTTGGAGACCAACCTTTTAGTGGCAGTAAATATGACATGATGGTGGGGAGGGATCCAGCTGAGAAGTTACATGATCTCACATACGTCAGCGATAGATATCAGTTTCTGAGAAACAGTTGCTGTGTGAAATAATTCATCATAGGGGTCAATCATCTGGACTAACTGCTTCCGTACAAACATAAATGCGACCCCAATGATGTCAAGCATAAAGAGGCTGGATTCTGTGTTCATTGAGATTGCAGAATAAGTAAGAAGAAATGTACTATGCCTGCCAGATAGAACAAGGCAATATATGCTAAATCAATCTCTGGATATGGAGCTAATCATGTGCTAAATGCTGTGTGTTTGAATGGTGTGGTACACTCCCATAATGCTAGATCAGGGGAATTAGAAGTGTTTTTCCCTGCCCTGGATGTGCTCAGAGATCCTCAGATGATTGGGGTGTCTGACCAAGGAGGTCTTGCTATCAGGAAGATCTTCCCCCAACTTTCTGACTAACTCACTTCCAGATACCTCTTGCTACATAAAATTAAGCACCAGGAAGATTGTTCAGACTTTTAACAGGGGAAAGTTGGATACACTGAGAAAAGCTGAAGTTGAGCCAAAAAAAAAAAATTAATAGAAACAGTTAAATTGTAGACTTGTTTCCATTCTCATTAATAATTTATGCATGCACTCCAGAGATATGGCTGTTTACTTAAGAATATTTTAGTAATGTTTCATACAGCTGTTTTCATGTGAGTGTTCAATTAGCATAGCTTAATGACAGCCCAACGTAATACAGCTTCCTTTAGAGCTGGCGGAGGAGGCCAGGCAATAAGAGGACTGGGAAAGGCTCTAAAAAGAAGCTCAGGAGAGAAGTAGAGACAAAGATTAGGGATAAGATAGTTTTCCTTATTCCAATAAAGCTCATTGGTCAGCATTAGAAGAAATCAACTCTTTTCTGTGATTCTTTACCAAGATGATTAGTATTGCCACCTTAAACAAGAGGAAAAGAAAATAGCAAAGTTCAACCCTCTTTATTATTCTGTCTCAGTTTATCTGTTAGTTAAGCCTGAGATCCATGGAGGGAAGATTGTAAGCTTTTCAGGGCTTCAGCCATGTCTTCTTTTGCATTGGTATAACTGTTGTTAGCATGTATTATAGAATCAGAGATTTGAAAGGCAGAAGAGATCATTGCGGCCACGTCTCATCACCTGCATAACACAGGCCCCGATTAGCGTGATGACAAAACCAATCTGAGTATCAAGAATAAAAAAGGTGTTATCAGAGGGGGAAAGTATTATTTATACCATCACTTTATGTGGTAGTGGCTCGTTAGCATATCTCTCTTCCGTTTTCTTTTCCTCTTACCTGATGAGACCTACTTCTCTTAACCTTCCCCAGTACCTAGGTCTAATTTTCAAACCTTTTATCAGATGTGTTCCTTCCCCCTTTAATTTGTCTAGGTCATCCTCAAAGATTGATGCTCATAATAGAATGCTCTCTTCCAGTTTTAGCCTCAGAAGTACTGGGGAGTGCAAAATAATTACCTCACTTGTTTTAAATGCAATATGCCCATCTTCCTCATTACTCTTGTCATTGGCCTAACTACATCAACAATCAATGTCATATTTATTCCAGTTGAAATGAAAAAGTAATTACTTTTTGTAACCCAACTGTATTATAACTTCTGATCTTATTTATTTAACTGGTGAGGTTGTGACCCAAGCACATTATAACCTGTCTCAATATGACGTAATGAGCTTGCCCCCACACCACTGGGCCATTGCTCTCCTCTGCATATGGTGCCCTATCTAACGCCTACTAGAGTCAAAGGATATCTTTACATGGACACCCAAAAGGAAGAGAGGAACCAGATTCCACAAGAAGGATGGTGTGAGTGGCAGGGAAAGACACATGAGAAGTTTAGTACAGATAGATAGATGTGGAGGGGGGAAATATTTACACTATTCCTCTCCACCATAGAGTTATGCTCATATGGACAGGAGGGCAGAAGGAACTGTGTCTAAGGGAGGAGAAAGGGGCACAGATGCCTAACTCAGCATAACTTGTGATGACAAAGCAGGTCTCAGAGGGGACAAGATCATTTCTTTACAGGGCAGCACAATGCCTCAGTATCCCAGGGCAAAACCAAGGAACATTCAGCCTCCAAGAATGCCTCCCAGAGCACCCTAGTTCACCCACTGTTATGCACCATTATGGAGTTCAGCCTGACCCAATACTGGCACTGAACCTATTCTGTATGGTCTAATGATTAAAACACTGGGACTCAGTGGATTCGATTCTTGATTCTGCCATGTGCTTCCTGTGTGAGCTGAGGCAAGTCACTTGATCTCCCCTGTGCCTCAGTGCGCTGGGCTGTCAGTGGGAGTCCCTGCTGCACTGGGGCTGAGATCAGGAGCATTTGCTGTCAGCCCCAGGTAGCTGTTTTCAGCCCTGAGGCCCCATCCTCATCCCCAAGTGGCCAATAATGGAGTTTATTACCACAACCAATATGTTCTTTTATTACTTTTTTGCAATTTTCCATGGTTCATCCCCCACTCACCTGCAATTTTTTAACAATCATCTCGCAGTTTAAGCGGGGCCTTAGTTATTGGTCATTAACTTCAATAAGAACAGGGCAAGGTCCCCTATGAAGGACCGAGGCAAACTCAATGTTGTATGCTCTGCAGCAGCATCTGATTTTCATACCCTAAGACTGATTCTAATCTCACTCATATCCGTACACATCAGGAACAAGTCCACTGAAATCTATGGAGTTATACCAGGCTATACCAGGTACGTGAGATTGGACTCAAGCTCCCTATTTCTCAGGTGCTGCTGGCTTCATTCATAGTATCAGTGCACAAAAGAGGACGCTAACAAAATATTCATTTCAAGCTCCACTGGGAGTGCAGTAGAATAATCAATATTTGCTAAACGAAAGGGGAAAAATAGAGAAGAAACTTACTGTGGAAATATTATCCTAGTGGTTTGTAAATAAAACGTACTGTGAATAACTAGGGAAAAAATACAACTATATAATGAATTTGTGCATTTAAAGGGGAATTGTCAAGATAAAAAAAAACCATAGTTAATTGCCTTTCACTTTATTCTTGTTTGCTCACTTTTTGCATCTAAGTCAACCTGGACAGTTTAATAAACTTGGTCTTCACTTTTGTTTCAAGTCAATTTTAAGTTGACTTTATCCATTGTTAGCATCCTTATCATAACCATAAAATAGCCTAGAATTCCCTCTTACCTTTAAGGGGTTAAGAAGCTAAGAGAACCTGGTTGGCACCTGACCAAAATGACCAATGGGGACCAAAGATGCTTTCAAATCTTTGGGAAGGAAGGCTTTTGTTCTGTGTGCCTTCATTTGTGGTTCATTCACTTTGGGGATTTCAAAGGAGCCAGACAACCTTTTCTTCCTTCCATCTAATTCTATATCAGTCTCTAACCATCACAAATAGTAAGTAATGGCCAGGCAAGGCGTGTTAGCTTATATTTGTTTCTCACTTGTGACTTTCTCACGCTTTACAGAGATATCCCTGTGTTTTCTCTGTAACTTTAAAACTAAGCAAAGGGGATTCCTCTGTGGGTTTCTCTTTTAATCTTTTGTGATTCTGTAAAGTGCTTCCACACTGATTTTTATATAGGTAAATTGTTTTACAGTCTGAGTTTGACACGACTCAACGGGTGGATGAAACAATGCATGGAATGGTGTAAGACTGGGGTCAGAGAGCAAGGAAACAGGAAATGATAAGTTTTGCATCATATTTTCAGCTTGCCACCTGCCTAGGCAAGCCGGACTCAATGAATGCATTACAGTAAAAGCTTTTTTAACTGGGTGAACAGGAGGGGGGACGATTAATTTAAAATGTGGTTAACTCAGAGAGAGGCGTTTGGAGGGTGGATTTATAGTGCAATAGGTAGGGGGCAGGAGCATGAGAGGTACTGTGGGGCATGAGAGGGAGTTTGGGTCCAGGTGGGGGATTGGGGCAGGGGGTTTGGCCTGTGGGAGGGGACTCGGGTGCCCAATAGGAAGGGCGCTCACCTCCAGCAGCTCCCCACAAACAGTTCCCCATCCCAGCTGCTCCTGGTGGAGGTGCGGCCAAGCGGCTCTGCAAGTGGATACGCTGCCTCTGTCTGCAGGCGTCACCCCCTGCATCTCCCACTGGCCATGGTTTCTGACCAATGGACTGGGAGCTGCTGAGTCAGCACTCAGTGGGGGGGGAAGACAGAGGCAGTGTGCCTGCGGAGCCACCTGGCTGCACCTCCGCCAGCAACAGCAGGGATGGGGAGCTACTTGCGGGGAGCTGCCGGAGATGAGCGCCCCCATCCAGCCCTGTGCCCCAGCCCCCTCCCAGACCCAAACTCCCTCCCAGAATGTGCCCCACAGCCCCTCCCATGCCCCAGCCCCCTACCAATTGCACTATAAATCAGACTTTCATTGCAGATCAGAAGTGCTGGTTTATAGAGCTTGCTGGCTGGTGAAGTGCCGGGTAAAAGAGCTTTTACTGTACTACAGTCTCTGACTCTTGGAAGAGGCTTTTCCACTGTATAATCCCTTGAATGATGCTAAAACAATCTATAGGGACAGGGATTAGACCAGAGGTCCCCAAACTGTGGAACACATCTGGAGGAACATGCAGAGGGGCGCGGAGGGGTCTGGACCAGCCCTCCCACCGCCCTGCTCTGAACCCAGCTCCACTCTGGTCCCAGCCTGGGTTCCCAGCTTCCAGTCCTGAGCGCACCTCTGCTCCTAGCCCCAGGTCCTGACCACACGGCTGCGGCCCTGACCATGGCTTAGCCCCCAGGTCCCAGTCCAGCTCCTGACTGTGGCTCCCTTCTGGGGTGAAGCAGGAGGTGCAGATAGATTCCATGGCTGGGGGAAAACATGACAGAAAAAGTTTGGGGAGCACTGGATTTAGACCCCAGCCTCTTCCTGTAACAATGCATGTTAAGGGCTGAGAGGTTTCCTGACACATCCTTTGATGGTTTTTTCTAAGCACTTATCTTCCATGAGGAGGAACGGATTGCTACATACAACAAGCTTGAGCAGCGAAGACAAAAACATTACACTGGAAATGAATAAATGGAGCAGATTTGCTTTGTCAATAAGAAGTAGTTACCTGAAGTATTAGAACAGTGTAGTTCTTGCATATTGGATAGGGATGGCTTAATCTACCCACTCCCTGAGTAATGTCCTCCGTACACCTACTTTAGGCTTGGTGAATATTAATCATACTTTGTTCTTTTACAGCACTTTTCATCCTCACCGTATATCTCAAAGCACTTTGCGAAGGTGGTTAAGCATAATTAGCCTCAGTTTAAAGATGGGTGATCATTAATGTCTGCACCGCAGTATAGGCTGAATGCCCTATTCTGGATCTGGACCCCATTGTGTTAGATACAAATGCATAGTGCAGTGTAGCCCCTTCTTCCGGAAACTTGCCCTCTAATAGCTCAACTCCAGCAACTGGTAGTGCTTAGGTGGAGAGCTGTGTCCCTAAGTTCCCATTGATTTCAGTCGGAACTGTGGGCAAATGGAGCAGTTCGCTCATGCACTATTACAAGATCAGAGCCTAATTTTAAACAAGATGCTACATGTGGGGGGTAGTGAAAGATAAGATGGAAGGGGGAGATGGGACAAAAGTAACAGCAGTGAAAATCCAGGGATAGGTGGGTTAGAAGTGTGCACAACCTGATGATCCAGATGATCGTTACTTTTGATGAGGTATAAGTGAGACTCAGAGAGTGTAAGTGACTTACCCAAAATCACACAGCAAGTCAGTAGCAGATGAGGAACAGATTCCAGATTTTCTATTGTATTTTAATTATAAGCCTGTCAGTCCAACATCAATCCTGGCAAGCTAATAGAGTGACTGATACAGGACTCAATAAAAAGTTAAAGGAGGGTAAGTTAATTAATGATAATCAACATGGGCTGGGGAAAATAGATCCTGTCAGACTAACAATATTTTTTTGATGACATTAAAAGTTTGGTTGCTAAAAGTAACAGTAGAGACGTACTATACTTAGTCTTCCCTAGAGTGTTTGACTTGGTACCACGTGACTTTTTGATTCAAAAACCAAAACGATATAAAATTAACATGGTAAACATTAAATGAATGAAGAACTGACTGATATGACTTAAAACGTAATGGCAAATTGGGACTTGTCATCAAGTGGGTGTTTTTCCAGTGAGATCCCTCTTGGCCCTATGCTATTTAACATTTCTATCAATGACCTGGAAAAAAAACATAAAATCATCACTGATAAAGTTTGCAGGTGACATAAAAATTGAGGGAATGATAAATAATGAAGAGACTAGATCATTGATTCAAAGAGACCTGGATTGTTTGGTAAATTTCACATAAGCAAATAATATGCATTTTAATATGATTAAAAGTAAATATCTACATTTAAGAACAAGGAATGGAGGCCATACTTACACACTGGGAAGCAGTGATACTGAAAAAATATTTGGGTGTCATGGTGGATAATCAGCTGACCATAAGCTCCCAGTGTGAGACGCTATGGCCAAAAAAGCTAATGTGAGCCTGGGATGCATAAACGGGAATCTTGGGTAGGATAAGAGAGGTTATTTTACCTCTTCATTTGGTGCTGGTGTGACTGCTACTGAAATACTGTGTCCAGTTCTGGTGCCTGCAATTCAGGGAGGATGCTAACAAATTGGAGAGGGTTCAGAAAACAGTCACAAAAATTATTAAAGGATTAGAACACATGCCTTATAGTGATAGTCACAACAAGCTCAATCTACTTAGCATATCAAAGAGAAGGGCACTGGGTGACTTGATTACAGCCTATAAATATCTACATGAGGAACAAATATTTAATAATAGGTCCTTCAGCTTTGCAGAGGAAGTTATAACACAGTCCAATGGCTGGAAGTTGACAAATTCAGACTGGAAATAAGGCATATATATTTTAATGGTGACAGTAATTAACCATGAGAACAATTTACCAAGGGTCTTAGTGGTGTTTCCATCACTAAAAATTTTAAAATCAAGATTGGATGCTTTTCTAAAAGATCTGCTTTAGGAAATATTTTGGGGAAATTCTACAGCCTGTGTTATACAGGAGGTCAGACTAGATGACCACAGTGGTCCCTTCTGGCCTTGGAAGCTATAAATCTATACAATTCTGTAAAGACTTGTAACCCTTCTGCCCTTCAGAATTGGCAGCAACAAGGGCCGGGTTCAGTAAATAGGGGTTCCCTCTCAACAATACAATGCAAACTGGCTCGAGCCCCCACCCAGTGACCTGGGAAAATCCTAACACACCCCTGGGCGCCTCAATGAGGCAATACTTCCCCTCTTGCAAGCACAGATCGGTGTAACAGAAGATCTTTATTAACATGAGGTAAATGACATCACTAAACTGGGAAAAACACCACACCTAGGGTTCATACACCAACCCGTGAGCAAATTGCCCCTCCCCAGCAAGTTTGGGCTGTGTCCTCTCCTGTAGGTTCAGGAGTCCAGAAACCCAAACGTCACCCAAAGTCCCACAAGTCCAATAGCCCAAAGTCCCTGGATTCCAGCAACCCCAAAAGTCACCCAAAGTCCCAAAAGTTCAACAGCCCCAAAGTCTCTATAGTCCCTGGTCAAAAGTTACTCTGCCGAGTCTTACCTCCCAGGCTGGGTGGAAATGGAGGGCAGAGTGGAGGGTACCTTCATGAGGTCTGAGGCCGACGGCCCAGTCTCTCCGTGGGGTGCTGGTTGCTCCGCTAGCCGCCCAGCTAGCCGACACAGGAACTGCTCTGTCCGCGGCTCGACACTGCTCTGCCAGCTGTCTCAGGAACGGCTGTCTCAGGAACTGGCCCACTAGCCAGCACCGGGACTGCTCGGCCAGCTGTCTCAGGAACTGGTCAGCCAGCACTGCTCGGCCAGCTGTCTCAGGAACTGGTCAGCTGCCACAGGAACTGCTCCGCTAGCCGCCCTGCTAGCCAACACAGGAACTGCTCTGCTTAGGGGCCCCCACTTAAGATAAAGCTCAGTGATTTTCAGCTCTTGAGTGATTTCAGCTCATGGGGGGGGGGGGGGCCTTAGTGCAGAGGCACCACCAGACCCAAAGCAACTTCAGCTCAGTGGGCTGAAGTTAGATTCCTAATGGAAGCAAAAGTCAGCTCTAACATTCCACAGGGGAGAGAGGCCAGGTGCAATAGGCCAGTAAGGCCCCCCACCACACGGTATAGGAGCCTGTCCACAGCCTCTCTCAATTCAGTGAGTTTTGGAACCCCTGTCCCTTGTCTAGTGAGCGCTACCTAGCTGATGGCGATTCCCTCCAGCATGCCAAAGGCCAAATACATGTCCCAACCCCTCATTCACACAAACAGGTCAATCAGCACTCTATCATTCTTGCCCCAATACTACAGAAACTGGGGGTCCCACAGTAGCCAAAGTGATCATTTGGGCTGTTAGAGTGCAGGCCAGGTGCGGTGGGTGTGTCTAAGCAAATCAGGTGTTATTTTCCAAAAGCTACTGCAATTTCTGCAATTCACCACTGGATGTCACCCATACTGACACTGCAAAGTCATTGCAATTCCTGCAATTCCCCACCGGATGCCACTCATCCTGACACTGCTTACATCCTCTTATACTATCCTCATCACCATAGCATCTGAGTACCTTCCAGTAGTGTATTAAGTGACATGACTGATATCGGGCTACGGATGACATTTGTTCTGGTTCCCAGTTCCATGCTCTGAGAGGCAATACTTCCCCACTCGCAAGCACAGAGCCTGAGCGCAAAAAGAAACTTTTAATGAAAAGAAGGAAGTTACCTGACATTAATTAGGGAAAATGCCACAAGCAAGATTCATAAATCTAAAACTGAGCAGGACACTCAGCCCAGAGTGCATGAGGCAGAATCTTCTACCTCATGTTGAGTTCTACAATCAAGCATTCATTTTCTGTGCCCCTCTCCATTACCTCACAACACCCCTGCTACAGTGGTTGTCCGTGGTCTGTGGGGATCCAGAGTTCAGAGTTGCATCTGTGTGTTCGGGTATGTCTTCACTACAGCAGTAGTTCGATTTCCTTTATTTCAATGTTGTGAACTCGACTGTATGCAGTCGATTTTGTGTGTCTTCACTAGGCACAGCAAAGCACAGCAAGTCGACAGTGTCTGTCTGCACAACTTTTGCAAGCGTCAACATAGCGAGCGTTGCACTGTGGGTACCTATCCCACAGTTCCCTGATCCCCCAGCAGGCACCATTTCGAGTGCTGCACTATGGGTAGGCATTTCCAAGTTTCGCACCCTTTTTCCGCACCGCCGACCCCCATTATGAGTGGTGCACTGTGGGTAGGCATCCCATAATTTGCGCCCTTTCTCCGCTCCGTGCTAACGCCATAGCACTGCAAGCATGGAGCCCGCTGACACCACGGAAACAGTAATGGCCGTTGTGAGGACCTCGATCACGGTTGCGGAGTTCATGCTGCACCATCTGCAGAGGAGGAATGTGATCCGGGGAGAACTGCGCTTTCTGGAACCCGACGACAGTGAGGAGGAGATGGACAAGGACGTGCACAGCGGGGACGACAGGGACACTGACGGTTTTGGAAGTAGGGCGACTGACAATCTGTCAAATTTGGTGGCAATGGGGCAGGCTCATGCCATCGAACGCCGATTCTGGGCCAGGGAAACAAGCACGGACTGGTGGGATCGCATAGTGCTGCGGGTATGGGATGACTCCCAGTGGCTCAGAAACTTCCACATGCAAAAGGGCACGTTCCTGGAACTTTGTGACTTGCTGTCCCCGGCCCTCCGGCGCAGGAATACCAAAATGAGAGCGGCCCTTACAGTGGAGAAGCAAGTGGCGATAGCCCTCTGGAAGCTTGCAACGCCAGACAGCTACCGGTCAGTGGCGAATCAGTTTGGGGTGGGTAGGTCTACAGTGGGCTTTGCTGTGATGCAAGTAAGCAGGGCAATCGTCGAGCGTCTGCTACACCGGGTTATAAACCTCGGAAACCTGCAAGCCACAATAGATGGCTTTGCCACCATGGGATTCCCTAACTGTGGTGGGGCTATAGATGGGACTCATATCCCTATCCTGGCACCGGACCACGAGGCCGCCGAGTACAGAAACCGGAAGGGATATTACTCAATGGTCATGCAAGCAGTGGTTGACCACAAGGGACGTTTCACCGACCTGTACGTGGGGTGGCTGGGAAAGCTTCATGACGCTCGAGTGTTCAGGAACTCTAGGGTTTTTAGACAGCTGCAGCAAGACACTTTGTTCCCCGACCAGAAAATTTCTGTGGGGGGGGGGTCGCAATGCCGATCGTGATCATTGGGGACCCAGCCTACCCCCTAATGCCCTGGCTTATGAAGCCCTACACAGGAGCCCTGGACAGGGGTCAGGAGCTGTTCAACTACAGGCTGAGCAAGTGCAGAATGGCCGTAGAGTGTGCATTTGGCCGTCTGAAGGGGAGATGGCGTTCCTTACTGATTCGCTCAGACATCAGCGAGAGAAATATCCCCATTGTTATTGCTGCTTGCTCTGTGCTCCACAATATCTGTGAGAGCAGGGGGGAAACGTTTATGGCGGGCTGGGAGGCAGAGGCAAATTTACTTTCTGCTACTTATGAGCAGCCACACAGCAGGGAAAGTAGAAGAGCACACCGTGAGGCCCTGCGCCTCAGGGATGCCTTGAAAGACAATTTTATGAGTGCCCGAGATGGCGTTTGAGAATCTGCTCCCTTGCTGTGCTCTAAGCCTGCTGCCCTTGAACCCTCTTTCCCTCCCCCCTCCCCATGCTTTCCCTCCCCCCTCCCCATGCTTGCAGAGGAAATAAAATCACTGTTTGAAAAATCATGGTTCCTTTATTGGTTAATCGGAAATACAAATACAGGGGATCACTGTCCTGCTATCCTGGAGGGAAACCGGCAGTCGCAGTGGGGGAGGAGCGGCCAGAGGAGGGGGGAGGGAAGGGGGGAGAGGAGGGGTGGGCAAGACACAGCAGCTTTTAAAAGTTTTCCTAGAACGTCAGCCTGCTGCTGCTGCTGCTGCTGCTGCTTCTGCTGGCTTGTGGGGTAGAGTGGAGCGGCCCACGGAGCTTGCCCCCCCGTGTTCTCACCCCGCGTCTGGGTGGGGAAGCTATGGGAGTTGGGGAGGGGGGGAGGTGGTTACACAGGGGCTGCAGAGGTGGTCTTTGGGCATGCTGCAGCTCCACCAGAGATCGCAGCATGTCGCTCTGGTCCTCCATTATGCGGAGGAAAGCATCCATGCGTCTTTCCTTGCGCTCTTCCCTCTTTTCTGCAGCGGCTCTCCATTCCTGCCTCTCTCGATTCCTTGCCTCTCTCTCTCGATCCCTTGCCTCTCTCTCTCTATCATTCTTTTCCTCCAGTCCGTCTGGCGGGCTGCCTCAGCGCGCGAGTTCTCCATGAGTTCACTGAACATCTCATTGCGCGTTTGCGTTTTCTTTTTACGCTTTCTTATCTGTGGTGCATGGCGGGAGGAGCAGGCCGGGGGATTCTGAGATAATTGTCCATCTGTGCAAATGTGGGAAAAGAAAGTTTGAAAGTTATGAGACAGATACATTCAAGGTTAGGAGGCAGATGCAGTCTCGGACGGTACACAATGGGAGTACTATGCCGTTTGCAACCTCAGTATTCAGAGGCCTGATATGATTTCTGTACAAGGTCATGTTCTACACCTAAAAGTGACTGACTAGCTCACAGAAAAGTCAGAGCATCTCAGACACATATGCGTGCCTCAGCCCAAGACGGCTTCTGAAATCACCGTGCAGCCGGCCATGGTAAGTTAAAAGTGGCACTTGCATACTGTAGAGTAACCCCGCGCCCTTCCCCCCACCACGTGGCTGGCTCCCACTGAAACCGCAAACTGCAAAGCAAATGCTAAAAAATCTCTCGCTAAGGGCTAAGGTCTTTTGGGGGCTCTTCAGACCGCTTGCGGACTGCTTAGATTCCCTGCTAGCTTCTACCGCTACGGGCTTGGGTGGCGGGGGGTTGGTTCGCGTTGGATCTGAAGCGGAAGCAACCGCTTGCAGACTGCTCTTGTTCCCTGCTAGCTACCGCTACGGGCGGGGGGGGCGGTCAGCATTCGTGGGGTGGGGGGGGCGGTTCCCTGCTAGCTTCCGCTACGGGTGGGGGGGGGCGGTTGGTCGGTCCCCAGCAGAAAAGAGTTCTTTGCAGCTGGGAATCTTTATCTCCCTAGTAATTGCAGTCCCTATTTCAAACAGGCAACCATGAATGACATCACTTTGCTGAGAATTTCTCTGAGAGATAGGGAGCGCATGCTCCTTGACTCCATGCAAAGTCCTGGTCCATACGCCGCAATGCTAGCCTGCTCAATGGTACCAGAGAACTTACTACTTCCGTGGCGTGGGATGGTCTCCTATCACAGGGGACCACATAAGGCGGCTCTCCCCAGAAATCTGCTGCGCTGGATTCATCGCTACCTCCTGGATAGCTTCCTTGAAATGTCCGTGGAGGACTTATGGTCAATCCCGGAGTATATTGACAAACTCTTTGAGTAGAAATTGACCAGCAGTGAAAGCACGCTAAGTCCTTAGGGCAAGTTACTCATTAATAAATGCTTCCTTTACAAAATCACGCGTCATGTAATCACTTAAAAAAGAAACACTTACCCCCCTGGGAGGCTTGGGAGGGTACTGGATCAAGGGTAACAAACAGCTCCTGGCTCTCTGGGAACACGGGTTCTCCGCTGGGCTCCTGCTGCTCCGTGAGATTTTCCTCTTCTTCATGGTCGTCCTCCTCGGAATCAGTCTCTTCCCTGACGATTATCCCATCGGTGGAGTCCACGCAGACCGGCGCGATGGTGGTGGGGGCGCCCCCCATTATCTGATTTAGTTCATTGTAGAACCTGCATGTCTGTGGCGCGCCCCCTGATCGTCCGTTTGCCTCCTTGGCTTTCTGGAACGATTGCCTGAGCTCCTTAATTTTCACGCGGCACTGTGTGGTGTCCCTGTTGTGGCCCCTTTCTAGCATGGCCTTGGAGACTCTTCCATAGGTGTTGGCATTCCGTTTGTTGTTTCAGAGTTCCAACATCACGGATTCCTCCCCCCAGATAGCGATGAGATCCAGCACCTCACGAGTGGACCATGCTGGAGCTCTTCTCCTCTGGCTGGTCTCCAGGGTAGATGAGCTCAGCATGGATTCTTGTGATGCTGAGCTCTGCATGGCGGCTAGTGCTGCTGATTGCTCTGAATGGCGACTGAGCTGTTCAGGTGAGCTGGCCACGCTGACCAAACAGGAAATGGTATTCAAATGTTCCCGGGTCTTATCTACCTGGCCAGAGCAGCGAGTTCAGAGTGCAGTGCAGAGCGGTCACAGTGGAGCAGTGAGGCAGTCCAGAGCGGCCAGAATGGAGCATTGTGGGACAGCCTCTGGAGGCTATTAATGTCGGTTCCGTCTTCACTAGCCCACAGTCGAGCTTGGAATGTCGAAATTAGCCTTATTTCTCTCGTCAGGCAGAAGTTCCAATTTCAATCTTGAGAGCCCTTTACATCGACGTTAAGGGCATGTATGTGAAGACAGGTACACGTTTAATTCGACCTAATGTCGTTAACATCGAATTAAAGTGGTAGTGAAGACAGGGCCTTCACCTCCACACTTGCTTGCTCTGCCATCTGAGCACTTTCTTTGGCTGGACGCCCCATCAGCCACAATTCCTCACTAGCCGCTGTTCTTCACCACCTGGCCACTCTGTCAGTCACTGTTCCTTACTGCCCTGCCAGCTAATTGCTCACCACTTTTACCAGCTACCTGTCAATTACCTTCTGCTACCACCTGTCTCTCTGCTATGACCTCTGTAGGTCAATCTCTTAGTGATCTTTGGCTCTTAGCAGGCTGGGCAGAAACATGTGATTTCAGCTCTTATTGAGTACTTGAAAACTGAAGATCCCTAAAATCTGTTAGTCTATAAGGTGCTACAAGACTCTATCACTTTTGAAAAACCAAAAGGCTCCTAATGAAGCCTAGCTAGACCTATCTTAGACAATGGGGAGGAACATGTTAAACCACAGTCCACACCTCCTAGCTAGAACACCTGTACCCACCACCTCTTACTTTCACAGGGGTCTGGCATTCGAGCCCCTAGCTTAATGAGGTCCTTTCAGCTGAGGGTGACCCCCCCTCATTTGGGACAGGTTAAGTGCTGTTCTGATCACCTTGAGTCATACAATAAAGACAACAACACTGATAACATTTCACTCCTCTGCATTCAGTACTAAAGTGATTTGTAACCCAACACCAGCCAAAGTTGATCACTTTGAGCAACACGCCACTCTAGCTGCTGGATATCTTGGCAGAGTAGGTGTGTTCATGTAAATGTAGTTTGCTCCTGCTGTCTCCCCCACTCCCAGCTAGCTGACAAGGGAGAACTCATTCAGGCCCTGCTTACATTACACCACAACAATATGACTTACTGAGTTTATTTCAACATCCATGACCACGCAGTCCTTGGCTCATTTGCTGAGACTGCCAATTTTGTTAATGGTTTCTTGATATGGACACCTGCCCCCTGAAGAAGGAAACAAGACCACTAGCTCATTTCCCTGTCCTATAAGGCACTAAAGTGCTACTTGATCTCAGTCCAGTCATTTGAGTTTTACAAATATAAAAAGCCCTTAACAGACAAAATATTCCTTTTTACATTCATGTATCTGGAGCTTTTGCTACTACTTTTCATGTTGAAGGATCTCAAAGAGTTTTACACACTCTGTACAAAGATCACTTTGCCAGCCCCTGCAATGTGACTGTCTCTATGAAGGAAACACAGCAGCATATCTGTAACACCATTCACTACAAAGTGAAGGGCAGCTTAACTAGGTATAGGGCTAACATCACTTGCCACCACATAAAATAGGATAAAAGGGTAGAAAGGATATAAAATCTGATGTTTTAGGGCATTGTTCAACCAGTAATGGATGGGGTTAGTACAAAACATCTCCAGGATGTAAATTATTCTTTTATTTTCCCCTATGGCATTTCCCGCACTTCCCTCTGAAACATATGGTGCTAGTCATGGTCAGAGACAAGATACCGGACTTGATGCATCAAGGTTCTTATGTCCATAACTTTAAAGGGAAAATCCTGCCTTCAGTTGTGTGCTTTGCAAGTCAGTGCGTTTGAACAGGTGTAAATGAGGGAAGAAATTGCTCCAATGAGAAAAAAAGAGTGGAAGCAACACTAAGTACACTGAAGCTTCAGAGGAAGAAATACTTGAATAATTTAATCCTTCATATAGAATAGCACTTTCTTGGCCATGCTTAGGGCTGCCTGACCAGGCTGATGCTGTCACTCTCATCATGTTCATAAAAGATGTAACACTGTTTCTTACTGAACTAAATCTTCTAGCAAAAATACTGTTATTGCTGAATTCTTCTTATGGCGTTCATACAGAGTTTGCCTTTGGTAGCAAGGCATAAGCCTGGGGCACATTCTGGTGTCAGCAATAGCTTTGTCTTTACTGCAAAAAGTATGGGTATTACACCGAGATCACTATTTTGGGATACAATCTGAGTGGCAACAAGGCACAGATAGTTTTTGCCTTCATGTATCTGGCTGAGAAACATGCCAACACTATTCCCCCATCTGTGGCTGACCTTGACCTGTTACCCTGAAGTAAAAAGTACCTGTGCCTTGTCCCCACTAGGATTTTACATGAAGATAGCTATCTGGATGCGAAAGCACACCTTTTTTAAAGTGAGGACACAGCCTATGTGTACACATCTCCCCTGGACATCAGTAAGCGCTGCACACAATAGGCCAGATTCCCAGTTGCAGTAAACTGATACCACTCATTTGATGTCAGTGGCAATTTCCAAACATTATGATGTATGTACATCATGGAGCAGTGCATTAAAATCTTGGTCCTTCAACTATAGGCCCCAGTCCTATAGTGCTTGAGTTAAAGGAGTATTGCATTAGGGCTCAGTTGTGCCTTTCCCTTTAGGACTCAGTCATGCGAGGTGCTAAGCATGTCTGGAAGGCACTGTACACTTCTTGAGCTCTCACTGGCTTCAGTGGGAGCAAAGGGAACACAGCACCTTATAGGAGTGCTGTGTATATGGGGCAGTGTGCAGCTAGGACACTCCACTGGGTATTTGGGGGGGAGGGGGTTGTTCTTTAGGGAGGAGGCACAGGAGAAGCATATCTTTCAAGGGTACAATGTACTCCCCTCCTTCACAGATCACCTGGCTCACCCTGTGGGTAGGCATGGCCCTGTCTCCTCCTTGCTCTCTTTGGTGTAAGTCGCAGGCCAGAGGGGCACTCAGGAGCAAGCAGCCTCTGTGCTCTGAGGATGCTACAACTGCAGCTCTCTCCCCTTTATGCCCCCTCCCAGCAGGGCACACTCAGGCTTTAGCTAGCAGTAGCAGTCAGGCATTCGTGTGACTCTCTCATAGACATAAAGGCAGGACCAGGAACCGGCGAACCCACTAATCCGAACTCCTCTTTTGACCCAAAGAACGTCACATCTCCGACAGAGGATCTTCAAACCCCCAGTAGAACTGCACTGGTTCTGCTGTACTTGGTGCCTTCCCAACCTCAAAGTGGGATTTTCTCCATAAAGAGTATGAAATCCCAATATGTTAGTGAAAATCTTGGCAAGTTTTCAGACCTGGAGGCAGAGAATGAACGCAACCCACACACCTGTCTCTCAGTTTAAAAGTGGTTCATGATGTCCAAGGTTGTAAGTAGCTGCAGAGAGCACAATGCCGGTCATATTTACCTACAGAGTCACTAGATGCAGTTCATTATTGTGAAGTGCTCTGGGACACCTTGGAAATGAAAGGTGCTAGATAAACCAATCTTTTTATTCTGCAGAGACATTGCAAAGCAAACTTTGTTCTTAGAAAAATATCCCTTCTGGTCTTTTCTGTCTGGTGAGCTGATTCTGTGGTTAATGTATCCTGTATGCACTGACAGAATAAACACTGAAACGATTGGGGTTTTTTTCTTCCTCTGTGACAAGAAGATTTTTTCCTTGTACCAAGGCAATCACAAAGAGCTGGACGTGAATAAAAATCAGATATCAACGACTTATCCTGTTGGCTATAGATGTGAGGGATTAAAGCTACATCAAGCTCAAAGTACAGTTTCATCACCCACTCCAATGGCCCTGATGTGCTTCACTGGGGAAAGAAGTAGATGCATCAACAGTAAATCAGTGTTACTTCAGACATAATCCCCAGTATACTAATTTGTGGACCATCTGCTGGAGCAAGGTGTAGTCCCTAGAACCACATCAGAAAACAGATCTGTGCTCACACACATAAGTAATGGCAGATGTACCAAAGCTCCAGTACACCCAAACCACCATATTTGCACAGCTCCTGCAATATTACTAGTTAAGAAGCATTTTAGAGCCTGATTCTGCACTACCAAGCCCACAGGAGCCTTGCTCTGGACTTCCATGGGAGCAACACCAAAATCTTAGTGTGGGTAGTGTATCCTCAGTGCACAAGCAATTGTGCCTTTAGTGTTTCTTAAACTTGCACAAAATATGAACTATGATTGTCACCAAGATTCTGACTCAGACTTTGGCTATTTTTCAATAGGATCATTGTATCAGCCCCTTGGCTGGCCTTTTCCATTCTCTGTCACATGTTTGCAATGGACTCAAGCTCTGTCACATTTCATTTTCTGCCCTTCTCAGAATTCCCATGTTACCCCTTTTGCTTCAGCAATTATACTGGTCCCAGCCCTCAGAGGGAATTAGGTTTCCATTTTGGTATTAGTTTTAAAAACACTCCCCCCACCTTTCTCTGCTCATGTCTGTCTGGTTTAATTTGTATTCCAGCTTGCTGTATATTTCCTAATCTTCATTCACTATTTGAGGTAATAAACACACAGCATTTCTATAGTTGCTCACCTCTGCAGATCTCAAAGCGCTTGCAAAGGAGAATAAGTATCATTATCTACATATTACAAATGATGGGGTGGGGGGATAGCTCAGTGGTTTGAGCATTGGCCTGCTAAACCCAGGGTTGTGAGTTCAATCCTTGAGGGGGCCATTTAGGGATCTGGGGCAAAAAATCTGTCAGGGGACAGTACTCAATCCTGCTAGTGTAGGCAGGGGACTGGACTTGATGACCTTCAAGGTCTTTCCAGTTCTAGGAGATTGGTATATCTCCATTTATTTATTTATGAAACTGAGGCAAATAGGGGTCCAGGGGGAGCCTTCCAAAATCAGGTGCCTAAAGATATGGACTGAAATCAGTGGAATTCCTCCAGCCTAAAACTGGAGTACTACAATGGAGAATCAGGCCCAGAGAATTTATAGAGTATCAATCAATTGTTTTTTCCACACACAGTGGTGTTGCAGTGTGATGTAAAGGAACGTTTGTATTGCTGCTACCTGTGCTGCAGATAAAGAGGATTCTAGTCTGCATACCTGTCCATCCACCACATTTCATGACCACATTTCATGACCAAAAAGAAAAAAATATTGTTTTTAATGTGAGCATGCCCATGTTTTTTTTTTAATTTTGGCGAATAGAGCAACACCAATTTCCACCAGCTATCTCAATCATAATACATCCTGAGAAGAGAGAGATGGAGTTTAGGGTTACTTTATGATGCAGGTGAAAGTCTATACAAGAAGAGTCTGAGACCACCGGACTCAGTTTGTTCACAATAAAAGGGCATTTTTTGAACCCTCGATATGGACTGAAATCAGTGTGTCCATGGAATGACTCCATCTAGCTCTCATCATTTGTTTTAATCACTACAGACATGTTGTTTTGCCTCCAGATGTTTTGCTATGACAACGATGATTAATAAGTATAATTCAGCAAGGTTTGTTTTATTAAGAGAGTAGGATTTAATATTCAGTGACAAACACGTAACTTATCATTTTAAAGGAGAAGTCTTAAATTAAGTCACAGTTTAGAAAATATACTGCATGTGGTGAGTAAAGAAGTGTTTTTAGGTAACACATTGTAACCCATTCATGCTAATAAAGCACCATATCACTCACATCAAATAATTAGAAACAAGTGGGCTACCAGATTAAAAAATTAGACACTTTTTCTTGTCAATTAATCATGTTTTGTGCTCCACAGACAGGTTATTTTGCAAATACATGGGTGCAATCCAACTCCATACACAATCCCTCTGTATGTGGAAGCCAAATTCAGCTTTGAAAATGGGCCAAATACTTACATATATGTAGAGAAAAATCAATAATGACTTCCCCGGGAATAAACAACAGCTCCAACCAGACCATGCTGCCAGTCTCCATTGCCCACTTGTCAAATTGTCAAACAAGCACCTTTCTCTCAGGCTGCCCCTCAGATTTCAGAGGAACTCCCTGTAAAAATTCACTAAGCTATCTCAATACATCCTTCAAACCTCTCCTTTGCTGCCCTGCCTCCCCAAAACCTCAACAATAGTCAAGCAGCTGGTAAGCTGATGCCATTCCTTATCACATTGGCCAATATTGTCTCATCATTTCCATGTACTTTCCTGTCCGTCTGTCTGTATCCATCATGTTGTCTCTTATCTTCTGTTTGTATTGTAAACTCTTTGGGGCAGGGATCTTCTTTTTGTTCTGTGTTTGTACAGCACATAGCACAGCAGGATTCTGATCCACAGCTAGGGTTCCTAGGTGCTTCTGGAATACAAATAAACAGATAAGAAAAAGAAGAATTAATAAAGGGTTGGAATCCAGGCCTGTCTAATAAAACTTTTCCAGGGTTTAGACACCACCTGGGGTACAGTGATAGAGCAAATGGATGAGGAGCTACCTGCTTCCTGAAACAACATGAAGTGTTTTGAATTTCCAATGACTTTACCCCTACTTTATTCCCTTCACTCTTAGGAGATTCTTAGCACCTCACAGGACCGGACCTGAGCATTAGGTGCTGTCTTTTAGAGCAGGGGTGGGGAACCTTTTTCCTGCCAAGGGCCATTTGAAGATTTACAATGTCATTCGGGGGCCGCCCCCCTCCCGGAAGCCCAGTGTCCCCGTCCCCCCGCCGCCCGCCTGCTTGCCTGGCGGCTCCCAGAGACGCTTCCTGGCCTCTTCGCCAAGCGCGGAGCTGCCCCGGGTGGGGGACGGCTCGGCGAAGGGGCCGGGAAGCGCCTCGGGGAGCTGCCGGCCAGGGACGCGCGCGGGCCGGATGGAATGCTTTGGCGGGCCGTATAAGGCCCCCGGGCCGGAGGTTCCCCACCCCTGTTTTAGAGCAAGGGATCAGATACAGGGCCAGGTTTTCTACCCGATTCTGGTTTTGTCCACTTCTGCCAGCACAACCACGTACCTGAGCAAAAATGAATATACACCCATTAATTAGTGATATGTCCACTTTGTGTTGTGGGAGGTGTTTGCTGCTAGTGAAATTTAATCAAGTCTATAATATCAGAGGCCAGGACTGAAAATAGGGCACCTGCAGCATGGTCAAACGATCAATGGGATCCCTAATATTAGGCTCCTAAATTCATATCTAGACACCTAAACAAAAGTGACCTCTTGTGCAGAGGTGCTGGACACCTTCAGCTGTTATCAACCTCAGTCAGATGCTTGTCTCCTCAACACCCTTGAAAATGAAGCTGCTTTTATTTACCTAGTTAAATATCAATTTAGGAGCCTAACATTAGGCATCCAGGTTTAGAATTCCATCCTATGGTTTTAGGGGCTTCAGACAGTCTCAAGGGAGCTCAGCTCCCCATAGTAGCAGTCTGCTCAGGCCTTCTTTAAAGACTGACTTGGGCCCAAGCCAAGCCAAGCCCACCCTAACTGACCTGAACCCGACTCTTCCCCCCAATCCTGCGTCATTGCCGTCACCAACACCTCCTCCATGAGGCTCGGCCTGGTGGGTGATTCCCACTCCTCAGAGCTCACCATGGCTGCAACCTGTCTCCAGCCATATCCTGCCTGCGGGGTTGGTGTAGCAGGTGCTGCGTTCTCCCCTCCTGCAGCCGCCTTGCTAAGCTGTGTGTGGCCTTAGAGGCACTGCAGCTTGGCAACCTGTTCACTGTGCAGCACACACAGGGAGCGCAGCAAGGTGGCAGCAGCTGGCAAGAGCACCAACTCCACAGGAGCCAATGAGAGTCAGCCTGACCCAATCCAGGCCTGAGAGGGTCGGGCTGATTTCAGACCTGACAGGACCTGAACCTAACACTTGTAGTTGGGCCCTGTCAGATTGGAGTCAAGTTGCAGGACCTCCTACATCCAAGTCTCTAAACCCTCTAAAAATAAAGACCTTATCTCAATCTAGGTACTGCACAATGCCAAGCATGTTGCCACTGCTCGGGAATAAATAATAATAGTGGCAAAGAGTCTGCAGCTAAAAGCAGAAGCTGTATGAATTAAAGGGCTCATGATTCATGTTAAATAATGAGATGGCTTTATTCCCACTGAAATAACAATTAGGAATTCCCCCGCACACACGCCATAAACAGAAACATGAAAAGCATGGGGTAAGGCCCTGCTGTTTTTCAGTCTCACACTTTATTACATGCCTAATGGCCCCATACAGGCTGGCAATGAAGAGAGAACCTTATGCTTAGCTTTAAGAGCCTTCAACACCAGCTCACTGCACCTTCAAAACAAGCCATAGGGCCAGTTTCTGCCCTCGGGTACATTTGAACAGAGAGCCAATGGAGCAGAAGCCATCCTATAGCTTCCCAAGAACCGTGTTTAAACTATTCTCTGTGATTCATACAACTGTTCTTTGCAGGGGGCCAAACCATGGAATTAGCACAACCTCAGAGTAAGGACAGCACATAGGTGTCTGGGAGTCACAAGTCGGACCACACTGCTCCCTGGCTCTACTCGAGGTGAAGTCAGCTGTTCCAGCCCTATACCTGAGGCGCATCTTACTTACCTCTGTGTGGGGCTCAGCTGTGCTAGTCAGTGAGCTCTGTGGGTGGAGTCAAGATTCCTCCCATTCCTCACCCCACACCGCCCACTTGCAGAGAGAGGGAAGTAGCAGCCTGCAGTAGCTGCTCTTCTCCCCACTCACAAAGAAGAAATGTGGGTAGATTACATAGGGAAGCAAGGGGGCACCTTTCCCCTCTGCAATGGTATACAAGTCAGCTCAGGGTTGAGTCCTTAATGAAGACCCCATTACCCTAGTTAAAAAAGTATGTGTATGTGTTTCCCACAAGAAATTATTGCATTAGGAATATGCCCATGCTGCTGGAGAACCATTTGACACTTGTCCATCTGAGGGCCATTAGCTGACCCATCTGAAGAAGAGCAAGGTGAGACGCTTCCCATAAAGGCTCCTGAGAGAGCATGAACACTTATCTAAAGTGGATCAAATGGACATACACATCCACACCTCATGTTCTCTTAAATTAACAGACTCTTTAACAGCACAATAGCTGGTATTCACAAGATGCCCTTCAATGGAAAACTGACTTTGGATTTATTGAAACCCTCTCTAATGAGAAATTAAAGCTAAAGAATGATCTTATCAGGGAGATTTTGAACACTGTCTTTGGGTTGAGAAACAAAATCCCTGAATGCTCTTTTGTTCCTGTAGTCAGTGAATGTTTCTGGCTTCTTTAAGGAATTTCTTTAGTTAGCTATTAAAAGAGATTGGAACCAATCAGATAATCTTTTGACGATGATTTCTGGAGTAAAGCATGAAAAGAACTAGAGAATTTGATCCCTCATTTCCACCTCTGCTACTTACATTCTCTCTAGATATGCTCACTCTGTCTGTTAACTGATTAAACAACATCTGAATGTCATAAAAGGAAAGGAAGGTGGGATGTGTTACTGAAATTCGTGGCCAAAAAGAAGATTCATCAAATTTCCTTGTAAAAATGCTACAGACTCCAGTGTGAAAGAATCTTGTACATACTCAGCTCCAGGGGAAATTGTACTATTTCCTCAGGAGGAGACTGTCAAAGGCCAACTCCCATTGCCTTCCAAATTCCCATTTGTAGCTTTGAAAATCTCCCTGTACATGATAGGAGGAAAAGAAAAGTTTCATTCTTTCCTGTCAGGCTTCTTTCCAGAGAACTGCTGAGGAAATGAAGGGCTCGTCCATCTCTATTGGAGAGGGATTTTCGAAATAGGAAAGCACGATTGTAAAATCAAGGGTTAAAGGAAGCTGCACTTGTTGAGCTGCCAAGATTACCACCGGCTCCATCAGGAGTGAGATGTAAATGTAACTGGCCTGTAAAATTTCTAGCATTGCTTGTGGAAATCTTATGAATTCTGCAGTGTAGGTTTCTCTTAGGCTTGTAAGATTCTAGAGGCATTTCTTCACCAGGAAGAATTTGATTTTGAAACCATTTTAAGGGACTATAAAATGTCAAATGGGCAATAGCTGAACATTAGGGAATAGTGTTTTCTCTAGGCACTATCATCTGTATAATCACGCAGCACAGTGTACTTTTCTCTGACTCAGGAAACATTCAGTCTTTTAGGAATGTGGTTTTTTTTATAGTCAGTACTATACTTATGGATTTACTAGCTGGCAAGGGGGATATAGAATCATAGAATCATAGACTATCAGGATTGGAAGGGACCTCAGGAAATCATCTAGTCCAACCCCCTGCTCAAAGCAGGACCAGTCCTCAACTAAATCATCCCAGGCAAGCCTGACCTTAAAAACCTCTAAGGATGGAGATTCCACCACCTCCCTAGGTAACCCATTCCAGTGCTTCACCACCCTTCAAGTGAAAAAGTTTTTCCTAATATCCAACCTAAACCTCCCTGTAGCAAGGCGACGACTCACTGCTGCGGCACCCCCTGCTGGTCCTCTAGGAATTAGCTCGTTTCAGCTCTGGAGTGCCTCTTGCTGGCTGGTGTCTCACCTGCTTTAGGGCCCCCATGTCCCTCGTGGACCCTGGTGCCCTTTCATCTTGGGGTGCTCCCCACAGCAGAACTCCCACACTCTGGGTCTCCCCTCCCAGGGAAACAACCAACCTTCTAAACCCACCTTGCCTCAGTGGCTACTGCCAGTCACCATCTAGCCTCCGCTCACTGGGGCAGTGTGTATAATGGCCACTCATCTTCAGCAAGGGGGTTGGACCAGCTGCCTCGGCCTAACCCCAGGCTGCCCCTCTGCAGCCCCAGTACCTTTTTGAGCCTTTAACAAGGCCTGCAGCCTGGCAGTTTACCAGGCTGGAGGTCCACAGCTCCCTTTGCCCTTTTCCCCAGCACTATTTTGCTTCAGGTATCTTATTCTCCCAGGCAGCTAGGTTCTTCTCTCTCCACTGCTAGAGAGAGACCCTTCCAGTTTCTGGCCCACAGCCCTCTTATAGGGCCAGTTGTGGCGTGATTGGGGCATGGCCCCAGCTGTGGCTGCTTCCCCACTCAGCCTTGATTGGCTCTCCACAGGCCTTTCCTGATTGGTTACTGGTCTGCGCAGCTTCTCTGGCCTGTTCTAGCCCTTTTTCTCATGGTGTGGGGCAGTCACCCCACTATACTCCCCCCCTGCAACTTGAGACCATTACTCCTTGTTCTGTCACCTGCTACCACTGAGAACAGTCTAGATCCCTCCTCTTTGGAATCCCCTTTCAGGTAGTTGAAAGCAGCTATCAAATCCCCCCTCGTTCTCTTTTACAGACTAAATGATCCCAGTTGCCTCAGTCTCTCTTCATAAGTCATGTGCTTCAGCCCCCTAATCATTTTTGTTGCCCTCCGCTGGACTCTTTCCAAATTTTTCCAAATATTTGAAGTGTGGAGCCCAAAACTGGACACAATACTCCAGATGAGGCCTCATCAATGCTGAATAGAGGGGAATGATCACGTCCCTCAATCTGCTGGTAATGCCCCTACTTATATGTAACTGTATAACTAGTTCAATATTATTATATATCTAAGTTAGAAACGCTAATGAAACAATAGGAGCTAGCATTAGAAGAGCATTTTATTTACAGTTTAGTAGTGATGTATTTCAACTGAATGCTCGGATCTGATACTTACAAAAGGGTGTTTTTTTAAATGAGCTGGGTGTGGCAGAGTGTTATTCATTCACATTCTTTGTCTTAATCTGGTTCAAAACAATCTGGAGTCTGGCTCAGATCCAAAATCGGAAGGGGGCTTATTCTCTGATATCCAGGTCAGCTGCAACCCAAGATAGGGGAAATCTCACAAGACCAACTAAGATGATAAGATTTCCTAAATCTTCGAAGAGCAAGGCTTCAGAAAGAGAGTCTTGCAAGAACACAGGCACGTCCGAACTGAATATCAAACCCAAACCTTACTCTGGATCTTGGCCCATCTCTAAGGCAAGTAGAAGTAAGTAACAAAATTGGTATCTATTACCACTGGACTCATATATAGTGTTTTATGAAACTGGGACACACCATGCTGCAAGCGGGCAACATGCCAAAGCCGCATAATCTCACTATTGCTTCGGCACAGCATAGAAATGTACTATGACCATCCATTATTCACTAGCTATAGAAGCAAGAGCATTGAAATCCATTGACTTATCACAGTATTACAGAAAAGATTAAAAGGGCCTATTAAATCATCCAATATTTTTTCTAGTGTTGTGTCAGTCAAATTTTAAACACCATCTTCCTTTTAATATGTGGGCTTATTTCTCATAGAATGACAAATATAAATAAAGGTTACATTGTTTCCTTCTGTACTCGTCTCACTTAATTGCTTCCTCTACACCTGCTTTTAAAAAAGATCATGTTGAAGCAATACTTTTAAGTAATCTGACAACTTCGATTAAGATTTGAAGAGTAGGATACAGAAGTTCACTTAGAAAAACTATCTTGAGTTTAACAGACAAAGTAAACTAAGAGCTACATTTGAAAACGCCCATGTGCACATGCAAAATATGCATTAAAGCCTTTTGCACATCCTTTTTTCAAACAGTTCGGGTAAGTGCATGTTCAAGCAGCCCCTATATGCAGAGTCACCTGATTTGCATGCATTTTGGGGTCAAGTAGGACTGTTTGTCTTCAGTAACTATTACCAAATAATGTTACCAAAAGAACTGGCATATCGAAGGTCTGGAAGCTACTAAATAAAGCATTCACTGATTACGGGAAGGACCTGATTCAAAGAGGTTGAGGTCAGTAGGAGACTTTCTGTTGGATCAAGTCATTACAGTAGCAGCATTGCTGTGAGAAAACATTACATTTTCTGACTGGCAGACATGAGGACCAAATTGTTTAAGTGTGGACTGAGGATGGAAGAGAAAGTATATTCATCACACATTAGGATGAAGCATAAGTGTAGAACCATAAATGAGAAGATCAATGGTTTACCTTTCAAATACATTCTGCATTCAAGTACCGCTGTAAGCTTAAGTGGCAGACGTAAATGGGTTTCCACACAAAGTCACTTCACTGTCATTTGGCACCCTATTGCCACAGCCGTCTTCTGCTCAGATTCTAGTCACATCCCTGCTATTTTGATAACTGTCTTACTGTGAAGTCACCTTGCAAGACTCTCATACACCCTGATTCTTTTTCAACTTTATTGCTAAGCTGATATGTTTACCTTTTGTTTAGTAATGAAACTTAACAGCAACCAGAAATATTTGCTCAATGACTCTGAATAAGCCTATAGATATTTACAGGACAGTCTTACGAGCAGTGAGGAATAATGGCAAAAAATATCATTAGAGTATGTAAAAGTGATGGCCCACCCGATGTACATTTCTCAGACAGCAGTTACAGTTTGCTCAGCATATTATCAATTCATTTTGCTGATAAGAATGGTAAGCTCAAGACACAGTCACGGGGAATGGAAAACAATACATCTGTGTCTGATTTCTATTCATACTGAAGACACACAGATGAAAAATACTGTATATTAGTCATCAAATAGTAATCTGTTATGATAATGATTCCATTGCTCTCCTGTGAGTATTGAGTTCCTTGAAAACAGTGTAGTTTGTCAGCTAATATTATAGTTAGTTCCTCCTCAAACATAAACACTGGTGAGTACATACATCTGTTCTGTGATCTGATAGCCAACATTATACCAGCAAATGTATTTTATATGTTAATTTTTAAAATAATTAAAATAAAAGATGTTTACTTTTCGTGCTGTTAAAGATGGGGGCTTTTTGTTTATGTGGGAGCTAATACTATAACTACAGGCATAGTAAGATCTACATTTTTCTGCAACATGCCTCTAATAGCATTTACAGAGTATGATCTTGTTACTAAGGCTTTAGACTGGAATTCAGGAGCTTTGGGTTCTAGCCCTAGCTCTGACAGACTCGTTGTGTGACCTGGAGTGAATCTTTTAATTTTTCTGTGCCTTAGATCCCCATCTGCAAAGTGATGTTCATACTCAGTCATGTATATTGGAACAGGAATTGTCTCTTACTACTGCTACTACACTTGGGGAAATTCTGGGACACTGCACATGCACAGAATTCATGTTCCCCACAGACTTTTTTTTTTCTGCAGAAAATATATTTGCCAAAGTGGCGCTGCAGTTATGCCTTTCATGCACCAGGGGTTGCTGTGGCACCAGAACAGAGGGCAGCCAGCTCACTGGCCATAGAGGTCAGTAGAATTTTGCAGAATTTTAAAATATTATGTGCAGCATTTTTAAATTTTTGGCACAGATTTCCCCCACGGATATACTATGTGTGTACAGCCAGAAACCCTAAAAAGCAGGGAACTCTCCATTGACATCTGTTGGTGTATAGGGAGAACAGAAGCACAGAGCTACTTGACAACTCCAGTTGGATGGAAGTGCCATTGGAAAGGCAGCTCTCTGTTGGTGAGCAAGGGGGAATGACTGAACCGGCCAGGCTGCATTTGCATTTCTGGTATATGACAGTTTGAGGCATTTTAGTCAAAAAATCAGTGCTGTTTTTAGTTTGGGGTTAATATTAATAAAATGCTATCATCCCTGTGGAATAAACAAAGCTCAAGAGAATTGCACCAAATGTGCCTGGGATGAAGGGTGATCCTAATCAAAACCATAGTCTGGCAGAGTTAGGTAACAGAGCCTGAATTAAAGTGTTCAAAGGGAAAGTGGTCTGTATTTTTTGTGGGAATGTGTATGTGAAATTCCCCTCTTGTGTTATCTGGATCAGTGATCTGCTAAGTCACTCCAATACTTGACTCTAGGAGCCAACCTTACCCTGCTCTGCTGTAAGAACCCCCACTCCTGGGCTGTTTGTGCACAGCTTCTGCCATGTAAGCTACTTGAAACCAAATAACACTAGCACTAACGAATATCTCCGGTCCCAGACACAACCCTAAGAACCTCCATCTTGCAGTGTCCAGTTATGCCCACTGGATGCTGCAAGCCGATATGAGTTCGTCGATATAACAAGAAATTGATATGTACCAGGTTTGTTATCCCAAGATTTACTGAAAACTAAATGCACTGCTTCAGGTAGAATAAATAAACAAATTTATTAACTATGAAAGATAGATTTTAAGTGATTATAAGTCAAAGCATAACAAGTTGGATTTGGTCAAATGAAATAAGAGCAAAAAGCATTCTAAGCTGTTTTTAACACTTCCAGTGCCCTTACAAATTTAGATTCAGCCAGACTCTCCCCTTTGATCAGCATGTCAGTCGCTTGGTAGTGATGTCTTGTAGATGGAGGTGAAAGAGAAAGAAAGAGCATGGCAAAGTCTTTCCCTTTTATCATGTTTTATCTTCCCTCTTGGCTTCCCCTCCCCCCCCCCTCGGAGTCATGTGAGAACCTCATCACAGTCCAAAACTGACCAAAGAAAGGGGAATGACTCACTCAAGAGTCCAACAGATTCTTTTCTGTTGCCTAGGCCAGTGTCCTTTGGCCTGGTCCAGTGGCCTAGGCTGGGCTGGGTTTGTCCCATACATGCCGTGATGAGGTGTGAATTGACCCTCTGCTTCTGGAGAGTTTTTGCCTGAGCTCGCTTTAAGCCATGAGGACACATTTTCAGTCTCATAACTATACACATGAAATTACAACCTATAACATTACCATAACAACAATGCTCAGTACATCATGAGCCTTCTGAAGACATCTGACATGGCAAAATTTATATTAGACATCACACAATCATATTATAAGGATAAACATGGGGGTGGTAGGTATTCCCCTGCGGTACAGAACATCATAGTGTCTTAGATGGTAGGGACTCTGCTTGGGATCTGATATGCTACTGATCTCTCTTTGAAGAATTTGTGAAGCAGCAGCTTTGAGGCAGATGATGGCCTGAAAGTGGCTTTAGCTGATGCTGCAGAGGACATTCACACCACAAGTGAAGGGCTGAATTTAAAAGTATTGCCAGATCCAGGGGCTGAGGGTAGAGCAGGAAAGTAAGGGAGGAGGCATAGAGGAGAAGGAATCTTATTTAATAGATATGTACAGTTATTGCTGACTGATTATTACTGGCTTTCCCAAATTTATTCTGTGTCCCTTTTTCCTCCCTTTACAGTTTTCTTTTTTGTATTATGGACTCAGTGTTTACAGGGAGCTGGTATTGCCTATCAAGGTGCCACTGAGTTATTTCATTTCCCCAGGTTTCTGGAAGGCAGGATGAGCTGGTGTTATTTGTTAGATTTTCAGAAGGAGCCTCTAGATGACTGACTCAGGCCCTTCTTGCTGCTGACAGCACCTTGCAGAAGGGTTACAGCTGTATGCAATCCTGTATAAAACAGATCTTCAGTCTTGCTTGGGGCCTTTAAGCATTATTGTTATACTACTACTCATAATTATTATATATCTCACAGGGGTAGATTAAGAACATAAGAGTGGCCATACTGGGTCAGACCGATGGTCCATCTAGCTCAGTATCCTGTCTTCTGACAGTGGCCAATGCCAGGTGCCCCAGAGGGAATGAACGGAACAGGTAATCATCAAGTGTTCTGTGCCCTGTTGCCCATTCCCAGTGTCTGGCAAACAAAGGCTAGGGACACCATCCCTGCCCATTGTGGCTAAAAGTAATTGATGGACCTATCCTCCATGAATTTATCTAGCTCTTTTTTGAACCCAAGTGTAGTGGGCCCCGGTGGGCCCCCTCCGATCGGGAGGACGCTCCGGCCGGGGAACCAAGATGGCCGACGGAGCCGAGGCGGCCCCGCCCCCTACCCCGGAAGTGCAACCGCTGCCCCAGAAGCACAAAAGGCGGGGCCGGCCATCCAGAGAGGGTCGACCCGGCAGAAGGGAGAGGAGGTAGAGGAGGTCGGCCCGACGAGTGGGAGCCAGCTGAAAGGAGCCCCGGCCCCAAACCCACGGCCGAGGCAGACTGGCCCGGCGTCCCCGCGGCCACATACCCCGTGGCCGACGAGGACGGTCCCGAGACCCCGGCAGCAGAGTCCCCGACCACGGGGAGTGATTGGCCCAAGAGCCCAGCGGCCACCAACCCCCCGGGAGCCAGCAACGAACCCGACGGGGCGACCGCAGGGCTCCCCGCAAACCCGGACGACTGGCCGGGGGTCCCGGCTGCCACGTACCCGGAGGAGCAAAGCATGGACTGGACCCCTGAGGGCGCAGGACCCTGCTGAGGACCCGGGACCTGTAAGTAGCTTCACAACCGTGTACCCTGGCTGCCGGTGGAGACACCCGCTAGAGCCAGTAGCTTAAAGACTCGGTAGTACGAGAGAGACTGTATCCACTGGCTGCTGGGACGAGACAAGCCTCAGCTAAAGCCAGGCTAAGGGAGAGACTGTATCCTGGCTGCTGGGGCAAGACAAGCCTCAGCTAAAGCCAGCCCCCGAGAGAGAGACTGTACCTCCTGGCTGCTGGGACAAGACAAGCCTCAGCTAAAGCCAGGCTAAGGGAGAGACTGTATACTGGCTGCTGGGACAAGACAAGCCTCAGCTAAAGCCAGACTCAGAGAAAGACTGTATCTCCTGGCTGCTGGGACGAGACCAGCCTCAGCTAAAGCCAGGCTAAGGGAGAGACTGTATCCTGGCTGCTGGGACAAGACAAGCCTCAGCTAAAGCCAGCCCCCAAGAGAGAGACTGTACCTCCTGGCTGCTGGGACAAGACAAGCCTCAGCTAAAGCCAGGCTAAGGGAGAGACTGTATACTGGCTGCTGGGACAAGACAAGCCTCATCTAAAGCCAGACCCAGAGAGAGACTGTATCTACTGGCTGCTGGGACGAGACAAGCCTCCGCTAAAGCCAGGCTAAGAGAGAGAGACCGTATACTGGCTGCTGGGATGAGACAAGCCTCAGCTAAAGCCAGACTAAGAGAGAAACTGTATCTACCGGCTGCTGGGACGGGACAAGCCTCAGCTAAGGCCAATCTCGGGACGACTGTGTGGGGGTGTACGGGCTACCGGGACAGGAAGGAAGCCCTGATCAAAACCCCCTGAGAGAGACGTGGAGATCGCCCTGTAGGGGGCGCCCTCGGGCTGCTGGGAAACGCTGATTCCCCTATGATCCCAGCAGGAGGCGCACCGGGCAGGAACGAACACGTCTACACGTGGTGGAGAATGCGGGCACGTCCCCTCCCCTGAGAGAAAGGGGAGCAAACCACGGAGACACCGGCCCTGGCCACACCGACGCAAGAGATGGAGGGCGGGGACGTCGAAAAATTAATTAAATGGCTGGCCGTGAGCCAACAGCAGCAACAACAGCAGTTGTTGCAGCAGCTGGGGACACAGCAACAGCAACTGGTTCAGCAGCTGACTGCCCTCTGGCCCAGGGCAGGAGCCGAGGGCCCCAGCGGAGCCGGGGGACCCCCAGACCCTGTGGTGCCCGTACGATTAACGAAGATGGGGCCGGAAGACGATCCAGAGTCCTTTTTACTCACCTTCGAGCGAGTCGCTACCGCCGCCCGCTGGCCCCCTGATCAATGGGCCACCCTGGTGGCCCCATACCTCACGGGGCCCGCCCAAGCCGCCTACCGGGCCTTACCGGTCGCCGAGGCCCACGATTATGGACGCCTAAAAACCGCGATCTTGGACGCCATCGAGATCACCCCTGAGACCTTTCGACGACGGCTACGCGAGAAAACGTATCCCCCCGGGGCCCGGCCTAGGGTGGTCGCGCAGCAAGTAAAGGAGGCCTGCTGGAGATGGCTATTGCCAGAACGGAAGACGGGCGAGGAGGTGGCTGAGCAGGTGGCCCTGGAGCACTTCTTACACATCTTACCAGCCCGCGGACGGACGTGGGTCATGCGGCACCGGCCGGCGACCCTGAGCAAAGCGGTGGAGCTGATGGAAGACTTCTTGGTTGCCGAAACTCCAGCCGGGGCCGGGGCCCGAGCCCCGGCCGGCCCTCCCCTGCCGCCCCGAGCTGAGCGGGCCCCGGCACCACGACAAGAGCACCGGCCCACCCACCAACCCACAGACCGGTGGGGACCGGGCCCGGCACGGGCACGGGCCCGTAGGGAACGCGAGCCCCCGCGGGGCGACCCGCGGGACCGGAGGGGTCCGGCCCTCGAAACCCCACCCCCCGGTCCGAGGTCGCCCGAGGAATCCCGCCACTCCACCCTCGGGCCGTGCTTCACGTGTGGCCGCTTTGGGCATCTCCGGCGGGAGTGCCCTACCATGGAGTGCAATTACGCGCAGGTCTGGACCGGTGAGGCCCGGGCCCGGGCCCCGGCCCCCCGGAAGCTCACCATCCCGGTCGTGGTCAATGGGACCCTGAGCTCGGCGCTCCTCGACTCTGGCTGCAGCCAGACGATGGTCAGGGAGGACCTCGCCCGATACACGGGACCCCCGTGTGGCACCGTCCATCTCCA
The DNA here is from genome assembly GCA_032164245.1 of Sternotherus odoratus. NCBI lineage: Eukaryota > Metazoa > Chordata > Testudines > Kinosternidae > Sternotherus > Sternotherus odoratus. The sequence goes on along the minus strand of JAVMKO010000001.1, from coordinate 280,774,901 downwards.
ATGTGTTCACGGGGACATACAGACCTACCCTAAAGCCCCGGTCAAACTAACCGTACAGGGGGAGACCCGGACCTTGAACGTGGGTCTAGCCCCGAGGCTAGCCTACCCGGTTATCTTGGGCCGAGATTGGAAGGGGTTCACAGGACTCCTGTGGGTAGCCGCGGAACAGGCCGCGACCGGGGGGGAAGCCTTGGAGGGTGAACCGGCCGACCCGGGGGCCCCGAACCCCGAGGGGACGGGAGAGGGCCCCCCGTCCCTTGGGCCCCCGGAGGAACCCGAGGAGGGGGTTCCGAGCCTAGAAGACGTTCCCATCCTCAGTGTCGACTTCCCCCTGGACCAACGAGCCGACCCTTCTCTACAATGGGCCTATGAGCAGTTAGCCAAAATAAACGGGAATCCGAACCCCCCCCACCAGGCCAACACGTACCCCCACTTCGAACTAATCGGCGACCGCCTCTACCGATTTTTTCGTGACGCCCAGACCCACGAGGTCCGAACCCAGCTCGTGGTCCCCCGCTGCCATCGACGAGTGGTCTTACGGTTGGCCCATGATGTCCCAACAGCGGGCCACTTAGGCAGAGAAAAAACCCTGACCCGCATAATGACCCGGTTTTACTGGCCCGGCATCCACCAGGAGGTCCGAAATTTCTGTGACTCTTGCCCCGAATGTCAACAGGTGAGCCCAAAGGGAAATGTCCGGGCCCCCCTGGTTCCGTTACCCATCATAGGGACCCCGTTCGAGAGAATTGGGATGGACATCGTGGGACCCCTCCCTAAAGTGTGGCTGGGTTCCAGTACCTTCTGGTTATCCTCGACTACGCTACCCGCTTCCCGGAGGCCATCCCACTCCGGAACATCACCGCCCGAACGGTGGCAATGGAGCTCCTGAAAGTCCTAGCCCGCGTGGGGCTCCCGCGAGAAATTTTAACCGACCAGGGGACCAATTTTACATCTCGACTATTACGTCAGGTCTGCGATCTTTTAGGCATAAAAAAATTACAGACGTCGGTTTACCACCCCCAGACCGACGGCCTTGTCGAACGGTTTAACCGCACGCTAAAACTGATGCTGCGGAAATTTACTCCCCAAGACCTACGTCGTTGGGACCAATTAATCCCTCCCTTGCTTCTCGCTATCAGGGAGGTACCCCAATCTTCAACCAAGTTCTCTCCGTTCGAGTTACTGTATGGAAGACAGCCCAAGGGGCTTCTGGATCTAGTGCGCGAGGACTGGGAGCACGAGCCCTCTCCCTCCCGGAATATCCTCCAATACGTGTTACAACTCCAAGAACAACTCAAAAGGGTAGGAGATCTCGCCCGGGACAACCTCCAGAACGCCCAAAAAGCCCAGGAGAGGAGTTATAACCCAGGAACCCGGGACCGGACCTTCTCGCCCGGGGACCGGGTGCTGCTTTTGTTACCATCGGAGGAATCTAAGTTGTTAGCCCGGTGGCAAGGCCCATACGAAGTCCTGCGGCAGGTCGGCCCGGTTAATTATGAGATCGCCCACCCCGGGAAAGGGAAGGGGAAGCAGATCTACCACATCAACCTCCTGCGCGCCTGGCGGGACCGCGAAGGGCTATTGATCACCCCCTATCCCCCAGACCCCGAACTCGGACCCGAAGCCGCCCGCACCACGGACCAAGGGACACCACAGCTGGGACCTACTCTGACAGAAGAGCAGCAGAGGCAAGTCAGGGGGCTAATCAAATCCTTCCCCAAAACATTTACTACAACCCCCGGACAAACAACCCTCGTGCAGCACGATATACGCACCAACCCCGGAGAAGTAGTGCGAGAGGCCACCCGACCGCTACCGCGCCGCATGCACGAAACGGTTGAAAAAGAGGTACAGACGATGCTGGAAATGGGGGTGATCGAGCAATCACATAGCGACTGGCGTAGCCCCATCGTATTGGTCCCGAAACCGGATGGGACAGTGCGGTTCTACATCGACTTCCGGCGGGTAAACGACATTTCTAAGTTTGACGCCTATCCCATGCCCCGAATCGACGAGCTGCTAGACAAACTAGGGGAGGCTCGCTACATCACCACCCTTGATCTAACGAAAGGCTACTGGCAGATCCCCCTTAGCCCCGAAGCACGGGAAAAGACGGCCTTTGCCACACGATCTGGGCTATATCAATTCACCCGGATGCCGTTCGGGTTACATGGGGCGCCCGCCACGTTCCAGAGGCTCATGGATCGCCTCCTCCAGCCACATAAAGACTACGCGGCGGCCTATCTCGACGACGTGGTGATCCACAGCCGCCGCTGGGAGGACCATCTTCCCCAGGTGGCAGCTGTCCTACGAGCCTTAAGAGACGCAGGTCTAACCGCTAATCCCGCCAAATGCAAGATTGCGTGGCAGGAGACGACCTACCTGGGCCATACCCTGGGGCACGGACAGGTGAAGCCTCTAATTGGAAAAGTCCAAGCGCTACAAGCCTATGAGGCCCCTCGGACCAAGAGACTAGTACGGCAATTCTTGGGGCTCGCAGGCTACTACCGTCGCTTTGTTCCAGCATTTGCCTCGATAGCCGCCCCGTTAACCGAGTTGCTACGAAAAGACAGCCCTCGGCGAGTCAGGTGGACTCCCGCCTGTCAGGACGCCTTTCAGCGCCTTAAAGACCGGCTATGCGAGGAGCCAGTCCTCTTCAGCCCCGACTTCACTAGGGAGTTCGTCGTCCAAACCGACGCGTCCGAAGTAGGCTTGGGCGCAGTCCTCTCCCAGGAGATCAACGGAGACGAACACCCTATTGTCTACATCAGTCGAAAACTATTCCCCCACGAAAAGGGATATGCGGTGATAGAAAAGGAAGCCCTAGCGGTTAAATGGGCAGTAGACGCTCTCCGATACCATCTGGCAGGCGGCCCCTTCACCCTGGTAACCGACCATGCCCCTCTGCAGTGGCTGCAACGAGCCAAAGACACCAACCCCAGACTAAAGCGATGGTACATGGCCCTGCAACCATACGCCTTCACGATCCGGCACCGGGCAGGTAAAGACCATCTTAATGCTGATTTTTTTTCCCGCTTAGGGGAGGCAGGAGAGTCCCACTCCGAATTCCCGGAGTCGGACTTAAGGGGAGAGGTGTGTAGTGGGCCCCGGTGGGCCCCCTCCGATCGGGAGGACGCTCCGGCCGGGGAACCAAGATGGCCGACGGAGCCGAGGCGGCCCCGCCCCCTACCCCGGAAGTGCAACCGCTGCCCCGGAAGCACAAAAGGCGGGGCCGGCCATCCAGAGAGGGTCGACCCGGCAGAAGGGAGAGGAGGTAGAGGAGGTCGGCCCGACGAGTGGGAGCCAGCTGAAAGGAGCCCCGGCCCCAAACCCACGGCCGAGGCAGACTGGCCCGGCGTCCCCGCGGCCACATACCCCGTGGCCGACGAGGACGGTCCCGAGACCCCGGCAGCAGAGTCCCCGACCACGGGGAGTGATTGGCCCAAGAGCCCAGCGGCCACCAACCCCCCGGGAGCCAGCAACGAACCCGACGGGGCGACCGCAGGGCTCCCCGCAAACCCGGACGACTGGCCGGGGGTCCCGGCTGCCACGTACCCGGAGGAGCAAAGCATGGACTGGACCCCTGAGGGCGCAGGACCCTGCTGAGGACCCGGGACCTGTAAGTAGCTTCACGACCGTGTACCCTGGCTGCCGGTGGAGACACCCGCTAGAGCCAGTAGCTTAAAGACTCGGTAGTACGAGAGAGACTGTATCCACTGGCTGCTGGGACGAGACAAGCCTCAGCTAAAGCCAGGCTAAGGGAGAGACTGTATCCTGGCTGCTGGGGCAAGACAAGCCTCAGCTAAAGCCAGCCCCCGAGAGAGAGACTGTACCTCCTGGCTGCTGGGACAAGACAAGCCTCAGCTAAAGCCAGGCTAAGGGAGAGACTGTATACTGGCTGCTGGGACAAGACAAGCCTCAGCTAAAGCCAGACTCAGAGAAAGACTGTATCTCCTGGCTGCTGGGACGAGACCAGCCTCAGCTAAAGCCAGGCTAAGGGAGAGACTGTATCCTGGCTGCTGGGACAAGACAAGCCTCAGCTAAAGCCAGCCCCCGAGAGAGAGACTGTACCTCCTGGCTGCTGGGACAAGACAAGCCTCAGCTAAAGCCAGGCTAAGGGAGAGACTGTATACTGGCTGCTGGGACAAGACAAGCCTCAGCTAAAGCCAGACCCAGAGAGAGACTGTATCTACTGGCTGCTGGGACGAGACAAGCCTCCGCTAAAGCCAGGCTAAGAGAGAGAGACCGTATACTGGCTGCTGGGACGAGACAAGCCTCAGCTAAAGCCAGACTAAGAGAGAAACTGTATCTACCGGCTGCTGGGACGGGACAAGCCTCAGCTAAGGCCAATCTCGGGACGACTGTGTGGGGGTGTACGGGCTACCGGGACAGGAAGGAAGCCCTGATCAAAACCCCCTGAGAGAGACGTGGAGATCGCCCTGTAGGGGGCGCCCCCGGGCTGCTGGGAAACGCTGATTCCCCTACGATCCCAGCAGGAGGCGCACCGGGCAGGAACGAACACGTCTACACCAAGAAAGACACCAAATATCTCAAAACTCATGACAAAACTGTGAGAGTTGACAATGATGGTGAAATTGAGGAGCTGACAGGGATCATCAAAAATTACTTTATAATAAAAATACAACAAATGCATATAAATGTCATTTATCTGACTCTCTCTACCTCTGCCTTATGTATATCATCTTTATTAAAATGAAAGTTTTTCATAACAGGGACTATATGTATTTTGTACAGTGCCTAGCACAATCCTGAGATCTCTCTAAGCACTATTGCATTATGTATGTTTTTAAATGATAATGATAACACTGAGCTCATCAAATAACAGAAAATTACTCCATCCTTAGTAGTTACTCCATGAACAAATGAAAAAATCCCCCAAATATATAACTTTAGATTATCCTGATCCTTTATGAGCCATTGGAATAGCCTATGTAAGGATGTGGAACAGACATCTTTCAGTTAGCATTGGGTATCTTTTTAAGACATGCTCTAGTTCAAGCAGAAGTTATGGATTAGCTGCAGGAATCACTGGGTGAGGTTCTGTGGGCTGTGTTATGTAGGAGATCAGACTAGGTTATCATAACGCCCTTACTGCCTTAAAATCTATTAATCCTGTGCCCATTGACTTCAGTGCATGCACAATAAAGCCCTACAAGACCAGCACTTTGATAGTTGGGGGCAGACGTAACAAGGGAAGGTTCCTAAGAAGACAGAAAGCCACACATGTTTGTTACAGAGTTGCTGGATTGTAACGCTGGCAGGGTTTTTCCCATTAGTTTCTCTTGTCCTAATCAATGAATAAGCAAACCTCAGCAATAAAACCTTAAGGAGGAAAACTTGCTGACTAATTAGCTGGATTTTCTCTAATTCCTGAATGAGCTGACCATTCCACAAGTTCACTGGATCATTAATTTGAAAATCTCTTTCATTTAATCTTCGGTGGACAAAATGAAAAGGTTCTCACTTTATATTAAAAGTACATCAATAGTATATTAAATTATACTAAAGGCATATAAATAGTTTCTCAAGAGTCATTAAATGATTAATTGATGTTTTAATAAGTGGTTTACCAATTTCCAGAACCCTACAAGTCAAAGTTGCTTATAATTATGGTTTATATCCATCTATCATTCCTTCTATTTAAGTATTTATAACTTGTATACACATACACTCACATTGGTACCAAGTTCATATCATCTGTTTAAATAAAAGGATTTCTTGTGAGTATGGGAAAGCAAAGAGATTGCTTTACTGATACCCCTTGCTTAAGAAAAAGACTATAAATATATGTAAACATATATTAGTCTCTTAGCTTTAACAAAATTTAAAACTCCTCTGTCAGAACCCACTTAATTATTGCATAAATCCTGTGACTGTTGTCAATGTTCCTAATTAAATGAGACAATTTCAAAATCAGCTGTAGTGCAAAATGTAGCTAAGAGTGGGAATGAACAATAAGGGATTGCTTTATTATAAATCTGCAGGACTAACATTTTCACAATGATATGGTGGCATCTGCTTCATATGTACCAAAATTCAATTAAACCATCAGCCATGAATTACCATGGAATAAATATCAGCAATGAAAACTTTGACCTAACTATTTTAAGATTTTTAAAAGAGCAAAAGGTCATAATTCAGGTTGCTGATGCTGGTAGATTCATTTTGTGATGATTAAATAGTTTCATCACTTAGACCTTTTTTTAAACAATGGGGGGGAACGCCCCTCTATTTACTCCTCCTTGTTTTTGTAGCTTTAGATAGATTAGATAGATTAATAGATAGATTAGTAGATCGATTGGTAGATTGATATGCAAGTAAGCAAGTTAGTCCTATAGCTACATTTTTTGGCAGGTTCCTCTAAGCTACATTTGCTGATGTTCAGAAAAATACAGGGCCAGATCCACAGCTGGTGTAAATTGTCATAGCTGCACTGAAGCTCCGTTAACTGGACACTTACTCCTGCTGAGGATCCGCCTCACAGTCCCAGATGCCGGCTACCATTTCTGAAGAGGAGAGATTTATTTTCATGAAACGCGTCAAATAGAAGCACAATTTATGTTTTTCTTTCAAATGTTTGCATCCTCCACATCTTTGCATTCTGTATGACTGACAAGAACTTTGACTTATCTCAGATCCATTCCTATTTTGCTGATCTCTCTCTGAAGGAAGTTAAATTTTGACCATGTTAAAGGCTGGTAGCCAGGCTGGCCATCCAAAGGGAATGTGTGTGCCAGGCAGCTAATCTGCCTTCAGCTCAGAAGAAAGCGTATTCCAATATTTATCACCAATTAAAACATGCTGATGGATAGACTGTTTTCTCAGCACATAGCACATGTTGTGATAAGCATCCCGGCTAATAACTGAGAGTTCGATCCTGCAAATGGATGTGGGCAGACCCCTGTAACCACACAAAGCCCTGCTGGAGTCATTCGGGCTCTGCACAGGAGCTAAAGTATGCCCCCCACACACATCCAGTTGAAGGACTGGCTCCTTGCACTGGCAGTACACACTCTTACAAAATTGTAATGCTCCCCATCATGCTCCCGGCTGTGAAAAATGCCTTTGAAATTACTATGTCCGACAATATGTGTTTGCAGGACTGGGAAGGATTAGGAGATTAGTAGCATATTGGTCGTGTGTGTTAAAATATCTAATGAACATAGGAAAAGAAGAAATAAAGTAATGGCTTATGTCTGTCTGACCATGTTCTCCAGCTTGCCAGTGCTAACTGCCAAATTGGATGCAAAAAGCCTTCCTTTGCTTCTGTGTGCCCCACTTAAAGGCTACAGACAACTGCAATCCGTATTTTGCAGGGAATATGCATTCTTGGAGGTACAATCAATCCAAAAAGGGATGGGGAGGAGGTAAAGCTCTGGTCGACCCTTCTTCTGCACCAGATCACATTACTGGCTAGTGGTGGATTGGGGAGTATACCGCACCATCCCTCCCTGTGCTCCTCTTGGGGCAGATCACTTTCACTCCACCTCACAATGAGGCCCAGTGACTCACTGCCACAATCTGGACCACGCAGTTTCCATTCTTCTTCCAGACGTTCATTCCATAAGAGAGCAAATGCATCCTAAGATTAGGGTTTGACCAAAAGAGTACTCCTTGTCTTTGCGGGAGACAGAGATGTCTCAGCGGCTGGCCCAAGCCCATGGAATCAAGGGCCATCCCAAACCTCACCACCTTGTGCTCCAAGATCAAGGCACACGTCTTCAGCCTGTCTTCTTGGATATAAACCTAGAGCAGTAGGTACATCTTTAAAAGAAAAGCCTACCAAAACAGAATATACTATTGCATGCACAGTTCTTCCCCTGGGAAAAGGCTGGGAGACAGAATGAACTACACAAGTTCATCATGTCACTTAAGGCGCTCAGATAATACAGTGATGAGGCCAGAAGAACTTGAATAAAATAGAATAGAGCCAAATTCTGCCCTTAAATGTACACAGATCACTCTTATTGGCATGACTGGGAAGTGCGCCCATCTCCAAAGGCACTACTCCCCTATAACAGGAGACTGGTAGAGTATTGGCCATGTGCAAGTTTAAATATCTAATGTACAAAGAAAAAGAAGAAAACTGTTGAAGATTTGCTTCTACCTGCAATGAAGCAGCCCGAGTGATCACCATTAGTTCACTAACAAATAGGAGTTGAAAAGCCACTTGCCAGCTGGGTCTTTGTGCTTTTCTAAACTAACTACAAGTTGAAAAGCATGAGGAGTTTTATAGCTTATTTCTCAGCAATTTACTACAGAAAAGTAGATTTTCTAAAGACTTCAGCTGACGTATTTCACATCAGTGCACTACAATCTATGTGCTTCTTGCATTAGTTGCATTGATTGTTAATCCATTTGAGTTGGCAGCTAGCTTCAATCAGTTATATTAGTTGACTTTAGAAGGCTTTAGAAAGTTTCCTGTCTGCCACATAAGTTAAACTTGAATCAGTATTGACCTTAAAAGCTCTTCTTTGTTTGCATCTTTTTTTTTAACTGAAACCTACAAATTGTGCTGATTGCTACTCCATGTAACTACATGTTCCTTTAACCCAGGGGTGGTCAACCTGAGCCTGAGATGGAGCCAGAATTTACCAACGTACATTGCCAAAGAACCACAGTAATACATCAGCAGCCCCATTGGAGCTCCTCCCAGCTCTTCTCGCCCACTGGCAGCCCCGCAGATCAGCACCTCCACCTCCTTCCCTGCACTTCCCAATCAGCTGTTTCATGGCATGCAGGCAGCTTGGGGGGAGGGGAGGAGGAGGAGCGAGAGCATAGCAAGCTCGGGGAGGGGGCAGGAAGAGGTGGAATGGGGGTTGAGCAGTGAGCACCCCCCAGCACATTGGAAAGTTGGCACCTGTAGCTCCAGCCTCGGAGCCGGTGCCTATACAAGGAACCGCATATTAACTTCTGACGATCTGCATATGGCTCCGGAGTCACAGTTTGACCATGCTGGCTTTAACCCCTCTGTGGTGTGCTATGTCCACGTGTTGCATCTTGCCTTGAACTAGGCCTTAATCCTGGAAAAAATGATGTACATGAGTAATTTATGTATATCATCCCACTGAAGTTACCAGGATTACTCACTCGTGTAAAGTTACTCACATGCATAAGTGTTTGCAGAATCAGGGCCTTGATCTGTGACCTGTTCACAGCAAGAGTGGTTTTTAGTTTATGGTTAGGACCAGAACAATGGGGCCCCGACTGAGATCCCTGGGTCGCTGCTGTACCACAAAAAAAAAATAAGGGTGATTATCTGAATCCTTATAAAGCCTACATTTACAATTCTTCAGGTTCATTGGAATTCAGATACCAGTGATACCTTGTAACTGTCTATCTCAACCTTCGCACTCTACTGACTTTATCTTCTGCTGCCATTTTCACCATATGCCATTTAATTAAGTGGTTACTTGCTATATAATTTCTCCATTGATGGTAAAAATTGTGCCTCCTTCTGTGAAGAGCACTTCGTTAATAAGATGACAAGACCAGGCAGGAGCACTGCCCCATTTCTGTTTTGAACAGGTCCTTTGAGACTGCATATTCACCCCAATGATAATCCAGTATGATGTGTTTAATTATGTTTATTGTAGTTCCCAGTGAATGTTCTCAGGGAAGTAACAGTGAAAAACAGTTGGCACATCGATATGAAGAGCTATACAAAAGCCTTCATATTTGTTTTCTATTAACCTGATTCAGCATTTAATTATGTTAGTGTAAATCAGGACTAACTACACTGGGATCAATGAGGTTACACTGGGGTAATACTATCTTGAGAGAAGAATCAGGACCTATCTATGGACCACATTAGCTCCATATTCCAAACCTGCCAAGCACTGAGTGGCCACAAATCCCACTGTTTTAGCACCTTTTGGAAGCCCTCAGTAGCTTGCCAGATTAGGTCCTAAAGTCCTAGCTCTGCTTCTGTTGTAATCTGGGGGTTGGATTCTCATTTTCACTTGAAACCTTTTTTGCATTTTGTTTTGGCCAATAAATTACACTGACACCGACTTTTTACACTGCCAGAGCAGAGTAACACACCTTTAGTGTAAGTGATACTCAGTCCAAAAAGAACAGTCCTTCCGTTAATTGGAATGATAAGACATTGCAGGATGGTTAATAATAATAATAATAAATGGAGATATACCTATCTCCTAGATCTGGAAAGGTCATCAAGTCCAGTCCTCTGCCTCCACCAGCAGGACCAAGTACCGTCCCTGACAGATTTTTTTTCCCAGATCTCTAAATGACCCCCTCAAGGATTGAGCTCACAACGCTGAATTTAGCAGGTTAATGTGCAAACCACTGAGCTATCCCTCCCCCCCCCCCCAGCTCCAATTTACACAGACTCTCATTTCTACTCTCATTTACTCTTATTTCCTACTCTCATTTCCTACTCTCATTTACACAGACATTGCTGTCACTGTATTGTAGGGGTATAAAATAGGGCAAATTTGGCCCTTCAGGGTTTTAAAGTATTATTTCTTTGCCAATGTCATTAATTTAAGAAAAGCCAGGCATTTAGGTAGCTATGATACCAAAGGAATCTCTTGAGCCAGCCATTTCTTCTACACTGTCAAGTCTTTACTGTCCATCTTTTTAGTGGTTGTGTATTAAAACAGTGCCATTCCACCGTGATAATATTTTAACTGGATTGGCTGCTGAACAACTCCATTCCCCAAAAACTTTATCTGCCTGATTTGGAGCAGGTACTAAAATCTAGGTCTCCCATATAACAAGGCAAATTCCCCTGCTACCACACTCTGGCCATCCTGGGATGCTTTCACTTATACGTTAACGTGCATAGACATATCCATCTATATATATAAAAGTCAAATGGTGTATGCGTGTATGTATGTATGTGTGTATGCTTTCTCCTTCCACACCGTTTGAGCTAGGGACTTGAAATTTGGTACAGTTAGAGGTCTTGGGGTCCTAATGACCGTAAGAGTCGAAAATTTTTCAAATCTCACCTCTGACGCCCCCCAGGGGTGAAATTCTTTAAAGGCCAATCACATCAGCTGGGCAGCTGCTGTTCTCTGTGACATAGTTATGATGTCATAATACCCCCTCCAACAGACACGGCAGTCGCTCAGTTCTCTGCCCCCTCCCCCCCCCAACGGACCCCGGAATCCCTCAGCTCTCTGCCCCCTCCCCACCTCTGACGGACCCCGGAATCCCTCAGCTCTCTGCCCCCTCCCCACCTCCGACGGACCCGAGTTGGGTTTGGTCGGAGAGTAAGTGAGGTAGGGGTGTCGGGTTTGGTCGGGGGGTGAGGTGGGGGTGTCAGGTTTGCTCTCTGCCCCCTCCAACGGACCCCGCACTCGCTCAGCTCTCTGCCCCCTCCCCACCTCCGACTGACCCGAGCAACGCCGGGTATTTTCACTAGTATATATATAAAAGTCAAATGGTGTATGTGTGTGTGTGTATGTATGTATGTTCCCTTACTCCTTCCACACCGTTTGAGCTAGAGACTTGAAATTTGGTACAGTTATAGGCTTAAGGGTCCTAATCAGGGTAAGAATCGAAAATTTTTCAAATCTCACCTCTTAAACCCCCTAGGGGTGAAATTCTTTAAAGCCCATTAACATCATCTGGGCAGCAGGTTAACACCTCCTGTTCTCTGTGACATAGTTATGATGTAATAATACCCCCCTCCAAGGGACCCTGCACTCACACAGCTCTCTCCCCCCTCCAACGCCCCCCCTCAGCTCTCTCCCCACTCCCCCCCTCCAACGGGCCCCCCACTCTCTCAGCTCTCTCCCCCCTCCTCCCCTCCAACGGCCCCCCCACTCGTTCTGCTCTCTCCCACCTCCCCCCCCACTCAAACAGCCCCCCACTCACTCAGCTCTCTCCCCCCTCCAACAGACCCCGCACTCGCTCAGCTCTCTCCCTCCTCCCCCCTCCAACGGCCCCCCGCACTCACTCAGCTCTCTCCCCCTCCCCCCTCCAATGGCCCCCCACTCACTCAGCTCTCTCTTCCCTCCCCCCTCCAACTGCCCCTGCACTCGCTCAGCTCTCTTCCTCCCCCCTCCAATGGCCCCCCCACTCGTTCTGCTCTCTCCCCCCCCACTCAAACAGCCCCCCCACTCACTCAGCTCTCTCCCCCTCCCCCCTCCAACAGACCCCGCACTCGCTCAGCTCTCTCCCTCCTCCCCCCTCCAACAGCCCCCCGCACTCGCTCAGCTCTCTCCCTCCTCCCCCCTCCAATGGCCCCCCGCACTCACTCAGCTCTCTCCTCCCTCCCCCCTCCAACTGCCCCTGCACTCGCTCAGCTCTCTCCCTCCCCCCTCCAACGGCCCCCACACTCACTCAGCTCTCTCCCTCCTCAGGTAAGAATAGAAAATTTTTAAAATCTCACCCCCTCCCCCCTCCAACGGCCCCCGCACTCACTCAGTTCTCTACCCCCTCCCCCCTCCAATGGCCCCTGAACTCGCTCAGCTCTCTCCCCCCTCCCCCCTCCAACCGCCCCCACGCTCGCTCAGCTCTCTCCCCCCTCCCCCCTCCAACCGCCCCCACACTCGCTCAGCTCTCTCCCCCCTCAGGTAAGAATCGAAAATTTTTAAAATCTCACCCCCCTCCCCTCTCCAACGGCCCCCACACTTGCTCAGCTCTCTCCCCCCTCCAACGGACCCCGCACTCACTCAGCTCTCTCCCTCCTCCCCCCCCATCTAAATGCAAAAGAATGAAATTAATTAGACAAAATGAGACTTCTGAACAAAATTTGTATTAATAAAAAACATTGTAGTCTTTTTACATCCCAGTTTCCAATTACAAATACCCCGAGCAACGCCAGGTATTTTTGCTAGTATACATATATATGTATGTTCATTCCACTCTGGACCTGAGACACTTTTCCAAAGGAAATTGTTGTTAAAACTTTCCACAGGTTTCCGCAAAACATTTTTGTCTAGACAAAACTGTATTTTCTGACAGAAAAAATGTTCCATCAATTTTTTTTTACCAGCTATAATTGTAACAGACAACATGATATATTGTAGCAGTAACTTTGATTAGTTTCTATTGTTCACACCATATGAACACCTGGGAAGCAATTTAATTTGCTCACCTACTGCTGAAGTATATTTAGCAATTTTGCCTTCCGATACCTCCACATTGTGGATATCCTACTCCATGTGGTAAATCTACCGAGAGATAGGCTCAGCAGAATTCGATTTTTAACAATTTTGATGGATAATATGGATGTTTATTTTAATCTTTTTAAAACTGTTATCAATTAAAATGTTCACAGTTGCAGGAAATTATGGAGTGGTCAGACAATAATTATTTCATGCCAGTAGCTTTATAACACGTTAAAACACAAATTATCCACATGACATGTCAAATATACAAAGTAAATATACTTACATCAAACTCTAAAAAGTTCTCAAGCTGCACTTTTTCTTACTTTGCTTCTCTGTAAATGTTGATTTCTATGGGTGGAAAAATTTTGCATCAGTTTGTGTGTGTGCAGCGAAATTGACATTTATTGACAGTTACTGATAAAAATCGAACCCTTGCAAACCTATCTGCTGGTGCCAGCTTGATGAGGACACCATATAGAGATTAGACAGATAACTAAGCATTCTTTGCCAAGCTGGCAAAATATTTTTGCTCCCCCTCCCCCCTCCCCCCCCAAAAAAAATTTAATGTCAGTCTCCTCACTCTCCTCCTCCTGAAAAAAATTAAACAACTTTTGTCCAGGGTTCTGACTGCTAACTACGTCATCGCTGTCTTTATAAATATACATGGTAAAAAACCATGCATTGGTGTAAGCTAGAAATGTTCCTGTTTTCATGGCCAGTCTCATACTAGCCACCTGAATGAGCAGGCGACCAGCTGAAGTGGTGAAATTGACAACAGCCTGGACCAGCACCTATGCTCCTCAAGACCCACCCATAAAACAATGTGGAACTCTGCTCCCTCTGAAACCTCCAATGAAGCAACCTCTTTGAGGCTGCCTTCGCTCATCTACATACACACACATACACACAGAGAATTAGGTCCATGAGGAATCTGAAGGTGACAGCCTGGCCCCTGCTTTGCCTTCTTCCCCCTGCCAAATAGGAAGTCTTGCTCTTTGTCCTACCCACAGGGAGACAGTACAACCACTTCTAAGTACTGCTATAGAAGAAACTGGAAGGCCTTCCAGGAGAGGAATCCACACACACTGGACACACACAAAAAGCCCCAAAAGAGAGAAGGGACCTATTTGCTTTAACCAGTTGGGGGGGGGGGGGCTTTGTAGAGTACATTTTATTTAACAAGTTAGCATCCCCTTGGACAAGATGTATTTGACCCCTGCTCAAGTTTTCAACTGTGTGCTAGGAAATAACATGAAAGGACTCCAAGCTTGTTAAATTAAACTGGCTCTTTATTAAGAGAACTATTTAGAGATACTACAACGGCAGCTAGCATTCCAGCCACGTGCACACAGACTGACTTCCTCCAAACTCTTCCCTCCTGTGTTCCTCCCTCCACGTTCCATGCAGGATGCTACAAGTTTGCTTCCCCTATTTCATGCAGATGCTGGTCATAATGGGCAATCTTTGCCCTCAGGGATTACAATGGCTACACTGCACTAATGCTGCTGCTGGTACTAACCTCTCCAAAGAGGACTGAGCACTACACCCTTTACTTGAATGACCTCAGTAGCTGTGCTCCCCCTGAAAAGCCTGCCTCTCCAAAAAGCACTGGGACTGCTTCCCAGTGACTGCCACAGCTCCTACTGAGCAATGTGTTTCTGCACCACCCCCTCACAGAAGGCTGTGACCTAAAGACATTATTAATAATTATTATTACTTATTTGTACTGAGGAGGCATGTAGGAGCCCCCAGAATAGACCAGGACCCCATTGTGCTAGGTGCTGCGCAAACACAGAGCAAGTAGACAGTCCCTTCCCCAAAGAGTTTACAATCTAAGTACAAGACAAGAGACAGGGGATAGAGACAGACAGAGGAGCACAAGGAAGCAGTGAGCCATCATTTCCTTCCACTCCTACTTAACAGGTGGTAGTTTAACAATTAAAGGATTAAATAGGCTGGATGAAACATTCATTTTAAAGCTTTTGCCTTTTCACACATAAATTACTTTTTCTTGTTTAATCTCTGCTTTTCTTCTAATGAGCTCTCTCCACACACACTAATGGCTCACAGCTAGTATCTCTCTTCAAGCAAAATGATTAGGAAGTGGGTGTGTTTTCACACAATAGATGGTAATGTTACTCTCTCCTCGTCTAGACACGGTTATGATGATATACCGGGAAGGCAGGAAGACACCACCATTCAGGCACATCCGACTAGAACTGGGGTGGAAAAACCCTCTGTATTTAATATTGCTTCCACTTAAACACATATGTTTCATATGATTTCATACACACAGGTAAATGTAGATAGCAATAATAAACTGTGCATGTCTCACTGCCCTCTTCTGGATGAAATTAGAACTAGTCATATGTGTTATAGAGACCTCACTGCTGACCGCTGAGAGTCTCCTTCAACTTAGGCTAGAGTTGCCAGGGCCGGCGACAGAAATTTGGGGGCCCCCTACTCTGATCGTTTGGGGGCCCCCCAGCCCAGCCGGGGGCCCCCTCAGCCCAGCCAGCGCTCCCCCCCAGCTGACAGCGGCTGGGGGGGGGAAGCCCAGCCGGCGCTCCCCCCCCCAGCTGACAGCAGCTGGCGGCAGCGCGAACCCGGGAGCAGAGCGAGCCGCCCTTTCTCTCCCCCCCGCGCCCTTTCTTTCTCCCCTCCCGCACCGCGCCCTTTCTTTCTCCCCCCCCCGCACCGCGCCCTTTCTTTCTCCCCCCCGCGCCCTTTCTTTCTCCCCCCCGCACGCCCTTTCTCCCCCCCCCCACGCGCCCTTTCTTTCTCCCCCCTCCCCCCGCGCCCTTTCTCCCCCGGACCCGGCGGGGGAAGCCCTACAGTGCTGCGGAGCTTCCCCGCCCTCGCCCTTTTTGCAGGCGGTGGTGCGCCGCTGCCACCAGCTGGGCTCACTGCTCCTGCTGGGGACACACGCGCTCGTCCGGAGGAGAGCCGCGCCGCCTCCCCGCCCCTTCCCCGCTCTCCAGGCCCGGCGACAAGGGGGGACGACTACGGGTACTGCTGTGTACTGGGCCCCGGACTTAAGGGCCCCCCCAAAGTCCGGGGCCCGGTACAGCTGTACCCGTAGTACCCCCCTGTCGCCGGCCCTGAGAGTTGCCATGTGCTTTTGGAGCACAGGGATTTGAGCTCTCCCCTATTGTTGTTGTGAAGAGTCAAGTGGTCATGGTAGGTGGCATAGTAACTACTAAATTTACCAGGAATCAGAGAGGTGACCGTGTTAGTCTGGATCTGCAGAAGCGGCAAAGAGTCCTGTGGCGTCTTAAAGACTAACAAAAGTATTGAAGCATAAGCTTTCATGGGCTACTATTAGCTTATGCTTCAATACAAAATTTACCAGGTGGGCACAGGCTTGTAACTATATACAGCCTGTATATAGTTTTGTATATACACACACTAGATTGCATAGGACACTGTTCTCCCGGGAAAATATAAGATTTCAAAGAAATTTCATATCCCGAATTGATATAAAAAGTCAAATTTTTTGCAAACAGACCATCTGAATAAAAACACAGTTGAGCTCAAACAAAATGTTTCATTCTGATCATTTTTTAAACATTTTGATCTTTGCCCTCTTTTTTACTTATCACTAGCTTAAATTTCTAAACAAAAGTCATTTGAACCAGAAAATTGAGCTTTTCATTTTAAAAATATCAAAATGCAACATTTTAACAACCTCTAACTTTTTTCCATTTTTAAACAAAAAATATATTCACGCTTACCCTTTCCCATTAATGGTCTTCAAAAATTGCCACTTCCCATTGAAAAAAACATTTTGTCAAAAAATTCCCAACCAGCTCTAATCCACAAACCCGACCCTCTCTTCCCCTCTCCAATACCCCCACATACACACACATACATACCATTCTAAATAACAGTGCAGTGTATTTTAAATTTCCCCTCGGTCTGCATATATATGGTACAGCCACTAGGATCAATTGAAAGCTATTTTACTAGTATATAACCGACTGCATTTATATCACAATCAAGTTTAATTTTGGACAGAAAATAGTTAGAATTAACTTCTCTTCATGTATTTCACATCCCGTAGGAGTGCTCCTTCTTTGCATTTGCCCTGCTCCTACTGTTGCCCAGAAGGGCATTTGGCTATTGTTTGCCTGGATGCATCTTCAGCCTCGCAGACTAATTGATGAAGAGCATTAGGACACAACTGTATCATCTGTGTTTGAACTGCCTTGAATAGAAGGTTGCAGGAAGTAATAAGTAACAGAGTCAAAGTCATGGGGCAGGGGATGTCAAATTGAAAAGTTCTGTATCAAGTCTATAAACTAAATTAGCTCTTGAAGATGGTTTTAGAACTTGTGGTGACATAGATGAATGATGCTGATTAAAAAGGAGTGAAGAAAGGATTATCACCTTATCATGTATCCTGCTGGTGTCATTAGCAATACCATTCAAATAAAACGTGTTGAATTTTTCAGTGGCTTTGTAGCTTTACTGTGAAGTTGCAGGTGTCACTGTGTACTGGTAGTCGAGTGCAAGATAAGGCAAAAGTGGTGATAAAGTAGGATATAGCAAGAACAATAGTATACAAAGAATGAGAGGATATAATAGTTCTGTGGTTTAAAAATAGTGTCTTCCTGGGGCTTTTTTGTGGCTGAAATATTTGTATTGGTGCTGCCAGCTATAGTGAGAAATCACTGAAAATGAGCAGAGATGTTTACAAGCACTCTGAAGGAGCCAGCAGCTAGTTAATGATTGGAAATGTAAAGCACTATTAGTGTTAAATATTATTATAGTTATAATAAAGGGCTGGCTGGAGAGGCAGTGTGAGCCAGTGGACACCACACTGGACTGGGATTCAGGAGAACTTCATCTCTGCCACTGACTTTCTTTGTGACCTTGGGTAAGTCACTTCACCTCTCTGTGCCTCTCACCCTTTGTCTGTTTTGTCTCTTTAGGTTGTAAACTGTTTGTGACAGGCCTGTCTTCCCTGATGTGTTTCCTAACACAACAAGGCCCCAATCTTGGTTGGATCCTAATGTCATATAAATAATTAATAATATTCATGAAAAGATTTACAGTGTGATTGCATGAAATCAGAACAGGCATAAACAAGCCAAAGTATAATGCAGCCATTTCACTTACAGTTGCATCCCCATTAAAGTGTGCTGACATAAGCTCTGTTCCCATTGTGGTAAGCTTGATTTTATGTGTGTGTATTACACTTATG
The DNA here is from genome assembly GCA_032164245.1 of Sternotherus odoratus. Classification (NCBI taxonomy): domain Eukaryota; kingdom Metazoa; phylum Chordata; order Testudines; family Kinosternidae; genus Sternotherus; species Sternotherus odoratus. The sequence continues at coordinate 280,756,586 of JAVMKO010000001.1, read as the reverse complement.
AGTTTTCCCAGTAAGCTATTAGTTTTTCATACCATTACTTTTAGCTGTACAGTCAAACACTGATAGCTTTAGACTTTCCAACTGTTTAAATGGGTTCCTTAATATGCAGCATTTTAAATGATTAAACGTCATTTACAAAAAAATCGGATGTGTTGGTGACAAGAATTGAATGTCACATAGCGGGAGATAAATTGCACTAATAAATTACAACAGATAAAATAGCTACATAACTGTGCAATTCCTTAAAGTACGAATAAGTAATGTTTTCTTTCCATCTCATAAAAGCATCATTAAAATGTTAGGCGTGACTCTTATTCCTATCTGAGGCTGTGCTGTAGAAATGGCAAAAGGCTCTGTCCAAAATGAATTTACTTGCAACAGGATTGTGTTCTGAGAATTTTATTTGCAATGTGTAAACCGATGCAGCCTGTTTACGCAAACTTGCCTTACTGTAGAATCCAGATAAGGAGAAAAAATTATACATGGCCTCAGTAACCCCAAAGCACAACATGAAATCATGTCCACACGCCACACTCCTTCGTGGCATGTTATTGAATAGCCTTTTTCAGGCTGTGTTTTCTGCCTGTTTATAAGCTCCACGTGGCAGCTTCTATGTGTTTTACATCATGAAAGGCACTGCTGGTGTGGATATAAAGGCTCATTCTTATTGTTTTTTTCAGGGATCCCTTGTTTTGTCAGTGAAGAGGACCTAGCAAGTGTTTATTGTAGTTTATTTTCAATCACACTGGACACAAATTGAGATCTCAGAGGTTCACTTTAGCCATCATATTTTGCACTTTACACCTTTAGATTCTAGCCTCTCAAAGTGCCCCTACAGGTTTAAAACTAGTGACCAAGATTTTTCAAAATGACCAGTAATGTTAATTGTGGCAGGGTGGGCCTGACCCAGCCCTGCCGCCCCTTTAAGAGTGCAGGGAAGCCTCTGCAAACCCCCTTGCAGAGGAGGCTAATCAACCACCTGGGCTGCAGAGGGCTCAGCCTTGATGAGTTGCACCTGGAAGCCTCCTCAGGGGGATAAAAGCCTGCCAGGCAGGAAGCCCAGGGTGGTGGTGTGGAGGCGTGAGAGAGAGAGAGAAGGAGTCTCCTGCCTGTTTGTGACGTGGGGGCGAGAAGGCGATCTGTCACATAATATTCCAGAGCAGCTTTTGGCTCAAGATGAGTGAGCAATATTGGCTTTTCCTTGATACGAAAGCCACACGTATTACAGAACAAAGCTAACATCCAGCATGTGAGAAAGATCGCAATTTTAAAAGACCATGAGAAGAGTCTCTGTGTCTTTGCCATGCTTACCCTAATTACCATGTTTATCAAGAAAGCGAATTTGACACTCTGTGTGTACACCAGCGGGGCCTAGGAGAGTGTGTCATCTCTAGTAGAACTCAGAAGGGAAGAAAAACTGCAGGCATGTCAAAATTAAATCTCAGGGCTGAAAAATGTTTCTTTAAACTGTACAAGCACAAAATAAAAGGGCAGTCTGTGCCCCAAAGAGCTTACAGCATAATTCTCCCAATACCATAAACCTATTCATACAATCTTGGCAAAGAGTTGAGACCCTAACAAAGATCCAACAAGGAGAGCGTTAATTCCCTGCTTCCCACATCCAAGTAACTGGAAAAGATTAAGCTCATAACTCAGTTCTGACTGAGGACTGAACAGGAGAAGCGGCTCAATTGGAGAACTTCATGAAAAGGAAATGAACAAACAAAAAACCCCGCTACTTTCTGGTAGAGAGGGAAACGGATTAGCACTGGATAAATTAAGGTCCCAACTCCACAAACATGCTTCAAGGTAAAGAACTGGGACACTTTTGTGGTGATATCTTTAGGGTTGTGAGCTACTTGTAAAAATAAAGCTACTTATAAAAACGCTACCGATAAAAATACAGGGTGTTGTTAATACTGCCAACTTGTGACTCAATAGCAGCATGGGCTTGTTTCTCAACGAGGAAGACATTTTTCCAGGGACACAGTGTTCTGAATGACTTGCTTCAGGAAACACAGAACTAGTGTCATTAATGTTCACTTTAAGCTAAAGAACAGTTTTGACCTGGCATATGTTCATTGGACTATTCTCTTCCCTCCCCATGTTGCCATCGCACTGAATGCTTATTTCCCCGGACTGTTTGTTCCTGGTGAAGAAAGAACAAGCTCTACTCAGGGCACCAATGTATCCTGAACAGACAGCTTTTAGCTGTAAAGAAATTACAAAAACGTTTTGACTGCAGAAATAAAGAGCCAAGAAATATCATATGTCTTCAAAGAAGTTCCTGGGACACCATATGTAACACCACAGGTGTCTTACAAGGACCTACAAAAGTGACAAAGAGTCTTGTAGCACCTTATAGACTAACAGATGGCTAAGGCCCACTTCATCAGAGGATGTTGTGGAAATCTCCAGAGGCAGGTATAAATATGTAGGCAAGAAAGCAAGGTAAATTCAATCTGGGCAGGTGAGGTCCACTTCCATCAGGTGATTTGGAGGTGTGAATGCCCAGAGAGGAGAAACTGCTTTTGTAATTGGCGAGCCATTCACAGTCATTATTAAGTCCAGACCTAATGGTGTCGAATTTGCAGATAAACTGGAGCTCAGCAGTTTCTCTTTGAAGTCTGGTCTTGAAGTTTTTTTGCTGCAATATGGCTGTCTTTAAATCTGCTATTGTATGTCCAGGCAGGTTGAAGTGTTCTCCTACAGGCTTTTGTATATTGCCATTCCTGATATCTGATTTGTGTCCATTTATCCTTTTTCGTAGGGATTGTCCTACAGAAGACCTACAGTCTCCTTCAATTAAACACATGACAACCTTTGTGGGATTGGAGTCTAATTGAAGAACCTTTGAGAATGCTGTCTTCTGACTGAGCTGGAAATTCCGCCTTTTGGTTTTATCTAGAATCTTCACTGAGAGGTGAAGTGACTTGCCAAAGAATACATGGCTACTTGCAGCATGGGAACGAGAGCCTAACTCTCCTGATTCCCAGTCCAGTGCCCTCCTGCCAGACCCCATACCGCCCACTTTGCCATTAAGAGCACACCCATAGAGCTAAAAATAAAGAGTCTAAAACTATGTCTACACTCTGAGCTGGGAGTGTGATTCCCAGCTCACATAGACATATTCACATGAGCTCTCCTCGAGCTAGCAAGCTAAAAATTGCCAGGGTAGCATGGGCAGCAGCGAGATGTGACAGGAGTTAGCTGTGCTGAGTACATACCCATGGGGTTGTACTTGGCACAGCTAACCACACCACTCACCGCTGCCCATGATCTCCCCGCTACACTATTACTTTTACCATGCTAACTAAACAACAGTTAGTGAACATTTGTCTGCACAAACAGGGAATCACACACCCCCCCCAGCTCCAAGTGGAGCCACTCCCTAAGAGTAATTGCGTAGGACAATAACAGAGGAAGGAAAAAGGCAGAGGGAAAGATAGTGGGAAGAAAGTTTGGGTGATTAGAGGAATGTAGGTAATTATTTTAAAAATTAAAAAAGTTAAAATGTAATCCAGGTATCAAAGCAATGAGTGAATGGGTGAGGGTTGGAGAATTAGGGTAAATTAGGGACAGATTCTGTCACTCTACAAGTAAAATGAATGGAGCTGCTGATAGAGCAATGAACAGATGCCTTGGGGACACCACTATTTACCTCTGTCCATTCTGAAAACTGACCATTTATTCCTACTCTTGATTTCCAATCTTTCAACCAGTTTCTGCTCCACGAGAAGACCTTCCCTCTTATCTCATGGCTACTTAGTTTCCTTAAGACCCTTTGGTAAGGGAACTTGTCAAAGGATTTTGAAAATCTAAGTACTCTGTATCCACTGGTTCATTCTTGTCTACATGCTTGTTGACACCCTCAAAGAGTTCTAGTAGATTGGTAAGGCATGATTTCCCTTTACAAAAACCATGTTGACTCTTCCCCAACAAATCATGTTCATTCATGTGTCTGATAATTCTGCTCTTTACTATAATTTCAACCAATTTGCCCAATACTGAAGTTAGTTTAGAGGCCTGTAATTGCCAGGATCACCTCTGGAACCTTTTTAAAAATTGCTGTCACCCCAGTCATCTGGTAAAGAAGTTAATTTAAATCACAGTAGTTCTGTAATTTCACCTTGGAGTTCTAATTCACCCAGAACTCTTGAGTGAATACCATCTGCTCCTGGTGACTTATTATTCTTTAATTTATCAATTGGTTCCAAAACCTCCTCTAATTATACATCAGTCTGGAACAGTTCCTCAGATTTGTCACCTAAAAAGAATGGCCCAGGTTTGGGAATCTCCTTCAACATCCTCAGCCATGAATCCCGGTGTAAAGAATTCATTTAGTTTCTCTGCAATGGCTTTATCTTTATTAAGACCCTGTCTCTTCTAGATGGCTGTAATGTACCGACACACTTTGTGTACGATGTAAATAATCTTAAATTAAAGTGTTACAAATGTACCTGAAAGAAGATGAAAGACTCTGTTTTAATATTCCTGCTGTTGTAAATAAGTTGATAGCAATTGTAACTATTGGTCATTCCTAACCAGCTGGAAAGAGTTTGATTCATCGACAGAATTACTTAGTAGCCTTTCTTTATTTTATCCAGCTGAAAAAGTGATAGCCGAAAGAAATAGTTATGACAATCATAAAAGTTTGGCAATCACATACCAATTTCACTGAGGTTTCAGCAGTTGTACCTCTAATTTTTTAATAGTTATAGCAATGATATTAGTGATCTAAACTCCAGCCACACTGTAGCCACAGATTAATATCCTTGTAGCCCCCCCACACACACACACACACACTTCCAAAAACAACCCCTTAAAGAATTAATAGAAACTCCAGTAAAATCTACTTTGTTGCTTTAACCTTAGAACACAATTCTTACTAATCTTCCTATAACTTGTCCTCCTTCTCCACAGTAAATATAGCGGTGTGAAACCTGTGCTCATTTAAAATCTAATCTTAAACATTTAAAATCTGTACACTTCTATCAATTCTGCTTTTCCTTGCCAAAAGGACAACTGCTTTGGAAACTGATGATGTTTATTTTATTTGGTGTTTCACTGAGGAAAGAGGATGTTATTGTGCCTTCCAACTGGTCAGACACTAGAAAGAGTTTGACCAATTACTGGTGCTCTCCATGTCTAATGGTTGGACTCCATGCTCCAAATTCTTCCTCATTCACATCCTTATAGCCCCATTGTATTCAAAGGGGCTACACAGTGGTCACTTGTGTTCAAGGCCTGTATATTACCACAATCAAGGTTTGAACTAAGACTTACCTTCCTTGATCTGTCTGTGACTATTCCTTCCCTGAACTCCTTAAAGTCATTCACTGACTTGTTGAGTTGGAGTTATTTTCCTGGGTGTTGAAGAATTTACCTTATTGCTCCCCGGCTCTTCGATAGCTGCCTTTACTTGGTGGCCAGGGCCTGGAAAGCTGGGTGCAGCAAGGTGTTAGGCTTTGCTGTCCATATACTGATCATTATTAGATGTGTTTCTGTATAGTCCAGAGACCCCAGCCCCACTGTGCTGAGCAATGTATGAACATACAAAGGGATGGTCTCTGCCCTTGCAACCTGAGTATAAGATGAGATAGAATAGGCCATATGGGTGGGTGGGGGCATGGAAGTTTATATGAGACAATACGGATCAGCCTGATAAGCAGTAATCATAGCACTTCCACATGAGGTGGTCATTCCCATTGTAGGCATTATTATTATTTTTTGCCATATTCTTGTAGGGACCTCAGCCAGAGCAAAGGGGATGTGAGACCCAAGAGCCACAGTAAGGACCAAACTCAGTACCTATAGCACAGGTATATATCCTTAAGCAAACAAAAATTGTATATATATGCAGCCACAGTTCATTCCAACAGGACTGACGTACCACAACATCCAGTCTCAGGGCCAGATTCACAACTGGTGTAAACTGGCATCGTCCCATTGACTTCAGTTCCATTGACTGAGTTCCTTCACTACCATGTGTTTCAGAAAGAAGCACGACTTTCATAACTGCTTGTTCTGGAGGCAATACAGAATCATCTGGCAAAATTGACCACATATTAACTTAGCTCTGATCCATTCTCCTATCAGGCTGAATTATAACCCATTTTTATCTTCCAGTGACTGAATTTCAACTACCTGAAGGATCCTGGAATGTCTAGGCACTTGATTTTACTTAGATTTAATTCCACTAATTGTGACAAGTTATATAACTATAGCAATAAATATTCTAAACTGATTTGGACTATGGTTATCAAGTGAAAAATGTGAAGGCTCAAATTTATATAATCATGTCTTCTAAAATTTTGTGATAAGTAAAAAGGAAGTTTATTTCCCATTATTTTACATGAATAAATCCATTTTCCTTTCTTTTTCTATATTTAAAAAGTTTTTCATTGGGAATAATTACCATTGACAGGTCACTATTTCATTGGGAGCAGATTCTGCCACCATTATTCACACTGAATCATTTTTTACTCATTGAAATAGTCCCATTATAGTCAATGAGATGACTTCTAGAATAAAGAGAGCTACTCAATGTAGCTAGGGGTATCAGAATCTGGCCCTTGAAAATGGAAATATGGAAAGATGATTTTCTTTCCTCTTGTGGTTTGAGCTGTATGATTTTATTTTTCAATAAATAAGATTTGTGACACAGCAGTTAGCTTTAAAGACATCTATCTAGGCCACCATGATTGGAAAAATATCAGAAATAGGTTATTAGAAAATTAGAACACTGAAATGCATAATGATTCTCAGGCTAATCAGAGCCGAGAATGTTCTGTTCATTACAGATTTCCATTCAAACTCCATGAAGAAGGATGATCTCCAGGGTTTTGATGCTTACTTTTTTTAAAATAGACTCAATGCAATAACATATCTTTAATCAAAGAAGGCCAGTGTCACATGTTACAATGTAATAACACTTGCCTTTCAATATTCTCTCCCAGATAAATTAACCAGATGCAGACATATTAAAACAAATTTAGAAAGCTGTCCTTTTGAGACTTTTTATTTCCTAGTCCCACAAACCAAAGCCTTTGGTGATCAGTTGATATTCTCCACACAGAGATTGCCTAAAATACAGTTTATCATCCGGCATGGAAGAACTCTGTAATAAAAACAGGATCCTGACATGGTATGTTAGAGGTTGCATTTTCCCTTTAAAATAAAGACAAATATTGCTCTACATATATTCTTAAAATCAGGAAGATCCTTATAGCCTAGAGGTGTGATAATCATTAGAACTTCATGAATAAACTCTACTGATATTAAGGAAAAATCTGGCAAGTATGTCCCACGTGTTCATTTTCATATACATAATGGGTGAGGTTTCCAAAAGTGTCTAAGGGCTTCTTAATCCCTAGCTGGCAGCAAGCTGAGGTGTAAGTCTACCCTGAGCTAGCCTACCCCACACTAACTACCTGTGTAGACTCTGCTGCCACACACTATCCTTGTAGGCCTAGCTGCTCTGTAGGCCTAGCTGCACTACGGAACTCTTAATATACGGCAGCAGAGTCCACCAGCACTAGATTGATTTGATTTACATCCCAGCTTCCTCTGAACTAAATGTATGCATATGTGATTTAGGAATGTACATTCCCCTGAAAATCAGTGTGATGACCTGTGCCCCTGTGGCCTGATCCTGCACCACTGATGTCTCTGGGAGTTTTGTCACTGAATTTAATGGCGGAAGGATCAAGCCACTAATCACATAAGTCCTTTTGAAAATCCCATCAATATTCATAGTGTGAAAACACACATCCCCCATAACCTCTCCCCCTTCTCCAATCTTTCTTTCTGGATTTGGCAAGATTTCATGCTGCCCTACATCAGTTTAATCCCTATTTTATCTTTTAGACAGTTTAGTTCCCAAACTATATGCACATCTATATATATATATGAAAGTCAAATGGTGTATGCGTGTATGTGTGTATGCGTGCGTGCATATATGTACGTTCCCTTACTCCTTCCACACCGTTTGAGCTAGAGACTTTAAATTTGGTACAGTTATAGGCTTTAGGGTCCTAATCAGGGTAAGAGTCGAAAATTTTTCAAATCTCACCTCCGACGCCCCCCAGGGGTGAAATTCTTTAAAGGCCAATCACATCAGCTGGGCAGCTGCTGTTCTCTGTGACATAGTTATGATGTCATAATACCCCCCTCCAATGGACCCTGCACTCGCTCAGCTCTCTGCCCCCTCCCCGCTCCAACAGACCCCGCACTCGCTCAGCTCTCTGCCCCCTCCCCCCTCCAACGGACCCCGCACTCGCTCAGCTCTCTGCCCCCTCCCCACCTCCGACAGACCCGAGTTGGGTTTGGTCAGAGGCCAAGTGAGGTAGGGGTGTTGGGTTTGGTCGGGGGGTGAGATGGAGGTGTCGGGTTTGGTCGGGGGGTAAGTGAGCCAGGGGTGTTGGGTTTGGTCTGGGGGGGTGGGAAGGTGTCGGGGTGGGTGGGGGGTGAGGTGTGGGTGTTGGTCAGGGGGTGTTGGGTTTGGTGGGGGGGTAAGGTGGGGGTGTTGGGTTTGGTTGGGGGGTGAGGAGGGGGGTCAGGGTTGGTCGAGGGGTAAGTGAGGTGTGGGTGTCGGGTTTGTTTGTGGTGGTAGGTAGGGGTGTCGGGTTTGGTTGGGGGGGAAGTGAGGTGGGTGTGTCAGGTTTGGTCTACGAGGAGTGAGGTGTGGGTGTTGGTCAGTGGGTGTTGGGGTTGGTAGGGGGTGACGTGGGGGTGTTGGGTTTGGGTGGGGGGGTGAAAATGTGAGTCGGGGTTGGTCGAGGGGTAAGTGAGGTGGGGGTGTCGGGTTTGCTCTCTGCCCCCTCCCCCCTCCAACGGACCCCACACTCGCTCAGCTCTCTGCCCCCTCCCCACCTCTGACGGACCCAAGCAATGCCATGTATTTTTACTAGTACCAAATAAACAAGAATTCCTTTATATCTGCTCTAGCGCACATTGTCCTAAGGTTGCCCATTCTCTCCCTTATAGGTCATAGTCTATAGTAATGAGAAAGCCCATCTGGTTCTAGGCAGGTGATTTTCACCAAACATACAAGAATCAACCAACAACTTATTTCCTGAGATAGTAAAAACAATTGGTACCCTTACTAAAATATACAGATATAAAACTAACTTAGCAGCAAACTGAACTTCCATCTTCACAACAAAACAGTTCATTTCTTTGATTTAAAACATCTTGCAAGAAGTTGGGTTTTTTCTATCCAAACACTAGAATCCTCTGTAGTCCTTATAGCAAACAGAGACTGCAATAGATCTTTCTGCATCTTCTCAAGGGAAACCTGAAGGAAATATGACAATTAACAAAAATACACGACCACCTCTAAATTTAGACCATCTCACTAATTTCTCATCCAGAGACTTTTATTTCTCACCTGTTAAACTACACTGCCTGGGAACACAGCCAAGGAACAATTGCTGGCATTGTCACCCTCAGCAAGAAGCAACATTTCAGATATTTTGGGAATGTCCCCGTAGCTCTTCCAGTTCTGATGGGGAAAATAACTTACAGGCAATTAAAAAGATGACACCAATTAATTTGCATCCCAACCCACTGCTTTGTCTTTTGGGAATGGCTAAATCTAATAACTGTGAAGTTAAAATCGAGTAAGGATTATTTTGGATGCTCAACACTTTGTGCAAGAAACCGTCTTGCCAGCACATGGAAATCTGAAAACTCTCCAAAAGGAAATGCTCTCTACAAAGTCACCTGCTGTTTCTGATGGAAGAGAGGAGTTACATGCCAGACAAAAAGGGCTGTTTCTGATATTCTACAATATGAAATTAATTCTCTAAATGCAATGGGGAAAAACTAGGCTAACTAAAATATTTGTCATTACAGACTGCTGTAGAGTGAAACAAAAAGGCCTGGTGGCATAAAGTGACCTTAAATGGGGTTTAAATGGCCCATGCAGGATACCTTCCTCATAGAGGAGTTCTCCAGCCAGCATAGAAACAGCATCATGGCTCATCACTGGCCTCACTCCATCTCCCAGCCATAGATGGGGACTGACTACTTCACAGTGTGTTCTGGCTGTTCTGTAACAGCATAATGGCTCTTACTGAGCTGAATCAAGTAACCAAAAAGCCACTACCTGAGGCTGTGAGGATGGCCTGTGGTTTGCGATGGCTTAGGGTGCTGAGTAGTTTGGTTTGGTTTGACTTTTGCACATTTATTTGAAACGCCAAATTTATTTGAAAAGAATCAAGCTCTCAAAAGGCAACAGATTAAATGAGTTCAAACTGAAGTTAAGGTTAAGTTCAGCCTAACTTGAGACTCCTTCAAATATAATTTCTCTCTCCATCAATATTTGGCAAATAAGACACTGAATTATGAGTACAACTTTACATACAGTGGTGCATTTTGGCTTGTCTAGAATTATGGAATCATAGAATGTCAGGGTTGGAAGGGACCTCAGGAAGTCATCTAGTCCTCTAGTCTATATGGAGAGTTAGTGCGTGGCAAGCTGGAGTGTAAATATAGAGCATGCCAGCCTATAGCAGTAGTTCAAAGGGCATTACTGAACTTCTTGTGCACAGTAGCAGGGTTCACCCAGCTGGTTAGTGTGCGGCAGACTAAAGGACAATAGATTTCAACTAGGGTTGCCAATTTTGGTTGGATGTATTCCTGGAGGTTTCATCACTTCACAATCTTTAATTAAAGATTAATTCCTGGAGACTTCGGGACAATCCTAGAGGGTTGGCAACCCTAATTTGAACCCCAACATGTCAGGCACTAGACATACTCTTAGGCTAGTGTTTTCAAGAGGGGGCCTGAGTGAGTTAAGCACTCAGCTTTTAATGTGAGTTGAGCATTTAACTTATTTAGGATTTGATCCATTCAATAGCAAAACTCCCATTGAATTCAAAGGTACCGGATCAGGGCCTTCGGCCCCTTTGGAAATCTCTAGGTTAACACATTTACCATGCTGTGCTGCCATGGAATGCACATCCTGTATCTAAACTTCTAATTGGAAAAGCAATCCTTTCCCACTCACAACAGTGTATTAAAATATCACACGAGGTGTATTTACAAAATATACAATGCATAACCTGGCATACCAGTGATGATTAGGAAATTACGGAAAACAGAGTAATCTTTTCAAATGTATTATTTTAAATGTAGAAATCGGTATGACTATGTACCATGACTTATATTAACATCCTGTGGACATCATTCTATTTTGTTTTTCCTTTTGGTTTCCTAGGCTGCTTGCAAAAGGCTTTGAGTTGTGTGAAGAAAGAAGAAGCCTATGGTATCTGAAATGTCTGATGTGTTTCTTATCAGTCTGAGTAGAATAGCTCTTACTTATAATTCCACTGAGAATAACGTTGTTTCATTTTTAAACACAGTCTTAGATATCCTCTTGCTAACGGCTCTGGATCAAGGAACTTACAGACCCAGCTGCCTTGTAAAGATTGTGTTGCTGAAGATAAATACTCAAGAACATTGTAAACAAGTTTCAGCTCTAACATAAATGTATTGCAAGAACCTTGGGTGAAATCCTGGCTGTGTTAAAGTTAATGGGAGGTTTGCTAGTTTGTCATTGACTTCATTGTGGCCAGGCTGTTCCCCTGCTTGGTTTGTTTTAATGCAGTACAGTATGAAACATTAGCCCTCCTACTCTTGCAAACAAGTGCCATAAAACCTTAAGATCTAGGTCAAGCCCCCGGTTAAAGGTCTCCCCCAAAAGACAGCACTCTACCCCCAATATCATGCTGTGTGGACTGAAAAGAAAAAGTGCCACTTCCTGCAACATGCTGAGTTGAGTGAAGGCATCCAGGGATGAGGCCGAACACCATTTAACTTGTGAAATAGGGTGAGATCACAGCGTGAGGTAATAAGCTACATTTGCAAGGTTTATTAAGCTTGGCTTGGCTGGAAGGCATTCTTTGCATAGTTAGAGATGAATATTTTTCAGGGGTCCATAAACTCAGTGAATGTCACATCTCAGGGGATATTTTTCTCTTCTTGAGGACTGTGGGTATACATTTACTGAACAATACATCTCATAAAGTTCTGCAAAAAGCAGTTCTAATATACTCCTGCATGCACATTCCTTAAGGCCCTGATTCAAGAAAGCACTTCAGCATGAGCTGTGCGTAGAGAGGATTTCAATATTATGAAATATGGTTTCAATCCAATTCAACCCAAAAACGTCTGAATTCAGTGCAGCAGGGAAAGCTCCAGGGTCCTTGACTCAAAAATAGTCCATCTGTCCTCGAGCCACTGACTTTTGAAGCCTAAGGGTCCATGACTTTGGGGCTATCTGCCACATAAGAACAGGCATACTGGATCAGACCAAAGGTTCATCTAGCTTAATGTCCTGTCTTCTGACAGTGGCCAGGTGCCCTAGAGGGAATGAACGGAACAGGTGATCATCAAGTGATCCACCCCCTGTTACCCATACCCAGCTTCTGGCAAAGAGAAACTAGGGATGCCATTCCTGCCCATCCTGGCTAATAGCCATTGATGGCCCTATCCTCCATGAATTTATCTAGTTCTTTTTTGAACCCTGTTATAGTCTTGGCCTTCCCAAAATCCTCTGGCAAGGAATTCCACAGGTTGACTGTGCGTTGCGTGAAAAAAAGACTTCCTTTTGTTTGTTTTAAACCAGCTGTATTTGGTGACCCCTAGTTCTTGTGTTATGAGAGGAGTAAATAATACTTCCTTTTTTACTTTCTCCATACCAGTTGTGATTTTATAGACCTCTATGATATCCCCCCTTATTCATCTCTTTTCCAAGCTGAAAAGTCCCAGTCTTAGTCTCTCCTCATACAGCAGCCCTTCCATACCCCCCCAATCATTTTGTTGTCCTTTTCTGAAACTTTTCCAAGTCCAATATATCTTTTTTGAGAAGGGGTTACCACATCTGCACACAGTATTCAAGATGTGGATGCACAATGGATTTATATAGAGGCAATCTGATATTTTCTGTCTTATTATCTGTTCCTCTCAATGATTCCCAACATTTTGTTCACTTTTTTGACTGCCACTGCACATTGAGTGGATGTTTTCAGAGAATTATCCACAATGACTCCGAGATCTCTTTCTTGAATGGTAAAAGCTAATTTAGACCCCGTCATTTTATATGTACAGTTTGGATTATGTTTTCCAATGTGCATTACTTTGCATTTATCCACTTTGCATTTCATTTGCCATTTCGTTGCCCAGTCACCCAGTTTTGAGAGATCCTTTTGCAGCTCTTTGCAGTCTGCCTGGGATTTAACTATCTTGAGTAGTTTTGTAACATCTGCAACACCATCTCACTGTTTATCCCTTTTCTAGATCATTAATAAATATGTCGAATATGACTGGGCCCAGTGCAGGGTCTGTGGGACACCACTATTTACCTCTCTCCATTCTGAGAACCTTTCCTCTTATCCCATGACTGCTTATTTTGCTTAAGAGCCTTTGGTGAGGGACCCCATCAAAGGCTTTCTGAAATCTAAATACACTATATCCACTGGATCCCCCTTGTCCACATGCTTTTTGACCCCTTCAAAGAATTTTAGTAGATTGGTGATGCAATTGGTGATGTCCCTTTGCAAAAACCATGTTGGCTACTCCCAAACAAATTATGTTCATCTATGTGTCTAACAATTTTGTTCTTTACTATAGTTTCAACCAGTTTTCTGGGTACTGACGTCAGGCTTACCGGTCTGTAATTACTGGGATCACAACTGGAGCCTTTTTAAAAAATTGGCATCACATTAGCTAACCTCCAGTCATTTGGTACAGAAGCTGATTTAAATAATCTGAAATTAAATGCTACAGTGTTAGGCCGCTGTGGTGTTTTCCCTGCCACAGGGATGTTAAATTTTATTACATTATGGTCATTATTACCAAGCAATCCAGTTATATTCACCTCTTGGACCTGATCCTGTGCTCCACTTAGAACTAAATCAAGAATTGTCTCTCCTCTTGTGGGTTCCTGGACTAGTTGTTCCAAGAAGCAGTCATTTAAGGTGTCAATAAACTTTATCTCTGCATCCCTTACTGAGGTGACATGTACCCAGTCAATATGGGGATAGTTGAAATCCCCCATTATTATTGAGTTTTTAATTTTAATAGCCTCTCTAATCTCCCTGAGCATTTCACAGTCATCACCATCCTTTTCGGGTGGTCTGTAATATATCCCTACTGCTACATTCAAGCGTGGAATTGCTATCCATACAGATTCTGTGGTACAGTTTGATTCTTTTAAGATTTTTACTTCATTTGATTCTAAGCTTTCTTTCACATATAGTGCTACTCCCCCAGTAGCATGGCCTGTTCTGTCTTTTCAATATATTTTGTACACTGGTATTACAGTGTCCCATTGCCTAGCCTCATTCCACCAAGTTTCTATGATTCCTATTATATCAATATCCTCATTTAATACAAGGCACTCTAGTTAGCCCATCTTATTATTTGGACTTCTAGCATTGGCATAAGCACTTTAAAAACTTGTCACTTTTTAGCTGATGTAATTGAATGAGACATTTTTCTTTTGACTGTTTCTCATTGGATCCTATCTGTATTTTATCATCTTCCATCCTCTCCTCCTTATTAGAACATAGGCAGGGCTGGCGACAGAAATTTGGGGGCCCCCTACTCTGATAGTTTGGGGGGCCCCCAGCCCAGCCGGGCCCCCTCCAGCCCAGCCGACAGCGGCTGGGGGGCCCCCCAGCCCAGCGGGGGCCCCCCAGCCCAGCCGACAGCGGCTGGGGGGCCCCCAGCCCAGCCGTCCCCCCCCCCCAGCCCAGCCGGCGCTCCCCCCCCCCCCAGCTGATAGCTGGCGGCAGCGGGAGCGAGAGCCCGGGAGCGGCATTAGCCGCCCTTGCTGCTCCCCCCTCCTCCCCGCCCTTTCTCCCCCTGGACTGCGCCGCTGCCGCCGGCCGGGCTCACTGCTCCTGCCGGGGACACGCGCGCTCGTCCGGAGGAGAGCCGCGCCGGATGACCATGGGTAGAGCTGTACCGGGGCCCCCCTAAAGTGCGGGGCCCGGTACAGCTCTACCCGTAGTACCCCCCTGTCGCCGGCCCTGAACATAGGGAATCTACATTTATAGATCCTCCCCTAAGGGATATCTGAACCATGTGCTCCTCTGCACCTGTTGGCCTTCCCCCACCCTTTAGTTTAAAAACTCTATGACCTTTTTAATTTTAATGGCCAGCCATCTGGTTCCATTTTGGTTTAGATGGAGCCCCAGAACAGCAGATCTTGGGATACTAGGCCCTAAATCAGTCCACCTCATCATCCATCCACAAGCCAGGGACCTTGGAAGCTCTGGCATCTGTGAATTTGGGGGAGTTTGTCTAAGACTTCTTCAGTGGGCTGAATTTCACACCAACATTTTTATTTCACAGTATGATTAATAGAAATAGCATAGTTTTATTTGAAAGTTACAAAAAAAAAACTTCCCTTGATAAGTTTTTTTTAAAATTAGGTCACTTCCTAAGGGAAAGAACTTCAGATAAGAATAAAGATATCACATAGACATATGCATGTGGTGACATTTCAGTTTAATTAGGAGGACCACTGTACAAACACTTGTTGTTAATATCAAAACAAGTCTGATTCCAGATTGCTGCTAGCAGTAAAATTAAAATCAGGTGAATAGATGATGCATGGGGCTGGCAATGTCTGAAACCAGACTGTTTTGTGCTAAATCCAAAGAGCAAAATTCATCTCTGCACAGAGAGACAGCAAAAGGTCTATGTATAAGTAACATCCGAGCCCTCCAGAGAGATAGGGTGGTGATGCAGATAGGATAATGGCCTGCTGTTCAAGAGACCTGGGTCCTCTTCCCAACTCTGCTCCTCACTTGGCTGTGTGAGCATGGACTGGTCACTTTTCTGCCTCAGCTTCTGTGAAATGGTGCTCCCTTCCTCATAAAGCCCTCTGAGACCTGCGGATGATAAGAACCATAGGAAAGAATTTTGTATTATTATTAAATGAGATGCAAGTGGTGAGGTGACCTTCTGGTGGCACCATGCACAGGCGGTGAATGTCACTCATTTAAAACAATTGCATTTACATTGACCTGAATCACGACCTCCTGTTCTGGTGACAGCATTAACAAGCCAGCAATTGGTTGTGGAACGGATGTCAAGGCAAAAGGAATAAGAATTCAGTGTAGTGACTGCGATTAAAAAAGGTCTTTACCAACACATACCACAGAGGTATCTCCCCCCTCAGCTGTGACTCTCGTTATGGTAATATCTGAGCACCTCACAATCTTCCATATAATTATCCTCACAATGCCCCCATGTGGTAGGGAAGTGCTATTTTCCCCCTTCTGCAGATAAGGAACTGAGACACAAAGAGACTTGCCAGAGGTCACCAAGAGAGGATGTGCTGAAGTGGGGAATTAAACATGGGTTCTCTGGGCCCTAAGGATCCACTCCAACCACTGAATCATCCTTCCTCTCCAATCAGAGCCTCTCTGATACCTCACTTGCCTCAAGATTCCAAAAATGGTAGAATATGATAATGTGCCATATACCAGTGCATGGTAACTGTGGGCAAATTCCATTTTTTTTTAAGGATGACTACACGATATGCAAAACAATAGCTATTTTGGTAGCCACTCAGCTGCCTTCAAAAGCTTTGACCTGACTTCATTCTCTAGACTGATATCAAATATTCATACTGTTGGTTTGCTTTCTGATCTGTGTGTGAAACTGGGACACAATATGGGATAGCAGAGCATGTTTTCAAAGTTGTTGGTGGGAAATACAGTGAGATGTAGCATAGAGAAGTCTCTATTAGCAAATAACGCACATATACTGGTGAGAAGATGGTGGTTCCCCCTCTGCTCATGCAGATCATTAAGGAAATATTATGTGCTTTCTTACTCTGGGCAAGCAGGCCAGATTTCTGGTTATGTCATAGTGAAGTTAGGAGTCCCTTTGAGTCAGCTATTGTCCTTTCCATGAAGGTGGTCAGGGAATGGCCAGGGACCGGCAGAGCCTTGTCTCTGCCACCCAAACTTCCCATCCCCTCCTCCCCACACACCCATGCAGCTGACCCAGCACTGAGGGGGAAGTCATGGGCACCACATAAGTGACTGGCAAAAATTACACCAATGCTGGGGCTATAAAGTAACCCAGGGACCAGAGTCATGGTTTGGTCCAGAAGCAGTGCAGTTACACAGTGCCCCTTACCCAGACCTTGAGGTCCACAATCAAACCTTGTATAGGCTTCTAACCAGCAAATGGGAGGACCACACATCCTTCAGCTTTCCTAAACCAGCAGTGGTACAGGAGATGAAATTTCAAATCACACTAGTTGCTCTTTGTCGTTCATCTGCGGCACCTTAAATAGATTAAAAGCCTTCTTTTAAATCCCACAGAAATAAATGCTAACATAGCGTACTCAGCAGGGCACATCTTGGAAACGTCTCTGTTTTTTAAACTCTCCTTTCATTATTAGTGTATAGAAGCTGTCACTGAAGTATTGACTTTGAATGTTGACTGCTGTCCAGGCACAATCAGATCAATATACTGAATTATCTGCAAGACTCTAAAGTCGCTGCAATTAAATGATTTAATGTGAAACAAATATTCTATATCACACATCCTTAGATACCATTGGATGGGGTGGATTTCCTCTGCTTTCTGAACTATCACTAAGAGGAAGCCAGAATGTTCATTGAAGAGAGGGAGAGTATTTTGTATCACCAAAATACTTCACAATACAGTAGGAAACAAGAACCAGAATTTTAATGCAACATGTCAGAAGAAGTAGTTGCTTTGTAAATGATGAATTCTCTGTAACTTGAAGTCTTCAAACCACAACTGAGGACTTCAGTCACCCAAGCCAGTGTTTAGGGTCTATTACAGGAAGGAGTGGGTGAGATTCTATGGACTGCAGTGTGCAGCAAGTCAGACCACATGTTAACGATCGTCCCATCTGACCTTAAAATCTAAGAGTCTATGAGCCAAAGCCTGTGTGCACCACCAATAGTGGCAAGGAAGAAGCGTGGTTCTATGTGACTACAGACAGCTCAAGATGCATGTCTTCTGCCCCATATCGAGAAAAGCCCTGGCTGACTTAGGAAAAGCCAGATACTATTCCACCCTGTACCTTATCTTAGGATACTAGCAGGTGGAAACGACAGAGCACGAGAAGCCCGAGACAACATTCATCAGCCCATAGGGCTTTTTTTATGTAATTGGATGCCTTTTGGTCTACTGAATGCACCAGCTACCTTTCAGAGGTTGATGATACATATCTTGGGGGACTTAAACTTCTTGGCAGGGCTGATTTACCTTAATGATGTCATAGTGATGTCCCGTAGTTTTGAGGAACATCTGCAGCGCATGATGGAGGTGGTTCTTGATAAACTCTGCTAACACAGTCTCAAGATGAAGCCCAAGAAATGTCACTTGTTAGAAGAGAAGATAGGATAGCTTTAGCAAGAGTGTCTGCCCAAGGTATTGTAACAGAGCCACATAAGAGACAGGAGGGAAGTGTTGGATTCACCACCTATTACAAGAGATACATCAAAGTATATTCCAGACTGGCTGCCCCATTGTTCAGATTAACTGCAGGTGAATCCCAGACCAGAAGGAGAAGTCAGAGAGTTCCCACTGAGATACCTAGTTTTGCCTATACAGAGTAATGTGACCAGGCCTTCATGGAGCAGTAGACAAAGCTGACTACTGCACTAGTGTTCAGATATGCTAATTCAAGTTTAACATTCATGATCCAAACGGAGGCATCCATGGAAGGGCTAGGAGTTGTACTGATGCAGGTTCAGCCGTGGAAGGAGAGAGTCAGAGGTTATGTCAGCAGGGTATCTTAGTTCCCTCAGATATAAAAATATCCTGACAGACTTACCCTATCTGGAAGAACCCCATACCAGAAGGGAGTTACACATGGAAGGTATTATGGCCCTGCTCTCAGTCTCATCTGGGATATGGAGGCTAGTTCCTATGCTCCCATACAGTAGGGCACTTGCTCACCATTTCAGCTGAGTAATGTCCTATATCACATAGTCCATTAGATCTGGAAGAGGGAGTCTGCCAACCCCTCTAGCTACTTTGGTAAAGACTGGCGCAGTGATTAGCCCACATGCCATACCGCATTGCAGAAAATGTCACACCCCCGCTTGAGTCAGCCATTAACTAACACATCCCGCCTACACCCAGGAGAGACGCAAAGGGTGTGTGTCACATGTGCAGAGGGAGTGTGTCTAGGCCCAAACTTATATTCCATTTCCCAGCCTTGCTGCGGCACTGTTATTCAAAAGCTCAACAGTAGAACCAATCAGAAATTTATCAGCAGCTTGTTTTTCCATCAGAAAATGCCATTTTGTCAAAATCAGAATGGAATATCTAGATTTTTTATTTCGAAATCACTTTCCATTTCATTTTTTAAAGTTTAATATCCCATAATTTTTTTTAAAAAAAAGTCAAAATCAGAATGAAACATTTCAATGTCATGGAAACAAAACATTTTAGTCAACCCAAAGAGGGTTGTTGGTTTTTGTTGTTGTTGTCCACTTTGAAAGAAAAAAAATGAAATTGTGGAATTTCCTAAAAAACTGAAAATCTGGTTCCCACACAGTTCTACATAGCCGTTATTATTTTTTGTGTTGTTATAGAACCTAGAGCCCTCGCCATGGATCAACATTGTACTAGACACGCATAGAACAAAAAGCGTCCCAAGGAGTAAGTTAGACTGTAAGCACCAAGGAGCTTACAGTCTAAGTATAAAACAAGACAACACAGGAATACAGACATTCGAGGGAGTACAAGAAAACAATGAGACAATACTGGCTTGCAAGACAGGCAGTGGTCTCAGCACACCAGCAGACTAACGGCCAAAGTTTGTCCAAGGCATTATAGCAATGGAGAATTGTGAAGAGGGATTTGAAGGTAGATAATGGGAAGATTTGTGCATGTTTATGGGGAGCTGTTCCCAAGTGTGTAGGACAGTATGGGAGAAATCACAAAGGAATTTGTTAGAAAAATTAACAAATGGGCTGTGGAGACTGGCATCATGGGCTGATGGGAGGAGAGCACCGACAGGTCACTAGTGAATGTGCGATGTTAGATAGGGTGGGCCTGTCTGTGAAGGGGTTTGTCAGTGATGGTAAGCAGCTTATGTCTGATACAATTGCAAAGTGGGAGGCAGTGGAGGGATTCAAGGAGATGGGTGGCCAAGTCAAAGCAACAAACTAGGAAAATGATCTTTGCAGCAGCATTCTGAGTGAGGATAGGAGAGGAGCAAGGTTGCCAAGGCCAGAGAGAAGGACGTTGCAGTAATTGAGATCCCAGATCATGAGAGCTTGTACGAGAGTTTTACTGTGTGGGAGATAAGAAAGACCAGCAATAACTGGGAGGCCTGCATGGGGGTGAAAGGATTACAGTTCCCATGTCCTTTTAGATCTGAATGAGGCAGCCTGCCAACTCCGTAGCCTCCTGAGTAAAGTCAAACATCTGCTTGGGCTTTGATGTACCCACCTTCCATTCTGGGTCAGATTTGAAAGTGGCCACCTTAACGATGGCTTCAGTCCTTCCCTTAGGTCTGTAGGGAACCATTTCATGGGTTTACGGCTTACCCCAGATCCACTGGGATCGGCCCGCCTGCACATCTGTAGCTTTAATCAAAATCTGGCTTGACTACTTGCGAAATCTATATCTAGCTCAACATTCGGTGACTTGGCACATTTGAATGCTTTTTTTGCCTCTGTCTTCACGAACAAGGTCAGCTCCCAGACTCCTGCACTGGGCAGCACAGCATGGGGGGGAGGTGACCAGCCGTCTGTGGAAAAAGAAGTGGTTCAGGAATATTTAGAAAAGCTGGATGAGCACAAGTCCATGGGGCCGGATGTGCTGCATCCGAGGGTGCTAAAGGAGTTGGCTGATGTAATTGCAGAGCCATTGGCCATTATCTTTGAAAACTCATGGCGATCGGGGGAGGTCCCAGATGACTGGAAAAAGGCTAATGTAGTGCCCATCTTTAAAAAAGGGAAGAAAGAGGATCCAGGGAACTACAGGCCAGTCAGCCTCACCTCAGTGCCTGGAAAAATCATGGAGCTAGTCCTCAAGGAATCAATCCTAAAGCACTTAGAGGAGAGGAAAGTGATCAGGAACAGTCAGCATGGATTCACCAAGGGCAAATCATGCCTGACGAACCTAATTGCCTTCTACGATGAGATAGCTGGTTCTGTGGATGAGGGGAAAGCAGTGGATTGTTGTTCCTTGACTTTAGCAAAGCTTTTGATAGGGTCTCCCACAATATTCTTGCCAGCAAGTTAAAGAAGTATGGGGTGGATGAATGGACCATAAGGTGGATAGAAAGGTGGCTGGATCGTTGGGCTCAATGGGTAGTGATCAATGGCTCCATGTCTAATTGGCAGCCGGTATTGAGTGGAGTGCCTCAAGGGTCAGTCCTGGGGCCGGTTTTATTCAATATCTTTATCAATGATCTGGAGGATGGTGTGGACTGCACCCTCAGCAAGTTTGCAGATGACACTAAACTGTGAGGAGGGGTAGATACACTGGAGGGTAGGGGTAGGATACAGAGGGACCTAGACAAATCAGAGGACTGGGCCAAAAGAAATTTGATGAGGTTCAACAAGGAGAAGTGCAGAGTCCTGCACTTAGGACAGAAGAATCCCATGCACTGCTACAGACTAGGGACCGAATGGCTAGGCAGCAGTTCTGCAGAAAAGGACCTAGGGATTACAGTGGATGAGAAGCTGGATATGAGTCAACAGTGTGCCCTTGTTGCGAAGAAGGCTAATGGCATTTTGGGCTGTATAAGTAGGGGCATTGCTAGCAGATCGAGGGACGTGATTGTTCCCCTCTATTCGACATTGGTGAGGCCTCATCTGGAGTACTGTGTCCAATTTTGGGGCCCACACTACAAAAAGGATGTGGAAAAATTGGAAAGAGTCCAGAGAAGGGCAACAAAAATTATTAGGGGCCTGGAGCGCATCACTTATGAGGAGAGGCTGAGAGAACTGGGATTGTTTAGTCTACAGAAGAGAAGAGTGAGGGGAGATTTGATAGCTGCTTTCAACTACCTGAAAGGGGGTTCTAAAGAGGATGGATCGAGACTGTTCTCAGTGGTGGTAGATGACCGAACAAGGAGTAATGGTCTCAAGTTGCAGTTGGGAAGGTTTAGATTGGATATTAGGAAAAACTTTTTTACTAGGAGGGTGGTCAAGCATTGGAATGGGTTCCCTAGGGAGGTGGTAGAATCACCTTCCTTAGAAGTTTTTAAGGTCAGGCTTGATAAAGCCCTGGCTGGAATGATTTAGATGGGGATTGGTCCTGCTTTAAGCAGGGGGTTGGACTAGATGACCTCCAGAGGTCCCTTCCAACCCTAATATTCTATGATTCTATGAATGTTCACCCATATGCAGCCTGGCAGTCATCTTTGGTCACTTTGGCTTGTAGAGAGCAATTGGGGTGAAATACAGCAATACATAGGCAAAGCAGTGATATCAAAACACATGCATCAGAGCAAGAGGAAGTGCAAAAGGCCAGGGACATATGTATTCAAGTTCCACCTCTGGACATGGCATGGGAATCTGTAGAGAGAACTGTGACTCAAAGATTTCCCCATCTTGTGGAAGTCGGAGGACTGAGATTTTTCTTCTAAGAGAGTCTGGGAGGTAGGCAGATGGCAGCAGTCTCCTGTAACCACTGTGGTTTTTCTCACTCAGCATCACTGGGCACCGGAGGAGTATGAGCGAGTTCTGGATGAATGGGAGCTCGGCTGCTCAGCAGGAGATGCAGGATTATCTCACTGCTGTACAGCTTGGTGCCAGTGTCGTGCAACTCGCCATGCAATTAGTCGGGGGTCCATAGACTTCATTTGGGCATCTGTTCTGCTGAATCACCAGTGATGGATTCCCCCACTAGCCTTACAACTGTGGTACCATTGCAAGTTCTTTACCGGACTCACAATAGCCAGAAAGTTCAGAACTGGATGCTTTTATATGAATGTGTGGAGGACCTCACCAGGAAACATTTTCACACACACACACACCCTACCTCTCGCTGGTGTTGTCTTTGCAGGAGGCAGGAGAATTACTGACCCTACCCCATTTTTGGCACCTTTGGATGGGCTGTTCTTTCTTCCAATGTCTTTGCCACTGACAAACGAAAAACCTGAATGGACCGTCAGAATAGTGGAAACATACGTGTCCTTCCCCTCCCACAGCAGCAAGGTATACAACTGGGCCAGTGACTGCCGTCAATTAATTCTTCTTTTGGAGAATGACTCATAGAGACCTCATAAACCACTCTGAAAAAATAGACCCACGTCATCTGTGATTTCAGTGGAATTGCACCTATTTAAAACAGGGTTGAAGTTGGCTCCATTAATCAAAAATGGAACTGTTCCTGAAAGCACTGAATTTGTCTTCTCAAAATGTAAACATGGTGATAGTTATACCAAGTGTCTGTAACCCTGAGGTTCTCCCTTGCTCTGCAGCCTAATCTCTTGACCTGCACCTCCAAGGTGAAAAAGACGAAACCCTGTCTTGCACTGGTTTTATTTTATAATAAAAAAGAAAGCAGTTTGTGCCCTATGTCTGATTTATACTGAACGATGAGCAGTATATCTGTTGTGCCAACATTTTAGGAATAAATCTAGCAAATGTGCAAATTGTAATATCTGTGTCTGCAAGTTTAGTGCCTTTATATAGACAAGTAAACTCAGTCGGCAGCTCAGCAAATTTATTACTTGGCAGTAGCTCAGTTTTTAGATAGAAAGAATGTTGTTTGTAAAATCCTCAGTTCTTACACATCTTTGCATGTCTTAATTCCCTACCACTTTTCCCCTCACTAGCCAGTAATTGCTTTTAAGTTGCAGGTTTTTTAAGCCTATGAAGAACAAGTGGAAATTATCAAAGCCAAGAGAGCTAAGACATCAACAATGTTAGACAAAAATCAAGGCAAAATTTTATCTTGCACTTAGATTTTACATCTGAGCCAATTATGTCAACCTAGATCCTGGCAGAACTCACCATTGTAATGGAGGGGATGTTTCAATGAAAAGCCTACATCTTTATATAGTAACTGTGCTTTGTGTCATTTCACATTGAACCATGACAGGATCAATACTACAGAGCGCACCAGTGTACTGTAGTATTGTGAACATGCTGCTGGCTGGAATTCAGATTTCCATTTAATTGTGCTCATATTTAAAATTCTGCTGCATCTGCTAGGCATTTTGTATGGTTATGAACAAAGAACACTTTAGATACATGTCAGATAAGTGGGGTAGACCATATATCAACAGATGAAGATACCATGTGAAAAAAACTGATTCCTCAGGAAAACAACACTGAAGATGTTCAACAATAAATTTCTCAGCAATGCAATATCCCCACTGAGGCTAGACAATGGACCATGTCTGCAGTGATGGAGGGAAAAGAGAATTTTCTTCAACTTATAATTCTTTTGATTTTTCTAGGGAAAAACATCAAAATCAAACATCAAAATCAGGAGTTGCAATGGACTGTCTCATACATCTTTGACAAACGTATACAACAGACCTGTTTACATGACAGGAGTGGGGTCAATTTCCATTCTAGTGGCTCTTTTGATTTTGGTGAATGTTAGTGGTATCTCTGGAATGTTGTCTTTCGAACTGCAGCAATTAAAGCATTCAAAGGTCTGTGATAGAGTCTCCCAGCGCCCCAACAGGGTTTTTATATAAGTACAGCCGCAGAGAAAGAAAGCCAACAGAGCCTGGAATATCCGGGGACTCCTCAGCAAGTATTTTTAAAAATAAAAAATTTACCTTTAGCTCCCACACTTTCCAATCTATTCACTATTTAACTTTTTATGGATAAGAATAAAAGGCTGTTTGGCTGATGCAGTAGCAAAGCAAAGTAAAATCTGAGCACAAAACCAGAAATATTCTCTTTTCTTCAGGCTGCTAAATCCACTCTTTGTTTTAAAATAGGCAATTATCATTGTTTCTTAAGAGTGTCAGATTTTCAAAAATAGGCAGCTAAGCTGTGCCTACAAAATGTGAATACCTGTGAGGGCACATGTGCACATACCCTGACACATACCCCTACTTGCTGGCAGGCCGTGAGAGCTGGAGTGCACAAATGTGTGTTTTGTGTGTTTGCCTGTGTGTGAATATTCTAAGCACATAAATTAGGCACCTACTTTTGCAAATTAGGTCCTTACGACTCAAAGCTCATAGTGTGTGTTTGGGGAGAAGGGGACTCAGACAGAATCCCTCGGAGAGCACTGGAGCAGCACATGCCCTGGCAGAAGAGTGACACTTAACAACAGTGCAATGTGCACCTCCCCACAGATTATACATGATTCACTATTTGGTGCAGAAGGGGGCCACGGACAGACATTTGACTCATCTAGCTCTTCAACAACAGTGACCCAAGGATTGAAATGATGGCTGCTGTTTGCTCAGGAGGAGCTTCCCTGTGAACAGCAGCAGGATTGATCCTGTTCAACTTGTAGGGTTTGACTATTCAAGACCTACATCTTTGCAAAGTTTGAACAGCATCCAAATTAGTGAAAACTACAGATGGACCTTGTGACAAGGTGACACGCCATCACAGGCTGGAAAGGGTTAAAAGCCAGCTCATCACATCGATTATACCTGTTCTGTAATTAATTAGCTCTTCTCAACCAGAGGGGTGGGACTAAGAGGGGTCAGATTATAATTTATTGAACGCCTGGGCCTCGTAAAAGTCTGAGAGAGAGGAACATTAGCAGCAGTCAGAGCAAGGTGGTGGACACTCACTTGGGGGTGGTCTAAGTTTAGGGTGGGGGGGGAGGTGCCGAGGAGCCCAGGGTGCAGATAGAGCTCACGCAGTGCCAGGACTCTGGCAGAGGGGCAGGGACTCACCTTGGCCTGGGTGACACAAAGCAGGCTGAGAAAGTGGCATGGTCTGGGCAGCTGTGTGGCACGGTGTCCCCAGTCCCCACCCCGGGCAACCCCTGTGCCCCATCTTGGCTGCTGCTTTCAGGCAATTAGCAGCGGCTCCTGTCGTGGAAGGGAAACAGTCCTCCCCCTGCCCCCAGAATGCCATAGCTGAACCCAGCTCCCCTTTCTCCGTCCAGCCTGGTTCCTGCTCCCACTCAAGGCACCCCCTCTTCCTGGCACTGAGGGGATTGGACTGGAGGAGGAGCTGGGTCCAGGCTGCCCTGTCTCACACCCTTCCTAGGTACAGCAGAAATATTGTGGGGCAGGAAACATGGATCAGCCCCCACAGTATTTCCATTGCAAGGGCACTAACACCAGTGTCCCCCTAATTCCACTGCCTCTGGAGAGACTCCTGGGAAGGGCCTGAGGGAGAGTCTCCAGAAGCACAGACACCACAGGAAGACTCGGTCTGAGGGGCCATTGCTCAATACCAGAGCTGGAGAGGAGACTCCAGAGTAGTCCAGAGAGGGAAATGAAGATGAAGCCCAGAGGAACAGCTCATTTACTGAGACACTTTGGCTCTAGTTTGAACTCGGACACTTAGTTTGAATGTTGTTACCCTGACAGGGATCTAAACTACAAGCTCCTCCGACAGCAGGCTAACCGTGCACAAAAGCATGTGGCCTACAGAGGGCACTGGGGCGAGAACCCCTGCATAGACAAGCTCCGACAATAGGGGGCGCCAAGGCGGTGCCTACCATCACTAGCAGCCCTGAGAGAATTTGGATTTAGATCTGGATTTCCGTGCACACATACAAGCACGTACAAATACAAAGTTCAGCGGTTTTCATTATAAAGATGCCATACTGTGTCCCTACTGCTTCGGGGAAAGGGATTGGGCTCAATCTGATTTCCAATTGAACGTAGCCTTGGTCTCTCCAATAATATAGTTCAACCATCCCAGAGCTTAAAAAACCCACTTCTTCCCAATCTGCCTCTTTGGTTGCTATTACAAATAGAAAGCAACAGCTTCCTGTGCTCGCTGATATACAAACCTCTTTCTAGCCAGGCAGGCACGAGCTGGCCGTTATTTCTAACTGCAGCTTGCAAAGGCTCAGCCCTGCATAACGCTCTTTTTTCCTTCCCAAAAAAGGGAAATGTCTGAGTGCCAGGGACTCCTCAAACTCCACAGCAGCTTAAGGTTACTTCTTTCCTCTCTGCACTCACATATCTGCAAAGGCGACTGGCAGCTCCGGAAATAACATGAACTCTCTGATTTGCCTTCATATTCCAGACCTGATGATTTTAGCCATGACTTTAAAGAACAGCCACTCCAGCAGGGAGAGTGTGGTCATTCTTTATTATTTATGTATAGGATACGCTGTATTACTGCAGTTGAAATAGCCAGCTGTTCGAGCCAGGGATAAAGCAGCACATGGAATGCTATTCAGATCTTCTTGGGAGAGGGGCTGCTCTTCCAGCTAAGGCTCAGGCCTGGGAATCAAATTACCTAGTTCTCATCCTGACTCTGCCACAGACTTCCTGTGCACCCTCAGACACTGCAATCAAACGCCCCCAGTTGGCCTGTGTCAGCTGACACTGGCACACAGGACTTGGGCTGCGGGGCTATAAAATTTCAGTGTAGACATCCACATTCATGGAGTCCCGGAGCCCGGGCTTCTGCCCAAGCGTCTACACCAGTGTTTCCCAAAGTATGTTACATGTACCCCTGGTGGTACGTAAAAAGGTTTCAAGGGGTACGCAGCAGGATTTTTTATTTTACTTTATCATATGGGGTTTTTAATCAGCAGAAAACAATTCACTAAAATGTAATACACAAGAATGGTGTACACTTGTACAGTAGAAATACACACAGGTTTACATTGCAACTAATAAGATAACTCATTTAGTAACATCTAATATACATACAATACATCTAATGTAACTATTATTTCTATTAAAATTTGTTTCAACTGTATCTAATATAATTTTGTATTTATTTCTAATAAACATTTAATCCAGAATGAAACGACTGAGGAGTGTGTTATAAAAATGTGGCTACCACTCCCCCTCAAAAAAAATTTATCTTAGCCGGAGAAGGGGTATGCCGGTAAGACAAGTGTCTCAAAAGGGGTACATGAATGTTGTAATTTTGGGAAACACCGGTCTACACCATGGAGCCCTGCAAGCAAGTCTGAGCCAGCTGTGGGTGTTTTATTGCAGAGTACGCTTACACTGCAGCATAAGCCCGGGGTTAGTGGACCCTGGGTGAGAAACCTCAGGGCTTGAGCATCTAAACTGATTGTAAACCCTAGGTAAAGAATTTTCTACCCTGGGATTGAAACCATTGGCTCTGGCGTCCACCTTGCAGCACACAGACGTGAGTCAAACCAGCCAGATCCTAGACTTCCTAGCATCCTCTAGAAACATGGCCGCTCTCACCCTTTGGCCAGGGTGCAGTGTGGGAAAACTTGACAGTCCATCCTGTGTGTTATAGGAAGTTTGAACAGCCTCCTAATACATCCTGCCGAGCGATCATTTTGGTCTGTGTACTCCCAGCAACTGGAGCCAGGTGCCATTTGAAGAATTACCCTTGCTTGTGCTTTCAATCCTGTGTCAGGAAACAGGCAGAGCTTTGGTGAGATGGCGGTGGACATTTTGGCAGCATTTTCTGACCCACGAAAGGCACCTGATGGAATAGGAGGAAGAGGAGACAAACATGACAGACGTGAACTGGTTGACTCTCAGTATAGTTGCTGATATCCCCTATGTAAACCAGTGCTTCTGGAGCAGGGTCACAAGCACAGACTAGTGGGACCACATCGTCTAGTAGACCTGGGATGACAAGCAATGTGTCCAGAACTTTTGCATCAAGAAACTTACATTCCTGGAGCTTTGCGAGTTGCTTGTCCCAACCCTCCAGAGTAGACACCTGCATGAGGGTTGCCATGATGGTCCAGAAGTGGGTTGCTATAACCATCTGGAAGCTGGCTACCCCAGACTGCTACAGAATCATAGCTGCTTTTTTTCCTAAAAATTGCAGAACAACTTGGGTTTGGAGGGGTAGTCGATAGCAATGATACAAAAACCACCATCTTTCTGATATGATGTTAAACTAAGATCCTGATGATTTGCCATTAAATATGCCACGGTTCTTTTCAGGTACTTTTAAATAAAAATAGGGGTTTCATCTTGACGTCCTAATCACAATCCTATTTAGCCAATTGTATTCTGTCTACCTAAAATAACCACTACAGTGTCACATGAACGATGTACTCTATTCTCCTTCTCTTACTTCCTACAGTCTTGTTGTCAAACAGCTGACATGTTTCACCCCAGACATGGCTGCAATTCAGTGAAGAGATCATGTTTCTGATATGGATTTGTTGGTTAGAATTTGGGATGATGAGTGCTGGATGAACAGAAGCTAATATTTTATTTATTATTACTTTGGTCTTTAGGGCTTTCTCGTTCAGGCCTTTATCATTCATGAAATGCAAACGCATACACTATCTCAGTGCTATAGAAATGGGACATTTTTGTCGTCATTTGGGGCATAATTTCTCCTCCTGCTACTTCCTGAATTCCAGTTAGTTGCACCTTGACTTTCATCCCCATGAGGAATGTGAAGTTCATAGTAAGAACTATATGCAGACAACATTGTTTTCCCTAGATAAGATTATTCCTACCAACAAAAAATGTAAGCCGTTTAAGAAAGGCAGGTGTGTATATATTGTAAATTCACTCTGCAAAGGGTAGGAAAATAGGTTGGGAAGTCGGGGAGAGAGGCCACATCCAGTGCATTAGAAATATGAGTTGTGGGCTTTTATTTTGTAGAACAAAAGAAGTTAATTATTAATTTTTTTATGTAGAATGTTTTTATCCAAAGCGCTTTAGAACAGTTAGCTACAGCAGCCACCGAGCTGAGGCTGGGAAGGAGGCAAGTCTCTCCCCCACCACAGCGACCACTGAGCTGAGGCTGGGAAGGAGGCGGGTCTATCCCTGGCAGCCGCAGCCCTGGAGCGGGGGGAAGTCGCTTCTTTCTCTGGTCACCACAGCCCTGCACATCCCAATTTCCCCCCACCCCGTCTTCTCACCCCACTGCCCCCTCCCACCTATCCCCTATTTCCTCCAAGGCCACCACTTCACCTTATATGTGCATCTTCTCCACAGTTCAGGCACTTAATTAGTGGAGCCACGCTTGCGCGGTTCCACTAATTAGGAGGGTGGCCCTTCATTGTCTCATGTCTGGCTACCCTGGCATGCACCTTAGAGGGAATTATCTCACAGACCACCTGAATGCAGTTCAAGTTTGAGAACCTCTGACATACAGTGTTGGGGTTCTTAGGGACTGGCTTGTTTTGGCCTTGTTTTGAAATGGAAGTAGATTGATTTTGGGCTTATTGTGAAAGTAGGGGTGCTTATTTACACATGAAAATTGGCAACTGTGCTTGCTACCCTCAACAATTCATCAGTTAGGTGGCTGAACAAGCTAGATATTGACTTGTAACACATACGAAAGAAGAAGACCATGGTGAAAATTGATTGAAAATTGATCAGCTTGGAAAAGGGGAGACAAAAGGGGGGGATATGATAGAGGTATATAAAATCATGAGTTAAGTCCATTAATGGCTGTTAGCCAGGATGGGTAAGAAATAATGTCCCTAGCCTCTGTTTGTCAGAGGGGGGTGATGGATGGCAGGAGAGAGATCACTTGATCATTACCTGTTAGGTTCACTCACTCCGGGGCACCTAGCATCGGCCACTGTCGGTAGACAGGATACTGGGCTGGCAGGACCTTTGGTCTGACCCTTTCTTATGTTCTTATTAGGGAATTTTCTAACTCCTGCAAACAAGAGCAGAAACATTACAACAAATACCAGTAGCAATTGAACCTATAACTCCCCTAAACAAGATGCAATAACATGTTTTCCACTCCAGTTAGAAGCAGGAACTCTTTACAGACAATACTTCTAGGCTATAGACAGACAAAAGAGCTGCAGTGACCATTGTATCCTTTCCACTCCAAGTATGCACTTGAAAAAGTTCTACTTGTGAGGTTGTGTCTAATGAATATTGTAGGAGAACATTCTGGCTCTCACTGTATTGAAAGCTGCCCGTACAGTACAATAAACAGAGGAAGCCACAAATAGAACTTTTGTTTTTGAACTGGAAAAAGTTTAATAGGAAAGTACTAAAGCCAGTGAGTTTGCATCCCAAACCCTTTTTTTATTTATTATATAGTATTTAATTGACCTGGCAGATAATGCTGAAAGTCAACTTTCTAGGCACATAGAAAGTAACATGAGGAAGAACAAAAAATGGCAGGAAAAATGCAGGTGTAGACAGAGGGGCTTAATGTACATAATTTAAGCGGTTGGGGTGGTAGATACCACACGCAGCTCAGTGCAGTCATAAAATGCAGAGTCTTGATGCAAAGACTGCTCAGAGGAAGATGTTATAAGCGGAGATATTGTACAACATGTTAACTACTAAACAGATATAGCCGTTCTAGAAGACATTGGGAATTATAGGAGAGAGGAAGGCCAGGAACTGCATCATAGAATTATAAAAATAAGAGCTGGGAAAACCTACTAGGTCAGCTAGGCTACCCAAACAGTTATGTAGGTGTGAGGACCCTAGTACCAAATCCAGCAGCCTTATCCATTGCACTGACTACAGAAACGTACTGAACCACTACCTCTGACTAACAGCTTGAATGCTTAAGGTAGTGTTTCTCAAATGCAGCCATCAGGACTTTTTCTTGTAGCCACAGCCAGCTGGGTTTGTGATGTGGAATGGGGGAGCAAAGCAAGTGGCCCCCTCTCCCAGAGCCGCCAGCAGAGGTTGGGCCCTGCCCTACTCCAGAGACACAAACTCTGGAGGTGCAGGCAGCTGGTGAATTCCCTGCTTTCCCGGGGTAGGGGAGGCAGGCTTCAGGCTCCATCCACGTAGTGGCAGGTTCTGGTTCCAGGCTCTAGCCTCAGGCTCACCACCCCTGTCATTGTCCCGTGGACCTGCTGCCTCCCTGCCCACCTCCCCGTTCAGGACTTATTGCCAGGGCTGAGTATGTCTGCTGTGAAAAGTGGTATTAACAAACATACAAATATCACTTTTCACAGCTGAAGACCTACCAGCGAGCAAGTCTTAGGAGAAAAAAAAGGGCAACCAAAAAAGCAAAAGAAACAACAACAGTAAAAAGACAAGAGCATGCAAAGTGCCTTATTTGTGTTTCTATTCTGTTTAGGTCCAGTAAAGAATAGAGACAAGTATAAATTATTTTTATTACTGAGTCTGAAAAACACCCTATACAAATACATTACAATGATTTGGACATGGATATATGCATATTTATTTGTTTTTCCTAAAGCTAATTAATTATTTTAGGAAAAATTGTCAGAGCGGCCACCAGCAAGAGTTGGTGGCCACACTCTGAGGTCACCAAAAAATTTGTTGTGAGAACCCCTGGCTTGAGGCCTATTGATGTGCAGCAGTCACACCTCAGGCCCCTGACTGGCTGGACAGAAAGCATTGTCATTGGGTACCTAGACTGTATAAGAACTCTAACAGGAAGAAGAAACTGACCGAGCAATAGACCATTTCCTGCTGGTTCTTACCTTGCCTGATTCTGCCGTGCCTCCTCATCCCTCTGACTGAGCCTCTTACCTGGGATCTTCCGGCTACTGACCCCTGTCAGAACTCTGACCATTGTCCATGACGGCCTGTGATCCTGATTGACATCCCAGCTGCCCAACACCTGCACACATTTGACCACTGCTCTGGACTGCCCCCAGTCTGCCTTGGCCACTGGACATCACAATGGGTCTGTTCCTGCCTTAAGCCCCAATTCAGCAACCCCATTGCTTACATTTGATTTAGGCACATGCTTAAGTACCTTGATGAATCAGGGCATTAAGTTGCCCTTCCACAATATTTTCCTCTTGCTAGTTCTATAAACTTATTACCCTGTTTGTTTCCACTGCTGCTTGTGGCTGAACATTCCATACATTAACAGTGCTCTCTCGAAGGAATTCCCCTTAAATGCCTTTAGCGCCTGGACTGTAACTTAAGTGTGTGCCTCTGCTGTTCTCCTGCTGTTCCTGTATTTGACATGAGCTAATAATAGCCTTGTAGCATTTATCTTCTCTAGTCCCCTCAGATTTGTATTTACCTTAATGAGGGCCTCCTACTTTCCAAATAATCCACTGTACATTTTC
Source organism: Sternotherus odoratus (assembly GCA_032164245.1). NCBI lineage: Eukaryota > Metazoa > Chordata > Testudines > Kinosternidae > Sternotherus > Sternotherus odoratus. The sequence goes on along the minus strand of JAVMKO010000001.1, from coordinate 280,723,496 downwards.
CATTCTGTTTGAATACCAGAGTCCTTGAGCCGTGTTATCATTCTGGTTGCCTTCTGCTGTATGTTTCCCCTTTCCGGCATGCAATTTGTGCAATAAGTCAGTTGGAACAGCACATAGCATTTGACTTCACTAGTTCCTTGCATTGTGGATCAGTGTTTTAAAAGTACATTCAATACTCTTGCTTCCAGCATGGATCACAGAATTGCATTTGTTGTTATTCCCTGCCTTAAAGGGTTAAAAGATGCATTCATCATAGCCACAGACAGTCCAGATAATCTCATCATAGATCTTTCATCCAGCCGCAGAGTCATTATACCCCAAGCATCTCATACTTTAACAGTTCATCACACCAACATTTGGTGCTGGCTTCCAGTACTGAAATTTGTGGGGATCTGGAGGTACAGTTTGTTATGGAGAAACATCCATAAATGAATGATGTGCTATAAACAGGCTTGGCAGAATTTGATTTTTTTTATAATGTTGATGGATAACATTGATGTTTACTTGAGCATTTTTTTATTTTTATTTATGTAAATGTTCACAGATGTGAGAAATTATGGGGGAATCACATAATTATTTAATGATGGTAGACAGTGAGATTCAAAAAGTTAAAGCTTTATAAGCCATTAAAATACAAATTGTCAACATCACATGCCAAAATATGCACAATAAATATCTTTAAATCAACAAATCCTACCCATTGTTACTTCACGACTGTTTTAATTCATTCACTAGTTCATTTGTAAATAACCTCATTCAGAAATGTCAATCACTGGGTTTTGACTCTTAAGTTCTCAAGAAGCATTTTTCATACTTGGCCTATCTGTAAATTTCCATTATTATCAAGGGAAACATATTTTTTGCCAATTTGTGTAAAGTGAAATCAATGTTCACCCAAATTTATCCATAAAAATCCCATCCTTAGAAGCCTAATTGTGGAGCAACACACTGCCAGGGGAGGAGATGTATGCAAAGGGTGAGACATTAGCAAAGGAAAACACAGGGGAAAGCAATGAGCTGCCATGGACGTCAACTTGAGTTCTGGGTGCTCAGCGCCTCTGAAAAATCAAATCCTTCCTTGATTTACCCATCTGTAATGTCTAGTTCTCAGACCAGTCATCAGGCATAACTAGAATTAATATTCTTGGATTTCACTGTTAGGATTGATAGTACAAACTAGTAACCAGGGCCGGCGACAGGGTGGTACAACAGGTACAGCTGTACCAGGCCCCGGACTTCAGGGGGGGCCCCTGAAGTCCGGGGCGGGCCCGGTACGCAGCTGTACCCCCTTGTCGCCAGGCCTGCACAGCAAGGTGCGGCTCCGGGCAGCCGCTGCAGCACTCATCAGCCCCCTCCCCCAGCCCCCAGCAGCCTCCCCCCGTCCCCCCTTGCTTCTCCCGACCGGGCCACGCGGAGCCCCAGCGCGCGGCGGCTCTGCGCTCCCAGAGGGGGAGAGCGCATGCGGGGGGAGAGGGGCGTGTCTGGAGCGGTGCGTGTCCTGCCTCGGCCTGGGGCGGGTCCGCTGTCCCGCGTGGGGCAGGGAGCAAGCCGGACACGCTGCCATGGGGCGGGGTGCACCGTGCCCCTTGCGCGCCGCGGGGTCAGAACAGGGCCGTGGGCTGCGGGTGGCGGGAGACCGGCCGGGGGGGCAGCGAGAGACCGGCCGGGGGCCGCGGGAGACCGGCCGGGGAGGGGGGGGTGCGGGCGGCAGGAGACTGGCCGGGGGGGCCACAAACGATCAGCGTACGGGGCCCCAAAATTCCTGTCGCCCGCCCTGCTAGTAACAATAAAATTAATAGGGCTACTCCTGGAGTAAAATATCACCCCCCCATGAACAATGGGGGCAGTGTGGCCTAACAGCTAAAGTACTGGGCTAAAAGGCAGGAAACCTGGATTCATCTGCCAACAATCTACTGGGTGACCTTGGACAAAGTCATTTCACCTCTCTTGTGCTTCATATGTAAAAATGGGATAATGACACTCAGTTTCATTGTAAAGCACATTGGGATCTAGTGATGGAAAGTGCTCTGGGTGATGAGGGAGTGTTTTAGTAGAATCCAGACCAATAGGACTAGTCACCTGAATAAGGTGAGCAGGATTTGACCTTTCTCACAATAGGATGTAAACGCTAGAAATAAAAAAGGACAGAAAATAGAAGCCTGCTAGAAAATACAGTATGTGCCACAATAGATTCAAATAAACCAGACAGTCAGCGGGATCAGTGATTATGTGTGAAATTCCTAGGCAGAACCTGAATAGAAATCCCTGCTAACTGGGATGATAAGCCCCCTTGAGCAGGGAGATTTGCAACGATGGCCAAAGCAAGCCATAATGAACCATCAGTTGCAGCAACCACCTTCTCCAGCCACTGCCCAGTTTCTGCTATTCCATTGAGTGAGTGAGCTAATTCAGATGCTCCTCAGGAGCTGTGTTCTGGTCTGTCCAGCTCCTGATGTTTCCCTGTATGTAGGTATGAAACTGCCAACCTTAATGAAACAACAATCGGTTCAGAACAACAGCAACCCAACTGTTCCGCAACACAGGCCACTGAAGAGCACTTCACCTTAGTCTTTTGTTTTCTCTCGAATAATGCAAGGTTTCAATTCTCATCTTCAAAGCCTTCCACGGTCCTGGCCCCACCTGTCTCTTCAGCACCACCTCCTGCCACCGCTGTGTTCTACTGGAACAGCAGAGATGTAAAACTCATGTGTACAGGAGAGGGGACTTGCTCAGTAGCCAGCTGACAAATCTGGAACTCACTCCCGGTAGAGAGTAGAATAAACATGAGCCATGGCACCTTCAGAGCAAGCTGCAAAACCCACTGCTTCCAACCACAGTAAAGCCACATTTCAAAAACAAATACAAAAATTACAATTAGAAAAGAAACCCACAAAACTCAGCACAAAACAAAGTCCAGACCCCAGTGACTGTGGAGGAGTGGGAAAGAGATAAATCTATCTCTGTGTGTATGGTTTGTAATACAGATACCAACGTGGTATGTACCATATAAGAATCTAGATAGAAAAATAAGACATAAAAAATACACACCAAGGAAAACAACATACTGAAATCAATTTATGCAGTAATAGAACCCACTTATACTTTGTGGGTTCCGTTATCATTATGCTATGTGTTTATAAAAAGGAAGGAAATTCATTCCCCTCGTTCAGAAGTTCTTGAATACACGGAGCCAAGGAACAGACTCATACAGAGTTAGGAATTTCCTTGGCTTTCTCCACTGCAAATAAATTACTGATGTAATACTTTTTAAATGATAAACAAGTGGCGCTTGTGTCAATACTGGCAATTCTGCAGCTCTTCCTATATGCTGCCTAGCTGTGTATTAAAACAAGTGTAGTAATAGTAATTGCACTGCAGTCTGCCTGCAGTCTGAGGATCATTCTTAACTGAGTTTATTTCAATAGTCTCATTGTGCTAGGTCAGGGGAGGGCAAACCTTTTGGCCCAAGGGCCGCATTGGGGTTGCAAAACTATATGTACAGCCAGGTAGGGAAGGCTGTGCCTCCTCAAACAGCCTGGCCCCTGACCCCTATCCGCCCCATCCCACTTCTCACCCCTGACCTCCCCCCTCAGAACTCCCAATCCATCTAACCCACGCTCTCCTTGTCCCCTGACTTCCATCTCACAGGACCACCCTCCCCTAACCACCCCCCAGAACACTGCCCCCTATCCAACTCCCCCTGCTCCCTGTCCCCTGACTGCCCCAACCCCCATCCACCCCCACACCCTCCGACAGGCCCCCCACACCTATCCAACCTCGCCACTCACAGTTCCGTGACTGCCTCCGCCCCATCCAACCGCTCCCTGTCTCCTGACTGCCCCCAGCCCCCTTACCATGCTGCTCAGAGCAGCATGTCTGTCAGCCGCACCACCCGGATGGACCCAGACACGCAGCCATGCTGCCCCTCTGCCCGGAGCACTGCCCGTGCAGCAGGGTGGCTGCAGGGGAAGAGGGGAGATAGGGGAGGGGTCGGGAGCAGCCTCCCCAGCTGGGAGCTCAGAGGCCAGACAGGATGGTCCCACAAGCCAGAAGTGGGCTGTGGGCCATAGTTTGCTCACCTCTGTGCTAGGTACTGTACAACCAGAGTAGTAGACAGTCCCTGACCCAAAGAGCTTCCAGTCTACATCGACATAAGGTATAGGACACACAAGCAGAGTGAGCAGTGTGATGGCAGAAAATGTTATGTTCATGTAATCCCCTTTTATTTTTCTTATTTCCTGGTGTTCAGCCAAAAATACTTATTGCTGTCATTACAGCTGCTGTTTCTACTTGCTCTGAGCTGATACAGAAATATTCCCAGACCAGGTGGCAATGTAGAGCCTTGAGTGACTACAAAAAGTAGTTGCTGTTTCAGCACCCGAGAGGGAGTGCAGGAAGCTGTTAACCATGCTCAGTAGCTGTTTGCAGAAGTGGACAAACTAAGGCAGGCTCCCCCCATGCCGCTCCCAGAAGTGGCCTGCATGTAGGGGGGAGGGGGTCTCCACACACTGCCCCCACCCCGAGCTCCGACTCCACAGCTCCCATTGGCCGGGAACTGTGGCCCCTGAGAGTTATGGGGGCAACATTTGAAGGTGCACAGAGCCCCCTGCCCACCTCCCCTCCCCCGCAGGGACATGGCAGCCCATTCTGGGAGTGTTGCGTGACTAACCGGGAGCCACCCGAAGTAAGCGCCTTCCAGACCGGAGCCCACACCCCTCACTCCCTCCTGCACCCCAACCCCCTACCTCAGCCTGGAGCCGCCTCCTGCATCCATACTCCCTCCCAGAGCCTGCACCCTCTCCCGCACCCCAACCCTCTGCCTCAGCCCTGAGCTCCCCCCTGCACTCCTTCTGCACCCCAGCCCTCTACCCCAGCCCAGAGCCCCCTCCTGCACCCAAAGTCCCTCCCAGAACTCTCACCCCCTCCTGCACCCCAACCCCTTACCCCAGACCAGAGCTCGCTCCGGCACCCAAACTCCCACCCAGAGCTTGCACCCTGCACCCCCTTCCAACCCCAACCCTCTGTCCCAGGCTCAGTCCAGAGCTCCATCCCACACTCTGAACTCCTCGGCCCCAGCCCAGAGCCCACACCCACCCCTGCAACCCAACCCCCAGCCCCAGCCTGGTGAAAGTGAGTGAGGGTGGGGAGAGTGAGCAATGCAGAGAAGGGGATGGAGTCAATGGGGTGAGGACTTGGAGAAGGGGTGGGGCCTCGGGGGCAGGGCAGAAGGGTGTTTGGGTTTGTGTGATTAGACAGGGCAACCCTACTAACAGCTACAGTCATTGTCAAGTTTTTTTCTTATTTGAGGCCAGAATAGAAGGCAATCTTCTGAGTCCAGTGCCTTTACCACACAGCCCATGTATACTCTCTGTAGTCAAGAGAGGAACAGCCAGATTTCTATTGCACAACCCATATGGGCCATTAAGTGTTCAAATAGTCAAAACTACCCTTTGGATTTAAAACCACATTTAATGTGCCAGAGAATTGTTTTTGTTCATGTTGGACATTGGGCCAAATGTACTCAGCCAGAATTGCCAGAACAAACAAAGGCTGGCGTAGTAAATCATATCTGGGCGCACTCTAATCACATTTGCTATGGGATCTTCCTAGGTTTAGATCATTCGGGGAGGACATAGCTGGTACAACTGAAAAGAGGACAGGTTTAATTGGGCCCTTCATTGAGCTCGACATTCATTTCACAAACAGATCTAGTCAACCTACCCACCTGATCCTTCCCACTCAAAAGGAAATGGTTCCCTTAAATGCCTTCTGGCCTGATCCTGAAAGGAACTGAGCATGTGCTAGAAAGCTCGGCGCACCCTAGGCTCCTGCTTTAATCCCATTGACCTCAACGGGAGCTGACGACACTCAGCATCTTGCAGAATCAGGCCCTAGGGAGTTTTGCTACCGACCTCAATAAGAGCAGGACTGTCCTCTTATGTCTCAGTCCTGCAAGTGCTGACTGTCCTCCATGCCCAGTGAAGTAAATGGCATTATGCATGTGCTTAATTTTAAGCACTTGTTTAAGTGCTTTGCAGGACGGGGGCCAGTGCTCAGGATTTTGCAGGATCGAGCCCGTTGGGCCATGTTCTCAAGCCCAAATAAATCAATGGCGTAATCAAAGGCAGAATTTGGCCCTTGATGTTCATCTAATGGAAATAAATGCCTGTCTCTGAAGAGCACATACAGTAGGTCTAATATGGCTCCAAAGGTTATCATATTGCTCATTGCTATGACTGCAAAGGTTATTGCATTATTCAAGGGACATGGGCCCAAATCTCCAAAGGTACTTAGGAGGATCTGGCCCATGATGAATTGAACTTTCTATTACTGTAATTTCCCCCATACCTAGGAATAAAACACTATCCGTCATCGCAATGTTTTAGTTTAATACAGACATTTCAGAACAAGCCATCCTCGTCTTCTCCCTCATTCTTAGTGTCCCAGAGAAATGTGCAATAGGTTGAAGGTTGGGTCTGGCATGCACTGGTTTATGAAAATTGAAAAGAAATAAAATATATTACTCAAAAATAGATGCATCCATCCTACCTTTCAATTTAAAATGCTATTGGATGTGGTTCTGTCAATAACCCCTGGGTATCCTAGAGAGGGAAATTAAAATGACATTGCTATAAACAATCAGAAATTGTATTTTGGGGTATTTCAATCTGTTCTCTTGCAACTTGGCAGTTACACAAGTAAATTTTTTGTTATTGATTTTTTCCCCCAGTAGAAAGTCTGATTGGATTCTTTACATACGGTACAGTACATTCCAGCTGTCCCTATTTAGCAGAGAATGCCCTGTTTGGGGGTTGGTTTTGGTTTGGTTTAGGCCTTAATTAGCACTGAAATGTACCTGCTTCCCTCTTTTTTCATCCAAAAATATTCTTTTAATCTAATGTATTTCAGTGGGTCAAAAGGGGAGGTCCCGATACAAGATTTCCCTGTTTAGTAGCATTCAGATCATGGCACCCATGATATCGAGAGGAAATACAACAAAGCTGTGCTAGTCTCGCTCCCTCTCCCTGCCCTTGATTTTCATGCTCACAGAAATAGACTCAGTAGCCATCTGTATCTCCACTTCCAAGCAAGTTGAATGTCAGCATTCCTGGGGTTCTTCCAACATTAGACAGCTCGGGGGAAGTTGCTGGTAGCTAATTCAAACACCAAAGGGGCTCAACATTTTCCACTATCGATATGTTCCCTTTCATCCTGTGGGTCTTTAAAAATCCACTTGTCTCTGTAGCAAAGAGGAAGAAGTACCACAAAAGGACCTCATCAGGTAGCTTATAAAAACTCTTCCCCCAGGAGGGATTGCATCTACACTCCTGAGTTTGTGTCAGGAAAAGTTTAAAGCAGAGAGCCCTCTTATGCCCTATCGACCCTGTGAAAAGGGATGTGTGTGTTTAAAATGTGATTTCTAAGACACTGTAAAAGTCTGGCATAGACAGGGCAAGTTGTAGTTTTACCTCTATTTAGCTGATCTAGATGAACCCCAGATGCCCCACGTCTCTGTTAATATTTTTAAACATTAAAAAAACCATTTTTTCACCGAAAAATACATCCTTTTCCGGTCATCACTAGTGCTGTGTTTGGAATCAGGAGGGAAGTGTTAAGCTTTAACTGACTATTGTGTATGATATTGTGTATACTATTGTGTATGATGACTATTGTGTATGAGGCCCACATCCTCAATGGGATTTAGGCTTCTAACTGCCATTGATTTCAATGGCAGTTAAAAACCTAAATACCTTTGAGGATCTGAACCTTAGCTCCTGATCCAAAGCCCATTGAATTAAATGGAAAGATACCCTTTTGCATGTTGCACGTAAACTCCTTGAATTCAGCTGATAAGGTGAGAGCAGAAAATACCCTGGAGCCAGAATCATTGTTTTTCTATCCACATACACCGGGAGCCACTCAAGGCTCACGATCCAATGAATGACATCCTTCTGCACCCAGTACCAAAGGGAAGATCCCAAAGAGAGGTCACTTTAAAATTAAACTCTTGCTATTTCACTGGCAATCCTATGATATTTGGTGGTTTTCTTAAAGCCCCTGCTTCTGAAGTCTTGAAATTATATGAGAATCTGGCTTTGTGTGTGTCTCTGTTTGTTTTTCACGCAAGTTTCTAGCCTTCCTGGTTGTGGGAAAAGCTTGAAATCATAGCTCCGAAAGACTTGAAAACCTGAAGGCAAATAACACCACCATCAGCCCCACCAAATGTGATGTCTTTAAAAATATGTGATTTCAAAGCCAACTTCCTGGACAGCTCTGACTCATGATTTCTGAACACACACAATGGCACTATTAGATACAATGGGTTGGAAGGGGCCTGTGTGAGCCTCTGGTTACCAGAAGCAGCCTCTGGACTCCTTCAAGGAGCATCTCAGCTGCCATTTCATATAAAAAGTATGTTTCAAGCCCTCCTCTTTGCAAAGATGACATGGAAAAGGTAAACTGATCATGAAGGTTGAAAGAAACAAGCAACTGGCTGTCACTCCTACAGCAGTAGGCTGGGTGGAACTGAATGGTTCCCCCCACACACACATGTATATACTTGATGTAAATAAGTTAGATGCATTTGGGGTGGATCCCAAAGAATCTTCTCTCTTGGCCTCAGGTGATGGGGTGTACCAACTCCACACTGGGCAACAAGGGGTTAAGGCAGGCCTGCACAACATGTGGCCCAGGGGCCACATGAGGCCCGCACAGGCTCACTGTGTGGCCCGCAGGGGGTGAGTAGGGGTGGGGAAAGCCAAGCAGGGGGGGAGAAGAAGATGGGGACGAGGGCGGTGCTTTTCGGCCCACAGCTGGGTTTTTTGCCGTAATGTGGCCCTCCCTGCTTTCCGAGTTGTGCAGGCCTAGGTTAAGGGATTACCACACCTGCAGCAAATGCTCCATCTGCTGGAGAAATTAAAAGGCAGGGAATTAGCTCATTTAGGTGGCAGAGCTGGAGGGGAACAGACCTGCAGCCCATAGCTCCAGCAGAGGGGAGGAGAACCAAGCCGAGCCTAAAGACTCTGATGTAGCCACACAAAGGGGAAATCTCCCCTCTCCCCCCCCCCCCCCCAGACAACCAGAGAGGGAAGTATACTGTGGACCTCGGGAACTGGTAATTTCCTCTTACTTCTTTTAGTTTGGTTTCCCCACCAGGGGAAGGCCTTGGACTGAGCTGACCATGGGAGTGGAGGAGATGAGAGGAAGAGGCCCATGGAGAACAGCCTTTAGCAGCTTTGGTTGCCAGACTATAGGTAGCCCAAAGGGACCTAGCTTAGAGCCTGGAGGAGGCAAAGAGCCCGGGCTCCCTCTCCTCACAACCCCCTTGGCAGTCAGAGGTTGTGGCTGTGACCACCAGGCCATGCTCTGCAACCAGACCCTGAGTGAGGACCATTTCCCTTCCCTATAGTCCTTGGACCCATATCTATGCACAGTGGTGTGGGAAGTTTCACAGGGCTCACCTAAAAATATTAACATCTTGCTGAAATGTGCAGCTCTCTTTGAGGCTGGGATGTAGTCTGCCACTGCTGACAGGTGGTTACCACACGTATACACACTATTGCTTTGGCCATAGCAACTGCTACAGGAAGAACTTTCCTCCTGCACATTCCTAGGAGGAGTACTATATAGAACATGCTGCATGGTTCCTGCCCCCCACTGGTTGTACACAGGAGGAGAAGAGGATCAGCTAAGCTGCCATTGGGCTGCATTAAATCCATGCTGCATTTTTAGGGCACCTGGAACTCCATCCAGTTCATGCTCCCATGTGAGCTCTGGACCTCCTCTGTCACCTACATACACCGTTCCTCCCACATGTATCACAGAGTGGCTAATAGAGATATCGAGCAGGCATGGGGGGGGGGGAGGGGAAGGCCAGGGATAGCTCAGTGGTTTGAGCATTGGTCTGTTAAGCCTAGGGCTATGAGTTCAATCTTTGAGGGGGCCATTTAGGGATCTGGGGCAAAAAATCTGTCAGGGGACAGTACTTGGTCCTGCTAGTGTAGACAGGGGACTGGACTCAATGACCTTGAAAAGTCCTTCCAATTCTATAAGATAATAATTATGGAGATAAACCTATGTGAGACACCTTCACCCTCCTAATCATCAGAAGGTTCCTGCTCACTCAGTCAGCTATCCCATAGTTAGAGGAGAGGACACAGAATAACCATGCACCATAACTACTGCTGTGAGGAACAATGTCCAGGTTAAAAGTTCTGAGGAGGAAATGTGGTGGATCAAGATTTACTGGGTCAGATGGAGGGGAGGGAAAGGATATGCATTTTCTTTCTGAAGAGTGGAATGAGATTATGGAACTGATGGGATTTCCTAGGGGCAGTATTTTATCCACGGAATGAATCATGTTTCACTGATTTTTTTGAGGAAAGTGCCTTGTTAAAATTTGAGCAGCACATCACTGATGTTCAAAGCACTGTAATTTAATTAGTCCTCCTGAATGTGTCCATCAGGTAGGTCTGATCCTCATTTTAGAGGCAGAAAAATTGAGTATAAGAAAGAGAAGTTAAGTGCCGTGCCTAAGAGTGCACCACAAATCAGTGGAAGAACTGGGACTAAGAAGAAGGATGGTTAAGCCACTGAACTACCACTTAAAAGATCTAGGATTCCTAACTTTGTTACAACTTCCTTGGGCAAGAAAATTTGTTACCCCAAAAGTTAATTTTGAAGCATCACTACACTAACCTTCCTATTACCTCCTTAATCTGTTCGTCCCAAGGTAAAAATTCCCAGAATTGCTAGGTAAACTCTCAAAGGACTCTGATCTAACCTTCCGATAAAGTAATCAACAAATTGCTGCTGCTGCTGTTCAGCTCCTGGTTAGCCAGTTCTGCTCTGCTCTAGCTTTTCTCTCTCAGCAGCAGTTTGACTCTGGCTTCTCTTGCTGGCTTCCCAGCTCTTTCTGCATGGCGCTCCTCTTCTCAGATGCAGCCTGTGGACTCCGAAAATACTGTTGGCAGCTGGCCTTTTATGCTACATTGTAGCTCTGTTTTTATGTCATTCCCTGTTCTTAGCTACATTTACCTCACTTGCACCTGCTCAGTCTTGGTCATTAGCTCTGACCCTTAAAACAAGTTGTGACAGGTATGAGTGGCTTCTGACCAGCTAGAGGCTTAACCGACTGACCTCCCTGCCACCCCTTCCTTTACTGCATATGCTCAGTAGTACTATACTATTGATTGATGGGCCTTTACCTGGTCACATCTGGTCTTTGTCTGGACAAGTTTTTGCATAATAGTTGCTAATCTTACACATTCTCACTGATGTCCTTCACCTCAGAGCAAGGATTCCCAAACTTGGTTCGCAGCTTGTTCAGGGTAAGCCCCTGGCAGGCCGCAAGATGCTTTGTTTACCTGAGCCTCCAAAGGTATGTTCTCCTCTCCCCGCAGCTCCCAGTGGACACGGTTCGCCGTTCCCAGCCAAAGGGGATTGTGGGAAGTGGCACAGGTAAACAAAGTATCTCACGGCCCACCAGAGGCTTGCCCTGAACAAGCCAAAAACCAAGTTTGGGAACCCCTGCCTCAGAGCTATGATTCTGCTGAGCCACATTCACATACACTTGGCTCTTTGCCATGACACTTTTTAAAAAAATAAAATCCTAAATTCTTACTGAGCCGCAGCATCCATCTCAGAGTGGGGTGATTTTTGTTTATTCGGAATGGAGATCAGAAACACAAAGCAGAGACTGGAGAGTTTTCTCTGGAAATACCTTAATCTCTCTGTGCCTCACTTCAGTGTAAGTCAAATGGAAATAATACTTTCCCCCACCTGTTATCTTTCCGTGGGGCAGGGACACTTTTCATGTGTTCAAACAGCAGGGCCTTGATCCTGGCTGGGGTGTTTAGGAACTACTATGATACAAAAAAATAATTAGAATACAGGAATTTCTAGTTCTCCAAACTTGTGTATTCCTCTTAGCATGTTGTCTCTTATACGCAACTCGTTGCTATTGTGTTTTAATTTCTTTCATATTATTGATCCTTTTTAAAGCTTATAGAATTTTGCATGCAGACATGGTCTTCATTGCTCAGGCAAAGGCTGCAGTACATGACTAGATCATATAAACAAGTCAGCTTGACGAAAATGCATTGGCTGGCGTTTTCTGTCACAGCATTCATGATAGGGCATATTACTCACACAAACACACACATGGGGAACAAAGGATAAATACGTCCATGAAAACTACTGACATGACATAATTACTCTATAAAAATTCATGGTAATTGTGTTTTACTTCATTTGCATATATGGCTGAGGAAACAGAATACATGGATATAAGGTAAATTAAGAAAGCAGCTCTCTAGATTCTTGGGGAATTAGAGAGTGTTGTTTTTGACAAGAATACACTGTGTTTGGACAAGTATTCAACTTCTGTAGGGTCACAGGTTGTATGACTTTCCAGAATGTACAATACTTCATTCCATGATGGGAGTGCTATAGCACTTCATGTAGCCAGTTAAGGACTTAGCCTTCAGGGAGTAGAAGGATTTGGTCCTCCTTAAGGGAAAGAAGGCTTTCCTTGCAATACAGTGTATGAAAATGATTTAAAGGAGCAAAGTTGCTGATGTGTATCTAGGCACAATGCTGAGAGTTAGTTCTATCCGCTCCTGTCCAACAGGATTGTGCACTTTGTTTATGTGCGTTTTCATTCTGAACTGAACCAAGTACACGGGATTTATGGTAAATAAATTGTTCTTGCCATTGAAGTCCCAGATATGGAGGGGAGCAGTTTTGTGTTGTAACTATTATAGTGACCCCTATTAAGCACGTTTTGTACTATACAAATATTGATGAGTGTCAATTCTCACAACACCCCTATACAACAGGTAAGGTTGGATTCTAATGGTGGCTCATCTCCAGCTTAGAGATCAAAAGCCAAAGCAGAGACATAAAGACCTCTCTAGCATCACAAAAGCAACCACGGAGAGGCAGGATTGGAGCTCAAAACATTCCTGATGCCAACTCTTGTGCTCATATAATGCTGTCTCTCTATCATGCTTGAATATGCAGATGCAAGTTGCCCATGTGGCTGGTAATTTGAAATTCCATCTGTGATATAAAGTGTGGTGTGATGGCTTATCTCTGCTCTCATTAAGTCAGAAGTTTAATGTAACAAACACAAGATGTGATTAGGCATACTTTAATGAGAGCCCTACGTTTTCACCAGCCATATGCTAGACGCTAGTCACCAGTGACTAAACAGTATCATGATAATTCCATTTCAAAGTTAAATACCTATATGAAGTAAAATTAAAAAAGGTGTTCCTACTCATTAGAGCACTGTGCCAGTCATTTGGTGTGTATGGGTTTGTGCAATGGAAGTTAAGAACCTACATATCTTTGAGGAGCTGGGACTTAGCTTCTCTTTCCTTTAGTTTCCCCATTTCTACAATATCTGGCCCCATCCTACAATCCCTTTCTCACATTCTTAACTTTAACCACAGGAATAATCTCCTTGACTTCAATGAAACTGCTTGCATAAAGTTAGGCACATATGTATCTGCAAGATCTGGGCTTTGTTTTTGTTTCAGGGGTGTTGACAGGCTCAGAGCATCTGTGTTTGTAAATTGTTTTGCGATCAAAGGTATTTGGCTGACGTACTATGAGCTGTGTTGTACAGGAGGCTGGACTAAATGATTTAATGGCCCCTTCTGACCTTAAACTCTCTGACTCTGCAGATGGAATGATACAGAGATGCAAAGTGTTTTCGTAATGAAGATCAGGAGGATTAGAAAACCATGTAGTAAACAAAGCTTCAAAAACAGAAGTGAGTAAAATAATTTAATAAGTAATGAATGACCATACCAATGTCAGCCATCTAGTGGGCATATGTAGTAAGCAACCAAGTGTCAGCATATTAATACCCCCCCCCCCCCCGCATATCTTTTGTCAGATGTGATCTAATTCCTTATCTAAACTGAATGACAAAAAGAAATCTGAAAAACTAACAGAGTTGGTCTTGACCCTCAAAATTCATATCCTGATTTCAAAACCCTCTGAAGCATGACGGTGTCTGGATCCAGGGCTGTGGATCAGTCACATCTGCACTATAAGTGCAATGAGCTCTCAACATCCTAAGTACAGGAACAAACAAAAAAATCCTTCTTAATGAATTCCTTGCCTTGAGTTCCATCAGCAGGGGATGCATGTATTATTCAATTATACACCTAGCACCATTATGGAGTAGCTCTTAATTAAACTACAAGTGGAACCTCTCAGGTAATCAGAATTCAGGACTAATTCGCACTTATTCCCCCATCAATACATAATAGACAATATTAATCAAATTTAGAGTTCCTAGTTTTCAGTGATTATTTAATGCAAACAATGTCTCATTTTTAGAGGGGAAAAATTGTTCTTTCAATATGATTCTCTCTTTCTTTAGCTAAATAATTGGTAATGCGCCTATTGTCACAAAAGTCACTGAGCATAAGACAGAAGAAGTTTGAGCTATAATGAGGGGCAGTGTGTGCAATGAATAGAGTAGTGACCTGAGAATCAGGCTATCTAGCGTTCTACTCCAGCTGATCAGCTGTGTGACATTGTGCAACTCCTTTAACTTTTCTGTGCCTCAGTTTACCCGCCCACACTTTAACTTCTCCATTGAGACTACAAGCTTTTTGGAACAGTGGCAGCCTCTTGCTATGTTTCTACTGTGCCTAGCTCACTGGGGCCTAGTGACTATAGAATATAACAAATTAACTGCCACAATGACCCAGCTCCATATCCCCAGAAACTGTTCCTCCTCCATTAGATCCCCAAACCATTGTTCCTCTTTTGTCTTTCAAAATTATGCAGATCCTGTAATATACAAATTATACTCTGGGGGGAATAAAATAATACCAAGATCAAGTGATTTGTCTGAGACATTCCTAGAAAAGGGGAACCCATATTAAGTTCTCAAAGCTGCGAACCAGCATTCTCAGCCTGTTGTATTATAGTTCCCAGAAGATAAAAGAAACATATAGAAAGGGAAAAATACATTCTTTGGCTGGGAAGCTGTTGAAGCTTTGGAATTAAGGAGCTCAATAAATAGATTAATCTGATTATTTGAGGTTGCATGTGACAGCAGGGGATAGGACTCAGTGGCCCAGGAAGTCCCTTCCAGTCCCGTGTTCCTATGAACAGATTGTTTAGAGGGAGGAATGTTTCTGCCTGACCCCCACTACAACTATATCCCTGATTGATATCATTCTGAAAATATTACAAGTTAAGTTTCAGTTGCAATTTGGCAGCTAGTCCTATGAATTATTTACTAACAATTTTTTAATGATATTAGTACTTTGCATTCATATAGCTAGGGCCCTGCCAAATTCACAGCCATGAAAAATGTCATGCACCATGAAATCTGGTCTCCCACCGTGAAATCTGATCTTGTATGCTTTTACACTATACCATACAGATTTCATGGGGAGACCAGTGTTTCTCAAATTGGGGGTTCTGACATAATTGGGAGTTGCAGGGTGGGTTGCAAGGTTATTTTAGGGAGCAGACCTTATTTCTGTGCTGCTGCCTTAAGAGCTGGGTGACTGGAAAGTGGCAAACTCTGAAGGCAGCAGAGTCCAACTCTGAAGGCAGCAGACCAGAAGTAAGGGTGGCAATTCCATGACCCCCCACAACTCCTTTTTGGGTCAGGAGTCCTACAATTTTACACCATGAAATTACAGATCTACATAACTGAAATTATTAAATTTGTGATTTTTTAAAACCCTATGACTGTGAAATTGACCAAAATGGACAATGAATTTGATAAGTCCATACATATATCACTTTCCATGTATGGATCTCACTGGTATTTAGAGACATTAATTAAGTCTCTTAACACCCCTATTTGGTATGTTTGATGCTCATTTTACAGATGAGGAAACTGAGGCACAGCAAAATTAAGCAATTTACTCCAAATCACATTGACCTGAGAATAGAATGCAGGTCTCAGTTCTTCAAATCCTGGACTAAGAATACTTAAACATCCATTTATGATGATATCCCTGCATCTTTTATTGACCATATAAACCAACTTTCTCCCACTTCTGGAGGGATATACAGCCAAACTACAGTTACACTAGCCATAAGGCCTCCTATTTATTCAAATGTCTAACTTCTTGCCTTGGATTTAGAGAAACCTTCTAATTCAATGGACAGGATAAGGGTAGATGTGGGACTGAAGCACAGGGAGGCCTAGCAATTCTCAAGAGTCTCTGCCTTTTTCCTTTTTTTTTTCTTTTTTTTTTAAGTGTTTAGCTGTTGTAGCTGTGAAGAAAATATGACAAGCAACAACTGCCTGAGTTTGCAAAGAGCCTGAAACAAAAGTTCTGAGAGGTATGAACTGCCTCACTTTAAATATCAACATTGTTAACTATTTCATTGCTCATCAAAGCATGTGAGAAAGGAGAATCATTATATTATAAAGATCTACACAGCCTAATGCAGTGCCTGCTCCTTTTGGGTAGATCTTTAACCTATGGAGGGCTTGACAGTGAGCACAATTGGTTTCATTTTCCTGAAAAATGGGGCTCAGCTTTCAAAAGTTTGGAAAATGCTGTATTACGTCAAAACTTGATGGTGAAACTGGATTCAGAGTCTCACAAAGAGGATCTATAATCTGTGTTTCAATGTCTCTGGCCTATTTCCTGTTACATACCTCTAGTGTCCACAAGATGATGGCACTACGTTATAGTTGCTGCTCTAAGAATCTAGATAGACACAAAATAAACACATTCCAGTCCATAAACACCTGATTTACTCTCTGGGTGTTGTAAACATATAGGTTCATTTACTCCCTTGCCTCTATGAGGGCATTCCTATAATAATCACACACCCCAAGGGACCTTACTCTGTCAGTGATGCACGAGTTTATATTAAACAGAAAGCTCAAACCAATGGGATTATTCAAAGGAAAGGAAACAGTGAAAGCAACACTGAAAATTGCAGTCTCTTCCTTTGCATTAGAAACGATGACTTAAAGAAAAATTAAAACTTCTCCAATATCAAGATTTTTTAAATCTTTTTTTAAAGAGAGAACGTCCTAAAATTAACAGGCAGATGGTCTGAAAGCAGGATTGAGCTGAGCTTGTCTTGATGGGACTTGTAATAGGACCCTCAGTGGCCTGGGAACCTAGTAGCTAGATGGTTGGTTTTGGGGACTTGACTCCTCCTTCTCCCTCTGGTCCTGGCCCAGGGTCCTGTGTCGCTCAACCCCTAAACAGGGGAGATGGATCTTTCTCCCAGCCGTGAGAGGGGCGTTCAGGGCCTGTTTTCCTGACCTACTCCCTATGCAAGTCCTTTTAGTTTGGGTTGTGTCCCCATTAGTCTAGTTGCCCTAGGTTCCCCTGGGCAGAGGAAGATTTACTTGTCTCCAGTGGCTGCATTGGCGGGGGGGTTGCAGGTCTGTGCCTTCAGGCAGGTATACACAGAGCTCCTGCCTCTTCACCAGTCAGATCCTGACTGAGCTATACGCCCTTCTTTTCTCCCCCCTGCAGGCCTGACATTGGCTGCAGGTATAACAGAGCGGAGCTAGCTGAACCCACAGGTGTTCTTTAACCCCTGCTGGGCCAGGCTGCTGTCTCTTTGCTCCTTCACAGGGCCAACCTATAAAAAGACTACAAAATATTGTGCATTTAACTTTAAAAAAGTAAAAAATTGGAGAGCAAGAGGAAGCAAATAATGTTCTATAACTCTGATTTTCCCCACAGGTCTCTCATATACACCTTTTTGATACTCCATTAGTGGCACAAATGCAATTTTAATTAAAATTTTACTCTCTCTTCTTGTAGCCATTTAGATTTGTACTTCCTCTTTTTAAAAAAAGACATTGGGATTTTTACTCTGGTACACATTTGTTAGAGAATAGTAGTTAAATTTCACACATCAAGAACATATATAAGGATTAAGAACCCAGCTAACCGACATCTCAAAAACATGTCAAGGGGGAATAATCACTGAATGGGGATGTTTCTTATGGGGTTCCACAGAACTGGAATGAGGAATAACAATAGTCATCAATGATCTGGAAGTGAATATAAAATCACTGCTGGTAAGACTTAGGATTGGCACAAAAACTGATAGAGTGATAAATAATGATAGACTCAGAGTGATCTGGATCATATGGTAAACTGGCCCAGTTCAAACAAAATGAATTTTAACATGGCCAAATGCAAACCTACTCAACCAAGAACAAGCAACGTAGGCCATATCTACAGAATGGGGGACTGTTTCCTGGAAAGCAGTGATTCTGAAAGTGATTTTGAGTTCCTAATGTACTAGCTATTCAACATGAGCTCCCAGAGCATTATTATGGCAAAAAGACCTAGTGCAATCCTTGGATGTATAAACAAGAGTCGCAAGTAGTAGTAAGGTGGTGATTTTTACCTCTGTTATAAAGCATGGGTGGAATATTGCTTACAGGTCTGATCTCATCATTTTTTAAAATGATGCTGAGAAACTGGAGAGAGTGAAAAAAGAGCCACACAAAAAAAGAGACACAAAAAAGAGTTGAGGGCTGGAGAAAATGTCTTACAGTGAGAGACTTAGATAAACAGATTTTCTTTTATCAAAAAGAAGATTGAGAGGTCACTTTATTACAGTAGTACCTTCATAGGAAGGAAATTCCAAGTACCAAAAGGGTCTTTTGTGGAGAAAGGCATAACAAGAGCCAATGACTGGAAATCGAAACCCAACAAATTTGAATAAGAAATTAAGCACAGTCTTTTAAGAATGAGATTAACCATTGCAACAAACTACCAGGGGAATGAAATAGAAGTCATTTACATTTACATTTACATAGCCCCTTCCACTGAGGAGAATCTCAAAGCATTTTAGAGACTATAGGTCAATGGTGCAAGAACTACGAATGCGGGGGGGGGGGGGGGGGAGTGCTGCCACACCCCCTGGCTTGAGGTGGTAATAACAAATATACCAAATACATGGTTTCCATCATCAGCACCCCCGCTATAAAAATTGTTCCAGCACCCCTGCTATGGGTCAGATTCTCTGGGCCATCTGAACCGCACTTGATGCAGGATCAGGGAGGGGCAAAAGTCATAAGCTACTTGTATACTTCTCTGATCCTGGATGGGCCAGTCCAGTCCCCAGTGAAAATCAGAATGAAGTCTGCACTATTTTACATCGGTTGCACAGGGGCTCCTAGGAACTGTTCCAGCAGAGTAGTTCAGTTGGACACCTCTGCATCTGAATCACAGCCCTTTCTCCCTGGCATGCCCATCCCATACTGGTGGGGATGGCATAGAACCACTATGGCTACCCACACCGGCAAAACAGTCTCTCACAATGGGCAATTCTCCTGCAGCCAGACCCACTGGGTTTAAGGTTGTTTGGTGCCATGAGACCAATGCCAAGGGGCTAGATAGTGGTTGTATCTGACCAGTTGAAAATTTATCCAGTGGTGTGGAGCTCTCAACTTGTGTGAATCTGAAGTATTGCTAGGGGCTCAGACACAACAATATTAATGTTTTTCCCCCATTTCTCATCTCCAGTACAGCCCCTTTGGACTGTTGCCATCTGGCGTAGGTCACAGCAGCCCCTAGCCTGCTCTAACCTATGCTGTGACTATGTCTTCATAGGACAAAGAATGAGTGAGCTATAACTTGATGGCTCAATCCCTTCTCCTTAGCCAAGCAGGTTTTGGCACAAGAGAGAATCTGGCCTGGTGCGTCTGAAAATTGGAGGTGCTGGCACGGCAGGATTCTCTTTTTCCCTTAAAGCAGAGATTCAGCCTCTTTGTTTCATCTGAAGAATACAAAATACTTTCCTCAAATGTACAGCACATAATCTGTGAGTAAAGATGTACTTTTTTTCAAGATTTTCAGGTAAGGCTGATAATCGGTTTAGCATTATCATAAATTTTAAAAATTGCTGCTTGAAAGAACATTTTTTACTTTCAGTCTTATGACTTTTCTGGATAATTAATTACTGATTTCTGATAACTGAATCAATCTTGTAGATTTCATCTGCATCTGAAGGAAAGGCTGCTTTCTAGCTTTATTTTTGTGTTAATTTTGATGTATTGACAATCTTCATCATAATTTGTTTTCCCCCCCTCCATCACGATTTGGTTTGACAAATATTTTTGACGAGTTAATGGCTGCTCCAGATCAGAGCTTTCAGTTCAAAAGAATAATTATGTTTCTAGTGCTTATGTTTCCGCAGAACATCTTGAAAAGAAGTGTTGTATTCACCAGTTAGCAACTTTAAAAGTGTCTCATTCGCCGGCAAGTAACAATGCCTTTGACAAAAACAGCGTCTTTCTGAAAGGGCACAGCTGGCTCGGGACCACTCCCATCAGAGTTACAGCTGCTTTGCACGGCCAGAGTAGAGCAAGCAGCTGGAATGTACCATGGAATCTGACCCCACATTTTTAGTATGCCAAGCAGTGGTGGCGTAATCCCGCTGGTGTGTATGTATTACAAGTCCTCTTCTGGGCCCAATCCACAGAGCAAGTCAGAGAGCACTGGTAGTTCATGTTTAGCTCTGGAGGTCCCAGCCAGTCCCAGTTTTGTTGGCCAAGATGGAAGCTGTCCCAGTGGCACTTAGCATTCTGACAACTGTGCTCACAGCTCAAAGAAAGGTCTTATCTGATACTAGGCCTATTTGAATGTGGTCTTTCTATTTACTATATAGAAACCGGGAGAATTAAATGTAAATTCATTCCCACGCCAAGGTTCTCATACATGTTGAGACCCTAACACTTGTCTTAACAATAGGACCCTTTCACTTGTTTCTAGAGAGGTTCACACCATCTGACATATGCCCTGTGATGACCCCTTTCCTCCCCCCCATCTACCTGACCGCCACCACTTCTTCTCCTGCAACAACTGTACTAACACCCTGTGAGACCTGGCTGGCCTTTCTTGCCATGTTGCACTGATGCTGAAATGTATACCTCCAAATAGAAGATTCAGATGTCAAGCTCTCCTTTTAAATATAAGGTTATACTACCCAATGAACTGGGGTGATTTTTCCTTATTGTTGGCATTCAGAGAGCATGCTGGACAAAGAGTAAGCTTTCTGGAATGACTCACTGCATGACTTTTCCCCTTCCCTTAGGTGTGGTGTTTTTGTCTTTTTTTTTTTGCGTGTGCAACCAGTTGTTTGATATTTTACAGCTTTCTAAAGGAAAGAACAGTTCCATCCCTTTTTAATTTAGCTCATTGTACAGAAGTGTCACCACCTGAGATGTGACCTGGTTTCTTCTTCTGCTACTAAAGTTATCCGGTCTTTCGCCTTTGTTTGAAAGCCCAGCAGCAGTTCCAGATGCAAGAAACTCGCACAATGAACTTTTTGAGACAACTTTCCAATTTTAAAATAATTACAACAGTTTTTTTACTTCACTCTCTCTATCTCTAGCACCCAACACAAACCAAGTGGGAATTCATGTTGAAATTTTGCAGCTGCTTCTTACTGACTCTGGTTGAAAACTAGGTTTCAGTGCAAACCACCAAGCCTTTTGGCCTAGTGATTCTTGAATCTAATGGTTCCTTAGTCCACTGGGAGACCAGTGGAAACTAAGGCCCTGATCCAGAAAAGCATTTAGGCCCAGACCCTCAGTGGGAATTAGGTGCATAAACATCTAAGAATGTGGATCCTGGTCACATTCTTCCCTTGGGGCAGTCAAGAGAGCATGGATCACTCATCTGACACACCCCATTGCAAGCAAGTTTGCAGGTAATGGGCTGAAAGGAACAAGGACGCTTGAGTTAAGGCCTTTATATCCATGAGTATGGCCAAGATACTGAAAAATTCATAGGCATATACTCTCCCACAGGGCAGTTTCCTGTGAATTTAAATCTTCCAGTTAAATGATTCCAGATATATCGAGAGCCAAAATAACCAGTTTGTTTGTAAATGGAGACTGCCCTCCCTACCACAACCACACCTCTCTCTTGCTTGACTGGGTAAATGCTATGGCCTGTGTTAAACACTAGGTCAGACTAGATGACCGGAAGGGTGCCGCCTTGCCTTAAAATCTATGGAAGTATGTAATCTTTAAAAAATTGTAGATTAATGGAATCATCTGATGTCTGGACACGATGAATGATGGATCAAGGTAAGACAATGGGATTTTTTGGGGGGGAACAATCATTAACAGAGACACTTTGGCATTGTTTAATAGTGTTTCATCATACCCTCTACTTGGTTCTATTCCTTCCACATACAAATTACTGATCACGAGGTATGTGTTTTGTTATTTCTCTTGTGGTAGTACCTCAGTCCCGCAGTCAAAGAGCAGGACACATTTGTACTAGGTGCTGTACAAATAGAACAAAAAGATGGGGCCCGCCCCAAAGTGTTTATAATATAAGTAGTGCAATCTATGTTCCACCATTAGCAACCTGGGACTCAAATGCAGTGTCTAAAAACCATCTTCTTTATAGATGCCCAGTAGGGTTCTATTAACAGCAAAGAAAGCCTTTTTATCACTGTTGTTTGCAGCCCTATTGAACCTACCTTGCTGTTGTCTTCCTGCACAGGGCTTCCCTTAGCAATCTGACACTTGTAGACACATTGGCCAATTCATTCCTCCCCTCCTTCCCCTCCGCCCCCCACTTCTCCCCTGACATCAGTAGACTCCTAATATTCCTAATAGGCATGTCTTTTACACATACAATATGATCACTAGCACAGAGGATGCTGTTAAATAGAGAGACCTAGCAGTGGGTTAATAAAAAGCCTCCTGAAGAATTAAACTACTTGCCTGTTGCCACAAGAAATGTCACAGCCAGGATATTAAAAATGTTATGTCATGGAGTTTAGTGGTGCATGCCTGCTTATACCCAAGGTCCTGCAGATTGCCTGTCTGGCTGAAACACACTGATGGCTGAATCCGCAGTTCACCTCCACTATCTCTTGTTAATCTGCTATCAAAAACTCTTCCTTTCACCTACTGCATTACATGAGATGAAAAGCTCATTTGCTGTGAGCTGAAATGGCCTCAGCCTGTACAGCTCTGTCACCTCTAACCGCAAGAAAATGTTTCCTTTATTCTATGCCTTTGCTAATCCTCACCCCATGTATGTGAGATTTTCTCACCAGACTTAATTGGGACGTATTAATGAGAGCCATCCCTCTTATTGCAGCCATTATTTCTAATTTTTTGCAGGAGGGTGTTTTACAGATGTTAAGTCATCCAGATATTATAGGTAAGATCTGGAAAAATACAAAGTGCACTGACCCTAGACATCAGCACACTCTTTTTGGAGTGAAACCTGCCTCAGGCCTTGGTTACACTGGCACTTTATAGCACTATAAAGCCTCCAGGAGCTCTATAACTCTGTACCCAAACACACTGGCAAGGCACATATTGCGCTAAAAGTCCGAGCTTATAACGCTACTTGTAAACCACATCTTCACGGGGAATAAAGGCTGTTGCGCTACCACTGTAGCGTGTTATGGCAAGTGTAAACAGTCATTATGCTATAAGTGGTCTCTGGCACGCCTCCGAGCCATTTAAGGCACTTGACGAGCCATTTAAGGCAACTGACATCTCTGTGTTGTTTTGAAAACGGCAGGAGGAATGCAGAAGTACCTTTTCAGAGTTTCTCTTTTAACTCAGTAGATAAGCAATGTAAATGTTTACGGACGGAGCTGTGTGACTGAAATTCAGAGCCTGATAGTTTTCTCTAAGGAAAACTCACTGACAGCCTGTCAGCACGAAGTTCTTTCCCTCCTCATACACACAACACTTCCCCCTGGCCACCCTCATTTGAAAACCACGTTGCACCCAGCTGCATGCTGGGATAGCTGCCCATAATGCACCACTCCCTGTGCCACAGCAAGTGCCGCAAATGTGGCCACGCCATCCCATGCTATAGCGCTACACCTATTGCTGTATATGAGTACAGCTATAACCAAAAGCGCTATAATCCTGTAAGTGTAACCAAAGCCTCAGTGAAATGATGAAAACATCAGCAGAGTAACAGAAAGGTTCTCTACAGAACATTTATGTTTAGAAGGTAAAGAATGTCAGAAATAGAGTGTGCACGAAAGTACTCGAGTGGTGAAAGGGAAACACTTAATCCATCACCGAAGACATCTAGAATGGAGGATTACATTTTTTTTCTGTGTTAATATTTGTTACTTTGTAATTCCTGTGAGTACTCTTTGGTAAAGCTCTAATTACTCTGCATAAAATTACTGTTGTACCTCTGATTCACTTGGATGCTATGATGGTCTGTATTTAAGGGAGATATAGTCTAGTGGTCTGAGCACAGGAACTGGAGATAGGACACTTGATTTCTAAATTAGGTTGAAATACTGAATCCTCATGAAGCCTTAGGCAAGTGATTCAAGGTTGCTTCCTCAGTTTGCCCATCTGTAAAATGTGGGCAACAGGGAGTTAGTGTTTATAAGGCACTTTAAAGATGGAAAGCTGTATGTAAGTTTAAAATTACACCAGATCCCCGCTATAGCCTGGTGTTCAGGATCCATGCATGGTCCCATGCTAACGCAGGGACTGCGTTAACGTGGGTGACGTGTTGCCATGGATCCCAATTTAAATATTCAAATTGGAATCCATGGCAACGACCGCCCTGTACGGGAACCCGTGCTATAGAGATGCAGGCTATAGTGAGGGTCCGGTGTATTTACTGTACAAAGCAACCATACCCAATGATTTAGCTCCTTTTATAACACTGTAACAGATAAGACAACACCCTGGACAAACATTATTGAATTAAGTTAAACGTTATTGAACTGAAGGAGTTCACTGTATTAAAAATGCAAATGTTTATGTATTAGAGGGAGCATATGTATTTCCATGAGGAAGGGGGACCACAGCCCTCCAGGAACTAAACCAGTGGTGCATGGGGGTGGGGGGCGCATAGGCAATTCATTCAGGTTGTAGCACATCCAGAGACCACCACCTGGAGAGAGGCTTATTCAAACAGGATTCTCCAGGAACCAACGGAGAAAAAAAGGATATTTGGTTAAATAGCCTGAGTTAAAAACTGAGTCAAGGCCTTCTTTCTGATCTACCAAATGGACAGGACCTCTGGTCCGGGGGGAGGAGGGGAGTGTCCAATCCTTAGAGTGACTAGATGTCCCAATTTTATAGGGGCAATCCCAATTTTTGGATCTTTTTCTTATCTAAACTCCTTTTATCCCCCCTCCCACTCATGTCCTGATTTTTCACATTTGCTGTCTGGTCACCCTACCAATCCTTAAGGAAGGGTTGGAAGGTTTTTGACTTACTGAGGCCCCAGAAAACATAGGTACCGGTTCAGAGCTGAAGCTGTGATGAAATTGTGACCACAGGAAAAACCCCTATGATTTGATTTGAAGGACTAATTACTGACCAGAGCCCTTGTTGGAGTGAAAGGATGGTCTCTAGTAAGCTTATCAGCATGTGTTTTTTGTTCTTTTGTTGTTTTTTAATATGTTTTCTCTGTAATGCTTTCACCTGAAGGATAAGTGTGCTTGCTTAGAAAGGGCTGTGTGGGCATTTAATTGTGGCAGTTACACTATGTACTGTCTCTGAGGAGAGAAGTGAAACAGGCCTGTTTAGGCAGTCTGTCTTTTTCCAGGGAGGTCACAGTATAGTCAGGGAACTGTTCAGCCTGGAAATATTCCCATCAGAAGGGAGAGAGATGCATGTCTCCACCAGAGAGAGGCAACAGCTGGGGAGCTGGAAGCCTAGAGTGAGTGCCCTTGCTGGATCATAGAGGAGGAATACAGGTGCAGTTGCCCTGAACTGTGACAGACTATTACATCAAATGCTTATACATGCCACAAAGCAAACAGAGACTGGAAATTGTTCACTGTTCGCAGTTTTGAAATGTAATGTAGCTTTTCTGCAAACATTGCCAGATTGCCTGATTTCTTTACTCTGTTTACATCTCTTTCCGATACTCCCTTCTCTTGATAGGACACAGAGGTTTTGCTGCTTCTGGAGTTACATTTTACTCTCTTTTGAACAATGTTGCTGTGAAAGGATATGACTGTGAGTTATCACATTCAGTTTTAATTATGGCTTTCACCCCTTCCTGGAGGCATAATTTCTTACGATTCAGAATTTTAAAAATACAGTATTGACAATGATTCCAGATGTTAAATGGTACAAAACAGTAACTGCCATATAGAAAATACATTTTCTTTGCAGATGGGTATTAGTCCTGGAATAAGTCTTATTTAAATAATAGGCATGGAGCCATTCACATTATGCAGGGATCCTATCAGATCTCGCACACCTGGATGGAGGTATACTTGGATGAAAAATCTCTGAGGAATACTAGGAGCTGCAGGAAGTTGTGGTGTTGATTCCACAAGTGTCCCTTTCTCCAAGTCACCATCTCAGGATGGTGTTGGTGCACTCTGTGCTGGTGGGGTTTCTGTCTTTTAGCAGGAGATGTACAATTAAAATGCTAACCACTGTGAATCAGAAAAGATTCTGTGACACTTGTTGAGGGTTCTGGTCAAATCCCAGCTGGGATAATTACATTCGGAGTCCCCACATTCCTTATACACTTTCCATTGGATATGCCATTTGTCACCTCCTGTCTTAAATACTGTGTCCTATTGCTGTGAGCTATTAATAGCAGTGGGCTGTTGAACAGATGCTGCTTTTCACTTCAGAGATGGCTCCATATCAGTAGAGAGTGGGGTGATCCCTATCTATATTTCGTACATTTTTATATCTAGATGGCCATTAGCCATGTAATGGCAACAGCCACCGTTTTATTAGATGGCATAAAAAGACATTATGGATATAAACTTTAATGCTTCTGTGCATAAGCCAATCACTGATTGTCTGGAGTCAGCAAGTTAAAACTTTCTCCGTCAGCAGGTTATTCCATCATTGTCTATTACAGCACTTCTTGCACCTTCCTGTGAAACACTTGCTAGTGACCATTGTCAGAGACAAGATGCTAGATTAGAAGGACTTTTAGTCAGATCCACTCTGGCAATTTTTATTTTCCTATTGCCTGAATACCCTTTCAGCAATATATAGAATACAGCTTGTTGCACTTTATAAAATAATCACTCTCCGTTGTAGAGCAGTTTTATATCCAGGGTATTTCCCAAAAAAATAATAATTCCTAAAACAACTGCATGTTGTTTTAGGAATTATCCTAACTATCCTAACAACTCCTGCTATCTACTTGTCAGCCTTCCCTGGAAGATTCCTCTGCTGTGCACAGCTTGTTTGTAAATCTTCAGGCTTCCCCCTTCCACTTAGTCTTCAGGTTCTCTTTGCTTTCTACTGACCATTTCTAAGACTTACTTTCTCTCACCCTTTCTCTGCAGCTCCTCTCAGTTTTCCTCAATCTCCACAGCTTTCTTCTCTGACATCCGTGCCTTCCCCCCCCCCCCCCCCAAACACCAGGTAGACTAATTTCTCAGGCAGTCCCTTCCCTTTATGCTTCTCTCAAGTTCTTTTCCTACCCCCGCATTCTCAGGCGTACTCCCAAATGTTCCCCTTCTGTTGTTTCAAGTTCCCCCCTGTAGTGGGTTAGCAGTGGGCCTTCCCCCTCTTGGTCAGTGGGAAG
Organism: Sternotherus odoratus; assembly: GCA_032164245.1. NCBI lineage: Eukaryota > Metazoa > Chordata > Testudines > Kinosternidae > Sternotherus > Sternotherus odoratus. The sequence goes on along the minus strand of JAVMKO010000001.1, from coordinate 280,695,984 downwards.
CCACTCCATCTCACTACGTTAGTGGGCCCTGTCCAGAGCCAGGGAATTAGCAGACATTGAACAGTTTATAACTCTGGCCTGCAGTCAGGGAACAGCTGAAAATGAGCCTCTGGGCCCAGGCCATCAAGCTGTGTGCAGCACCCAACGGTCTATTGCACTGGCCTGCAGTTTGGACCAATCAGTAAACGGTTAGAGGCTCTGGCCCGCGATCTGGGCAAAGCAGCACAAGTCTATGATTCCAGGCTGTCAGTCAGGTTGGGGCAAACAGTTTAAGGCTCTGTCCTAAAGTCAGGTCAGAGCAGCAAACGGTTAAGGGTTCTAGCCCACAATCCAGGCAGAGCAGCACTGGGTTGGACGTCCTATCTCTGGTGGACGGACAACAAACGCAGGCCTCTTGTCCTACAGAGGGCAGGCCGTCATCCCAGGGGTGGTGTAGCAGGGGATAGGGAGGCCCAGGCCCACCCGACTCCACTGGGCCTCAGCCTAGGGTCCTCACAGTGGCAGAGTGTTCCACCCCTGGGTCAGCGGGGATTCCAGGCGCAACACACTGATAGGGTCTCTGGCAGCAATGCAGCCAGACTGTGATCAGCTGTCCCAGGGCGACTTCCTACCCTCCCCTTGATGTGTACCTGGATACATGGGGTTCTCCATTTCCTCTGGGGAGAAGGCCAGTGGCAGTGCAAGTGATTAATGCATCTATGCACCCATTTCATTAGAATCAGTGAGATAGCCATGTTAGTCTGGAATAGCAGAAGTAACAAAGAGTCCTGTGGCACCTTAAAGACTAACTAAAGTATTGAAGCATAAGCTTTCGTGAGCTAATACCCACTTTGTCGGTTTGCATCTGACAAAGTGGGCATTAGCCCATGAAACTTATGCTTCAATACTTTAGTTAGTCTTTAAGGTGCCACAGGACTCTTTCGTTCATTTAATTAGAAGAATCTTATGCAAACAGCATTGGTGATACTTCTCCAGTGCCTTAAGATGTCCCCTTTTGTTGTCCACATTTCAGCCCCATAGGGTAGGGTGGGGATTGCAACAGCTTTGTAAACCACAAGTTTGATTTTAATTCTGATGTCACAATCTTCAAAAAGAACAGGAGTACTTGTGGCACCTTAGAAACTAACAAATTTATTTAAGCATAAGTTTTCGTAGGCTACTGCCCACTTCATTGGATGCATAGAATGGAACTGTAAGGGTAGGTAACTGGGGCTCTGCCCCTTCCGCCGGTCCGGCGGGAAAGTCCTACCCCTCCCTACACTACCATGCGGCCCCTGAGGGGAATTAGCGGGGGCCGCAGAGTCCTAACTCCCACCCTCGCGCCGGGCGGGAGCCGCAGTGGGTCCAAGTCAGGGGCTCAGACCCTCAGGCAGGGCTGAGCACTGTTCCATAGTTAGGGGCTCAGACCCTCAAGCAGGGCTGAGCACTAGTTCAACAGTTAGGGGCTCAGACCCTCAGGCAGGGCTGAGCTCTGTTCAATAGTTAGGGGCTCAGACCCTCAAGCAGGGCTGAGCACTAGTTCAATGAGTCTGGGCCCTGAGTCAGGGCGAACAACAACGAGTATGACAGGTCAGGGGGTTCAGGCCCTTAAGCAGGGGCTGAACGATAGTTCAGGAACCGGTAGACCAGGTATTGGTGTGAGGGGGGAGACTGCCACCCACCAGTGGGGTGGCAGGGTGGGCGCAGGCCCACCCACTTCCACTGCGCCCCAGCCCGGGGCCCTAGCAGCGGACAAGGCTCGCTGCAGTCAGTGGGGATCCTGACCGCAACACACTGACATTGGCTCGGGGCCTTCCCCCAGGCTACTTCCTGACTCCCCCTCCCATGGTACCTGGACCGTCTCTGGATCCTCCGAAGGCCCCAGGTTCATAGGCTCCTCAGGGTCACTATCGGGCGGCAGGTCTGGCAAGTCCTCCTCCGGATAGCAGGCCGGGTCTGTTGGCGGCTCCTCTGGGTAGTAGGCAGGCGGCGGGTTCGGCGGCTCCTCCGGGTAGCAGGCGGACGGCAGGTCCAGCGGTTCCTCCGGGTAATGGGCGGACGGCAGCCTCGGCAGTTCCTCCCAGTCGCGGGCGGACGGCAGGTCCAGCGGTTCCTCCGGGTAGTGGGCGGACGGCAGCCTCAGTAGTTCCTCCCAGTCGCGGGCGGACGGCAGGTCCAGCGGTTCCTCCGGGTAGCGGGTGGACGGCAGCCTTGGCAGTTCCTCCCAGTAGCGGGCGGGCGGCTGGCTCGGCGGCTCCTCTGGGTACCTGGCAGGTGGCAACGCTGGCGGCTGCTCCCAATAGTGGGGAAGCGGCTGGCTCGGCAGCTCTCGGGCCGGAGCCAGCCCCGGAGCATCTGGTCTCTCCGGTGTCTGCCCTTCAAGTGAGCTCTGAGGCAGAGCTTTTCTACTTCCAGGTCGGCCCGTGACCTTCCGGGGGCGGGGCTTAACAGGACCTGGCTCCGCCCCTTCTGGCTCTTGCCAGGGGTTATCTCCCTCCCGGCCAGCAGGGGGGCCCTACCACCCCTTTACAGGAACATATAGTAGGAAGATATATAGATACATACAAACATACAGAGAACATGAAAAGGTGGGCGTTGCTATACCAATTCTAAGAAGCTATTTAATTAAGGTGAGCTAGGAGAAAAAAAACTTTTGTAGCGATAATCAAGATGGCCCATATTGAACAGTTGACAAGAAGGTGTGAGGAAATTTAACATGGGGAAATAGATTCAATTTGTGTAATGACCCAGCCACTCCCAGTCTCTATTGAAGCCTAAATTGATGGTATCCAATTTGCAAATTAATTCCAGTTCACCAGCTTTTCACTGGAGTCTGGTTTTGAAGTTTTTCTGTTGTTAAATTGTGACATTCAAGTCTGTTATAGAGTGACCAGGGAGATTGAAGTATTCTCCTACTGGTTTTTGAATGTTATGATTCCTGAAGTCAGATTTGTGTCCATTTATTCTTTTCTGTAGAAACTGTCCAGTTTAGCCAATGTACATGGCAGAGGGGCATTGCTGGCACATGATGGCATATATCACATTGGTAGATGTGCAGGTGAATGAGCCCCTGATGGTGTGGCTGATGTGATTAGGTCCTATTATGGTGTCAGTTGAATAAATATGTAGACAGAACTGGCATTGGCCTTTGTTGCAAGGATAGGTTCCTGGGTTAGAGATTTTGTTGTGTGGTTGCTGGTGAGTATTTGCTTCAGATTGGGGGGCTGTCTGTAAGCGAGGATTGGTCTATCTCCCAAGATCTGTGGGAGTGAGGGATTGTCTTTCAGGATGGGTTGTAGATCTTTGATGATGCTCTGGAGAGGTTTTAGTTGTGGGCTGAAGGTGACAGTTAGTGTCATTCTGTTATTTTTTTTTGTTGTTGGGCCTGTCCTGTAGTAGGTGACTTCTGGGTACTCTTCTGGCTCTGTCGATCTGTTTTTTTTGTTGTTGTTGTTTTTTTTTTACTTCAGCAGGTGGGTATTGTAGTTTTAGCAATGCTTGATAGGATCTTGTAGGCGTACTTAGAACAACGCTTCCTTAGCTCTCATCCCCTAATGCCCCTACTCTACTTTTGCTGCATTGATGACATCTTCATCATCTGGACTCATGGAAAAGAAGCCCTTGAATAATTTCACCATGATTTAAACAATTTCTGTCCCACCATCAACCTCAGCCTGGACCAGGGTTGCTGGGACCTTGTCTATGATCAAATAGAGCATCACAGAAAGGAAGGTGGAAAAGAGCATCAGGGCAATGATACAGCCCTGCTTAACACCTATATTATCCTTAATAGGATCCATAGGAGATCCATTACAAAGAAGCACTGCTTGCAAGTCATCATGAAGGAAACAAAAGATGGCAACAAATTTTGGTGGATATCCATACTTAAGAAGGATTTTCCACAGTGCTTCCCTGTTGATGGAGTCAGTCTTTTTTGTCAGGTTAATGAACACCAGATATAATGCTCGGAGGTGTTCTCTACATTTTTCCTGTAGCTGGCAGGCAGTAAAGATCATGTAAGTAGTGCCTCTAGATGGTCTAACCCCAAACTGAGATTCAGGAATAATGTCTTTGGCAAGAGGAAGAAGTCAGTTCAGAAGAAATCTAGGGAGGATCTTTCCTGAAGTTGCTAGCAGAGAGATTCCTCTAATTTCCATAGATGAATTCATCTCTTTTCTTAAAGATTATCATAATCACAGCATCTTTAAATTAATCTGGAATTTCCTCATGGTTCCAGATTTTCAAAATAAGTGTATAGCTGTAAGGAGAGTTCCTCTCCCTCCTGCCTATAGATTTCTTCAGGGATTCCATCAATTCCTGGTGCCTTGTTGTTGTTCATCTGCTTAATAACTCCACACACTTTTTCCAGGGTTGGAAGTATTCTGAGTTCATCTCTGGTCAGGTGTTGTGGGATGAAGGTGAAGACATTGTAAAGTCCCAACTGAGGAGCTCTTCAAAATGTTCCTTCCAGCATCCATTGACAGCTTCCATTTCTTTGATCAACTCCTCTCATCCGTCAACCTCACAGTGGCTGGCTCCCAGATGCATGGGCCATAAATGGTTTTAATTGCATTAAAAAAGCCACACATCATGGGTTTCAACAAGGAGTTGAAGCTCATGTGACTTATCTAGCCACCATCTGTTCTTCACATTCCGAGTTCTTCTTAGAACTTCTGCCTTTTGCACCAAATTGATATCATTCCACCAGACACAAAAGGCCTTGTGTTTGTGATCAATCAGGTCTTCTATCTCCCAATCATTTTTACCAAGCCAGTCCTGATGGTTCCTAGAAGAGAATCCTACCACGACTTCACAGACATTGAGGATGCTAGATTTGAAGGCATCCCAGGTACTTCTGATGCATTCCAGTTGTCTGTCTTTGTGATTTGTCAGTTTTTTTCAATAAGGCATTGTCGGAAGAGATCACGCTTTATCCAAACCTTGAATGCCTCTATATTGATTTTCTGTCTCTATTATTTCTATTGCAGCGGTCATTTGGGGGCAAGTCTTATGGTCATGATCAAATGGATTAGATGATAGGTACAATAGTCATATCTTCCAGTCATGCTTGAGTAATGTGGATGTCTTTGTGATCCTGAGCCTGGGCAATGACATAGTCAATCATGTGCCAGTGCTTGGATCATGGGTGTTGCTCTCAAACTAATCTCAATGCATTTGTATCATTTAGCAGAACACAGGCAAACCAGGAGGAAGAAGAAAGAGAGACAGTTATGTCAGACATCATCGCATGGACTGGTCTTCAGAGAAGAGTGGATGTTTTCTATCCATTGCAACTACAAAAGGTGGTGGCGACTCTGCCTTGGAGACCTCACTTGAAGAGCGAGTTGAGCAGTGTCCAAATGAGGTGTGTTATGGAGGAAGGAGAAGAGCTGCTGCTTTCAATGGTTTCTGTTGCAACTCCTCCAGTTCTGTAGTTTTCAATGTACAGCAAGGTCAGCCAGAGAATTGGACAGGAGGCATCCTTTTGGGTGAAGTTGTTTTTAGATGGAAATCAAAATGTAAAAGCCAACGGTGATATCTTGGTCCTACTGAAGTCAATGGAAGTTTCACCATTTACTTTAATGCTGTCAAGATTATACTCAAAACATCTAGAACCAAGGCCTTCATTCTCAGCTAGTGTAAATTACAGTGTTTCTCCACATCCCTCCACGGATTTTTTTGTATTAGTTAGTTAGTCAGTTAAATTTACATGCCTATTGAGATGCTTGGGACCCTAAGATAGGATTCTTAAATATGACTGGTGATTTTTGGGTGCGCAACTTGAGACACCTTAAAGGGGCCTTGATTTTCAATTAGTACTGTGCAAATCAGGGCCCTCTAAGGTGCCCTCTAAGCTGTGCATCCAAAAGTTGAGGCACACAAAAACTCGTCACTTATAACGGCACCACCATAGTGTCCTTGGTCCACTGGTAGACTGCCAGTCTGAACGTCTGTGAATGTGAGTGGTGGAGGCAGTAATTCTTGGAATCTTCTGCTAGCCTGAGGACCAACCCCACTGTAATAGGGGCCCTTCAGGTCACCATCTAGCTTTCCCCCAACTCCATGGCAATTGGCCGGGCCGTTATTTGAGAAGAAGTTGGCAGTGTGTGCACTTTTCTAAGACTGTCATGTTAGCTTTGTAGGGAGGAAATGTCCGTGTCCCTCAAAGCTATGAATACCTTGACTCTTCTACATCCCTCCACATCAGGCCTTGGTCTGTCCAATAAGGACGAATGGTGTCTAAAGTGCCCTTTATATCCACTTCAGCATTAATCATCGTTATCCGTCATTACTAAACGAATACTGTTGGCAGAATAGACCTGTGACAGAGTGCAAGCTGTAGCACCCTGGTCACTCAAGTGATTGAGTAACAGAGATGATTACAGGTTTAACTGGGGAGCAATGAACCTGTTATGGTGGATATTTTGACATGTGAGGGCAATGATTGGGCTAATGAGGTAATTATCTCAGTAAAGGAAAATAAATAATTGCTGGGGGTGGCAGAGAAAACTGGGTGGAGAGCTCCCCTGGACCCACGCCTGGACTGTGTTCTCTAGTGCCTGGAATCTAAAGATTAAAGATACACATGGTGAACAGTAACAGACTACGTGCATATTGTGAGTAAGAGACCACCCATATGGGCCAGACAGTGCGGCACACTGGGTAATGGGGGGAGGAATGCCCTCTGACATTGCCTTATTACTTGACCAAGCAATGGGACTTTTTTTTCTTTGGTCTCCAACATTTCTACTTATTATAAGGTGTCATTCAGTGCCAGGAACTGCCACATACTGAAGGAGTTGTTGGTAGGGAATGACACATCTGGAAGCAGACGGAAGTGAGTAGGAAATAAAATCATCAGCTTAGAGCACTAATTGTACCTGCCAAGCTGTCATTGATAATGGCCACAAACATAAAAATACAATAAAAGGAACATGAAAATACAGCAATAGTTGTGCCAAGTTATTGGTGCAAGCCACCTTGTTACAAATCTCTAATTCAGTAATTCTGTTCTGAGCAACTGTTAATAAGAACAAAATGGAGCAGCAGGAACTGTAAAGGAAGAGTGGCATGCGTAGATCCCCACTGATAGATGTCTCCCCTAATGGGAGATGACAGCTATGCAATGAGACCATGTAAATGTTGGCAATTGTATATGTATTGTTTTTATACTCTTGTTATAAACCAGGTACTGTGAATGTATACAACAACGGGAAAAATCTGTGAACCCTAATATACCTTAATTATTAGCTTCGAGCTAGCAAACAGGAGCAGCGAACAGTTTTGTGAGGGAGTTCTCCAGGTGAAGGAGGAATGACTACATGACCATTGGAGTGAGGTCTGTTTAGGGCCTTGTGTTCTGAGCCTAGTGGCCTGCTAGGGAAGGCTGAGAGCTTGTTAACAAGGCTCTAACCTGCCACCCTTTGATCCCTAACCCTTTTAGGAACCTTTGACAATGGGGTGGAACTAGCTCAGGGAGAACAGGGGTTCAAAATGCCAGCTTGTACATCGCCAGAGGAACTAGAGCAGTGGTGGGGTACATGTAAGTACCATATTTATATTCCAAACTCTTTATTTTGTGATTATATGGTAAAAATGAGAAAGTAAGCAATTTTTTAGTAATAGTGTGCTGCAACTTTTGTTGTTGGTTTTTTTTTTTTTTGCAAGTAGTTTTTAGGTGAGGTAAAACTTGGGGTATCCAAGACAAATCAGACTCCTGAAAGGGTGACTGTCATCTGGAAAGGTTGAGCCACTGAGCTAGAGAACAGGAGCAGCGAACAAGGGAGTTTTGTGAGAGCTAGATAGATCTAATAAACCTTCTCTAAACTTAATCCAATAATGGCCTCAACAAAGAAACCCTCTGCAACAGTACAAAATAATATAGGACGAAGGCCCCCAGTCTTGCTGCTGGACAGTAGGAATATATGATCAACCACCTGACCAGGCTAGTGGTGATGATTGTGAAATGCTCAGGGAAACTAGAGAGGCTACAAAACCAGAAAACCCAATAATAATGTGGGATGTCAACCTTCCCAATATTGACTATATATCACATCAGGATGGGATGCAGAGAGAAAGTTTCTAGACCCCATTAATGATGACTTCTTGGAGCAGGTAGTCCTGGAATCCACAAATGGGGAAGCAATTCTTTATTTGGTCATAAGTGGCACACAGACTCTAATCCCAGAAGTCAATGTAGCTGAACTGTTTGGTAATAACAACCATAACGTAATTAAATTTAATGCCCTGGGGCGGGGGGAGGGGTAATACCAAAGAAACCCACCAAAGCAACATTTAACTACAAAAGGGGAAACTAAACAAAACTGAGGAAATTCAAAGGAGTAGTCATAGGGGTGAAATGCCAGCAAGCTACATGGAAACTTTTTTAAAAACACCACAATAGAGGTTCAGGCTGTATGTATGCCCCCAATTTTTTTTTTTTAAAAAGTAATACAGTAAACCCTCGATTTAACGGACCTCGATTTAACGGACTTCTGATGCAACGGACAAAATTTCTGAGCAAGTCTGATGCATCTGAAATCCATTTCTCGCGGGCTGGCTGCCAGCTCCCAGCTGCCGCCCGGGTCACAGCAGCGGGCGGGCGGGCTGCCGGCTCCTGCCCGGCTCCCGGCTGCGGGCGGGCTGCCGTCTCCCGCCCGAGTCCCACCAGCAGGCGGGCTCCCGGCTCCCGCCTGGGTCCCGCAAGCGGGCGGGCTGGCTGACTGTTCCCGGCTGCCGCCCGGGTCCCAGCAACGGGCGGGCTGCTGCTCCCACAGCTCGTTTTTTTTTTTTATTAAATAACGGACTTTTTGATTTAACGGACACCCCCTCGCCCGAATTAGTCCGTTAAATGGAGGTTTTACTGTAGGACAAAAAAAAATGCCACCATAGCTAAATAACTGGATAAGAGAGATCGTTAGAAACAAAAAGACATATTTTAAAAATTGGAAGTCAAATCCTACTGAGGAAAATAGAAAGGAACATAAACTCTGGCAAGTCAATGGTAAAAGGAGGCTTACAAAAATTTTGAAGAACTAGAAAAAGACACAAACCAACAACAATTTTTTTAAGTGTATCAGAAGCAGGAATTCTGCTGAGCAATCACTCGGGCTACTGGACAACTGAGGTGCTAAAGGAGCACTCTGGGAAGACAAGGCTTGAATAGTGTGTGCAGTTCTGGTCATCCCATCTCAGAAAAGATATATTAGAAATGGAAAAGTTACAGAGAAGGGCACAAAAATGATTAAGGGTATGGAACAGTGAGGAGTGATTAAAAAGAGTGGGACTGTTTATCTTAGAAGAGAGATGACTAAGGGGGGGGGGAATTTAACAGAGTTCTATAAAAATCACAAATGGTGTGTTTACATAACACAAGAACTAGGACTCAATTCAATTAATAGGAAGCAGGTTTAAAACTAACAAAAGGAAGAACTTTTTCACACAGTGCAAGTCAACCTGTGGAATTTGTTGCTGGTGATGTTGTGAAAGCCAAAACTATAACTGGGTTCAAAAAAGAATTAGATAAGTTGATGGAAGGCAGGCCCATCAATGGCTATTAGCTGAGATGGTCAGGGATGCAACTCCATGCTTTGGGTGCCTCTAAACCAGGGGTGAAAGTAACTCAAGCGTCTTACCGGTATGGGGGCTGGGCTGAGCTCTGCCCCCGGAAGGGGTGGGGCCTCAGGGGGAAGGGATGGGGCTAGAGCAGTGATGGCGAACCCGTGGCACGCATGCCACTGCCGGCACGCCGAGCCGTCTCTGTGGGCACGCCGCTCGCGAGCCAGATGTGGCTCTTTTGAGCCTGTCATCTGGCTCGCGCGGCGCTCTCTGTCCGCGGGGCGGGGGAGGCGGTGTGGCGCGGCGCGGCGCTCTCTGTCCGCGAGGCTGGGGGGCGGGGGAGGCGGTGTGTCGCGGCGCTCTCTGACCGCGAGGCTGGGGGGCGGGGGAGGCGGTGTGGCGCGGCGCTGCTGTGACCGCGAGGCTGGGGGGCGTGTCGCTCCTCTCCTTCCCTCGCTGGAGTCGGGTCACAGCAGCGTGACCCAGCGAACAAGTAAGCGCCGGGGGGGGGGGGGGGAGTAAGCGGTGTGCAAGGGGGTGTTGGGGGAAGGCTGGGCTGGGAGTGGGGGTAAGCGGTGTGGGGGAGAGACCTGGCTGGGTGGGTCAGTTGGGGGGGGGGGTTGGAGGAAAGGAGGTTTGGGGGGGAGAGACCTGGCTGGGTGGGTCAGTTGGGGGGGGGGGTTGGAGGAAAGGAGGTTTGGGGGGGAGAGACCTGGCTGGGTGGGTCAGTTGGGGGGGGTTGGAGGAAAGGAGGTTTGGGGGGGAGAGACCTGGCTGGGTGGGTCAGTTGGGGGGGGTTGGAGGAAAGGAGGTTTTGGGGGGAGAGACCGGGCTGAGTGGGTCAGTTGGGGGGGGTGTACAGTTGGTTTTTTTTGGTTTTTTTTTTGGTTTTTTGGTTTTTTCAATTAAAAAAAAATGTTTAATGGAAAGCTCTGTTACTGTGTTTTTCTTTTTAAACAAAAGCTGTTAATTAGTTTGAAAAACTGTATGAATTGTTTTTTCTAAACTAAAACCTCGTTATTTAGGTTTAATTGCAGTGTTGGCACTTTGAAAAAAACAAGTCGTTTTGGTTTGCAGTTTGGGCACTCGGGCTCAAAAAGGTTTGCCATCACTGGGCTAGAGGGTCAGAGCCAGCCCCAGCCCAGCCTAGCCCCCTGTACTGGTAAGAGCCCTCTCCCCCCGCCCCCCCTCAGCTCAACCCCCACCTGGCAGCCGGGACATCCGGCGGCAGTTTAAAGGACCCAGGCGACAGCAGCGACCCAGCCCAAGGCTCTTTAAACTGCTGCCGGAGCCCCGCCGCAGCCTCCCCCGGGCTCCCGCAGTGGGTGCTCTGGCAGCAATTTAAAGGGCCTGGGGAAGCCGATCCGCCCCGATACGGCGCATCGGCTCTTGCCAGTACACCGTACCGGGGCGTACCGGCTTACTTTCACCTCTGCTCTAAACTTTTGACTGTCAGAAGTTGGGACAGGACAACAGGGTATGGCTCCCTTGCCCTGTTCTGTTTATTCCCTCTGGCGCTGGCAACTATTGAAAAACCAAATACTTGGCTAGATGAACCCTCGGTCTTACCATTCTTGCACTTTTAGCTTCCTGCTGCACTATTATCCTACACCAAGCAGTACATTTTTCTCTCTTAAAGCTGAGTTTAGCTACAACACTTTATTTTCTGTGACTTATAGCTCAGCTGGTAAAATTTTGCTCTGGTCAAAAGCTTGATGTATAAATTCTTGAGTCCTAAAACAGGAAATTAGCTTTTTATACCATTAATTTAGGTTTTATTTATTTTTTGCAGTTGTGACCATAAAAAAACTGTGTTTGTTGCCCATTAAGGGCCAAATCCACCTCCTACAGAAGTTAATGGAGAGTCTCCCATGTCAGTGGGAGCTGGATCATGCCTCAAATCCATACTGTAATTTTCACTAGCCATGGGAAATACCCAAAGAAGCCACTGTGGTGTAGTGGGCTAATGACTCCCACGCTGCGCCCCTGATCTTGCTAACTGTTATGCATCTGCTTAACTTTACATTATAAGTGAAGTCAAAGGGATTACTCCTCTGCATAAAGTTAAATGTGTGCAAGGGTTTGTAGGCCTGGAACCTTAGCACAATGGACTGACTGAAGTGACTGCCCAGATCTACAGGGGATATAATACCCGTCTCAAAAAAATCAGCATCTTCTTAACTACCCTGTATGATGGCCTGAATTCTAGAGTTATTGCTGTCTGCATTGCAGCAACTCTCACAAAGGTTATATAACCCACATTTATTACTATCAACTTCTTATTCTTATTTGCAAGTTAAACATGTTTTGCAGTTCGATTAAAATCTTTCATCTGATCTCAAAAGCCTTTTCAGCATTAAATAAGTCTCATAATTATTCTCTACTAGCGAAAATACCCGGCGTTGCTCAGGTCCATCGGAGGTGGGGAGGGGGCAGAGAGCTGAGCGAGTGCGGGGTCCGTTGGAGGGCGGAGGGGGCAGAGAGCAAACCTGACACCCCCACCTCACCCCCCCGACCAAATCTGACACCCCCACCTCACGTACCCCTGGACCAACCCCGACACCCCTCCTCACCCTCCCACCCAAACCCAACACCCCCACGTCACCCCCCTACCATCCCCAACACCCCTTGACCAACACCCACACCTCACCCCCCATAGACCAAACCTGACACACCCACCTCACTTTCCCCCCCAACCAAACCCGACACCCCTACCTACCACCACAAACAAACCCGACACCCACACCTCACTTACCCCTCGACCAACCCCGACCCCCCTCCTCACCCTCCCAACCAAACCCAACACCCCTACCTTACCCCCCCACCAAACCCAACACCCCTGACCAACCCCAACACCCACACCACACCCCTCACCCACCCCGACACCTTCCCACCCCCCCAGACCAAACCCAACACCCCTGGCTCACTTACCCCCCGACCAAACCCGACACCCCCACCTCACCCTCCGACCAAACCCGACACCCCTACCTCACTTACCCTCTGACCAAACCCAACTCGGGTCCATCGGAGGTGGGGAGGGGGCAGAGAGCTGAGCGAGTGCGGGGTCCGTTGGAGGGGGGATGGGGCAGAGAGCTGAGCGAGTACAGGGTCTATTGGAGGGGAGTATTATGACATCATAACTATGTCACAGAGAACAGCAGCTGCCCAGCTGATGTGATTGGCCTTTAAATAATTTCACCCCTGGCGGGGGCGTCAGAGATGAGATTTGAAAAATTTTCGACTCTTACCCTGATTGGGACCCTAAGACCTATAACTGTACCAAATTTCAAGTCTCTAGCTCAAACGGTGTGGAAGGAGTAAGGGAATGTACATACACGCATACATACACACATACACGCACGCAGACACCATTTGACTTTTATATATATAGATTTATTATTATTAAAACGGCCTACAGGCCCCACTTCAAGATCAGGATTCCATTGTGCTATGCAGACACAAACTAAGAGACCGTATATGCCCGAAAGAGCTTCCAACAGGGATGGGATGGTATTTACCTGCATGGTTTTTACCATGTAAAATCATGGTTTTTACCACAGTGGGAAAAACTAGATTGCCCAAGGTTGAGGTATTTTCAATTTTAAAAACTTGTTTCATTAACCCATGCCACATTACACTTAGATTTAGTTACATATTCTACACTATAAATATTCTAAAAATATTTAGCAAAATTCTGCATATTTTGTCAAAATAAAATCTTGCCAGTTTCAATTATCTAATTTATTTCCAAATACCTGTTAGAAAGTACCGTATTTTTCGCCATATAGGACGCTCCGGCCTATAAGACGCCCCCGAGTTTTTAAATAAAAAAGCCGGACACAAAAAAAAAAAAAAAAAAAAACCCACCACCACACACAAAAAGCGCCTCGCTCTCCCGTCAGCCCGCCGCGCGGGCGGGCTGCTGGGAGCGCGCCGCTCTCCCATCCCCGCCGCGCGGCGGGCTGCTGGGAGCGCGCCGCTCTCCCGTCCCCGCCGCGCGGGCGGGCGCTCCCAGGGGCCCCAGGGCCCGAGCTGCTCCCGTTCCCCGCCGGCCCCGAATACATGCGGGTGGGCTCGGGGGGGAAGCGCCGCCCCGCCCCGCCCGCCGGGCCACCTGCAGCCACCCCAGCTCCCCGGTGAGGTCATATATTCGGCATATAAGACGCCCCCCCTAATTTTGTGAATATTTTGGGGGGTTAAAAAGGCGTCTTATATGCTGAAAAATACGGTATATCTGCAACAATACAGGCAACAAAATGTTGAGAAAATATAGCTCAATGGGGCTCCCGCTGTAACAGAAGCCACAGACACTTAGGGCTGACAGCAGTTTATCCAGATTTTTCAGAGTTTTGATTATCCAATCTGACCCATGTCCCAGTTAAATTGGAGAATCAGAGTTCCACTGTACATAACTAATACATTTGAAACATGCAAAAACAGAAAAAGGAAGCATTTTGGTGGAAATCACATATTCTGCAGGAAAAAATTCTGCGGGAACATTAATTCTGTACAAATTCTGCATTGCACAGTGGTGCAGAATTCAAACAGGAGTAAAATTCAAATTGTGGTTACATAAGACACTAGATTTAGACATTAATATGGGGTTGTTCCAATAAAAAGTAAAATGTAATAATGAATACTGGAATGTCTATACATTTTGATTAAGTATTTTCTCAAGGAAGTTATACATGTCATGACTCATATTTTAGTTTTCAATATTATATATACTGCAAGCTATTATAATATTGCTAAATATTTTTCAGCAATTGCCATTAGTATATTCTAACAATTTTATTTTTCCTGGTTTACATTGGGTTTAAGCTAGTATTTACTGGTGCCCTGTCCTAAACTAGGTTTTTTGGGGGAAATTGCCAACCCTGGCTTTCCATCCAAATAGTCAAGACAAAATAAGTATTCCCCCTTTTACAGATGGGAAAGTGTGGTAGACAGAGATTAACATGACTTCTCCAAAGTCACACAAATTTTCTAGTGTAAATTCTGGAATTGAATCTGATCTCCAGCAGCCCAGGCTAGTAATATAGCCACAAAACTATCCCGCTTGTGTCTTATATTGGCATTCTTCAGTGTAGTATTAGAGTGCTTTGCTTTTATAGCAGTGCAAACTAAGACACGGGGAGGATAAGGGACTTGCCAAGTGTTAAACAGCAAAAGTCAGTGGCTCAGCTGTCACTAGAACTTGGAACTTCACTCAGTGTTTCATGCTCTAACCACTAGATAGTGCTTCTTCCTTTCTCAAAGCTCCATAGAAGAAAAATAGGCACAAAACCGTGCTTTCAATGATCTGTAAACAGGATTCATTCATGGATCAAGCCATCAAGTTTGATATTCTCCCTTTTGGAGAGAAAGTGTTTGAGTATCACAAATATGTATCTCCTAAAGGCCAGCTCAGGTTGGAATCTGTTCTTTGAAGGTGACATGTCTGATTTCGTTGAACCTGGGTTAGATGCTGATCAGATATACTCTTCTTAGAATTCATGCTGTGCCCAGTCATGCTAAAGTGATACTTGAGTGGATGTGGGAAGAATTTAAAGAGAGCAAACAGAAAGGTAAGGTTAAAAAATCTGAGCTGATGTTGCCTCTACATGTGCCATTGTCTCCTTGTTTGCAACAGCATAAATTAAGGACGTTTGTCAACTCCAATGTTTCCCTTTTACTTAGAATGACCTCGCTCCTGAGTGCTTAAGTCAAACCTTTCATGTTCCTTTAATACAGTTCCAGGGGGGTTAATGGTATTGTGCTGTAAATCACAATCTAGCATTATACCAGTGAAGTGTTTTGACTTGGACTGTCAAAATCAATTTTTGGATGCATGATATCATTGCCCTCACAAAAGGAGACAGTAACTGCAGTCCCCTTCTGACTATCACAATAAAACTCAACTGCAATGACTTCTGCATGAGACTGGGGATCTTTCTTGTTAAATGGCAATTACAGCCCCAGAGAATCTGGTTACAACACCTGTTCTCAATTACTAATATGATGACACCGAGAGGCCCGAGTGAGGTATCGGAACCTCTTTGTGCTAGGCACTGCACAAACAAGCAACACAAAGACTTTCCCTGCTTGAGAAAAAATGATGATAAAGGGAAGCAAGTGGATAAACAGGCAACGGTCCTGGGGTGAGGGGAAAGATAACAGTAAGAAATTATTTGTTTGCATAAGTAAGTAGCTTCAGAGGTCCAAATGATGGCCAATCTTACTAATGCCAGATAATTTTGATCTGTAAACATCATAGCAAAGGAAGGTTTTAAGGAGGGATCATTAGTCCTTAAAGACAAAGTATTTAGCTAAGTCCTTCACATTTAACGGCTAGTGCCTTCTCAAATCATTCATAGTGTGGCCCTTGTTAGTTTTATTGATTTTTAAGATGTCATTCTGAGCATGTAGTCTGACGTCCTGTATTACACAGGCCACAGCTACTCCTGTGTTGAGCCCAGTAACTTGTTAGATGGCTAGCACTACTGAAGACTATACTAGTTCCTCATCAGAGAGAGCATGAGTAAGATGTACTCAAGGATGTGAGATCTAATGTTCCTTAGAAAAGCTTCTGGTATAGGCTACATTTAGCTGAATTGTGCCTCCGCATCTTGTTTCTAAAGTAGAGTATGAGTAATATCACCATTTGTTAACTTTTAACACTGACAGTGTTATAATTAAAATATCTCTTGCTACAGGCAGATGTGAGAAGATACACAAAGATGCCTGGGAAGTTTGCAGGAAGTTTTGTGGCATCATTGGGTCAGTGGGCACCATGCTCTATCACTTCCCAAATAGGTTCAGAATATATGATGAGAAATTAAACTGTAGGACATGCGTCTATTTCTTGATTGCAGATGCACAAACATCTGTTACTGAGGTGGGTGATTTTGCCTGTGAGAGAAATAAAAAATGATGGGCAATTGATATGTAAATAAATGGGGGGTTTTGTCAAATGGTGGAACTGAAAACAAGAGCATTGCTCAAGTGACTCTTTAATTTCAAATCAGATATCAGGAATGTCAATATACAAAAACCTGTAGGAGAACACTTCAGTCTCCCTGGACACACAATTACAGATTTAAAGGTCACCATATTGCAGCAAAAAAACTTCAAGATCAGACTGCAAAGAGAAACTGCAGAGTTGCAATTCATTTGCAAATTTGATACTATCAATTTAGGATTGAACAAAGATTTTGAATGGCTCGCTAATTACAAAATCAGTTTATCTTCTCTCGGTGTTCACACCTCAAGTTCAACTGCTAGAGGAATTCCTAACCCTCCCTGATTAGAGATAACAAGCTGGTTCAGCCTGATTGGACTAACCTTGTTATCTCCAACCTAGTTCTTGCCTACTTATTTATACCTGCCTCTGGATACTTCCACTGCATGCATTTGACAAAGTGGGTATTAGCCCACGAAAGCTTATGCATCAATACTTTAATTAGTCTTTAAGGTGCCACAGGACTCTTTGTCACTTTTGCAATTCCAGACTAACACAGCTACCTCTCTGATTCTTAATTTCATGTTGTCAGATGACTTTTTCAGATACCTGTTTTAGGCCCCAATTCAGCAAAGCAGTTATGCATGTCCTTAAGTCCATCCATAAAGTATTCACCCATATGCTGAAAGTATGTCTTTAAGTGCCTTGCTGAATGGATGCCTTAAACAGTAGATAATCTGTAAGAAGTCATTCTGATTACTTTTCAGACAAAAAACTCAACTTCGAGTATTTTCATTTTCAATGTTCTTTAGAAAAAGCAGATGAACATGAGCAGTAAAATGGCATTGTGGTATCTGTTATAGCCAGATATAGCAAAGGTAACCTAAGACTGTGATCATTATCGCTATTGGCTGCTTGTGGACTCATGCAAATTCAGCAAATGGACCTTCCCAGTGTCTACCTCTGGCACCAGAGTTGCCCCAAAAATGGAAACAACTTTCTTTGATGTTCACGCCTCTTTGGGCAGGAGGCCAAATTATCCTCTCTCCCCTTTTAGCAGCTTGTGGCCCTTTAAACTGTAGGTATCTCTACACTGCAGTTAAAAACATGTGGCTGGCTAGGGTGACCAGATAGCAAATGTGAAAAATTGTGACAGGGATGGGGAGGTAATGGGAGCCTATATAAGAAAAAGACCCAAAAATTGGGACTGTCCTTATAAAATCGGGACGTCTGATCCCATGCCAGCTTACTCAGGCTTGTGGGATTCAGGATAGTGAGCTGTTTAATTGCGATTCAGACTGCATCCTGAGTGCTGGGACCCTCTCATCTCCTAGGGATCTAAAGCCCAGGTACCACCCCCATGCCAAAAGTCAACATCACAATTAAAACCCATTAACCTGAGTCCAAGTCAGTGGGCACAGGCCAGCAATGGGTTTTTAATTGCAGCGTAGACATACCCAGAAAGGCCAGCCCAGGCAGTGAGTAATCTCTTACACTTCTATGAAAATAATCAGTAGTGTTTTGAATCGTAACAGATTTGATTCTTTTCAAAGTAACTTTCACAGCAGCCTGGGGAACAACTTCTATTAAGATATTTTTCATTATGCAAATAGTTTGATGTTTGGAAAAATAACAGGGTTGCTAACATTTGTTCTGGTGAAGTAAAATATGTATTAATTTGCCTAAACCAAAGTGACTCTAAAATAGTGTGCAAGCAGCTCTTTGCATTAATTCCAAATGAAATGTCAGTGTTTCATAATTCATGACAATATGCTGGGATTTATTTTTAATAGTGTGCTGCAGGTTCAGTTAAGATCAGATGTAAAATCAGACTGTGTCCCTTCTTGGAGCTCTTGAAAGCCTTTTGTCCTCTCACTTGGTTTTACTTTTTCTTTGCTGAATAATCATTAACTATAATTTCAACATAAATTCCTGAGTAGATTAAGAAGTAAGATAATTTATCCCAATAGTGGTTTATTTAGGTCTTTATTAATTTGATCGTCTTTGCAGGAAGGTGACAAGATTTCCTTTGCTGTTTGTTTAGAACAGGGATGGGTAAACTTTTTGGCCTGAGGGCCACATCTAGGTGGGGAAATTGCATGCAGGGCATGTATGTAGGGCTGGGGAAGGGGGTTGGATATGGGACGGAGTGCAGGGTGTATGGTGGGGTGCGGTGTGCAGGAAGGGGCTCAGGGCAAGGGGTTGGGGCAGAGGAGGGATGTGAAGTGTACAAGGGGGGTGCAGGAAAGGGGGTTGCGGTGCATGGTGCGTGTGGAGAGTGTGAGGGGGATCAGGATGGGGGGTTGAGGTGCAGGGTATGGCAGGGGGCTCAGGGCAGGGGGTTGGGGTGCAGGCAGGGAGCTCAGGGCAGGGTGCAAGAGGGATTTGGGGTGCGGGCTCCGGCCCAGAACTGCTTACCTGGAGCGGCTCTAGGGTGACAGCGGCAGGCTCCTTGCCTGGCTGCTCCAGGATGTGGCCAGCACTATGTGCTGGCGGCCCCTGGAGGTGGACGGGCTCCGCGGGCTGTCCTCACCTGTGGGTACCTCCTGTGAAGCTCCCATAGGCCGACCAATGGGAGCTTTGGGGGAGGTTTCCACGGGCAAGGGCAGCTCACGGAGCCCTCTGCTCCCCTCCCCCAGAGGCTGCAGAGCAGTGGCGCTGGCTGCTTCCAAGAGCAGTGGGGGGCCTGTGGCGCCAGAGGGATGGCAACCTTGTGGGCCGGATCCAAAGCCCAGATGGGCTGGATCTGGCCCACAGGCTGTAGTTTGTCCGCCTCTGGTTTAGAAGATGGCATATGGGGATCAAGCAGCAATTTCCAGACTGGTGTTTGTAGAGTATGATAACATGATAACTCAGCCATGATAGTTGTGTTATTTTGTTTTCAATAGTAATTCTATAGATGATCATGTTTTAGGATCAGTTGCATCAAGTAGACGAAGATGGGACTTGGAGTCAGGAGACCTAGGTTCAGTTGCTGACGGACACAATTCACTTAACCACTCCGGGCCTAATTCTCCTCACAGCAGTGTAAATCCGGGGTAACTCCACTGACGTTGATGAGGTTACACCATTGCAAAAGACTGGTATGAGAGAACAGTGTGGTCCTCTATGCCTTAGTGTTACTCCATATGCAAACTGTTTCCTCCTTTAGGAAAGTAATCTACAAATGAACAAAATGCTACAGCCATACAAAGTGCTATTGCTAATCCACAGAATTCCCTCCCTACTGGGGATAGTTCAGAGAAGAGCAGCAAAAATCATTACAGGGCTGGAGGGATTGATTAATAAGGAAAAACTGAATTAACTACTAATACTCATTAGCATTTATCTACTGTAACACAGTAAATATATAGACAGAGGGAAGCTTGGCAGAACCAGACATTTCACTTTTGTTTTAAATAATTTTGACAGATAATATAGATGTTTGTTTTTAAATATTTTTTCTATTTTTAGCAATTAAAATTTTCAGAGTTGCAGGAAATTACGGGGCTCTGACAATTATTTAATGGCAGTAGACATTGAATTTCAAATCGTTAAAACACAAATTGTCACATGTCAAAATACACAAAGTAAATATCCTTAAATCAAACTCTAAGAAGTTCTCAAGCAGCAGTGTTCAGACTTTTCTTATCTGTAAATTTAATTTATTATCAGTGGAAATACTTTGTCATCGGTTTGTTCATCTATGGTGAAATCAATGCTTACCGACATTTACCAACAACAATTCTAATAGCCAAACTCTATATATCAGCTTGGAAGGTAAGTGACAACTAAGGGGGATCTATAACAGATACAAGTCTGTAAATATCTGAAGGGTGTATTACCAAAGGATAGAATTAAGGAAATAGAAATGTAGGCAAAATATTGCGTGTGGGGTAGGTGGAATAGAGAAAGAACCTGTCCTGACAGTGAAATCCATAAAATTGTGTAATAGTTTTCCAGGAGAAGCAGTGGAAGCCCTATCCTAAGGGACATTTAAAAGAAGGCTAAACAAAGGACTGTGCAATATTGTAACAAATTCAGTGCATTATTTTCAGAAGCACAGTAACTCCTCGCTTAACGTTGTAGTTATGTTCCTGGAAAATGTGACCTTAAACGAAACGGTGTTAAGTGAATCCTATTTCCCCATAAGAATGAATGTAAATAGGGGTGGTTAGGTTCCAGGGAATTTTTTTTCACCAGACAAAAGACTATATATATATAAATATATACACACACATGCACAATAAGTTTTAAATAAACAATTTAATTCTGGTACACAGCAGCAATGATGATTGTGAAGCTTGGTTGAGGTGGTGAAGGCAGAGGGTGGGATATTTCCCAGGGAATGCCTTACTGCTAAATGATGAACTAGCAATTGGCTGAGCCCTCAAGGGTGAACTCTTAATGTAGCCTCATACTCTACAAGGCAGCATGAATGGAGGGAGGGGAGACAGTATGGCGGACACACAGAGACACACACCGTGTATGTGGGAGAGAGGCGCATTGCTCCTTTAAGTACGCTGACCCCATTCTAAGTACATTGCCTTTTTAAGTTCATCAGCAAGCTGAGATGGCTGCTGCTGCCAGGAAGCTCCCTCCATCCTGATCTCTGTCCTGTGTCCCCCCTGCTCTATGGAAGATGGGGTAAGTGGGGAACAAGGGGAGGGGGATACACTGACATTAGCTCCCTTCTTTCCCCCTCCCTCCTCACAGCAAGCAGGAGGCTCGGGGAGCAGCTCCAAGGCAGAGGGCAGGAGCAGCACATGGCAACAATTGATAGCCTGCCTGCGGGGCGGCTGTCGCACAGGGAACTTAGGGAAGCGGGGAGCTGATAGGGGGGAGCTGATAAGGGGGCTGCCGGTCCACCCTGGTTCCAAGCCCCCACCAACTCACTGCAATGGGCTGCTCTTCCTGCAAGCAGTGGACAAAGCAAGCGGCTGCCAAATGACAATATAAGGGAGCATTGCACAACTTTAAACAAACATGTTCCCTAATTGATCAGCAACATAACAATGAAACAACATTAATCGGGACAACTTTAAGTGAGGAGTTACTGTATATGACAATAGTAGGGACAGCACTGAGGTCTTCATACTTCCTACTCCAAAAATATAGTCTCCTCCCACTTGAGTTAAAGGTAAATATAAGCAGTGTAAGAACTTTGACACACAGTTCTGATTCTACCCAGTAGAGGGCAGAGGTGTACACATGCAGGAGGCAGTTCATTACAATAATTTTAGGGAACAAAATTGCAGTGACATTGAACACAATCTGTCCTAGTATTTGAATTTATAGTTAGAGGAATTTGTGCTTAGTTTTATTTATGTTTTTGTTACCATTCACCCACAGAAGTAGTTCAAAAACATAAAGAAAAACAGCCAATATCTCAAAAAGAACTATTAAAAAACAGTATAACATCATCTGCAAGGTCTTTTGGAAACTAAGGAGCACTATTTTAATACTGGGATTGGGGAGATCTGGGTTCCTGGCTCCAGAGGTTTTGTGGGCTCCTGGGCCAGAGCAAGTGGGGGCCCTCCCTGCCTCTTAATCTCCCCTGCCTGTAATCTCCCCCAGCGTTCCTTAAGGGGAAATGGGGTTGGGGTGAGCAGGGCTTACCACCCCTGTCTGTCCGGTGCTCCTGCCGGGCAGCATGATCGGGGCACAGGAACTCCTCCTCCCCCCCCCCCCCCCCCGCTCCCTGGCAGGAGCACAAGGTGGGCGGGGAGTAGGGTTGGAGTTTGGGGGGCACTTTTCCAGGACCCCCCAGTTGGCTGGGGCCCCTGACATGGGCCTTGTTAGCCCAGTGGCTAATCCCTCAGCTAAATCAGTTTTTCTCCCAATACCATCTGTAATATACTATATTTTCCTTCCCAGTCTATGTTGGTCTTGTCTGTTCAGAGTATAAGCTCTTAGGAACAGGCCTATTCCATACTCTGTGTTTCTACAGTACTTCGCAAAATGCTTCCCTGTTCTCAATCGTAGCTTCTTCAGACGACCAAAACACAAATATTAATAAACTTTTAGTAGTGGTAATAAATGTCACTGGATGATCCACTACGAGAAAAACAAACATTAGTATAAAATGACTTCAGCGTAGTTTTGTTGTAGTAAAAGGGAACATTGCCCATGTATTTCTGCCACCAGGCAGTCACACTTATTTGTAGTTAGTAGGGTTTTAAAATAAACAATTAGTGTCTGAGGTTTGTTTGGTTTTTTGTTTTGTCATCTGCAGTCTGGCCCTCCTGTTTTGTGATTATTGGCCTGGATAGTGTGATTGATATGGGCTTTCGATGGAGCTTTTTCCACCTTCACACTAATTTACAACAGCAGATTGCCCACTGCATGCTGGGTGTTTTATGAGAGCAGTGGATAGAGCAATGCTGACAGTGGTTTTCATGGGCAACTTTTCACCTGTCCTCTGGTTGGAAGTCATGTTTTGCAACTGTGACCAGCAGTAAAGGGGTAGACAAGAAAAGAGGGAAAGAGCAGCAGACTAGAACATAAACAAAATTAGCACTTCAAAGCACTTGCTCTGGTGATAGCTGTCTCTCTCAGATGTAGTGCATAAGGCATCAGTGACTGCACAAGCAGGGAACTGGATTCCACCTCTACAAAGGGAGACAAACGGATTTAGAGATGATGTACCTTATCGGAACACCCCATTAAAATAGGGATTGGCGTGAACATCACCATCAACACAAATGGGAAGACATTGCTAACGATACAGAAAATGTTCTCAGTGGCAGAACAAGAGGGGCTTCTTGGACAGATTTACCCTTAGCACAGCAAAGGTGCCATAACGGACCTACAGTTCATCCACACGAATACACTTATTGTGAAACAAGTATTAAGTACCCTAATACATAAAAGCCTACCCCAGTACTCAAATAACCACAGAGGGATAATAGACTCTTGCATTTCCTGCTCTCAACAGCCCTAACCTCCCAATCAGTGGAATGAAAAATCTGAAATTGCTCAAGATGCCAGACCCTACATAATACCGATATATGAAACACTGGGAAGAAATTAACCCTGTAGACTGCTACAAATCCTTGTGCAGAGCTATCAGGGCAGACTAGCTTCACTACAGTGAAACTAGCAAAGCTAAGCTGGACTCTTACCAAGTGCAGAATCCATTAATACAAACTAGACATGAACACTGGAAGTCCTGAAGTACCATTCAACCCCAGATGGGAACCAGTGGGACAGAGAAGAAATTGAGACATCAAAGCTGGCAATGGGTGACGGGATGGATCATTTGATTACCTGTTCTGTTCATTCCCTCTGGGGCACCTGGCACTGGTTACTGTCGGAAGACAGGATACTGGGCTAGATGCACCTTTGGTCTGACCCACTATGGCCATTTTAATGTTCTTACATTCCAATGTCTGACATACAAGAGAGTCTGAGAAATCTATTTCCTGTAATTATCAACCAAGATAAAGGATATTTCATGGGGGAGGGGGGAAGGGAGAAAAGTTGCCAGAAGAAAAACAAGTAATAAAAGAGGAAGGATGGCTGAGAAATTAAACTGCTAGCCCAAGTTGTGAGATATATAGTTTTAGTTCCTGGCTCCACCCCAGGCTCCCTTTGTGGCCTTAGGTAAATCATTTACGGAGGCATTTTAAAAAGATGCCTAAGTGACTTAGGTACCTAACTCCCATCCGGTTGACTTTTAATGGGGGCTAGGAACTTGCTTTGGGTGCTTTTGAAAGCCTCACCCTTAGTCTCTCAGTTCCACATCTCTAAAAGGGGGATCACAGCAGTTGGGGATTGGTCCTGCTTTGAGCAGGGGGTTGGACTAGAAGACCTCCTGAGGTCCCTTCCAACCTTGATATTCTAGGAGTCTATGATCCCTACCTCATAAGGGTGTTGGCAGGAATTGAAGACACATTCAGTATTGTCAGCGAGTCAGGAAGGACAGCAGGCAGGGCCATATATAGTGACTCATCCCACATAACCACCTGCCAGGGGATCGGGGTAGTAAGGACCATGGGATAAAAGCAGAAACACACTGGGAAGCCCTCTCCAGACCGGAGTCTTTTCCTACGCACCGTGTGGCGCCCGCCCTGCCCCCGAAGTCCTAGTACATTAAGCAGCGGGTGTAGCCTGTGGATGGGTTGAGGCAGATGCGAGAGGACCCAGGGTGGGTGTGGAGGAGCGCAGCAGCTGGGGCTGGGAGAGAAGGACGGCGACGGGGAGGAGGCAGGCGCTTGAGAGGATCCAGGGCGAGCGGCGTGTGTCTCTGATGGGGAGAAGAGGCAGCCGGGAGGCTGTGGAGAGCGAGCGAGCGAGCGGGCGGGCGCCTCTCTGCCCGTTTCCCAGAGCCGAGCGGCAGAGCGGGGTGAGTGTGGGGCCGGCTCTCCGCGGGGAGGGGGAAGAGGCGGATACACGGGAGCGGGCTCCCCCCCCCCCCCCGGTAGGCTGCGCTGTGATCAGAGCGGCGGGCTGGGCTGCGCTCCGAGCCCCCCGGCAGAGTCCGGAGCCGCGAGCCGAGCGCGCCGCGCCTCCAGCCTTCTCCTCCGCCGGGCTGCCCCGGGGCGGGCTCATGGGGACCGCGCAGCGGAGGCAGAGCGGGGAGCCCCGGAGCTGAGGCCGCTGGAGCGAGGGGTGAGTCGGCGTGGCTGGCTGGGGGGTGGCCGGTGCCTTGGCGGAGCCGGGCCGGGGGGAGACGCGTGGAAACTTTCCACCTGGCCAACTTGCCCGGGAGCGCCCAGCCCGCGCTGCCGCCGGCGGGGGACGCCGCAGCCCCCGGGCACGCTCCGGAGCGGCCGGGAAGCGCGGCCCGTGCAAGTTGCAAAACTTAAACCTGTTCGGTGTTGGCAAAGCAGCGGGAACCCCCCGCCCCCCTAGGCCAGCGCAGATCGCCGGCTCCAGCCCCTCGGCGGGGGCTGATCTTGATCTCGAGTCCGGCTGAGCTGAGCGTTTGCAACGGGAGGAAGCAAGTGGATCCCCCCCCTCGCAATCCCGCTGCCCGGGAGCGTTCTCCTGCTTTGCACCAGATTGAACCAGTCGGAGGCTGGAGCGGGGAGTTTTCTGCGGATGCTGATCAGCTGCGCGTGTTACTCGCCCAGCCGCGCGGAGCGGGGACGGGGCTCCCGGTGCGCGGGGGAATTCGCCTTCCCCGGGCCCGTCTCCTCGCGGCGCGACTGGCTGGTTGGAGGCGCGCGGGGGAGGGGCGGTTACTGTGCTGCGGTTTGCATGGCTGCAGAGGGGGGTTTCCCCGGGAGGTGGCGACGGGGCTGCTGCTGGAGACCGGGAGAGAGAGACTCGCTCCGCTGCTCCCTGCTCGGGGGCTGGCCGGCGGGGGTCGCAGAGGGAAGCCGCTTGCAGGGGGTGGGGGCTGCTTTCCCCATCGCTCCGCATCCTGCCCCGGGGGCCGATCGCTCTCCTGCGGCTGTCTGCGCGTTTGAACCAAGTTCGGGTTTTGCAGGAAGGGGGGGGGGGGAGGGTTACAATAACCGCTCACCCGCTGCGGTTAATGATTAGTTCAGCCTTTGTAGGGCAGCCGCGGGAGGGGGGCTGGGGCCTCGCACCGTTTCCAGCCCCGCCGGTGCATCGGTTTGCAGAGGGGACTGAATTGTCGTTTGCCAGCATAAAGGCGCCCAAACGAGCGAGCCAGGCACCGTGTTTCCACGCGCTGCTAAATGCCGGCGTGGAACAAACCCGGCCCTGGTTCGGGGGCTGGTGAGTGGGGCTTCCCCGCCCCTCCCGTCTGTGATCGAGAGGCCGATGAACCGCTTTTGCTGCTTGAACCCTGGCGGGTTATTCCCCGTCGTGTGGTTCTGTGCCTGGGATTTTGTTCTTGGTGGCTTCGTGCCCTTGATTCATTGGTTGACGATTGTCCTCGGTCCCGATCCGATTAGAGTAAACGCAAGTAAGTGGGACATCAGCGAAGGAAACACTCGGACTGCGCTCCGGAGCAGCGAGTTTACCTGCTCCTAGAGCCAATGCTCCGGAAATGCGTGTTCCCTCGCTCCCCCTTTTCTGTCCCCTGGCATTGCTGTCACACTCAGCCAGGAGCATCCTTTGCTCAGGGTTTGTCAGAAATCTCACTCGCCTCTGTCCAGGAGAAGAGCTATTCGCCCCCAGCATCCTCACTGAGCGTCCTTTAGTGTTCAGCAGAGGCTTTACTGCTGACTGATCTGGTTCCTGGCAGAGGAATTAGCAGCTGAAAAGGAGAGAGCGAGAGAGCTCTGACAATTAGGGAGGAGAAATTCAGCCCTGTTCACTAACTGCTGAGGAAGTGCCCTCGCGTTCCCTGGTGTGGCTTGGTTCTGAATTGAAGCAGTTGTATTGGGGGTATAAGCCTGAGCTGGGACACAAGGCGCCATAAAAACAGCGAGGGTCCAGGTCTTGCTGACACGGAGCTTATCCTTTAATGAACCAAAGTTACCCTTGTTTCCTTGAAGAAGATGTGTTGGTGGCGCTCGGAAAGGAACAAACGATCCCTCTGAAACCGGTCTGTGTGCCCAAGATGCGGCTGTGAAAGAGTTTGCAGAACCATGTGCCAAAAAGACGTTGCAGGCTGGTCCAGAAACCCAAATTAGAACCAATTTGCTGGAGCTCCAGAAACCAGTGAAGTGGATCTGCTGTTTTTCCCCCAGTGCCTATGCTTCTAGTGTCCTCGCAAATAATCAGTAGGTTGCTTTGACCGTACTTGCCTTCAGATGTTAAGCTTTTTTTAAAGGGCGAGAGCCTTACTTTCTAACTAAAAGTTGTATCTTTTGGAATCTTAATATCTGTATAGTAAGACCTGTTAACTAGCAATAAGCTGAGGGTGCCCATTGATTGTTATGCTATTTTCCTACTGTGAGGGATGGCAGTATAAACAATCGGTTCTTTCAGTGCAGTCCTTGTTTCTGACATAAGTGCATTATATTTTATCAAGTTATGTTTTCATTGTTGCCCTTCTCAAATACAAAATACGACCTGATGTAACCTAGTTGATAGATTATGTCAAATAGAATGAAGTGGGCAATTATAATTGAGTAGGATGTCTAGCCATTACTTGCTGGTAGGATTTAGTAGCTCTTATTCCATTATGAACATAAATATGGTTGGAGTTCTTAAATGTTTCTGACACATGCAAACAGTACAAATGTTGCTCAAATTAATAGTTTTCTTTTACTCTATTGAGAAAAATCTGTAGTGTAGGGTAGGATTTGTTATCATATGCAGTCCAAATACAGGATATAGAATATCTTTCACCTTTTGGATGTAGGTTTGAATCAAGCACAGGTCAGTAGTGACCAAAAGTTTTTGTTTGGTTTTGTTTTGTGTCTGTTGTTTTTTAAATCATTTTATGGCTCTTTGATGGCTTATATATGAAGGGTTCTATGACTTGTCTCTAGTTCACTTCACCAAAACTGCTTGCACAATTAGCATCCTGATGGTTTTGGCTAGAAGGCCAAAGTCAGAATGGACAGGGAGACAGAATTACTAGGTTAGTGATCAAATCCTGCCTCAGCTGAAGTCAATGGCAGTTTTGCCCCAGGCTTCAGTGGGACCAGTTTCACACTAGAACAGCAACCTTTCAGAAGCGGTGTCCCGAGTCTTCATTTATTCACTCTCATTTAAGGTTTCGCGTGCCAATAATACATTTTAACATTTTTAGAAGTCCTCTTTCTACAAGTCTATAATATTTACTTTATAACAATAATTTTGTTATATAAGGTTTTTAAAATGTTTAAGAAGCTTCATTTAAAATTAAATTAAAATGCAGAGCCCTCTGGACCAGTGGCCAGGATCAGGGCACTGTGAGTGCCACTGAAAATCAGCTCGCGTGCCATAGGTTGCCTACCCCTGCACTAGAAGTAATCCCTACTTTGGGGGACACATTGGAATGTAATGTGGAGAAGCTCTCTCTGCTGCCACCCATGCTGTCTCTGTTCAATGGCTCAGCAGAAGATTGAAGGGAGATGGTGGGTGAGGTAATAGCTTTTATTGGACCAACTTCTGTTGGTGAGAAAGACAAGCTTTTGAGCTACACAGAACTGTTCTTCAGGTTTGGGAAATGTATTCAGAGTGTCACAGTTAAATACAAGGTAGACTCACTTCTTTAGCCTAAGTAGTTAATGCATATTTCAAGGGATCATTCAAGATGAAATGGCCCTTTAACACTTCTTCAGTCATAGGGTGGAAAGGACAGGTGGGGAAAAAAGGAGGTAGGGGACTTAAGGAGATTATAGACGTTGTAATAATCCATAAATCCAGTGTCTCTATTCAGCAGGCTCTCCACAGACCAGGTTACAGCAGCTGAAAGCAGCACCAGACCCTGTCAGAAGAGAAGCAGAACCTGTAGACCTATCTCCTCTGCTACAATACATCTACCCCCACAACACATCTTTCAAGATCCATTTCTATCACAATATATCCAGTGCACTGAATGTCCCCCAAACAACTATGTGGACGAAACCAGACAATCACTATGCTCTCCAATGAACTCACACACAAAAATAAGACAAAAACACCACATCATCTATGCGTGAACCCTTTTCACAAAGCCATCACTTTATATCTGGCTTTTCAGTCCTGATTCTCAAAGGAAACCTGCCCAATACCTTCAAAAGACAAGCCCGGGAGCTTCAGTTCATAACTTTGCTAGATACTGGATTTATGGCTCATTACAGCAATATATAACCCACTTAACCCCTCCCCAATCTTTTTTTCCCCTTCCTCCTCCATGACTGCAGAGGTTAATGGGCCACTTCACCTTGAATGGTCCCTTGAAATATGTGTTAACTACCTATTCTAAACAATCTTCCACCTTGTATTTAGCTGTGACACTTTGGGTATGTCTACACTGGCAGAGTTACAGCACAGCTCAGAGAGCGCTGTGTGTTCATACACTCAGCTGCCTGCACAATAGCATGTTCACACTTGCGGTGTTTGCAGTGGTGCACTCTGGGTAGCTGTCTCACAGAGTACCTCTTTCTCTTCTGCCGCTAAGAGTTATGGGAAAGTGGAGGGGGTTGCGGGGCATCCTGGGTCCTCTCCCTATGCCCAGTGATGCATTGCTTCGCATCCCAGCAAGCCCTGTGTTTTCGTCCACATTTGAAGCCATCTTTCAACAGTTTGTGTACTGAGCGCTCTGCCTCTTCAGTCTGTAGGAATTGATCCCGATCCGTTGACCAGTGTGCAGCTCACTCTAACGTGTCACGAGTGGCAGTGGAGTTCTTTCTTACTCTACAAAGTCAAGAGGAGTGTGACTTTGATCTCGCCACGTGTATAGCTGTGACACAAGATTGCTTGTGGCATTCATGGAGAGCGCTGACTGTAGTGGAATGCTGCTTTTGGGCTCAGCAAATGAGCACTGAGTGGTGGGATCACATCATGATGCATGGCTGGAATGATGAGCAGTGGCTGCAGATCTTTCGGATGAGGAAAGCCACATTCATGGGACTGCTACCAATTGGTTGCTAACCATTTTGGAATGGGAAAGTCGACTGTTGGACTTGTGTTGATGTAAGTGTGCAGGGCCGTTAATCACATCCTGCTCTGAAAGACCGTGACTCTGGACAACATGTGTGACACTGTGGATGGCTTTGCACAAGTGGGCTTCTAACTGGAGGAGCGATAGATGACATGCATATTCCAATTCTGGCACCAGACCACTTAGCTACCAAGTACATTAATCACAAGGGGTATAAATCAATGGTTCTCCAGGCACTTGTGGATCACCGTTGGCATTTCACAGACATTGACGCAGGCAGGTCCGGAAAGGTGCACAATACACACATCTTCTGGAGCATAGGCCTGTTCAGGAAGCTGCAAGCAGGGACTTTCTTCCCAGACCAGAAGATCACCGTAGGGGAAGTCAAAATGCCCATTGTGATCCTGGGAGACTCTGCCTACGCTTTCATGCTGTGGCTTATGAAGCCATGCATCGAGCAACTTGACAACATCAAGGAGCGGTCCAACAACAGGCTGAGCAAATGCAGAATGACTGTTGAGTGTGCTTTTGGCTGTTCAAAGGCTCGCTGGTGATGCCTCTATGGGAAGCTGGACTTGGCTGATGACAATATTCCGATGCTTATAGCTGCATGCTGTACACTCCATAATATTTGGGAAGGGAAGGGTGAAAGCTTCTCTCAGGGCTGGATCACAGAGGTTCAGCGCCTGGCGGCTGAGTTTGAACAGCCGGAGACAGGGGCTATTAGAGGGGTGAAGCGCAGTGCCATAAGGATTAGGGATACCTTTAGGCAGCAATTTGAAGCTGCAAGCTACTAATATTTTTGCTATGCTCGGGAGTGCAGTGCTTGTAATGCTAGGAGTTGATTGTGATTGTGCAGACGATGCAATATGAAGGTTTAACATAATTGTCTTGCTTTGCAGGGCTCTGTTTGCTTTTAATTAATAGAATAAAGATTGCTTTCAAACCAACTCAATTATTTTATTAAAAAACAACAACTGGAGGAGAGAGTCAAACCAAAAAATACCTCAACAGGGATGGGAGAAGGGACGGTCTCAGGAGGATGTGGGGTCCTGGGATGGCTAAAGATTTGCGTATGTCTAGGGATCACATCCAACCTTCTCCTTTGGAGTACAGTGCAGCAGGTACTGTACTTCAGCAGGGCCAAACTGCAGAGGAATGGGTGTTGAGTGCAGTGGGTAGTGGGAGTCTGCAGTGTTGGGCTGCGACAGGGGAGGAGTGGAATGCTGCAGGTATAGACTAGTCAGGAAGTAGATTAGAGTGTATTGGTTGTGTCTGGGAGTATCACCTGGAGTGTGTTAGTTTAGTGCTCCATAATGTTTAAGAGCCGCTCTGTGGCTTCATTCTGACATGCTGCGTCTCCTTTCGGTCTCTCTTCTTGCTGCCTTGCCACTCCTTCAGTTCCCATTTCTCGGCTGAGGCATGCATCATAACATCACTCAGAAGGACCTCCTTAGTTCTTACTGGCTGCTTTCAAATTCTGCGCAGCTGTTCAGCTGCCAATAGCAAAGAGGGAGGCTGGGCTCCCAAAGTTATCTCTAGGAAGTTTAAATGCAACGTTTTACAGAAGCAGTATTGTTTGCAACACACAACATTGATTCAGTGCTTTTAAACACAGCCATTACTCACTCACCTGTCACTAACTGGCTGACCCCAGGTAAACACACATGAACCACAGGATTCCCAAAATGGTGAGTAGCCTCAGGAGCAAGGTAAATCACTCTTCCCGGCCCCTGCAGTATATTGGGCACGTAGCTCTTGGGGAGAGCCAGCAATGTGGTGGGGGACTAATAATCATTCCTGTTCCCACACTTTCCACAGGATGTGATCATTATGGAAGATATCTTGCTGCTGAGGGTGAGTAGGGAATCAAGGTGAGGTTTTTTTCCAAGACTACAGCCTGCGGCTTCTGCCCTGGCCCCTGTGTGGCTCACCTGTGTGCAGAAATGGTGTGTGTCCTGTCCCCACCATGATGGCACAATGGTGCAGAAAGTTACAGTAAATGGGGCAAGAAACAAATCAGCTCGGCAAAGAACCTGTGACAGCGGATTGCTCAGTATCTCCATGAGAGTTTTGCTGGTGATCTCTGAGGCAGATTCCCATGAAGTGAGGAGGTCAATCGACAGCCTGTTCTGCCACTCACACGAGGCATGCGGTGGGTGACAACCCTGCGTCCTGCAACCCTCCTGCCCCCAGCAACTCGGTTCAGCGAGTCCCAAAATCAAATCCACTGACCAGGGGCCTCCTCTTGTGTTTGCCCTTCACCAGTCTCTGACAGCTGTGACTGGCTAGCCTCCTCTGGGGTAGAAAAGAGCTCCTGGGTGCATGCATCTCTGACATCTGAGTCCTCCTCTGCCTCTGGGTCCCCCTCCACATCCTCCTCCAAGATTTCCTCCTCCCAACTTGGTCCACTCTTGACTGGCACGTGAGCCACCAAAGTATCCACAGTGGTCTTCACGGTGGAGGTGGGGTCACCACCGAGTATCGCGTCCAGCTCTTTGTAGGACCGGCAGCTCGTGGGCGCAACACCGGACTGGAACTTTGCCTCCCATGCCTTGTGGTAGGCATTCAAGCTCCCGTCCCTTGTCGTAGATGTTCCGCAGCTCCTTCACTGCCCAGTCATGGCCCCTTTCTGTCATGCATTGTGAAGTCTGTCTGTAGCTATCATAATTCCTGCACAGCTGGGAGTGGACAGCTTCCTCTTCTCAAATGCGGATGAGGTCCAGCAGCTCAGCATTACTTCAAGCGGGGGATCGCCTGTGTGGAGCAGGCATGGCCACCTGGAAAGATGGGTTGAGACCACTGCACACATCACTGAGCAAGCAGGAAGGGTTCTTTCAAATTTTGAAAGGAATTTATGGGATGGGGATGACGGTTGGTCACCTGAGGGCAGGGCAGTAGAGTTCAAACCGATGACCAGAGAGGTGACCACGGGCATTGTGGGACACCTCCTGGAGGCCAATCGCAGCACTGTAATCAATCATGGTGTCTACTGGCACCGCGTCACTGTAGCCCTGGCGCAGAAAGCTCTATAGCTCCCGTTGGGGAAGTTTCTTGGGTTGTCCAGCCAGTGCTTTTGACGAGCATGGTTCCAGGTTGGGTTAGAGTTATCTTTTCAGTTGGAATGTGGAGTGTCAGTAGGTGTTTACAGTATTCAGTGCACACTGACTTTGTCATTTGCCTGGGGGTGCTCAACTCCCACTCTGCTCAGGCCCCACTCCTCCCTTCCTCCAAGGCCCCGCCCCATTCTGTCTCTTCCCTCTGAGGGTGGGGGAGGAGCTGATTGGTGGGGCCTACCAATGGGCGATGCGTGCTGGGGGGAAGGAGGAGAAGCTGTTTGGTGGGGCCTACTGGCAAGTGGGAGGCACTGTGGGGGGGGAGAGAAGCTGATTGGCATGGCCGCCGGTGGGTGCTGAGCACCCATGGAATCCGCACCTATGATTCAGTGGGAGGGAGGAGAATTTGAGAGAGTAGAACAAAAATTGCGATAGGGCGTTGGGTATAAATGTTACCTGTTGTGGAAAAATGTTCATAAAAGTGGAAAACGAAACATTTCCTTGAATTTTTTTGTTTTTAATTCCTATATAGAGAGTGTTTCATTTAGGTTCAAACAGTTTTTGTGCAGTGCATTCAACTCAGCTAATGCTTCATTGTGGGGTTTGCACAAGAATTAAAAGTCTAATTGATCGGAAACAAAGATGAGTGCATTTTGGAAAAGTAAATGTATTTTTTAAAAAAATCTTTGATCAGGTTTATGGAAATTAAGAGGCTTTCATAAAAATCAAGGTATTTGTTTTGAAAATGCAATGTATGCCCTGTTAGTATCTCTCTTCATTGTATTTGTGAAAAAAAATGTGACTAAAACAGAACAATCCCGATTCTTCTTTCACTTAAACCATTGGAAGGGCCTTGTCTTACACTATTATAGTCAATGGGTATTTTGTCATTAACTGAGGTGAGAGTGGGAGCAGACCCTAAATTCGGTGCAAGTCCCATTGGAGTCTTTGGAGTTGCACCAGTGCAAAACTGGTTTGAGATCAGAATTGAGCCCACTGACTGTGTTCATGCTGTTGCTACACAAAAGGCAATACAGCAGAGAGAGACGGATGAGATCCAGTGTTGTAGTTCTTTTCCCTGGACTGCACTGACTCACAGTTCATTTCTGAGTGCAATGCAGGGAGGTGATTTTGATCTCTACAGTCCTTTGTGGTTTGGGTTATGTGACTCCTGAAGGCCATTCCTTTCCTTGTGTTCTAACTTGATCGCTGATAACCGGCTGGCATGCTCTGCTCCAGCCAACAGTCTTAGATCTCTGGGAGCCGGAGGCAGGTCACTTACAGAGGCTGACCAATGACTCGGGCAGTCCTATTTTTGTTGACTTTCCAGACAAGCTGAAAAAATTATTTATTCACTCGGGGTGAAATCCGGGCCCTACTGAAATCAATGAAAAAACACATTGACTGAGTTCAGTAAGTCCAGAATTTCACTCTGTTTTCCCTGGGGAGGTGATCTGGGTTGTATGTGAGTGGCTGAGGGTGTTTGTGTTGGAAAATTCCCTGTTATCATTAGTTGATGTTCTGGTAATATGTCTGGATGCCAGAGTAGGAGAAGTTATGTACCTAAATTGCGTACCAGAAGTCAGCTGCTTTTTCTTCCTTGGTTATAACTTTTCTAATTGTATTGCTCTCTGTTCATAAGCATAACTCCCATTGATGTCAGTAGGTGTTGCCTTGTGGTGTTGCAAAGTGTACCACCCTTTCTGCTCACCCGGCTTCCCCCTGGTTTTCTTGAACTTCTGTCTCATGCTGTGGGAGGAGTCTGAAGAGACATTCTTCTATCATCAGGGTAGAGAACTGATTTGGGAGACCTTAAGAACTAGGGCTGGGATCCACTAAGGGATGCTCAGTGTCCCAGCACCTAGCTTTAGACACTTGGACACAACATGCGAGCCACAGCTGTGGGGAGAGAGGTCCAGAAGAAAATGATTTACAAAACCAGTTCACTTAGGCAGGGAGACACCTATGCTAATCAATGGGAGATGATTGTGTCCTGTGCTCTACCCCCCCCCATCCCCTGTCTCTGCCGAGTGATCCACAAATAGGAACCTGCGCCCCCCCCCCCCCGGGGCTCCCCGCACGTGCAGAGGCAGCAGCCGGGGCGGCCCCCCCCCCAGGGCTCCCCGCACGGCTCCGGCCGGGACCCTGCAGCCCCCCGCGGCCGGCCCGGGGCCAGAGGCAGCGCGGGGTGGGCCTGGGGGCGCCCGGCGCCGACAGCCCGAGCCGGGTGTCACCCCTCTGAGAGGGTGTCACCCGGTGCGGTCCGCACCCCCGCACCCGCCTAGCTACGCCTGTGGTGCAACAGGTTCAACTTGAGGCATGATTGAGGGATCCCTGCATCAGCACATCCTACCGTTCTGAGAGTAGAGAGGTGGGAGACCTTAGGTTCAGATCCTTTCTCTCCCTCTGGCAGAGACAAGAGAATTGAACCAAAGATCTCCCGCCCCCAGGTGGGCTCTAATTACTGGGCCAAACCAGGAATTGGGTGCACACCGCCTCCTACAGGAGACGTTTGAGTAGCATCTGTTTCAGTAGATGTGCTTGGAGGCTGCTAACCAGATATGATCCCACATGTGATTTAAGTGTCTGAAGGTGCCTCTTTCTCTGGTTCATGAATCACTCGGGGGCTTAGGTTAGAGGGAGACAGCTGTGGAGCCAAACCTGGGGGTCAGGCGCCTAAATGCCTTTGTGGATCCCACCATAGGTGGCTTTTCTGACCTGAAATTCCCTTCCAGCTTCAGTTAACTGGGTGGATTTCTTTCGACTGTAAAAGGGGTATATCATTTTTACGGATTTAGTACCAGCTCCTTAAACTTATTGGATTCTACAGCTGGGATTTTCAGAAGTCCTTAGGATTGGCTAATTCTTCCATTGAAATCAAGAGGAGTTTTACCATTGACTGCAGTGAGAGAACAGTTAGACCAATGCTGAGGGCTTCTGCAAATCCCTTTGTGCGTATTCCCAGGAAAATTACACAGCAATTTTGGTTTCAACCTTGGCTAGCATCTGAGGGAGTGAAAGGTGAGGAGAGGAAGTAGCTTTGATGATTTTCTTGCAGTGCTGGTAAGAAATGGTTTGTTTTTCACCAACTCAGAAAATACATAAATCAAATTTCTGATACTTGTATTCTGCAAACCAGTTGTAAATTGCATTTTGTGTTTGTCCTTCCACACCACTTTCCCCCCAGATTTGAAAGATTATTCTAGCTGCTGAATGATGCATAGTTAGAAAAGGTAGCTGTGAGTTTAATTATAGCTTCAGGACTTGAACTGAATCAAATTCCAAACAATCTGATCAACATTCAAGTGGCTGTAATTTTTTTTAAAGGTTAAAAGTGAGGCATCTTGAGAGGAGCTATTAGTGTTTCACATTTTGAAGTAAAGGAGGTTATTAATAATTCTAAATAACATTGAACATATGTTTTGTCTTATAACCATCTGAGCACTTCTCAGGGTAATGCAGATTAAATTTAGTGCCAAGTGCATATAATGACGGTATAAATGTCCATTTTGCCATCAGATATGTTGCACTGTTTTATTAAATGTTAAACATTATGATCAAGAATCAGAGAGGTAGCCGTGTTAGTCTGGAATAGCAGAGGTAACCGAGAGTCCTGTGGCACCTTAAAGACTAACTAAAGTACCGAAGCATAAGCTTTCGTGGGCTAATACCCACTTCGTCGGATGCAAGCAGTGGGTATTTAACTGCTTGCATCCGACGAAGTGGGTATTAGCCCACGAAAACATTATGATGTTTTGCATTGCTTATACAAATTACGGCATCTAGAGACTCTCTGTTCGGTTGATTCTTCAGATTTAAATGTTGAGCTAATAATTTTTACGTTTACATGGCTATTTTTAAGGCTTTGGAATTCTTTGCTAGGTTTCCTTTACGTGGGGATTAAATAACGGCAACTTATGCTGTTATTGGTTGAGTTATGTGGAGTCATGTAAGCTGTGAATCATATGGCATGATTCCATGTGGAGTAGGGTTGTCAGCTGCTATTTCTTTGGAATGACCTATCTTTATAGATTTTTGCTGCAGTGCAATGCATACTAGGGATAGGCTGACAGTAAATATGGACCCAAAGCAGAGATTTTGTGTGTACTCTTTTTTCCCCCATAGCTTTGTTACAGTATTTTGTAGTAGTGGTCCAAAGGCTAGAATTTACATCTGAGATCTTCAGGGAAGCCCAACTCCACTGGGCACCTTGAAAATCTCAACTTGCTTATTTGTATCGTCAGTGTTTTGGATAGTCTGTCACTTTCTGTACTCTCATTGTCCCTGAAACTTTAGTGGATGTCATTGGTACCTCTGTTGTTCTGGCCACACCTCAAAAATTTCACTCCCGGCTAGGAAGTATGAAGTTTCCCTAGTGGAGAAGGTGAGGAAGCAACACCAATTTAAGCAAAAATATTTGAAGCTGAAGGTTTTTTATACAAGACCTGGTTGGGAACAGAGAGGAGAATGCAATTGCTTTTTTCCAGTGACCAGAGGAAGGCTTTAGTTTTATCAGAGACCATACTAGCTAGAGGCTGATATGAAAGATGGGGCATTCTGGTAAGAATTCCATTGTCCTCACCACTTCCCAGAAGCCTTGGATTAGGTATGGCTGGGCAGTTCTTGCATCTCACCTGGACAGGGGCCTCCAGCTCTTCTTTTATATCGGTGGTTGACATATAGGTTTAATTCCCATTTAGGGAATGTTCTTTTTGCTGACCTTTCCGTTTATTTATTTTTAAAATCTTACAGCTGATACAGAATCCTGCTGCTCCTTTCATATTTTTGATGGACTCATTATTTGTGCAGTTAGATTAGTTGCCTTTTAAAATTGGGAAGCGTTTCTTATACGCTTGATCTTGTCCCTTCTGTTTGCAGTTTCCAATTTGCTGGGGGTCTTTAGTCTGTGTGGTTTGTGCAGCAGGATATTTTAAAACACAGTTGAAGACTCTCTCTCCGTAGTTTTATCTGATTACTGAAAAGCACTTTGATATGTATGTACTCTGTGCCACCTAGAGGAAGTCCTTGCCCAGCCACCAGGTCAGGAAGAACTGGGAACTTATTGTTTAAGAGGCTTTGTAATTAACAGGGGAGGCATAGCTCAGTGGTTTGAGCATTGGCCTGCTAAACCCAGGTTTGTGAGGGGGCCATTTAGGGATAAGAGGCAAAAATGGAATTGGTCCTGCTTTGAGCAGGGGGTTGGACTAGATTATCTCATGAGGTCCATTCCAACCCTGAGATTCTATTATTTTAATTGGTTCTTATCAGGCTGAAACAAGCTTCCTTGCTGGTGTCTCTTTGTGCCCGGTTTAGATTTCCTGTACTATAGGCTCGGGCTTAGCAATGTACTGCTGAATGCCTTAAAGGAGAAGGGTGCCGTATTTCGTTCTATTTTGCTCCTCCTCCTCTCCCCAACCTGAACCATTTTCCCCCCCACGTCTGCCATATGAGTCACAATTGAACAGAGTTGTTTCTGATGTACACAGAGCAAGATCTGAAATGATTGTTAAATGTCTGTAAAATGTCAGTTGACTTGCCACTGATTCCAGATGTGGATTGGAAGGGTGAGAGGTTAGGAGGGGGAGTGGAAATGTGGAGGAATAGCAGTCCAGGAGAGATACAGATTGTGTAGGTGCTACCTGGTCTTGGAACCAGGGGAGGGTGGCTGGCAGAGGGCAGGAAACTGGCAATGACAAGGTTTTCTGTATGATTGATGGAGATTTACAGAGGGGGGCATAGAAAAGGGCTGAGCGGGGCACATGAAGAGGAACAGCGATAGGCAGAGACTCTTACCCATCTTAAGCTTAAAATTTTCTAGGTTTAAAACTTTAACCACCTAAAGTTTTCAGTGTGGATAAACCAGCGTAAGTAATACTGTTTGGCGTATTAGCTGGGCTAGTTTAGAACACGCTTTCCGTTTTCTTTGTCATTAATTGTATTTGCAACTTGTTTGTGTGTGTGTAATATTTTGGAAGCTGTGTGCTCTAATGGACAGGGAATCCTGCTTAGAGTATCCCTCAAATTCCTAGCTCTGGTGATGACTTGGGCAAGCCACTTAACTTCTCTCAGCCTCAATTATTTTATCTGCAAAATGGGGATACTAAGACTTGCCTGGCTTTCTTTATGTAAAGCACTTTGGAATCATCACAAGAAAAGAGCTGTTCATTGTGATTAGCAGACTAAGGCTATTGAAAAATGTTTTTCTAATAAACCCAGGCTGATTTTTCTCTTGTACTTGTTTACATTTGAAAGTCCGGTTGTACATGTGCTTCGGTAAGTTAAACATTAATTTGGAAGCTAACTCTTTCAGTTACTTTGGAGAGAGCTTCATTTTTATTATTTCTCCACTCTATAAATATGTTTCTTAAGCAGAGTATTTTAAAAACAAATCTAGCATTCCATCATTCCTACAGACATAGCTGATCATTCACAGTCTGCTTGAAGTGCACAGAGTTAGTCTTTCTGCTGTACTCTGAATCTCCATGAAAAGGACAACTGGCAAAAGAATGATTTAGAAACATCCTCTAATGATCTCTTCTAGTGCATATACCTTATTTTTACACAGATTTGTGTGTATTTGGTCTATGAATGAGAATTCTGCTGGAGAAGAGCAATACGCTGATATAGAAGACACATCCCGCATATATTGAAAAGTAATTTGTTTCCTCATTGCTAGATGCTAAGGAAGAGTTTGTTCTTCGGGAGCATCCTTATACTTATTCATTTGAGTAGTCTTATTGACTTAATTGGAACAATTCATATGAATAATGCTTGCAGAATCAGGTTTTTATTAGAAACAATATATAGGGCATAATCCATTAGCACTCCGTGTGCAGAGCATTTTTAGGACTGGGTTCATAAATATTAGTGCAATATGCTTTTTTGAAGTATTAAAGCTGTGCTTAAGTGATCTTAAAGTTTTTAAAGTCTACTTAAACTGATGATACAATCCAAGACCTACAGAGTGAATTTTATGGGAACGTTTTACTTGTACTGAGTGCATAAATATACTTCTTGCTGAAAGTTAAAACTTTGCTGAAAGTTAATAGAACGATTTAGAACTTATTCTCATATTCTCAGTTAACTGATGTAAATCTAGAGTCGGTACTTTGACATTAGTGGAGATGGTTTGGATTTACTGCAGCGTAACAGATTAGAATCTAGTTTTTTGACGCTTTTTCATGTGTTACTTTCTCTGCCAAAAGAGGCTAGATGACTTAACCTTGTACTTATCAGGTTATTTGAGTTTCACAGCAAAATATTTAGCAGTAACAATAGCAAATAATTAAAAACATTAGCCTGAATTTCAATTTAGGGCCTAATACTGTGTTTAGTTATGCAACTCCTATTGAAGACAACAGGAATTACAATACATGGTTATATCTGAGGATAGAATTTAGCCCTATCTATAGTACTGTGCAGTGGGAGAGCTAGGAAAACATCCTTTTGGCTTGTGGCATGGCATTTGATCAAGTATGCCTTACTAAACCAAAGTAAGGCTCTGTAACCAAAGAAAAAACTAAATATTTGAAGTCTCTTCTGTTAGGACCATCGCCATGTTTTGGATGTGGGTGCTAGGACAGATTTATTTTGTAGCTTTTTTTCTTCTTCTTTGTTTTATTTCCTACCTCCAGATCTTACAGTACGTCTTTAATAGGCAGCGGGTTTAAAACACAACGCACAGTCAACCTGTGGAACTCATTGCCAGAGGACCTGGTGAAGGCCAAGACTATAACACGATTAAAAAAATAACTAGACAGAGGATAGGTCCATCAGGGGCTATTAGCCAGGATGGGCAGGGATAGTGTCCCTAGCTTCTGTTGCCAGAAACTGGGAATGAGCAACAGGATGGATCACTTGATGATTACCTGTTCTGTTCATTCCCTCTGGGGCACCTGGCATTGGCCGCTGTCAGCAGATAGGATACTGGGCTAGATGGACCTTCGGTCTGACCCAGGACAGCAGTTCTTATTCACATTGGAGCTGGAGGTGTAACTTCCATCTTAAGTAGACCTACCCTTTGAATTGATACAGAGCCAATTGATACAGAGCCTCACTACCGGGGGGGATCGATGGCAGATACGCAACTTCAGCTACATGAATCACGTAGCTGAAGTTTGCGTATCTGCAGCCAACTTACCTGCCGTCCTCACGGCGGCAGCAGTCGGTGGTGCGCTTCCCCGTCGACTCCAGCTTGCGCCTCCCAGTAAGCTGGAGTTCCGGAGTCGTCGGGGGCGCTGCGGGCGATCGATTTCTCACGTCTTCACAAGATTTGAGAAATCGATCGCCAAAAGATCAATCGTTACCCACCGATCTGGCGGGTAGTGAAGACCAGCCCCTAGTATCAGATCATAGTGTTTTATGAGAGCCAAACGAAATTTAAGTGAGGAACTGGACACAAGTATAATACACGTTTGACTGTGGAAAGTAATCAAGTAGCTAGTTTTTGTTTTTAAAATGTCTTTTACAAACTTGCTTTCTTGTATGAGTCCTTGTCAAGGTGTCTGCAAAACTTTCCACACTGTTCATTGACTAGGTTCTGCAGCTGATAACTCTTCAAGGGGACAGTAGAGCAGGTCATGGATCAGAAGCAGCTTTTCCAAGCAGCCTTCCATCATCAGGAACAACTCCTGATTCCTTTTGTCGTCATTGTAAGGAGTTAGATGGGGCAAGCTTCTCCAGTGGGTTGCTGAATCTTTGGATTGACGGGTGATAGGGACTGTCTAGCAGACTATTTCTATCCATAACATTCCTTCAGTACCCAAATTCTCAAAATAATAATAATAATTAATAATCAGTCATTGTCCTCATTTACTAGTTATTGGAGTCCTGGAGCCAATCTCCAAATCAAAAGATCTCCAAGGAACCTATTCCATCTTTTGTGTTTCCAGTTGCTCTGGAGGAATCCTCCTTCTGAGGAATGGGTCAGGAGATCCAAGTTATGGATGGAAATCCACACTAGCACATTATCTATGCATGGCAGAAGTTAGAGCAACTTCAGAGCTGGTCTAAACTTACAACTGTGACCACTCTGACTCCATGTTGTATCTAGAATCAGGAGAGTGCAAAGCTTTAGGACATCTTTGCTTCCTGATGGTCATGTTTAGTGCCAAGCATAGGGAAGCTCTGAACACCATGACAGCGCAGTTCTGCGATCAGGAGTTTTTTTGGGTAGGTCTGCAATACCCGCCGGATTGGCGGATAGAGATCAATCTTTCAGGGATTGATTTATTGCATCTCGTCTAGATTCCCGAGCAGTCTCCCGTCATCTCCAGAACTCCACCATTGCGAGAGGCGCAGGCGGAGTCGACCGGGGAGCATCTCAGCGCCGGGAAGGTGCCGAGGTAAATCAACCTGCATATGTCGACTTCAGCTAGCTATTCACATTCATTTTACTGTTGGCTGTTTTCTTCAAGCACGTGTGAGTTAAAACAGACGAAAGGGGAACACGGAGGGGATGGGAGGGAGGAAACCTAAATCCCAGATCTTTTACTGTTAACTCCTGAGGTCTGCTGAGCAGCAGCAAGCATTAGTAGACACTTGATTGTGCAGAAAGTAAGATTGACACATCCCCAGCATGACAGTGAAGTAAGAAGTGTGCTAATCAGCTAGGACCTACAGCATGTATTGATTATACTTAGGTGTTTCTCCCACATAAGAAATCTTTAATAATAGTATAAAGATAATTAGAAATAATTAAAAGGTAGTTAACTTACGGTTCTTTAGACGAAAGAGCTTTTGGATACGTTGCCTGGTATAAACTCCAGGGCAGTCAGGAACTATCTCTAAGTGCTAGCTCTGTGTTACACCATATTGCAGCTGTCATTCAAGTAAAAAGATTATATGGGGATGCAGATGACAGTGATGACAGTAAGGTACCACCACTCTGCTCCACCAGCAGCCTCGCTTTACATATTTGTTTTTTTGGTTTTTAATTTGAAAGTGAGTTAATTCAGTACCGACTGCTGTCTGCTTTGGAAAGAGGGTTGGTGAGAGAAATGCAGGTGATGGTTGATGACCTCTTAAGGACAGGGAAAAGCTGATAAGTCACTATCTAGGTTTCTTTTGTACTGAAGAGCCAGAGTGTTTAGCTGCTGGTGATGTGGTTTCTGGGTTCACCAGCTGTGAAAAGTGTAGAGTAGCTGGTATTCATAAAGTGGTTTTTTTGGACTTAAGAGACCTGCAGCAAGTTAGGAGTGGGGTAACTAGTCCATAGTTATCAAAAACATAGAAATGAGAGAGGGAAAAGAGGTGTAAACCATCTAATCCTGTCCTAACACTGTGTAGCTCAGTTCGCCGAGAGAGGCCCCAGGCAGGCAGCAGCACCGACAGAATGAGCCCAAGGGAATTTGGCGCTAAGGTAGTGTAGGTGGTTTAATTGGTTGCTCATGGTCTAGAGTAAAGAAAATCCATTAAGTAAACTCAGCCACTGAGCCATAAATTATAATTTACAGCTACAGATAAAATTCAGCTCAAGCTTTTATCCAGATGCAGAGCAAAAACCCTGATTCAGCTACGGAGGAAGAGGCCAGCAGCAGATTA
Organism: Sternotherus odoratus; assembly: GCA_032164245.1. Lineage (NCBI taxonomy): Eukaryota > Metazoa > Chordata > Testudines > Kinosternidae > Sternotherus > Sternotherus odoratus. Next base: position 280,652,492 of record JAVMKO010000001.1, on the reverse strand, counting down.
ATCATGGTGGAGACTATCCAGATTGCTCAGAGTACAGGATATAGGGTTACTGGCCTTGTAGCCAACCAGTTGTATGTATGTGCCTTATGCAAGCAGCTTATGACACTCAGAGTCTAAGTACAGTGTCCTGAAGCCAGGACTGGTGGATCAGAGAGAGAGTTCTTTATAGGCCATTGTTGTACAGAAATATTGCAGAGTGGGCCCCCAGGAAAACTTGGATGCCCCAATGCTCTGATTGAGGAGCCAGCCTCAGGATGGGAGAGGGACCGACGTGGAGTGAAGGAACCAAGATAGAAGAGGCTGATTATTCTTCACGCAATGAGGAGGTCACTCCAATAGAAGGGGTTGCATTTGTGAGATGGAAACAGACTGTGGTGATGGGAAATGAAATACAGCAGACCCTCGCTAGAATGCACGTCTAGGGAGTAGACTCTCAATTATCCAGGATGATAGGGGAAAAAATAATCCCGGTTAATAAATTCCTGGATAATCAACATCCATAGGAAATATGAGGGGGAAGGGTGTGGTTCACCAGCCACCCTGCACTGGGGGGGAGCGGGATGTTTGGTTCACTGATTGCTCTGCACCCCGGTGGTGGTTTTTTTGTGTGTGTGCTTGGGGCAGCAACAAAGCCGGAGCTGGCCATGCGAGTTATGTGTATTTTTTTTAACATCCTGGTTAATCCACAACCTGGTTAACTCGATCCTGGAAAATCAAGAGTCTACTGTATAGCGCATATAGCGTGGTCGTGGCAGTGGATGCCAAATTTAGTTACTTTAATTGGAATCCATGGTAATGCGGTCCCGCACATGGGCCCCAAATCCCGCATTCTAGCGAGGGTCTGGTGTAGTTAGAAATATCATTATTCAGGTATGGTGACCATGAGAACTGCTTGAGTCTAAAGGGACATCTTCTAGGCAAACATCAGAGCATGCTGTAGAGGAATCTGTGGTCATGGTACATATTGGTACCTGTGCTGCAAGGAGCTGAAGGAGAGGGAAGCTAAATTTGGATTACTAGTGGAAAAAAAAGACTTGGGACCTGGGATTATCCTCTGTGGTTGCTTTCTCTGAAACATTGTAAGACTAGCTATAAAGGGGGAGCCCACAGGTCTCAAGGCATGGATGGATGAGAAGTAGGTATAAAGAGGAAGGCATTAAATGTGTTAGCCCTCGGGGATCTTTTTGGGCAAAACAAAATCCTCCACCAGATGCTTTTGAAGTCTTATTTACTTGTTATCATTATTATTTTTTATTATTTTCTCTGTATTCTGGACATTGACTATACCTTGACCAAGAAATTTGGACCTTGACAAAAACTAGACTTACTAGACAAAAAATAGCCTTACAAGATTACCGTTTGGAACAGTTAGTTCCAGAGCACTCAAGAGGGCAGGTCATTCTTGATTTAACACACAGTAATAAACTGGAACCGGTTCAAGAAGTAACTCTAGTCGAGACACTAAGAAACAGGGACCACAAGATAAGATCAATATCCTGAGCACATAAAAGCAGTGGGACAGATTCATCCCCCTTGTAAGTTAATAAACTGACAACAGGAATGAATTGACCCATTATCTCTAGTCTACAACATCCTCACCAAGCAAATCAAAGACAACCCAGACTGAACCTTCTAGGAATACGTTGTATCTGTTTCTGTCCCATGGCAGTTGTAATCGTCCGGCTATTTTTTAAAGTGCAGGTGTACTCTGAAAAGAGACTTCTTTTTGGTGTCCAGTTTTTTGTCTCCGTGGTTTCCTTAACTGATGTGGTGAATTTATAACTAAAAACATGGCTTTTTCATCTATTGGCAGCCCTGCATGCTCAACCCTGGGATGTTAGAGTTGAGCTTGGTTCATTCCCTCTCACACGTTTCCTATGATGATAGAGCAGAATTCGGCCTGCAGGCTCTCTCACACCTCTGCATCTCTGTCTTTATTTTGTACCCTCCATTGCTTTTGTGCAAGCACATCAGCTCCAGTTGGGGGTTGCACAGATGTAACTGAGGGAAGAATTTAGCCAGCAAAATCTGTGGTACTGATGATGATCTATAAGAAGGAGAGATCTCAACTTGATTTGCAGATCCCAGGCTGACTTTGCAGGTCAAGTTATTTACAATACATGTTTTCACTTTTAAAGTCAGATAATGAAGCTGCTAAGATACAACTGCCCCCTACAAACTCCCCCAACACCACCCCCATAGAACTCTACAATGCCTTTATCCAGAATGTCTTCAGAAAAATCTTGGCACTTTAGAAGGAGTCCTCGATCTAATAGCCTAGGAATAATGTCACATAGGCTGTAGTCTAGTTTTGCTGCATTAGGGATGTTTCTACTTCCAGATTCAATATGCAATGAAACAGATTTTCTTCCTTTCTACCATCCTGGCCTGTTTTTTATTTTATTTTATTTTATTTTTTACAGACTCAGTGAGTCCGTGTGTTCTGAACTTCAAACTGCACCAGAAGAAAACTCATTATCTGTCTTGTTTCTTTATTTAATTTTAAATAGAGATCAAGTAAAATATCAGCAGCTGCTTAGTGTGTAAATTTGCAGCCAAAAATAAACAGTTGTGTTTGAATTAGAATGATGGTTTTGGAGATGTGTGCCTACTCCCTTTGTCCTTTCCATTGCTTAGGGCAGCGTTCTTCTATATTTTTGCGCCGTGGCCCCTTTCCTGGTCCTGCCTCCACTGGTGGCCCCCGAGGTATGTCCGCCGAATAGAAAGCTTCTGCTTTCTTTTGGCGGCATTTCCGCGGGACAAAAATAGATTGCGACTTTGGTGGTCTCCTGGATGGGATCGGCGGCGGTGCCGGGGTCTTGCGCACCCCCGGGGGTGCGTGCACCCCACTTTGAAGACCACTGGCTTAGGGGCTATGGGAAGATGGTACTTTAAAAGACTTTGGATCTTCTGATGTAACATCATCATTTGTGGTATAAAGTGGTGTGCATTGTTTCAGGCTAATATCTACCCAGTGTAGCTGGAAAAAATAAAAGCAAAACCCTTGAATACATCATTCCTTAGAATTTAATTTCAAACTGTCTACAGCTTATAAACAAGTGTGTTTTTTCATTACTTTCTGGAAATAAAAATGTACAAGGATTATCTAATATACATATCTAAGAGGAAGAAAAATGTGTTCATAAGCATAAGATGTGTATTAGGTTACATCTTTTCATATATTTGTAGTTCAAAGAATTTGTGGATCAGATATTATTGTAAGTTTAAGTTATCTGGTATTTTGTAAAATATCCTTTCCATCATTGCAGTGAGTTAATTTAGCTCCACACTCTGTTTGCTAACTTGTGGTGCATATGATGATTTCCATCTCATTAAAATTAAATTTCTTTGCTATGAGGAAAGCTTGCTCAAGTTATTTCTTATGATCTTTGGTAGTGTCACGTAGACTCAATAAGACTCCTAGCATAAAGTGGGGCAGGTCTCATAGTATTTATTACTCCCACCTTTAATTGGATCTGGATGATAATCTCGTTACAATTTTTTTTTTAATCTTAGAATCTTCCCATATCATGTGTAATGGGATACATGGCTTAGAGTTATAATGTCAACATATCAAGGTTTGAAAATCTCCGCATCTGTAATTAGGATCTCTCTCTCTCTCTCTCTCTCTCTCTCTCTCTCTCTCTCTCTCTCTCTCTCTCTCTCTCTCTCTCTCTCTTTTAGAGAGAGGAGGAGGGAGGACTAAGCTCTCAATTTTTCCAGAATTTTAGCTTATACGTTAAAAAAATGGTGATTTCCTAGCCCTTGTGCTTGTAAAGAACTTAGTCTGTTACATTCATTCCTTAAGTTCTCTTTGGGTTCAAGGGCAGTCTTTTTGATCTGTGTTTGTGCAGCACCTATGACAAGGACTCATGGTCTCTACGTCTCTGCTAATATTAATACTGTCATATGATGCAGAGCGCTCCAGTACCTTTTGTGTGTTCATAGCTTTGCCCAGCAGCTACAGTCTGTTTCACTGCTAGTGTTCAGAACACTGCTCTAGGTGATTAAAGGGACAACCACCATGTCAGTTTCATGCAGCTGCAATTTTTGGGAAGATCTGAGCAGCAGCAGATACTAGAGATATTCACACAGAAGCACCCAATAGTGTGGAGGCTGAGGGAGAGGGTGAGTAGTTGAGACTTCTAACTCCATTCACTCTTTCAAGGAAGCTCTGGACAGAGAATGGAGAGAGAAGGAGAGAGCTTCTTCCACCTAATGGGAATATTGTGTGGGAGGAGAAGTGCAAGGTTTCACATGCTGAGGATGATACAGAAGATTGAGCCGTCAAATAGCACTAGAGCCCAGGGCCAGCTCTTTGATAGAAATCCCAGACCTTTCCTTTCCCGTTAGCTGGGACTGTGGCTAGGACCTTGGTGGTGGAGTACCTAACTCAGCTCTCACATTGATTTTTCCCAGCTCATAGATGTCTAGTAAATGTTTTGATCCCTGCAATATATGTTACTCTCTATTGTGCATGGCGTATTTGTCATGTGGAGTTTCTTATGTCTGGGTCTTAAGAAACAAATATACCTGACACAGATTTTTGCATGCATGTGGGGATTAGGTGTATATTTTGATATCTAGAGGATTAGAGGACTTTTTTTTTTTCCATTAGACATTTAGGCCAATATTTTCAAAGATGTGTGTCCAAAGGCACTTAAATAAAAATGTCTTGCTCTTTTTTTTTTTTCTTGTCCAAGGTGCCAAGTATCCGGAGCTCCCATTGAGTTCAGTGCGTGTGTTGCAGGGGATTAGCACTTCTGAAGAATTCAGGCTACTGCTATTTAGTGGGTCTGTCTATGGACTTGGATGACAAAAATTAGGTACCTAAGTTTGAAAACTGTTGGCCTGTGTGTGTCAAGTGTCCAGTGACATTTGTGTGCCATCCAGATCCTTGATGTCCCCTTGGTATCATGACTGTACATGGTTCCAAACATTGATACGTTTTCAAACTCTTCACAGCGTTCATAATTCTCCTCCAAAAGACACAACACAAAGGACTTTGCCTGCGTTGTACCTCTGGACTCTTGGCTGTTGTGGAGGCTGAAAAGACCCCTCAACATAAAGCAGGGCAGCTTCAGGGCTGCCTATCGGTTTCTCTGCCATTTAGAGTCCTGGTTGGGCTGAGTACCTTGAGATGTTTGCCTCCTGTCACCCCCAGGCAGGCCCTAAGTGCTGAGGCTTGTGCTGCTTCTGTGGCAGGATAATTATCCCCTAGCCTCCTACAACCTCTTTACATCCCTTGTAAGCTGCCTGAGCAGCATAGAGAGGCTGGACTAGAACTTGACACCTTTTGGAAGATGCTGTTAGGCATTTTTAAACTTTGGTTTGAAAACAAGAGTTTACCCGCAGTGATGCTTTGTTTGAACTGGGTTATATTTTTCTCCATTATACAGGTATGTGTAGATTCTGAAAAACACTCTGAGAGAAACTGAGACACTGGATGCTGTGAAATATTTCTGGTTTTTTTGCTAGAAAGAGAACTTCACAGAAATAGCTGAGTGCCTTAGTTTTTTCACCACTTGTTGCTGGAATCTTGAAGGATGATGATTTGCTCTCCATACCCTTCCTTTGAGTATTTTTAGCTAATATATTAAGAGATGCTTTACTATTTGAGGAGAATCATGTCTCATTTTAACCGTCGGTAATAGGTGCATGAAATTGGCACACTTTCTCTAAAAACTGTAATTGAAGGTTCAGTAAAAATAGCGTAAGGCTACAACAAGTATTTCCTTTAGTGTGTCTGACTCATTTTATTGATATGTATTGTTTTGTAAAGTGAGAGTGGCTTGCATTGTTTTCAACCAAAATAACTCTCATCAGTCAACATAAGTGGGTAATTTATTTACATATTCTCATTGTGGAAATGTTCCAGAGACTTGATTTTTTTTGTGATGCACTGCTAGACTCAAGAGAAGAAAAGTGAAGTAATACTTTAAGTTCATAGTTTGTTATAAGCTATTCTGCAACTTTTCCCCCCATTGACGGAAGCCTTTAGATTTTCTTACCATTGAATATTGCCTAGTGTGGAATCAAAATAAAGCGAGGATTAGAAACAAAATTATACATTGTGCCTCTATGCTTTTGTCACACATAATTAAAATGTAAATGAGATGCAGGGAGGTCATCTATTGTATTCAGTGGCAAAACTTGTTCCTAAATGCTCATTACAGAACACATTCAAGAGAGTTAACCATGTAATTACCCTCTGTGGGGCTATAATACACTTCTGAATATTTATTCCACATTTTAAAAGTGTAAAGCACTTTGCAAGTGCTACATATTATCACTTATTAAATAAAACATACTTTCATTTTTTGATCTCTGCCTTCTCTGCCTCTGGACAGCATTATGGGTCTCTGAAGCAGAATGTCCTGGAACATCCATTTAGAGGGATGCCATTAACTATATATTCATATTTATATGAAATTTTTTCAGCTCCTATAGTTAAAAGTAACACACGAGATTATTAAAACTGTAAGAAGTTAGTGGAAAAAAATATTGTTTTGTATTTTTTCAGCTTGTGGATTGTTGCTTGTTGTGTTTGGTCTCTTGCACTTCCTGTCTCCTACTCTAGCACAGGGGTCGGCAAACTTTCTGGCCTGAGGGCCACAACGGGGTTGCAAAATTGTATGGAGGGCCGGGTAGGAAAGGTTGTGCCTCTCCAAACAGCCTGGTGACACACCCTATCCAACCCCCTCCCACTTCCCACCAACTGACTGCCCCCCTCAGAATCTCCAACCCCACCACTCCTTGTCCCCTGACCGCTCCCTCCAGAGACCTCCCCATCCCTGACTGCACCCCCAGAATCTCACACCCTATCCAACCCTTCCTGCTCCCTGACCCCTATCCACATCCCCGTCCCGTGACAGACCCCTGGGACTCCCATGCTTATCCATGCATGGAACCTCTGCTCCATCCAACCACCCCCTGACTGCCCCCTAGGATTCCCTGCCCCTTATCCAACTCCCTCCCCCCCACCCCGGTTCCCACCCGCTTACCATGCTGCTCAGAACAGTGTGTCTGGTGGCTGCGTGGCCTGCCGGAGCTCAACACACTGCCCTGCCCCCTTACCATGCCGCTCAGAGCTGCCGGAGCTCAGGCCCCGCTGGGGCCAGCCATGTCACTGCAGCACTGCCCGGCAGTAGCGGCAGGCCAGAGTGCTGCCCGCTTGGCGGCGTAGCTCCGGGGGGGTGGGGAGCCTCCCCAGCCGGGCCGGATGGGACAGTCCTACTGGATGTCAAAATAACACACTATAATCATTGCAGTTTCAATTTTCCTGGTAATTTATTTAATCGGCAATAAAGTGGATGGAGAGTGGGAGTGGGGAGCATTGGAGGAAATCCACAGCTCCCTTTGTCTAATGGGAATGGAGCTAGGTTAGACCCTTTATTTCTAGTTATTAGTCAACAAACATATGCAGTCATATGCTCAGTGTTACATTATAGGCAACTGAAGAGCCAGTGAGGGCTGGGGAATCAAACTCACAATGTATATTGGCTACTGACCATCTCCAAAAAGGTCAGTAGTAATGGAGCAAATTTTGACAGGAAATTTTTTCTCTCTGAAAATTTAGACCAATTCTAATAATTAAAGCACCATAAGTATTTACAAGGCCACACTGTGATTTACGATAAGACTCCTTTACAGCCTCCGGAACTTTAAAACTTTTGCACCTGTTTTATGTTCCTGGGGGAATTCACTAAGAATGGGAACAATTCACCAACAAGAATGGGAACAACTAAATAGGCAGGCTACTGCATTATGCTCTGTGGGAGGGGACAGAGCCAGAGCCTGCCTTATGCCTACCTCCGAATACCCCCAAAGACATGCCCCTCCCTGCCAGGGGAGGTGCAATACTGAGCCAGAGGGACAGGGTCTCTCTTGGGCCATGGTTACACTTATAGGATTATAGCGCTTTTGGTTATACTGTACTCATATACAGCAATAGGTAGAGCGCTATAACATGTCCTGGCGTGGCCACATTTGCGGCACTTACAACGGCACAGGGAGTGGTGCATTATGGGCAGCTATCCCAGCATTGAGCTGGGTGCAAAGTGCTTTTCAAACGAGGTGGGTGCGGGGAAATGTGGAGTCTGTATGCAGAAGGAGAGAGTGAGGGGATTTTCTACAGGCTGTGTGTCTTGTAGAACCTGCTATAGTTTGTCAGTCACACATAGGGTGACCAGACGTCCCGATTTTATCGGGACAGTCCTGATTTTTGGGGAATTGTCCCGCGTCCCGATCATCCTTTGGTCGGGACGCCCTTTGTCCCGATATAGCGACCTTCAGAGGCCGGCGCCAGATTCGTGCCTCACTAACCGCTCCTTCCGGGGCGGCCGCAGCACCCTCCTGCTGGCAGGAGCCGGCAGCAAGTCTCACTGCCCCAGGCAGAGGATCTCCGCCGCTGCACATGGTGCAAGGAGGGGGAAGGAGGCTGCTTGCAACCTGCACCGGCAGAGGGGGAGGGGCAGAGAGCCCCCGGCCGCCGCCTACCCCAACCCGGCTCTGAGTCCGGCCCCTCATCAGCCCCCCCACCCCGAATTAAGAGTCAGGGGCAGGCGGCAGCGGCAGGGCAGCTCTCTGCCGCCGCCTCACATGCTGCTGGGGCGGGGGAAGGAGGGCTGCTTGCCTAGGGGCAGTGAGGAGGGTGGCTACAGACAGCGCCAAGCTGCCCCCCCCCAACCAGCCCCTGACCCACCTGCCGGCTGCCCCCCGGCCCAGCTGAGAACAGTTCCTGGGGGTAAGCAGCTGGGGCCCTGGATCCCCAACCCACGGTGGGGCTGCGCCCCTGCACCTGGAGCCGGGCCCCTGCACCCCTGACCCATGGCTTCCTCAGACCCTGCCCCCATGGGTCCAGTGGGGGGGGGGAAAGCCTGTGGCACCCTCCCCTCCCTCCCTTCCCCCCCACTCCCTTCCACTACCCCCCCCCCCATGTGTCCCGATATTTTTTTCTTGTCATCTGGTCACCCTAGTCACACAGCTTCCTTTGTAAACATTTGCAGTGCTTATCTGCAGAGTTAAGAGAGAAACTCTGAAAAGGCACTTCCGCATTCCTCCTGCCGAGTTCAAAACAACGCGAACAGACATCAGTTGCCTTAAATGGCTCGGCGGTGTGCCAGAGATCGCTTATAGCGTAATGACTGTTTACACTTGCTACAGGGAATACGCAATAGCTGTTATTCCTCAAGGAAGGGAGGATTACCAGGAGCGGTATAACTGTGGGTTTATAGCGCAATACATGCCTTGCTGGTGTGGACGGGTAGGGAATTATAGCACTCCTGGAGGCTTTATAGCTCTATAAAGTGCCAGTGTAACCAAGGCCTTGCTCGTGTGCTTGTATGTCTACCTAACCCTGCCCCTGGCAGTGATTGATGTCTCCTCAAACAAGCACACCCAGCCATCCCACCCTGCCCTGATTTTCTTCTTGCTGTCTGCTCTGGGGAGGAGCAAGTGACTGCTCTTGTGGCTTCCCTTTGCTTCCCCTCAGAAGTAATTTTTCTGATGGGAAGCAAAGAAATCTGCAGACAACATGAATTCTGTGCCAATTCCCTCAGGAAGAAGAAGAGCTAAAGCAGCTAGCCAAGGGTTTGTGTTCATTGCAGACTTAGCCTAGGCATTTCCTAATTCCCTCCTGTCCACACACACAAACCTCGACTTAGATGAGTGGTGCTTTCTGTCAAGACTAGCTGGGATGTATGGGCTAGAACCCAGTGCCACTTTCACTTGGCTGATAACCTCCTTTTGCAGTGAGCATGCAGGCTAAATCGAATGCTAATCTTATCTAATGCCTTTCTCCCACCCTTGTGCCCGGAAGGACAGACAGTTTTCCCCACGATCTATTGGGTGGAAAAACCCACAAACTGTTCCACTCTGAAGTGCCTCCAGCTGTCCTAGTGACACACATGGGTGAGCACAGCACTATTGAGGAGGCAGTAATTTGAGCATGTCTTGAGTAGGCTAACCTGCATGCCAATAAGCTGGCTAACTCTGCAGAGAAGACTAGAACTGGCTGGAGAGCGACAATTCCAGTCCAATTCCGAGGTTTCAAAATCTGTTTGCATTTCATGTTGGAATGAACGATGGAAATGTAAGTGGGTGTGTGGCTTGGTGTTAGGGTACTGGTCTGAAGTGTGGGAGACCCTTGTTCACCCTGACCACCCACCTATAGAAACCCCCCCTTTCCCCTATTCCATTTCCAATGAAAACCTCGTCAAAACCCGTATAGCTTTGAAAACTGGAAATGTTCCAGCCAGCTCTACTGAAGACGTATCCCAGGTGCATTGCTATTTCCAACAAGCTTCCTAGAAGAGTGCTAATGGCTATCGCAGGTGATGCGTAATAGGTGATTCAAATTGTGAAACCTTGTTGGCAGAAATAGCCTCTTCTTAATGATGGGGGAGCACATTTGTTGAAATGACTTTAAAAGATCAGCAGTGAGAGAACTCATGAGTATTCAGTTTTCCTAAGAGCTAAGGAATTATCTGGGTAGTAATTTTTTTACGTAAGAATGGCTTTAGCATTTTTAACAAAGAATCCCGTGGCACCTTATAGACTAACAGACGTATTGGCACATAAGCTTTCGTGAGTGAATACCCACTTCGTTGATGTACCCACGAAAGCTTATGCTCCAATATGTCTGTTAGTCTATAAGGTGCCACAGGACACTCGTGTCGCTCTTGCAGATCTAGACAAACATGGCCACCCCTCTGATATTGTAGCATTTTTCTACACCTCTTACCTGTGGACTTCCCTTAAATTCTGACATCCAGTGGCAGTGATTTTACACTTTAGAAAGGGCGCCAGTACTCAGATAATTAAGTGGTAGCTGGAGGGAGGAAAAAAAGGCATTGTCTTCACTCGTGCAGTGCTTCCCCCGCCTCCCCACCGCCCGGAAAATGAGAAGTCATTTGAAGCTGTTCCATTTTACACTAGTGTACTCACTGGTTAGAAAACCTTCCAAATTGTTTTCTCAGTGGAGTGTTCTGTGAGGATGAGTTGAAAGGGGGCTTTTATCTAGCAGAGAAAGATGTAATGCAATCCAATGGCTGGAAGTTTAAGATAGACTAATTCAGACTGGAAATCAGGCATAAATTCTTAACAGTGAGAGTAATTAATCATTGGAACAATTTACTGGAGAACCTCAGAGTTGCAAACACCCGAGTTCCGAGCAGACCAGTCAACCACATACCTCATTTGGTACCAGAAGTACACAATCAGGCAGCAGCAGAGACCAACCCTCCTCCCCAAGCCCCAATCCCAAATACAGTACAGTACTGTGTTAAACGTAAACTATTTTTTTAAAAGAGGAAGCAGCATTTTTCTTTTGCATAGTTAAGTTTCATATATTATATTAAGTCAATGTTCAGCTCTAAACTTTTGAAAGAAGAACCATAATGTTTTGTTCAGTGTTATGAACGTTTCAGAGTTACGAACAACCTCCATTTTCAAGGTTTTCATAACTCTGAGGTTCCACTGTATCAAGAGTCATGGTAGATTCTCCATCACTGACAAATTTTAAATGAAGACTGGATGTTTTTTCTAAAAGTTATGCCTTAGGATGTAGCTAATGATTTTAGTTTATTATCCCTTTACTGTGTGATGTTATGATTAATCAATATTATATCACATATATTAATTGTATGTTAATTAGAGTTAATTTGTAGAATTATAAAATTGATCAATATTTAGAGAAACCATGTAGTAGAGATAAGTAAGACAAGCTGAAACGCAAGAACCTGTAGGCTGAGGCCTGCAAGACTTTAGCTTAGCTATTTTGTGCCTTGGAGAAAAGAAATGATGGTGTAAGTCAATGACCGAGAAGTAACCCGAAAGATTATGGAAAAAGAGGTACCAACTGGTAATATTGTGAAAGTATAGCCGGGAAGATTAAATTTAAATTATAAAATACTGTAGCATTAAATATTGTGTTCAACATGTGCCTTAACCACAAGATAAAGGTGGTATGTCAATGAGAACCTACACAGCCTATAGAATTCGGGGTCCTCTGTGTTTCTCGGGCACACAGACTAATAAGAAAGAGAGGGTTGACACTTTCATGTACATACACAGAATATAGGTATAGACAGAATCACTATATAAAAAAGGGTGCCCGGAGCAGGAAAATTGGGCTTCCTATGGAAAACTCCAGCAGGAACCACTCCCGTATTGATGATCAATCCATGAGAGGGCCAACAGCCTTTAACATCATCTAGGAGGATGTGAGTATACCTTTAAGTGTAACTGGTACATGGTGTTAATCTTTAGGAATTGTATGTGCTGTGACATATATATCTTTGCTGGTAACCTTAATAACACTGCTAAAAAATGGATACTCTGTGATTGTATGTGTTATTTGCCTATTGTTTCATGTGCTCCTGTGGACTCTAGACCCAGAACAAACAGAGATAACTCTGTTGAACTTGAGACTGTAGTCCCCGGAGCTAAACCCACTGCAGTACAATGAATATTAAATAAATAAAAGGTTACAAGGAATTATTTTGGGGGAATTTGTATGACCAGTGCTATACAGGAAGTCAGAATACAGATGCTTACAATGGGCCCTTCTGGCCTTAGAAGCTATGTGTCTATATAAAAAACCCCCAAAAACTTGCATCCATTGCATGTGTTCACACACACAGATAACACACCTGATCTTTTTTTGAAGTACAGTAGACTCTGGATTATCCAGGATGATAGGGGAAAAAATAATCCTGGTTAATAAAATCCCAGATAATCACCACCCATAGGAAATATGGGGAGGGGGAGGTTGGTTCACCAGCCACCCTGCACCCAGGGGGAGGAGATATTGGTTCACTGGCTGCCCTGCACCCTGGTGGGGGGGTTTTGTGTGTGCTTGGGGCGGCAACAAAGCCAGAGCCAGCCCTGTGAATTACACGTATTTTTTTGACATCCTGGTTAATCCACATTCTGGTTAATCCAATCCTGGATAATCGAGAGTCTACTGTAAATTCTCTCAGAACACACATCTTGGCCTGTGTAGTGTTTCTCTTATAGCTTGATGTTGCCGAAGTGCAGGAATACTGCACCAAACATGAAACATTAGCAGCGTGGTCAGACTTCTAATTATTTTCATTTACGATAGCACCGTTGCCAACTCTTGCAATTTTATTTCAAGTGTCACAATTTGTTGGGTTTTCTTAAAACTGTGAAGTGATATGATTTAAGTTGGGGATGAGAGTAATTAAGTGTTAATAGAGAAAAAGCTTGAAAGAATGTGATTCAGAAGGCAAATAAAGAGAACCCAAGATTACTTTAAAAAAAAAAACACCCCTCAAGATTTCTATGCCAGTCTCATTATTTTTGGGTCCTCACTCATACTTTTGCAATCCTTGCAGTTTTCAGTATTGCAGTAGTGCCTCGCAGCCAATGATCATAAAGGAATTTAGATGGGGTAAGCAAAAAACAGATTAAGGCCATAATTCTGATTAGGGTTTATTCATTTTGGGTACTCTATTAGAGACACCTTAGGCTCAATCTGCAGGTGCTCAGTATTTTTGGAACTCCTTTATTTACCCCAACTCCCACCCCCACACCATGTGTGCCAATAAATATTCTTCCAAGAGCCACTTTGACGGTAGGTCTTCACTACCCTCCGGATCACAATAAATCGATCCCCGATTGCTCTGCCTTTGACTCCTGTAATCCACCAAGATGAGAGGCAGAAGTGGAGTTGATGGGGGAGCGACCCCGCGCCGTGAGGACGCGAGGTATGTCGACCTAAGATAAGTCAGCTTCAGCTACCTTATTCTCATTGCTGAAGTTGCGTATCTTAGGTTGACTCTCCCCCTTCCCCCCCAGTGTAGACCAGGGGTAAGATTCTTTAGGAATTTGCTATCAGGATCCTTTTATGTTTCTGTTACAGATCCAGACTTTGAGTTTTTCTGAAAAAAATAAATAAAAATAATTCCTGATCCGGTGTGGTCATTAAAGTAGAGTTTCTGGGATTCGTCATGGAAGTGTGAAGGCTTTTAAACATTCAGGTGTGTGTTTGTTTTTTTGTCAAATTCCAGTGGAACAATTATTCTTCCCCTTTAAAATTCACCTTGTAGTTTAAGTTTAGAGAGGATGTTGTTCAGTTCTGCTCCTAAGGACTGTTGTGTAATATTATTGGTGCATGATGCCTGTCACTTTCCACCCCAGAGCTGGCTCTGTATCAGTGGCGAATGATCCCTTTATTGTGTATGTACAGTTGCAAAACGCTGTGAGAGTGAACAAATTAATGAACTGGAATGCTGATTCTAGCGTATCCCCCTGGATCTTGCAAAGCTTCACTGAACTGCAATACCGTCTTTGTTCTTAAAACAGCCCCCGCTGATTCAGCTTTTAATTGCAGATATTACAGCTGTCAAAGAAAAAGGAAAAAATGACCGAATGATTACGCTTAGAAGCTGGGGATATGTCAAGTTCCAGATTTGAGATCTTCTCTCATTCAAACGCAATCACAGATATACTTGTATGCTAGAATGATTTCGTGGAACACAGGAGATCTTTCTAATATTAAGCTGACCCTATAGTGCGTTGTGTCTCATTATAGGCACCGAGGTTGACTAAACTAATTTGACAGTGAGCATGTAGGCCTACAAGGACTGCAGTCCGGTAATAGAAACAAACAGGAACAGATAGGTATTTAATATGCTGGTGGAAACCTGAACCTGATAAAGGAAGAAAAAGAATGTATTCGTGCACAGAGGCACCATGACTTGCGGTGACAATTGGTATGTTAAAGAGAGAAAAAAGTCAAACCTCTGCACTAAAATTCAAGTGAGCCTTGCACATCAATCAGTTATCAGCAGTGGAGAACGTCTGTGTAAATGAGCTGAATCTTTTCAATCCCGACATGTCAGAGTAATTGCCATCAACCAAGTCTTCTGCCACACCTGCTTTTTTACTTCATTACCTAGTGATTGACTCCTTGGGTTTTACTAGTTCATAAATCACCTTATTTAGGGAGGCCTCTGACTTTGCCCTGTCTTGTTTTCTGTTTCTGGTATCTGGAAAGATTGATACTCTACTCACAGTCAGGGGGAGCTTCAGCTGCACTACTTCTCTCCTTAGTGCCGCTGCAGAGCTTCCTTCGTGCAGCTTCATAATGGAACGCGAGACCATCCGCACAAAGTGACAACGCAAGACCATCCACACAAAGTGACTTTTAAGCCCGGACATGATACAAAGGCCACAAAAGTGGCCTGACTTTGCATCAATGCAATGCTTAATACTAAGAATGCAGACAAAGGCCTAGATCATCAAAACTATTTAGGTGCCTGACTCCCATTGAAATCAGTGTGTGCAGTGTTGTTGTAGTCCTGTTAGTCCCAGGACATTAGAGGAAAAAAGGTGGGTGAGGTAATATCTTTTGTTGGACACATTTCTGTGGGTGAAGGAGACAAGCTTTTGAGCTACACCAAGCTCTCACCAACAGAAGTTTGTTCAATTAAAGATAATGTCTCATCCAACTTGTCTCATCAAAATCAATGGTATTTAGATACAGGAACTCCTCACTTAAAGGTGTCTCAATTAATGTTGTTTCGTTGTTATGTTGCTGATCAATTAGGGAACATGCTCGTTTAAAGTTGTGCAATGCTCCCTTCTAAGGTGGTTTTGCAGCTGCCTGCTTTGTTCACTGCTTGCAGGAAGAGCAGCCCGTTGCAACTAGCTGGTGGGGGCTTGGAACCAGCGTGGACTGGCAGCCCCCCTGTCAGCTCCCCCCATCAGCTCCCCACTTCCCTAAGTTCTCTGTGCAGCAGCCGCCCA
The DNA here is from genome assembly GCA_032164245.1 of Sternotherus odoratus. Taxonomy (NCBI): domain Eukaryota; kingdom Metazoa; phylum Chordata; order Testudines; family Kinosternidae; genus Sternotherus; species Sternotherus odoratus. The sequence continues at coordinate 280,636,715 of JAVMKO010000001.1, read as the reverse complement.
GCAGGCTATCAGTTGCCGGCAGTTCAGATGTTCCTCCCCCACACTGCCATGTGCTGCTTCTGCCCCCTGCTTTGGAGCTGCTCCCAGGAGCCACCTGCTTGCTGGGGGCAGGGGAGGGAGGAAAAGAGGGCTAATGTCAGGGTGTCCCACTCCCTCCTGCTCCTGAACACCGCTTACCCCATCTTCCATAGAGCAGGCAGCAGCTGCGCTCAGCTTGCTGATCTAATTAACAAGGCAGTGTACTTAGAAGGGAAATGTGAGTCTCTGTCTGCCCTCCCTCCTTTCCTGCTCCTTGTAGACTGGGAGAGTTAACCCTTGAGGGCTCAGCCAATTGTTAGTTCTTTTAGCAGTAAGGCAGTGATGGCAAACCTTTTTGAGCCCGAGTGCCCAAACTGCAAACCAAAACGACTTGTTTTTTTCAAAGTGCCAACACTGCAATTAAACCTAAATAACGAGGTTTTAGTTTAGAAAAAACAATTCATACAGTTTTTCAAACTAATTAACAGCTTTTGTTTAAAAAGAAAAACACAGTAACAGAGCTTTCCATTAAACATTTTTTTTTAATTGAAAAAAACAAAAAAACAAAAAACAAAACAAAAAAAACAACTGTACACCCCCCCCAACTGACCCACTCAGCCCGGTCTCTCCCCCCAAAACCTCCTTCCCTCCCACCCACCCCCCAAATGACCCACCCAGCCCAGTCTCTCCCCCCAAAACCTCCTTCCCTCCCACCCACCCCCCAAATGACCCACCCAGCCCGGTCTCTCCCCCCCAAACCTCCTTCCTTCCCACCCACGCCCCAACTGACCCACCCAGCCCGGTCTCTCCCCCCCAAACCTCCTTTCCTCCAACCCCCCAACTGACCCACCCAGCCCGGTCTCTCCCCCCCAAACTTCCTTTCCTCCAACCCCCCAACTGACCCACCCAGCCAGGTCTCTCCCCCCCAAACTTCCTTTCCTCCACCCCCCCGCCCCCAACTGACCCACCCAGCCAGGTCTCTCCCCCCCAAACCTCCTTTCCTCCAACCCCCCCCCCAACTGACCCACCCAGCCAGGTCTCTCCCCCCCAAACCTCCTTTCCTCCAACCCCCCCCCCAACTGACCCACCCAGCCCGGTCTCTCCCCCCCAAACCTCCTTTCCTCCAACCCCCCCCCAACTGACCCACCCAGCCAGGTCTCTCCCCCCCAAACCTCCTTTCCTCCAACCCCCCCCAACTGACCCACCCAGCCCGGTCTCTCCCCCACACCGCTTACCCCCGCTCCCAGCCCAGCCTTCCCCCAACACCCCCTTGCACACCGCTTACTCCCCCCACCCCCCCGGCGCTTACTTGTTCGCTGGGTCACGCTGCTGTGACCCGACTCCAGCGAGGGAAGGAGAGGAGCGACACGCCCCCCAGCCTCGCGGTCAGAGAGCACCGCGCCACACCGCCTCCCCCGCCCCCCAGCCCTCGCGGACAGAGAGCGCCGCGCCGCGCTGCGCCACACCGCCTCCCCCGCCCCCCAGCCTCGCGGACAGAGCGCGCCGCGCGAGCCAGATGACAGGCTCAAAAGAGCCACATCTGGCTCGCGAGCGGCGTGCCCACAGAGACGGCTCGGCGTGCCGGCAGTGGCACGCGTGCCACGGGTTCGCCATCACTGCAGTAAGGCATTCCCTGGGAAATATCCCACTCTCTGACTTCACCACCTCAAGCAAGCCTCGCAATCCTCATCACTGTGTACCAGTATTAAATTGTATGTTTAAAACTTATACTGTGTATGTGTGTGTGTAATTATTATATATAATACATTTATACATATATAATATAGTCTTTTGTCTGGTGAAAAAACTTCCCATGGAACCTAACCCCCTCATTTACATTAATTCTTATGGGGAAATTGGATTCGCTTAACATCGTTTCACTTAAAATCACATTTTTCAGGAACATAGCTATAACGTTAAATGAGGAGTTCCTGTACCTTTTAGGATCTGGGCCAAAAATCTTACCTTTGCTATATTGAGCCATGTGGTGGCATGGAGCTGCCAATATATGAAGATCTTTGGGGGATGAGGGGAAGGATTGTGCTTTGTAACAATGGTCCTTTTGCTCCCAATCCTGTGATATTACTCACTGAGGCGCCAATCCTGAAAGCTAGTGCTCTGGTTGATTTGAATTGGACTACTACAGGCATAACATTACTAATATACTTGGGCCTTGAGCCTGCAAATACTGAAGTGGGGGCTGAAGATAGTGGTAGGGTTGTAGGATCAGGTACCTAAAAAGGAACATCCGGCTCTGTCTGTCTCCTGTTGTGGCTGTTGAAGATAATATATTCAGGGGCATCGAGGGTTTAAACACACCCTTTCCGAATGCCAACATGGCTAAAGAGATTTTGCTAAAACAACAAGCACAAAAAACAACAACATTGCCTTTTGGCCAGAGCTTAGGGCTGGAGAATGCCAGCCTGAAAAGTGAGTTTTTGCATTAAGTGCAGAAATATGTGAAGATGGGGAAGGGGATTTTTGTTGGATAACCATTAAAACTGTTTCTCAAGCTTAATGCCTGGTGTTTGTTACTAAGCAAGCACAATAGTAAATACAGCTTATTTCCATGCGTGGGTGAAAGGGGAAATCTTTACTCAAAAGACTTCAGTATGCTTGCATGTGCGGCTAAAATAATTCCATAATTTAACTATGGCATTTATAATTAACAATTTTTGATGGTTCTTGGAGCTGAAAATTATCGTGTGTGTGTGTGTGTGTGAGAGAGAGAGAAAAGTATGGTGTCATATCAGGGTACTTGACTTCTCCTTCATTTTGTTCCTTGTTGCTTGGTTGAGATGAAGAGAAAATCAAGTGGCACTTTCCTGTCTGAAATATTTAATCTCTGAGTGCTTCAACAAATCTGGAATCAGGGTTGTTTTAAAGTTACAAGTATAATTTGGATTAGATTGAATCTTCTCTTGGGAGTGTGAAATGCTATAGCAATTTTATATGGATGGTGCATCATTCTGAAACTATTTTGAAAATCACACAGTAGTTTTCAACTGTACTTCTGTCCTTTCAGTTATTGGGTAGGGCGAAATCACTTGTACATTCAATGTCAAGAGTTACATTTTCTCTAAGTAGACAGGGAGAATAGAAAAATGAAGTGTTAGTACACAGGCAGCATAATCTTCAGTAGCGACCTTATTCTTAGCTGCCATTTTCTTAATGGAGTTTGCAGAGTGAATGTGAAGGTTTTTTCTGCACCTCTTGTGTTATTTTAACAGGCTGACACTGACTCTTAAGATATTGCAGCGTGGAAAGCAGCTGAGGACCAAATCCTGTGGTTCTGTAGGCAAATCTCCCATGGAAGTCAATATAGATTTTGTTTACAGTCGGACCCCGCAATACCGCGACGATCAGGATCCAAAAATACCCGATCGCGGTAAACGCAGGGTCGCGCGACATCAAAGTGCCGCGCGCCGCCACCATTGGGAGCCCCGTGCGCCCCGCGTTATAAGCGGATTCGTGCTGTAGCGGGGCGCGGTATTGTGGGGTTCCACTGTACTTCCATGTATATAATAAAATAAGCATGTTGTATGTATGAATGGGTTCAAACCAGAATTAGATAATTTCATGTAGGAAACATCCATCAATAGCTACTAGCCAGGATGGTTAGGGGTGCAACCCTGTGCTCTCGGGTCCCTAAGTTTCTAACTGCCGGAAACATCTGGCAGTGGCCACTGTCAGGGATAGGATACTTGGCCAGATGGCCCATTGGTCTGACTCATATGGTTATTCTTATGTTGTTATGATCTTGTTCATTATTTGCATGGTGCATGTGACGTTGCACTCCATAATGTTTTATAAGAATACATTTGAGTGTAAATACAATGGAACTGGAATATGCTTTATGCAAATAGTCTCTTGTTAGGTATCATTATGAAGTTTATAATCTACTGAGTGTGTACATCCTATTTGTATGAATGTATCATTCTTGTATCTGAAGTTAGGAATATGAAATATAACTCTGAAGTCCTATTGTAGTTATGCAAATTATGGGCTCTTAATGGTGGTTTAAAATCTTATAGTCAGTCTCCCATTGACTATAGAAAATTGACTATTGGCTATAGGCAACTGACTGTAGATGGCTCTGTTTATCTGCAAACCTCCAATGCACACCTGCCGGTTAGTCCTGGAAGAAGGGAGGGGGGCTAACAGGACATGTGAACATGTCACATGATACTGGAGTAAATCTTTAACCTGGTGCTTTTCCATTTAGAAGGAAGGGTGAGAACCCAGAGGGAGACAAAGGATTCCCGCCTCATGCCAAAGCTATAAAAGGGGGTGGAACAGAACAAAAAGGGTCTGAGTCATGAGAGCGCCCCTGCTTTTCACCTAAGATGGTTGTTGGAATTAACAAGAATTGTACCAGGGGAGAGGATTAGGTCCAGACTAGCAGGGCTGGCGACAGAAATTTTGGGGCCCCCTACTCTGATCGTTTGGGGGCCCCCTACTCTGATCGTTTGCCCCCCCCATCCTATTCTCCTTCCCCCCCTGCCTGACCCGGCCCACCCAACCTAATCTCCTCCCCCAGCCTAACCTCCTCCCCTCCCCACCCATTCCTGCCTGGCCCACCCCGCTGTTGGGGGTGATCTTCTTTTACCCCCGCCCCGCCCAGCCTCCCCCCATCTCTAACCGCCTTCCCTCCCCCACCCCTGCCTGGCCCGGCCCATCCCACCGAACCTAACCTCCTCCCCCCCTCCCACTCCCAACCCAGCCTCCTAAGCAGAGAGAGAGACTTGGGAATAAAAAATTGCCCAAGATGGCGAAAGCCTTGTTTAGAGGGCAGAAAAATGGAGAATATTGTAATATAGTAGACTCTCGATTATCCGGGATGATCGGGAAAACCTTAATCCTGGTTAATAAAATCCCGGATAATCAAGCGTCTACGGTGGGGAGGGGGGGTTCGCTGGCCGCCCTGGGGTGAGGGGGTGGGGATGGTGGTGGTCCCACCACCTGCCCCAGTCAACTCCTGTTGCCAGCCTGGGTGTAGGGAACCCAGGCCGGCAGCGGGAGCTCAGACCCCGGCTAGCAGGAGCCTGCGGGGAAACTCTAAAGCGGTAGCCGGTTGAGCGCTAAGCCTGCCGCCGCTTTGAGGTTTTCCCCCCAGGCTCCTGCCAGCCGGGGTCTCAGCCCGCTGCCAGCCTGGGTTCCCTACACCCAGGCTGGCAGCAAGTTGAGACCCTGGCTGGCAAGGGATCCACCTGGGGAAACCCCAAAGCGGTGGCAGGCTGACTGCTCAACCAGCCGCCGCTTTGGGCTCTCTCCCCAGGCTCCTGACAGCCGGGGTCCTGCTGCCTGCCCCAGTCAGCTCTCACTGCCAGCCTGGGTGTAGGAAGCCCAGGCTGGCAGCGGGAGCTGAAACCCCCCGCTGACAGGAGCCTGCAGGGAAAGTCTAAAGCGGCAGAGAGCTGAGAAATGGCGGCAGCGGCCGAGCTCTCAACCCCCTGCTGCTTTAGAGTTTCCCCGCAGGCTCCTGTTAGCTGGGGTCTCAGCTCCCGCTGCCAGCCTGGCTTCCTACACCCAGGCTGGCTGCAGGCTGAGACCCCAGCTGGCAAGGGGCCAGCGGGGGAAACCCCAAAGCAGCGGCAGGCTTAGCGCTCAGACCGCCGCCACTTTGGGGTTTCCCCCTGCTGGCCCCTTGCCAGCCGGGGTCCTGCCTCCTGCCCCAGTCTGCTCCCACTGTCAGCCTGGGTTCCCTGCACCCAGGCTGTCAGCGGGAGCTGAGTGGGGCAGGTGGCAGGAGCCTGGGGAGAGAGCCCAAAGCGGTGGCGGGCTCAGCACCCAGCCTGCTGCCGCTTTGGGCTTTCCCCCCAGGCTCCTGCCAGCCGGGGTCTCAGCCCGCTGCCAGCCTGGGTTTCCTACACCCAGGCTGGAAGCAGGCTGAGACCCCAGCTCATAAGGGGCCAATGGGAGAAGCCCCAAAGCAGCGGCAGGCTGAGGCTGAGCCCGCCGCTGCTTTGGGGCTTCCCCTACCTACCCGTTTAGACATCCCGGTTAATCCGCAGCCCGGTTAACCCGTGCCCGGATAATCGGGAGTCTACTGTATACACAAAGGGATAAATTTCAACAACTCGGCCAAGGGCTGCAGCTGCTTCTCTCTCTTTATAAGGAAGCAACACACACAAACGATAAAGGGAGAGAGAAAGAGAAGAAAGCTGCAAAGCCCTCAGCACAGGCAGACTCCCTGGTCTCTCCCAAGCCCACTCCACTTGCCTGCCGCCATTTTCAACGCCCAAAGCGGAGTTTGGAGCAACTCTACAATGCCACATTTTGAAATAAAAGGATATAAGAGTCGGGGAGGGGGGCGGAGAGGCCAAGCGGGAGAGGGGGAGTTTGCCGCTGAGAGCTCAGCGGGAGATAGAGACCCGGCTGTATCAAGCCGGGCGGGCTCCTCTTACCTTGTGCCGTCTCCGAGCTCCCTGGGGCCCCCTCGCTGCACGTTGCGTACCCCACTGAGCACCGGCAGGGGAGGCAGCAGGGAAGGAATTGCCCCTGTGGCTGCAGCTGGCTGACATGCCCAGAGCAGCGGCAGCCAGAGCAGGGAGAGCGCAGAGACACAAAGAGGTGCTCACAGCCCAGCTGGCAGCGGAGCAGCCCCGGCACCCACAGGCAGCGACGGAGCCGGGCAGCCCGGCCCAGGCCCCTCCCGCCCTCACCAGCTCGCGGCGGCAGCGGCTCCCCCATGGCAGCGGCGTGAGCAGGGAATCCCCGGGAACCGTCTCGCAACACCCCCTGTGTACCAGGCCCCGGACTTAAGGGGGCCACCCTTAAGTCCGGGGCCCGGTACTGCTCTACCCGTAGTACCCCCCTGTCGCCGGCCCTGCAGACTAGGAAGGAGTCCAGTCTGTGAAAGCATCTTATTGAAACATCTCTGAGGGTGAGATATTACCAGCATTCAGTTTCTTAATGTACCAGGTGTAGATTTGCGTGTTTTGTTTTAATATCCTTGGTAACTTACTTTGTTCTGTATATTACTTGGAACCACTTAAATCCTAGTTTTTATACTTTTGTTTATTAATTAGTCCAGAGTAAGTGATTAATACCTGGGCGAATAAACAGCTGTGCATATCTCTCTATCAGTGTTCTAGAGGGTGGACAATTTGAGTTACTCTGTACAAAGCTCCTGTATAAAGACAGGAGTACTTGCTGAGTTGTTTTCAGTTAAGTCTACAGCTTTGGGGACGTGGTGTAGACCCTGGATCTGTGTTGCTGCAGGCTAGCATGTCTGTCTCAACAAGACAGGGTTCTGAAGTCCCAAGCTGGCAAAGAAAACAGGTTCAGAGGTAGTTTCAGCACATCAGGTGAGAGTCCCAAGAGGGGAAGGGGTGTCTCTGTGACCGAACCTGTCACAGTGCATCATTCAAGTATTGCGTGTTGATCCTAGTGATGGGTTGCTCCCCTTAGGATGCCACCTGATGTGCTGAGATACCACGGAGCCCACCTGTTCTGCCAGCCTGGCCCACACACAGGCAGAACCACACCAAACTACAGAATGCCACAGACACTGAGATCAGTGCTGGGAAGACTCACCTTAAGGGACTTGCCCAAGAACTCAGGTGTCCACCTCCTTTGGAGTGCAGACACAAACCAGTAGAACACTTCAGCCTCCCTGGCCATTCCATTAAAGACTTGAAGGTGTCAATTTTAAAACAGAAAAACTTCGAAAACAGACTCCAACAAGAAACTGAGGAACTGGAATTAATTTTCAAATTGGACACTATAAACCAAGGGTTAAACAGGGATTGTGAATGGCTCTCTCATTACACTAATTGATTGTATTTCCCTAGTTAATTTACCTTCAATAGTTCTTATCTGCTGTCAGGCAGAGATTCCACTTAAAAAGGCTTTTTTTCTCCTGCTGATAATGGCCCATCCAAATTAGACAGCCTCTTAGAATTGCTATGCTAACGTACAACTTTTTTTTTTTTGCTTTCTGTGTATATAAATACATCTTACTTCTGTTCCATTCCATGCTCTGATGCAGTTGGCTATAGCCCACGAAAGCTTATGCTGAAATAAACTGGTTAGTCTCTAAGGTGCCATAAGTATTCCTCGTCTTATTAAAAGTGTGGCAGGGTGGCCCTGTGCCAGCCCTGCTGTCCCTTTAAGGGAAAAAAAACCTCTGGAAGCCTTCCCTAACTGGGAAGGCTAATTAGCCACCTGGGTGTAGCCCTGAGCTACAGAGGGCTTAATGGGTCGTGCCTGGCAGCCTCCTCAGGGGATAAAAGCCTGCCAGGGAGGAAGCCCAGGGTGGTGGTGTGGTGGAGTGAGAGAGAGAGAGAGAGAGAGAGAGAGAGAGAAGGAGATAGAGAGAGGTGCAGAAACATAGAGCAGGGAAGTAGAGCTGAGGCTAGGAGCCTGTAAGAGCTGACTGCTTCCTGAGACCAGCCAGGTTGGGGGCTGTGGCTCAGCTAAACTGTGTAGAGCTGTATATAGTAGGTGGTGGGGTTTGCACTGGGCTGCACTGTGAATAAAGAGCACTGTTGGAAGCCACAAAGGAGTCTCCCGCCTGTTGTTGTGTGGGGGAAGAGTGGATCTCTTACAAAGGTATATTATTAAATCCGCCTCCTCCCTCAATGTGGAGGAAGGTCTGCACAACCTCTTACCCTCCCCCCCCCCATTATGAATTGCACAAACTGGATTATATGATAAACAAGAAATACCTTTATTAACTACAAAAGGTGACTTTTAAGTGAATATAAGAGATAATAGAACAAAGCAGATTACTGAGCAAATAAAACAAAATATGCAATCTGAGCTCAATACTCTTAAGAAACAGGTTACAAAATGTAGTTTCTTACCCTAAATATTATTTTAGGCAGGTTACAAAGTTTCCGTAGCTTAGAGTTCCAGTTTTTTTCAGACTGGACCCCCGCTTGTCTGCCTTTCAGGTGTCTTTAGCAGTCTTTCTTCTTGGGCAGACAGGCCATAGAGTAGAGTTGCCTTTTTCTTCCTCCGCACCCTGAAATACGATTTACATAAGATGGGAATCCTTTGTTTCCCAAACCTGACCCCTCCTCCCTTCCAGTGGAAAGTTACAAGAAGTCCAAGATAATGTTTAGTATCAGGTGACAGGACCACCTGACCTAGCAGTGTCACCATTATGTCCTCAGACCCCTCCCAGGAAGGCAAGAGATTAGTATCTTCACAGTCTTGTTCCTTCCTAATCGCCCATCAAATCTGATGGTCTGTTGTCTGGGGGGTGTCTTACCAGTACACACCCACTTGTAATTGTTACATAGTCCATATTCATAATTTTACATACAGAAATAATACATGCATAAAAATTGGATAATCACATTTAGTAAATCAACCTTTCTGATGATATCTTATATTCGCCATCTTGCATAAAGTACATCTCAGTTATGTCCTATCCATATCATAAACATATTATCAGAAAGAATATGGAGTGTGAAGTCACAATCCTAGTCTGTCAAGTTGCTCAGCAGATTGCAGTTACGGTGGTTTCAATGGTACAAGTGGGATCTTTGCATCTGGCACCACTTATGAGCAAAACTGATTGGGAAGAACATCTAAATGAAACGGGAAGTTTAAGAAAACCTTATTATATGCTCCCAAACCCAACAACTTTGCTATCGCAAAAGTAGGCATGGTTGGTTTTAGAAAATCCAAACCATCTAGGTTGAGAAAGGAAGTGAAAACAGCAATAATAAAGGTGACTTGCTCCTAGTCTCTAAGTAACTACGAAGGGAGAAGAATTCTGCTGAGTGTTCTTTAATCTAGCAGACAAAGGTGTAACAAGACCCAATAGTTGGAAGCTGAAGCTAGACAAATTCAGAGTAGAAACAAGACACTTTTTTTTTTTTTAAACAGCAAGTAATTCACCATTGGGGCAGTTTACCTAGGGCTTGTGGTAGATTCACCATCACTTAAAGACTTTAGATAAAAATTGGATGTCCTTCTAAAGAGATGCTCTAGGTTGTCTAGAAATTATGGGAATAATTGGTGAAATTCTCTGACCTGTGTTTTGCAGGAGGTCAAATTAAGGGTCCCTTCTAGCCTTAAAATGTGTGAAAAACCTTACAAGTATCAGGTCCATTCTGCTTTCATGTGGTTATTTTCTGCACATCCCGTTAGTGAATATGAACCTCCCTGTAAAGTCCCTCCCTCCCCCCAATTATTACGATGTGGGAATAGTCCTGTTCCAAGGAGGTTTTGTATGTAAAGAGATGAATACAGTGACTTTTGGTTCAGTTGCATTCTTCGGTCAGGTGTGTTTGTATAACTGCATCTCACCAGGGTGCTCACTGTTGTTGCTTGCATTCATTCTTTGTCATCAGCTGGCTTGTTTGTAGCATTAGGTGTGTTAATGTCGTAGATGGATTCTTGAGAGGCACTCTATTTCAGATGAAATTCAATTGCATCAGTTCTTCTTGCTTAATTCTATGTAGGGCTGAAATGATTAATCAGACAGCTAGATTAAAAATGGTATGCCTTTTACAAAAGGCATTGGGTAATACCAAGGTGGTAGACACATCAAGCCGCATTGCTGAAAAGGACACACAAGAGACCAAGGGGAAAGCACCCCAAAGCATTACTTCATAGTACTATAAAGCACCAAACTATTTCTAAATATTAGACTAGGTTCTGGCTTTTCCCTATAGCACCTCATTATCTTTTCCCCCACTTATCAAAAATAGCAACATAAAACGTAATAGAAGAACCATGAATATCCTTGAGAAACATTCATTGCACAATATAGTTAAACAGCTCATTGAATTTAAGTGAAATGTCACAAGGTGCTGTGTAGAATAAAAATGATGTAATAGCTAAGCATTTGTATAAGTATTTGCAAAACCCTTAGTTATCAGCCTTTGAGCTATCCCTCTGAAATCAATGAGGCCGCTCCTGTGAGGAAAGCGGAGTGTGTGCATAGGCAGTTGTAGGAGTTATTGCTGTCTCTTTCAATGATGTTGCTGATACATGTTTTGGTAGCTGATTTGACAAGATGATCTTAAAGTTTGGCTGGGCTTCAGAAGCTCCACTGCTGTAGCCAAAGCTAAAGTTGATCAATATGTTAATACCAGATCTACTACACACAGATAATATAGGGGGACATACCATAATTTAGACCACCAGAACATCTGCTACTTGGGAAAGAAAGCAGGCTGCCTTGCAGTGCAAAAGAAACATTCTCTTTTCTGGGTGATACTGCATCCAATTTTATTCGCATCAGTCTCTGCCAGAAACTAGGGGTATTTCTCAACTGGCGGGAGGAACACTCCGCAACAAAACTGAGGTGCTTGGTACTAAGTCCAAGCATAGCTCCAACGCTGGTGTTAGGGCTGCCTCCATGAGAAGGACCTTCAACCTTGTTTCCCAGTCTTTGTGAGTGCTGGGTTTGAAGTCCCTACAGATCTGGCAGTGGTCTTTCCTATGAGCTTCTGTGGCAGGGCAAGGGTAAAAACCCTGAGAATGCCCTGCCCCTGCAAGCTAAGCCCTGCTTGGGGATAGCAGGGCCAGGGGCCGATGCAGGGAGCAGCCTGCAAGAAGCCCAGCTGGAAGCCTTAATGAAGGCTAGCTCACAGCCCCTGGCTGGAGAGATTGAGCACAGCTGGGGCAGGGAGCAGAAAGGAGTAGAAAAGCCCTGACTCAGGGGCAGTCAGGAGGCTAGCCAGGCAGGAGGACAGGGGATACCTAGCTCTGTCTCTGCTGGGGGATACAAGCCTCGAGGGGCCAGAGGACCTGGGGAGAGGTCTGTGAGGGGCCTGATGTTGGGGACGGGGGGACTTTGAAGGCACTGTAAATAAAAGAGCACGGGTGAAGCACCAGAGGAGTGTCTACACGCCTTTCTTTGGCCAGCCTAAGCACGGGGCACAGGGACAAGGGGAAGGAAGCCTGTGCCGCCCCGTGACAGCTTCTCCTAAGCACCTGACAAGAGATGGGTCAGGTGGAAAGAACTCCCTCAGCAGTTCCCCATTTATTTAGTGCCTTCGTATGGACACTGGATGGGCCCTGCACTGTACTTAACACACCAGATCCAACCCCATATAGGCCCTTCATTAACCTAGGTCTGTCTGGAGTGCCCGATGGTGACTCCATGGGATGTTTACAACCTGTGCATACTGAGACATCTCTTCAGGGCTGTAGGGACAAGTGCATGAAGGTTACATTGGTAAAAAAAATTGTCATTTACTCCAAACATGTGTTCTGCATTGTTGTGTGCAGACTCTGTATGGGGTAGTTGCAAGGACCAGTCACCCAAGTGGTTGTTTATATAGCACTGTGGGTATGGCTTCAGAATTTGGTTTGTTCTTCCTGCCTGACCATTTGACTGGTGGTGATAGGCAGAGGAGAGACGAGTGTGAATGCCCAACATCTGGAGGACTTTGTGTCAGTAGTGGGAGATACATTGTGCACTGTGATGAGACATGATGTGCTCTGGGTGGTGATGGGGGGTGGATGACTTGGTCCACCCAAAGTTGGCTGGTTTCCTGGAAGGAGGGCAGGCCAGTGCAGAGGTTGAAGTGTGGCATTTCGATGAGGTGGTCCATCACTGTCAAGATGGACATGAGCCTGTTGGACTCACGTGGTTCTACTATGAAATCTAGGGTGATGACAGACCAGGGGTTAGATGGGTTCTTGAGCAGTTGCCGTAGGCAGAGGAATTTGTTGTGAGTTGCCTTGAAGGGGGCATGCACATTACAAGAGGCCATAAAGGCCTGCACTGTTGCTTGCATGTGAGGTTTCCAAAAGATACAAGACATCTTGGTGTTGGGTCTTGAAACGGCTAAAATGTCCTTCCTGGGGGCAGGGGGAGTTGTGGCATACTTAGAGGACCATAATTCTTGAAGGTCCAGGAGGAACATATATCTGCCCTTTCACATATCCCATCTCGGACTCTGTGGGGTTCCCTCACAGATTTTAGTAAGGCTTTTGTCACAGTCCCACATGAGATTCTTATAAGCAGACTATGGATATGTGTAAATGAAATTATTGTAAGGTGGATGCACAGCTGGTTGAAAAACTGTAATTATTAGTGGTTTGCTGTCAGACTGGGAGGGCATGTCTAGTAGGATCCAGGAGGAGTCTGACATGGGTGTGGTTCTCATCACTGTTTTCACGATTGGCTTGGATAATGGAGTGGAGAATATACATATAAAATTTGTGGATGACACCAAGGTGGGAAGGGGCTGCAAGCACTTGGGAGGACAGGATTAGAATCGCAAAGGACCATGATAAATTGGAGCATTGGTCTGAAATTATCAAGGTGAAATTTGATAAAGACAAGTGCAAATTACTACACTTAGCCTGGAAAAATCAAACGCACAACTACAAAACAGGGAACTGACTAACAATAGTACTGCTGCAAGGGATCAGGGGTTTCACATTATCCTCCCCGTTAGTACCCGGCCCAAGCCAAGGAAGCTAATGATCCAACCAGTGGGCCGAATTTGGTGATGAATTCTGGTCTCGTGCTGCCTGAGGGACATTGTGATCTGCTAAGAAGCAGTGGATCACAAATTGAATTTGAGCTGACAGTGTGGTGCAGTTGTGAAAAAGGCTAATATAATTCTGGGGTGTATTAACCGGATTGTTGTATATTAAAACACAGGAGGTAATTGTTCTCCACTTTTTGGCACTCGTGAGTCCTTAGTTTGGAGTACTGCCTCCAGTTTTGGATGTGGACAGACTGGAGAGAGTCCAGAGGAGAGCAACAAAAATTTTATAAAAGGTTTTAGAAAGCCTGATCTATGAGGAAAGGTTAAGAAAACTGGGCTTGTTTTATTTTTGAGAAAAGACGACCAACTGAAAGAAATCAGTTTAGGATTGAAATGCACTGATTTTTTTTTTTCAGATTGTTAGTTTCAGACATCAAACTCAAAAGTCAGTTATTCTCTCAGTTTGTAATCAGATGCTTTGTTGCTAGTGTTTTTTCCTGGTCAGACCTGGCATGTATTTCTTCATTAAAGAGTTTACAGATTAACAGGTTGAGCCTCATATAACCACTACATTCAGTGTGTTCCACAGCTTCAGTTATTTTCTGTCCATCACTTCCCTTTTCAATCCATTTAACATTGTTCCCTTTAGGGTTTAATCTCAAATCTTACTCTGAAATATATATAGAGAGTAGTTGTCCTCTTTCTGTGTAAGGCTGGCTTAAGTGGGGAGTTGATTTCACATGAATGGCTTGTTTGCCATCAAGGCAGGTGGGATAGAAATCTATCTCTGACAAGTGAACAGGACAGTTCTTTAGATCTCTTTCTTAATTCTTCAGCTGAGGCACTAAGGTCATATTCTTCATCATATTAATTTAGAAAAAACACTTGGACTCATAAATGGAAACATTTGCATATTTAATGTGGTGGTGTTTCATTATTTGCATTAGCGATTGTGCTAGCTCTGATTTTAATAAGACAGGTATTTTTTCTGTAAGTAAAATAAAGAAAAGATTAATGTAGTGACACAGGTTAATTTTTTATATGGAAATAATGATTTCCAACAGCCACAATAACACACAATATTCCCCTAGTGAGATCTTGAGTCAGGAAAGAAATTAACTCCTGTTAATACTGTGTATAAAGTTAGCACTGGCAAACAAAATTGAAGATGAAAAGAAAATGAAGGGGCAGGAAAGGAGGCCTCATAATTCAACACTCGGCTTTGCCGTGTGGGACAATCAGGTTTAATTTCAAGTCCAGGGTATTTTCTTCAAAGCCTAGAAGATGAGGAAAAAGCTGTGAAAGCATTGAGCCATATCCAACTCCCATGGAAACTAACCAGAGTTAGATCAGGCTCTGTTATTAGTTCCAAGCACTCTGTTTTGGCTTGAAAAATGGATGCAGTGTAGACTGAAATGTTGGATGACACTAGTTCCATCTGGTAGCACAGTCTACATGCCTTGAGTTTGGAGGCAACTGCTGTAGATGTTCCAAGCACGAGTCTCCACAGACTCTAGCTCTCAGTGAGTTCTCACAAATATTGAGTAACAGGCAACTGCCAGAAGTAAAAAGTGCAAATATCCTAAGCACAATGGATACAATTTTCAAAAGTACTGAAGTCCTCTTTTTCAAAAGTGCCATAGGCACTTTGGGGCCTAAGTCCCATTGACTTACATGGATACTTAGGCTCCAAAGTGTCTGCCCTTTTTGGAAAGGGGACTAAAGTTCCTAAGGCACTTAGGCGCTTTTGAAAACTTTCCCCCATTGCTTTGTTACAATACAAAGCTGAAACCAGAAGTTCCCAACCCACCCCTCTTGGCAGCCCACTGTGTGAGTATAAACCCTAACCCTAACCCTAACCCTAACCCTAACCCTAACCCTAACCCTCTTTATTAGTTGGTGAAGTGGCCTCCATTCATCGGGTCCCTTTGCTCCAGCAGAGTGGAGGGGAAGGAACCTAGCAAGGATCCAGTGGGTTCAGATCAATACTAACATGTCCTTACAGCATTCTGCCTTCAGACAGGATAGCACTGTGCTAGGCCCTGAAGCCAGAAAGTGAAACTGACTATAAACAGAAAATGAAACTAACCACTGTGATGGTTTCCCTGCCTAAGCTAAAGTAAAGGCAACTCTCCCTCCAAAACAAACAAACAAAACACCCCACAAATGAGTATAGATTTTTGAAGTTCTGTTTTTAAAGTAATTTTTATCTTCACTGTCCTATTTTACACACAAAATAAAAATTCCAATAGCATGCTTTTAGTGTTCCCAGTTCCTGCCACTACTGATTCTTTGCTAAATCAGTTTTTTTAAAAGCATCTAGATATAGAACTTGGCATTGCTCTTAATGTGGGCACAGTTTTGGAGAGTGTTCATTTTTTCTTGTAATGTGGCTAGTTCTATTTCTGTTGTGTGCAAATATTGTCCGATCGACAATATTGAATTACAGACCTGTCTTGTATTTGCCAAACAGCTAGGTATTATTTAGTTGTAATCTTTGTCTGGATTAGCAAACCAGACAAAGATTACAGACGAACAAACCTTAGGATCTTTCTACCTTTGAGGTTGAAATTTGTCCCACTGTGAAGGGCCTCTACAAAGGAGGACTGAAGTGGTTTTAGTAGGCTGGCTGTTCTAGGGTGTCAAGAATCAGAGAGGTAGCCCTATTAGTCTGGAATTTCAGAAGTGACAAGAGTCCTGTGGCACCTTAAAGACTAATTAAAGTATCGAAGCATAAGCTTTCGTGGGCTAATACCCACTTCGTCCAACTTATGCTTCAATATTTTAGTTAGTCTTTAAGGTGTCCTAGGGTGAAGTATCTAGATGTGTGTCTCATTAAGAAGAAATTTAAAGGAACCTGTCCTCTATGTGATGGGATTTACAGGCACCACACTAAACCAGAGCAAGACATGGAACATTGGACTTGGGAGGCCCTGCCCCTCAGTAGGAGAAGGGCCAGCTCCAAGTGGAGGGTCAGTGTAAAAGGGCACTGGGTGTCCAGGGTAGAGGAGAGGAACTATAGGCTGCACCAGGGAGTGAGATTGAGATTTGGAACTCTAGTGCAAGGGTGGGAAAACTTTTTGGCCCGAGGGCCACATCGGGGTTGCAACATTGTATGGAGGGCCGGGTAGGGAGGCTGTGCCTCCCCAAACAGCCTGGCTCTGCCCCCATCTGACCCCCTCCTACCTCCCACCCCCTAACTGCCCCCCTCAGAATCCCTGACCCATCCAGCACCCCTGCTCCTTGTCCCAAGACCATTCCCTCCGGAGAGCACCCCCCCCCCCGGACCCTGCCCCCCTGCTCCTTGTCCCCTGACTGCCCCCTCCTGAGACATTCCCCCCAACTGCCCCCAGTACCGCCCCCAACCCCCCCTATTGCAATCCCCTGACTGCCCCCTCCCCGAATCTCCGCCCCATCCAACCTCCCCCTTGTCCAACCCCCTGACCCACTTACCATGCTGCTTAGAGAAGCATGTCTGGCTTCATGCGGAGCCAGACACACTGCCCCGCAGGAGCATGCAGTGACCCACCCCCCAAGCTCTGCCCGCATGGCATGCTGGGACGGGGGGGGAGGTGCCAGGAAGCCTCTCCAGCCGGGAGCTCAGGGGCTGGGCAGGAAGAACCGTAGTTTGCCCACCCTTGGACTAGGGCAGGGGTCTGCAACCCACGGCTCCGGAGCCGCATGCGGCTCTTTCATCCCTCCGATGCGGCTCCCTGTGTGTTCTAATTTTAACCGGCCCGCAGACTGTTTTCTATGCGGCCCGCCAGCACTGTCCAACCAGTGCGCGGAGCCGCAGCCGAAAGAGAGGGGCGCGGTCAATAAGAGGCGAGCGGCGGGGGGGGGAGAAGAACGGAGGCGGAGCCGGGGCCGGGGCACGAGGCGAGGCGGAGCCGGCGGAGAAGTGCGAGTCGGGCCGGGGCCGGGGTAGGAGGCGAAGAGCGGCGGAGCCGGCGGATAAGAGCGAGCCGGGGCCGGGGCACGAGGCAAGGCAAGGCAAGCTGGGGGAGGGGGGGAGTGAAAGCACGGCCGGGGGGGGGGGGGGGGGAGGAAGAAGAGCAAGAGCACGGCCGGAGGGGAGGGGGAGGGAAGAAGAGCGAGAGCACGGCCGGAGCGGGGGGGAGCGGGGGGGGAGGAAGAAGAGCGAGAGCACGGCCGGAGGGGGGGGAGGGAGGGAAGAAGAGCGAGAGCACGGCTGGAGGGGAGGGGGAGGGAAGAAGAGTGAGAGCACGGCCGGAGCGGGGGGGAGGAAGAGGGGGGGGAGGAAGAAGAGCGAGAGCACAGCCGGGGGGGGGGGAGGGAGGGAAGGAACGTCTTTTTTTCGGAGCTCAAAATGTTTTGTTGCATGCAGAAATGTAATTTTGTTTTCTCTGCAGTCGTTCATTGATTTCATAAATGCAACACATTATAGTTTGTTTATACATAGCATAAAGGCAAAAAAATCGTTATATGCAGTGTTATTTCATTTTAAATGTCAAAAGGGTTTTGTGGCTCCCAGTGTTTTCTTTACTGTGGGAAACGGGTCCAAATGGCTCTTTGAGTGGTAAAGGTTGCAGACCCCTGGACTAGGGTATTGGTAAAATCACTCTGGAAACAGTGATCAGGAGCTGTCTTTCTACAAAATACAAATTAAAGGTTAAGAACAAGACATAAGCCATAGAAGCTATAGTAGGATGGAGGTTTTATAGAGAAACCAAATAGAAATTGGAAGGTGCCAAATATGAATGGGCAGTCTTGAATATTTGAGCCAGATGATGGGGAAGTACTGATGGCAGTGGGAATTTCAGGTACCTGCACCCCCCTAAACCAAGCCCTAAAGAGCCACAAGGCTGAGAGTGCTGTGGAATAGTTGCTTACTACCCCTGCACCTGGGAGGCTGCTTCACCTAAGTCAGGCATGTCCAAAGTCCGGCCCGGGGGCCAATTGAGGCCCGTGTTCAAATTTTCACCGGCCCGCAGGCTCTGTTATAAAATCAATAATATGCGGCCCGCCAGCACTGTTGACCACAGTATAAAACAGCGGTCGCCAACCAGTGCAAGAAAATTTGGGTGGTCCGCGGAGCCGCAGCCGGAGGAGAGGGGCGGGGTCAGTAAGAGGCGAGCCGGGGGGGGGGGGGAGAAGAGCGGGGCAGGAGGCGAGGCAAGGCAAGTCAAGCCGGGGGAGGGGGGGAGCGAGAGCACGGCCGGAGCGGGGGGAGGAGAGCGCGGCCGGAGCGGGGGGGGGGGGAGGAAAGAAGAGCGAGAGCACGGCCGGAGGGGGGGGGGAGAGGGAGGGAAGGAGAGCGCGGCCGGGAGGGGGGGAAGAAGAGCAAGAGCGCGGCCGGAGCGGGGGGGGGGGGAGGGAGGGAAGAAGAGCGAGAGCACGGCTGGAGCGGGGGGGGGAGGGAGGGAAGAAGAGCGAGAGCACGGCTGGAGCGGGGGGGGGGAGGGAGGGAAGAAGAGCGAGAGCACGGCTGGAGCGGGGGGGGGAGGGAGGGAAGAAGAGCGAGAGCACGGCTGGAGCGGGGAGGGGAGGGAGGGAAGAAGAGCGAGAGCACGGCTGGAGCGGGGGGGGGAGGGAGGGAAGAAGAGCGCGAGCACGGCTGGAGCGGGGGGGGGAGGGAGGGAAGAAGAGCGAGAGCACGGCTGGAGCGGGGGGGGAGGGAGGGAAGAAGAGCGAGAGCACGGCTGGAGCGGGGGGGGAGGGAGGGAAGAAGAGCGCGAGCACGGCTGGAGCGGGGGGGGGGGGGGGAGGGAAGAAGAGCGAGAACACGGCTGGAGCGGGGGGGGGGGAGGGAGGGAAGAAGAGCGAGAACTCGGCTGAAGCGAGGGGGGAAGGGAGGGAAGAAGAGCGAGAGCACCCTAAATGGTCGGCCCTCACACATCTTCACCTTACCAAATCTGGCCCTCTTTCCAAAAAGTTTGGACACCCCTGACCTAAGTGGTGCTGCATAGTTTTAGCCCTGTGGATATATTGCTATGTAAATGCAATGTTTGTAATTAACTGTTACTGCTTCCTGATACCATGACAGAATGTTGATGGGCACTTGTGGATCCATGCTTGACTTGTGGTGATTGCTTCTGAAATTACTTTGCTGTGTGTTTACATTGCATATGACTCTACGTAGTATTCTATATCATTCCTTACACGTCATAGCAACAGCCAGATAACTACAACCACAATGTGTAAATAAAGCTCTGTTGAAAGCATGACTAAAGCTGTGTGTGTTATAATATTGCAGAGTCCCATCATTCTTGTCTAGTAATCGGGTAAAATGTCTTTGCAGATGAAATTAATTAACTTGCTTGCTAGGTCCCTTTAAATCATAAGATTACCTTTGGCAATAAACACAGTATTTTCTCCCATCTGTGGGTATGGTGGTTCTCAATAAAAAGTCAACAGTTACTGTAATTTCCCCTTGTGTGGAAAACGGAAATAACAGTAGGCAATACCTGAGAGAGTGGTACGTGGTAACTCTTGCAAATGTTTACTTTTTATCGATCATGAGTACGTGCTTGACATCTATTAACATTAAGAGCATAGTGCACTCAAATGAGGGAATAAACTCCACAGTCTTTGGGATTTTGCAAAGAATTGCCTACATAAGCATCAATTTTATTGCTTTGGGTTTTTAAGTTATCTCCTTTGGGCAGAGGATAACATACAATCAAAGACTGGCTTGTTATAGTTTTAGGGCAGTGATCTTTGTGTCTGTTTAGTAAAGCCGCTAGCACAGGTTTTGGTGCTAAAAATTGATAAAAAAAAATTCTTTTGCTACTCTAATTTTAAAAAATCAAAAAATTCTGAGATGTTGTTTTGACCAAAAAAGTTGCAAAAATGTTTTTTTCAAGAATAATTTCAAAGATGTGTGTGCCTTTTTCAACTAGCGCTAACTTGAGTCCACTTGAATTTGGAGAAGATGAACAGATTTTAAGGTAGAAGTGTCTTTATAAAACTTAATTTATTCATGTCCTTTGATTTTGTTATATGATCAATTTAAGAGGGTTTTCAGGGTTTCTTTTCCTCTGCCCTGCTCTCAACCTGTATGGGAGCATATGTATATCCAAAGGCTCATATGAACAGGGGGCATGCATGCTAGAGAGTTGGAAGTTGGCAGATGTGTCCATGGAGAGCTCCTTTCTGACTATTGGGAAACTAAGACACAGAGCAGGAGATCTTTTGTCCCCCATTGACTTCAGTGGGGGCAGGATTTCACCCAGAAACGTTAAGTGACTCACCCAAGGTCACACATAAGTCAATGGAAGAACAGGGAAAAGAAAACCCTGCTCTTATAACTCCTGATCTGGCGTCCTGTTGCCTGAGCTAGGCTGACAATGTAGAGCGCTCGTATACTTAGATGTATATCTCTGACCATACAACAGCTGCTGAAATCTATAAAAGGATTCCTGCCAAGATGTCAAGTCTTGCCCCAGACCAGTATGTGACTGTGATGTCGTAATGCTAGTACTGTACATGAAACTTGGAAGGGAAACTGACTATTTACATGATGCACTGAATAAATAAACTGGAAGATACAGAGAAGTATAATTTGCTCACATCCTTCTTTTATAATAATCTGAGGTGTTGTAACAATAGCACATCAGAAATTTTCAATTTGAAATGTGGTCATCTAACTGACAGCGTCCCTTTAATCTTCCAAGTTGCTCTTTATAATCATTTCTTTCCTCTCTGTCAGCTGACATGTACGCAGTATTAGATTTTTTCCGATTAATGCTTTACATATTTCCCCAGGCGCCAGCTAAAATACAAGTTGCAGTATGTTCCAGACAATTTTTTTTAAATTGAGAGAGGCTTTGGGGGTATTTTTAATAGCAGACACCATTACAAAATATATAGAAGGGTGTTGTTTTGAAGTAATTGTATTTTTATTTTCAGTCTTTTTAAATCCTGCTTACGAAGAAAATTAAAGAATGAAGAGATTGATTATAGTATGTTTTATGTGAGGCACTGGAATGGAATGTAAAGTCATATTCCCCATCCCCCCAGGGAGGAGATATCACTGTATCTTAAATAGCCTTAGGTCGGAGCATATTACTTTAATAATTCAACATTTTGAACTGGGTGAATTAGAAGATTCTCTCTGAGCTGAGGGTCATGAGTTAAGTTAAAATTTCTTGCAGCTATGATGAGAGTCAGAATATTGAGAGGGGGAAGACAGGGAGATAGATATAAGGGGCCAGTAAATGTTTGCTTCTAATGAGGCAGAAGTGCATAGTTATTTTGCTTTGCCTTCCCACCCCATCACCTTGAAGTGGCCTCAATTCAAACTGATCTGCCCTTTTGCTGCATAGAGTGGTTAAACAATTGCTACTCTGTCCCCCCCCCCCCCCCGAGAAAAAATTTAATGTATAGTCACAAAATCTGTTGTTTTGATTTATTTTCAGAATGGGGTGGGGGTTTTTTTTGTTTTTTTTTGTTTTTTTGTTTTGTTTTTTTTGCTTTCTGATTTTCCTACAAAAAAGTCATCTGGGTTCGCTTCGTAAGCAGAGAGAGCATTTTCGTCAGTTTGATTGATCTTTGAATATCTTTGATGTTCTAAGACATAGTGTTAATAGAGTTTGTGGCATAGAGTCACAGGAAGAAAAGCTAAAAATAAAGAGCACTGATTCTCTTCCACAGTGGAAAGATGGGTCAGGGACTAGGATATTTAGAAAAAGGTACTCCAAAACTAGAAGCTGGAAAATACAATACCTGGAATTTACATCTCGTTATAGTCTGACTGGTGTATCTTAATTAAAAACAAAAGAGAAACCCAACTGCCTGGGACGGTGCATTTAGTCCATTTTCTAGCTCTAATGATATTGCAGCTAGAGGAGGGTAAGATCCCCTGTGGCCATAGAAGGTGGAACAGATTTCAGTGATTTTTAGTTGGTGCATTGCCTGCGCTGATTCATTTTACCTCTGTACTTGCAGCCTGGTGGTGTTCTGCTAAACTGCTGTCTCAGGGCCTGATCCAGAGCCCGCCTGGAAGCAGTGTGATCTCATGGATAGGGCATCGGATTGAAAGTCAGGAGACCTGGTTTCTGTTCCTGGCTTGGCCACTGACCTCTGAGTGACCTGTGGCAAGATACTTCAACTCCATTCTTAATGTCTGTTTTATCTATTTAGATTGTAAGCTCTTACAGGCAAAGATTGCCTCTTGCTATGCAGTTGTGCAGTGCCTAGCACAGCAGTGCTTCCAGGTGCTACTACGACAAAATTAATGATAATGATGAATAGGAAGACCCTCATGGACTTCCCTGTGTTTTGGATCTGATCCTGATTCTATTAACTGCTTATTTGTTTCCTGCAAAATGCATAGCACCAACAGCTCCCTTGGAAACCAACAGACGATGGCACTCATTGCCTTTGCAGGATCGGCCCTTGATGTCAGATAAAGCCAGGCCTCACTGGCACACCTAAGGAGGCTTTTAATTCAGGCAGAGAATCCCCAGTGCTCTCCGAGGCTGACACGGAAGAGGGAAGAAGAATTAATTGAATTAATTTAAAATGATAATTTTCCCCATGGTTGTAGAAGGATGAGGGAGGATTTAGTTGCTTTGTCAGAGAGCGGTGGAAGTTGTCAGTGGATTCGGAGATGGAGGCAGTTAATAAAGGGTTCCTTTCAGGTCACAGAACCTTAAATGGTGCTAGGGCCCTTCAGTCCCAGTTGCCCGGCCACTGCTGTGGGTTGGTAATGACCCAGCAGTGTCTTCTGGGTTGATGGATGTCATCTGTGTGAGACAAATCCCCTCTTCCCTTTTTTTTCTCATCCCCCCCACTTCCCCAGGCTCTCTGTTTTATATGTCTAAAGGCTGACAGATTGTACTTCCTCTTGACTTGTGTCTTCATGATGCTAGCATCCAGATCATGGCTACTTCTACAGCACGTACCTCCAAACTTCTGAATGAGACACCTGAATAATCCCTATTTATTATTAATAATATATATTTATTTGGATCCTTTCATTTCTGCAGATCCTAAAGCACGTAATTTACACCCATCCACCACCACCTGTGGCCCCGATTGGGCTTGGTGAGTGGGGACCATCTGAGGAGTAGGGATTGGAAGCTTTGGTCAGAAACACATTATCAAGTCCCTCTGCTTAGCCTACCTAAAAGTACTGTGGGATCTTTGTTGTCCACGGAGAGCAGACAAAATTCTAAGGTCATAGCTGAAAGTTCCCCATACAGTAAAGTGCATATAACTGAGGATGCAGGGCTGTGTTGATCCTACTGAGACTTGAGTCTGTGGTTTGAGAGAGTTGGTATTTCAAACCAGAGGCTTAGATCAGTAAAACCATGCCCCTCTGGCCAACATTTTTGATAGTGATCTGCTCTGAATGTAGAGGAAGGAGGATGAAATCTTTTTCCTGTAGTGATCTGTCTGTATCCTTTCACTAGGCTATGGTAACCTGTTAAGCAATACTTCAGCTTTTCTCTAACAGCCTATAATAATTTGGTCTAAACCTAGTCTTTCCCTTTCCTTTTTGGTTGTAAATGCTCCAGAAGTAACTGTCATATTTTGATGTTAAGGAATCTGTTAAGGTGTTTAAGCATTTGCTAAGTCCACTTTGACCGGTGCCATCTGGCAGGAAAGTTCATGACCTGAAGGCTTGAACCATTGCTTTCTGGCATTCCTGACTAGCTTACACTTATAAGGCTTAATAAATGACTAGCTTGTCAGTATTAGCTGCAGTAAATGTACTTAAAAATCAGACGTGTTTAAAAACTTAATGTGTGTAGCAGACTTTTCTTTTAATAAAGGGGGAAGATGGTATATTGGTTGATTCAGGGGACTGGTAATGGATTATACAGCATAGCAGTGGTTCTCTACCTCTTCCATCCCCTGATCCCATGTTACCACAGCAAGAAGCTGTGAGATCCCCCTCTCGTCAATTCAACACCCTTCTCCCAGTTAGCCATAAACACAGGGAGAGAATCTGTGATCCTCTGGGACGTGTCAGTAATTCCCCTTCCATCTATACATGAGCAGTTGAGTTCTTCTTGATGGTCAGTTCATTTGAGCCTTGGCTGAAGTTGTTACTATATGATAGCTGTTTGGCCCTGGTAATAGGAATTGTGGGTCAAGTAGAATTTCCTATTGGAAAGGTGTCAGTGTCACAAAAAAATCACACCCTTGCTGGCAGTCTGAGTGAACAGGCCAAGGAATTAGTTGTTGTGGATACTTAATTATCTTTTCTCACCCCTAGCATAGAACACAGACAGGATGGTTTTGAACAAATTTGTACTGGTACTGCTCATTCTCTCTCAACTATGGCTGTACCACCCTGAACACACCCGATCCTGTCTGACTTTGGAAGCTAAGCAGGGTTGGGCCTGGCTAGTACCTAGATGGGAGACATCCTGGGAATACTAGGTGCTGTAGGCTTCACACCTGGCAGTAGGTATAAAATGCCTCCAGCGACAGATGGCACGACGCATCGGTTGGAGTATCTCCTGGTCGTATCACTGGTTCTAAGCGGACCCTGCCATAGTGCGGGAATAACACTAAGAAAAACAACAACTGCTCATTCTCTCTCTCTTGTGACTCTAGGGTTGGGGTTCTTATACCCTTCTCCTGAGCTAAATTCAGACACAAAGTGCAGACTGTGAAATATAGAATCATAATATTTGCACATTCTTTAAAAAAACAAAACAAAAAACCCCTTTCATAGGTTACTAAACCCGCAAAGATTTTTAGAAAAAAAAAGAATCTTAAATACTTTAGGATTTGAGTTATAACAACAGGAAGATTTGTGACCTGCTGTGAAACCATTTAATACTAGGCAAGGATATTGATCCAGTAATATAGGCTACAGACTTAGCTGTAAATAATTGTACAGTAGCCTACACATTATCAAAAATAATTTAGAAGTGTGTGAGCGAAGTTGTTATAAACCCTGGCAGTAAAATCAAATGAAAGTTGGAGGAGGACGTCTGAATGATGTTTAGAAGTGCTGGTATAAAGGACTAAGGGGTGAGCAGAAAATGTTAAGTGCATGGAGACTCCATTAAACCATGACTGGGGTTTGTAATCTGAGTCTGTGACACCCCAACTGTCTTTCCCCCACCACACACGTAGCAACACAGAAGGATGTTGACGGAGAAGTCTATTAAGCTAGCTTTCTAGGAAATAGGGTGAGATTCCCCCTTTCTTACGCTGATGTAAAATCAGGTGTAACTCCATTGAAGTCCACGGATTTACACTAGTGCAAGTAAGAAGAGAATCATGCCTCCAGTTATTATTACTGCGAGTTATCTTTAAGTATATCTTATTTAATATATCGTGGGGACTGAGCCAAATCCCATTGAGAACAATGGAAAGACTTCAATATGCTTTGGATCAGACCACTACATAGTAGCAATGAGTTGTCTAGTGTGTTTATATTAGAATATTTCTGATGTGGGAACTCAATTTATGGGCTGTTCATTGGCCTCTGAGAAGTGCAGTGGCTAACTGAACAGATTGCCTTTTATAGCCTATTATGTAGCAATCTACAGTTCACAAAAATGTGAAAATGATTGTCATGCCATTTAGACTTCCTTATTAAAAGGTAAGTCTCTGTTTTTGAAACTTGCATTAATATTTTAATCAGATTAAACTTCTGTTACAGTTCTTGGGAGCTCCACTTTTTAAAAACTTTATTCAAGTTTCCTTCCACATTCTTTCTTAATACTTTCTTAATCTGCACTGCCCAAAGCACAGTTGGGGAGGAACAATAGTAGGTAGTTAAAAGGAGATATTTTCCCCCTACAATTATTATTTTTTTCCTTTTAATGAGAAGCTTTACATTTTCAATAGAAAAATGGGTCTTTCATTCTTCTGAGCTAGGTTCTTTTAGCTGGTCAAATCTGGTATTAGACAATAATGAACGCTGGTGGCATTCTGTATATTTCTTTAAATCCAAAGGAACGGTTAGAGTCAGAAGTAGTGTATCTGTAATGCTTTATCTAGGAGCCACACACACATTCTAAAGTTAAAAGTATAAAGTGCACACACAGCTTTCTTGTTTCAGCTGACACTCACTTTGAAGGGAGACTTGTCATTCTCTTTTACTTTGTTTGCCTGTGCCTGAAGGCACAGTATTAAAAATAATAAATACCGCTACTAGTGCCAGATGGAATAGCTTATTAGTTAAAGCATCAGGTTTGGAAGTAATGGAGTCCCCTAAACTACAGCCCCCAACCCACGCGTGTCTTCTGAGAAACAGCTGTGGAATTGTACCATCCTTGTGAATTTTCCCCCCCAGCGCATGAGTTTTCATCAACGCTGCAACCCGTAGCGCAGAGTCTATAGGGCCTTGTGTGGGTCTTCCCCACTGGGTTGACTGCCACAGTTTTGTTTATTTTGATTTTAGATAAGGAAGGTGCCTTTGGAGGAGTTCCAAGCATCCCTGGCACACAATCTTACAACAGCATAATACCCCGCAGTATGGAAAACAAATAAACTCCACTCAACTCAGCCAGCCTGGAGTCAGCTACAGAAAGGTTCCTGCCCCATGTTGCCAGGGAAGAGTCTTTAACTGTAGCCAGTACAGGTACCCAGCTGATCAGCTAGATCAGGGATCTCAAACTCAAATCACCAGAAGGGCCACATGAGGACTAGTGCATTGGCCCAAGGGCTGAATCACTGACCCCACCCCCGGTACTCCTAGCCCTGCCTCCACCCACCCCTTCCCCGCCTCTTCCCACCCCTTCCCTGTCCCCATGCCAACTTCTTTCCCAAATCTCCACCCCTGCCCCACCTCTTCTCCACCACCTCCCCCCTCCCTCCTAGAAAGCGCAAAGCGTCGATAGCTGCTAGACCTCCGAATAAGGAGTAGAGGAGTGAACTTGTAGAAGGATGATAATGATGCTGACCTCCTTTGTAAAGTATTTTGAGATAAACTTATGAAAAGGGCTGTAGAAGAGCCTAGGTATTATTATCAGTTCATTATCGATTGTTTGGCACCTGATCCTGCAACCTTTAGAAAGATACAGGGTAGGGATGATTCCAGGAAGCTGATTTAGAAATGCCCTGAGAGTAGGTGGTCTAAGAGGGAGGGAGAGCCAGTGCTGCTCCAGGCAGATGCTGTCTTGGAGTTGTAGTAAAGAAGTAATTTGACTGCAATAAACCAGGGGGTCTCAAACTTTCTTTTTTTCGTTATGTGGAGGACATCTTAACAGAGGGATTATATTGTAAACTGCTTTCCCACATGGAGATCATCTCCTCCCTTACACCTGTTCCCTGTGGCTACTGTAGCAATTGCTTACATGGGAAAGTAATAGGAAAGTATTTAATGTATTAAAAGAAACAGAAAATACCATTTTAGCACCTGGGGACAAGGAGGAGCCAGAATCATGTGACCAGTCACCTCTCTGCACTCTGCAGCTCACCAAGTGCCATGGTTAGTCCATGGACAACCATTAAGGAACTTTTGACATAAGCGTTTAAAAAAAAAATTTGGTAGGTAGATTGATTCTCACTGCCATTTTGTTGTTTTTGTTTATATCGATACATTGCATGGAGAGTTTTGCATTAAATTTTGCATTTTGGGCTTTTGTTTTCCTTGGTTGTGACAAGTACTCGGTTTGCAGAACTTCAAGTAGGAGAGTGTATTTTTCCAAATTTCCCATGTCTCTCAGAAAGCTAATTGGGTCACTTTTTGAACTACTTAAATCACTGCATCTCAAGCTCCTTCCCCTCAAAGTAAACTTCCTTGTGGCCATCTCATTGTCCCAGCAGATGAAGCAACTACAGTCTCAAGAATACTCCACCGCATTCACAGGGTAACCAAATCTCAGAAAATATTAGCAGGTTAGGGAAAATGTAAAATCAGGTCATATAGACATACTTATTTAAAATACTTTCCATGCTGCCATGAAGAATCTGTCGTACCTTTGCTTTTTAGTTCCTGTACAATCTAGCAGTATGAAACACAAACTGAAGTTGATAGAGTGAATGTGTTGTTTTTACTGGTCACTTTCTGAGACTTGAACCTTTACAGGAACACTGAGAGCAATAATTCAGGAATATTGGAGACATGCAGAAAATGCAAAAGGGTAGGTTTAATAATACCATTGGCAACCTCTCTGTTTTCTAGTGCTCAGTATGCATGCCCAGTACAGCCAGGATTCAGAAAAGGTGGATGCTGCATTTAAAGTATTAATAAAAATAATAATAATTAAAAAAAAAAACCCAAACAAACTAATAGGAAGCATTTGGAATAATTTCCCATAATACTGAGATTCAGAATATGAATACACTTATATGCACAGGTTGTTCATAGCTCCCTAGGCCAAAAGGGACTATTTGAGTATCCTCCTGTGTAAAACAGGATTAATAAACATGGAATGGTGGGTAACTGGACTGGGGCTTGGTAGCCTGGATTGAATTGCTTTCTGTGCCCCAAACTTTGTGTGATCTTATTGTCTTTGGCCCAGAAACTCAGAGGAGAGTAAGGCACCTAAATATTTTGAAGCTCTGTGCTTCTGTGCCTCAATTCTCCACCTGTGAAATGGGAATGCTGCTTCCCAGCTCGAGGGCAGGGAGAGTGGGTGCTGCCTTGCTGGCTGCCTTGCTGGCTTCCTGAAGGAAAGACTTCAAACACTTGGGCTTGCACCTTTTAAAACCTTCCCCTCATATGTTCCCAGGAGATCAGTTAGTGTCGCCACACTGATCCCCCTCCCCCTTCCCGTAAAGCCCTGTTACCTTCCTCTGGCAAGCCCAGACAACGTCTTCCACGCCTCAGTAGTGGTGCAGTCATTTGTGTAGTGCCCCTGTAGAAGGATCCTGAACCTAATTGTGGCCTCTGTAGGTGCTATTGTAATATTATTTATTTCTGTTTGGGTTTTCTTTGCATTTATAGTTGACAGTGCACTAGTATGGGTCTCCTGTTTGCAAAGAGGGCTAGCTGTTATCTATTAACGCGGCTTCATTTTGCCAAATGATTAAGCTGCAAGAATTTTAGCAAATTGAACATGCTGAGCAAGCTTTAACGTACATGGGAACAAGATGACAGGGTTAGATTATTGAACAGGAATAATGCGTATTACAGATTGATAAGTGCGTGGAATACCCTATTCAAGGCACTCGTCTAACACTGTGCAGTGCATGTGAAGAGTTAACAAAGTCCTGTGGCACCTTAAAGACTAACTATAAAGTTTTGAAGCATGAGCTTTCGTGGGCTAATACCCACTTCGTCGGATGCAGGCAGCATCCGACGAAGTGGGTATTAGCCCACGAAAGCTCATGCTTCAAAACTTTATAGTTAGTCTTTAAGGTGCCACAGGACTTTGTTAACTCTGCTATTCCAGACTAACACGGCTACCACCCTGATTCTTGACTGCATGTGAAGAGTGTACTCAAGTGGCTGTTTCATAGTCTGGGTGACATCTGGTGACGTGCAGTTGTAGATAGGTTGTGTTAGTGATGAATTCATTTTCACAAAGTTGTGAAATTAATCCATTTATGTTTAGATGAATTGTTTTGGCACAGAACTTTTATCTCTGGGTTATTCTCTTGCATGTTCAGTGTATAAAAGGCAAAGTATATTTTCAGTTCATCTTGCATTTGGTGCCAAAAATTTAATTAACGCTATTTAGCAATGGGGGTCTTTTATGCAGTTATTCTTTATGCTTAGTTGTTGCCTGATTTCTCTTCCTCCTGTGCTTGCCCCATCTCTGCTCCCTCTTAATTCCAGCAGCTACTTGCTATAGCTTTGTTGAGGAGATGGAGAAGAGATCACTGGTAATCAGTTTGACAATGATAGCACTCCCTATACCAGGGGTGGGCAAACTACGACCCACAGGCCAATTTTGTCTGCCCCCCCCCACCCCCCCAGCTCCAGACTGGGGAGGCTAGTTCCTCTCTCCTCTCCCGCTCTGCCCCCCCCCCCGCGGCCTCAGCACACCACGTGAGCAGTGCTCTGAGGGGCAGGGCTGCATGCTCCAGAAGATCAGCACTGCAGCGTGTCTGGCTTCAAGCCAGATATGCTTCTCTGAGCGGGGTGGTAAGGAGGCCAGGGCCAGGGCCTGGGGCAGAGGGATGGATAAGGGCCAGAGGGTCTTTGGGGATGAGGAACGGGGGGAGGGGTTGGATAAGGCGTGGGAGTCCCAGGGAGCGGGAGTGTGGCTAGGGGTCGGGAAAGTCAGGGGACGTGGAGCAGGGGGGTTCGATAGGGGGTGGAGTCCTAGGAGGTGATTAGGGGCCGGGGGAGTCTCTGGAGGGGGCGGTCAGGAGACAAGGAGCAGGGTGGGGGTTGAATGTGTCGAGGATTCTGAGGGGGGCAGTCAGAGTGGGAAGTGGGTTGGATAGGGGGCGGGGCCAGGCTATTTGGGGAGGCAAAGCCTTCCCCACTTGGCCCTCCATACAATTTTGAACCCCGATGTTGCCCTTGGGCCAAAACGTTTGCCCAACCCTACACAGATAGGTCTTTTGGCAAGAGCTGCTATCTGAGTATGACTGCCTTTCCCCAGAAATTCTGTTCTTGCCTTCACCATGTGTGTGTTTTCCACTGGTTGGAGGCTTGGAATCAAAGTAATTCCTGATGCTGAGATACACTCTCTTACTTTGGCAGTGGAGTACATTGTTGGTGATCTACCAAGCTAGCTGTTTATTTACTTCAATACTGTGGAGGGTCTTCACGCAATGTGTGTGTTTTGATAAATCAGCGAGTTAAATATTTCTATGGCTTGAGCCATCCTTCCACTTGAGCTGACTTCAGCACCAGAGCTGAGTTGTGAATGGGTCAAGGGAGCTTTACCACCACTGTGCTTCCTCTGTTCTGGGGCTTGCTCTAACTTCTGCCTTGTGGTGGTCCCAAAGGCAGAGCTGGTCAGAAAAGAGGGATTTATTGCCCTGGAAAATGTGGGCAAAAATGACTTTTTGTTGTTGTTTTTATGGAAAATTTGGAATTTTCATCAAAATACGAAAAAGGGAAGTATTTTGGTCTTCAGTTTTTCAAGAAAAGATTGAAATTTTCCCTGGAAAGCAGATGCTGGGTGTGAAGAATGTCGTTCTGTCAAAACCTCAAATTTTCATTGAAAAATAGTTTTTCAGTGGAAAATGTTCAACCAATCCTATCCAAAGAACGAGGTCAGCAGCTAGAAAAACTGTGCAACTCCTGCCAAGTTCCCCTTCCCCCCTCCCATGTTATGGGAATAGGTAGCACCAACATAGCCAGATCTCTGCTATGTGGGACTCCTCCCGGGCCAGGGTAATTTCTCAGTGACTGGTATGGCAGCCCCACATATAATCTTTACGATAGAGCAGCAGGAAGGGATTTGGGGCAGCCCTGAATTGGGCTCTCTATGCCTCCGAAAGTTTCAGTGCAGTACATTTTCTCACCCCAAATTCTTGTAGCTATGGAAGCCTGGATAAACTAATGCAGAGATGAAAGCAAGTGGTTCCGGAAAGATGTGTAGGGTGTATACTTCTTGTTCCAAAGATATTACAGGGCAGACCCAGCTGGGAGTTTTATCATTGACTTCAGTGGGAGCATGTAAGAGATTTTTCTTCCCCACTCTAAACTCTAGGGTAAAGATGTGGGGATCTCTTATATGAAAGACCAATTAACTCCAAGCTACTTTCCCAGCCTAGGTTAAATCTTTTCCCCCAAAACCCAAACTTCTCCAGTTGGGGCTTGGAATCCGCTGCCACCATTAATGTGAATACTCCAAAACTATGGAGTGGGGCACATTAAAACCCAGATGTAACACCTCCTCCCCCTTGCTACATGGGAGAGATTGAGAACACAGACTCCGATCCCAAGCTAGGATCCCTCCAATTGAATTAACAGACAAACCTTTTTTTGTTATAAGAATCAAAAAAGAAAAGAGAAAAGCATACAACTTACACAGACTTCACAGATACTCAGTTTCTAGACTTAACCAGCCTTAACCCCTCTTAACCCCTCCCTTGGGATTTCTCTCCCTGATGAAGTTAAAGACACCATAGATCGATTACAAGCTTATACAATTAACAACTTCACTTACTGCCAGGCTGACTTAGAAACTTATTAAGGGATGAGTAGAAAGGTGATTCATTTCCCAAGAGCCGGGGAGAAGATGGAGACAGGCAGAGTGCCCGGGAAAAAGTAAAACTAAACTCCTTTGTCTTTAGGAATGAGAGCTTTTACGTCATCCGCTCTCCTGTTCAGGTCTTAACCCTTTACAGGTAAAACGGTAATTCTAAGGCACTTCATACTTATGACAGAGCAGAATCAGGCCCTTTACGTCAAGCAAAGCAATGGTTGTGTCTTAGCCTCATGCCTGCTTATGGTTAAGTCTATGTGTGTAATAAATGTAACCCTGTGGACAGCTACAGCCAAGTAGTGAGACATTTTTGTTTTATTGGGAGTGTCTTTGTACATCCAGCTATTGTGAACAAGGTGAGGGGAAAAAATCTGGCTAAAATCTGGTCTCTGATTTATCTCCTGAAGCTGTGGCTTTGGGTAATCCTTGTTTGTGGTGGTTTTGTAAACACTAGGGATGTAGCTAAGAGCATTCAGTTCATCAGATTGAGTTAAAGTTGGCCTGATATGCCATGCCAGGACAAGGATATCGTTTGTGCAGCTTTATTATTACTGTTTGCATTTGCACTAATTGAGGAAACTGCCCTTCCAGCTCCTGCTCTAAACAGAGGTTAGTTACAAATCTTCAACCTTGGTGATTCTTAGGCATATTATAGAGTGGGATTTTTCTACTGAAGAACAGTACTGTTCCAGTTGGAAAGAAAAATCCTCTTGAACATCTTCAGTGTATGTAATCAAGATAAGGCTAAAACAAGTTTCTTATTGTTAAAAGTGGGTATTTGGAGTTCTCTGTGGCTGCGTTTTGGAGAGCAGAGAGATTTATTTTTAATGAGAAGAACTGAAGAATAAAAAATAATAGCCGTGGAGAATTGCAGATCAAAGGTTTCTTCATTATAAAACAAATGAAAGGTCTCTATTCTAGAAGTGATGAATAAATTGATAAATTTTTAATAGGAGGAATCGGCAATAAATGGTAATTTAATTCTTTGGGGGGAGAGGATCATTTAAGCAGTGTTTAAGAAATGTGATTTTTTTCCAGATTTTTAAGGAGTGAAGGGGGGGGGGGGGAGGGAGTCTAGTTTATTTCAGGGAGTGGAATTGTACTCCTAGCTCACAGTCCAGTGGTTTTGTCCCTTCCCTCACCCTGCCAGTGAAACATACTGGCACACTGCTGCTCCTTGCCTCTCCCACTGTTGCTGATCAGATTCTGCATCCCTCCCAGGGATACCACCCAGCCCTACCCTTTCTATGGCAGCCAGATGCTCCAGCCGAGTGCCCACAAGTAGCCTTTGAGGCACTTAGCTGGATTCCAGGGAAAGCACCCACTTCCTCTGTGGACACAGAGGGCTGTTCAGATGCTGGCCTTTCCCTGGCTGAGGATGAGCTGAACTCCCAGGGAGAGGAGTGTGAATGAGGCCAAACCTTGGAGCCAGGTAGTGGCTCTTCTGCAAAGCTACTGTTTGTGTGAGGAGAAAAGAGGAGGCTCTGGGCTACTCACAGGTCGGGCTTGCCCAGCCCCCCCAGTCTCACTGCTGTCTTTCAGGAGCAGCTGGCCTGGCTTGTCAGCCTTCCTTCTTCCAGCCTGCTCACCCCCCTCTGCCTCGGGAGGGCTCCTGGCCTCCCCCAGGCAGCCTGGTACTGCTAATGTACCCCCAACCCCAAATCACCCCCTCTGTTTGGTGAGAGGCAGGGCAAAACTTGGGGTGGGGGAAGAGAACCCCAGAAGAGAGAGTGAGAGATTGAAGGGGGCAAGTCAGAAAAGATGGAGAAAGGGGCCTCTGGAGAGAATGTGAGTGACTGGGGGAGAAAAGAGACTCCGGGGGGGGGGGGGGGGGGGGGGGGGAGAGAAGCAAGTGAACCAGTGTGTGTGTGAGTGGAGCACTACTGAAGGAATGGGGGAAGAGAGGAGGGCCCGGATTGCTTGAGGTGGGGGAGGGAGAGGAGCTGGAGTATAATTGAAAGGCCAACTGCACAATGCCATGAAAGGAAGAAAAGGTGGGGGCATGAAGGGAGAAGAGGAATTAATTATTGCACCACATAGGAATATAAGACTGAAAGAAAACAGGCATAGACTGGACTAAGGAGAGGAGGGCACATGCACTGAATTTCACCTAGGTCAGCCCCCAAATACAACAGTGCTGGGTTGATGGGTGTTTTAGAAATGTGTGTAATAATGATGGCACTCATAAATGCCTCGGGCTTTGTGCCACTAACTACTCCGTTATCACTGATAGTGTTTTGACTCCAGGAGCGTTGCTCTGTTACAAATGGGAAAACCCCAGTGTATTTGTTCGTGACCTACTTTTCACATTTGAAACCCTATTTTTTTGTCATTAGTGGGACGATGTCCAATCAACCCATTTCTGGAAGGAAACCCTGTCACTTCCTGTAGTAAGGCTGTTTGACACCACCATCGGGGAACTGCCACTGTCAGAGGTCAGGAGGAACCGTAAACATCCGTGGAGCAGGAATCTCTCAGATGTGTTCAGGCACTTCATCTTTGCTGCTTGCTTTCCATTTGATTTCTTCAAGTGTGACTGTGCCACTCAATAACTGATCCCTGTTGTTTTTGCTCTTTCTTGCTCCATTTTTTTTAAAGCAACAGAAGTAAAGCTTTTTTTTTTTTTTAAAGAATACATTCATCCATGCTTTTTTTTTTTTTTAGCACTCTGCACTGCTAATACCCTGATATTAATTTTATGCATTCCTCCCCCTGATCAATTTTCACCCCTTGATTTTAGGTCACACCTCTCACAAGTGTTGTGTACAGAAAAGCTCCACAGTACCAGTGCACAGTGGTGTGTAGGCTTAAGGGAGGTAGGTTGCTCAAACACATCTAATGCCCCCAGGTGGCAGCTATTTCAAAGAGAAAATATGCTGCTGCTTACACTTGTGATTAAATTCTGACTTCTCTGTGACCTCACAGCAATGCAGGCAAGGAGAATGTGATCAGTGTTTGCAAATCTTGTAACATTTTTGAACCACTCTGCAAATATTCTGTTAACACAAATTAATAGAATTTTTTTTTCATCACAAAAACAGAAAAATCAATGCTGTGCATTCTGGTTTTAAAAAAACCTTTCGCTACTGAAAAATGGTGATTTTATGACCAATTTAAAATTTTTGGTTCAGCTCATTGTGAAGAAAGTTGGGAGGAATGATGGGAATAGTTAGTCATGGAATAATTTTTTTTTGTTTTGCGTGCTTTCTGCTTACTTGGAATCAGAAATGTATGTGTATACTTTAAAGCTTTGCTGTGCCACTGAATTCCTGATAAAATGCCCAAGCTTCACAGCTGGTCATGGTGGCACTAAACTACAGACTACAAACCCAGATGGATGGCATTCAGACTTTAACCCTAAGTGAACCACAAATGAGTGTGATTGTATCAGAGATATTTTAAGACTCTTATTTGCAGCTGAAATCAAGGCACTCTGAACGGAGGGCAAATGTACTGTAAGTTTTAATAATTCAGTTTCTTAGCTTGTAACAATTTTAGGTGGTAAATGGATTATTTGATATTATTGTTACTAAAGCTAGGACTAAAGTTACCTCCTACAGAGTAAGATCAAACTTATTTTTCCAGTGTGTTATGGCCTGGCAAAGCATGTTTCAAGTAAATGTAATATCACTGTCTCTTCGGTACTAGTGGAATTACTCAATGCTGCTTATCTTGTTGACTGTGGATGCTAGTTTGAAATCAAAGATATAGGTCCTAAAAGAGGTTAAGCAATAATATATAGAATGCGTCTTGATACAAAAGTAGTGTACCGTTGGAAATCCACATAGACATCCAGCTCATTCTTCATTAAGAGTTTGGTTTTTTTGGTCCAATTCCTCTTCACACTGGTTTTACACCATTGTAACTTCATAGCCCCCGGGGAGATCAGATCAGAGTAACACCTGTTGCTTAACCCTTTGCAGTAATATATATATACTCATTTCTGAAAGCTAGTGGGAGCCTCTTTTAAGGAAAATAAAACCCTTTGCTCCCCGCCTCAGCCCTGCGGGTTAGCAGGGAAGTATAGGGGAAACTGATACTGCCACTTTTCAGAGTCTGTATCCTCAAAAAAGAGTCTGTGTTTCAGCCTGAGTTGCACAGTAGCCCAAGCCCTGTATCCCTGAGTCTGTTGACCCAGGCTTGGAGGCTCTCTGCTGCAGGCTGTGTAGCTGTAGCCTGAAAGGACACACTTGTACTAAGTGAAGGGAATGGATGGTAAACCTGCTAATGTCACTTGGTTGGGATTCTACTTTTCCTAAACACTGGCAGTTATGTAATAACTGAGGTTGCACAGATTTAGTAGTATTTACTGATGGGAGTAGCGTGTTGGAACTTGGACAGGATTCCACTGTTAACACTCCTTTCTTGCAAAAGTGCCACAAGGTTTTCTTTTTTATGGCTGCAAATGGTTAAATCCTCAGGTCTTATTCAGGAGACACGGTTACTAGGAAATCAGTGCCTTCTAGTGCCCTACCAACTTCAAGTTTTCAAAAGCAGGACATCGTGTTTTTCTGTGTTTTGAGTGTAAAGGGAGCGATGAGCCCAGCTGCAAGTGGAGACATAACACATGTGGCAAGAGAAATCTAGAGTGCCTGTTTCAAAAATAAGCAAGTGACCCTATCAAGGGGTGTGTGAAGGCCCTTTCCAGCTGTGGCTGCTGCTGTTCTCCATGTGAAGGGAATTGGGCCCGATGTCTGGGTTGGGTGGTAAAAAGAAGCTGGAGGTCCTGACTTACCACAGTGTGCTCATCTGTATCTGTGGTGGGAAACCATGGATATGAAATGGAGCATGGAAGATGTTCATGGCACCAAGGGCCACCTAATCCAGGAGAATCCTAGGATGCTTTTTTGGAGATCAAGTATGTTGTCAATATTGGCCTGTCCAGTTGGTCTGAAAGTGTCATGCACTTCTGCCCAGATGAAATGAGATGGAGTGTCAGCAGAGGGTAGTGGTTTTTGTCTGTCCTTTTTAAACCTTGCTTTTTGCATCACCGTATGGGGATTTTTGGTGTCCTAGAGTTCAAAGAGCAGTTGTAACATCTTAAAAATCTCTCACCCGTCTCCTGATGTGAAGAGAGCCCTGTCTATCAGTTCCTCATTAGAGGGCTGCTGGTGAGAGACAGGTCACAGACAATGTAATTCTGCTTTTAAAATTTGTTTTGGTCTTTCAGACCCACCACTGGAATTGCTTTTTTCGGTTCAGATCCACCAGTGGAATTACTCTCCTATAGCAAGGGCAGAACAGATACTAAGCCCAGCCAAAGACTGAGGACTGTGGAAGCTTGGGCTGGCCAAGACAACATATAACCTACTGTAGTTGATAGGAATCTCCATGTAGAATTATATGCTTTTGTGAGCATGTGTGCATAACAGGGAAACAGGGAGGTGAAGACATCCAGTGTATAGACAATTTGATTGACAGCCCAGCTGGTGGAGATCAGTAATTGGAAATTCATTGCACATAAATCTTCCAGTATTTACCATGAGACACAGGAAAGGAAAAGATCTAAGCAGGGAAGCACTTAACTCTTTCAGAGCAATCTAGTAAGATGGTCAGCCTTCCAAATTCATTGTTTTCTTGTCACATAAGAGAAGTGCTAGTGAAAGAAAAAGTCCCTTCAACTGATAGCATTTGTTTAACAGTTTTAACTATATAATGCTTATTCCTGTTATGGAATGGCTCTAAATTTTCAGCTTGTGTCTGAAAACATACCTTCAAAATCTGCCCCAGGGGAAATGCATTTTGCCTTTGCAAAAACTATGTTTGCAAATGCACTCTGACAGTTGCACCTGATTTGCATTTCCATATTTGTGGGTTTATTTTGTTTCCATTCTACTGCAGAGTCTGAAATTGGATTTTCAGAGCCTGAAAGAGCCCTCTTTGGTTTTTTACCCAGACCGGTGGGAGATCCTGGCCACACTCCGTTATCTACACTGGGTAGCTTATGTTCAGGTCCCAGTTTCTTAGCCCTTTCAATGGTGACTCTGCCCCTTTACGAGCCTTCTTGTGTCTCTTCCAGTGGGGGATCAAAAGGACAATAAATGCTCCAATGCATTTGAGAATAACTTCTTCCCAGAGTCACCTCCAAGGGGCAAAGGCCAGCAGTACCAGGCTCTCTGCATAGCGGTTTTCTAGGAGCCCTTCTTGCTGGGTGGCTATTGGGCTGACTCTGTCAGGCTTACCCTGGGAGTTTGCTGAAATCCCCAAAGGGTCAGAGTGGAGATCTCCGGCATGGGATTTTCCCTTGCCCCTTAAGGAGTCACTCCAGCCCTTTGCTGCTTAGTGTGATCTCTCCCCCTGATTGACTGCAGTTTCCTTCTTTGTAGAAGGTCTCCTTCCTACCATAAATGATTGACAGGGCTGGAGAGGCTGGGCTAGCCCCATATCTAGGGCTTCTCTGGTGCCTTCCTCATAAGTGTGGGGCCTGGGACTGTTTGTATGTGCTGGAAAGAATCCAGATATATTGTTACCTATTCCATTTTTAATCAATTTCATCATCTTGGTGCTCTGTTTTACACAGTTTATGGAATTTCAGTTTGTTTCTGTTGACCACACTGTGGACCATCATTTATTTTTGTGGACTGTTCTCTGATCTGCTATTAGAATATTTGTCTCCCAGTTCAGGTCAATGTGAAGTACAGACATGCAGTGAAGACACTAGGTATTTTAGTGACCCTGCAAAATGGAAGGCAGTTTAACTAGCTACTAACTTTGCATGTGCACGGAACAACTTATAAATGCCCAAGGAGTCAAACACAGTGCTAGAATGTGATGACAAAGCTGCTAATGTTCCTTGATTTGTGTGGTCGCTTAATAATGCTGCATCATAAGTTCAGTACCTCTAAAATTTCAGGCATGCGATCAGTGGAAGACTGACTTGTCTAAATCTCAGTAAATCACCACTTGTAACTTCATTTCACCCTTAAGATGTTGTAAAAATGTCTAGACCATTGTTTTGCACTCCTAAATTACAGCTCTTGGATTAAAACGTCATTCCCTCATTTCAGAAAAGTAAAAATCTTGGGTCAAAGTGTCTACTGGTGTAAACTATTATGGCTCCATTGACTTAAATGGGAAAAATTCCACCTGCACTAGCAGAAAGTGTGGCCCTTTCTCTTCATCTTAATACCTTTGGCTTCTCAGTGCCTTGTAGAAGCACTGCACGAGGATCCCTTAAACGGAAACTCTTGGCTCTGTTTTTAGCTCATTTTCAGAATACAGTACTCTGTATTAATTATATATGACTACATATTCTAGCTCTTGATTACAGCATCTCCCGTTTCAGGCTCCCTATAATGGGATGTATGTTCTTCTGTTATCATGGACAAATCTTAGTGAGGAGTGGTGGCATATTTTCTCCCTCAATAGCTGCTTGAATTATTCTCAGATCTTTGGCCTGATCTGTTGCTTGCCGAATGGCCTTATAATTTTTTTCGATTTTTATTTAGTTTCTTCTTTGGCAGTTCAAATTATCCCCACGTCCTGTGTAAATCTTCCATAACCGTTTCCGTCGATAGCAGCTAACTTGAATTTATATAGTGCCTTTCATGTTGAACAACTCCAACATGCTTTATTTATTTAAAGGGTTCTAAGTGCTGGTAGTGTCTTGGCGCTGAACAAACATATAAAAATATACAAAACTCCATCAGTTATCTGCCCTGGGAGACTGGCCTCACCACTGTCTCTTCCAGGAAACCTCCATAAACCTAATTACTCGCGTGGCGTGACATTAACAATTAAACAACAGCGTATTCTTTTTGTACAGTGAGCCTTATTCCCCATCAGCTTCCCCCCGTATGACACCATTGAGTTCACAGGATGTATTGATGGGTATTATTGGGACTCTTTTCCTTTACCCTTACTGTGTGTTTTATGGATATTCTCTGGGATATCTCGTTTAATTCGTCACATGTCAGTACTTGGTCGTCACCAAACGTTGCCACCTCTGGGGTGGACTGTGGTAGCCTTTCTTCACCAGTACGTGGGGGGGGGGGTGTGTGAAATCTCACCCCTGCTCTGGCCCCTATTCTTTCAGTGAAAGGCCTGGAGCAGTGTAAAAGAGGCTCTTAAAAGCCCTTTTTCTGACCAGGGGAGGATTGCCCCTTCAGAGGGACTGGTGAAGATAGCTGTGAGGCTGTCTTCTGTGGATCCCAATGCAAGCCTCACTGTTGGGAGGAGGAGGAGTGGGTTGAAGGTGGGGCCACGTTACACAGCAGAGAGATTTCAAGCAGCACTGTGGCCCATAGGGCACGCTGGGGAGGCTGCCATAAATTAGATGGGACTCTTTTCAGCCCCCAGAGCAGCCCAGGGTTAGGAAAATACAAAGTGGCCTTAAAACCACCTTGGGAATGGCCCCTCTTTCCTTTTCGGTGCTGCATGTCTTAGAAGTGCAGAACTGAATCTCCCTCAGTGTCAGCTTAAAGAAGGGGGCATTCGTTCTGGGGAAACTTAGGGCATGGCTTAATTAGACAGTTTAGAGCGGCACTGGTGCACTGATGCAGGTGTGCTGCTCTAAGCTCTCTAAGGTAACCGCGCTAAGCCGACTGGAGAGAGCTCTCCTGTCGGCTTAATTACTCCATCACCTGCAAACTGCAGAAGCTGCGTCGCCAACAGGAGAAACTCTCCCACCGACATAGTGCTCTCCACACCAGTGCTGATGTCAGTGTCACTTACGTTGCTCAGGGGGGCGGTTTATTCACACCCCGAGGGACATAAGTTATGCCGACAAAAGCTGTAATGTAGACAAAGCCTAATTAGTTATGCAATGCTTCGATGTTCAAGGTCTGGGTGTTGCAGAAGTAGCACAGGGTTGTCTAATGATCATGGCCCTGTCCAGGCCTCACTTTTACATCTTGAGTGAAAGGAGAATTGGCCTAGTATTGACAATTAGAAAAGAATTCACCCACTGAACTGGGTAGGTGTTGGGAGCGGGGCTACCCGGACCTCCATATAATTTTGCAAACCTGATGTAGCCCTGGGGCCAGAAGTTTGCCCACCCCTGGCCTATGTGGTTGGTTGTTTGAGGCTCCCTTGAGCCTCCTATACTGTGCATAAGTATTGCAAGACACAGTCCCTGCCTCAAAGAATTCATAATCCAAATAGACAAACCAGGTGAAGGGAGGAGGAATGTTCCTATTTTATAGAAGAGGATCTGAGGCAGGGAGGGATCGTGACTTGCCGAAGTTAACAAAGTCTGTGGCAGAGCCAGGATTTGAACCTAGATTTCCTGAATTGGGGTTCACAGCTTTAACCTTAGGGCCATTCTTTCTCTGCCAGCGTTGTCGTGTAGATAACTGAGTTACCCTTTTATGTATAGTTGTGGAGTACAGATGTTTAACAGCGTAACTCCTTAGTGAGGCTAAGATGAGGAGAGTGGAAATGGGGTGTAGAAATTCCCAACAACAGTTTGTTGGGTCTCCGTGATTAATGAGAGAGGGAGTTTAATAATCCAGCCTATGGGTTGGTGGTTGCAAGTTACTGAAATGCAATTTCTAAATAGGAAATTGGCCTTTTATCTTTGATACTTGCTACACAATAGACAGAGCATTAGTCAGCTGAACCTCCAGCGTGGTTTATTGTGCAGTTGTAAATCGTAATTATCTAGCTAACCTTCTCCGATGCTAAACTCTGTAAAAGGTTGTTTTTGCTCCTTTTTTTTTAAATCTACCATTACATGTTCATTCTGTTTATTCCTCTATTAAAATATAATTAAAAGAAAAAAAATCCAAACCTACTGATCTCAATTAATCATCTCTGTGGAAAGTATGTATAAACCAGTACTCTGAAACATGGTACAAACTCCCTTGTTTGGTAAATATTTAAAATGTTCAGACATTTCTCTCATTCTTGTACAAAGACCAAATCAGCATGTATATTCAATTATTCCTATTTAGAAATATCAGTACTTCGAAGTCAGGATTTATTTATTTATTTACTAGCGAAAATATCCGGCATTGCTCGGGTCCGTCGGAGGTGGGGAGGGGGCAGAGAGCTGAGCGAGTGCGGGGTCCGTTGGAGGGGGGAGGGGGCAGAGAGCTGAGCGAGTGCGGGGTCCGTTGGAGGGGGGAGGGGGCAGAGAGCTGAGTGAGTGCAGGGTCCGTTGGAGGGGGGTATTATGACATCATAACTATGTCACAGAGAACAGCAGCTGCCCAACTGATGTGATTGGCCTTTAAATAATTTCACCCCTGGGGGGCGTCAGAGGTGAGATTTGAAAAAATTTAGACTCTTACCCTGATTAGGACCCTAAAACCTATAACTGTACCAAATTTCAAGTCTCTAGCTCAAACGGTGTGGAAGGAGTAAGGGAACGTACATACACGCATACATACACACACGCATACACCATTTGACTTTTATATATATAGATTTTGTAGCTATGTGGCTGTGAATATGCTGGATGTTGTGTTAAACGGGATTGAAAGGAAAAGGGAGAGAAAAATCTGCTTATTTATTTGCCTTTTAATCATCAAAACCAGTATCTTCCAAAAATCAATCTAAACAATCTAAACAAATATTGCCTCAGGCTTTAAGTCTTATAGTACAGGAGCGGTTAAGTTGCAAGGTTTACATAATGAGCAGAGTTGACGATGCTTATAATAAAGTGAATTAGCTGTTATGTGGTGTAAAACAATGTGTATCTTTTACTGTTTTAATTTCCCTTATTGGCAATTGGGGTCAAAGGTGTTGGGGAAACATCTGTATAAATTGCAGAACTCTGCTATTTATTTCAGTGCTGACATTTTTAAATATAATTTATCTTTTTAGGGGAGAAAAGGGGGAAAATCTCCAGGGTGTTTGTATTACAGTTCTGTGGTGTACAGTGGTACTCCATTACCACTGGTCATTAGTTCTTGCCCTCAAAGCAGTATATACCGATTGGCCTTTGTTTTAGTAGCAGGTTTACTTCTTTGATAAATCATTCTAGCTTAGACTTTTATTTAGGGACTTATTACTGCTCCTGTAGAGTGGGCTTCTGTGTAACTAAAGCAAATGATGAGAGAAGAGGATGATTCATGTTGTATTACCACTCCTTTCCCAGAACAATATTAAACCAAACACTGAGATTTGTGGGGTCTATTCCCTGGCATTTCATTTTGGCATCATGCGTGGGTAGCGATTGGGAGGGTGTCGTCATTTTCTCTTCCCCCTCATCTGTCTCCCAGAATCCTGTGAGCATAGGGAGCATCTGAATCCCATGAAGCGGAAGTATGGTGGCATGTACCAATCCCACACTTGGCTTGATGAGGGCCTGAGGCTGCAATCAGCCTAATCCCACTCATTTGCGGGAAGTGTCAGACCTGGAAGTCTAATAGGGCTGAGCCTAGCTCAGGTAGGGCCTGACCAGGAAGGAAAGTGGATCTCTGGCTCTCAGTGAGAGAAGCATGGGCGGAGTCAGGAAGCTGGGTGGGACTTCTGGCAGATAGAGCCTCCTGGAAGGAAGGTAGATCTCCAACAGGGAGCCCAAGGAAATCGGGAAGGATCGGCAGGAAGTGAGTCCACCTAGGATTCGGTGCACTTGTGGAGGGGCCTGCAGGGAGCAGGAAGATGACTGCTGTGTCCGGGACTGCCCTGCCAGGGAGTGGAGAAAACTCTCATTGCATCAGAAGCAGCTGGGTTCCAGAAAGTTCTGAGAAGCCCTGCTG
The DNA here is from genome assembly GCA_032164245.1 of Sternotherus odoratus. Taxonomy (NCBI): domain Eukaryota; kingdom Metazoa; phylum Chordata; order Testudines; family Kinosternidae; genus Sternotherus; species Sternotherus odoratus. The sequence continues at coordinate 280,592,648 of JAVMKO010000001.1, read as the reverse complement.
TGAGCCTGTAGAAGAGGCTTAGAGATGGGGGAACTAGCATGCTGGGAGCCTCAGATTCTCACACCTCCCCCGTTAAAACACCACATAACCATTGTAATGTTCCACTAAAACAGAAATGTGCAGTTTGATTCAGTGTCCCGAATATCTTAATTCTTGCACATACGCACTCTCTCTCTTATTTGCTGCTGGTGATTGTGATACATGGGTACTATATAAGCATGTACTGTACGTCACATTGCAGACAACAAAAGAAGCCAACCCAAGAGTGAGTCACCCATTGGCAAATAGATACATGTGGGTATTCTCAAAAACGTGGAGACTGACAGGAACCGACTGACAGGAACCCAATGCTCTTTAGGTTTTGCAGTTGGGAATAAGAAGAGAGTGTCTAAGGGATCGATCTTTCAGGGATCGATTTATTGCATCTCATCTAGACGCGATAAATCTATCCCCGAGTGCTCTCCCGTTGACTCCGGAACTCTACAGCGCCAAAAGGCACAGGCGGAGTCGACAGGGGAGCGACTCAGTGCCAGGAAGATGCCAAGGTAAGCGGCCTGCATACGTTGACTTCAGCTACGCTATTCACGTAGCTGAAGTTGCATATGTTAGATCGATTTCCCCTTCCCCCCCAGTGTAGACCAGGGCTTAGGAAGCCGGGTTTCTCAACCTTTTCAGCACTTAACTAGCATCACCAACAGCCCCCTGAGTTGTACCTAAAATAGACTAGAATGGCCCTATTAGTTTGGGGATTAACAATTTGACTCTAGAAATATTTCACATTTTATAGTCTATACCTGGGGAGTGCAGTCTTTTGACTAACACACCAGGCTGGGACTTGAGAGATCTGGGTTCAGGACTGTGCTCTGCCCCACTTTCCTCTGTGGCTTTGGGGAAGTTACCTAACTTCTCTGTGCCTCAAGTTCCCTGCATAATGTGGGTGCTAGAATTGTTCTACGGCACAGAAAAGAGTGTCAGAAAGAGAGATTGATTAATTGTTTGTGTGGGGCTTAATTATTTATGTTGCCCCCATTAAAATAGGGAATACTTAACCCTCCCAAATACAGAAATACTCATTAGATCCCATCTGATCCATGTAAATAAAATGTATTTTGTTAAAATTAGAATTTCTGCTGCATGAACTCTTTGGTTTGAAGTCTGGGCTCAGTTCTTGTTGTCTTCTATACCTGAACTGTGGAGTTCAGGCACGTAGACTCAGAAAGAAGAAAGGTCATTCTCCAGTGCTCCTTGGGCCTCATTTTTCACATGCCTCATTTGCAATCCTTACAGTGAACCCCAGTCTTTCTCCAGAGGTTGGCGTCTTATATCTCACTGCCTCATGGAAGGAGGGTGAAAAATTGGTGAGCATCCTTGATAGGATAATGTGGCTAAGCATTGTTTGGAAGGGATCCCAGTGCTTTTCATAGACTTAAACTGAGATACACTCTACAGAGACAGCTTATTTTGTGAACCACTAAAGTGCAGCCACTTCTGGGAAGGAATGTAACCGAATAGAAGTTAGCAATACACCACCATTTACAATAAGAAATGAACTTCCAGTTGAAACTGTAGGGTAATTTAGCTCAGCAGAATGTGGTATCTTATAATACTATAAAGTGGCTTATGTCAGAAACATGGAGGACATCACAGAAAAATTAAGAAAATAGTCTGAATGCAAATAATCTTATTAAATAACATATAAGATATAGGGGAAATGGCCAAACAGAGTAGAATTCAGAGGCAATGCAGGACAGCCATTAAATTCCAGTATTTTGTTCTTTTTTTCTCCCTTCAGTTAGTATCATAACTTTAAAATTATTTAATCATGGGGTTTTATTCCCTTATTTAATTCTTTAATATCTTCAGTTGCACTTTTGTATGAATGTCTATCTTCCGGCCCATTTTGAATTGACCTTATTCTTATGGAAATGTGATCTCCCATTAATTTAACAGGATGGATTTGAGTCTGCTGCTGGAAACCCAGCTGTTCAGTCAATGAACTAGTTCAGTGTTTTTTATTGTGGTTGGTTTGTAGATTAGGGCCACACCAGAAACAAAAAGAAATTGCAGATACTGATAATGCAAGTTGTTTTGTTAGCTTGGATTTGCGCTAGTCCATGTGAAATAAGATGTCTGCCTTTGCCTAGCTAGTGACTCTCTTTCATTTCCCCTGGGTTTAAAAAAATGGATACAAATATGTGCAGGGGAGAAAAGTTCTTAACTTGAGACTCCCAAACAAACAGGTCAGCTTTAAACACAATACTAGATCATTCTTATATTAATGTGTCTTGTGAAAACTGTATCAGTCAGTTGTAAATTGGATTATATTAATTTGCAATAGCAGCAGTTAAGTCTAATAATTGCTTTCCCTCCATATTGGAAGCCTGTAGCAGATTATTTTTACATGGCAATCTGTGATTGATAGATCAGTGAAAATAGGACCAGAGAGGGTTACTGCTTCCTACCCGCTTCCCCTTCAAATTAAAATAATTTGCAGTTTGAAGAGTGCATTGTGGCACGTGCTGTTGGAATGAGCCAGTCAGCACATTACGGATGAATTCCCTTAAAGCAAAGAACTTGTTAATGCATTTTATTTACGGAAATATGCAGTTACAGTGTGGGAAACCCACTTAAAACAAATGTGCTTCTGATACAATCCCCAAACCCATCAACAAACTTCCTGTCCATTAAAAGGTATATTAGACAACAGAGATTGACCTGCTGGAAGACAGTTTGAGAGTTGTTCTCTGTCCACTGGTTTGAAAGACCTGTTATATTTAAATATACTATGGAGCCTTCATTAAAATGAGTAACTGACCTTATGCTGTTATCATGTTTCTAACAAATGGCTAACACAGATTTTTATCACTTGTACTGGTGGATTTTTTCCTCCTTGTTGGATCATTCTGAGATGGATGGGTGAAGTGGAAAACTCACCAACCGCTAACTGTCACAGATTGGATGGCTGCTTTATAGTTCAACACTGCTATAAAACAGTTTATTTTATATCGATCATACTAAGGAGCTAGCAAAGTACAGTGTTAATTGGGTCCACTGGAATTCTTACTCCTTTGGGACCGAGAGCTTCACTGGGGGAGCAGGAGGGGAGGACGAACCCATGGCAAGCTGCAGAAAATGTAAGTGCATTAGACATCCAGGTTTCTGCCTGCATTGCTGGAAAGCAGACAAATCAATTTTTGCAGAATTTGGCAACTTATTATTTCATTCCCGTTCATTTTTGGAATTAGCTCCTTTTATTTTGTGGAGGAAAAAATAATGCTTTTTTTATTGTTTTCTTCTCCTTCCTGCTAAACTGAAGAGCTCTGCTTTGAAAACTGCTGCCCTAGAGAGCAGTTGCTTGGCTATCCTGTTAGCATTGTTCTAATGCTCATTCCATATGTATGTCACATAGGAGCTCTCTCCTCCTCCTCCTTTGCTCCCCTTCCCCCAATCCAGGCATTTGCTCCCTCCCTCCCCCTTGCTAAAGGCAGACTTTATTTTTTTCCAGAAAGCTTGCAAGCAGGGAAATTCAAACTTAATGATCCTTTGCTGTGGGTTGGGTATATGGCCAAGGCCAGTTCCTCTCAGTGAAAGTATGCTCTATTTCTGCCTTTCTTTTCTTATAGAAGCACAAGGGTTTTTAAGAAATTAAGATCTGTAGTTCTTTTTTGCTTTTCCTTGTTACCGTGGTAGCATGTATCTCTGTTGCCGAAGAATGAAGCAGGCAGCCTGGAGTTTTTTATGTTCAATGCTTTTGGGACCACTAGAGAGAAGTCCACGGAGAGATGTGTACAGCAACCGTGCCCACTGAGTTTATTATGCTTATTGGTCACTTATTCTGACTAAAAGGTAAGGGCTTCTGTAATTTTTCTGTTAAACGTCTTTGTGCATTGTTTTGTGTGATGTTTGTTTGATGTTTGCAACTAATTGGCTCATGAGGAGGAAGGATATGAGGGTTTTTGACTTACACTGTTGTACATCAGCCAGTCAAAGCTCTATATCTGAGGGAAAATTGTTGTTTCCTGAAAATTTTCCTTGTCATTGCAAGTAGTTCCCCCACTTTGACTTAACATTGGTTGAGGTGTAAAGGCAAGATATTAACTTTGCCTTGTATCCTTCCTATTCCTCTTTTCCAACTAAGAAATATACTCTGTGTGTCTCACACACACACACTCGATATTTGGCAGCATGTTCATTGTGTCCTTTTACAGTAATTAAATATACTCAAACACTCTTTGCAAGGTAAGAGTGCCTTAGTTCAGCAGACCGCAGCTTATGCCAGTTTTAAAATTATTACGTGGATTACAGTGCATACTGTGGAAAGTTATTAGTTTCCACAGAGACCAGTTTAACTGGGGGGATATGTTTGCATTGAAGCTATTATCTACTGTGCATGCATATGGGCTTAGAGAAGCACGTGAGATATTATTTCTTCTTAAGTATTGTGCACAGTAATGATAGAGTTTTATTGTTATGTCTATCAGAAATTAAGTTGTTGATTTTTATCTAAGGTTATCCGAAGAAAATGAGGGGCTACACACAAGGAGAGCCTACAAGGCTTATTCAATTTATCCTTTATAATCATAGTCAGATTTGTAAGAATAATTGTGTATGATATAATGGAACATGCAAAACGTTATGGTAGGAGTGAAACCTTCACTAAACACAAAGCAGCTGAACATGCTGTTTGGACTGTATCATTGTGATCTTTATACTGTAGTAACCTGTTTATAAACCCTAACCTTGATGAGCAAAGAAATTTTTTGCCCATGTCCATCCTTTTAAAAGCTCTTCATTCAAGAGGGCTCTGTTTTATGAAACATATTCTGGATTTGCAGTATGAAAGTGTATGTACTTACTATATCAATCCCCTTAACTGTTACACATTCTATTTATTTTGATAGTTTGGCAGCAACATTTTTAAAGGTTGCATTGCTTTATTAGGTACTGAATTTGAAAGGCTCCATCTTATTTATTCATTTATAGTTTTTTGGTTCTCTACATAGAAAATGCATCCTTTTAAGTGCTTTTGTTTCATCTGTTTTAAAATCATCAGTAGCAGATTCAGCTGAGCAAGCTCTTTTACTAATCTTACTTTGCCTTGAGTCTTGTCTGTGCATATTTAAATAACTGGAAATTCTGCCAAATGCCCAATGCTTTTAGTTTGCAGTGTTTTAAAATCCAAGGTGTGAAGAAAGAGACAGCGGGCCCATCTAAAGGCATGAATTTCTTCATTTACAACAGTTGGGTTTTGGTTTTTTTTAATGTAATTGCAAAATGCGATGGATATTTGCTAACACATGCTCTGGGCTGCATTTTCCTGTGATTGCTGCTTTATATCCATACAAAGAAAACAATCATTTAGATAACAGGTTGCCACTGATGTCCTTCATAGACTATAGAAATGAAAAAACAGTAATAAGTTAAAAATTGGCATCTGCTAATTATGCTGAATACAGATTGTGAGCTCTTTGCAAGTCTTCCCTTGCCTTAATGTTGTTAGCATATTTTAGCACTGGCAACCAAGGGAAAGTGACTTGAATGTTCCCACATAAAAACGATGACTGGTGAAGACATATGAAGGTTTTTCTTTCTGTTTGTGTTCTCTCTCAGAAATGGAAGAGTATCATATGGCCATATAGTTGTGTTGCCTCTGGGGAAATTGATTAAAGATCATTGAGACACAGAATTGATTAAAGATTCCCAGTGATTCATTCTGACCCCCATCGACATGCACATAACTTTCAGGCATGAAACTTCATCCTCAAACTAGGTTAAAACTTGGGAATTTTAGATGTTCCTGGTGGCTGAATATTTGATTCTCTTGTGCTTCTTAAAGGGGGGAAAAAGGGTTTATTTTTATCTCATCCGTAGGTATTCACAGCAAAGTATTTCTTTGACCACCTAATTCTAAAATTGCACGTGTGCAGCTGCCACTCAATGTAAGGGATATCCTCAGAAGTCATGGTTTGTCCCCTCTTCTTTCTCACTGTATAACAGCCCTAGTCTGTGGGGATTGAAGGGGGACCTCTGTATCCGAAACCCCAAATGTCTATTGCTTGTGGCGAAAGGACCCTGTCCATCCGTTTGGAGCGGCCGCAGAAGATTCATAAACCTCTTGTGTGGTTCAGCCACTAGAGGGGGGGAAAGAGCCACACTATTTTAGTGTGGGTTATAGCTAAGTACCAAGTTTCTCTCTCTGAACAAGGGATTCGTTTTCTCTATATTGCAGTCCTTTGCCCTGCCCTACGGTCTGTCCAGGTTGCTTGTCATCAACACCAGTTTTGTACTTCTAGAGTTGTTCAGTTCAGGGCATTGTCTGTCTCTCACATATGCACCTTACATTCTGGGCCACACACATTTATCTGCTTCCAGACTCCCTCCTAGTTATTGCTAGGATGGAGCCCTCTCATGGAAAAGTGTGCTCTCAGGAGGGGGGGGGGGGGGAGGCAGTTTTTGTGTGCCATCTGCTAATGGGAAACCCCCATGGGGCTGGCTGTTTCTGTCATTCAACCAGTCTGCAGTGATAGATGGTGTGGGAGCTGGACTGGGGGGCAGTAGGGTTGATAAAGGACTCACTCTGGTGCTTTCGTATCTTGATTGTCGTCTTGAATGTAGTGCTTGATGGTAATTAGCCAAAATTGTTAGTAACTGGTGTCTTAGTGGCTTACTGATAAAGGGTGGTGCTCTCGTTCTGCCATTAATGGATGTGCATTACACACAGTTGGCACTAATTGATTTTAATTGTGGCCCTTCTCAGTGTTCTGTACAGAGAGGCAAAAGACTGACTGGAGATGGTAGAACTTTCCTGCAGCAATTCCTGCAAGAGCAGCGTGGGAATCTTCTGCTCTGAATTTTTTACATGTTTCAGTTGTGTCTTCATCTTTGCTCAAATGTGGCCCTAGCTGTGCTGAAAGTTATCCCTGTTTTTTTTTTAACAAGATGTCACAAATTTGGGCTCAAAATGGGATTGTGTGCGTGCGTGTATGTATTTCAGAGAGAGAGAGAAATAGAGGGTTTTTTCAGTTAAGCATAAAATCCCCCATTTTCAGTTTAATTGCAAAAAATCTTTACTGGGAATTCAGTACATTTCATGATCACTAATGGCCTGACCATTGTCCTTTGCTCTTGCAGGGAACCTTAATGAGTCTGTGAGAGTAACAGTTGTAGACTCCAGCCTTAAATTCACTTAAAGTGTCTGATCCAAAGTCCACTAAAGTCAATGCAGCCTTTTCCTTGACTTCAGTAGACATTGGATCAGGTCCTAATAATGTATATGTTTGTGTGGACCCATGCGTATGCACATACAAATTTATTTGGAGCTTTATACTTCTAAGATAATATAAAATTATTAAATTAAAAACACTCAAAACTCTAAAATATTGTTCACGATTGGACCAATCGAATACCCACTGAAGTTAAAAATTACCATGTATTTCAGTGGTTGTGGGACCAAGCCCAATAAACAAAAGAGCATTTTTATAATGAAGTATTTTTTTCTCTGCTGTCTCTTCCATCACAAGTAAATAAAAGATCCGTTTTTCTGTATGGGAACGTTGAAGTTAAAACTGAGACAACTAAGTGACCTAAAGGCTGGCTTATTGCATAAATAAAATATGCAGGGTTTGGTTATTTGAACTGCATTAGCATCATAATGGAGAACTGCATGGTGAGTTGGCTAAGGTGGCCAGGCAGAACTGGGGATGCTTGTTTTGTGGAAATCCTAAGAACTGAGAATTCTTTTCTGAGCCATAAATAAATAAGTCTGTGTCCTGAGCAATTAATGCATACAGAATTGTGAACAACTTTAAGCCATTTGGGGTGTTAAAATAGACAAGCACCACCTTTCTGGTACTTTTTGTTGTTGTTCATCTCCATGTTCTGACTTAGATATTTTATGTGAAAGAACCAGATAAGTACATTTTCCATCCTAGGGCCAAGTTAGAGGTGTAACTACTGTTAACTCCCATGTCTAATGCAGTGCACATTGTGCTGAAACTCTGCCATTGAAATATATAATCTTTCAGAAACATTTAGGAATCCCAGAAAGCTTAACACAGAGGCTGGAGCTGCCAAGTAAGGAATACTGTCCCTTTGGAGTCCTCCTTCAGCTGCTAGTGCTAGTTATCCCTCAGACACCAAGTAGATTGTTTAGCTGTCAACAATAATACTGTGAACACACATAGTGCGTTTTATCAAGGGATCTCAAAGTGCTTTGCAGACATAAACTAATTAAACCTCACAACATCCCTGTGAGGCAGATAAACAGTAAGCACAACTTACAGAGAAATAAGATGAAGCACAGAGAGGCTAGTAGCCTGATTTTTCATGGAACTGAGTGCCTGACATTCCCACTGGAGTGAACATGAGCTACAGGTGCTCAGAAATCAAGCCATAAATGACTTGGCTAAGGTCACACAGAAAGTCAGTTGCAGAGCTAGGAAGAAAATTTACAACTGGGTTCTCAAACTGGGGGTCAGGACCCCTCAGGGGGTTGTGAGGTTATTACATGGGGGTGGCAAGCTGTCAGCCTCCAACAAGCCCTGTTTTGCCTCCGGCATTTATAATGGTGTTAAATATATAAAAATATATTAAAAAGTGGTTTTAACGTTTAAGGGGAGGTCGCACTCAGAGGCTAGGGGTCAACAGTACAAAAGCCCGAGAACCCCTGATTTACAAGTTCTGACTGCCACTCCTGAGCTCTTACCACTCAAACACTTGTACTGGCAGGAGAGGTACCCCAGGCAGAGGAGGGATCTCTTCCTTTTGCCCCAGTCTGACTAGAGTCTTCTTGCTGAGAATTTTCTAGTTAACTGTACTTGTACCTGCTGTCATGATCAAAACAACAGCGTTGCTATTTCATTACAGTAAATTGGACTTTTAAGACCTATGTCCAATATGGAGGCAGTGCAGGATTAGTCCCACCCCAATTCAGTTCATGGAGGTAACTTCACTGCAGATTTCCCTGATTTCACTGCTCTGCTGTGACCTTTTAGCTGCTGCTTACCGCTGTGAAACCATTTCCAAAGCTGAGGATCTCTTGGGAAAGGGAGGGTGGAAAAACAATGCTCTATAATAACCTGGAAGAAAGCCTCAGGTTAATGGATGCATGAAGCATGAAGAAGACAGATATGGGCACTGAATAAAATTCTTGTGCATGTATCCATCCACCAAGTCAGAGGTATTGTTGGAACAATGGAAAGAGGAAAGATGCAGCAAAACAAACTTGGGTATTTAGGAAGGAGCAGTAGAGTGGCTTCCAACATCCAAAAGTAGCCCCTGTAGAAGAGAGAGTGCTTACTGTGAGCTTTTAATGCATGAATGAAGTCCATGTCTTTTGTCTAGTGCAGTGATTCTCAAACCTTTTTACTGGTGACCCCTTTCACATAACAAGCCTCTGAGTGCGACTCTTCCCCATAATTTTAAAAATACTTTAAAAAATATATTTAACACCATTATAAATGCTGGGGGCAAAGCAGGGTTTGGGGTGAAGGCTGATAGCTCACGGTCCCCCATTTAAGACCCTGTGACCCCCTGAGGGGTCCCGACCCCCAGTTTGAGATCCCCCGGTCTAGTAGAGGCTGGAGTTCCCCATGGATATTTGATCATTATTTGTTACAGAAAGAAAATAAGGGTTTACAAAGGTGTAAGACTCAATGTCTGAGTCAGTCTTCTCTTTCTGTAGTAGGATGGCCCCTAACATCATCAATATGGAAGAGACTCTTTGAGCTGCTGTCCCAAATGGTCCATTAATGACTGATGTTGAACTAGGTTCAACAGATTGGCATGTGTAGATTATGGAAAGTAACACATCCTCATTGATTACTTTCCTGATCAGTTACGGGTTGGTTCTTAAACTGGAAACTTCCCTTTTCTTATGATTATATCGAGGAGATACAGCTAAGGGCAATAGGATATCTGCAGTATATCTTCTTAAATTACTGTGAGGCAGGAACTACGTCATTGTATCCATCACATAGGAAATTATAGACAATTGCTGTTTTTTGAGGTTGCAGTGGTCTGAATAGTAAGGAACATGTTAATTTGAGTGGAATTGTCTGGGACTCTGTCTTATCTTGACCAGTCTTACTGTTAGGTAGACAAAGGAAGAAATTAATGCTGGAGAAATGGATGAGCTAGATGGATATTGCAAATGAGGTTAGGAGTTAGCTAGCCCAGCTAGAAATATCAGTTATGTTTTTAAGAATAAATTTTGGGGAAAATCAGGTAATTATGGGACTATGAGCATGACTTCAGCAATTAAGATGTAGTACAGGGAAAAATGAATAGGGCATGTGTAACAAATGAGATATTTTGAGAAAGTTAGAGGAAAAAGGAGTGTCCAAGGAAGCTCTGGGTATTATTTCTAGAACCTTTAACAAAAGTTCTTTGGTATAGTAACCTACTAAAAAGATTCATCTAACAACATCAGCTAGTATGGCATAAAGGTGAGCTTCAGAGTCAGTTTAGAATCGGCGGTCCTCAAACTTTCCCCTGCCGCGACCCATTTTTAATTTGTTTCAATTCTCCGTGGACCCTTGTATGTCCGCTGAAAAGCCGCCGATTTGATTACTTCCGCCTTCGGCGGCTATTTTCGGCGGATAAGCCGAGCACTCCTGAAATAGCTCAGCATGTCCACCAAAAAGCTGCTGAATGCAGAAGTAATCAATTCAGTGGCTTTTCAGCGGCGCAAGGAGCTCGCGACCCCTCGGGAGGCAGCCGGTGACCCCCCGAGAGGTCGCGACCCCTGGTTTGAGAACCACTGGTTTAGATCATTAAGAAGTAGGGTATTTGTGAGACGGTTTGTGATGGAGGGAAGAGATTAGCTGCAAGAATCAGCATTTGGGCTTGATTGTCACATCTATATCACTAATCTGGAAGAAGAAATGTTCAGTAAGGAGACAAAATTTACTGACCACAAAATTCAAAGAATGATATTCTTAAACAATACATGAGGCCAAAAGAGCACGGCAGATCAGTTGCCTTCAGAACTGAATGTACAGGTAATGAGTCTGTGATCTTACCTGTGGAAAAGAGATATAACCTCCAAGAGCCATAAGTGACAGAACACAAAAGTAGGAGGAAAGATATGTTGATATCAAAGACATGTTGATAACATAATAGGAGCAAAAAGACAGTTCTCTGATAGAAAAAGTCTTTGGATAGGAGTTTTGAGCAGATTGTTCTAGTACTTAGCTATAAGTTTTGGAGGTAACGTTTGAAATGTATGGAATTTTGTCTACATTCTTATAGAAAGGGCATTGTGGATATGAAAATGATGTACCAAGAGGAAACTTGAATTCTACCAGGATACAAAGGTCATGGAGAGAGATGAGATTACCAAAGATGTTGAAATGAGCTGTATATACACAACAAAACTGTCCGCTGCTAAAAGTAGAGGACACCACAGCTCAAGAGATGAGAGATAGTCTTGTGGCTAAGGTACTGGGCAGGGACTCAAGAAATCTGAGTTCAATTCCTGGTACTGCCTCAGACTTCTTGTGTGATGCTGGGGCAAGTCATTTATTTTCCAGCATTGTGAGTTCAATCCTTGAGGGGGCCATTTAGGGATCTGGGGCAAAAATCTGTTGGATAATTTAGTTGGGGATTTGTCCTGCTTTGAGCAGGTGGTTGGACTAGATGACCTCCTGAGGTCCTTTCCAACCCTGATATTCTATGATTTATGTTCAGTGAAAAAACAGCTGGGTCGATGAACACTGGAATTTCTTTAAACTAGGGCTGTTATATGGAGTAAGTCATGAGAGCAACTAAACATTTTCCTAAACGGAACCTCAGAAACTTTTCAAGAACAGAAGTTCTGTGTGATGGTACAAGTGCTAACCCCACAAAGTACAAATCAATTTCAGATCGGCTTCCTGTCCTTAAAATTATCCGTGGTCGTAGAAAATAACACTGCGTGTGGGATAAAAATGATGGGAAATAAGTGTTTGTTTATAAATTGCTTCCAGTAATGCAGTTGTAACTCAGCCCATGAATAGGCTGATTTCTCAGCATTAAAGAAATAAATTTCAGACCACTAAGTTCCCTAGAACTATGGTGGAAGGTTGTAAAATTTCCACTGATACACATTTCATCACCATTTGGAAGTTGTGTGCAAATGAAAATATCTTTGTATTGTTTGTTGCTGATTGTGAGATTTCATTGATGGTCAAAATTAAAGTCCCCTCCCCAACAATTCACAAAGGGGGCTAACATGCATGAAGTATCACACGGCACATGTAGAGGCTCTGTAGCAAGATGCTAAGAAGAGACTGTTCATACATGGCAGATAAAATGGTCCTTTCTTTAAAGGTAGCTTGTTAGCTTTTTTTCAAGCTATAGCATGTCTAAGCTATCTGTGTGTCAGAGGCATTGACAGTTTTCACACTAATAAACTGTCCAGTGGTGTTGGAATTTACATTCTTTTGTGGTGATTTAGGAGGTACATTTATACAGTACTCTTCAACTTCATTACAGCACTGTTTCCTTGGATACTGAGCATTTAGCATATCATTACAAAACAAACATTAAAGATACTTGGTTATTCTAATGGTTTTAATAAAGATTTCTCCCTTAGTTCATGAGTGATTGTTATTCTCCTTACCAGAGAGGAAAAATGAGGGAAATTATTTTGTCAGCTAATTTGTGCAGCTCACTTTGAGCCAAGAGCAGGTTATGTTTCATAATATCTGCAAATCTTGCGTGTTGTTAGTGGAGTTATATTGTTGAATGCGGTTTAAATAGGAATTGAAGTGCCGCTATTCATTTCAGCTTCAAATTCCTGCTGTTTTGTTTGCAAAGACTCCAACAGCAGTGAAGAGAAGCTGTTTAAATGCTGGGTGACAAGTAAAATCTGCCATGTTTTTAAAATGACTGATGCGAAGTGTAGTTTCATACTTAATGTGTCTTTTTAAATAGTATTGCATATATTTTATGGTACCTTGGTAGTTTTGGTTATGTTTCTTGTAACTACTGTTTTTTGTAATAGAGAAGCCTTTCTCCCTCAGTCTAAACTGTGTAGTGTCACAGCTTTTTCCAATTTGGGTGCCTAAGCTAAAGTAATGAAATCTGTAAGCACCTAAGGACGTATCTATACAGAGAGTTACTGCGTGGTAAGCTGGGTTGTAAATTGATAAGTCTAGCCTGCTGCACACACATCAGCCCAGTGGACCCTGCTACTGTGCACTATCAGTTTTATAGTATGCTATAATTACTGTTGTTTCATTTTGGCCAGAATGTGTAGCATCCGCTGTATATGTGTGTATGTATGTGTATCTGGATTTTTGATAGCACTGTAGCTTTGTAATGCATATTACACATATCAATTACGTTTACTGGAAATGGTACTTGATAAATATTGAGAACTCATTGGAGGTGGGAGGCGGAAATATTTTTATGTCAAACAAAATCAATATTTAACTGTTCTTCTGATACCGCTAAGGCCTTATGAATATCCTAGAGCAACAAGGATTTAGACATTTAAATACAGAGCCCTTCAAATAGACAGATTTTATATCCACAGATATCTGCATCCGCGGATGTAGATGCGGATATCCATGGACCATTTTTGCGATCACGGCTCAGATAGGGATATAAATTTGGTATCTAGAACCCTGCAAATCTGCGGATCATTTTTTGCAGATTGTAGATTGAATGCGGGTGCAAATTTTGTATCAGTGCAGGGCTCTTCTTAAATTACGTCAGGTGACAAATACTTTATAGTTCAGTGAAGTATTATTACAGTTGGACTCAGATGAAATGCACTGTACATATAAGGGATTAATTAAGTGAGAGTCAGCTCCTCTTAGCATTAAAAGGCTACTTTTATTCCCTAAAATACTTTCTCCCTGAAAGCAATATATCACAGTTCATTTAATAAAATATAGTCATCGCCCCAGAGACCCACAAAGTACCAAGACTAGTACAATAGCATTTGGACATAAATTCCCGGGACAGGTGTAAGATAGTGTTTTTGCAGTACATTCTGCTTTATTGACATTCTCTTCAAATGCCAAAAGCTGCTCAGAACCTTTCTTATAAAGGATGTATAGGAATATATTATGCTCATAACATTTTTTTTGTTACCCATAAGAGTTAGCGCCCCAATTGAGCCATGCATTTTTTCAATATGGATTTATAATATTGCAAAATTTGTGTTTACTATGCTTAACGTTGCTACTTTCATAACCCTACTTTTTGTTGTTTGCTTGTGCCTTAAAAAAAACAAGGCGGCCTGATAGTGCACCCTTAACTCGGGCAAAGTACCTGTTAACTTTATGGAGCACTTCGCTTGAGTAAGGACTGCAGGATCAGGTCTGGGTGGAGAACCAATCATTGAACAGCAGTTTGTCTACAACGGTGAACTGTGTTTTAACATGTGATGCATCGCTTTCAGCCATGTTTTCTGGGATCCCCCTGCTACGAGTATAGACAGAAGGAACAAATCATGGTTATCTACACAAGCGCAGCTGAGTCCCAGAAAACAGGTTACTCTTTTTCCCAATCTTTTATCAAGGAAACCGGTGGACAAACCCTGGGCTGTGGCCGAGGAGCACATGGCCCAGGTTTGCCAAAGAGATTGTGTAAAAGTAGCAATTTGCCTTTATCCTGAGCCCCTGTGCACCTGCATGGGCCCTTTGGTGTAGGGCAGGGTAGATGGAGAGCTGCTCTATCTTACACCAGCCACAAGTGGCACCAGAAAAGGAACCGCATAGGAGCTTCCTTCCTCTGGCTATGTCCCCAATGTTAGCAGCTGGAAAGGGTTGGTAGAGGAGTTTGCACATCACTTGAGAACTCCTCTTGAACTGAGGTGATGCTCCTTTAATTAGTTAGGCAGCCTATGAAACCAAGCAGTTGCGCCAGAGGATCTGGCTCAATATACATAGCCTGCTGAAGAGAGCTGCTTATTAGTGCCTGGGGGAGAAGGATAGCTCAATGGTTTGCGCATTGGTCTGCTAAATGCAGTGTTGTGAGTTCAGTCATTGAGGGGGCCATTTAGGGATATGAAGCAAAAATCTACTGGATGATTTAATTGGGGATTGGTCCTGCTTTGAGCAAGGGGTTGGACTAGATGATCTCCTGAGGTCCCTTCCAACCTGATATTCTATGATAGAGTCTGAGATGGGACTGTAACACCACCAGTATTTGGCAGTACAGTGTATGGCTCCTCAGTACTTCTGAGTTAGAACCCACAAAACCAAATGGGACCTCTTACTCTACCCATCATGTTCTCCAGAATCTGTTTTCATTTAAGAAGGGGAAAAAAAGTATCTCACTCTTATCACTACCGAGAGCCTCAAAAGTATAAAGCCAATACAGTGACCACTGCCTGCATTTACAGTACCTGGACAACAGTTCTGAGAGGTGTGAATTGTCCCATTTTGTTTTTTGGGTTCTAACTCAGAAGTACTGAGGAGCCAAAGTACTTTCACTGCTCCTCAAACCACATAAAAAAGGAGTAGAGGGATCCTATTATGAAGGATCTTCACACTGCACTGTGAGTGACAGATGGTTTTGGCACCATGCGGGACTGAGCTTCCAAGAATACTGCCACTTCTCCCATTTCTCAGTCAGCAAGGAGCCTCTCCGAATTCAAGACGCCCACTGGAGTCACATGAGCCTCACTGCAGGGAATCCAAGGACAGCAGAGACCATGAGTGTATTTGGACTACATTAAGGAGGAGCTGATCTCAGAGACCATGTGTACATATCTGCAAAATCTACTGTGAGGAGTGTCTTGCGTGGGTGGGGCTTACTTTGTGGGAAGAGCTTGGAAGACTACTGCTGCCCTTCCCCCTCCCCCCCATTTGATCTTTGGTCACAGCTAATCACTGACTCTAGGAAAGCCATTGGAAAGTGATAGGGCATTGAGGAGATGAGCCCATTTACAACCAAGAAGTATTGGGAATTTGCCGCTAGTTTTTCCACAGGTATAATGGGGTCATAACACACACTTTTTTTCTTCTCACACTGGTTGCCATTATGTGGGCAACAATTCCCATGGAACAGTGTCTGAGATACTGCTGCAGCTTTCTTCTACTCTGAGTACAGGAAACTAATAGTGCAGTTTCTCAGGTACCATGCTGTGGATAAATGTCGTGTCAAATAGCAGCCACTGTTAAAAAAAAAAAAAAGGGGTGGGGGGATTAATGGCATGACCCCTTCTTTAGAAATTGTGATGCCTGTGGTATGCGTGAACACTGTTGTATTATGAAGCAGTTCTGAACTTTGCCGGCATTAGAATGTGTTGTAGAGTGGCAGGGTGATCTGGCAGGTTGAGCATATTGCGGGGAGACCTGGAGGTCTTGATTTCTAATCTTGCCCCAGTCACTGATTTCTTGTGTGCCTTCGGGCAAAGCCAATTGTCTTGGCTTCCTAATTTGTAAAATGGGAAAACAAATATTTTCCTTTCCTGTGGGGGGGGGGGGGGGTGAGGAGTGAATTAATGGACAACTTCTTCAAAAGCACCTAACTCCCAGTTTCAAAATTGTCACTGGCTCTGGGTTTCAGAAAGTTAATGGGATGTAGATGCTTCTGAAAACTTTGGCAGGTGTTTGTAATACTTTCAGGAAGTAGATAACAGGATGTTTTCGAATACTCCTGGTGCTCCAGTATGGTTAAATTTTAAGCTTTCCATATCCACTGTAGTGTTTAGCATATTTAACTAGAACATAAAGCTCTTTGCAAGGAGAGAGATATGCATTGCTTAATTTCTGCAGCCAGTGACACTCAGTCATGCTGTTCTCTGCTTTTCTTCATGCAGTACAGTAAAACCTCCATTTAACGGACTAATTCGGGCGAGGGGGTGTCCGTTAAATCAAAAAGTCAGTTATTTAATAAAAAAAACCCGAGCTGTCGGAGCAGCAGCCCGCCTGTTGCTGGGACCCGGGCGGCAGCCGGGAACCGTCAGCCAGCCCGCCCGCAGGCGGGAGCCGGGCGGGAGCCGGCAGCCCGCCCGCAGGCGGGAGCCGGGCGGGAGCCGGCAGCCCGCCCGCCGGCGGGAGCCGGGCGGGAGCCGGCAGCCCGCCCGCAGGCGGGAGCCGGGCGGGAGCCGGCAGCCCGCCCGCAGGCGGGAGCCTGCAGCCAGCCAGCCCACCCGCTTGCGGGACTCGGGCGGGAGACGGCAGCCCGCCCGCAGCCGGGAGCCGGGCGGGAGCCGGCAGCCCGCCCGCCCGCTGCTGTGACCCGGGCGGCAGCTGGGAGCCAGCAGCCAGCCCGCGAGAAATGGATTTCAGATGCATCAGACTTGCTCAGAAATTTTGTCCGTTGCATCAGAAGTCCGTTAAATCGAGGTCCGTTAAATCGAGGTCCGTTAAATCGAGGGTTTACTGTACTGCTGTTCGATGTTCCCTTTCATTTTCCCCATCCATGTGTGGACTGCATTTTGTTATGTGCACCAGGATGGAGGTGATGTGTGGCTGGAGCGGGGCTGAGGGATTTGGAGTGTGGGGGGTGCTCAGGGCTGGGGCAGAGGGTTGGAATGTGGGGGTTGATGGCTCTGGCTGAGGGTGTGGGCTCTGGGGTGGGGCTATGGATGAGGGGAGAGGTGTCTCTCCTCACCACACTGCAGCCTCGGGGCTGGAGGAGTTGCTGCAGCCCCACATGCCCCAAGCTCTGCTATCACCACCCCCACCTCTACCACCATCTACTCCCTATTCCCCACCTCACCCCACTGCCATCTTCCAGGCCCCACTATGGCCACTTCCTTGAGCGCAGTGTCTGTGCGGCTTTGCTAGTTAAGTGCATGGCCTTTAGTGGCCCTTATGCAGGCACGCACATTAAAGGGAACGTAGCTGCAGTTGGTACTGAGGAAATTCCAAGCTTTAACTGAAGGGAGGATATGGCTCTGTTAACGAGGAATAAAAGAAAAATGGTACTGTTTTAACATATGAAATCGGCCCACAAACAAAATTATAGTATTTTAAGGGATTTCCTTTAATGTCAAGTAATTTAAAGGCATTTTTCTAAGGTAGTTATCTGAGGTATTTATTAAAAGGTATCTTATTTAATATCACAGACAATGGTCATCATGAAGGACTAATCAGTTTTCAGTAGATACTACATGGTCTGGCATACTTTTATGAGAGAAATAACTGCAGTAACACTGGTTAGTTGACTCATAAATGGTAACCCCTTTACCATTTTTCCTGGAAAAAGAATGTTTGTACTTTCAGTTGAAATCATGTCTTTGTAACTAATTTTATGCTTTCAAGTTTTGTTCCTGATCTCACTCTCTTTCCTGGAAACGTTAATTAAACATGGGATTTATATTGGAAATGCTGGATTTTTTTTCAAATTAATAAATGCCTGTTTACTTAAAAAAAAAACCCAACCAAATGATAAACCCATTTTTAAATACAAAGCTTTATTCCTTTGAATTTTTATTCAGGAGACAAACTTGCAGTGGGCATTACAGTGTGTGTATATATATGAAAACATGCCGGGTACTAAAACCAAGGGCCTCTGCAGCTTGAGTGAAAGGAACCTTCCCTATTAGCTTGAAGGCCACAGCAGATTAATAAACATGCATACGTAAAGTTGGCACGGATGGGGGGGGGGGAGTGGGGGGGGGACGACAAAGAAACGTAGCCTCTTGGTGTAGACAGCATGGAAGTTCCTGCACTCAGAAGAGCTGCAGAATTGAGTGCTTGTCTTTGTTGCTGGTTGTCAGAGTATTGATGAAGTGTGGAAACAGTGAATTGTGGCTTGGTTAGTTCGGTGAGGGCAGGACTGACAAAGATCAGTCAAGATTCCGTTGTATATCAAAAATAGTATGTTAAAATATTCCATTCACAGTAACTTGATTGGATCATCTTAGGGGGCTTAAGACGAAGGTTCTCAAACTTTTTTTTGCTGTGCCTCCTTTCAGATATTGGTGTCCCATGTGCCTAATTGATTTACGAGCCTACATCTCATTTTCAAAAGTGGTTTAGGCATTTAGGAGCCTATAATCTCATTGAAAGTTGGTGAGATTTAGGCTACAAAGTGCCTGGTCACTTTTGAAAATTGGCCTTAGGCTTCCATATCAGTTTGAAATTTGCTTTTGAAATTTCACCCAAAGTGTTTGAAGGCCCCAAATCAGATGGGGCCCCAAGTGTACCTGTTCTATACAGACAATCTCTGCTCCAAAGGACTTAAGATCAGTTTTGGGGAAGCACTTAAGCATGCAGTTAGCTTTAAGCACATGCTTAAGTCCATCCCTATTCTGGAAAGCACTTAAACATAAGTTATAGATTAAATAAATATTAGTTTCCCCATTTATTTTATAGAGGGGAAAGTAAGGGATAGAGATTAAGAGACTTGTCCAAGCTCTCACAAAAAGTCTGTGTCAGTCAGGGATTTCTTGTATCCCAGTTCAGTGCCTGAACCACAAGACCATCCTTTTACCTCATGGGTAGTTCTCCAGTAAAATGTCCAGTATTTTCCTGTCCTTGTCGCATCCCCACCTGCACCCCCTCACGTCCACTTCACTTCACCAAAACTACATGACTCCGGACTCCCTTTCCTGTGTCTTTTTGTTCTTCTTTCTCTGGGTCTTCTCCCTGACTCCTTACTCCTGGAGTACAGCCTCCCTGACCTTATCAACTGTGCTTCTACTCTGCCTCTGTTTCTCTAGCAGTAAGTGTTATTCTAGTACCCCACTATCTGGGTTAGTGTAAATCATTATTAAACATGGTGGAACTACAAGATGCTGCATATTCACACTGCATTATATTGATTCCCTCCCTCTACCTAGCTTTTTATAGTGGCTTACTGACAGCCCAGTCCTTCAGGCTTGCATTTAGATTTATGTACGGGAGTTATCCAGTTGAAGTCCCGGGAATGCTGAGAGGGGTAAAATTTAACATGAGCATAACAACTTCGCAGGACTGCCCTAGAATAAGTCTTTATTTCCTTGTGCTCCACGGCCTGTTTCTCTGTATTCACCTGTTATTCCTTGTTTGAAATATAGATTGTAAACTTTCCTTTTAGTTTTGTATTTGTACAGCTCCTAGCATAATGGGGTCCTGGTCCATGACTGGGGGATCATGGGTGCTACCACATTAAAATGATAACAACAGGAGACTACCTTCTATATATCTGTAAAACACCTAGTATGTTGTGGACTGTACAGTAAGTTTAATAATAATGGGATAATTGTAGAAATACTATAAGGGATGTATTCTTTCAAACTTTCTTATAGCCATACCTTATAAAGGATGAAGTTTCAATACAAAACTCAAAAGTATTGTAATCAAAATTAAGCTTTTAAAAACAAAGAATAATTAAAATACTGGCCTTTGCATGATAGCCCCATGAAATAGTTTGATGAATTTGAAACTGCTCAATAGCTTCCCCATTTTAAAATAGTTGACAGGGATTAAAAAGTAGGTACCAGGTTGGGAGAGGGGGAATTGGGGACCTACAAAGCACAAAAACTGTTTATCATTCTTTGTTTTTGGCCAAATGGATCACCAAAGGACAAGTTAAAATCCCCCCGTAAGATTGCTCTCTGTAATTCTCTGTCTGAGACAGCTTACATGGTACCATATTATTCCTTTTTCTTTTTCTCTTTTCCTCAAGCCATGTTTCATGCTCTCTGTCTCTGTCTCTGTCTCTGTCTGTCTGTCTGTCTGTGTCTCTCTCTCTCTCTCTCTCTCTCTCTTTCTCTCTGAAAGAGAAAGGGGTTTGAAGGGCTGTATCACCACACCAGCATCTCAAGACAACAACAAATGACTGAAATCATGTTCACAAGTTTGAAGTATTTGAGGGCGAACTCTTACTTGACATTATCTGGTGTATGGAAATACCCCCCCACCTGGTAAAACAAAGCAAGGTATTCATAACACATTGCTGGGTTGTTGAATCTTCACTTCCTTGGGGTTGTGTTGAATTACACTTCCTTCATGCTGAGTGGGCTTTTCCCCTGCAAGATTACATTCAGGTGGCCGAAGGATTTGCTGCTATGACAGAGGTTAGAATTTACTGTGTTGCCTGTTGCAAAGGGATTACTCTCTGGGAAAGGTCATTTTCTCATCAGTAGCATATATACTATTCTCTCTCTCTCTCTCTCTCTCTCTCTCTCTCTCTCTCTCTCTCTCTCTCTCTCTCTCTCTCTCTCTCTCTCTCTCTCTCTCTCTCTCTCTCTCTGTGTGCGCGAGAGAGAGTGCTCTGTGCTGTGCCTTGTGGTGCAACATGAATTCCAGTTTTCAATCCTTGTTTCTTTTCCTAGCCAATATCACCATTGCTTCTTGCTAATCTGTTTTGAACTATTGTTGGGGGTCGTGAAAGGAACATGTGTGTTATGTCTCATTGCCAGACATCTTTAATGTTCTGATTTTTCGCATGACTTTCACAATCGTGTACTATTGTTGTTTGGTAGCAGGAATAGAATTCTGGTCCTTCTGCTCCCAAAGCACTCTACTCCTGTTGGTACTAAAAATGAGCTTTGAGCCAGTTAAGCAGTTTCCTTCCAGTTAAGAGCAGTGGTGGTATTAATACACACTAGTGAGTTAATTACAATCTAGACAACAGATCATGTCAAATCTTTTGTTATTGCCTGTTATGCTCTTTATTTTGGTGAAATACACATACGTGGTTCCCAGTTTTGCCAGAAGCAAGATGTCCTGCCTGTGTCAATGTGGAGCCCCACTGAAATCAGTAGGGCTGAGTGAAAGCGCAGGATT
The DNA here is from genome assembly GCA_032164245.1 of Sternotherus odoratus. Lineage (NCBI taxonomy): Eukaryota > Metazoa > Chordata > Testudines > Kinosternidae > Sternotherus > Sternotherus odoratus. The sequence continues at coordinate 280,570,986 of JAVMKO010000001.1, read as the reverse complement.
GGGGGCCTTGGTGACACTGTTCGAACAGTTACCTAACCGTGTCATCCTGAGTAATCTAAGTGATAGGAATGACTTATCAGTAAGATTTAGGATACTTCTGTCCAACAAAATCTTGAGCTGCTGCTCATACTTCAGATACGTCACGTTGCTACGAGTTATTTAGACTTCAGCATTGATCATGAATTAGAATTCTGCTGCCTCCGACATGCTGTCATTGGAATCTGTAGGGCAGTAAAGCCCAATTCCCATGCGCACTCATCAGCTGCTAAATTATTGATTTAGAGAGCATGGTCTCAGAACATAAAATGGCATCATTTGAATGCTAACATGAGACTTAAACACACAAACGCTGGAAGGAAAATTTTTACAGATGTCTAGTATTGTAGGCCACTCTATCAGCAAGATCAGTGTTCAAGTCCTACTTCCTCAGAGTCCAGGGCTCTGAGGAAAAGGAACAAACTTGGCACTGGCAAAGCTGGATAAAAACTTTTTATTTTTATCCCAGAATTCTGCCTGTGTCCTCTAGGAACGGGGAGAAACTTCTCTCAGTAATGAGAGCTCGTCCTGAGGATAAGTGGGAGGTGGAGTTCGTCCTATCCTTGAGGTGTATGTGGAATTTGAGGCACAGATCAGTATCTCTTTCCTTTCAATGTGCTGCTTTGTCCTTCAGTCTCATGGCAGCTCTGAGGAAATTCTAAGATGTGGTGACAGCTGTTCTCCAATCTGACAAATTCCATAAATGACCTTACCCAGCCAGCCAGCTGGTAGAAATGCCATCTCAGCCCATGACAATGTGGTCTTTGTCTCCCTCTAGTGGCTAGTCTGCTAAAGAGGATATGAGCCTACTACAGCTGTCTGATAAAATAATCTGATGGATGCATTTTTTATTTTGCTTAGAGGGTCTCTGTGTGGATGATGGTGCTGCTTCAGAGGCATCATTCAGGTGTATGGTAACAGTGGCCAAGTCGCTCCCCTCTCGCCCCCGGATCTGGTCTAGACTAGTGCTAGATGTAGCCCAGATTGTTGGACCCAAGAGGAAAAAAGGAAACTTCATTCTGACCTTGCACTATTGTATTCCTATGAAGGGCTCCAGCAATCTAGGAAGGCTGAATAGCATTCGGATGTATATGGTTACTCATTGTGATAGAAGTTATTGACTGGTTAGTCAGGGTGCTGCTACCTGGAGAGCTGAGTTTGGAACGGTGGCTTTCCACGTCATGTTCAAGCTTGTTGTCTTCATTTTCAAGGCCCTTCAGAACGCTATCCCTCTCTACTTTCCTCTCCTTATTTCATTTACATGAATGTCAGCTGCTCACGCAATGGGCAGGTCTACATTATGGGGTTAAGTCAACCTAAGTTGTGCTACTCCAGCTACTGAATAACACAGCTGTAGTCAACATAGCTTAGGTTGACTTATTGTGGTGTCTACACTGCATTGGGTTGATGGGAGAAACTCTCCCATTGACTTACCTTATGAATCTCATTCTGGTGGAGTACCGGAGTCGATTGGAGAGCGATCGGTGGTCAATATTAGGAACAGGAGAGAGGGGGGTTGGAGAGGCGTTGAAGTCTTGGAGGCTCTGTCAGTGGGAGGGGGTGTGGATAGGGGGTGGAGAAGTCAGGCGATGGAGCAGGGGGTGGTTGGATGGGGTGAAGGTTCTGGGGCGGGCAGGCAGGGGATGGGGAACGGGAGGGTTGGATAGGGCATGGGAGTCCCGGGGATTTGTCGGGTGTGGGGTAAGTGTAAATAGGGGACAGGGAGCGGTGGGTGGGTGGGTAGGAGGTGGGGTTCTGGGGAGGGAAGTTAGAGTGGGGTGGTCAGGGGACATGGAGCAGGGGGCTTAGATGGGAGGGGTTAGGGGCTGGGGGTTTCTGAAGGGGCCAGTCAGGGGACAAAGAGCGGGGTTGGGTTTGGGTGGGTTGGTGGTTCCGAAGGAGACAGTAAAGGGGCAGGAAGTGGGAGGGATTCAGATAGGTGAAGGGGGCCAGGCTCTTTGGGGAGGCACAGCCTTCCCTACCTGGTCCTCCATATCGTTTTGCAACACTGATGTGGCCCTCGGGCCAAAAGGTTTGCCCACCCCTGTGGTAGGGTGTCGGGTTCGGTCGGGGGTAAGTGAGCCGGGGGGTGTCGGGTTTGGTCTGGGGGGGTGGGAAGGTGTTGAGGTGGGTGAGGGGTGAGGTGTGGGTGTTGGGGTTGGTCAGGGGGTGTTGCGGTTGGTGGGGGGGTGAGGTGGGGGTGTCAGGTTTGCTTGGGGGGGTGAGGTGGGGGTGTCGGGTTTGGTTGGGGGGTAAGTGAGCCGGGGGTGTCGGGTTTGGTCTGGGGGTGTTGCGATTGGTGGGGGGGTGAGGTGGGGCTGTCGGGTTCGGTCGGGGGGTAAGTGAGCCGGGGGGTGTCGGGTTTGGTCTGGGGGGGTGGGAAGTTGTCGGGGTGGGTGAGGGGTGAGGGGTGGGTGTTGAGGTTGGTCAGGGGGTGTTGCGGTTGGTGGGGGGGTGAGGTGGGGGTGTCGGGTTCGGTCGGGGGGGTAAGTGAGCCGGGGGGGTGTCGGGTTTGGTCTGGGGGGGTGGGAAGGTGTCGGTGTGGGTGTTGGGGTTGGTCAGGGGGTGTTGCGGTTGGTGGGAGGGTGAGGTGGCGGTGTCGGGTTTGGTCGGGGGGTAAGTGAGCCGGGGGGGGGGGGTCGGGTTTGGTCTGGGGGGTGGGAAGGTGTCAGGGTGGGTGCCCAGGGTGCCAGGGTGGGTGCCCATCCCGACACCTCCCCACCCCCCCAGACCAACCCCGACACCCCCCGGCTCACTTACCCCCCGACCAAACCCGACACCCCCACCTGACCCCCCCAAGCAAACCCAACACCCCCACCTCACCCCCCGACCGAACCCGACACCCCCACCTCACTTACCGTCCCAGCAAACCCAACTCGGATCCGTCGCGGGCGGGGAGGGGGCCCAGAGCCGAGGGATTCCGGGGATCTTCGCAGGTGTGAGGGGGACACAGAGCTGATGGATTCCGGGGTTCCGTTGGGAGGGGGGAGGGACAGAGAACCGAGGGGTCTCCGGGGTTCCGTTGGCGGAGGGAGGGGCAGTGAGCTGAGCGAGTGCGGTGTCTGTTGGAGGGGGTATTATGACATCATCACCACCCAGCTGCCCAGCCGATGTGATTGGCCCTGAAAGACTTTCACCCCTGGGGGGCGTCAGAGGTGAGATCCAAAAATTTTTCGACCCTTACGACCATCTAGACCCCAAGACCCCTCACTGTACCAAATTTCAAGTCTCTGGCTCAAACGGTGCGGGAGGAGTTCGCACTCATACATACATACATACACCACTTGAGTTTTATATATATAGACTAGCATAAGTGCCCGGCGTTGCTCGGGTCAGTCGGAAGTGGGGAGGGGGCAGACAGCTGACAGGTGAGGTGTGGGTGTTGGGGTTGGTCAGGGGGTGTTGCGGTTGGTGGGGGGGTGAGGTGGGGGTGTCGGGTTTGGTCGGGGGGTAAGTGAGCAGGGGGGGGGTGTCGGGTTAGGTCTGGGGATGTTGCGATTGGTGGGGGGGTGAGGTAGGGGTGTCGGGTTCGGTCGGGGGGTAAGTGAGCCAGGGGGTGTCGGGTTTGGTCTGGGGGGGTGGGAAGGTGTCGGGGTGGGTGAGGGGTGAGGGGTGGGTGTTGGGGTTGGTCAGGGGGTGTCAGGTTTGCTTGGGGAGGTGAGGTGGGGGTGTCAGATTCGGTCGGGGGGTAAGTGAGCCAGGGGGTGTCGGGTTTGGTCTGGAGGGGTGGGAAGGTGTCGGGGTGGGTGAGGGGTGAGGGGTGGGTGTTGGGGTTGGTCAGGGGGTGTTGCGGTTGGTGGGGGGGTGAGGTGGGGGTGTCGGGTTTGCTTGGGGGGGTGAGGTGGGGTTGTCGGGTTCGGTCGGGGGGTAAGTGAGCCGGGGGGTGTTGGGTTTGGTCTGGGGGTGTTGTGATTGGTGGGGGGGTGAGGTAGGGGTGTCGGGTTCGGTCGGGGGGTAAGTGAGCCAGGGGGTGTCGGGTTTGGTCTGGGGGGGGTGGGAAGGTGTCGGGGTGGGTGAGGGGTGAGGTGTGGGTGTTGGGGTTGGTCAGGGGGTGTTGCGGTTGGTGGGGGGGTGAGGTGGCGGTGTCGGGTTTGGTGGGGGGGTAAGTCAGCCGGGGGGGTGTCGGGTTTCATCTGGGCACCCACCCCGACACCTTCCCCCCCCCCCAGACCAAACCCAACAGCCACACCTCACCCCTCACCCCCCCGACACCTTCCCACCCCCCCCGACCAAACCCGCCACCGCCACCTGACCCCCCCCAAGCAAACCCGACACCCCCACCTCACCCCCCGACCGAACCCAACACCCCCACCTCACTTACCGTCCCACCAAACCCAACTCAGATCAGTCGTAGGGGGGGGCCCAGAGCCGAGGGATTCCGGGGACCTTCGCAGGTGGGGGGCGGCACAGAGCTGATGGATTCTGGGGTTCCGTTGGGAGGGGGGAGGGGCAGAGAACTGAGGGATCTCCGGGGTTCTGTTGGGAGGGGGGAGGGGCAGTGAGCTGAGTGATCTCCGGGGTTTCGCTGGAGGAGGGAGGGGCAGTGAGCTGAGTGATCTCCGGGGTTCCGTTGGAGGAGGGAGGGGCAGTGAGCTGAGTGATCTCCGGGGTTCCGTTGGGAGGGGGGAGGGGCAGAGAACTGAGGGATCTCCGCGGTTCCGTTGGGAGGGGGGAGGGGCAGAGAACTGAGGGTTCTCCGGGGTTCCGTTGGAGGAGGGAGGGGTGAGCTGAGCGAGTGAGGTGTCTGTTGGAGGGGGGTATTATGATATCATCACCACCTAACCGCCCAGCCGATGTGATTGGCCCTGAAAGACTTTCACCCCTGGGGGGCGTCAGAGGTGAGATCCGAAAATTTTTCGACTCTTACCAGCATCTAGACCCTAATACCCCTCACTGTACCAAATTTCAAGTCTCTGGCTCAAACGGTGCGGGAGGAGTTCGCTGTCATACATACATACATACATACATACATACATACACCACTTGACTTTTATATATATAGATTAAGCTTTTAGGCTGTGGAATAGAGACTCTGGAATCAGGAAGCTGAAGTGTTTTGATGTACATAATGTCAGTAAAATAAATTGATTGCCCTTAGTACTTAAAAGTGCAATCATCAGACTATTATACTGGAAGCATTAACTCTGACTTGAATTCATATTCTGAAATTCATATGCAATTTTTACATCTCCCAATGGGTATTGAACTCACATTGGAAACTTAAGCTAACCCCTGTCACTACCAACAACTCTTCCTACCCCCTTTCTGCCCTGTGTTCTGACATTTTCCTATTACAGTTTCAGGCAGCTTTGAAATGTTTCCTTTTCTATGAAAATAAGAGCAATGGGGGTCTTAATAGTAATTTTCTTTTAAAAGGGGCTTCTAGGATTTTCACTCCTAGCTATGAAAGTAATTGATAACAAACACTCTTAGGATGCCTGAAAAACAATCAGTTTTTTTAATGTTAACTTATCATTTTGTGTTCATTATGGGAACACTCCAAGCCATTTGAAGTCAGTGGAAAGAGTTCCATTGATTTAAATAGCTTTTGGATCAGGCTCTATATACAGGGAATCATTCCTATTTTTTGTAAACTTATTAATGAATTAGTTAAATCTTTTTTTAAAAGAAGAAAGTATCAAGTAGAAACAATATTGAAAATGTCATCAGACAATAACTCAATATGTTTCAGCAATATACAGTATTCTGTTTTTATATTTTGTAAACTTCTTATAGAAATTCATAATATCAAGTGTAATGGTAGTAAATAAGTGAATATACTTCAAATATCTTGGTATTCAGCTTGGGATAATTTTTAAAAACAGATTTGTAAAAGAAATCTGCTTGTTTTCAGGGGTGCTGGAACAATGTATATAGTGGGGTTGCTGAGAGGCATTGAACCAAACCATAAACTCTGTACATGATGGAAACCACTTCAAACCAGGGGGTAGAAGAGCACCCCAAGTTCCAACACCCATGCTTGTTCTTTGAGAAAACAGGACAAATCAAGAAGGAAACTAACTACTGTACAGGGTCTTGAAGACCCTGCCTCATTCATAGATTCCAAGACCAGAAGGCCAAAGAACTCCCCCAGAATAATTCCTAGAGCAGATCTTTTAGAAAAACATTTAATCTTGTTTTTACAGGTTGCCAGTAATGTCGAATCCACCACAACCCTTGGTAAATTGTTCCAGGAGTTAATACCCACACTGTCGTTATACTTTATTTCCACTTTGAATTTGTCTAGCTTCAGTATGCAGCCAATGGATCATATTATACTTTTCTCTGCTAGATTAAAGAGCCCATTATTAAATATTTCCTCCCAGCGTAGGTACTTATAGACTAATCAAGTCCCCCCCTTAAGCTTCTCTTTGTTAAGCTAAATAATTTGACCTCTTTGAGTCTATCACTATAAGGCAGGTTTTCTAATCCTTTAATCATTCTCATGGCTTTTCTCTGAAACTTCTCCAATTTTTCAACATCCTTCTTGAAGTGTGAAAATCAGAAGTCGACACTGTTCCAGCAGCAGTTGTACCAGTGCCAAATACAGAGTTACAATGTGCCCCTACTTGAGACTCTCTTGTTGCCCTTTTGTCCACAGTGTTCCACTGGACACTCTTGGTATCCACTATGATCCCCAAAACTTTTTCAGACTCACGGCATCCCAGGACAGTCCCCCATTTTGTAAGCCAGGCCTACACATTCTTTGTTTCACCCATCCCTACCAACCCTCCTGCTCCCTGACCCCTGACTGCCCCGACCCCTATCTATCCCCCCGCCTCCTGACAGACCCCTGGACTCCCCCAACCTATCCAACCCCCCCATTCCACATCCCCTAACTGCCCCCCCAGAACCCCTGCCACATCCAACTCCCCCTGCTCCCTGTCGCGGAACTCCCTGCCCCTTATCCAACCCCCCCTCCCATCCACTCCCTTACCATGCTGATTACCCCCACCTCCCTCCTCACCCGGAGCCTCAGCATGCCACGTCCAGGAGCGGCCCTGGACAGCGCTGCAGCAGTGTGGCTCTGGCGGGGCCCGAGCTCTGCTGCTTGGCTCGCAGGAGCTCTCAGCCCCTTACCTCCCAGTGGCAGCTCAGGCCCTGCCGGAGCCAAGCCGCTGCAGCGCTGTCCAGGGCCACTCCTGGACACGGCACGCAGAGGCTCCAGGGGATGGGGGAATGGCGTGTAGGGGGGCAGGGCTGCGAGCTCCGGCAGGCTTTTAGCTCAGGCCTCATACCAGGCCTCTGATACAAGGGCTTATGTCTCAGGCTTTCTTGCTACTATAGAGACAACCAGCAACTATTGAATAGTGAGGATAAAAATGTTTAAAACCTGTCTCATTCACTGTGCATTGTATTACATGCACACAGAATGAAGCAGAGACGGCACATGAGAAAAACAAAATATGGGCTCATATAATTGCAGACTGTAGTGTAATATATGTGCATGGGGGGGGGGGCAGAGTTAATGTCTTTCAAACAGTCTTAACTTCGGCATTTCCTGACTTAAAGAGGTTGCGAAGGAAAATTTTCATCATACTCTTTGTATGGGTATGTACTTAAGGAATTTTAATTCATTCTTAATTATTTTATATAGGAGTATATAACTACAGTAATGAACTGGTCAGTGTTTATATGTACCATTGTGTGCTCCTTGTACTATTTTACAATCCTAGACTGTGCAAAACTTGATACTTGCAGACCATATGATTACACATAATGCAATAGCCCCTTTGAATAGCGTCCGTTCTGACCTCAAATACCGGGGCAAAAAGATGGGCTTTATAGCATGCCTTGGAAGTTAATAAGTCTGGGCTCTGGTGGACTAGCAGTGATTATGATCTGTAGTCACTGTGTATCATTCATCCTGTCTTGTATTATCTTACTTGGGGTTTTGCGAGTGTTTTTTTTTTGTTTGTCACGATGATTATTATTATTTTATTGGTGGGGGGGGGTATTTGTGTGTATGCTTGGGATTGGTGATTTCCTATCCTATTTAATAATCAGCTAGAGAAGTGTGTGTGAAGCCGTCACGCGCAGTAGAGACGGCCCAGATGAATGGCATGCTGGGAGGTGTAGTTTGGCAGCACAAAATGGCCGCCGTGTGTGCGCCGCCGGGAGGGAAGCAGGGTCTGGATCGGGGGCTCGGGGAGCGCGGGCAGGGGGGGCTGGCCGAGCGGGGCATGGGAAGGGGGCGCTGGGTCGGCGGGGCGGAGGCGCCCGGGCACGCCTGGCCAGCTGTGCCCAGCAGAGAGCCGAGCAAGGGGGAGGAGGCGGAGAGCCGAGCGAGGGGGAGGGGGCCGGTGGGGCGGAGAGAGCTGAGCGAGTGGGGGGGGGGGGGAGCCGTTACTGTTGGCCCGTGTACACGGGCTTTTACACTAGTTTCTTATAATCTGGTAACATATAGTCCTATATGTTGATATAATGGCATGTCCTTCCATAAGTGTAATATATCACAAATTCACTATTAGATTAACATTCTCTACTTCAGTTCTACCGCATTTACTCGGCAATGACTGTCACCAATGAATGTATTATTTTTTAGTAATGCAGTTACTGAACACTCGTCTTTTTTTCTTTTTTTTTTAAATTCAGTGCAGATTTCTCCCCTTCCCATTTTTAATTATGGTTAATTATTCTTTTCTTTTGCCTTAGGATGAAAGAATGATGTGATGGAGGTGAATATGGGCTGCTGGTCAGGCACAAGATTCCCATTGTCTTGCCTCACCCTCCTGGTTGTCAAGATTTTGGCCTGCGTTTGCCAGGGACTTCAAGGGACAATACCACTCGGCTTTCACTTTACACATTCCATTTACAATGCTACAGTGTATGAGAACTCTGCTGCCAGGACCTATGTCAACAGTCCCAGTAGAATGGGTATTACATTGGCAGATCTTTCATGGGATATCAAATACAGGATAGTGTCTGGCGATGAAGAAGGCTTTTTCAAAGCAGAGGAAGTCATAATTGCTGACTTCTGCTTTCTCAGAATAAGAACTAAAGGTGGGAATTCTGCTATATTAAACAGAGAAATCCAAGATAACTATTTATTGATAGTAAAAGGGTCTGTAAGAGGAGAGGATTTAGAAACATGGACAAAAGTGAATATCCAGGTTTTGGATATGAATGATCTAAGACCTTTGTTTTCACCAACCACTTACTCTGTAACGATAGCAGAAAGCACTCCTTTAAGAACTAGTATTGCGCAGGTGACAGCAACAGATGCAGATATTGGGTCCAATGGCGAATTCTATTACTACTTCAAAAATAAAGTTGATCTCTTTTCAGTTCATCCAACTAGCGGAGTTATCTCTTTAAGTGGCCGGTTAAACTACGATGAGAAAAACAGATATGACCTTGAAGTTCTGGCTGTGGACCGTGGGATGAAACTTTATGGAAACAATGGAGTAAGCAGCACTGCTAAGCTTTATGTTCATATTGAACGTATAAACGAATACGCCCCAACCATAAGTGTGGTAACCCACATACCCTTTCCATTAGACAAGGAGCCTACGTATGCTGTTATTAACATTGATGACCTAGACGAAGGAGCTAATGGGGAGATTGAATCTGTTTCCATCGTAGCTGGAGATCCCTTAGAACAGTTTTTTCTGGCAAAGGAGGGGAAATGGATTAATGAATACAAAATCAAAGAGAGAAAACCCATTGACTGGGACAACTTCCCCTATGGTTACAATCTTACTCTCCAAGCAAAGGACAAAGGGTCTCCTCAGAAGTTTTCTGCAGTCAAACTGGTCCACATCACTAGTCCCAAGAGAGAAAGTGTTCCAGTAAAGTTTGAAAAGGAAGTTTATGATGTGTCAATCAGTGAATTTTCCCCTCCTGGAGTGGTGGTAGTTATAGTTAAGTTGGTGCCTGAACCACAGAGTGTGGAATATATAATATCTCCTAATCAGGATGCTGAATATTTTAAGATCAATCCCAGGACAGGTCTTATCATCACTGCTCGCCCTTTAAAAATTATTGAGAAGGAACTCTACGAGTTAGAAGTAGTAAACAAAGGTGGTGATTTAAAAGCACAAGTTATTGTCAGGTTAGAAGACGCCAATGACCACACTCCAGAGTTCACACAGCCTTCATACAGTTCCTTTGTCAATGAAAGTGTTCCTGTAGGGACCAGTGTTTTGTCAGTTTTCGCATTTGACAAGGACAGGGGAGAAAATGGATATATAACATACAGTATTGCCAGTCTGAATTCACTGCCCTTTACTATAAATCAGTTTACTGGTGTTATTAGCACCTCCGAAGAACTGGATTTTGAGTCCTCTCCAGAGAGCTACAGGTTCATTGTCAGAGCCTCTGATTGGGGTTCACCGTACCGTCATGAAAGTGAGGTTAATGTCACTATATACATAGGCAATGTCAATGATAACAAGCCGTTATTTGAGAAAGTGGCTTGTCAGGGAGTGATTTCATCTGACTTTCCCATTGGTGGTCACATCACTGCTGTATCTGCAATAGATATAGATGAGCTAGAACTAGTGAAATACAAAATAATCTCCGGAAATGATCTTGGGATTTTTTATTTAAATCCTGACTCCGGAGTGCTGCAACTTAAAAAGTCTCTTGTTAATTCTGGTATAAAGAACAGCAATTTCGGCCTTAGGATCACAGCTACGGATGGAGAGAATTTTGCTGATGCCATCTTCGTTAACATTTCAGTAGTACATGGGAAAGTGTCTTCAAAGACCTTTAGCTGTAGAGAGACTAGAGTTGCTCAGAAGCTGGCAGAGAAATTGCTCAAGAAGGCAAAAGCAAATGTGAAACTGAATCTGGAAGATGGCTTCCTTGATTTTTATTCAACTAACAGACAAGCTCCACACTTTGACAAATCCTTTCCCTCTGATGTGGCGGTTAGAGAGGACCTTCCAGTTGGAGCTAGCATCTTGAAAATAAATGCCTATGATGCAGACTCTGGATTTAATGGGAAGGTTGTCTATACAATTTCTGATGGTAATACAGATAGTTGCTTTAACATTGACATGGAAACAGGTCTTCTTAAAGTTCTTATGCCCATGGACCGAGAGAAAACAGAGCTGTATCTCCTTAACATTACAATTTATGATTTAGGTAATCCCCAGAAATCTACATGGAGACTATTGACTGTAACTGTAGAGGATGCAAATGATAACAGTCCTGTTTTTTTACAGGATGGTTATTCAATTAATATTTTAGAAAGCATGAGTATCGGTACAGAAATGATCCAAGTAGAAGCTAGAGATAAAGATCTAGGACCTAGCGGTGAAGTGACTTACTCAGTATTGACAGACACTCAACAGTTTGCCATCAATAGTTCTACTGGAGTAGTTTATGTGGCTGACCAACTAGACAGGGAATCAAAAGCAAACTATACACTAAAGATAGAGGCCAGGGACAAAGCTGAGATTGGTCATCAGCAATTTTCTGTTGTTCCTCTGAAGGTTTTTTTGGATGATGTGAATGATTGTTCTCCAGCTTTCATACCATCTAGCTACAGTGTGAAGGTCCTTGAAGATCTGCCAGTTGGCACTGTAATAGCTTGGCTAGAAACTCACGACCCAGATCTTGGTTTGGGAGGTCAAGTGCGTTACTCTTTGGTGAACGATTACAATGGACGGTTTGAAATAGACAAAACTAGCGGCACCATCCGCTTGAACAAAGAACTCGATTACGAGAAACAACAGTTCTATAACCTGACTGTACGTGCAAAAGACAAAGGACGCCCGGTTTCCCTCTCTTCCGTTTCTTTTGTAGAGGTTGAAGTGGTGGATGTTAATGAAAATCTCTATGCTCCCTATTTTCCTGACTTTGCAGTCATTGGAACTGTAAAGGAAAACTCCCGCATTGGAACAAGTGTGTTGCAAGTGACAGCTCAGGATGAAGACTCCGGAAGGGATGGAGAGATCCAATATTCCATCAGAGATGGCAGTGGCCTTGGAAGATTTAGCATAGATGAAGAGACGGGTAAGTTTAGAATATTACCTCATTTATTTTATTTACTTTAACCTTAATTGGAGTTTTTAATTTAATTAACCTTTAATTGGAGTAAAGCAGGGGGATAATTATTTCACTTCATAATGTAACACAAGTTCAGTTCTTCATAATAGGCAAGATAAAGTTATAAATATATATGGTTTGGGCATAGATGTAACAAGAGTCTATTATTTGGATACATCCATCTTGTGGTGGGTGTGAAATATCACACATTACTTTGCAGTCACCATACAGTTCCACTGAAAAGTAATGGTGGCTATGCTGGGATTCCATTACAGCTACCATATTATCTGTTGATAACTATAAATTACTCAGGTCACTTCTGCTGACTGTCCCTGCACTCTCGACCTTGACTAAAGATTGAACCCAATAAAGTAAATGAGGAGTGTGAAATAGGTTTGGGGATGAAAGAATTCCTGTTTCTGTGGTATTACTCATAATGCTGGCATGCTGTTGTTTTTCATTCACATTCAGCAGTTTGAAACAATATGTCACGCTGTATCATATGCTTTGAGATAACACACAATTCAGCTTGTGCTAATATTGATTCTCTTTATAAGAATAAAATTTTGAATGTGCACATTAGAAAACAATATTTGAATGCTGATTAAGAAGTTTATGTTTTTTAAAGATTTTATCTGCAAAGCCACCAGCATTATGAAACATAAAAATCAAGCAGGAGAAGCTGTGTAGTAAAACACAGTTTAGGAGCTGGCTGTTTAAGTATCTAATAGCTGTTGGCAGTAATGGTGCAGCTGTGATACTAGATTAAGTGTGGAAATTAGAAAACATTAGTTTGCATCTTAAGAAATTACATTAAATATGTTGGGTTTGCTGTGGTTTAAGTAGACCATGTGTTTCTTTTTCTAAAGCTTTTAATTTTGAATGTGGTATTAAAGCATTAGATTAAAAATGTATGTTTTGGCTAATTCAAATTGTTTAATCAAATATCAGAATTCTGAACGGAACATTATGAAAAGCAGATGGTGGGTCTACTATGAAATAAAGGCATTGAAAATGTTTTAAACCTATTTGAGCTATAGTCTATACACTGCAGTTGGGCACAAACAATGTATTTATAGCCCTATGGCCAAAAGATGCAAACTTGGGTGTCTGAAGCAATATTCAGAGCTGTCATTAAAGGTGGCCTCTTTATAAGTGCTGAGCTCCCCAACTGAAGATAATGGGAGCTGTAGGTGCTTGGGCTGTATGGATTTAAGTAAATGATTATAGATTTAGAAAGACATTTTTAGGTGTGCAGGTTTGAAAATTTTGGGTCTACAATCTTACTGAGTTGCGTAGTGTCTCACACACACAGTTCTGTCCGAGCTCCCTCTGACCTGACACTTGCCATGCTGTTGTGTTAGGCCACCACCACACTGGGCCCCGTGAGCTCTAACTCTCTTGACTCTGAACACAGTCCAGACACTGCCCCTGGCTGGGGTCTCTCTGCGCACTCTGTCTAGCACTCTCTCCTGATAGATGAGACCCCACAGTCTAACTCGGGGATGGGCAAACTACAGCCTGCAGGCTAAATCTGTGCAGTCCCCTGAGCTTCTAGCTGTGGGGTTAGCTCTTTCCCCATCCCCTGCTATTCCCCTCCATCTCCTGCAGCCTCAGCGCGCTGCACGCCTCCATCAGATCAGCACAGCAGTGTGATCAACGCGGCAGCGTGTCTGGCGCCAGGCCGGACACACTGTTCTGAGTGGTGTTGTAAGAGGTGGGTGAGGCAGAGGGTCTCGGGAGGCGGTCAGGGGATGGGGAACAGAGGGATTGGATAGGGCATGGGAGTCCCAGGGGGCCTGTCAGGGAGCTGGGGTGTGGCTGGGGTCAGGGCAATCAGGGGATAGGGAGCAGGGGGGGGTTAATAGGGGGTGGGGTCCTGGGGGTGATTGGGGCAGGGGAGTCTCTGGAGGGGGGCAGTCAGGGGACAAGGAGCAGGGGTCTTAGATAGGGGATGGGGTCTTGGTGGGGTGGTTAGGGATGGGAGTCTCTGGAGGGAGTAGTCAGGGGACAAGGACTGGAGGAGGTGGAAGGGTCAGGAGTTCTGAGGGAGGCAGTCAGGGGGCAGGAAGTGGGAGGGGTCGGATAGGGTCTGGGGCAAGGCTGTTTGGGGAGGCACCACCTTCCCTACTTGGCCCTTCATACAATTCTGAATCTCGATGTGGCCCTCGGGCCAAAAAGTTTGCCCACCCCTGGTCTAACTACATAGTCCTTGACTCATGATAACCCAACCCTTCAGGCTTCCCCTTCAGTTACACACACCTTCCCTCAGAACTCCAGCTGTGGAGGTGCTCTCAGTATATAGTTCACCTCTTCAGGGACAGGTGACAGTAAAATCTAACAAACACACAGACTGGCTTTGCACAGGATTCTAAACACAATTTCTATTTACTTGGATTATATAATAGAATAGGAGATATACCAATCTCCTAGAACTGGAAAGACCTTGAAGGTCATCCAGTCCAGTCCCCTGCCTACACTAGCAGGATTGAGTACTGTCCCCTGACAGATTTTTTTTTTTTGCCCCAGATCCCTAAATGGCCCCCTCAAGGATTGAACTCACAACCCTGGGTTTAGCAGGCCAATGCTCAAACCACTGAGCTATCCCTCCCCCCCCGGGAGGGATTACACAAGAAACACACAAATCTAGACAAAATAATCACATTTCTGAATTTCCTTACCACTCGAGAGAGGAATCTCTCAGACCTCTGCAGTGAGGGCCCTTCCACACTCCTTCCCAAGCTTCCTATACTTGTGGTCTCTTCTCAAAATGACAGTTGAGAGACCCTCTCTTTTATAATTTCTCATCCCCTTTGTCAAGTGACCCGGCTGTTCATCCTGATCAAAGTACCTCACCAGGTGATCTGATCCCCCACCTGGGAAGACTGATTCTTGTGGGTGGCAGCTAACTCTTTGTCCAAGGTTGCTTCTGTTTGAATAGAAGACCACCAAGGCTCAACAACCCTCTATTATTATCTCTGTGTCACTGTCCCTTGAAATTTCAGACCAATATGGAGTTAAAAGAACAACACAGAAGGCAGCAATCCCCACAATCAGAATGGAGTTTGCAGCCTGACATAGGTGCCTATAAAAAGCCTCCAATATCAAACAGAATACATATTCTGAGTATAAACAGAGTCCCTAAATCGTCATATTTAGAATTAAACTAAACAAATCCCGCTAAAGGCAATGGAATTTACCTGGTGAAATCTGAGAAATTAGGGATTCATTGAAGACTTTCTTTAATTAGATTATCGAGATTTTTAATCTTTGTCCCCCCCTAGTTTGAAAGATTTGATGCCTACAATGGATTATGGCGACAGATCAGCAAAATACAGTCCATACTTAATTAACCATGTGCTTGACTTCAATGGGACTTAACTGTCTACTTCAAATTAAGAGTGTGATTACATGCTTTTCTGAATTGAAGCCCAAATTAATTAATCTTTAGGATGGAACCTTTAAAAAAAATATAGGAATAAATATATTTTTCTTTCACATTTGAAAACCTATTTTAAAATGATAATCAAGCGAGCCCCTTATCAGTATTTCATTCGACTGTTTTGAAAGATTACGTTACAGCAAACCATTTCAAAAAAGAATTTTCCTTCAGTTGTCCTTGTGGTTACACTGAATTTCTATACTTTAAAAAATTCTTCAATTAATTGAAGAAATCATGTACTTTTTGGTACCTAGAAAGGTGACTATAGTTGCCATTGTGGATATGTGAACAACAGGTTGTGATGTTTTGGATGTTATTTTGATCTGTTTGCCAAATGGGTGTAATCCGTAGAGCTTTGCTGTTGGGCTAGTGAAAGCTTAAATGCTGTTAAATGATGAATTGGCTTTCTAGATGTAATGAAGAGCTGAAATCACAGATTGAATTAATTTACAATGAGATGGCTGCTTATTTACTTTCATGCACTTAATTTGTCACTTTTTAAACTGACCTGTTCTATTGACTTATCGTTTGTGAAGGAAAGCAGTAGTGAGAAGTACAGAAAAATCAGTATTTTTGTCTTACTGTCTTAAGAAGAAGACTGTGCTATCCATTGTAATCCTTGTTAAATACAGATGGGCTAAATTCAGTCCTTGTGTAAGTGGGTGTAAATCCAACTCCACTCTCTCTTGTCTGTCACTCCATGTGCTATCAAAGCTATATGAGTTCACATACAGAAATTCAGGGGTGAAATTCTGGCCCTGCTGAAATCAGTGGAAGTTTACTCATCCCAGAAGTCTTCTCTCTGGCCGGTGTGATGGACATCTCTTTAAATTATAGTATTCAGCGCCTCAGAATCTAGGGAGTCCAATTTATAGCAGCAAACTGTGGCTGTGCTTCTGGCTACTAAATAGGTAAAGTTGACAATTAACCTCCACTCATGCCTTCCTCCCTACAGCCATGTCCCTCTCACTTCCCCCACCAAACTTCAGCTTTTTTCCAACTTCACTCTGCCAGCCCAGCAAGTGGGTTTATTTTCCTCTACTGGTAGGTGGAATCAATAGAAATCTCAAGGTTTATGTACTCTCTCCTATAGTGTAAGGGTGTTGGCGAAAAACATCCAGTTGTTTTATCTCAATGTTGGATACATGTGGAAGAATTGCATGTTATGGATGCAATTCTGTACCTATACCTCCATACCTGGATATTGGTAGAGAGAGCAAACGGATCAGGTTTGCAGGTGATACAAAGCTGGGGGGTTGGGAGGTTGCCAATACTTTAGAGGATAGAGCTAAAATTCAGAGGGGGAGAATTGGGCTGTCGATGACAAAATGCAGTTCAGCAAAGACAAATATAAGGTGCTACACATTGGGAAGAAAAACCATATGCACACATATGGAATGGGGGGAAACTGGCTTGGCAGCAGCACTGTTGAGAAGAGAACGATCTGTTGTAGCAACTCAAAACCTCAACATGAGTCAGCAATGCGGTGCTGTTGCAAAAAAAGCACATGCAAATTTAGGTTGCATTAACAGAGGCCCAGTATGCAAGTCAAGGGATGTGATCATACCACTCTACTCAGCACTGGTTAGGCCTCGGCTGGAGTACTGTGTCCAATTTTGGTCACCAGTGTACAGAAAGGATGTAGAGAAACTGGAAAGGTTCCAGAGGCAAACTACAAAGATGATCAGAGGGATGGAATGAAGCCATATGAGCAAAGGCTGAAGGAACTGGGTATGTTTAATTTGGAAAAGAAGAGATTAAGGTGGGGAGGGGATATGATAGCATTCTTCAGATACTTGAAATGCTTCCATAAAAAGATGGAGAAAAGTTGTTCTCTTTTGTCACAGAGGGCAGGACAAGAAGCAATGGATTTGAACTACAGCATAGCAGATTTAGATTAAATCTCAGGAAAAACTTCCTAACTGTTAGAACAGTAGGACAATGGAACAGACTGCCTACGGAGGTTGTAGAAGCTTCTTCAATGGAGGTTTTCAAAAGGAGGCCGGATAATCATCTATCTTGGATGGTTTAGACACAACAACTCCTGTATCATGACTAGGGTTAGACTAGATGACCTTGCGATCCTTTTAACTCTATTATTCTATGGACAGTTTGTTCATCCCTACATGAGAGAACTAGTTTACCTCCTTTCTATGTGTACCATTCCAAATCATCTTAATTGCCTCACCTAATCTTTATGCTTCCTTGTTTGGTTATTTTTAATTAGCTTGTTTATAGGCCAGTAGTTTGCCATTAAAAAGCCCTCAGTAGTGGACACCATATGTGATTCTGGCTGTGACAGTCTGGTGTTCTTGTCCTAACTCAGCACTGGTTAGGCCTCGGCTGGAGTACTGTGTCCAATTTTGGTCACCAGTATACAGAAAGGATGTAGAGAAACTGGAAAGGTTCCAGAGGCAAACTACAAAGATGATCAGAGGGATGGAATGAAGCCATATGAGCAAAGGCTGAAGGAACTGGGTATGTTTAATTTGGAAAAGAAGAGATTAAGGTGGGGAGGGGATATGATAGCATTCTTCAGATACTTGAAATGCTTCCATAAAAAGATGGAGAAAAGTTGTTCTCTTTTGTCACAGAGGGAAGGACAAGAAGCAATGGATTTGAACTACAGCATAGCAGATTTAGATTAAATCTCAGGAAAAACTTCCTAACTGTTAGAACAGTAGGACAATGGAACAGACTGCCTACGGAGATTGTAGAAGCTTCTTCAATGGAGGTTTTCAAAAGGAGGCCGGATAATCATCTATCTTGGATGGTTTAGACACAACAACTCCTGTATCATGACTAGGGTTAGACTAGATGACCTTGCGATCCTTTTAACTCTATTATTCTATGGACAGTTTGTTCATCCCTACATGAGAGAACTAGTTTACCTCTTTTCTATGTGTACCATTCCAAATCATCTTAATTGCCTCACCTAATCTTTATGCTTCCTTGTTTGGTTATTTTTAATTAGCTTGTTTATAGGCCAGTAGTTTGCCATTAAAAAGCCCTCAGTAGTGGACACCATATGTGATTCTGGCTGTGACAGTCTGGTGTTCTTGTTCTTTTTGCTCAACCAGGACTGCCTTTTGAAGTGTCTTGCCGTGTCCCTCTCTCTAGTTTTTTAAAGCGTGCCTAGAATTTACACCCTCTGTAAACTGGCTTCTATGCTATGGAGATGTGTGTGAGTAATGCTATGTTACTCATGTCCTAACCTTGGAATGCTGTTGGCTGTATTTTAGCAGACTCTCTCTCTAGTCTCTGAGGCATCTCCATGCATGCTGTTTAGTACCATTGTGAGGCTCCAGATTCCAGGAAAACTATGTTAGTTAAGAAAGAGCTTTCCCTTCCTTCCTAGTTCCTCTCTGAGACACAGACACTGTTGGCTGTATTGTACCCAGTTCATGGGCTTCAACCACGTTTCATCACGTTTCCCAAACATGGTCTCTTGTTCCTCATCTGGTACTTCATCCATTTAGCTTTTGGTTATATCTAGTCTATAACTACAAGATACTTCCTGAATCTTTTACAATACCAAAATCAACTAACACAAGTAGAATTAAAACAGATCTATTATGTATTTTTGTGGGGTCACAGTGCATTTAGGATTTTACATTGGTTGAGCTTCTGAAGGATATGAGTAGCCTTTTGAAAATACCCTGTATCAGAAAACCTCCATTGTTCTTTATCTAGGCAATAAGTATGGGAGTATTTCTAATCCACTCTCTCAGATCCTCACTCTTTTCATGTTTCATGTAACTCAAGCTGTCAGGGTTCCTCTGGGGTACAGATGTGGGGACCCACATGAAAGACCTCCTAAGCTTATTTCTACCAGCTTAGGTTAAAACTTTCCCAAGGCACAAATCCTTTCTTTGTCCTTGGATGGTATTGCTGCCATCATCAAGTGAGTTAGACAAAAATTCAGAAAAAAGGACCATTTGGAGTCCCTGTTTCCCCAAAATATTCCCCCAAACCTTTTCACCCCCTTTCCTGGGGAAGCTTGAGAATAATATACTAACCACTTGGTTACAATTTGAGCACAGACTAAACTCCTTGGTTTTTAGGACACTGAAAATCAATCAGGTTCTTAAAAGAAGAATTTTATTTAAAAAAAAGTAAAAGAATCACACCTGAAAAATCAGGATGGGAGGTAACTTTACAGCGTAAATAAGATTTAAAACACAAAAGGTTCCCTTTTGACTCTGCTTTTGTTTTTACAAAACAGAAATGAAATTATCTCTTAGCATAGGGAAAATTCACAAGCTAAAACAAAGGATAATCTAATGCATTTCCTTGCCTTACTTACTATTTTGGTAATCTTAGATGCTCATTTTAGGTATGTTTTCGGGAGATGTTTTTCCTATCTGGTTCCTCTGTCCGTCCAGAGAGGGAACAAACAGAGGGTGAACAGAATCCCCTTCCCCCCCCCCCCCCCCCCGGTTTTTCCTTGTTGGTTCTTCTGGTCAGGAGCCATCTAGTTGAACTGATTAACCCCTTACAGGTAAGGCAATTCAGTACAGTTGCCCTATGTATATTTATGATACAAACTCTGACTTTAATTGTGGCCTATGCCTACAACAATTTGCCCTGGTGCCCTTAGTAACAGCCTTGCACTAGGAAGGGTCCTCTATTTACTTCAACCTGGTCCAAGGAATTAGCTATGGTAGAAACAGAATGAAACAATTTCTTAACAAACAGAGAGACTGGAGACAAATACTGCCTTCTGGTACTGTGATTTCAGTATGTTTTATATGCACCAATTAATGTAGCGTCCTAACACGCCCATGAGATGGAAAGTACAATCATTTCCATTGTTACAGATCAGGAAACTGAAGCACAGAGTTTATGGGCCCTGATTATGAAAGCACTGAACTGTGTTCAGGTCCCACTGAAGTCACAGCTGTACACAGACATGGGTAAAACCCTAATATTATTAAAAATCCTATGGGATCTTTAATATCCCTAGAAAGCAGGGATTTTTTTTTTTAAGCTGCTAATTCAGGTAGGAACCTAAATCCTATTTTCAAAGGTCACTTAGGAGCCTAAGTCAGTCCCTCTACCCCCTGTAAACTATTTGGCTCTAAATTTTTCCTGCTTCCGAAGAATGAAAGAATGAATTGACCCTGTCAGGGTTTTAACTGTGGTCTCTAGGTTTTTGTTTTTGTTTTCAATCCTGAAACTTTAGACCAACAAAGCCAAGTCTTTCTCTTTGAGAAATATTTCTCTTTCCTAAATGATAAAAAATTAAGTATGACATTAAATGGAGATCAGATTCTAGAAATTACATGTAGTGATTCACTGTCACTAGCGCAGCAATTTGATGCACAGATCTGAAGCCTTTAATTTTACCTAAAGAGTGAGGGAAATACCCTGACAAACAGTTGCTAGAGTCCAAAAAAGAAGCCAGTCACTTCTGGAAAATCTTAATCATGGCTTAAATTTATTTGCAATGGAAACATGAAATACCAGGAAATATAGTTTGCAACAAAATAAGCCTGCCCATGTTGTCTCTATCTGGCGAAGGGAATAAATTTATTGCATCGCACTGCTATCTTCTAAAATAGTTTTGTAGGTAATGTGTATGCAAGTTGAAGGATACTATCATTTATCATCACAGTTTGAGGAATTATAGAGTTTGATAAATATTTATGTGATGCCAGCACAGTGGTTTATTGAAAAGAAAATGAAATGTAAATGAAAATGGGCTATGGTTTCCTTTTTTTAAATGAAAATATGTTGTATCTGCTGACTAAATCTATGAAGAGTTGAAACTGGGAATGGGTGACAGGGGATGGGTAACTAGATGATTACCTGTTCTGTTCATTCCTTCTGGGACAACTGGAATTGGCCAGCGTCAGAAGACAGAATACTGGGCTTAGATGGACCTTTGGTCTGACCCAATATGGGTATTCTTATGTCAGAGTTGCATATAGAATTCAATTCAATTTATATTAAATTCCTGGTTTAAGTATTTGCATTATTAAGTATCCTAGTATTCCTGTCAAATTTAAGGAACTTACCTGCTTAATTGACTTAGATTTCCTTTTTCAAAAGTGACATTAGTGTTATAGGAGTCTCACTGAAAGTCTGTGGGAGGTGGATCATGGGAGATATAGTCCATCGGGGGAGCCTGGATCGTAGGGGAGAATGGGGACATGAGGCATCTGAACTACAACTGCACAGCTGCGGCATTTCCAAATTATTTTTTTGGATTTGAGCCAAAAGTCTTCAGCTTAAAATTTTTGGTATTCAGTTTTTCCCTGAAAAATCAAAATTGTCCAAGGGTAACAAACCCCCCCACCAGTTTCTGACTAGCTCTACTGCTGACACACAAAAAGGTGGCAGTGCCATCATGGTTTAATTTTATCCTGCAATGAGTTTTCTTTTTCACTAATTACTTTGGGTACTACAACTAGATGATCTCTCCAGTTCCATTCCAGTCGTACTATACTGGTTTCTACATTTCTATTAATTTTTAACTTAGCCTAAAGTAATACCAAAATCAAGTGTTTACTTTGTAAAGTTAATGTGTAGAGGGTGATGTTTCTGACATCTTTCTAGGAACAATTTCGATTTTCCACCTCTTATTGTGAGAACATCAAAACTTGACCTGGTCTTCATTGGTGATATGATGATGGTATTAGCCATTTTGTATTAATTTGTTATTGTGTATGCACCAACAATTGTTCATTTGTATCTGTATGTCCACATTTATGCTCCATTTCCCTCTGTAATGTTAGGATGCTTGTTACAGAAAAATTCTATTCTTTGGGCTGTGCATGAGATCTTAGCTGTGCTATTCTGCTCTCGTTGCCCATATTGGAAGTTCTGTGGAACAGAATAGCAGAGGTGAAATCCACTGTGTGGTTCCGGGGGCAGAATTCTGGCCTTAGTCTGAGACTGTGGAAGCTCATCCCTTTCACCAGCAGAAGTTGGTCCAGTGAAAGATAATACTTCACGTATCACGTCTCTCTCATATCTTGGGACAAGTATGACTGAAACAACACTGAAAACATTCTGTACTTTGTCTGTCAGTTGTGAGTACAGCATTCCTGTAAAAAACAGACATTTCTGTGCTTCTGGGAGTGCTTTCTTGTTCAGCTGTAAGTTATCTCTGGCAGCACTTTAGAATATGGTCTTTCTCCATTGATGGTATCCAACCAATTTCTGTAAAGTAAATGTTAAGATAAGTCTTTTGCTGTTCAAATTAATTGCAACAAAAACCGTTGGATGTAATATGTGTTTTTTGTTAAAAAAAAAAAATAAGTTTCGCTGTCGCATCTTCCTGCAAATTACTAAAGGCAATGAAGTCTGTCTGGATTTGACAGGAGAAATTTTATTTTAATCATTTAAACTTTAAAACATACATCAGCTTTAAAAATATTTATGTTAAATGTGCCCTACTATAATTATGACATTTTGAAAGTTCACTTATGTGGAATCGGTTACACAGAATTATTCCAGTCAAGCTGTTCAACATTCACAGCTTAATACCACATAAAATGGTTTATAATGCACAACTTTTATAGCTGTGTGTAATTTTACCTGTTTTTCCTTCTTTGGAATAGGCCACTAGAGAGTTATTAAACACCACTGCCATGTGCCATCTTTGTTATCCAGGATGCTCCAGATAATAAAACATAAATTCTGGATCATTTGAAATAATTTTATATGGTAAAATACACAACTTATACTTTCCCTCACCTGTTACCACTTATTGTATCTTACTAGCATTAATGTGTTGCCCCCCCCCCCAAAAAAAAAAAAACCTGAGAGGAAGCCAGCTATATTGGGGGTGGGAAGGAAGGTTTTCCTTGGAGTTTGTTTTTTTGGGGACGTTCACACTAATGGGTGTTTCCAGTGGTTTAAAATTAAATTGTCAAAAGAGTTTGGCCACATGGTTTTGCCCCTGGCCTGTCTAAGGCACACCCTGTCCTAGTTACAGGGCTAGCTGCACCTCTGCTCCCTTTGTAATTTCTTCGAAGCACCCGCTGCAGTGTTGGGCCTCCTGCTTTTACCTGGGGGAATCATGCAATTTTCCCACTCTTAGACTCGGGATACAGAACCCTGTATATCAACCATTCTTATCCTTTAGGTTCCGTTATCTCCAGTTCTTCTTCAAGATGTGTTGCTCATATGCATTCCAGTTAGATGTGCATGCGCTGTGTGCACGATTGCCGGAAGATTTTTCCCCTAGCAACTGGCCAGGTCAGTTAGGGAGCTCCCTGGAGTGGCGCCGTTATGGTGCCGCATATATACCCCTGATGACTCGGCACCCCCCTCAGTTCCTTCTTACCGCCCGTGAAGGTTGCTGGAACTGTGGAGCTCAGCTTTAGCGATCTCCATTCTCCTAGCTTTCTACTTTACTCTGTATCTAGTTATATTCTTAGTAGTTAATAGTTTAGATAGTTAATAGTAGCGGGGAGGATTCCCTCCCTTTGGTGCCTAGGGGTTTAAACCCTGCTCTCGGTGTGGGAAGCCTATGCCAGTGGGCGACCCACAAGTCATGTCTTAAGTGCCTCAGGGAGGCACACCTTTCGGATAAAGTGCAAGATCTGCAAGGGCTTTAGACCTTGCACCAAAAAAGAACGGGATTTCCGTCTCAAACAAAACCTAATGGAGGCAGCACTCGCTCCGGCACTGGAAGCGGGTAAGCAGTCCGTGCCGAGCTCCTCGCAAAGGAGTAACCCGGCACCGCTCTCCGTGCCTGCCGCCAGACCACCAGCCCTGGGGCCGAAACCAACACCCTGGCACCGTTCACACTCTCCGGCACGCAAGCGACGACCGGAGGCCTCCACCGCGGCGACCATAGCTTCTGCGCCTTCGGAGCCGCATCCCGTGGGGGAGCGGCTAGGGCAGCAACCACCAGCACCAGCCCCGTCAACTCCGGCACCTGCGTGGGTACCGTCGAGTTCAGTGTGCTTAGACTAGCCTCCCAGAGCGCCGGTGCAGCAGCAGCGCTTGTCATCAACGCCGGAGACCTTTGCCGCAGCGCAGGATTTGATCACACTCATGGACCCGACACCAGTGACCCAGAGGGTTCCACAGTCCAGGGGCAAGCCAGCCATGATTCCGCCCCTTGCGCTGATAGCACCAAGACCCAGCTCCACTCTCCCTTTGGAGTTGCGGCGCTAATCATACTCACGGCACCGGTCTGTGTCTCGGCGCCGGTCGGCATCTCGGCGTCAATTGACATCCCGGCGCAGATCTGGGTCCTGGCGCCGATCAAGATCCCAGCACCTATCAAGGTCTTGGCACCGATCAGAGTCCTGGCACCGCTCTCCATCTTTGCGCCGGTCGTACTCTCAACGCCGGTCGTACTTTCGGCACCGGTCACCATCCCAGTACCGGTCACCGAGTCGGCGCCGATCCAGATCCAAAGAGCGTCCCTCACCACAGCACCGCTCACTGTACGAGGTGCATACATCGTCTGGGCACCGGGGGTACTACCAGTCCCAGTCCTGGCACCACTCTTCACCCGTACGACAGGCGCATACCAGCTCGGCACCGCCGTGGTCCTCACGGTCGGCTACGGCCTCTCCCGGTTCCACTGAAGGCCAGGGCATAGCAGCGGCTGAAGGCCATTGGGCAGACCAGGATCTGCAGCAGGCCCAAGACCCTACGCAATGGCCCGTCTGGACTCCCTGGGCATACCATCAAGCCCAGGGAGCACCATCTGGACTCTCTATGGCCTCAGAGCCCAGAGTGCCTGAAGCGTCCCTAGGCCGCCCCCCGGCTAGCGGAGCAGATGGCCCAACTACAGGCTCAGCGGTTTTGTCAGCTGCCCAACCCTCCCTGCCTCCCCATCACGACCTGCCGATGGACACCAGAGAGCCGGGAGCTTCTTCATCCTCCTCCCTGGATGAGGCTGTAGCAGTCACGTCGGCCTCTAGCCCCCCACCAATAGATCTCTCGGCACACCAAGCCCTCTTAAAGAGGGTAGCCAGGGGCATGAACTTGCCGCTGGAGGAGGTGGTGGAGATCGAGGACCCTGTTGTGGACATCTTGTCCACGGACGGCCCAGCCAGGGTGGCACTACCGGTTATTAAAACCATCCAAAAGTCCATAGCCACTATTTGGCAGACCCCAGCATCCATTCCCCCTATGGCCAAGGGGAGTTGAAAGAAGGTACTTCGTCTCCACAAGGGACTACGAATACCTCTTCTCGCACCTCCATCCCTGCTCGCTTGTGGTGGACTCTGTGAATGAAAAAGAGCACCACGGGCAACAACCCCTGCACCAAACTCACGGGAGGCCAAGAGGATGGACCTCTTTGGGAGGAAGATCTATTCGGCAGGAGGCCTACAACTCAGGGTGGCTAACCAGCAGGCCCCCCTGAGCAGACACACTTACAATGCATGGAATTCCATGCAAAAGTTTGAGGGCTCCATTCCCCCGGAGTCCAAGTAGGGGTTCAGCGCCTTCATCCAGGAGGGCAAAAAGATGGCAGACCTCACTACAGGCAGCCCTTGACTCAGCCGATTCGGCGGCCAGAGCAGTGGCATCGGGTATCACCATGAGGCGAACCGCTTGGTTACAGGCATCCAACCTCCCTCTGGAAGACCAGCACACAATACAGGACCTCCCGTTCAAGGGTTCTGGTCTGTTCTCCCAAACAACAGACTCTCGCCTGCAGAGCCTGAAAGACTCCAGGGTCACCACGCGAACCCTGGGTATGCATACACCGGTAACCCAGAGGCGACCCTTCAGGTCCCAGCCTAGACGCTTTTACCCTCCACCTCTCCCCACTCAGGACTCCTTTAGACGGAGAGGCTGTGGGGGCCACAGGCGCTCCACCTCTAAGCAGGTGGGCCAATTTCAACAGGCCCAAAAACCACCCCAGGGCCCAAAACCGAACTTTTGAAGGTGTGCCTGGGGGGCAGAGCACCAGTCAACCATCTCTGTCCAGGAATTAATAACTGATTAAGACTTTCAAACCTCAGTTTCAATTATTTTGAGTACATCAATAGCCCTGCAGTTACATAACTCTGTGTTTCATTGGACGACAAAGGCAAATGTGTAAGGCCTAACCCTGCAAAGGCTACTGTGTGTAGTGTTCACTTTTGTCTGTATTACTATTCAATTCAGCTTGATTTCAGTAGGACTACATTTGGTAATAAGCTAGGAGAAGTTCTGTCTGTTAGCAAATGCTTTTCTGCTAATTAAATGACTTTTTCAGTGTTGATGTTGAGGCAAATATCTTAGTTCACAGGTTAAAATCTATAGCTCTTTGAATTGATAGAAAATTAACAAGGGTCAATTAAAAAAAAGAAGCCTGGCTAGCTTTGCTTTCCATATATCTAAATGGAAAAAAAATATTTGCGTCTGGCTTTTCTAGGAAAAATGTCTGTATGTTGCAATTTGAAATAAGCCTCTTTCTGAAATGATTACGGATGATATAACTTTTAGCATTTACATAAAAATTGTAACCAAATCCTGTTGCTTCCGTTTTTTCATGGTCCCCAAAGCCCATGCCTTCCTTTTGAGCCCCAGTGCTCTGGTCTGTGCCGTTAGACTCTGGACAACTCTTGCCTCCCAGTCTTCTCTTCAGTCCATTAAAAATGCTGCAGCCAGAATTGTCTTCCTTGCCCTCTGCTTCTGTCATGCCCATCTCCACTTGCCCTGTGCCAAACTTCAAATCTCTCCACTAGCTACCCTAACTTTTGCATTCAGTTTAATGACGTCTCTGCACAATGCCCACTTCACCTCTGTTTCATGCCTCCATTCTTGCTATTTTTTCATTCATGGTTGACGCTGTGTTAAAACCTGTATAGTTCCGTATGAAGTATGATAAAGTTAAATAGCTAAATTAAAAAATGAAAATCCAAGTACTAACAGGGGGCCCAATCTAAAGACTAGTGAAGTCAGTGCAAGTCTGCATTGGGCTGTGGGAACCAAAAACACTAGAACCAAAAAAATCCAAATCACGTGATTTGTTCCATCCCTTCTCTTTTCCCTCCCACCACCTTTATTTTTATATAATAGAGGTTCACAGTCATACTGGAAGGGCATAAAGAGTGGGGTCCCGCAGGGATTAGTTCTGGGTCTGGTTCTGTTCAATATCTTCGTTAATGGTTTAGATAATGATCTAGAGAGTACACTTATAAAGTTTGCGGATGGTACCAAGGTGGGAGGGGTTGCAAGTGCTTTTGAGGATAGGATTAAAATTCAAAATGATCAGGACAAACTGGAGAAATGGTTTGAAATAAATAGGATGAAATTCAATAAGGACAAATGCAAAGTACTGCAGTTAAGAAGAACAATCAGTTGCACACATACAAAATGGGAAATGACTGCCTAGGAAGGAGTACAATGGAAAGGGATCTGGAGGTCATAGTGGATCACAAGCTAAGTATGAGTCAACAGTGTAATACTGTTGCGCAAAAAAACCCAACATTCTGGGCTGTATTAGCAGGAGTATTGTAAGCACCACATGAGAAGTAATTCTTCTGTTTTAATCGGTGCTCATTAGGCCTCAAATGGAGTATTGTGTCCAATTCTGGGTGCCACATTTCAGGAAAGATGTGGACAAATTGAAGAAAGTCCAGAGAAGATCAAGAAAAATGATTAAAGGTCTAGAAAACATAATGAGGGAATATTGGAAAAAATTGGGTTTGTTTAGTCTGGAGAAGAGAAGACTGAGAGGGGACATAACATTTTCCAGTACATAAAAGGTTGTCACAAGGAGAAGGGAGAAAAATTGTTCTTGTTAACTTCTGAGGATAGGACAAGAAGCAATGGGCTTAAATTGCAGCAAGAGCATTTAGGTTGGACATTAGGAAAAACTTCCTAACTGTCAGAGGGGTTAAGCACTGGAATAAATTTCCTAGGGAGGTGGTGGTGGAATTTCCATCATTGGAGATTTTTAAGAGTAGGTTGGACAAACACCTGTCAGGGATGATCTAGATCAGGGGTCTCCAAACTGCGGGCCGGATGCGGCCCGCGAGTCCCTCTCATCCGGCCCGCGGCAGGGGTCGGGAACCAGCCACGGGGCCGGGACGCGCCGCGTGCTCCGCTGCCGCCGCCGGCCGGGACGCGCCGCGTGCTCCGCTGCCGCCGGCGGCCAGGGACAGCTCAGAGCTGGGGCCGGGACGCGCCGCACCGCACCGCCACCCAGTTACAGGCGGCGAAACAAGGAGCCACCCACTGCCAGGCGGCGAAACAGTCTGTGGGGAGAGACCGAGTTGAGCGGGTCAGTTGGGGGGGGGGGGAAGAGACCGGGTTGAGTGGGTCAGTTGGGGGGGGGGGAAGAGACCGGGTTGAGTGGGTCAGTTGGGGGGGGGGGGGGAAGAGACCGGGTTGAGTGGGTCAGTTGGGGGGGAGGGGAAGAGACCGGGTTGAGTGGGTCAGTTGGGGGGGGGGGGGAAGAGACCGGGTTGAGCGGGTCAGTTGGGGGGGGGGGAAGAGACCGGGTTGAGCGGGTCAGTTGGGGGGGGGGGGAAGAGACCGGGTTGAGCGGGTCAGTTGGGGGGGGGGGGGGGAAGAGACCGGGTTGAGCGGGTCAGTTGGGGGGGGGGGGAAGAGACCGGGTTGAGCGGGTCAGTTGGGGGGGGGGGGGGAGAGACCGGGTTGAGCGGGTCAGTTGGGGGGGGGGAAGAGACCGGGTTGAGCGGGTCAGTTGGGGGGGGGGGGGGAAGAGACCGGGTTGAGCGGGTCAGTTGGGGGGGGGGGGGAGAGACCGGGTTGAGCGGGTCAGTTGCGGGGGGGGGGGGGGGAAGAGACCGGGTTGAGTGGGTCAGTTGGGGGGGGGGGGAAGAGACCGGGTTGAGCGGGTCAGTTGGGGGGGGGGGAAGAGACCGGGTTGAGCGGGTCAGTTGGGGGGGGGGGGGGGAAGAGACCGGGTTGAGCGGGTCAGTTGTGGGGGGGGGGGGAGAGACCGGGTTGAGCGGGTCAGTTGCGGGGGGGGGGGAAGAGACCGGGTTGAGCGGGTCAGTTGGGGGGGGGGTTGGAGGAAAGGAGGTTTGGGGGGGAGAGACCTGGCTGGGTGGGTCATTTGGGGGGGGGGGTTGGAGGAAAGGAGGTTTTGGGGGGAGAGACCTGGCTGGGTGGGTCAGTTGGGGGGGGTTGGAGGAAAGGAGGTTTTGGGGGGAGAAACCTGGCTGGGTGGGTCATTTGGGGGGGGGGTTGGAGGAAAGGAGGTTTTGGGGGGAGAGACCTGGCTGGGTGGGTCAGTTGGGGGGTTGATGTGTAGTGTTCATGTGTAGTGTTCATGTGTAGTGTTCATGTGTAGTGAACAGCTGTTCATGTGTAGTGTATCAATGTGTTATTAAATAATAACTGAATAAAATAATATTAAATAAATAATTAAAAACAACATCCATGTTTTGATTCTTTTTTATTTGGAACTCGAGTGTGTTGTCGGCCCCCGAACTGCTATTTGATAGTTAATGCGGCCTTCGGGCTGAAAAGTTTGGAGACCCCTGATCTAGATAATATGTAGTCCTGCCTTGAGTGAACTAGATGACCTCTTGAGATCCCTTCCAGTTCTATGATTTATATATATATTTGAGACCTCATTTAAGACCTGTCCAACAAAGCACTGAGAATTTCCTGCAGGATCCAGAGTACCTTCAAATGCCATTGACTTCATAGGGAGTTGAGGGGACTTTCGTAGCACTTCACAGGTTTGGGCCTATAATTAACCTTGGGAAATTATTCCCTTGGGATATTATGGAGACCAGGAGTTTTTCAGGATTCAGATAAATATCAGACACTCATATAGATAATGGGAACATCTGCTCTTTACCCTAGATAGGAGAAGATATGCTTTGAAGGGCATTGAGGTTAGTAAGAAAGTCTCCCTAGAGCAGATGAGATGTTCTGTTTGGATCAGTTAGTTTATATTGTGTAATATACAGTGTCCCTGGTAGCTATGTTAATGTTGGTTTTTGTTTTAAGCTTATTATTATTAATTGATAACACTAATGGAATTTCACACTGTGTTTCCAAAAAGCTGTGTCTTATTACATGCTCCTTTATGCTGGAGATGGTTCTAAATGCAGTCCCAGTGTGATATTGGGTCTGACCCTTAACACTGCTAGACACCTTTGGCGAGGTGCCAAACGCCTTTAATTTCCATGGACTTCTTCCCAGGTGATCTGCAGTCTCTCTCTTTGAATTTGTCACCAGTAGGTGTGATTAGTATCCAGATCTGGCCACTGGCTGTCTAGTCAGTCAGCTGGGTGAGTGGCGGAATCGCAACTGTGAGGAATCCTTAGGGCCAGAATCTGTCTAGCCAAGTACTTATTTGGCCCCCATTAGGGACATCACAATTTTTAATGTATGTTTTTCTCCCGACGGTACTAGGGTTATTAAAGTATATGCCTTCAGTACATGCATTCAGAACAAATGGACTGCATTTCTTCACATCACCTACAAGCAGCAGCAACCACCAATACACTAATGAGATCTGGTGCTATGTATTATGTCTGCTTCCTTGACAGCCTGTTGCTAGTTTTATCTTTAACAGGTAGTTCAATCTCAGGAGTGAGCACCTCCTGAGGTGTGAAATTTCCTCCCAGAGAATGGAAAAAATGACTGAAAAGAAATAATGTGCTTTAAACGTGGGCAGTTTAAAAGGAGACTGTGGCTATTTGCAGAGAGTGAGTAGGACTGGTGTTTAGCTGAGTCAAATAAAAGGCAAAAGCTGTTAAATAAAGAAGACTTCATAAAAACCATTGATAACTCCTAGTGCAAAGTGCTGACTGGAGCCATTCAGCATGTTTATAGACCCTCTTAAAGCATGCCCATGTGTCACTGAAAAGAAAAGACAGTGTTTGCGTTGTGATTTTGTAAATAAAGTAACAAAGTTTGGATTGGTGACTTAGGGTCACAGGGTATTAAGCTATGAAAGTCAAGTTTCATTCTCAGAGACAAGAGTGGTCTAGAATTTCACCTTGTCTCGGCTGATCAATGGGGAAAATAGTTTGGGGAAGTATTTCCTCAGGGACAGGTAATTCACCATCCACCCCTCAATGCATTCCCCGTGGGACAGGAACCAAGCAAGTCTATATATGTTTGTGGGTAGTGGGGGAAGAGAGATTGTTTATGGAAGGTTTTTCTCCAGTGTTCCCAGGAGCTTGTTGTATGATGGAGAGAGGGGGAGAGAGAGATTTCATAATTGAAAGCCAAGTGAGTGTTGAAAGCCCTTCTGGCTGGGGTCTGAGCTTCTGTGTCTTGCTCGAATTTTCTAGTGGTCCAAGTGGGCTTTAAATTGATGCTATAATAACTATGCATTAGCAGGGACAGACACAAAGGATAGCGAGCCACATCTTTTTATTGGCCATGGGCTGTGATACCAGACAAGTTACCGAACTGTTATATTATTATAGTGCAGGGGAGACTCTTATCTTCTTCTTTTTGTCACTAAAAATCTCAGAGAAATTCATTCAGGCTGGCTCAGCTATTTCATGGGATTTCCCAATTTCTGGCTTGTCTAAACTATCTGTTTCCTGCCATTGGTTTGATGGTTTGGGCAGAGCGAAACTTCACTGAGCTCTAGGAAAATTTCTTCCTCCTTCCTGTCTCACAAGCTTTAATATGTTTATCTTCACAACACCTCTGTGAGCCAGAGCTCTCCAATTATTCCCATTTTACAGATGGGGAACTGAAGCACAAAGAGAAACGGATTTGCCTGAAGTCACACAGGTTGTCTATGCCAGAGCAGGGACTAGGACCCAGGTCTCCCAAGTGTTTGATTCAGTTGTTTGGCCTCCAAATTAAGAGTTGAGGTTTCAGCAAGTGGTCCCAGCCTTCTGAGCTCTAGCTAGAACTTGAACACAGCCAGAAATTTCTCTGGTGGTCAGAAGATGCTCAGATAATGCAGAAATCTGGATATTATTGGTATGCAGAAATGAATATGTGACTAGATGGAAAGATTCAGTGCCCTCAAAGAGTGGATACCATTCAGGGACACTGGGTTCCTGAAAGAGATCACAAGGCAGAACCTACTGATTTGAATAGAGAGCACTGTGAATTATAGCATCATTAGCGAAAGATTAAAATACTCAAGTGCAGGAACAGGAAGGGGGCTGGTCTTCACTGGGGGGGGGGGAGATCGTCTGTAGATATGCAAATTCAGCTATGTGAATAACATAGCTGAATTCGGCGTATCTACAGCCGACTTACGTCCTGTCCTCACGGCGGCGGCAGTCGGTGGTGCGGTTCCCCCATCGACTCCAGCTTGCGCCTTTTGGCGAGCTGGATTCCGGAGTCAATGGGGGAGCCGCTGGCGATCGATCCCTCCCCGCTTTAGTGAAGACAAGCCCTTAGTGAGCATCTAGTCCAGGGGTAGGCAACCTATAACCAAAGGTGGCACACGAGCTGATTTTCAGTGACACTCACATTGCCCGGGTCCTGACCACCGGTCTTGGGGTGGGGCAGGGGACTCTGCATTTTAATTTATTTTTAGAAAATGATGCTTATTAAACATTTTAAACACTATATCTGCTTTACATACAACAATAGTTTAGTTATATATTATAGACTTATAGAAAGAGACCTTCTTAAAACGTTAAAATATATTACTAGCAGGCGAAACCTATAATTAGAGTGAATAAATGAAGACTCAGCACACCACTTCTGAAAGGTTGCCAAGTCCTGATCTAGTCTCAAGGTTTGAGAGGGGAGATGTGCAATTTCTTTGAGGGCCACTAAGCCCTTAAAATGAGTACAGGAAGTAAGCTATTCAGGAACCAAACTGCACCGTAGAAGAAACACAGAAGTTAAACAGTTAGAGAGAACTTAGGGGTATGGAAGGACAGTAGTGTATAAGTATTCACTTTATTCCCTAGTCTGAAGACTAATTAGACATTTTCAGCTATAGTTCTTGGTTTGGTACATGCATTACTCATCTATGCTGATGCAGTTTCTAAAGGACCCCTTTTGTTCACAGTGTGTTTTTAATAGAATTGGTCAAAATGTTTGACTTTTCAAAATTTCAGTGGAAATATTTTTCCAGGGATTTTTCTACATTTTTGTGAGTGACATTTTCTGTTTTTCAACCAGCTTAATTGGACACTATCAACCAAGGGTTAAACAGGGACTATGAGTGGCTTTGTCATTACACTATTTGAATGCATTTCCCTAGTTAAGTTCCCTTCAAAGGTTCTTATCACCTGTCAGACACAGATCTATCCACTACAAAAGGTTTTTTTCTCCTGCTGATAATGACCCATCCAAATTAAACAGCCTCTTAGAATTGGTATGGTAATGTACAACTCTTTTTTCTTTCTGTGTATATAAATACATCTTACTTCTTTCTGTATGTTCCATTCTATGCATCCGATGAAGTGGGCTACAGCCCACGAAAGTTTATGCTGAAATAAACTGGTTAGTCTCTAAGGTGCCACAAGTATTCCTCGTTTTATTTACGGATACAGACTAACGCAGCTGCTAATCTTAAACCTGTTAGAATTGTCAGAATTTTTTGAAAATTTTGATTTAAAAGAATATGAACGGTTTTGAAAATGTTTCAGTAGATGTACATTTTTTTTCACCAGCTCGAATGTCATGCCTTTTGGAGGTTTATGAAGAAAGTTTTAAGGAGTTTTCATTATGCTGATGATACCTGGCTTTGTGTCTCCATGTTGACTGATCAAGCAGGGAAGGTGTCTGATTCCCTAAGAGCTTGTCTACACTGAAGTTTATACCCATATAACTGTACCACAGGGGTTCTAAAACTTTATTGCACCGCGATCCTCTTCTGACAACAACAATTACTGCCTGAGCCTGCCGGAGCCCTGCCCCCCTGGGTAGGGGAGAAGGGACAAAGCCAGAGCCCCACCACCCCATGTGTATGTTTTGGGGGGCCAAAGCCCCAGGGCTTCAGCCCCAGGCCTTACCTTAGACCTTAATCTCTCCCAGGCTTTGCTGCACATTGGGCTACCCACACTTGCCATCCTTCCATGCCAACTGCCCTTCTCTCCAAATTTCCCCATTTCATGTTGAGGTGCATGAATTGTTCAGAACTGTTCGTTTCCATGTGATTTGCAGACTTCCTCTCTTTCTTCCTGCATTTTCTGGCTTCCATTCAAGGGTGGTCCCCGCCACTGAGGTCTTCTTTTGTGAGTGAGTGCTTTGTCCCGTAATTTTTCTGACTTCTTCATTCGTGTTCCTATCTCTCTATGTTATTCTCAATATTCTTTTCAGACATTTTCGATTAAATGCATCCAGCCCCAGGCAGGGGGCCTGTAACCTGAGTCCCGACACCCAGGGCTGAAGCCCTCAAGCTTCGGCTTTGGCCCCAGGCGGTGGGGCTCAGACCTCAGCCCTGGGCCTCAGCAAGTCTTAGCCAGTTCTGGCGACCCCATTAAAATGGGGTCACAACCCACTTTAGGGTCTTGACTCACAGTTTGAGAACCACACCTTTACTGGCTAAAAGAAGGGGCTGGTGGTTATAACTCATTGCAAGGATCTCTGTCATTACCAGGCTTTTGGGGGGAAAAGGGAGCAGAGATGGAAGACGGCCAGGTCTATGTCTGGGTTATTGGTCTGATTTACTCCTGATTATGGCTGGATATTACTAAGGGCTTAGGCTGATTGGGCTGCTTGTTTTGTATGTCATATATAAGCGATGGCAGGGCCCCTAGTGCTTTGGTTAGGCTTTATTGCTTTTATTTATTGTGATTTCTAAAACAAAATAAAAAATCTAGAATCACTTACACTAAATTTTATAGAGGAAAAGCATCCCCCAGACAGTGAGCCTAACCTCTTCATGCGTCACTTTCCCCATCTGTACAATGAGTCTAATGAGTACCATTTCAAAGGAGTTTGGTGAGGTTTGCTTGATTAATGGTTGCAAAGCACTGGGGATGCATATGATGGAAGTCAGTATCAAAATGCACAGTGTTGTATAAAACAGTTGTGATTCAGCTTGAAGCGAAAGGATGTTAAAGGAGAGGAATTTCCTTCAGGGCCCGTTTCTTTCCCATTCTTATCTCCAAGGAAAGCTTCTGAATCACAGCAACGATTTAAACTAGCACATTTATTCCAAATTAGTCACTTTTTTTTTTTAACAGTTAACAGAATTGGAGATACTCAACAGATCTGTATTCATAGTGACAGGTCATTCATTCCTTTTAGTCTTCTGGAAAGGAATGATATTCCAAAAATCTGAGTGTTCTGTTCAAAGAAAACAAAACAACAAATTAATTTTAATGTAAAGTCTTTGCCAGGCAGGAAAGATTGTGCAGCCATTGGGAACTCAGATGTTTTTGAAAATCCAACCTTAAATTAGGGGAATTGTGCTCCTAAGTCACTAGATACTTTGGGAAAATCTACCTCCACCTTTATTAGGCCACATTTTGCCTTTTGAACAGAATAAGGAACAGTGGTCTCAAGTTGCAGTGGGGGAGGTTTGGGTTGGATATTAGGAAAAACTTTTTCACTAGGAGGGTGGTGAAGCATTGGAATGGGTTACCTAGGAAGGTGGTGTAATATCTTTCCTTAGGTTTTTAAGGTTTGGCTTAACAAAGCCCTGGCTGGGATGACTTAGTTGGGGATAGGTCCTGCTTTGAGCAGGGGGTTGGACTAGATGATCTCCTGACGTCCCTTCCAACCCTGATATTCTGTGATACATTTTGACAGTACTCCATGAGGATTCAAAGATTCCAAGGCCAGAAGGGAACCATTGTGATAATTTAGTCTGGCCACCTATATACAACAGGGCATGGAAAGTCCCCAAAATAATTTTAGAGCATGTCTTTAGAAAAACCACCAATCTTGATTTCAAAATTGCCAGTGATGGAGAATCCATCACAGTCCTTTTGTGAATTGTTCCAAAGGGAAATTTCCCTCACTGTTAAAAATGTATGTGTTATTTTCTGGGTGCAGGTCCACTAATGTCAATGGAATGGCAAAACTGCTTCTGATCCTCTAGAGCAGTCGTCCCCAACCTTTGTATGACCGCGGACCGGTCAACGCTTTTACAATTTTACTGCGGCCCGGGGCGCAGCGCGATCCCTTTTCCTCGGCGTGGCGCGACCCCTTTTTTTTTTCCCTCGGTGCGGCAGACCCTTGTATGTCCGCCGAATACATTACCTCCGATGAGGAAGCTATCACGGCGGCGGCTTTTCAGTGGAGATACAAGGGCGGGAAGTGCCCCGCGGCGCTGAGTGTCCCGCGGCGCTGCTACAGCGAAGGCGGCCGCGGCCCGGTACCAAATGATCCACGGACCGGTACCGGTCCGCGGCCCGGTGGTTGGGGACCACTGCTCTAGAGTTTTGCATGGGTGAACCTGCACAAACCTCATTACATGCATGGGTCTTTAGCTTGTAAATTACCCCAGGGCACTGTCTGTAATTGTTTCTGTTTGTTGTTCAGATTTCCAGTGTAATTATAATGTATTGTTATTTGTGTTGCATTAGCACCCAGGAGCCCCAGTCCTGAACCAGTACCTTAGAAGATTGTCCTTCTGTTTAACTTTGCTAAGGCACTTGAGATCAATAGTTATCTCTTGACTTACCCCAAATAAATATTTTCAATGGCCATCAGTTTACATTAAGTGCTGTTTTCTTAGCGTAACTGTCCTGTCATTAAAAACCCATGCCATTATGTTTTTGTTTTAAAGGCAATACAAAGAACTTTTCAGGTGATGGGAATGAATCTGAGCAACCGATTTCCATGTTTTGGGCTCTAGGCCAGATTATACTACAAATGACATTTCAAATTATTTTTATTAATATAAAGATAAGTAGATATTATAAAAAAAAGAAGGTACAACTAACACAAAATTACTTCAGTGTGACACTTTCCATCCATAATACTTGGTATGTACTTAGATTTTATAAAATTTACTGCAGAAAAAGTGGATTCACAGAGCCACGCATTGCTCATGCATTAGCCACATTTCAGTAGCCTATTCACTACATGTGAATGTGGTGAACATATTGGACACTGATGGTCTATAGTTAGAGCCCTGCAAGTACATGGATAACTGCTTCATATCTGTGGATATCTGCAGACTGTTTTTTGCGGATAGTGGATTGGATGTGGATATAGCCGTGCAGGGCTCTACTCACCGGCAGCGCTTGGCCTGCGGCATCCGGTGTGAGCAGTCCGAGGGGCGCAGTGCGCTTGCAGCTGGCGCCCAGTGAATGGGGCTGTGCGCCAGGCCGGAGTTGGGGCTGTCCAGCACCTGCTTGCTGCACCGTTTCCTGTTCAGCAGCTCAGGCCCCTCAGTCCACCTAGCCCAGTATCCTGGACCGAACAGGTAATCAAGTGATCCATCCCCTGTCACTGATTCCCAACTTCTTGCAAACATCCCTGCCCATCCTGGCTAATAGCCATTGATGGACCTATCCTCTGTGAATTTATCTATATTCTGAACCCTGTTATAGTCTTGGCCTTCACAACATCCTCTGGCAAGGAGTTCCACAGGTTGACTGCATTGTGTGAAGAAAGGATTCCTTTTGTTTGTTTTAAACCTTATGTAAAATGCTTAAGAAAAAGGGAGAAAATTTTGAGTAAATTTTCATTATGGTACAGTGACTCTCAAACCCAGAATCAGATTTTGCTCCATCCAGCAGCTGTGAGTAAGCCATATACACAGTAACTTCAGAGCGTCATGCTTCCCATTTTACATGTACATTAAACAGTACAGAAGTAAAAAATAGATTTGAGAACTGCTATTTGGTATAAACTTGCTGATAAATTGATCCTTTGTTGGTTTCACTATGTTTTTAGATGAAAGGATCATGTTATTGATAGTAGTAATCTTAAGGTTGCCAATGTCTGGTTTTTGACCAGAAAGTCCAGTGAAAAAGAGAACCTGGCACTGGTTACTGGGAGGATGGGGGATAGGGGGAAGGCACCAGGTCAGCAACCCATGCTAGCCCCTGCTCAGCCAGTGCTGTCTCCTACCTGCATCTCATGGGCAGGCAGACTCCACATCAGGGGCCGCAGCTCCTGGCCCAGCCCAGGAGAAGAGGGAACCCAGCTGGGAAGGGGGGAAGTGGAGAGGATCCAGGGATGAGAAAGGCGGTGCGTGGAGAGCAGCGATGGGGGGAGGGGCCTTGAGGGAAGAGGCAGAGCAAGGGTGGGAACTTGGGGGAAGAGGTGGAGAAGGGGCATGGCCTCCAGGGAAGAGGCAGGGCAGGGGGTCCGGGTTGTAGACATTAGAAAGCTGGCAACCCTAAGTAAACTACGAACCACCCATAAATATTGATACAACTACTTTGTCCCCTGCATGTTTTTAGTTTGAGCTTAACATTAGATTGGGAACCATACTCCATGAACCAAGAGTAAGAGTTTAATTACTCTGTGTCTAGCTACTGGCAAGAGTTGTTTTGTGTTTTTCCTCTGTGCAATGCTGTTAACATTTAGGGTGCACAGTCTTGATTACTGTAAATGAAGTGCAGCAGTAACACAGCCAATTCCATGTAAATGACCATTTTGTTCCTAGCAGTTTCAAAGGGTTTTTCATTTTTGGAAGAAGTATATAGAATGCTGAGCTCTCTAAAGGTCAAAACTGTTTACAAAGCTCTTCCCTGCTTGTTTTTTTTTTTTTTAAGTAAACAAACAGGGATTTCTGGGATTTTAGGATTAGTTAATGTATTTATCCAGATTTTAGAAGGTAGTTTTCAAGGGATACAGAGATCTTGTTTACCATATGTATAAAAAGATTAAAGGGAATTAATTTAAATGTGTAAGACTATTAAGTAATCTCCTGCCTCCTGCTGTGAACCTAACATACCTTCAGTCCCATTTAGTTTTCTGATTCCACTTACCTCTGATCTTCAGTTAAATGGAAAGCTGTCTTACATATTTAGTGCTATTTCCTTTTTCCCTCCTCTCCCCTCCTGAAACTTTCTCCAGTCAATTCATATGCATTTTAGTGCCCTCAGCTTATCTATTATAGGCAATTTTATGCCCTCCCCCCCCCAGTATCTAAGCTATCCCGAACATTAGGGCCTGATTCAGCAAAACACTTAAACCTCACTGAAGTCAATGGGATTTGAGCACATACTTAAGTGCTTTGCTGAACAAAAATGGGATTAGCTATGTGCTTTGCGGAATGCCAGTCTTCATGAATTGGTCTTCACAACTGTACTTTGAGATAAGGAAGTGTAATCACCTCTCTTTGAGATAGAGACTGGACGTATATAGAGAAGTTGTTTGCCTAGCATTGCACCAGAAGTCTGGCAGAGATGAGGTGTGAACCTGTATCTCCAGGGCTGAAGTCCTGTAATCTAACCACAAGACCATATTTTTTAGTGCTGTTTGATCCCTTGTCTTCTCTCTTTTTTCCCATTTACTACTTAGTCAATGTATGTTTGATCTTCAAGAGATGCAGATTGACTGATGCAGGAAGTAGCAAATGGTCTGCTTTGCTTTCTTGCATGTGCTTCAGTTTTCTCTGCACAGTACCTTACCAGAAGAATGTTCCTTTCAGAATGACTCCCATCTCCCAAGTCTTCTCTATCTCAGGTGTTTTATATATTTCCCATTCTCCTCCCTTTTGCTGACCTTAGATGTTACATCTTTATTTCTTGGATAGCAGTGGGGCCAGTGCAGTTAGACTGGGGACAGACAATCTCTCCCTTCCCTTACAATGTGTTCTAATTCTTGCTGTTACGCTGCTGTCAGACCCTTGAACTGCCTTTTGTAACTGACTGCTTCTTACTTCTCCTCATGACATTGCCGTCTCTTCTCTTCCGGGCTGGCATATGGGGAGCTAGTCCATCTGAAAGGGTCTGTCTTTGCACTTTTCCCAGAACTGCTTTCTTTTTCTCATCTTGGTCCACATTGCGATATTACTGTTCTAAGAAGTGGCAGAGCAACACAAGTTCCTTTGATCCATCAAATGACACCTGTGTTTCTAAATCCCATCAGCGCTTTTGAAAGATCCCACCCCAAATTCATGTGGGCTCTAAACACTCATAATGGTAATTTCCATTTGTTTTTCCTCTCCAGGAGGACTGATGGTATTTTAACAGGCCTCAGTACATATGCACTTTTTTTTACGTGCACCAGACTTGGAAGTACACCCCTTTGAAAATTTGGTTATTTTCCTTTATGACTCACTTGCTGGTCCACAGATATAGATATTCAACATCTGACTGTTCAGGTAGCCCCTGTGTGTGGCTTTATAGCCGTATACTGCAAGTCTGCACGTTCTGAAGAGTGTGTGCATATTGTGGGCATAAGTTTACACCAGCTCTGGTATCAAAGGAGCTGATCATGATCCATCTCCTCCACCTCCCCACTCAGAGTTTGAGAGTGGGTTACTGTCATCTGTTTTCATCCCTTGCAAATTCCTCCTACCTCCTTCCCCCCTTCCATTTCCTCTTAGGAGCAACTGCTGCAGTTAACTGGGAGGTTGAGGCACTAAGCACACACAGCACTCAGTGCTCATCTGTGTGAGATGCTATCAGAGTTCAGTAGTTCACAGCCCTTCCCCACCGCTTTCACCCCTATAAATCACAATGTGCCTAGTACCCATCTGCTTAAGGAACGCATATCCAAAAGTGTATTGATGAGTGCCACACCAGCAGATCGACCTCTGTGAGCAGACACAAGGAGGTGATTTGGGAATTGATGTTAGTTCATGACTTATCAAAGTTCATTATGGGTTTAATCCTTAAAATGCTGGAGCCAGTGAGGTACTCCTGTGCTTAAAGTTAAGCATGTTATTAAGTGTGTTACTGAACCAGGGCCTGATTGCTCAGCACTCTTAATGCAGAAATTTAAGGATCTTACTGTCATCTGGTTCTGTGCCTGTACAGTGCCTAGCACAATGGGTCTGCGGTCCTTGACTGGGGCTCCTATGTGTTCCTGCAGTACAAATTACTACTACTGCTGCTATTCCTGTTTTAATGCACAGAGTATTTATGTATCTAACTCCTGCTAGACCCCACATCAAGATTAGAATATACATCTCGGAGTGGAAAGATTTTCTGGATTTTAGAAGGTGGTTTGGCTGGGTTATATTTTTTATTGAATGCAATGGGATTCAGCAGAACTCTGAAAAGGACAAAAGTGCTACATATTTATTACTGAATGTCGAGCAGTGAATTGGCAAGACAGTGCAGTAGATATCTCAAGGGATGCTGGTAGGCTTTGTTCGCTGAAGGAGCAGGTTTTTGTATTCTGATGTCTACGGAGGAATTATATTTTTGATTTTTAGAGGGGATGTTTAAAAAGTGGTCTGAGTGTTTTGGTCACATTACATGACACTCAGTATAAGTGCCAAGGAGGGAGTAAATAAGAAATCATGGAATACTTTGTAAATATATTTATAAAAGGAATCAAATTCTAGACTTTTGTAATGATCAAGAGGAGGCTCTTAGGTCGACTTACGTGCCGTCCTCACGGTGGCAGCGCGCTCTTCCGTCGACTCCAGCTTGCACCTTTTGGCAAGCCGGAGTTCCAGAGTTGACGTGAGTGTCTTTGGCAATCGATTTATCGCATCTTGATGAGACGTGATAAATCGATCACCAATAGATCAATCAGTACCCACCGATTCGGCGGGTAGTGAAGACAATACCCCTAGAATGTCCTGTTAAATCCAATTTTGAATGTCTCTAGCAATGGGACTTCTTTGAATTTCTTTGCAATATTATTGCAGGCTCCAGCACAGCAGGGTGCTCGTTTGCAGAGAGCCATAGTTACAATGTGCCAGAGGTCTGCACCACTCTTTCATATGGTACGTTTAGGAACTTAATTGGATTATTATTACTCTTAAGCTCCTGCTCCTTCCCTTCTGACTGGCTTCCCTGTTCTATTGTTCAGCACAGCCCATTCTCCTCCCCCTCCTCCTCTGACCCTGTCTCCATTCCCTTGCTCTGCTCAGTCCCTTCTCCTCTGACTACCTCTGAGTGGCAACTTAGTGCAGCTCTGCTTAGACGCTTCTCTTGCTGTTCTCTCCCCTTTTGTCTGGTAGCTCAGTTCTAGGGCTCCACTTTTCCTTGAGGCAGCTCATTTCTCTCTGCTCCATTCCTGCTTAGTTCCCTTGGCCGTGCTTGGCTCTGACTGGCACCTCAAGGCTGCTGCGCCTGAAGGCACCCAGCCTGCCTTCAGGACCCTAAAAGGCAGCCCCCCTGAACTAGCAGAAGGATTGGAGAACTGCCAGATGACAGTTTAATCTCTACTCCCCCTCCTACCAGCGTGCCTCAGGGTACGTCTATACTACCTGCTGGATCAGCGGGTAGTGTTTGTTGTATCGAGGATCGGTTTATTGCATCTCATCTAGACGTGATAAACCGATACCCGAACACGCTCCCCATCGACTCCGGAACTCCATCTCGGCAAGAGGAGGAAGTGGAGTCGACGGGGGAGCAGCCATGGTCGACTTACCCCCAGCTGAAGTTGCGTTTCTTAGGTCAACCCCCCACCCCACCCACAGTGTAGCCTAGGTCCGAGTGAGGGGAAAGCAGAATTTATCCTATTGTGTTACCCTGTCTAATTTATGAGAGTCTCTGTGTACTAATAGTGTGGTATAGCTCTTAAGCCTCAGCCTTCCCTTTCTCCCCCTTCCCCCTGTTGTCATTTTTGGGTAATTTTATCCTCTCTAAAGGAAGTTTCTATCCTTCTGGTATTTGAGATGCAGACTTCCACCTTATGGCACGAAAAGACGCAAACCCTGTTCCACTCCCTCCAGGCCTCTCTCTTCAGATGACTCCATGTCCTGACATGAAACTGTCATAACCGCGTCAGTGCAATTAATCAGGGGTTCCTTTTTGACCCACCAGGCCGTACAGTCCATAGCTTCATCATTATATTCACAGGAAGCTTGTCTGGCACAAAGACAAATAAACTGTTTCATGAGTCAGTGGTTCAGAGAACTGGAGCTGGATCCTTATGTGTCCCTTGGCTCCCCTTAAGAACAAGTTTTTAGCAGCAATTCATGCCGTTTCTATACTGATTGTATTTTTTAGCACATTAGAGGGCTTTCATTCTTATTGGCTTCTTACCTAATTAGCCTTTCCCTAAATAAACACCACAGTGCCTCCCGAACTACCTGCACTGAAAGGGAACACAATTCTCACTTCCCCAATATAATCTGTTTTGTGCTTCATGGAAATGATGCATTTGTCTCACCGTTGAACTGAACAGGCACACTTTTCATAGGTGCTTTGTTGGGAGCATATTTATATTTTACATCAGTTTTTTTTAAGGGTGTGTATTATTTTTGCATGCTACCATGATCTCATTCCTTGAAGAAGGGTGGAGTGCCTCCTGTTTCCCCCAGTATAGCTCCTTTAGTCCTATTTCATTGTTTCACTCTGTGTATTTGTCATGTACCTACACTGTGGTCTCCTTTAATGGTTCCCTTAAATGCACTGTGGATATTCACCTATCTACTTGCCTTGGGTAGCCTGACTTTTAAGTTTGAAATGTCCTTCATATTTTTCATAGCTTGTCTGGGTTGCCAAGGTTGTTCTCTTCAGGGTTAGTTGTAGGAAAGTGCTCATCAAGAGGTAAATGTAATCAAGTGATTAGACGGCAACCACACTGTGAACTCCTAATTTAATGAAAAAAATCACCCAAACGATAAAGTGTGTAATTATGCTAAATTCCACAACATTTGGGTCACAAATGGATTCTTTCTCATGTACAGATGACATCAATTAATTCCAGTTATAGCTGTCTGTAAAGCTGTCTGTTAAACTGTAGATTTGGTAATGCTTTATATTAAGTGGACATTAATTCCTGCTAAATTATGGTGGGATTCCTTCTGAATTACTTATTACAGCCAGAAGAATATCTGGAGAGTTCCATTCTCATCCTAATGCTAGAACAATGAGCACCGGTGGAAATTATAGGGATGTCGTCCTTGCTGTGAATTTATCCCCCTTGGGAATGTATCTTTGTTTTCCAGGTTTACAGATTTTTTTTCCCCAGCCAATTTAACTTTCCATTTATTCGCCTGACTTTGCAAATGATTTTTTTTAAGTTAGTTTCAATGCTGGAGAAAGGAGCCCGTTTAATATCCAGGGAGGCTGCCATCATCCGCTTATACCCAGATAAGGTCTGACATTTCAGTTGCAGTATGAGTTCCCCCATGCTGTTCAGTCAATGGTGTACTTCTGGTTTGACCTAGAGGGCAGTACCAGTACCTCCTCTTGATGTGAGCAGGATGATACCTGTCCAGTCTTCATATGCAGTCAGATCTTGGGTTCTGTACTGAGACTTCGAGAGAGGGGTTGAGTTGTAGTGGTGTTGAACTTTCCCAATAAGGTAGATACACTCACTTTAGGAACTAGACTGAGTTGATGGACTGATATCATACAGGCCCAAATTCACATTTCTCAATAAAGAGTGTTGCTTGTGTATGATATTGTGACAGGGTGCTAGCAGAAAAACTGCTAGCAAACCCTCTGTCACCCCAGCTACACTGAGGGAAGACAATTGGAACTGGGGAGGCCACCTGGCCCTGATTGGCAGAGCAGAGGCAGCTGCTGTCTCTGCAGGCTGGGGCTGGTTAAAAGCCTCAGGAGAAGGGGGGGGGGGGGCGGCTGGACAGGAAAAGTACCTGCAAAGGAGGTG
This sequence comes from Sternotherus odoratus, assembly GCA_032164245.1. Classification (NCBI taxonomy): domain Eukaryota; kingdom Metazoa; phylum Chordata; order Testudines; family Kinosternidae; genus Sternotherus; species Sternotherus odoratus. Next base: position 280,526,024 of record JAVMKO010000001.1, on the reverse strand, counting down.
AAGCGCTAGGGAGAAGGGAAGCTGGTCTGAGGGGAAGCAGGAAGGACTAGCCTGCCCTTCTCTCCTGCTGAGGAAGAGAGAGAACGGACTTGTATATATTGTACTGGGAAGGTGGTGGGAGCACGTCTTGTATAATAAACCACAGGTGAGCACTGCAAACCAGGTCTCCTGCGTGACTTTCTGGGACAAACGGGCAGGAGCCAGGATGGCCCTGCAGGAGCCCTGTTACAGATATGATGTGGGTAGGAATGACCGTACTGAAGCAGAGAATTAAATTTTGGTAGGGAATTAAAAAGGGAATACAACAGAAAATGGTTCTCTGTCTTTGTTGAATTCAGAAGCACATCACTGATGGATTTTGTTTTTTCCCTTTAATAATCTTGTTGGCTCTTAAAGAATTATACATTATGTACATTATATAATATAATTATCTTGTTTTCTTGCCACTTTATAATCCCCATAAGGAAATACAGGAACTCCTCATTTAAAATCGTCCCGGTTAATGTTGTTTCGTTGCTAGTTAATTAGGGAACAGGCTCGTTTAAAGTTGTGCAGTGCTCCCTTCTCACGTCGTTTGGCTGCCTGCTCTGTCCAATGCTTGCAGGAAGAGCAGACCATTGCAGCTAGCTGGTGGGGGCTTGGAACTGGGGTGCACCAGCAGCTCCCCTATCAACTCCCCCCATCAGTGCCCCGTGCAGCAGCCGTCCAGCAGGCTAGCGATTGCCGGCAGTTCAGCTGTCCCTGCCCCCCCCCCCCACTGCCGTGTGCTGCTCCTACCCTTTTCCTTGGAGCGGCTCCTGGGAGACTCCTGCTTGCTGTGCGGGGAGGAGGAAGGCAGGGGGCTAATGTCAGGATGTTCCCCTCCCCCTGGCTCCTGCACCCTGCTTACCCCTTCTACATATAGAGCCCCTTCTCCATATAGAGCCGGCTGGGAACAGGGATGGAGAGAGACAGAGAGCTTGGGGCAGCAGCTGATGTCTCAACTTCCTGATCCACTTAAAAAGACAATGTACTTAAGAATATGGTCAGCTTACTTAAAGGGGCAGCGCGCATCTCCCTCTCTCTTTCCCACACACAAGGTGTGTGTCTGTATCTGCTATGCTGTCTCCCTGTTGTAGCGCGTGAGAGGCTACATTAATAACAATATGTTCATCATTTAGCACTTGTAAGGCATTTCCCTGGGAAATATCCCACCCTCTGACTCCTCCACCTTAACCAAGCTTCACAATAATCAAAACTTATACTCTGTGTGTGTGATATAGTCTTTTGTCTGGTGAAAAAAATTTCCCTGGAACCTAAACAACTTCCTCATTTACATTAATTCTTATGGGGAAATGGGATTCATTTAATATAATTTCACTTCAAGTCACATTTTTCAGAAACATACCTACAACGTTAAGTGTGGAGTTCCTGTACTCTTTCCCTATCATCCTACTCCCTGATTTCTTCCTGTGATATTTTATTAAATGCAACTAAAATCTATTAGCCAAATGCTATACAGAGTTCTTCTTATATGACCTCAACATTAATAGTAATAAATGGTGGCATACTGTATTTGTTTTCTTTATTAATTTAAATTAATAACAAAGTGAGTTAATCAGGTAACATTCACATTGAAGCTGCATGCTTTAAAGGGAGATGATTTCTTGTCTCTTGCATTTTTGCATTTGGTGGAAAATTTCAAAGTACATTATGGCAGCTGCACTAGAATAGCTTTGAAGATTCTAGTTAAATATTCTGTTTATAAGCGTTGCTGCTTAGTGATCTAATGAGCATAATACCAGACTCCCACTGCACTGAGATTTCCTACGGTCAGCAAATGCATCTCCATTCACGCAGCATGTAGAGCTGCTGTCAGTTGGTGTTATTTAATGTGATGGGAGTAAAAAATAAATAAATTCTGTTTTAAGTGCTGTCAAATTATCATTTTTAAGTCCCAGTCCTTGTATTTTGTATTTTAAAGAACCCCTCATTTTAGGGTATTCAGTAGAAAATTAGATCAGTGCTGTAAGATAATGACTGTATTTCACAGTTGCTAGTTTAGATTGCAGGGTAGTGCACATACAGAAGTACCCACTCTTTTTTTCAAAATGGATTAACTGAACTTGGATTTTGTTGGACTGTTGCCAGCTTCAGGCGGTTTTTGTGTATGAACTATTAGGACAAAAGAAGCTTTTTAACATAGGCATTCAGGGCATGATATTATGGACATAATTTGTGTAGCTGCAGGAATGATTTCAAGAAGAAAATACAGGGCTGTATAAAATTACATTATAAATCTGAGGTGGGATTTTTAAAAGCATGGTTCAACTACCCACAGCTAAAATGGGAGCAGAGTAAAGCCAGCACAGAGTGTCTTTGAAAACCCTTTCCCCTAGTAACTGCTTTAGATAATCATAAATGTATATAAAATATTACCCACAAAAAACTACAATAGCTGAAAGTTATTGAGATTGCAAAATCAAGTACTCAAAAGTTAGGAAGTGCCAGAATTAAGGTTGCCTGGGTAACCTTAATTTGGTCTCCTTGTGTGTGTGCATTATGACACAGTCTTTAATTATATGGTAAGATATTATTTTTTTCAGCAGGATTCCTGCTTCATTTGGAGCACAGGTCGGATATTTTGTTTTAGCTTTTTTGAGCAATGAGTGACCCTGGTGCTTATTTACGGTATATGACTCAAATCGTGCTCTGAAGTGAGAATTAGTAAGTTGCCCATAGGCTTTTCTCTGGTGCTCATTACTGTTATCTGGGTGCTTCACAAATATTAACTTGTCTTCACAGGAATCCTGTGGGATCAGGGATATTATACCCATTTTACAGATGGGGAAGTAAGGTGTAGAGAAATTAAAGTCAGATGTATCTACTAAATTTTGGGTGCCCATTTTCACACACCCAGGACCTGATTTTACATAATATGTAGGATTACAATAGCACTGTGTATGTTCAAAGCACAGATGCCATTGATTTCAGTCAGTTGTGAGTTCTGACCCTATCTGCAAATCAGATCCCAGAACCAGACCATGATTCATTCAAAGCTAGAGCTTCTCAAATGAAAGGTCACCACTTTTTTTTTTTAAACATTGGCAAAACAAAGTATTTCCTTTGGCCTTGTTCTCAGAAATGGGTCAGCAGTTTTGGCTGAAATTTTCCAAAAAAATCATCCAGAGTCAGGCCACTGGTATAGAAAATTTCAGCCAGTAAAGCAGTTAAAAGTTTGGCAAAATTATAACCCATTAAAGTGTAAAATTGCATGTCCCCTAAATCGAAACTTGTATTGATTTCTTGTGGCCCTTTACATTTTACTTATTTGTAGTTATCATTTGAGCTTGCGGGGAATGTTGAGTGTTAGTTTACAGATTTGAATGTTTGTGGTAAGGGATGTGTAAAATCAAACCATTTTTAACTGATGGATCACTTCTTAGCTAAGTGAAAAAAGAAGTGGCTGTACAGTGTGGATTTTTAAAAAAATCAGTAATGTGAGAAAAGTCAGTATATGTTAATGAGCAGCTAAATTCTTCTCTTCTCACAAAGTCTTAGGAAGCAGTTGTTGTCATGCATAGCAGAGCTCTTCATATTAGTAAGAATATAGGCACATATGAATAAGAATATAGGTACACTTTATTCTCTCAAAAGTGTATGGAAACTATTAGGAAGTATTTATCCAGTATGAATCGAGACTGAATACAGAGTATGCAGTTCAATAGCTGTTAATTCTCAAGATCTGGGCCAAAAAAATGCCTTTTTAGGATCCAAGTGAGCTTTCCCTGTGTGCTCCCCATTTCAGCTCTCTGATTTCCATGTTTAATAGCTCTCATCCCTTCTTGCTTTCTCTTGTCTTCTATAATCATGATTTTCCATGTCCCATTTACTGCTTGGTGAAATATACACAATCGTTGACTTTTGAGATTCCAGCAAAACAAAGGATGGAAACTTTTGGGATGGGGGGGAGCGTATACAGGAAGGATGGGCTCCACCTTAACCAAAGTGCATCCAGACTGCTGGCACTTAACATTAAAGAAGTTGCAGAGCAGTTTTTAAACTGAGAGAGAGATTCTCTAGGTTTTAGTCAGGAGGAGAGAATGGAAGAGGATAAAGTATGAGCTAGATCAAATGAGAAATATTCACATTAAAAAGAATCTGACACATCAGAAAAGGGCAGACAAATAAAGAGTGACAAGTTTTTAAAGTGCTTGTACAAAAATGCCGGAAGTCTAAATAATAAGATGGGTGAACTAGAGTGCCTCGAGTTAAGGAGGATATTAATGTATAAGGCACCACAGAAACCAGATGAAGTGAGGACAATCAGTGGGATACAATCTACATGTTCCATCGAATCTCTATGGATAGTAGTTCCATGCTCTAATAAGAATATAACAGTAGGGATCTGTTATTGACCACCTGACCAGGACAGTGATAGGGACAATGAAATGCTAAGGGAGATTAGAGAGGCTATCAAAATAAAGAACTCAATAATAGTGGGGGATTTCAATTATTCCCATATTGACTCACCTCAGGATGAAAATGCAGAGACAAAATTTCTCAATACTTTAAATGACTGCTTCTTGGAGCAGCTGGTACAGAAACCCACAAGGGGAGAGGCAATTCTCAATTTAGTCCTGCATGGAGCGCACGATCTGATCGAAGACATAACTATAACAGGACCACTTGGAAATAGTCACCATAACATAATAACATTTAACATTCCTGTGGTGGGAAGAACACCTCAGCAATTTAATTTCAGAAAGCGGAACGATGCAAAAATGAAGGGGTTAGTTAAACAGAAATTAAAAGATACACTGGCTAGAGTGAAATCTCTGCAAGCTTCATGGACACTTTTCAAAGACACCATAATAGAGGCCCCACTTAAATGTATACCCCAAATTAAAAAACACAGTAAGAGTACTAAAAAAGAGCCACTATGGATTAACAGCCATGTAAAAGAAGCAGTGACAGATAAAAAGGCAACTTTTTATCTGCTGGAGTTCCGGAGTCGACGCGGGAGCCACGGGTGATCGATTTATCGTGTCTTAATGAGACGCAATAAATCGATCGCCAGAAGACCGATCCCTGCCGGCTCTAGTGAAGACGAGCCCTTAATGAATTATTTGCTTCAGTCTTCACGGCTGAGGATGTTAGGGAGATTCCCACATCTGAGCCGTCCTTTGTAGGAGACAAATCTGAGGACCTGTCAGATTTGTAGTGTCATTAGAGGAGGTTTTGGAGTTAATTGATAAACTTAACTAAGAAGTCACCAGGACCAGATGGCATTCACCCAAGAGTTCTGAAAGAACTCAAATGTGAAATAGCGGAATTATTAACTAGGGTTTGTAATCTGTCCTTTAAATCGGCTTCTCTGCCCAATGACTGGAAGATAGCTAATGTAACGCCAATATTTAAAAAGGGCTCTAGAGGTGATCCTGGCAATTACAGACCGGTAAGTCTAACGTCTGTAGCGGGCAAATTAGTTGAAACAATAGTAAAGAATAAAATTGTCAGGCACATAGAAGAACATAAATTGTTGGGTAAAAGTCAACATGGTTTCTGTAAAGGGAAATCATGTCTTACTAATCTATTAGAGTTCTTTGAAGGGGTCAACAAACATGTGGACAAGAGGGAGCCAGTGAACATAGTGTACTTAGATTTCCAGAAAGCCTTTGACAAGGTCCTTCACCAAAGGCTCTTACGTAAATTAAACTGCCATGGGATAAGAGGAAGATCCTTTCATGGATTGAGAACTGGTTAAAAGGGAACAAAGAGTAGGAATAAATGGTAAATTTTCTGAATGGAGAGGAGTAACTAGTGGTGTTCCCCAAGGGTCAGTCCTAGGACCAATCCTATTCAACTTATTCATAAATGATTTGGAGGAAGGGGTAAACAGTGAGGTGTCAAAGTTTACAGATGATACTAAACTGCTCAAAATAGTTAAGACCCAAGCAAACTGTGAAGAACTTCAAAAAGATCTCACAAAACTAAATGATTGGGCAACAAAATGGCAAATGAAATTTAATGTGGATAAATGTAAAATAACGCACATTGGAAAAAATAACCCCAACTATACAATATGATGGGGGCTAATTTAGCTACAACTAATCAGGAAAAAGATCTTGGAGTCATCGTGGATAGTTCTCTAAAGACGTCCACGCAGTGTGCAGTGGCAGTCAAAAAAGCAAACAGGATCTTAGGAATCATTAAAAAAGGGATAGAGAATAAGACGGAGAATATCTTATTGCCCTAATACAAATCCATGGTGCGCCCACATCTTGAATACTGTGTACAAATGTGGTCTCCTCATCTCGAAAAAAGATATACTGGCATTAGAAAAGGTTCAGAGAAGGGCAACTAAAATGATTAGGGGTTTGGAACGGGTCCCATATGAAGAGAGATTAAAGAGGCTAAGACTTTTCAGCTTGGAAAAGAGGAGAATAAGAGGAGACTAAGACTATCTAATATGATAGAGAGAAAAAATCATGAGTGGTGTGGAGAAAGTGAATAAGGAAAAGTTATTTATTTGTTCCCCTAATATAAGCCCTAGGGACACCAAATGAAATTAACGGGCAGCAGGTTTAAAACAAATAAAAGGAAGTTCTTCACACAGTGCCCAATCAACCTGTGGAACTCCTTGTCTCAAGAAGTTGTGAAGACTAGAACTATAATGGGGTTTAAAAAAGAACTAGATAAATTCATGGAGGTTAAGTCTATTAATGGCTATTAACTAGCATGGATAAGGAACGGTGTCCCTAGCTTCTGTTTGTCAGAGGGTGGAGATGGATGGCAGGAGAGAGATCACTTGATCATTACCTATTAGGTTCACTCCCTCTGGGGCACCTGGCTGTGGCCACTGTCAGTAGACAGGATACTGGGTTGGATGGACTTTGGTCTGACCCAGTATGGCCATTCTTACATTCTTATGTCCTCCAATCTGTTTTACCCATGTTCTGTCATATATATTCCATGTTCTAGAAGTCTTGGATGATGACCGAGCACATGTTGTTCATTTTAAGAACACTTTCACTGCAGATTTCACAAAACGCAAAGCAGGCACCAATGAGATTCCTAAAGATAGCTAGAGCACTCAACCCAAGATAAAAGAATTCGAAGTGCCTTCCAAAATCTGAGAGGCATGTGGTGTTGAGCATGCATTCAGAAGTCTTAAAAGAGCAAAACTCTGATGTGAAAACTATAGAACCCAAACCACCAAAAAAAGAAAATCAGCATTCTGCTGGTGGCATCTGACTCAGCTGGTGAAAATGAACATGTGTCAGTCCATACTGCTTTCGATGATTTTCGAGCATAACCTGTCATCAACGTGGACACATGTCCCCTGGAATGGTGGTTGAAGCATGTGCATCTGGCACATAAATATCTTGCAGCGCCGGCTACAACAGGGCCATGAGAACACTTTCTGTTGACATTGTAAACAAGAAGCAGGCAGCATTATCTCCTGCAAATGCAAACAAATTGGTTTGTCCGAGTGATTGGCTGAATAAGTAATAGGACTGAGTGGATTTCTAAGCTCTAAAATTTTATTTTTGAATGCAGTATTTTTGTACATAATTCTGTATTTGTAAGTTTAACTTTCATGATAAAGAGATTGCATTACACTACTCGTATTAGGTGAATTGAAAAATGCTATTTCTTTTATCTTTTTACATTGCAAATACTTGTAATAAAAAAATATAAAATGAGCACTGTACACTTTATATTTTGTAATGGAAATCAAAATATTTGAAAATGTTGAAAACATCATAAATATTTAAATAAATGGTATTCTATTATTGTTTTAACAGTGCAATTAAATCATGATTGATTTTTGTAAATCACTTGACCGCTCTAATTCCATTTCAAATTCCTTATTTCAACAAAGTCTTCAGCTTCGTTTCTCAACTGCCTTTGTAACACCCTACGATCCTCAAAAACATACTTTTCAGAGCTGAATTTTTTTCATCTGTTGTGACTTTTTTGGACGGTGTGGGGATTGTAGTTTAACAATTAATTTAAAAAAATATTAAAGTTTTTCATTGGTAAAAAAAGGGTTGTAACAAATTTATTTTCACACACAAGGGAGGAGAACAAATACATGTTGCCTTTACCAAATGGAGAAGTTGATAAAGGGGAAGAGGAGGATGAATGTTTTCAATCATCTAAAAGAGCAATTGGGTTAATAGAAAGTAACATGAAATGTATTTAATGTCACATCAATCAGGGCGGTAAATGCAGCATCTTCCTCATAAAGTACTTTTGCTGTTATAGCATTTTTCCCATTGTAGTTGGCTCTGCACTGAAATCTAGTCCATATACAGTGGCTTCAAAGAAATTAAGAAGCTTGGTTTGTATTTAAGCCCTTTTACTTAATTTTATATAGACTTAGATAAACAGAAACAAGCTAATTAATAATCCAGACTGAATGTGTTTCTCTCCAAATTATATCTTGTTTCTGCTTTGAGAAGAACACATGAATAGATTGGCCCTTGATTAAATCTAGTGTAGTCTGTTTTGGCGGGGGAGTGGAGCCGGGATTGTATTTACATTATGGATAAACGGTGCAGTCCTTCACCCTGCAGGTTTTAATACATTCCCATTTACATCTGTTTTCTGACCGATTTTACACTCAGTATGTTCCTTACACCACCATTTATGTTATCTCAGGATCTGGCCCGAATAGATTAACATGAGTTTACAAATCCAGCTGGCTGTTTTGAAGCTCCCAAAGGAGCACTTGATTACCAATTACACTGTTTCTCCGTTCTATCAAATTGCTGAGAAACAGTAACTCAATTGATTTAAAATGACTTCTATCCCACATAGCCTGGCAATCAGTTTATTATGCTCAGTCTCATGATGGTATTTTACCCCATGAACTGTGTTTTTAGGATTGCTCATAATGTACTCTGTTTGACTCCATATATTAACTTTCTTAGGCTACATTAGCCATGTTTCCTATCAGATAGCTCCTGCCTGTTGATACTGCATGGTTCAAAAGCAACGTGTCCTGAAAGAACAAACAGAAATGCTTATGGGTTTGGATTGTGCTGATACAATTGAAAACAACCTTGTTCATTTGTCATTTTTGTTTTAAAAAAATCATTGCCACTGCTTTCCTAGTAAGCACAGGATTGCAAGTAATCTACTTGCAAAAGTCAACATGGTTTCTGCAAAGGGAAATCGTGTCTTACTAATCTATTAGAGTTCTTTGAAGGGGTCAGCAAACATGTGGACAAGGGGGATCCGGTGGACATAGTGTACTTAGATTTCCAGAAAGCCTTTGACAAGGTCCCTCACCAAAGGCTCTTACGTAAATTAAGCTGCCATGGGATAAGAGGGAAGATCCTCTCATGGATTGAAAACTGGTTAAAAGACCGGGAACAAAGGGTAGGGATAAATGGAACTTTTTCAGAATGGAGAGGGGTAACTAGTGGTGTTCCCCAAGGGTCAGTCCTGGGGCCGATCCTGTTCAACTTATTTATAAATGATTTGGAGGAAGGGGTAAACAGTGATGTGGCAAAGTTTGCAGATGATACTAAACTGCTCAAAGTAGTAAGGACCAAAGCAGACTGTGAAGAACTTCAAAAAGATCTCACTAAACTAAGTGATTGGGCAACAAAATGGCAAATGAAATTTAATGTGGATAAATGTAAAGTAATGCACATTGGAAAAAATAACCCCAACTATACATACAATATGATGGGGGCTAATTTAGCTACAACCAATCAGGAAAAAGACCTGGGAGTCATTGTGGATAGTTCTCTGAAGGCATCCACGCAGTGTGCAGCGGCAGTCAAAAAAGAAAACAGGATGTTAGGAATCATTAAAAAGGGGATAGAGAATAAGTCGGAGAATATCTTATTGCCCTTATACAAATCCATGGTGCGCCCACATCTTGAATACTGCGTACAAATGTGGTCTCCTCATCTCAAAAAGGATATACTGGCACTAGAAAAGGTTCAGAGAAGGGCAACTAAAATGATTAGGGGTTTGGAACGGGTCCCATATGAAGAGAGATTAAGGAGGCTAGGACTTTTTAGCTTGGAAAAGAGGAGACTAAGGGGGGATATGATAGAGGTATATAAAATTATGAGTGGAGTGGAGGAAGTGAATAAGGAAAAGTTATTTACTTGTTCCCAAAATAGAAGAACTAGGGGCCATTCAATGAAATTGGCGTGCAGCAGGTTTAAAACAAATAAAAGGAAGTTCTTCTTCACACAGCGCACAGTCAACCTGTGGAACTCCTTACCTGAGGAGGCTGTGAAAGCTAGGACTATAACAGGGTTTAAAAGAGAGCTGGATAAATTCATGGAGGCTAAGTCCATAAATGGCTATTAGCCGGGATGGGTAATGAATGGTGTCCCTAGCCTCTGTCTGTCAGAGGGGGGTGATGGATGGCAGGAGAGAGATCGCTCGATCATACCTGTTAGGTTCACTCACTCCGGGGCACCTGGCATTGGCCACTGTCGGTAGACAGGATGCTGGGCTAGATGGACCTTTGGTCTGACCCAGTATGGCCGTTCTTATGTTCTTATGTTCTTATGTACTAGTCCAGATGCTTTTTGTGATTTTTAACTTTGGTTTCCAGTTACTCTGAAATAAGACTTTGAAAAGAAAATTGTCTGAAATGACACTGAAAATAGTTTAGAACAGTGACATTTTGCTCATGTATAATACATCTCCTTCCAAATACAATCTTATCCTCCCCAGCTTTTCTGTGTCTCTGTAAAGGTTTGATAGGATCCCCTTTGTGGCCTGTTTTCATAAGAACTGTGGCCTGGGTGACTCAAAACCTCCCTTAATTCAAGAACATCAGGCACAGTAGAGTTGCAGAATAACAGTAGCTTGGAAGAAGTTAGTGTGGCCTCTTCTCTGATGCATGTGCCATAGGCATCTCTGACTGCCTGTCTCCCACTGTCTGCTCCAGGTCTCTTACATATGTTACCAAAAAGTCCTTATCCCACATCACACCATCATGTAAACTGTATATGGCACATTTGATATAGGAAATCTGTTTAGATGTGATTGAGAGAGTTTAAAACATTTTATGGAACTATTTTTCATATCCTTTCACAGGCCTGGTGCTTTGAATAAGGCTCAGGGCCACCCATTGAATGATGAGAATGACAAGAAATATTGAACAGGTGTCTTATTCCCTAAGGACCATCCATTCTGTGCACTGAATGAGGCGGGGGTCCTGTCACGGGGTGATCTCCTGTGAGTCCTCTCTTGTCTTAAGTAGAGTCCACACTTACTTTAGGTCTCCTTCACTATTATCATGCTTTGTTATACTATTCCAGTCCACAACTGCCTGTGATTTTTACAAGCCCCAGCTAGCTCCCCCATTTGCTGCTGAAGGAAGGGATCAGTGCCAGTTCTTCCTTTCTTCAGGCTCTCAGTTCTGCCCCCTTCCAGGGCTTCCTTCCTTTCCATTGATCTGCTCACGGCTGCTGTCCTTGCATCCCCATATAACTTTAGCTGTAGCACCACTGGTTAACTGATATTCTAATTAGGTGCCAGTTAACCTGTGTGAGGATTTGAGTGTCAGGGTACCAAGTCAGCTCCTAACTCAGCACCCTGTTATACGTTCTAGCAAAAAATAGAATGTGAGCGTGTACCACAGCACATATGGACGATGGGGGACAACTTAAAAGTTACACAGGAAACTGTGAATCTGGCGTTTCCTGACTTTTCAGATGTTGGACTTTGCAACCTAAATAACATTATTTAACATAGATTTCATATGCAATTAAAATGTTTTATTTTTTGTATTTAAGAATTTTAATGTTATCACAGTATACTTATATTTAATCATGTATATAAACTAATACCCATGTACGCAGTGTGCTAAGAAAATACATAATTTGTTTATAACAAACATACTTTTAAAGGTAAACCCACTCACTAGGCAGGTGCTCCCAAGCTCACCTGGCTCTGATTGTCTCTGAATCTCTGCTATCGTACAAATAAAGGGCAATTGGGGGTGGCTTTGGGAATGGGTGTATGTATTAGGCTGCATTGAAAGTTTGTTTGTTCTACTGTTGATGTAGGCTGTACAAAAATGTACTTTGAATGCAGTTATGTTTTATGTCAGGAAAATAACTTTGTTCCAATCAGAGCGGTAGCCATGTTAGTCTGGATCTGCATAAGTGACAAGGAGTTCTGTGGCACCTTATAGACTAACAGACATTATTCTGTTAGTCCAGGGGTCTCCAAACTTTTCAGCCCGAGGGCCGCATTAGCTATCAAATAGCAGTTCGGGGGCCGACAACACACTCGAGGTCCAAATAAAAAAGAATCAAAACATGGATGTTGTTTTTAATTATTTATTTAATATTATTTTATTCAGTTATTATTTAATAACACATTGATACACTACACATGAACACCTGTTCACCACACATGAACACTACACATGAACACTACACATGAACACCTGTTCACTACACATGAACACTACACATGAACATTACACATGAGCACTACACATGAACACCTGTTCACTACACATGAACATTACACATGAGCACTACACATGAACACATGAACACTACACATGAACACTACACATGAACACATGAACACTACACATGAACATTACACATGAACACTACACATCAACCCCCCAACTGAACCACCCAGCCAGGTCTCTCCCCCCAAAACCTTCTTTCCTCCAACCCCCCCCCCCCAAATGACCCACCCAGCCAGGTCTCTCACCCCAAAACCTCCTTTCCTCCAACCCCCCCCAAATGACCCACCCAGCCAGGTCTCTCACCCCAAAACCTCCTTCCCTCCCACCCACCCCCCAACTGACCCACCCAGCCCGGTCTCTCACCCCAAAACCTCCTTTCCTCCAAACCCCCCGCCCCCAATGACCCACCCAGCCAGGTCTCTCACCCCAAAACCTCCTTTCCTCCAACCCCCCCCCCAAATGACCCACCCAGCCAGGTCTCTCACCCCAAAACCTCCTTTCCTCCAACCCCCCCCAAATGACCCACCCAGCCAGGTCTCTCACCCCAAAACCTCCTTCCCTCCCACCCAGCCCCCCAACTGACCCACCCAGCCCAGTCTCTTCCCCCCCCCCCCAACTGACCCGCTCAACCCGGTCTCTCCCCACAGACCGGTTCGCCGCCTGGCAGTGGGTGGCTCCTTGTTTCGCCCCCTGTAACTGCGTGGCGGTGCGGCGCGTCCCGGCCCCAGCTCTGAGCCGTCCCTGGCCGGCGGCGGCAGCCGAGCACGCAGCGCGTCCCGGCCCCGGGGCGGCAGCCGAGCACGCGGCGCGTCCCGGCCCCGGGGCGGCAGCCGAGCACGCGGCGCGTCCCGGCCCCGGGGCGGCAGCCGAGCACGCGGCGCGTCCCGGCCCCGGGGCGGCAGCCGAGCACGCGGCGCGTCCCGGCCCCGGGGCGGCAGCCGAGCACGCGGCGGGTCCCGGCCCCGCGGCGGCAGCCGAGCACGCGGCGCGTCCCGGCCCCGGGGCGGCAGCCGAGCACGCGGCGCGTCCCGGCCCCGCGGCTGGCGGCCCGCGCGGCGCTTCCAGGCCCCAGCGCGGAGCCGTCCCAGCGAAAAGCTCAAAAGAGCCCAAAATTCCCTAAATAGCCAAAAAGATCTCCGCGGGCCGGATGAGAGGGCCTCGCGGGCCGCATCCGGCCCGCGGGCCGTAGTTTGGAGACCCCTGTGTTAGTCTATAAGGTGCATTTCCACTGCATGCATCCGACGAAGTGGGTATTCACCCAGGAAAGCTTATGCTGTAATACATCTGTTAGTCTATAAGGTGTCACAGGACTCATTGTCACTTTGTTCCAAGACACCCTGGTCTGTTTAAAACAGGGGTGGGGAGCCTCCGGCCCGTGGGCCTTATACGGCCCACCAAAGCCTTCCATCCAGCCCGCGCACGTCCCTGCCCGGCTGCTCCCCCTGCCGGCCGGAGCACAAAGCCGCCCCCGCGCGTCCCTGGCGGCCTGGGGCGGCTCCGCGCTTGGCGAAGAGGCTGGAAGCGCCTCGGGGAGCCGCCAGCCCGGGACGCGCGGGGGTGACTTTGTGCTGCGGCCGGCAGGCGGGGGCGGCTCCGCGCTGGGGCCGGCAAGCGCCTGGGGGAGCCGCTGGCCAGGGACGCGCGTGGGCCGCCAGGTGGGGGCGGCTCCCCCAGGCGCTTCCCAGCCCCTTCGCCGAACGCGGAGCCACCCTCACCTGGCGGCCCGGGGCGGCTCCGTGCTCGGCAAAGAGGCTGGAAGCGCCTGGGGGAGCCGCTGGCCAGGGATGCATGTGGGCCACCAGGCGGGGGCGGCTCGAACCTGGGGGGGGGCTGCCGGCGCCGTGGGGAGCCGACGGTCAATGGGGTGGGGGGGGGGGGAGGCCGGGGTGGGCGAGGTGTGGGTGCAGGAGATAAGGAGGCTTGGTGGGGGGAGGCTGGGCTGGGTGGGTCAGGCATGGGGGGCAGGAGGCTGGGTTGAGAGTGGGAGGGGGGAGGAGGTTAGCTTCGGTGGGTTGGGCCGGGCCAGGCAGGGGTGGGGGAAGAAAAGCAGTTAGATGGGAGGCTGGGCGGGGGTAAAGCAACATCACCCCCTACACCCAGGCTGATAGTGGGAGCTGACTGGGGCAGGCGGCAGGACCCCGGCTGGCAAGGGGCCAGCGGGGAAACCCCAAAGCAGTGGAGGACTAAGCACTCTGCCTGCCACTGCTTTGGGGTTTCCCCCGCTGGCCCCTTGCCAGCTGGGGTCTCAGCTCCCGTTGCCAGCCTGGGCTTCCTCGGGGGGGGGGGGAGGGGAGGGAGCGGCCCATGGGGGGGGAGGGGGAGCGGCCCGCGAAGGACATTATAAATGGCCCTTGGCACAAAAAAGGTTCCCCACCCCTGGTTTAAAAGCTGCTGTTTTTGCAACTGAGTGCCAAGAGTTTATAAATCTCACTCCCTCTCTTGCCTTTCCCCTTGCCCTTTCTCCCCTTTATGTCCTTAATGTTGTCTTCCTCTCCAGTCCCTCCTCCCCCCCCCATAACATAGTCAGAGAGTCATACAATTTAAGGCCAGAAGGGACTACCAGAATTTCTCTAGTCTGACCATCTATGTGTATCAGCCACCAAACCCACCCATCACCCCCAAACTAACCCCAATCACTGATAATTGACAAAGGTAGGACAGCCCATAGGAAATTAGATTATGTGCCACAGGCGGAGAATAGGAGGGACCAAGGAGCACCAGGATTTGCAGTGACAGGGAACTGATTGAGAAATACCCAGATGGTTCAGGCAAGTGACCTGCATACCACATTCTGGAGGAAGGCAAAAAAGCCCCCAATGTCACTGCCAATTTCATGTGGGAAAAATTCCTTCCCAACCCCACATATGACAATAAGTTAGATCTTAAGCGTGTGAGCAAGAAGCAGCCAGCTAAGCACCTGAGAGAAAGAGAGGGAGAATATATTTGGCACCAGCTCTCTCCTGTCAATGTCCCATCTCCTGCTGTGACCATGCTTCAGAGAAAGGAGACCAAAAAACCCAACAACTCCACAATGCACTGCATGGGGGGGATCCCTTCCTGACCCCTGGGGGTGACTGGCTGAAGCCCTGATGCATGAGATTTTAGGAACATCTGACATGAACCAGAAGGGACCTTCGGGGATGCTGAATCCTGCCCTCCACCATCACAAGAAACCTTGTCATAGAACCCCACTCATGAATTTGTCCATCTCTCTCTTAAAACTACTTAAGTTGTGTGCTCTTATAAATCCTGCTAGGAAGTTATTCCAGTACCTTGCTCCTCTGATAGTTAGAAATGTCCTTCTAATTTCCAGCCTGAATTTGTATATGAGCAGTTTATACCCATTTGTTCTTATGCTAGCATTGTCTTTATATTAAAAAGCTCTTCACCCTTCCAGATGTTTATTCCTGTGATGTATTTATAGAGAATAATAGTATCCCCTCTCAACCTTCATTTTTGCTAGGCTAAACGCTCTATGCTCTTTTAGTCTCCTCTTGTAAGATAGGCTCTCCCATGCTCCTCATATCTCTCCTCTGCACCTATTCCAGTTTGAATTCATCTTCCTTGAACATGAGTGACCAGAATGGTACACTGTATTCCAGCTGAGGTCTTACCAGTGCCAGATACAAAGGTATTAATGCTTCTCTATCAACTGGAAATGTGTCCCCTGACACATCCTCAGATCACATGTGCCTTTTTCACAGCCATATTATCACATTGGTGGCTCATAGTTATCCTGTGAATGAGCAACACACCCAGGTCTCTCTCTCCCTCTGTTGCTCCCATCTGATAAGCCTAAAGTTTATAGCGGAAATTCTTGGTATTAGACACCAAGCTTAGGACTTTGCACTTTGTACTATTAAATTTCATTTCATTTCTGTTACCACAGTCTTCAAGGTCATCCAGATCGCCCCAGTATTCTGATTCTCCTCCGTTGATGATAGTAGATGATTCCTCTCAACTTTGTATCGTGAATAAATTTCATTAGCACACTCCTACTTTTTGTGCCAAGATTATTAATACAAATATTGAAATAAGATCACTGCCAAGACTGATCCTTGAAGAACTCTAGTAATAACCTCCCTCCAGTCCAAAAGTTTCCCTTTCAACACAACCTGTTTTTGTCTCCCTTATAGTCAGTTCTTTTCCCACCTTACTGTTCCGGTACTAATTCCCATCTTTTCTAATTTAACGAATATTTTCCCATGTGGTACTGTGTCAAATGCTTTCCTGAAATCCATGTACCTTTCCCTTTTCTAAAAAATCAGTTATCTTTTGAAAGATGGATATCAAGTTATTCTGGCATGATCTACCTTTGGAAAACCCATGTTGCATTACATCGCTTTTTCCATTTACCTCCTTGAATTGAATTATTCTTTCCTCAAAATTTGTTCTAAAGCCTTGCATATTACTTAGGTCATGAGGTCATGTCTCCTCCCATCAGACATGCCAAACCCACGAAAAAAACAACAGAAATTGGACTTGTTTTTGACTTAATTGGTTTGAGAGTTGCTTCTTGGCCAGTTTTTAGCTTGTTGCTTGTTTGGCTTGTTGTAGCTTGTTGCTGCTTCTTTTTTTTTTTTTTTGGATTGATTCCTGGCAAGATGAGGGCAAGCAGAGGCAAGAGGAGGAGAGAGTCAGGGGTGCACAGCAGGCCCACCACAGTCCCAGACTGCATGCCGGAGGCTGTAGTCACAGTGTTGGGGTCCTTAGGGACTGGCCTATTTTGGTCTTGTTTTGAAATGGGATTAGCTTGTTTTTTAGCTTATTATGGAAGTCGGGGTGCTCATTTACCACATGAAAGTTGGCAAACTATGCCCCCTCCCCTACATTTATTCTCTTTGTGCCATTTCTTGCTCCACTCATTTGCATCCTGGCGCTCTGTCCGTCTCATCCCTTTCTTTGCTCAGTATTCTACCCTTCTTCCTCAGCTCATGAGAATCAGATAATTAGGAACAGATTGGATACCATGCTGGGCTCATCAGAGAAGGATTGCCAGGTTGCTACAGATATGAGTTGGAAATAAAGAAATGGAGATATGGCACGTTTAAAATTCTTGGCTCTGCTCCAGGAAAGAAAGAATTGCCTGCTTGCTGAAGCTCCTGTAGGGAAAAGGAGGAGAACCACATATTTATTTTGGCTGTTCACAAATTCCACCAAAAATGTTACTTGGTATCTTTTTTTTTGATGTTCACAGATAAGAGGCAATATGCTTTTGATGTCACCCCCCCCTCCCCCTTCTACTCTACCCACCAAAAAATTGTGAAGAACCCCCATGATTGTTGTAAAAATATACTTTTAAGAGTGCATAAACTAATACTAGGACAGATGTTGGTGTCCTCTCCAACCATCATACTGCATGGTTAATATAATGGATGTCAGTAACACACGTACTGTACATACAGAATGTTTTCTGTATACTAACTAGAGAGACGTGGTAGGTGAGGTAATATCTTGTATTGGAACAGTTTCTTTTTGTGGAATGCAGAAGAATTCAAACTCCATAGAACTCTTCAGGGCTGGGGAAGGAAGCCGTGTGTCTGAGCCTAAAGGAAAAAAAAGAGGATATGGCCTCCCCTACCATCTCTCTCTCATATCCTTGAACCAAAGTCATTACAACACTTTAAATTCACTATTCCAGAAATTTAAAATCTAACCATGCAGCATAGATTATGTAGTAGCTGGGCAGGGAATGTCCATTTTCTTTATAGAAAGCTAATGGTGTATTAGGCGCTTCATAAGTAAGGAGAAACTCTGAGGTCTTCAGTTGATTTGTTACTTCTTAATTAGGCCATTGCCAAAAAAAAAAAAAAAAAAGTAAATGCAGTTTTGCGTGAAGAGAGGCACAGCATGCAAGTCCCAAGAGGTGACTCTTCTTGGCACTGGCTAGGCCTCAACTGGAGTACTGTGTCCAGTTTTGGTTACCGCTGTATAGAAAGGCTGTAGAGAAACTGGAAAGGATCCAGAGGCCATTGACATAGTTGATCAGAGGGATGGAATGAAGCCATATGAGCAAAGGTTGAAGGAACTGGGTATGTTCAATTTGGAAAAGAAGAGATTGAGGGGGGACATGATTGTCGTCTTCAAATATTTGAAAAGCTGCCATAAGAAAGATGGAAAAAAATTGCAGGACACATGGCAGTGGGTTTAAACAACAGCATATCAGATTTAGATTAAATCTCAGGAAAACCTTTCTAACTCTAATAACAATAGGACAGTGGAACAGGCTGACTCAGGAAATCATGGAATCTCCACTGGAGGTTTTCAAAAAGAGGCTGTATAACCATCTTCCTTGGATGGTTTAGACACAACAAATCCTGCATCTTGACAGGGGGTTAGACTAGATGAGCCCTCAATTCCCTTCTCACCTTATGGTTCTATGATTCTAAGTTTGAGGAGTTTGCTTTACCATGGTCCAGATACATTTATTTAATATTAATGTTTTTAACAGTTTTTCCAAATGCATTAATTGGTAGTTCATGGAACTTACTTCACTTTGTATTCGTTGTGGGTGCTCTATTAATATACAGATAGATATGAAGGAATCTATAACTTAGAATATGTGTAGTTTATTTCAGTTTGCTCTGTGAGCTATTTTAATATTTCCCTTTTGCATAACAACTCCTCTTCTTGGAGTGCTTGCTCATGTTGATTCCATTTTTAGTGTTTGCATGCCCACATGCACAGTTGCCAGAGATTTTTGCCTTAGTGGTATCCGCAGGGCTGGCTGTGGCACCCTCTGGAGTGATGCTCCCATGCTGTGGTATATCAGTTCCTGTGTCCTCTCAGTTCCTTCTTACCACCTATGGTGGTTAGTCGGAGCACCTTTCCTTGCGTAGCAAGGGCTAGGGGTTTCTTCTTGTCCAATGGACTTCGTGCCTTAGGGCCTTTTGTTAATAGTTCTTAATAGTTTTCATTAAGTATGGTCATTAGTTAGCAGTTAGAGTCGCGGCTGGGCCTTCGCCCCAGGCAGGATATGCCCCGCTTGCCTGGCTTCAAGTCATATTCATATTTTGTTCAATATTTTCATTAATGATCTGGAGGATGGCATGGATTGCACCCTCAGCAAGTTTGCAAATGACACTAAACTGTGAGGAGGGGTAGATGCACTGGACGGTAGGGGTAGGATACAGAGGGACCTAGACAAATTAGAGGATTGGGCCGAAAGAAATCTGATGAGGTTCAACAAGAGCAAGTGCAGAGTCCTGCCCTTAGACAGAAGAATCCCATGCACTGCTATAGACTAGGGACCAATCAGCTAGGCAGCAGTTCTGCAGAAAAGGACCTAGGAGTTGCAGTGGATGAGAAGCTGGATACGAGTCAACAGTGTGCCCTTGTTGCCAAGAAAGCTAACAGCATTTTGGGCTGTATAAGTAGGAGCATTGCCAGCAGATCAAGGGACATGATCATTCCCCTCTATTTGACATTGGTAAGGCCTCATCTGGAGTACTGTGTCCAATTTTGGGTCCCACACTACAAGAAAGATGAGGAAAAATGGAAAGAGTCCAGCGGAGGGCAAAAAAAAAAAAAAGATTATGGGGCCGGAGCACATGACTTATGAGGAGAAGCTGAGAGAACTGGGATTATTTACTCTGCAGAAGAGAAGAATGGGTGGGGTGGGGATTTGATAGCTACTTTCAACTACCAGAAAGGGCCTTCCAAAAAGGAGGGATCTAGACTGTTCTCAGTGGTAGCAGATGACAGAACAAAGAATAATGGGCTCAAATTGCAGTGCAGGAGGTTCCGGTTGGATATTAGGAAAACCTTTTTCATTAGGAGGGTAGTGAAGCACTGGAATGGGTTACGTAGGAAGGTGGTGGATTCTCCTTCCTTAGAGGTTTTTAAGGTCAGATTTGACAGAGCTCTGGCTGGGATAATTTAGTTGGAGAACAAACTTGCACAGCACTGTGTGTGTATTTCATATCCACATGTATCCTACATGCACATGGGCAGAGCCTCAGCTGATATGGATCAGCCTAATTGAATTACACCAGCTCAGGATCTGGATCATGGGTCATTTCCTCTCTATCCCCCGCTTTCTCCTCTCCATCCCCCGCTTTCTCCTCTCCATCCCCCGCTTTCTCCTCTCCCAAGCTACAAAAGCTTGACTGTTAGGTTTTGCCCGTTGATGTTCAGTGCTTTGAAGGGATAGCATTTCCAGCACCTTTTTGAACTTCTAAACATTCTGTATTTACTGTACTTTGTTTTGGTTTTTTTTTAAAGAAAACCTATCCGTCTTTTTTATGGATATGTAGGACTGATAGTGCTGGCCAGAAATCGTGTGGTTATTACTGAGCTAGCAAGAATAAAGCAAGCTGCCCACACTTTGTTCTGTTCTACGGCCTTGCTCTGTTGCACCGAACTCTTCCAGACTTTGAGCAGAAATGGCCAATCATGTGCGGGTGAGAAGGAAGGGGAGTGGTGGTTGTATGAAGTCTGCAAACGGGGAGATGGATGAAACCATCAAATTCATTAGCACTTCTGACCTCATGAAGATTTTAGCCCAGGTCGAGGCTGATAAATAGGCACTGCTTATGCCATCTTGCCATCTGACACTTCCCTTCACACAGTGCAGGCACGCTACCAGGGTCTCTCTGACCAGCTGCTTCCCCCAGGCCTCTGCTATGCATGTCTCGATCTACCTCACACTGTAAAGTGAAGAAATCCTGACTAATAACTGCTGACTTGGTTAGTATGGTGCTAGCCGGCCATGGGTTTGTATATAGATTGGGGGGGGGGGGGGGAGGGGCAGTGCTGTGGAGAACAGCTGTTCCCATCCACGTGTAACTCCCCACCCATGGAGCCTGAACCATCCAGAGCACCTTCACAGGGCTATGGGGAAGAGGGAACCTAAGATAGCTTGGAGAATATGCTGTGCAGTTAGGCCTTGAGTCTATTTCAATGAGAGCACAACTGTGGCATTCATTAGTGTCATGCAGGAGGTGGGAGGACATCAACGTCAGATCCAGCAGGGAATATCACTTTGCATATCACTTTTCTCCAGTGGGTGAGAGGGGCTATACATTTAATTACCTGTTTCTGTCATAAGGGTGAGGGTTGATTATTTTTCAAAATATGCATTGTTCCTTAGCTCTGTGGAGAGTGTTTGTGTATTTAGTAGGGGGAATAACAGCAAATGTTCACTGCTTGGCTGCTGCTATCAAGCACAAGGGACTTGCCCATGTGACTCCAAACTCCATTTTGCTGTAATTTTCCACAGTAAGAACAAAGAGGTTTTCTTACGCCTGGAAAAGACTATAAAAGGCTGATGCTTCATCTCCATCTTGTCTTCAGTCCTGCTTCATACCTCTGGAGCAACTTTTCTACAAATGGAAGCTCTGTACAAAGGACTGAATGGCCCATCCAAGCTTGGGATGTACTCCAGAGATTGATTTGAACCTGCAGTTTATTCCATCACTGCTACAAGCCTGAACCAAGAACTTTGCCATTTACTGTATGTAATAGATCTCATTTAACCAATTCAAGCTCTCATCTATATCTTTTTCCTTTTATGAATAAACCTTTAGATTTTAGATTTTTTTAAAAACCAGTGCAGAGCTAAAGTACGGTTTTTTGTTTTTAGCTTTCATCTGTTTAGACCATGGCTCTGCCTCACAGTCTTCTTTCATTCTTACATATGAATGACTGGCTTGACAACACTGTCCGATTGGGATTGTGTGTGCTGCTAAAAATACGGAAGTTTTGACATGCTCACACAGTGGGGTGAAGCTGCATTGTAAGTAAGGGGCCGAGAGTGGGAATACAGTGCACGTATATTTTAAAAGATTTATTAACATCAGTGACAGGAGTTTTGAGGAAAATGTTAATCAGGGCTCTTTGCAAGTGCCCATTTACTGCAACGCTCTTCCTGAAAACAACTGTATAAGTACTTAACCACTTGCCAATTATCCTGCTCCAGGACAAACTGTGAATGCTTTTCCAAGTGGGAAGGGAATCAATGGAAGCTTTGATAGGAAACCCACTAAGCTTCAACAAGCCAATCACAAGGCTGCTTTGCCCTGTAGCAGATGATGTTAAATGAATCCCTGGTCACTTAGCAGAAAATTAATATCGACGGTTTTAGGGCTTTTTCCAAAAAAAAAAAAAAAAAAAGTATGTGAAGCTTGACGCTCATTACCTAAGGAAACAAACAGCAAGACTGTTACTAATCAGAACGTGTTTTATAATAGCCAGCTAGCGCTCCTTAATCTTTCCTGGAAGGGACAATAACTTTAATAGTGAACTACTTGCCAGTCAGATGCGTGTTAAAGAATTAAGTAGCTCTTGCCTCAAATGAGATAGTAATACATTCCTTTTCTTTTGTAATGGGTTGCATTTGCACAGAGAAAATCTCTTGTGAATCTTCTACTCATTAGATGCTGTTTTGTTCAATATCTTCTAGATAATGGTTTTATTCCAATACTGCAAGCCACAACTTTCTCAGACATCTGTTTCTTGCATTCCAAAGAATATTTCAGATTGAAATGTATGCATGACGATAATACAACCTTATTGTTTCTGGTCTATGACCAAAGGCCTCTAAGGCACCTTCACAAAAAAAGACCCAAAAACATAATTAAGCATAAAATAAGCAATTAGACCAAAGAGGTTCAAGGCAATAACATGTCCACATTTCTAGTACATAAATATATACATCTTTATCCCCATATTAACACACAATACATAACAGTACATAAATACATAACTTCAAATAAATAATACAATCTATATTCTTATCTGTTCAGAATAAGAAACCAACTGGCCACATTTTATCCAATCTAAATGCATAATTTCTGACTCTGACATCTATTCCCTTCTGTTTACATGAATCCCATTAGGTCCTCAATGCTGATTCTCTGAACATTTATCATTTTATGGTCTGGTCCAATTCTGTTCTATTTATGTAGCTTTTTATGCCTCCCTCCTGACCGCAGCATCTGAGCACCTTCCAGTAGTGCATTAATCGATGTGACTAGCATCCGTTCCATGTGGTTTATTCTGTCCCTCACCCTCTACTCAGAGTGGGAGAATTGCGTGTGTAGTGAGGTGTTTTATTTGGCAGGGCTTTGTTTTTGTTTTTAAAAGTTCATGTTGCTTTCTGTCTACATTAGAGACGGTTTGTCCAAGAAGTGCACCTGGCAAATGGAGGGGGAGGCAGTGCGGTTTGTGATTGTCTTTAGCTCCTGGAGGAGTTCATTCCACATTCTCAGCTCAGCCCCTGAGGAAGTTTTGTCTTCTGTGCAGCAGAGCTTTACCCTTATGGCTAGGGCTCTACCAAATTCACTCTGTGAAAAATGTGTCATGGACCATGAAATCTGGTCTCCCCTGTGAAATCTAGTCTTTTGTGTTCTTTTACCTTATACTTTTCAGATTTCATGGGAGAGACCAGCATTAGGTCCCTGCCCAAAAGGGGGCTGTGGGAGGGTCACAAGGTATTGTATGGGGCTTGCGATATTACCACCTTTACTTCCATGCTGCCTTCAAAACTGGTTGACTGGAAAGTGTCAGATGGTGCCAGGCCAGCTCTGAAGGCAGTCTCACAGCCAGGAGCAGTGCAGAAGTAAAGGTGGCAATACCATATCATGACCATATCAGCGGAGAAAGAACAGGTTAAGGACTATTTAGAAAAGCTGGATGTGCACAAGTCCATGGGTTCAGATCTAATGCATCCAAGATTGTTGAGGGAGCTGGCTGATGTGATTGCAGAGCCATTGGCCATTATCTTTGAAAATTTGTGCCAATCTGGGGAGGTCCCGGATGATTAGAAAAAGGCAAATATAGTGCCCATATTTAAAAAGGAGGAAAGAGAACCAGCGGAACTACAGACTGGTCAGCCTCACCTCAGTCCCCAGCAAAATCATGGAGCAGGTCCTCAAGGAATCTGTTTTGAAGCACTTGGAGGAGAGGAAGATGATCAGGAACAGTCAACATGGATTCACCAAGGGCAAGTCATGCCTGACCAACCTGATTGCCTTCTACGATGAGATAACTGGCTCTGTGGATGAGGGGAAAGCAGTGGCTGTGATATATCTTGGCTACAGAAAAGCTTTTGATACAGTCTCCCGCAGTATTCTTGCCAGCAAGATAAAAAAGTATGGATTGGATGAATGGAATATAAGATGAATAGAAAGCTGGCTGGATTGTTGGGCTCAATGGGTAGTGATCAGTGGTTCCATGTCTAGTTGGCAGCCTGTATCAAGAGGAGTGCCCCAAGGACCAGTCTTGTTCAACATCTTTATCAGTGATCTGGATGATGGGATTAATTGCGCCTTCAGCAAATTCACAAATGACACTAACCTGGGGGGGAGAGGTAGATACGCAGGAGGATAGGGAAGGGTCCAGAGTGACCTAGACAAATTGGAGATTGGGACAAAAGAAATCTGATTAGGTTCAACAATGACAAGTACAGAGTCCTGCCCTTAGGAAGGAAGTATCCCATACACTGCTATAGGCTGGGAACCGACTGCTTAAGCAGCAATTCTGCAGAAAAGGACCTGGGGATTACAGTGGACAAGAAGCTGGATATGAGTCAGCAGTGTGCCCTCATTGCCAAGAAGGCTGATGGCATATTGGGCTGTATTGGTAGGAACGTTGCCAGCAGAGCGAGGGAAGTGATTCTTTCCCTCTATTCGGCACTGGGGAGGCCACACCTGGAGTATTGCATCCAGTTTTGGTTCCCCAACTACAGAAGGGATGTGGACAAATTGGAAAGAGTCCAGCAGAGGGGAACGAAAACTATCAGGAGTCTGGGGCCACATGACTTACGAGAAGAGGCTGAGGGAACTGGGGTTATTTAGTTTGCAGAAGAGAAGAGTGAGGGGGGATTTCATAGCAGCCTTCAACTCCCTGAAGTGGGGTTCCAAAGAGGATGGAGCTAGGCTGTTCTCAGTGGTGGCAGATGACAGAACAAAGACTAACGGTCTCAAGTTGCAGTGCAGGAGGTCTAGATTGGATATTAGGAAACACTATTTCATAGGAGGGTGGTGAAGCACTGGAATGGGTTACCTAGGGAGGAGGTGGATTCTCCTTCTGTCAGGATTGCCTCCCCACTCTGAACTCTAGGGTAAAGATGTGGGGACCTGCATAAGAAAAAAAGAAATAACTCCCCAAGCTTATTTTACCAGCTTAGGTTAAAACTTTTCCCCAGAACACAAACTTCTCCAGTGTCTGGACTTGGTACCACTTCCACCACCAATTTAAGCCCACAAAACAATGGGTTTGGGTAAATTGGAACCCTTCCTTTAATCCCCCCAAAACTCTACCCTTTATCTGGGAGAGGCTTGAGGAAAAAAAAACCTAAAAAACCTCCTCTCACTTTTTCTGTGAGACTTGCCGATCCAAACCAGGATCTATCCAATGGAAACAAGCAGAGTCTTAAAAGAAAGATTTTAATTAAAGAAAAACAAAAGCATAAATCCCATGTACAGAAATTAATAGAAAAAAACCCACTTGCATCACACAGCATCACTGACCCCCTCCCTAGGAATTCTTCCTCTGCTAAAGCTTAACAGTATAAGAAATACCGTGGATCAATTACCAGGTGATACAGTTCAAGCATACAATTCACTTACTACCGAACTTGACTTGTTAGAAGATTATAGAAAGGTAGACTAAAAGACATAGGTGTGGTTCATCCCATAGCCGGAGAGAACAGAGAGAGAGAGAGAGAAAACCAAAACTAAAAACTCTCTTTGTCTCCGAGGTTGATTAGCATCTCTGGTTCGTCATCCCCTCTCATGTTATCTTCCGGTTAACCCTTTTTAAGTAAAAAGTAATTCTAGGCTACTTTATACTTATGACACCTTCCTTAGAGGTTTTTAAGGTTTGGCTTGACAAAGCCTTGGCTGGGATGATTTAGTTGTGTTGATCCCGCTTTGAGCAGGGGGTTGGACTAGATGACCTCCTGAGGTCTCTTACAACCCTGATATTCTATGATTCTATGACACCCTTACTTCTACACTGCTGCTGGGAGTGACTTTGTTTTCAGAGCTGAGTTCCCAGCCAGCAACAACAGAACTTCTTGTAGCTGGGGAAGGTTCCCAGAGGTAGGTCTGGCCTGGCCCCAGGATAGGCCTCTGCAGGGGAAGAAGGAGTCCCTCCCCTCACCAGGACCAGAATCTGGAGCCCAGTGTATGGCAGGAGCCCTTGGCCAGGTTGCCTACAGTCCTGCCCCTCCCCGGCTCTGGCCGGGTCCAGCGCCCTTGTGTTTGAGAGTTTTTTTATGACAAATCGACGTTTCCCACAGCAAGCCGACATTTTTGGTGGAAAGAATTTTTTGAGGGGGAAAACTTGTCAACCAGGAATGGCGAACTGTGGTCATTGGGAGCTGCGGGCAGCTGTGCCTGCAGATGGTCAATGTAAACAAACTGTCTTGTGGCCTGCCAGTGGATTACCCTGACAGAACGCAGGTTCTGATCTAGTCTGAGCTTCTGTGTAACACAGGCCATAGAATTTCACCTGTGATTACTCCATAACTTCTACTAGAACAAATCGTTTTGAAAGATGCACATTCTTGGTTTAGAGACTCCCGATGAAAGACTCCACCTTGTGCTTAGCTAAATAGTTTTTAACTGTTAATTACTCCCATTATTACAAATTTACACCTTTATTTCTTGTCTGAATTTTTCTGCTCTGATTTATTTTTCTTTCCCCTGCCCCATTATTGATGTTTCCCTGTAAGCTACCGAACAAAAAGGACTGCTTTGAAGTGTAGTCCTTTATTTGGTGCATTCTAGCCAATGCTTCCAAGTGCGGGGTACCCAATACTGAGCACTTAAATCCATACATCGACATTAGATAAGTGCCATGATTTTCAAAGCGAATATTTCCAGCTCCAGTTGACTTCAGCACCTGTGAAAATCAGGACACCTATTTAGGTGCCTTACTAGGGATTTGGATGTGTGGTTTCTTCTGGAGTCTTGTGGGGGAAAGGATTTAGCGGTGAAGAATTCTGGAATGAAAGAGTCTTTGGAAGCAGAACAGGCACTTTAGTGGTCAGGTAAATAAATATATACATCAGTCGGGAGGAAGAACTATTTAAGATAAGGGACAGTGTTGGCACAAGACCAAGAGGGTATAAACCGAATAAATAATAGGCTGGAATAAATTTAGGCTTAGAAGACTTCTTACCATCAGAGAAGTGAGGCTCTGGAACAGCCTTCCAGTGGGAGTAGTGGGAGCAAACTGCCTCATTAGTTTTAAGATGAAGTTTGATAATTTTATGAATGGTATTGTATATCAGGATTGCTGGCAATAGTCGGGGACTGGACTGGATCACACAGGAGCTCTCTTCCAGGTCCTCTGAGACTTTGGATGTTTAGCCTGCTGCAGCTTAGTTTCCCAGTCTGTAAAAACACTGATAATAACATTTAACAACCTCACAGGGATGTTGAGGTTTAATTAAAAGTTTCTAAGTGGTTTGGGATCTCCAGAGAGAAGCAATACACAACTATAAAATATTGATATTACTGCAATCAGGACTCAGAAAAATCACTGGAAGCCTCTGACACTTCTTGGGCTACTCAAGACTGGGTGTCATCTTGTCCCACTCTACCTCTAGTGAGTCTTGCCTGTGGTAGCTTAGTGTTAGCTCCCTAATACGGCCAGTCTTTCAGCCACCCTCCTGTGGGCTGTGCCATTCCTGTGTTTGCCATGCCCATTACCAAGAGGTGCATCCCAATCCCAGAGTGTGAGGTAAACTAACAGCCAAACCAGGGCTGCTTGCTCAGCCTGCTGCAGAGTCTGCACTCAAGGGAGCCTGCAGTGATTCAGCCCTCAGGCTGCAGCAGCAACGTATCACTGAGCAGAGTCTGGGTCAGATGACCCAGGCTGAGGTATTTCCACAGCCCCAGCAGAGCGGCAGATCAGTCTGAACAACTGCGCTAACCGCAGCCAGGAACCTTCCGGCTGCCTCTTAATGCACCATGTTCCAGAGACTCCCCGCCTGCTCTTGCTCCTGATTCTGCCCTAGCCTGCCCTGCAGCCTGTTTCAGTATTGTCCTCGCCCTGCCACCAGCCTTGTCACCAACCTGCTTTAGCCTTGCCTCAGCCTCCTGATTCCTCAACCTACCCCCCCCCCCCCCAAGTCCTCAGACTCTTAGTAACAGCAAGGGTGAGTGCATTGGTGAGAAGTCTGCAAACTAGCCTGAGCAACTGAGTGGGCAATGGGATTCCTACTAGGATTCTCTGTCTCTCTCCAGCTTTCTCAGGTGTTGCATCTTTCCCAGAGCCTGCTATCTAGTACAGGGGTGGGCAAACTTTTTGGCCCGAGGGCCACACTGGGGTTCAAAATTGTGTGGCGGGCTGGGTAGGGAAGGCCCTGCCCCTTATCCGACCCCCACCCCAGCCTCTGACTGCCCCCTCAGAAGCCCGACCCATCCAACCCCCGCCGCTTTTGTCTGCTGATCACCCCCTCCAGAGATCCCCTCCCCGCTATAACTGCCCCTCCAGGATTCCACCCCCTATCTAGCCCCCCTGCTCTCTGTTCCGATTGCCCCCTCCCAAGACCCCTCACCCTAACCATCACTCCCTGGGCCCCCCCCACCTAAGCACCCTGCCTCAACTTGCTTACCTGGTTAGCCGGGTGCGGGGCTCCGTGGCTCACAGCGCTCCACCCGGCAGCGCATCTTGCCGTGCTCGGTCCCGCACCCTGGGCCGGGAGCACGGGGCCCCACGGCTTGCCGCGGTCAGCCCGGCCCCTGACTCGGGAGCGTGGGGCTGTGCCACTTGCCGCGCTCAGCCCAGGCCAGGAGGGTGGGATTGCGTGGCTTGCCGCGCTCGGCTTGGCACCCGGGGCTGGGAGGGCAGGGCCACTGGCGCCGTCCCCGGCCCAAGCTCGTGGGCCGGATAAAAATGGCCAGTGGGCCACATGTGGCCCATGGGCCGTAGTTTGCCCACCTCTGGTCTAGTAAGTAAATTGGTGTTTTGGGGACCTTCCCACCATCATCACCTCTGCTGTTGGAATGGAAGATACCTCACTCTTCCCCTTTACCTCCCTCCTCCCCCTCACCAGAGTGCACTGATTGTTTGGCAGAAGTTAATCTTTGCTGCCCTCCATCAACTTCATTGTTGGTGTAAGTGGGGGGAGGGGGTCTCTTCTTCTCTCCCAGCCTCCTTCCTGCTGCTCTGCTTCTTCATCCAGCTTCTGTCCTCTTCCCCTGTGACTCCCTCAAAGCCTGCCTTTGCTGCTACACACATCACTTTCCAAAACTGTGGAAGGGAGAAAAATGACATGATTTGTGTCAATTTCACTCAAGTCCAGAGGGGTCTGGATATTACCTGTGAAACTGGCTAAGGATTAGTCCATTTAACTCTGACTCTGGGAAACATTAGCAGTGTCAAGAGAAGCTGTACAGGAGAGTTATCTGTCTGCAAATGTGGAAGGAAGGCTCTGGATCTGTTTAATGGGCACAAGGTTATCTTTGCAACCTTTAAATGCTAGAAGCTTAATTTTTTACGTTTGAATGAAAGCTCAGATTCTACAGATGGCTTTGATAAGTAGGCAAGGGGATTTTTCAACTCCTGTTTGTTATTACTATGAGTTCAGAGGCGGGTCTGGGATTAAGGATATCTGGGAGAGAAGTCTGTAATGGCTGCACATATAGTTAGAAAGGGAAGAAAGCCAGTCTTCGCAGGAATGGCACATCATAAGAGTGGTCATGTTGGTTCACCTAGCCCCATATCCTGACTTCCAACGATGGCCAATGCCAGATGCTTCAAAGGGAATGAACAGAACATGAAAATTATGAATCTCCTGTACCTCCATACATCTTGAATCTCACAGTTTCATATTTAGAAGCTAAGCCCCCTTTCATCTCTTACTGAAGCAATTCTCTATCTAGTCTAGCTAATTTACCACATTTTAATAATTGTTCTTTATTAGGCTCTGAGGTACAGGAGAGTTAAGTAAAAACTATTTAAAAAATCCCTGTATTTACTGTTGTTGTGTAAAGTGTTGATATTATTTTACTGCTTTTATGTGTTTTCCTTTTTAAATGAAATGAATGTAATGTGGCCAATGAATCTTGGCCCCTATCTGTACATCTTGGCTTCTGTTCAGAAATCTTCTTGGCTGGCCGTATTTCTCCCTTTCTCTAGCCTATCTCATGTGGAAGTATTTACATTTAATGATTCTTTACTTGCTTCCGTAGCTATTTGGCAGCTGGAATGACATCAATTTCCCTGACTGACAGCTTTACTCTGAGCATGTGTTTGAGAGATTAATATGAGCAGTTGCCTCTGAAGCATTTTAACCTGATAGTAATGAAAAATTGATAATCAAAAGCAGAAATCAAAAGCAGTAAATCCTTCCTGAGTAATGGAACACGTTACAGAAGTGTTTACTATTGCCAAATGCAAATTGCACCCAAACCTAAATCAGGATTGACCAAAATAAGATCCCTGCCTAACAGGTTTCTAAAATGCGGTCCACAGACAACATTGAAGGGTGCTCCATGCAGTTCTCTCAATAGAGTCATCGGGGCGATGCTCTGGAACTACTCCATACAAAGCCAGTCAGGACTCTGGAGGAGCCTCCTCTCTCTGAGCATACTGTCTCCAGGGCAAGAAGCTTACAGAGCTTCGACCTTCCTGGGTCAGACCTCGGAGTATTCAGCATCCCCTTCCACACCGTGCACTTTCTGCAGTGAGGCCGCCAGGCAGGCTTCTGGAGAAGCCAGAGGACTCTGCACCCCAATTCTGGAGTCAGATATGAGACTCAGCCAGCTAGTAAAACAGAAGGTATATTAAACAACAGGAACACAGTGTAGAACAGAACTTGTTAGCACAGAAATCAGTGACTTCCAGCCAAATCCGTCTTGGAGGGAGGGGAGCCCAGAGCCAAGGCTCTGGCCTTCCCACGGCAGCCAAGACTGACTTGCTTTCAGCTACCTGGCTCCTGCCCTACCTGTAGCTTCTCCTCCGCCTTTGTCTCACTTCCTGGGCCAAGAGTCACCTGACCCTAAACACCCCCCCGCCCCGCACCTTCCTCCTGGCCACAGCATCTGTGCAGGCAGCTGCAGCAGCCCCCACAAAAGTCACACACCCTTATTCCCACCACCTAGACACTGATGCAATGCACAGGGGAACTGAGGCACACACAGCATTCATGGAAAACAGTAAGGCTCACATACAGCATATGAAGGGAAAAGCCTCACTACGTCTCAAGTGCCCATTGTGCATTGTTTTATTTCTATCCATGGCTTCAGTTATAGCCTATTGTCTCTGTGGGTTGCACCTTCATATAAAGTGTGCCTCTAATCTGCTTCATTAGATGCAAAAATGAGTATGATTCTTGGGCAAGTTGCCAACACGTTTAATGATGTTTGGATGCCTTATACATGCAGTAGGCATCGTTAAATACTGTATTTGCTATGGAGGTTGCATATTTCCCATTTCAGGTGTAGCGACTACTACAAATACTATAGTAAAGGTAAATAGCTCTTCTGTAGCAAACATCCCTTTAAAGGGAGCTCACTGCAAATGTACACTAGTTTGCATTGAGATGCATATACTTACTGTGCTAATATTCTGTTATGGAAACCTGTTTTGAAAACAACTGATAAGTATATGGGATAAGTAAACAAGCACTGTTTGTCTTTCTAAAAAAGTCTATTTGTGAGACTTAATAACAACATTAAGAAGAAAACAGCA
The DNA here is from genome assembly GCA_032164245.1 of Sternotherus odoratus. Classification (NCBI taxonomy): domain Eukaryota; kingdom Metazoa; phylum Chordata; order Testudines; family Kinosternidae; genus Sternotherus; species Sternotherus odoratus. The sequence continues at coordinate 280,493,917 of JAVMKO010000001.1, read as the reverse complement.
AACTCGTTCTTTCATTCCTAAAAATAACCTTTCCTGATTTAGCATCTCTGCCAGGCAATGGACAGAGGATGTCAGTAACTCAAATTCCCCAAGCACACACACTGCTGCCTTGCAAAACGCATGCTGTGTTGTTCAAGCGAATGTTTATGGCACAGGCATTGTATTCAGACAACTTCTGCAGCTAGATCTTACCAGCCAGATAATTTAAATCTTGCTTTTAACATAACAGAAAGTTGGAACAATAGATGACTAGACCACGTATTATTTTTTTAAATCCAGTATCAGCCAAGTGATTTTAAACGCTAATAGCCAGATCCAGCAGAAAATATCCTCTGGGCCCCACAAGTCCACAAGGTCCGCTGACAGCTGAAGGACCAGAGGAAATTCTTCTTGGGAGTTGTTATGGGGCTGTTGCATGCAAAAATTAAAATGACTGTTTTAGTAAGGGTCTTGATCCAGATACCACTGAAGATGATGGAATGACTGTCTTTGACTTCAGTGGGCTTTGGCTTAGGTCTTCAGATACAACACAGTTTCACTCTGCTTTTCACTGTTTTCATATGTGAATGAAATTAAAAAGTTTAAAAAAGTTTGGACACCTTAGCTCAGTTATTAGAGGGTCTTTTTCTCTGTTACAAATCTCTCAGCTCTTTGCAATCAGTAGCTTCTTAGAGGTGATCAAGTACTGAAGTGCTGCTGGTCAGATCTCGAGATGTGTTTTACATCGCAGATTTATTTGTTATGTTATGTACTAGGTTGTCTTTTAAGTAGCTGCCCAAGGACTATTGCAGAGGGAGTGGCACTTCATATATAACATTATCTATATATATAAAAGTCAAGTGGTGTATGTATGTGTGTATGTATGTATGTATGTACGTATGACAGCGAAGTCCTCCCGCACCGTTTGAGCCAGAGACTTGAGATTTGGTACAGTGAGGGGTCTTGGGGTCTAGAAGCTGGTAAGGGTCGAAAAATTTTTGGATCTCACCTCTGACGCCCCCCAGGGGTGAAAGTCTTTCAGGGCCAATCACATCAGCTGGGCGGTTAGGTGGTGATGATGTCATAATACCCCCCTCCAACAGACACCTCACTCGCTCAGCTCACCCCTCCCTCCTCCAACGGAACCCCGGAGATCCCTCAGTTCTCTACCCCTCCCCCCTCCCAACGGAACCCCGGAGATCCCTCAGTTCTCTGCCCCTCCCGCCTCCCAACGGAACCCCGGAGATCCCTCAGTTCTCTGCCCCTCCCCCCCTCCCAACGGAACCCCGGAGATCCCTCAGTTCTCTGCCCCTCCCCCCTCCCAATGGAACCCCGGACTCCATCAGCTCTGTGCCCCCCCCCCACCTGCGATGGATCCGAGTTGGGTTTGGTGGGACAGTCAGTGAGGTGGGGTTGTCGGGTTCGGTCGGGGGGTGAGGTGGGGGTGTCGGGTTTGCTTGGGGGGTCAGGTGGGGGTGTCGGGTTTGGTTGGGGGGTGAGCCGGGGGGTGTTGGGGTTGGTCAGGGGGTGTCAGCTGTCTGCCCCCTCCCCACCTCCGACTGACCCGAGCAGCGCCGGGCACTTATGCTAGTTATTAATATTGTTTGTTATATCTTGGTCTGTCTTCAGTATATTTGTTGCTTGTGCTAAATATGCAACAATTGAAGGAGTGGGCAATTGATTGTGGGTGATGAATATAGACTACTAAATGCATTTTATTTGTTAGGACACATCTGCATTAAATTAAAATATGCTAGGTAAGTATCCTGCCAAATATTTAAAGGGGTTACAACTGGTTTTTTTTTTTTTAATATACATTGGATGCAAATTGCATGTTTAGATTTTTGTCATTGAATTTCTAGCAAAATTTATTAAAACATTCAAATCCTAGCCAGAAATGTCTAATCTGAAGCAGGATTTGAATAATAAATCAGGAGAAATACAAATACCAGAAGAACAAATATAGAAACAGTATAATATCCCTCCCCAAAGGAAAATAAATGAGAAAACAAGCTTCATCCAACATAGCTTAGTTGATATATGAACATGCCTGCTTGCACACGTGTGCGTGCACACACACACAAACTCTCTGTTTAATATAACAATTGGTTACATAAGAGTTAATAGATATACGTCCTCATGGTTTGATTTTTTTTTTAATTTAGGACCTTATTTTTAAAACACAGATGCACAAGTGCATGTGCAAAATATGCACACGGGTGTTCAAACAAGGAACCGAACAAATAAATTAAGTAGCTGCATGTACGAAACAGATAACTGTATGTATAATTAACAGCTTTCACCCATGCATATATGTTTAGCAGTTTACAGCATTGGATTCTGCTTTTGAAAATTTGCCCTTTAATATTTTGCAAGTATTTTTGAATGAAATTCAGAAATTGTTTAAAGCTACAAATGTAGGGGTTTCCTGTGAGAAGTGTCTAATATTCTGATCTGTGTTATATAGGTGTAGATTGGTAGTAACTCCATTGGTTTCTGGAACCACATCAATTTGATTGAAATGAGAATCTAACCCATTATCTCTAGAATAAATGTATTGTGTGCTCTATTGATATATTTCTGATGGGTCAGAACATGGCAGTTGGAATAGGACTGAATTGCTCTTGAGTTCTGTTTTTTTTATTCCAGGTAAAGCTGCTAAGGGATTCTGGGTTGAGACTGTTATGCCACCATCTTTTGACAGTGTTTTTTCCATTGAAAGAAAAAGTCTTCTCAGTTGTGGCAAGCATGGGATAGATACATATTTCAGTTAACCAAAGGTCTGTGCCATTGCACACTGTATATGCAGATGAATTGATCACAGTTCAGGTTGCATAATACCTTGAGACAAAATGACTGTTTTACTAAATTGCGCTTTCCCCCACGTACCCATACTTTAAAATATTTTAATGACCAACGCCACCAGTCTTCTGTGCCTTCCCAACTTTGAAAAGTATAATCCTTTGGTGATAGTCCACCAGTCTTCCAAAGCAAATAATAATAATTAAAAAAAACACAATAAATCTGGGCAGCTCTGCAGCTTCCAATCTGAGTTAAGAATCTGGTTGTGCCAAATGAGCAGTTGGTAAAATAAGTTTATTTACAGCTTGTTTGTGATTAAAAACTTTTAGCTTCGGCTGGTACATGCAGCTTCATGTTTTGGCAATTTGTCTGTCCATGGACAGGAAAAATAATAACCTCTTATTATTTATTAATTATTAATAATAGTCATTATTATTATTCTTCGAGTGATTGCTCATATGCATTCCAGTTAGGTGTGCACGCGCCGTGGGCACAGTTGTCGGAAGATTTTTCCCCTAGCAACAGGCTGGGTCGAGCAGGGCGCCCCCTGGGGTGGCGCCCCCATGGCGCCGCATAAGTACCCCTGCGACCCAGCCCCCACCTCAGTTCCTTCTTACCGCCCGTGTAGGTTGTTGGAACTTTGGAGCTCTGCCTTTAGCGATCTCCATTTCTCCTAGCTTTATTTGTAGATTAGTTATTAATTGTTCTCTTCTGTAGTTAATAGTTGTACTTAGTATAGTTGTTAAGGGCAGGGAGGTCTCCTCCCTTCCCGCCCGGGGCTTTATGCCTCCGAAGACTCCGGGATTCAAACCATGTGAAAAGTGTGGGAAGCCTATGCCAGTGGGCAACCCACACGGAGACTGCCTTAAGTGCCTCGGGGAGGCCCACCTGGTCGAGAAGTGCAGGATTTTCAAATCTTTCAAACCTCGCACCAGGAAGGACAGAGAGTCTCGCCTCCGGCAACTCCTAATGGAGGCAGCTCTTGCTCCGGTACTGGAGCTGGGTGAGGCACTGGGGCCCGCTCAAAAGGCGGCGCCTGCCAGACTGTCGGCCCCAGGGCCCAGACCGAAGCCTCGGCACTGGTCACACTCCCCGGCCCGCAAGGAGAGGTCTGAAGCGGCTGGCGTGGCAGTGACCACTCAGCCCGCAGAACAGCATCCCACGAGGGAGCGTTCAGGGCAGCCGCCGGCACTGGCACCGTCGACTCCGGTGCCGAGCCAGGCCCCGTTGAGTCCGGTGTGCGTGAGCTCGCAGCTCAGAGTGCCGGCGCAGCAGCAGCTCCTACCCTCCACTCCGGAGACCTTTGCTGCTGTGAGGGAGCTGATCACTCTGACAGCCTCCCCAGTGACCCAGAGGCCGTTACAATCAAGAGGCAAGCCACCCATGATTGTGCCTGCAGTTCCCGCAAGACTCTTGGAGTCCCGGCACCGGTTGAGCTCCAGAAGCCGATTGCACTCCCGGCGCCGATCTACATCCCGGCGCCGGTCGCAGTCTCGGCTCCGGTCAGCCTCGAGACCAACATCCAGGTCTCGTCGGTCTCGCTCCCGGCACCGCTCTCGCTCTCACCAGTCAGAGTCTCGGCGCCGATCGGAGTCCCGGCACCGTTCACCACATAGGTGCCGGTCGTACTCTGGGCGCCGATCGGACTCCCGGCACCGCCCTCTCCGCCGGCACCGGTCACCATCCCGGCACCGGGCACCATCCCGGCACCGCTCTCCGAGCCGGCACCGGTCACCATCTTGGCACCGGTCACCATCCCAGCACCGACTAACATCTCGGCACCGGTCACCATCCCGGCACCGATTAACATCCCGGCACCGGTCACCATCTTGGCACCGATCGTCCCGGCACCAGTCACCATCCCGGCACCGGTCTCTGTGCCGGCACCGCTCTCCATCTCGGTACCAATCGTCAAGCTGGCACCGTTCCAGGAGTCGTCACTGCTCCCGCTCCGGACGTAGAGAACCTGCCCGGTCTCAGCACGGTTCTCCGTCCGTCACTCAGCAATTCGTGAGCTCGGCGGCCCATGGCCCCCCTCATCGGCCTCGGCCTCACCGCGCTCTCTACAGGGTCAGCAGGTCGCAGCACCATCTAGCTGGCCCACCTGAGCACCTTGGGCGTACCATCTACCCCAGGGAGCCCATTCTGCTGCTGATCCATCGGAGCCTGGTGTACCAGAGGCGCCCATCAGTCGCCCACCTGTCGATGGAGCGGATGGCGCAGCTGAGGGGTCATCCGCTGCACCCCTCCGGCAGGACGTACCCCTGTGCCCCGCTGAACCTGAGCACTATTCCTCCTCGTCTCCGGATGAGGCAGTGGTGGGCACACCATCCTCTAGTCTACCACCTGTGGACTTGTCCGCCCATCAGACCTTGTTAAAGGCAATGGCCAAGGGCATGAACCTCCCTATGGAGGAGGTGTTTGTTTTTGAGGACCCAGTGGCGAGTATCCTCTCCAAGGGCGGACTGGCCAGGGTGGCACTTCCTTTTATAAACACTATTAAACGGTCTATGGCCACTATCTGGCAAACACCGGCCTCCATTCCACCCACAACTCAAGCGGTGGAAAGGAGGTACTTTGTTCCGGCCCAGGGCTATGAGTGCCTGTATGTCCACCCTCAACCTTCCTCCTTAGTGGTGGACTCTGTTAATAATAAGGAGCGCCACGGGCAGCAAGCCCCGGCCCCCAAGGCCTTCCTTTTGGGGAGGAAGGTTTACTCTGCGGGTGGGCTACAGCTCAGGGTGGCCAACCAACAGGCCCTCCTGAGCAGACATGCATATGACACTCTAGACTCATTGGGCAGGTTCGAGAGTGCTCTTCCCCCTGAGGCCAAGCAGGATTTTAAGGCCTTTGTCCAGCAGGGCAAGGACGTGGCCAAAATTTCCCTGCAAGCTGCCCTGGACTCAGCCGACTCTGCGGCCAGAACAGTCGCGTCAGGGGTCACCCTAAGGCGCAGTGCATGGCTGCAATCCTCCAATCTACCCACTGAAATGCAGCACACTATTCAGGACCTTCCCTTTGAAGGCGTGGGTCTCTTCTCAGAGACCACGGATACATGCCTGCAGACCTTTAAAGACAAGAGGGTGACCCTCAAAACTCTGGGGATGCATACACCTGTCACCCAGAGAAGGCCCTTTCAACCCCCAAGGAGGCGGTTTTATCCCCCTCCTCGCCCGCCCCAAGACTCTTTTCAACGTAGGGGATGTGGCAATCGCTGTCGCTCTACGTCACAGCAGGTGGGCAAACAACAGCCCCCTAAACTCTCTCAGGGCCCCAAGCCCAACTTTTGAAGGTGCGCCCGAGGGCAGAGCACCAGTCGGACACCTGGATCCTCCCTTCAGCGATCGTCTGTCCCATTTCCTCTGTGCCTGGTCAGACATTACATCGGACCAGTGGGTCCTCCGCACGGTGGAGCTGGGATACTCGCTCCAGCTTTCCACCCTCCCTCCATCCCACCCTCCCTCCCCGTCCCTCTTCAGGGACCCCTCTCACGAGCAACTCCTCGTACAAGAGGTGAGGTTGCTCCTCTCGCTGGGAGCCATCGAGCCGGTCCCAGAGGAGTTCAAGGGGAAAGGGTTCTACTCCCGCTACTTCCTCATCCCCAAGGCGAAAGGGGGCCTACGGCCCATCCTAGACCTACGCGGACTCAAGAGCCACATGACCAGGTTCAAGTTCCACATGGTCTCCTTGGGCACAATTATTCCCTCTCTGGATCCGGGAGACTGGTTTGCTGCCCTCGATATGAAGGACGCTTATTTTCACATTGCCATAAAGCCCTCCCACAGACGTTACCTCTGTTTCCTTGTGGCAGGGGAACATTACCAGTTCGCTGTCCTACCCTTCGGCCTGTCCACTGCACCCAGGGTCTTTACCAAGTGCATGGCGGTAGTAGCAGCATTCTTACGTCGCCGCGGGGTACATCTCTACCCGTACCTGGACGACTGGCTGATACGGAGCACCTCCAGGTGCGCACGCATGTGCAGCTCGTCATCAGCACATTCAACCGCTTGGGGATCCTCCTCAACGAGGGGAAGTCCACCCTGGAACTGACTCAGAAGATCGAGTTCATAGGGGCCCTCCTGGAGTCTACCGTGGCAAGGGCATCCCTCCCACAGCCTCGTTTTCTGGCCATTCAGTCGGCGATCCGCGACTTGCGATCCTTCCCTATGGCAACGGCACGGGTGTTCCTCAGCCTACTGGGTCACATGGCGGCATGCACGCATTTCACCCAGTACGCCAGGCTGCGGTTACGCCTGCTCCAGTCCTGGCTGGCGTCGGTCTACAGGCCGAACGTGGACAGCATCAACGCCCTTCTCACTATCCCAAGAGCTACCCTCAACGCTCAGGCCTGGTGGGAAAATCAGGACATTGTCTGCCAGAGCGTTCCCTTCCTCCCGCCCAGCCCATCCATGTCCCTAGTGATGGACGCCTTGTCTCTGGGTTGGGGAGCCCACCTCGGCGAACTCAGAACGCAGGGCCGCTGGTCAGAGGCCGATCTCCGCCTCCACATCAACGTCAGAGAGCTAAGAGCCGTTCTACTAGCGTGCCAGGCTTTCCAGAGCACGCTAGCAGGTCACTGTGTAGCGGTGCTAACAGACAACACCACAGCCCAGTTTTATATCAACAAACTGGGCAGAGCACACTCGAACCCCCTTTGCCAGGAAGCGGTTCTCCTTTGGGAGTTTTGCATAGCCCACTCCATTCACCCGGTGGCCTCTTTCCTCCCGGGAGCCCAGAACACGCTAGCAGACCACCTCAGCAGATCGTTCCTGTCGCACGAGTGGTCCCTCCGGCCAGACGTCATCTGGCCAATCTTCCTACGGTGGGGGTTTCCCCAGATCGACCTCTTTGCCACTCGGCAGAACAGGAAGTGCCTCCAGTTCTGCTCTTTCCGCAGCAGCTCCCGGGGCTCCCTAACAGACGCTTTTCTCCTTCCCTGGACGGGCCACCTGCTCTACGCGTTCCCTCCGATCCCGCTACTCCACAAGGTGATCCTCAAGATCAAACGGGACAAGGCGCGTATGATCCTCGTAGCCCCGGCCTGGCCCAGGCAATGCTGATATGCATCCCTCCTCCAGCTGTCCAGGGCCCCTCCCATCAGCCTCCCGCTGTGGCCAGACCTGATCTCTCAGGATCACGGTCGCCTACTCCACCGGACCTGCAGTCCCTGCATCTCACAGCATGGCTCCTGCATGGCTAAGGGGCCCGGAGCTCCTGTGTTCTGTCGCGGTGCAAGGTGTTCTTCTGGGGAGCAGAAAACCATCAACCAGAAGCACCTATACCACAAAGTGGACCCGCTTCTCTGCTTGGTGTATGCAGTGCAACACCATCCCCAGGGAAGCTTCCATCCCAGTCATCCTGGGCTACCTGCTAGACCTTAAACAGCAAGGTCTTTCTACCTCCACCATTAGGGTCCACCTGGCGGCCATCTCGGCGTTTCACCCAGGCTCGGCAGACCACTCGGTCTTCTCAGATCCTACGGTCTATAGATTCCTTAAAGGGTTGGACAAACATTACCCGCAGGTTAAGCATCCCGTCCCGCCCTGGGACCTGAACCCAGTGCTTTCCTGCCTCACCATGCCCCCCTTTGAGCCCCTTGCCACGTGCTCCTTGCTGTACCTCTCTTGGAAGGTAGCCTTCCTCGTGGTGATCACCTCGGCACGCAGAGTGTCCGAGATCAGAGCGTTAACCTCAGAACCGCCTTATACGGTTTTTCATAAGGACAAGGTGCAGCTACGCCCCCATCCAGCCTTCCTTCCCCAGGTGGTCTCTCCCTTCCACGTTAACCAGGACATTTTCCTGCTGGTCTTCTCCCACACCTCTGGAAGGGAGCATCAATTGCACACGCTTGATGTCAGGAGAGCTCTCGCTTTTTATTTAGACCGCACAAAACCATTCAGAAAAACAACACAGCTCTTTGTTGCAGTGACGGATCGGATGAAAGGCCAACCGGTCTCCGCCCAAAGACTCTCCTCCTGGATAACCTTGTGCATTCACACCTGTTACGAACTGGCGGGCAGGCCCGCCGAGCAGATAACAGCACACTCCATGAGAGCGCAGGCGTCCTCTGCGGCCTTCCGGGAGAGAGTTCCGATCATGGACATCTGCAGGGCGGCTACCTGGTCCTCCGTCCACACCTTCGCCGCCCACTACGCCATAGTCCAGCAGGCCAGGGACGATGCGGCGTTTGGTTCAGTGGTCCTACGCTCAGCAACGGGTCAATCCGACCCCACCTTCTAGGTATTGCTTGTAGTCACCTAACTGGAATGCATATGAGCAATCACTTGAAGAAGAAAATGAGGTTACTTGCCTGTAACTGTTGTTCTTCGAGATGTGTTGCTCATATCCATTCCAAACCCGCCCTCCTTCCCCACTGTCGGATTAGCCGGCAAGAAGGAACTGAGGTGGGGGCTGGGTCGCAGGGGTACTTATGTGGCGCCATGGGGGCGCCACCCCAGGGGGCGCCCTGCTCGACCCAGCCTGTTGCTAGGGGAAAAATCTTCTGACAACTGTGCCCGCGGCGCTTGTACACCTAACTGGAATGGATATGAGCAACACATTCCGAAGAACAACAGTTACAGGCAAGTAACCTCGTTTTATTGTGGAATCCAAATTTTGACAGACTTGCGTGCCGTAGAACCTAGATTTTTTTTTCATAACATCTGCTTAAAGACACCATCCAAGTTGACTTTTAGATTATTTCAAAATGAAAGGAAAGCCTTGGATAAAGTGTTCATTTTTATTGTGTCTTGAGTCGCTCCTGTGTCTGCTGGGATGTGTATGTGATGGGAGTATATATGGCAAACTGGCCATATATACTCCTATATAGTCATATATAGTGACCACCACTATCAGCTGACTGGCTAATGAGGTATGGGAGAAAGAGTGAGGGACACGGTGAATATGTTTAATTGCATTGTTGCCCTTTTTGCAGTGGGTACAGTCTGTCGACTTCAGGATATTGTCAGCAGCCCCCCCCCCCTCCTCCAGGCCTGCTCCTGTACTTACATATCATACATATTCAGGAGGCTGTTTTATTTTTGAAGGCTTTGGTGGGAAGGGATTAATGGGCTTAATAGCCATTAGCAGGCTTTTCTGAAGAGCCCTAGAAAGGAAATGCGGAGACAAAATGAGAGAGACAAAATGGGAGAGCCAAGAACCCTGTTAATGGACAGCAGCAGAAACCACGTGGACCTGGAAACAATTAGTGGCCAAGAACTTTAGTTTTGTCTCTCCGTCAGCAGAGGAATTGCTGGGTCCCATGACAAATGAAGCCAGACCAAGCAATTGGGAGAAATACTCCAATGCACCGGGTTCCTGGAGAGATGTGTTGAACCTAAAGGGTCCCTTCCAACCCTTGTTCTCTGGGTATTTCCATGGGGCTCAAACCTTGAACCTGCAGCTCTATTCAACAAAGCTGCAAGTGAATTGCTTATGTGCTTCAGCTTCTCTGGAATGGGTCAGAGTGCTCAGCACTTGGCAGGATTAAGCCCTTGGTCCCAGCACTGTAGCACTAGGACATAGTATTACTTTTGCTGTCACCAGTCAGCATAGGCAGGATTTCAGCAATTGGGCTGATTGTTCCCCTCATTGGCACCCTCTATAGTGGAGACGGGGACTGAATGAAACATGGGGCCAGTAATACTCTCCAGCTGCTAGGGGAAGTCTGTCCCAGTAAGCATAGAAATGCACTGGCGGAAGCTGCACTACTGGGGCCTGTGCTATCCCCACTCTGTGGAATATGGGGGATTGTAGCAGGGCGGTGACTCACCCCTGCGGCGCCTCCTGCTGGTGCGTCCGGGAATTAGCTCACCAGCGCCTGGAGTGCCCTCTGCAGGCCGATGTCCTGCTTGCTGCTGTGGCCCAGATTCCCTCCCTGGACCCCAGTGCCCTCTTACTGAGGGTGCTGCACACCTGCAGTACCCCCCCAGGTCTTAGGGTCTCCCCTCCCTGGGGAGCCCTCCACCCTCTATCCCCACCTTGCCTCAGTCTAGGCAATTGCCAGCCACCACTTGCCCCCATTCACTGGGGCAGACTGCAGTATAATTGCCACTCATCACTGGCAAGGAGGGTTGGCCTGTTGCTTCTACCTCTAGAGCCATGGGCTGCCCCCTGCAACCCCAGTACCCTTTTTGGGGCCTTCTCCTAGGCCCTGCAGCCTGGGGGTTTCCAGGCTAGAGCTTCCCCAGCTCCTCCTGCCTTGCCCCAGCCCTGCTTCCCTCTAGGTACCTTAAGCTTCCAGCAGCCAGGCCTGTCTACCTCTGCATACAGAGGAGACTCTCTTCTCTCAGGCCCCTGCCTCTCAGCCCTTTCATAAGGGCTGGACTGTTTGGGGTATGACCACCGAGCTGAGCCTGCTTCCCAATCAGCCCAGCTCAGCCTGGGAGCTGCCTGTCCTCAGCCATAGCACTTTCCAGAGGTGTTTTAAGTCACTTTTGCTGGAGTGGGGCAGTCGATAAAGGGATAAAGTAATTCTATCTCCGCAACACTCGCTCCGGCATCCTCACTTTCCGAACCATCTAGAAAGAGAATAATAAAACTAGCTTGGCAATCCCAGCCCTCCCAGCAGGCAGCGTTCATGCAAGAGAAACGATTCTTAACACAGTGGATTTCACTTATCACAGAGGAGGTAATCATGGCCTATCGGTTACAGTAGACACACACAGCTTTTTCCAAGCTAAATACATGCGCTTCATTTTTCTGAGCACTGCTTGTCCTTGGAATCAGAGGGAGGGGAATAATTGGCACGTGCGCTAAGGAGATGAAGGTGTTACAGAGATTTAATTTCCTGAAAAAATAATCTTCACAAGCTGGGTAAACATTTTTTTCCCCTTTGGCGTGTGTGTGTGGGGGGTGATAAATGACAAAGATATTTCTGAGTAACAGTTGCCTGTTTCTCCTGTCCAAGAGACTCATCAAAGAGTTGTGGCTTCTCTATAACTTTCGACAGTAAATGACATTCTGGGGAGAAAAAAAATCCCTCCCAATCTAAATAATTTTTAGACCATGACTGGCAAATAAATTTAGGTAAACATAAAGCACCCAAGGAGATACACACAGCAGGGTTTTGCTTATTTTGAATAATATGTCATTTTGACTAGAGATTACGCTGAATTGCTGTGTGTGAGAGAGAGAGAGAGAGAGAGAGAGAGCGAGAGAGAAAGAGAGAAAAAGTGAAGCATGGAGGAGCTGACCGTTGCACAAATTTAAGGCTGAGTTTTCCGTGTAAGGTGGGGATTTTTGTTATGTTGAAAGAAAACAATGTTCCCTATCCAAAATGACAGCACAGCTGAGTGCACAGTGAGTTTTCTGATAATTTTGGTAAACCTCTTAACTATTCTGTGCTAAAATTAATTTTGAAAAATGGGTCCTTTAAGGAATTGCTCCCTTTCATGGAGGGTCTGATCCTGCGCCTCTTGAACTCAACGGCAAACCTCCCATTGACTTCAGTAAGGCAGCATGAAGCGCAGAATCCTCTTTCTTCCCCCCCTTGCCCAGTCTCCCTAGTCCCATCATCCTTCTTCACTTCCGTGCCATCTCACAGCCCCGATCTCACCCATCTCTAGACTCAGGGGCTGTCCAGTTTGCATCTAGGCTTATACAGATAACCAAAATAAAGGGAACCTCCATTTCCTTTCATTTAGGGAAGCCAGATTCCACTGTTTCATATCCTGGCAGTGATATTCCTCTCACTGCACCCTTAATGGTGCCACTTGTCCAGTGCATGGTAGGGGAACCCAGGCCCACCCTCTACACTGGGTTCCAGCCCAGGGACCCTACAGCAAACTGTCAAAGTCTGCACAATCCTAAATCTTATCCCTGGGTTACTTCCTACCTTGCCTTCTCTCACCTTGAGATTGACTGCTGCCTCACTCTTTGCAGCTCCTCTACTCTTAGCCATCGGGCTTTATGCAGGCCCCTCCTGTTCCTGTATAGCTGTGCTTCCCCTTTAATTAACCCTCATTACCCTCCTTCATGTGCAGCCTAGATGGTTAATTGGCCCACCTAGCCCCTTTAACCTCTTCAGGCCTTGTGCGGGGTGGAAACTCCATCACTGGCATTCAGATACCCTTGAATCTGCCCTGTAGTGACACCATGAGAAAAAGAAGTATGACAAAATCTTAATGTCTTTAAAAGTTGCTTTCAGCAATCTGGGATCACAAATACGAAAGTGCCCATTAATCGTAAGTTGTTGCCTGATATCATTACAGGACAGAGTTAAGGTTGATTCTGTGCTCTAGCTGCATTTTCATCATCATCACAATTGAAAGAGCTAGAAATTTAGTTTTCTAAAGGTTGGGACCTGATCTTACAATGGATTCTGCATGGACCAGACCCCTTCATAGCCGATTGGCTTCAGAGATCTGAAAATCTTGAGATGTTTAATTTCCTCCTTTCCCTATTTTACAAGTCATTGCGTCTCTCACTCTCTCCCTTTCACCCTGCAAGGGTATTGCTGGGTGTGTTTCAGCCAGATATTTACTATCTCCTGTCCAGCTCAGTAGGGTTGATATCATAAAAGAATAACAATACCTGTATTACATTGTTAGGTCGCAGAACAGAGATTCTCTCTTGTGTGAGTTTGCACAGTGTCATGCCCAGTAGATCCTCCCCTCTCCTGTTCACTTTTAGGGCCTTTGGTCACTACCATAATATATATTATAATAGTTTGTTAATAGTTATAAGTCTTAGCAGATGTAATGCTCAGTGAGTGCTTATAACTTTCAAATGCTTCTCTCAACACCCTGTTGATAGGGAAGTTAACTAGATGAGGAAGTAGGGCCTTTCACTCTAACTTCTATGACAACAAAACCTCTACTCCTATAATTAAAACTATTTCCATGCAAAGTTGCAGATGTCAGCCTTTCTCCTCTCTTTGTTTCCTTCATGTCTTTAAACAAATGGAGGTTTTGTTCTTTTTTTTTTTTTTAAACTAGAAAACCAGTTTTCCCTTTCCCTCACTGAACTGAAAATCAGCTCAAATTAAAGTGACTGAAAATTTCCCCAAATGTTCACCCTCTGGCTGTGACTCAAGATGGAAAGTTTCTGCCCAAAGTAAAGCTTTTCAGAAGGGCATGCACTATGTAAATTGGTATATGTGGTTACAATTTGAAGGACCAAGATCTTAGATTGCATACTGCTTGAGTGCAGGGTCCTAGCTGTCTTACAGTGACCTGCCTTCCCTCATCAAATACGGTACTACATAACAACATATGAGCATTTGAAAACAGACCTGCCGAATGGAAATCCAATTCTGCAGCTGTGTGATTGCATAAAAAGCTTATGTTGCCTATCTGAAAGTTCACTCTCCTAGCAGTATCCAATAGCCGAAAGCCTCATATTGCTTTTCATATTCTAGCCTATTTGCTTAGCTATGTCAAATTTATTCACTTTTAGAGGCCTGCTAATTCTCACAGTGGGGGAGCGGGGAGGAGAGCAAAAGAAATCCTAACATTAAGGCCTGTTACGAAGAATAGGAGAGCTGGGCTTTGTGGGTCTGAGGAAGATCAAACAGAACCTAATTGGTTTAAATGGCCAGTGTGGTTGACTGTGGAGTACTTTTCCTACTTGGGTAATTTTTACTGACAAACTGTAATGCATTCTGTTGTAACATATCAGCATTTTCTGGAAGAATGAATCTCAGTAGGACTCTGATAGTATTCAGAATTACTGAGACTGTCATTGTGTGCACTCTAGTTTCTGGAACACAGCGAATGTTAGGCCGCGGCGGTCCCCATAGCCACACAGAGCCCGGGTGTATTCTGAGGGCAGCTGATGTCACCTGAGCCTACACACTTGAGTGGGTTCTATGTGCTACTCAGTTGGGGGAGGATTTCATCAGTATAGAGCTGGAGTGTCAAAGCCATCAAAGGAGAGGATCATTTTTAATTGTGCATGGGTCAAGATATAAATCCAGGACTTCATGTTTCCTTTAATATATACCAGATCTTGTGCTGATTTTAGTGGGAGTTCTCCAGGGAGAGTGAGGGAAGAATACAGTCTTTATGTACTAAGTCAACTTTCATTTATTATTTACTCAGCACTTAGTAGTCTCATTCCAGATCACTCAGTGAGAAGATGCATACCCTTTTAGGCCACTGATGCATCTCCCTTCTATTTCTCTTCCTTCCGCTCCCTTCTTTTCTTCTTTGGCTTTCTTTCTTTGGAGCAAATCCCAGTTTCATTTTCTAGAGGACTTCACTTCCATCCCTTTTCCTTCCACTGAAATGATCAGCAATGAAATAGTTAGTGGTGACATTGAAATGTCCTCATTGTACTTTAGAGTTGACACTCCAATGGATTAATAGGAAACGTGAGTTCACACCTTTGAGTCATTGTTTCAGGCTGCCGGGAGACTCAGGCAGACATCAGTTATAACATTCAGATATGGAAGATTATCTCTGCAGCAATGAGAATCAGAAACTTACTTTCATGTAAATTAAGGTTTTGGATTCTGCGCAATAGGGGTATGTCACGCTGGCCATCATTCAGATATACATCATTCAGAGCAGAGCTGGACTGTTAGTTGGGCATTTGGTATAGTGGCAGAATAGAAACATAGGATCAAATGCTGCCCCTTCCTTGATAGTCACGGACTATTCCAGATGCAACAGAACTGGTGCCATTCTGTTGCACAGGAAGGAGTCTGGGTTTCTGGAACTCAGCCTGGGGGATTGTACCCTTGTCATGCTTTGGAGTCCAGTTCTAGATGGTTTCCAGATGCAGCCATTTCCTCCCTACAGAGTTAGGCTGGGAAAGTTACTGCAGCTTCAGGGTTGTGGCTGTAGCCTCAGAGTGGGGGAAATTTCCAGTCCACATACTCTGTTGGACCTTTTAATCCAAGCCTGGCTTGATAGTGCAGGAGAGGGAAGATGAGCAATATTGTTGTATTAGGGCAGGTCATGCAGAAAAATACTATCTATTGACTCTACAGTAGAGATGTATTCATGTGTGCGTTCCTAAGATTCCCATCTCCATATGCCTGGATGCCAGATTTGGGCAGTAGTGCAAGTAAAATGCATTTCTTACCAGTTTGGGGGGGGGGGGAGCAGCTTGCGGGGGCATGTGACCTCCCCATGTGACCCTCCATGTGACTCTTCACCGCCCCTCCCCCAGCCTGAGGCCTGCATGTTCCCCCCGTTCCCTCCCCACATCCATCCCAGGTTACCAGGGGTGGGAGTTCTGTCCTCCTGCTGCACCAGAGATTTCGGGGCAGGGCTCTCCCAGTAACCGCAGTGGGGAAAGGAGCAGAACCCCCGGCCCCACCCTCTGCCCTTCCACAGAGCTGCGTCTCCGTCCTCCCTCTGTGTACCACGGCAGTAGCCCCGCTGGAGGACTGGGCTGGGAGGGCGAGGCTGGGGGCGGTGCAGCTGCCGGAGGAGCTGTCAGTATTCTGCTCCTTTCCCCACTGCTGCCCCTCTCGGCCCCGCCCCCCAGCCCTCTCCTCTGGCGGGCTGCTGCTTTGTCTTTCCGGTACAGTGCGTTCCTGTAAAATGCGACGTAATCTAATTTCCCCATAAGAACTGGTGTGAATGGTGGGGGGAGCGGATGGAACGTTGTGTATTTGGCTGCAAAGACAGCAAGCCAAGGCCACTGCTGTGCACCTCCCGCAGCTGTTTTGCAGGCGACTGGTAGCCTCTCAAGAGCTTGGCGTAGCGCCCTATTCCCAGGCAAGGCGGCGGCTGGGCCATAAAGAGACGGTGAATCACTGGGGTGGGGAGGGGGTAGCATGCACGTGTCGTGTGTTTACAAACATACGTACTGTACAGTACTGTAGTTGGGAGGTGCCCCTGCCATACCCCACACGGGCACAGCCCACTGCAGACAATGAGGCAGGCAAGGATGCTGAAGGGGCCACGTTAGAAAACACCTTCAGCAGCGGCAGCTTCCCCTCCTCAGGGTAAGCCGCACCCTCATTCCCCTCCCCCCGCAGCCTCCTGAACATTGCAAAACAGCCGACTGCCGCGGGGGGGAGGGGGGGAGGGAGACGTTGATCCGTGGGGTCCGCTGGTGGGCAGGAGGTGCTGTGGGGGTGGTGTAGGGGAACTCATAGGGGCCTGCCAGCCCACGCTGGTTACAAGTTGTACAATACTATCTTATAAAGTTGCTGCTCTTCCGGGGAATCCTGCAGGCAATGGACAAAGCAGACAGTCAAACGACGTTATAAGGGAGCATTGCACAACTTCAAATGAGAATGTTCTCCAGTGGAGCAGGGACATAACATCGAAACAACGTTAACCGGGAGGACGTTAAGTGAGGAGTTATTGCACACCGTACTGGCTATATATAGCTTGCTGGTATGGCATACCGGAGTGTACCAGCCTACTTGCACGACTGGATTTGGGAGGAATGAGAGAGGTGTTGGGGCAGTCCAGGGACAGGGAGCTGGGGAGACAGGTAGGGGGTGGAGTTCTGGGAGGCAGTTAGGGTTGGGGTCTTGGGAGGGGCGGTTAGGGAACAAAGAGCAGAGGGTTTAGATAGGGGATGGGGTCTCGGGGGGGGGGGGGTGGTTAGGAGCAAGGGGTCTCTGGAGGGGGCAGTTAGAGGATAAGGAGCAGGGAGGATTGGGGGTTATTAGGAGGGGCAGTCAGGGTGCGAGAAGTGGGTGGGGGTCAAATGGGAGTGGGGCCAGGCTGTTTGGGGAGGCACAGCCTTCCCTACCTTGTCCTCCGTCCAATTTTGGAACCTTGATGTGGCCCTCAGGTCAAAAAGTTTGCCTACTCCTGCTCTAGTTGCATGAAAGAGGCAGTAGATAGTTAAGAACTTTTCTGGTTCTGGGCAGTTTGTTGATATATTTTTATTTTGTAGTAAATGAGTGATATTCTTCAAAGAGAGCTGACACTGGAAAATCAAAGATCTACTGAAGCATAACTGTGATCTCTACATTATCATGTTCAGTGCGAGTGCAGCACAAAAGCAAAGCTAATTATGTATCTGAGGGAAACCATCTGATGAATGTTCTTTGTATTCCTCTGTTAGCTTGTGACAATTTATGTCCTTTTCTTTGGATTTCAAATTGTTTTTGCAAAAGCCTTTTATCATGTTAAAGGTGTATGCTCCACACACCTAGAAACCATCCATAACAGAAAAACAAACTGACGAACAGCAGACTGTGATGACTTGTTGAATTAAACTGGCAGTTGGTAAGATAAGTATGGGGCTTGATTTGTGTGCAGAATTAACTTTGTGAAATGTGTGACTGATGGCTTGGTTACACTTACAGCTTTATAGCGGTTTGGTTATACCTGCCCTCATATACAGCTATAGGGATAGCACTATAGGTGTCCACAGTGAGACCCGCCAGCGGTACAGTGTGGCCACATTTGCGGTACTTACAGTGACATGTAGAATGGTGCATTATTGGCAGCTATCCCAGCATTCAGCTGGGTGCAACGTGCTTTTCAAACGAGGGTGGTGAGTGGGAACGTGTTGTGTGTATGCAGAGGGAGAGAGAGAGTGGATTTTCGTTGAGTTGAGAGTCTGTCAGCAAATTTCCTTTGAAATACAAACCTGCTAGTTTTCTCGGTCACACAGGCTCATCCGTAAACATTTGCATTGCTTATTTGCCGAGTTAAAGAGAAACTCTGAAAATGTACTTCCGTATTCCTCCAGCCGAGTTAAAAACAAAGGGAAGAGACGTCAATTGCCTTAAATGCCTTAGAGGCATCTCCAGAGATCACTCAAAGCGCTGGATTGTTAATATCCATTCACACTGCAGATACTACGGAGCACTGAATACGCTATAGCTGTTAATCCTCAGGGAAGGGAGGATTACCAGGAGTGGTATAACTGTGGACTTATAGCGCTCTACGTGCCTCACCAGTCTGGATGGGTAGTGAGTTATAGCGCTCCTGGAGGCTTTATAGAGCTATAAAGTGCCAGTGTAACCAAGCCTTAACTTCCTTCAGTTGCTTTGGAAGCCTCCTGTATCTGTCCATTACTACAGTGTTGCTCAAATCTCCATTCATTTGAATAATGATAAAGGATTTGTTCTATGGTGGTTGAATGCTGTGATACTGACTAGGTTGCTGCTTAGCATTCTGGAAATTCTAATCTGAGGGCTTGTCTAGTCTACAGGTTAGGTCAGGATAATTTATGTCACTCGGGGATTTGATTAAAACACCCTCCTCAGCAACATGAGATACCCGACCTAAGCACCCACGTGCACAGCACAGTATCGGTGGGAGAGCTTCTCCCTCCAACATAGCTACTGCCTCTTGCGGCGGTGGTTTTATTATGCTGACAGAAGAGCCCTCTCCTGTCAGCAGAGGGCACCTTCATCAGACACACTGTAGTGGCACAGCTGTATCCGTGTGACTATGCTGCGGTAGGCTTCTGATGTAGATTAGCCCTGAGTGTGAAACTGCCTAGAAAGGGGAGGGAGAGCCTGTAAGAGTGAGTCCCACGCCATTATACACGCCCTTTTGTAATGCAGATGGAAAGGCCAGATTCTTAATAGATTTACTTCACTGTAACTGTGAGAAGTAATGGAAGCCAATGGGAGTTTTGTCATTGACTTCAGCGGGAGCAGGGTTTTTGGCCTATTGTCTCTAAATTTGCTTTCCTTTCCTCGGACACACTTCACCAAAATCAACATGGGGTTTGCAAAAGCAGATGTTTATTATGATGGATAATTTTACATTACCACTGATTAGTATTACCGTTGTGATTGATTGTTCTGTAAATGTATGTGCCTTGAAGACACTGTTTAGCTATTTTAAAATTCTGTTCAGCCCCAATCTAAGTCTTTGCTTCATTGAATTAGGGAATGCAGCATTTTCTTTAGAACAATTTCCATAAAGCCAAATATAAATTGTCTGGCTCTGGTCTCTCATTACAAACAGAAATATCCTAGGGCGCAGTCACCTGTTCCAAGAGGACAATCCCATTTAAAGCCCTGTCCATGGCATACATTTGATAAGCGTTGTCATCCTTTTGTCTGCAGATCATAGACCCTGCATTTTAATTTACTATACATAATGCAATCTTAATGAGTTCCAGTGGATAGCCATTGAAACATGCCACTGCAGCTGCTGGTGTGATTATGAAAAAAGAGTCTGTTATTTGATTTCCGTGATATTCCATGATGGTAACTAATATTTGAGGACAGGGTACAATAGAGGAAGAAAACCCGCTCCATTTAGACTTCAATATCATAGGACTAAGGTGCTAAATCAATTTATTTTGCTTGTACGTGTACAAACTGCTGATTGAAAATGAATGAAATTATATCTGTCTGTTGAAAGTCTTGAGAGACTCTGGTTTGCTTTGTACCAGAAAGCCAAGTAAAACTGGTAACCAGGGCCAGTGCAAGGATATTTTGTGCCCTAGGTGAAACTTCCACCTTGTGCCCCCCCCTTCGTCTTCCCTTCCCCCTAGAACATTGCTTATTATAAATTTTCAAAGTACTTTCAAAAATACACCCTTTATAGTCATGTATACTTCCTTCCTTCATATCAAAATCTACTACATTTTATTCTATCCAATTATTGTTATTAATAACATTTATACATTTAGAATGGTAGACACTCCGTCGTATAACAACTGACAATATCAATATGACAAATTTCAACAACCTACACATGCATATTCGCATATAAACATTTACACTCAAATACTTAACATACACACACAATTGCCACAAAGTATTAGCAAAATGATGTAGCAGCACTTGCCAGAGTCTTTGATCTGAAACAACTCAACAAAAATAGTTAGCCTCAGTCGAAAACCTCCAAAAACGTAGCATTTTAAACAGCCTGCCAGAATGGGTAACGACTGCGTGCGATGAGAAAAATGACATCATTGCCACTTTGTACCATAGTGAAGCAGTATGCTTGTGTCTGCAACACAGAGCTGGCGTAGGCTATAGCTGTAATGTACAAGAGAACGACGAGTTAAAATGCACATTCAATGATATTTCTCTTTTCTTTATTCATTCGTTTTCCAGCAATAGTGTAAAATATATATATATATATTGGCACCGCTTTTTGGTGCCCGCAAATCTTGGCGCCGTAGGCGGCCGCCTAGTTCTCCTCGTGGTTACACCGGCCCTGCTAGTAACATTATCAAGATTTTTTTAAGGGAAATTAGTTTCCTACTACAATACACAGAAGCATTTTACAGTATAGCTCCCAAAATAAATGCAGATGGAAGAGAGGAATTAAAATAACAGAAACAGATGGACTGAAGTTGCAAAACTATAGTAAAAATAATGTTTAGATGCTGTTTCGCTAAGATTCTTTGTTGCTGGTTTTTCTTGTTTAAGTCTCATTATGCCGCAGATTCCTGTGTAAGCCTCTGTCATGCTCGCGTTGCATGCATGTCAGTACTCTTTGCTACATCGCTGTAAATGAGCCCTTTGCTGCTCGTGGTACAAATCCGTTGGAGACTGCTCTTTTGCAAACACCAGTCCTTTTATTTCCCTGTGCACCGCGGTACCCATCATCCTCTATATACAGCTCTGTACACTTCAATATAACTCAGGTAGCCGCTCAGGGACAGCTACCTCCTACAGCTAGCAGGGGCAGCAACCCCATCCTGCCTCTTTTTTCCTGCTATATGGATACCCCATGGTGCATCAGCAGCACTGGAACCTTTAAATCCACAGCAGTTGAAAACAGGGTGGTATAATTAGGGTTCTACTTAAATCATGGAGAAATCACACATTTTTTCTGGGTTCATCACAGCATAAATAGCAAATTTTGCCAATGTGTTCGTACAGTATATTCCATGCCACACTTACTTCACTGCCACTCTCTAGCCACCCAGCTCTGTAGGCGGCACAGAACTATGGTTCCTCTCCCCCCCCCCCCCTTCCTGCCAGCTTTATATAAGCCTGCTGGCCCATAAAGCTCACAGGTGATTTCCTTTAGGCCCTTTAATGAGCCACACCCTGCCAGCTCCAATTACTTCCCTGGCTGGGAGTCCAGCTAGCAGGAGTTGAGGTAACAGAGGCTGGCTCAAAGCCTCTTGGCTAGCACCCCAATCGGGCACTATTGCAATACACTTAACAAGGATAAGTGCTGATGCATTTTCAAAAGGAGGCCATGTTTGAATTAATGGGTTTTATGGTTTTCTAAATTATTGTTATTGCACTGTGGTAAGGCCAGAGGCCTGAGTTCCATTGTATATGAGGCACTCTACAAACATATAACAAATATAGTAAAACAGTTGATTTGAAGTAGTCACAAGTTTAGATTATTAATTACTGTTTGATGGAACACTTCTGTAAATATACAAGGTTAGCAGTTTTTTTGATTATTATTATTCTTTTTGTACCTCGTACCCTTTCCCACTCATGCTTGGGATTTTCTTGCTTACCATCTCTTTGCATACCCCACACATCAGGGGCTGTTTCAATACAGGCTGTGATTGGAAGACTTTGCCAAATCATAGGTGTGAGGTCAAACCTGTTTATTATGATATATTTTATAAAATACCTCCCTATGAATTGGACAATTTAATTTGTGTTTGTTAGTGTGTGCGTGTGTGTGTGGGGAGGTCTGCCCATCTTCTAATAGTGTCAGTGGGGCTTCAAACAAATGCAGGGGTTTGCTTGTTTAAATCTTATTGCAGGATTAAGCCACAGGTCAGCATTTTAAAACCTAGGTGACTGAAATGAGGCTCCTAAAACAAGGGGGCTGAATTCACATTGACCAGACAACCATAATTCTGCCATTACCTAACTTTTGAATGCTAGACTTTGCAACCTTTAATGTTCTTTAATATAGTTTGTTTATATGTAATTTCCTATGACTTTAAAAAAGCATACTGAAATATTGCTGCTATATTGATACCCACATGGTGCACCAGCAGGGCTGGAACCTTTAAATCCACAGCAGTTGAAAACAGGGTCGTATAATTAGGGCTCTACTTAAATCATGGAAAAATCACACATTTTTTGTGGGTTCGTCGCAGCATAAATAGCAAATTTTGCGGATGTGTTTGTACAGTATATTCCATGCCACCCTTACTTCACTGCCGCTCTCTAGGCAGCACAGAAGTATGAGTGGTAATACCACTACCTTCCTACAATAATAGCCGTATTTCCTGAGGGAGACCAGGTTTCACGGTCTGTGACGCTCTCTTCTCGGCCGTGAATTTGGTAGGGCCCTACTTATAATGGATTTATCAGGCAACCTTAACTTTAGGCAGCACGACCTGCTTAGTCTTTAATATCGTGTGTGTTTCTACCCACATCTGTGTGGCTATTTCAGATTTATGAACAGGCTGATTAAAATGACAAAACATATTTTGGAATGGGAAAAATACCGAGCAAAAATTTGGGAGCTTCTAAATTATTCCTATCTAGTGTTTATACCAGTAATGAGGGAAAAGATTGCTTTAAAGTAACTGTAATAAAAATGAGAACTCTTAAAACCCACATTTATAAAGCAGACCACTGTACATTAATTTTTCTTGATGAATTTTTTGCTTTATTTGTAAGCTGACTTGCCATCTGTTTTTCCTTGGCAAAACAAAGGGGGAAAAAAGACCGAATTTGTAGGATCTGGGTTGAATATTATTAATTGTATATCTTGCATGAGGTGGGGCAGTTGTAATTACTAGTGACCATGTGTTTGAGAATTTCTCACAGAGCTTTCTTGTATGAAACTCTGTGCAAACTCTCTGAAAATATTTTGTGATTAAAAATTTCTAAATTAGGCAAGTGCTGGCATAATAGAAATTTCTATATACATCACAAAAGATGTAGTCTGTCCTTTTACAAAAAATCATTACTTTTTTAACAGAATACCTAAATTTTCTTTCTTTTTTCTTGTTTTGTACCTGTAGCATATATTTTTATTGGGACAAATAGAACTTACACCCACTGTCTGCAGCATGAAATTCATGAATAACCACTCCTCATGCAGGTTGACTTTACCAGACATGATGTTATATTTTGGTCTTAATGTATCTATACTTGATATTCAGAAAGAAGCAAGTGTGCCTCCATACTGTGCTATGTAAATATCAAAGTGTCTATAAATACATCAGGAGGGTAAACACTAGGGAGAATGAAGAGCTATTTAAGATAAAGGACATTGCTGGCACAAGAACAAATGGGTGTAAACGGACCATGAATAATTTTAGGCTGGAAATTATAAGGTTTCTAACCATGAGAGGAGTGAGGTTCTGGAATGACTTCCCAAAGGAGTAATGGGGCAAACAACCTAACTAGTTTTAAGATAGATCTTGGTAAATTTAGGATTGGGATTATATGATGTGGTTGCCTGACATATCAGGAGGCCGGATTCAATACCCAGGAGGTCCCTGCCAGTCCTATGTTCCGAAGTAATTTTTTGGCCAGTTTTGCAAAGTATTCTTTAATAAAACTTCAATTTAAATCTCCAGCAACCACCAAAAAGTTATTCCTCAGCATTTCTGCCCTCCATCTATCTAGCTCATGGAGTTTAGCTTTTTCTCCAGCAGTGAAACGCTTCCTCATTTTTTTTTTATTCTAGCCAGCCAACGCAGTGTGTTTGTGTGTGTGTGTGTATTTGTGCAGTGTGGCAATTCTGAGATTAAAATTTCCACCAGTCTAATCTAATTGATTTTCATTTTGAGATCCGCTTGTCCAGGAGAGCCATGGGTTATCGTTCATCAGGTTGATCATGATCTTCATCTGCCCTTAATGTTGTTCAACCATTTCTACCAGCAACTCTGGTTTATGGGAGGAAAGAGAGATAATAGGAGGAAATAGCTAAGAGAAAAGAAAAGATGTGTGTATTCTGATTTCCATTATATAGCGTCGGCTGCAGGTTCTTTCACTGGTGTTGTTAACTTGGGGTTTTTAGGACCCCCAGGAGGGGTAACTTAACTATTTTACTCCAGGTGGTGTAAGGAATAAATCAACAGGAACACAGCACTTCTGTCTGATCAAGGAGTAATGTAAGTCAGCATGCTCTTGTCTAAAAGTGCAGTTTATTAGATTTAAGCACACACAAATACAGGCAATAGGTTTGGAACATCCCAGATACTTACCTAACATTTGGAACGGTATTGAGTAATTAACAGCGGGTTTGCAGTGGCCAGTTGCTCACCCGCAGGGGAGAAAGGGTGTTCAGGAAAAACATCTTTCAAAATGGCTTCAGATGACTGCTCCAAAGTACACCCTATTAGCTAATCAATTATAACTGACTGCTACAAAACACAGAGCTCAAATGGACCCCCTACTATCTCATCACTTTTCTGGTCCTAGGTCTGATGCTGCTTTAGTTAAATAACCAGAATACACATGACAAGAGAGACTTTAGTGACTCTATCCAGATTTGGGGAACAGTAGGGATCTCCCAGAGGAAATGTGAAGTCCTTTGCCTGCATCAGAAGAAATTGGTAAATATACACAAAATTGGTTTAAGGGCTGCAGAAAATGCCTTTCAGTGGGAGACTTAGAGCTCAGTCTGTTTAGTTTATCAAAGAGCAGATTGAGAGGTGACTTGATTACAGTGCATAAATATCTTCATAGGGAGAAAATACCAGGTATCAATAGGCTCTTCAGTCTAGCAGAGAACCACATAACAAAAAACAACTGCTGGATGTAAAAGGCAGGGAAAATCAAATTAGAAATAAGGCACGTGTTTTAACTGTGAGCATGATTATTCATTACAACAAACTACCAAAGCTAGTGCTGGATTCTCCATCCCTCAATGTCTTCCTATCAAAACTGGATGCATTTCTGGAATATAGGCTGTCGTCTAACACAAGCTATTGGGCTCAATGCAGGGGTAACCGGGTGAAATTCTGTGGCCTGTTATGACACACAAACCTTTTGACAAAGGGTCCTTTGTTCTTTGTAAATAGTCCTCATCTCAGACCTGACAAATGCATTACACCAGACATATATCTGGCTGGGTATTTATGCCATAATGGATAGAGTTAGATATCAACAGAAAGTTCATAACTTGTCATGACTTAAAATCTTTGTGAGATATATGTACAGGTAATATTTAAGAAGCAACATATGCATATTGAAAGTCTGCTTTATTGCCTTGGAGTAGAAATAATCACCAAAATATATGGAGCCTCGGGAATGGCCTATCCAAGCAAGAGGGAATTGTCAAGCCTCCTTAATCAGCTGGGGAGATAATGCAAGGCTCAGCTCACCTGGCTTGTTCCCTCCCAAAACTATCAGTGGAAGCTATCAGAGGCACCACCAAGCGATGGGAATCTCTTAGAGGTGAGAAAGGAACATTACACAGACAGGGGGGTAGCCGTGTTAGTCTGGATCTGCAAAAGCGACAAAGATTCTTGTAGCACCTTAGAGACTAACAGTTTTAGGGATCATGAGCTTTTGTGGGCTAAGACTCAGTTCATCAGATGAATGCTGTGAAAATCTCCAGAGGCAGGTATAAATATGCAGGCAAGAAAGCAAGGTAAATTCAATCAGGGGTTGAGGCCCACTTCCAGCAGAGTTAGAGTTAGGGGGTGGAACGGATATCTCAGTGGTTTGAGCATTGGTCTGCTAAACCCAGGGTTGTGAGTTCAATCCTTGAGGGGGCCATTTTGGGATCTGGGGCAAAAAATCTGTCAGGGGACAGTACTTGGTCCTGCTAGTGTAGGCAGTGGACTGGACTCCATGACTTTTCAAGTTCCTTCCAGTTCTATGAGATAGGTACATATTTTATTTTTTATTTTATGGTGTTACACCATACACACTCCACCATAGCAACTCTAACTTAGGAACCAATCCATGCAACAAACCTCAATGCCAACTCTGCCCCACATATCTACACCAGCGACACATCACATGACCTAACCAGATCAGCCATGCCATCAGTGGTTCATTCACCTACACATATATCAATATATATATGCCATCATGTGCCAGCAGTGCCCCTCTGCTATGTATATCGGCAAACCGGACAATCCCTACGTAAAAGGATAAATGGACACAAATCAGATACTAGGAATGGCAATATACAAAAGCCTGCAGGAGAACACTTCAATCTGCCTGGACATACGATAGCAGATTTAAAGACAGCCATACTGGAGCAAAAAAACTTCAAGACCAGACTTCAAAGAGAAACTGCTGAGCTCCAGTTCATCTGCAAATTCGACACCATCAGATCTGGACTTAACATAGACTGTGAATAGCTCGCCAGTTACAAAAGTAGTTTCTCCTCTCTGGGTGTTCACACCTCCAGATCGACTGCTGGAAGTGGACCTCACCCCCCTGATTGAATTTACCTTGCTTTCTTGCCTGCATATTTATACCTCACCTCTGCTAAGATGGTAGTCTATTAGGTGCTACAAGACTCTTTGTTGCTATTATACAGACAGAGATTCACCCAGGCCATGAATAGAAACAAGAGACTGTTTTCAGTACAACAGAGTGTAGAAAAAAACTCTCTGGATCCATTCACTGAGGAAACACCTTGGGGAATGGGGGGCAGGGTAGAGCTGGGTTTCATGAATGTTTTGGATCCAGGTTATTGAGAAGCCAGCCAGCTCTGCGATAAGCATCTACTTTAATATAGAGGAAAAATTACTATTGATAACTGCAGACCCAGGCTCGCATTTTATTATTTTGTTTTGTAACCACTTGTTTCCCTCACTTTCTCCTGTTTCTAGTTAAATCTTTTTATGCTTTCTTAAATAAATCACATGTGTTTTATTATAAGTGCTTGCAAGTGCTGTGTAACTTACAGGAGTGGTGGTAAGGTAAAGCTGGTAAATTGGGGCACACTGCATCTTAGAGTGCACAGGATCTGAAATATCTGCAAGTAAACAGTGTTGGGGCTGGATGTCACAGGTGAATGATTCAAAGAGGTTCGGGGGCTGGGGTGCACCTATTGTTAACCTGCAACGTGACGGAAAGCTGGCATAGCACAGAGGAGAGGACGTGAGTTGCTGAAAGACTGGTGGTGACACAGGACACTTAATGTAATGCCTAACCTAATGCATCTTAGGATCACATTTACCTTTTCCTTGTACAAAGACAAGGAGCTGACACCCAGCTACCACAGAAGAGAGTCCCTCTTCTTGGAGGCAGGGGGTTCCAAGGTGATTCACAGTCCTGGGTGCCCAAGAACCATCACACCTGTAATACACAGGAAGTCAGATTAGGTGATCTAATGGTTCCTTCTGGCTGGACTCTATGACCATTAAACATTTCAAACAAGAAGCAGAATATGTGTGCGCGCACACAAGTGGTTTACGGTTTTGACACTAAGTTGGAAAAACCATTAAAATTAATAAGCAGAAACTGAATGTTGTGGGTTGATTGCCACCACGGTGAAAGTGGATATGGTTTCCTCTGAAATTTTTCCCTGAACTTCTATTTTTGACAAAAAAAATCATACTCTGCTCAGGTGATTCTAGTTGGCCTCCAGATAAAAACTACATTAAGGTGGAGTTAAGTTTGAGAATACATGTCTGGAATTTAGAGTAACACACCTTACCCAGATATTGGAATTATCCTTGAAACAACCATAGTATACCCAGCATGTTCAGAGTTAATATTAACCTTAAAAAATATCCGAACATGTTAAGGTATGGAAATGCACAATGAATACATCCAAACAATTCTGAATGAACTTTGCCCTGGGGTATACCATGTAATAAGCATATAATAATAATTATTGCATATTAGAGTAAACTGATTTTTAAAGACCTCATCCCCCCCCCCCCCATGGTATTCCTACAGGAAGGAACTGCAATTTATGATTGGACACTGGCTGGCACATTTTTAAAGGACTCATTAATTTTAACTAAGAAACTTATTGGCTCTACTTATAAAGTCTCAGAAAATTCATTCTGTATTCAAAGTATATGTGATGTAAATGTGGGAAAGATATGCACTTTTTCCCCCATATGTGACAAAGAGTTTGAATCTATTTGACATGCAAAACTCAACTTGGTCTTAAGTAGGGAAACTGTGGCCACTATTTTCCTAGCTTTCTATGTGTAAAAGGACAAAATCTGGTGTTAAAGACGAGTTCCAAATATCTGGCCGTGGCAGCAATGGTTTATCAATTTGATTAAGATGTAGAGTTGGGTGTCCACACAGAAGTGATATCCAACGTTGAATATAGTATATACAATATAGAGGGAGAAGGATGAAGGAAGAGGAGTGTCATGCGTGGGGCCATGACATCTCATAGAAGTGATATATTTCCACTCAGGTTGAGAAGTAAGTGCTTAGATAGCTTAAATTTAAACCAGGATAACCAGATGCAGCAGGCATCAGTTTCTTGTTTCACGCTCTGAAGAAGGATGGAGTGATAGAATCCAAAGTCCCACCGCGCTCGGTGAAGAGGCCGGAAGCGCCTGGGGGAGCCGCCGGCCAGGGACGCGCGCGGGCTGCCATGCGGGGGCGGCTCCGCGCTCGGCGAAGGGGCCAGGAAGCGCCTGGGGGAGCCGCCGGTGCCGCGTGGCCACCATTAGCCGGGCGGGGTAAGGAGGAGCCGCGGGGAGCTGACGGTCAAGGGGGTGTGGGGGGGAGGCTGGGCTGGGGGGCAGGCAAGGGGGCGGTGGTGGGGGGGGAGGCCAGGCTGGGCGGGCGGGGAGGGGAGGCAGGAGACTAGGCTGGGTGAGGCGTGGGTGCGGGAGGGAAGGAGGTTTGGTGGTGGGGAGGCTGGGCTGGGCGGGTCGGGCATGGGGGGCAGGAAGCTGGGTTGGGAGGAGGTTAGGTTGGGTGGGATGGGCCGGGCCAGGCAGGGGTGGGGGAGGAAAGGTGGTTAGATGGGGGGAGGTTGGATGGGGGTAAAGGAAGGTCACCCCGTACACCCAGGCTGATAGCGGGAGCTGACTGGGGCAGGCGGCAGGACCCCGGCTGGCAAGGGGCCAGCGGGGGAAACCCCAAAGCAGTGCAGGGCTAAGCACTCTGCCTGCCACTGCTTTGGGGTTTCCCCCACTGGCCCCTTGCCAGCTGGGATCTCAACTCCCATTGCCAGCCTGGGCTTCCTGGGGGGGGGGAGGGGGGGACCGGCCCGCGAATGACATTATAAATGTCCAAATGGCCCTTCGCAGAAAAAAGGTTCCCCACCCCTGATTTAGGGTGACCAGATGCCCCAATTTTATAGGGACAATCCTGATATTTGAGTCTTTTTCTTGTATAAATTCCTGTTACACCACCACCACCCCCCCGGCTGCCCGTTTTTTCACACTTGCTGTGTGGTCACTCTGCTTCACGTGCTCCCTTAAAATCCAGGCCACTTGGTGGAATTATGTGACATGTATCATACAGGAGGTCAGACTAGATTATCATAATCTGTGATAATCTGGCTGTGAAATTTATGAATCTGCTTTGTGGAAGATACCGATTCCTGAGAGATGATCAGAGTCAGACTTGTATCAAGACGCCAGGCTAGCACATGGGAGGCTGAATCCTCACCATAGGCACCTGGGTATATTACATTTGTTCATTGGAGTCTCTTCTGGAAGTAAAGCATCTTTATTGGCCTGAAGGGGGATTTTGTCCTTGTGTTAGGCTGTCTGAGTGGATTTAGAGACAACAAGGCCGTTTGCAGCACTCCTGTAAGAGTGGTGACGGTGCAGGTCGTTCTAGTCCACCATATGTTCATGTTTAATAGCAGTTTATAAGTATGTGAATCTTGCCTATGGGATATGTAAAGACTCTGGGGTCATGTAAATTGAAACAATGCAAAATTTATTGTGCATTTAACTGAATTTAAATGCCCAGAAACAAGCATGAGGGGATTCTTACCATTTCCAGTTATTGGTTTTAATAAATATTCCTGTAATTGAATGTGATTTAATAAAAACAGTTATTTCCAGCCTTTCGGAGTGGGAGTGTGACTCCCTGGTGGGAAAGCAACAGAAGGGGGTTAATCAGAATAACTCTTATTTTAACTTGCTCTCTGATGCAAGGCTGGAAAAGAAATAGTAAGCTACTCTGATTAGTGAGCTGGCTTTTTGTGTCATCACATACAATTTGTGTTGAGGGATATACTACATTTGAGCATTTATGGTGGAAAAAAGGACAAAAACCATATTCTAGATTGCTGCTCTCAGTGTACACCTCTCTGACATGCTAAATCAGTTCGTCAAATGATTCCTGAGAGGTGGTGTGAAGTTACTTGAGTGTCTTTCATTGTAATAAACGTAATACTCCCATTGACTTTAATGGTTCAGGATCAGGGCTTAAATAAATTTGGGTGTGTGCTCTCTCTTCATGGAGGGGAAGCTGCACACATTAAAATGTATGTAATTGCTTTTCTATCTTTGCTCCCCTTTCCTCCCCGGAGCCATATGTGTGTTTGTGTGTGTATGTATGTGGGCAAGCTGCCATTGATTTCAGTAGAGCCAGGATTTAACCAGTATGTATACATTTGTTATTTATAATTTCTATGCAAATATATATGCCTATTAATGCTCCACTACCGAAACATGTGCAAAATTAACATAAATCACTGTACGCACCATGCTAGCACGAACCCTTATGCACTCCATGTATAGAAAGGAGATTAAATACCTGGAGATAAATGTGAGGGATTCTAGTATGTGTGTTTCTAATACTATTAACATGTTGTACAGATTCTAAGAAAGTGTAAAATTCCCTGAGGCATCAGTGAGCCTGCATCATGTTACTTTCACCCATTGCTGGTCTGACTGAAAACAGGGGTAGCATGACCAACTTGCTGAAATTCCATTTTGAGGTAACACATTCACAAATAAAAGTCTGGTATCATTTCTTACCATGCCACATTCTGTTAAATGGTTCTTCTCAAAATGCCATTTCAGCTCATTGAGGGTTGTGATATTAGCTGCTGAGTTAGAAAACAATCGTAGCTTGTGCGGGAAAGGCCAAATACCCGTCCTACCCACAAGTACTGGTGTTGTGTCCACCTGTTGTTGTTTTTCTTGTAAATGCACTAAAACCCAATTTTGACCACAAATCTGGGATGAGGAGGAAAAAGGAGTTTGGTATAAATAAAATAGGAATCATGGACTGAAGAGTATTTGAAAGGAAAGTATTTAATATTGCACTGTGATAGCGCTTCTCCCCCTGCGGTGGCCTGTGAATATTTTATTATACTAGTGTGAAACAAGATTCAAGATAAAATAAGAAAAAAAAATTCTATAAACACCAAAGTGAGAACATCTCAGCTGGTTTTGACTCTACCAGCTTCTTTTTACAGTGTCTCTCTTTGCCTTAGTGTCTGAGCCCATGTCTTTTAAAATCACATCTGACAGTATATACATTCTCTATACTGTTACATGTCTCTCCCTCTCTGCAACCATTTTTTATTTAACTCCAGTAAGGTATTTTGGTTTGGGGCATAGTTTGTAAGACTCTGTACAATCTAAAGTTGAATTGCATCAATGTTGTATCATGTTTTTTCCATAATTAAAGTCTGATCTTGTGGCCCTAAGTTAGCCAGACTCTTAAGATGTGGTTTAATACATCTGTTTTCAGCAAAGAACTTACACACTCACGCTTAACTTCAAATATTTGCTGAAGTCCCACTGGAGTCAATGAGAGCAATGTGTTAAGTGACTTGTTCCATTAGGACCTGAATGTCTTCTGGAAGTCAAAGGGAACACAGCACCCTAGAGGAATGTGTTCAGCACATTTAAGAAGTGGACAGGGCACTCAGGAGACCTGGGTTCTATTCACAGGTTCACCACTGTCCTGCTTTGTGATCTTGACCAGTTCACTTCACCTGTCTGTGTTTCCCCCTTTGTCTGTCTTGTCTCCTAAACTGTGAGCTCTGCAGATCCCGTACATTCTCTCATGATGTGCTTATACACACACATATTGCAAAAAGGGATCTGGAGGCACTGCCATAATATAGATGAGTAGTCTTCAATAAAACTAATGGCAAAAATACATGCACCGTAAATTTAGAGTGAAAGTTTGTCAAACAAAAGAAGGAACAACAAACCATTGTGAAAGGAAATGTATTTTATTGTGAAGGTCCCTTTTTTGCAGAAGTGTCTTCATTGAGCATATTGGCTGATTCTAGCTGACTTTTGAATGCCTTTACATTTTTGTTTAGAATGTGTGTAGCTTTGTGTGATATAATTGCAAGAAAGACTTAGGTTCTGATCCAAAGCTCAGTGCTGTCCTTTGAAGGTGGGCACTAGTGGGAAAATATTCTCCTCCCTCCCCCAGTGGAAAATTTTGTTTTTTCAGCAAAAATATTTAAGTAAAATATTTAGATTCTGAAATGTTGCCACAGTGCTTCATGCTTCCATTGTCCTCTATATACCAAGCTTGGTTGTCAGACTGCATCTCCAGTCTGCACCACAGTCTGCCTTCTTGGTGAGGAGAAAAGATGCATGAATTATGGCTGATAAAATCTGACTGGGGATCCTGGCCAATAGTGGAGAATGGGGATATGAGGCAACACAGTGGCATATGCGAAATCAAAATTTAAGAGTTTGGCCAAAAGGTTTAGCTTTGGGGTGTTCATTTTTTTCTATGTAAAATAGAATTTTTCCCACAGAAAGAAACTTTTTGTGAAAAATTTCATTTATTCAAAACCCCAATTTTAACAGATTTTTTTCTATCAACCACGGGATATGCCAGGTTTTTAAATC
Source organism: Sternotherus odoratus (assembly GCA_032164245.1). NCBI lineage: Eukaryota > Metazoa > Chordata > Testudines > Kinosternidae > Sternotherus > Sternotherus odoratus. Next base: position 280,460,626 of record JAVMKO010000001.1, on the reverse strand, counting down.
TGTACATAAGACTTGAGTTTCTCCTACACTTCAGTTAGTTAAAAGAACATCAGGAGTACAGAGAAGAATAATTCCTGTTATGGTGGGATTTGGCCAACCTTCTACTGAAATGTGGAATTCAGGTGTGGTCAGTTTACCTTATAAGGTCTTAATATTTGTGATCTCAGACCTAATTTTCAGAAATAATTTGTGGTGTATTTCATTAACAGTATTTTGCTGTGGCAGAGAATTCCTGATGAAGATATGATATGAGCCTTCCCCCTTAAATGTGAAAATACTGTTGCTTTTTGGTCAAGTGTCTGGAAAGGGTAATTTTGGACTAGATAAAGTAGACCAGTATTAGAAAGAAAATTAACCCATGTGATTGACATTAAACATGGTAAGGCCAGAAGGTGATATATGAATATCTCTGTTATCTAGAGAACCAGCTTGCAATATATCAATAGAAAGAAATATGTTGTTAAACTGAAACCCTAAAATGGAATATGTCTAGAAGAGATAGTACAGTAGAAGAGGGACAGATGTAAATTGAAAAATTACTTTAGGGCCTGGGAATGAGTCTTTCATTAGAACCTTGGTATGAAAATATACGGATTTAAAAGTTAGTATTGGTTGAAGCCGATGACAACAGTTTATCAATTTCACTGGGCTGAAATTAAACACAATGCAGAGAGAGGCTATCAAATGATTTAATCTGGAAAAAGTGCATCTTATCTTCTACAAGAAAGGATGGGACCATTTCCATTAACCCCGAAGGTGGCAAATATAAAATAGTCCTAACCGTGCACTTCTGCACAGAATCTCTGCCTGACACCCTCATAAAAAAAATATAATAAATTCCTGAAGGAATAGCAGTCAGCTTGCTAGAACTCTAGAGTAGCTGATCTGAGATGAATGGCATTTGAATGTTCAAGAAGAGGCAAATTAAACAAGTATTATTTTAATACATTATTTAGAAGTGTTCAGTGAGCTTAGGGTACATTTATGTCTCCACATAGGGAGAGAGAAAAACACACAAGCTTGGGAAAAGGAAGTGGTCCGTAGCCTGAGAGTGGTGCCTGGAGACATTATGGTCGTGTATGGCATAATGTTTCCAGGGACTTTGAAAAGATCTTACCCAGCAAATACCTGCTGGTGCTGTCCGGCATGTGGGATTGAGGGAGGGAAGGACCATGACCTCATCCCTCCAAGACATGTTCCAGAGGAGCTATGCATGCATGGGGCTTCAGTCACACCTTTGTTGGCACCGCCCTTCCCTTTTCACTCCCTAGGGCCAGCAGCCAGTTATGGGTTAAATGTTGTTATGCTGCCCCAGGAGAAATCTGGGAAACAAGTTTAACTGGAAGTGTCAATTTGCCTCCAGGTTTCCTCTGACTGCTGGAGGGGACTTAGCCTGTACCAGCTGTATACCTGGCACAGCATACGCCTACCACCGTGGATGTGCGGCCGTGCCCATGAGCGAAGCAGGGCCTCCTCATCAGTGCAAGGAGGGTGGGGGAGCAGGTCTATGAGGCCTACTCCTTCTCGCACTCTTCCCCCCACTGCTACTCGTGTTTCGAGGGTCAATTGAGGACAGTCTCTATACGCTATTACAAAACAAACAAAACTTGACTGTATTATCAAGTGGGGGCAGTCGTCACCTTGTCCCTTATCCTTGAATGGGATGACCCATTCCTCTCTCCTTAGCCCGTCTTCCAGCATCAAATTAAAAGGCAGGTCTGAGTGTTTGAGAGCGAGCTGGAAGTTTCCAACAACCTCCATATTATGGTGGAAGCTGGTGGGATGACTCAGCAGAAACAAACCAGGTGGAATCATCAGGGATTCCTTCTTAAAGCAAAATGTGCTTAACTGGAAACTAAAAAGAGGTAAGAGAATATTGGCTCAGCCTGGAGTTCAAACCAGCCCTTGAGCCCTGCGTGAGGAGCCTTCCCATAGACCAGTGTTTCCCAGACTTTTGAAAAATGAGGCCCCTTCAGGAAAATAAAAAAAAATCTTTATCCTCCCGTAGTCCTGTCATGTGGGGTTAAAGGGAGCCTTACATATCTTAACTTCTGCATTTTCCCTCCTACCCAGTATTCCCCCGCCCCCCATTTGTCTCTTCTCCCCTCTACACAGACTTTAGAAAATGCCAAAGTAGATATTTGTAATTTGTACTGCATCTCCTTTCTTTCATGACTTGATGCATCCCCTCTAGAGTTGATCAGAAAACACCTTGATTTTTTTTGGTGTGGCCTTTTTTGTCAGAAAATGTCTGAATTAATTTTTTTAACCAACTATGATTAATATAAAATCATAAGAAGGTTAACATAGAAAATAGCATAATTGCTAACTGAATTAGCACTCGTTGAAGTAAACAAGGGAGGTTGTGCTTCAGAACTATTGTTTTAGGCTCTGTGTAAAATATCACAACATCAGTTATGCTCAGTTTTTGAAGGTCTTCTGAAGACTAATAACCTTAATGGAAGTCAGGACTTTGGAGGACAATGGAAAGGTCTGTTCCCTCAACCCCTATATCTAGCTCTCTTGCCCCTAGGGCATCATTTCTTAAATGCAGTCACTGTGGCCACATGCAGTCACCAGGGGGTTTTCTTGTGGCCAAGCCTCCAAGGCAGTGATGAGCAGGAGCAAAGCAGTGGCCCCTCCCCCAGGGCTCCCAGCAGGGGTTGTGCCCTTCCCCCCTCTGGAGAAGCAAACATTGGAGGAGCAGGCAGCCAGAGAGTTCCCCACCTTCCCAGAGGCAGTGGGGTCGGACTTCAGCCCTGGGATGTGGGCACCGGGCTCCAGTCGCAGAGATTCGGGCCCCGTACCCCAGGCACGGGGCTTTGGGCTCTGGCCCTCAGGCTGACCACCCTCCCCACAGTTTCCCTTTGCCTCCCTGGCCACCTCCCCATGCATGGTTTAATTTTTCCCCAGGCTTGCTGGGGCTGAGTAAATCTGCTGTGGGAAGTGTGATTTGTATGTTTGTTAATATCACTTTTCATAGCAGACTTAGTAGCTAGCTGAGCGGCTGTGAAAAATTATATTAATACAATACCACTTTTCACAACAGCAGACTTACTAGCTAGTAAGGAAAAAAACCAACCAAAAAAGCAAAAGAAACAAGAATGTGCAAAGCACCTTATTTGTGTTTCTATTCTGTTTAGGTCCAGTAAAGAATAGAGACAAGTGTTCATTATTTTGATTATTGACTCTGTAAAAACCCACACAAACAAACCCTACATAAATAAATTACAATGATTTGGACATGTGTATGTTCATATTTATTTGTTTTTCCTAAAGTTAATTAAGTATTTTAGGAAGAATGGTCAGCACGGCCACCAGCAAGAGTTGGTGGCCGCACTCTGAGGCCACCCAAAAATTTGTTGTGAGAAACCCTCCCCGTGGGGGATGCACCTACTCTTTGAGAAGTGTTGCCATGGGCATACTTTTTCACCATGTATAGCTCTTCTCCTGAGCATCTGTTGAAAAGGAAGGTGGAAGCTTAACAAATGTTAACTCCTTGTTCGCCAGGAGCATGTGCACAACAATCACATGGATTTTAACCATTCAGCATAACAGGTGTTTAGATGGAAGGTTGCACTCTGAATAAAATAGTGATTATGGAATTTATAATTTATCTTCCCCCCGAAATTGAGCTTGCTGACACAGCTGATTTTTGACTACCGGTCGGAATAAGGATTACAAAGCCACTTTCTGACCTAGGCCTCTTGGGGTAGTTGTTTGTGCTAAAAAAAAGTGTGTGTGTGTGTGTGTGTTTTGATTGCATATGGAGGGGAAAAAGTGAGGAGCCAAAACAAGGAATAGAAAATCTGGCATGATTTCTCTTGAGATATCCTCCTCTTCTGTAACCCTTCCTTCCATAATCACTTTTATGTTTCTGGTCTTAATTAGAATTTTGAGTGCCGTTATGGAAGACGTATATGTATCCCCCTGTTGATTCATCCATCTGATTTGGCATCTACACATGCATTTCTTAGAAATTAATTAAATTGCTTTTGATGAAAGGCCAGTTCTTTTGTGTTAACTGTTAATTCTTAGCTAGGTAACGTGATTAAATGACAATCAGCTTGAATTTCAGGTTTATATATTTAGGGTATATATTTGTTTCTTATTTCAGACATTGTGTAGTCAGATGGCTATCTAGCTATAGTGTCTGTACAGAAAAACACACTCTTATAGGAGAAAAGACATGGCTGTCACCTTGAGAGGACTGAAAGACTGCTAGTATCATGTAAGGTTACAGTTACCAGTTTTTTCACTTTTGTAAAATAACTCCTTATTCATTCTTACATGGCTTTTCACAGCTCCAAGCAGGCAAGAGAAGTTTCAGAAATCTCAAATGCATTTTTCTTTCTCTCTCTTTTAATATGCAACTAATTTAGTGTGAGGAGAGGAGAACAGATTATCAGTCCTGGGGCATCTCCATCCCTGTCACAGTAAGGGAAAATAGTCAGTGCACAAGGTTGTAACCAATGTCATAAAAAGAGGCTTGGTAGCAAGGTGGATTGATTTAAATCAGTGTGATTTAAATCATTATTTAAATTACCAAGTGGAATCTATTTAAATAATTGATTTTAATCAACTTTTCCCATTTGTACTTTTTTCTAAAAAATGGTGCATTCTCATTGGTTGATATAACTATTAAAACATGTTGATTTACAACTAAACAGAATCTTTACACTAGATCTTGTACATCTTTCTGCTACCTAGGAGGGTACATGATACCTATTATACTAGAACTGTCAAGTGATTAAAAGAATTAATCACGATTAATCATTCTATTAAACGATAATAGAATACCATTTATTTAAATATTTTGGGATGTTTTTAAATATATTGATTTCAATTACAACACAGAATACTTAATATACAGTGCGCACCTTATATGTATTTTATTACAAATATTTGCACTGTAAAAAACAAAAGAAATAGTATTTTTCAATTCACTTAATACAAGTACTGTTTATCATGAAAGTTGAACTTACAGATGTAGAATTATGTACCAAAAAAACCTTAATTCAAAATTAAAACAATGTAAAACTTTAGAGCCTATAAATCCAATCAATCCTACTTCTTGTTCAGCCAATCGCTCAGACAGACCTGTTTGTTTACATTTGCAGAAGATAATGCTGCCTGCTTCTTGTTTACAATGTCAACCGAAAGTGAGAAAAGACGTTTGAATGGCATGTTGCAAGATATTTACATGCCAAGTGCTCTAAAGATTCACATGTTGCTTGATGTTTCAACCACCATTCCAGGGGACATGCGTCCATGCTGATGACGGGTTTTGCTTGATAACGATCCAAAGCTGTGCAGACCGATGCATGTTCATTTTCATCATCTGAGTCAGAAGGTTATTTTCTTTTTTGGTGGTTTGGGTTTGGTAGTTTCCACATCAGTGTTGCTTTTTTAAGACTTCTGAAAGCATTCCTCATTCCTCTCAGATTTTGGAAGGCACTTCACATTCTTAAATCTTGGGTTGAGTGCTGTAGCTATCTTTAGAAATTTCACATTGGTATCTTCTTTGCATTTTGTCAAATTTGCAGTGAAAGTGTTCTGAAAACGAACATGTGCTGGGTCATCATCCAACTCTGCTATAACATGAAATATATGGCAGATTGCGAGTAAAACAGAAAAAGAGACATACAGTTCTCCCCCAAGGGAGAATACAGGGACATACAGTTCTCCACCAATCAATACAGAGCTACATGAGGTTGCTGTTATTAGGTAAATTGATTAACCAATCAACATGGAGCATACAGCTGCTGAGAGGTAAACATACTTTTCACATGAATCATAACCATTATAAAGAATCTGAAATCTGTGCACCTCAGGCCAAGTATCCCTTCTGCATATGAGCAGACCATCAAAGACACCTTGATTGACAGCTGTAGGCTGCACTTACACTGCTGGCCATATCCTGATAGTGCAGTGTACATGGGTCACCCCGTACTTCTCCAGCGCCTTTAAGATTTCCCTGTCCTCAGCCCCATCTCTTGACATCTTTCAGAGGTTGGTCTTTCTTGCCAGTCTCTCTTCCTTCTGCATTTAATCCCACTCGCTCTTACGTCTGTAACTAAATAGACTCTCGGTTATCCAGTATTGGATTAACCAGGATGTTAAAAAAAATATGCGTAACTTGCAGGGCCGTCTCTGGCTTTGTTGCCGCACCAAACACACACAAATCCCCCCCCTCCAGGGTGCAGGGCAGCCAGTGAACACTTCCCGGCACGGGGTGGCTGGTGAACCAACCCCCACTCCCCGTATTTCCTATGGATGGTGATATCCGGGATTTTATTAACCAGGATTAATTTTTTCCCTATCATCCTGGATAATCGAGAGTCTACTGTACCACCTCCCACGTTAGCCAGAATTCTTCTTGGAGTTCCCTTTGTTCTCTCTTCCCCCTGCATCTGGTCAAGATTTAATTTGCCACAGTCTGGCCCGATATGTTAATGATTTCTGGTTTTGCTCTGATAATTGAGCAAACATCCTAGCTCATATGTGCCTTTATGAAAAGTGATCTCTCTCCTGAATGAGGTAATTAAGGAAAACCATATGTGATGTAGCAGACACAACAGGATCCAGGTATGATGTTTTGCAGAAGGCAGTAGTGTAATCTCTTTTGCCAGAAGCACAGTGTTCGTGAAGGGATGGAGATTGGGAGATGAAGGGAAAAGATCCTTTTTATTTATCTCTAGGCAATTGAGCAACAATGTGATGTGCCTAGGGCACTCTCTGTAACATCAATTTAATAACACCATACAGAGGCATTTTTTGTTCTAATGTCTGGTTGTGATAGTGTCTCAAGTTAATAAATTAAATTTAAAATGCATGCAGAGGTGTAATAGTGACATTTTGTTCTTCCTCATTGTCAGTAATAAGTGAAGGAAAAGAATTTAGCAGACTAAAATGAGACAGAATTATTGTAGTTTGGGGTTTTTTGCAACCTCAAATTCATTATAGAAAAATTGAACTGAGACCATTGCAATGATGCAATAAGGAATTGATGTTAAATTAAGAAAGGTCCAAATTTCATTCAGCATCCTCCAGCTATGAGATTCTTTTTATTGACTTGCTCCTTTGAGGCTGTGCTCATTACAGTAACCTCAAAATAGGAATCCTTCATCTGGAGGTGCTGCTCATCTTTGCTAGCTGGCTGTTTGGGGAATGAGATGGTTAATTAGTTCAGGACATAAAATATTACATGGAATTTCCCCCCAACACTTCCTGTGTTGTCAAGGTCAGCAGTTGTAATTTTGTTTTAATTGGGGCTGAGCCACTGTCTTTTTTGTATGTTCATAAAGTGCCTTTCTCCAGTTAATGACAGGAAACTGTTGGGAAATCATATTATATTCTGTAAATAGTGGTGTCCTAAGAGAGATTATTATATACAAGTCAGGAAACAAAACTGACTGGTGCATGAAATTCACAGAAATGTTTTAAGAATTTTCTGTAGTGCATGTCTGGTAGGGTCTGCTTTTTTCTTATAGAAGACTTATTCAGGGTGGGGAAATTGTATGGTAGTCACAGTGAATGTTCTAGAAGTGCTGTAGCTAACTTGTGTAGCTAGTTCCTCCTTGGTGTGCCAAGTTCTAACCATAGAGAGTGCTAAAATACAAGAAACAGATACTCCATCTTGGTTTCCTCTGGATGACTTATTAAAGTAGTTCATATTTTACAAAAGGGAAATGAACACAGAACTGTAGATCGGGTGGAAGGTGACTTCACAATTTTTGATACAGATTTCCGATACAGGTGGTGTGTCAGATGGTGTCTCAGTGGCTCCAGGGTATGGTGGGAGGATATACTGAACCTTTTATTAATTGAACTGCGACAATTGCAATGATGCAATAAGGTATTGATCTTAAATTTTAAAAAGTCAAAATTTCATTCAGCTAGGATCATTCATCCTCTAGCTAGGAGATTCTTTTTATTGACTAGAAAGATGACCGGCTGCACCTAGCCCAGTGTGGTAGGGACTGAGTGTTCTCTGTGTTCTATAAATTAGCCTGATACTAAAGTGTCCTTCCTACTCTCCAGCTACTTGGTCTGCTCCCCTTGAGCTCATCTTTACCTGCCTTCTGACTTCTCCCTCATTATTCCTGTTGTCTCCCTTCCTCCCCCACCCCATTCTTATTTTTTCCATCTGTTATGTCTGTTTTCAAATATGCCACTGTCTCCCCATCCTGGAAAAATACTAATATTTCCTGAAGCCTTCTGGGGTCTCTGGCTCTGACCCCATCTTAGCCTTATCCTCAGATCCAAGCTCCTTGTGCTAGCTCCCTACTCCTGCTGCCTCTACAGCTCTCTCCTTTACATTCTAGTTTCTGTTCCCCTCTACTCCACTGAGATTTTATTGACTAAAATTACTAACAGTTTCTTCCTGGCCACATCCCAAGGCACCTTTCCCATCCTCACCATCCTTGACCGGTCTTTTTATTTCAGTACAATCAATACCTCCATCCTCCTCAATGCTCTCTCTTCTCCTTCGGACTTTGTAACTCCATGTTTAACTGGTGTTCTGTCCTTCCACTTGCTATTCAATGCTTCCCTTGGTGGCTTCATCTTCTCCTCCTTCCCACTCTGTATCCCACAGGGTCTCTCTTTGGTCACCTTTCTTTTCTCTTTTTTGCACTCATTTATTGAGTGACCGTATCTATTTTTATGGCATCAGCTACCATCTCTGTGTTTGTTACCTGTAAATCTCTCTCTCCCCCTCTGAATCTTCCTTCTCTGTTCAGACTTACCTTTGCTCCTGGATACCCTTCCACCAGCTTGCCCTCAGCATCATGGAAACATTCTGTGTCAGTGTGTGTGTCCCCCAACTCCTACCTTTATTTCTCCATTATAGTAGGTAACTCTGCTCTCTTTCTTGTTACCTAGAACCACGTCAGTCCCCCTTGACCTGTTTTTTTTCTTACCTCTTGCAAACATGTTGTTGTTCTTTGCAGTAGCTCCAAAATCTATTTCTTGGATGTCCATCCTTCTACCAAAATATGTCCCAGATGGATCACAAAAACCTCCATTTTTTGCCCGATATCCACCTATCTCACATTAAGAACGTTGCTGCAAAACCATTTTCCCTGCCTTCTTGTTATTTGTACTCTAGAAACTCCCAGAGACCCCAGTTGAGATGGGAGCTGAATATAGTCTCTGCCCTTAAGAGCGTACAGTATCATTTCAGACAACTGGCAACAAGTGTGTGTAATCAAAAACAGGAGGGAAGTGGAAGTGGGGAGGAAGGAAACAGCAATAAGATTATGTATTAAGCCTGTGATCTTCCAGTTTCATTTCCTTCCACTCTTGTTTTGTTGTTTCCTTGTGCAAGTATCTCAGTGCTTTCTCCTGTGGTATCTCTTGCACCAGCATGCATCCGACGAAGTGGGCATTAGCCCACAAAAGCTTATGCTTCGATACTTTAGTTAGTCTTTAAGGTGCCACAGGACTCTTTGTCATCCTTGCGCCAAGAATTCCCTCATTGTCTGAACACCTTGCAATGTCCCTGTACTCAAAGCTCACCTTTGCCAGTAGTTCCTCAAACAATGACCAACACATTTAAAGAAAGAAAAAAAAATAGCCATGAACTGACGTGATGCATGATGTCACCTTCCCATCCCATGGCTTTATCAGTATATTCCTTCCTCTTTGCCTGATGCTGATTTACTTCTTGTTCTCTGGTGCTGTCTTATTCAATTGAGAATGTAATCTTGCTGGGACAGGGATCTTGTTTCTTCTTGCAATGCCCTAGGCATATCAGGTGCTGCATGTGAATGGTAGATAATAAATCTACTGAAGAGAATGAAGTTTCACCAGTGTAAATCTGATGTGATTTGAGACCAGAATCAGGTCCATAAATTCTAACCATATCCATGTTCAGAACTTTGCAGCCACCAAAAAGAGAAGGTCTTGAGTACTTTAAATGCTTGATCTCATTCAGAACCTGGTACGGTGGTACTTAGATTTTCAAAAGTGGCTTGTGAGCCTAATCATTTCACTGCTATGTTGCAGGTTTGATAATGAGGACAGCAAAAAGCAATTCCAGACATGTGATCGGTTTATGAATGGATGTAACATACTGGTTTAATATTGCTGCTCTGCAGGAAACCATGTACATGCCTGATTATCTTTACCTATTAAAATAAAACAATTATTTATAGTGGAAATAAAAATAAAGCATCTGTTTGTCCTTGGGGGGGAAAACACCCTATGCTGTGCTATTATGATACATTCATTTATTAAGATTTCTGCCTTCCCTAGCACTTTAACCATTTCTGTGACTAGTACTGCATGCCTTTGCTCTCTGTACTATATGAATTTGAAAGAGGTTTTCCCAGTGGCCAGTTCCACCGCAGTACAACAATGTGCGGTGTGACATGTTTACCTGGGTTGGCCAAAATTGTCCCAACTTGCTTGCTGGACCACAAAGTAAACGCGGGAGGCATATTTACACTAGCAGATACACTGAAGGCTTGGTTAATGATGTGGGAATCTTGCATTGGGCAAGCTGTTGGTGTCAAAGTTAGCAATATAATGTGTGTGTTGTCTTTTTTGGCTTGTTCTAGCTGCCTCTTGGAAAAATTAGCAGGTGTTTCATTTGATTCATGATGCTGGATGTCACTGAATGGAACTGGTGCTTTAATTAGGTGGCAGCAGATGCTTGTGTGGTACTGCGCATGTTAAAGAGCACTCATGCTGAGAATGGCATTGTTCTCTTTGGCACCATTGCTGCCTGTGGTGATGTTTTCTCATAGCTGCGATTTCTGTTCGGAATACCTATGTTATTTGGGCCCTTAGCGCTGGATTACATTTTGATTGCGTTTAGAGGGGGAAGATCAGTGCTGCACCGGAGACCTCTTAGAAGGTTTTGCCCGTCATGTTAATACTGCTCTCGCTCGTTTTGAAAGAGCATGCTCATCAGCATCACAGGACCTGTCACGGCAAGATTGTCGTTTGTTCTCAGATTCCTCCTAATCTGTCCACCATGTTACATTTTTGACAGGACACATAATCAGACACTTTACATGTGCAACTGCACAGTACATGTGCACTGATGTGCACCATCAGTCCCACCACTGTGGCTTTGAAGACCAGGCACACGTGGTGGTGACTGCACCAACACAGTGCTCTCTGAGGCGATGTCTTCCCTTTCTTCCCTGCACTGGGGCTAAGAGTATTGTTTTTCTGATATTCACAACCTCTTCTGGTCAGCAAAGTTGAGACTAAGTTCAGATGGTTTGACCACAGGTCCTTTCAGACCATCTTTTTGGGAAAAAGAAACAAACGTGCAAAATCTTGGTACACGAGATTTGAATGCCTGGCTGCCATGCATTGTGTACAAACGTAGGACATTACTATAGCGCAGGGTACCCTAATAAATTAATTATAATCCTCCAAGTGCTTCTGCAAGTTTCAAAATTCTATAGATCTTTGTCAGACAGAGTTTTATTAGATAGAGAAGGGAGCCGTGAAGCTCCTGTATTCCTGACTCTGCCACAGACTTGCCTAGCTATGAAACAGACTCTCTAATTCATACCACTTGTGGGTTTAATTAATGTTTGTAAAAGGGTACAAGATCCCTGGATGGAAGGTGTGATTGAAATTCAAAATGTTATTTATTAATAAAGTTATCAATTATATCACGTACTGTAAAGTAAAATACAGAGGGAGGTGGATGTTTGGTTGAAAATTCTAAAATATATCCAATCATTTAAATTTTATAATCATTCAGTGTGGAAAATACAAATGATTAGACTGTGCAAAGCTTTCCTAACCCAACCTTTTCTCTTCCCTCCCCTCAACAACAATAAAAATACTCTACCTCCACACTGCACCAATAAAGCAAATAAAAAAACCCCAATAATAACCTTCCTTTTCTCATAACTGATCATTATTCTAATCTTCTACTTGGTAGGTTGCTATGATAAATTCTGTTTTAAAGGAACAGAAATAACCAAGAATATAGCTCTCCATTTCACCTTGTCAAAATGAGCTTTCTAAGATGAGTTAGTATTTATCAAGCATGTTGTCAGAGTCCCTGGTGCTCAGAACTGGGCAAATGGACACATTACATCTCAATTAAGAACAGAAGATAAATGCTGGTGGTAAATGGAGGTCATAGGTTAGAGTCATTTAATGGAAGAAATGGAAATGAAATAGGAAAACAATCTAAGGTATCTTTAGGAGATAATGAAGGAAACTCAATTAGAGGCAACTAGGCTTTCTCTTGTTCTTGGATCTGGGATAATTTCCTGCCTTTTTTATTGCTAGTGTGGTTGGCAAAGCTGCATTTAAAATAAAACAATAAAATAAAATTAAACTGCATTTTATGGTTTGCTCATTTTCCTTTCCTATTATAAAAAGGAACCCTGGTCTAAAATACTGTTTAAATAGCCAACAGCGTTGTCTTGCTGGCTTAAACATGGCCTTTAGGTTAGCTCTGGGCCAACCGCAAACCATATTTATTGTGTGTTTCAGATCTTAAAGTACAAGATGATGTTAAAAACTAAAATATTCTAGAGTGCAAATTCTAATGCCAGGTGTTTAAAGTGTCATCCTAAATAAGAATATGGGTTTGTGAGGTAACCTATGCAGAGAAAAGAAGTGTTGGCTTGTCTGTGCACTGGCCATTCATTTTTCTTTGATTTTTCTTTCCTTTTCCTTCCCTTACATTTGGAATATGAGCCTGCAGCTGTATAAAATGTACACACCTGTGTATATACAGTTTCACTGTTATGAATAAGCATTGTACAGTGATAGAAGTCACTGTAAAGCATAGCCAGCAGTAAACCGGTGTCTGTGGTGCATCCGTAGTAAAACTCTTATTTTCTGTGGTTTATTTCTCATTAGCCCTTACAGCCAGTAGTTTGTCTCTAGGAATAATAAAATAAGTATTGGTACTGCCTCATTTCATTATTTACTTTATTGCTATGTCATTTTCGGAAAGATCAGTGTCTAGTCATAAAACACTAAATTTAAGGGGCTGCAATTTTTGTGTGAGCGTGCATTTAAATCAAGCCAGGGACAATCTAAAGCCCAAATTTATGTTTTATCTCAGTCAGTTAGGGTAAAGTACAAATCAGCTAAGTGGGGAATAATCACAAATCTATCAAAGTTAGTTGTTTTAGCAGGAACTACTACTTAGGCTCACACCATAAACTATTAAGTTTACATACTATATATTAATTACTAATAACTATTACTCTTGTCTACTATGAATTATCTACTGTCTCAGTTAAACTCACTCCATAGGTAACAATTTATATTTATGAAATAACAAAGTTTGGAATTAGAAAATACAACACACTAGATAGAACATAACCTCACAGTCCCTGTTTCAGTTTCTCAGTTTTCAGTCTCTGTAAGCCAGCGGTTCTCAAGCTAGTTGAGACCGCGACCCCTTTTTGTGATCCGGCGGCGCGGCGCGACCCCTCCTCCGAAAAGCTGCTGAATTACAAAAAAACCCAAAAAACCGCGCGTGCGCCCCGGTCCCCCTTTCCTGCCGCGGGGGGGGGCTGCCGGCTGCGCGCCGGCCCCCAGCCCACCCGCTGCGGGGACTGGGGGCCGGGGCGCAGCCCCAGTCGCCGCGAGTTGCGGCGGCAGGAGCTGGCGACCCCCCCGGGGAGCGCTCGGCGACCCCCCGGGAGGTCGCGACCCCCAGTTTGAGAAACTCTGCTGTAAGCCAAGAGATTGGAGGAAAAGTTCTTAGGATGTTATCTCTTGAGTAGACTTCTTATGCAATCTTATTGTTTACTGTTTTGAGTTCCAAATTAAATAAAGACCACAGTGTTCATTGATGTGTTGGCTTCTAGACTGAGCTATTATCCCTCTGCTTCTTTCTGGCTTAGTCTATTTGCTCTCTGACAATTTCTCTATTCCTGTCACTTCACCTTATTATCTTAAGATACTGTCCGAATCTTTTGTTTTACAGTCCTTACTCTTTTCTTATTTTCACTACAGCTCACTTTCTCCTTATTTTTTAAGTCTGGTTCTCTTTTATTACAGCTTCCTTCCTTCACATTTCATTGTTGCTTTACTTTTCTCACCATTTTCTAACAATGCTTTTCTAATAATTTATTAATTACTTAGAGACAGTTCAGTTATTTTCCCTTGTTTAACTGTGCTGTTCTTCCTTTCCCTTTCCCTCTTATACCACTTTCCTCTTACGGCTATCCCTACTGTTCCTACTCTCTATCTTTCCTGTCCCTTCTGAGATGGACTTTCTCACTTTTAGCTCTGTTCCTGGCACCCTGACAAGATGCAACTCAGCCATTGGCATCCCTATCCACTGGCTCCCCACTTAGTGTGTCCCTTCTCTTCTAGTGCCAGTTGGTGCCTCACTCACCATTGGCCTCTTTCTCTCTCCCCCATTGCTGGGCAGCCTCCCACCAGCCATTTCTGCCACTGCTGAGAGTAGCTGTCATCTGTTCTTCCCTGCTTTTTTTTTCTATTTCCCCTCCCCCCCAAAAAATAAATTAAAAGTCCCAGGCATGAGCTCACTCCACTTTAACTGCCCCAGAATCCTTTTGAATACCTTTAGAATTGTCCAAAGTGAATGGGCAGTAAACCACACAGCTTCTCTTGAGCTTTTGGATCCTCTCTGCTATACTGGAGTCCGTAGGTGAAGCCACACGCTCTGTGAGGAAGTGGCTTTTTTAGCCAAAGTGACAGTCATGTCTCGTAATAGCATAGGGGAGCTCTCTGGGGAAACTATCAGAAGTTGCCATTGGATCTTTAAGACGTATAAGAAGTCAGGGACTTGGTTGGCAGAATCTCGTACAGTCCAGTGCTATTGGGTTATTGATTCCATTTCATTGTTCTTATTTGCCACTATTCCTTCTGTCTCTCAGCTTTGTGTTCCTTCCCATACTCTTGTCTGCAGAGTGTCTGCGAATATTGTCTTGACTGTAGACTATTATCAAAGAAAACCTCCAGACTAAAATTACAAGAAGATTAAATGAACACTTCCTCCTACCAAGCTTCCTTATGCCTAGTCTTCCTGATCTTGCCATTTATTGCCATTAATTCGACAGATTGTGGGGAGTGAGACAGAAATACAATTAAAGTGCTGCTTGTAAAAGCCAAGATTTTATGCTGTATACACAATCATAACGAGAGTTCAATTTCCGCCATGTTTCACGTGAGCTAGAAACTAAGGTGCTGCCCACTTTAAAAGTCCCATGCCATTTCCCCCGTGGAATTGGTCTGGTAGCTAGCAATGTCTTGGCCAAATTCCAGTTTGGATTGCATTCTCCTCTCCAACTTTCCACTGTCATAGAGGTAACTGCTTCTTTGCGATAAATGAAGTAGTTCTGGTGTAAAGTTTGTAAATATGTTTGGGGCTCTCTGGGACTTATAAGAGTTTTGTTGCACATTATAGACCAGCAGATGTTTTGGATGATAAGTTTTCGTGGGCTAAGACCCACAAAAGCTCATGATCCAAAACATCTGTTAGTCTATAAGGTGCTACAAGACTCTTTGCATCATCATTAGAAAGTTCTTTGTTGCTTATTTGTTGTGATACTCGGGGGAAGTGGCTCTTACTTGCAGGCACATTGTAGGATGCTTCTTATTGCATCTTAGTCACTTTTTAGAGGGAGGATACATATTGGTGATGAGGCTAATGGAAGTGATAAAGGAAGGTTCACAGAGGACTCTTGTCTCCCACATGAAACTATATATTTCTAAAACAGCATTTATAAAAGATCAAAGTGCTTAAAATTTTAGAAATTTTATTCTTTGTAGGATTCTCAGGGCAGCTAAGTTGCTGGAAAATGTGGCTTTGGGGTTGATGAGCTTGAAGCAGGCAGCCAATAATCTATCACCTTTTCGGCTGCAAATGAAAGACCAACTTCTGCTGGTACATGTGCAGGGCTCCAGTTGAGCCACACGTGTGAAACCAAGAGCGGGTATTTGGCCCTGTGCCTTCTACCTAACTATATTTCTGCGGACCCAACCTTCAGTTAATGAAAGGGCTCAAGCCATTTTTTTCAGCAGCCTCCTTGGCTGTCAACTCAGACAGGGGTGAGTAGCTTGCCAAATGCTATTCACCAACACCTGTCTTGTGTCCTGTTATTGTGCCCATCTCCCTCCCCTCTAGGATCTCCTGTTACAGACACGATAGGTGGTGGTAAATGGAGACAGCATGCCCCAATATTGTGGTTCCACCAGCTCCAGTAAAGCATCAGTGCAGAAGGGAATCTATTGAGGACTCCATCAGATGAGCTCCTGTGTGAGTGCTCAGATACTCATGATCCTTTTTGCATAGGAGGAGGAGTGAGTCAAGAAAACCACTGTTAAAGCACAAGAGAACTGTAGTCCCTACTGAACTTGATGCATAGAACCTCCTAACTTTTCTCCATGTTAACAGATGTTTTCTCCTTCAAATAGCGGAACCCAGCTTTAACCTCCAGCCAATAGTGATTGCCCTCTGCAACCATGAGAACTTCAGCTCCAAGCAGTAGAAACAGCCTATGGAGGTTTAAAATAGGGTAGTTTTAATTCATTAAAGGTGAGATGTCCTTCACACATCTCTTCAGAGGATAGAGAAAAGAAAAAATGCTGGAAGAAGCGTTGAGGTCTATGCAGTAGCATGTGGTGATATCTTTGGTAAGACATATAACAACTTTTTAGATGATAGATAAAAACTTTGCTCCTGACAAAGAGTTTGCACTTCTATTTCTCGTCTGTCAGGCAAGTTCAGTTCTACATTTGCAAGCTTGGTATATTGAATTCTATACTTGCATGCCTTTTTAGTCCTCTATGCAGAAATCTATTAGATTAACTCAATTCAAGAAGTGAACAATGTTTCCATATATTTTCAGTCTAATATATTTTATCTGTATGTGTGACCTTTTAGTGGATGCATGGTATCAGAATGCAAACCTCAAAGAACTGTGTTAAACATCTACCGTGCATTTAATCTAATCATCTGCTGGAAATGTATAAAGGCATGATGTCTTATTAATAATTACTGAATCAGAGAATCATGCAAAGGGAGGTGTCCCCTTTTTTAGTTACATAATGGCAGGTCTCTCTTAAAGCTTTCTTTTCAATTCTACACTGGCATGCCTTTTTTAATGACGTTCAACAAAATAGCATCCTCCACAAGGTGTGATCTTGCACACTATGTGCTGTGTAACAAAATGGCATCCTCCATGTGGGTTTGGGGGCCGGACAGAATCATTCCACAGGCCGCCAGTTGGATGACATTTTAGTTCTGGGGCGTGCAATGCATGCATTATATACATAGCACATCCCTGAATCTGTGTATGTCAGACAATTAAAAAGATTTAGCGATTCCAAGGACAGAAGGGACCATTGTGGACATCCAGTCTTGATTTAAAAGTTGTTGAAGATGGCGAATTCACACCATAATCCTTGGTAAATTGTTCCAATGGTTAATTAGCCTCACTGTGAAAAACATTACACCCTATTTTGAGTCTGAGTTTTTCTAACTTGAACTTCTAGCCATTGGATCCAGTTTTATCTTTCTTTGTTAGACTGAAGAATCTATATTAAATATTTGTTCTTTATATAGAGGTGTATGGACCAGGGGTGGGCAAAGTTTTGGCCCGAGGGTCACACTTGGGTTCTAAATTGTGCGGAGGGCCGGGTAGGGAAGGCCCCGCCCCCTATCTGACCCCCACTCACTTCCCACCCCTGGGCTGCCTCTCTGCTGTGTGTATATATGTGTATATGTGTGTGTGTGTGTGTGTGTATGATTATACACACACACACACACAAATAAAATATAGCCTCTGTACGCCTACTTGCCCTGTTTGAGCATCTCAGGATCACGTTAGTCCTTTTGGCTATAGCATGATATTGGGAGTTCATGTTCAGCTGATTATCCAGTTCAATCCCAAATCCATTTCAGAGTCACTGTTTCCGCATTCTGTAAGTATGGCCTACATTCTTTGATCCTCGATGTATACATTTACATTTAGCTGTGTTAAAATACATATTGCTTGCTTGTGTCCAGTTTGTCAAGTGATCCAGATCGCTCTGAATCAGTGACTTGTCCTCCTCATTATTTACCTATCCACCAGTGTGGGTCATCTGCAAACTTTATTAGTGATGATTTTGTGTTTTCTTTGAGGTCATTGGGTCATCAGGTCATGTTAAATAGCGTAGGTCAAAGAACCGGTCCCTGGGAACCCCATTAGAAATAATTGATGACAATTTCCTGTTGTCCATTACATATTGAGATCTATACATTAGCCAGTTTTTAATCCATTTAATGTGTGCCATGTTAATTTTATATTTGCAGGATATGACAGAGACAAGGTGGGTGAGGTAATATCTTTTACTGGACCAACTTCTAATTGTGAAAGAGACAAGCTTTTGGCTATATGGGCTCAGAAGAGCTCTGTGTAACCTGAAAGTTGGTCTCTTTAACCAATGGAAGTTGGTCCAATTAAAAATATTGCCCCACAAACCTTGTGTCTTATGTTGATTTTATATTGGTTTCGTTTTTAATCAAAATATTATGCAATATCAAGTCAAACCCCTTACAGAAGGCTTAAGTATGTTATCTTATCAACCAAATTTGTAATCTCATATGAAAAAAAAGATATCAAGCTAGTTTGGCAGGAACTGTTTTCCATAAACAGTTGTTGATTGGCATTAATTATATGTTCTCTATGCAAACTTAGGCCTCCTATTTGGAGTATATAAATTAGGGCTGTCAAAATCGCAGTTAACACAAGTGATTAATGCAAAATAAATTAGCTAGATTAAAAAATAGTCATCATTAGTCACAATTTTAATCGCACTGTTAAACAATAAAAGAATACCAATTACAATTTATTATAAATATTTTTGGATGTTTTTCTGTATTTTCAAATATTTTTATTTAAACAACACTGAATACAAAGTGTACAGTGCTCACTTGATATTATTTTTATTGCAGATATTTGTACTGTAAAAATATCAAAAGAAACAGTATTTTTCAATTCACCTCGTACAAGTACTGTAGTACAATCTCTTTATCATGGAAATGCACTGACAAATGTATTTTTTTGTTATATAACTGAACTCAAAAACAAAACAAAGTAAAACGTTAGAGCCTATAAGTCCACTCAGTCCTACTTCTTGTTCAGCCAATCGCTAAGACAAATAGGTTTGTTTATATTTACAGATGATAATGCTACCCGCTTTCTGTTTAAAATGTTATCTCAAAGTGAGAACAGGTGTTCACAAGGCACTGTTGTAGTCAACCTTGCAAGGTATTTATATGACAGATATGCTAAACATTTGTACACTTCTTCATGCTTTGACTTGTAAGCTCTAAGGTTTTACATTGTTTGTTACCCTCACAGCCCAAGCCTCATGAGCCGGAGTTGGGTAGCCTGGGCCATGTGTGGTTGTGCTGCAGGTCTTTCATTGCAGCATAGGCACACCCTATGACTCCCAAAATCTTTGAGTCACTGTTTCCTGCGGTCTTCGAATTCATCTCTAGCTTTATATTAGTTTTACTTTAATGCTATTGAACGAGGTGAATTTAGAGGGAGTGTGAGAGAGAGAGAGAATACACACACACACGTATCTCTTGATATGACTTGATTGACATTGTCACCATGGTTTTAGGATCCTACCAGCATCTCTGAATTTTAGATAAAAGGGGAAATATTTTTAACACGTGGACTATTCATAAGAAGTTCTTTAAAAGGATGCTAATGATACATATATGCAATAGGCATCAAATAAGAAAACCGGCTAAATTTCTTCAGTTATTCCAGATGAAGAGTTCCTGAGCCTGCAGGCCCTGCTCCCTCCCCATTCCCCCAACCAACTCCTTTCTCCTGTCTGTCACTTTGGTTTGCAAATTTCAGCCTAGCAGTGTTCAGCAAATAGTGTAAAGTTGATCATAAATAAATAGGTGTCATAAAGCAAGTGTTTATGTTGTGTCAGTGAGCAGGGTATAAAACTGATGACGAGAAATAGGTCTTCTTGGAAATGCAGACAGTAATGATCTTTGGCTATACAGGTCAAACAGTAGGATTTCAAGACTACAGCAGTCCAGTCCAGTTACACATCTGATTTATCATGATAGTTTCACCATCCTTCGTCTCCTAACCAGAAATATTGAGCAGGAAATGATAGGTGTTAAAGTTGAAGAATTACTGTGGTTTCCTCTCTCTCGGACGCTTTGCAATTTTTGCTGCACTAGTGAGTGCTGATGAGTGTGCTGGGCTGCCACTTTTGGAATAGATTATTCACGCAATAGAGCTTATATAGTTTAGAGCTCCACTCAAGTTAATACTGTTAAAGCTATTTTGATTCTTTTATGGCTGTTCTAAGCAAGTGTGCTTTCAAAAACATGTATTTGATCAATCCAGATAAAATTCTGTTTGTTTCTTTCCAATGAGCCTCAAGAAATTACTATTGGTGTTAAGGCAAGTTGACAGTGAAAATTTCCTTGAGTACAGGGCTGTGTTGGTAAATATAGCAATCGTGAAAAGCCCCAGTAAGGTGAAAATGTTGGCAAAATCGTCTAGTTTCATCCGTGCAAGGAAGAAAATAGAAAATGTATTTGGCTTGAGTTTGCAGGTCAATTTCTGGATGATGATTTTGGAAAATTGTTTCGAAATTAATGTGTGACTTTGCAGTTGTCATTTTAAAATGGTGTTTCATTTTGATTTGACATTATTTTTATATATATAATAAGATAAAGCCAATTCATGGGAATTAACCGTGTCAAGATTAAGTTATTTGAAGATGTTAGTTTGGAAAATACTTAACCTTGAAGGTAGAATACCTAATGTGGCTTAAGAAGGACACACGTAATTTTTGGGAAGTGACCAGTATGTCTGGCTCCTAGGTGAAGAGGATCCCATAGGGGCTCCACACACTGCCCCGCCCAGAGCGCCAGCTCTGCAGCTCCATTGGCTGGCAACTGCAGCCAATGGGAGCTGTGGTGGCTGTGGGTGAGGGCAGCATGCAAAGCGCCATTGCTGCATCTCCACCTCCGAGCTGGAGAGACGTCACCACTTCCTGGGAGCCACCCAAGGCAAGCACTGCCAGCCCAGAGCCCCCTCCCACACCTGAACCCCTCATTTCTGGCCCCATCCTGGAGCCTGTACCACCCAGCCAGAGCCCTCACCCGCTCCTGTACCCCCCAACACTCTGCTCCAGCCTGATGAAAATGAGCAAGTGAGTGAGGGGGAAGGAGGGAGGAGGGAGTGTGTTCCCTCCCTCTTAGTTAACTGGAATTTTTTTACTTACCGGCACCCCACATTATCCCAACATACCAGACACCAAAACTTTTACTGTCTGGTGAATGCCCTGGCCAGTCACAACCCTGGCTAACCCTGGGTAATTTGGGACATTCGAGAAATTATATCAAACAACATGATTGCTGGCATTTTTATATCTGCATGCAATCTTTAATATCCATAGCAGTTACACTGGTGAGAATTGGCTCCCTAATTCTCTTTTATTAAGCTATCAACTGGAGTATACTATCAAATGCAAAGGCTTCAAGTTAATGCAATATTACATTTGCACAGTCAAAAATGGATAAAAGGAAGAGTTTTAAGCTCCCAGCGAGAATGTTCACTAGCATACATTGCACGTTTCTTGTATATAGTTCACAATATAAACAGTAAGGTAGTAAACTATGCATTTAAACAGAAAACTAATATTAGAAAATGCTGCATAGGTGCGACTTCATGGCGTTAATGTTACTTTTGGCACCATTCCTTGGCATGCTCAAATTCCAGTTAAAATCTGTGGGAATGTTTCCATTCATTTCAATGGGTGTTTGGTTGGCATTTTAATATGCATTACAATGTACAAAAGATGTGCTATATTAGAAATGGGAAGACAAAAATTTCAAAGCGAGGAGCCTAGAATTGGCACTTAAATCCACCTTTAAGCACCTAAATAAGGGACATGGTCTTCAAAGGTGCTTAAATGGGAGCAGTGGGTACTACTTACTAAAAGCCACTTGTATGCTCAGGTTGGGGTCTGTGCTTGCTGTGACGTCACTAGCATTCAGAAGAGTAGCTACAGACTTGAAAGGGCCTAAAGAGGGATGGGATACAGTTCAAGGTTTACCCTGAGTCACACTGACTTCAAAGGGCTTTGAATCAGGCCCTAACATATAAATCAGCTCCTGCTCTGGTTATTGAGAGCAGTCGGCATATTAATTGGACTGAAGCTATTTAATCTTTGTTATATTTATAGTTTATCTCTAATGAAAATAACCAAGCATCTACTGAAGGAGGTCTAGACCCTATTTTTATAAACATCAAGGCCTGTGGATGGTAATTCCATGCTCTAATAGGAATATAACAATAGGGATCTATTATCGACCACCTGATCAGGACAGTGATAGTGATGATGTAATGCTAAGGGAGATTAGAGAGGCTGTCAAAATAAAGAACTCAATAATAGTGGGGGATTTCATGGGTACATGTCACCTCAGGACGAAATGCAGACATCAAAATTCCTTGATACTTTAAATGACTGCTTCTTGGAGCAGCTAGTACAGGAACCCACAAGGGGAGAGGCAACTCTTGATTTAGTCCTGAGTGGAACGCAGGAGCTGGTCCAAGAGGTAACTATAACAGGACCTCTTGGAAATAGTGATCATAATATAATAACATTATATGTGGGAACAACACCTCTGCAGCCCAACACTGTGACATTTAATTTCAGAAAGGGGAACTATGCAAAAATGAGGGAGTTAGTTAAAAGGAAATTAATAGGTAAAGTGACTAAAGTGAAATCCCTGCAAGCTGCATGGACACTGTTCAAAGACACCATAATAGAGGCCCAATTTAAATACCCCAAATTAAAAAACAAAGTCAAAGAACTTAAAAAGAGCCACCGTGGCTTAAAAACCATGTAAAAGAAGCAGTGAGAGATAAAAAGGCCTCTCTTAAAAAGTGGAAGTCAAATCATAGTGAGGTAACTAGAAAGGAGCATAAACACTGCCAAATTAAGTGTAAAAATGTAATAAGAAAAGCCAAAATGGTGTTTGAAGAACAGCTAGCTAAAAACTCAAAGGGTAATAATAAAATGTTTTTATTACTACGTCAGAAGCAGGAAGCCTTCTAAACAACCAGTGCGGCCCCTGGGCGATAGAGATACAAAAGGAGCACTTAAAGACGATAAAGTCATTGCGGAAAAACTAAATGAATTCTTTGCTTCAGTCTTCACGGCTGAGGACGTTAGGGAGATTCCCAAACCGGAGCCATCTTTTGTGGGTGACAAATCTGAGGAATTGTCACAGATTGAAGTGTCACTAGAGGAGGTTTTGGAACTAATTGATAAACTTAACTGTAACAAGTCACTGGGACCAGATGACATTCACCCAAGAGTTCTGAAAGAACTCAAATGTGAAATAGCGGAATTATTAACTAGGGTTTGTAATCTGTCCTTTAAATCGGCTTCTCTGCCCAATGACTGGAAGATAGCTAATGTAACGCCAATATTTAAAAAGGGCTCTAGAGGTGATCCCGGCAATTACAGACCGGTAAGTCTAATGTCTGTACCGGGCAAATTAGTTGAAACAATAGTAAAGAATAAAATTGTCAGGCACATAGAAGAACATAAATTGTTGGGTAAAAGTCAACATGGTTTCTGTAAAGGGAAATCATGTCTTACTAATCTATTAGAGTTCTTTGAAGGGGTCAACAAACATGTGGACAAGAGGGACCCAGTGAACGTAGTGTACTTAGATTTCCAGAAAGCCTTCGACAAGGTCCTTCACCAAAGGCTCTTATGTAAATTAAATTGCCATGGGATAAGAGGGAAGATCCTTTCATGGATTGAGAACTGGTTAAAAGATAGGGAACAAAGAGTAGGAATAAATGGTAAATTTTCTGAATGGAGAGGAGTAACTAGTGGTGTTCCCCAAGGGTCAGTCCTAGGACCAATCCTATTCAACTTATTCATAAATGATTTGGAGGAAGGGGTAAACAGTGAGGTGTCAAAGTTTACAGATGATACTAAACTGCTCAAAATAGTTAAGACCCAAGCAGACTGTGAAGAACTTCAAAAAGATCTCACAAAACTAAATGATTGGGCAACAAAATGGCAAATGAAATTTAATGTGGATAAATGTAAAATACAGTAAAACCTCCATTTAACGGACTAATTTGGGCGAGGGGGTGTCTATTAAATCCAAAAGTCCGTTATTTAATAATAATAATAAAAAAGAGCTGTCGGAGCAGCAGCCCGCCAGCCACAGGGTCAGGGCGGCAGCTCCGCAGCCCGGCCGCTGCCGGGACCCGGGTGCCAGCTGGGAGCCGTCAACCAGCCCGCCCAGGTCCCGGCTGCTGGGACCCAGGCGGCAGCCGTCAGCCAGCCAGCCCGCCCGGGTCCCGGCTGCTGGGACCTGCCAGCCAGCCTCCCCGCTGCCGGGAGCCAGGCGGCAGCCCGCCCGCAGCTGGAACCCCGGCGGCAGCAGGGAGTGGGCAGTCAGCCTGCACGGGTCCCAGCTCCCGGGACCCGCCAGCCAGCCCGCCTGCTGCTGGGAGCCGGGCGGCAGCCCGCCCGCGGCTGGAACCCCGGCGGCAGCAGGGAGCCCGCAGCCAGCCCTCGACAAACGGATTTCGGATGCATCAGACTTTCTTAAAAATTTTGTCCGTTGCATCCGAAGTCCGTTAAATCGAGGTCCGTTAAATCGAGGTTTTACTGTAACGCACATTGGAAAAAATAACCCCAACTATACATACAATATGATGGGGGCTAATTTAGCTACAACTAATCAGGAAAAAGATCTTGGATTCATCGTGGATAGTTCTCTAAAGACGTCCATGCAGTGTGCAGTGGCAGTCAAAAAAGCAAACAGGATGTTAGGAATCGTTTAAAAAGGGATAGAGAATAAGACGGAGAATATCTTATTGCCCTTATACAAATCCATGGTGCGCCCACATCTTGAATACTGTGTACAAATGTGGTCTCCTCATCTCAAAAAAGATATATTGGCATTAGAAAGGGTTCAGAGAAGGGCAACTAAAATGATTAGTGATTTGGAACGGGTCTCTCATGAGGAGACATTAAAGAGACTAGGACTTTTTAGCTTGGAAAAGAGGAGACTAAGGGGGGATATGATAGAGGTATATAAAATTCTGAGTGGTGTGGAGGAAGTGAATAAGGAAAAGTTATTTACTTGTTCCCATAATATAAGAACTAGGGGCCACCCAATGAAATTAGTGGCAGCAGGTTTAAAACAAATAAAATGAAGTTCTTTTTCACACAGTGCACAGTCAACCTGTGGAACTCCTTGCCAGAGGAGGCTGTGAAGGCTAGGACTATAACAGGGTTTAAAAGAGAACTGGATAAATTCATGGAGGTTAAGTCCATTAATAGGTATTAGCCAGGATGGGTAAGAAATGGTGTCCCTAGCCTCTGTTTGTCAGAGGGGGGTGATGGACGGCAGGAGAGCGATCACTTGATCATTACCTGTTAGGTTCACTCACTCTGGGGCACCTGGCATTGGCCACTGTTGGTAGACAGGTTAGATGGACCGTTGGTCTGACCTAATACAGCCTTTCTTATCTTCTTATGATGTTCTATCCTCTGAAAGCTTCCCAAGCCCAAAACACATGGGTTGGGCATAATACTGGCTCTTTTAACTGTACATTTTCTTTCTTAATCTTTAAGAGAAAAATCTTATCGGCAAATCATGTCACTCTTTATTTTTTTTAAAAAAAGTAAGGCTCCTTGTAATTATAACCTTTACTTTTGAGTACTTCAGAAATAGTATAATTGGCTAATGCCAAGAGTAGGAGCTGGTCCTGACATTTGGGATTATATTTGCAAATCTCATGAGAAAGATCTGCAAAGCAACTTCATTATCTGCCTTCTCATCCCTCGTTAAAACTCTTTTTTGCTGTGACGGCTGCAAAAAACTCGACCGCGGTTAGGCTGCTGGTGTGCTGAAACCACTGCTAGTCATGCTGACCATGTTTTCTCATTAATCACTGGTACTCCCCTCTCTGCGTGTATCCATCAAAGGTTTTTTATTTTATACTTAGATTGTATATCCCTTCTGCTATGTAGCATATGTGCCTCAGGTAGCAAGTCACCTGGATTCATCACCAAGTTTGGTCTGCTGGTTGGATTGTTAGCTTTTCTGGCCCAGGTTGGGGACCAATGAGGTGTGCAGTGTGAATGCTGATCCATGCCCCCAAGTACACCTCTTGGGGCAGGGACCATGTTTTTGTTTTGTGTATATACAGTGCCTAGCATAACAGGATCCTGGTCCATGACTAGGGCTCCCAGGCACTATGGTAATTAAATTATAAATGAATTAATTAATAATAATATGGATTTACCTCTGCTAGTTTCAACTAGGGCTGTCGATTAACCACAGTTAACTCATGTGATTGCGTCAAAAAAAATTAATCGCGACTAATCACAGTTTTAATCACACTGTTACACCTGGAACCAGCTAGAGAAAATGGCCCAGGATAGAGGACTCTGGAGATCTGTGGTTGGCGGCCCATACCCCGACTGGGGTGATGGGCATAAGTAAGTAAGTAAGCAATAGAATACCAATTGAAATTTAGTACATATTTTGGACTTTTTACATTTTTATTTATATATATATATATGGTATTTGTAATTGAACTCAAAGTGTATATTATTTTTGATTACAAAGACATGACCTGTTAAAATTATAAAAGAAATAGTTTTTTTTCAATTCACCTCAGACAAATACTGTAGTGCAATCTTTGTCGTGAAAGTGCATTTAGAAATGTAGATTTTTTTTGTTACATAACTGTCCTCAAAAACAAAACAATTTAAAACTTCAGAGTCTACAAGTCCATTCAGTCCTACTTTTTGTTCAGCCAATCGCTAGGAGAAACAAGTTTGTTTACATTTACATGAGATAATGCTGCCCTTCTCTTATTTACAGTTTCACTAAAAAGTGAAAACAGGCATTTGCATGGCACCTTGCCGGTGTTGCAAGGTATTTACATGCCAGATATGCTAAACATTCGTGTGCCCCTTCATGCTCTGCCCACCATTCCTGAGGACATGCTTCCATGCTGATGATGATCATTAAAAAACGAATGTATTAATTAAATTTGTGACTGAACTCCTTGGGGGAGAATTGTATGTCCCCCTGCTCTGTTTTACCCATGTTCTGCCATATATTTAATGTTATAGCAGTCTCAGATGATGACCTAGTACATGTTGCTCATTTTAAGAACACTTTCACTGAGGATTTCGCAAAACATAAAGAAGGTACCAAGGTGAGATTTCTAAAGACAACTACAGTACTCGACCCAAGGTTTAAGAATCTGAAGTGCCTTCCAAAATCTGAAATGGATGAGGTGTGGAGCATACTTTCAGAAGTCTTAAAAGAGCAGCAGTCCGATGTGTGACTATAGAAACCGAAGCACCAAAAAAGAAAATCAACCTGCTGGTGGCATCTGACTCAGATAATGAAAATGAACATGAGTTGGTCTGCACTGCTTTGCATTGTTATCGAGCAGAACCCATCATCAGCATGGACATCTGTCCCCTGGAATGGTGATTGAAGCGTGAAGGGACATATGAATCTTTAGTGCACCTGGCCCGTAAATATCCTGCGATGCTAGATATAACAGTGCCATGAGAACGCCTTTTCTCACTTTCAGGTGACATGGTAAACAAGAAGCAGGCAGCATTATCTCCTCAAATGTAAACAAACTTGTTTTTTCTGAGCGATTGGCTGAGCAAGAAGTAGGATTGAGGTGGACTTTCCGGTTCTAAAATTGTACATTTTTATTTTTGAATGCATTTTTGGGGACATAAATTCTATATGTGTGTAACCCTTCTGCCCTTCAGAATTGGCAGCAACAAGGGCCAGGTTCAGTAAATAGGGGTTCCCTCTCAACAATACAATGCAAACTGGCTCGAGCCCCCACCCAGTGGCCTGGGAAAATCCTAACACACCCCTGGGCGCCTCAATGAGGCAATACTTCCCCTCTTGCAAGCACAGATCGGTGTAACAGAAGATCTTTATTAACATGAGGTAAATGACATCACTAAACTGGGAAAAACACCACACCTAGGGTTCATACACCAACCCGTGAGCAAATTGCCCCTCCCCAGCAAGTTTGGGCTGTGTCCTCTCCTGTGGGTTCAGGAGTCCAGCAACCCAAACGTCACCCAAAGTCCCACAAGTCCAATAGCCCAAAGTCCCTGGATTCCAGCAACCCCAAAAGTCACCCAAAGTCCCAAAAGTTCAACAGCCCCAAAGTCTCTGGAGTCTCTGGTGGAAAGTCACTCTGCCGAGTCTTACCTCCCAGGCTGGGTGGAAGTGGAGAGCAGAGTGGAGGGTACCTTCATGAGGTCCGAGGCCGACGGCCCAGTCTCTCCGTGGGGTGCTGGTGGCTCCGCTAGCCGCCCTGCTAGCCGACACAGGAACTGCTCTGCCCGTGGCTCGACTCTGCTCGCTGTCTCAGGAACTGCTCAGGAACTGCTCGGCCAGCTGTCTCAGGAACGGGTCAGCCGGCACCGGGACTGCTCGGCCAGCTGTCTCAGGAACGGGTCAGCCGGCACCGGGGCTGCTCGGCCAGCTGTCTCAGGAACGGGTCAGCCGGCACTGGGACTGCTCGGCCAGCTGTCTCAGGAACGGGTCAGCCGGCACCAGGACTGCTCAGCCAGCTGTCTCAGGAACGGGTCAGCCGGCACAGGAACCGCTCTGCTTAGGGCCCCCCACTTAAGATAAAGCTCAGTGATTTTCAGCTCTTAAGTGATTTCAGCTCTTGAGTGATTTCAGCTCATAGCGGGGGGGCCTTAGTGCAGAGGCACCACCAGACCCAAAACAACTTCAGCTCCGTGGGCTGAAGTTAGACTCCTAAAGGAAGCAAAAGTCAGCTCTAACATTCCACAGGGGAGAGAGGCCAGGTGCAATAGGCCTGTGCAGCCCTCAGACAAGGCCCTGACCACAAGGTCTTGAGCCTGTCTACAGCCTCTCTCAATTCAGTGAGTTTTGGAACCCCTGTCCCTTGTTTACTGAGTGCTACCTAGCTGAAGGCGAGTCCCTCCAGCATGCCAAAGGCCAAATCAATGTCCCAACCCCTCATTCACATAAACATGTTAATCAGCACTCTATCATTCTTGCCCCAATACTACAGAAACTGGGGGTCCCACAGTAGCCAAAGTGATCATTTTGGCTGTTAGAGTGCAGGCCAGGTGCGGTGGGTGTGTCTAAGCAAATCAGGTGTTATTTTCCAAAAGCTACTGCAATTTCTGCAACTCACCACTGGATGTCACCCATACTGACACTGCAAAGTCATTGCAATTCCTGGATGTCACCCATACTGACACTGCTTACATCTGTAAATTCAACTTTCATGATAATGAGATTGTACTACAGTATTTGTATTAGCTGTTGAAAATACTATTTCTTTTGTTTTTTTACAGTACAAATATTTGTAATAAAAAATACATACAAAGTGTACAGTGTTCACTTTATATTCTCTGTTGTAATTTAAATCAATGTATTTGAAAATGTAGAAAACACCCAAAATATTTAAATAAATAGTATTATTATCAGTGCAATTAATTGTTCAATTAATTGTGATCAATTTTTTTAATTGCTCAATTAATCATGATTAATTTTTTTAAAGCCCTAGTTTCAACCAATTTTTTTTTCTGTTTGGCTGTGAATAATGTGTTAATCTCAATGAGCCCTGATTAGGTTTTTAAACCTTTTCATTTGCTTTATTTTCGACTGTCACCTTTTGAACAATGTCATTATCCAACTATTTTTTAAAATTTATTTTAGTTAAAAAGCAAACATTACCAAGGAGCTAGGCTATTGGCTGGGTGACAAACGTGATCAGAGATTTACTACTATTAAAAGCACTGAATCTTTGATGAGGCTTATGGATAATTAGTAGCATTTAAAAATCAATCTTTTTGCCCCGGTGAATTTTGAGTGATAAAACAGAGTTTCACCATGTTCTTTATATCCATGCTTACCTCTGTGTAATGCACACATTTATTCATAACCATTTTTATTTTGAGACCGAATGATTACTACTTCCTAAACTGTTTGTGTTCGACTCCTTTGTTTCAAAGATGGAGGAATGAAATCCAGTTCTCACGTGCTGTAACAGTATTTCTTCTTCTTCTTCCAATGATGGTCCCTAGGTGGGTGCGCATGCGCCTGAGGCCAGAAGTGTTTGTTAGCAGTATCCGTTGACCCACACGTGTACTGCATCCCCTCATGCCCTCAGCAGAGGGCATAATAGGTAGGGCGGGTCGACGCCTCTCCAGTTCCCTCTTACTGCCTCATGGCCTGAGTCGCACCCCCTGTTCCTTTGCACTCTGATCATAGAAAGGCTCCCAGAGACTTCATTGTGTTTTGGATCAGGTATTAGGAATTTAGTGGATTCTGTAGATGCTTCTGTAGTGATAATAAATATGGAGGAAATGATTGGGCTTCTCTTGGGAGCACTCTTATGGGGAGTTGCTTATAAAAGACTCTGTCAGCAGAGGATATGGGCAGGTGCTATATTTAGAGAATGTCCAAATGAAAGTAGATAAACTTTTAATCTGTTTATCAAGTTCCTGTTTCACAGCAGGTGAATGACAAGAAATATCGAGCAAAGGAAATTAATCTGTAGCTAGAATATTTTAATAAATCAATATTTTAATCCATTGGAAAAGACCCTTTGGCAACTGC
Source organism: Sternotherus odoratus (assembly GCA_032164245.1). Lineage (NCBI taxonomy): Eukaryota > Metazoa > Chordata > Testudines > Kinosternidae > Sternotherus > Sternotherus odoratus. The sequence goes on along the minus strand of JAVMKO010000001.1, from coordinate 280,429,980 downwards.
CAGCACTCGTTTCGTGATCCTTTCCCTGTAAAATAAAGAAGTGGAAAGTAACTGTTGCCCACAGTCAAAAAGTAAAGGAAGGCCTCAGAAAATATATTTATTGTCAGCTCAATACTAGTGGAATTCAGCTTCAAAAACAGCTGTTAATTTCTCAGCATATTCCCCTGCTCTCCTTGGGAAAAGAAAAATCAGTCATTTCAGTTTCTGTTTACGTAGCTGAAATAATCCCTCTTGTCTTTTTGATAAATTAGCATTTCTATGGCTATTTAGTCATCTTCTCTTTGCCTTAGCCCTTCCTGATTGGATTTATTTATTTATTTATTTCCAGAGTGTGTTGTTTATTATGGCTCTTTTCATTCGCAGAATGTCATTTGTCTTCTGGTCTTCTAGGTATTTCCATCACTCTTCACTACATATTTCATCCATGTTTTTACAGAAAGTCATTATGTGCCAGAGCCTGCTGACAAGGGATATTTAGAATATACTCTCCCTTTTTTCCTAAAACCCCGCATTACTTCCCTGCAGGAGGTGATTAATATATCTGATCAACAAGGACATGGACCTGATGTCGCTGGAAAAAGACTTGAGTTTTTATATTGCTGGAATTCGTGCCATATTCTCCCTCTGTATCTTTGTCTGTGCGTTAGATTGAACTGCATGGGAGCTCTTATCAGATAGGCTGTTCGCACTAAAAAATTTTTTTGTTTTTTTGATATTTAAAAACTTTAAAGCATGGAAGTAAGTTGGTAGCCTCAGTATATTTCTTAGTGGACAAGTGTCCCTACTTCAAAAGCCTGTACTAATGGACTGCTTCGGCCCTGTATTCTCTCCAGTGCTGAGCAGAAATCGGGTGTGTGTGTGTGCTGGATATGACTTCTGTCACAGATTCATGGTAATTGCATCTTCATTTCCCCTTCCATGGTCCTTCAGGGGCATCCACATACGGGTTTCTGGCTCCTACCCGCTGTTTCTCCTGAGTGGAGATCCAGGTCTCACTGTGACGGGTTGGGATCACAGAAATCCCCTTAGAAGCTGCCACCTGATGCACTAAGGCTACTCCTGCCTCAGTTTTCCTGCCCAAACAGCTTAGGACCTCAGTACCCTGCCAGGTTTGAGCCACGTCCCCAAACAGCTATGGGCTTCCCTGGAAATAGACAGGAAGTATTCTTACCTCTGGCACTCAGATGCTCAATTCCCAATGGGGTCAAACCCTGAATAAAATTTGTTTTGCCTTGTATAAAGCTTATACAGGGCAAATGCATAGATTGTTTGCCCTCTATAACAATGATAGAGAGATATGCACAGCTGTTTGCCCCCCTCCCCAGTACCAACACGTACTCCAGGTTAATGAATAAGTAAAAAGTGATTTTAATAAAGACAGGAAGTAGTATTTAAGTGGTTCCAAGTAGTAACAGACAGAACAAAGTGAATTACCAAATAAAATAAAATAAAATAGATACAGTAAAAAGCCTCACCCTCTGTGAATTCCTTCTTTCAGGCTAAACTCCCTGTTAGCCTGTGTCCAGCTATCACTTGCACCCCCCTGCAGTCACAGTCCCCTGTTCCAGTTTCTTCTCAGTATCCTTGGGGGGTGGAGAGGCTGTTCTTTGAGCCAGCTGTAGACAAAATGGAGGAGTCTCTCCGGGGTTTATATAGACTTCCTCTTGTGGGTGGAGACACCCTCTTTCCTATGCAGAGTCCATTTGTAAAATGGAGTCTCAGAGCACATGGGCAAGTCACAGGTTTGAACCAGACTCCGCTCATTACCAGCCAGGCCACATTCCTGAGGAAGCTAGAGTGTGGACGGGCGTCTACAAAGTTCATTGTTAGCTTGATTCGTTCTTGATTGGGCTTAACTGAGAATAATTCTCAGAGAGCTGCTCAGCTGCTTCCCAAAGTCTACTTACAACTAACCAAGCACATAGCCAATATTCATAATTTTGAATACAAAACAGACACATACATACAAATAGGATGAACAGATCCAGTGGATCACCACCTTTACATAGATACGTTACATGGCATATGTAGCAAAACCATATTCCAGTAATGTCATACATATATTTATAGGAACACCCCCCCATAAAGCCTTATGGGGTACCCGGTACACCATCACACTCACTACCTCCAGACCGGGGATTTTAAGGCTGCCCAGCTCTCTGATCTATACTGATATGTCCAGCAAGCCAGTCTGCCTAAAAGGCCAGTGCCTGTACTTTGCTTTCTTTGAGGGCAATGACCAGTATATTGCTTACAAGTTACCAGGCAGCTCCATGTAAGCAAACACATTTATTCTTAAGGTAAAAGCATTGCACAGAAAACATGTAAAAACAATAAGAGATCCCGTACACATGCTAAAAAGCTTACCTGAGGTCACCCTCAACATAGGACTCCGATAGATGTCACTCAAAGCCCACAACTGGGTTTTCCCTGTGGTTGCAAGTTCATCTCAGTCAGGAACCAAAACAAAGGCCCCGAGTCAGTTTAAGCCTGGGCTATTTATCCAAAAGTCATTTCTTTGTCTGTTGGTCACTGGAGAATCCAGTTTGAATCAAAATATGTTAGTCTCCCCAGAAGGTGGTACCTCTCTGGAGGAGTTATAATATGTGTGATTTGCCTTTGCCATTCCCTGCTATTTTGATTACCTGGAGGAGCTGTGATAACCCTTGTGGAGTGCATACAATCTCTGGCCCACATGGGTTCATAAGTCACTCGTACATCTGGAGTTTCTCTCCTCCCCCACTCACATTCCCTCATCAATGCACAGTGAGACGGGTGAGCAGAGCCACTTCTTAGCCACTGTGCTAGTCTCTCCAGAGTGGAATGAGGTTGGGACCATGGATCTTCCCCACAGGCCATTAGAGCTAGAACTGGGGAGCCAGCTTTAAACCATTTAAAGGATAATAGATATCTCACTGCAACATGCTGGAATCCTGGCCAAGTCAGGCTTTTCCTCAGGACTGGAGCACGCCCTTTCGACCTGAACCAACACCCATCACAAATGGATGGCCCGGCCTCCACGGCACAGGTGTAGCCCTGAATTAATAAAGGATCATGCTCAACCATCCTGATTAGCTTACAGATTGTGTAAGACTTTAGGCTGCTACGGAAAGTCCTGTGCTGTTTGATGTAACCAAAAATAACCCATTAGTGCTGCCCCATGAGCAGATCTGCCTCCTGAATGATAAATTGATGCATTTAAACTCTTTATCTAGTACCAAATGCATCTGTGGCTATATCCAAGTTTCTTGTGTTGCCATCCTGCCCTGCAGCTTCTTCGCTAATTTCTCTCTATTAGAAGCATGACTTACTTTTCTCCTGTCCCCATTATTATATCTCATCCTTGAGTTCAGCTATATTGCTGTTTCTGCCAAAAATGTTACCATTGGGTTAGGATAACTAAACGGTCTCTGTATACATCCCAAAAATGGTGAGGAAAAATACAGCCAAATGCGTTTATTTTGATATTATTACTTGTGCACTGTTACTGTGTTTGTCACTCTGAAAACACAGCGTCTGCTCTGAAGTCAATAGGAACATAAATTCAGAAATTAGGATTGGACCTATGTAAGAAATTGTCTATGCCACAAAGATTTTACAATTTAAGGGCCCTCTGATGGTTTTACTGAAGTCAATGTGGTATTTGCTATTGGTTTCACTGGGAAAAAATGGGTCTGAACAGAATTGAAGGTGGGCAGATGGCTTTTGGGGAAGGAAATGCATGGCGTATAGTTATATATATCCTAAACGGTGGCAGCTTTACATGCACACTCAGAGTGTACGGGAAACCTGTTGACTTTTCTGTCCTCAGCAGGTGAAGTGATTAAAGAGTGTGATAGGTTTCCATGCAAGATCCTTTGATTTCCTACCATGCATGTATCAGGCTATTGATTACCTAGGACATATGCAATGTGTGACAAATTATCAGTGTTTGGTTTAGGTTGAAAGCAATGTCAGTATTATAATCTTCACCCCCTCTTTGTTTCAATATCTGTAGCTGAGTCTGTAGTCTGAGGAGGTCTCTTCAGAGGAGGAACTGTCTCCCTCCCGTCAGTTGTGATCATCTGATGCAGTGATTCTCAACTGTGGCTTGTGGGCCGCTTGCTGCCCAATCAGCACATAGCAGCAGCCCATGTGACATCCTCAGGGCCATATAGGTCTATATACATTGTGTGGATGCGGCACAATAAATCATTGAGTGTTGTGTGTGCAGCCCACAATGGTAAATAGGTTGAGAGCCACTGATATGACCAGCCCAGGGTTTAAAGAAGACTTGTTATTCACTCTGGAACTTGCCTCTCACAACTCCAAATCTGCTAAGCCCATCTCTTTTCCCAAATTTTTCTTAGGGTAAAGGTGGAGGTGTTGAGCAGGGTTTGAGAACGGATGGCTGAGGATAGATTTCTGTTGTCATTGTGTCCATATGCACATTTAATGATTTAGTAATTTTTTACAATTGATGTTTTATACATTTGCACCATACTCTCCTTCTAAACATCAGGTGAAGATGTGCCTTTTATTATCGCTACTGCTTTTGAGTAACCCACAATACTGTGCTTACTGTCTTTCCTGCAGGAGTGATCTATACTGCAGATGTCCTTGACCGAGAGACAACCAAATCCTATTGGCTAACAGTTTATGCGACTGATCGTGGTGTCGTCCCACTCTATGCTACCACTGAGGTCTATGTTGAAGTTGAAGATGTGAATGACAATGCCCCTCTGACCTCTGAACCCATTTATTATCCGGTTGTCATGGAAAACTCCCCTAAGGATGTATCTGTCATTCAGATCCAGGCTCAAGATCCCGACTCCAGCAGCAGTGAAAAACTGACATACAGGATTACAAGTGGAAACCCTCAGAACTTCTTTGCTATCAATCCAAAAACAGGTAATGAGATACCACTGCTTTTTGTTTCTCGGTCAATGTGGATTTTGTACGGAGATGCTTTTCTTTGTGTGTCTCTTGTATTGGACTCTTCTTAAGCTGGTTTTTTTGGATGTTTTGGGGAAATTGTTTATTTTTTCCCCTGACTATCAAGTTCCAATTTCACAGTTGATTAAATAGCGTGGCAGTAACCAAAAGCTTTGTGTAAGGCTCGTGGTACTGTGGTGTACGCCTTTGTGCCTATAAACAGCTGCATTGGCAGATGATGCAACACAAACAATATTTGCTGTCATGATGATCTTTTACTTACTTTTTCTTAGCTTCTCAATATTACCCATCAACTTGACAAGAAGGAATGGGGCTTTGCTGTACTAAGGGTATTAATACTCATCAACTTTACCCTAAGGGATAGGGTTTTGCTGTACTAAATACACTTAATGCTGCAAGGAAAGATTTACCAGGGGGTTAGAGCTGTTGTAGTTTATGGGACAAATTCCCATCTGTTGTAATTTGGTTGTAGCCCTGTTGAAGTCAACATTTGTCAAACGCAAGTTTTTGGACCCAATACAAGAGTTAACTGGATGCAGTTTTATAGCATATATTATACAGCAGATTAGACTACATGATCTAATGGTCTCTTGGGCCTTAAATTGAATCTACATAGATTTATACAGCTGGAGATCTGAGCATGTGTGTGTCATGTTCCAGATATGATGCTGTCTGTTTGCCTGTTCTTCTTAGCTGCACTGCAGTCAACTGTTAACTCACCTGGGCCCCAGTTCAGCGGAGCACTTGAGCATGCACCCATTGACTTCAGTGGAACTATGAGTGTGCATTCAAGTTTTGCTGAATAAGGGGCGCTATGAATACCACACCTTAGTTGGAAGATCAAGAATTAACACTCGGGAACAGTAAAGAGTGCAATAGGTGGTTGAGCCTGGGATCACTTACGTGATTCTGCATGTATACCTGTAGGCTGCTGGAAAATGGCCTTCGTCCTGTGTTTATCACACTCTCTACCATCCATTATCTTCCTTGAAAACCTCCTCAACTTGATGTGGACCTAACTGCATATTCTGTAGCCAAGGAGGTGGTGGGATATTTCATAGAAATAGGCAGAGATTTGTCAAAGCGATGTTGGCTTTCACTTACCAGCCCCAATTCATTCTAATGAAAGATGCATGGCCAAATGCCTTCTGCACTGCTTTAAATAAACCTCAGTTTACATTTTAAAAAATGACTTACGTCTCTTAGCTTTAAAAGGAAGGGGAGGAAAAAGAGAAGGTGTACACACAGTCAAAGTAACAAAGAGTCCTGTGGCACCTTAAAGACTAACTATAAAGTCATAGTCAAAGGTAAATACAGTCAGTTGTGAGCAATTAACAGGGGGGGGGGGGGTAAATAACTTTCAGTATTTGGCTAGGCAGCCCAGCTACAATATGTGGTAATAGAATTGGGGGATTTCTTTTCAGGCATAACCCTCAACAAGTGATCTCGCTGAATCTGCCATAGATACACAGCTTAAAGCCCAATCCACACTCCTTCCCATGATAAGGGATGGAAGAGGAGGGTTGATCCACCAGCCCTACCCACTAATCCCCATTGTGAAGGGAGCCCCAGATGAGCTGGGGTATAATAATGCACGTGCTTCCTCTGCATTGGCTCCCTAAATCTTTCAGCACAGCCTGCTCAGTGCAACTGCACTGCCTCCGATTGCAAGCTCATTGGAGCAGGGGCCATCTTTTTGTTCTGTGTTTAGATGACACCTAGTACAGTATGGTCCAGGTCCAGCTACAAGACTACAGTAAAATAAAAAATACTCATCATAGCTATAAGAGTGCCTTCGATCAGGGAACCAGGACTGTTTACCCTCACAAGGGTGCCTCCATTCTTTTCAATAGGGAGTTTAATTTGAAGCTTGCTTTGCTTAGTTTTACAAAGTAAAACTGTTACATGGCTGGAACTTAAAGGCTTCAGCCATTCCCCTCCTGAGCTCTCCAAACTCTCACAGAGCTTCCAGTGCCGATGGCAAATAAGATTTTTAATATTTAATGTTTATATTTCAGTAGCTGAGGAGGGACCTTATTGTGCTATGGGAATCTTCAGGCTAGTGTATGATTTGTGAAGGATCGTGTACATGTGGGATAAATCTGTTCCTTTTGTGCAGCTTACTTAAAGAGAAGTAAAATGGAAAACATTGAAAACTATGTGGGATGCCTCTCCCCTTTCCCCTCTCCAAGTTGTTCTGTGGATGGATTGATGGCATAAGTGTACAGTGCGTCTGTAATGCTGAGATTGGAGGTTTCCAATTTTAAAGCCAGGGTCTGGAATCACAGTCTCATAAATTATCAAAGTGTTGTGGGTTTTAGTAGTACAGTTCTCGGTGACAGCAATGGGAGGTGGGAGACTCAAAGCTGAGAGAGAAACATACAGCGTTAGCTTTAGAAAGTAGCCTTCAGTGAGCTACCCAAGCTACTTTTTAAACCTCTCTCAAAACACGTTCTTTTCTTACTGATACAATTTTTATAAGAAACAGGTTCTCAGTTAGGATGTTTTCTAGTAATTAAGAAATAGATTTATCATATTCCAGTCTGTACAGAAGAGATCTGTCTCAGATTTTTGTGTAGCTTTATGTGCTATCTGACATTCAGCAAAGCTGTAATTTACATAATGCTTTGCAAGGCACACTTAAATGCTGCAGCATGCTGTTCAATAAATAAAGCTTAATATGTTTAATATGAACCCAGATATGTCACAGGTGGCAATGTAGTGATGGCAGTGTAAGTGAGTGATGTTTCTGTGTTTCTGCCTCAGAATGAGACTATTCATTTGTGCCATGGGGATCAATTCACTCCTAAAATTTTAAGTTATGTCAACAGTTGGTCATCTTTCATCTATGACTAGTGAGGCTTTGTGAGTGAAGATTAAAGTAGTGTCCCATTTAGGCCCATTCAGGCATGGACAGGAGTCCATTAATTATTCTTGCACACATCATGAATTCAACAAATCCCTGGCTTTTTGTTTTGTTTTGTTGGGTGCAGTTTGTGTGATATTTCCAAAGAATCACTACTGATTGGTCCATTTTATACTGCAATTTCTATACACTCCATTCACCAATTCATAATGACAAGGTTTTCTTCCTTCTCTTTCTCCTAAGCTTGCCTTTATCCTCTTCAGTGCTCATACAAGTTATACATTTCTATAATGTTGATAGGATGGGTTTGCAGTACCTATCCATGTGTTTATATTACACCGTAGTTTATCATATATTCATCGCCATAGTGTATGCACCCTCTGGTGAGGGCATGCCACTGGGATGCTGGAGATATGCTTTTGATTCCTCATGAGTTGCAAGCTTTTGGCAAGTGACTTATGGCAAGTTTTTTTAAAATGTATTTTGGTGCTGCCTCAATATGCAGAAAGCTGCCTAAAGGGATTTTCCAAGTTCCTAGGCTCTTAATTCCTTTTGAAATGGAAATAATAATATTCCCTTTGTCTCCCATGACTCTGTACAATATAAGCACATTAGGGCAAGAACTGTCCCTTCCTAAGTATATAAGGAGTTCCGTGCAAAATAGAGCTCTCACGTTGGCTGTAGGTGCTGATGAAGTACAAATAAAATGACTTTCAGTTCCCCAATGACAAAATGTCCTGCAGAGCAAGAATCCCAGTCTGAAGACTCCATCCGGATGGTTCTGGCGACATAGGAAGGTTTTCTGGTCTTTTTGGGGATTGTCCCATGAGATGCCACCTGTTCTTTCCTCTTCTAGATTCTGCTCTGATGGGGGAGGATAAAGAGGCAATTTTGACCATGAAAAGCCACTTTTCCAAGGTCCCTGCTGCATAGAGTTGCCAGTTGTCCTGTTTTCGACGGGAAAGCCCAGTCAAAAAGGGACCCTGGCAGCTGACCGGGCCATTAAAAGTCCCATTAGTGGGATTGCCAGGCTCCCTACCCAGCTCTGGGTGTCTCTTGGAAGCAGAGACATGTTCCTTAGCTCCTAGGTGGAGGGACAGCCAGGCCAACTCTGCACGCTGCCCACATGCTGGCTTTGCTGCTTCCATTGGCTGGGAAACACAGCCAGTGGGAGCTGTGGGGGCAGCGCCTGCGGGCGAACGCAGTGCACACAATTGAGAGTTATATGGCCGCCCCTGTGCCAAGGAGTTGAGGGACATGCCATCTGTTTCTGAGGAGCCCCCCGAGGTAAGTGCCGCCTAGAGCCTGCATCCCACACCCCTGTCCCAGCCCAGAGCCTCCTCCTAAACTCAAACTCCCTCCTGGAGCCCACACCCCCTCCCACATCCCCACTCCCTGCCCCAGCCTCCTCTCCAAGCTTGCCCTCTGCATCTCCTCCCCGCACCCCAACCCCTACCCGGCCCAGAGCTTCCTCTCACACCCAAACTGCCTCCCAGAGCTCGCTCCCCACATCCCCAGCAGCCTGCCCCCACCAGCGGCCTCCTCCTGCATCCTGAACCTCTCATTTCTGGCCCTACCCTGGAACCCCCAGCCCCAGCTCAGAACCCATTCCCCCTCTGACACCCCAAATCCCCGCCTCAGCCTGGAGCCCCTTCCCACACTCTGAACTCCTCAGCTCCACGACCCCACCTGGGGTCCCCTCCTCCACCCCAAACCCCTTATCCTTGGCTCCCCCAGAGCCCACACCCCAACCCCCTGCTGCAGCCTCAAGCCCCCTCCTGCACCCTGGAGCCCAAACCCCCAGCCAGATCCCTCTCTCTCTCCCGCACCCCAAACACCTGCCCCAATCTGGTGTCCGGTGTAAATGAGCAAGTGAGTGAGGGTGGGGGAGAGTGAGCGACGGGGGTGGTGGTGGAGTGAGGGGGGGTTGAGGCCTTGATTACAGGGTGGGGCTTTGGGGCCGGGGTGTTCGGTTTTGTGCAATTAGAAAGTTGACAACCCTACTGTTTTTGTGTGGATGTTAGAGCTGGCTCCAGTATCCCTTTTCTTTACACCTGAGAGGAGAAATACAAGAAGAAACTATCAGAACATCCTACCATCATCCCTCTAGCACAGCAGACATTGTGGAGCAAATGCTTCCTCACATGTAGGTTCCTCCTTTCATGTCCTAGATTTTGTTATAATGTATAGCTAAGTGGCATAACAGTGGGCAGAGTTGTACTTTCTATGATGAGCTGATATGCATAGGTACAGGCACCAAGCAGATAATGTAGTACATGAGTGCGTATGAAACCATAAATCATCTGTGCTCTCTTCAGGGAGCTATTAAAGTTTGGCTTTTCCTATAGAACAATGAACAGTGTTCGCTTAATTTAGCAAGTCCAACAGGACATCTCTGACTTTCCCTGATTTATTGTGCAAGGGGTGTTTATATTTGATATTGTCCTTTTTTGTGTGGATAAAAATGTACCTTAAATAGGAAAGGACAAATGGAGGCTGCAGTATGGTTATAGTCACAGTAAGGAAACGTGTGTTGACACTCATTTGTTTGTTAGACACCTATATACTTAAAATGGCAACTTAAGTGTTTCCATTATTAGTGCTGCTCAGCAAGGGTGATGAAAATGATATAGGGTAAAATTTTCAAAAGCACCTTAGCGCTTAACTCCCATTGATTCCAGTTTCAATTAGGCACCTAGGCACTTTTGAAAATCTAATTCAGGGGCTAGCTGCATCTTTAGGCACCTAAATATCTTTTACAATCTGGCTCTTAGTTTTATTTCAGAAGTGACTTATGTTCAGACTCACATAGGTATTTAGTCCCTTAAAGATGCAGATAGAGGAGTTAGTAACCTAAATAGATAGGTTTACTAAGTACACTGGTAAATCTGGCCCTTTAGCATTAATGTTCCTAACTGCCTAAACTTAACTTAAAATAACTTTGTGTAAAAATGGCTTCTAAGTCATTTAAGCACTTTAAAAAATTTTACCCATAGTGTCGTCCTTTTTCGTGGCTAGTCTCATCACACCTACATGCAGGTTTGCCTTCTTGGCTTGACCTCCATGCAGAGGGGAGGGCTCCGTCTTTTTCTGCCACTGAACATGGGGCAGCGAAATAAACTGCATGAACTGATGGGATGTGTGTGTATGTATTTGTATGTGCCTATATAGATAGAAACAAAAATCACAGGGTGGAAGAGGTAACAAAGAGTCCTGTGGCACCTTAAAGACTAACTAAAGTATTGGAGCATAAGCTTTCGTGGGCTAATACCCACTTTGTCGGATGCAAGCAGTGGAAGAGGTGAAAACAAAGAATCCTAGTGTTTCATGAATTCTCAAGATAGCTGAATTCTAACCACTACTAACAGTGCTGTGATGGAAGAAAACTGCTGGAAATTCTATGGCCATGCTAAACAGTTAGCACAGAAGCTAGTATCAATTATCTCAGAGAGGATGGTGAAAGAAGATAAATAAGACAGACAATGGAGTTATAAAAAATGATGGATTGGGGCAATAAATTCTTATTTTTATTTCATGCATGTAGGTGTTAATTTCTCAGTGCAGCATTGCAGTAATTTACTGCACTGATTTATTATTTTTTAGTGCTCTGAAGAGAATGATGAATTTTAATTTAAACCATTACTTCTTTGGGGAGAGGATACATTGGACAAACCCAATAGACTTCTGTTCAGTCTAATGCAGATTATATTAAGGCATATTTTAACTAACATGATTGAAGTCAAATTCGGCTGTCATTCACACCAGTGTAAATTCAAATGAACAATTGATTTTAATGGAGTCACTCCAAATTTATACTGATGTGTCCTTGAGTTGCATTTGGCCCTAGGTTGCCTGGTATGTTACCAGTACAGTTTACTGTTTTCCTTTTGATTTAACAATGCCTGACCCAAAACACTTCCAAGGGAGTGTGTGCTTACATTGTAACGCTGGATTCATTAATATAATTGGAAATGATACATGTAACCCAGTGCTTCTTGGATGTGGAACTACCTGGCTTTTCAAATACCACCGACAGATTTCAAGAGAGGCTTAGTTCATTCTATGACTATGCAACCTAGTGTAGGGTTAATGACGCCTATAATCTAATTCTTGGGATCAGGATAAAATGCCTCCGACCCACCATGAAGAGTTTGGGGTAATCGGTAAGGCATATTATGAGACTAAATTGTTCTTTGCCACCATTTGAAACAGTGGACATATGGACTAGCTTAGCCAGAAGCAGAATGTCTGATTTTCCGTGCCATATCAAAACACGACTTACACACAATGGTCCCCATTTCCGCAGCCCCACCCTTTCCTCTACACCCCCACTTTTTCTAAATTCTGTCAATCTAAATTCCCCCTCTAGTTTCAGCTGGATATAATATTCTCCACATATCCTATACTCCTGTGGGGTATAGCTAGATGCTGTTCAACAATTGCCTCATTTCAACTCAGAAGTGGCATTTCCGTGGTGAGCCATTCCAATATATTTAGTCAGTGAAGCTTTCTTGGGATTCTTTAGTAAATTGTGGTTTTATTTGCTTGCCCCTTAAAGACCCAGCTCTGTGGTGGCTTTTTCATGATTGAGTGTGTAGCCTCCCAGAGCTTTTCATCACTGCTTCAGTCCAGCTGGTGGGAATCATTTGAGGGTGATGCAGAACTGCCCTGTGAAGTGATCCTAATTTTGTATGGTGCTGAGAGCTCTCTGGGAGGTGCTAATGTCATTGAGAATTGAGGGCCCTCAGCTTCAACCAGGAAGCATTCAGTACTTTGGAGGATCAAATCCAAGTTGTCCTGGGTAGGACCAGAGCACTGCATTGTGGTAGCTTACTGTATGTGGTTGGTGCAATTCAGTTTATAAATCCCCAATCTATGGAGTGGTTATAAGCAATGCAAGATCGTAAGAAATGTTTATGTGAAGCTATTTTTATAGAGGCCTACCTTTTTTTTTCCCTTTTTTATTTTAATGGACACTGGATCAATAACACTCAATAGATGTCTTAAATTACTTGGGTGCTTTTGTTGTTCCAGAGTGTTTGGAAGCTATTTCATATGCCCATCATTTCTGCAAGAATGAGCAACTTGTACTGTCTCTTTGTGACTTGAAAACATTCACAAATGCCTTCATAAGTCCCATCTGAAGGTAGGGGTGACATTCTGCATTCTATTAAAGTTTCAAGTACAGTAAACCCTCGATTTAACGGACCCCGATTTAACGGACTTCGGATGCAACGGACAAAATTTCCGATGCATCCGAAATCCGTTATTGGGGGCCGCCGGCTCCCCCCCCGGGGAGCCGGGCAGGAGCTGTCAACCCGGCTCCCCGCAGAGGAGTTGACAGCAGAGGGGTTGACAGTTCCCGCCCGGCTCCCCGCAGCGAGGAGCCGGGCAGGAGCTGTCAACCCGGCTGCCCGGCTCCCCGCAGAGGAGTTGATAGCAGAGGGGTTGACAGTTCCCGCCCGGCTCCCCGCAGCGAGGAGCCGGGCGGGCGGGCTGACAGTTGACAGCTCCTGCCCGGCTCCCCGCAGCGGGGAGCCGGGCGAGAGCTGTCAGCCCACCCGCCCGGCTCCCCGCTGCGGGGAGCCCGGCGGGAACTGTCAACCCCCCCGCCGGGGGTGTGTGTGTAAAACCTCTATATAATGGACTAACGGACTAATTCGGGCGAGGGGGTGTCCGTTAAAGCCAAAAGTCCTGTTATTTAATGATTTTTAAAAATTATTAAATAACGGACTTTTGGCTTTAACGGACACCCCCTTGCCCGAATTAGTCCGTTAAATCGAGGTTTCACTGTAAACCTCTTCTGGACTGGCATTTTGTAAGCCCGATGAATAAAGGTCTTGCTATTCTTGTGGCTTATTTCTTTGGGTTATGACTAGTATCAACTCTAAACCATCTCCCTCCAAGAGGGGAAAAAGTCTATGTAGCTTTTTTAGTGTTACATTCAGAATGGGAAACTGAGGCATAGAGAGATGAAGTGACTTTCCCAAGGTCACCTAAGAAGTCTAGTGTAGGGAATTGAACCCAGGTTTCTAGCTAGTGTGCAGAGCAGAGGACCGTCCTTCCTCTTCCAGTCACTGAGACTACTTGTGTAACGGCTCAACATGACAAAGGGCTGCACAGTCTAGTCCAAAGTACACATGTTTGCATAGAACAGTTGGATATTTTTCTACAGTATAACCTCCTTAGATCAATATTATTTGTTGTTGTGCTTGCTAGGGACACTGTACAAGCACGCTAGGCACAGGCCTTGCCTCCAAGCAGATACCTACAAACATAGCAAATAGAAAAGACATAAATCATCAGGTCCAACTCCATGCCGATGCAGGTTGTTCCCTATAGTATGTGTCCAGTTAAGTCCTCCATGCCAGTCCAGGTTTTGGTTTTGAGCTAGCCGTATAACTTCCCCGTTTCCCTGGTTTTAGACACGGGGATGGTATTTATCTACTTCATGTAACTGTGGTCAGACTTAATTCCCATTAAATGCTCTGAAGGTGAAAAGTTCTCTCTGAATGGCAGCTATTTAAAAAATATGTGTCCATTGGCTGAGGCAGCAAGATGCATCTCCAGCCTCCCTAGCGGGAAGGAGAGTGTGGTCTAGTGGCTAGGACAGTGGAGCGGGAGTTATGAGCCTTGGGGAAGGGGTCTGTTCCCAGCTTGACTTCCCACCTTCTTAGTCAAGATACTTCACTCCTCTGCCTCCTTTTTTTACCCTTTGTCTGTCTATTGACTGAAAACTCTTCAGGGAATAGACTGGCTCCTAGTCTGTGTGTGTAACACCAAGCACAATGCTGCTCTGGTCTCAGGTGGTGCTAATGTAATGCCGCTTTTAATATAGTAATAAATAAAACATTTCCATCTCCTCTGATTAGAGTAGTTTTATGCTGATTGAGTTTTGTTTTGTTAAACATCAGAGGCAGTTCAGCTTGCTGGAAGTTCCTGAGAGCAGGAGTCTCTCTTTTTTAAATGTTACCAACAGCTCTGCTGTTACTCAGTGTAATTGTCAGCTTCATTTTTCTGTAATCAGCACATTTTTACTGGCTTACAGAACATTTTACATTCATTTAAACCTCAATGATGCCACTTTTGTTCCTGTTGAGTAGTAGTACACTCCATGAGCATGCTGATTGATTTCATTGGACCATCATTCATTAATTTAGCATCAGCTTCTAAGGAGAATATTATTTCAGTAGGGAACTCTGTTTAAAAAGCCTGGTATGATATAGTCCAATAGGCTGATACTGTTCACAGGGGAAGTTGCTGTTCAACAGGAATGAGGTTGGCAGAATCAGACCTTTAGGGACAGATCTCATTGAGTTAATGGGAGTGTTTCTGTTGACTTAAACTGGGCTTTGGATCAGTCCCTTTCAAGAACGAAGTTTAGGGACCCAAATTCTGGGACCTCTCCCCCTTCCAAATACAGTTGGACCCCGGAATACCTTGCGACCCACGATAGCGCAAATCCGTTTATAGCGCGGGGCACGGCTGGCTCCCGATGTCGGCAGTGGGCACTGCTTTGATGAAGCGGAACCCCGCAATACTGCAACCCCACATTTATCACAATTGATTTTTTTGGATCCTGATCATCGCGGTATTGCGGGGTCCAACTGTACTTCCATGTGGTTAAATAATGTCCTATCTTCCTGCCCATACAGAACTTGGATCTTAGCACAGTTTGTTATGTGAAATTTTGGCAACAGTTCTGTATGAATCTAAATGATTGTAGATTATGTCAGTTGCCTTACCCTGTTCAAAAGGTGAGCAAAAGCTAGAATCTCTCTCCTTTTCAACTCCATGTTGGTTATCAGCTTAGTTCTAAAATGCTGGCTTGTCTTTCAGTATCCTCTCTTTATTCGTAACATTTCAAAAGGCTATGAGTAGTCAAAACTGGTCAAGCAACCACTTTGATATACTGCACACCCAGTCATTCACCTCCCACTGATATTCAAGATTAATAATTAGGACTGTTATACACTCATAACTTACAGAATAATATCCATTGAATTGTTATCAGAGACAGAGGCATAAATGAGCTCATTGGATAGAAGACACTATATACGATAATGGCAACATTTTATTACTGAGGCACAGGCATGCTAAACATTTGCTAGTATCATCTTTTTTGAAAGATCTGTATCAATAAAGTAGTCTTTGCTTCATGTCCTAAACTATTATAAATAATAGCAGGGAAACAAAACCAAAACCAGAAAACACCCTATAAGAATGCTGCACTCGTCTGTGATGCAAGACTGCAACTCAGAATAGAAATCAGTGGGTGGGGAGATAGATTTTGAGAATTACAGGCATGCAGATAATATAGAAACCATGTGAGCAGCTGAGTCCTCGCAGGGATAAGGAGCCCCAGGGGACTAAGGGCAGAGTTATGAATGTTCCAATGCTGGACCAGACAGAGTTAGTGGGATTTTTAATTGCTGCCACTTTCCAGTCAGTCACTTAATTTGCATTGAGCTTGTCCCTTCACTGATCAATAAGCAGTACAACGTCATTATTAAAACAGTCCCACACAAACAACATTAGGAATAACATTTTGTGGTTTCTCTCATTTACCATAAACATTTCTCTTACGTCCTCTTAGAATGGGCACTTCCTTCTATAGTGATATATTGTGTGAGTGTAACTGAGGACAAAATTGGTCCCAGTACCTTTTTCTTTCATGCATCCCCTACGGTCGTGTATTTTCTTCTTCCAGGTGGAAGGAATCATGGAAAATGTTTGTAAAAATTTTTCCGCTCTGGGACAGATCCTCAGCTGCTGTAAATTAGCACAGTTCTATTGAAATCAATGGATCTTACACCAGTTTGCATCAATTGAGATCCTCACCGTATTATTGTATGGCTCCCTTTACCATACTATTTAAATGCACAATAAAGAGACAAGGTGGGTGAGAGAATATCCTTTATTTAACTCTTAACATACAGGTGATGGGGGTTAAGACCCCTCCCAGAGGGTTATGTAATTAATGCAGATCTACATGGATTTATGGAAAATAGATCCTCCCAGACTCACTTTCTCTTTTTTTGATGAGATTACAAGTTTGGATTGCTAAATATAATAGTGTTGACATAAAATAGTTACAATTATGTAAGGAGTTTAACTTTACTGTATGGCATTTTGATTAAAAAAAACTAGAACAATATATTAGAACAATATAAAATTAACATGGCATACAGTAAATGGATTAAATTATCAAAATGTAAATTATAAATGGGAAATTGCCATTGAGCAGGTGTGTTTCCTATGTGGTCCCACAGGGACCAGTTCTTGGCCCTATTCTGTGTAATATTTTTATCAGTGACCTGGGAGAAAACATAAAATCATCACTGATAAAGTTTGCAGAAGACACAAAAATTGGGGGGAGTGGTAATTAATGAAGAGGACAGATCCCTGATTCAGAACAATCTGCATCTCTTGGTAAACTTGATGCAAGCAGACAATATACAGTGTAATATGGCTAAATGCAAACGTATAAATCTAGAAACAAAAAATGGAGGTCATGAGTACATGATGGAGGATTCCATCCTGGGAAGCCATGGCTCTGAAAAAGATGAGGGGGTCATGGTGGATAATTAGGTGGACTTGAGTTCCAAGTACAACACTGTGGCCAAAGGGGCTAATGAGATCCTGGGATGCATAAAAAAGGAAATCTCAAGTGGCGGTAGAGAGGTTATTTTACCTCTGTATTTTGCACTGGTGCAAACTGCTGCAGAAATACGGTGTCCAATTTTGATGCCCACAATTCAAAAAGAAGGTTGATAAATTAGAGAGGGGTCAAAGAAGAGCCACAAGAATGATTAAAGGATTAAAAAGCATGCCTTATAGTGATAGACTCAACAAGCTCAATCTATTTATCTTAACAAAGAGAGGGTTAAGGGGTGATTTGATTACAGTCTATCAGTACCTACATGGGAAGCAAATACTTAATAATGGTTTCTTCATTCTAGCAGAGAAAAGTAGAACACATCCAATGGCTGGTATAGGACATTAGAAAATTTCAATCTGGAAATAAGGTGGAAATTCATGCTGGAATTTTTTAATGGTGGCCAACCTGTGGCCCCGGAGCCACATTCGGCACTTCAGAAGTTAATATGCATCTATGTACAGGCACCGACTCTGGGGCTGGAGCTACAGGCGCCAACTTTCCAATGTGCTGGGGGGTGCTCACTGCTCAACCCATGGCTCTGCCACAGGCCCTGCCTCCACTGCACTCCTTCCCACCCCCTCCCCTGAGCCTGCCATGCTCTTGCTCCTCCCTCCCCCACAGATCGTCCTGCACACCATGAAACAGCTGATCAGGAGGGTGGGGGAGGTGCCGGTGGGCAGGAAGCACTGGGAGTTGGGGTGGGAGCTTATGGAGGGGGCTGCTGCCGTATTACTGTGGCTCTTTGGCAATGTATATTGGTAAATTCTGGCTCCTTCTCAGCCTCAGGTTGGCCACCCCATGACTAGATAATCATAGTGGTCTCTTTTGTGAAAATCTGTTTAGGAAGAAAACGAGGCGGACGTATGGGCACCTAAACTTTAGTGCCTAAATAAAGTGACCCGATTTTCAGAAGAGATAAGCCATTGTAGTGTTCATGGAGATGTGCAGGTGCGCAACACCTCAACACCTGGCCACCTGTGGAGGGGCCCTTCACCGCCACAGCTGTGGAGATCCAGAAGAGCAATGGAAACAATGTAGTTTTTCTGCACATAACAATGGGAAAGGACGGAATTTCTGGAGCTCGAGAATGAGCTCTTCACACCCTCAACTGTCAGCACATAGCAAAGGCTTCAAGCCTAGGGGCCATTGGCCTTAGAGCTGCAGTACTTAGGGTGGGCAGAGACTGTTTGATCTCTCCCATCAACCCCTGTAGCATACCCGTACTCAAACCTGGCTACTCAAGGTAAATTACTGAAGAGGGGAGAGTTTCTTTCTCATCTGTCTCATCCTTGTAGCTCTCGAGTTGGCAAAGATGAAGACATTTATATCTACAAAATAGATGTAATGGGGGACACAGAGACCTCCATGCAAAGTATAAAGGCCTGCTGAAGTCCTAATCCGCCCAAATTGAGACATCTGGAGCAGGCGGCAGGCTTCCTTGGAAGGGCTGGGAAAGCCGTGTTTATTCAGAGGAGAGCAGGCAGAGAGAGAGGACATGGTGCTAGGGTCAGGGAATGGGGAAGACTGGTGGTCTAGCAGATCTTCTGGAGAAAGGGGGAGAGTTTATTTTGTTTCATACGTACTGTGGACTTTGAGTGCCCCATAGTGGATAGAACCGTAAGCGAGTTAGACAGAGGGGTAAGTCTCTTCAACTCAGAAGATATTGAAGGCTGGGTGGAGCAGCAGAAGGCCAGCTGGGAAATTAAGGGTGACAGGCTGCTGCATTGCACAGTGCTGCAAGGGGGTGCTCAGGTAACGGCATACTGTAGCAGTATAACTCGTCACATTTGGCACAAAAAGCATCTTCACCGTAATGTGAGTTCAACTAGCCACTTGTATTCTACAGCAAACATTCCTGCAGCCTCTGCCTCCCTACTACCCTTCACCTACCTCACTAAAAGTAACGGAATCATCTAGTTTCTGTAGTGGTTGGACCTATGTAAATATCTAAGTACACAGAGAACATACATTTAAGCAGGGGTCTCAAACTCGCGGCCCGCGGGCCAATTGCGGCCCGCGAGATGATATTTTGTGGCCCCCCACCTTAATATGAAAGTTTAATGTTAGTGCGGCCCGTGAGTTTTATATGAATGGCACTTGAACGAACCTACCAATCACGTTGGCTCTTGGGGGCGGGGGGCGGGACATCGACCGGGCTTCATGCAAGCAGAGAAAGAAACTGAAACAGAGTTACAGCAGCGTTGCTGCTCGGGAGCGGGGGAGGGGGGGGGGCGGGAGGCAGGACATCGACCGGGCTTCCTGCAAGCAGAGAAACAAACTGAAACAGAGGGTTTTTTCCCCCCCTATATTACTGCTCTAGACTTTATTTGGACTGCACATAGCTCAAAATCACTTGTACCTAAGTTATCATACATCCAGTGCTGTGGTCAGTCTCTATTAGACCCCATCTTAACAGATAAAGAATTCCCTGTATTGGCTGCAACAGCTTTGAGATAAAGGGAATTTCCCGGTGTGGGTTTAGGTGCCCTTGTTCTCCTGGGGAGCAGCTGTCTGCATGGGGGAGAACATGCATCGCCATGGGCACAGGGCTGGGTCAGGTCCCTGCTGCTTCAGCCAAGAGCAGGCAGTGCTCATGCCCTGTACACTGTGCTCTAGCCTAAATCAGCCTGGCTAGTGCACCAGGCAGGAATCGAAGAGCATTAAAGAAACCAAGTGTAATGGCTTGCATAGAAGCGCTGGAGAAGGATTGGAATCCCCCAGGCTGCCCAGGTGCAGAGTGCAGGCATTTGAGATGCTGGTCTCCGCTCTAGGATCTGCTTGGGGCAGGAGCAAGGTCGTTCTGATGCACACAGAACCCATTTGTTCTGAACAGGGGCCGGCAACTTCACAGCTAGAGCCCCTCACTCCTCCTGGGCCATTCATGGATTTGAAACCTGCCACTGGTGCTGACACCAAGTGGAATTAAAACATATTCCACAGCCCCAAACATGTCTTTTTCAAAGCCTGCAGTGAAGAGAAAGGTTGATGATGAGCACAGACAATTCCAGGAAAAGTGGGAGATGCAATATTTCTTTGTTGAGCACAGGGGCACCCCGACATGTCTTATTTGCACAGAGAAAGTTGCGGTGCACAAGGAATACAATTTGAAACGTCATTACACAACTAGACATGCTGAGGAGTATGCAAAATACCAGGGAGATGAGAGAGCCAACCGGGTTACAAATCTTAAAACATGTCTACTGAGGCAACAAGATTTCTTCAAGAAAGCAACCAAAGAGAATAATGCAGCAGTCGAAGCTAGCTACGTGGTTAGTGAGATGATTGCTAAGGCGGGAAAGCCATTCACAGAAGGTGAATTCATCAAAAAGTGCATATTACAGGCTGCAAGTATAGTCTGTCCGGAAAAGAAAGGTCAGTTTAGCAACATCAGCCTTTCTGCCAACACCGTAGCAGAGCGCATTTCTGACCTGTCAAGTAACATTTATGATCAACTGTGTGAGAAAGCCAAATATTTCAGTGTATACTCAGTCGCTCTTGATGAGACCACAGACATCAGAGACACTGCCCAGCTCGCAATGTATGTCCGTGGTATTGATGACAATTTTGAAGTGATAGAGGAGTTGCTCACAGTACTTCCAATGCATGGCCAGACCACTGCTCAGGAGATATTTCACCAGCTGTGTGATGCCATTGAGAATGCCGGTTTGCCATGGAAGAGGTTTGTTGGAATAACAACCGATGGAGCGCCATCAATGACAGGGAGGAAAAATGGACTGGTGGCCCTTGTTCAAAAAAAACTGGAAGAGGAGGGTGTAGAGGAGGCAATTGCTCTGCACTGCATTATCCATCAGCAGGCCCTTTGCAGCAAATGCCTGAAGTTTGACAATGTGATGTCTGTTGTTGTGAAATGCATCAACCAAATCAGATCCAGGGGCTTAAAGCACCGAAGGTTCTGTGCTTTTTTAGAGGAAATAGAGTCAGAATATGGGGATGTGCTCTACTTCACCGAGGTACGTTGGCTCAGCAGGGGAAACGCCTTGAAGAGATTTTTTGAGTTGAGACCAGAAGTGAAAGCCTTCATGGAGAAGGATGGGGTGGCTGTTCCTGAGCTAAGTGATCCCAAATGGCTCATGGACTTAGCTTTTCTTGTTGATATCACACATGAGCTTAATGTACTGAACAAGAAGTTACAAGGCCAGGGGCAACTCGTCAGTGCTGCCTATGACTACGTGAGAGCATTCTCCACAAAACTTGTGTTATGGAAAGCCCAGCTCTCTCAGACAAACCTTTGCCATTTCCCAGCATGCAAGGCACTCGTGGATGCAGGCACACCATTCAGTGGTGAGAAGTATGTTGATGCCATTTTGAAGCTACAGGAGGAATTTGATCACAGATTTGCAGACTTCAAGACGCACAGAGCCACATTTCAAATTTTTGCGGACCCCTTCTCCTTTGATGTGCAAGATGCCCCTCCTGTGCTTCAAATGGAGCTCATTGACCTGCAGTGCAACTCTGACCTCAAAGCCAAGTTCAGGGAGGTGAGTGGA
Source organism: Sternotherus odoratus (assembly GCA_032164245.1). NCBI lineage: Eukaryota > Metazoa > Chordata > Testudines > Kinosternidae > Sternotherus > Sternotherus odoratus. Next base: position 280,408,010 of record JAVMKO010000001.1, on the reverse strand, counting down.
AAAGCAGACAAGCTTGGGCAATTTTTGAGAGAATTGACCCCCAGCTTCCCTGAGCTTTCCCGAATGTTCAAGCGGACCATGTGCCTTTTTGGGAGCACATACTTGTGTGAAAAGCTCTTCTCCACCTTGAACTTCAATAAGTCCAAGTACAGGTCCAGACTTACTGATGATCATCTTCAAGCCATACTGAGGGGCTCAACTGCTTCCTCCCTCAAGACAAATGTGGCTCAGCTATGCGAGAGGAAGCGCTGCCAGGTCTCTAGCAGCAAGGAGTAGGCAAGAGAAGCCATGTTCAGAAGAACCCATTGAGGTTAAAGAACTGTTAATAAAGACGTTTAAATCTGAATACAGCAGATATAGAAGACTGAAGAAACCACACATAGTTGCTGACTAGAGAAATCTAATTATTATTATTTTATTTATTTATTACTGATTTATTTACTTATTTACTTATTAATTCTTAATTTATTTATTTTTTCATCTTATTTTGTGTTAAAAAATAAAAATAAAGACATTTGAGAAGATTGGAATTTTTTAAACAAAGCTTTTCTCGTGGAATACCCGATGCGGCCCAGCCTCACCCAAACTCTGCCTCCAGCGGCCCCCAAGTAAATTGAGTTTGAGACCCCTGCATTTAAGTCTTATAAGGTGACTAATACACTAATGCTAAGTCACGACCTTGGTTATGCAGGTTTCAGGCAGATCCTAGAAATATTTTTCCCTGGAGCAAAATGCCATGGGCTCTGTAAATGACCATGCAGAGCTAATGGATGGGCAGTTTTTAGGCAGACCAGATAGCAAATGTGAAAAATTGGGGTGGGAGTGGGAGGCAATAGGAGCCGATATAAGAAAAAGACCCCAAAATCTGGACTGTCCCTATAAAATCGGGACATCTGGTCACCCTCAGGTCTCACTTGAAAATCCACAGTTAACGAAACTGTGTAGGACACAGTCTACCTCATGAGGATTAATGTTTGAATCACTGATGACGGAGCGTGATGTTGCTTGTCTTGCTAGAGAAAAGAATATTTTGAGAAGACATCCTAAGAAATAAAGGAAAATGTGCGTGCACTGTACTTCTATTGATTTCAAGGTACTTTTTTCTTGTGTTAAAAGCCTAGTATAACCAAAGTTATGAATAAATAAAGGAGTTAGCTCTGATACTACATTTAGCTTCACTTGTAGGATTTGATGGGAGACAGTTAACTATATAGATTTAGAAAATTCATGTCTAGCATTTAGAGTACTACTAGAATAGAAGTGTATTATGAATAGTATTTTATGGGTCTTTCTGTGACAAGATATACAGTATATCAATCATCAAAAAATAAGTAAGTGCAATCCTGTGCCAAAGCTGAGTTCTTTTGCCTCAGCTTATATAAAACTCTCAAATATAAAATGTACTTCTATTGCATGTGTGTCCAACAGATGGAAAACAAGATAGAGTGGGCATGGTATAGCACACCACAGAATGTTACCAAAAATTGAAATTATTATTTTTAAATGTGGTCTTGGGCCAAAGTCTTCACACTTACGTTCCTGTAGGCTCTTGATTCCATATGGAGACACCTACACTAGAAGTGGCCTGATTCTCATCGCTGCATAGCATGCAGACGCTGGGGTGTCTCAGCACATTTTGAAATCAGGCCAATTCTGTCGAGGGGTCTGTGTCCCTGAGTTTGTAAAGTACTTAAGCACGTTCCTAACTTTAGGTATGTGTGTGGTTCTGTTTACCTCAATGGGACATTTCACATGCTTAAAGTTAGCCATGTGCTAAAACTTCTTGTGGAACTGGGGCCTATATATATATTGAAGTCGAACTTTAAGCACCTGGATTTGACCATTTTGGACTCTAAAGTTAGAAAACAGTGCAAATATTTGCAGTAAGGCATTGCAAGCTGGGATGAGGATGCTTTTTTCCTCTGGCTGCTTGAAAGCTTTAGGCTTTGGCTGATGTCTCATATCACCTTTGCTGCATGTTTATCTCACAGAACCACCTCTCCTTCAGAATCTCTTTGGTCAATTGGTGCATATATAATATTTGTTTTAATGATAATTATATAGAAAGCCTGTACACTGTATACTGTAAGGATATTCTTGCCTCCCCCGCCCCCATCTCTCTCTCTATCGGGCGTCAGCTTTTCGTTAGTTTGCTCTCTCTGCCTCAGCTGGCAGCAGACATATGTCTTCTGGTCCTGTACTTAAGGGCTGGTTAAAAAAAAAAAAAAGCGGGGATGGGGGGAATTGTCTACCAAAACTTAGAACAAAAGGGTTTGGTTTTGTTTGAATTTTTAAAGGATTTTGTTTCAGCAAAATGATTTGCAATGTAATTTTTTTTTGTTTCAATTCAAACCAAATGGACTCTAAATGACATATTTTGTCTGTCTCCTCTCCCCCACCCCTTTTTTTTTTTTTTACTTTTCCTCCCATTTGTCATTAGGAAAGAGAGGGAGAAAGCACGTAACAAATTAACAAAGTGTTTATAATATATTTTATTTGAATAAAAAAACATTCAGTTGAAGTGAAATGTTTCTTTTTTCAAAAAAAATAAATAAATCAGAAAATAAATCAGAAAACAAAAACAGTAGCCCAGCAACTAAAATAACAACGAATGAATATTTAATCCTCCAGGAAAGTTCAGACCATTGCACCCAGTCCCAGGTCTTCATAACAATGCAGCCGCGTATGTGTCTTGTTCATGAGTGAGTCTCCTCGCATAGCTGGATTTCTCAAAGGGTCACCTTTTATACTCTTCTGTGTTCCTGAATAACAGAACTTCCTTTGTATGCTCCAAAGGCTGGCGAGTGTTCTCACCCTAATGCAGAAACAGGCTAGAAAAATACCTTTCCCCAGAGCTCCTTCAGGAGGGATTGAAAGGCCTTGGATATATCACCTTGTGCCTGTAGGCATTGATGGATACCCCATAGGACTCACCTCTAAGTGGTGTGGCTGAACATTTAGAGCCAGATTCTGATCTCATTTACACTGTTCAGAATCCTGGGTAACTCCATCAAACCCTATGGTGGTACTCAGGGTTGACACCAGTGTACGAGTGATTATCACTTGCCTTACAGTGAGAGACTAAAGAAGTTCAATCTATGCAGTTTAACAAAAAGAAGGTGGCTTGATAATTAAGAGATGACTAGATGGGGGTGGGCAAACTACGGCCCGCAAGACCATTCTCACCGGCCCGCCAGAGCTCGGCAGGAGAGGCTGCTCTCAGCCCCTCTCCTGCCCTCCCAGAGCCCCAGCGTCGGGCGCCTGAGCTCCAGCGGAGAAGGCTGCTCTCAGCACCTTCCCCCAGGCACCTTCCCCCTCTCTCCCGGAGCCTGAGTGGGGGAGGGCCCAGGAGCTGTTCCCCCCCACCGGAGGAGCAGAGCCCCTCCCTTTACCTCCCCAGCGCCTTCCCCCGCTCTGCCGGAGCCTCAGGGGTGCGCCTCTGAGCTCCCATCGAGGGAGGCTGCTCCCGGCCCCATACCACTCTCCTGGAGCTTCAGCGGCGCACCGCTGAGGCTCCGGGAGAGCCGGGGAAGGCGACCGGGGGAAGGCGCTGGGAGCAGCCTCTCCCGCCGGGAGCTCAGACATGTGCCGCTGGGGCTCCGGGAGAGCGGGGGAAGGCGCTGGGGAGGGGCTCGGCTCCTCTGGTGGGGAGAACAGCTCCTGGCCCTCTTCCGCCCTTCTGGAGGCTCAGCGGCACATGTCTGAGCTCCCAGGGTGGGGAGGCTGCTCCCGGCTCCTTCCCCGCTCTCCCGAAAACTCAGCGTGCTGCGCAGGGCTGCACGCTCCTCTGGGAGAGTGGTGCAGCCTGTTTAGTTCTGGCCTGGCTGCCAGCGTGGTAAGGGGGCCGGGTCTGGGAGGGTGCTTAAGGGGCAGGGAGTCCCAGGGCACTAAGGGGACAGGGGGCTGTTGGATGGGGTGGAGGTTCTGGGCAGGGGATGGTCAGGAGATGGGGAACAGGGGAGAAGTTGGATAGGGCATGGGAGTCCCAGGGGGTCTATCAGGGGGTGTGGGTGTGGATGGGGTTGGGGCATTTGGGACAGGGAGCAGGGGGAATTGAGAAAGGGGTAGGGGGGCAGTTAGTGTGTTGGGTCTCTGGAGGGGGCAGTCAGGGGATAAGGAGCGGGGGGGAGGAGTTGGATGGTTTTGGGATTCTGGGGGGCATAAAGTGGGTGGGGGAGTCTCATGGGGGCGGGGCCAGGCTGTTTTGGGAGGCATGGCCTTCCCTGACCCTGCCCTCTGTACAAGTTTTCAACCCCGATGTGGCCTTTGGGCCAAAAAGTTTGCCCACCCCTGGACTAGATCATGGTCTATAAAATAATAAAATAAAATGATCAGTAAGTGGTTAAAAGACAGGAAACAAAGGGTAGGAATAAGCAGTCAGTTTTCAAAATGGAGAGAGGTAAACAGTGGGGTCTCCCAAGGATCTGTACTGGACCCAGTGCTGTTCAACATATTCATTAATGATCAGGAAAAGGGAGTGAACCGTGAAATGGCAAAGTATGGATATGATACAAAATTATTCTAGATAGTTAAGTCCAAAGCAGACTGCGAAGAGTTCCAAGGGGATCTCACAAAACTGGGTGATTGGGCAACAGAATGGCAGATGAAATTCAGCATTGATAAATGCAAAGTAATGTACATTTGAAAAAATAATCTCAAATACACATATATAATGATGGGTTCTAAATTAGGTGTTACCACTCAAGAAGAGATCTTGGAGTCAGAGTGGCTAGGTCTGTGAAAACTTCATCTTAGTGAGCTAGATGCATTCATGGAGGATAGGTCCATCAACTTGCTATTAACCAAGATGGGCAGGGATGCAACCTCATGTTTGAGGTGACCATAAACCTCTGACTGCCAAAAGCTGGGAGGGGAAGACAGGGGTGAATCTTTCCACAATTGCCATGTTCTGTACACCCCCTGTGAAACTCTATTACTGGTCACTACTGGAGTCAGGATACTGGGCTAAATGGATAATTAGTCTGACGCAGGATGACTGTCCTTATGGTCTTATAACCCTCATGGCAAAAAGGTTTCTGGTACCGTAGCAGTGGGCTCTTTCATCTAACAGAAAGAGACACACGGCTCAATGACTGGAAGTTGAAGGTAGGCAAATTCAGGCTAGAAATAAGGCTCTTCCTTTTTTTTAACAGTGATGTTAATTAACTAGTGCATCAATTTTGTTAGGCCAGGTGTCTTTCTGAAAGATATGGTCTAGTTCAGCGAGAGGTGGGATTGATGCAGGAATGACTTGGTGAAATTCTATGACTTGTGTTCTATGGATGGTCAAACCAGATAATCAGTGGTCCTTTCTGGCCTTAAAAAATCTATGATCAATGATGCATACTCTATTTTTTTATATATATAATTCATTGTACCTAAGATCTCATGCATGCAAATAACAGATTTCCTTTAATATGTGCATAGAATATCATTACTACTGGGAAAGGTTGTTCAAAAATACCAAGCATGTTCACCATCTTTTATAGAAAGGTGTGTCTGATGTTTCTGCTAGAACAAAAACAGAAATGTCTTAATATCAAGTTGCCTCCTAGTGGGAACGTGATGTTTTCTGTTGTGATATTCAAATATTTGCATACTGTGTTTTTAAATCACTCTTTCAGTGATAGCAGAATGTAATGAATCTTTTCTTGTTACAAATCTGGAATTTAAGAATTCCGTATCAGGTACAAAACAGCTGTAGATGCATTTGGTGAGGTGTATGATAAGACTGGCTTGTTCTTTTTTCGGGGGCAAACAACATTTTATCATCTTGCAGCCTTCCTGTGATTTGCTATGCTCAGAGAAATTAATTTGACTCTTCACAATATTTAATTTTAAATAATTATTCAAGCATGTGTAACCATAGACATCTACAGTGTGTAGTAAACAGATGAATGAGTAATTGTGCATGTAATTAGAAATTACCCTTAAAATACAAAAGTACATTTACATATTCAGCTGCCATTAAAAAAAGTGACAAATTCACTTCTTTCATCACCTTACAAGTGATTTTATTAACAGAAAATAAAAAACCCTCTCCTCACATGTGAACATACTTTAAACAACTGTATGATCTTATTACTTTAGCTGTTATCCTTCCCCTATCTTGAATTTTGTAAGTACTTTTCATTGTGTCTGGTGTGAAATTGATTTGCAACATTGTTAGGGAAGAGACCGTGGGTAAAATTTAAAAAAACGTGTAAATCCCATTTTCAGAAGTGAATTAGCAGCCTAATTGTAAACTGAAGGTCAACGGGACTTGTCACTCTTGAAAATTAACTTACTTTTCTCTGTCATTTAGGTGTGAAATTTTTACACCTCATTTCTTTTTGGTCTGAGAAGTGGCTAGCACATACTTCCATGTGGTCTTGAGATATAGCCACTGGAAACCATGCAGCACTTGATCAATCATAAATACATGTAGACTACACCAGACTAATAGGGTCTTCTTCAGCACTGGTGTAAGCACGTGCACCTTTATTGTTCGGTGGTGTTGTTCCTGCTTCTGCAAAACTAAATATGTCCCTTCCTGTTGTTTCATAGTTGTCTTTAAAAAAAAGAATAAAAGAAAAAAAGTTAAACTGATTATCCTGTAATATCTGCAGTGTAAGGACCTGATCCTGTTCCCATTGAAGTCGGTGAGATTTTTGCCATTGTCGCAGATGGAAGCAGAATTGAGCCCCAAGTGACTGAGTGTGAAGTGAGAAAATGTATTCAATTTGGTTCATTTGAGACTATTAGAAACAATAATTTGCTTGTTGCAATTCACAGCTAAGATAACTGTCTGAATTGGCTTCTGTGTCTTTATATTAAATTAGATTTAAATTATACAGTGAAAATGGAAAAACTTTCAGGTATTTTAAAGAGCTGATATTTTCCAGGCCTTGTTCCCTTCTGGGGATGTCATTTAGGGGCAGAGAACATTTTTTCCTGTCTGTTTTGAGATCTGTACTGTAATTTGTGGGATTATTCTCCCCTCCCCCCCCCCTTTTTTAAACAAATTTGAAGATAAAGGAACAGATTTTTTGCTGATAGTTTTTTGTCATAATCTTGCAGGTCTACACTACTGGTTAAATCAATCTAATTTATGTCGTAGATCAGAGGTGTGAAAAATTTCCACTCTCACCCAAGCGACATGGCTACAGCAGAAGTCTATAATGTAGACATGGCCTATGAATTCCGTACTATCTTAGGGCAAGTCTACACTACAGTGCTACATCAGCACAGCTGCAGCACATCTGGTGAAGATGGGCTGTGCTGATGGGAGAGTACTCTCCCCTCAACATAGTTTACACTTCTTGCCGAGCTGGAGTAATTATACTTTCCCATTAGCATAGCACATCTTCATCCGTGCAACTGTACCGATGTAGTGCTGTAGTGTAGACAGTATGGAATGCATAGGCCATGTCTATATTACAGATGTCTGCAGTAACCAGGTCATCTGGGGTGTGAAGAGGTGTGATCTTTGACTGACATAGTTGTCCCAGTATTGTATCCTGACTAGGAGTGCTTTGTCAGTATGGTATACTGTTATACCTCTACCTGTAAAACACTGTTAGCATAGACATAACCATAGATTAAAAGCTAGAAAGAGGGACCATTAGATCATCTAGTTTGACTTCCTTTATATCACAGGTCATAACATTTCAACCAGAAATACCTTCATTGATCCTAATAACTTGCATCTGTGGCATGTCTTCCTTACAGGCCTTGATTTGAAAACAGGAAGAGATGAAGAATCCATCACTTCCCTTGGTAGCTTGTTCCAGTCATCCTCACTGTTAGATATTTGTGCCATATTTCCCATTTGAATTTGTCAGGCTTTTACTTCCAGTCACCGCTTCTTGTTACACCTTTCTCTGATAGATTAAAGAACTGTTTAGTACCAGGTAATTTCTGCCCATAAAAGTACTCGGACACTGTAATTAAACCAGAAGAGTTACTCCATTACATAAGCTACAGTATATCTCTGTAATGCAGAGAATAGAGAAAGCCACACCTATGTTAATTAGAGCCAGACTGTAGTTGACCTCCGGAGCGCTAGATCGTTCTGCTCCTCAAAGCGACAAATGACAAGACAATTCCTCACTGGCCTTTGCCAGCAGAAAGGACAAGGGTCCAACTTGCATGCAAAGGCATAAAGCTGCCTAAATACTCTCTCCAATGTGAGGCCATAAACACATGGCTTTTAAAGAAGTGAGTAGAGAGCCATTGGACCAGGCAGTCCCTCCCTAAATGTATTAAACTTAATCTACAACACATCCTGTCCTCCTCTGGTCACTGTGGAGGACCAAGAACTCTATGATCATTGCACATCCCTCCATCATCCCTGGACTAATGGCTGAAATTCATAGAAAACGCAGAAGGTTGTAATTCGTGTGAGTTATTTGTGTGAATTTATTTTAATTCATGTGATGAGTTGACTGTGTGTCCAACACTGAACTGATTAGTCACTTAATTTCTTTTAAAAGTACGGATGCATGTGGCTTAGTGATTTGCCATCCTGCATGGAGTTTCCCCCTGAAGAAAAAAAAAGTACAGAGTTATTTTTAAAAGCAGCAGATTCCTAGGGATGAAGGATTTTTTCACTTTTGCATCTAGTGCTGCCTTTACTGGGAAAAGCCAAGGAAAATTAGTATCATGTTTAAGGGCTGGTCTTCACTACCCACTGGATCGGCGGGTAGCGATCGATCATTTGATGATCGATTTCTTGCGTCTTGTGAAGACGTGAGAAATCGATTGCCTGCAGCTCCCCCGTTGACTCCGGAACTCCAGTTTGCCGGGAGGCGTAAGCTGGAGTTGACGGGGGAGTGCGCCGCTGACTGCCGCCGCTGTGAGGACGGCAGGTAAGTCGGCTGCAGATACGCAAACTTCAGCTACGTGATTCACGTAGCTGAAGTGGCGTATCTGCCGTCCATCCCCTCTGTAGTGAGGACCAGCCCTAAATGTGCAGTAATAGACACTACTTCTGGGGCATGAAGATCTAGCCAGCTGATTTAGGTTCCAGATTTATCTCCCCTCTGACTATTAAGAAATGGATCAAGACTATCCTTCTGGTATTTGTGAAATTCAGTGTTATTCTAGAACTGCAAGGTAGAGGCTCTTAGAGAAGATTCATTTTGTTTTCTTTTTTTTAGCATCAGTTTCATGCCTGCACACATTGCAAACCAACACCGTTGTGAGTTTTATCAATCACAATTGGTGAGTAATGTAGTGTGTCACAAAAAGGAATAGTTCAATCTAGTCTAATGTGTCTCCTTGGTACTGTGGTCATGTGTTTACCTGTCAAAGTTTTGCCATTAGGGCTGCCGATGCTGCTTCTCTCAAATAGCAGTCCATCGATTGTCAGTGAGCCTCGCTATATGCCCGGCCCATTGCATTTTACTATGCCTGCTCTCAACGATGTCTGATCACTTCATTGGGGACTTGGTTGCAAATTGAAATTCCCAGGATTCTTCTTTCCATCGCCCTCTCCGTTACAGACAGTTGCTACTTCGTCAGCACCCTTGGGTACAGTTGTCAGTCATTAAAAATGGGGGTGGGGGAAATGAAATCTTAAGCATTAGTCATTATTTATGTTCTTTATTTATTTGTTGTGTTTCTTACATGATGGACAGAACTTTGTAAAGTCAGTAGTATTTTTTTATATTTTGATTCAGTTTTGGGGTGTGGTGGGAACATTGCAAGAGAATATTTATTTGTTGAAAAGAATAACAGTCCCCACTGGAATCTAAAAATAACTTGTGGATTATTTGACTGGATTTAGCTTTTGTATAGGTTGTTTTTATAAAATGTAAATCTTGGGCCATATGTTTAAGTTGACATTTAATTTGCTGAATATTAAAACCTGAACTTATTTTTCAAGTTTTCATCTTGGAAGATGGCTTAGAGTAGTTCTTTGTCTGTCTTGGCACCAAACAGGTTTAGATCATCTGCTAATGTTTGTGTGTTATCAGTTTACTCCATAGAGTATTTGTTTAACTCAACTCATTTTTTCAGTCCCGAAAGGTAAGTAAGCATATAGTTAAATGATTTGCGTTTTTTTACTTGTTTTTATATTTACCTTCAAACGGAAACTAGTGGGTTCGATGAGGGGTAACTGGGTGAGATTCTATATCTGTATTTCACTGGGAGTCAGATTAGCTGACTAATGGTCCCTTCTGGCCTAAAAATGTATCACCGTATGTTCCAGGTTGCTGCTGCCGGCACAGCAGGTAGTAAACCTGGCAACCGTTGTAGAATAGAGCCTGTATCCTGGAAACACTCTGGCCCCAGTTCTTCTTTCACATCAGTTAATGTCACAACGAGTGTTAAAAATGGCGTGAATGAGAAGAGGATCAGGATCAGTGAGTGCAGGAGGCATTCTCTGTCTCTGTTTCATGCTGAGACCATCTTCTACACACTTGCACCACTCGGGTTTTTGTGGTGGTGTTTTTTTCTTGAGTGATAGCATTTTGCCCAATGACATGAGAAGCTTCAACACTCACATGAATTTGAGCCTTGCCTGAGGGAAACTTCCTCAGACTGATTGGCTCTCTGCTAATCTTCTGTGTCAGAAAAAGTTGCGAGCGGCTGTAGGCAGAGATCTCCCTTGCCCTCTGCAACTGGATTTGGGGCTGTGGGGAGGAGAGAGAGTCCAAAAGCTGCTCTTCTCCCTCTTCCCCTTCCCTACTTCTGAGCACAGGGATGGGACAGCCCCTCTGTACCTCCCCCTTCCCTCCCTGCAATCGGAGGGCCTGGGAAGGAGCAGAGGGGTCCTCTGGAGCTGTGCCCCTCCCCCCAGCCTAAAGGGGGGCAAGGGGAATTCTCTTTCTCTGCTCAGCTCTTCTGATCCCCCTACAGGTGGCAGGATGTACTGTGAGGCATTTGTCTGTTAAATTTGTTGCTAAATTTGTATTTGAGATGCTGTGATGATGGGCACTTTAGAAATGCCTAGATTACATTCATTTCTGTTCTTTTCAGGTTTTTATCCCACACCTGTCACTGTGCTAGCCGAATGCCTTTCCAGAAGTGCATTAAATGGCAGGCCCAGCATCTGTAGATAGGTATTTGCTTGCTATGAATAATTAATAATATTATACTGCTCGGCACCTGAGCATGACTGGAGCCTAAGGAGACACAGTCACTGACCTGAAAAATCTTACCATCTAATTAGCTTTTTAAAGAAGAGACTATTTGAAGTGTACTCTAAAGCCAGTTAGGCAGGGGTTTTAGAGAGAGAAGAGAATGTCACTTCATCTAGCCATCCACTGATCTGGGCTGTTCTGCAGGGCCCCAGCCTCAGTAGATATTTTTACTGTCACACGACGCAAGAGAACATAGCTGAAGTCTTTCTAGTCACTCCTCTTCTGAATTCACAGGAAGACCTCTGTCTCCCTTTCTCCTCCGATCACTTATTCCCTCCTTCTCATGTTCCCCACACTTACAGTCCCATAAATACTTACCTACCTATCTACTGTGTTTCCAGTTGTCATTCGCTCTCATGAAAACAAATTCTGCCTCCATCAGAAGCAGCACTAGGCTAACCTCAGTCATTACAGAAGGTCATCTTGATTCCGTTCCTCTAGTATGGATGATTATCGGAATCTTAGCTACATCATGTTAACCTTTGACGGTCAATCATAGAATAGTAGGGTTGGAAGGAACCTCAGGAGATCATCTAGTCCAACCCCCTGCTCAGAGCAGAACCAATCCCCAATTAAATCATCCAACAGAGTTTTGCCCCATATCCCTAAATGGCCTCCTCAAGGATTGAACTCACAAGACTGGATTGAGCTATCAAACCACTGAGCTATCCCTCCCCCCCAAATCCAACTCCACCGTCCCTTTGCACACTTTTCCATTATACTTATCTGGCCCCCTTGATCGTAGTTTCTCACAGTCTTTGATGTATTTACCCTCACCAACACCTCTGTGAGGTAGGGCAGTGCAATTGTATTCCATTGTACAGATGGGGAACTGAGACCCAGAGAGAGTAACAACCATTGAATAAAGTCATTGAATACAACTGTCAATGCAGTATATAATGAAAGCCATGCATTTGGTTGCTACTGTTACTTCATGCTAAGGGATAATGCCTCACCCCCAGCACATTTTGTTCTAGTACCCGTTGGGTAGACATGTATGTGATAGCTAGTGCTACTCAAGCTAGTGTGCTAAAGAGAGCAGTGTCGCTCTGATGTCCACTTAAGTACGTACCCCAGGGGTTGGGTGGATTGTCTGTAGGCATCTAGCCCAAACTACTGTGCATGCCAGGGTGGCCACACTGTTGCTTTAGTATGCTAGCCGAAGCAGAGCTACCGTGTGTATGTCTACCTGAGCTGGAAATCATAGCTCCCAACTACTGTGCAGACATTTGCAAAGTGATCATAGAAGGAGCCTGGAGGCAGCTCTGCTCCATCATCTCCCTCCCAACTGGGAGCAGTGGCACTGGGGCAGCTCCTGTCCTCTTCCCCCCTGCCTGCCCTGCAACAGCAGGCCTAGGAAGAGACAGAGGGGTGTGTGAAGGGAGCTGCCCTTCCCTGAATTTCCCCAAAGTCACCTCGGAAGTCTGTGGCCGAGCAGGGAATCAAATCCTTCTCCCACAAATCCTAAGCCGCTCCCTAACCCAGGGGTGGGCAAACCTTTTGGCCTGAGGGCCACATCAGGGTTCTGAAATTGTATGGAGGGCTGGCTGGGGAAGGGTGTGCCTCCAGAAACAGCCTTGCCCCTGCACCCTATCTGCCCCTTCCGACTTCCCATTCCCTGACTGCCCCCTCAGAATCCCTGACCCATCCAAACCCCCTGCTCCTTGTCCCCTGGCTGCCCCCCCCCCCCCCCGGGACCCCACCCGCATCCAGCCTCCCTGTCCCCTGACTGCCTTGCCCCTGAAAGGCCCCCCAGGGCCCTCTGCCCCCCTTATCCAACTCCCGCCCCCACTGCCTGCCCCCTTACCATGCCCATGTCACTCAGAGCACTAGGACTGGCAGCTGCACCACTCAGCTGGAGCCAGCCACACTGCTGCGGAGTCTAGAGCATTGGGGCCGTCCTACAGCTCTCACAGCCATGCTGCCCCGCAGGAGCTTGCAGTCCCGCCACCCAGAGCGTTGGCGACATGTCGAGCTGAGGCTGTGGGGGGAGGAGCCAGGGGCTAGCCTCCCTGACCAGGAGCTCAGGGGCTGGGAAGGGCTGTTTTCCCATCTCTGCCCTAGCCACTGGACCATGCTTCATCTCTTGGGAAGTGCACAACTGGTCTCTCTGGGTCTGCCTAAGTTCCAGTGCTCTTCCAAGAAATCATTCTCTCCTCATTTTGTGGCTAGTCTTGCAATATTTGGTGGTTTTTGTTAAGCCCCAGTTCCTGGAATTGAAGTTATTTTCTGTCCTTGTGGCTGTGGAGGGAAGATGGAAAACATGAACCCCAAAGATTCAAAACCAGGAACAAATAAAAAGACCCAACCTCTTGTGACGGGTTGGGATCACAGAAACCCCCTTAGAAGCTGCCACCCGATGTGCCAAGGCTACTCCTGCCTCAGTTTTCCTGCCCAAACAGCTTAGGACCTCAGTACCCTGCCAGGTCTGAGCCACATCCCCCAACAGCCATGGGCTTTCCTGGAAACAGGCAGGATGTATTCTTACCTCTGGCACTCAGATGCTCAACTCCCAGTGGAGTCAAACCCTGAATAAATTTGTTTTACCCTGTATAAAGCGTATACAGGGCAAACTCATAGATTGTTCGCCCTCTATAACAATGATAGAGAGATATGCACAGCTGTTTGCCCTCCCTCCCCAGGTACCAACACGTACTCCAGGTTAATTAATAAGTAAAAAGTGATTTTAATAAAGACAGGAAGTAGGATTTAAGTGGTTACCAGTAGTAACAGACAGAACAGAATGAATTACCAAATAAAATAACATAGAACATGCAAATCTAACTCTAGTACAGTAAAAAGCCTCACCCTCTGTGAATTCCTTCTTTCAGGCTAAACTCTCCTAGCTATCACTCGCCCCCCCCCCCCCCGGCCCCCCTGCAGTCACAGTCCTCTGTTCCAGTTTTTTCGAGGTATCCTGGGGGTGTGGAGGTCTGTTCTTTGAGCCAGCTGAGAACAAAATGGAGAGGTCTCTCCCGGGTTTATATAGACTTCCTCTTGTGGGTGGAGAGCCCCTCCTCCTTCTTATGCAGAGTCCACATGGACTCTCAGAGCACATGGTCCAGTTGCAGGTTTGAACCAGACTCCGCTCATTACCAGCCAGGCCGCATTCTTGAGGAAGCTCAGGTATGGACGGGTGTCGACAAAGTTCATTGTTAGCTTGATTGGTCTTAACTGAGAATAATTCTCTCTCTGAGAGCTGCTCAGCTGCTTCCCAAAGTCTACTTACAGCCAACCAGCCAAGCACATAGCCAATATTCATAACTTTGAATACAAAACAGATACATACGTACAAATAGGATGAACAGATCCAGTGGATCATTACCTTCACATAGATGTGTTACATGGCATATATAGCAAAACCATATTTCAGTAATGTCATACATATATGTATAGGCACCCCCCATACAGACTTATGGGGCACACCGTCACACCTCTATTATTTGAAAATAATATCACCGGTTTAAAAACATATCTTGTGATTTTCAGGATGGGGGGAAGGTCTGATTCACAGTTTTCAATGTACTGTGTCTTGTTTGAGGGGAAGGCGTGGTGGCCTGCTGCCCTCTCTGGTGTGCGATCCCAGGATTTATTGTGGGCATTGGGTTCAGTTATGGTTCTTTTGTGTTGAGAATTGGTTAGCGAGTCCTTCATGATGTGCAGCCAGCACTACCAGAACTTCTGACAGTCACGGTAAAGCAGGGGTGGGGAACCTCCGGCCCGCGGGCCTTATACAGCCCGCCAAATCATTCCGTCCGGCCCGCGGCGGGGCCGGGGCTGAGTCAGGCACTGGGGTGTGGGGAAAAGATGCGCCGCAGCCGCTGGCCAGGGATGCGCGTGGGCCGCCAGGCGGGGGCGGCTCCGCGCTCGGCGAAGGGGCCGGGAAGCGCCTGGGGGAGCCGCCGGCCAGGGACGCGCGCGGGCTGCCAGGCGGGGGTGGCTCCGCACTGAAGGTAGGGGCCGGGAAGCACCTGGGGGATCTGCCGGCGCCGCGCGGCCACCATTAGCCGGGCGGCGAAAGGAGGAGCCGCGGGGAGCCGACGGTCAAGGGGGTGTGTGGGGGGAGGCTGGGCTGGGGGGCAGGCAAGGGGGCGGTGGGGTGGAGGCCAGGCTGGGCGGGCGGGGAGGGGGGCAGGAGACTAGGCTGGATGGGGTGGGCGAGGCGTGGGTGCGGGAGGGAAGGAGGTTTGGTGGGGGGGGAGGCTGGGCTGGGCTGGGCGGGTCAGGCATGGGGGGCAGGGGGCTGGGTTGGGAGTGGGAGGGGGGAGGAGGTTAGATTTGGTGGGATGGGCCGGGCCAGGCAGGGGTGGGGGAGGGAAGGCGGTTAGATGGGGGGAGGCTGGGCGGGGGTAAAGCAACATCACCCCCTACACCCAGGCTGATAGCGGGAGCTGACTGGGGCAGGCGGCAGGACCCCGGCTGGCAAGGGGCCAGCGGGGGAAACCCCAAAGCAGTGCAGGGCTAAGCACTCCGCCTGCCACTGCTTTGGGGTTTCCCCCGCTGGCCCCTTGCCAGCTGGGGTCTCAGCTCCTGTTGCCAGCCTGGGCTTCCTTGGGGGGAGGGGGAGCGGCCCGTGAATGACATTATAAATGTCCAAATGGCCCTTGGCAGAAAAAAGGTTCCCCACCCCTGCGGTAAAGGGAGAGCGAGGATGTGGGAGGTTACAAGCTTCTCGGTGCAAGGGCCACCTTTTCCCTGTGTTTGTACCGTACATAGTACGATGGGGAACCTAGTTCATGACGGGGGCTCCCAGAATAGAAATAATACTAATGATAAATGGTGATGAACCAAGTACTTCTACCCCCAAAACATTTGATTTGGGCTGCTTCTTGCCTTATCTATAGGAATAATAATGGATTCTGTTCTTTAAAGCCTATATATATATGCTATGTGATACGTATGAATGTATCTTAATGAGACAAGGAGAGCATACAGGCTTGTATCTGAAAAGAGAACATCTTTGCCAGCAGTGGCATCTTAGAATATCATTTTTATACCGATTAACATATACTAGCAATTAAACAGCTTTAACCTTTCAACCTTTGTGCTGTTGCAGGTTAATGAAAATGTATAATGGAGAATGTGTCCCTCTGAAGAGGTTACATGAAAAAAGATGTTGTGTGTGACTTATCAAGATTTAATTTACACAGCAAATATAATTATTGTTTTAACTCTGGCCTCCAAAGAATAGTGTCCGGAAAAAAAATGGCTGCAGCTGAAAGCTATTTAGTAATTAGGTTTAATAACTGAAGGGAGGCAGAGCCAGAAGAGAACATTGCTTTACTATTGCTCCCTCTTTTTATAATGAATCTAATAAAATAGCAAAAGTGCCATCTCAGTCGAAAATTCTCCACTTAGATCCACATGTTAAATGTTCTCAGGGTGTATTGTTCCCCCTACATGCACATCTCGCATGGTGGTGGAAATAGGACATACAGGTGTGTAGGTAAAACGGAATATTAGAATTAAGAGTTACTGCATATATCTGAGAAGTAAGTTTTCCCTCTGGTTTTAGAGTGAAAAACTATTGCCCATTGGCTTGAAAAGTGACCTGCAGTTTTAATCAAGTGCAAAGGCCCAGAACTCCATGTATTTATTCAGATAAAATTGTCATTTAAAGTGCAATTATTTTTCAAATTTAATAGTGTGGAGGAAAAACTGAGTCCTCACCCTCAGGTTGGATACAAGTCAGAGACAGCTTTATTTTGAATAATTGCAAGGGAATTAATACAATGGACAGAGAGTACTTTGCCTCAGTAGTTCTTCAAAGTACAAGCGATTTCACACAAATATGTATTCCCCCTTGTGACATGTATTAATTAAAAACATCTGCAATTTGTTTATATGATGTCCTCCTATTTCAGTATTTTTCTTGATACTTCTCTCAAAACGTTATCTCAAGGTTGGGTTACATTGATTCTGCTCTGCTGTTTTCCCACTCACTTCTGACGTGAGCCCTGCTTCTGTAGGTCCTGTGATATTAGGCTAGGACTTAGCATGACAGTTGCTCTGTTTCTTACAACTAAGAGGCCTATATTTGAATCCTTTAACTCTGTTTCCATAATAGTTTTTTTTTCATCTTGCTCTCAGCTCTAGTAAGTATATATTATCCACGCTTGAAAGTTACATCATGACTGACAAATGTCAAGCTCTTAACGAGCATGGGGACTTAAACTATCAGTTTAAGATTATTATTTTTAAATGTAGCTGTTATGGGCATTTTAAGCTTCTGAAATGAGACTGAATGCAAATGGAAATTGTGGCCTTCCCAATTCTGCACATGTTCAGTTCAGGTGCTTCTGCTGCAGCTAGTAGCATCGATGAGTTAGGAGCAGGGCTCTTAAAACTATGCTCAGTTTCACTTCTTCTCTCTAGTACTCTGGATAGCTGTAAAACAATTAAGGATCATGGCAGCTTCATGATTCTTCCACATGTAAGACTATAAGCAGCAATACAATAGGTACTGGAGGGTCTTCCTTTCTGAGTGACCCAAATAATGTAGACATAAAGTTGAAGACTCCTCCTTCCCACCTCCACTCTTTGCAGCAGCCAGGAGGCTCAGAGAGGGAGATCCCAGCAGTGATTTGCTGCTTCCCAATACAACCAGGAGCCTGGGGAAGGATTGGAGTAGCAGGGGCCTTCCACTCCTTCCAACTAGCAATAGCGATGGAGTTTTGGAGAAAAGACCGTAAATCTCCTGCAGCTTTATGGTCGCTAATTATAGAGTGGAGCTTCCCAGTTCTTCTAACCAGAGGCTGATACTGTATAAAAACATTGGTGCTTCTCAGCAGCTTCTCAGTTGCCTTTAATCTCCCCCCACATCTTTATCTGTTTTATCTATCTCAAGCTAGCATTTGGTTTAAAAAAAAAAATTCAAGCACCGTAGATGATGATTATTGGGAAAATTCTGGTTACCTCCCCAAAACTCCATTGCCACAAATTTAAATGAAGGCAGATCCTGCCACTCACATATGAAATGTATTTCTGAATCTATGAAGTTTAAAATCACATTCTGATTATAAATAGCAGCTGGCCAGCGAGCAGTGAAATATCAATATGGGAAACAGTGCACAATCTGATTAAACAGGCACATATGGATCCTAACGTTTTCTGACATACCCAGCAAGTGTGACAGTATTGTGCTGATTGGGGCATGGGGAAGGCTCCTGCAGTCTTACAACAAAACAGAGGTGTCTGTGTAATATCTGTCAGTAGTACTGGGGTGGTCTTGTGTGTTCTGAGCTGAGCAGAGCCTCAGAACAGGCACCATGTGTGAGAGCCTCATCCCCCACTATAGTGTGGGAAAGGGGAGTTAGCAAAGGTGAAACCCCAGAGGAAGCCTTAGCTGGAGATAGGGGATGAGTGCTGGAGCCTGTTAGGGGCAGGGCTGGGAGCTGGGGAATTAGGGCCTTCAGTCAGAGGTAGCTAAAAAGCCATAAGACAGACCAACCCTCTCTCATCCTTCTATTTTATTAGAAACAAAAACTCCATGATTTTCATGCCGGTCTCATAATGTTGGGGGTTCTGACTCATGATTTTTGAACTCTCTGTTGGCAACACTGACATTGTTTAGAGATACGTGATGAATTTCTCCATATCTCTGCGTGCCAACATCACCCTCTCACACTATGTTAAAACCCAGAAGGTGTGCCTAGAACCTGAACTCAAATATGCAATCACACTTCTATTTAATCACATCTAGTCTGTGCTCATGAGGCACTTATAGCATAGCATCTGAGTGCTCCCTGCGGCTTTCCTCGCCTCCCTGGTAGCCTGTCTCTTTGGTTAGAAACTGGGTTGATGATGAGGAGTTGTAGCTCTGCGTAGTACTTTAAACAAGGATATGTGAAACACAGTAAAGGTGGCTCTTGCAGTCCTTGGTCATTTGCTATCAAGTATGTTACTACAAAGCACATACAGTAAGAGTTTTCCCAGACTGTCCCTAGATATAATTGGGGAAGATGTCTCTGAAGGCAGGTTTAATAAAAAGGCAAACGTCTCATTTTTGCAACATTGAGAATGATCCAACATCCTGAGGTCTTTGAGGAAGAACAAAAACTGATTTATGTCTGTGACATAAGCTGAAGGAGGATTAGCAGAGGGTGAGACTGCTTGTCAGTCTATCATTATGACACCATATGGACACACACGCACACACACACTGTTAAGAGCATTCTCTCCCTGTGAGTTCCAAGTTAAATACACCTTTGAGCTTGCATGCTCGTAGAATATCTGGAAATAATAATCCATTATATTGGTTTTAATTATGCAGAGTACAATGATGGTGGTTTCAGTGTTTCTTTGTTGTAGGAGCTACCATGTATGTAGAGTTCAAACCATTTCCCATCATTTGCACTTCGTAATAGGGGAAGAAGTAAAGTGCTTAAATAATAATATACTAGGATCATAGAGTCTTCCACCACTAGAGGTGGAAAAGACTTTTTGATTGATCATCCACTCTGCCCCGCACAGAAGATGTGTCAGATACTAAACTGTGATACAACATTTAATCATATCAGAAAGGAATAAGTCACTCACTGTATGATTTTTGTACACATATTATATGATAAAAGAGCAGGAATAATTGTTTAAAATTAAATTTAACCTGATCATTGGGGGCTAGAAGGCCACTGTGGAAGAACTTTTGGCTTTTGTAATTGTCGTCTTCAAGAAACATCTTTGTGAAATTCAACGTTTGGCATCCAGAGTGTCAGAGTTTTGTCAATTAGTTACTTATGGGGGGAAAGGTAGACCTGCTATTTTCCAATTTGATTGCTGTGTACATTGTTCTCTCTCTCTCTCTCTCTCTCTCTCTCTCTCTCTCTCTCTCTCTCTCTCTCTCTCTCTTTAAATCCTGATTCTTATATTAAGGGTCTTGGGTTTTACTTCTCATAACTGCTAAGAGCAAGTGAAAGATGCAACTTACACTGCAGCTGAAGTCCTGAAGAAGAGACTTGTGGCTCTTTAATATAAAAGGAATGTGTAAATCTAAGAGACAGGTTTGCCTGAAGTTTTAAAAAAATATTCCCCAGACAACAGAACATGGAAAGTACCAAAAATTTTCAAATGACAAAGTAGATGCAATACAAATGTGAACACTTATTTTAACTCTGGTCTTGTCAAAGATGGGCAAGTATGTACCTGGGAGTCAGGTGGAACAGAGTGAGAGGATAATTTTGTCCTCATATGATTGAAATAGTGTGGCAAATCACCTGGACACAACCGCTATAATTAGCTTAAGTTCTTTAGAAAGTAGTGTGAAGGGCGATATGTGAGGAGCTAGACACTATTCTGCACAGATAAGATTTCATGTAATACTGCTCAAGAAACTAGGCCATTATGAGCACCATAAAAGAGAGTTGCGTATTCAGCTTCATTACAGACTCTAGTAATGTATTCAGTAAGAGCGAAGATAGAAAGCGCGTTTAGTGTGTTAAGTCACTTATGCCATTCCCAAAAAGTTTCAATAGAGGTTAGCGCGTCTTTTGCTTTTAAATAAATATGGGGTAACAATGAGAGACTGTATCTACTTTGAGATAGAGGAAAAACAAACCAAAACCAGTCAAATGTCAGTGTGAGGTGATGCAGCAGGCTCATTCACTACGAGCTGAGAGGACATGCTTGGTGAGGACGAAATCTTCCGGTATTTTAGCTGCTAAATTGAAGTCGTGTAAACTGCAGTTTTTCAAAAGGGTATTTAACTTAGCCAAATTTGTGTGGATTTTCACAGGAGTGGCAAAAAAGTCCTGACAAGACCTGCCTAATTTCAAATCCCTGCTTCACAGCTTAGGGCTACTAGAGTCTTTCGGATAAAAGGAATTCAGCATTTTGAAGGAGGACAAAACAACATATTTTTGCCTAGCCTCACTCTCAGAAACAGATGAATCAGTTTGACTGAAATCTTCCTGCACCCCCTCAAAAAAGTCAGCCTAAGGCAGACACTTGGCATGTAAAATTTCAGCCCAAATCGTTAAAGTTTTGGGGAAGGCATAAGCAGCTGAAAGAAAGCAGGGTGTTTCTGCTGGGAAGTGTCAGGCAACTGTAATAATAGTCAGTGCTACCAGCCCACATATAATACTCAACTGAAGTTCTGGTTGATACTGTGACGGAGTCAGACCAGAAGGGTACAGGAGAGTGCCAATCAGGGGCTGGCTGAAACCCCTTAAAAACCACCCCATTAGGTGGGCGTGGCTCTCAGGAGCTGTGGGAGGAAGTTGTGCTGTTGGTGAGACTGTTAGACAACATATCATATGCAAGGAAGGAGGCCCTGAGGTAAGGGTGAAGTGGAGTTTGAAGAAGCAGGGACTGCTGTGGGGAAGTAGCCCAGGGATTTGTAATCTGTTTTGTGGCTAAAAGGCCAGCCATCTTAGCTGATAGTATTAGGCTTCCTGGGCTGAAAGCACAATGCTTAGGTATGTCAGGAGGTACCTTTGCAATACCATAGGCAACCCTGGAAGTGCATTCTTTTGGATGTATTATACTTGTTCATTTTTAATAATAGCCTAGTGGTTTAGCCATTAATTTTACGGGAAGGGGAGTTTATTAAGAGCCTAAACAATAAAATATAGAAGAAGGAGGTAATGGCTTTATAGCCCAGATCAAGTGTTGTATTTGATTCCTCCAGGAGCCATAGCAAATTTTAAAGAATTTATAGTCCTACTGCACATGGGATGTATGATTGTTTTAAAAAATGATTAAGCTTATTGTGATATGGTAATAGTCATTTTAGATACTATTTTTATATTTAAATCATCTTTCTTGGTTAGTTAATATTTTTGCTTGATCAGATTTTTTTTTTTGTTCGTGTCCAAAAAGTATGTCCTGGAGACACAATTTATGGTTGTCATTCTTGGGAACAGGAGAAATCTATCCTACTTTTACCTCCATAGCACTCACAGTAGGGAATCCAGTAAATCTTTAGATATTACCTTGCCCAATCCTTTTTTCCTGCCTTCGCTCACTAATTCTGGCAATTCTAATCACTGAGGCATTTAGAAATAAGTACAGAAACAGTCTCAGAAGGGTACTTTGTGTCTTTTAAATCCTGGAAATACTAAAGATGCTAATAGAAATAAGGTCCTTTTATCAAAGTTGTCCTAGCCCTTGTTGAAAAGCCACACTGACAGCTAAAACTCACTTCAGAATAACTCAAGGAGCTAACTTCTCCCTTGGCATAACTCCATTGAATTCAATGGAGTTATGCCAGCAATTTGTTCCAAGGCCTTTTGGAATTGAATGCACAAATCTCCCTCCAGTCCAGAATGCCATGGTGTACTCTGGTACTTCCCTGGACTTGGTTCCGTTTTGGGATGCACATTTTAACCACAGAAGTTGTCCAAAAAGCAAATGACTACAATTTTCCAGGCTTCTCTGGGGAAGGTTTTAACTTTAGCCAAAGTGGATGGCAAAGTCCTTTATATGGAAAATGGGTTGTTTTATTGTTTCAAGGATCGTCAGGATTTTGGTTGGATATGTATGGAGAGTTTTTCAAATACTACCTCCCCCATGCCTTTCAAACTGATATCTTTAGGTTTGCTTTATATGTTTTGGGGGCAGAGATTTGATAACCGACATTTGCAGAGAGGAGGTGTAAAATAAAGGCTGACTTGTGTACAAAGCAGTGCCTAAGAGCCAAATTCAATGCTCACTGGCACTCATAACTTCATTGACTCAGTTTAAGTCAGATGTGTTATAAATCAGTACAGAATTTGCCTCTGATATCGATGATGACCTAAATATTAAATAGAGAAAAAAAGACAAGATCATACTTTGATTCTTGTGTGGAATTTACTTGTTTATAATTTAAGGTGGAGATATTGGGAATCAGTTTGTATCAGTGTAAAATCTTGAACTGAGATTAGATGCACCCAAATACTGCCAATGCAATCCTCAGTCATTGGATAATGCAGGTGTTCCATGACAGAGGGAATGGGAAGATGGCTAATGCTGTGGAATTCTTGTATTCCTTAGTTGGTTCTGCTAAATTAAATGTAAAATAGTTAGAACCATTTTACCTCCATCATCCACTCCTAACCAGCAACCTTGAGATCCGGTTTTAAACTGTATGAACTAATCCATCATACAGGTGACTTCACCTTTTTTTTAAAATCATGTGGTGTTTCTTGATGCGGGATGGAACAAGCTATTTGATCACATTTAAAGCTGCTTTGAGTATGTTATATCATATTTAAAGCTGCTTTGAGTAATGACATACTTTGTCAATAGTGTTAGACTTTTATTTTCTAACACAGCTCAGTTCCTTTCCCTTGATGATTATATTTTGGAATGAGTCCAAAAGTTTGGACTGGTAGAGATTGGTCACCCAAATGGTCCCACATGAAGAATGAGGTAGCAGTAATAGGAAAAGATTATTCAGAATGACTGCTGTTGTAAAATCCTTTTTTGGGGTGGAGGGTGGTGAGAGGAGATACCGTATTTTTCGCCCTATAAGACGCACTTTTTCTTCCCCAAAACGGGGGGGGGGGGGAGTTGGTGCGTCTTATAGGGCGAATATAAAAAAAACCGCGCGTGCGCCCCGGTTCCCCCCTCCCCGCCGCGGGCGGGCTGCCGGGGGCGCTCCCGGCAGCCCGCCCGCGGCGGGGAGGGGGGAACTGGGACGCTCCCGGCAGCCCGCCCGCGGCGGAGACGGGGGAGGGGCGGCGGTGCAGACGGCGGGGGGGGGGGGGGGTAGGCGGACCCGGCAGCCTGTAGACGGAGAAGCCTGTAGCCGCTGTAGAGAAGCCTGTAGACTGTAGCCTGTAGACTGTACAGGCTACAGCCTGTACCCTGTACAGCCTGTAGCCTGTAGACGGAGAAGCCTGTAGCCGCTGTAGACGGAGAAGTTTCCGCAGGGGTGGAGCGCGGAGGTGGATCAGCTGTCTGCTGATTTTGAGCAACCAGTTATCAGGGCTATAAGAGCAGCTCAATGGGGAGCTATATGGCTTAGGGAGGCTTTGAAGTAGCATTTTAACAATGAGGCTCACCAATGTGAGTTGCTGTGCCTGTCATTGTTTGGGGTTTTGGGGTTTGGGGACGGGGGGGGTAGGTAGGTGGACCTGGCAGCGCGGCGGGGACCGGGGGGGGGGGCAGGTGGATCCGGCAGCGCGGCGGGGACGGGGGGGGTGCAGCTGCGGGGACTAGGGCAGGGGTGCAGCCGGCGGGGGGGGGGGGGGTCGGCACTTTTTAAAAAATCTGCGGCTTTTCGGCGGAGGGGGTTCAGAATCTTTTTTTTCTAGATTTTCCGCCTTTAAAATTAGGTGCGTCTTATATGCCGGAGCGTCTTATATGGCGAAAAATACGGTATAATGTGATCAATAAAGTGCCATATGTTTTCTGAAATGGACTACATTCCAGCAGGAGCCTTCTATGAGATGAGTTTTAAAAGGTCAGAGTGTTACCTGTGCCTGCTGACTGGCACTGTTTCAGGACATATGGGAGCTGGCTAATAAACAGAAAGCTACATAAAATCTATATTGCAAGTAGATGCTACACAAGTCTGCTTTACTGAGTTTGGTTAGTCTTGACTGTCAGGGTAACTGTACAATGGCATAGGTCTGAATTCTCAGCAGGATCTAACTATCTTGGAACATCAGCTCGTTAAATCTACTTATTATTATTGTCGTGGTTTTTTTCCTGATGTCAGTCGTTTTCTCTGCAATAGCTTAAGATAAGCCATATTTTGTATCTTTTTATTAATGGATTTAGAGCTATGTTGAATCCTTTCCCACGTGCATAATCCACTAAAACCCTAACACAAACATAGAAAATCCATTTAATATTCCCTACATTGAGGGAATGAGTGAAAGAAAAGTAGTATGCTTTTTTTTTATAATGAAGCAGCTAATTCTTTTAGTAGTAGTAATTAGATAACATTTGTTCAGTAGCATGTATTTAAAAAGAGGAAGTAATCTGCATGTCAACTTCATCATGTCCCTACCCATGTTTCACTGCTTATATTTGCTGGGTACCCAGAATTGGGGTATAAAATGCTACGTAGCTTGAATTTCTCTTATACATTTTCAAATTAAATTATTGTGCTTCATTAAGTAACATTGTTAAATCGACATTATTTATTTACTTTAGATACACTTTTGGGCTGATACATTTCAGCAAAGATGGATTACCCAGAGGCATACTAAGCACATGTTTAGGGCACCAGCAAAGCAGGGGACACCAAAAAAAAATGAGATTTTTTTTTTAAAAAAATTGATATTTCAAAAAAAACATCAAAGTAGTCATCATGGGAAAAATCAGAACTTTGTTAGACTTGCTTACACTCCACTACACACTCTTCTCCCATTTTTCTGTTCTCTTTTTATTACTTATCCCCACCTAAATCAGGGGGGCCTCCTACTAACGTAGATTGAAATAATGCGAGGAAATCAGATCCTGTGATGTATTGCAATAAATTTAGTTTTATTATTTATATATTCTTCTGAGTTATACGTACTTGATTCTTTTCTAAATGATATGGATTTATCTGATGAACAATATTCTCAAGGTTCCCAAAAGGTAGTTGACTCATACCCTGTTGACTCAAACATGAATCTCTGTGGAGAAGTACAGCAGTTCCACTGTTATATGCGTGCAAAGTTTAATGAAACAGGAAAAATGAAATTCAGTCACATTGATCTTCATGACACAATATCGAAAGACGGAAAACAATGTGTATTTCCAAATGTAGAGATCGCACTATGTATTTTTCTAACGCTGAGGTGCCACAGGATTCTTTGTTACCTCTGCTCTTCCACTGCTTGCATCCGACGAAGTGGGTATTAGCCCACGAAAGCTTATGCTTCAAAACTTTATAGTTAGTCTTTAAGGAGCCACAGGACTCTTTGTTACCTCTGCTATTCCAGACTAACACGGCTACCTCTCTGATTCTAACACTGATGATTACTAACTGCTCCGCAGAATGTTCCTTTTCTCAGCTGAAAAGAATAAAAAACCCTCCGAGAACAACAATGTGTCAGGACAGACTTGATTCACTTTTCCTATTGTATATGGAAGCGGACATGCTTTGTCGAGTCAACTTTGATGAACTTATCCAGAATTTTGCAAACAGAAAATCTAGAAAGAAGCTATTTTAATTTCAGCACACATGTAAACCCTCTAAAGGTCTTAATCCGGCCCTGCATTTCAGACAACATGTGGATGTGAGAAAATTGGAACAGGCATTTTTATTTTTAGAGGTTATTCTTGCAAAAGCCCTGCTGGCACATAGCGAACAATTTGCTGCGAAAGGGGATCACTTTGAATATATCAGCACCACTGTGTTTCTTCCACAAAACCTTTCAGTGATCATCTACCAAAGAGAAGGAAGTTGTAGATGATATAGAAATATATTGCTCAGTTTTTTATAGTGGACTTGTCTCTGGCCTCTGGTGTCGTACGGTGTGCCTGAGCTTTATCTGTCTGATTTAGGCTTGGGGTAGCCTTGAATGCTTCTTGGGGTATGGGTGAGATCTTTTTCTGTCTGTACAGTACCAGCCACACTGAAAGTACTTCAAATCTTGTGTTTGTGTGTGTGTATGTATAGATGTAGAAGGGACAAATTCCTTTATTTCTGTGACAGTGCCATAAACTCCAGAAATGGAAAATCATATTGTGAACCAAACTCAGTGCTCATTTCTTTGCTCTGTCTCCTAGAAGAAATAGGAACTGCATACAATTTGTTTTGGAGCTGAACTTTCAAATTCATGATTTTTCAATAGATTTAAAGTTAGGCAACATGAGTTTATCCATCCTTAAAGTGTACACAAAGATTAGAGATCCAGTATGTGCCTTATTCTTAGGCCATCAAGGGCTGGGAGTGCTGCACAGACACAGCTCTCCTGCTCCAAGAATTGAAAGTGACAAGGTCCCTTCTAACTTTGTGTAGCCATTTTCAGTTGTTCTCCAGGCACTGTTGATGTGCTCCTGAGCTGGAGAAGAGATCACTTGCTCTGACACTAAGGCTGTAGGAATGATGGGAAATGAGCATAAAACCAAAGGTGAATCATTAAGACTCGGACATAGATTTCCACTCATTCGAGTTCTACATTATCATTAGTCTGGCCACCAAAGAACCAATTCCACACTCCTGTCACAGTGCGGTCCCATTCAAGAGAACAGGATTGCACAAGCATATTTTGAAGGCAAAACTTGGCCCATATGATCATCATTATTGGTGCCATTGCATGACCCAGGTAGAATTTATAGGACTAGTAGTTAGAAAACTCCTCTTTTTACTTGTAAACTGAGCAAACGTGATACAGAGTCAGTGGAGACCCAACCCCACTGTGTTATTTTTCACTCACTTTATAGAACAGAGCTAGCCTTTCTCTGTCTAACCTTACTGGAGAATGGCAGCGCATTGGCTCAGGTTTACAATAGCACTGTTTACTCTTCGCTACTTTAAGGTAGTAGTCTTACCAATTGAAGGGAAGGGGCTATGTTGCCGGAGTTTCCTATGGATCAAGAAGCCACATTCAGAAGTTCTGGTACAGTAGGAGACACCTATTTCTTAAAACAACAACAAAAGACACCTATATTAATAAGAATTGCACAGATGCTGTTACACTTGGTAGGATAACAGTTATAAGCGATATCTGTCTTCATGCTTTGGGCAGAAAATGATTACCTGCTGTGGTCAAAAAGAAATGTCCCTCCATGATGCCTAAAATTGCACGGATAGGAACATAATAGAGGTTTTACCCCTCCTTAGGAAGCATCCAGCACTGACCGCTGTTGGAGACATAATACCGGATTACTGTAAATGGACTATTGGTTTATTTCAATAAGACTATTCTTATCCTCTTAACAATGACACAGGGGAAATGTTCTCCATCTAACAAGGGCAACTCAGAAGAAATGAATGAATGAATAAAAAATATACATGCTTGGAATGCAAGATTCATAATTTATTCTAGAGTTCACTGGTTGTCATCCATTCATATTATTTTTCGCTCTGGTTTAGCAACATTTCTGGAAAGCACCAGACAGAGATGTCACAAAAGCCATAGCTTGTGAAATAACAAGCAATTCCATAAAAGAGATTATATATTTTTTTAATCCTTTTGGATGTGAAAATACCTAACCTTGGAATGTGGATGTTTTTTATGTGACCACAATCCCTTTCGTGATAGATTTATCAGAAAAGCTTTCATCTTCCTGAGGTAGTAACTCATAGTGAAACATGTAAGACCTGTGGACAGAGATTTGGTAAAGCTCACCCTGATCTTTTGTCTAGGGATATCTTGTCCTCTCTACCCTTCCCCATTCCCCCCGCACTCCCATAATCTCAGTGTCGGTCTCCATTCTGACATTTTGACAGTTATCTGTAGCACTAGCAAGACAAAGATGGTTATTAGACTACAAAAGCCAGATCTGGATTCACTTATCCATTTGTGGTGTAAATTCAGAACTCGCCATTTCCAGCAAAATAAATATAAAATTTATTTTAGTATAAATATTTATACAACACATACACCATAAATGGTCATCATGGAAGGAACTGGAATGATTGTGCATATACTTAATGGGAAGAAGGACGGTGAATGACAAAACTAAAGAGGCTACCTCCTGTATTTCCCATAAAACATCAATTGTGTCTGCCCATTCTTGCTCTGTTTTATAGTATTGCTGTGTGCTGTTAATCTTTCATATCCCAAAGCAGTAGTGGCGGCATTTCAGGAGTAGGTGCTATGATTTGTGTACAGTAAAACCTCGATTTAACGGACTAATTCGGGCAACTGGGTGTCCGTTAAACCCAAAAGTCCGTTATTTAATAATTAAAAAAAAAACCAGCCTGCCCAATTAGTGCTTAATTTGAGGTTTTACTGTACTCCCCTGCTCTGAAAAGCCCCGATTTTTTTAAATAAAACAAACAAAAAGAAAACGTGCCCTGGACCCCCATGCACCCCGGCCCCAGTCCCTGCTGGCGGCCGGGGCTCGGGGCTCCAGCCACCGCCCCGGGAGCGTGGCTTGATCCACGCTCCCCGGGGCTTGCTCCCTGGGGCTCGGGGCTCAAGGCGCGGCGCTCTCTGGGGCTCGCGGCTCCAGCCGCCGCCCGGGGAGCACCTGGGAGCGCGGATCAAGCCGCGCTCCCCAGGGCTAGGGGCTCACTCCCCGGGGCTCAAGGCGGGGCGCTGCCCGGGGCTCGCGGCTCCAGCCGGCGCCGGGGGAGCGCGACTTCAGCTGCCACCCGGGGAGCGCGGATCAAGCCGCGCTCCCCAGGGCTAGGGGCTCGCTCCTCCGGGCTCAAGGCGCGGCGCTCCCCGGGGCTCGGGGCTCCAGTCGCCGCCCGGGGAGCGCGATTGCAGCTGCCGCCCAGGGAGCGCGGATCAAGCCGCGCTCCCCGGGGCTCGGGACTCAAGGCGCGGCGCTCCCCGGGGCTCGCAGCTCCAGCCGCCGCCTGGGGAGCACGACTTCAGCTGCCGCCCGGGGAGCGCGGATCAAGCCGCACTCCCCGGGGCTCGGGGCTCCAGGCGCGGCGCTCCCCGGGGCTCGCGGCTCCAGCCGCCACCCGGGGAGCGCGACTTAAGCTGCCGCCCGGGGAGCGCGGCTTGATCCACGCTCCCCGGGGCTAGAGGTTCACTCCCCGGGGCTCGGGGCTCCAGGCGCCGCGGGACCCCGGCGGGCGCCAGCAGGCAGCCCGCCCACTGCCGGGACCCGGGCGGCAGCGGGGAGCCGGCAGCCGGACCTCGACTAACGGATTTCGGATGCATCGGACTTTCTTAAAAAAATTGTCCGTTGCATCCGAAGTCCGTTAAATCGAGGTCCGTTAAATCGAGGTTTTACTGTACTTCAAATGCTTTGCAGTACTTCAGGGTGACACATGAATAGCCAAGGGAGATCAATTAAAAATACCTTGATTCTCTGGAACTAGAGGTTTGATCTTGGCAGAATCAACTCAATCATTTTTCCTTTGCTGGCAAATTAATTGCAGATCATGCATCTTATTGTGTTTTTCTATTTGGGATGAGACCTTAAAAAAAGAAGACTCTGAGTGATCTTTGTGGACATTAGAGTCTGTTGCATTTTTTGTAATAGTTTAAATTTGCTAAGCTACTTTTCACAATATTGCACCTTGTGCAAAATCCTGTCCTGGAGCCTTTGAATACTAACTGTTTTTCAGGGTAATACCTCGCCTGCTATATACATTCCATTGGATGACACTGAGTTCCTGAGAAGAAGAATAAAATCTTACAAAATACTTCTTCCTGCAGAACAGATGGAATTTGAAGGCTTCAGGGCTGCATACAATTTTGAAGCAATTTGGATTCCCTCAGGATGAAGACTACATAATTTTAACTTATTATAGTTATTATTATTTATTTTAGTATTGTATCTTGCATATGTTTAAGAATAATCTGAAAATAATAATCAGTGACTTTACAGAATTAGATGTTAGCCTTGCCTCTCCACTAATTTTGCTGGCCCAAATTTACTTCAACTGCAAGTCACAGCTTGCTAGATACTATTTTATTAAAAACAGCAACAAAAAGATTGCATCCTTCCATGACCTCGTAGTGATGTCTAGTCTACAGCAAGGTTCCAAGGAAGGTGAGCCTTCAAAATAAGCAAGGAAAAACATAGTTGTATGAATATTTCATAGGCTGACTTTCCTTAGGCTAGGTCTACACTACCTGCTGATCCGTTCGATCTTTCGAGGGTCAATTTATCATGTCTAGTCTAAATGCAATAAATGGATCCCCAAGCACTCTCCCGTCGACTCCGCCACTCCTCCGCCACGAGAGGAGCAGGCAGAATTGACGGGAGCAGCAGCAGCAGTCGACTCAGGGCTGTGAAGACACTGCAGTAAGTCGACCTATATACGTCGACTTCAGCTATGCTATTCCCGTAGCTGAAGTTGCGTATCTTAGGTCGATCT
Organism: Sternotherus odoratus; assembly: GCA_032164245.1. Lineage (NCBI taxonomy): Eukaryota > Metazoa > Chordata > Testudines > Kinosternidae > Sternotherus > Sternotherus odoratus. The sequence goes on along the minus strand of JAVMKO010000001.1, from coordinate 280,377,008 downwards.
GCCACCCCTGCCCAGTGTAGACCTGGGCTTAGCCTTGCTACTCAGGATGTTGAGCATATGATTCTGAAGCTGTTGGATTTTCCTGTGAGCTTGTGCAGGTCACTTTTAACAAGAAAGGTTCCTGATATTTCTGGCCATTGAAATAAACTAGCAATTGTTGTGTTTGTTTTTTACTTTGTCAGATCCTATTCAAAGAATAAATTTATTTTCAGCATTTCTATCAAGACTTTGTTCATACTAGCCCCCAATACTGAAGTACCTGGCTCCTCTAAAATATTTTAAAAAAATCCAAAAACTTGGTCCAAATTCTGTGAGCCATCCTCAGAGGATCTGATCTGATTGGCTAAAGTGGAGCTTGACTTTGGTCCATTCCTCTGATCCGTCCGTGCTAACTGGACAGTTATTTTCTGCTCTGTGTTAATGTGGATAGTTAGCAAATCATAAAGTGGGGGGCTGCTGCCAGTGTCTGTAAAACACTGAATCTTTTCAGCGCACACACATCTGAGACAAAGCATTTGAAGCAAGATCAGTCAGAAAAAAGAATGAATCAGGGACTCAGAAATGTGGTGACTTAAAACAGCTTGTAACACAGGGCTGAAACATTCCCAAGGCTTAATTCAAGCCGCAAACCTGTGCAATTCCCCTTGCTCATGTGGTTAAGAGGAGAATTGTCAGAGGGGTTGCTGAAGAGGCAGAAAGGGGACAAATCCCTCCTTGGCACCCAGGGCTGGGTTGATGCCCTGAGGGGAACTCTTTTTGCTTATGTTCCCTTGTTCAGTTTGAGCTTTCCCCCCTGCTGAGCAGGCCTTTCTCTTATCCTTATTTTGGTTTTTCTCAATCATCCCACCTATTTACACAGCCTTATTAAAAGTGTTAGCTCTTTATATGAACAAATTAAGCAAACTACAATTACAACTAACTTGGTCTCTTCCCTGGGTTCATGAACCTGTATGGCAGCTCCTCTTTGAGCAGAGCAGGGAACCATATTAGTCCTAATGTGCCACTTGGTCATGTTAGTGCTTAGTTCCTTCCCAATGTGGCATACTGTAGTTGGAGAAGCAGATCAGTTCATTATGATAATGATCATGGTTAGGGCTTTGGAGATCTGGTTTCAAGTCTTTGTGCTGTCCAGACTTCCTGTTTGACTGTGAGCATGTCACCTAGACTGTCAGTTCTCTGTGAGAATATCTGCATTAAAAAGATTGTAAAGCTCTCCATTGGGAACCATATAAGTACAGATAGAGCAGCCTGAGGGAAGGTTTGTTCTATTTAAAGGAGTCAGGGACAGTAGTGACTTACTACAGATAAAATTTTCAGTCTGAGCCTTCATCCCATTAGTGACTCACTCCCTATTCCTATTGCTGTATTCTCCCTATTCCTCACTCCTTATAGTTCCTCCCATACCTTTAGAAACTGGCCACTCAACAATTTGTTCAACACTTGGTGCCCAAATCAGTGGTTTCAATGCAGACAAAATTCCTGTTGAAATCACTGGGTGTTTACCTGTCCTGAGAAACAACCTAAGATACAACCAGTATTTTTGGAAGTGCTCTATTTTATCCCACACAATGTAAGTGACACCCGTTGTCATATCTGAGATGTTGTATACTAAGAACTGAGCTTCAAGCAAGCACTCCATAGTAGAGGATAAAAAAAAAATCTTTCATCACATCTGCGACTTGATAAAATTTTAATAAAAGTACAACCGTCACTCATTCCTGGAAGCTGGACAAATATTTGACTGGGTTTTTATGTATGTATTATTTGTACCAAAAAAATTCCTATGTTTGTTTGCTGCAGCATTTGCACGAGTTTTTCTGCCATATATATCATGGGAAAAATGTCTATCCAGACCCCATGTCAGGTATTCCCATTTCTGCCCCTGATTGACCTGAATAACACTGTGACTTTGACCCTAGTTCAGCAAAGTGCATACATAAGCACATGCCCGACTTTAAGCACAAGTAGTTCTATTGACTTGTGAGATTTACTGCATGCCAAAGTACCTTTCTGAATCGGGAATTTACATAGCACACCACAACTATCATTTATTCATCACACCATTCATATGAGGTTGTGAGTACCCACATTTTTATAGCTGGAGAAACTGAGGTTCCATGGAGTTAAGTGACTTGTTCATGGTCACTCATGAAGTCAGGGTCAGATATACGATTGGATCTTCTGAGTTTAGACTGTAGGCCAATCCACTACATGTGAAAACAAATGGCAGAAGATTGCGCCCATATACGGTTTTCACCAGGTTTTGTCCTGTTTCTCATTATACCTGGAAACATGAAGCAGAAAACCGTACCCCCTAGATTACATAGTCTTTGATGGACTCTCATGGGAACTTTGAGATATATGTTTATTCATAACAGGGGTGGGGAACGTCCGGCCCGCGGGCCATATAAGGCCCGCGAGATCATTCGGTCCGGTCCGCAGGGGGGTCTCGAAAATCAATAAATCTAGGAGCTTTTTTTAATCCTATAATAAAAGGCTAAGGGTGTGAAGCTGTCATGCTCAGTAGAGACGTGGCAGTGGGAGTGCGCAGGCGCGGCGCTACCACAGAGCATCTCCCTGACGGCTGGGGGTGCGTCGCTCCATCTTCCCCTCCCAGCGAGTCGCGTCCAGAGCAGCGGGGCGGGGCAGGGCGTGGGCGGCGGGAGACCAGCCAGGGGCGGGGGAGGCGGTGTGCAGATAGGTTTGGAGGGGTCAAGGAGGTGTGGGGGGGAGGCTGGGCAGAGGGGCGGGCAAGGGGGCGGTTGGGGGGAGTCAAGGCTGGGCAGGCGGGGAGGGGGGCAGGAGACTATGCTGGATGGTGTGGGCGAGGCGTGGGTGTGGGAGGGAAGGAGGTTTGGTGGGGGGGAGGCTGGGCTGGGCGGGTCAGGCATGGGGGGCAGGAGGCTGGGTTGGGAGTGGGAGGAGGTTAGGTTCGGTGGGATGGGCCGGGCCGGGCAGGGGTGGGGGAGGGAAGGCGGTTAGATGGGGGGAGGCTGGGCGGGGGTAAAGGAAGATCACCCCCAACAGCGGGGTGGGCCAGGCCAGGATGGGTGGGGAGGGGAGGAGGTTAGGCTGGGGGCAGAGATTAGGTTGGGTGGGCTGGGTCAGGCAGGGGGGGAAGGAGAATAGGCTGAGGGGGGGGAGGTGGGCCAGGCAGGGGTGGTGTATGTGTCCTACCTGAGATTTGCAAAGCCCAGGAGACACGTGTTGCGGCGCCGAGCCTGGCAGACAGGGGAGACAGACCAGCTGACTCAGTGAGGGGGAGGGAAGCTGGTGTGGGAGAAGGCCTGGTCCCCCACATCTGACCCCCAGCTCCTCTTCCCTAAGCACTTTGGCCCGTGTCCACGGGATTTTACACTAGTAGCAACATAAATTTGTCTAAAGCGGCAGTGGGCAGAGAAGCGGCAGCGGGCTAGACGCTCAGCCCGCTGCGGCTTTAGAGTTTCCCCACAGGCTCCTGTCAGCGGGGGTCTCAGCTCCCGTTGCCAGCCTGGGCTTCCTGGGGGCGGGGGGAGTGGTCCACGAATGACGTTATAAATATCCAAGAATCAGAGAGGTAGCCGTGTTAGTCTGGAATAGCAGAGGTAACAAAGTCCTGTGGCACCTTAAAGACTAACTATAAAGTTTTGAAGCATGAGCTTTCGTGGGCTAATACCCACTTCGTCGGATGCAAGCATCCGACGAAGTGGGTATTAGCCCACGAAAGCTCATGCTTCATAAATATCCAAATGGCCCTTGGCAGAAAAAAGGTTCCCCACCCCTGATTCATAAGATGCTATTGATTTGATCCCATTTTTAACAAAAAATTGTGCAGATCTGAGTTTTTGCATTCCTCTAGCACATTTGAAAGGATAATTACTGTTTTGCTGGGCAATCTGAAAACAAATTAACCAAGAAGAAGAGTGTTTAAAACAATTATTTGACTGTAAAATAAGCTGAACTCAGATTCTGATACCAAATTTACAAAGACACCAATGTGAAGTCAGTGGAACCTGTGGACACGCTCATCATTTCTGAAAATCAGACCCTTTATTTAGGGGTCTATGTCGGGATTTAGATGCCGAACTGTGGGAAAGCAGTGTAAAAACACTGCTGAGTGCATTTATGAAGAGAAACAGTCAGGGAGTAAGCATGTACATAGTTAGCCACACAGGTCCTGACCACCCTTTAAGGACTCCAAATTGTGTTATCATTTGATGACACCTTGTGTAAGTCTGGTGGTATAATTGCACCTTTTTGTTGTCTTTGTAAAATTGAAATACATATATTTATGGTTGTAATGATAAATCCCATAATAAAATCTTAATTGCACCCAAACCCCCAATTTGTTGGAAGAACAATTAGCAAAGAAACAGCTGCTTCATTACCATACAGATGCAGGATAATGGCTTCTGACTTGAAAGGGGCATTGAGAACACTCAAGTTCAAAGATTCTTCTCCACTATTTTTCCTCCATGTTGACTATGTTGTCTGATGGCCAGGAGCTTTACAGAACACTGTTCAAACCTATATATCTAGTTTAGGGTTTTATACTGACACCTATCAGGCTGAGCACCTTCCCCATAAAGTTAGTAGCAATAGTGAAGTGCTCTAATGGTCTTCATGGAGAATCTGACATGTCTCTCTTTATGGGGTCAAAAATCTTGGGGTAGGGTTTGGGGATATTATTTTTTAAAATTAATTTCCTCTTTTTGTTGGGTGTGAGTGGTAGTGGTATAGTATGGGCAGGCTGTGGGGGTAGTGTAAGGCTCCCTAAATCTGCCTGTGGTACCTGTGTAAGATGTAAGTACTCAGATACCACAGTGATAAGCATGCCATTCTGTAGAATATTTGCCAAAATGTGGTATCACTGGTAGCTGAAGGCTTTTTAATAGGGACCATTATGCTCTCTCGCCAACTAGTCAAGATATCAGCTTAAAAATGAGAATCTCCTCCCATTTAACTATGGGGGCCAGTATTGCACTTTATTAAAATGGGGTAAAATTTTCAAAAGTGCCTAAGGGACAGTTTTTTAAAGGCATTAAGGTGCCTAAAGATGCAAGTAGGCAAGTACCGAGGCCATGTCTACACTAAAATATTGGGTCGACCCAGCTATGTCACCCAGGGGTGTGAAAATTCCATATCCCTGAGCAACATAATAAAGCTAATCTACCTCAAGTGTAGATAGTGCTAGGTGAACAGAAGAATTCATCTCTCTGGGAATGGGATTAACCCCTCCCATAGCTGTAGTGAGTGTCCACACTGAAGCACACCAACAGCACAGCTGCAGCAGTTTCAGTATAGACATGGCCCCAGGCTCCTTGGTGTATAAGTCATTTAAGGCTAAATTTCCAGATTGAAATCAATGGGAGTTAGGTGCCTAACCTGCTTACGCACTTTTGAAAATCCTAAATATTTAGGCTTCTTAATAACTTAGGCACTTTTCAAAATGTTACACATAGTCTGCTTATGATTCACATTATGTCTGCAGCATTACTACTTGGTATTGTTTAAAGTAACACCTGAGATTACTACACTGAAAGAGATCAGAAGAAAAATAAATTTATATAGTAATCTTAGGCGTTACTTGAATTTACTATACTCTGTTCAAAGGTGTGATTTTAAGCCTGTGATTTTAAGCCTGTGGTTTTTGTAGCCACAAGGAACCAACAGGACCAGAATACTGCCATGAACTCCATATGCAGTGCAAAGTAAGCATAAAACACTAATAAATCAGAATGGTGATGATTTATCCCAGTTGGCATTTATGTAAGTGATTATGCAAGGAACAGGGCAACAGAAAACTTGGCCATCATCACTTTCAGCTACATTTTCTGAATGTTTGTTTTCTGCTACTATAACTTTTCAGAGACCTAGATAATTTTGTTTCAAAGGCAGTTATGATTTACAAGAAGTTTTCACTGCAGTATTGTGTTTGCCTTTGGAACTCCTACCTGAACTCACAAAGAATTAGCATCCTCAAATGTACTATTTCAGAAGTTGTTTCTAAATACACCAAAATCTCAGCACAATAAATACAGTAGCAATGAATGCCGGCGGCAACGCGTTCTTAATACCTAAATCAGGTGTTTCAGGTTTTTGTCGAACATAGCTTGACAGGGAATGTGCAGGGGGGTGCTCACTGCTCAACCCCTGGCTCTGCCCCCACTCCACCCCCTCTCTCCTGCGGGGAGCCCGGCAGGAACTGTCAGCCCGCCCGCCTGGCTCCCCGCAGCCCGGCGGGAGCTGTCAAAGCCCCCTCCCTTGCGGGAAGGGGGGGGGAGTTTGACAGCTCCCGCCCAGTAAAACCTCTATATAAGGGACTAATTCGGGTGAGGGGGTGTCCGTTAAAGCCAAAAGTCCTGTTATTTAATGATTTAAAAAAATTATTAAATAACGGACTTTCGGCTTTAACGGACACCCCCTCGCCCGAATTAGTCCGTTAAATCGAGGTTTCACTGTAGTTTGAAACCTTGGATAATTATCACTGAACCACTCACAATCAGCAGAGCCAAGCTGCCTTTTATAGCTCTCAATAGGAAAGGCAAAAAATGTTCAAGATTCCACCTTTTATTAGACCTGGACATCTGATCAATCTTCCAAGCTACTTTTAAAGCTCTTCTATGCTCTCAGTTATGAGTCCAAAGTAATGACAGCCATGAGGCAGCCTCCTTGCTGCATTTTATTTGCATGCAATAGGGCAGCTTTAATAAAAAGTAGCAATGTTAGGCACATGGTAACGCTGACATTGCTGTTTAGCCTGGTGGCTCTGAAGAAACATTAAAAGAAATATTTATTTTAAAAATAACCCTGTAATATTAGACACTAGTGGAAGTTTTTAGTGCTCCGTTCATAGTGTTTTTCCTGTCAGATCTCAAAGGTTGCAGAATGTGAATTTTTGATAAATCCAGTTACTGAATAATATGAAGAATATTTAAAGATTATAATTAAATCTTAATGTCGGGAATTGGCCCTTGAATTAAATGTAAAGAGTGGGGGAAGCGACTTCAATGGGAAATGCATAAACGTGTGTAAGTGCTTTGCTGAATTGGGGTCACGGTAAAAGGAGGGTGAGGACTGTGACAGAAGCCCTGAGTAGGCGTGGTGCAGAACCATAGTATAGGAACTCCTCACTTAACATTGTAGTTATGTTCCTGAAAGATGTGACTTTAAGCGAAACGATGTTAAGAAAATACAATTTCCCCATAAGAATTCATTTAAATGGAGAGGAGGGGCTTTAGGTTTAGTTTCCAGGGAAATCTTTTTTCACCAGACAAAAGACATATATTATATTAATTATATATACACACACAGTATAAGTCTTAAACAAACACAGCAATGATGATTGTGAAGCTTGATTGTGGTGGTGAAGTCAGAGGGTGGGATATTTCCCAGGGAATGCCTTATTGCTAAATGATGACCTGATCCCTCAAGGGTTAACTCTCACACTCTATAAGGCAGCAGGAAAGGAGGAAGAGCAGACAGAGACAGAGATTATGCCATTTTCCCTTTAAGTATGCTGCCTTGTTAATTAGATCAGTAAGCTGAGCCGCAGTTGCTGCCCTGTCCTGTGATGTATGTCCCCAGCTCTATGGAAGATGGGGTAAGCGGGGTGCAGGAGCAAGAGGAGAGGGGGACACTGTAACATTAGGCCCCCTCTTACTCTTCTCCCCCATGAACAGCAAGCAGGGGACTCCCAGAAGCAGCTCCAAGGCAGAGGGCAGGAGCAGCACAAGGTAGTGGGGGGAGGGACATCTGAACTTCAGGCAATTGATAGCCTGCTGAGCAGCTGCTGCACATGGGGAGCGGGGAGCTGATAGGAGGAGCTGACAGGGGGGCTGCCGGTGCACCCTGGTTCCAAGCCCCCACCAGCTAGCTGCAATGGACTGCTCTTCCTGCAAGCAGTGAACAAAGCAGGCGGCTGCCAAACGATGTTAGAAGGGAGTATCGCACAACTTCAAACAAGCGTGTTCCCTGATAGATCAGCAACATAACAATGAAACAACGTTAACCGGGACAACTTTAAGTGAGGAGTTCTTATATATTAGCAAGAACACCAAAGAGACCCACACTTTGTCTTCACGGATGCGGAGGTGTGTTGCGAGATAACTATCATATGACAGTTATCTCATCCTAAGCGGAGACAAGGCACTTGGAGTGTTTATCCTCTGTAGTAGGTGAGTTGAGCACTATTTCCCCTTCTCTCTCCCCATGGTTTGCCTTGCAGTAAAACGCGAGTGCCATGTCTCTCTGCTACGTTTTTACAGTGGGATAGCTAACGTCCAGTAGCCATTGTGTGGTAAACACACTTTTTTGTCCAGGAAGATACTGTTCCTTTCCAGGCAAGTGGGAGATGTGCATGGTATACTCCTGCAGGAGTTATGTGACAAGAAACTAAAAATTTTGCACACAATAGTTGAAAATTCTGCAAAATTATTTTATTTGTCAAAATAATGCAATATAATGATGCTGGTTTCAATTATTTTGGTAATTTATTTAAACTACAATACAGTGGATGGAGAATGGGAGTGAGGAGCATTGGAGAAAATTCCTAAACCCTCTTACTTTAATAGTAATGGAGCTAGGTTTAACCCTTTATTTCTAGTTAGTAGTCAACCAATATATGCAATCATATGTTCAGTGTTACATTATAGGCAACTGAAGAAGTAAGGGCTGGGAAATCATACTCACAATTGATATTAGCCAGCAACCATCTCCAGAAAGGTCAGTAGCAAACAATTCAGAGAGAACATCTGGGTAGGAATGTTTTTCAATACAAAAATTTAGACCAGTTCTAATCACTAAAATACCATAAACATAAGATCATACTGTCCTTTACACTACTCAGGCAATGTAAAGGAGTCTTAAGACTTTTACACCTGTTTTATACTCCTGGGGGCATTCACTAAGGGTATGTCTACACGAATCGCCGGATTGGCGGGTAGCAATCAATCTATTGATTTATTGCATTTATTGATTTATTGCATCTAGTCTAGACACGCTAAATCGATCCCCGAGTGCTCTCCCGTCGACGCAAGAGGTGCAGGCGGAGGCGATGGGGGAACGGCAGCAGTTGATTCACCGCCATTAAGATGCCTCGGTGAGTCGATCTGAGTACGTCGACTTTAGCTACGCTATTCTCGTAGCTGAAGTTACATATCTTAGATCAATCCCCAGCTCTAGTGTAGACAAGGTTAAGACAATGGGAACAGTTTCACTAAGCAAGCAGCGTGCCCCACTCCTACATCCTCAGAAACATCCTGAAACTCTTCCCTGCCAAGTTGAGCGTGCTGCAATAGTGAGAGTCTCTCTCTCTCTCTCTCTCTCTCTCTCTCTCTCTCTCTCTCTCTCTCTCTCTCTCTCTCTCACTCTCTCTTACACCGAAGACTGCCCACCTTCCATCCCTCCTGGTGTGATTTATGTCTTTAATGGCTTCTCCAGGCACCCAAACTGACCTGCCTCCGCTGCCGGGGAGGGGCGCATGACCGCTCTTGTGAATTCCCTTTGTTTCCCTGTCATAAGTCATTTTTCTGCAGGGAAAGCAAAGAAATCTGTGGGGGATGTGAATTCTGCTTCACGCGCAGAAGCGCACAGTTCCCCCAGGAGTAATTGTGCTCCAGCCATTAGTCTGGCACAGAACTCTTCTGTCTTGCTCCGTGTCCCAGTGTGAGAACAGGTCATGATCCCATCTCCTTGCCCATGTTGGGTGTCCTACTCCCTGAGGGTGTGGTCAGGGTGAGGAGAACAAGAGTTAGCAGTGTGTGCACTCCCCAGAGGATCAGGGAATGCGGAGACTGCTACTATGAAGCTCCTCTGTGGACGGGGAGCTTCTTGCTCAATCATCTGCCTCTGCACAGTCTCACTGGGGCTGCTCACCATCTCGGCTTAGATACAGATCTTGGTCCTTCTCTCTTGATCTGCCTCATGGATCCCCTTCCCATTACTGTGTTCAGAGCCAACATGAAGTTCCCCTCTGCAGTGCACAGAACAGATAGAGATTGCCTGTGTAGCTGACCCTCTATCCTTATGCAGACCCACTGCTTAAGTAATGCAGGTATGTTTGAAAAGATCTCTCTTCCTTGCTGAATTTCAATCCAAGAACATAAAGGATAGATGTTGTCCTAACATATACAACATATAACCCATTTGAAGTCTGTGGGTTATAAACAAAGGTGGAATGGAGCACAGTATGTCTTCTTTAGAGAGTAGAGAATCAGTGGCCATTACATAGAACATTGTGATTTTTCTCTTATTCTGTGTTGCATCATCCTTTCAGCCTTTGTTATTGGCGCATCATGTTGTCAGCACTTACAGGGAGGCGGCTGTCTGGAGCCATTCTCCCCTATTCATACACTTTGTCTGCCAGCACTTGCTCTCTGTTAGCAACACACAGTAAGTCAGTGATGTTGACATTTGTGTCTTAACCTTCCCCCCCACACCGTCCAAGACAGCTGCTGTCATCACCACGAATGACACCTGAGGCTAGTGAAGTCGGTATCTTGAAACTTGCCACCATCATGTTGTCAACTTGAGCCCTCAAAAGACTCAAACTGATAGCACTGAGAGCAGAGCTGTTACTGTCAAATTTAGCAGATAAATGCACTTAGATACCATACTCACTCTTATTTTTCTTTTAATGTAACTATTGGCAATGATCACATCTCTCCCTGGAGAATACCTGGTGCTGCCTTGCACACTCCCCCCTGCAGATTGTTTTTAAAAAACCCTGTCATTGATTCCCAATTTTTTTCATAAGGTGCAACACATCTTAATAGAGTGGCGGCCTATGGACACCTCCCTCTTCCATTCACAACCACCCAACATCCCTGTAGCTACATCAGCAGTTACTTACATGGAAAAGTGACATTAGGAAGATGTTCAATGTATTTTTTAGCTGTCTTAATGCAAGTTAGTAGGTGGAAACAGGACTCCAGCACCATCTGACCACTCAGCTCAACAATGACCATGAGCGAGTGCTCCATTCCTATTTTCTTGGAAGCCAGTCTTTTTATGAATTATTTGAATGTAAGGCTTGCAGAGTCTCTCAGTTCTTGCACCCCCTGAAATGATTGTCAGATCCCTGAGAATGAAAACTCCTGGGCACCAGGTTCATATTAAAAGGCATTCTATTTCCATCTACAGGAAAGTTTTTCATAGTATTGCATTTTGGTTGAGACAAGTTAGAAATATTGTCACTTGTTTGACAGATGGCCTATAGCACGAATCCTGTGATTTTTAAGAGGTTGAGGGTCTATTGTTCAATCAAACAGTTAATAGATAAAGTACAGAACATATGGGATTGCTATTGTTAGAACTGTCAGGGTAGATTTATTCTGCTCTATTGCCTTTCTCAGCTATTAAGCTTGGTTCTTTTTTGCTTCTCATGAACTCATTGTACTGACTCCTCTATGCACCTCTCATTATTACTGCATATCATTTCTGCAAATATAATTCCTCTCTCCTTCTCCTTGTAGCTGAGATATTGCATCATTTATAATTCCTTCCAGCAGATGGAGACAGAAAAACACAGAGATTTTGCTAATGCCACTGCACCTTTGTGAAGGGTGTGCTGCTTGGCAAGTTCTAGTTCAGAGGTCTCAAACATGCGGCCCGCGAAGCCCTTCCCTGCGGCCTGCGAATCTCCCTGGCGCCCTCCCCCCATAGCAGTTTCTGGAAGGGAGGGGTCAGAAATGGAAACTTCTCTGTGGTGACTAGCGCTTTCCAGGAGGGAGCGGGGAGCTGCGTGCTCAGAGGAGGAGGCGGGGCAGGGGTGGGACCTCATGGAAGGGGTGGAGTGGGGGCGGGCCAGGAGGCAGCGAGGGATGGTGTGTCAGTCATGCGGCCCTTGGGCCAATGTACTAGTCCTCATGTGGCCCTCATGGTAATTTGAGTTTTGAGACCCCTGTTCTAGTTGTTCTTTCTGCTAGCTCCACTGTGCTTCAGTCTTTATCTTTTCTCTTCACTTTACTTTTAGATTTTGTTTTGTTTTGACTAGTTGTAACATTAAAAGGCTCTAACCCTCTAACCCTACTTGATACCTGGCGACCCAAATATGATCAGCAGGCAACAATAAGCACATTTTCTGATAAATCTCATATTACAGTTGTTGATTAATGTGTTGTTATGCACATATTGCATTTTTTTTAATTAAGCTCAGTGGAAGGAAGCATGAAACAATAGAAATGACAATGCAAATCGGATTAATTTAGATTTAGAAGGCACTGACAGAATCCCACTAGTGAAATGGTTACTGAAGCCATGTATATAGGATATACACATTAACTGCATATGTGTGAAGATCTGCATTTCTGTCAGCATTTGGTCTAGACTTGCATTAAGGATCGTTATTAGCAACTAGTGTATTCAGGATGTTAAAGTTTAACTGTGCTGTATTATTGATGTGCAGTCTGGTTCCATCTTTCCCAAATTTACAGAAATGTTTCTAATGATTTGTGGTGAAACTTTTCAACAGTAGGTTGCACTTACAAATGTTTGATATTGAACATTTTGAATACATTGAGTATTCACGTAACAAGTGTTGTGTTACTTCTAAAGACGCACTAATATGTTATGGAAGAAAATCCTAGTTGGAATGATTGAATGGCCAGTATAAGTATTTATTTTTAAATCATCTGACCTGTATTCTCAGGACAGAAGCTTTACTGTGTCTCTGTTCATTTCATAATCCTTGTTTTAATAAAGCCCTCCATGCACTTACTTCAGTCTACCTCCAGGACCTCATGCCTCCTGATTTCCCATCCTGCCTTTTTTCTGCTTATCTTAGGACTTCTCTTTGCTCTACCTCGTCACGTAATTTTACTATTGCCTGAGTGAGAGCCATCTTCTCTGAAACTCTTATAATCTGCATATGTTCTCTCTGCATCTTTCTGCTTCATTTATTCTTATTTTTACTCTGAACTAAAACTCAGTGATACCACTATTGTATTTTCACTTGGGACTGCACTGTTTAATTCTGTGCAGCTGTGTGTGTGTGTGTGAGAGAGAGAGAGTGCGAGAGAGAGAAATATGCCCTACAAAATAAAATTGTGGTGTATTTCCTTCTCTTGATTATACCTTTGTTCCTATAGGAACATGTGTATGAAAAATGGTCACTGTTGCTTTAGAACTCATCTGCTCCTGTTCTGTTTATTCCTCACTGGAAGTTGATAATCTTCTGTTTCTAATATAATACAGTAGAACATCGTTTTTACGAGCATCAATCTTATGAATAACCAGTTATATGAACCATTTTCCCCCAACCCCCTTCGCCCCCACATAATGAAAGTGATATTGATGAAGAACCAAGTCAGCATCTCTTCCATTCCAATACCTTCAGTGCCCTGGAAATATATTTGCAGTTATTTGAAGAACAGGAAGAAAGTGATGCTATGCACCATACTGCACGTTATGCAGTATTCCTATTGTAATTTTGAAATGTTCACCTTGATGAACTCCTCAATTAGTTTTCAAAATAGCACTTCTGCTGTAAATTGTTGTCAAGGCGATTATGAAGTCACAAACATATTCTCATGGCTGCAGGGGAGGATTAAGCAACAGAGGCAGATGACTTTCTATGCAACAACAATTGATTTTTCATGCTAACTTCTGTAATGAAAACAGAGGAAGAAAAAAGAAACCCAGAATACATACTGTATCAGCAGAATTTGTTAGTATGTTTTCTACAGTTTTCTCAAAGGAGTCAGTAACTTTAAAAGTGAACTGCAAAGAACCCGTGGTATTAAATATTTTATCACAGTTAGTTACAATTTGTTTGTCAGTTCAGAAAGTGAGCTCATCATTTTTGTTTTGAAATAGCATATTTCCAATGCAAATCAACTCCATTGGGTCTTCTGCATGGTTTTAAATTGTTGCTTTGTTGAGGGGTGGGGCAAGGAAGGAGGAGCTAAAGCTGTTAATATTTTAAATGTTGAAATATGTTCCGTGAACTGTAGGGCTAGAAGTTTTATCCACATGCGTATTTAATAGAGATTTAGGGAACATGGAAACACATGTAGGGGATAATAGTTGCTCAGTGTAGTCTTTATTCCACCATCGGTTCCGATCTTCTGAAAGGTGCCAAGTATCACCTTTCTTTCCACAGAAACTGAGGGAGTTCAGAACATCACTGGAGGTGCTCAGAGTCTCACAAGATCAAACCACATAGGGGTTTATTATTATTATTATTATTTTATCAAGGAATAAAGTATCAGAAATAAAAACAATACTAATAAATAATCTGTGCAACTTGCTGCAACAAGGTGTTGAACTTAGTATTTAAGGCAACTGCCTAATCCTTTTTAACTCTCATGCTTCAGGGCATAAGCCAACGACTAATGGGTGGAGGTTATGAAAAACCTTCTACTGTGGGTGATCTTTGTGACTGCTTGCAACTCCTTCAGAAACAACTGGTACTGGTCACTGTTGGAGACAATATGGGTGGACTAGATGGACCTTGATTCTGATCCAGCAAGGCAATTCCTGTATTATTATGCAAATCATAAAGGTATATACTCTTCAGCATTGCTATTGACTGAGTAATGCGGCGTACAACAGAAGATATGCCAAGAGGCATTAAATGGACACTCTTCTCATCCCTTGAAGACCTGGACTTCGCAGTGATGTCACTCTCCTATCACATACCCAAAACCATATACAAGAAAAAACAACTCGACTCAATGCAGTCAGCCAGCAAATTGGAATGAAAATCAATCGCAATAAGACCGATATCATGACCTTTAATATTACCTCACCATCACCAGTACAGATAGAAACATTCACATACTCGGGCAGTACCATCAGCCAGGATGCTGGAACAGGCCAGGACATCCAGAACAAAATCAATAAAGCCAGGAACTCCTTCAGGAGCTTAAATGCAGTCTGGAAATTATCAAAATGCAACACCAAATCCAAACTCAAGATTTATCAGAGCTGCGTACTTTCAACACTACTTTATTGTGCAGAATGCTGGGGAGTGAGGACATATGACATGTCCGAACTGTCTTCATTCAATACAACCTGCTTCAGAAAAATCCTCCGTATCTTTTGGCCCAGAACTATCTCAAACCAAGATCTATTGACACAGTGCAGTCCAGAGGATCTGAGCACCATCATTGCCAGGAGGCGCTGGAGATGGATTGGTCATGTGCTTTGGATGGAACCTGATTCCATCACCAAAGCAGCAAGAAGATGGACATCTGAAGGCAAGTGAAAACATGGCCACCCAAAAACAACATGGCGAAGAGCTGTGGAAGCCGAGCTGAAAAACCTGGGGCACAGCTGGGGAACCATTGGAAGACTTCCCAGAGATAGACTCCTGGAGGAGCTTTGTCACTGCCCTAAACACCAGAGGCGTAATAGGAACATGATGAAGATGAAATGTAAATATACAGATTTTGATCACACGCTGTTTGGCAGCAACATTGTGCCAGTTTTTTGTGGGGGTGGGATGGGGGTTAAATTAATTGTTCATTCCTGGAATGATTCCCTAGCTTAAAAAAGAAAGAGAAAGAGGGGTTATGATGGGAGATGAGAAGTGTACCAGGAAACAGGTGAAATAGTGACCAGAGAATGTATAAATGGGCCTCAGCCAAAGCACAAAGCCAAAAAGCATAATAAAGCAAAACATACCGTATTGTAAAATGATCTGCAGTGCTGTAGGATTCTAGCACTCCATTATGTCTATATATAGCATGACTTCAGCATTGCTTCATGGTTGTCTGTATGCAGCATGAAAGAAATTTTAAATTCCAAGCTAGGCTGAATTTATTTTAAAGGAGTTTTTTGACCCTGAAGCATTTTGGAGCAATTTGTCCAATACTTGAAATCCAGGAGTGCCTGCTGCTTTCTGTCTAACATTTGACACGGATAACTTTGTGGAAGCAGAACTGCTGTTTAACTCAGCCACAATTGTGCTGCTTGCTGTTACTGTCTTTTCTAAAGCAAATTTCAAGTTGATGCTTATTGCTCACTTTTGATGTCTCTGGACTTAGTTAATAATAGCAATATGTGCATTAAGTGTTGATTACAGCTTTTGTAGATTTTACCCTTTTACAACCCCAAACAAATCTTTCAGGAAGAAGTGCCAATGTTCTTTTCAGTGTGAGTAAACTGTGTACAGGGGCAAATATCCGCTAAGAACGAAACTCTAGAGAATTATTCTGTTACTACGTTGCCCTCTGTACAATATGAAATGTTGGGGGAAATGAAAGACTTAATATTACATTGTGACAGTCAATTGTGAAGCGGGCCAATGTTTACTCCCCAGTTCTTTGTTCAAAAGTACCGTAATAATGAATGTGATTCTTAACCCCTTTCTCCAGTAAAATTTGACTCGGAATTACAAAGGCTTTTGTTTACCACCAGTTTTTATGAGATTATCACCACCTTATTAACTGCAAACAGAAAAGAAAAATGATCTGTTAGATGTAGGAACTGAACACATTTTATTTTGGCTGTTCTACTTTAGCTGTTCTGAGTTGTAAAGAACTATCATCAAGCAAAGACGATCACAATTACAGCAAAGTCAAAATCAATGCAGCATTAAAAATGACATCATCAATAAAATCAACATTGGTAACCTTTGTGAGATTTTCCATTGAACCAGCATACTATGTTAATTTCTACAGTAGCACTTGTAAGCAGAGACAGCATTTTTGGGGAGAGCGGGAATTGTTTTTTAGGATGGAGTGGATGATTGTAAGCCTGTGGTGTTATAGGAGGCGGCAGTGAACCAGATGATTATGCCCCTTTTTGCTATAAAAGCTGCCGTTGCCTTTTTACTTGGCGTGAATCGTTCCAAGGAAAGATAAGTGGTCTTGGCTGCACACATTATAGCTAAATGTTTTTAAGTAATGGGGGAAGATAATTGTGAATTATCCCCTCAAAAGAGTATGTTGTCACTGGAACGGAGGAGGCAGCTTTCATGAATATCCCATGCATTTTTGTTGCTTCTGTTCTTGGCAGTGGACAGTTCTTCTAACACTGGATTTGGTTTAGTTTATTTTCAGTGAGTATGTAACACTTGTAATAGATGCCAGATTGGCATTCCTGGGAAATGAAGCCTTCTGTAAATCCATAGAAAATGTACAACACAGGCAGCAACAGAGCGAGCTTTCCCACATTGTCTTGCCAATGGGTCTTAGCCCTGACCAGGAGAGAAACAATCTCTAATAGGAAGGCGCATGTAGATTGAAGAAGAAGAATGATCCAGTTTTTAGGCTACAAGCCTAGGATTTGGGAGACCTGGATTCCATTCCCTGCTTTGCCAGACTTCCTATGTGACCCTGAGCAAGTCCCATGCCCATGGGAATAGTAGTACTTCTGTGAATAAATACATTACAAAGATTGTGAGGGTCTCCGATACTACAGCAATGGGTGACATACAAATACCATAGATAGATAGATGTCCATTAACAGTCAGTCCTTGTTGTTTCTAACATCACCCACATTCTGAATTCAGATACCTAGGTGGGATTTGTTCAGTTAGCAACTACTAAACCAGGGGTGGGCAAACTACAGCCCGCAGGCCAGATGCGGCCCATGGGCTCCTCCAAACCAGCCCCCGAGGTCTGGCTGGGGAGGCTGCTCTGGCCCTTCCCTTGCTGTCACCCTCCCCCACGGCCTCAGCAGCAGCACTGGGGAAGCTGCTCCCCCGCTGACCCTTTCCCGTGTGGCCTCAGCGGGACTCGCTAGGGAGACTGCTCCGCCCCCTCTCGCCCTGTCTCCCTTCACCGCGGTCTCAATGAGCCGTGCAGGGAGGCTGCTCTGGCTCCTCCCCCTCAGCCTCAGAGGGCTGCGTGAGTAGTGCTGTTGGGCGGGGCTGCGCAACACTGCGTCCAGCTCCTGGCCAGACACGCTGCGCGCTCCGGGAGCTCATCGGCCGCGTGTCTGGCTCTGGGCCAGACACTCTATTCTAAGCAGTGGCGAGGTAAGAGGGCAGGGGCCAGGCCGGGCGGGTTAGCTAAAGAGGAAGAGGGTTGGGGGGGGGGGGAGGTTGGATGGCACGTGGGAATTCCAGGGGGCCTGTGAGGGTAGTCAGGGAACAAGGAGCTTGGATAAGGGGGTAGGGTCCTGGGGGGTGAGTAGGGAGAGGGGGATCTCTGGAGGGGGCAGTCAGCGGACAAGGAGCATGGGGGCTTAGATGGGGTGGGGTTTTCGGGGTGGTGGTTAGGGGCAGGAGGTCTCTGCATGGGGTAGTCGGGACAAGGAGTGGGGGGCCTTAGATATGGTGGTGGGTCTCGGGGTGGTGGTGGTTAGGGTGGGGGGGGTGTCTCGGGAGGGGGCAGTCAGAGGACAGTGTGCAGGGGGGCTTAGATAGGGGTGGGATTCTGGGGGGCTGTTAGAGTGGAGGGTCTCTGGAGAGGGCGATTAGGGTACAAGGGGGGGTTGGATGGGTTGGGGGTTCTGAGAGGGGGCAGTCAGTGTGCTGGAAGTGAGTGGGGGTTGGATAGGGGACGGGGCTAGGCTGCTGGGGGGGGGGGGGGGGCACCGCCTTCCCTACCTGGCCCTCCATACAACTTTGAACTCCGATGTGGCCCTCGGGCCGAAAAGTTTGCCTACCCCTGTACTAAAACCTTTCAATGTTAAGGCTGTTGTTTCAGATGGGACTTAGCTGTTTTGCTGCTTTTAAAACAGGTCTCTGATACAGTTTGTGTATTGCATAAACATTGGTGAAACTCTTGATGCTTAGTGAAGAAAATCCTCCTCAGGAGAGCATTAGCTTCGTGACAGAATGTACTACGTGTAAGTGCTATAATTAATGCTGTTCTTGGATAGCAGTGTTCATTCGATCAGACTAAGCTCCTTGGGTCAGGACCTGTTCTGCTCCCTGTTCTCTAGAGTACAGTTCATATTTTCATAATTATATCTGTCTCTAATCCTTGTACGTGTGAGGCTCCCTTGCGTACACTGTTGAGAACTAATTAAAAAAATACCATTAAACAGAAGCTTATACTCTCACATGTGAACAGATGAACTCTCAAGTTGTCATTGTCATAAGATGATGAAACCATTAAGAACCTGCATTCTCTGGCACATTCTTATGATACCATATACACTATGGATAGGGTCTGGGAGTCCAGGGAGTTTGTCAGGGCGCGGGGCAGTCAGGGGACAAGAAGCAAGGGGGTTAGATGGGGGTGAGGTCTTTGGGGGGCAGTTAGGGTGGGGGGGTCTCTGGAGGGGGTGATCAGGGGACAGGGAATGGGGGGTTGGGGGGTCAGATGTTCTGAGGAGGGCATTCAGGGGGTGGGAAGTGGGTGGGGGTTAGATAGGGGTCAGGGCCAGGCTGTTTGGGGAGGCACAATCTTCACTACCCGGCCTTCTATACAATTTTGAACCCCGATGTGGCCCTCGGGCCAAAAAGTTTGCCCACCCCTGATGGAGGGTTATTAAGAATAAACTACATAGCTACTTTTATTTGGAAGGATTCCTAGTTTTTTCTCCCAGTTGTGCCAGTTATAAGTTCTTGGGTGCATTACAAAAGCAGCAGTCAAAGCCATGTTAAAAAAAGGCTGGGAAGCTCTTAAAGAAACGGAGAAAACCCCTAAAAGCCTTAGGGAAACAGGCAAGACTTACAGCATGTCCTGAATGTCAATGTATCCAGGTTCCGATAGACTAAGGGGAAGAAAGGGATGTTAACTTCTTGTTTGCAGACCCTTTACCCAAGAACACATGGCCAGCAAGTCCTCCACTGGTTTGAATGAGGAGCAAATAGGATTTAGCTTCCACATCTCAGCTGATCACTCTTGCTTCAGATGATTGTAACTGAAGTACCATACAGGGGGAGAAGTGGTGTCTCAAGTGCTTGGGATCAAACCCATGTATGGTTTTAGAAGATTAAGCACGACTCCTTAACTTTTATCCAGGAACTTGCTGATAACCCATACTTAAGGTGCTCTTTGTGTGATCACTCCTTAATAAAAGAACTACCACAATCAGTAATAACTACTCCTATTTGCATCTGCCTGTCTAAGCCACACTTCAGAAAGCGCTTTGGGGAAATACACAAAGTTAAGCATGTGTGTTGCTGACTATGAATGGTCTTTAGCATGTCTGCTGTTTTCCCAATTCAAGACCTAGATGCACTTCTGGACCCTTCAAGATGAAAAGTTCCATTTAAATGGAATCTTTATTATTAAGTTAAATGAAGCCATATGAGAGGTGTGTATTCTTAATGCTCCAGTTCTGGATATCTATTTATCCAATGTTCAGCACCAGCAGGAGTTGAATGGAGAATTAAGGCAGGAACTTACGTTACTCAATCTATTAAACTGGTAATGCTCTGATTTTTTAAGCAGGAGCACCTGTGATTCCTTGTTCTGACTCTTGTCTTTTTGACCTATTTTCCCCTCTTGCGCTGTATTATTTTCTGAAGCACAACTTCCTGAATCCATGACCCAGGCAATCTCTTGCAGCAGCTGTGGCCCTCATTAATGATGGTGTGAGCACAAATCTGCTTGTCGTCCAAAAAAGCGGGCAAGCTGGCAGAATGCTGCAGCATCAGCATTAATAGCTGAACCAATTTGATATTTCGACCCCGGTTAAAAAATGGACTGTCAAGTAAATTATTGTTCTGGGCACAGCACAACTGTATTGCTGGCTGCAAGCCATGCCACTATCAGGACAATTGAGTTTGACGTTACAAGAAAGAGTTTTGGCTATAAACTTCCAATAATCAGAAATCCTTTTCATGTAGAATGAAATTCCGTCACCCACCAAAAACATCAAGCAAGCAAGCAACACAATGCACAGTATACAGGAGCCATGACAGGATTGGCTTTTGATGTTCTGTATTTCTTAATTGTGGATCAGCAAATTAGCTACTATATATAACACACGTGTATTTGTCTCACAATGGCTGAAAGGACATCTTGCTGCATACAAGAAGTTTCTGCTACTGTTCTGCAAATGTGGGATGTTGCCTGCTGAGGTCAGAGATTCTGGTTCCTTGGGTCATTGTAATTATTAGGTTTATTTTTAGCCTTATTTTATTGCTTTATTATACCTGATGTCGATTTTCTTTTTCCTGCTAAGAAGTTTCACATTTAGAATGCTCATCTGTGCTGACAAAGGTAAGTTCAGGGCCTCATTAACATCCTTACTGTGAACAGAACAACAAACTAAAACACAACGTTGATAAGCAGATAGCCTGGGCTATGGTTGTATCAACGCCCCTTCCAAAATTGAATTCTCACATGCCAAGAAAGCTGAAATGCTTTGACCAGGCTGTACTTCTTCCTTTGGGTTTGTAGTTTAGGTCAAAGGTACTTATACCCCAAAGGTGCTTTAAAAAAATCTCATCCTTAGGTTCCTTTTAGGGACTGTTATATTTAGGGACTCTTATATTTGAAAAAATATGGCCTGTGTGCATTAAAACAAAAAAAGATAGAAAAAAGAAACAAAAGTCCAATAACTTTGTTACAGTATTGAAAGTCAAATTAACTTTTCCTTGTTAACACTAAAGCAATTTTGTTTGGCAGTGTCTAACGTTTTAAGCCACCAAGGGAAAGCCTCAATACACATACAGTTGTATCCACGGATTATACATAGGCACATAAAAATCATAGAATTGTAGGGCTGGAAAGGACCTCAAAAAGTCATTAAGTCCAGACCAATGCGCAGATGCAGGACCAAGTAAACCAGGACCATCCCTGACTGGTATTTCTACAACCGGTTCTGCAAAACCTCCAGTGATGGGGATTCCTAGGGTGACCAAATAGCCACTGTGAAAAAACGGTGCAGGGGGTGGAGGTAATAGGTGCCTCTATAGAAAAAGTCCCCCTAAACAGGACTGTCCCTATGAAAATGGGACATCTGGTCACCCTAGGGATTCCACAGCCTCCCTTGAAAGCGTGCTCCTTGAGCATGAGTTGAAGTCAATGGGATTATTCATGTAATAAAGCGATGTACCTGCTTTAACTGTTTGCATGATGAGGGACTTAGTTTTCAGTATTTTGTTTTTGCCTGTGACAGTTGTGTTAAATTCAAATAAGATATCCTACTCTACCAGTGACATTTGAAAAAACACAGCATTTATAATTTAGTTTGGAATATATTTTAATCTAGTGTGGCAATAGCACAAATGATCAAAGACGTTTCTTTAAAAAGTGATTTAAATCAGCACTTAACAAATAATAAATAATATTTAAAAGAAGTCTCCCCCGCATCAACAAAGTAAAAACAATTCCTATCATATGCCCTTGAAATAGCAGTGGAGGTGTTGGGGCGGGGGTAGGAGGAGAACACACACAAGAACACAGCTCAGGAAACCTTTACAACAGTGGTTAATGTTACAAGAAAGGCCATGATAAAATGAACCATATAGTATCACTTTAGCTGAGTGCTGTGGTTGATTTCAGTGTTCAGGTTGCAAATGGTCTTTACAGAAGCAGAGGTGTAAATTATATACATTTCAGCAGCAAAGCCAGCTTTAGATCCCTGAAAATGTCTGGTCACCTTAGTGGCCGGAACAACTGTTACCACTTGCTGCTTTTTTGCCTTGCAAAAGGAAGAATTCTGACCCCTCAGTAACCTATAATAATTTATCTGGGTCAGGGGAGTGTGATTAACTTGCAACATTGTCATTTTATCTACTATATATTTTTGGACAGATTTTGATTAATTCTCCATTAAATGAGTTCACTGGTTCACATTATTACAATGTCAAGCTCTTCTGTAGTATGATACCTTTGTCATGTGATTAGCTGTCCTGAGGGCACGAAACCAATAAAAATGACATTCTTTGCTTATTATTTGCACCACTACTCTTTCATAGCCCATCATCAATCTGTGTGTTGCCTATTGGGGCAGAGTCAAAAGTTAATTACAATTACTGCCACTTCATATCTTTTAAAAGATTATCACGTTGTGTATATGAGTAGTTATATGGCTCTCCATATAAATTCTTCAGCTGCTTTCCCTTAAAAACTGAACCTTAATTACGACCTGATTCTGGATTTTACCAATAGGAATAAAGTACCATTCAACATGAGTAATGATGGCAGAATCAGGTGTATCCACCACTAACGCCTCACTTATTTGGAAAGCACTTACCGTTGTATAGCCAATCCTCCCTTCTACAGAAAGTATCCTTTTTTTTTAATTGTAATTTAAGTTTTTGCACTTTATTTAGTTGCTGAAAGAAATTTTGTGACAAGAACAGTTTTAATATCTGTGGATATGAATTGTAAGATAAAAAACTTAATTGCAGTTTAGACTTCAGATTTATTTGAAAAGGGGATAATGATAGTAATTACACAGTTTGAGTTTTGTAGGAGATTAATTAGATCCCAAAAGCATTTGTATGCACAAAGCAAACCATAAATACAAAAGACCATCTGGTCCTTATCAGTTTACAACACTAACACTGTCTGTAATTATTTTTTTGATATTGTTTTGCTGTTGACATTTTATGGTGCAATCCATCCAGTCCTGGTTAGGGAATAACCTGTAGTACTGGAAAGCTCTGTTGGATGTTTTGTCCTAATTTTTCAAGGTGTTGGCTGGCTCTAGGTGTGTTGTGGAAGAGTCTGTTCTATTTTCTTAGAACTACAAATATGTTTTAGTATTTTAATCTGTAGACCAGTCATTATTTTTTAACTGAACTCAACTGTTTGTGTTATCTGAGTTCTACCTGAGGCTTTGCAATACTCTGATGTTAATAAAATCATTTATAAATATGTGTGGCAGAGGTTTTCAGGCCTTAAAACAGTTTTATGCTCTTTGAGATGTTTATTAGAATCATAGGGACTAGCTCTGAGGTCCTTATTCAGGGACTGGAGCATGACTCCCTGATCTGTGTGTGGATTTACTCCTGCATATGTGGCACTCATCCTAGCTCCTAAATTGGGGGCATAGCAAATGTGCTGCATATGTCATCCTTCCTGCCAATCCTGCTGAGAATCTACTGAAAACTAATGAAGCAGCATTTTAGCTGAAGCTTTCCAGCAGAATTCTTCCAAACTATGTTGTGGCACTAAGCAAGGATCCAAGGGTTATGTGAGGCACCTTGCTACCACCTGCCATTAGTGTGAGGAAGTCTTGTTTGTGCCTGCTGTGGGTCAGCTCTTGACTCCACCAGTCTCTGACAACAGAACCACCTTCCAGGCTTTGTTGTCTCTGTAGAGGTTAGCGATACGTACATATCAACCTCCAACTTCTCCAAGTGACCCTATGAAGTGCCTAGCCCCATTCCACTGAGCACTTTCATAACTCTGATTCTCTGCTGGTCTAGTGCTGGTCTTCACTAGAGGGGTAGATCAGCTGTAGATACGCAAATTCAGCTACGTTAATAACATAGCTGAATTTGGCGTATCTACAGCCGACTTACCTGCTGTCCTCACGGCGGCAGCAGTCAACTTTTGGCAAGCTGGAGTTCCGGAGTCGACGGGGGCGCTGGTGGCGATCTTCTGAAGTCTCTGCCAGCAATTCATTAGCATTTTAATTTGTATGTTAATAGACTTCTGTTATATGACACACAATACAAAATGGTCTGCTAGAGAGAGAAATGTCTCCCACCCTTGTCTAGAGAAGTTTGTTTCAAGACACTCTAACTTTGTGATCTTTTCACTACAGACCTAGAGAACATAATTTTTAGTATATACACATAACTCCCCACATATTTTCTGTACATACATCTCACATTAATTATGACAACAAATGTGACACAGGCTTTCAGTAGAGACCTTACATGACACCTTGTGGTGAACTCATGGGATCTTTGCACATCTATGTAGCCATCAGCCAGTTGGTATCAAGCGGTCCTACGGTCACATATGGAATTATCCTTGGGGGTAGAGAAGATCCAGGAGCAATTGTGAGTAGGGTAGTAAACAGGAGAGTGCAGCCAGAGACCCTGGAATGGAATCATTGTGGAGATAAATGTCTCTTGAAGCTTTTGAAAGGTTCTGGAGTCAAAACCTTCAGCTGATTTATTGGAGAGGAGGGGGGAAGACTCTACCATCCCCAGTACAAAGGTCTGAAGGAAATTCTGCAAGGGAAACCTCATGGAGTTTCCTCCCTTCTTGTGATCCTTCCCATTAGAGGCAAGATCTTGCCCTTAGCCAGACCCTTATTCAGGGAGATTCTCATTGGCACACTGACTTCAATATGAGTTTTCCCGAGTAACGACTGAATAGGGTCTAAATCTCAGATCCTGCGCTCAGATCCCTGGGAGCCCTACAGAAGTCAATGGGGCTCTATGGAGGAGCAAGGATTAACCTGTGGATGCAGTTACAGGACAGGGTCCTAAATAAGGGCTTCAGGATTTTCCCCTCTGCAACTGGAGATGAAAAGGTTATGTTAGATCATTTAGCACATCCTCTGGACCCAGAACAGGCTTGTTCTCTCCCACTTACTCAATGCTTTGTTCAGTCCGGTTTTCAGTGACTCAGTCACTTCAAGGGCCTGATCAACTTCACCCTCTAGGAAATTTCCCCTGATTTAGACACAAAATGCTCCTTTTCCTTAACTTCATCCTATTACTTCTCATTATACTTTGACTACTTTAAACACATTGTTGGTGTTTACATCCTTCAAATTCTTGTCATATTAAAGCGGGGTTTCATGTTTATTGTAAAGCTGCTTAAGCGGTAGGTTTTAGAAACAGTATTTCAGTGCCAAATACTGATGCTTTTCACTGATTGTGAAAAAGGAGAGATTTTCTGTTTCACGGATTGCTCTCTAGCTTTAATGGCTGGAATTTAATATCTCCTATACCTGAAAGTGCTGTTTCACTGTTGTTTTTTATTGCAGTAGGGAACAGTGGAATGGATCAGGATGAGGGGTTTTGTTACCTGTCTGTCCAAAAGCATACTGAGAGATGGTTTCTACTTTATTAGCCTTCCAGTCTAAAAACACAAAAATAGGAAGGAAACTGGTTTATAACATACAAGCTAAGTGACCTGGATAATGAGAGGAATGTTGTTGGATAATTCCATTTTATTTCTTTATCCAGAAACAACTATCCTACAAAGTGTAGGGGAAACAATCGCAGAGCCATGCTATCCTTGTCACAGAGGTCTTTTTTGTGTAGGTCTTTCATGCAGTGTGAAATGGGGCAAGTACTTTTTTTTTTTAAATAAAATAAGAAATTTTAAAAATAAGAAACATTCGGCAGGAGGATTTAGGTAGGTATAGTACTTTGAACTACTGCTCTTTGGTACTCCAAGTTCTGCTGCTGAAAAGAACTATGTGGTGTTATTGTTGTAAGTCATGCTTTCAAAAAGACTAGATTTGAAGCTGATGTTGTCCTTGAATGACCATCATTAAATCTCATAACATTTTCCTGTGGAATGTTGATTCCCTGGAGCCAGTTACATTGAGAATCTCCAGCTGCTTTGTGCCGTTCTGGTCATGCATAACAGTCATAAACCCGGTTTAGCTGGTCAGTTAAATTAGGTTTGCAGCAGCTTTGCATCACTGCATAGTCACCAGGGTAAACTGGTGACCCTGTCCCTTTAAAGTCTCACTGGAAGCACAGCAGTACAATATACACAGTGAAGCTGCATTTGTATGACTTATGAGAATCTAGTGATCTTATCATGTCTAAAAAATAAATTGCCTTCAGCCCTAGCAAGGAGTGTGGCATCCAAAAGGTTAAGATATACAAGAGGAGCAACAATAAAATGTGTGAATTTAATCCCTACTATAAGACTGCCAGAAAATAACACTATGTTATTACTAAAATTGTTTGGGGGACTTATGTGGAATTGTTTTTTGGTTCTATTTGGGGGGGGGGGGGGTTATAGCTGTTTGTAGAAAATTGCTGGAGATTACTCTTAAAAGTGCTGTTGTATGTGAAAGAGACAAATAGACTTGATGTTTTCCAGGGTGATTGAAGTAAATGGTATTGCCACAGGCTAGCGCTGAAGCTAGGGAAGAGCATTTATATTGTGTGATGAAGTCTCTCTTCTTCTCTTCTCCCCTCCCCCCTTCCACTTTGGCTGCTCCTTTTGGTCCAGGGCCTCAGTACTCCCAAGTCCTGCTCCACTCTCCAACCTCCTTTCCTAAGGACTTGTCTTTTATCACCCTGGCATCCCCCAGCCCACTAGTCCTCTGGGACAATAGAGGTGGAAGATGGGAGTTAAATGCCAAGCCTTCATGCATGAAGGTCACCAAGTTTTTTCTTTTAATTATTTCTACCCGTGACAACATGCAAAGGGAGAGAGGACACTGTTCCTGGTGTGTCCTCAGACCCCACCCTAACTACACTTTTCTTTCACTTGCCAATAGAGCTGAAAAAATATGTCCAATCAAACTTGCTTATTCTATGAAAAATAGACTTTTTACAAAACAAAAACTGTGAGTGCATTTGATTGATTTATGTATGTATGTATTTTTGCTTTATCTTCCCTCCACATCTCATTTTGGCTTTTGAAAGCAGAAAAAAAAACGTTACCAAAAATTTAGGAGTATGTGTGTCTGTGTGAAAAGCAAGAAAATGTCTATGAACTTTTTGTGTTCTTTAATTTTTTGTGGAAAATACCATTTTTCAATCTGCTTTATTTGCCAACATGGAGTTGCAAAAAAAGGCTAAGATAATGGGTGTAGTAACAGGTGTGTATGTAAGACACACAAGGTAATTTTTCCGCTATACTCTGAACTGATGGAGTACTATGTCCAGTTTTGGGTGCCACATTTTAAGAAATATGTGGACAAATTGGAGAGAGTCCAGAGGAGAGAAACAAAAATTATAAAAGTTTAGGAAATCTGACCTTTGAGGAAAGGTTAAAAAAATTGGGCCTGTATAGGTTTCTAAGAACAGGTAAGACAAACTTGTCAGGGATGATCGAGGTATAATTGATCGTAATTAGGTACAGAGGGATGGATTAGTTTATCTCTATTGTTTTGGCCAACAAACCATAGAATCATAATTAGCTACTGATACAGTAGAACTGGGTGTGTCTCTCTCTCTTCCAGAACACCACAGGCCTGGGAATGAAGGCTGAAAACTGCCCTCGCATACGTGCATTTATTATGGTAGCTTGGAGACCTGTTTTGTTTTTGAGTGTAATATGTTTGAGCATATTTTGTTAATTATAAATGTTTGGTACATTTCTGTGGTAGTGATAGAGGAGGGCTTCTTTCAGTTGTTTTGAAACGGGATTGAGAAGCTCTCTCTCCTTCTCAGCATGTGAACAGTCGCAATTGGATACCCTGTGTCCTTGCTTCCACTTACTACCATTTTTTAAAGTTGTCAAGATACCATGTGCAAAATCAGCTCTAGTCCTTTTGTGTGTATGTATTATGATGCCAGCTCTGATTCTTCTCCCAGTTACACTGGTGTAAATCTGGAATGGAGCAGGAAGCAGATTGTCTTCAGTTATCTCCCCAACATGATTGCTGGAAGAGTTCCCTAATGGAGAGGAGCCCCAGGATAGGGTAAAGCCGTCAGAGCCAGGTCTGTGCCGCCTGTTCCACCCCCTACGCAGAACCAGGGAGCATTCCGTGAACATGGAAGGGGGTGTGTCCAGAGTGTGCTACACTCAGGGATCTCCAGCCAGCAGCGCAGCCCCTAGGGAAGCACTCTAGGTGCCATGGCTTTTATCAGCACTTGTACTCTGTATGACCACATGCCTGGTCCAACCTAGGACTCAGAAACGTGGAAAGGTGTCCAGACCTGAGGATTCAGCCCACTATCATAATGACACATTCAAGAGGACAGAAGTGCAAACCTTAACTCAGATGTTATATGTGATTAATGTTAACATTTCACTGATTATTCGCACAGTACCAAAAAGCAGTGGGTGCTGTACATATACCGTATTTTTCGCCCTATAAGACGCACTTTTTCTTCCCCAAAACGGGGGGGGGGAAAAGTTGGTGCGTCTTATAGGGAAAAAAAAAAAAAAAAAAAAAAAAAGCGCCTCGCTCTCCCGTCCCCGCCGCGCGGGCGGGCTGCCGAGGTCCCCCCCTCCCCGCCGCGGGCGGGCTGCCGGGAGCGTTCCCGGCAGCCCGCCCGCGGCGGGGAGGGGGGAACCGGGACGCTCCCGGCAGCCCGCCCGCGGCGGGGAGGGGGGAACCGGGACGCTCCCGGCAGCCCGCCCGCGGCGGGGAGGGGGGAACCTCGGTAGCCCGCCTGCGCGGCGGGGACGGGAGAGCGAGGCGCTTTTTTTTTTTTTTTTTTTTTTTTTTGTCCGGATTTTTTATTAAAAAACGAGGGGGCGTCTTATAGGCCGGAGTGTCCTATAAGACGAAAAATACGGTAATCTAAATTTAGGCGTAACATAGTGGGTGAGAGTCACTAACCCATATGGAGAATGGGATAAAGACACAAAACAATAACATGCCAGATAGGCTTCTAAAGTCACTAAGATGCTTTTGAAAATTGTAAGTCCAGTTTTCTGAAGTCTCTGAGTCACTTACGGACCCTAAGTCTCACTGAAATCAAAGGAACTTAAGTGCTTTTGAAACATGGTTACTCAGTCATCATGTGCCCACTTCTGAATGGTTTTGTCAAAATAGTCATTTTCGTAATATAAAA
Organism: Sternotherus odoratus; assembly: GCA_032164245.1. Classification (NCBI taxonomy): domain Eukaryota; kingdom Metazoa; phylum Chordata; order Testudines; family Kinosternidae; genus Sternotherus; species Sternotherus odoratus. The sequence continues at coordinate 280,347,547 of JAVMKO010000001.1, read as the reverse complement.
TTTAGCTATCTTGAAGTTGACACAGAAAAGAGGTTTTCAATTGGAGGCTGAATGAGCAGAAAGTTGTAGACACTTAATCTGAATTGTATTTACACTGTGTGTGTACTCATGCATGCACTCTTGTGTGTACATTTTCAAAACCAACTAATGGCTTGGAGTACTCAATTTGAAACAAGAGGCCTGAAATTCAGAGGTGAAGGCAGGACCTTTTAAATTGTCTCAGTTATGGACTCAGAAACAAAGACATCCAGAAACATTGTTGAAAACAAAGACTGTGTGGTTTTGTGTGTGTGTGCTGGTATTCCATGTGTAAGCAGTGTCAGGATGAGCTCCACCCTGACATCTGGTGGTGAATTGCAGGAATTGCAGTGAGTTTTGGAAAATAACTGATCTTATTTGCATAGACACACCCACCGCACCTAGCCTGCGCTCTAACAGCCCAAATGGTCACTTTGGCTACTGTGGGACTCCCAGTTTCTCTGGTATTGGGGCAAGAATGATAAAGTGTTGATTAACCTGTTTATGTGAATGAGGGATTGGGACATGTATTTGGCCTTTGGCATGCTGGAGGGACTCACCATCACCTAGGTAGCACTCACTAGCCAAGGGACAGGGGTTCCAAAACCCACTGAATGGAGAGAGGCTGTGGACAGGCTTCTATACCTTGTGTTGAGGGCCTTGTCTGAGGGCCCCACAGGCCTATTGCACCTGGCCTCTCTCCCCTGTGGAATGTTAGAGCTGACTTTTGCTTCCATTAGAAGTCTAACTTCAGCCTGCGGAGCTGAAGTCACTTTGGGTCCTGTGGTGCATCAGCACTAAGCCCCCACCTCCCCCCCACTATGAGCTGAAATCATTTAAGAGCTGAGATTACTTAAGAGCTGAAAAAAATCACTGAGCATTATCTTAAGTGGGAGACCCTAAGCAGAGCAATTCCTGTGTCGGCTAGCGGGGCAACCAGCAGTGCTGTTCGTGAGACAGCTGGCAGAGCAGAGTCGAGCTGGCAGAGCAGTTCCTGTGTCGGCTAGCGGGGCAATCAGCAGTGCTGTTTGTGAGACAGCTGGCAGAGCAGTTCCTGTGTCGGCTAGCAGGGCAGCTAGCGGGGCAACCAGCAGAGCAGTTTGTGGGACAGCTGGTGGAGCAACGCAGCAAGCGGAGCAGCAGCACCACCCCACGGAGAGACAAGACAGTCGCCTCAGACCTCGTAAGGTACCCCTCACTCTGCCCTCCATTTCCACCCAGCCTGGGAGGTAAGACTCTGCAGAGTAACTTTTGACCAGGGACTACAGAGACTTTGGGGCTGTTGGACTTGTGGGACTTTGGGTGATGTTTGGGTTGCGGGACTCCTGAACCTAAAGGAGAGGACACAGCCCAAACTTGCTGGGGTGAGGGATTCTGGTTCATGGTTTGGTTTGTGAATCCTGGTTGTGGTGTTTACCCAATATAATGCCACATTGTTTCTCTCTGTTATTAAAAGGGTTTTGGTACACTCAGACTCTGTGCTTGCGAGAGGAGAAGTACTGCCTCTTAGAGGCGCCCAGAAGGGTGGTATATGATTGTCCCAGGTCACTGGGTGGGGGCTCGAGCCGGTTTTGTATTGTGTCATTAGAATGGAACCCCTGGACACTGAACCCGGCCCTTGTTGCTGCCAACTCTGATGGGCAGAAGGGTTACACATGCAAAAGCTAATATTCATGCAACGTTAAGGTTGAGAAGTGAGGCACTCAAACTATCATGGAAATAAATATAGACTCTAGGTTGTGTGATGAACTTCTTATGTGTCCCCATTATGTACATTATGTGGCAAGGCGCCTCCTTTGTCTCACCTGATTTCACATTTCTCCCTCTGGCGATGGTGGGCCTGGAGTAATCAGCCGCACTCAGGAAAGGGTTTGCCTTCCCCCTTCTGTACTCGACCTAAGGGGTGATCCTCCACCAAACAGTCTCATGAACAAAAAAAACCCTAGAGGGCTACCTTTCACTGCCTCCTCACTGGTGCAGGGTGTTGCTCTGTTGGATGCCCTAGGATGTCAGTGCTTCCCAAACAGGCAATGGTGTTTGGCTGTTTCCCCTATGGAAAGGAGCATAGACACTCTGCCTGGAGCAGCTTATTTCCCTACTGCCACTAGCCTGGCAGCAGCTTGTATCTCTCTTCCCCTCGTTTCTGCCCAGACGACGGGGTTAAAGGCTTCAGGCAGGCCTTAATTGGAATCAGGGGCCCTAATTGACATTAAGGTAATCCCTTCTCAGCTTGTAGGGGAAAAGGCCTTTAACATTCTAGAGCTAACATATCAGCCTTCCAAAATCCTCTTGCAGCTGTTCAGCCTGACTTTGTCACAGTTAAAATATTGTCTCTTTATTTTATTATGTACTAGCATAAGTGCCCGGCGTTGCTCGGGTCAGTCGGAGGTGGGGAGGGGGCAGACAGTTGACACCCCCTGACCAACCCCAACACCCACCCTTCACCCACCCTGACACCTTCCCACCCCCCCGACCAACCCCAAGACCCCCCGGCTCACTTACCCCCCGACCAAACCCGACAACCCCACCTGACCCCCCAAAACAAACCCAACACCCCCACCTCACCCCCCGACCAAACCCGACACCCCCACCTCACCCCCTGAGCAAACCCGACACCCCCACCTCACCCCCCGACCGAACAATGTATTTAATAATCTGTGTGCTACACAGTGCACCGTGAGCCGGGGGGGGGGGGGGTGTCGGGTTTGGTCGGGGGGTCAGGTGGGGGTGTTGGGTTTGCTTGGGGGGGTCAGGTGGGGTTGTCGGGTTTGGTCGGGGGGTAAGTGAGCCGGGGGGTGTAGGGTTTGGTCTGGGGGGGTGGGAAGGTGTTGGGGTGGGTGAGGGGTGAGTGTTGCGGTTGGTCAGGGGGTGTTGGGGTTGAGGTGGGGGTGTCAGGTTTGCTTGGGGGGATGAGGTAGGGGTGTCGGGTTCGGTCGGGGGTAAGTGAGCCGGGGGGGTGTCGGGTTTGGTCTGGGGGGGTGGGAAGGTGTCGTGGTGTGTGAGGGGTGAGGTGTGGGTGTTGGGGTTGGTCAGGGGGTGTTGCGGTTGGTGGGGGGGTGAGGTGGGGGTGTCGGGTTTGCTTGGGGGGGTGAGGTGGGAGTGTCGGGTTCGGTCGGGGGGGTAAGTGAGCCAGGGGGTGTCGGGTTTGGTCTGGGGGGGTGGGAAGGTGTTGGGGGGGGTGAGGGGTGGGTGTTGGGGTTGGTCAGGGGGTGTTGCGGTTGGTGGGGGGGTGAGGTGGCGGTGTCGGGTTTGGTCGGGGGGTAAGTGAGCCGGGGGGGGGGGTGTCGGGTTTGGTCTGGGCACCCACCCCAACACCTTCCCCCCCCCAGACCAAACCCAACACCCACACCACACCCCTCACCCCCCCGACACCTTCCCACACCCCCAGACCAACCCCGACACCCCCCCCGGCTCACTTACCCCCCGACCAAACCCGACACCCCCACCTCACCCCCCCAAGCAAACCCAACACCCCCACCTCACCCCCCCACCAACCGCAACACCCCCTGACCAACCCCAACACCCCCACCTCACCCCCCGACTGAACCCGACACCCCACCTCACTTACCGTCCCACCAAACCCAACTCAGATCCGTCGCAGGGGGGGGAGGGGGCCCAGAGCCGAGGGATTCCGGGGACCTTCGCAGGTGGGGGGGGGCACAGAGCTGATGGAGTCCGGGGTTGAGGTGGGAGGGGCAGAGAACTGAGGGCTCTCTGGGGTTCTGTTGGGAGGGGGGGGGCAGAGAACTGAGGGATCTCCGGGGTTCCGTTGGGAGGGGGGAGGGGCAGAGAACTGAGGGATCTCCGGGGTTCCGTTGGGAGGGGGGAGGGGCAGAGAACGGAGGGATCTCCGGGGTTCCGTTGGGAGGGGGGAGGGGCAGAGAACTGAGGGATCTCCAGGGTTCCGTTGGAGGAGGGAGGGGTGAGCTGAGCGAGTGAGGTGTCTGTTGGAGGGGGGTATTATGACATCATCACCACCTAACCGCCCAGCCGATGTGATTGGCCCTGAAAGACTTTCACCCCTGGGGGGCGTCAGAGGTGAGATCCGAAAATTTTTCTTCCCTTACCAGCATCTAGACCCCAAGACCCCTCACTGTACCAAATTTCAAGTCTCTGGCTCAAACGGTGCGGGAGGAGTTCGCAGTCATACGTACATACATACATACATACATACATACACACATACATACACCACTTGACTTTTATATATATAGATTTGATAAGTAAAATGATGTACTTATATGCAAAATAGAATTCATAATATCTCTTAATGTAAATTTGTACATATCAGACTGTTCTGCTCAGTAATGCAAATTGCATCTCAGCTGAAAATGGAGAACTTTATTTTTAATGACTGCAGATATTGGGAGTGGTTAATCAAGAACAGGGATCAGTCCTTGGATCAACTTTCTGCTCCAACTGGCCTTTTCTAGAAGAAGAGCACTGATCAGTGGGACCCAACTCTCATGCTAACAGTACTAGGTAGTGGGTCCACTCAAAGACTCACCCGTTTGATTTGTTGTCGGTTGTGTGTGTGTATAGAGCCGTTCAGCTAGTGAGCGTATATTTATGTTGTAGAATTCCTTTGTAGCCTTTTCTTACTACTTGGCTTGAGAAAGAGGAGTTCAGGAACAACCAGGTTGCTGTAAAATCCCTTTTTGGAGAAAAAGAGAGAGAGAGAGAGAGAGAGAGAGCAAATTGGCTCATTCAGTGCTTGCAGCTTAACATAAGCTTTGTTAAATGAGCTGGAAGTGTGCTGGAGATGCGGAGAACATGAAGAATGCTTTAAAGTGTCATAAGAGCAGATTGGTCTGGTAAACTTGTCAAAAGAAGAATGTGACTAGGACTTCGGCTTCCTTGGTACAGAGGCAGGAACTGAAAGGGATGACTGAAACTACTGACTAAAGATGCTCGTTACCACAAAATTGTAATGATGGCTGCTGGATGACAGAGACTTTGATTCATCTCTGGAGCTAGCCAAGCGAAGAAGAAGCTGATACAGTTGTCAGTCTAATCACTAAGTATCTGGATGCTTCACGTTCTGACAGCTCTATCTGGTATGTATGTTATACAATCTTCTTAACTGATGCTCTAGGGGATAGCCCGGAAGGTCTAGCTAATTTATCATCTACCTGTGGTATGAAGAGTGTACCTGTCACCATAGAATCTAGGTGCTTTCCTCCCATTGCTGTTCAGCAGAAGTCCAATGCCTGTCTAGCAAGGCTTAATGAAGTTTACAGCCTCTGAGCTGCCTTTGGAAGATATAGTATTTACAGTACCAATCACTTGTTATGTTTCTATTTATCTTGGCTTGATTCCCCTCTCTGCTGCCCAAAGAGGAGCAGCAGCTCAGGATTACGCTATCCCATCCCTGTTTTACCCACCTCTTCGGCTGCCTAAAGAGCAGAGGCAGCCAGGGACTCTCCCTGCCTGGTCACCTGGAAAGCAAGCATCAGGGTGGACAGACTAGGGCAGTTTTCTTCCACCATTATTCAAGGAGGAGCAGCAGCAGGTTGGAGCCCCAAGACTGCGTGGAGAACTATAACAGGCCTATTTACCCACTTACTTCACCCTTGCAGCAAGCGGGCAGGGTATGACTGGAACCTTGGCTCTGCCCTTTCCATTCACTGATCATAATAGCCAAGCTAGCACTGGGGAGCTAGTCAGGTAGGGGAGGTGTGTAGTCATTTACTACTGGCATAACCCAACAATAAATTACTCTCTCCACAAGCAAGGAAGAAGCAGGGGTGTCGTTGTGATTTGTGACGTTGTGACTTGTGTACTTGTGAGTCACAATGCAACTTGGGTTATCCCTGTGGTTGTATAGCTTAGGCATGACGATGTCCGTCTCCTAACCACAATTCCTGCACTTGTTTGGGAAAAAAAAACATACAAACATTGACTTTTTGAGGAGGTTGGGAGGGGTGGGGGTTTGCACTAAAAGTTCAAAACTTTGTCCCCAACTAACAACATTATTACCCCCATCTCTAGCTATGTTGGTACTTAGATGCCAAATTGCCAGTATCTGACAGCTGGCAAATATTGCGGTATGAGATGAGAACACTCCGTGCCAGGAGCTATTACAGAGAGCAAGCGTGAGTGTGATGACAGGCTCGAGAAACAGCATGTGAAATGCGAGAAGTGACATAGCAAGGAATTTCCCTGTTATTTCTGCTTCATTGCTTTTTGGGCAGCAGGAAGGTCATGGAGAAGTAGTGCTGACTGGAAAGGTCCAGTGCACATTTTCCAGACATATTTCAAAATAATTCCTCTATAATTTTGAGAGAGAGGGACATTAAACTGTTGACAGCTGAGGTTGCAATCTGAATTTAGCCAGAATCAGAACCACAGATGCCTGTGTTTTCACACCAGTAGTAATAATCATTGTCTGACTGTATAAACAGTCAAACTTCAAGACCAAATTGCAATAAGAAAACAAGATGTTTGAAAACCAATGTGCTGCCACACATGTTTTTTTTTTAACTGGGGGAGAGGAGTGAGGGGTATGTAAGGGTTGAAGAATGGGACCCAAGTGAGTGCTGGTGTGTGTGGTTTTGTATATTTTACTGTGCCGGAGGGTTGGTGGCTTGCAAGGGCTCTCTTCTTAAGTTTCTTGCAAGGCTGTTTTTCCAGCTAACAGAAAAAGCTATGTGCTATAGAGCTAGGCTTGGAAGGATTGGATGTTTATCAGTGAAAGTTGATATATGTTGATTTCACTCTTCACACACAAACCAACAAAAATATTTTTCCTGATAGTAATTGAAATTTATAGATGGGTAAAGTGAGAAAAATACTTTTTGAAAACTTATTAGAGTTCATTTTAAGAATATTTTCCTTATATATTTAACAGTGCAAAGTGCTAAATCCTACATTTAGGGACTAATAACAAGAATGTTTGCTATAAGCTGGGAATGTATCAGTTGGAAGTGACAGAGGAGGAGAAAGCCCTAGGTGTATCAGTTAATCACAGTATGACTGAGTCATCAATGTGATGGGGCTGTGAAAAAAGTCAATGCAGTCTTAGGATGCATTGGGCAAGGTATTTCCAGTAGAGACAGAGAAGTGTTAGTACCATTATATGAGGCACTGAAGAGACCCCATCTGGAATGCTGTGTGCAGTTCTGGGGCCTGCCATGTTTGAGATGAATTCAAACTGGAACAGGCGCAAAGAAGAACTACTAGGATGATCCAAGGAATGGAAAATCTACTTTATGAGAGGAAACTCAAAGAACTGGGCATGTTCAGCCTAGCCAAAACAAGGCTGAGGGGAGATATGGTTGCTCTCTATAAAGACATCAAAGGGATAAATACCAGGGAGGGAGAGGAGCTATTTAAGTTTTGCACCAACGTGGACACAAGATCAAATAGATATAAAGTGAAAGGTATAATAGGCTTGAAATTAGATGATGGTTTCTAACCATCAGAGGAGGTAAGTTCTCAAACAGCCTTCCAAGGGGCGCAGTGGGGGCAAGGGGACAGAGCCTAACTGGGTTCTAGCTTGTTACGTTCATGTGGGGAACAATATGATGGGACTGCCTACAATAGCATGTAGCTGATCTGCAACTGCTAGTAGCAAATATCTCCGGTGGCTGGTGATGGACATGAGATGGAGAGGAAAACCACACTTCCCCCGAGCATCCATTGAAGGGCTGGTTGCAGTCTGACTCTGACACCAGAACAGTCAGAACTGGGCTACCTGATCACCTTGCTGAGAGATTTGTGAATTAGTGAAAGTGTAGCTGAAAAAAATTCAAGGCTGTATCTTCATAGCAAAAACTAAATCTGCCCCATCCCCTTACTCCAGCACATGCCCCCTAAGCCAGCGTGGAGGAGTGAGGTCGGGATAGGGGCCAGCTCTGTGTCAGCTGAGAATTCCCCTCTGCCAGGCAAATTCTGAACCGGCCACCCACAGCCAAATTGTGTCCTTGTTGCACCACTCTGGCAACATGGAGGGGGTGGCACTAAGACAGAGAATCTGTTCCTATGTTTTTTTTCCTTTTAAATTTTCACTGAAAAATTGAAATATTTTGTTTTGGGAATGCTGCTATTTGGTGTCTCATGGGAGTTGCTGTTCAGGTGCCTTATGCTCCCTTTTCTTTCTATAGTTTCAGCCCCCTGCTCAGACTACAGTTCCCATAATGTGCCACAGTATCCTCTCATGAGTAAGGACAGGTGGTTGCGTGATGGGAATCCCTTGCTGTGTGGCATCATGAGTGATGTAGTCCATCTGGTGAGAACTGCCCATAGAGGCAAATGGAGACATGAGGAAACCAAACTACAGCTTCCATGAACTTCCATACTGGGATATTCAAATCTAAATATTTCAGTTTTTGACTGAAATATTTTGGATGGAAACTGGGTTTGGGGTGTTTGGTTTTCATTTCCCTCAGAAAGCAAAGGTTTTTCACCAAAACGTACATTTAATTGAACGTCTGTTCTCCTTTTCAGGTGACATTGTAAATAAGAAGTGTGAAGCATGATCTCCTTTAAATGTAAACAAGCTTGTTTCTTAGCTGAACAAGAAGTAGGACTGAGTGGACTTGCAGGCTCTAAAGTTTTACATTGTTTTGTTTTTGAGTGCAGTTATGTAGGGAAAAATATCTACATTTGTAAGTTGCACTTTCACGATAAAGAGATTGCACTTGTATGAGGTGAATTGAAATATGCTATTTCTTTTGTTTGTCATTTTTACAGTGCAAATATTTGTAATTAAAAATAATGTAAAGTGAGCACTGTACACTTTGTATTCTGTGTTGTAAGTGAAATCAATAGATTTGAAAATGTAGAAAAACATCCAAAAATGTAATAAATTTCAGTTGGTATTCTATTGTTTAACAGTGCGATTAAAACTGCGAATAATGTTTTTAAGTTAATGGGATGAATCGACAGCCCTAGTCTAAACTATTTTTCAATGCAGGATCTCCAATTCCAGTCTCTATGACAGGTTTTGTCATAAAAGTGCCACTTGCACCAGTCAAATTAAATATGGAAATTCCTTAAATGTATAGCTGTTGTTTCATGTATGGAGCTAATGGATTTCTTGTTTATATTTGTGTCCCCTGTGCACATTGGTTAGCTTGATTTTTTTTTAGTGGCTATCTCCTCAAGTTAACAAGCTTGCTTTTCTCTTCCTCTTGACACTGACAGTTGCACAGCTGTGTAAGAACTGAAGCAGATTTGAGGAATTGCTGTAGTAACATTCCAGTGTGGAATTGTTTGGTGAATACCCTACCACCTCTATTCTCAACATTCTTAAACTTTTTATAACTAAATTGGGCAAAAATATTCTCATGCTTTTCATATCCCTCAACCTTCCAGACAAAAAACATCCACTTTGGGGATTCTGCATATGCCATGAACCAAAGTGTGTGTCAGCAGCTTTTCATTATATAGGATTATTTTCTTTCGTATTTTTTCCATAGTTTTCAAATAATTATTGTTATCCTATTAAGTAAACCTTTCTTCTCTTCCTTTTATCCTGTGTAATCAAACTCTTTTCACAGGTGAAGAAGGATGGTACAGGTAGGACCATCTGTACAATAAGGATAATTGTACTTCTCTACCTCACAGGAATATTAGGAGGTTAACAATTGTCAGGCACTCAGATAATGCACTAATGTGAACTGTAGAAGACCTTCAGATATCTAAAACCACTTTCTTCTTTAAATGTGCTTTAATCCATCCCAAATTCAGTGAGTTTGAGTAAGGCCAGTTTTTTTCTTCCTTTCTGTTTTCCTGTTCTGAGTGTCATTCACAGGTTGGTGATAATCCTGTCTATAATAAAACCATGTCATCCTCCCTGCATAACTCTGCCCGCTCCCCTTTCTTGACATACTAGGACAAACTCAACTCCCTTGCAGTTAGTCTACAAATCAGGGCAGAATTTGACCCACTATGAAATCAGTTATGCATTTACTGCTTTTTTCTCTGATGCTGTTTTTGCACTACAGTAAATTCCTCTTTCCCAGCTGATTCAGAAAAAATTATGAATGTTGCTTTCCTGCTGCATGCATAATTCTAGCAGCTTCACTGTTTCCACCTGTCCTGTGGCAATATTACTCCTATATCTGTGAGTCCTGGACTCTAGGCATTGGCCACACAGAAATGAAGAGAGTCCAAAAAAGCTGAGTAGCAAGAATAGCAATATTGCTTGAACCACAAAGATTGTGGGAGACAGGAGGAATTTGTTTTGTCTTTGAAAAGATGTGTGTGTTTGGGGGGGGGGAATCAACCAATGTTACCGGTTATTTATTTATTTATTTTTACCCAGCCCCAAATACAGACTTATAATGGACCAGATCCATAAAGCATTATTTCATAATATCTTATAGAGACTATCCTTATTATTACTTGTGGCACCTTAGAGACTAAGGGCATAAGTTTTTGCATTTACATGGGTGTACATGAAGTTTTTGCGTTTACATGGGTTTTACATGGGTTTACATGAAGCTATTAGTAGAATTTTAGGCATAAGTTTTCATGGGCTAAATTATTTGTTAGTCTCTAATGTGCCAAAAGGACCCCTCGTTGTTTTTTCTAATGCAGTCTAACATGGCTACCACTCTGAAATCTTATTATTACTGTTTATTAGTTTGTTTGTCTAGTGTTGATCATGTGCATGACATGAAGATCCTTGTCCTTGTTGCAAGTCCTTACTGTGCCACAGACTTCTTGTGCGACTTTTGGCAAGTTACTTAGCCTTCTTGGGCCTCAGCTCGCATCTGTAAAGTGGAGACAAAAGTACTTTGTGAGAATAAATATATTAGTTTGTGAGGAACTCAGATACTATAGTAATTGGGGCACTGTACTCTAAATACAATGTTAGAAAGAATTTACAATATTTGTGCATATTTGCCTAACACAGTGGGCCCCTAGTCAATGATTTGTGGCTCTGAGGTGTTACCACAATACTTAATAGTAATGTGAAAGATCACCACATGGGAGATTGGGCTCACTAGGAATTCCAGAGTTGAGGGTTATTCTCCTCCTCTTACCAACTTATGAAAAATTCACTTTTTAAAATGACTGAGTTCCCTAATGAATTAGTGCAGGGGTTCTCAAACTGTGGGTCACGACCCCATTTTAATGGGGTCGCCAAAACTGGTTTTAGACTTGCCGGGGCCTAGGGCTGAGGCCAGAGCCAAAGCCGGAGCCCCACCACCGAGGCAGAAGCCAAAATCCAAGCCCCACCACCCAGCCTTCATGAAGGCCGAGGGCTTCAGCCCTGGAAAGGGGGACTAAAGTTCCATGCCTCCTACCCGACTCAGCTTTGCCTCCACACCCCGCCGTGGGCGGCGGGGCTGGTGTGGGGCTCAGGCTTCAGTCCCCTCTTTTGGGGTCATTTAGTAACTTTTGTTGTCAGAAGGGGGATCACGGTGCAGTGAAGTTTGAGAACTGCTGAATTAGTGGATTCTCTGCTTTCTTATGAGAGAGTTTTCTGTACAAGAAGTTAGTTGTGGCTCTCATGTAGATTTTCTTGTAGCTTGCAGAGAAGAACTCATAGTATAAAGGTAAGCAGAATGGGTGCAAATCATTTTATTGTGCACCACGTACTGTTCTTGCTCACAGAAGGAAAGCAGTCTCTGGTTTGGGGGTTGTTTTAATCCTGAATTACTTTATTCTTCAAATTACGAAATAAGATGCAGTATTTCTCCCAGTACTGGTTGATGAGCACACTGTCCAAGGTAATCTTGATATGGGTCCAATCCTCTTTAAAAATGAGGCCAAGCATTTTGTCAGGTCCCTTTTGAACCGCAGAGCTCAAGTGCTGACAGTTTAGGCCTGACTGAATGGGGCAGCCTCAGGACGGTGCTGATTAATGATGCAGACACAATCCTGAAAAGAAATGGTTGAACTAAAGAGGGTGATGTCACCGCTAGCAACAGATGGCAGACCTCCACCTCCTCCTCCTCTTCTCTTTCTCTTTCTCTCTCTCTCTCTCCTGGTGTTGAGCAAGTGTTCAGTGTTTGTGAATCAAGAACAATAAGGCAAATGTCATTGGCTGAATTGACTGGGTTTTTGTTTTGCTGTCCGAAGGCAGTGTTCTAATAGAAAAGTGATCACAAGCAACTTTTAGCTCTTGAGGTCTCATGCTAAAAGGGGCATAAGAGCATGTAAACTGTCTTTCCTGCAAATGGGACAAAACCAATTGAAAGTAGAGTTATTTCACAGCAGCGTCTGATAGTAGGACAAATTGTTATGGGTCAGTGGCTATTTCCATTGTAAGCCTCAGCTGCTCATGGTAGTTGAAAATGTCAGTGTTAATTACCATTAGGTTAAGATCCTGTCTGTACACTTTAATGACACTGGTATACTTAAAGCAGTACAACCCCTCCTAGTGTGAATGCAGTTATATCAGTATAAATATGCTTATACTCTGATAGTTTATTCCATAATATATATGTGTAAAAGGCACCTTTATACCAATAGACCTGCATCCATTAGGGGTTGTCCCGGTATAACTATTTTGTTTAAAATCACACATCTAACTGACACAGTTATACTGGTTTAAAATCTGTGTGTAGACCAGGCCTAAAATGTGGCCTGGAAACTTTCAGACTGAATGCTCACTTTTTTTCTTTTTATCAGGCTTGTGTATGTGTAAGTGGAATTTTGTAAATACCTTACACTGTTTTGATTGAAGATATAGGGACCACTTCTGCCCTCTTCCCCCTCAACTCTAGCCCTATATGCTGCTCCAGTAGCATAAAAAAGTTACAAAACGCTAGGGATTGCACCGGGCCCCTGTAAGGGCTTGGCAGGTGGCGAATGACAGAGGAGGGATACGGTGGGGTGGCAATGCAGTGGGGATGTGTAATCTACCCTAGGAGAATCTGGGTGGCTCTGTGGCACATAGGCAGATTCTGGGGCTGATCTGATTTATGCCAGAGGTCAGACCGACTGTAACAGCCCATAATATATCGAGGGACCTCAAGTTGCATACAACCTCCTTGGTGTCTCCTTCCTTCCCCTAGGCTGCATCCTCTGTACTGTACCTCCTAGGAGTCACAGCCAGGTCTCCTAGGGTTCAGTTCTTCCCTCTGTTGATGCCATGATACCCATTGGCTTGCACTGGTGTGACTTGAGGGAAATGTACTTCATTTATTGATATTACATAAGGTTTGTAGGTAGCTAAATGTTTCCCCTTTAAAAACTAAATCCATTTGATTTTTATTTGCCTGACTTGCTTTGACTGACAAAAATAATGGTTTGAGTTTTAAAAAGTAATAATTTTTCAGACACGGAGAGGAACATTAATTGTTATTCTAACTGTTCCAGTGTTACCTTGCCTGTCTGTCAGTCACCCTTGACTTGGTGCCTTCATCCTGCTAGTGGAACGGAGTTCTTTGCAAGATACACATCTGCAGCACCCCCTTCAATGCCTCCTCACTAATGAAACACAACAAGGGGCGTTCAGTGCAGTGTTGCTGGAATCTCTGGCTGCTTGAGGAAGTACTTGAATAAAGAGCCTTAACTGCCTTCTGCAAATGGCTAATTAATGTCGGCATATCAAATATCATAGTGTATTAACACACCTTTTAGCCATAGCTTTACAGTTCTATTTGATGACCAGCTTTGTTTGATACTAAATTCACTGGTCTATGGATAGTTTGAAATAGAAGTGCAGTACAGGCACGGCATATTCAACAGGAGCCTTCACAAAAGGAAGTGTCTCTTCACACAGTGCACTGTCAGCCTGCGGAACTTGTTGCCAGGGGATGTTGTGAAGGCCAGAATTATAACTGGGTTCAAAAAAGAATTAGATAAGTTAATGGCAGATAGGTCCATCAATGGCTATTAGCCAAGATGGTCAGGGATGCAACCCCATGCTTTAGGTGTCCCTAAACCTCTGACTGGCAGATGCTGGGACTGGATGACAGGGTTCAGATCTCTCGATAATTGCCCTGTTCTGATCATTCCCTCCGAAACATCTGGCATTGGCATGTAGCTACTGTGACCATCACTGTGGTATTTGGGCACCAACAAAATTACATAATATTACGGTGTGCAGGGGTTTGCATTCCCTATCCTATCACTCTATTATTATACCATTATAGAGAGAGGAAAAAAATGTGTGTTTATTCAGAAAGTGGTAAAATTTGTCGTCATTCTGATTTGTTCTGCGTGAGGATTCCACTGCCAGGGCCAGCCAACCAGAAATCCCTGTCCATTGCTCCTGCATGACTCCCCCAGGGACCTGGTACTGCCAGCTCCAATGACTCTAGTGAAGGCAGTTTGCTGTGACAGGGGATGTGAGACTTCAGAGTTAGAGAGGCTGACAGTGTTTCTCTAGCTTTTAAAGCGGCTCAGTGTAATTATTTAAGCCTGTGCCATTTGCAGTATTTCTGGTGGTTTTATCACATTGTATACATTCCTGTCACTCGCAATAGGTATAATCTGAACATGAAAGTCCTTTTGGATCCTAAAGGACAAATTGCTGCCCTCATGAAAATGGCCCTAAAATAAGACCATATTACTGCATCAGAAAGGATGTATTGCTATAAAAATGAATAATCTGTGTGGGTGGGAGGGTACAATTGTCTGTCCAAGGGGTATATAGGCATAAACTTCCCAAGCACACTCCGATGGCACTGTTTTGGAGATGCATGTTGCCTTAGGCCTGAGGAATTGTCACACCAAAGATTTTAAGGGGGGCAGAAAGTGTCTCTTGTTCCCTCAGATTTTGTCACTTCTCTATGCATAATTTTTACCCCAAATTATCTGTGTATTTTCATTTTGAAAGAACACTCTTGTGTTTAAAGCACAAGCCCTGGAGTCTGAGTCATTATCTCTGGGCCTGAGTTTTCTCCTTCTATAAAATGGGGGAAATACATCTCTCAGAAGGGGTGTCGAGGCTCATTAACAATTATGAAATGCCGTGTAATCTTTGGATGAGAGATGCTATTCAAGTGAACAGAACTGACGTGCCTGGGTTTTTTCATTCTTTCTTTTGCTCAAGGTGTCAATTTAAAAAGTATAAAATCATTCACAAGTGGAATTTTATGTCCAAGTTTCTAAGAAGATATTGAAAACAATGAAGAACCTAAGTAATTTAAGTGTTGTTCTGAGTCCTATGTCTGACGCGCTTTTGTTCCTTTTGGTATGGGGATTTAAAAAAAATGTTTTAGTGATCCTTAAATCAATCCTTTGATGCTGTAAAACTGCCAGAAAGCAAAAACTTACTCCAGTGGCTCATACTATAGACCCTTGTACTGGCTGACATCTTATACTTGTAACTGAAAACTACACACTTCAAAATAAATTGGACAGAGAGAAATCATTTCAGTCTTTAGATATAGATAGTGACAGGAGCGGATATGTTCTGTGCTCTTAGTTGAATCATGTAATGTGCAAAGCAAGCTGCTGAAATTACTGAGTTATAATCGAAGATATTTGCCCTTCTCTAAGTAACGGGCTTGCGATCCCATTTTCCTGGAATATGTTCTTCCTACAAACTAACTTAAATCACATGGAACTTAAGCTAATTTCTTACTCCCCAATCAAAACCTTTAGGCCTGAGTACTTCACAGAGAGGAACATTAGGCTCACATGTCTGTAATCTTGTTCGTTGTTCAAGATTTGCTCCTGATAACTTAAACTACTGGGGAAAAAACCCCCACACAGACTGTAAAATGGAAAATTGGATAATTTTGACTTCTGTGCAAAGCCTTTCATTACTAAGGAGGAGCAAAGCAAGCAGAAAAGAACTCTGTGCATCCAAAAGCATGCCCAAATCTTTCCGCTTGTTCCCAGGGCTTGGACAACAATGCTGCTATGAAAATAGCTTTGAGGAGGAAGAGCATGCTGTGTAATGAGATGCAAATGAGCTCACCAAGCATCCCACTTCGCCTCAGAATCATTGTATCCAGTAGCGCAATAAGAAGTATTGAAAATGAGTCTGAATACATTTTACCTAGGCTAGTTATGCAACATGTGTTGTTGATGCTGTTTTTGAGCTAGCAGTAGCCATGAGAGTTGAAGGTGATGGACATTTTTTGCTACAAAGCCAGCAGCAGCGCCTGCCTAGAATAAAAAACAAAGGAAGTTAGGACAGAGGTGCAGAAGAAAAGAGACAGATAACCGAGGAGGAGAAATAATTATACAGATAGAGAAATGGGAGAAGGGATACTGGTGGAGTGGTAACTACAACCTGTAGAAATGGCATTTGCTCTTTGGGCTGGGAACACTGTAATACACACTGAGAGTGTCAGGTCTCTACTGTCTGACTGAAAGAGCACCATCCATGAGTTCTGGAGAGAACTGTGTCCATCCCTCCTCCATTTGGAGGTGATCATGATAAGGTGAAGAAGTCAACGGCTGGGGGAGGAGGATCTCAAATAGGGGTAGGGAAGGGAAATATATTTAGGCTCTGTAAAAGTGATGGCTGAAAGTAAGGGTGTGCTGGAAGAGGAGAGACTATAAAGAAGAGAGAGAAGGGTGTGTCTTTGCAGCTGTAACAGCCCCCAGCAGCGTTCCAGCTTCCTGCTTCTGCCCTTACAGATAGCATTCCATTCAGCGGGCACCACTCCACAACCTGCCACCCCATGTTATCTGTCTGTTTCAGTAGCAACTCACTGATTCTTGCTTATAGTTTTACAGTGGGTAGATTGTGCCAAACCAACCTGATCTCTTTCTTTGAAAAGATAACTGATTTTCTAGACAAGGAAGAAACAATAGATCTAGTCTACCTGGATTTCAGTAAGTATCTGAGACAGTTTCATGCGGGGAATTATTAGTTAAAATTGGAGATCATGGGGTTTAATACGAGAATTGAAAGATGGGTAAGGAACTGGTTAAAGAGAATACTACAATGGAAATGCTGAAAGGAGAACTGTCAAGCTAAAGGAAGTTAACTAGTGCAATTCATCAAGAATCGATCTTGGGACCAAATTTATGTAAACACTTTTTTGACCTTGGCATGTAAAGTGGGAGTGTGCTAATAAAATTTGCAGATGACACAAAGTTGGGAGGTATTGCCAATTCAGAGGAGGACCGGAATGTTACACAAGAAGATTTGGATGACCTTGGAAACTGGAATAATACAAAAGAGATTAAATTTAATAGTGCAAGGTCATACACTTAAGGATTAACAACAAGATTTTTTGCTATAAGTGGTGGACATATAAGAACAGAACAGAAGAGAGACCTGGATGATGATGTGATAATTAGACCTATGAATTTACCTGAATTGTGAGCTCAACTGTAAAAAGTATGTAAAACTTCATGAGATGTTACAGTAACCTATGTATAATAATAACAAATGTTGATGGGAAAGGTATGAAAGGGAGGCAGAGTAACTGAATTAATTTAAACAAAAAGGTCAAGTTTGCAGGATTCAGGGACTGACTGTGTTGACATGTTTGTTCAAAACAGAAGATGTGGAGCTGGAAGATAATGAGCCAAAATTGGAATGTCAGATTTTTGGCCTAATTGGTGGACAAAATAATGAGGAGATGGGCTATTCTACCCACCACTTTCTTTTTGGGTCCTTACAAGAAAGAGATTTTGTGGGGGAAGTATGAAAGAACAAAAAGAAGATCATAACAGAAGAACAGACAGAGGCTACTGGGGTGAGCTTCACCATTGTGGCTCCCTTCCCCACTATCTCCTGAGACCCCAGGCCTTAATCATCCTGATCCCAAGAGGTATCCTGACCAGAGAGAGGGCTCCAGATGTCATTGCCACTCCCCAGCAGCTTCAACTGAATCCCAAACACCATCTGAGATGAAACAGGATTGGAGTTCAGCAGCAGCAGCAGCAGCTCCAGCCCATCTCAACTAACATCTTTTTCCCCTCCAAAAAGGACAGTTACTACCACATTTGATACCATCTAAGAGACTGTCAAATGGAACAGGGTGGGGTAAGAGAGCCTTTAAAAACTCACTCCAGCTAAAGGGAAAAGGGATGCTGTTAAAATGAAAAGTTTATTTGATACTTTAAATTTCAAATGCTTTAACTGATTTTCTTTCTTTTCTGTATCTATATATATATAAGTCAAATGGTGTATGCGTGCATGCGTGTATGTATGCTGCCTTATTCCTTCCACACCGTTTGAGCTAGAGACTTGAAATTTGGTACAGTTATAGGTTTTAGGGTCCTAATCAGGGTAAGAATTTTTTTTTTCAAATCTCACCTCCGACGCCCCCTATGGGTGAAATTCTTTAAAGCCCATTCACATCAGCTGGGCAGCAGGTTAACACCTGCTGTTCTCTGTGACATAGTTATGATGTCATAATACCCCCCTCCAACGGACCCCGCACTCGCTCAGCTCTCTGCCCCCTCCCCCCTCCAACGGACCCCGCACTCGCTCAGCTCTCTTCCCCCTCCCCCCTCCAACAGCCTCCGCACTCGCTCAGCTCTCTCCCCCCTCAGGTAAGAATCGAAAATTTTTAAAATCTCACCCCCCTTCAATGGCCCCCGCACTCGCTCAGCTCTCTCCCCCCTCCCCCCACATCTAAATGCAAGAGAATGAAATTAATTAGACAAAATGAGACTTCTGAACAAAATTTGTATTAATAAAAAACATTGTAGTCTTTTTATATCCCAGTTTCCAATTACAAATACCCCGAGCAACGCCGGGTATTTTTGCTAGTATTTAATAAAAATAAAAATTATTTTAATGGTGTGTGTGCCATGATTGCAAGCAGGCAGAGGTCTCTGTATACCAAACCTTTGTTTAACACAGTTTAATGTTGGGCACTGACTGGGTTATGTTGATACCTTTAGCCCATATATTCCATCTAAATTAATTTAACACTGTATTGGTTGATCAGATGATGACTGTGAGCAGTCAGTGTGACGCAGCTGTGAAATAGACGAATGCAATCCTAAATAAGGTATTTCCAGTAGAGATAGGGTTGTCTTATTGCCATTGTACAAGGCACTGCTGAGACCTCACCTGGAGTACTGTATGCAATTCTGTTTCAGAAAGATTCATTCAAACTGGAACAGGGCTACCTGGATGATCAGAGAAATGGGGAACCTGCCTTATGAGAGGACACCTAAGAAGCTTGGCTTGTATAGCCTAATAGAATGAAGACTGATGGGAGTTATGATTTCTCTCTACAAATACACCAGAGATAAACACCATGTAAGGGGAGGAGTTATTTAAGTTAAGGGCCAATATTGACACAAGAACAAATGGATATGAACTGGCAAACAGTAAGTCGAGGCTTCAGACTAGATGAAGGTTTCCAATCTTCAGAAGAATGAAATTCTAGAACAGTCTTCCAAGGGGAGTGGTAGGGGTGAAAAATATTAACTTGTTTCAGGACTGAGCTTGACTGTTTATGGAGGAGATGGTATTATGAGGTTGCCTGCAATGGCATCTGGCCCATCTGCGATTGCCATTAGCAAATATCTCCAAAGGTTGGAGACAGGAAGGGGTCTGAGTTACTACAGCAAAGTTTTTTCCTGGTGTCCCACATGCTCAGGGGCTCACTGATCACCATATTTTGGTTTAGGATAGAGTTTTCCCCAGGTCAGATTGGCAGAGACCATGGGGGACGGTGGGGTTTTGCCTTCCTCTGCAGTGTGAGGCATGGGTCTCTTGGCAGTTTGATCTAGTGTAAATGGTGGATTCTCTGTAACTTGAAGTATTTAAATCTAGAGTTGAGGACTTCAGTCTCTCAGCCAGAGGTTATGGGCCTCTAGTGAGTGGGTGAGGTTCTGTGGCCTGTTGTGTGCTAAGAGGCCAGACTAGATGATCATGATGGTCCTCTCTGGCCGTGGAGCCTATGAATCTAATGCCACCACCTTGTCCTATAGCCTTCAGCCCCTGTTGCTATGCTCCCTGTGTTATATTGGAGATCAGCCTAAATTATTTAATGGTCCCTTCTGGCCTTACATTTTATGAATTTGAATGAGTCCTCTTGGTCCTTACCTCCACCCTTTCCTTGTTCCCTACTCTCCTTTGTACATGTTCCCTCTCATCTGCTCATCTTGTTTTTCTATCCCTTCCACCTCCCTCATTCAGTTCCTTATTCCTCTTCCCCTCAATAACTTCTCTATAAGCCAAGGGACGCCTCAGGGTGTGCCAGGTACTGTGGATCAAGCCCTGCTGCTCTTCTTTCACCCACTTGCTTATACGCCTCCACCTCCACTGGATCTTTTAGGCCATTGACCTGGAAACATTCCTGACCTATCTGGCATTGGGTGCTGAGGGGCCTGCTGGAGATGTGCTTTAGCGAACTGTCCCTCTCTCTTGAAGTCTGAGACACCTCATCTCCTAAATTCCCTCTGTGTTGTTTGCCCCCTCCCATAATATGTTGACCTGAAAGGTACCCTGCAGGGCTCACTCATTTGGGTAGCTGTCTGGGGAGACTGAGGCGGGGATTTTCATTTGTAGGAGGTGGGAATTGATTTTTCAGGAGCTTAAATGGGGAAATGCTGGGTTTGAGGAAAAAGTCTGTTTATTGCTGCTGCTGTTCATGTTTTTATTAATGTATTATTATTATTATTTATTTATTTATTTATTATTTATTTGTCAGGGCATATGGAATCTGGGGCTGTTTTTATTTTTATGATTGAATCCATTTAAATAAGTTTTTGTCATTGGGGTTGTTACCCTGACAGACAAGTGAAAGTATAAATCCCTAGTAAGGAAAGGAATTTATTTCAGTAATTAGACGAGTTTTCCCCGACTCCTCTACTCCCCCCCCCCCCGCTATTTAACAATTAATCTTAGAGAACAATTGAGGTGCATTTCATTGGTGCTTTGCAGGACTATTAGGTAATAATATCTAGCTCTCATGCAGTGCTTTTGCTTTATAGATCTCAAGGCACTTTTCAAAGAAGAGCATTGTTATCCCCCTTTTACAGTAGGGGAAACTGAGGCACAGAAACACAACATGACTCATGTAAGGTCACAGAGCAGGACAGTGGCAGTGCTGGGAAGCAAACTCCCAGTGCATTTTGCTAGCTACTTTGTGAATGGTAACAGATCTTAACAATTCCAAAATATTAATTAGGTCTGTTCCTGAAATAAATATGTCTTGAAATAAGACCATAAATCTTAATAAGAGGCTTCATTCTACAGCTCTGTCTTCTGCATCTGGCTCAGAGAAGGCCACCCCACCGAGGAAGCATTTTTATTAATTAGAGAAGACGATGAGATTTAGCTGATCCTGATAATCTGCCATCAGCAAAGGGCATTGCTAACATGGTGCTTTGGCAGTACAGATCAGCCTTGGCTTTACCAGGCTGCAAACAGTTGCTTGTAATAATCAATCGATCCCTTTATTCTGATCACAGTTGGGAGAACAGGGAGGTGTTTCCCCATTGTCAAGTATAGTGCTCATTCATAATGTGGGTGGGAAAAATGTAAAATCACTTTCCTTTAAAAGGTGACAAGAGAGTCTGGATTAGGAGGCACAAGGGACAGCTCTGTTTGTTAGGGGATGAACTGCCCACTCGTCCCCTACAATTGATAAAAGTAAATTCCAAGGCTTCACCATGCTGTGACCTGTGCATAGGGGTTACAAAAGCACTGACTGAGGGGGGTTAATCCCCGCCCTTCTTACAGTGTCATAATATGCTAGAAACTAAGATCAAGCAATGATTGGTAAGGCATTAAACAAGAGTGGTCTATGGGTTATTTGTACACCCTCTAACTACTGAGAGCAGCACCACCTCCTGTTTCCTCTCTTTCATGTTGTACAAGTTTCCTTTTTTCTAAAGGGTGAAACCGACGGGCATACATTATAACGGTAGGCTAGCTAGGCTCACTCGGTTTAGGCATTAACAGGCCTTTGTGCATAGAAAAATTAAAGGAAATTGTATAATGATCATGTGCATGGGATACTAAACTAGCCAGGAGTTAGATATATTTATAGCTACTTCTACAAGTACTAATTAGATGCTAATTACAACCAGAATGGAATGCTGTAATTTCTCATTGAAAATGAAAGAGTGACCTAGGGAGTTGTTAAAATCTGCACTGAGGCATCATATTAACAATTAGTTGTGTAGGAGGCACAGAATTTTTTTCTGAAGGGAAAACACAAAGGAGACAAATGTTTTTATTCTAATTTATTTATTCATTTATCTTTAAATGAGGAACTTGCAAAACCTTTAACCTGCTAATCACGGCGGGGAAGCATTCCTAAGAACTTGTGTCCTCTGGGACAGCCCCCGCTATCTAGGGTAATGGTTCAGTCCTTCCCTGGCATTGAAGCTATCATAGATGCCTCAGGACTACTGAATACGGTAACACCTATACGAAATCGTCTGTTAATGATGGCATGGCTGAAGGGCCAAGGAGGGTTTGACACTTACTTTGTATGTTTATTTTAAAATTGCAAATGCACATACAAATTCTATATAGAGTCATAGAATTGAAAGCTAGAAGTGACCACCAGATCTCCTGTATATCATAGCCACTAAGCACTGCCATACCGACCCCAACCACCAGAATTAGCAAAGTATTACAGCTCTCAGGAGATTAAACTATTGTAGGCCACAGGCAGAGAACAGGAGGGAAAGAGATGTGCCAGTGTACTGGCAGATAATTGATTTAGTGAGATGTAGCCAGATTAACTATATATATATGATGAATATTCACTTCCATTTCCCTCATGTATCATTTATCTTCTTAGAATGTAAATTGTTTGTGACAGGGACTGTGTGTGTAAACATACACATTCCTGGCTGCACAGAGATTGTTGAGCTCATTCTTTGCAGAAATTAGAATGACTGCAAACTTCACCCCATTGAAAACTAACTGGTTTTTAATAGGATCTGGTCTTTCTCTCCCATGCACACCACACACACACAATGAATCAAGGATCCTACAAACTGGGAAGGAAGAATAAAGGTATATTATTGTTGTTTTCTATTTAAAATAGACAGTTCTGTGCGGCAAGCTTAACAAGGACCTTGCTACCACTCCCACAGAATACTTAGAAGGCACCTGGGTATTACATTGATAGTGGTCAGGATGGAAACAGGGATGATCCAGTGGTTTGGTGGTAGCCTGGGCTTTGGAATATGAGGGTTCAGTTCTCTGCTGTACCACAAACTCCCGCTGTGACCTTGGACAAGTCACTTAGATTTTCTGTGTTTCAGTTCCCCTATCAGTAAAATGGGGCTCATAGCAGTTTCGTGCCTCATAGGGGTGTTGTAAGGATAAATACCTTGTGAGATGCCCAGTTACTGCAGGAATGGGGGAAACATAGGTACCATGCATAGACTGATATAAGTTCCCAAACGATCAGAAGACAAATGCTGCCAATATGTGGATCTGGGAGTTCTTTAGTGGAATATAGGTGTTGTGTTACTTTTGCATATTCTAAATATAAAGTTTACCATCCAAGATATATAGGAGAATAAGAAATTCTTGGGAGTCAATTTATGCATCTCAAAGTCATATTCTGCTCTGTTACACCTGTGTAATTCAGACAACAGTTTGGCACACAAGTAATGCCCTGGCGTTCACAAGCTTCCTCAGATATTTTCTCTGTCGTGAGAAGACTGGTTGCTAGACTAGTTATTATAGGGTTTATTATTATTTACCTCTTCCTCCAAATATCCTTATTTTCTGAGATTATCTTGTAATGTCAATATGTACTTGTATCAGAAGCTGAGATGACTCCAAAGTCCCTCTGTGCAGTATATGTTAGTATCCTCGGTAAAATGCCTGCACTGTCAGGTAAAATCTCTTGTTTGTAGACCTGTTTTAACAGTTATACATGGATTTTTTGAGTTTGGCATTGGGAGTTGCAATTATGTGCTGGTGTTTGATTTATGTACCATGCTGATATTCATAGTGAAGCAGTTGGTTGCATTAGAGAAATACGGGTTTGGCTTGTTTCAGTTTTTGAGTTTGTTAGGCAGAATTGAGTATACATTTACATATTTTAAAGTAACATAATTTATGCACATTTTAAAAAGGGAGAGTTAATAAAATGCATACAGAATAGACAGACACTGAATACCAGTAGCAGCATCCATTCTCCCTCCATTAATATTGATTAGTGATGAACATCACAGGCCCTGGCATTGAATATAAAAAGTCACTATTTTCTATACAGTGAACCCCAATGCTGTTATGATTTTGAAAAGCCTAAACGGTAATTGCTGTCACAGCACCTCTTAATAGCTGTTATTTATATGCTAACAGTCTTCCTGAAAGATCTCAAACTACATGAGCCAAATTTTTCAAAGCTTACCACCTGTAAAAACTGCAGTTGGGTGTGTAAACAGGAAATTGTGCATGTATCAGATTTACATGTTAATTACAGGCTTTGTGCACACAACAGGTGTCTGTGCTGATTTTGTTAGCACAAATCAGGCATCTGTCTTTGAAAACTTGGTCCTGTCTATACACACTCACACGCGTGTATTAACCGCCACAGAAATGGAGAAACAGTACCATCAAGAAGCAAACATGCTGAAAATAATGGCAACCTGTTCTTATCATAGAACTGGACGTGACCTTGAGAGATCTTCTAGTCTAGTCACCTACACTTAAGGCAGGACTAAATATTATCTAGACTAGGGGTGGGCAAACTTTTTGGCCCAAGGGCCACATCGGGGTAAGGAAATTGCTTGCAGGGCCATGACTGTAGGGCTGGGGCAGGGGGTTGGGATGAGGGAGGGGATGCGGTGTGCAGGAAGAGGGCTCAGGGCAAGGGGTTGGGGCACAGGAGGGGTGTGGGACGTATGAGGGGACTCAGGGAAGGGGTTTGGGATGCACAGTGCAGGAGAGGTCTCAGGGCAGTGGTACAGGGAGGGGTTCAAGGAGCGGCAGGGGGTTGGGATGCAGGAGCTCAGGGCACGGGGTTGGGGTTGAGGGTGCGACAAGGGGCTCAGGGCACAGGGTTGGGGTGCAGGGTGCGGCAGAGGACTCAGGGTGGGAGGTTGCGGTGCAGGTTGCAGAAGGGGTTCATTATGTGGGCTCTGGCCTGGTGCCTCTTACCTGGAGTGGTTCCAGGGTGGAAGCGGGTCCAGGGCAGGCTCCATACCTGCCTGCCCTGGCCTTGGCCCTGGCCCCAGCCCCAGGCTGTTCTGCTCCAGGAAGCGGCTGGCAGCATGTCCCTGCCGGCCCTGGGGGAAAGGGAGAGCAGAGGGCTCCATGTGCTGCTCTTGCCTGTGATACCTCCCCCGAAGCTCCTGTTGGCCACAGTTCCCTGTTCCCAGCCAATGAGAGCTTTGGGGGAGGTATCCACAGGCAAGAATAGTGCACGGAGTTCTCTGCTCCCCTTCCTCCAGGGCCGGCAGGAGCCTGCTGCCGGCGGCTTCCCAGAGCTGAGCAGGCCACAGCACTATGGGGTGGCAAATCTGTGGGCCAGATCCAGAGCCCTGATGGGCCGGATTTGGCCCATGGGACATCGTTTGCCCACCCCTAATCTAGACCATCCCTGACAGCTGTTTGTCCAACCTGCTCTTGAAATCCCCAGTGATGGAGGTTCCACAACTTCCCTAGGCAATTCATTCCAGTTCTTAACCCCTCTGACAGTTAGGAAGTTTTTCCTAATGTCCAACATAAACTGCCCTTGCTGCAATTTAAGCCCATTGCTTCTTGTCCTATCCTCAGAGGTTAACAAGAACAATTTTTCGCCCTCCTCTTTCTAACAACCTTTTATGTACCTGAAATCTGTTATCATGTTCTTCCTCAGTCTTCTCTTCTCCAACCTAAACAAACCCAGTTTTTTCAATCTTCCCTCATAGGTCATGTTTTCTACACCGTTAATCATTTTTGTTGCTTTTCTCTGGACTTTCTCCAATTTGTCCACATCTTTCCAGAAATGTGGCACCCAGAACTGGACACAGTACTCCAGTTGAGGCCTAATCAGTGCAGAGTGGAGCGGAAGAATTACTTCTCATGTCTTGATTACAGTACTCTTGCTAATACATCCCAGAATGATGTTTGCTAAATCCTGCCCTCGAATGCATGTTCCAAAGACTCCCATGGAAGGAAATGGGAACTGTGCATGTTAGCATGGAACTTGGCCCACTTTTTGTCCATTAAATTAAGTAGCTATCTCCCAGGAAATGCACAGGGGCAAGTAAGGAAAAGGTGCTATTACAACTGTTCGGGGGCTTTGTTGTCATTTTTTTAATATAACCACATGTTAAAAAGAAAATGTTAATATTTTAAAAGCGATAGCATCTTATGTTTCACTCATTTCATAGAGAGAGGTCATTTCATTCTCATTGTCCTCTCAACAAAACCAGTAATGCAGTAATCTTTAACGTAATTACATAGTCTTCCTAATTTTTTTCTTCAATATAGTATCAGTCATTTAGGATCAGAATACATTCTCTCTAAATTAGAGGTTTACATGTGTAATTATATAAAATGATATGTTTGTTTACATCTCCAAGTCAAATTTAAATTATGTTCTATTATTTATCTTTGATATGCAATTTTACTATGTCAATCGCTAATTTATTACACTAGATGAATATGCTGTTAGAATGTTTAAAATGCCTCTTGTTCACTGTGGATAATAGAGTTGACCTGATTATTGCTAACCATTTCTGCACTTCTACTGTCATGGATACTGGACAATTTTATACTCCAGCTTGCACTATTGAAGAAGATAATGTACTTTAGTGACCCTCCTTGATCAGCTTAGATTTACAGGTTTAATTTTGTACCGTCAGAGGAAAATAAGGATGTTTACAGTTGATGGCTGTACTTCTGAACAGAAGTATCCTGCCTTTTTATGCCATTTCCTGCATACTGCTCATGAATGAAAGTCCTGTGTTTCTTGGACTTTGAGTATAATTTCTGTATACTTGGACCTTCTAGAAGGCCCATCATCTTTTCAGGAATAAATTTCTGATCATTTGAATTAGTAAACTCTTGTTAATTGGCAATATTTATTACCTCTCCTTTGACTTCTTCAGTCAGGAGTACTTTTCTTGGGAGCACAAGCATTAGTTTCTTCTTCTACTTCAATGTTGGGCTGAAATTTCCATACCTGTGCCAGATATTTTCAGTTGCTTGTCCCACCTTTTAGGAATCAGTTCCCCATAGAAGCTGACCAACAAGTATTGGTTTCTGCCTATTAAAAACACCTTACCTAGAATTATTAAGAACGTCCTCAGAACACTTTTTTTTAAGTGAATTTTTCACTGCTGAAGCAGTCTCTTATCTTTCTCGTTAGATGGATTATGTTGGCCAATTCCATGAATGGCTAAATCCACTGCAGCTTTTGTTGTAGCTACTAAGCTAGGATACCCGGGCTAGTTCCTTTAGCCTTAAATGACCAAAGGGCTTTGAACATCACACATTTAGAGGGCAGGTTAAAATAAAGGGCTTCCTGGGCTACCGGATATATTTTGTGGTCTCCTGAAACTCAGTTTCATTGATGGCTCAGAGTCCGGTATGGAAGCCTTCTACTACCTTTGATTCTCTCTTCTTCGGTTCAGAGCTTGGATCCTAGTCTAGTGTTCATATTTGGTTCTACCTTAAAGACGCAGAAGGCAGACTCCTCATATCCTGCGAAGAGGAATCAAGCTTTTGATCAACCTGAAACCAGGTTCCACAAAATGAGACTCTCATTTCATCAGTCAGACTGTATATGTAAATAATTGATAGCAGTGGAGAATATTCCAAATATTTCTAATGCAAACATTTAGAATAATACATATTCATAAGAATATGAAAAAGTGTTTAATCTAAGGGTTTGTCTTCACTGCATTAACTCAAAGTATAACTTCAGTGTTGCCCCTATCGCACACTCCTGTCTGCACACAAAGTTAACTGGTGCTTTAAATTCAAGGTAGCGAGCACATCAGGAGCGAAGGTGAAGCTAGTAATCCAATGGGGGTATGCAGCAGTTAAAATGACAACTTATTTGCTGCTAATCCAATCACTGTGTGTTGTTTGGCAGTATGGTTTTAAAATTCCTTAAAAAGCGTCTGGCAGCTTTGATTAGGGGAATTACCTTAGAAGGAGCATTAGCAACGAGGGTACATTGGACCAGAGGCCATCCCTGCTTCTAGGCAGAGGTATCATCTTGTAGAGCAGTTACCAACACATTTTGGAAAGTGCTCCCATGCCCAGGCTGATGGAGGAGGATGACAAATAAACAAAATAAGTAATTTCATCCCTTGCAGTTTGGTTTCTCAAATCCTATTATGCCAGTCTGCATGGCCCTCAGTTTCTTTTGTTTTTATTGTTTTGTTCTTTGTTTTGCTTTGGTAGTACTGGAGTTGGAATACAGTTTCACCTGGTTTGCAACTGAGCTGCATGAGACAGTACATGTAGGAGGAGCAATTCCGCCTATATTGCTCATCACAAATCCTGCATATCCTGTTCCCTACTTGATGTTTAAGAAGGCATAGAAATACTGACCTATACAATATGGATGTTACCAACTTAGGGACAGTTGAGCTTTCTGAGGGTGCAAGCCACGGCTGCGTGAGCCCAGCACAGTGTAACCTATCTGCTCTGGATGATACCTTTTAAGGACCTTTATTTAATTCTTTTGCCAATTAAATATCGGATTCTGGGGTTGCATATTTGAAAAGTACAATTGTAGCATTACTTCCTTATATGTTTATTTGTCATCCTCCATGTTAATCAACATCGATTCCATCTTAGACATAGAAGGGTAGATTCAGTGTTGGTGAAAAGTCATATATTAGCTGCTTCTTGACCTGTCTGCTTTTACTCCAGATACTCTCTCAGCCTGAATATCAGACCCACATTCCTTGGCAAGTTAATCATATAAGCTGCCAAAAAACATGAACGTTGTGTTAGCATAACACAATCCTATAAAATAGTTTACCATGTACAGTACTGGAAATGTAAACATCAGAAAGGTTGGCAAAACTGGCAGAACTTAACTCAGCTTTGGTAGGAATGGAATGACATTTTATGTATTCAGAGAAAATACAACTTGCACATACAAATCAAATAATGGATGCTGAGCTTGGACATGAACTATCAGATTTTTTGCCTAAAAATAACTTTTGATTCAATTTATTAAAAAATTTCTTGTTACACAAAATAATAGTGACTTGCAGTGGGTTTTTCCTATACTCATGATTAAAAATAAGAAGACCAAGAATTAAAAAAATAAATTCCTCTCAGCCAAATCCTTAGCTTGTGTGAATTGATGTGGCTTCTTTGACTTCAGTGGAGCTACACTGATTTACACCAGCTGAGAATTTAGTTTCTGTTTTGAAACCTAAATGGCATCAGGCCCATAATGCAAATAAGTACTTTTGGATATTCCCCCAGATACAAATACAAAGCTGCATAAACAGACGATTAACCATCCAAGCAAAACTACTGTTTTAAAAAAATTAAATCACAAAGGAATCATTTTAAGTCAAAAATAAACCTATTTTTTGCATATCACCAAAATACCCAAGATGACACAAATCAGCAAAACTAAAATGCTAAACATAAAGGCTAATTGTTTTTGGCATTCCCTGGCTTGCTTATTTTATTATTAGTTCTTTCATGTGATAGTTTACCGTTACACAGAGTGCTAGCCTCATTGTTGAACTGTTCCTATGCTTACTCATATGCTATGCTTGCTCATATCTTATGCTTACTACTCCAGTGCTTCTTCATTGTTGGACTGTTCTTATGCTTATGTGTTCGATAAACTCTTCAGCCCCAACATATATCAATAAATAGTGCACTACTGTCACATCTACCACTGGCCTGCAGGGTGATATTGGTCAAGTTGCCTCAGTTTCCTCACCTTTCAAATGAGGATGATACTCACTGAGATGTTGCGTAGATGGATTAATATGTGTACAGTGCTTGGAAGATTTAAAACGTGCTGCGTACTGTTACTTTCACTTGTTTACAGTTTTACATTAATAAACTTGGCAAGGGGAAAAAATGTCACAACACCATGGGCTGACTAAAACCCATGACATTCAGATGAAGTCATTCATGGGGGCTGATGTAATTGGCCCACCATAAACAGCCTTTATAGGGAACATTTATAGCCATCTCTCTGCAAGATGATTATTTGATTGAAGAGCATGTGCTAGGTATCGTTCAGTAAGGAGTCTGATGGCTGCTCTTCTCTTTCTGGAGCCAATCCTTTGAAATTATATGAACCATTTTTTGGAGTAGGGACTTGCTATATGTTTGTATTTATTATTCTATCATTAGTCATGTGTATTACGGTAGTGCCTAAGCGACAGCCTAGAATGGAGCCCCCCACTGTGCTAGGTACTGAACAAACACACAGATAGCACCTACTCTGAAGAACACGTAGCAGAATTGGAGCCAGATGTGTTTGAGGCCTTTGGATAGAACTGTAATGCAAATGTCTGTAGCTTAAAAAAGCCCCAACAACCTTACAAAAGCACGCTTCACCGTCCCTTTTGCCTGTCCAGTGGCAGGTGCCAGGGTGTTCTACCAACTGGAAAGTTCAATTTAAAGAATCCATTGTGAACCTTTCATTCCAAAAGGAGAGTAAGATGTGCCCTCCCTGTAGGGTAGAAATCATATCTAGGGTTGCCAAGCAGCCAGTTTTAAACCAGAACGCCCAATCAAAAAGGGACCCTGGCGGCTCTGGTCAGCACTGCTGACTGGGCCGTTAAAGTCCAGTCAACGGTTTAGCAAGGCTAAGTCAGACTCTCTGCCTGGTCTGGCTGCACGTGGCTCCCGGAAGCGGCTGGAATGTCTGGCTCCCAGGCACGGGGGGTGGCCACGGGGGCTCCACACGCTGTCCCTATCCCAAGTGCCAGCTCTGCAGCTCCCATTGGCCAGGAACCTCAGCCAATGGGAGCTGTGGCAGTGGAACCTGTGGGAGCAGGCTGCGCGCAGAGGCTCCTGGTCCCTCCGCCTAGGAGCCATAGGGTGGACATGCTGCCGCTTCTGGGAGCCTTCGGACCCAGGGTAAGTAGGAAGCCTGCCATAGCCCCACTGCGCTCTGGATCGGGAGCCGCCTGAGGTAAGCATCGCCCAACTGGAGCCTGCACCCTGAACCCCAACTCCCTGCCCCAAGTCGTAACCCCCTCCTGCACTCTAACTCCCTCCCAGAGCTCATACCCCAACCCCCTGCCCTGGCCCTGAGCCTCCTCCTGCACCCCAACCCCTTATACCAGCCCTGAGCCCCCTCCTGTGCCCCAAATCCCTCATCCCCGGCTCAGCTTCAGAGCCCACACCCCCAGCCAGAGCCTGCATCCTGCTCCTGCACCCTGATCCCCCTCCTGCACCCTAAATCCCTCACTTTTGGCCCCAGCCTGAAGTCCATAACCCCAGCTGGAGCCCTCACCCTTACCCATACCCCCAATCTTCTGCCCCAGCCTGGTGAAAGTGAGTGAGGGTGGGGATGATTGAGCGTTGGATGGAGTGAGTGGAGGCAGGACCTTGTAGAGGAGTGGGGCCTCAAAAGGGGCGAGTCAGGGGGCAGAGCAAGGGTGTTCAGTTTCGTGCAATTAGAAAGTTGTCAACCCTAATCATATCAGTGTAATGAATGGCCATACAGTATGCATGCAAAAAGTGTTTGATAAGGTATAGGGTACATTTGACTATATGACCTTCAATCCATACTTTTTGTACATGTACATTTCTGACTTAAGAAGAAGTTGGGCACCATTTATTAATAGTGCCTTAGCAAAAACAGAGTGGGAGGGCATATAAAGAGATGTCAGATCTTCAGCAGTAGTGAGAACTCTATTGATACGTGCCCTTGCTGAGCACAGGTGTCTGTAGTGCTGTCTTAATGCCACGAAACGGCTTCATAAATTCCACTTTAAAATCTTGTTGGTAATGAAATATTTTCTTGAATAGAGTATACGCTCATTAATAGTAATATAGCAGTGCCCTTTTGCTATGTTGCTCCTAAGCAACTGTTGCTGTTATGGGGAGAGTTGATAAGTCACAGTAGGGAACATGTTCCCAGGGGACAAGTTCCTTGTATGGGGCGGTTGCTCTTACAAGGTGCTGCTGAAAACAAGCATCTGCTTGTTGTGACTTGTTCCTTGTGTTCGTATATGATAATCTGCATTCACACAGAATACAGATTTGTGTGGCACAAACCCATTATCCATTGTGGTGCCTTCCTAAACCCACACAACTGCAGTCCGATTACAACCCAGAGAACAGAATTATAACCATCTGAGAGCGAAAAGGCCTGTTGCATTTTTCTTTTTCATCCCTTTGCCAGCGCAGGATTATTCTCAATAACAACAGTATGCAATTTGTTCTGATGCTTTGTCAAGTCTAGTCTGGTTTCTGTCACTTTCCCTTGGGAGTCTATTTTTCAGTCTAATAGATCACGTTGTTAGTCTGAAATATCAGGAAAGACTTCTCTTTGTTAATTTAATCCCATTACTTAGTTATAACTCCTATTTTACTGGTGAGTGAAGTGGTTCCTCCTAAGTAGAATGTGACAGTGTGTAAAGTGCCTTGGAGTGTTTTGAGATGAAAGGCACAATATAAATGTAGGATATAATAATTATAATTAATAACAATTATTATTATTATTCTGAAAAAATCATGGTCATCATAAGGGTAAATCCTCTCATTGAACAAGTACGTCTTTTAGCTCAGCCATGGGATATTACTGCTCCTGTTTTTCTAGCAAACGTGAAGAATTAATTCTTGCAAAGTATATGGTACATTAGCATCATCTTCAATAAATTATATACTTCTGGGAATATATACCTCTGGGATTCTGGTCTCTTAACATAGTCAGAATCTTCCACTCAGACAGCACACAATGTATCCTGCTATTCAAAGAACACTTTGTGTGAAGTAGAAGTGGGACTTTTTAATTGCTACTGACGAAAAATAAAAGCTAAAATTGTTTTTAACAACAAAGTAAGTGTAATGAATCTTGGAAAAACTCTGCAAGAGTGTCTCATATTTTTTGCTAAGTCTAAATCCTGCATGAGGTTAGTAGTGTAAGGAAGAGAATTGTTTAAAGTAAATATGTCTTGATCTATTTAATGTAAAAAGTTACTTTGTTTATACATGGAACAAAATGATGATGTAGTACAAAACGTTCAGTGCACAAAAGCTGGAAATCATTATGCATACAAGTAGCTATTACAGAAATAACCTTCTTTGTCAAACATAATAACAAAAAAGAGAGAGATCAAAAACCTATCAGAAAATTAAATAACAGAAAACAGAGCTTTGGCCCAGAAGTAATCAGCATCCCAGCCTATTAATTGTTCAAGAACTCTAAAATCTTTAGTGAGGTCCTAGTAAGATTTCACTCGTATGCAAATGTTAATTAAAATTCCTAGTTACAAGACAGCTAGTGATTCTTTACTGAGGTTTTTAAATTTACCATACTAACTACAGTGTATTAACTATATAAACACAGTTGTAACACATTTTCAGTTTTTAATATTGTATTCTTTTTTCCCCATACAAATTAATTTTCAGGCAAACACTGACTGTGGTGATGTCGGACAGACATCAAGAAAACTGGGCATGATACTGTTCCAAATCATTCCCCTCTCTCTTCCCCGCTTCCCATTACCACCACTTTTGGAGAATTCAGTAAATGAACTTGTTTCTTATGGTGGAGAGACTTATGTTGCTCCAGCAGATATTGACAATCAAATGTTCTCCTTTTTCTACAGGTCTGATTACGACAACATCAAGAAAATTGGATCGAGAGCAGCAGGCTGAGCATTTTCTTGAGGTAAACTCTGAGGGGGACGATATATTGAAGGGGTGCCTACATCGTCAAATCTTTCCAATTTCAAATAATGAGTTTACAGCTTGTTTCTGATATGACACCTGTTGTCTAATTTTCCATGTTAATTTTCAGTAAAACCATTCTCCCTCCCCCCCCCCCCCCCCCAATTTCAAGACAATGCTTTGCCCACTCCTGTTGCTGTGTGAAAGAGCTGCACGAAGATGGGAACCCGACTAACTATACAGGAGAAATAATTCAATTGACAATTCACAAAATGCTTTCACACAACTGAACAAACTAGAAATAGACAGATATAATTTTTTCTCTAATCTCTTTCAGTTATAGCAATTTTTTGTTACTTGTAACAATAAGTTAAAATATTTCAGAGAAGCATGTGATATTTCAGTTGTTTGTGTCTCTTTAATGAATTTCTAATTCGTTTGGAAGGCCCAGATTCTACAAAAACTTCTGGATATCTTTGCACCCTGTGATTAGTGCAATTGACGTATATGGCAGCGTTTCTAAAACTGGAGTCCGCGGACCACTGGGGGTCCCCAAAGGAACTCCAGGAGGTCAACTGATCAACACCTCCCTATCCTGCTAGCTCCCAGAGGCTAATGAAGCCAAACCAGGAGATTTTAGGCCATTAAAACTCTGGCAACGCAACAAGGCTAAGGCAAGCTCCCTGACTGCCATGACTCTGTACCATGGCTAGCACATTCCTGCGGCCCCTAGGGTGGGGAGGACAGGTCTATGCACACTGCTCCTGCCCTGAGCGCCGACTACTCAGCTCCCATTGGCTGGGAATTGGCTTCACCCCTACCCGCACCCCAACCCCCTGCCTCAGCCCAGAGCCCGCAACCAAGACCCATACTCCCTCCAAGAACCCGCACCCCCTCCTGCAGCCAAACTCCCACCCAGAGCCTGCACCTCCTCCTGCACCCCAACCCCCTGCTCCCAGCCTGATGAAAGTGAGTGAGGGTGGGGGAGAGTGAGCGACGAAGGGAGGGAGGGAAAAGGTGGGGCAAGGGTGTGGCCTTGGAGGAAGGGG
This sequence comes from Sternotherus odoratus, assembly GCA_032164245.1. Taxonomy (NCBI): domain Eukaryota; kingdom Metazoa; phylum Chordata; order Testudines; family Kinosternidae; genus Sternotherus; species Sternotherus odoratus. Next base: position 280,312,894 of record JAVMKO010000001.1, on the reverse strand, counting down.
TGAAGTGTAGGCAGGGCCTGAGACTGAGCACGGGGATTGAGGGCCCTGAAATATTTTAAATCAAAATAGGGGTCTTCAGGTTGCTAACGTTTGAAAAACGCTGGTATGTGGGATTGTCCCCCATGTGCAATTAAACATGTTTAAGTTTTTGAAAGACTGAGGCCTAAGATTACATCTTGAATTTATATGCAAAGTCCTATAATGTGAGTGGAATTAAACTCTGGTTTTACTCACTTTGGCTGGATCATCAGGATGAATCATTTTTGAGATTTCAAATTTAAACCTATCAACTACCATTTCCAAATAAGAAATTACTCTTTGCAGGGGAAGGTTCATTTCAACTCTCTCCCCATAGTATGTATCCTCGCATGTGAATAACTATCTGTAATATGCGTAACTCTCACAAAACTGTACCTGTGTATTGCCAGGTCCAGTACAGGATTTCTACCTTGTCAGTCTAAAAACCCATGAGATAAAATGTTTCCATCCTTTTCCATATACCAGGCTTGGTTCTGATCTCACTCTAATTTGCAGTGATGTAAGTCCCCTGATTCACATTGGTGCAAGTGGAAAACCAGAGCTACTGTGTAAGGTCATCCAGTAGATGCAGCCATCCATATCATATGTTTTCGGAAATATAACACTGAACAATATCTGGACGTATAACGCACCCTTACAGGATCAGAATGAATTTTTGTTGCAATCACTATTTGGCAGAAGAATGCAGTAATCTCTGCTTTCAGATGTTGCTTCCCATGGCTAGTACTGCTTGAGGAAAATCTTGAGTATTTGGCTTTGTACAGAACAACAAGAAAGGAGGGTTAACTTCTTACCTGACCTGCTAATTTCCCCCCTCTATGTTTCTGTACAATCCCAAACATCCCAGGCTATAAATAAATGAGGAGGAATAAAGGGATTCTTTTTTCTCCTTTAAGGGGTTTCTTCAGTTTGAAAGTTATCTAGGTAATTCTTTATTCCAATAACTGGAGATTTTTCAGCTTTTACTGCTAGGGAAGATAGCCAGCTGAAGTGAATTTGGCATAGATTTTGAAGTATATATATTAATGAGAAACTTGGGTCTTAGTCAAGGTGGGTGAGGTAATATCTTTTATTGGACAAATTTGGGTCTGACTGTAAGTCTTTTCTGCGTCTGTGGTTTCTCAGGGGATCTGAACGAAACACACCAGATACCAATTTTCCAGAGGGTTCACCATTTCAGAAAGGAAGTGTTATACATCTCTAATGGTGGGGGCAGAGGGAATCTCTCTTGTATTATTTATAAAACTCAGGCTTTAGCCTGCTGGGCTGGATGCTTTCTTCAGATTTTTGTACAGTTTAAAAGATGTCTACAAGTTTTTGAAGGGTGCATACATAAAGGGATGAGATGAAGTGTTTAGGGTGATCCAGGAGGTTTGGAATTGGGATTAACAGGATGAAACTGAGCACAGAAAAGTGTAGGCAATCAGGGAAGCAGAAATGTGAACAGCAAGATCTGGAATAGCCTCTTGGAGAGAGTAGGAGGAGCCCTGTTGCTTGCCACTTTTAAAACTAAACTAGCCAAGTGGGAAAAACCTTACTGCAGGGAGTAAAACTGCATTGACAGCAAGATGAACTAGACAACCTAGTCGGTCTTTTCATTTTCTAATGAAAAGTTATTTGCCATCTCTACAGCATAGTTGGAGGCAAGTTTAGCATGACAAAAACAAGTAGGTTGTTGATAGTTCAGAACTGAGCTGTCTAAGGTGGGCACGTTTTTATGACATACTTGAAACATTTTGTGAAATGTTTGACTCTCAGTGTGTTTAATTAACCTCCTAGGGAGTCCTTAATTGCCAAGATTACCATGGTCTCCCAATAGAACGATTATTACCCTTCCGGCTTTGTTTCGTACCCTCTCTCCACTAGAGTCTGTCTGGCATAAAAAAGAGTAAAACTGGCTCTCTTTGAAAGGATCTTATTAGAGCTTGACCCAGCAACCTGTTTCCGCCTGTATGGTGCATGTATGAGGCATTGATGGACCTTTCCTGGTGAGAACGCCTTTTAATTATTTTTTAAATAGTCCTGCCCTTTTCTCAACTTGAATTTGATTGAGGCATTGTTCCCGGACAACAAAGTACATACAGAGCAAATTCCATTGGGGAAAGGTCTGTCTCCGCCCCATTCACAAAAACTGTTAATGAAACAAGGCAAAATGAGATTGTGGGGGCTAGTGGTTCTGACACTTTGCAGTGTTATAGCACATTTTCATTCATAGCTCTCCAAGCGCTTCACACTGGTGCTTTACAGGCAGAGCAAATAGGGCACAAAGTGGTCAAGTAACTTGCCCAAGTTCACAGAGTGAATTAGTGGCAGATCCTGGTCTCCTGATTCCGATACCCAGGCTTATTCCACTCTGCCACAGCTGCCCAATGTAACCATCTTTTTGTTAATCTAGGTACTTATATGTCCCCTGATTCACACCATAGTTGTGTTCCTCACAAGATTTAGTGAATTGATCTTCACAGTACCTTGTAGGATAGGGGAATGTTTATCATTTTACAGATGGGGAGCTAAAGTACAAAGACAAAGTGACTTGTCCCAAGCCACACAGGGAGTCTGTGGTAGCATCAAGTATTGAACTCAGATCTAGTGCCTTCATCTCATAGACTATGCCTTTTTGTAGGTACCTGTTTTCCAGTGTCTGTCTTTTTATAATGAATGCCCCTGGCTGCAGTTAAAGGATTCTGTCAGGGAATACATACAAAGGAAGACATTAACTACTTATGTGACAGCCTTTATTCTTCCTGAATTCTTATCTGTCTTCCTGGCTAAAAGATTCAAATTGTTTGGGGGTTGTTGTTTTTTTGGAGGTGCGTTAGTTTATTTCTTTGAGGCGCCTTTTAAATCTTCCATGAAAAGTATGTTATCCCTTTGATTTCTTTGACGTTTGTAAAATCGTTTAAAAATTATAAGGTTTAGGGACATTATTACATGGTTACTGTCTAGTAGCATTTTTTTTGTGGCAAGTATAATTTGGTCTCAGTGGATCACATACTGCATGGTTTCTCGTTTTACTGTATACTTACTAATGGGATGGTTTGAGTTTAAATTAGGGGGAAATTATTAACTTGTTACATTACTTTCTAACATACAACAACTCAAATGCAGTTTTCTTCAGATCGTTCTGCAGAATATTTTAAATGGATCCATGCTTTAATTGTCAGCTTATTCTTTGTCAGCTTACTCTGAGACACCAGGGATATCAATAATTCCCCTTCTGCTCTGCTGTGTACAAGTGCACTTGATGGGAGTGAATTGTTTAATCCAAGTTACGGCTCATTGACTTGCACATTCATTCTATAAAATAGATCTGAGTATATGTTCTCAATTTCAGTAGTTTCAGAATGAGCTGTTGCAAATGTTGGTTCAAGCCATCCTGGGCAGGCATCTGTAAAATGTACATGCTCCTGATGAGTTTTTTTGATTAGGACTCTCTTGCACTGCAAGCCCTGTATTTAACAGGGGGATTAGCCTTTTGTATAGAGACGATTCAGGTTTTAGTTTACAGTTCTCAGAGGCTCTAAAACCTCAGAACTGCATGATTCGAAGGTTCATAAAAGCTGTAGTAAAATAAAAGTGTCTCAGTACCTTAGGCCATGTCTACACTACCCGCTGGATCGGCGGTTAGTGATCAATCTGTGGGGTATCGATTTATCACATCTAGTGTAGACATGATAAATCGATCCCCAAGTGCTCTCCCCGTCAACTCCAGAACTCCACCGCTGCGAGAGGCGGAAGTGGAGTCGACAAGAGAGTGGCAGCGGTTGACTCCCCGCCGTGAGGACACTGGGGTAAGTCGACCTAGGACACGTCAACTTCAGCTACGCTTTTCGTGTAGCTGAAGTTGTGTATCTTAGGTCGACCCCCCTGCCAGTTTAGACCTGGCCTAAGTCAATTTTGAAAATGGAACATAGGCTTCTAAACACTTAGGGCACATCCTCACTGTAAAGAAAAACCCAAGTCGCATAGCCTGGGTCAATTGACTTGGACTCACATGGCTTTGGCTGTGGGGGCTAAAAATAGCAGCGTAGATCTTCCTGCGTGGAGTAACCCTCAAGCCCCAAGACGCTTCCCCCTCACCAGGTTTCAGAGCCCAGGCCGGAGCAGGAAGACTTATGCTGCTATTTTTAGCCCCACTGCCCGAGCCCTTCAAGCCTGACTCAACTGACCCAGACTCTGTGACACAGCGCTGCGGGTTTTTCTTGGCAGTGGGGACATACCCTTAGGCACTTTTGAAAATTTACTCATATTCTTTCCATGTTTAATTCTTGACAAAGGGACTCTGAAGTTTCTTACCTTATTTTGTAGTCCTTTTTTTTAACTAAATGATTGATCGAAAGGTAATTTTGGTAGAGCCTCCATAAAGAACAAAAAATAGCTGCTAATCGCCGTTGAAGATAATCATGGGTGAAATGTAAACTATCTTAAAAGTTCAGCTTTAGCTTAATGGTTTTTAAGAAACAGTTGTGACAGGGTTGGTCCTTGAAATTTCATCTCAAGGATCATTATTAATAAGGGGGAGAGAGTGCCTTGGCTGACTCCCTGCTTATTTTTAACCAGCTTTGTTTGATCAGAATGTTGTAGGAATAGAATCATAGACTCAGAGTTGGAAGGGACCTCGGGAGGTCATCTAGTCCAATCCCCTGCTCAAAGCAGGACTAAAAGCAGGACCTCTGAAATGTCTGGCTTTAGTAGCAAATCAGTAAATACCGGCCTCATCAATCTTGCTGCTGTGCTGCTTTAGTATGGTTCTGAGAAGGAGGTCAGTAACAATGCAAGGGACTGTAATGAAGATAAATGGGCAGATCCTATATAAGTGCCAAAATACCAGGGCTCCAGTGAAACGTGTTGGTTACCATTTACTGTGAGTACAGTAGCAAAGAGCACTCTATAATCTGTGTTATGTAGCATGTATTTATGTGCAGTAATCAGAGGGAAACATAATTACATTCCCCCTCCCTTGCAGATGCAATCAGAAATACACCCTTCTAAAAAGTCAGTTTCCATCCATAACGAAAAATTGAAACCGCCAGGGGAATTTTGATATGTGGATATGTTGTTATCCAATTTGAAATTTGTCTTGAATATCAAACTGGGGAAGAGTATTGTTGGAAGCTATGAAATTACCACCAGTGGGTAAGGATTGTGATTTTAGACATCTTACCGGAAAGATAGCACTTAAAATAGCACAGTATCCTCCTAGCACCATGCCAGGGCATTGGTTTAGTACAGACCCATATGGAAGAATTTCATCTCACCAACACTACGTTCTGCAGTATCCTTGGTTTTCTGTGAAAGCCTCCCATCCATGTACCTAAACTCTGCTTAGCTTCTGAGATGTAGCTACTGTACAGAAGATTGATTATTTAAATCCTAAATTATGAATTTGGGTAAACATCTATTCATATAGCTTTAACTTTGCCCACGTTTGGTAAAGAAAAGTCAATTCCTTCTTGGTGACGTACTAGTGATTGGGGTATAAACTAGGCAACGTATCTGGTTCAGCTTTTTTTATCTGAGGTTTAAGTGTTGCCAAGAGGGCACATGACTTTCCCTTTTTAAAACTGAAGTCCATTGGAAGATGCAAGTGAAACTAGTAATATAGGAAGGCAAACTACTACTTATAGCTTGAACTTAAAATTGTTTAGTTAACAGTTCTCTGGAATGGCTTTGCTGTGTTTACCACAAGGAAAGGAGAGAGAAAAGTTGTAGTCCGCCTTTGATTATTGCTAGAATGATCTAATATATAGTGGTGTTCCCCAAGGGTCAGTCCTGGGGCCGATCCTATTCAACTTATTTATAAATGATTTGGAGGAAGGGGTAAACAGTGATGTGGCAAAGTTTGCAGATGATACTAAACTGCTCAAAGTAGTAAGGACCAGAGCAGACTGTGAAGAACTTCAAAAAGATCTCACTAAACTAAGTGATTGGGCAACAAAATGGCAAATGAAATTTAATGTGGATAAATGTAAAGTAATGCACATTGGAAAAAATAACCCCAACTATACATACAATATGATGGGGGCTAATTTAGCTACAACCAATCAGGAAAAAGACCTGGGAGTCATTGTGGATAGTTCTCTGAAGGCATCCACGCAGTGTGCAGCGGCAGTCAAAAAAGCAAACAGGATGTTAGGAATCATTAAAAAAGGGATAGAGAATAAGTCGGAGAATATCTTATTGCCCTTATACAAATCCATGGTGCGCCCACATCTTGAATACTGCGTACAAATGTGGTCTCCTCATCTCAAAAAGGATATACTGGCACTAGAAAAGGTTCAGAGAAGGGCAACTAAAATGATTAGGGGTTTGGAACGGGTCCCATATGAAGAGAGATTAAGGAGGCTAGGACTTTTTAGCTTGGAAAAGAGGAGACTAAGGGGGGATATGATAGAGGTATATAAAATTATGAGTGGAGTGGAGGAAGTGAATAAGGAAAAGTTATTTACTTGTTCCCAAAATAGAAGAACTAGGGGCCATTCAATGAAATTGGCGTGCAGCAGGTTTAAAACAAATAAAAGGAAGTTCTTCTTCACACAGCGCACAGTCAACCTGTGGAACTCCTTACCTGAGGAGGCTGTGAAGGCTAGGACTATAACAGGGTTTAAAAGAGAGCTGGATAAATTCATGGAGGCTAAGTCCATAAATGGCTATTAGCCGGGATGGGTAATGAATGGTGTCCCTAGCCTCTGTCTGTCAGAGGGGGGTGATGGATGGCAGGAGAGAGATCGCTCGATCATACCTGTTAGGTTCACTCACTCCGGGGCACCTGGCACTGGCCACTGTCGGTAGACAGGATGCTGGGCTAGATGGACCTTTGGTCTGACCCAGTATGGCCGTTCTTATGTTCTTATGTATGTTCTTAATATAATTTGGAGTGGCAAAATAGGTCTAAGAGTCCCTATTAAAAAGGTAATAAAAGCAGCATTATAGTGACAGTATTGCAAAAAATTACAAACAGGAAAGAAATAAACTTTAACAGGTCTGAAATTTGATTTGTGAGTGGGAACCTATAAAACTGACAAGAGGATGTCCCAAACTTTGCCCAATCAATGGTTTAATTCCTGGGGAAGTGGTGGGCCATACTCAGACCCCAGTGGATCTGCCTGCATGTGGATCACTTTGCAGGTCTTGGAGCTTTATTCAATATAAGGGAGCAGATTTCAACAGGCTGATACTTACTATGGGGCAGTACAGCTCATTGAGACTACAGTTCCCAGCATGCAGTGCCATTGCTTGGGCCAAGCTGCCAGGCAATTTAAAGGAAGTTGCAACATTCCTTGTGTGCTGAAGTCACAGCCTATTATGCTGACGACTGCTGTCTTTTTGTTTTCTTGTACTGTCCTCTCACTTCGTCTGTCCGTTGTCGCTTGTTTTGTGCTTAAATTATAAGCACTTTGGGGCAGGGTCTGTCTTTTTGTGCTGTGTTTGTACAGCGCCTAGCACAATGGGTTCTGGTCCATGACTGGGGCTCCTAGGCAGTACAGTAATGTAAATACCAATAATAATGATGCTGAGATTGGAATTGTTTGTGGGCTCTTTATCAAAGACAAGAGCTGAGGGCCACCTAGAAGTCTGTGGTCAGCATTTACTCCTCTGCCCCTGCTTTGCACATGTCAAGGAATTAAATTTGAATCTTTGCAGAAGCCTGCTTAAAAACGAATAGCAGCTAAATGTGGCACACACTTAAAAATGCCATTTTTGATAACAGGACCTTCAGAGAAGTTGCCAACAAACTTTCCAAAGACAGGGACTGGCTTTGGAGGTTAAAATCATTGCTCAAGAGCCAGATTTACATATGACATTGGACACTGGTTCTCAAGAGTATTGAGGCATAAAATGTTACACAGCAGAATGCGAAAGTCATCTGGCAGTGATTACATCTGTCTGCCATGATAAGTGACTCATAGACTACAGCATCATCTCTTACTAATGTGACCCAAGAACACAGAGTTATCAAATGCATGACTGGAAATATTACTACTTCATCTTCTAACCAAGTAGGATCCGTCCAAGAAGTCTGTACAAAAATTTAAAGCTGCAAAATAGTGAAGGCATGGCCTTGTTACAGATATTTGTTTTCTCTTTCCATGATTCCCGCACGTTTCAGTGGCTTCCAGATGTGTTGTTTTAGACAGCAACTTGAGAAGTAAGGCTGTAGATGAGGTCAAAGCATCAGGAAGACTAAATTTGACAATGATTTTTTTAAGGCCAACAGATTTTTGGCCTAAAATGTTTTTGTGCTAAAATGTAGAGCAACGTGAATAGTGCTGAAAATGAACAGCCATTTTTATTCTATTAAAGTCCCTTTAGGCTCCTGTGCAAGATGCACTTAGTCAGGGAGAGGTGTGTGCACATCGCTGAGGGTGTAATTTTGACCACAGCAAGGAAGATAATGTCTGTATATCTGCTAGGAGATGGACTGAGATCCACAATCAATTTCAGATTAGCTATACAGTACTATTGAGATGAGAATGACTGTGAACCCTAGAAGTGCTTGTGTGTGATAGTTCTATAAACTCTTTAGAATTGGGTCATCTCAGATGAAATGTTTGTTTCACTCATGTCTACTTCAGATCTTAGCCTTTAATTTTAAAGTATTAATCAACTACTTCATTTAGGCCTAGACTGCATTGGATATTTTTTCCTTACAAGTTTATTTAACAAAACGTGGAGATTCAAGCAGCAGCAAGAACTAGTATTGGAAACAAATGGTTACTTATAAAACAAAATCAGCACATGAATGCTAGAGCCTAGACTTAATTAAGAAGATGCTCTTATGTCTCGTAGAATATTGCTCACGCAAAATCCTTGCAATGATTTACAGCCAGGCTGAGCGCTGGTCCCCTTTTATGGCACAAGTACTCTGTCAGCTTGCCTATGAGATATAGAATTCTGTGTGTTTTCTTGCACCTCCAAGTATACCAGAACAATCCTTTGTCTTTATTCAGCAACAGGACACCTCTCTGCTGTTTGTTTCATCTTGTAGATTTTCTCCCTGGTAGATTTCACAACAACTTCTTTTGTTTGTAACTCAGTCTGCAAATAGGTGTATGTTGTGAGGCATGCAATGCACAAATGAGCAGACAGGGAGATAGGTGTCTGTTACATCTTGCCTGAAATAAGCATCTCCAAGGTATGTCCTCTCCAGATGACCTGCTTTAACTCCGAGACCTTAAAAACATAATTTTCAGCAGAGATACATAACTCCTTCAATATCCATATATATATTTTGCATTGATTATGATGACCTATGGGCTACTGGCTCTCAGTAGATCCCTCACATACCACCCTTTGATTAACTATTATGTGTATATCTGACACAGAGGATCCCTGTTCAACCTTGTGCCCCCACTGTGCCCCCTGCCAACTGGCATCAAGGGATCCCTGGATCTCACTTCCCCAGTAAAATATTAGCTGCAGGACATTTCCACAAGATCAAATTTTAGTAGGCAACACGATTCGGAGGAGAAATGAACTGAAAAGGGTTGGGCAGCTTTTGGGAGCTGAGGTTCCTAAATGTATGTCAGGAAGGACCCATCCTCTTGGGCTGGATTCTGATCTTACTGAGCTCTTCACTAGAAAATGAGTGTTTGTGAGAACATGACCTTTTGGTTAACTGACATGTTGAATAATATAGCATTGCAGTTGCTGTAGTTAGGGACAACTCACATTTATCATTATGTCATGGTCATATTCTCACGTGACCTAATTTTCTAATTAACACTGGTCTACCTAGGCCAGTTTTAACTCCATTGAGCTTCGTTATTCCTGATGTACCATGGCGTGAGTTAGGAACTGGCAGCATTCCCATTTTTATTTCTGATACATATTTTGAGAGATCACATACCTTTCTCATTAATGACTGTGGGCTTGTCCACAGTAGGAGAAAAGGTGTAATTTTTAAACCATATTAGTTAACATGATTTAGCTAGACAGAGCAAGCTGTATTTCACAGACATGTTAATCGATTGTGCCGTAGCCTAGATTCCCCTCTTGGGTTTATCTTGGCCGGCTGTCTATGACAGGGTTGTAAAATGGATCAGTTAAAATGTGTTCACTAACACATTTTTTAAAAATATACCTTTTATCCTACCATGGACAAGTTCTATGTCATCCCTTGTGTTTGGAGAACTAGGAGATGATGGGCGTTACCTTAGAATGGATTACCTTAGCGTAAACAGAATGGATGGATGTTTTGTTATTAAAACACCCAACATTATTAGCCTTATGAAAATTAGGCTATTAGAAGTTTGTTAAATGCATGATGAAATAAAAAGGAACATGCTTAATGCTTTTCCTTCCCTCTTCCTCTTTTAAACCTTTTCTTGGCAGTAGGTTTATGTAGGCAAATTCTGTAGTTCATTTATATCTTGTTCTCTGTCATAATTTTGGATTTTTCTGCTGTAGCTTTCCTTTTGATTAATTAGCTCAGAGATTAGTTCAGGGTTCATAGGTTTTTACTTTGTTATACATTTCTGAAGATGTGTCGTTCTGTTTTATTGATTGGAGCCCACCCACGAGGCTCATGCCGATTTGATTTATCCCCTTACTATGTCTCCTCCAGAGCCTCTTGCCACGCTCCATGCTTTACTAAACAAAATGTCATTGGGGAGGACATCTTGGTTTACTAAATCTTCACACTCGTTTTTATAAATGTACCAGTGTTTTAATCTTCTACACAAAGGAGATGGCAGGGAATCTTTCACATAATTTCAATCTGGATGTACAGTCTTTGTGTTATCTGAAGCACATCTATTTTAGTCCTATGTCATGTTTCTGTATCATTTACAGTACCTAACAGATGCCAGGGATTCCTGATTTGTGATTGTGTGTAATACATATTCAGAACATACACTCATTGTGGAGGGTTCCAACTGCAGCTTCATAGTTTAGGTTGAGTTGAGTTTTGCACTTAAAGTAGAGTACTCTACCTTCTAGGTAACCTCTTCTTTAAATGGCTTTAATTGTCAACCCTACAACAATAGCTCAAAAACTTGCCTTTCTCAATCCAGTCCTGCATATCAGCCCTCCTATTTCCTCCTGAATGTCTCATCAGATACGTCAGCTTATCGTGGCAAAACCCCTAAATCAGTACCATTCCTCCCAACTGTCTCATTTCCCTCTTGTCTCCATCAGTGCTGACAACATTGTCCTAGTCACTTGACCCCAAAGCCTGGAGTCATCTTTGACCCTGCTGTCTCAATAGGCCCACATGTACAGATCACCTCCAAGTCTTCTTCCTCAATAACCTCCCTATGAGCTGGCCTTTTGTCTCTGTTTTGGTTGCCAAAACCATCATCTAAGCCCTCGTCATTCCCCATCTTGACTGTCGGACGAAATCTCCTCCTTTCTAACCATCCTGATGCCCACCTTTTTACTTTTTACTTTCACTTTTGAGAGCACTGGAAGGAGAGCTTTTAAGCACTATGTGTGGGACCTTGATTAGTTCCAGCTGTCTCCATTAGCCTAATGGCCTTAACTGACCCTTTGCCGGTTAATTGGAGCCAGGTGGCTGCATTACCCTAACTACCGTAACTGGTTAATTGGCGTTGGGTGTCTTGATTGTCCTGGAAAAACCCTTTGTTTGGCTACTGGGGAACAGGGACCTGCTCATCCTGAGGCTGATATATTTGCCCTCCACTGCTCTCTTATAACCTTCTGGTCTGAGTCCATTATAGCAGAGAGAGATACGGCGTACACAAAAGGATAAAATGCTTCACCAAAAACCCAGCATCCTACTGGATTTATTTATCTTTCAATTACAAAATAATAATTTATCATGTCAAAGAAATGCACCTTTCACTGACAAGTATCTGGTAGTGAGCATAATTTGTAACATGACACAAATAAAGTATTTACTAGAATCTTGGGTATAAGAAAACTTCTAATCATGTTTGGAATCACAGTTTTTAATAAATATACTAGACACAAATATTTTTTCACTCTAAACTTATTACCTTAAGGTATAAGAATCCTGTTGCCTTGCTGTCTCTGACATAATGGATTATCTCTAAAACAGCGATACACTAGAGATTTGAGGCATTTAAAAAAAATTCAAATTTGTAGGTTAATTCATCTTTGGTATCTACTTCATTGACATTGTTATTCATCATCAGAATGGATGAAAAAATCTTTAGCTTGATCATAATCATAGACCAAACTGGGGTCTTTCCTGAAATGTAACTTAGATAGAAAAGAACAGAAACCCTAAAGCATCAAGTGCTATGAAGTCGACCCCCCCCAAAAAAAATTCTTCCTCGCCAGAAGAATTTTGAGTTGTCAAGAAGTAGATAAATCTCTTCCTTTTGAAACGTAATATTGTTGTTTGAAAATCTCTCATGATCTTTCTAGAGATGTTGAAAATGCTACAGTGTTAGTTGTGGAGTGGGTTTTATGGAAGGTTTTGACAAAAAAGCAACCTTCTTATTTGAAACAAAATATTTGAAGCGGTGCATTATTATAACTATTTATTTGCAAAATGTCATCACAGAATTAATCAGTTTATTTTCCTGACATAATACAGGAAAATTTAAGATGTGAACATTAAAAATTTTGTTCTAGTACTTGACAGTGTCTTCTTTTCGACAGAAATAGCATTTTATCTTTAATACACAAGTGAGCATTTTAATATTTCCTTCCATAGTCTTGAACATATGTATTTTTCCCATGGATTCTATTTCCTTCCCCATTCTTTTCAGATAATTTTAAAACCATCATATGAGTAAATGAGCTCAATTTTCAAGTTTTAAAGAAACCATCAAACATGTAATAACTAAAAATGTGGTATGTGCTTGGCAACCATTTTAAAAAATCTTGGCTATATTCATTAAAAACAACAACCTACAAATAGTATTTCCCGTGAATATGCATCTTTGAGATTGTGTACTCTTTTGCTGATGGGAGACCTGTTTTATTCTGTGGTGCATGAAAAGGTGGAGTGTGGCATGAGTTCCCTGGTAAAATTTGTTGATTGATGAAGATACTCAAAGCTTCAGGATTAATTTGCTCTCCTTCAGGATGAAAGAGTAGCCAAAGTATAAAACTGGAGGGTTAAAAGTATTAACTGGTCTTAGTGCTCTCTCCTCCATCACCATCCAGTCCAAATACTCGGTTGTCTTGGGCAGAGATGTGACCAGAATTTTTCCAAAGGAGAGTGCCTTTGGAGAGGACCCCTCCCTGGTAGGGTGCTTGTCCCAGGGGAGAAGACAGTGCGGGGGGCGCTGGCCTGAGTGCATGGCTTGGCTTGCCACACGGCTCCTAGAGGTCAGAGAAAGATGCAGGTTTGTGAAGCTATGGCCAGAGAAGGAAATGCTAGGATATGCTGAACCCAGAGCCCAGGGCAGGGCTCAGCACTATAGGCCCCAAGCACCGTTAATCCCCGTGGAAAGCCCTGGAATCTGAGCTCCAGACACCCTCTGCCCAGGGGCGTAGCCAGGTTTTAACATCAGGGGGAGCAAGCACCAAAAAAAAAAAAAAAAAAAAGGCGCCACTTCACACACAGAATAAACTAATTTATTACAGATATTTATTTTGTGTTTAAAATAAAAACACTCGGAAGATAAGTTTCAAAATAAGTACTTGTGTTATTTTGTACTTAAAATATATTTTAAAAAGACCTTTTACAGTAAGTTCACATATTTGTAAGATCAGTGCTAAATAATACACATGAGCAAATTGCTATTTAACTGACTTGTTATTTTAAATTTCAAAAGTAAATCAAAACATATAAATAATATATGATCCAACTACAACAGGCTCTTTCATCTAGGCTTCATTCTAGCAAAGTTATGTATTACTTTTTGTTATAGTCATCTTCTCTCTCTCAACAGAGTGTAAGGCTAACCCAGACAATCTTTCTTCTCCCATTGTTGAACACAGGTAGGACTTAATGATTTTCAGTCGGCTAAAACAGTGGTCCCCAACCCCCGGGCCGCGGACCGGTACCGGTCCGTGGATCAATTGGTACCGGGCCGCACAAGAAATAATTTTTTTAACGCCGCACAAGAAATACGTTTTTTTTTCCTTCCCTTCAGCAGCGCCGTGGGGAAACGGCGCTGAAAAGTTGGACAGCTCCTGCCTCACATCCCCGGGCCACAGTAAAATTGTCAACACCCCCCCCCCCCCCGGGCCGCAGTAAAATTGACCGGTCCGCGGTGATAAAAAGGTTGGGGACCACTGGGCTAAAAGATCGTTCCGCAAGTTACCCCATGGTTTGAAACAGTATTGTTTCAGATAGAACTATAAATCTCTTGTTAAGAGCTGCAATATCTGCATTTCAGAAACTTGAGACTATATACTTACTAGTGATCTGGAGGATGGCTAATCCACCCTGAACACGCCCGATCCTGTCTGATCTCGGAAGCTAAGCAGGGTTGGGCCTGGCTAGTACTTGGATGGGAGACCTCCTAGGAATACCAGGTGCTGTAGGCTTAACATGGGCGTGGCACTAGCAACTCCCCACCCCGTAGGGAACCAACTTGCTACTGAAATGCCAACAACAGAGATGGAGTGCTCTGTGGTTGGTGGCCCATACCCCACCTGGGAGGTGACAGGCAGAGAGAGAGTGATCTGGAGGAAACTGAGAAGATGTTCTACACTCAGACTGCTACAATACATCTTTTAAACCTTTATTTAACACCTAGATACTATGAAAATGAATATTAGAGAAATGTGAAAAACACACCAATTTTGGATCAAGATGACAATAGAAAATGCACACGGGGTGATGGTGTGTAGGCTCAACAATTATTTTAAGTTAATTAATTCTATTACTTTTCCTGGTGTTTGCCTGCTTTTTATTTTCAAATATAGAGGAACCCAGACAATTTAAAATCTAGTTGTTTTAAGACCGAGTTTAAAGTATTTCAATATACTGCCCTTACCTCTGAGTCAAATTTTCTGATTTCACGCAATCAACTCTCTCTGTCTCTCTCTCTGTCTCAGTTTCCTCTGTTGCTCTGTGACACAAACAATAGGGGAAGTGCCGGACCCTGGGAAAGCGATAGTGAAATTGACTCTGTACAAAGTGCTGTCAAAAGCCCAAACTTAAAACACCTCAGAGCATGGGCTCAAACGTCCCCCGCCAGGGACGCTGCCCTGCAGAGTCACGCAGGATGGAGGCTGGCAGGTGAAGCGCCTCTGTGCAGAGTGAGCGTCTTAGGCGGCTGACATCTCCCCGGGAAGGCGGAGAGTGGCCCCATGGCCCGGATTACTTCCCTCCTCAGTGCGAGCCTGGAGTCAGCGTGGCAGAGTCTCCCTGTGGCAAAGGAGCCAGGGTGGGATACCACAGCCCTGACCCCGCCAAGAGCGGCGCACAGGCAGCTCCACCGACTAGGGAAAGAGGGGGTCCTCCCGCCCCTACTGACGGTCATGGCCTCTTCCTGTCCGTGTTGCTCACCTCCACGGCTTGGCCCAGCTCCAAGTCAAAACCCACCATGCACACGCAGTGCAGCCAGGCCGAGAAACAGTGGAAGGCGCCACTCTTGGAAATCTGGGCTCAGGGGGAGCGGCCGCTCCCTCTGAACCCCCCCTAACTATGCTACTGCCTCTCCCTCCTATGGCCCCACCTGTGATAGGGGACATAGGGCCATGCTGGAGCCTTCCCTGCCAGCCCACAGCACTAGGACTCAGCTATGTCCCCCCTCCCCCTTGGGTGGGAAAGTAGGATCCCCTAGCTGTGAGGCTGCTCCTTGTTACTTTCTTCGGCATGTCCAGGAAGCTGTGGCATGGCAGCTGCTGTGTTTCTGTTCAGAGCCGACCAAGTGAGGGGTCTGGGTCCCCTGGACTCCTTCCCCCATTGCACCTCTGATCATGGGAAAATCATCACAAGCAACCAACTCCCCACAGTGTTGTGAGTTCTGAGTTGTAACCATTTCTTCGTGGAACTAAATGCAATACCGAAAGCCAAGCCATGGTGGGTCTTCTCTGCATACGCCAATGGCATTTACCCAGTCCTGCTGTAGTTAAGGATCTTTCAACATTTCTGTTATAATCCTCTTGATATAATTTGACTATACAAATTCACCCCAGGCCGAGATGCCAAGTCTGAGCAAGGGAGTGACATTTAAAAAATAATAAAATAAAATTTGCTTTAATTTCTTATCCCCAGGCATGCATTTCCTGTAAAATCTAACTGAGTGTGAAAGTATCAAGCCAAAGGTCTGTTTCAAAGGGGTGGGGTGAGAAGAAAGGACTAAAAAAGACCAGGCTTTTTTGTGCTTTGTAACCAAAACGATTTGTGTTTGTTTCTGAAGGGAGTGGTTTAAACACATGTAGTTGTGGAGATGGCAACTGTAACACTGTATCTTAATCCTTTAATCTTGGCAATATCACAAGTCTACAAACTTTGTGATTTGGGTTTATCTCTGCTTTTAGCCTTTCCAGAATATAGGCTTGTCTTGAGATGGTTAAATGGCTGATTTAAAATGCAGATTTCAGCACTGTTTCCCAAGGGTTTTTAGCACAGGAACTCACCGTGGCTGAGCAGTCAAATATGAGTATTCATAAAATGATAGACACGTAGAGCTGGAAGGGATCTCAAGATGTTATCTAGCCTGCCCGCTCCCCCATGCTGACATAGGACCAAGTATACTTAGACCAGGTATTTTTCCAGCCAGTTCTTAAATACCTCCAATGAGAAGGATTCCACAACCTCCTTTGGTAACCTATTCCACTGCTTAACTATCCACATAGTTAGAAATTTAGAAAGTCTTTTTCCTAATAACTGACCTAGATCTCCCTTGCTGCAGATCACGTAAACTCAGTCTGAATTACACAACCTACCTTTTACTCAATAGTCTCTTAATGAGATTCAAATATTTTATCAGGCCGATAATCAGTGGATTAAGGCCTCTTTTTGAAAGATGGTATCACATTGGCCTCTGATTTTACACACTCGGATAATAGTTTTGCAGTCACAGAGATGTTTTAGGGTACTCTTGTGCCAGAGCTGTGCTTGCCACAGCAGGTGAGACGGGGGAACAGGGAGCCAGTTACAGCTCCTTGATTCTGAAGGGCAGCCCCAGCCCTGACACCATTTAAATCTGCTACTAGGAAGCTCTGTTGCATCACTGACAGGGTGCTTCATGGGTCCTGTTCCAGTGGAGGAGAATAGAACTTTGCCATAGCACCTCCTGCCTCTGACCTGAATACCTAGCGATGAGGATGGCTGCCCAGGGCGTAGCCTGGGGCACGCTTGTCCCATCAGAGACTTGCCCTGTGTCAGGAAGATTCTCAGCTGGAAAGTTTGCTTCTGTAATCTGTCACGCTAAAAAATCCACAAAATTGTTTCTGAACGATTAATTTTGTCCCTGGCCATTCTCTCTCTCCATCATGTTAAGAACTAATTGGATGCCCATAAAATGAGTCAAGGTAAATTCTGATTCTTCTCCCTTGTACCAGACCCGCATTATCAAATTAGGCATGCTGTCTCATGCAGTGTTTTATTGTCCCCAGGATCACATTTGCTAGAGGACAGTCTTTCAAAAGGCTAATAGCATTATGAAGTTGTCTCAGTCAGACATTCCTGCTCATCATTCTAAGATCCATTCTTTTTACCTATAGCACTAGACCCCAGTACTAAAAAGTTAGTGGGGATGCTGCTCACTGGGACCCTCAAACCTCCTCCTATAAATCAGTGCTACATGTAAATGACTGGCTCTACCCTTAACTTTCATTTCACAGTAGGGAGATATTTACATGGAATGATATTCCCTATACTTCAGCCACATTTTGTGACTTTGGGACTCCAGTTATCACTCACCTTGGCTGATCTTTCTCTCTGACTATCCTCCCTCTCATCTCTCATGTATCACCAGCTTCTCCTATTGGTGTGCTACAGGGAGAATAAACAGGTAAATGATGAAACTATACAATTCCATCAAGGGGTTATAGTGACTCCATACACTGTAGGAGTGATGCTTGAGCACTTTATCTAGTTGCTCATATCCCAAAATGGAATTATTTGCTCCATATTTAAGTAGTCCCGATTTAGTGAAGTCAGACAAAGAGAGATCCCTACTGAGAATTTACATACCTTGATTGCATGGGAGTGAGCCAGTATAACTATAGACAGGAAGCACTTGATCCTTCACTGAAATCAGTGGAAGTTTTGGCATCAATGGGCAGGGAGTAAATGGGTATTTTCATCACTATGGATTTATTTCACCTGTTTCTAGAGGCCTACTACAGTGCCTATGCACTACTTAAGTCTGATCCTTGCAAAAATAATTTTAAAAAAACCCACTATAGAAGTATGGTGCACAAGAATAATGGGATTAAGAAAAATCAGAAGATTTACGGATCTGTCCTCTTAAAATTCCACATCTTCTACTGGAAAGGAGTGTCATTCTTTTTTATTTTTCATGTTTATGCAGATGCAGTTCCTGAGCTCTGTGCACTGTAGAGTATACATAGTCATCATCCCCTGAAACTTTTTTATGTGAACTCAGTGACATTTTCTTCAGGACATGAAATCTCTTCCAAGACACTTGGAATTTTGAGGCTTTAGGACAGTACTGCCTGTATCAAATAAACCAACCTCACCCCTCAAAAAACGCAACCCTGATCCTACACGTTTATGTATGTAAGTAGCACACATGTTAACAGTTACCCACACATGTAACTTTTTGTGAGATGGTGCCTATATGAGGGAGCCAGCAGGAATAGCTCATTTTAAACACAAATCACCGACATATATAAGAAATAGCTAATTTTCTTCAACAAAAAGGAGACACATTTTTCTTGGGGTAAAAATATTATATTTTTCCTTACCTGCTCTAATATTTATTGATACAATATACGTCTTTTGTACCCCTTCCCTTAGGCAAAGGCCTGGATCCTTGTACTGCAGGCTGTGCAGCATGGAGCCCAAGGTTAGGCAAAGGCTATACGTGGACTCAAGTAAAGTTAGTAAACACTAGGGATGAGTCAATGGGAAAAATTCCACTGACTTCAAAGGGCCAGAATTTCACATCTGATATATTTCTCCACTGAGCAGATTGCAATAAATCTGGTCCACTGGAGAACATGAACTTGGTTCAGCAGGGGAATGCTTGCTTGCCGTTAGCCTCTTACTGTGTATCACTAGCAGCCTATACATCTTACCATATCTGGGCTGTTCAGATAAAAATTAAATTAAAATGACTACACACAGTTCAGGGCAACAGTGAATCAGTCCCTAAATGTATTCAGAGCCACATGTGCTTATTTTAATGGAAAAATATGGTTTTGCTACTTCAGGTGAGCACTTGAGACCCAATGCACCTATAGCAAAGAAAAACTGGCTTTTATCCTGGCATCAACAGAATTGTTAATGGAATTCTGATTGCAGAATCTTTGTGCTGGTCACAATAGGTGAGCCAAAAAAGACACAATTTGGTTTTCATTTCCCAGGCTGGGTTTTCAAGACCAATAACTGAACTTTAAAGGAGAAAAAAGAATAAATCCTGAGGATAAAAACTTCTCCAAAAACAAAATCTAAAGGGAATTTTGGGTCCTGTCCACTACGAGCCCCAGGCTGATTCAGAAATTAACTAGTAAAATTGATCACCATTTAGTATGCAGATCCAGAATAGTACTCTAGATTATGTTTAGTGAGTTTCCATCATTCCTCTCAAGTAATATTAATTTTAAAGTGATGGACTACAGTTGAGAAAGGAAATAAGCTGAGTATCAGGAAAAACTCCCTGAGGATTGGGTACTGTAGGTTTTGAAATAGTCTCACAGGTGTAGTGGCACAACTCTGCATCAGTTAGGACACAGACAACTAAAAGTAACTGCAGTTAGAGGTAATAATTCTGGCACCTCCTGGGAATGGACTAATGACCTAATGGGTCTTTTCTACCTGTAATTTGTATGTTAGTAAGAAGTCTTTTTATTTTGCAGATTTTTTTTACATGAAACTTTAAAAGTTTCATTTTAAATGTCAGCTCATCCATAACAGAGCTACACACCAGGTTGCATCATCCACTGTTAAAATGCAGCTACTTCTGCCATGAGACTTGGCAACTGTTTGTTAATTGCAGTACTACACTATAGTTGAAGGTAGAATGGCTGTTATCCAGGTACAACAGAAGTGGGAATTTAAATGGGCAGAATATATTTATCCAATTTGGGATATGGCCAGTACAATAAACACTGCACATCTTTCAATAAATGCCAGGGGCGGTTTGAAGAAAATGGAGTCCGGGACATCTGTATTATGTCTTATCTGAGAGACAGCACATTCAACATTGCATCACGTGCCAACACCAGGCAGTGACATTGGCTTATTATGAATCAGAGGGAAGAGTGCTACATATTAAATCATCAGTACAGTCCTGTGAAGTTTCCTGTAGAAGAGCTGACCTACATCAACCCTGCTTAGCTTGGAGGAGCCATAGTAAAAAATGGTATGTCTGCAGACTGTAGCTAGGACATGATGTACCACTTCTGTTGTTGATTAATTTTTTACAGTGTCTGGTAAGTTGAATCGTATTTTGAACACAGCCTGTCTGGAGACAGTTAAAGCATAAAACAAATTGCAAAAGGTAGTTGGCTACTACTCGGGCAGTTTGTAGATAGCGGTTGTGACATGGCACTGCTCTCTACACTGCTCTGGCAGCTCCTAGTGGCAAGCCTGGAACATTAGCTCACCCCTGTCCATGCCCCATCCAGCAGTTGCTCAGCTTGCTGTCTCACTCTGCTGCCCCTCTCTTGCTGATAAGGAGCTGCAGCACTTCTCCTTAGCGCAGCAGTCTCCAATAGAAATTTGATGCTTGCCACACTGCTAGCCATACTTGTGCTTTTGAATTTTTCTTATTAGCCAGATTATAAAAAAGCCACATGCTTTAGCCACAATTCAATAGCCTATTAGCCACATGTGGCTAGTGGAGAACATATTGGGCACCATTGCCTTAGTGGCTTAGCCCTCCGGCCAACTCCCCACCATCTTCCCCTTCTGGGGTCTCACCATAGTCCCTCTCCACACAGTCTCAGGACATCTATATCTCCACTTCCCACACGAAGCTGGGCCCACCCTCTACACTGGGTTCCAATCTGGGAGCCCTCAAAGGAACAATTAAAGTCTGTTGTCTCAGCTCTTACCTCTCCTTTCCTGGATAGTTTCCTGCACTCATATTACAGACTCCTACTCTCTCCCCTTGTATCAGGGACCGTGACTGCGGCTTCCTGACTTTATAGAAGCCCTGCCTGTTTCTGCTCAGGTGAGCTTCACCCCTAATTAAGCCTCCTGGCATCCTACTTCCCCTCCATGTGCAGTCTCTGGCTAATTGCCCTCTCTTGCTTCTATTAACCCTTCCAGGACTAGTGTGAAGTGAACACTCCATCACAGTGATATTAAAATCCTAAGTCTTTGTTCATGGCAGATTTTTTCTCAATAGCTCATGTGATTGGAGAGACTGGGCTAGCCTATGTGAAAGGGAAGAGATTACAACTGAATAGCAATCATCATAATTTTAAGGAAACTTTGAAAAAGGTGTTTAGTTCCTGCTGATAGTGAAGATTGGAATCAAGCGAGTTTTATGAATAGAAAATGAAGGGTAGATGAGTCTCCTAAGAGAACGGTAATGTGATGAGTTTAGTAGTTGATGTGTACCTCTCTGCGGGCGGTGAGGTCTTTAAAAGGTGTCAGGCTGGGAGCTATTCTATTTTCTGAAGTTTAGAGATAAGAGTTTTGAAGGAGTCTGTTATCTGCAAAAGTGGAGCTAGGCAAGGATATAGAAGAACAGCTCTCAATATCAATGTTTGATCACAAGTCCTCCTCAGCCTGAGAGAAAGAAGAATCACAAATGGCTAAAGTAGATGCTCCATTAGGTACGTGAGGAAAGGAACTACTGGACTGCAGGCAGCCTTTGCACTTAACACAGGTGGGTAAAACCTGAACATTTCTTCACGTGAAATCGTATAAGAGATCATGAGAAAGGTCAAAAAAACGTTGTGAAGTTTGTATAAATAGTTATTCACTGGAGCAGGGACTGGAAGCTATATGTCCTGTGGACTCTCTAGCCCTTGGAGCAGGGGTGGGCAAACTTTTTGGCCCGAGGGTCACATTGAGGTTCAAAATTGTGCGGAGGGCCGGATAGGGAAGGCTGTGCCCCCCCAAACAGCCTAGTCCCGCCCCATCTGACACGCACCCACCCCCTGACTGACCCCCCCCGACTGACCCCCCGGACTTTCCACCCCCTGACTGACCCCCTCAGAACCCCCAACCCATTCAAATCCCTCCCCCCTGCTCTTTGTCCCTTGATTCGCCCCTCTCAAGACACCCCCCCCCACTGTAACTGCCCCCTCAGGACCCAACCCCCTACTTAGCCCCCCCCTTTCTTCTCTGACTGCCCCCTCCCGAGATCCCCTCCCGACCCCCCACCTAACCCCCCCCTTACTGTGTTCAGCTGGGTGTTCCAGCCTGAGCGCAGGGCTCCACAGCTCGTGGTGCTCTGCCACCAGGCGCCCAGGGCTCCGCAACTCACTGCCTGCTGGCGCCCAAGGCCAGGAGCGCTCGCTGGGCCGCCTGGTGCCCCAGCTGGGGAGTGAGGGGCCTCGTGGCCCGCCATGCTGCACCCACCCGACGTCCCGGCCGGAGAGCGAGGGATCCCGCAGCCCACCACGCTCTGCCTGGCCGGGGAGCGCAGGGCCCCGCGGCTTGTGGCCGGCCATGTTGTGCCTGCCCGGCACCCCGGCCAGGGAGTGGTGGGCCCCACGGCTCGCTACCCAGCTGCGCTCCGCCCGGCCAGGGAGCGCGGGGCTCCATGGCTCACCGCTCTGCTTGCCTGCACCCCAGTGGTGGAGCATGGGGCTGTGCGGCTGGCAGCCCGCCGTGATCTGAGCAAGCCGGGGAGCGCGGGGCCCTGCGGCTTACGGCCAGCAGCACTCCGCCCGCCCCGCACCCCAGTAGGGGAGTGCGGGGCCCGTGGCGCCCAGCACTCGGCTGGGAGCGCTTACAGGATAATTAAAAAGGGCCGGCGGGCCGCATATGGCCCGCGGGCCGCAGTTTGCCTATCCTCTGCCTTGGCGACTACAGAGTCAATCTCGCTCTCTGTCTGGCTAATGACCATTGAAATATTTTGTACAAAGCAGAACAGTTTCAACAGGAGTGGGGGACCACACACCCTTGGCCTAGAGTCTACTGGGAGGTGGGAGACCTGGTTCAAGTTCCTGCTCCAACTAATCACTGGGCTAAGAGAGGCACCACCTCCTCCGGTTCCTTGTTTGTTTTCCATTGAGAAAGGGCTGGTCTTGCTTGGGTGCCTAATTCCAGGAGAGCATTCACAGCTGTGAATCCTGAGTGCAGGGAGGTGACTCTCTCCAGACTGGATTGAGGCACCTAACTCCCTTAGAAGGGCAGGGCTTAGGTTGTGTCCTTCTCCTTGGCATTTCCTATTGGCTAGTTTAGGGAGCTCCCAGCTTGGCATGCTGGCATTTGTGAATTGAATTCTTATGTACCTAACTGTCCCCATGCGTTCCTTCTGGAGCCCTGGCACCTAATTTATATTTCATTTATATTACTATAGAGGCTATGGGCCCTAGTCAGGGTTCAGGACCCCACTGTGCTATGCACTGCACAGACACAGAACAAAAAGACAGTCCCTGTCCCCAAGGAATGTACAATCTAAGGACAAGACGAGACAACAGATGGATAGAGACGGATGGGGGAATACAAGGAAAGAACAAGACATTCTAGGTCAGCATGATAGGCAGTGGTCCCAGCACAATAGCAGTCTATCCGCTGTCACGTTTTATGCAGGCAGCATGGCAAAGGAGAGTTTTGAGGGAGGATTTGAAGGAGAAGATTAGCTTTGTGGCGGTTTACATGGAGTGCCTTCCAAGCATGTGGAGCAGGCTGGGAGAAAACATGGGGGTGCATTTTTGAAAATTCCACAAATGGACAGTGGAGTCTGGCATCATGGGCGAGCATTGGCAGCTTGATAGCAAATGAGAGGTGATAGGTAGGATTTTCTCTTGACATGTAACAGACTGCTGTGCTGTCATGAGAAGTTAATGGAGTAATATCTCTTTCTTTGAATCTTTAAACTTATCCATTGCAGAGTGCCATAAATATAACTTAGTACACAAAGATTGATAGTGTCTCCAAGTTTATTGAACCTCTGAACTATGAGGGACTATATTTTATTTTTTAAGGGACACTAATTTTTTTATGAGAGGTAACAAAGTCCTGTGGCACCTTAAAGACTAACTATAAAGTTTTGAAGCACAAGCTTTCATGGGCTAATACCCACTTCGTCGGATGCAAGCAGTGGAAGTGTCCAGAGGCAGGTATAGAAAAGTAGGCAAGAACCAGGTGGGAGGTAAAAAGGTTAGTCCAATTAGACTGAACCAGCTTATTATTTCCGATCAGGGAGGGTGGGTTATTCTTCTAGCATTTGAATGGGGAGTGTGAACATGGAGAGAGGAGAAACTATTTCTGTAATTAGCAAGCCATTGTAGGTCTTTGTTCAATCCGAGATTGTTTGTGTTGAATTTGCAAATGAATTGTAGCTCTGCAGTTTCCCTTTGCAGTCTGGACTTGAAGTTTTTTTGCTGAAGTATGGTGACTTTTAAATCTGTAATTGTGTGTCCAGGCAGGTTGAAGTGTTCTCCTACAGGTTTTTGTATATTGCCATTCCTAATATGAGCTCTTCTTCAGGTCTGGGAAAGATAATCAGAGTGTCCCAGTTAAGTATAAGGTGGAATGGATTGATAGGCATAAGGAGTTTACATATGTTGCAAGAGACCATTGAAGATCAAGTGGGCAATTGACACTTCTGCAGTCACAGGACAAAGGATGGTTAGTGGGACACTGTTGTAATGAGACACAAAACCAGTGTCTCTATAGCAGTGGTTCTCAACCTTTTTATATGTGGCCAACAATGTGTTAGGTGGGCCACAGGTTGAGAACCACAACTTTCCCCCTCCCCCACCCAGTTCTCTATGCCCAGAGACCCCTCCACAGAGCGGGGCAAGTAGCGGAGCGCTAGGCCGGGCAGCCGTACCCTGCAGTGCCCCGCCGTATGGGGCCAGAGCTGGTAGCCAGGGCCCAAGTCCGGCCGCACAGGGCCAGGCAGCCTAAAACCTGTGGGTGCTGCAGCACCTCACAAACCCGTAGTTCCCAGTCCCCCCCTTCCACCCCCTCACTGCCCAGGGTGCTCCCCCTCCCCACAAACCTGCCCAGAGACCCACTCTCCTGCCCCCGGCCCCCTTGCAGCACTCACTAGCTCTCTGCTGGCAGGGGCGCTCCAGCCAGCTGCCAGACACAGTCTCCCCATCAGCCAGTTCTGCCCCCTACCAGAGCAGAGTGGCAAAATTTGAAATTTTCTTTAGCCCACAGGTTTGAGAACTGCTGCTGTAAAGAGTCATGTTTTTGTCTAGCAAAGTTATGAACTTAAGCTCCGCCAGGGGCACCAATTTTGGTTAGACGTATTCCTGGAGGTTTCCTCACATGACAGAATCTTTAATTAAAGATTAATCTTTAATTCCTGATGTCTCCAGGAGAATCCTGGAAGGTTGTCACCCCTAACCCAGGCTTGTCTTTTAGAGGTCTGCAGGTTTCCTTTGAGGATGAGGACTGAGGTGTCAGATATGGAGTGAGCATTTTGTTTTTATCTTCTATCATTTTTCCTTTTGAGTTCATTCAAGAGTGTGGTGATTGTCTTGTTTCACCCACATAGATATTGGGGCACTTGATGCACTGGATAAAGTATACCACATGTTGTGATAGGCATATGTAGGCCCTCTTGATCTTGAAAGGTGTGTGTAGTGGTCCCGGGTGGGCCCCCTCCGAGGGGAAGGGCGAACGAGCCAGAGACACGCCATGGAGGGTGGAGCCGAGGCGGCCCCGCCCCCCGCCCCAGAAGTGCAGGACGGGACCCGGAAGTACAAGAGGCGGGGCCTGCAGCCAAGATGGGGTCGGACCGGGACAGGAGAGGAGGACGCGGCCCGACTGGCTGCGAGCCTGCGGGGACGCCGACCGGAGTGGGGGTCCCGACCCCGCTGCGGAGAGCGACTGGCCCGGGGTACCAGCGGCCGCGTATCCCGCGGCCGAGGACAACGAGCGGGAAGCCCCGGCAGCTGCGTCTCCCGCGGCAGCAGACAACTGGCCCGGAGTGCCAGCGGCCGCGTACCCCACGGCAGCCGACGACCGGCCAGAGGCACCGGCGGCCGAGTCCCCCCGCGGCAGCGGACGACTGGTCGGGAGTACCGGCTGCCACATACCCTGAGGAGCCGGAGATGGACTGGGCCCCCGAGGGCTTGGGACCCTGATGCCTGACAAAGATTGTGAGTAGACTGTATGTTGACTGGCGGCCTGTGCGAGGAAGCCCAGGCCAGAGCCAGCCTCCTTAGACTGTATGTTGACTGGCGGCCTGTGCGAGGAAGCCCAGGCCAGAGCCAGCCTCCTTAGACTGTATATTTACTGGCTGCCTGAGCTAGGAAGCCCAGGCCAGAGCCAGCCTACTTATAGACTGTATAGTGACTGGCTGCCTGAGATAGGAGGCCCAGACCAGAGCCAGCCTATCCAAAGACTGTTATTGACTGGCTGCCTGAGCTGGGAGGCCCAGGCCAGAGCCAGCCTATCCAAAGACTGCTTATTCCCTGGCTGCCTGAGCTAGGAAGCCCAGGCCAGAGCCAGCCTATTCTGGGACTGTTAGTGGCTACCTGGGACGGGAAGCCTAGGATCGAACCAGAGCAGACGCGGGACATCAGCCCCGGCAGAGGGCGCTCCAGAGGCTGGAACCGCTAATTCCCCAGACGACCAATAGCAGGCGCCGCCGGGTGAATGCCCGTTGGCTTACAGTGTGTTAGGGGCGTTGATCATCGGCTTTGAATCTATTGTTATGGCAGGATCTGATGTGCTTTGAGTGGTTATGTCCTGGTCACCTACTCTGACTTCCTGTGTAGCATTGGTCATATAAGTTCACCAAGTTAGTCCAGTACTGAGCCCAATAACTTATTTTCAACTAAAGCATATCTTCCAGAAAGGCATCCGGTCTCCATTCAAAAACATCAAGACTTTTCTTAATATAGTCCTGTAATATTTGGATTGAAAATACAGCAGGAGAATGCTTATTCCCAAGCCAATAATTATTTTCATTTTTTTCAATATAGAGAGTTTTTTTCTTAGTAAATGTTCTGAAACTTGTTGTTAGCAATACTTGTTTGTTAGGGACTTAAAGATACCTGACAATTTAATCTTTAGTTTTGAATATTAAATTGTTGTGCTCATTTTCCAGCTTGATTGTGGCCTGAAATCAACGGCTTTTCTAATCAGCTACTTAGAGTGTATGTGTCTTTAACAGATTGTTGTTAAAACTGAATTGTAAATTACTCATTTATCATATCTGGCCAAAGTGAGTGATTAATTTTCATGATTGAAAACATAAGAATACCAAATTATCAGTTCTCCAATGGGAGAGAAATAGAGATGAGTCCCATTGCTATGACTGGCAGTCTTTTCTACAATAAGTGTTGGAGTCATTTGTGTTTTTCAGGAATTTACATTAGATTAAGTGAGCTAAACAGCTGCACACCTCATGTCCAAGATCTCTCAGATCTATTGTGTGTTGATTTTGTATCAATAAACCCTAAATTTAGTATAGTAAATCACACATTTTACAAAAATTATTATCCTACAGTTCCCTAAAGCACTCAGTTTGTTTTTCACTGAGATCATACCATAACCATACCATCCCACACACTAACTCAGAAGAGCAATTTCACCGTGTTTATGCTATTGCCACTAAGGATTCTCGGTGTTGTTTTAAATGAAACCTCTGGAACAATGTAGCTACTATTGTTGTCTTTCTCTGGAGTGTAACTACATGCTGTATTTCACTGTCTTTTTCTTGCAATGTTTCTGCCTTCAGAATCCTTATCTTTCTTCTTCATGCTAACGTTCACCGATAGGTTCCAATGGATACTTCAGTGTGCTTGCAGATTGGAGGCAGAACCGCACCAGGCAGTGGCAGGAGGGGAATGTCCTGCCTCCTGAACTCGCCTCCATTTTTTTTCTGCCTTCACCATGGCTGGCAGCTCAGCCAGATCTCCCTGCTGCAGGGGGAAATTCCTAACTTTACTTCAATTTTTTAGGCTAACAGTTCCGTTGAGTACTGTCCAGCTAATGCCCAGCCCTATCCTGTGGCTTCGTTTGACTTTGGGGAGACAATCCCCTCAGCTCTGCTTCCTTGTCTGAGGTGTTGGTAACAACTGGTGCCCCTGCAGGTTTCAAGGAGCGAGCTGGGCCCTGAAAGTCAGAGATGCCAAAGGAAAGGACCGTGCCTCCTGCTTCCACCCCTGTAGAATGCAGTTTCCTTCACAGCCCAGTCTGGGTGGGGTCACCTCAGCTCCCCCATCCCTGGCTGGAAAAGAGCTCAGAAGGATTGGAAAAGAACTGGCTCTAGGATAATCAGCCCCTCTCTGCCTGAAGAAGATTGCACCTGAGACCCTCTAGCCCAGGGTTTCTCAAACTGGGGGCCGTGACCCCCTGGGGGGTCGCCGAGCGCTCCCCGGGAGTTTGCGAGCTCCTGCCGCCGCCGCCACCCCGCCGCCACCACCGGGACCAGAGCTGGCAGCCAGCCTGCAGCAAGGACCAGGGCTGCAGCCGGCAGCCCGCCCGCCACTGGGTCTGGGGCCGGGGCGCAGCCAGGAGCCAGCCCGTGGCCGGGACTGGGGCCGGGGCGCAGCCGGGAGCCCGCCCGCGGCGGGAACTGGGGCCAGGGCACAGCGAGGTCCGCGCCTGTATTTCCACATTTGGCGGCTTTTAGCCGCCAAATGCAGAAGTATTGAATTCACCAGCTTTTCGGCGGACATGGAGGGGTCGCGCCACGCCACTGGAGCAGAAAAAGGGGTCGCGGTCTCAACAAGTTTGAGAACCGCTGCTCTAGCCCATGCCAGCTGCCTTGCCTCTGACTGTGGAACTCAGCTGCTTCCTCCCTTCTACTTTCCCCTGGGGTTGCAGACAGAGGACACTAAATGCAGCAGAGATGCTGCCAATGCCAGAGAGTTTGATGAGGGACCCTGGGGACCCCCTTTCTCCCCTTGCTGCCACTTCTGTAACAGCCCCTCTCCTCATGGGGGATCTGTGCTTATATCCCAGACTGAGACCAAAATGGGGGAAA
Organism: Sternotherus odoratus; assembly: GCA_032164245.1. Lineage (NCBI taxonomy): Eukaryota > Metazoa > Chordata > Testudines > Kinosternidae > Sternotherus > Sternotherus odoratus. The sequence goes on along the minus strand of JAVMKO010000001.1, from coordinate 280,283,744 downwards.
CAGACCCGTATGACCCATGTGGATCCCTGCACTAGAGAGGGGTAGAGCTTCTGGGAAGGCTAAACTTGAGACCTAGGCTGACCCTTCCTTCAGAGAGAGCCAGAAGGGGCCCATGCCTCTCGAGCTTCCTTCCAAACCTACAGTTCTGTGTGGCGGAGAGGAGAAAAGCCCACCCCCCGCTGAGGTCAGGGAGACGCCAGCCACTTGAAATATTTTCACAGGTGTCTCAGAGCCCGGTTTTATTCTTCCTTCCAAAGCAGAATTATGGGGACAAATTCTCCAGGGGAAAATAAATAAATAATAGAATTACCACTGTTTCCCCTATCACCCTCACTGAGTGCCGCAATTACAGATAATCCGGCACCCGATTCCTCTGCTCACTTCCACGGAGTGCAGCCTGGGGGATAGTCATCAGTGCTGCACTCTGTACTCTGTGAAATTGCAGAGAACTTCAAGAGATTTCTGTTTTTCTAAGAAAATTGCAGACCATTTTTCTGGGATTTGTGAGGGGATCTCCTCACTACCTTGCAGTCTGGTTTTTAACTGTTTAATGTTTGCTGTGAGGATTGTAGTAATGTTGAATTGAAAATGAGTACATTCGGGAGGTCAGTGTGACATATTGGTGTGTTGGAGTATCCTAATGTCAATGAGCTAGTGCTTGGAGATTAGTGTTGTGTTGGGTGTGATTGTTGAGATATCTTCCATGCTATTCAGAATTTGTGGTGTGTGGGAATATGTCTGAGAAACTTTAAACTTGCAAAGTTGGGGAGGGTTTGGAAGGGGGAAGGTGATTTTGAAAGTTTTTTTTTTTTCGCTTTTATTTTAATCTGTTTTAAATGTGGGATCTGACAATCTAGGGCTGGAGATAGGACAATGGAGTGGAGAAAAGGGCTATCCAGGGAGTAAAATAGCAGTTCAGTAAATAATCCAATCTCTGTTTGTTGGGTTTCGGATTTGTTTAATTTACATGCCTGAGAGATAAAGCTTTAACTAACACTTCAGCTTTTTCTGTCTGGCACTCAGAGCTTTTCATGGGAAGCTGGAGCCTGGCAATTTGAAAAGCTTGTGTCACCCAGAAGAAGCTTAAATGTAAAGCTTTCTCCTCCAGGGTATACAATTTTAGAGCAGAATTTACAAACTTTAGAATTAAAGGGAAAGTATATGATATTGGTTGCTTTGAATGTTATTAATGTATTAATTTCTGTTATTTTATTAACCCTACTAGTTGTAACCATTACTGTCTTCAGTTGTTATTGGCATGCATATATTTGAATCATTGAATATACAGTAAAACCTCCATTTAACGGACTAATTCGGGCAAGGGGGTGTCTGTTAAATCCAAAAGTCCGTTATTTAATAATAATAATAAAAAAGAGCTGTCGGAGCAGCAGCCCGCCAGCCACAGGGTCAGGGCGGCAGCTCCGCAGCCCGGCCGCTGCCGGGACACGGGTGCCAGCTGGGAGCCGTCAACCAGCCCGCCCAGGTCCCGGCTGCTGGGACCCAGGCAGCAGCCGTCAGCCAGCCAGCCCGCCCGGGTCCCGGCTGCTGGGACCTGCCAGCCAGCCTCCCCGCTGCCGGGAGCCAGGCGGCAGCCCGCCCGCAGCTGGAACCCTGGCGGCAGCAGGGAGCGGGCAGTCAGCCTGCACGGGTCCCGGCTCCCGTGACCCGCCAGCCAGCCCGCCTGCTGCCGGGAGCCAGGCGGCAGCCCGCCCGCAGCTGGAACCCCGGTGGCAGCAGGGAGTGGGCAGTCAGCCTGCACGGGTCCCAGCTCCCGGGACCCGCCAGCCAGCCCGCCTGCTGCTGGGAGCCGGGTGGCAGCCCGCCCGCGGCTGGAACCCCGGCGGCAGCAGGGAGCCCGCAGCCAGCCCTCGACAAACGGATTTCGGATGCATCAGACTTTCTTAAAAATTTTGTCCGTTGCATCCGAAGTCGTTAAATCGAGGTCCGTTAAATCGAGGTTTTACTGTATTGTCATTCCATGGATGTTCCAGTAATTGGGTTTACAAAACTTAATATATTTATTGCCCCCCCGGTGGTGTAGAACAGTGGACCCCAACCTTTTTATCGCCGCGGACCGGTCACCGCGGGCGAGTGAATGCTTGCGGCCCGGGTGGTGATTTTAATTTTTACCTTTGTGCGGCGGACCGTGGTATGTCCGCCGAAAAGCCGCCGAATTCAGTTGATCACCTTACTTTTTTTTGATTCGGCGGGGCAGGCACTTGTATGTCCGCTGAAAAGCCGCGGGATTCGGAAGGGAAGCCGCCGGATACGGAAGGGAAGGTGGACCGGAAGGGAAGGCGGCCGATGCGGAGGGGGAAGCCGCGGGATGCGAAAGGGAAGGCGGCCCGGAGGGGAACGCGGCCGCAGCCCGGTACTGATTGCTCCATGGACCGGTACCGGTCCGCGGGTTGGGGACCACTGGTGTAGAAGACTCCAATTACACTCAATTTATGTTATCAACATTTTCTTAATAATGAGTGTTAGGAATTCTTAGCACTCATCATTAAGAAAATACTGAAAACATAAAGTGAGTGCAATGAGTGTTTTCTTCTCACTCACGGGTGCTATATAAATACATGTACTTAGATTCTTAAGCATCCATTTGACTCAATAGTTGGGCTGGGGGTGTTCCTTGTAATTTGTCATATCTGTCTTCTGCCATTGGCAGAATAGATTTGGTTTGATACATTTTAGAAATAACTTTTAATGTATTTATTATACATCCCACTATGCAAACAGTGTCCAAGGTATTCTAGACATGAGATGGATCCCAGTTCTACAACTTGCTCCACATGAGTAAAATTTGAAGCCCATGGTTCATCTAGCTCTTATGTTAGATGGACTTTTGAAAAATTTCTGGAAAAGAATTCCAGCATTCAGAAAGGGCGTGTTCTAAAAGGTTTTCTGTACAGAGTTACAGAATATTTTACTGCAAAAAAATCCATAGAAAATTCAATTCTACTTTGAAAGATTTTTTGTTCCTAGTTTGGGGACTGAATTCAGTCAGTAAAGAGTAAAACAAAGGATTTTAATTCACCTTTGAGAAGCAATCACAATATGCTTTTAACTGTATAGCTTGTTCAAATACCTTCCTAATAGAAGAAGTTAGTTTTGTAAATTTAAGGAACTTAGAAAATTCACTTTTATATTATTAAAAGGGGGGGGGAGTGAGAGAAAAACTTGGATTCTGTATCAACTCCAAAACAGAATTGTCCCCAAAATCATTGCTGTCTGGTAAAAGGGCACCTTCATCTATATCTAGATCTATCTGTGTGCACAAAAAAACTACATTAAATGACCATGAGCCAGGTTGCAAAGTCAAGCTCTGAAAAATTAGAAAATGCCAGCATTCGACCCTCTTGTGCATATGCATTATGATAGTCTTAGATTATGTGATCTTATGTTATTTTTTCCTCAAGACCCCTGCCTCATTTAGTGTAGATTGGATAGTGCTCCTGTAACAAGCAGCTATTCAGTATTTTGTTCTCTCCTTATTGTTCAATGTGTTCAATGCCTTGTTTACTGCACGTTATTCAAAGCCCGTTCTGAAGACAGACTCACTAATTTCCTCATGGCCTTCCTGTGGGGGCTTATCATTATGTAACCTGAGTTCTTCACAAATATTCACTCATTTATTTTTACAATACCTCTGTGAGATGAGGGATAGTATCATCCCCATTTTGCAGAGAGGAACTGAGGCACAGAGAGATTAAAGTCAAAAGTATCTACTAATTTTGGGTGCCCTATGTGAAATGCGTCAGGTCTAATGATGTAGAACTTTACATGTTCAAAGCACAGCTCCTATTGACTTCAGTGGCTCAGTGCTCCTGCAGATCAGTCCCTAGGGTCTCAAGTCAGTCACCCAAAAAAATGAGGAGCCTACAGTTAATTACTATTTATAAAAATATTGGATTAAGTGATCTGCTGAGCATCACATGGGAACCCTGTGGCAGAGGCAGAGATAGAATCCAGTTCTTCAGGACAGCATTCAACTGCTTTAACCATGTTTTTTCTCCTCCTCCTGCAATCCCCGGCCTCACTCACTACAGACCTTCCAACTTCTGCAACAAATGAGTCGGGGTCCTACAGAGGGTCTTCTTCATTACGCAGCCCTGATCCATCGTCAGAGATGGTCCACCCTGTGTGATGAATGGGGCAGGGATCCTGTGGGAAAATAGCATATGATCTTGCAATTAAAGACTACATGGTAATTCATATGCATAAGGGGGGCAAAATAAGGTTGCCTAGGCATTGGGGGCATTGAAAGCAGAGGAGAGATTTGTGCTCAGTCAGGTGCCTTGACCCCCATCTCAGCTTCCTGCAGTTACAGGGACAGTCACGCTCAGCCCCAAGCTTGAACGTGCCTAGTGTGCGTGCATCCTTCCGGATAGTTAGCTGCTAAAATGTAAGTCTCTGCTGAGTATGTGCGAGCTTTGAGTTTCAAAGACTAATAAACTTGGCCAAATGTGAGCGGATTTACAAGGGACCAGCAAAAGGCCCGTCCCTGATGCAAAGGCTGCCCCTCTGCCAAATGTCACATCCCTGCTCCAGAGCCTGGGGCACTTCTCTCAGAAAGGGTCCCCAGATTTTTTTAATGTGGGCAAAACAACATGTTTTTTTCCCTCAGAAACTTGTTCTCAGAAACTGCTGGACCATTTTGGCTGAAATCTTCCAAATAAATAAATAAAGCAACAACCACCATCCCAACTTGAGGCAGACACATGGCATGGAAAACTTCAGCCCATACAATGAAAGTTTGGCAAAGTTGTAAGCAGTGAAAACAGGATCTAATTAGGTGATCTTAAAAGTGCTGTGCTATCAGCCACACCTATAATGTTTTTATTTGTATTCTCCATTGTTCACAGTGTTCCTCTGGAAGTTTGGAAGATGCATCTTTCCCTGGTAATAGTGTCATATTTTATTATGCAAACATCAGTATTTTCCCTCTCACTCTGGCATTTTCTGTGTATTAGGAACATTATCGAAATAATAAGCAGCATTGCACTGCATTTTGATTGGTGTTGAAATTAGCCTGACTCATTTTGTTTTGGTATGCTACATCCTTGCTGTACTGCCAGTATTATCCTGCCAGAAGTCCTTGAATAAGATATCTTTAACTTGTGCTCATGTCGATTGCCTGTCTTGCTCTGCAGCAAAAGAGCAAAAGTACAGTGGGATCATCCTTAATGATGGCAGATTTTTTCTATTTTTTTTTATGCTAGTGATAGATTGGGGTATTTCTATTTACAAGTGATCTAGCATTCATGGATTTACTGAGTGAAGCAACTGCTACTTCCTGAGGTGTTAACTTCACAAGATGGGAGAGGCACATCAGCCTCCACTCATGCAGTTTTTAAAAAAATGATAAATAATGTTTTAAAAAGTGCAATGACGAGGAACTATTTGGCTGAGCTCATTGGCAATGAGTCTTTCACCTCTAGGTTGCTGGTTGCTCCAGTACTGATAGTTGGTGGTTTGTTTAGTGACCTGTGAGAAATACAACAATGTTCTCAGTCCAGTTCTCAGCAGACAAGTGTGCACCTCACGAGAGTGCAATCCCAACCGATACTAATTGGCACCCAGGTTGACAGTCTCTCAAGAGAGACATCCAAGGCGGATACACTCCTAGAGCAAGTCCCTCTCCCCAGATGAGTGACTGGATGATTACATTGCTGATGCGTGCTGCTGTCACAGTTGTTGTCTGTAAAGAGAGGGGTTGAGTTTCCACAGCTATCAGTCCAGCTCTTTCCATGGCTTCAGTTTTTAAAAGTTGTGGCAGGGTGCTGGCCAGGAGTGCCTGAGCCAGTCCTGTGGGCCCCTTAAGAGGGAGCAGAAGCCTGCAAACCTCCCTTGCAGAGAAGGCTAATCAGCCACCTGGGCTGCAGGGCAATTAGCCTGGAGGGATTGCACCTGGCGGCAGCCTCAGGGGGATAAAAGGCTGCCAGGAAGGAAGCCCAGTGTGGTGGTGGTGGAATGGTTGTCTGGAGTGAGAGATGGAGCTGTAGAACTGTAAACTGTAGAGCAGGGTTTAGAGCTGAACTATATAGAGTTGTATGCTAGGAGCTGTAGAGCTGTAAGCTGAAGGACTGAACTGTATAAGGCTGTATATATTGGTGGTGGGGCCTGCACTGTGGAATAAAGAGCACTGTTTGGAGCAAAAGAAGGGTTTCCTGCCTGTTCCTGAGGAGGGGTGAGAAAGCGGTCTGTCACAAAGTGTAGTTAAAAACAGGCCAGGGGGTGGGAAAAAACAGCTTGCATTCTTCCTAGAAAATGCTGTGCTTCCACTGCCGATCCCAAGGCCACTTCAGCATTACTCTAAATCTAGGTTTCTAATTGCAGGGCGTGAACAATGTCAGGGGATAAGATTTCCAGAACAATTTAGCTTTCTTTGAGGATTGGGAGATAGGATTTTATATTTTGTAAGGAGAAAAAAAGAGAGATTTAGACAAAAATAACCCCCTGAGCAATTAACCAGCAGAGCCATTCCTGTCAATGGTCAGCACAGTCAGATGAGAAAGTAAGTAACATGTTGGCTGACGACCATCAAAAATTGCTACTGTGGGAATTGGCATGAGAGCAAATCCAAGCGTCTTTCATGCAAGCAGAAGTCTCTTTTTGCCTTATTACATAACTTTTTAAAATTGTACTTGAAAGATGGGGGGAACACTTACAATGTATATTGATTGATATATTTTTTTAAAAAAGAGTATTATTCAGTCTCTCAAGTTCTTGCTGATTTCATTTCATTTTCACAATATTTCATAATTAATATTATTAGTAATTCTGTTTTAAGTCTCTGCCAACTTCCTAATTAACTCTTTTCCCCCTTAAATTGCAGGGCTTATTTATTACTGTCAGCTTGCTGTATAGTTTACACAATGCAGAAGGAATTTTTACTAAGCATGTCCCTGGTTTTGTTCTGTTGATATATGTATCTCTGTTTCCACTGCCACCATACAAATCATGGGATTAACGAGCTGTCAGATTCTGGGTAATGAATGAAAAAATGACAGTGATCCTTTCAGAATTTAAGAAGAAACGTGTTAAATTTGTCATCAGTGCTATAAAGAAATCACATCTCTTCTTCCATGTATGAATCAGGAAACTTCGGAAAAAAAATATTTTTTTTAAATTTCAGTGGTACAAAGGCCCCATGTTGACCCCTGGTGAGCAAGTGGTTATTTCCAATTTCATTTCCATCTCTTTTGGCGTCACAGCTCAAGGGCTATTTGAGAGAGATTAAGTAATAGATTTCTATACCTGGGGCTCTAGGTTCTGAGTTGAACCCCTAACTGGAGATTTTTCTGTGTTCTCTCTTTTTGCTTATCTGAACTTTCTGGATTTCTTGTTATAAACATTACTCCTTAAAGGGAAGACCTTGCTGACTGCCAAAGAGTTATTTTTTCCATGTGGGTCATTCCACCCATTTACAAAGTTTCATTAGATTTAGATTCCATCATTCTTCTTTTATACATATATATTAAATAAATATATTTTGATCCAGGTGACGGTCACAGATGGAGGCGTCTCTCCCAAGCAATCTACTGTTTGGGTAGTGGTTCAAGTTCTGGATGAAAATGATAACAAGCCTCAGTTTCCAGAGAAAGTCTATCAGATCAAGTTGCCCGAGAGGGACCGCAAGAAAAGAGGGGAGCCAATCTACAGAGCTTTTGCATTTGACAAAGATGAAGGACCAAATGCAGAAATTTCCTACAGCATCGTGGATGGAAATGATGATGGGAAATTTTTTGTTGACCCGAAAACCGGGATGGTTTCTTCCAGGAAGCAATTCACAGCAGGGAATTATGACATCTTAACAGTAAGGATTCATTTACCAGAATAAGCACACACCATTTGATGTTTCAATAAAGATTTTTTAAGTTAGTATAAATAATGTCACCTAGTTTTCCCTAATTTGAGTCATATGTAAAACCTTAACCCATTAAGAAATCCAGTCTTCATACATAACTATAAATAAAGAAATAAGCTCTTTTTACCCTGAATGTTTTCATGCTACAAAGCATCAGTTTGTCTTTCCAATGCACAGGGAAAAAACGTAGACCAAGGGCTTGTCTACGCACACAATAGTTATACCACTTCAGTTAAAACAATACAACCACATTAGTGTGAAGGCAGTAATACTGTACTAAAAGTAATTATACTAGTATGGCTTATGGTTGTAAGTGAGGGGGAATAATCTATACTGATATAAAGCACTTTTGACACTGGTGTAACTTCATCCACACTAGGGGTTGCACTTTAAAAACTATTTCAGTAAAAAATAAAATCACAGCCTTAACCCAAAATAGTTATGGGGCACAAAAACTGTGCGCAGACCAGGCCTGAGAGAATAGAATGAAATTTAGGGGCATATGAACTCCAGAAATCCATATGTATTGAAATACTTTTGTGTGATTGAAAGTGATTGATGGTAGGCACTTAAACAAAATATAATGATAAACAGCAAAGTATTGAGTGGGTGCAGGTGTCTGTCTAGCAGTGTGCCACATTGATGGATGTTTCATCCCATCTTATTTCACATCTTCATTGGGGATCTAGGTGTCAGTGTAAACAGCTCGCTAACCAGGTACCTTTCAGATCTCACACTGCGAGCCAGGTCTCACACTTCCTGCCAATTGGCTTTATTAATAAAATACTGTAATGTAAAATTCATCTCAATTCTTCTCCCCAGGCCGAGTTCCCACTCGGATTCCTACCCCAGGACTGCTCAGGATACAGTCTTGTTCCTCTCTTTCTCTTGTTCCATCTCTTAAATCCAAGCAGAGTAAGGAGCCACCCGCTATAGTTCACCAGACCACATTAATTTATTTCCCAGCAAGAACAACACTGACTAATTGGATATGGTATTTCAGGCAAATACTGCCAGCCTTTTTAAAAGTGTATTACTCACGTTAATTGATGCTATAGTGTAGTGATGCGACGATTCACCAACGTCGTGTCTCCTCCTGGTCATCTGGGAATTAGCTCTTTTCAGCCTTGGAGCGCCCCCTGATGGCTGATTTCTCACATGCCTCAGACCAGGTGTCCCTCCTGGACCCCGGTGCCCTTTAACTTCAGGGTTCTGCCCCTCACTCTGGGTCTCCCCTCCCTGGGGAATCCCCAACCCTCTAAAACCAGGGATGGGCAAACTACGGCCCGCGGAACACATCCGGCCTGTGGGCCCTTCCTGACCGGCCCCATAGCTCCCGGCTGGGGAGGCTGCTCCGGCCCCACCCTTCCTTCCCCTCCTCTCCCGAAGCCTCAGTGCGCCATGCCACCAGTGCTCTGGCCTGCCACTCCAAGGCAGCGCTGTAGCAGCAGGACTGGCTCTACCGGGTCCTGAGCTTCTGCTGCTCTGAGCAGCGTGGTAAAGGGGTGGGGTTGCGAGCTCTTGTGGGAGTGTGTCTCGCTCCAGCGGGCCTGAGTGGCGTGGTAAGGGGGTCGGGGCCGGACTGGGGCCTTGGATTAGGGGCAGGGAGTCCCGGGGGTCTGTCGGGGAGGGAGGTGGTGATAGTGGTCGAGGCACTCGGGACAAGGAACACGGGGGGGCTTGGGTAGCGGGTGGGTTCTGGGGGGGGGCAGTTAGAGTGGGGGGTCTCAAGAGGATGCGGTCAGGGGACAAGGAGCAGGGGAGCTTAGATGGGGGTGTGGTCCCAGGGGGTGGTTAGGAGCAAGGGGAGTCTCGAGAGGGGACGGTCATGGGACGGAGCAGGGAAGAATGGATGGTTGAGGATTCTGAGGGGGATGGGAAGTGGGAGGAGGTCGGATAGGGGGCGGGGCTGGACTTCCCTACCCTACCCGGCCCTCCATACAATTTTTAACCTCGATGTGGCCCTCGGGCCAAAAAGTTTGCCCACGCCTGCTCTAAACCCACCTTGCTTCAGTGGCTACTGCCAGTCGTCATCTAGCCACTGCTCCCCAGGGCAGGCTGCTGTCTGTAATGGCCACTCATCATTTGCAAGGGGTCCGACCTGCTGCCTTTGCATATCCTCCGGTTGCCCCTCTGCAGCCCCAGTGCCTTTTGGGGCTATTACCAAGGCCTGCAGCCTGGGGATTTACCAGGCTGGAGCTCCCCAGCTTCTTTTGCCTTCCCCCAGCCCTGCTCAACTTCTGGTACCTTGATCTTCCAAGCAGCCAAGTCCTTCTTTCTCCAGAGCTAGAGAGAGGCTCCCCAGGGCAGCCCTTTCCCAGGGCTGTTTTAACTCCTTCAGGGCCAGAGTGGGGTGATCACCCGCTACACATAGTCACATATATTTATAAGTATCTCTGATAGTGTATAACTCAAAAACACACTAAAATAAAGGGAAACTAGCCAAACTCTCAGGATGTTGACATAACTGACCAACGCACCCATATGAAATTTTATTTGTAACCCGCATCCTCCCTTCTCTGACCCAGGTGTTTGTCATCCCGTGTGACATTAACTCTGTGGTAAGCTGTGCTGTAAATCAGTGTACTAGCCCTATAGGCTGCTGCACACTTAAGTCATCATGTGAACCCTGCTGCCTCTCACTAAAAGTCCTGCAGTTTGCTTTGACCTACTGCACTCTGAAACAGCAGTAGATCAAAGTGCACTATTGAACTATTCGTGCAGGGCAACAGGTTCCACGCAGCCAGTTAGCAGGCTAGAGTGCTGTAGATTTATGTCCCAGCTTGCCACGCACTAACTCTTGGTATAGACAAGCCTCTAAATTGTAAACTATTCCAGTCAAGGATCATGCTTATCAAGCAACAGGCACACTGACAGATAATGTAAATAATAAGAATTAACACTCAATTAGGAGGAATTGTGATTTCTGAGGGCAGAGAAGCAACATAAATAGATCTAGAGAAACTGAAACAAAGGAAGAAAGTAATCATTTTGGAAAACAAGTTGAAATAATCCAAAACATAGTACCATAAGAGACTGAAGGATGATAGCATACTTAAAAGTTAAGAGTTTTGCAGTCCAAGTGTGATAGCAAAAAAGACCATTGGTCCACATATGTCATGGATCATATTTGTGTTTGTACAGTGCCTGCCAAAGTAGGTCTGCTATCTCATCTGGAATCTCCTAGTAGAACTACAGTAATACAAATAATCATGAAAATAGTAATAGTGTAAACACAAGAAATAGGAATTATTTAGACTGGAAATAGGAGTAATGGAGGGAAATTAAGGGAAGATTATTAATAATAAGACTTATCTCTTATATAATACTTATCAGCAGGTCTCGAAGTGCAAAGGTAAATATCATTATCTCCACTTTACGGATGGGGGAAATGAGGCATAGAGTGGTGAAGTGACCTCCAGAAGGTCACTCAGTAGCTTGGTGGCAAAGTCAAGAATAGAACCAAGGTCAAACTTCCTGACAGTGAAAGCCTTCTAGAGAAGTTTATGAAAATTACATTAGTCCAATTCTGGACTTGTATTAATAAAGCACTGGTAGACTCAGGCACCAATAATAGGTTAAACGTGTGAATTATTTGACTAGAAACATATGACATGTACTGTTAAAAAGCTGAGATTCTTACTTGTCTGTTGCTTGTAGCATATCTCTTTTAGTACTAGCATGGCAAGCCAATATAGACCTTTACATCTCATTAATGTGAACGCCATATATTTTCCCCTGTTTGAATGACAAAATATTAATGCCCAATATCTCACAAAAGCTGCAGCAGATGTAAAATCTATGGAGTTAAACTATGGGTGAAAAGACCGTATATAGGATATTGAAGTCATCATCAGCTACCATGCTGAAAGCCTTCTGTATTCAATATTTGTTTTGTGAGTTCACACATCTCTTCAATACTGCTGGTGTTATCTGACAGCGCCAGTTGTAGTGGTTTGAATCCCTTCCGCATAGGAAGGATTGCTTCATCCCCTTGACATAATTTTATTTGATCAAGTTCCCCTCTCTGCCTCAGAACTGCAGAGAAGACCAATAAGCAATGACAATCCCTTTAAACTTAAATTCTCTCTCTCTTATGGGTCAGGTCACTTTAGTTAGTTTAATTAGTTTTTTAAAAAATAGCGCAAAATTGAGTTTTCAACTAAATGAGCTTTTACCAAGTGAAAAGTGGCTGCAGAAATTTTTGATTCTGGGTGAAATTTAGTGGCCTTAGATACACAGGAGGTCCCTTCAGGCCTTAACAGTATGAAACTATGGAAAACGTACATATTTCGAATGGAAACTGACATATTTTGATCCTGTCACAGTTCCTCATGAAGAGCTGTAGTTCAGTTTCTTCATGTCTCCATTGTCCTCCCTGGCTGGGCTATGTCCCCCATGATTCACCATGGACAGGGGCTCTTATTATGCAACCACCTCCCTCACCAGGAGGAATAACTGTGGTGCATACCATGGGTTGTAGTCCAGCCAGGGAGCCTGGATCAAAAAGGGGGTATGAGGTTCTCAAAATATGCTCCCATGAGGTCAGCAGCACTTCCAGATCAAAAGATTTTGATTTTCACTGAAAGATCAAACTTTTACGTGAAATTTTTTTGACAAAAATGAGTTTTCATTTTTGTTGAAAATTTCCACAGAAATAAACCCCACTTTACTCTGGTGGCAGGAGTATACTCAAGATGCACTGACAGAGTATGTGTTCTCTCTGTGCCTAACAGATAAAAGCAGTGGACAATGGACGACCCCAGAAGTCTTCAACTGCACGCCTCCATATTGAGTGGATTAAGAAACCTGTACCCTCACCTGTATCACTGACTTTCGATGAGCCCTTCTACAACTTCACTGTCATGGAAAGCGATAGAGTGACAGAAATTGTGGGAGTGGTCTCTGTGCAGCCTGCTAACATACCTTTGTGGTTTGATGTAGTCGGTAAGTTTGAACTCAGTGCTGTGACTAAGTATCAAGTAAAGCACCTCAGGATGTGTGGTTTTGAGAGTGAGAAAACTAACAGTGAATTATCACCCAAATTGTAAACATGTGAAATGCTGAAATGAAAATGCCTAATTTAATATAATAACAATAATAGTAATAATCATGCTTTTGTTATGACTCCTTAGCTAAGCTTTAAAAAAGCGCTGTCTGGCTGGATTGTTTTTTTTCATAGTATGTTATTTACTGCAATCTTGATGTGGTCTGTCATTTAAATTCTATTGTCATACTTTGCTAATCTCATTTCTAAATGTATTTATGGTACTTAGACTTGCTGTCCCTCATTTCTCTCTTTTCTTCACCTTTTTTTCTGCATTCTGTTCTTTTTTTTCTGCTTCCGACTGCCCTGCTTCAAGGTGGCAAGCATGCTCGAGAGATGTTCTATATTCTACAGACAGCTTGTGGGCAGAACTGTTCAACAGAAGGTACCCTTAGTGCAAACACATTTGCTAAAATACAACTATCCAAGCTGCCTTTTTTTTTTTAACAAGTTCTTTGAAGCAAATTATATTACATCTTTCATAAGTGCCTGTGATAGAATGGACTTGATACATTCTTTTCTATGACAGCTTTTATCATATTGAATCATTATCCCTTTATTCACCGATTTTCACAATTTCACCAAAAAAATTCAGATGTTTTACAGTTCAGGGCTGTCTGTTTAAAGCGTGAAATGGAAAAAAAAATAATAGGCGTGAGCAGTGTCAGCATGTGGGTTGCAAATGGAGCTACCAAAATGATCATCTTGAATGCAAGCTGAAAAAGTGAAATAAGTTAAGATGTGAGATTTCAAGCACAAAATTGCCTAATTTGCCTTCCATAACTTTGCTTATAAACGTGGGGGAAGGAAAGCAAGCATGGTTGGTAAAAGACAGGAGAGGGCATTAGAGTGATGGTATTTTAAATGCAAAGGCAAATGCAGTAGGTATGTGGATATCAGAAAAAGAGGGAAGAAGGAGTATTGCTTAGCAGTTGGAACAGGGAGCTAAGGGCTGGGTTACACTGCAGGGGGTTTTGAACTAAGATACGCAACTTTAGCTACCCTATTCTCGTTGCTGAAGTCGAAGTATCTTAGTTCAACTTACCTGGCTGTCCTCACGGCAGCGAGTTGACCGCGGCGGCTCCCCCGTCGATTCTGCTTACTCCTCTCGCGGAGCTGGAGTTCCAGAGTCAACGGGGAGCATGTTCGGGGATCGATTTATCGTGTCTAGATGATCCGGTGGGTAGTGTAGACAAACCCTAAGAGTCAGCACTCATGAGGTCTGTTCCCAGCTCTGCCATTCATTTACTTGTGTGGCTTTGGCATCTCTGGAACCTTTCTGTCCTTAATTTGTGCAGATCAGGAAGGGAAACTCTTGTGTTTCCTCCTGTATCTGTAGCTGGGTTTCTGAGATGCCAAACATCATTAAAACTAAACCCAATGCTGTCGTGCTCTTGGGTTCCCATTAGCCCTTTGAGAAGAGCAAAACACATCTCCTAATGTCTTCCCTTGCATTCTTCGATAGTTTTAGCACAGTATGAGCAGTTTATATTATCATCACATTTACATTCCCTTCCTCTGACCCTAACTATCCTCCCGGGGAAGCTCCCTCACCCTGACTTTATTGTCACTGTTCGAACTTGACCTTCTTGTTGGACTTCTCTGCCCTTCATCCTGTTTTGTCTTTTGCTCAGTGAATCCCACCACTCTCATTATAATGCTCTCAACTTTAAGTCTGAGAGAAGGCTGCTGCTTTCCAGCTACATTCTTATGCATTATCGTAATTATTCCTGTTCCAGCACCTCTTCTTAATGATCCTCAACATATTTGCCTCCCAAAGAGGAGGCCGATGAAGAGCATGCATAGTAATTAAAGCCCTCAGTTGGTAATTGAATACAGTACTTACAGCCAGAATAGATTAAATACTTTTTAAAATAGGTTTTAGTTTATTACCTCTCCCTCCCCCTTGCTCCCCCCCAGAATCCTAACATTGTCCATAAAGGCTCTAGTGGTTGATGTTGAACCAGTACCAAGAGGTGCTGAGCACCTAATTTCCATTGACTTTAATAGGGACTCTGGGCACTCGGCACCTCTCAGTACATTGCAGGGTCGATTCCCTAGTCTGCAGCGGTGGCCGTCTACTTTAGGAGTAGGAGTAGTGTTTCTGCTGTAGTAATGCCTCATAGCACCAGGTCTGACCCCAGTGTGCGCGGTGATGTGCAAACAAAGAACAAAAGATGGTCCCTGCCACAAGAGCTGACAATATAAGTATTTTATGTGTAGATTAATTTAGCTGCTTCTAATCAGTGTCAGTTACCGTATGGGAAGCTGGGAGGGACTGATGGCTCCAGACAGCTGTTTTGTGAGCCACACTAAAAGATGGCAGCAGCCTTGCCCTGATCTGAATTTTGCACTTACATCTCCATGAACATCCCACAGTAAAGCCAGCGGGAGCCCTGCATGCTTATGCAGGTGCCTGGTTTAACCCAGAGTTTGGAGTTCAACCTTTACATTTATTGGCTTCATAAAATAAATTAGAACCAGAATCTCGCAGAATAATGGTTTCCGTTCATTATTTTTTTCTGATATCTACTTGCCTCTTTCTGTCATTTGGAATTCACCTCCTCACATAGGAGGCTGCCTTCTCTTTGGGCCTTTCTATCAATAATGGTTGAAACGTCAAGCCTGATTTCTGTTTTCAGCATGTATTCAATTGATCTGTCCGGTCACACAGAGCCCATAGCAGTGCCTTGTGAAGGCCCTGTACACAAGAGCCCATTTTCTCAGTTTTTGTTATATTTAATCACTGTTTTGATTTTAAAAAACCTCATTTTCAATGGAATTTGAGCTCCAAGACAGTTGAAATTATTTTTGTTCCCATGTAAACTGAGCCCTCTCTCTGCCTCTGTCTCTGTCACCCCTTTGCACTGGTGGTGGGAGGGGTACGATAATTAGTGTGCTACGTTCGCTGCATTACCTGAGCTGCACGGTGCTGATTGTTGCTTGAGTAGCATGTTGCACAAAACCCTTCTGACACTTTCCCAGTGGGTCTCGCCATCCCTTCCTCCTACTCCTGATGTAGGCCTTTAAAAAGGACCGGCGTCTTTTAAAACCTTCCTATCCTGTTGTGCTTAAATTCCAGTAATTTCAGGATCCCTGGCTAATAATAATGCAAACTTTTTCCTGTGCAAACCAGATTGCACCAGTTTCCACTGACTGCCAAAAACATGTGATTCCCCAGCCTCTTTTGAATCACCTGCAATGAGAACTGTGGACTATGTTTCTTGATTCCCCCCTAAACACACACTTGTTACTTTTCTGCCCCGTCTTCAGCTTCTCAGGAGAATCACAGCTTTGGATTTGCTACTAACAGATACTTTACTGAAATTCAAAATATCTCTGCAGTGTCCTTCTCGTCTTAAGATAATGCGCTACATATGAATTCTTGCTTTGCATGTTGAGTTACTAATATGTCTAAAATATGCCATGTTGTAACTTAATGCTGCAGTTGAATTCAGAGTACTTGGTACCTGTTTTGTCAGCATGTAGGTTTATTTTAGATCTGCCAGAGCTAGAGAGCTAAATTTCCGATCTTGACCTCTCTCCGAGACTGAGTAATTTGGGCTGTACCTCTCTTTCTGCAAATGCCAGAGGCAGTTTAGACTCCTCCTTGAGACCTTGGAATCTGTCCAGTGCCTTTCCATCGTTGTGCTTCTGGCACTGCATACAGGGCAGTGGTTCAGCTGTCCCATGTTTTTCTATTAGTATCCTAGGTTTTATAACTCACTTTGGGGCAGGACTAAGTAAGATTCCCCCCTCTCGACGCCTTGGGACAAATTGTATTTTGGGGCTTGACAGAGCAAGGACTCACCCCTGCGGTGCCTCCTCCTGCCAGTTGTCTAGGGAATCAGCTCTTCCGGCCTCTGGAGCGCCTCCAGCAGGCCAACGTCCTGCCTGTCACCGGCCCAGCGTCCTTCCCGGACCCCAGTGCCCCCTTAGCTGGGGTGCTGCCCCCCGGCAGTAAACCCCACTTTCCGTAGGTCTCCCCTCCCTGGGGAAGCCCCACCCCTTATCCCCACCTTGCCTCAGTCTAGGCCAGTGGTCGCCAACCTTTCGGACCACACGGACCACTCAAGTCAAAATTTTGAATCCCGCGGACCACTACCATCGCAGCCCGCCCCCCCCCCCGGCTCGAGCGGTGTGGCATCGCAGCCCCCCCCCGGCTCAAGCAGCGCGGCATCGCAGCCCCCCCCCCCGGCTCAAGCGGCGCGGCATCGCAGCTCCCCCCCCCCCTCGGCTCAAGCGGCGCGGCATCGCAGCCCCCCCCCCCGGCTCAAGCGGCGCGGCATCGCAGCTCCCCCCCCCCTCGGCTCAAGCGGCGCGGCATCGCAGCCCCCCCCCCCGGCTCAAGCGGCGCGGCATCGCAGCCCCCCCCCCGGCTCAAGCAGCGCGGCATCGCAGCCCCCCCCGGCTCAAGCGGCGCGGCATCGCAGCTCCCCCCCCCTCGGCTCAAGCAGCGCGGCATCGCAGCCCCCCCCCCCGGCTCAAGCGGCGCGGCATCGCAGCTCCCCCCCCCCCCCCCCGGCTCAAGCGGCGCGGCATCGCAGCTCCCCCCCCCCCCCGGCTCAAGCGGCGCGGCATTGAAGCTCCCCCCCTCCGGCTCAAGCGGCGCGGCATCGCAGCCCCCCCCTCCGGCTCAAGCGGCGCGGCATCGCAGCCCCCCCCCCCCGGCTCAAGCGGCGCGGCATCGCAGCTCCCCCCCTCCGGCTCAAGCGGCGCGGCATCGCAGCTCCCCCCCCCCCCCCCGCATGGCACGGCGTGGCGTGACTGGAGGCAGGAGCGAGCCAGCGGTTGCTGGCCGACGGGGACGGGGCAGGACAGGCGCCCGGCCCAAGTGCGGCTGCCTGCTGCTCCTGTGCGCCCAGCCCCGGCGTGGCACCGGCAAGACGCGGCGCAAGACGGGAGGCGGGAGCAAGCCGGCGGTTGCTGGCCGACTGGGACGGAGCGGGACAGGCGCCCGCAGCCTCTTGGCTGCCCGGAGGGGCACGGTGCCGCGGACCACCGAAATTTTCTCGCGGACCACCAGTGGTCCGCGGACCACCGGTTGGCGACCGCTGGTCTAGGCCACCGCCAGTCACCACCGTTCACTGGGACATACTGCAGTATCATTGCCATTCATCACCGGCAAGGGAGGTTGGCCTGCTGCCTCTACAGCTACCCATGGACTGCCCCTTGCGACCCCAGTACCCCTTGTTGGGCCATCCCCATGGCCCTGCAGCCTGGGGGTGTGCAGACCAGAGCTTCCCCAGCTCCTCTTGCCTCCCCCAGCCCTGCTTCACTCTGGGTACCCAGTTATGCTCCTCCGTAACCAGGCCTGTCTTCCTCCACCGCTGGGGAGACTGTCTGGCACCTGCCTCTCAGCCTTTTTATAAGGGCCGTCTAGTCTGTTTGGGGCTGTTTCAGGCCCTTCTGGCTGGGAGCTGGTGGTCACCCTGCTACAGTGCTCTTCTTCCTGAATTAGAAGCATCTACCAAATTCCTTTTCTCTTGCCCTCCACCTGAACACCCAGGGTTGCTCCATCAGTGAGGAGACCTGCCCAGCAGCTGAACCACGTACACTCTGCCCGAGGGTGCCAGCAGAAAGGGCTGAGAAATCCCCCCACTTCAGCCAGGTCTCCTCTATAGATACCTCCCTAAACTCAGTATAATCTTCTGTCCATGCCTGGGACTTGACAACACAGACACTCCTCTGCAATCAGGGATTTCTCAAGGGTATGCCCAACCCCACTATCCTGGGCCAATTCTCTTCAAAGGGGAAAAGCTCTAGAGTTTCCTTCCATATACATCAGTGGGTAATAGAGTCATTTTCATAGACTGGCGTGCTTTCCCCTTCTTCCCAGAGGAAGATTCGGTCTCTTACAGGAATACACTCCTGTTTTCATTGTAAATTACTTCTCAGCAAAACAGGGACACATGGGGCTCTTATACGTTCTACTTTGTATATTTCTCCCTCTAAAGATAAGGTTAAAAATCCAGAATGGAAACAGAAGAAAATGCAAAAGAAAATATAAAAAGCATGCCGCTCTTCCTCAGGGGCACCAGAGTATATGTAGCCATCAGACCCCCGCAATTGGCAGTTTTTCAGGTTCACCTCTGGAAATTGCCTCTAGCATTATAAAACCCTTCCGTTCAGCCTGTCCTTTTCAGCAAGGGTGTTCATGAAGGTTTTGATGATAGTATTAGCCAGCCAAATTCTGTCTAGAAAGTCACATGTGCCTTTTCTGAGCTGGTATTGTTTTAAGAGCATCATGACAAGAAGCCAGCAACCCAAACAATCCTCTCCATGCTTCAGGAACATGGATCTGTGATCAGCTAATATATATATATATATATATATAACGGACTAATATATATATATATATATATATATATTATATATATATATATATATATATAACAGATAATATATATATATATATATAACGGACTAATTCGGGCGAGGGGGGTGTCCATTGTCAGCCGAAAGTCCATTATTTAATAATTTTAAAAAATTATTAAATAACGGACTTTCGGCTTTAACGGACACCCCCTCGCCCGAATTAGTCCGTTATATCGAGGTTTCACTGTATTGCTAATCTCTCAGTTTTAACTTTTTGTAAGTTTTAAAGGCAGAGTTTCCTTGGAAGTGCATCCTGATAACATACGATTTTGATTACTCATTAAGATAATTAAGCATTTTGTATTAAACCTGGTTATCAGTGTGAAACATTCTCTTTGAACAGTGTAGACTGTCCCCAGGCTAGCTTCGTTTCAGCCCAGGTTTCCTTGTAACCATCTACAAACTCGCTTCTTCAAATGATTTTTTTTCCCAGAGTAGATTTTTTTTTTCCATGCAGCATTTCCCAAGCAAATCAATTTAAAACACTAATTGGGAGATGACCTCTCTTTTTTTTAGGTTAACTTAAAAATACCCACAAACACTTGATTTTACAGTTTTCAAATAACTTGGTATCTCCATAATGTTAATTAAATGTCAAGGACAATTATGCTTTGGCTAGCCATTAAAAAGTGTTAAGTATATATAATGTCTGGAAACAGTAAGTGGTTTGGCTATGTAGAAAGGGGGCGGGGAATAAGAGTGCTTCTCTTCTTTGTAAATCACAGCAGATCAAATTGCATTGTCTTAGTGGAGGGCCAAATTGTGCCTGATGGGCTCAGTTCCCTGGTGGGGCAGTGCAAGAGACAGGTTCCTCTGGATCTCCTGGTGTGCAGAGGGAGTTTATTGAGTGCACCATAGCTTCATATGGTGCCATAAACTCCCACCCTGTGCATCTAAGCTGTTGCAGGTCAAGGTGAGACCCTGCCTGCTCCCCTCCTGATTCTTTTTAGTATAGTTTGTGTATCAGGATGGGATAGGAAGGAGAAAAGGTATCCCCCAGCCTCCCAAAAATGGTTAAAGTTTCTCAAAGCAGCCATTCAATCAAATTACTGTGGAAAAACAATATTAATCAATGGAATGAAATCCATCAACTACAAACCTGATCCCTAAAGAAACTAAGCACCTCCTGAAACATTTTAAACACCCCTTGAAATCAGTGGGACTCAAAGGCATTCCACACCTCACAAAAAAAAGGCCCTTAGAAAATATAGCTCCTGGAATGGTACTGATATTTAATTAGAATAGCGCAAGAGTTCTTTCACATCTAGTCTTATTCCTCCTCCTCCCTCGCCTCGTGCTCCAGAAAATCTCAGAGTTGGAATTATAATAAACTCCTCTTTATAGCTGAGTAGGGTGACCAGAAGGCAAACTGGGGGGTAATGGGCACCTATATAAGACAAATCCCCAAATATTGGGACTGTCCCTATAAAATGGGAACATCTGATCACCCCAAGGTGGGGAAAAGCACAGCAGCAGTTAATGCAATCCTACTTTTTGCACAATGAGCAGTTCTAACTTGTGAACTGTAGCTGTGGTAGAATATTGCTGGTAACCCTTTAATCTTTGGTTGTTTATGGCTTTCCCTTATTCTTTTGTTGATTTTATTTTCTACTTTATGAGCTGCTGGAATATTTTTTGCACTGCTGTAGGTAATTTGGTTTGGCAGGACAATTGTGTATTCAGAACAATTCCGATGTATATTCAGAGAGAAGTTTTAGAGGTTTATTTTGATTTTGGTGGGGGTTATTTATTTATTTATTTATTTTTGGTGTGTTCGCTGTTTAATTATTTCTGAGAGACACGTATTATTTGACCTCTCCTGACAAATGTGTATGTGTCCTTGAAATTAGCATTACATTTCTCTATTTGGATTTTTTTCCAAATATGTAATACACCGTACTCATTTTAAAAGACCAGGCTAGTCCTCGCGCCCATTGACATCAAATTTGTAGTATTGAACCCCCTTAAAATGAATTTCTTAAACCAAAACATATGCTTGTTCATTAAGGAATTACAAGGGCACATCTCTTGTGGGTTTATAACCTCTAAAATCTTTTTATAAATGCAGTTAATTATGCTTCACTTAACTTTATTATTGAAACTTTTATTTTCAGGGCATTTTTATAACATCTGTTTTACAGTGTACAAAACTGTGTTTTGAAATATAAATTATTTTAGAACAAAAAGTATGACTAAAATTCACTGGGTGATGCGTAAAGAAGGCCCTTAACATGGTTGTCAATAAACAGAGACGCCTATCCCTACATACGTTGTCTATGGAAAGTTTCCAGAGATAGCTGATTGAATTGTGTTTTTGTGAATGATTAGGAGGGAATTTCGATAGTTCTTTCGACGCTGAGAAGGGTGTGGGCACTATTGTCATTGCAAAGCCGTTGGATGCAGAGCAGAGGTCAATATATAACATGACTGTGGAGGTCACCGATGGAACAAATGTTGCAACCACTCAGGTACAATATCACATTTTTTATGTGCAAGTTTTTCATTTGTTTCTGGAATTTGGGCAATAATGTAGAATAATTTGCAATCCAAATTAAAAGAACATCCTATGGGAGCAGAGTTAAATGATTTGGCATTTGGTGAATATTTTAAAGCATGTTTCCACTTGCTTTGAAGAGATTTTAATGTTTAATACTTAGAAAAATGGTATTTCTTTCTGGTCTTCATGTTGAACCAAGATTCTGTCCCAGGCCTGAGGGTTTCCATATCAGATGGGAGGTAGGCAAAGATGTTGACAGCACAGATTTGTATTATACAAAAATGGTCCAGAAGACTTCATCTTAAAATAGTGATTCTGCATTTTTTGTAGACATTATTGTAGAATATTGTGTGTTATTTTTTGTTTCTTTTCTTTTCTTTTTAAAAATGCAGTTCATACCTCTTAACCTACCCATGCCTAAATGTGGAACATAATGTATGGAAAAAAGCCAAAATGAGAGACAGGCACAAATTATTCAGTCAGGAAACTTGTGCTGTGGGATTCCTTCGTTTCCTGCCAATGACTGTCTAACCTCAATTCTTTACATTTCTTTATTTCTCATGTCAGTAATTTGCAACAATACAAGTAAGGGAATGAATTTGTGTGGAGCATAGACAACTTTAGGACTAAAAGGAGAGATGTCCTTTAAAGTGAGGGACAGTTGAGAGGTATGGACTAGTTAGTGCCTTGACTCCTAACTCAGCATGAGAGTGAAGTGTGCATGAAGCATGCACCTTATACTGTTAGGATGAAATTTACATCAGTGGAATGTACAGAGGAAATGAAAAAATGAGGTTTGTAACATCATTTGCTTCTTTGTAATGCAAAAAGATGTCATGGCAGATTTATTTTTTGCTTTTTTTAATCTTACCGTTATCAGAAATGTCTGGTTTTGCTTGGATGAATCATATATAGTTTGGGAGCTCCCCACCCTTATTTGAAAAGGTGATCAAAGTCTCAAACCGTCAAGAATTATGAGCTGCTTAACCTTCGCCATTTACAGTACTTCCAGTTTGTACTTTTTGATTGATCTCCAGAGCCTTCAGTGACAGTTAACAGAAGCACTTGATACAAGCTTGTAGCTAGCAAATTTAATTTTGTACATATATTGGCTAGTTCTTTATCCCAATCCTAAATATAACCATAATCTCTGAGGGCCAGACATGTCACGTTACATACCCAATGCAATCACTTACACAACCTCTGTGATTGATTTAGTATGTTATTAAAATGCCTGATAAATAACCAAAAGAAAGAACCAAGAAACAAAACCTAAACAGTTGCCCACATTGAAAATTTTACTTCATAGTGGGTGCCTACCTAAACCCATGGTTTAATAGAGAGGAAGCATTTCCCAGTGGTTAGAGCGCTGGTCTTGGTAAGCTTCTTGGGGCAAGGGCTGTCTTTTTGTTTTTGTGTTTGTATAGTGCCTAGTGTAGCATGGTCCTGGTCTATGACTGGGACCTCTAGGTGCTACAGTAATACCAATAATGAAAAATAATAATAAATAGTAGGTTTTGGGAGGGCTTGGCTCAAGTTCCCTGCTCTGCCACAAGCTTCCTGTGTGACCTTGGGCAAAACACTTATCTTCTCTGTGGCCCGGTTTTCCATCTGTAAGTTAGGGATAGTAGAACTTCCCTAAATCATTACTGAGAATAAGTACATTAAACATTGTAAGGTATTCAGATACTATAGTAAGAGTCTATATAAGATATAGCAATAACTCATTTTCTGTGTGATATATAATCAACTCATTAACTAGTTTTTCCCTGGAAGTTATGTTTTCATATGTAAAGATAGGAATTAAAATATTAAAGATTGTTTTCTTTTATAGAATATGAAATAATTTTAGAGATGAGAATTTATAATATAGGAAATACTGAATAGTGTTCTATATATTCACATTCTATAATTCTTATATAAATTCATTTGAGGTATTTTAATCATATTCAGAAGTTTGAATTTTCAGACTTAAAAGTGATAAAAAGAGCTGAATGATGTTACTCACATTTTTTTATTTAACAAAATAAAGCCTATGTGCTAAGTCAAAAGTATCTCGTATATAATATCAATGTAACCTGAGAGTTCTCAAAAGTCTTATTCTTCTTGAGTGCTTGCTCATGTCTATTCCACAGTAGGCATGCGTGCTCGCCACGTGCACCTGTGTCGGAAGTTTTTCCCTTAGCAGTACCCGTAAGGGGGGGAGCACCGCTGCAACACGTGGAGTGGCGCCTCAATAGCGCGATATAAAGGGAGTCACGCGCTCCCCTCTGCCCTCGGTTCCTTCTTGCCACCAGTGACAGTGTGTCGGAAATTCTTGCTCCAGCTTTGCTGCAGCCTTACAGTTCACTGAGTAGTACCTTTCACAATAGCTTTCAGCTTGTTTGTTAGTTAGTTATTCAGTTAGTTCAGCTTAGAAAGGGGCCCAGGTTATGCCTCGTGCCCCAGGCTTTAAGTCTTGCGACTCCTGTCGCCGGTCTATGCCCCACAGCGATCCTCGCTCGGATTGCCTCCACTGCTTGGGCGAATCGCACGTCAACGAGCGCTGCAAGATCTGCAGATCCTTTAAGCCATGGACGAAAAAAGGGAGGGATATCCACCTCCACGCCCTACTGATGGAATTGGCGCTAGCTCCGACCCTGCTACGCCGCCAGGACTCGGCACTGGGTGCCGTGTCCCCAGCACATAGTGAGACCCCGGCGTTCTCAACTAGCCGGCACTGCTCCCCGTTGAAGAAGTGCAAGTTGATGCCTTCGCAATGCTGAGAGAAGGGTGGGGGAGACTGGTCCCGCTTTGGGCGGCTCGAGTTCCCCCAAGGCTCTAAGACTCTGACTCGTGTTGAGTGGAGTAGCTCGGTACCGTCAGCCATGTCATCAGGGGCTCATTCACCTGCACATCTACCCATCATGTGCCAGCAATACCCCTCTGCCATGTACATTGGCCAAACTGGACAGTCTCTGTGCAAAAGAATAAATGGACACAAATCTGACATCAGGAATCATAGTATCCTAAAACCAGTAGGAGAACACTTCAGTCTCCCTGGACACTCGGTAACAGACTTAAAAGTGGCAATTCTGCAACAAAAAAACTCCAAAAACTGACTCCAACAAGAAACTGCTGAACTAGAATTAATTTGCAAACTGGACACCATTAAATTAGGCTTGAGTAAAGACTGGGAGTGGTTGGATCATTACACAAATTTAATCTATTTCCCCATGTTAACTGTCCCCCTATTGTTACTCACACCTGTCTGAAATGGGCCATCCTGATTAACACTACAAAAGTTTTCTCCTGCTGACAATAGCTCATCTTAATTAATTAGCCTCTTAGAATTCGTATGGCAACTTCCACCTTTTCATATTCTCTCTCTCTGTATGTATGCATGTATATGTGTGTGTGTATATATATATATGTATATATATGTATATATATATATATAATTTTCCTACTGTATGTCCATTCTGTGCATCTGATGAACTTGGCTGTAGCCCATGAAAGCTTATGCCCAAATAAATTTGTTAGTCTCTAAGGTGCCACATGTACTCCTCATTCTTTCTGCTCTTTTAGGACTTCTGAAAGCATGCTCTGCACCCCGTCCCAATCAGATTTTGGAAGGAACTTCAGGTTCTTAAACCTTGGGACAAGAGCTGTAGCTATCTTTAGAAATCTCACGTTGGTACCTTCTTTGTGTTTTGTCAGATCCGCTGGATCATCAGCCAAAACTGCTATAACATGAAATATGTGGTAGAATGCCGGTAAAAGACAGAGCAGGAGACATACAATTTTTACCCAAGGGGTTTGATCACAGTATTAGCACAGTATTTTTTAAGGTTCAAGAATAGCAGCCGTGTTAGTCTGTATCCATAAAGAAAGCGAGGAATATTTGTAGCACCTTAGAGACTAACCAGTTTATTTCAGCATAAGCTTTCGTGAGCTATAGCTCACTTCATTGGATGCATAGAATGGAACAGAAGTAAAATGCATTTATACACACAGAAAGAAAAAGAAAAGAAATAAAATTTTAAAAAAGGACATTAGCATACCAATTCTAACAGGGCTGTTAAATGTAGATGGCCCATTATCAGTAAGAGGAAAATACACCTTTTGAAATGGAGATCTGTTGTCAGTAACTCAGGAAATGCAATTAATTACTGTAATGAGAGAACCAATCTGAACTTCTGTTAACAGCATCATCAGCATAAAAGCATATCCTCTGGAATGGTGGCCAAAGCATGAAGACACATGTCACATAAATACCTTGCAATGCGCACTACAAAAGTGTCATGCAAACGTCTATTCTCCCTTTCAGCTGACATTGTAAATAAGAAGCGGGCAACATTATCTCCGATAAATGCAAACAAACTTATTTCTCTTATTTTCTTGTTTGGCTGAACAATAAGTAGGACTTAGTGGATTTGTAGGCTCTGAAGTTTTGCATTTTTGTTTCTGAGTGCAGTTATGTAACAACAACAAAATCTACATTTGTAAATTGCACTTTCCCACTAAAGAGATTGCACTATGGTACATGTATGAGGTGAATTGAAAAATACTATTTAGTTTGTTTATCATTTTTACAGTGCAAATATTTGTAATAAAATAATATAAAGTGAGTACTGTACACTTTGGAGTCTGTGTTGTAAATGAAATCCATATATCTGAAAATGTAGAAAGACATCCTAAATACTTAATAAATTTCAATTGGTATTCTATTGTTTAACAGTGCAATTAAAACTGCAATTAATTGCGATTAATTTTTTTAATCAATTCATTTTTGTGAGTTAACTGCAATTAATCGACAGCCCTAGTTTTAATGTTACTTGCAAAAATATTTTCTGGAAGAAGTTGGGAGAAAAATGCATCCATAAATCCCTTCACTCCATTTTAAAAAATAGTGAAAGAAGCCCTTCTGCGCACCCTCCTCCCCCCATCATGCGGTTGTTTACTACAAAACAGCTGATCATCAGGCTTAATGGAACCATATTTCCTTTTATTCCACAGCAGTTGTTCTTCCTTTATCTCTTTCTGTCATTTGGTGCATTACACAGTCAGAAGTGGTAAAAAAACATTGTAAAAATGCCAAAGATCTTTGTTTTCAGTAATATGATCAGCAGTGAAGACCTGTATAACAGCTTCAGTTTCTTCAGTAGTAGTGCTGCGCATTTATTAAATTCTGATAAACTCTCATGACTTCCTTCACCCCCTGGCCCTGCATGATGTATGTTACAGTGTAGTAAGAGGAACAAAACCATTATGATTTAACATTCAAACGTTTTGTATTATAGATTAATTTTGGTGGAGGCAAAAAAAAAAGATTTTAAGAAACCTAAGAAGGCCTTAAAGCTTTCCGCATAAATTAAAGGATGTTTGGTGGAGGAGTGGATGATGTCAAGTTACAGAGATCCGTGAGAGAGACACTATTTGTGTTAACGTACTGTTCCCACTTACCATGTCGCCCCTTCATCTAGGCTGCAACCACCACGTTTTTTGCCAGTAAAGATCTATTTTAATGCACTCCTGCTATGATCTGAGGAAAGTGGCAGCAGTAGTTGTGAGGGAGGAATATTGATTTACTTGATATATTATTGGAGTGTGAGTGTGAGTATGAAGGTACCTATTAGATTGATTAACTTCTGGGAAGGCTAAGGCAGGAACAAGACAGGGACGGGTTTTGTTTTTTCTCCATTTAATTCATCATTGCTGAAGGCAGTGTGATCATTTATAAAAGTCTGAGGTTGTACCCCACCTCTGAGGTCATGAGAAATGTGATTCTTGTAGGTATTGCCAGCTCACTAGTCCTTGGGGGACATCTGCTGTCCCCACACTTGAATGAAACCAAGAAGCCATGACCCTTGGACTCTGCTTTAGCCATGAGATTTAATCTTGTTGATGGAGAGTATATCACCCTCAATTGAACAAAGAGGGGCTTCTGCTGGCAAGGAATCAATTTACTGGTACCCTTTCCCCCACTCCCATCTCAGTATTGACCAACCCTGACAAAATGAGGTCGGGAATAGAGCTGGCCAGGAAATTAAAATCTCTTCCCATGAAAAATTTGGCTTTTTTTTTTAAAAAAAAAAAAATCCCAAACCAGGACAAAATGTCATATTGGGGGGGTGGAAGGGATTTCAAGATAAAAAGATTATTTTAGGAGAACTAAAACAGAAATTTTTAGTTTCCCAACTGCCCACCGGGAAGTGGTTTGTCAATTTCACAAGAACCTTCCAGCCCCGCTGCTGGAGAAGCAAAGAAACTTGGTGCCCTACCTTCCTGCTTCTCCTTAAACTAACCAGCTTTTCACTCTTCTAGGGGTATGTCTTCACTACAGCAGTAGGTCGATTTCCCTTAAGTCGATTTTCTAAAGCAGACTGCATAAAGTCGACTTAGTGCGTCCCCACAAAGCACAGCAGGTCAACAGTGTCTGTCCTTACAACTTTTGCAAGGGTCGACATAGCGAGCATTGCACTGTGGGTAGATATCCCACTGTGCCGGGAGTCCCAGCAGGCACCACCTTTCGGGGCAGCCGGGCACGCTCCCCAGGGGACCAGCCACCAGTCCAAGCAGCTCCGTGGCCCCCCGTGCCCGCCCGAGCAGCCCCGCACCGGCTCCCCCCGCCCGCCCGAGCAGCTCCACGGACCCCCGTGCCCACCCGAGCAGGTCCGCGGATCCCCCTGCCCGCCCGAGCAGCCCCGCGCCGGCTCCCCCCGCCCAAGCAGCTCCGCGGACCCCCCGTGCCCGCCCAAGCAGCTCTGTGGACACCCCCCCCTCGCCTGAGCAGCCCCGCGCTGGCTCCCCCCACCTGAGTAGGTCCGCGGACCCCCCAGCCCGCCCGAGCAGGTGTCCGCGGACCTGCTTGGGCGGGCGGGGGGTAGCCGGCGCGGAGCTGCTTGGGCTGGCACGGGGGGGCCGCGGAGCTGCTCGGACTGGTGGCTGATCCCCTGGGGAGCTAACGGGCATTGTGGAAGGTCGGAGGCTAGTTGTCACATGCATCCTCACTAATTGACAATCGATTTCAGCACTACTCCTCTCGGTAGGGAGGAGTACAGAAGTCGATTTTGAGGTCCCTTTAAATCGACTTTAATGGCATGCATGTGAGGACGGGTACATGTTTATATCGACTTAACGTCGCTGAAGTCGACGTCAAGCCCTAGTGGGGACCAGCCCTAGAATACATAGAGACGTGGGGAATGATTTCCTTGTGTCAGGTCTAGTACTACCAATTCTTGCAGTTTTACTTGATAGTTTTTCTTAACGCCTCAGCTCTTGGAGTCATGTTATTATATGAGGACATAAGAACGGCCATGCTGGGTCAGACCAGTGGTCTACCTAGTCCAGTATCCCGTCATCTGTAGCTAGTGCCAGATTTCAGAGGGAAAGAACAGAACAGGACAATTACCGAGCTGTCACCTAGTCCCAGCTTCTGGTAGTCAGACGTTTAGTGACATCTAAAGCATGGGGTTGCTTCCCTGACCATCTCGGCTAATAGACATTGGTGGACCTGTCCTCCATGAACTTATCTAATTTTGTTTTGAACTCAGTTATAGTTTTGGCGACATCCTCTTCACGACATCCTCTAGCAACGAGTTCCATAGGTTGACTGCACTGTGTGAAGAACTACTTCCTTTTGTTTGTTTTAAACCTGCTCCCTATTTATTTCATTGGATGACCCCTGCTTCTTGTGTCATGTGAAGGGGTAAATAACACTTCCTTCTTCCCTTTCTCCACACCATTCATGGTTCTATCATATTCCCCCTTGGTCGTCTCTTTTCTAAACTGAGCATCCCCAGTCTTTTTAATCTCGCTTTTTTGGTTTTTTTTTACTGCCACTGCACTTTGAGCAGATGTTTTCAGAGAACAATCCACGATGACTCCAAGACCTCTTTCTTAGTGGTAACAGCTCATTTAGACCTCCCTCATTTTGTATATATACTGTACTTGGGATTATATTTTCCAGTGAACATTTTTTTGTACTTATCAACACTGAATTTCATCTGCCATTTTGTTGCCTAGTCAGTTTTGTGAGATTCCTTTCATGGTCAGATTTAGAGCTAACAATCTTGAATAATTTAATATCATCTGCAGAGTTTGTCACTTCACTGTTTGCCCTCTTTCCAGATCATTTATGAATATTTTGCACAGCACAAGTCCCAATACAGATTCCTGGTAGACACTACTATTTACCTCTCTCCATTCTGAAAACTGTCCATTTATTCCTATCATTTTAACCAGTTACTTATCCATGAGAAGACCTTCCCTCTTATCCCATGACTGCTTACTTTGCTTAAGAGCCTTTGCTGTGAGTCCTTGTAAATAGCCTTCTGAAAGTCCAAGTATGCGAGATCTGTGAAATCATCTTTGTTCACATGCTTGTTGACACCCTCAGAGAATTCTGAGAGATTGGTGAGGTATGATTTTCCTTTATAAAAACCATGTTGATTGTTCCCCAACAAATTGTGTTCACTTAATGTGTCTGATAATTCTGTTTTTTACTGTAGTTTCAACTAATTTGCCTGGTACTGAAGTAAGGCTTGCTGGTCTGTACTTGCCAGGATCGTCCATGAAGCCTTTGTTGAACATTGATGTTTCATTGGCTATCCTCCAGATGTCTGGTACAGAGGCTGATTTAAGTTATAGATTATATACCACAATTAGCAGTTCTGCAATTTCATATTTGAGTTCCTTCAGAACTCTTGGGTGAATACCACTTGATCCTGGTGATTTATTACCATTTACCATATTGATTTGTTCCAAAATCTTCTCTCTTGACACCTCAGTCTGGTACTGTTCCTGAGATTTGTCACCTAAAAGAATGGCTCAGGTGTAGGAATCTCCCCCTCATCCTCTGCAGCGAAGACCAATGCACGGAATTCATTTAGCTTCTCCACAACAGCCTTGTCCTCTTTGAAGGCCTCTTTAGCACCTTGATGATCCAGTGGCCATACAGGCTTCGTTCATCTGATGTATTTTTAAAAAATTGCTGTTAGTTTTTGTGTCTGTTGCTAGTTGCCCTTCAAATTTTTTTTTGGCCTGCCTTATTGTACTTCTACACTTGACTTGCCAGAGTTTATGCTCCTTTCTATTTTCTCAGTAGAATTTGACTTCCAGTTTTTAAAGGTTGCATTTTTGTCCCATACCACCTCTTTTACTCTGCTGTTTAGCCATGGTGGTTATTGATTCTCTGACTGTTTTGGTTGTTGTTGTTTTTTAGTTGAGCCTATATTATGGTGGTTTTAAGTAGTTTCCATGCATGTTGCAGGCATTTCAGAAACACAGCTTCCTTTTGGTTTTTGTAATGAAAGTTTTTTTCCTCCTGGTTCAGAGAAAATGTGAATCCTAAAGGTTCAAAATCCAGACAGTAAAGGAGAAAATGCCTAGGTGTATTGTTTTTTAAACAAGAAATCTCATTATTTATAAACCAGTTTCATGATTTGGGAAGCTTGGTTCATACTTTCTGAATGCTTTGGGCTCTACTCCTACACATTTTTCTCTGAGCAATATTCGTAGCTCATGTTAAAAAATCTTTTGCCCAGTCCAGCCAAATTGTCTTCTGGTTGAATGAGCCTCAGCCAGAGCTATTGTTCATATATATTTTCCCTCCGTTTTGCAGAAAGCCATGGACTTTTTCTGCTCATTAGAATCCTTTAAATGGCACATTCAGGATGTCGAACTTGTTCTCTTTGTACAGGGCACATGTTTATTTTAGGAAATAGTTTTGCTGAAGTAATAAATAAATCATAGGTAACAAAGTCCTGTGGCACCTTAAAGACTAACTATAAAGTTTTGAAGCATAAGCTTTCGTGGGCTAATACCCACTTCGTCGCCGAAGTGGGTATTAGCCCACGAAAGCTTATGCTTCAAAACTTTATAGTTAGTCTTTAAGGTGCCACAGGACTTTGTTACCTCTGCTATTCCAGACTAACACGGCTACCTCTCTGATTCCAAATAAATCATAGTGATCTTTCATATGAGATCTTTCACATGAGATTTCACATATTAGATCTTTCACATGAGATTATTTCATGAGATCTTTCACATGAGAGGGAGGTTGTTTCTGAAGAATGCCAAAAGGCTTGCCTTCAACCAGCGGTGGCTATGGGTCAAAATGTAGGTGAAGCATCATAGCCCCCTATACCTCTTCATGTGCGCTTTAATTAGAGCCATTTTTAAAATGTCTTTCAGCCTTCTACCAGGTTGCCAGTTGTTAAACAAACTGGATCCTTCACTGAAGTCCTTTTTCTGCTGTCTCCTGATGGCATGGATGGTACACAGTCTAAGCCACTACCACAGTTGTTCCCATAGCAATCAGTTCTAGAAGGCTTAACTGTTAAGTTAGTAATTGTGAATGGTGCACAGAACTGAGATGAAGCTACATTTTGTTTTGATTCAATTACAGTAAACCCTCGATTTAACGGACCTCCATTTAACGGACTTCGGATGCAACGGACAAAATTTTTCAGAGTCTGATGCATCCGAAATCCGTTTGTGGAGGGCTGGCTGTGGGCTCCCTGCTGCCCCCCCGAGGCTGAAGCTGCGTACTGCCGCCTGCCTCTCCTCAGCAGCTGGGCTTGCTGCCGCCCGAGGCTGAAGCTGCCGGTGTGTGTGTGTGTGTGTGTGTGTGTGTGTGTGTGTGTGTGTGTGTGTGTGTCCCACCTCTCCGCAGCAGTTGGGCTTGCGGCCGCCCGAGGCTGAAGCTGCCGGGGTGTGTGTGTGTGTGTCCCACCTCTCCGCAGCAGCTGGGTTTGCTGCCCTCCGAGGCTGAAGCTGCCGGGGTGTGTGTGTGTGTGTGTGTGTGTCCCACCTCTCCGCAGCAGTTGGGCTTGCTGCCGCCCGAGGCTGAAGCTGCGGGGTGGGTGGGTGTGTGTGTGTGCACTGCCTGTCTCTCCGCAGCAGCTGGGTTTGCTGCCGTCCGAGGCTGAAGCTGCGGGGTGTGTGTGTGTCCCACCTCTCCGCAGCAGCTGGGCTTGCTGCCGCCCCAGGCTGAAGCTGCGGGGGGGGGGGGGGGGGGGAGGGGGGGGCTGTGGCTCTCCGCAGCAGCTGGGCTTGCTGGTGGGTCCCGGGAGCCGGGACCTGTGTCCGCTCTCCTGCCGCCCGAGGCTGAAGCTGCCGGGGGGGGGGAGGGGGGAAATGCCACCTGGCTCCCCCCCGGCAGCTGGGCTTGCTGCCGCCCGAGGCTGAAGCTGTGGCTGTGGCTCTCCGCAGCAGCTGGGCTTGCTGGTGGGTCCCGGGAGCCGGGACCTGTGTCCGCTCTCCTGCCGCCCGAGGCTGAATCTGCGGGGTGGGGGGCTGCCGCCCGGCTCCCCGCAGCAGCCGGACTTGCTGGCGGGTCCCGGAAGCCGGGACCCCTGCGGACTGACTGTCCGCTCTCTGTGGCCGCCGGGGTTGCAGCCGCGGGCGGGCTGGTTGCCGGCTGCGGGTTGCGGCCCCCTCTCTGTGGTGGCAGTGGGGCTGCTGCTCCCACAGCTCGGTTTGGGTTTTTTTTCCTTTCTTTTTATAAAATTTAAATTTTGCTTCGTTTTTAAGAACATTGTTTATTTGTTTAGTTAAATATAAGTACAGTAAAGTGTGTTTTCAGAAAAATGTTTATTTATTTTGATTTAGATCGCATACTTGTTTATTACAGTCTCAAAACTACGCTGAGTACATAAGCAATAATACATACAGAACACTTTTCTGTGAAATTAAACTTTTCATACATACAGTACTTAATTTTAATTACACAAAAGTCAATTTTTTAACATATGCATTCGGAAAACCTACTTTCTTAAATAACGGACTTTCTGATTTAACGGACACCCCCTCACCCCAATTAGTCCGTTAAATCGAGGTTTCACTGTATTTACTTTTCTGAGCAGGACAATTCCCCAGAAGTAGAACCTCTGCTCTCTGGGGCTTTGCTTTTTCCTCATGCCACAATCCGAGCACTATCTTGCCACATGCCAGTCTGTGGAGGCTGTGTGTGATGTTTCATTTCCATTTCAGCATAAATTCAGAGACATGTTAAAGCAGAAATGACAGGCCACTGAGGACGGTGGAGAAATTGTTTGCATTTGTATGGAAAATTTAGAAGGGTAGAAAAAAATCTTTTCAGGTTGTAACAAATAAACCTGTGTGGTAACACTCTTGAAAGCAATATTAAATCAAAGTAGGTTTTCAAAACCATACAAAAGCAAAGCTGAGTTGAAGCAATTCAGGCACTTAATAGGTTGTACTACAACACAGTTCCCTGACCAAGCAATTAGCCCAAGAGGATTCATCCAGCCTCAAATATCTGTAAAGCAGCTCCTGGCATGTGCCCAGTTTTTATTCAACTATGTTTTGCCTCGACCAGAAGTATTTGTGATGGGCAACATTAAAAACGGCTTTGGAGAGACTTCCTGCATTAGGCTTTGTCCTGATTTGATTTGATTGTATTTCTCTAGGCCTGTCACTTGCCATTTTGAATACAAAGTGTCTGGTAATGCTCTGAGAGTTACTTTGCCTAATTTATAAGCTTGGAGCTCCACAAGGTCCTTTATTTGAAATTTGCTTTAACTGTGGGAAATAGGAAGTGAGTAGGGAGAAGATCTTTTATAGCAAGGCACTTGTTCGGACTGTAAATTAGACAGTGCACAATGTGACCAGAAATGGGCAAGCTTTTGTAGAGCCTGCTACATATTGGAAAAGATATGAGCTTTCAAGGATTGCTGTGCTGGAAGTTTGCTTTATGAGGGTGAATAAAGTCATTCAGATAACGTTTGCATATGAAAAGTGTTTTAATTGGCGACCTCGGTAAGGGGGAATTCCTGAGGCCATCACTACTTAGAACGCGAGCATTAAATATTTTCAATTCACCTCATTGAAGGGATGTAACATAGAACTTTTAAAATCAGACTTTCATTTTAAATAATAGGTATTGTGACAACATAATGCTACACCGATCTACAATATTAACATTTAGCTTCTTCCAAGTTGACAGCAACTTTGGGCAACTGCAGCTAATATATAAATATTTTTAAAAGCCAGTCCTGATGTGTGCCAATGAATCTTTGTCTGATTAAAAGCTTGCTTGACCCGTGAAGTAACAGTAATGAATGGCAGATTCATTCAGGTCAGATTTTCCATTTGGAACAAAAGAAAAGGATTTGAAACACACACACATACACACACACACACACATGCATTGTTAGCCTTGGATCCGATTCTGTTGATAAGACTTAATACTTGTAAAAAATACAAGACATTTCCCTTATTGTAGGATGGTTAGGATTTAAGGCATTAGGAATGAAATCATGGCTACATTTAAGTCAATGGGAGGTTTGTCAGTGGGGCCAGGATTTCACCCTTGGACTTTGGCACAATCCTGCAATACTTGTTATGAATAACTTTACTCACATGAGTACTCTGATTCAGCTCATTTAATGTTATCCATATATGTGTAATCAAGACCTATTTGTGTGTGTGTGGAGTTCATGACACCTTAATATTGCTCCTTTTGTGAAGAGAAGGGCTTTTTATCCTCTCTGGAACTCATTTTTAGTCTATAAAGTTCATCCAGCATAGCAGGAAATCTTCTACAAAATAAGAAAATATTGTAAGGTGACAGGACTAATGAGGAAATGGATCAAGAATATACCTCTAATAATCAAGAGATCTGGATTCTATTCCCAGCCCTGCCCAAGAGCCCTTGTGTGACAATGGATAAGTCATTTAACAGCCTGTTGCTTTGTCTCAGTGGGTCACAGCCAAATTCAGGATGAACAGCTGAGAAATAGGGCAGAGACACCCCAGACTGGTGATTATTCTTCCATAAAATATACCAAGTTTAGGGGCAGGTGGTGGGTATGCAGGAGCAGGGAAGGGGTGCAGGTTCTGGGAGGGAGTTTGGGGGTAAGGGGTGGGTGTGCAGGAAGGGGGAGGGGTGCAGGCTCTGGAATAGGGGTGGGCGTACTGGCACTGGGAGGGAGGGGGGCTGCGGTGCTTACATGGGGCTTCTAGGCAGGGCAGGCCAGGGGGCATCTGTGCGCTTCTACCCCCGGCATTGCCCATGCAGCTTCCTATTGGCCGCAGGGGCACTTGGGGCAGGACACAGACCCACCCCGCCCAGGGGCCGCAGGGAGGGGCCAGCAGCCATGTCGAGTGAGCAGGCAGGAAGCTGCTCAGCTCCGCTGCTGGTGGTGGGACACGCGGGGTGGGGAGGGAGCACCCGGGGCTGAAGGTGGGGCTGGGGGAGAGACTCGGCTTCAAACAGTGCTGGATCCGGGTCCTGGGCCAGGAATATTCTTGGTGCCCAGGCACCACAGGCCTATAGAACTCGCTGCCCATGCTTCCAGGGTCCTTTGTAATTTTTCCCATGCGGAGGGACTGCTCTCAGTCTTAGTTTGTGGAAAATTACAGGCCCAAGATGAAGTCCAGGGTCACATGACCAAGTTACATGCCCTTACATGCTTTGATGACTAATAGGAGCAGCCATTACCCATATTCTGGCTAATGCATCCAAAGGAAAACTCTCTGGGCCTGGGTCAAGCTTCTTTTATGGCCCTGGTTTTCCTTTAATGGGCCATCAACTTGAATGATCCAGTCACAATGTGCTGGCTAGACTGGATGTAAACTACCTTGTGGGTGTTACCCCAGGAGAAAACACATTTGAAATACTGGTACAAAGTCAATATGCATAACTTCAGATACAAAGATGATACATGCATCCAAAAGGATAATCATGTTTGATAGATTGTATCTTTTCCATGAATACCTTCCATGACCTACTTTGAACAAGATTTGTTGCATTTGTCTAGTAGGGGCAATATTAATGATACAGTGGAACCCCGCAATACCGCGCCCCACTATAGCGTGAATCCGCTTATAGCGCGGGGCATGCGGAGCTCCCAATGGCGGCGGTGCGCGGCACTTTGATGCTAAGAGACCCCGCAATAGCGCGACCCCGCACTTACCGCGATCGGGATTTTTTGGCTCCTGATCGTCGCAGTATTGCGGGGTCCGACTGTATAAATGGTTATATTTTGATCATACAGCATCACACAACCCCCAACCCCTTTTGTTTTATCCCAGCTGTAAACTGAGGATAATAATACTTATCTCCCCATGGAAGTGCTGTTAATAGGATACCATCAGCTTAAAAATCATATTTGTGTCTGCACATTTTTTACTTACAGTTTTTTACAAGTAACTCCTAAGATTGCAAGAATTTAAAGAACTCTGAGAAAACAGAATTCTATACTTTGTCCAGTTTGTGGAGTTTGAAACCCTTTGTTTATAATCATTTTTCTCCCTATAGTCAATTTCCACTGTTTTTATTTGGGTGGGGAAAGGACTTCCACACAGCAATAGGGGAGAGAACATGATTTTAAATAACTCTGAAAAATCTGATTATAAACCCATAACAAATTGGCAGAGATACAGAGGGGCAGGTGACAATACCCAAAATTACTTTTAGCTCCTTTTTTAATAGACTGAATTTCAAGTTTATAGTGTTATCTTCAGTTATTAATGTTCATGAAACACTTTAAGATCTTCAGATGGGAAGGTACTATAGAAATGCAAAGTATGTAATAAATAATACGTATTCCACTATGGATCACTTCACACACCACTAAAATGCAGTCATCTCTAGGGAGGAGGTTTGCAATCATTAAACGGCAACTATCAAGATTTCATAACAGTTCAGGATAGAAAGTGAAAAGAAAACCATCTTATCCATGAAACTACCAAGAAAATTTAAAGTGCAAAGTTCCATGGGATTTTTAATGACCAGAACTAATTAGGACCTCAGTCTCAACACCTCAATGCTCCCTAATAATGTGCTGGATCCTTGGTGTATCAGAGACAATGCCACCTAATAAATGACTGCTGTGATTTCCTGTAACATCTTGGTTTCCGTTTTGGTCTCTTGATGTTGACCCAGCTCAGCACTGCTTAGTTTATGAGATTGCATGAGAGGTTCGGCAACCTTTCATTTATTCGTTCTAATTTAAGGTTTCGTGTGCCAATAATGCATTTTAACATTTTTAGAAGGTCTCTTTCTATAAGTCTATAATATGTAACTAAACTATTGTTGTATGTAAAATAAGAGAATGTTTTTAAAATGTTTAAGAAGTTTTATTTAAAATTAAATTAAAATGCAGAGCCCCCCAGACTGGTGACCAGGACCCTGGCAGTGTGAGTGCTGCTGAAAATCAATTGGTGTGCCACCTTTGGCTCATAGGTTGCTTACTGCTGTCATAGATCAAGGAGCTGTGATTGCACAATCAAGGTGGTGAACAAAGTCGTGTACACCTCTCTGGGTTGCGATATCACAACCACTTGAGCTTACCTCTCCTGGTTGCCACAATGGAATCAGAAACCCTGCAAATAAACACCTAGAGGGAAGCAACCATGTCATTTGTATAATCGTATACAACACAGCAACAATGGTGTTGGTGGTTAACATCCCCATTGTGGCACATAATTCAGTGCTGTTAAGACTTGTCACTGTGAGCTCCCACGTATGCATAACCATTGTTTCCTATAGAGAGAATGGATTGAACTAACACACACTAGCATTATTTAAAAAAAAAAAACTCATATGGCAACTTGTAATGATCCCAAAATGAATGTAATCTGTGTTACCAATGCAGCAAATAATAATCACACTGCTTTACAGTAGGATGTGTCAAGGGTTGAAAGTGTCACGGCTTTTAGGGAATGTTCTATTTGAATAGTTTTCGTATTAAGTGTTAGATGCTGGAGATCATGTTCCCATCATATTCTCCCACATTCAGATTCCTTCAATGTCTCTTTTCTATGCTCACAAAGGAGCAAGTTGTTGGTCAGGTAGCCTTACTCTGTGTGCATGTAGAGCACAATTAGGTTCTTTATTTTTATTCCAAACCTTTTCCCCATGTTTAAGGCATCTAAAATCCCTAAATGCTACATCTTTTTTTTCTTAAGGATTAATTTACCTCAGTAAGGTTATGAACATATCCTGATGCATTATGTATGTTAAGAAAAATAAAACTGCAATGAGTCAGGGAAATTTGTAATGGAGCAAGGGAGTAATGACATATGTTTACCCCTCTATTATATTTTTCTCTCACCCACCAAAAAATAACCTAATATAGCTTCCTCCTTTCTTCCTATTCCCATAAGCTATCAAAGATTAAACTTTCCCAAATGCACAGTCACATGCTAAATCCTTTATAATAGCTTTAAGATGTAGACCATTTCATTGCAACTGCTTTTTAGTCAGTTCCCAGCTAGGTCATTGTGACTGGAGTTTGCAACTGCTTGTGCTCTGTCTGGTAAAGTATTCAAGAAAGGCTTCCAAACATGGGAATGTAAATGTTCATTTCCCTCCGAGGCCAGGTCTTTTCATGTGATACTGTAGTAACAGATTAAATAGATTTTTTCTCTCCTAAAACAAAAAGTGGGGGGAGCAGGGTTTGATCCAGTGCTGTAATAAACTCTTTCTGTTACAAAAGAGCCAGGTGGAGGCACTTCTTTATACAAGAGGTAATATCCTGGAAGATAGTGGGATCACCCAGCAGACATGTGCTTGGTTTGTAACTACATCTCCTAGGCAGTGTCTCACTTCATTCCCGATCTCGTTCTAAAACTTTTGCATAATAGGATCAGATCATTTATAGCTAGCAACCTGTGAGGACTATTTTTTTAAATGATGGATTCCCTCCTGCGGTACATTTATTCTTCATCTCTAGCGTTACATGCACTCTTTGTAAAAAGCCGTATCGAGTTTCTCAGACATCCTCTGCAGGAGAGACTGCTTTCCCCAATGCAATGAAAGATACAGCTGTATTTGTTGTTGTCTGTTTCAGTGTTACAAACACTTTTCCTTGCCTTCTTCTGTGATTCTGCTGCCAGGGTTCCAGAAGTAATCAATAGCATATACAGGCTTGGAACAAAGGCCACAGCCGGGGATCTGATTCCTCAGCTGGTGATAAACACATTTTGTGGGATATTTATGGTTACACTAGCATAAGTGCCCGGCGCTGCTCGGGTCAGTCGGAGGTGGGGAGGTGGCAGACAGCTGACACCCCCTGACCAACCCCAACACCCACCCCTCACCCCTCACCCACCCCGATACCTTCCCACCCCCCCAAGCAAACCCAACACCCCCACCTCACCCCCCGACCAAACCCGACACCCCCACCTCACTTACCGTCCCACCAAACCCAACTCAGATCCGTCGCAGGAGGGGAGGGGGCCGAGAGCCGAGGGATTCCGGGGA
This sequence comes from Sternotherus odoratus, assembly GCA_032164245.1. Classification (NCBI taxonomy): domain Eukaryota; kingdom Metazoa; phylum Chordata; order Testudines; family Kinosternidae; genus Sternotherus; species Sternotherus odoratus. Next base: position 280,243,735 of record JAVMKO010000001.1, on the reverse strand, counting down.
CCTTCGCAGGTGGGGGGGCGGCACAGAGCTGATGGATTCTGGGGTTCCGTTGGGAGGGGGGAGAGGCAGTGAGCTGAGTGATCTCCGGGGTTCCGTTGGGAGGGGGGAGGGGCAGTGAGCTGAGTGATCTCCGGGGTTCTGTTGGAGGAGGGAGGGGCAGTGAGCTGAGTGATCTCCGGGGTTCCGTTGGAGGAGGGAGGGGCAGTGAGCTGAGTGATCTCCGGGGTTCCGTTGGAGGAGGGAGGGGCAGAGAACTGAGGGATCTCCGGGGTTCCGTTGGAGGAGGGAGGGGTGAGCTGAGCGAGTGAGGTGTCTGTTGGAGGGGGGTATTATGACATCATCACCACCTAACCGCCCAGCCGATGTGATTGGCCCTGAAAGACTTTCACCCCTGGGGGGCGTCAGAGGTGAGATCCGAAAATTTTTCGACCCTTACCAGCATCTAGACCCCAAGACCCCTCACTGTACCAAATTTCAAGTCTCTGGCTCAAACGGTGTGGGAGGACTTCGCAGTCATACGTACATACATACATACATACACACATACATACATACACCACTTCACTTTTATATATATAGATATTGGTGAAATTGTAACTAAGCAAAAACTTGAAGGTGGGGATAGTGATTATTAATCATTTGAATTGGAGTAGCATCTAGAGCCCCCCCCCCATCAGGATTTGGGGCCCCGTTGTTCTTGGCAGTACGCATGCACATTTAATGAAAAGGGTGCCCTGTTTACAACCTATGAGGGGAGAGAGCAGGTGGATACAACAACCGGATGGAGGAAGACCAGGGCAACAGTGAACTGTTACAAGCAGTATGGTACCCTGCAGTTGCAAAGTACCACTGATCAGTGTTTTGTGTGCATTACTTTGGAGCTGAGTTTTAAGGAGGGATTTGAAAGAGGATAATGTAGCGGCTTTTCGTATTCTTATGAAGAGCTCCTTCCTGGCTTAAAGCAAAGATTGGGAGAAAGCACAAAAGTGTTTGAGGGAAAATTGAACAAATGCAGGATAAAGGCTGGAGTCCTGGGCAGAAGCTAGGCAGGAGGGGATTATATGGAATTGTAAATTATTTTAAAATATATCTGCCATGTAGCCAGTGTCCTTTGATCACCTATCCTGGAAAATATGTTCCAATTTACCTGGCTTTAGATCTTTGTGGCCTTGAATTGATTCTTGGCCCAATTTTCATCTCCTACAATAGGATTGTTGCTTAAAATGTGATGAACACCTGGGGTACCCATCACTGTTGTGCCTGGATACCAACATACTGACTGACAGTACATCACATATATGTGGGGATGAAAAGGGTACAGGATTTAATGAATGCTTAGTCCAGTAAGAGAAAACATGTAAACAATGGGAAAATGATCAGTTTTGTGAACTTGATGATAATGAGAAAAAAATGCCCAGAATATGTATACAGCTGTCTGGTAACACCCACAAAGCTAATGTCTCTATAGCAATTCAAAGTTCCAAAATACTAAGTCATTCCAGTTATTGCTGGAAACCTAAGTATTGTGAATCTCTTGTTTAGATCATTAACGATCCTCTATAGAGTAGATCATTTTAATTAGGATCAGTTTGCTTTCCCATTGAATATTATTGCTAATTATTTTGATTGTGGGGATGACTGTTTAATATTAAATGATACCTCTTGATTCCTCTGTCCCAGCACGTATATGAATATTATATCAGACAGTTTTGTAAAGCAAATCATATTTCTTTGAGTGCCTGTTGAGTGAACTGACTTAACTTCAAGAACTCTTAGTCATAGTTGCTTTATTGATTTATTTATTTCATGTTATCTGCAGGTTCTTATCAAAGTATTGGATAACAATGATAATGGCCCGGAATTCTCTCACCCAAGTTACGATGTCACGATTTCGGAGGACATTCTCCCTGATACTGAGATACTGCAGGTCGAAGCTATGGACAGAGACGAGAAACACAAGTTGAGCTACACTGTTCACAGCAGCATTGACTCAGTCAGCATGAGAAAATTCAGAATTGACCCCAGCACAGGAGTGCTATACACTGCCGAGAGATTAGACCATGAAGCTCAAGATAAGCACATCCTTAATGTAATGGTAAGAATGGAATATAAGCTTGGTACCTAGAACACTATCATTGCTGTTTAAGGTGTATATTTGCTTTAGTCTTTGGATAAGCAAAGAGTTTTCAGTTTGGTGAATAGTAATTAATTTAATCTTTCCTTGCACCACACATTGATTTTACATTTTTTATTTAAGCTCTGCAAGACTTACTACCAGTACATTTTATCTAATAGGACATGATTTGCCATCTTGAGGAAGAACAAGCAAGAAATGTTATCATCTCTTGATGTCTGGCCCTTTCATCAGAGATCATTTTCAGAGTTTCTGAAGAGAAGCTAGAAAGTTCTTTGAGAAGTTACTCACAGAGGAATCGCTTTCTTGCGGTTCACAAAGCTGCAGCCTTGGGAAGCATGGCAGCCTGATATATAGTTTACTTATATAGGTTTATTTCAAGATAGTAGATATTCATAAACCAAATAGCTTTCAGCTACATTTCCAAACATTGGAGTAGGTAGAGGAAAAAATTAATTATCGGTTTGTATGCTCAATGTGCCTAAATTATAGAGCTGAACGTGCTCTGCTTTGGGGTGGAAGTTGCATATTATGAAGTGGAGGTTAATTTTAAAACAAAACAAAACAAAAATCTCAGTTAGTTTAAGCACTGTAACCTACTGATTTTCTTTAGCCATCTAAGAGCCTGCAGAAAAAGCCCTTTGAAGCATCCCTGTGTGGCCTGTTGGATGCAAGGCTAGCTTTAGGAGGAAACAACTTAGGCACCATCCTGCATACTGTTACTTGTCTTCAGGCAAGCAGAGCGCAAGGAGAAGGCATGCTTGTGGTGAGTGAGATGTGACAGGAGCTAAGAAGGAGTGCAGACACGACTATAGAGGAACCGGGGCATGGAGATCATTGCTGGGATTGTGTGCTTGGCCTCCAGATGATGCAAAGTTTGCCTGCTTTATTTAAGAAGGACCAAAATATTCACGGTTGACTTACACCTGCTGCAGGATCTTCACTGTAGCCAGTGCCGAGATTTTGGATGTGGGAGTGAAAGAGCTACAGGAGTCAATAACAGCTCCAGGTCTGCAAGGTTTTGAGTCCCTCTTGCGAGGTTTGATCAGTCCCCACTGATGGGAGTCTAAATGAAGAGTGCTCAGCACCCCCTAGGATCAGCGCTATTCTTTTTACCATGGGTACTGTGATCTTCAAAAATGTAGGCACATATTTGCTGATACAAAAATCCACATGTACAGTAAAACCTCGATTTAACGGACTAATTCGGGCGAGGGGGTGTCCATTAAATCAGAAAGTCCGTTATTTAATAATAAAAAAAAAACGAGCTGTCGGAGCAGCCGCCCGCCCACCACAGGGCCAGGGCGGCAGCTCCGCAGCCCGCCTGCTGCCGGGACCCGGGCGGCAGCCGGCAGCCAGCCCGCCCGCCGGCGGGACCCAGGTGGCAGACGGGAGCCGGCAGTCAGCCCGCCCGCTGCCTGGACCCGGGCGGCAGCCGGGAGCCGGCAGTCAGCCCGCCCGCTGCCTGGACCCGGGCGGCAGCCGGGAGCCAGCAGCCAGCCCTCGACAAATGGATTTTGGATGCATCAGACTTGCTTAGAAATTTTGTCCGTTGCATCCGAAGTCCGTTAAATCGAGGTCCGTTAAATCGAGGGTTTACTGTACCTGTATTTGGTTTTTCCATGCGAACAATTAGATAGCCACATAACTGGTCATTGTGTGTGCAATCACATACATTTTGTTTGGAAAGAAGGAACAAAGCAACATAGATGTGCACTGTACATACTGCTGCTGTGTTCCCACGCTATGGTGGCAGTGAAGGTCATGGCACATTGCAGTTTAGATTGTATTTGTCAGCATTAGAGAACCTTTGGCACACACTCAAAACTGAACATTAAATGAGATGGCATTATTTTGTATCAGTTTAAAAATCTACATCTTCAGTGTGGGGGGCACCAAGAATACATTTACAGTAAATTAAATTTAAAAATACCCTGTAAGTCCTTTTCTCCTCTTGATTGCTCACTTTGTGCCATCTCTTCTGTTTGTCTGTCTTTTAGATTTTCACATCTTTGGGGTGAGAAAAGGCTGTATTTTGTGTATTGTACAGCAATGAGCACATTGCCAGGGTTAAAATCGTTATTATGACTGCTAATAAAGTTATTTCAAGATGTTTCTCCTGCATTTTTTCTCTATAGGTTCGAGATCAGGAGTTTCCTTATCGAAGAAACCTGGCCAGAGTCGTCATAAATGTGGAAGATTCTAATGATCACAGTCCCTACTTCACCAGTCCTTTGTATGAAGCCTTGGTGTATGAGTCAGCAGCTATTGGATCTGCTGTTTTGCAGGTCACTGCTTTGGATAAAGACAAAGGAGAAAACGCAGAGCTTATCTACACGATAGAAGCAGGTTAGAGCCCAGTGATAGAAAAAGCTGCTACTTGGTGCATTCTATAAACTGAAAAGAGTGATTACGTTGGCTTTAATTCAGATATAGTAATTCAGTAAGAAATCTTAAAAATTACAAATTCTTGTATGCTGTTTTCAACATTTAAACTACTGATCACAGAGAGTTGACTTAATTTTAATTAGATGGCTACTGAGGTTTTTACCTTTAGGTCATTGGTTCAAATCACCCACAAGTCAGTGACCTGAGAGTCATTCCATCTGATCTCTATTTTTTGCTTTACTGGCTTCATTCTAGTGCAGTGGACAGGATGGCTTCATCACAAGCTAACACAATGACAGCTGGTTCTAACTTGCATCTCTGTAGACATTTTAATCAGAGGAGCAGGGAGACTGAGGCCATTTTTGCCAGCATAGGGTATGATATCCCTCCTTCCCCCAGCTAAGATTTCTATGCATGCGAAGTATAGAGGCTTCTTATACAGCTTATCTCTCTCACTGATCCGGTATAAGCTATACTAGCAATAGCACTTTATTGCTAGTATAATCTGTGTATGCATTGGGAAGGTTTGCCAGCATAGCTCTACTGGCAAAAAATTTAAGTATAGCTTAGGCCTGAGTTTCCTTTCTGAACCTAGAGTTGGTTACTCCAGAGTAGAGCTAATAGCAAGACTTTTTAGAAACTTGTATTGACTTTGTCCATGCTGTGCTTCTGCTGTGGAAAATTAGTGGATGTGTATCTCCAAGGCTGTCAATCCTGTATTTTTCATGGTTTAATTTCCCTAATGCATCTCTGTGTGTATGCATATATATGTAAGAGGTGAACATTTTATTGCTTTTATAGATTTGAGTTTAGAAACCATTTCCAAAGCCGGAAATTAGTATGCATTCAGTAGAGATACTTGGGAAAAGTGAGAAAATGGAAAATCCTATCTCTCAGATTGCTTTTGTGTAGCCGCTGCACTCTGCACTTTGAAATAATGTGAATTTCCCATTTTAATAATAATAATACTTGGCACCTATAGCACACTTCTCCACTGTAGATCACAAAGAAGAGGAATCCCATACTCCATGATGGTCCCAATCATTAATTAAGACACAGACTTCACTTATTAGACCTTGATCTTGCAGACTGATCTATGCAGGTGACACTTGTGCTCTTCTAGAGACCCATTCACTTCAGTGGAGCCAATTTACAACAGCTGAGGATCTCGCCCATTATTCTTAGTATTGGAAACATATTAATAGACAAACATTAAGCATACCTATTAAAACGTGGTTCAGAAAGTTAAATATCCAAGCCAGTTTCCAAAATATCTAAACAATCCTCTTCATTTTTCATTGAGATAGGAAGAGTTTTTCAATGGTCGCAGAACATTTATAGCTTGTGACGTTTGTGTAGCCTTAGCCTTTCCAGAAAAACTTAGGCTACATACCCAGCCCTGAGCAAAAATATCTTCTTGGCTTGGTCTGGCATTGTTTAAGTCAATTAGGAACCAGTTTAACTAATCTGAAATAAGCCTCTCAGACTCAAATAAGAGTACTTGCACAGCCTTATGCTCCTCGCACCTTAAATTAAACCATGCAACTTTCTCATGTTGACAAACCCTGAGGAACTCTCATTCTTGTTCACCCATCTCTACTCTGGAAGTTTTGTAAGAATGACAGCAATTGGAATTTCACTTCCTTAAGCATATAAGAAGATAGTGCCAATAAGTTGTTCAGAACAGGAAAACGGTTAAATACAGACCTGAAAAGCAGCCAAGCTGGACCATCTAAGTAATCATATATATTATTTATACATGTGGTCAGAATGCAGGTTTATTATTTATATCCTGGTATCCCCTGGAGGCCCTGACTTAGATCAGGAACATTGCACTAGGAAGGGTGCAGATGCACAGAAACAGTCCCTGCTCTGTGTGATGGGGTTGCGTGTGATGGTGGGGGGGCAGGGCTCACTTTCTGTTTGACTTATGTTCCTAAAAAGTCCTGCTGAAGGATTCCTGCCAGCCACCTGCAGGGGTCAGAAAGGGATTTCCGTATATTCTGGGTTGTTTTTTTTAATGTCTTTCCTCTGGGACACCAAGGACAGCCAAGGCTGGAGATGGGACATTGGGCAGGGAAGGCCATGGTTCTGAGGTGGCACTGAGCACTCTTTCTCTGTCTGTTGTTTGGCTGGGTGGTTCTTGCTCACATGTTCAGTGATCACTATATGTGGGGTTGGGAAGTGATCACTATATGTGGGGGTCTCTATATGTGACCTTGGTGGATATTTTGCCTTCCTCTGCAGCATGTGGGTACAAGTCACTTGCTAGGATTATCTGGGTATCTCACTTAATCATTTTCCTGCCATCACAGAAGTCTTGGGCATCTCATTCCTTCCCATTCCCTCTTTGTGGCACATAATAGTTTGGTCTCCCATGGGCTGTAATACTTTGGTTTAATTTTGGATTTTGGTTGCTGGGTGGTGCTGGTGTTCCTGTCATACACAGGAAGTCAGACAGGATGATCTGGTGGTCCCTTCTGGCCTTCATCTCTGGGAGCTAACAATCTAAATGGACATGGCAGATAAAGGGTGGAAGCAGAAGCACTCAGAGGTGAAGTGATTAGCCCAAGATAAGTGGCAATGTGGGAACAGAAGCCAAGTTTTCTGAGCCCCAATCCAGTACTCTATCCATTGGTTCATACTGCCTCTCTACTGATTTTGCCTCCCCTGTCTGTCTGTGATCATCTTCCAGTATGGTCAGCCAGTGTCAAGAGTATGAGCAGCTCCAGCGGAGCATCAGACAACTTACTGTTGGGGGCGGAGCTGGTCTCAACCTCTGTGGACAGACAGTTGTGGTGGTTTTTGTCTGATTTGATCTCACCTTTCTTGACACATGTGACTCTATGCATGATGAATTAGGCAGCATTCCCATCAGCCATACCAAGAAATGCGGCACAGCATTATCTTCAGATGAAGTGTGTTGGTTAAATACAGTTCAACATAGAGTACATCACGATTCTACGGGTGGCCTTTTCTTTGCAAGAAATAGATGCAATATGTTCTATTGATTGTGGCCCTGGGGAAAGGCAGTAGATTAATAACCCTGGAAGAATACAGTCCTGGCCATCACAGAATGAGCACAGCCTGGGCAGCTGCCTTTCATCTGTACCCACACTGTCACACCAATATGCCTCCACCCTTTCCTAAGGGATCACCCCACGGAGAGAGGGCATTCAGAACTCTCTGCCTCTGTGTCTGTTCCATCCTTGGCCAGTCTACTATTGCTTCCAACAGGGGAGCCAAAGAAATGGTGTTTTAAAACAGTCTAAATAGTCAAAACAGACTAAGGATGGGTGAGGAAACGGAGGAGAAGACACTTGCCCGGTGTAAGTAGCGAAGCTCGCAACAGAACCCAGGGCCTCTGTTCCACTAGCACTGAGGCAGAGGCCAGCAGGTCACTTTGTTCAAGGTCACCCGACCTGAGCATCTGCCTGAAGCAGATTCCAACTGGCAACCTAGTGATAAGACTCCCTGTTCCATAACCTGATCCATCTACTACCCTCCGTGCTCCCCCTCCATGATTCGCTCATTGGGCTATAGTTTTATATTCCCCATTACCATGTGTGTGTGTGTTGGGTGTGGGTCAGGCGTGGGACTGGTTTATTGATTTTTTTTTAAAGAGGTTGACAGCGAACTAGTCAAGAATTGCACACATCCTACTATTTTTATTAGCCTGTCTGTCCCACAGCGCACTGGTTTGTCTTGTCCACCTTTTGTGTCTCGCTGTGAGTCTGTGAGCTCTTTGGAGAAGACACTGTTATTTACTGTAGGCTTGTACAGCACCTAGCACAATGGGACCGCAACCTGGTTGGCCTCTAGGTGCCCCCACAACACACATCATAAATAATGTAGTACTTTAAGAATATGGCTACAATGCACTCATAATATAGTTCATAATGGAGCATGCCCAGCAGTGTCAAGGGGATGTGGTTTCCTCCACCCACCATGTGGGGTTAACTCAGGAGTGGGCAAAATATTTGGTCCAAGGACCACATCGGGGTTCAAAATTATATGGAGGGCGGGGTAGGGAAGTCTGTGCCTCTCCAAACAGCCTGGTCCCGGCCCCTATCTGACCCCCTCCCACTCCCTGCCCCCTGACTGCTCCCCTCAGAAATCCTGATCCATCCAATCCGTCCTGCCACTCCTTGTCCCCTGACTACTCCCTCCTGAGACCCCCGCCCCTAACCACTCCCATCAAGACCCCACCTCCATATAAGCCCCCCTGCTCCTTGTCCCCTGACCACCACCCCCAGAGGCCCCTTACCCCTAATCACCCCCCAGGAATCCACCCCCTATCCAACCCCCCTGCTCCCTATCCCCTGATTGCCCCGACCCCTAGCCACACCCCAGCTCCCTGACAGGCCTCCTGGGACTCCCAAGCCCTATCCAACCCCCATTCCCCCTCCCCTGACCACCTCTCAAGGCCCTCTGGCCCTTATCCAACCCCCCGGCTCCCTTACCATGCCGCTCAGAACAACATTTTTGGATCCGCCAGAGCATGCAGCCCCTCCCCTCCACAGCGCTGCTTGCACGGCGCGCTGAGGCTGTGGGGAGAAGGAACAGTGGGGGAGGGGGAAGGAGCTAGCCTCCCCAGCCAGGAACTTTGGGGTGGAGGGGTGGACAGAATTAGCCCGCGGGCCGTAGTTTGCCCACCCCTGGGTTAACTCCTCCTTCTCTAGTATGGGGCAATTACATCCCGTCACACAGCCTTTTACGTGTTTGAAGACCACTATCATGTTCTGCCTTAGTCTCCTCTTTTCCAAAATAAACATACCCAGTTCCTTCAGCCTTTGCTCCTATGGCTTTTGATCATCTTCATTTCTTACCTCTGGATCCTTTCCAGTGTCTCTACAGCCTTTCTATACAGCGGTGACCAAAACTCTACACAGTACTCCAGCTGAGGCCTAACCAGTGCCGTAGAGCGATACTATCACTTCCTGTGACTTGCATACTATGCCTCTGTTAGTACAACCCAAAATTGCATTTGCTTTTTTTGCAACAGCATCACATTGTTGACTCATGTTGGGGCTGTGATCCACCACAATTCCCAGATCTTTCTCAGCAGTGCTGCTGCCAAGCTAGTTATCCCCCATTCTGTATTTGTGCGTTTGGTTATTTGGTGTAACTTCTTGCATTTGTCTTTGTTGAATTTCATCCTGTCTATAGCCCAGTTCTCCAATTTATCCAGATCCCTTTGAATTTTAGGTCTACCCTCCAAAGTGTTTTCATATAGGTTTGTCTTCTATAACTGCCTGTTGTTTCTGTTTCATCATGAGCTCTGTTTGCTGTTCTAGGCTTCAGGCCTCCATTTACTCTAAAACTGAACTCCTAAGGTTTCATTATGCACAGATGTTCCAATCCTACATGTATCAACATTGATGCTTTGGTTGCTGTAGTTTCTATAACCTATAAATTCTGTGCAGTGAGGATGCTGATTTTAACAGCTGGGCTCAGCTCATACACAGCTTCTCTATTCACAGGAAGTATTTTGAATGATGAAAGCAGTAGTCTTAATTCAATAAGAAAATTTCTAAGGGAGAAAAACAACCCCCCCCCCACATCCTTACAATGCATCAGTCTGTGACTGTAACTGATTCCTATTAGCTAGCAGTAACAAAATAAAACTGCTCTGCCATATGCAATGTTTGTCAATGCTACCAGTGTGCTCATCCTTGTGGGAATCTGCGCCCCAGGCTTCTCAGTGAACAGCACAAAGTTTGATTTAGCTAGCATAACCCTTGGCCTCTGTAGCTCTTACAGGGGTGTGTATAGCTGATATGTGGGAGTCACTATCATACTGGTCTCTGCTGTTTGGACTAGCCTCAGAACCTGCAGCAAATAGGGGTAGTCTTAGCAGTCCGTTACAGCTTTCGGAGATTCTGTGTTTATTTACTTCTTGGGTTGTCTCATAGTTTGTTCTCCAGCTGGAATTTTCACACATGCTGCCCTCTAGGCAACAAACAGCTGGAGCAGTTGCCACTCAAAGATCACTCAGTGGTGTTTGAGAAATGTTCTTATGGTGGTCATGGGTCCTTGTCTAGCAAAAAGATCCCAGGAACAGTCTTCATGATAATGTACCATGATATCAGAAATGGTTTGACAATAAAGATTCAGAATTGGCAAAGGTCAATATAGGCTGTTTGGCTTTGAAATCAAAATGAGAAAAAGGAGCATACACACACACACACACATACACACACACATTGAACCACACTTAAGCAGTTATTTAAGATGCCACACACAAACATGTTGCCTAATAGAGGTGACATGTAATATCAGAAAAACTTGGACAGACCTTGAAGTTTTGAATCTGTATCCTGCAGAACAAAGAGTATATCACACGTTAGTTGACCAAAAAACAAACAAACAAAATAATTGTGAGCCAAACACATTATTTTCTCCTTTATGTAGTCAGTGACCTCTCTGTCTGCACATTCTGACACTGATCTCAAAACATTTTCTACAAAATCGTATTAATCTAGATTTCTCGCTCAGAAATCAAATAAAAAAACTCTGCCACAGGATACTTTTATCTATTTTATATGGGATTGTTCCTTGTAATTTTTGTAAATTCTATTCTAACGCTTTGTATTCAGTTCTTTGTAGCCTTGAGCTACAGTAATCTTTTCTATGGTTGCTTAATAGCCTCTTTATTTCAGGGCATGAATTGTTATCCCTTTATCAAGCAATTGGCTTGTTAGCCTGTGATCCCCTTTTTGTGTCTCAGGTACGCAACTATTTGATAGTCTAATTCCATAATGTGTGGGGTACATTTGCCCACATTTTACTTTTGCATAGTTTACATTGTCCAGATTTTCAAACCTGAAATCTTAAAGTTAGGCTCTTAAATTCATGTGTAGGCATCTAAATAGAAGTAGTGTGGGTTTCCATGGTATTGAGCACCTGCAGTATCTATGAAGATAATTTTAAATCTTTAAAGACAGAAAAAGGGGTTGTTTTAATCCATATGAAACAACGAAGATTTTCAAAAAGGGACTCTTACGACCGTATTTACACACCTGAATACATGGTCTGATTTTCAGAAGTCAGTGGAAGTTACTGGATGCTTAGACCTTAGGAAAATCAGGCCACTTATTTGGATGGCTAAATATGGATTTAGGAGCCCAGATTTAGGAACCTGTTTTTTTAATTCTATGCAATTACTAGTATTACTGATGACCACTCATGGGTTAATGTGACAGTATCATAGATTAGTTTTATAACAGAATTTTCAAGATTTCACTTCTAATATAGCTTTCAACATTTATGTTTTAGGAAACACTGGGAACACATTCAAGATCGAACCAGTTTTAGGCATCATCACAGTATTGAAGGAGCCGGACTTGACAACAATGGGACAGTTTGTTTTGTCAGTCAAAGTAACTGATCAAGGTTCACCACCACTGTCCGCAACAGCAATTGTACGCATTTCAGTGACCATGTCAGATAATTCCCATCCAAAGTTCACACACAAGGAATACCAAGCAGAAGTTAATGAAAATGTTGATATTGGGACTTCAGTCATTTTGATCTCTGCAATCAGTCAGTCTACATTAGTTTATGAGGTCAAGGATGGGAATGTGGATGGAGCCTTTACTATAAACCCATATTCTGGAGTCATCACCAGTCAAAAGCCACTTGATTATGAACGCACGTCCACTTACCAGCTCATTGTTCAAGCAACTAACATGGCAGGCATGTCATCAAATGCCACCATCAACATTCAGATTGTAGACGAAAATGATAACATGCCAGTTTTTCTCCTCTCCCAATATTCGGGCAGCATAAGTGAAGCTGCTCCCATAAACAGCATAGTCCGGAGCTCAGCCAACAACCCACTGGTGATACGAGCCACGGATGCCGACAGTAACCAGAATGCTTTGCTGGTCTATCAGATTGTTGAATCCACTGCTAAGAAGTACTTCACTGTAGATTCCAGCACTGGCGCAATCAGAACAATCGCAGATTTAGACCATGAAACCATAGCCCACTTCCATTTCCACGTGCATGTTAGGGATAGTGGAAATCCACAGCTCACCGCGGAGAGTCCGGTCGAAGTTACTATTGAAGTAACTGACATCAATGACAATCCTCCAGTCTTCAGTCAGGCTGTGTTTGAGACAGTCTTGCTTTTGCCCACTTACGTTGGTGTAGAGGTTCTTAAAGTCAAGGCTACAGACCCAGATTCAGAGGTTCCACCTGAACTAACTTACAGTCTGATGGAAGGCAATGTGGACCATTTTTTGATTGATTCAAGTACTGGGGTACTCACCATAAAAAATAATACTCTTTACAAAGATCATTATATGCTTATAGTAAGAGTGTCCGATGGGAAATTTTACAGCACTGCTATGGTGACCATAATGGTAAAAGAAGCCATGGATAGTGGTCTCCATTTTACGCAGAGTTTTTATTCCACTTCTATCTCGGAGAACAGCACTAATATCACAAAGGTAGCTGTGGTGAATGCTGTTGGAAACCGTCTTAATGAGCCCTTGAAGTATGGTATTTTAAACCCAGGAAACAAGTTCAAGATCAAATCCACCTCAGGAGTCATTGAAACGACGGGCATCCCGTTTGACAGAGAAAAACAAGAGCTATATGAGCTGGTCATCGAGGCAAGTCGTGAACTAGATCATCTGCGTGTGGCCAGGGTGGTTGTCAGAGTTAACATTGAGGACATCAATGACAACGCTCCAGTGTTTGTAGGGCTGCCTTACTATGCTGCTGTACAAGTTGATGCTGAGCCCGGTACCCTAATATATCGAGTGACAGCCATTGATAAAGATAAGGGTGCAAATGGTGAAGTCTCCTATCTTCTGAAAGAAGACTATGGGCATTTTGAAATTGACAGACAAACTGGTAGTGTCGTTTTAAGAGAAGCCTTCAACTCTGACTTATCCAATATAGAGTATTTAGTTATCATCCTTGCAAAAGATGGTGGTAATCCATCATTGTCTGCTTCAGTAGAACTGCCTATTACTATAGTTAATAAAGCAATGCCTGTATTTGACAAGCCCTTCTATACAGCTTCTGTAAATGAAGACATAGAAATACACACCCCAATTCTTAGCATAAATGCCACCAGCCCAGAGGGCCAGGGTATCATTTATATCATTGTTGAGGGAGATCCCTACAACCAGTTTAACATTGACTTTGATACTGGTGTTCTGAGTGTCATCAGCCCATTGGACTATGAAGTCAATTCTGTTTTTAGGTTGACAGTACGAGCCAGTGACGCCCTCACTGGTGCTCGGGCTGAGGTCACTGTGGACTTAATCATTAATGATGTCAATGATAATCCTCCCATTTTTGATCACTCGGCCTATAATGCCACCTTATCTGAAGCATCTTTGATTGGGACTCCTGTGTTGCAGGTTGTTGCTACCGATGCAGACTCTGAAAATAACAAAATTATACAGTATCAGATTGTCCAGGATTCCTTTAACAGCACAGATTATTTTCACATAGATAGCACAAGTGGCCTAATCCTGACAGCCCGTATGTTGGATCATGAACTATTACAGCAGTGCAGCTTAAAAGTCAGAGCAGCTGATAATGGATTCCCCCCACTGAGCAGTGAAGTTCTTGTTAGTATTTATGTGACAGATATGAATGACAACCCTCCGGTTTTTAACCAGTTAATATATGAATCTTACGTGAGTGAACTGGCCCCTCGGGGTCATTTTGTGACTTGCGTCCAAGCTTCTGATGCTGACAGCTCTGATTTTGACAGACTGGAGTACAGTATCTTGTCTGGAAATGATCGGACCAGCTTTATAATGGACAGCAAGAGTGGCATTATCACTCTGTCTAACCATCGGAAACAGAGGATGGAGCCAATGTATAGCTTAAATGTCTCCGTCTCGGATGGATTGTTCACCAGCACAGCTCAGGTGCATATCCGGATCCTTGGTGCTAACCTCTATAGCCCCGTGTTTTCACAGAATATTTATGTGGCAGAGGTTAGAGAAAATGCTGCTCCTGGAATTAAGGTAATCCATGTAAAAGCGACTGATGGGGATTCTGGTATATATGGCCAAATAAACTACTCCATAATAAATGATTTTGCCAAGGATCGATTCTTAATTGATAACAATGGACAGATCCTAACAACTGAGAAATTGGACCGGGAGAACCCTTTGGAAGGGGATATCAGTATATTTTTGAGGGCCCTGGATGGAGGTGGGAGAATGACTTTCTGCACTGTGAGAGTGATCGTAGTAGATGAGAATGACAATACTCCCCAGTTTATGACATTAGAATACAGAGCAAGTGTCAAAGCAGATGTTGGAAAAGGACATTTGGTCACCCAAGTGCAAGCATTAGATCCAGATGATGGAGCCAATTCAAGGATCACCTATTCATTGTATAGTGAAGCCTCTGTTTCAGTGGCAGATCTGCTTGAAATTGATCCTGACAATGGATGGATGGTCACCAAAGGTAACTTTAACCAGCTGAAAAACACTGTTCTGTCGTTCTTCGTCAAAGCAGTTGATGGTGGCATTCCCATGAGGCATTCCCTTATTCCTGTCTATATCCATGTTTTACCTCCAGAAGCTGTTTTACCTTCCTTTTCCCAACCCCAATATTCTTTTACAATACCAGAAGACACTCTCATAGGAAGCACCCTTGACATTTTGCATGTTTTGCCAAGCCAGGGTGTTGTGTATAGCACTGTTAATGGTGAATTAGCTGAAAACAACAAGGAAGGGATTTTCATCATAGGCCAAGACACTGGAATCATAAAGCTAGATAAGAGACTTGACCATGAGACAAATCCTGCTTTTCACTTTAAAGTTGCAGCCACTATACAGCTAGATAAAGTGGACATTGTATTAACTGTGGATGTGGAGGTTAAAGTGTTGGATGTAAATGACAACAAGCCTGTTTTTGAAGCTGCCAACTATGAAGCTGTAATAATGGAAGGGATGCCAATAGGGATTAATCTTATCCAGGTTAAAGCAGTTGATGCAGACTGGGGTGCAAATGGGCAAGTCACATATACTCTTTCTGCGGAATCGGAGCTGGACAAGATCCTGGAAGCCTTCACAATTGATAGCAACAGTGGGTGGATCAGCACACTGAAGGAGCTAGATCATGAAAAGAATCCCACTTTTACTTTTGCAGTGGTGGCTTCAGATCTGGGAGAAGCCTTCTCCTTCTCGTCCACCACCTTGGTCTCTGTCACTGTGACAGACATAAACGACAACGCACCAGTCTTTGAACAGGAGGTGTACAGAGGATCTGTAAAAGAGAGTGACCCTCCCGGTGAGGTTGTGGCAGTTCTCAGCACATGGGATGAAGACACGTCTGAAGTCAACCGGCAGGTTAGCTACCATATCACAGGTAAGAAAGTTGCAAACTCCTTTTCTTCCTGAAACCTGCCATTACTGAAGAACCGAGATTTAGTATAGATTAGCACAAAAGATTTAGCAGGATTTCAGGTACATCCTCAGCTTGCAAGCAAGTCATTTCTATTTCTCTTGGATTTATTGTTCTTAATTTGACCAGAATTTTGTAGCAACTAGTGAAGCTTAGAGAGAAAGAGATTTGTGTGTGTGTCACTCTCCCCCTCCTGCCCCCTTCCCCAATTTCACAGCCCAATACTTCATGCTGTGCTGCAATGTAAGGAAGTGTAACCCATCATGACTGATGTATCAGCATGGGACAGATCAGAACTTAATGTATCAATTTAATGTATCAAAAATGAACAGCATTTATTCTCAGGAGGAAAAACCTTACATTTCTAAGCACTTTTTTTTTTTAATTAAACCTTTCCCCTTCCAGAGAGCGGAATTTTCATTTCAAAATTCAATTTAAAAAATCACTATCTGTGGAAAAATTGATGTCCCCGGAAATCAGGGAGGGAGGAATACCACACTTTCCTCACTTAACCAGAAGCATTGTATCACAAACAGGGAAGTAATAACCATCATCACTGCTGTTCTGGTTAGCAGCTGTGCAGTAGCGACCTGCAGCACGGTGTAACCATTATTTCATGACTAATTTTTTTTCCCATCATGCTTGTGTTGTTTGTTCCGATCATGCTGTATTTATTGTCTTTTTTTTTCCAGAGCAAAATTAGATGTGTGTTTGTCCTGGGGTGGGGGAGGGGAGGTGGAGAGGGGAATGGGGTGTGGTTATTTTATCTATGCCTATGTCTGTTGTCTGCATTCTCCAGTACATTTTTGGGAGTAAGGTTTTGGTTCCTCCTGCCAGGGCTGCTAATATATTGTAATGACCTGGTTATTGTGGGTGTGCACCACTGTCTGCCCTGGATAGAATTAGACCTGCTCCTGGTTTTGTCAGACTCAAATACTGCTAACGGGTAATGGGCAAAAATAAGAAGTCTCATTTAGCTGAAGTGGTACGTGGGTTTGTGTATTTGGAGCTGAGGATCTGAATTCCATCCCGGCTTTTGCTGTCAAATGCTGAATGACTGTGGCATGTGGTATGGTAACAGTTGTGAAGTCCTAAGTACCATGGATTTGTCATGATATACATTCAAAATTCCACAGGTTTCAAGTGATTTAATAATTTATTTGACCATCTGAAAAGAGTCTTTACTCAGTTTGAAACTAAATTCTTCCACACCTGTAAAGGCTAAACTGTATATTAATAGGGTATCGCATAATAGTGTATGAGGTCAGGAGTTGAAGGATAGTTTTATGAATAAAGAAAACTGGAAGACAGGAATTCTATTCCTGACTCTGCCACCCACTTCCTGTGTCAGTTGGGTAAGGCACTTCCTCTCTGTGCTTCATTGTCCCTGTTTGTAAAACTAGAATAATAATGCTGGTGTCCTTGAGGCTTTGTAACACCCATATAATTATTGTCTGCACAGAGCTTTGAGATCCTCAAATGGAAAGTGCTGTAGAAAAGCAAAGAAGTGATGTTCAAATTGGGAGTAGTTTATTGCACTAAGATAATTATTAACTAGCATTTGTCCCATTTATGTAAATTGTCCTGAAGTCTGAAATCTCTTGTTCTACAGCACAATACAGATACATTATGTATTAATCCACTCCCATTAATTTGAGAAAAATACCAGTTTAACAGCAGTCTTCCCCCGTAAGACCTAAAAGTTTCAAAACTATCCCTTTCTAATTTTAAGTTGTCATAGTAAATTCTACTGCATAGTAAACCCTACTGCTGAAAAAACAAGAGGTTTAAAAGGCATATGTGATACCATTGCAACTGCTAGAACATAATACCAAAGAGACTTTGCTATCTTCAGTATTTAAAGACATCCTCTTAGATATGGGAAATTGTAGAATGAAAATCATCCAGAAAAAAATAATTCTATTGGCTAAAAAGCAAGTGTTGAAATACATTTGCATTTTCACTACTGAAACATTCAAATCATACTTTGAGTTCAAAATGAGTTCAGCTACTGGACTTGGACATTTCATGAGATCAAATTAGCTGGGATTTTTTTTGGTGACTGTGTCATTTTGAAGGTATTTTGAGTCCCAGAATATTGTTCTATAAATACAGAGACACTTGAGCTGTTTGCTGGAGCAAGTATGGGTCACTGAATTAAAGGGGAAAGAAAGTAAATGACAAGAATGGCATTTGGTGCACCCAGAATAGCCTTTCGTACCTGTCCCAGAAGGTGTGGAAAAATCGCCTTTTAGATGGGGCATAAAATCAAAGCTCTAACCACTTGTCATGACTAAAGAGCCCATTGTACTTTCTCTAAGAATACAGTCATAAATCTCAGTGTTCTGTAACAGCACTGTGCTTGCATAACATGTCCCTCCCACTTTTAGTTTAACTTAGATACAGTTCTTCACGTCAAACCTGTTTTTCAGGCCTGCTGTGTGCTGGTAAACAGCTGCCATTTTTGAACCTAGAGCCATCTGCATCTCACGGGTAGAAGACCGCGATGCCTGTTGGTACAGTTATTGACAGTCCTTGTAAAACAGTTTGGGATCTGTAACAGTGAAAGGCATGATATAAAAGCTGGCTGTTAAATATCAGAAAGTTTCTGTCAGTGATAGCTGGAGATGGAAGGGGCATAGTTGCTTCCCTTGTGAGAGTGCAATTTTGGCCAGTTGCATGCAATAAACCATGGGGCCTTTCACGTGGGTTACTGAAGACTTATCAGTAGTGTTTTAGACAAATAGGTAGTTTTTCTTGGTGTTTTCAGTGTTCCCTACTGGACTCTGTAATTACTGTAGGGGGAACTCCATTGCTAGTGCAAATATTGCAGATTCTGTGTTAAGGCAAAAAACTCAGGAAAGTTAAGGCAAATCAACTAAAAGGTGTGAAGTCACCTTCAAGCTGGGGGGGGGGGGAGGGCTTGATTCAAGGAAGATTAAGTTACTGTAAATTAATGCCACTTCTTAATCAGGCATCCACACACCATGTGCATTGACTTCACACCTCTAGTTGATTTACATTCACTTTCCTGAGTGTCCCTGTGTAGACATGGCCTACAGCAAACGTTTGGCCCAAGGGCCACATTGGGGTTCAAAATTGTGTGGAGGGCTGGGTAGGGAACTCTGTGCCCCCATCCGATCCCCACCCTCTTCCTGCCCCCTGACTGCCCCCCCCCAGAACCCTTGACCCATCCAACCCCACCCCCGCTCCTTGTCCCCTGATTGCCCCCTCTGGAGGCCCCCCACCCTAACTGCCCCGCCCCAGGACCTCATCCCCATCCCTTGACAGGCCCCCAGGGACTCCGATGCCCTATCCAACGACCCCATTCCTTATCCCCTGACCACCCCCAAGACCCTTTGCCCCTTATCCAACCCCCCACAGCCCATCCCCAGCCACTTACCACACTGCCGTTCAGAACAGCACTACCCTGTTTCCCCGAAAGTAAGACATCCCCCGAAAATAAGACATACTTCCAGTTTTGCCTCTCGCTGTAATATAATGTAATGTAATTTTGGGAGCAAAAATTAATATAAGACACTGTCTTATTTTCGGGGAAACACGGTACGAATAGAGAAGTCACTGTGAAAACTCATGTGGTCAGAATCTAGTTTTCAGCTACCCTTTTAGTTGTTAGAACTTACATATGTGCGCTTCAGTAATGATGAGTTTCAAGATTTGTTTATTTTGGATCAGCATGTTTGTGGATTTCATTGTGTTTAGCTGTTTTTTCTTTCGTTAAACTTGAGCCCAAGTTAGCTTTGTATCATGTGCTGACTTGGGCATGGGGGAACAAGCCATTAGTCAAACTTCAAGTAACAAAAGATGAAAGATAATGCAGATTCTCTTAGCCTCAAAGTCATTCTAAAAAGTTGCTTTTATTTTTTCCTAGCACCTCCGTGTTGTGACATTGAAAGCAGAACATAAGAAAACTGCCAACAGATTTTAAAGAATCCATTAATACTTGTAGTCAGGAGGCTTCCGTTTAGAAATTCTACATTATTCAGAGTGAAAAACTAATTAATTAGAATGCCCCTAGGACACAGAATCTGCTTAAATATGTTAGTGGAAAAGTTAATTAATCATTGCAGAATGAGATCTGCAGCAGGGCATACATATGACTGCTAGAAAATGGTTCCCTGAGCCATAGCTTATTTTTTTCTTTCTTTTTAAGAATATTTCCCTGACAGTATTTTACTGTTTACATCTCATTATTTCAGTAACTCTTTATCATATGCATTCAGTCTTTCATCAGCAAAATGTAGCACCAGTGCTGAGCAATGAAGAAAGGAAGGATAATGATAACAAAAAAGGAGGAAACATATGAATAAATCCTTTGATTCACGTTTTCTGTTTATCACTAAGGTTTCTTGGTCAGTGAGACAAATCTTCTAATAGAGTAAAAGAAAGAAATGTGGGATCTTAAAGACCCAAACATTTTATACACGCTCCCATAATTCCCAGCGTATGAGATAAAAGCTATTTCATGAGAAACACAGCAGTAATGACTATAGAGTTGTTCAAGGTTGGTGTTGTTCAAGGACCAACCATCCAACTGATTAAAGATTTTACCTCTCCTCTTTACTTTGCAATGGGGTATACATGAGGTGGCTATACTGCTGCAGGTTAACTGAAGCTTGTTAATAATTTGCTTTAACCAAAGAACTCTAATGTACAGTACAGAAAAGTATTGCATGCCATCATGAAGTTAAGCATATATTTAAGGGCTGGTTTTGTTATATTAAACAGAACTCTTTCTATGGCTGGTTCACAACCAGCTGTGGAGAAAAAATATGCTTCTTTACCCTGATGCTGAACTTAAATGGAAATATTTTAATGTTAATCAGCATGTGTCTACCCTTCTTGACAGCCCGACTAGGATGTGCTTCATAGTTCAGTCAAGTCAATGTACAGTGACTTGATTGGTCTTTGGATCCAGCCTATGTTGCCTAATGAAATACAATGGACCCTCTTTTCGGGAAATCCATTTTTTGTCACAACACGGCTTCAGCAAGGGCCTGATTCAGCATGATCCCGTGCTCTCACAGACGTCACTGGGAGTTGAGGGCCTTTCAGGATTGAAGCCTGTGACCAGTGGTTTGCTATAAACAGAAATGGTTAAGTGTTTGATATACCAATTTTATACTTGAATACAAATGCACACACTCAGGATAAAGGTTCTGTAAAATATGTGGCTGATCAATAAGCTAAATATCTTTTAAATTACAAAATTATTTGTCAAATCAACCACAGGCTGGTACAAATAGTGCTGTCTAGCAATGAAGACTTAGAGCCACACATCACTCCATTAATTTTAATGGAGATAGGCCAGTTTGAAAACGCTTGGATATTTAAAGCAACAGAGCATTGGGACCGACAGTGTGCCCTCATTTTCTGGTGTTTGATATACACAGAAGACTTAACATATGCATTCAACCTTTCTGTTTGGTTTTAAATTCGGAAATGTCTCATCTGCCCTCTTTTTCCTGGGCCTGTCTCCTTAAAATGCTGTGCTGCTATAGTACTTCAGTGAAGTCACCACCCATGCTGATGGGAAAGTGTAGGTATTTCACCTCCCCAAAAGGTAGTAGCTAGGTCAGCGAGAGATTTCTGTCATCGACTTAGCACTGACTATGCCGGGGGTTAGTGGGTCGCTAAATATGTCACTCAGAGGTGTGGATTTTTCAAACCCCTGAGTGATTAGTTATACCAACCTAATTTCCTAATGTAGAACAGGCCCCTGAGAGATTTTTAGGGAGACCTGGAAGAGTTCTGATATTTGAGTTGCTATGTAGTCACACCTAATTAAGTTGTGTGATCACAGGGGGAGAATGATTTCTTGTAATCCTACTGTTTATTACTTTCTCTTTTCTATGTTTTTATTAATGCCTGTTTTCTCACATACTCACATAAATAGTTGAGAGAAAAGATGAAAAACCTACCTTTTCCATTAGGGGCAAGAGCTCTCACAGCACACATCTAAGACACTATGTGAGCCCTCCAGCAAGGAAGCCAAGGAACATCAGACTTTACATTCTTGATGTTGCTGTGGGGAAAAAATAATAATGAAAAAACACCACTTGGGCTGCCTTTTTACATCACAAAGAAGTAGGGCACAAGTCCCCCCCATTTTTTTTAAGCTTTTCAGTCTCTCTTTACGGGAACAGTAACAAACTTCACCTAGTGGGAAAAGCTTAAATAGCGGGTTACTCAAGTTGTAATTTGCTCATTGAAAGAATGTGGGGCTAAATAGGACTTCTGAATGGTTCTCTCATTACAGTAATTGATTGCATTTCCTGAGTTAATTTCACTGACAACAGAAATCTATTTCAAAAGGTGTTTTTTCCTCCTAGTGATAATGGACCATCTACATTTAACAGCCCTCTTAGAATTGGTATGCTAATGCACAATTTTTTTTCTTTTTCTTTCTTTCTGTATAAATGCATCTTACTTCTGTTCCATTCTATGCATCTGATGAAGTGAGCTATAGCCCACGAAAGCTTATGCTGAAATAAACTAGTCTCTAAGGTGCTACAAGTATTCCTCGCTTTCTTTATGGATACAGACTAACATGGCTGCTATTCTTGAAAATGTGGGGCTTTTCCATCTCCCCATTCAATTTATGCAGCATCTGAGTTCACTATAAACAGATCCCATCGTGCCTGAATGTGGTGAATGTATACATCTAGTTTTACACACCAGGCATGTTCTAGGAGCTGGACACACCGATATGAAGTAGTGATAACCCAAAGAATTTCCAGTCTAATCTGACAACATAAAGACAAAGGTTGGAGAACAAGCTACAGTAAAGGAAGTTAACTGAAGGTGGTGATCATATAGAAGAGTTAGGGGGTTATGCCATTTCAAATGTAGGTGTAAATAACCATTAGAAATGTTATCGACAAAGAACCATGCCCCTTTTCAGGTCACGTTTAATTCCTTGTATCCTTCAGTGTGTGAAATAACGTTATTTCCCTCTCTGAGGATGATGGGGACAAGTCTTTCTCTCTACAAGCTGCTTTCGTCTCCATTCAATTTAATGATGTGGAAAAGTAATATTGCCAGGTTCGGTGTCAGTGTTTCAGCATAATAAAAAGCTGTTCTGCTTCATCTCCCTCACTCCTGGCTGGCTTTTGCTCTCTGATAAATCTGATCTAATTGTAATGCTTATCTTTGAAGTGCTCCTTAAATGACCCCTAGTTAGGGCTATTTAATACTAATGTGTCTTCCTGTGTCATGTAAACTTTTTTTTTAACTAGAATCCTAATGAGTATAAGAACAGCACAGCTGTATGATAAAGCTTTCATTAAGGGATTCCTTAATAGAACCTACTGCCATTCCTTGATTGCATAATCAACAGCTAATGAAATTGTCTTGGTAACAAGAGCTACAGTGTATTACATCCTCTCTTGAGACTAAGTGGAAAGACAATTGTACCATCCTGAGAAGACTATTGATTGTTCACAGTTTGAATTTGATTGCCCTTAAGGAGAACTAAACAAGAGATCATCTTGAGCGCTGCTAAATGGATTTTGTTTTCTTTGGATATTAGTGTTTTACTTTCATACAAGGGACCACAAATACCTGGGAGCATAATCTTATTACAGATTTCCAAAGTTTGCCAGTTTGAAAGCACTTATCATTGTATGAGGAGAAATGGTAGCTGCTTACTTGTGGCATCTTTAAGCTGAATCTGTGTTTATGTTTGAATGAGTCCAAAGCTCTGATAGGCCTCTATTGCCTTTTTATAGGTGGGAATCCCAAAGGAAAGTTTGCCTTGGGACTGGTTCAGAATGAATGGAAGGTTTATGTGAAGAGACCACTAGATCGGGAAGAACAAGACATTTATTTTCTCAACATCACTGCTACCGATGGCCTCTTTGTAATGCAAGCAGCTGTGGAAGTGATGGTCACTGATGTTAATGATAATAGTCCTGTCTGTGATCAGGTTAGTCAGCAAATTCTAGTTGTGTAATATTTTACTGGACATAAAGTTTACCTATAAAGTTCACTATTATTTATCATTGGTTTCCAGTTTCTTAGCTCCATTCATGGTATGCTCTTAATTCAGTGGCCTGACGTGTTTCTGGAAGGCACTGATGGGAGTAGACGGTTTTGCTAATGCGGGCAGAAGGATACTGTTTTAGAGAACACAGCAGTGGAGCTAGAGGAGCCGGACACTGGGAGTTTTCTTATTGTGCAGTGAGGTTAGATTATTGTTAGGCTGACCATATTTCCTTGAGACAAAAACGGGACATTGGGATGGCAAAAACGGGACAGGGTTGGGGGGGGGTCTCACCAGATGAAATCGGTGCAGTGGCTGCAGAACCTGGACTGAGGGGCGCTGGGGGGGTGGTTGGAGGTTCTGGGGGGGGCTCTAGGGGGACTCTGGGCAGTCTGGGGGGGCTCTAGGTCCCAGGGGGGTCTCACCAGATGAAGTCGGTACAGTGGCTGCAGAACGTGGGCTGAGGGGCGCTGGGGGGGCTCTAGGGGGGTCTCACCGGATGAGGTCGGTGCAGTGGCTGCAGAACGTGGGCTGAGGGGCGCTGGGGGGGCTCTAGGGGGGGTCTCACCGGATGAGGTCGGTGCAGTGGCTGCAGAACGTGGGCTGAGGGGCGCTGGGGGGGCTCTAGGGGGGTCTCACCGGATGAGGTCGGTGCAGTGGCTGCAGAACGTGGGCTGAGGGGCGCTGGGGGTGGTGGTCAGGGGGCTCTAAGGGGTCTCGGGGGGGGCTCTAGGGGGGGCTCACCAGATGAGGTCGGTGCAGTGGCTTCATAACGTGGGCTGCTTGCGGCAGAACAGCGGCTTGGCCAGGCACTCCAGCTCGGTGGGCGAGGTGACCAGCACCATGGCCCCACCTGGGCCCCCCAGCGCCGGGTGGGGGGGGAGGCAGAAGGGGGACTGGGGGGGGATGGATGGAGGAATAAGCAGAACAGAGATGGGGGGGTGGGGGATGAAGAGGATGGCGGGAGAGAGAGAAGGGGGGATGAGGGATGAAGAGGATGCAGGGGACGGAGGGAGAGAAGGCAGGAAGGTGAGAAGGGAGAGGATGGATGGATGAGAGAAGAGATGGGGGTAGGGAGCAGGGGGGATGGAGGAGGCAAGGGACAGCGAGAAGGAGGGATGGAGAGAAGGGAGATGGAAGAGGAGGCAGTGGACGGAGGGAGAGAGAGAGAAGGGAGGAAGGGAGAGATGGAGAAGGGAGAAAGAGAGAAGGAAGAGAGGGATGGAGGGATAGAGAGAAGGGAGGAAGGAAGGGATGGAGGAATGGAGAAGGGGATAGAGAGAAGGGATGGAGGGAGTGAGAGGAGGCAGCGGACGGAGGGAGAGAGCAGGGAAGAAGGGAGGGATGGAGAAGGGGGATGGAGAGAAGGAGGGAAGAAGGAGGAATAGTGAGAAGAGGAGGCAGCGGGCGGCGGGCTGAAGCCGACGGCGGAGTGGAGCTGTCCGGAGCCGCAGCCGGGGGCCGAGCGCGCCGGTGGGGTGGCTGCCGGCCGGGTTTTATGAGACATAATCACATAAATTCAGTTATGTGATTATGTCTCATAAAACCTGGCCAGCAGCCCCCACCCCACCCCCCCGCCGGCGCACTCGGCCCCTGCCTGCGGCTCTGGACAGCTCCGCTCCGCCGTCGGCTTCAGCCCGCCGCCCGCTGCCTCCTCTTCTCACTATTCCTCCTTCTTCCCTCCTTCTCTCCATCCCTCCATTCTCTCCATCCCCCTTCTCCATCCCTCCCTGCTCTCTCCCTCCGTCCGCTGCCTCCTCTCCCTACCTAAGGACTAGTATCAGATGTCAAAATCTCCTATGAGCGCAGTTTGCTCATCGGAGATTTTGACATGTGATACTTGTCCTTAGGTAGCAAGATTCTTCACCTGAGCTCTTGCGAGTCCTGCAAAGAAAGAACCTCCCCCTAGAAAGCAGCTTGGGACCTGCCCCAAAAACGGGACAAAATTGATATTTTTGTCAAAAAGACGGGACGGTCCAAAAATATGTAAAAAACGGGACTGTCCCGTTCAAAACGGGACGTATGGTCAGCCTAATTATTGTTGGTGCAGCTCTTCTAGCAGTAACAATGGTGAGAGAATCAGTGTAGACTGGGCACAGGTAGCCACTGGCATTTTAACCACCATGACATCTAGACCTACTCTGAGCACAGATGATACAGAGGTAAAATTACTTGTGTCCTGTCCTTGTACTCCCACATTCACCATCAAGGGTGCAGTTGTACTTCTACAGTAGTGAAATGAGGGGAGCATTCAAGAAAAAGTCAGGGTAGACAGTGTATAAGGTGTGGTTGCCTTTTTATTCCTAACACCTTTGCAGTCCTATTAATGTTCTTAATTTTTGTTGTTATTGTGATATTTAAAAAGCTTAAGAACTTACACTAATGAGTTAAAGTTCCTTAAGAAAGGTTGTTTCTTTTCTATAAAAATGTTGAAGATACAGTAAGCCCTCGATTTAACGGACCTCGATTTAACGGACTTCTGATGCAACGGACAAAATTTCTGAGCAAGTCTGATGCATCTGAAATCCATTTCTCGCGGGCTGGCTGCTGGCTCCCAGCTGCCGCCCGGGTCACAGCAGCGGGCGGGCTGGCTGCCGGCTCCTGCCCGGCTCCCGGCTGCGGGCGGGCTGCCGTCTCCCGCCCGAGTCCCGCCAGCAGGCGGGCTCCCGGCTCCCGCCTGGGTCCCGCAAGCGGGCGGGCTGGCTGGCTGCAGGGTCCCGCCTGTGGGCGGGCAGGCTGCCGGTTCCCGCCTGCGGGCGGGCTGCCGGCTCCCGCCCGAGTCCCGCAAGCGGGCGGGCTGGCTGACGGTTCCCGGCTGCCGCCCGGGTCCCAGCAACAGGCGGGCTGCTGCTCCGACAGCTCGTTTTTTTTTTAAATTAAATAACGGACTTTTTGATTTAACGGACACCCCCTCGCCCGAATTAGTCCGTTAAATGGAGGTTTTACTGTACTTGAAAGTGCATGCACCGTAGAGGGTAACCATGCAAAATGATGTCTGTGCAAAGATAATATAAACTGCTCCTCTTGCATCCCCTGTGTTTTCTGCTTTTGCCCCTAGTTTGCATACACAGCATTATTTCCTGAAGACATACCATCAAACAAAGTCATCCTTAAGATCAGCGCCACGGATGCAGACATCGGATCCAATGGTGAAATTCGCTATTCGCTCTTTGGGCCTGGGAACAATAAATTTTTTTTGGATCCAGAAAGCGGTAAGGTGACAAAACTTTTGTCTCTGAATGACCATTGCTAACCCCGGCCACCAGTTGGGGCCAAAGTTCTTGCCAATTACTGCTAATGCATTTTCCATTAAAGTGTCACATGTGGAAATCTGAACTTCTGCTGTCAGTTTATATTATTGCAGGCATTTATGTCCACTTTGAAGGTGACAGTTATAGGACAGTAGAGGGGAAGGAGCCCCTTCGATAGCTACCTTGGATATTCCATCCATTGGGGGAGATTTAACCCTCCCGTTTCCCAGCAAGACCTTCAAACCAGTTGTGGGCATCAGAGGCCTTGAGCTGGAGCCCACTTGCTATAAAAGAGAGGAAGCTGCTGGCCGAATGTTTACAAGGAGCCTTCGGCTTTGGAAATAATTTCTTCCACCGGGGTCTGAAATAGCCTGAATGTGTTGATCTTCAGGACATGTGGCAAGGACTATCTTTTCATCCAGGCTTTTGGGGAGGAAGGCCGTGGATATTTGTTAGCATGTTGGAGTAGTGGGGGGCAGGTATTGTTCATTTGATGCGTGGTCTTTGATATGTGGTGTACTAACAGGAGGCACTGCATCTGGTGGTATGGTTTGGTTACCATAACTGACATAAATGAAGCAGTGAGAGGTGTTTTAGTATGTTGAAGGTGAGCTATTGTCTCCTATCAGAATAAAGTGTAATGCATTTAAATATGGGATTTGGCATATAAAAGACTAAATCAGTCCTGCTGACTAGTAACAGATGCTTTGCTGATATGTTAATGGTTGAAGACTATTTATCTGTTTTATAAGAAGCAGATAATATTTAAAACTTGTGGAATGTGAACAAGCTACCTTGTGGTTGCTCTTAATGCCTATGGTCAGATCTGTATTCTTTCATTCGCCTATAACGTGTGTGTGAGAATGAGAGATCTGGTCTAAACTGGAAGGCAGAGGCACCTACTGAGACTCTGAGTTGCTTGTTGGGAAAGACCAGCATTATGGCCCTTTAGGTTTGATTATCTCTTCTGTCATCAGTAGATTTACAGTGCATTTACGTGTTTAGAAATCTAGAGAGCCATGGAGATTATGAGAGTAACCAAAAGAAAGACATGAAAAATATTGTTTATTATACTCTCAGCCATGGGTGAAATTGTAGGGCTTTGAAGGTCATCCGGATAGGCTTACTCTCCTGCATTTGTACTGGCAGTTAACTATGGTGGATAAGCAGAAGAAAAAATGAAACTTTCAGGATTTTGTATTCCTTTCAATGATGGATACTATTATTTGTTTCTTTTTTCCCCTCTTTTTTTCTTTTAATTCCTGAAAAATATGTGATCTTTCTAGTACTTACAATATCTAAAAATGGATAGTCTGTTATATTAATAATGATAATTGCTGTTTCTACCCAATTTTAGGTGAGCTGAAAACGTTGGCCCTTTTAGACAGAGAGAAAATCCCTGTGTACAACTTGATTGCCAGGGCAACAGACGGCGGTGGCAGGTTCTGCCAGTCAGAAATCCACCTTTATCTGGAAGATGTTAATGATAATCCACCAATGTTTTCTATGGATCATTACACCGCATGTGTCTATGAGAATACAGCCACTAAAGCTTTGTTAACAAGAGTCCAGGCCACGGATCCTGATGTAGGTAAGTGAGTAATGTTACTAGGAATAACTAGTACCCAAGAAAAATGTAGGGGTTGGTGGAATTGTGACAGAGATAGCACCTTCCTCCTTCCCTCTTTTCTTCCTTATTCACCTCTTCTGCTTTTTCTTTCTCTCCCTTTGTTATCCCCTTTGTTGAATGTGGCATGGTGTCATCGACGTATAAGTATTGCAGTGGCCAGGGAAATCTGTCATCACCATATTCTTATTGTAGAGCTCACTGGATGGCTAAACCACCCTGAACACGCCCAATCCCATCTGATCTTGGAAGCTAAGTGGGGTTGGGCCTGACTACTACTTGGATGGGAGACCTCCTGGGAATACCAGGTGCTGTAGGCTTAACATGGGCATGGGGCTAGCAACTCCACCCCATAAGGGAACCAATTGCTACTGAAACACCAACACCAGTTGGTGGCCCATACCCTGGCTGGGGAATGACGGGCAGAGAGAGAGATCACTGGTATCCGTTATGATAAATTTAGGATTATGTTTAAACGTTTGTGCTATAAAGGTCTCACGTTCTGTTCGAGCTGAAGTTTTCCATGCCTGTTTTTGTGTTATTCACTTAATATAGTTATATGCCAGTAGAAATCTATACCTGGGTAGAGAAATATAGGTCTTGATTCATCACAACTTTGTTATAATTTTACTCTGCTATTGTTGTACTTTGTATAGCCTGGAGATATTCTGCTTATTTTCTTACTGATTTTTTTTTAATTGCAGTCTTTTGTTAAGTGAGGAACTTAATCATGAAATCTAGGCACAATTTTTTTGTCTTGTAACACAAGTATTAAATTGTAAAAGCCTTTGGTCTTTTTCATCTAATTTGTTTCACGTAGATAAATATAGAGTCTGACAGTTTTTTCTTTTGTCTGCTTTATTTTTGGGAGATGTTTTATAAAATCATGGCATGAGTGATGTTACCTACAAATCAGGATCTTTCACTGAATGGAAATACTTTTTTTCATATTTTTCTGAATTATAATAGATGCTGGTAGTATCCTCTGTTGTTAAGGATGCTAGTTTTGCTGCATTCACTAAAGTTAAAGAATAAGCCGTAAAAATTCATTACTATATCTGTAAAGAACACATTATGTTCATTGGCTGAAAAATCACAATTACAGTCTATTGTACTGCCCTGTAGTGAAAAAAACAATTACTGTTAGTAAGCCAATACATGTGTTGCAAACTCAGTGTTTTTATTTTCCACTGCTGTTTTAGTTAGCATTTTTCTCATGTATGAAGTGACATACAAAACAAAACAAAGCAGAGAATTTGGAATAAAAGTTGTCAATAAAAGTTTGTGCTAAAATCAACTTTACATAATGAGATGAATTATTTAAAAATTTAGGTAATTGCTACATTCATTCTCCTTATGAAACTGATTTTAATACAATTCAATCTTATATTTTTAGTGCTGATGAATACATTCCCAGTGTTGTGGAAATGAATGAATTAGGATAGGATTTTTTTTCATAATGTACAGTAGTTAAATCTCTGTAGATCAGCCATGTCGAATACGGTCACCACTAGCCACATGTGGCTAATAGGCTGTTGAACTGTGGCTAATGCATGTGGCTTTTTTATAATGTGGCTAATAAAAAAAAATTCAAAACCACAAGTGTGGCTAGCAGTGTGGCTAGCATCACATTTCTATTGGACACCACTGCTGTAGAGTAGTGAAGGCCCCCATTCCCCTTGAAAACATTTGTGTAGCTTTTAATGAGCCCAGGAACTTTCTCCACAGCGCATTTTACAATCAGTGTTAGCATCTGGCCAATTCCTCTGCTATTCAGCCCTTGAAGAGCCATGAACTCTACCTGTAAGGAGGGAGAGCTGTGACTTAAGAGAACTTGCACCCTTTTCAGAAGAATGAAGAAAGGAATGGCAGCATGGAGAACATAGAGAGAGAACTTGAAAGACAAGCCATGTTGTGGTCTCCAGGAACTCTTCTCAATAAACATAATACAGCATATGGGGGAACTGGCATTATATTGAATGAATGTTTGGTCAGATACTCTTAGGATAATTAGGGCAATTTCCATGTAGTAGGAAGATTCAGTGCCACTGCTGAAGTTATTGAAGTTATTTTGTTGTGTATGTGACAGATCGCCTTCTCACCCCTCTTCAAACACAGGCAGGAAACTCCTTTTTGGCTCGAAACAGTGCTCTTTATTTCACAGTGCAAGGCCCCACCACCAATATACACAGCTTTATACACAGCTCTATAGCTTACAGCTCTACACAACTCTATATAGTTCAGCTTTGTCAGGCCTCTAGCCTCAGCTCTAGTTCAGCTCTGTATCTTTCTCTATCTTTCTCTCTCACTCCTCCACACTACCATACCTCCACCAACCTGGGCTTCCTGCCTGGCAGGCTTATATCCTCCTGAGGAGGCTGCCAGGTGCAGCTCATCCAGCCTGAGCCTTCCGCAGCCCAGGTGTCTAATTAGGCTTTCTGCAAGGGAGGTTTGCAGAGGGCTTTTCTCCCTCTTAAAGGGGCGGCAGGCGGGGTCAGGCCGACCCTGCCACATGTAGTACCTTATGCTCAATATATTATTTAAAACAGGGATGTGCCTTTGGTTGCTTCTTAAGGGCTTGCTCATGAAATGTGCTGAGCATTTCCTAAGAGACCTTTTGAAGTCCATGCAACTTGAGGGTGTCATGCTACCTGCAGAAGCTCACAACTGAGTATCAATCTCCATTCAGACTGTCTGCCCTGTTTTCTGACAGACCAAACCGGTGGTATATTCTATAGTTTGATTTCACCAAGCCAATAACAATTGTGCGCTGCTGGATTACTATATTAATCTTACCATCGAGCCAAAGACAGTTCCCTGAGACTCTCTAGTGCATCTTGCCATCCAGACAGCTGGTCTAAGTGATGAAAAGTTATTAAAACCAAAAATCACCTCACATTAGGTCACTCTGACCCCAAATGGCCAGTCACTTACCCCAAGTCAAAGGATACTCTTGATCTCACACCAAAAACAAAGCTGTAGCCAATTTCTCTAGTAAACTAACTAGAGATTTATTAGCTAAGAAAAAGAAATGACAATTATTGAGAAGTTAATGTAGGTAAAATACATTACAAATGAGTTTCAGTTTGTAAGTCCAAATGATTAGCAAAGGTGTAGTAATCTCATTTTCCATAAGTCTGTCAGGGTGACCCAGAACAGCTTTGGGGATCTCTCTCTTGTATCTAGAATGCCCCCGAAAGTCTCCAAACAGCTCAGAGATACAGGATTGCTCCTAAGGTAGATTCTTATAGCTGTTTTCCCCAGAAAGCATTCTGGCATGTGTTCCCATCACAGCATGGGTGCGTAGATTTCCCTTTGTTGAAGGCAAGGACCTATGCTTTGAAGTTAGTGTGCTTCTCATTTACAGTTCTAAAGCTTCAATCCTGGTTAACTTTACAGAGACATACATAATGCATTTAGTTAAGCCATCCAGACAGTCTTTCATTAGTTTTTATGAACAATGTGATAGCTAGAAACAATCCTTCATTAGTTTCCATGCAGTTTTACACATTAAGTAAATTCTCATTTGAACACTAATACGTGCTTTGATCTAGGGTTAATTAAGTACAGTGATGTATAATGTAAAATATATTGTAATAGCATTCAACAGATTACCGATAAATGAAGACAATACCATCACATTTCCTTTTTAATTATTCCAACACATGAGTAAATTGGCCTGATCATATTACAAAGCCTTTTGACATTCCTTTGATTTCTATTAACATGCAGGTGAATTAGCCTGCTGCCTTGGTGGGGAATGACAACCTGCTTGATAGCATCACAGAGGGTACTCAGAACTATGCATGATTTGAACCTAAATTGACTAATCTGTGTTTAACACCTTCATAGATTTTGTTTCACATGGCTGGCTCTGGAAACCAGAAGATAGAACTAATCAAACCCCCATTGTTTTTCTGAACTCTTGGATACACACTTGGTAGCTCTCAACTGTACCTAGGCACATACACATGCTAGAAGGGAACAGGAATAGGAGGTCTCTGCTTTCCAATTTCACAACTTTCAGTCTAAGGGCTCGTCTTCACTACCCGCCAAATCGGTGGGTAGCAATTGATCTTCTGGCGATTGATTTCTTGTGAAGACACAAGAAATCGATTGCCCGCGGCGCCCCTGTTGACTCCGGAAGTCCAGTTTGCCGGGAGGCGCAAGCTGGAGTCGACGGGGGAGCGCACCGCCGACTGCGGACGCCATGAGGACGGACGGTAAGTCGGCTGCAGATATGCAAACTTCAGGTACGTGGTTCACATACCTGAAGTTGCATATCTGCAGTCGATCCTCCCTCCCCCCCCCCCCATAGTGGGGACCGGCCCTATGAAACTGAAAACAAGGAGCATATTCCAATACAGTGCATAGTTCATATTACACCTCCACAAAGATGGATGGTCCAAACTGTGAAATGAGTCGGCATCTGGAAGAAAGGGAAGGGGCTACACAACTCCCTTTGTCACACTAAAATTGTCGATTTTTTTAAGGATAAACATATAGCATTGCTATCCCCCCTGTTTTTACTGGAAATTCCTAGTTTTTCCACAGAGCTCACTGTATCATTAAAGCTAGCCACCACCCTGCCATTGCAGATAGAGTACAGAGGCTTTGGGACCTGAGCTGCTACTGGTTGTACAGTGTGGCAGAGAGGCTCCCAGGTTTTCAGAGACACCGTAGCAATCTGATATGTGGAAAGTGTTGTGCACCTTACAGGGAAACTTGATGGAGAAATCTAATGGGAGTTAGGTGCCTGGACACTTTCAAAAATTCTAGAACTTCCAACTAGGCCGGCATCTGTCTTCATTTGTAGGTGCCTATATGCCTCTAGAAATGTGGTCTCTAGAGCTTTAACATTTGTGGTGACCAGCTGCCAGATCCAGCTCTCATTTCCCTCATCCAATACTGGTGTGTTTGGCAATTTATTGAAGTCTAACAAGCACCTTCTAGTTAGTCTTTTATTTGATCAGCCTGTCATGGGAGACATATGCTAGAGGTACCATTCAGCCATCATTACAGTTTCTAAAAATTGTATATGATAATTTTATAACACAAAAAATATTGTACCCAACACAAGGTAGCTCCTTATGATGAATAAAGATGAATTATCACTGGACTGGAGGGTGATAAGTGCCGAGGGACTGGTGATCAGGACCAGATAATACTGAATATGGACAAGTAGAGGACCATTCCAATCAATATTATAAATATTTAGTGCTTCAAAAGGGCTAATTTCCGAAAGCTGAGCAAAATTCATTGAGATGAAAAAAAATAGATAGAAAAATGTGTATGAAAATTCAAAGTTCTTTAAAAGAATGTATTACATGTTCAAAGAAGCTATGTTTCCACAATCAAGAAAGAAGATAATTTTGGCTAAAAATCCATTCCAGTTCAATGGCAAAATGAAAACAAAAATGAGCAATAAAAAACAGAATATAAAAAATAGAAAAGGAGGATAATAGAAATCATGTAAATTAGAAGTTATGAAGAACAAAAAATTGATAAGGGAAACAAACTAAAGACATCAGGGAAATATCCATAGATGCCAGGGCTAAGGACAGAATGATTTTTTAAAGTATATTAGGAACAAAAGAAAACCTAATAATGTAGGCCCATTACTAGATAACTAACTGTTAACAATGATGCAGATAAGGCAGAAGTGATCAATAAATATTTCTCTTCCGTATTTGGAAAGAAGGAAGATGATATCACATAAGAACTATGAAGTACTTTCCAGTCCATTAATAATTTAGGAATATGCTTGTCAAGGGTCTATTTCCCCACTCTGAACTCTAGGGTAACGAAGTGGGGACCCCGCATGAAAGAAAAAAAATAACCCCCCAAGCTTATTTTACCAGCTTAGGTTAAAACTTTTCCCCCAAAACCCAAACTTCTCCAGTTGGGACTTGGAAAACGCTGCCACCACCAATTTGAGCCCCCAAAACCATGGGTTAGGGTAAATTGGAACCCCTACTTTAACACCCCCCAAATCTCTTCCCTTTACCTGGGAGAGATTCGAGAACAAAGACCACAAACCCTCACTTGCTATGAGACGCGCCTGATGCAAACCAGGATCAATCCAATGGGAACAAACAGTCAAATTCTTAAAAGAAAGATTTTAATAAAAGGAACAGAAGAAGGACACATCCCTGGTACAGAAATCAATAGAGAATAAAACTCCTTGCATCACACAAGCCTCATTGGCCCCCACCCTTGGAATTTCTCCACTGCTAAAGCGAACAGCAAAGCATCACCATGGATCAATTATCAAGTGATACAGACAAGCAACAAAACACTTACTAATACTGCTGGACTTTTGGCTTTCTTAGAAGGTTATAGAATTGTAGAATAGAAACATAGGTGTGAGAACAGCACAGACACACACCGAGCTAGCCAAGGAGAGAATGGAAAAAAAGCGGGAGATAATGAAAGTAAAACCCTTTTCCTTTGTTCGCCGTTGATTACATCATCTCCCTCTCTGGGTTGCTTCAGGTTAACTCTTCACAGGTAAAACAGTAATTCTAAGCTACTTCATACTTATGACAATGCTAAACAACATTTACTGGGGTAAATACTTTTTGCAACTAAGATCCCTAAAGGAGCTTTCTGAGGAGCTCTCTGGCCTACTGATGTTCATTTTTAATATTTTTAATACCAAAGAAAGGCCAGATGACTGGAAGAGTGCTAATGTTTTGCCAATGTTCAAAAAGGCACACAAA
This sequence comes from Sternotherus odoratus, assembly GCA_032164245.1. Taxonomy (NCBI): domain Eukaryota; kingdom Metazoa; phylum Chordata; order Testudines; family Kinosternidae; genus Sternotherus; species Sternotherus odoratus. Next base: position 280,208,220 of record JAVMKO010000001.1, on the reverse strand, counting down.
ATGACTTAGTTAGATATAGGCCAGTTTACCTTATATCAGTCCCAGGCAAAATAATGGAAAAAATTATATGTGATTTAGTTGATTATGAAAAAAAGGAGAGGAATATAATGAATACCAATCAACATGGATTTATGAAAAATAGGTCATGTCAAACAAATCTGATTTCATTGTTTGATGACATTACAAGTTTGGTCGATAAGAGTAACTGCATAGACTTCTGTAAGACATTTAATTTATGACTGCATAGCATTCTGATAAAAAATTCAAACTATACAATATCAATAAAGCACACGTTAAATGGATTAAGAACTGGCTATTTGACAGATCTCAAAAAGTAGTTGCCAGTGGGAAATTGGCATTGAATGGGGTTGTTTCTAGTGGGGTTTCACAGGGATTGGTACTAAGACTGAAGTTATTCAACATTTTCCTCAATGATATGGAAGTAAGTATAAAATCATTATTACATTGCATCTTCCAATGTTGGTGCACAGCGTGGAATCTAGTCTTTTCCTTTCCTCTTTGTTATTTGCTGCTGCTTCCGTTGTTCTGTGGTGTTGAGATAGATTGTTCTGCCCTTCCTGCTAAGAGTTTTTCTTGAGGTTTCTCTTGGGTGTCCTCATTTCCACATACCAGCTGGTTTCCACTTGACAGCTTTATGTGAGAGTCTGCAAGTTGGTATCCGGAGTAGATGCCCCAAATATGTCCAGCGCTTTCTTCTGATTCTAGTGGAAACAAGTTGCTGGTTTGTAATTTCTTGGATTTTTTCCATTGGTGATGAAGTCTTTCCAAACAATGCACTGAATCTTTCATAGGCACATATTTTGGAAGGCATCTAGTTTTCTGTCTAAAAGATCTTCAGTTCTTGCAGCCATATGTTAGCATTGACATTGTGTTTGAACTGAAAATTCTCAGTTTTGGTTTGGTGCTGTATATAATGGATTTCCATATGTTGTTGCGTTTAGTAAATACTGTAGATGGCTTTCCTATCTTTGATGTCCTTTCCTTCTTGAGCTCTCTGGCCAATATGCTGCTGCCCAGGTAGGGAAGCTGTTCTCCTTCCTTGATATTTTTGCCATCTAGTGTGATGTTACTGCTTGATGTCTGGGTTTCTAGTATGTTTGTTTTTGCATAACTAATGTTGAGCCTTATGTGGCCTACTGTATTTGCCAGATTGATTCTCTTTGTTACTTTTTGGGAGTGTCACTTAGTTGCACACTATCATCAGAAAAGTGTAGTTCTTCTAATCTTTTGCTAATGCTATACCACTGTTTGTACTCCAAAATGCACTTCTTTACTAGGCAGTTTATGGTAATTCCAAACAACAGCAGAGATAAGATAAAGCCATGTTTTATGCTAGTGTTCCTGCCAAGCCATACTGTAGTCTGGCTTTTCACCCTTACAGAATGAAAAATCACTATTTATAACATTTGTGGATGACCCAAAGATTGGGGAATGGTAAATAATGATGAGGACGGGGCAGTCATCTGAGTCATCTGAACCATTTGGTAAACTAGACCCATGCAAACAAAACGTGTTTTAATGTACCCGAATGCAGAGTTCTACATCTAAGAATGAGGAATGCAGCCCAAAACCACAGTCGGAGACCATATGTGGAAAGCAGGGACTCTGAAAAGGACTTAGGGGTCATGTTGTCTGGAACTATTCAGAGCAAATTATACCATTAGAGCACATGTCTCTCTCACCTGAGATGAAGACAAGTCTAGGAATGGTCTGTGCTGGGAGGGGTGAAACGTAGCAGGTATAGTGTAAGAGTGCAATTTTGGGAAGGGTTTCTACAAACCTAAAGAAAAGTTTTGAATACATCATAAAGCAACACATACAATGAATAAGCTCTGTGATGCATTTCCAAAGCATCCCTTTAGTTTTGTGAAGCGGTGTTTTTAGTTGCTGATGCATCCTACTCTTTCGAAAGGCTGCAACCTCACAATAGAACATAGAGTGCTCTGAGATGTATCTGTCAGTTTCAAAAATATGTGCACACAGTGGTCTATTTTGTATGATGACCTTGGTTGCTCTGCATCATATATCAGTGGTCCCCAACCCCCGGTCCGCGGACCGGTACCGGTCCATGGAGCATTTGGCACCGGTCCGCGGCCGCGTTCCCCTCCGCCCCGCCCCTTCCGGCTTCCTGGCCGACGTCCCTTCCGGTTCCGGCCGCCGTCCCTTCCGGTTCCGGCCGACGTCCCTTCCGGTTCCGGCCGCCTTCCGCATTTTTGCTGCTTTCCCGCCGTTTCCCTGCGGCTTTTCGGCGTACACACATGATCCCGCCGCGCCGAAAAAGGCGGGAAAGGAGCAAAATGCGGAAGGCGGCCAGAACCGGAAGGGACGTCGGCCGGAACCGGAAGGGACGGCGGCCGGAAGCCGGAAGGGGCGGGGCGGGCCGCCGGGCCGCAAGCCTCACTCGGATGCGTGGCCCGGTCCGCGGCGATGAAAAGGTTGGGGACCACTGTCATATATGACTCCTACAGCTCAGTATGTCTCTACTATTTGGTTTACTTCTACTCAGATTCTATTTCCTGAGTTTGATTCCTTCAGGAATCTGGGATATCGTCATGGCCCCTGGCAGGGAGGAAGAAACGGAAGGCCCCTGGCAGCAGAACTTTTGCCTAAGTCTGATTAAAGCAGCATTGTAGACTTGCAGCCATCAAAAAATAGGTACAGTAAACCCTCGATTTAACGGACCTCGATTTAACGGACTTCGGATGCAACGGACAAAATTTCTGAGCAAGTCTGATGCATTCCTGATCCATTTCTGGCGGGCTGGCTGCCGGCTCCTGGCTGCCGCCCGGGTCACAGCAGCAGGCGGGCTGGCTGATGGCTCCCGGCAGCCGGGGCCCGGGTGGGCTGGCTGACGGCTCCCGGCAGCCGGGGCCCGGGGCCCGGCAGCGGGCGGGCTGCGGAGCTGGCTCCCCGACCCTGTGGCAGGCGGGCTGCTGCTCCGACAGCTCTTTTTTTAATTATTATTAAATAACGAACTTTTTGATTTAACGGACACCCCCTCGCCCGAATTAGTCCGTTAAATGGAGGTTTTACTGTAGTGCTCTTTAGGCAGGGTGTTGTGTCCAGGTAGCTCAGAGGATGCGTTACATTCAGCACATCTCAGGTCACGCAGGCTCTATTAATTGGGGCTCCTATAGACCCTTGTGTGTAGTAAGTGATAGCTGCCCTCTTGTATGTGAGGGTGATGTGCAAACACTCTGTTCTCATACATCAGTCCTATCTGGTGCATTTGCCCCAGCTGGTGCAAAGAGACTGTATCAAGCTCATTATCTATTGTTTTCTGTATCTATGTATGCTTAATTTGTATCTGCAGTTCTCTCTAAATGCCCTGTCTCTGAATTTTCCCCTCTGTTGGCTGAGGGAGGATACAATATTTTCAGCAAAGATCTCAGTAACTATGATTAATATTTGTTCTGTCTGAAGTTCTCCTTTTAAATCTTTGTGAGTAGCAAGGGAACTGCTAAAACTCCAATAAAAATGAAATACTACTAACAAAAAAGGCCAAGGGAATGGATAATTCTCTATTGTTTATGTGTATATACATATAAATAATTAAGTTAACAAGGTGCATGTCAGTCACTCCCCCACTGTCCATTTTACTTGTATGGTCTCTTTCCCAAGTCTCTCTGCCTTTTCGGATTGCAGAGTATTCTCTCTCTCTCTCTCTCTCTCTCTCGCACACACATATGCACACATACACACACACATCATCTACCGAGTGATTTTCAAACCTTTGAGTTGAGCCCCTCCTTTGAGTTACAGTTGTTGGTTGTGCCCCCTGCAGCCCCATGCGTGGACTCTGATTTTAATTAAAATATGAGTAAGCAGGAAAGGCCAAACTTCACTGACAGCTAAAATTACTACATGACCCCAGGATGGGGGACAGAAGCCTGAGCCCCACCGCTCTGGGTGGGGGAGCCAAAGCTGAAGCCCAAGGACTTCAGCCCCTGACGGGGTGTATGTGTGTCTGTAACCTAAGGCCTGCTGCTCGGGGCTGAAACCCTTGGGCTTTGGCTTCAGCCCTGGGCCCCAGCAAGTCTAAGCCAGATTGCAACTCACCTTGGGGTCCCAACCCACAGTTTGAGAACCACTGCCATAGGAGCATCCTAAGGCTAATAATTACACCATGAAAAATGGGGGCGGGAGGAAGCATTGTAATTAGATAGTCTGCTTACAGATAATTGGTAACTCAAAAAGTAACCACTAATTTCACAGATCTTATGGCACAGCTTTCTTTTTTTTCATATTCATAGAATATTTTTTCTTATGGTTGTCATGACTTTTTGCCAAGCTTTAACAGTGTGATTGTTTTCTGTGGTAAAGAAAATATTTCAACCCTCTTTTTTGGTTTTCTATTTTTGCAATCTCATTTATTTTAAAAGAAATCAAGAAAACAAGCTAAGAATTCTTTTAAAATTCAATTAAAGTAGAGTAAATTAACTTTCCTGGAGAAAATATTTTTGTTAATTAGTTGGTGGAGATGGATTAAAACCAGGAAGAGAAACATGCTGTAAACCACATGTGTCAAACTCAAGGCCCGCGGGCCACATCCGGCCCGCCATACAATTATATCCGGCCCGCGAAATCGTTTTATATATCTGTTTTTAATGGCCCTGTGACAGGGGTCGGGAACCTTTTTGGCTCAGAGAGCCATATAATAGGCCCCCCCCCCGCCGCCGCGCTCTCCTCTCCCCCCCCCCGCTGCCGCCGCGCTCTCCTTTCCCCCCCCCCGCCACCGCTGCCGCCGCGCTCTCCGTTCCCCCCCCGCCACCGCCGCGCTCTCCTTTCCCCCCCGCCACCGCTTCCGCCGCGCTCTCCTTTACCCCCCCGACGCTGCCGCCGCGCTCTCCGTTCCCCCGCTGCCGCCGCGCTCTCCGTTCCCCCCGCCACCGCTTCCGCCGCGCTCTCCTTTACCCCCCCGCCGCCGCCACCGCCGCCGCGCTCTCCGTTCCCCCGCTGCCGCCGCGCTCTCCGTCCCCCCCCGCAACCGCCGCGCTCTCCGTTCCCCCCCGCCACCGCTGCTGCCGCGCTCTCCTTTACCCCCCCGACGCCGCCGCTGCGCTCTCCTTCCCCCCCCCCCACCTGACCCACCCAGCCCGATCTCTCCCCCACACCGCTCCCCCACACCACAGATTTTGAATGTATTGTATTGACAGGATATTTTTTTATGAAGAGCAAAATATTTTAAGTTGAAATGTATTTATTTTGGAATTATATCCTGTATTTTGGTTCATATTAATGGTTAAAAAACATAAATATTTAGTCTGTTAAATAAATGGTTATACTGTTCGGCCCGCGCGTTTTGAGTTTTGGCCCCCTGTGCAATTGAGTTTGACACCCCTGCTGTAAACCTTTAATATTTAAAAAGAAAATGGCTATGTGGTGTCATCAGCAGACATTGTCAGCTGCAGAAAAGCAGATGGATGTCATGTCCAGAAAGACACTTGCTCAAGGCATTATTTAATAATCCTCCTTCCTTGCTGAACTTGGTCCAGGTCAATCCTTGAGCTAACTCCACTGACTTCAGTTGACAGTATTCCCCTCAGCCTGGGCTCAGCCAGTCTCTTTCAGTTTCTTTCTCCAGGGTCCCTTATGGGAGCCCCCTCATGCCTGGGCAATCTCACTGTTCCTGGCAGGAGTTCAGCTCATTCCCAGTGTCTCTTTTGAATCTAGTTACCTCAAATGCTGGCACTCCTCCTCTGGTGCCTCCACAGATTGTTGGCATGGAGCAGCCTTACCAGGCCTCTGGCCTGTATCAGGCTTGTAATGTCCATCTGCCCCCACCCAAGGCGGGAATGGAAAGGGAAGGCTAGTCACTCCCCTTGCTGCTGAGTGCATCGGGAGTCCCTAGCTGTCTTTCCTCCAGGGTAAACTTCCCTCTTTTTCCTGTTAAGCTCCCCTTCTTCAGATGGAGCACATTCTGCAGGTGTGCCTAGCTAGCACTGCCTAAACTAGCACTGCCTGAATACCTTTATATCAGCTGGATAGGGTCATGTCCCATTTCCCACACCCCTTCCAAGACCATAGAGTTAACTTCACCGGCACAGGTGACAGAGCTCCCCCTGTTGTCTTGGGCCCTGACTGGCTTCTCTGGGCAGGAGCCAATGGTCTTAACTGTTGCAGAAAGTCCAGAGTTGGTGCTGCATTGCTTGGGCCTGCTGTTGGACCCCCCATTGCTGCAACATCTGCTGCTGGCATTGCAAGTGTTGGTTGGCCTGCTGTTGTTGCCAGTCCACCAGCAACTTACATGGGTGCTTCGAGAGCCATCTTGGCAGAAGCCCCCTCTCATCGGACTGGTGTAGAACCTGTTTTCTGTCTCAGGCCTTGTATCAGGCATAGGGCTTCATCGCCCACATTGCCCCATAGTTGTAGTTGGCCACCCCTCAGCCTGGGCTTGGCCTTAAGTCTCGTTCAGTCTCTGGTCTTTGGTCCCCTAGCACCTGGGCAATCTCCCATTTTCTGGCAGGAGTTCAGCTCACTCCCACGATCCTTCTTTGAGTCCAGTTACCTCTAGTTCCTGGCGGTACTTCCCATTTCCCACCAAGGGTCATTGGCTTGGAGCAGCCTTACACAGAGCCTCTTGCCTGTATCAGGCTTTCAATGTCTGTCTGCTCCCAAACAAGGTGCAGAGCAGGGCAGGGAGGCTTACCCCAGTCTGGGCTCCCTTTGCTACTGGCAGTCCCTGGCAGCCTCTCCTCCAGGGAAAACTTTGCCCCTTTTCTGTGGCAAGCGTCACCTTTCTAAGCTCCCCTTTTCCAGATGAAAGATGTTCTGCACCTGCACCTGATTGGTGCTGCCCACGTGCATGAATGTGTGTTAGCCTTTCAGTCGGGGGATGAGAGCATGTCCCATCACAGGAGTTACACTTGGAACCCGTGTGTTTTACAGGGAAACATTTCTTGTGACCTCTTTAATATGATTAGTGACAAACAACATAAGCAGCATTCAGCTATGTGCTAATTTAGTTCAGAATGAAAGAATAACCACTGGAAGGATGGCATTTGATGTACAAAAAGGCTGCATATTACACACAGTTTCCACTCTAGGGACTTGGCTTGTGTTCACAGAGCAAAGGGCAATAGTCCATCACATGTTAGTAAAAAATCTAAGTATAAAGTGTCCTGGCTTATTCCTTTATTTAAAAAATACTGTGGAATCCTCTTATTGGAATAATAATTCTTGAAGAGCTTTATATGTTCAAGTAGTTTAGGTACTATGGACATTCAACATCTGAACTGTGTCAATGGACCTCTCACCCACTCTTTGCCCCCCATCCAATTCGTTTCCTCTCTCAGAACAGGAAGCCAGATGGAGCCAGCCTCTGTTGCACTTTGTGAAACTTTCTTCATGTTCCATGTTTTCTTTTCTGTTTGTGCAGCAGCTTCTCTTTCAATGTATTTTCCCCACAAAATCAAACATCAAAATCTAGATCCATGGAAGGGATGAGGCAGAAAGGCAGCAGGTGCACTGTTTGCAGGCTCCTTTTGTTCTGCTTATACACGTAGGCAGAGACCCACCAAGGAACAATATCCATCAGTGTCCCCTTTGGATTCCTCTGGCTCATAATGGAATCCTGATGTTGCCACTTGGCAGCGGGGCTGACCTCATCTCGTCCTGGTTTCCAAATACGACAGTTCTGCAGCATCTTCTCATGCAACACAGACAGGTCTCTGATAAAAACAACAGGGAGTCTGGTGGCACCTTAAAGACTAAGATATTTATTTGGGCATAAGCTTTCGTGGGTAAGAAACCCACTTCTTCAGATACATGGTTTCTGATAGGACACGATTGTCTTGCACAGCATAGCAGTGATGCAGACACCATTAGTCAGTGCTGTGAGAACACGGAGTGTCTGCCTCTAAGATTTAAAAAGATTTGGATCTCCTGGTTTCTTCTCTTGTTTCTCAGATTTTTTTGAGGGATTCACCTTTCAGAAAGTTAGTTCTTCTTCCGTCTCCACCTATGCATCTCTTCCCCTGAGATTTAGCAGTAGCCATGAGCCTTCTTTCCATGACATGCATCTGAGGGTATGTCTATACTGCAATCAGGAGCTGTGATTACACCACATATAACTCTACCCAAGCTAGCTTTGATCAGGCTATCTTGCCAAAAACATCAATGAAACCACAGTAGCATGGGCTGGCCATCCAAGTACAAGCCTTCTCTTGACCCTGGGTATGTATTTGGGTGGCCCACCCATGCTGCTGCACCTTCACTGCTATTTTTAGTGAGCTAGTCCGATCAAAGCTAACTCAGATATGCCTACATGTGGTGTAGTCACCCCTCCTGATTGCAGTGTAGCCATACCCTGAGTTGGATCCCTTGTAACTAGTTTTATCAATGAATATTTGGCATATTTTATTAATCATGTGGCCAAGATGATTAAAAAGCACTCTTGGATGAAGCAGCAAGAGGAGATGGGTCTGCTTATATTTCATAGAGATTATAAACCTCAGAGTTATGTCTCTACATTTAAACTAATTCTACAAGTTACTTCATGCACCAATCCTTCACCAGACAATGGAAGCCAGTACTTCTGTCTAAGGACCTTTTGAACAGAGAAATCAAAGAGATTCTCTTGGTGAGGTTCCAGAAGTGTTGGGTACGCTTCAAGACACAACTCGGACCCATGTGTGCTCTGGCTGGCTAAGGCCAGTTAAAAGACTCTGGGCTCATTACTGGAGGAGACTGTCAGTCTATTTCCATGCGGCTATATAGTCCAATCTGTGAGGTACAGGATCACAAACAGGTATCACAGGAATCTGCAAACTCTCACTGAAGACTTGCCATGGCACTTGGCCCTTTTTTCTATCAGTTATTGCACCTGTCTTCTCATAATGTTCACAGCCTTTATTGATAGTTGCACTCCATTTAGATCTGGCTGTGACTATGTCTTCAAAATTATCATTTATGCTGCATGAGGTGAAATTCTGCTTAGGGGTGTCTTTGAAGCATTTCATCGATCACCTCTCCTGCACTTTCCAAGTTTCAGCTCACCAAAGAAAACTTATTTTTCAGTCAATCATTGCCCATCATGGTAGCATGGCTGTTGAAGCTGAGCTTTGATTGTCACCTAGTGAAGTGAAGAAACAGATTGACAGAGCCAGAGGGGTACCCAGAAGTCACCTACTACAGGACAGGCCCAACAAAGAAAGTAACAGAATGCCACTAGCCATCACTTACAGCCCCCAACTAAATCCTCTCCAGAGCATCATCAATGATCTACAAACTATCCTGAAGGACGATCCCTCACTCCCACAGACCTTGGGAAACAGGCCAGTCCTCGCTTACAAACACCCCCCAACCTGAAGCAAATACACATCACACAACAAAAACACTAACCCAGGAACCAAACCCTGCAACAAACCCCGGTGCCAACTCTGTTCATGCATCTATTCAAGGGACACCATCATAGGACCTAACCACATCAGCCACACCATCAGGGGCTCGTTCACCTGCCACTGCCTCTGTAATCCACTGCTCCCAGGGGTTTGCCTAAGATTGGCCACATTTAGAAAACCCCTGTGACTCAGTTCTCTTTCTAGCCTTTTTTCATATGTATGAGCTCAGTTTTCCTCTTCTCTCAATGTCCTCCGTATTTCTGTCCTCTTAAAAACTCAGTTCTCAGGTGATTACAGGGTGTTAGCACCTTACTATGCAGGGAATTGTTTTTTGCGCCCATCTAATTCTTGTTGCTGTTTATGTATTTATTTATTTGTATTACCGTAGTGCCTAAGACCAGGACCCTGTTGTGCTAGGTGCTGTACATACACAGAACAAAAGACAGACCCTGCCCCAGGGAGCTTACAGTCTAAGCCAGGGGTGGGCAAACTATGGCCCATGGGCCATATCCAGCCCATGAGACCATCCTGACTGGCCCACCTGAGCTCCCAGCAGGGGAGGCTGCTCCCCACATTCCCTCTTCTCCTGGAGCCTCAGTGTGCACCACGCGGGCAGCGCTCTGGGAGGCATGGCTGCGCACTCCTCTGGGAGAGTGGCGCAGTGTGTCTGGCTCCAACCAGGCTGCCAGCAGCATGGTAACGGGGCTGGGGCTGGGGGTTGGATAAAGGGCAGGCGTCCCGGGGAGCAGTCAGGGGACAGGGGAACGGGGGAGGGGGTTGGAGAGGAGTCAGGGCAGTTAGGGAACAGGGAGCGGAGGAGTCGGGAAGGGGGTGGGGTCCTGGGGGAGATCCTTGGAGCAGGCAGTCAGGGGACAAAGAGAAGGGGGGGGGCCCTGGATGGGTCCAGGATTCTGAGTGGGGTAGTCAAGGAGCAGGAAGTAGAAGGGAGTGGACAGGGGGCGGGGGCTAGGCTGTTTGGGGAGGCACAGCCTTCCCTGACCCTGCCCTCCGTACAAGTTTTCAACCCCGATGTGGCCCTCTGGCCAAAATGTTTGCCCATCCCTGGTCTAATCCATGTATGATGTGCATAAAGGACTGGACTGGGACTTATGTGGGTTCAGTTCCAGGTTCAGCCCAGACGTCCTGTGTGACCTTGAGCAAGTGGCTCTCTCTGTCTTTCTGTGCTGACCTCGTCCCATCTTTGTAAATTGCGGATAATACTTCCTTTCTTCCACCATTTATCTGTTTAGATAGGGCAAGGACTCTTTCTACTGCATCTTGCATAATGGGGCTCTGATCTCAGGCGGTGTGTCTAGGTGCTATTGTAACACAAATAACAATGAATTAGAATACTGGCAATTATATGTCTATTTTTAATTACATTTGAATGTTTAAAACACACCATAGGTGTATCAAGGACTGTATTATTCTCTGGAGAGCCAGCTAATCCTAATGTAATTTAAATAGTGTCTGTTTTTTTGTTCTTGTTACTTTTATGTATGCAGGGTTGGAGAAAAGAGAGTCCCTGAGCTCCCCCTGGTGTCAATACTGTACTCCTACTATGTCAAGCAAAAAACAAATGTGATTTATGTGGCTTTCGATCAGTCATTTTTCCAATGCTTTTCTACTTCTGTAAAGCAGAATAATACTGTCACAAATTAACAAAATAGGCCTCGAAGGGTAGCTCTTGTGTGTTCAATTGATGTCAGGCTTGTAAAGTTCTCAGAAAATAAGGACAACAAATACTCAACTGATAGATGCTAAGGGCCGGTCTACACCATGGGGGGGATCGACTGAAGAAACGCAACTTCAGCTGCATGAATAACGTAGCTGAAGTCGGCGCATCATAAGCTGACTTCCTGCCATCCTCACGGCAGCAGGGGTCAGCAGCGGGCTCCCCCGTCGACTCCAGCTTGCGCCTCTTGGTGAGCTGGAGTTCCAGAGTCGACGGGAGCGCTGTTGGCAATCGATTTATCGCGTCTTGATGAGATGCAATAAATCGATCACCAAAAGATCGATCACTAACCGCCAATCCAGTGGGCAGTGAAGATATGCCCTAAGAACAGGGAATCTGCAATTTAATGGATCTTTGTGTTTTAATAATAATCTCTGATTGCAGTTCCCGGGACCTGGGTATAAACCAGGCGTTCTCAATCTATTGAGAACCGCGACCCCTTTTTAATTTTTCCCTCGGCACAGCAGATCCTTGTATGTCCGCCAAAAACCTGCCGAATAAATTAATTCCTTATTCGGCGGCTATTTTCGGCGGACATGCCAAGCGCTCCCGAAAGTAGCCACCGGATGCGGAAGCGATTGCGGCGGCGGCTTTTCGGCGGCAGAAGCAGCTCGCCACCCCTCGGAAGGCGGCCGGCAACCCCCTGAGGGGTCGCGACCCACAGTTTGAGAACCCCGGGTATAAACTAAACCAACAACCAGGAAACTCGTGTGGGGTTGTTTCAGAATTCACATTTACAAAGATTTGCAATAGCTATCCCACGGAAGTGTAGGAAGAGCAAGCAACCATATGGTACCTTCCCTTCAGGCTTCATTACTGCAGGCGACTTTAACATACACACCTATGCAATCTTTGAATGCTGTTCCCTAAGGATATCATTGTGAGTGCACAAGTGTGCCCAGAACCAGAAATTCTTTAATAGCAGTGGTCCGTGCCTGTATCCTGTCACCCGTTGTAAATCCAACCACAAGGGATACGGTGAACAGACTACCTCTCCAATAACGTTTCTACCACTCATGGTCTGGATGGGACCGCCGTTTCTGTGTCCATTTCTGCCCTTGGTTGATGTGCTTCATGAAATTTGTAAATATTGTAGACAAGACTTTTAGTTTGGATAGTTAATTAGTGTGGCTTGTAGTTATGGTTAATGAGCTGGAAATTGGGGAGTTCCCCCCACCAATTCCACCACCATTTCAGGCACCTTTATGCCCCAAATTCCAGGCTTGAACCCTTGACGTGCCTGCTCCTGGGTTTTCCTGATGAGCGACCTGCGTAAGACCTGCCTGTATTGCTCTGTGAAGCTCACATCCCCTCCAAGTTCTGTATCTGTCACTCTTTCCCTTCTCATACCATGCAGTCTTGTGAATTCAGGCTCTAGAAACACCTTATGAAATTCTCGTGAAGCCCCATTCAGATTTGACCCTCCTGTTCCCCTTTCACCCATCTGGACCTGCTGGTGAATGACCAAGCTTTGATGTCCACATATAACAACTTGAATTACAACAAGCTGTCAGAATTACATCAAGTTTCCTCAGGCCATTCTGGATGAAGGAAAGTTAGTCTCAAAATCTTCCCTCAGGAATACCCTAAAGAAGCAAAGAGTGTCACACTCCTTGGCTACCTCAGTAGTCATGAGAAGGGCTTCATGGCTACAGACCTCGGGGTTCCCTAAAGAGGTCCAACTACTGTGGAGGACTTCCCCTTAAAGGTAGAAATCTCTAATAACAAAACCGACCAGTCACTACTTACCCTCAACATTTCTCAAGTCATCCTCCACTCTCTGGCGATATATACTCCGGCATCCCATAGACAATATTCCTGGCCTCCTCCACCTCAACATTGGCCACTACCTCCATCCTTCTTTCAACAACAGACATATGAACCTCCCAAGAAATGGCAGAGGATCCAGCAGGATTGACAGCCTGCACCATCACCCTCTACTCTGCAGTCGCAGCCAAAGTCATTTTGATGATCAACCCCCCGATGGTCAACCAACTAGACTCCACACCCCCTGCTACATCTCCTTCAGTGGCCACCTGCTTCATTTTCTCCCAATGTGGCACATTCTCACGATAGACACATGGATACTAGATGGTTCTGTCAAAAGGCTACAAGCTGGAAATTGCTTCCTTCCCCCATCCCTTTTTCAGGGGCCCCTCTCACCAGAGGATTCTTAATAAGAAGCAGACTCCCTTCTCCACCTGGGACCAATAGAGCCCAAACCATCTCCTCATAGAGGTAAGGGCTTTTACTCAAGGTACTTCTTCTATCCCCCCTCAAAAAAAGGGGAGCTGGAGAGCCATTGTGGGCCTCGGACTACTGAATGTCGTCATCTGACATTCATCTCAAAGTTCAGAATGATGACTCTGACCTCCATAATGCCTTTCCTCAAATCAGGTGATTGGATTACGGACCTCAGTTTAAAAGATGCCTATTTTCATTTGGACATTCACCCTGCTCTCCCAAGGTCCCTGGGCTTCATAGTGGGCCAAGAGCACTTTCTATGCAAGATGCTTCCCTTTGGCCTCCTCATAGCCCCAAGGGTAGTCACAAAAGTACTTGTGGTCATGGCCACATACTTTCACAGGCGGGGAAGACCAATATTTCCCTGCCTGGACAATTGGCTACTCCCAGGTCAATCATGCCAGGAGGTACAAGCCACAGCCACCACCTCACTCCAACTCTTTCATACCATCAGACTCTAAGTCGATTTAGACACAGTGATGCTCATACAAACCATAGATTTCACTGGGATGACCATAAACTCAGTCACATAAAGGCTCTATTTTGCCTCAAGACAGCTCTTCACAACTAGGGATCTCATCAACCAGCTTCATCTCAGCCCTCAGACTTCAGTCCGATCCTTCTTGATCTTGTTAGGTCACATGATGGAGTGCACCTGTATCTCTCCATTTGTATGTCTGCACCTATAATCCCTTCAAATCTGCTTACAGTCTGTGCCCCAAATTGGGAGCCCCTGGACAAGGTCTCTTTTTCTCAAGACATGCTGACATTGCTCACCTGATGGCAGAGCAGAGACACAGTATTTGTGCGGGTCCCTTGTTTTCCCACACTCCCTACAAAGACGCTCACAACGGATGCTCCCAATTGCATTTTGACAACCAGACAATCCATGACTCCTGGTTCCCACAGGAATCCAAACTACATATCAACCTATTAAGAGCTTTGGACAGTTCACAAGACGAGCAAGTCATTTATACCCGTTGTTTGGTTCACACACGTCCAGGTCAGAGCAGGCAACGTGACCGCCTTGTACTATACATCCAGCAGGGAGGAGCAAGATCCTTCACAATCTGCAGAGAGATAGTCCCGCTCTGGAACTGGGGCATCAAGCACAGAATTACCCTACACATCCCAGGTTGATGAATTTCCTGGCAGACTGCTTCAGCAGGCATTTACACAAAAAACACCAGTGGAAACTCCACCCATCTTCCAACAATCTGGGATGGTGTCCCATCTTGGATTCCCTTTGTAACCTAGCACAACAAGAAGTGCCAGATACTGCTCCTGGGCTCAGCTCCAGAGGGGACGCCTTCCTGGGGAAGTGGTCAGAACCACAGATGAATGCGTTCCCTCCCACCCCTCTGCTTCCGTGCATATTCAAGAAGATCAAACTAGATGGAGCACCTAAGTGGCTGAGGTAAATCTCATTCACTACCACACTATAGCTAGCCTCACACCAAATCCATCTACCTCCAGCCATACCTGGGCCTGCTGTCCCAGAACATGGCCAGGATTCACTACCCCAGTCCAGCATCCCTACATCTGGCAGCATGAGTTTTGGATGGACAACCAACACAGAGAGAGCCTGCACTCTACGAGTTCCTCAGTTACAGCTGAAGACTTTTTATGCAGATACCTTACTCTGCTAAATGGAAACAATTCTCCTGTTGGTGCCAGTACCACTGGCTACCTGCTGCAGTGTCAAGACTCGCCCCCCCCCCCCATACTGGAGTATCTTCTGTCACTCAAGACATCCTGCTTGATCTGAACCTTGTCTTTCTGCTCACAAAAGATGACCGTTTGAATTTTTAGCCTCCCATCCCTTCCTGCATGAATATAAGTGGCCTTCTTAACAATGATTAACTCTGCTAGAAGGATTGGGAATCTCGGAGCCCTTAAGGTAGATTCTCCTTGTGCAATTTTCCACGAGGAGGAGGTTTTGTTGCGGCTACATCCTATGTTCACCTCCAAAGTGCCTTCTGGGTTCCATCTTAACAAGACTGATCACCTACCAATGTTTTGCCCTAAGTCTCACTAAAGCATGGAGACAGTATTCCATTCCCTGGATCTGTGCAGAGCCTTATCCTTCTACCTGAATAGAGCAGCACCCCTAAATTCTTTGTTGCTATTACGGAAGGAATGAAGAAGGCTGTTTTCTCCGAAAGGCTCTCTAGGTAGATTTTCTCCTCCACCATTCCCATGATGTTATGAAAACCCCTCAGGGGCCATTCTGCAAGAGTCCAAGTGGTGTCAATAAGGGAATCACCCTCTTGGAGGGATGCAGAGCAACTGCTTTTGGGGTTCCATACAAACTTTTACCAGGCATTCTGCATTCGTCCAGGCTTCTGCTGTAGATGCATCATTTAGTTTGGTGATCCTTCACTCTGTGGCACAGCATATCCTCCTCCGCAATGAACACTGCTTAGGAGCCATCCCCAATGAATACCCATAGAGATCAATACTTGAAGAAGAAATTAAGTTACTAAACTTATAACACTTAGATTTCTTCCAGATGCATAGGCCTTATTGATAATCATGGCCTGCCCTACTTTCCCTTTGCTTGTGTCATCTTCTGATCTGTGGTAGAGTTGGAGCTGGAGAGGCCATCAGTCTGTGCCACCTTTATGCCCTCAGCTAGGAGACAAGGAGGTGCAGGATGCAGACCAGGCTATTGAAAAAGTTGCGGTCCCAGGAGCAAAGAGCACACAGAGTGAATACCCATAAGGACCCCACATCTCAAAGAATTCCAGTTATTATAAGGTAAGTAAGCCCAGGCTTTTTGGAACTATAACTTGGATTTGAAAAATTAAAGATCTCATTGTCCAAGTCCATTACTGTTCTCAACCCAAAAAAAGATTTCTTTCTAAAATATCCAGGTTGTTGCTGGGACTGGGTGGTGCAACTATCCCATCTGACAAATTTCAAGCTATAGAGACAATGTTTTGTTCCTCAACAAACATTTTTAACTTTCATACTTGTGTGCACAATGGAATGAAGGGAAAGTTGGTAGTGAAAGAATGTAGTTTGATATCTGATGTATATACACTAGAACCCCATTTGTCTGAACCGCCATTATCTGGCTCTTCATGTTAACTGAACAACCGCCATGCAACAGTCCAGCAGCAGATGATCTCTCCTGTGACCGCTAGATGGCGTTGCAGCCTCACATTTCCCCATTTTCTAGATAATCCAAAATTTTGATTATCTGATTGGCCCCATTCCCAATTAGATAAGATAAAAGGGCTCTGCTGTATTTGTTTTTCCATATGTACATTGCTGTTTCTCCAAAACGTTCTCTCGGGCAATGCATTTTCAGCATATTCGGTCTGTCTCTTATCTATTTAGATTATGAACTCTTCAGGGCAGCAATTGCGTCTCTCAAGGTCTGTACAACATATAGCACAAAAGCAGAGGCCCTGGTCTTGATTTAAGTAGTGGCTACTGGAATATTGTAATAACAACATAGGTTAGAAGGGAAAATAGATGCACAACTGCTGCTGTTGTCATTCATGGGAATTCATCTATGCCCAACATAAGTGCCCATCTTTACTTAGGCAAAACTCCTGTTAGAGTGATGTTAATATGGACTAGACCCTAAGCATTTATCACAGCAGTATGACAAAAAAAAATCCTTATCACTTTACACTTCAAGTTTTGTTACAAATATTTGCTAGTTAATCTCTCAAACCCCAGTGAAGTTAGTGAGTATTAATAGCACCATTATACAAATCAAGACAATGAAATTGAAATGTTATTTATTTGTTCAAGGTCACAGAATCAGCACCAGAGAATGGGTAAAAGATCAGTAGTCACTGGTTCTCAGTTCTGGGCCTTGCTTCCGGACTGCATTGCCCGTTGGTTTTGCTAAAGAGTTACCATGCTTTTTGAATTAACGCTCTATGATCAGGTGTAAAGGATTGCACAGGTGGCTCACCAGCGATTTTTGGTTTAAGAAAGGCTACTCAATTCTACTCCTACTACATCCCATGGTGTGCTAGGGAAATGAGCACCAAGATTGCAACTGTTTTGCTTTCAAATCATTTTTTAAAAATTAATTTTTGCTTTTCTTTCAGGTGTGAACAGAAAGGTGGTCTATTCCCTAGCGGACTCTGCAGATGGTTACTTCTCTGTGGATAGGTCATCAGGGATCATTATTTTGGAGCATCCACTTGATAGAGAGCTGCAGCCTTCCTATAACATCAGCGTAAAAGCATCAGACCAGAGCACCGTGTTGTCCCTGTCTTCATTAGCCACAGTTATCATTACGGTGCTGGATATTAATGACAATCCTCCTGTGTTTGAGAGAAGAGACTACTTTGTTACAGTGCCTGAAGATACCTCACTTGGCACCAAAATACTAGCTGTTTTCGCAACAAGCAAAGACATTGGTACCAATGCAGAGATTACCTACCTCATCAGGTCTGGAAATGAGAAAGGGAAATTCAGGATCAACTCAAAGACAGGTTTGTAATACAACACCCACGAAAAGTGCCTCTCTAATTAATAGCATTTTGGGGAAATCTGTAGAACTCAATAAGTTCCGAAGACAGCTCTATAGATCCTTTCATTGTGGAATTAGTTTTAGACAAGTTCCACCTGAAGGAGAGTGGTGTGAGTTAGGACCAGATTCAGTCATAAGTACTCAAGTGGATAGTACATTACTCCATTAATCAGTGGCCTAGGATGTTATAGGCTCTGAGTATGGCTAGCAGAAACTAAAGAGTTTTTTTTAAAAAAACAACAGCTTGCTTAGATTTTTCATAGAAATACCCAGAAACACTGGGTATTCTAAAAAGCCACTGCTGTTTCAGTTTTCTGGTTGGGATCTATTCATTATAACCATTAAGTAACAGCTGTGATCTTTCTGTACCTCTCCCACTCAGGATTCCCTCATCCCACAATATTCAGGAAGAACCATATGGACTTGCCACCTGAGGTTCTTACCTGATTGATCTGTAGCATAAAAGCTGAAAGTAACAGTTGTTATGGGGCAGCAATAAGTGTAGCCCGCAGTCTAGAAATACCCAGAATGACACGTTATCTCACGTACACTATTCTCTGTAAAAAATTCCCCCTCTCTCTATGGAAACTCTTCACATACAGTTAATGGGCTTTTTAAAATAACTAATGGAAGTGTGTTTTTAACATTGGTTTATGTCAGCCAGGAATAGGTGAATTTATACATAAGCACCATGGAAAGAGAGACTTAAATATTGTTAAATTTTCATTTGACAACAAAACCAAGGAGATAAATCAATAAAAGACAGAGGTGAAGTTTAATCGCACAAGAAGAAGATAGCATTTATTATTCATTAATGTGTGACAGCTTTATTATTACCAGTTTAGATGCAGGGGCCGAGATTCCAGACAGCCATGTACTGATGTAACATGCCTGATCAAAGCTTGAAAAATAATCCCCCTCAATCATGCCATTTATCAATGGGAACTTCCTGCTAGCAAGTGCCGGCTTCTCCACAGGTCCTCTTCAGCATTCTTGCTCTCAGCAAGTCATGCCGAAGGGGCAGTAATGCTCATCTGGCTGGGTTCCTACTCAGCCCTTCCCCTTAGTGCCCAATGATATCTCCCTCAATGCATTTTACTCGGTGCAAAAAAACCTCTGGCTAATGACTCGTATTTAAAGTGATTATCTCCTAAGGGTAGCATTGGTACATGACATTAATAAAATGAAAATGTTTTCAAATCTTTGGACAAAGAGAAATTCTGCTCCTGCAGTGTTGTGAGATAGGAATCAACATTGTTAAGCCTGGTTGCCTGAAGATAGGCTCCTAAGTCCATATTTAGGCACCAAAAATAACCTGATTTTCAAAGCTGTTGATCACCCAACAGCTCCCACTTCACAGAATCATAGAATATCAGGGTTGGAAGGGACCTCAGGAGGTCATCTAGTCCAACCCCCTGCTCAAAGCAGGACTAACCCCAACTAAATCATCCCAGCCAGGGCTTTGTCAAGCCTGACCTTAAAAATCTCTAAAGATGGAGATTCTACCACTTCCCTAGGTAACCCATTCCAGTGTTTCACCACCCTCCAAGTGAAAAACTTTTTCCTAATATCCAACCTAAGTCTTCCCCACTGCAACTTGAGACCATTGTTCCTTGTTCTGTGCACTTCAGGTGGAGTTGTGGGTACTTAATGCTATGGAAAAATCAGACCTCTTATATGTAGGCTCCTAAAGATAGATTTAGGGCTCTTTAGACATGTAGGTTTGGAAATTTTGGCCAGAATGTTTATTGGGTTCAGAACACTGAGTTGTGAATCAAGATTTCTGGAGTCTATTTCCAGTTCTGCCACTGACTCTGTGAGCCCAGGCAAGTCTTAAACCATGCTTTCTCCATTTACCCATCTATGGTACTGGTGTAATAAAAACTATCTTTAGTGGTGCCATTAATCTCTCTGAACCATTTGAAGGTTCTGTCCTGAGAAGTGATATATAAGCACAAGCTATTATATCTTTCTTTAATTTATACAAGAAGAAATGTGGATGTCTAATTGTACATTTTGCTTGGATTTTTCTGGCATTATCATTTCAGTAGCATCATGTGATATTTTGCTATGGTACTAAATAATGTATTCTGTTATATAATTTTTTGGCTATCACTAACGTTGATAATATTACTGTTCACAGAGTTTGCTCCTATAGAGCTGTTAACATTCCCTCTCTTCTTTGAAAGGATCCATTTCTGTAATTGAAGCTCTAGACTATGAAACGTGTAAGGATTTTTACCTGAGAGTGGAAGCAAAAGATGGTGGTACGCCAGCCCTAAGTGCTGTTACTACAGTGAACATAAATGTAACGGATGTTAATGACAATGCACCAAAATTTAATCAAGAGGCCTACAGTGCAGTCATCAGTGAGGATGCTTCAGTTGGTGACTCCGTAATTATGGTGAGTATAATATACATGATTTCAGACAGAAAGTCAGTATAAGGTGTTGCGATAAATAACTGTGTTTGCATAAGCATATAACAAACAATTATTCTGTGGCTGGGCAGATAACCTATAATAGCCACTGCACCTTTGACCACCTCACTTGCCATCTGTCTGGTATTCTGTCTCCTCTAGAACTACTTTTAATGTTCCAAACTCTCAATCGGCTTTAAAACAGCTGCCATTTTACTGCTCTCTTCCCCTGCCCCCACAAAAAAGAACCCATGAGATAAAATGTTTTCTTTTTTCCTTTCAATACTGCACTCCACCCTAGGTATAATTTTGTCCTAGACCCATGACAGATGACATCTGATGTCTCGTAATGTCAGAGCTAGAAACACAAATTCAATAAGGACTAATACTTAGTCCTGCTTTGAGAGCAAGGGACTGTACTAGATGACCTCTCAATGTCCTTTCCAGTTCTATGATTCTATGGTTTTCTCTGGTCATATGGTTCTATGATTCTATGCTGGCAGGAAGTTAGATGAAATGATCTTTGCAGTCCCTTCTAACCTTATAATTCTATGTGGCCTAAACAAAATGTATGATTGTATGCAGCGATATGAAGGTTTCATTGGTACTTGTTTCATATGATTTTTATTATACACAGATGGGCTTGTTCCTTGCAAATAATCTTCCCATTCCAAATTCACAATGATAGAACTTTTAGACAAACATGTAATATCTACTAACCTGACGTAATGTAAAGTTATACCTTTTGGGGGGTTGATTTTTTATTGTGCCATAGAAATATTTCTTAATCTGTATAGCTAATTTTATTCTTCTCTCAAAAGTTGATAGCAGAAGACCAGGATAGTCCTACCAATGGCCAGATTCATTTTTCCATAGTGAATGGTGATCGGGACAATGAATTTTCAGTTGATCCTGTTTTGGGACTCATAAAGGTTAAAAAGAAATTGGACAGAGAAAGGGTAAGATAACATGTGCTGGACTTTCTTCTAAACTTACTAGATAGTGATTTCAGCTGTGCTGCTGGCTTTCTGCATGACTGAAGGCTTAAGAACATAAGAACATAAGAACGGCCATACTGGGTCAGACCAAAGGTCCATCTAGCCCAGCATCCTGTCTACCGACAGTGGCCAGTGCCAGGTGCCCCGGAGTGAGTGAACCTAACAGGTATGATCGAGCGATCTCTCTCCTGCCATCCATCACCCCCCTCTGACAGACAGAGGCTAGGGACACCATTCATTACCCATCCCGGCTAATAGCCATTTATGGACTTAGCCTCCATGAATTTATCCAGCTCTCTTTTAAACCCTGTTATAGTCCTAGCCTTCACAGCCTCCTCAGGTAAGGAGTTCCACAGGTTGACTGTGCGCTGTGTGAAGAAGAACTTCCTTTTATTTGTTTTAAACCTGCTGCACGCCAATTTCATTGAATGGCCCCTAGTTCTTCTATTTTGGGAACAAGTAAATAACTTTTCCTTATTCACTTCCTCCACTCCACTCATAATTTTATATACCTCTATCATATCCCCCCTTAGTCTCCTCTTTTCCAAGCTAAAAAGTCCTAGCCTCCTTAATCTCTCTTCATATGGGACCCGTTCCAAACCCCTAATCATTTTAGTTGCCCTTCTCTGAACCTTTTCTAGTGCCAGTATATCCTTTTTGAGATGAGGAGACCACATTTGTACGCAGTATTCAAGATGTGGGCGCACCATGGATTTGTATAAGGGCAATAAGATATTCTCCGACTTATTCTCTATCCCTTTTTTAATGATTCCTAACATCCTGTTTGCTTTTTTGACTGCCGCTGCACACTGCGTGGATGCCTTCAGAGAACTATCCACAATGACTCCCAGGTCTTTTTCCTGATTGGTTGTAGCTAAATTAGCCCCCATCATATTGTATGTATAGTTGGGGTTATTTTTTCCAATGTGCATTACTTTACATTTATCCACATTAAATTTCATTTGCCATTTTGTTGCCCAATCACTTAGTTTAGTGAGATCTTTTTGAAGTTCTTCACAGTCTGCTTTGGTCCTTACTACTTTGAGCAGTTTAGTATCATCTGTAAACTTTGCCACATCACTGTTTACCCCTTCCTCCAAATCATTTATAAATAAGTTGAATAGGCTTGTTATTTAAGTAGTCTGCAAGTGGCACTACAAAATATTCTCTCCGTTCTAAATATTCAAAATATTCTATCTCTTTCTAATATTGTGCAATTCACTCCTTTCACCCCAGTACTATCTACAAGTGAACTGAGCTTGAAATGCTCTCCTCTCTACTGGGATAAGATCAGATTAAAGAAAACAAGCCTGTGACAATGCAGAAAGCTGTAGTGTTAATGAACTGCTAGCACCCTGTTTCAATCGTACACAGACACATACACAGCGGTGATTGTAACACGTTCTAGACAATAACACCAGGCACAGAGCCAAGATCTCAACTTGGAATTGGCAGTGCGTGTAAAATATCATTAGCAAGGTTATGTTGTGAAGTGGCCAAGTTATAAAGGTAGTAATAGGGTGCTATGTTTGAGAGACCCCGTTGCTTTGTTTACACCACTACAGCATTCACCCAAGACAACTTATCACCATTTCACCCACCTCTCAAGTAACAGCAGATGACAAACAAACATGGTTTGCCTAGTGCTAGTGTGAGCATAGGAGAAAGTTACATAACTTCAGTAATCTTACAACACATAGAGAAATCCCTGTCTGATGTGCCCAAACAATGCAGTGGCACTAGGGGTGCTAAAGACACAGAAGTCATGAGGTCAGTGCATGTGTTTGTTCTTTACTGTGCTGTGGTCTATAGGCTAGATAGGTGCTATATATTTTAACTGTATAGTCTTAATTTCTTAATTTGCATTAATTTAATGTTTGTGTTTAGAATAGCTGCAAAGTACACACACACACACACACACACATGCTTTATATAAACATTCACGTAGGGCTACATTCACCACTGGTAAAAACAGGGGCAATTACATAATGTGAGCAGAGTTGCACCTGCTGACATCAGTAGTGAATTTGGCCCATTGTCTCTGATGTTCTTCGGAGACAATACAGCAAGCCCAACTCTGAAATATATAGAATATAGGATATGCTCTAGCACATCAATGTACGGCTTCCTCATTCTTGTACAAAAAAATGTATAGTCTAAACTTTCGGAAGGAGAAGAAACAGTACTCATTTCAAAGGGGTAAACATACAGACAGGTTAAGTTCTTAAATCCAAGGTGAGTGATAGAAGGCACAGAAAGACAAAACCAGAAAAAAAATTGTTGGAAGTTCCAAGACAACAAACAACTCTGAACCAGCCAAACTCTGTCATAGGAAGGCACCCCCCCTGTTGTGATGTTTTAAACCTAATGCTGTAGACACCCTGTGGTTTGTGCTGTAGTCTGAGGTAAAAACATGTCCCAAAAGCATAAAGACAATTACTCCCCTAATGGCATGTATTGTGTGGCTCTTTGTAATAAGTACCGAGAAAAATCTGTCCTTTTAGTGGCAGGTAGGTGATTCCAGCTGCAAACTACCTATCCAAGCTAGTAGGTACAGAGGCACTAGCCAGTGAAAGTTTTTTTTTTCCCCAGATCATTTAGGACACCCCTCTATGAACTTACCTTGATACTTTGCAAATGCTATGTTAGAAATGTTTAATGTTAGATAGATA
The DNA here is from genome assembly GCA_032164245.1 of Sternotherus odoratus. Classification (NCBI taxonomy): domain Eukaryota; kingdom Metazoa; phylum Chordata; order Testudines; family Kinosternidae; genus Sternotherus; species Sternotherus odoratus. The sequence goes on along the minus strand of JAVMKO010000001.1, from coordinate 280,184,289 downwards.
ATGAGACATACTCTCAGAAATCATGTACGAAAGAGTCTTGGAACCCATTCCTTAAATCTCGTGTTGATTGAAATCTGACCAAAATGTTGCAGTTGACACCTAGGAAACTCAAAGTATTCTCTGTGCATGCTTGTAAGTTAAAGTTGTAATGGCTGATTTTCCATATTATACGCAAGGCACCATGCAGTTTGTTTTCGAAGTGTACCATTATCTACAGTATGCATCATCTGGTGCAGTTATTTTAATAAGGTGAAGTCATTCAGATTATTGATAGCCTTATAAAACAGAGTTTGGGACACAGTGAAGCACTAAACAGAGAAATGTAATACAAAGGGCAAGAAAAGTAATGAGGCAAGACAGTTTTTCACAGAATGTGGCTCATGGCACACAGGAGGAATGATTGCTGAAATTTAGGACCCCTTTCGCCTTGATTTAATGTTTTCACCTTTTTGCAGGTGTCTGGATATTCACTGGCTATTCAGGCAAGAGACGGCGGCATCCCTCCTTTGTCATCATCTGTAACGGTCAACATAGACATTTCTGATGTGAATGATAATAGCCCTGTATTTACACCGGCCAACTATACAGCAGTAATTCAAGTAAGTTTATCCGGCACATCAAAAACTAATCTGAGCTTTAAACATGGAAGCATTTGGTTACCATTAAGTTACTTTTAGTCAGTCCAAGATGTATCAAATTGTCTCCTTTCAAGCAAAGGATAAGCATGTTTTTCTTAACTCTTTGACAGGACTCTGTGTTTACTGAGATTCCTCAGAATCTGCCACTGATTTTCCCATTTATCCCCAGCGCTCCAGAAACTTTCCCCTGGTCTAAGAAATGTTTTTTATTCTTCTGCTGCAATTGTAGCTGTTCCAGCTGCCATCTTGGGCTCTCTTGTCTTTCCTGCCTTTCCCACAGCTAAACAAAGAATTAGATCAAATTGTAAACCAAGGGTTCAAGCCCTCTTTGATCAGAAGGGCATGAGGCTTTGGAGAGGAGGAGAGAAGAAAATGAAAGAAGTTCTGGAATTTCCATTTCCCATACTCCTCTGAAAAGAGTTTCTGCACTCTTGACTAATGTATTCCATACCTGGTACTGTAAAGATGGATCTATCCGTCTATCTTAAGAGTTTTATACTGCCACCAATCACTGTGGTATCTCAGTGCTTTCCCCATAAAATCAAGAGCAATTACAAAGTCCCTAGGTATTTCATGGAGTCTCTGGCACTTCTCCCTTTACAGGGTCAGAGCTCTCTTTGGGGTAGGTTTTTTGGAGGAGGAGCTGGGAGAGGATTTAAATCCCTGGCAAGTCCATGTTATCTGTTTCAATGTGTCCTATGGGGAAAATGTGAGCATTGCATCACAGTGCTGCATGATCACATTGGGATGCAGTCATGAAAAATGTCATGAAGCAGCATTGTGATATGATTACCTTCCATAGTACTGAGGACCTGCCAAATAAACCAATGGCTGCCCAACCCTAAGCTAGGTGACGAGCAGACAAGACTTTTCTTCACTTTATTCAGTGGTTAAAAAAGGCTCCAAACCTGGACACCTCACTAGAGATGCTGTGTCAAATTCTGTTCTTAGTCACCTCTGTGCTTCCCGCCAAGTGAATCGTGTTGCATGTGTGTAACTGGAGCACAATGGGGTGGAAAGTAAAAACTATGAGGAACTGCTGTGGAAAAAACTTTTTCTTGTGTATTCTGAATGTTATTTTAACAATATGGTGAGATACATCATTGTAATTTCTCTTTATACGCTGTGTATATGCATAAAGGAGAATAAACCAGTGGGCACGAGCATTTTGCAGCTGGTAGTGACAGACAACGATTCTTTTCACAATGGCCCTCCGTTTACCTACACTATTCTGACTGGCAATGAAGAGGAGGAATTTATGTTGGACCCACATGGAGTTTTGAGATCTGCAGTTATCTTCAAGCACATGGTAGCAACTGAATACGTGCTCTGTGTGCAGGTATGGCCTTATTACTGCACATAAGCAGAAACCAAGAAAATGCTCTTAATGTCATGTCATTTTTGCCACTATTTTTATGTTGCCTTGTTTGTTTTAAATTTATTTTATCCAGTTAGTATAATGCATTGGAACATACAGTGCGCAAAACAGTATATTTCCTTCACTGCTCAAAACCCAATTTCATATAAATATAAATAGGTAGTCAGCCACCTTACCAATTTTAGTTGTATGGAATGGGATTTGTGAGTAGCAAGCATATGATTTAAGTTTTTCATTTATTTATTTTTTGATAAAGCTTGGGAAGGAAAGTAGGGAAATAGAATAACCAGGAAAAAATACCTTCTGCACATATAAACACACAACAAAAAGAGCAACAACAAAATATAGTTATAGGGAAGGAAATCCTATTGGTTCCTAAGTCCATAAGTGTAGTAATACATTTTCCAAAACTGACCAAGAACTCATGAAAATTTTCCAGGTTTGTTTAGTTTATAAGGGAGGTGAAAGAAAGAGCTAATAATAGGAGTCGCTAATAAGGAGCTTCATAACCATCCCTCGGCCCACACTGCTTTCCGAAGCCCCCATTGGCCTGGAACAGCAAATTGCGGCCAGTGGGAGCTGCGATTGGCCGAACCTGTGGATGCTGCAGGTAAACAAACCATCCCCGCCTGCCAGCAGATTTTCCTGATGGGCTGAGTGCCAAAGGTTGCCGATCTCTGAAATAGCGTATGTAATGGAAATGTGGTTGCAGTTTTAGCTAGGTACCTATGGCTATGACATAAATGGAATAAAAGATAGACATCATAATCTAAAATGTATCAGAATGTTTAGGAAAATATCTTGGTTGACTTGTGGAGGCTTAATAAACTCTTCGCGTTCCTTTCTTATTTAAGGGCTTCTACCATTAAAACATTTTTAATGTTATTTGGAGTGTTTGGACCTCATCAGCATATCTGACCGTTCAGGGCAGCTTAAGGAAGAGCCTCTCTTTCCACTCTACCACCAGTCCTCCTTTGGTTTTTTTATTAAAATTAAATTTGGAGGAGAGACAGGTCAACAAAATTATCTTTTTGACTTTCCAGCCCTATTCAGGGTGAGAAGGAATGATTTTCAGAGGTGCTCGGCACCCACTGCTACTATTGAAGATATATACATAATTCTTATTCGCATTCTATATATTTTTCTTTTTCCTTGTTGATTTTTCTAACCGCATTTATTTCTCCAATAAAGATCTTCAGATCAAGTGGCAGGTCTGTGTTCTTTTGTTCGGTTCTCTTTCAGAATGAGTAGTAAATCTTAATAGTGAGCTGAATGCAGCATTTTTATTACAGCAGAAAAAAGACACTGATCCAAGTTTGCACAGCCTTCTGTCAGGAGGGCCTTGAGTTTTTTTGTCAGAGCTGCTCTATTGCTCTCTCCAAAAAGTGCAAATGAAGCTATCATATGTGCTCTGGGTCACAGAGTCAGCTGTCCAAGCTTGGTTCTACTCTCATTTTTTATTGTTAGTAATAGAGCATGCATCTTATTTCATCTTTGGAGGGTGATACATTTTCTTTATTTCAAGCATGTTTCTTGAGTGATTTAGGTAAAGCAATACAGAAAGCAGTATTAAAAAAAAAAACCCTAACTTTCTAAGATCCTCATAAGTGAAGCAGGGTCAAGGTGGATCAGAAACTTCTGAAGCATGCTCAGCTGCTGCAGAAAGCAGTCTTGACCATTAAGTAGATGGCAGTCTTTTCTTTGAGTCAGTACTGAACCAAAGCTCCATCTGATGTGCAGGAGGGGCCATCATTCAAATGGGAGTGGGACTAAAATAAAAAAACTGACCATTTGTGGTAATTGGAGAGCCCATGTAAAACCAGATTACAAGTTCTGTCTGCGGTATTCTGGTTGCATTTCAGTCTGCTGCCTGTATGTTTCCCCTGCAGTTCACTTAGATACAGTTTTCTTCATTTCCCTAAGGTGTTTTTATATTCCACATCAGAGATGGCAGCATTGCAATGTGGGGGCAAGGTGTTCCTGCATGTTTGTAGTTAGTAAAATGCTTTGAAAGAGTGTCATGATGACAAACTATATCAATATAGTAGTGGGGAGGAGGAGGAAGAGTGAGGAGTTGTTACTATTGACTGTGATTTATGTGTGTGCTTGTTCTTTCCAAATTAAATTAGGCTAAAGATTCTGGGAAGCCTCAACAAGTATCCCACACTTACATCCAAGTGCGGGTTATTGAAGAAAGCATTCACAAGCCAACAGCCATTCCACTGGAGATTTTTATAGTCACCATGGAAGATGACTTTCCAGGGGGTGTTATTGGAAAGATTCATGCCACAGATCAAGATGTGTATGATGTTCTCACTTATGCCCTGAGGTCAGAGCAGAAAAGTCTGTTCAAGGTTAACAGCCATGATGGTAAGATCATTGCCCTGGGAGGGCTGGATAATGGCAAGTACGCCCTGAACGTGTCAGTCAGCGATGGCCGGTTCCAAGTGCCCATCGACGTCATAGTCCATGTGGAACAGCTGATGCAAGAAATGCTGCAGAACACGGTCACCATCCGATTTGAGAATGTGTCCCCGGAAGATTTTGTGGGGCTCCACATGCATGGGTTCAGGCGCACCTTGCGAAATGCTGTGCTCTCGCAGAAACAAGATAGCCTGCACATTATCAGCATTCAGCCCGTGGCAGGCACCAATCAGCTTGACATGCTGTTTGCAGTTCAGATGCACAACAGTGGATTCTATAAGCCTGCTTATTTGATTCAGAAGCTTACCAATGCAAGGAGACACTTAGAAAATGTGATTCGCATCTCGGCTATCTTGGAGAAGAATTGTTCTGGACTGGATTGTCAGGAGCAGCACTGTGAACAAAGCCTGTCTATTGATTCCCATTCCCTGATGACCTATAGCACAGCGCGAATCAGTTTTGTGTGTCCCCGTTTCTACAGAAATGTACGCTGCACATGTAATGGTGAGTGCTACTCCCTCTTCACCTTCAATCTTTCCGCATTATGGGTTAGGATAGTTTTTATTTCTCTGATGCTGATTGGAAGGGGCAGTTCAATTCATTTAGTTAAAGAGCAGGTGGCCAATGTATGGTGGGAATTGATTTCTGAGGCTGGTTAAGCATTGTTCATGTTTATTGATGTAAATGGAAGATGGTGAACTTTCACCTTCTGTGACTAAAGGCCACTTTGCTGGAGGCATGGTAATCAGAGCCATCAGCAAACTCGCTATAGTTTTCCTCCCAATCCGTAACAGTACTGAAATGTACATAAAGTGTGGTCATGTCAGAAACTGCCCAGTCAGTATTTAGAGACTACACCCATCATTTTGAAAGTGAGGATGACCTTTAACCTAAGTGATAAAGATGGAAAGGCCATTTTCATTTATACTTGGAGGGGTAGGGAGCATGGAAACCAATAAAGTATTTCATTATGTAATTGGGAGCAAGTAGTGCTTCTGACCTTTTGACCTACACTCAGGGCTACCAGGTGTGTGCATTTGTGTGTGAGGTTGTTTTTTCTTTTAACCACTGTGGCACTGGTTCATGAAATTGTTCCACAGTTTTGAAGAGATTTCATATGGGGAGCAGACAACATATTCACTAGGTTGCCCAATCTTCCTTCTGCTTCTGTGTACTAGCTAAAAAACTTCAAGCAGTTATAATAATAGATCTGTTCCTTCTATTTGCGCAGTTTTCTGGTCTTCATTCCACTTTGCTCAAGAGTGAAATAAGAAGCTGCTGTAAAATCAATACATTTAAACCTCCCTTCTCGTAAATACACACACATAGACGGGACCTTGTTTTCTGCTGGTGTCAATGGAAGAAGTCAATGAGCCTGCAACAATTGCATATATTGCATTCGGCCCATAAAGACTGTGCACCACATTTTGTTTTCAGATCTTTGTGTCAGATCTTTAGTCCGACAACTTAGCCTCCTTAAGGGTTTGCTCTTGCTCCTGTTGAAGTCACTGAGTGTCTTACCATGGATTTCAGAGGGGATTGGGTCAGGCCTCAATGCATGGAACTTTAGCTAGAGTCACTTGAGTCCTGCAAAGGGGAGATAATAGGGCCCTGATAGTTGAGCACATGTCTCTCTCTCTGCCCGTCACCCCCCAGCCAGGGTATGGGCCGCCAACTGTCGTTGGTGTTTCAGTAGCAATTGGTTCCCTTACGGGGTGGAGTTGCTAGCCCCACGCCCATGTTAAGCCTACAACACCTGGTATTCCCAGAAGGTCTCCCATCCAAGTACTAGCCAGGTCCGACCCTGCTTAGCTTCCGAGATCAGATGGGATCGGGCGTGTTCAGGGTGGTTTAGCCGTATTTGAGCACATGTGATATCAGAATATTGGAGTTGAGATCTTTTATGCACATTTAAGGGCTAATTGTTAAGTGGTAGTGTTAAGTGTTTCAAACAGCTTTAGGTGTATATGCAATACAGGCGTGTCGCGTCTTACGCGAGGGTTACGTTTTGCGATTACTGCGTAAAGCGGAAATCGCGTATAGTGAAACTCTCATTGAGTTCACTATACAGAACATTTACCCTCGCGGGGGGCGGGGCGGGCTCCTGCCCCGATCCCACGGACGGGCAGGTGGGCTGCCAGCTCCAGCCCCAACCCCTGCGGCAGCGGGTGGGCTGCGGAGCTGCCGGCTCCAGCCCTGGCCCCCTGCCGCTGGCTGACGGCCCCTGCCGCGGGCTGCTGGGCTGACAGCCCTGGCCCCTCGGTTTTTTAAATTTTTATTATTTTTTATTTTATTTTATTATTATTTTTGGCCATCCGCGTAAAGTTAAATTCGCGTATGTTAAATACGCATAAAATGTGACTGGCCTGTAAAGACTTTCATAGAATGGACTGCACAGTGCTATCATATCATCTAGCCAAGCCCCCATGCCACTGCAGCACTATTACCTACAGTTTATTCTGTACAGTCTTGAAACTGTATCTTTGTCCAATCTAGTTTTCAATGTACCAATAATGGGGAATCCATAACTATCTTGGGAGACTAATAGATCTCACTAACAGGAATTTTCTCCTGATGTTCAGTTTACATTTTCCCATTCTTATTTTCATTCCATTGTTGCTAATTATACCCCTTGTTTACCATCCAAAGCAGTTAGCCTTGGTCAGTGACATTTGCTCCCTTCAGATTTTTGTAGAAAATTAACCTGCCTTCCTCTCTTTAGTTTTTGTTAAAGTAAACCATAGATAGTTCTTTTAGTCAGTCTTTTCGCCAAAGTGTGTATGTGTGCATTCTGTATGATAAAACATACTGAGTGTATATCTGCATATTTATATGCATATAAAAATAGCAAATGGAAAAATAGTACACAAAATCCTAGGATGGATTTCCTCACGGTTCCTTTAACATGATAGCTTTGGCATGACACATTCAGCAGAATCAGTGTTTTACTATATTTGTTTCTAGAGTAGTTTAATGATCTAGCCAAATAAATGTTGATAGATTGAAGCATGACAAACCCATTAAAATATTGCATATGTTTTTACTGATCAGATTCAGTTATAACCCAGAAAGCCTGAGTTTGAGCTAATTCACACATTCTTGAAATATGCATCAGACTTGGAACGTGGTTCCCACTGCCAGATGTCACAAATATGCACAAATTATTCATGCCAGCTGTGCATAACCTAGATTACCTTTATGAGCAAACTGAGCTATCTAGCACCAGAATGCTAAGAGACTATTAAAACAGGTAACTCCTGAACCGCTAAAGATTCAGCAGCTTACTTCAGGTAGGATAAAGTCCAAAAGTTCAGATGCCTCAGTCTGAATCTTTAGAGTCAATAACTAAAAGTCTTGCAATAACTGGCTAACTTCTGAGATTTCTAGCATTTTTGCTCCTAGTCATGTGAAAAGTACTGGAATAAACAGCCACTCCCATGATATTTTATTATTTCAGAGGCAAAAATGATACTTCGTGTTACATTATTTGGTTTGGGTTTAGTTTTAGGACAAAGATTTATGGGGGGAAAGTAGGTTAGTTCTGTTGGAACCGCTTTGTCCATAAAGTCTTGTTCACAGTCCCATTTCTAGCGCCTGTTAAGGACTTTTATGAGGAGCATAATTTGCATTACACTAGGCAGTTTTTGAAACCATGGGTTACAAAAATGTGTTAGGGAAGAGGTTCATATATGTATCTTAAGAAACACCAAGCAAAATAATCACCGTTATTAATTGTGGTCATTTTACTAGTGAAAAAAGAGAAAGCATTAAATAAAATAACACAAATGAAAGGACAGAAATAATAATACTGATACTTTCATTATGATCTCTCCTATATTATATCTTTCTATGGAGGTATTTTAGCAGAGGTTACACCTTTGAGAATAGATTCCCTTGTGCTTTTTGATTTTTGGTAAGTTAAAACCAAAGCGTATTATTATCCCAAATTATTGTAAATTCAGCCTTAGTATCATATTAGATACTTAAAACTGTGGATAAACAGGAAAAATAATATGTTTAAGGGCAAATGAAGCCTGTCTAGTTGTTGTTAATAACAAAGCAGTTTGTAGGTGGGCAAAGTAAGCAATCTTAACTAAATCCTCTGAAATGTAAGGAAATATTTAAATTAGTTAATTAAAAGAAGCTATCTTAAAACAGGCCAATTAAAAATATTTAAAAATAAAAATAAAAATATTAAGAATCCTAAGTGTAATTAAATCTCACTATTTCTCTTTTTACCAGTGTTTATCCGGTCTCCTCTCCAGCAATGGCCTAACCCGCTGGTGATTATCAGGAAAAACTGTTAATATTGTACATTACAAAAGCATTTCAATATCCCAATAAAAAAGCATTATATGAATGCTTAATCCCTTGTCAGTGTTTTAGTTAACTTCTCTCACCTGTCCATGCTGAAGTTTGGAGAGGTCTTCCTTGGGTTGGTTTCTTCTTGAGTCTTCTCTGTTTTTCTTCATTGTCTGTGGCAGCCTGCTTGTAGAGCTGCATGGGATAAGTGGTGGAGTGTTTGCTGTCTATGAGGAATAGCAGGGAGTGTGTGTATGAGAGGTGTTCACTTTGGACTCTATTACATGCATCTCCTTCCGATTTTTGGGAAATGTACAGGAAAACACACAGGCTTGTTTAGATTCAAAGTTGGTTGCTGTCACCTTTTCATTGGCTTGATGTCTTCAGGTTTGGCTTAGGTGACACCTTCAGCTTCTGAATATACAATCTGTTTCATGAATATGCAACATTTCTTTAGGTGTCTTTGTTCTTCTTGTGGACAAAAACATCAGATAACTTTCAAAGCTAGTTTTAACTGTTTCTTTTTATTTGATCCATCTTCTGAGATATTCTTTCAACTTTATTAGAGTTTGACAGAAAATGAAATTGTTTTGAAAAAGTCCAAACACTCCCGTTCTTTATATAAAGATTTCAGTTCTCCAAACAGTCTTTTAAAATTAAATAACCCTTAGAACATTATTTTTTTTACAACTTAAATAATATAAAAAAGTGTTGATTCTTGTCATAGTTTTAGAATAGATGATTCTTGTCTTTTGGAGTTGGATATGTGTTTGCTTGCACACTGCAAGCACCCTATTAATTATCACCCTATTAATATAAATATTATATACTTAAATGACTTCTTATATTACTACACAGTTATAGCATCAAATAACCTTGCTATATTTGTATATTAAACATCTTACTATTCCTACATTTAGATATCTTTGGAAGCATACATCTCTAAAGGTGTTTGTAATTTCAACATTTAAGAAATAAACAAAAGTTTAAAGCATCTCCGACAACATGTTTTTCTCTGAAGGTTTTAGGAGCACAAGTAAGTTTTTTTGTAAGAGGGTGGAGGTTAGTAGAACCCATAATACCTACATATATTGCTCTGGTAACACACCCTATATTCCAATCATATTCAGGTTTCTTCCTAAAACATGAAAGTTTTAAATGGTTTGTCATCTTGATGTTTGCTTGTCCTTGGGAGATAGGAGTAGAAATCTTCCTGATTTCTTTGATTAGCTTTAATGTTTTTTAACATAACTAGCAAAACATGTGTATTGTTATAGTTCCAACCATCCTGGCTATCACATATTTGTAGCTATATCTTAATAGTCAATAAATGTGCAAACAAGTTTAAGAACATAAGAATGGCAATACTGGGTCAGACCAGAGGTCCATCTAGCCCAATATCCTGTCTTCCAACAATCACCAATGGCAGGTGCCTAAGAGGGAATGAATGGAACAGGTAATCATCAAGTGATCCACCCCATCGCCTGTTCCCAGGTTTTGGTAAACAGAGGCTAGGGACATCATCCCTGGCCTACTAGCCATTGATGGACTTATCTTCCATGAAAGTTTGTAATGACCTAATAAAAATAAGTTGTTATAAGATAATTAATATAATTTTTACATTAATACTGAGGTCTCTCCCCTACAACATGTACGCTGCCTTTGAAGCCAGTGCATCACCAAGGTTGGAAATAGTTGACTGTAGTCCATTTCCCTTTGAATCACAGTCCTTTTGAGCACTAAAGTACAGATTACATGCAAGCAGAGACTTCCCCCCCCCCCTATGGGAATCAGCCTTTGGAATTCTGTGCTCCACGAGGTAACGGCAGAATCCATGTGGCTCAGAGTTTAGAAGAGCTATGGTTTGAGAGAGACTTGGCTCTGGAGTGAAAGGGGCTTGAAAGAAATTGTCGCTGGGTTTTGCAGGAGATGAGATTCCATTATGGTACCACATAATGGGTATCAATGAGGAGAAGCTGCTGTTGATAGAGCATTGAGGTAGGGAATGTTGCAGAGAGCTGGTATAAAATATGAGGAATGAGGCCCAAAGGTGTGTGAGACAACTAGAGACAGGCAGAGTGGGAATTGCTACAGACTGGAAGGAACTAGGGAGAATTTGGAGCCAGCAGGGTTAGTCAGATATCCCAGCCAGTTCCACTAACAAATTCCCACCGGAACAAATTCCCAGTTACATTAGAACAGACGAAGATGTTTGGTCACCCTAATCCAAGAGTACAACCGCAGTATTGCCAATCCAAGCATTCAAAAATTATGAGTTAGACCCCCCCCCCATACCCCAAAAAATCAGGATAATGTCTTAACAATTTTGAGATTTTTTCAATAATACATTTGGGGTTCTTTTTATTTGGCTTGGTATTGTTAGCCTTTAGGAATCACTTTCAATTTTTTTCTCTGAAACCAAGAAAATTAAACGTTTACTTTTTTAAATGAAATCAGAGATTTTTTTAGGTAATCACATGTATCCAGGAGCTTGGGCTTTCAGAAAAACACAAAACACTGAGACGTGGCAACACTGCAAATGGGGTTACATGGTTCTGGGTGATTCCTGCTTATATGTACAGGGATGAAGTAATTGCCACGTTTAGAAATGAGGAAGTATTTTTCTCTTCATCATGCTGGCAGGGACCTTGAAGTAGTTCGACCTCTTTCTAGAGCAATAAACAGAGACCATCTGTCAAAATCAGGCAGACCCCTCCAAAACTTTCCTGTCAGTTACTGGTTGACTCTAACCTCATGTTTCTATGCAATACCTTATTGGAAAAAGATTTATTAATAGTAATGTGAGTTGTATGGGAATGCCATGGATTTTCAGGACTTGCCTAGAGGAAAGAAAATCAATCCTAATCCGTATTGTTGAATCTCTTTTGGAAAGAACAAAGAAAGGTAAAAATGCTGCACTTTAGAGTGGAAATGGGAAATGTGACAACTAAATTATTGTATTTCAACTCTGGCTGTAAATCTTTGACAATGGATAACATATCCTTGAATTATTTTACAGTTTTACTCAGTGTGGTTATGAAATCAGCCTGAACATGCACATTAGCCAAAACAATGCAATACAGTAGTGTATGATTTGTAGCTTATGCACTTATAACCATACAGATAGGCATAAAACATTTCTTCTCCCAGGTTTGAATATTTTAAAACTTCTGTCACCGCTGTGAAATCCACAGGATGAATACAAAGTTGATTTGCTTGTAGTTTATCTAAAAAAAAACATTCTTGGTGTGCCAGGGTAAGCTTACATCTTAACAGTGATAATAAATATATTAGATTCTTTCCATATACTTTTGGACCGTGGAATGATGAATCGGAACTACAAATCAAGACTTAGAATCAGCTAAAAAGTGGCAGAGACTGATAGAGAAGCCAAGTATTGATTTATTGCTTAATGTCAGAGATTTTAATCAAAGGTTAAAGGGTTGTGAAAATGTGCAATGCCACATTCTGAAATCTCAGCAGTTCAGCATATTCACAAGCTCTAGGGCTTTTGCCAAATGATTTGTCTATTTGTCAGCTGCAGAGAGGCTCACTTGAATTACTGCCTTGCATATGGTTTAAGTGTTTTGAAAGAACAGATATACTGTGCATATAGAGCATACACCCAGTAAGAATGTATTGAAATAGCTGATGGAATTGAACAGTAAATAAAACCTTTCTATGGAATATTTGTACCATTTTCTAGAGAATTATGTCCTAGCTATAGAATTCTATAGGATTGTTGTTGTTTAAAAAGAAAACAAACAACAAAAACACCTACGGAAAATATCTCATTCTCAGTTTAATTCTATAGTTTTATAATATTTTCTATAGAACCCCATTACATTAAATTTCCATAGAAGCCTGTTGATTTCATCCCTATTAGTATCTATAGGAGTTGAAACGTGATAGAATATTGCTAGTATTATGCATGAGAGGCAAGGTAGATGAAATCAGATCTTTTATTGCACCAGTTTCTGATGGTGAAAGAGACATGCTTCTGTGCTTATATAGAGCTCTTCTTCATTATTATGAATGTTAATATACCCTATTACACTGATTAATAAAGTTTGCCATGGCTCATTTTACATCAGTGCTCATTTACTGCACAGACATCTCAAACAAATGTTTGGCAAAAGAGGGGAGGTGTAAAAAGATTAAACTGACTGTGTTGCTCATTAAGCATAGACATTTATAGTCTCTGTCATATTTGTAGGCAGACCATCTCCACTTTGAAACCTACAATAATAAGTTTTCTGTTTCCAGAAAATACCTACAGTAACTTGAGCTATGATTAGTCTGAGCCATGCTGGGCTTGTACAAAATTTTGTATTTTAGCAGTAACATAGTCTCTTTCATAACTGCAAGAGGTGGGAGGGGATTGCTCTATTACAAGTTCATTACTTTATGCACTCTAAATAAAAGACATGCACTTTAAAAAAACCCACATTCAAATTACATTAAGGTTGTCACACAAAGAAGGAACAGCAAATATTCAATAAGGACTCTGCTGTCCTTAAATCTGCTCTGAGATGTATTAATTTAAGTTTGACAGATGGGGAAGTGCTAACCCTATCCATCCCCCACCACTGACCCTCTCTGTGTTCAAGCCCTAGATACAAATCAACAGAAGTAAATAAACTCCAAGTGTAGGCAGGCATGCCATTTTCCAAGTCTGTGCACAACCACATATACAGTATTTCACTAGAAGTCCCACAAACTCATCCGAGGGCAGAACTTGGCCCAGTGCATGTTAATTTCCTTTGCATTTCTTTGTGGTGGCTAAAAAGAAAGTGTCTCGTTCTAGAAGCATTTGAGGGTTGATATGATGAGCTTCAATGACTCCCTCAGAGGCTGTGTGGTTATTTGCATTGTGGTTTACAGTGTTTACATGTCTCTCCAGATTGAGATAATTTAAATATATGTGTATTTAAGGGCTTTTAAAAAGACAAAATATGATCCTGATCCAGAATCCATTAAATTCAATGGGAACTTTCCATTAGCTTTAAATCAAGCCTTTACCAGCCATCTGCTGGTACATAGCTAGGGGATTTTTGAAGTGCCTGTGTTGTAAGGAAAGATTTTAAGCAAGGTTTACACCTCAGGGACTCAATTCTGCTTCCAGACTATCCCTTGAAGTCAGCAGGAGATCTTCATGGATATAGGTCAGACCAAAATTGTGTCCCATGTTGGCAGTCCTAGTCAAAATCCTTATGAAAGTACTGACTGTGCATCAGCTGTCACGACTTTTCAAAGTTTAAGTAATTTTAACCCATTTACACTTGCCTCTAAATACAGTTTGAGTATTTTAAGGATTACTTTGCCCAATTTAAGGCTGTAATTTGAAACTAGCTATTTAGAGTGTTAAACTTCTCCTGTCTTAAAAATATATAATTTTAAATAACCCATCTGATCATTATTTAAATTTTTAAAGAAAGTCTCCACCCTGAATCCTTTGCAGGATAATACTTAGCTTCAAAGACAGAAAAATCCAGTCCACTCCTCCATTTTTGTCCAAGATCCCAAATGCAGTGGAGTTTTTATGCAGCCACATTTGGGAGGGAGGGAGCAGGATTTGTGCGGCCTAGCAGTGTATCCAGAATCCAGCTTTATGGGGTTGCTTTCCCCTCCTGGAAGGATCAGCATGGCATTGTGGAGCATGAGGATACTGCAGTACCACCTGCACAAGGAGCTCTCTTTGCACTGTGCAACCTGGGCATGGCTGTCCTTCCTGTCTGCACAGAGTTCTCCAGACTTGAGGCAAGGCTACATCCTTCTTCTGCATAAAATCTCCACTGGATTTCATGGGTCAGCTCTAGTTTGGAACGAAAACACTGGCAAAGGCATCATGACACCAGTGAATTTTGGTCATAATTGTTTACGATTATTATTATTTATTATTGATTGATTTGTCTTACGGCAGCACGTAAGCAGCCAGTCAGGGACCAGCACCCCAGTACTCTAGGCACGATATGCACACTTATTTAAAAGACATCCCTGCCCCCAAGGAATTTACAATCTAGATTTAAATTCTGTTACAATTCTGTCTGACGTTGTATTCTGACCAGCATGTTTCAATTGATCACAGGAGGGCTGTGTCCTGGGTCCAGTGATCCCTGTATGGAGAAGCCGTGTCCAGGGGACATGCAGTGTGTGGGGTACGAAGCTAATCGAAGGCCGTTCGTCTGCCAGTGCCCTCCAGGGAAGCTTGGAGAATGTTCAGGTGCAGATCCCGCCAAAAGAGTAACCAGGAAATCCTTAAAAGTGTGATTTTTATATAAGAAGTGCTGCCGTTGTATCCTAATACGGAGCGTTGCTATTGAAGTCAATGGAGTTGGGTATGCCCAACCCACCTCTCAGGATCTGGTCTCACTCCATTTACTGTGTTGTGTTGTAAAAGAAGCTGGTTGTGCAAACCTGGTGCTGCCTATATACCTGATTCCGCTTCTACAAACAAAACTCCCATTGACCTGAATCTCATCAGGACGGTGCCCCAAATCAGTAAAACATGGGACTTTTGAGAAGATAGTTCTTTCTAGAGAACTGCTATCATTGGATACTGCCCTGCTAGTGGCAAAGCACTTTGGGATCCTTTAGGAGACATATGATATTAATTCAAGGTTTTACTTATTATTAACATTCATAAAGTGTAATTTTTGTGATCAAAATACCATGCTATCTTGAAAAGAATGTTTCAGGAACCTTGTACGTTTTGTTCAGCGTATGTTAACCACCAGGGTCCTGCCGCAAAGTCAGGCAAACCATTTCCATTAACTTCAGTGGGCTTTCAGTAGGACTCGGAGTTAGAAATATCCTGATGCTAACAGCGTGCAGATTCACCAGCAAATTCTGATTTCTGGTGCTCTGCTAGAGCTAAATCCTTCTCACCTTACACCTGTCAATAGTGCCAATGAAGTCAATAAGGCTTCTTGTCTGCAAATGGTGAGCTGGATTTTCTCCCTTATTAGGAAATTATTCACCCCAAATCTGTGGTGTGTGGTTTGCAATGGAGATAAGTTTTTAATCAGTCAAAGGTGGGTTTTATTTAAAAGTTTCTTCTTCCTTAGTTACCTATGTTCTGTGATTAACTTCATTTGTAGTTGTAGGATAATATCATGTGTCTTTGCTCATTTCAGAACATTAAATGAATATGTATCTTCTCAAAATGATTGTTTCAGGGCACACTTCCCTTAGTTTTGCTGGGAATAGTTACATCAAATACCGAGTTTCTGAAAATAGCAAGAAAGAAGAATTCAAGCTGGCTCTACGTCTGCGAACCTTGCAGAGCAATGGGATTATAATGTACACCAGAGCAAATCCCTGTATAATTCTGAAGGTAATTAAAATGTTATCTTTCCCACATTTATTTTCTTGATTATATATTTTCTAATTGGCTCTTGCTTTGGGGAATGTTGTTTTCATTTCAGCTGTGGATTGAGAAGATGATTGATCTGTTTCATGGTAATAGGGAAATGCAGCAATGTCAACAAAAACAACAAACAAAAAAACAGCTTGATATGATTTGCAGTAGTAGTATTCTTTGAATAAGGACCGTTGTATCTTCTATGACCATTGTATGTGACTAGGTCCGAGAGCCAATCTACTTGAGGTGTAAGACCTGGCCATTCAGCTGATTGTGTATTCTAAACTACACTTGTTGAAAAGGCTGTTTTTCTTCTGCATCAGTGTGATTGGAAAATGTGCCTTCATACCGCTGAATCACAGTTAATTTCAAAAACAAAATGTTTTTTTTTAAAAAAAGCTTTTCTGCTTGAATGAGGTGACTTATCGAATCAGTGAGTTATTATTGTTCTTGTAGACGCCTGGGAGTAGGTGGAGACACCTATTTTATTGAATGAAGTCTCTGTGACTTGACTCTGCTGAACTGCCTAAAAAGTGGTTCTGTGGAAGGCCAAATTTCTGTTGAACAGGAGAAGGATAAACAGTTCCAACAGCCTCCATGTATAGTAGTTCTGCTGGAATCCCAAAGGCACCGAATGAAGACAATGTGACTGGTTGTATCTTTTCCATGTACTGTAACTCAGCAGTGGAAGAAATGGTACAAAGCATTTTGTATTTGTGTTTCCAATTTTTAGATTTTTTTTTTGTTTTAATGTTCAGGTAATTTTAAAACAACGACAGCAATTTTTAGTGTACAGCAAATATATCTTTAGCTGTTGTGCTTAAATACAAAACATGTTTCATGGGGGGCAGGGATATGGTCCCTTTTTAAAGGGATAGTCCCATTTTTGGGATTTTTTCTTATACGGGCACCTATTACCTCCCACCCCCTGTTCTGTTTTTTCACAGTTGCTGTCTGGTAACCCTAGGCAGGGAGAGAAGGGAAATCAGAACAGCTCAGGCTTAGGTGAGACCTAATTGAGTCCTAAATGTTTGGAGGTGTGAAGAAGGCCATTGCTTGAACTTTCATATATGAGGGTACTAGTGGTTTCCAAATAAGAGTTTTTTAACATGGACAAAAATCTCATTCTTGGAAATGGCTGAACCATTTTGGATGAAATTTCCCCAAAAATTCAACCTGAAGCAGACACTCATAAATTAAACTTCATTCTGAATAATTAAAGTTTGGTAAAGTTGTAAGAAACTGCAAATAGGATCTTATGATGGAGAAGTGTCAGGCAACCTTAACAATAAATGGCTCAATTAGCCCTGTCTGTAGTGCAGATGCAATACTCAGATGATAATCCCACATTCATACGGTGCCTATCATTCCAATGGATCACATACGTAATTAACATTACCAACAGGGGCTTGGTTACTATCATGACAGGCATGTATGAAAACCTAAAATAGAGAAAAAGCATGTTCCGGTGATTAGGGGCTGATATAGAGATTTGGATTTATTTTGCTGTTCCGCCATGGACTTTGTGCCATCTTGGGCAATTCACTTAGGACAAATTTCTGAAAGCGTCTTTAGCCCATTTGAGACTTAGACTCCTAAGCCACTTGTGAAATAGGATTTGTCTCCTAAATCTCTTAGGCATCTTTGAAAAATTAACGTTATCTGTAAAATGGGAGTTGTGAGGATAAATACATTAAATACTGTGAGCCACTCAAACACTGTGGCAATGCTGGTCATATGCATATCTAAGATTGACAGACTAGACCAAAGATGGGCAAACTATGGCCTGTGGGACCATCCTGTTTGGCCCCAGACTTCCAGTCTGGGAGGCTAGCCCCCGGCCTCTCCCCTGCTGTTGCCCCTCCTCGGCAGCCTTAGCTCACCAGCTGGGCAGCGCTCTGGGTGGAACAGCTGCTTGCTCCTGTGTGGCAGTGTGGCACTGTGTCTGGCTCCAGTCAGGCCACGCGGCTGCCAGACATGCTGCTCTGAACGGCATGGTAACGGGGCTGGGAAGTTGGATCAGGGGCGGGAGATTCTGGGGGGCAGTCAGGAGACCAGGAGCAGGGGGCGATTGGATGGGTTGGAGGTTCTGGGGGGGACAACAGTTGGGACGGTGAACAGGGGGGGTTGGATAGGCATGGGAGTGCTCGGGGGCCTGTTGGGGTTGGGGTGTGGATAGGGGTCAGGGCAGTCAGGAAGCAGGGAGGTTGGATAGGGGTGAGGTCTGGGGAGGAGGGGTTAAGGTCAGGGGTTCTCGGGAGGAGGTGGTCAGGGAACAAGGAGCAGGGGGTGTTGGATGGGTTGAGGATTCAAAGGGGGGCAATTAGGGGGTGGGAAGTGTGAGGGGATGGATGGGGGGTGAGGGCCAGGCTGTTTGGGGAGGCACAGCCTTCCCTACCCAGCCCTCCATATAGTTTTTCAACCCTGATGTGGCCCTCGAGCCAAAAAGTTTTCCCACCCCTGGACTAGACAAAGGTCTCTAAATATGAGACCGTTATTCAGAAGATTTGAGTATTGCTTTCAATTAAGTTAAATCTAACGAGATATCCCAAAGAAGGGGATAATGGATTTATCCTGCAGTGTGCTGAGCATTCTGGCTCAATCTAACAAAGCACTGAAACATTGGCTTATTTTCATGCACATGAAGTCATTGAGACTACACAGATACAGTAAACCCTCGATTTAACGGACCTCGATTTAACGGACTTCGGATGCAACGGACAAAATTTCTGAGCAAGTCTGATGCATTCCTGATCCATTTCTGGCGGGCTGGCTGCCGGCTCCCGGCTGCCGCCCGGGTCACAGCAGCGGGCCGGCTGGCTGATGGCTCCCGGCAGCCGGGGCCCAGGTCCCGGCAGCGGGCGGGCTGCGGAGCTGGCTCCCCGACCCTGTGGCAGGCGGGCTGCTGCTCCGACAGCTCTTTTTATTATTATTATTAAATAACGAACTTTTTGATTTAACGGACACCCCCTCGCCCGAATTAGTCCGTTAAATGGAGGTTTTACTGTACTAAGTTTTAAGCACATGCTTAGGTCCTTTGCTGGATCAGAGCCAGAGGGCTCAGCACTTCACAGAATCAAGTCCTAAATGAGGGTAGAAAATGGAACAGTATTGATGCTACCAATTGTGTGTCTTTGCCTGAAACTCTTCTGAGGCCAAAATCGATATTTAGGGCATATTGTACCATTGATTTTAAAATAGGCCTTCACCACCACCATGGATATCTACTTAAAAATTGATAGCACAATATGGTCTTTAATGTTTAAATGACCAGCTTAATTTTGGAAGCTCATACATTTATGATAACTCAAGGGATGGAAATACTTCATAATCGTAACACAGGGACCTTCTTCGCTGAATAATCAATTTAATTGAGCAAACTGCTTGTCTGCCATCCTGTTCAAAGCTTACTAGTTATAGTACGTTGATATAATGGGGTGTTATTTATTTTGTTGTTTCAAATGAAGCAATGTATCCATTGATTTAGAGAGGTCAGCCATTCTAAAAGTAAATTCTTTCTGATATATGCCTCCTGATTTTAAGCTGTTGGATCAAAATGGGATGTAATTCGATCGCATTTTCCCTAGGAATGATTACACATGCAGAGAACTGCATCATGCGTTCCTTTCTCTTGTGTAACATCTATCAGCGAAAAGTATCAAGGTTAACCAAGATTAGGCCATTCTGGATGACAATCCTCATTTAAGTCCCACTTGGTTTATAACATCAAAGAGATTAAAAAATATAAAGACTGATTTTCCTGTCATGCAATAAATGTAATTGTTTAATAGTATAAGGCGATCGTGTTTTTTAGTCCAGGCAGTCAGTGTGAAACTTTGCATAGCTTAGTTAAGCTTAGTTAAGTGAATTTTATACATTTTAACATATTACTACAACATCACCTTTGCAGGATAAAATTGAAGCTTGGGAGTGATCCCAGGTGTTGCTAGAGTTGAAGCAAGTAATATTTCAGTATTAAAGAAATCATTTTACACACATGAACCTAAAATGTAGTCCCCCTAGATAGATCAGTAGGCATCATATTGTATTCATGGTGTGTGATTATAGATGGAGTGAACAAACGTAAGGTGCTCTCAGAAGAACCATTTGATCATTTTATTATCTGTGTTGCTGTACAGATCCAAGCCCCTTTGCCAGGCTAATATTTTAACAGAGGTAACAAAGAGTCCTGTGGCACCTTAAAGACTAACTAAAGTGTTGAAGCATAAGCTTTAGTGGGCTAATACCCACTTCATCGGATGCTCAGCCTAATTGGGCTAACTTTATTATCTCCAACCTGGTTCTTGCCTACTTATTTATACCTGCCCCTGGATACTTCCACTGCTTGCATCCGACGAAGTGGGTATTAGCCCACAAAAGCTTATGCTTCAATACTTTAGTTAGTCTTTAAGGTGCCACAGGACTCTTCGTTACCTCTGCTATTCCAGACTAACACAGCTACCTCTTTGATTCTTAACATTTTAATGTAATTTACAATATTTGGTTTGTTTATTGAATGAAACAATGGAAACGTACCAAATTGCATCACCCTTTGGAAGCACCTCTGCACATCTCTGCCTATTTCACATATTTCATGAGCTTTATATATTTGTATGCTAGGGCTTGTATGTGTATCCAAATATATATTGACGCTACAGCTTTTTTGATTGCTTCTGCATATTGATAGGATGTTTTCAGAGACCTATCAGCAATGACTCCAAGATCTCTCTCAGCTAATTTAATTTTGTATGTATAGTTGGGATTAAGTTTTCTAATGTGTATTATTTTGCATTTGCCAACATTGAATTTCATCTGCCATTTTGTTGCCCAGTCACCCAGTTTTGTGAAAGTGACAAAGAGTCCTGTGGCACCTTAAAGACTAACTAAAGTATTGAAGCATAAGCTTTTGTGGGCTAATACCCACTTTGTCGGATGCATGCAGTGGAAGTATCCAGGGGCAGGTATAAATAAGTAGGCAAGAACCAGGTTGGAGATAATAAAGTTCGTCCAATTTGGCAGAGCCAGCTTGTTATCTCTAATCAGGGAGGATGAGGTATTCCTCTAGCAGCTGAATTGGAGGTGTGAACACGGAGGGAGGAGAATCTGCTTTTGTAATTAGCAAGCCATTCAAAATGTTTCTCTTTGCCATTCAAGTTTATGTTTGCAGTCTGGTCCTGAAGTTTTTTTGCTGAAAGATAGTGACCTTTGAATCTTTAATTGTGTGTCCAGGCAGGTTGAAGTGTTCTCCTACAGGCTTTTGTATATTGCCATTCCTGATATCTGATTTATGTCCATTTATCCTTGTTCATAGGGACTGTCCAGTTTCACCGATGTACATAGCAGAGGAACATATAATGGCATATATTACATTGGTAGATGTGCAGATGAATGAACCAGTGATGGTGTGGCTGATCTGGTTCGGTCCTGTGGTGGTGTTGCTGGTGTAGATATGTGGGCAGAGTTGGCATCGAGGTTTGTTGCATGGATTAGTTCCTGAGTTGGAGTTATTATGGCGCGGTGTGCTGTTGCTGGTGAGAATATGCTTGAGGTTGGCGGGTTTTCTGTGGGCCATGACTGGCCTTCCTCCCAAGGCCTGTGAAAATGAGGGATTGTTGTCCAGGATGGATTGTAAATCACTGATGATGCGTTGAAGAGGTTTTAACTAAGGACTGTAGGTGATGGCCAGTGGTGTTCTGTTGTTTTCTTTCTTGGGCTTGTCTTGTAGCAGCAGGCTTCTGGGTACACATCTGGTTCTGTTGATCTGTGTCCTTATTTCTTTGTGCAGGTATTGTAGTTTTGAGAAAGCTTGGTGAAGATCTTGTAGTTGTTGGTCTCTGTCTGAGGGGTTGGAGCAAATACGATTGTACCTCAGTGCTTGGCTGTAGACAGTGGATCGTGTGGTGTGTCCAGGATGGAAGCTGGTGGCATGAAGATAGGCATAGCTGTCCGTAGGTTTTCGATATAAGTGGTGTTAATGTGGCCATCATTAATTTGCACCGTGGTGTCTAGGAAGTGCACCTCCCATGTAGACAGTTTTGTGAGATCCCTTTGCAATTCTTTGCAGTCTGCTTCGGACTTAACTATTTTGAGTAATTTTGTGTCATCTGCAAATTTTGCCACCTCACGGTTCACCTTCTTTTCCAGATCACGTATGAATATGTTGAACACTAGTCCCATTACAGGTCCCCAGGGGACACTGTAGTTTACCAATCCATTCTAAAGATCGGACACTCATTCCTATCCTTGGTTTCCTATCTTTTTAACCAGTTACTGCTCTATGAGACTATTTTCCCTCTTATCTCAGGACAGCTTCCTTTGCTTAAAAACCTTTGGTTTTGTGAAAGTCTAACTATATCCATTGGATCCCCCTTGTCCACAAGTTTTTTGACCCTCTCAAAGAATTCTAATAGATTGGTGAGGCATGATTTCCCTTTACAAAATATGTATTGTCTCTTTCCTGGCAAATCATGTTCATCTGTGTGTCTGATAATTCTGTCCTTTCAAACAGTTTCCCTGGTACTGAAGTGAAGGTTACCGGCCTCTAATTGCCAGGATTGCCTCTAGAGTTTTGTTTTAAAATTGGCATCCTATTAGCTATCCTTCAGTCATCTGGTACAGAGGCTGATACAAGTGACAGGTTACAAACCACAGTGACCAGTTCTTCAATATTATATCTGAGTCCCTTCAGAACTCTTGGGTGAATACCATCTGGTCCTGGTGACTTATAACTGTTTAAGTTGTCAGTTTGTTACCGGTGACGTGAATGCAGGTCTCCCAAGTCCTAGGTTACAGCTGTAACCCCTGGACCATCCTTGCTCTCTCCAAGACTTGTCTTGCAGTGTTTTTCATGTAATGAAATGTACATGAAATTTCAGAGCATACAGAGGAGCTGTAATATTTAATAAACATATGAATGGGAAAGAATATAACAGATGAGAAAGAGAAGATTAAGCTACAACCAAAGATATGTAAAGCATTTTAAAACTCTAGATCCCTTAAAACATTGTCTCCCAGATAAAAACTGCGTCATGTTTGTCCCAAGAGTGTCTGTACTGTGCTGTATTTAGATAGTTAATTGTAAAAGCACGTTACGTGGATACCGGTAAAAGGCATGTCAATAATGGACCTGTCAGAGTATAATGAGCCTTATGGGAGTTATATGTATATACTATGCAGAATAGACTCCATAGTAAGCGTAATAAAAGACTTTAGGGAATGAACTTGTATTTACTGCTCCTGTGATGGCTACTTTTAAAAGCACCTCTTCACTCCTCCTCCCCCTCTCCCCAGTATTTTGTATTTAGACCATGTCAAGCCAAACTTTGAAGCAGCCTACAAAATTGGGGTGTTTATTTGTTGCATGGGGGAAAATAAACTGCCGCTTCTTAATTTAAAAACAACAACTGTAGTTTTAAAATTAATCTTGATCATCAAAAGATTTTTTAATTGATATCTTAATAGGCCATCTTTTAATTTAAAGTAATTGTTGACAGACAATTTTTAAACCCTCTGAGATGAGATTTTGAAACGGAAAGTGAATCCAGACTTATTCTTACACACACTTGCCAGCCTTTTTCTTTGTTGAGCTTTGGGAGTAGAAGACAACAGTTTATGGGCTTGTCTTCACTAGGCTGGGGAGGGGTCGATCTTTTGGCGATCGATTTATCGCATCTCATCAAGACGCGATAAATCAATCGCCAGCGGCTCCCCCGTCGACTCCAGAACTCCAGCTTGCCAAAAGGCGCAAGCTGGAGTCAACGGGGGAGCGCGCCACTGCCTGCCGCCACCATGAGAACGGCAGGTAAGTCGGCTGGAGATACGCAGACTTCAACAAACGTAACTCTATCAGTTACGTTTGTTGTGTTAGAAACATTTCCAGTTGTCTTTAGTTCCATCAGACTCCTACAGGTTTGCCTAGTCAAGGGCTTTAAAATAAAGAGTTGTTCATGATAAACTCATGAGGCCAAATCCTGCCCCTCATCCTCTGTCCATTTCATCCGCTAGGCACCACTCCTTCATGTAAACCAGCTGAAGAGAGTCCCTATGTGGCATACAGCTGGCTTAGCCAGCTCTGTGCCCCCACGCTCTGAGGGCTGGGCAGTGGAATGGCCTTGTGAGAGCCATTATTCACTAGCATGAATTGGAGCAGACCCATTCAAAGTTACAGCCAAATCTGGCCAATCTCAGGATCAGAAGCTGTGGATGGTGGGGTATAAGGTCTTATGGAAGTTGGCCATAGCTGAAAATTCAGGTTGTACCCTTGTCCCAAATATTTTAACTAGATTTCCAAAGCCAGGAAAGTGGGGGAGGAGGGGAATTAATGTTAGGGAGTAGGGAAATCCTGTGTATTACCTTTAATATTTATATGGGACTTTTGTGCGAACTCAAGTGCAAATGAAAGTAAAAAACTAAAGCACCTTTTAGAGCCAAAGACACACACATTTCAAAGAGTGTATCTGGTGGTTAGAGTGAGGTGGGGACCACTGCCCCATGGGCACTTTGCCTCTCTTTTACTGATCAGAGGAAACTGTTTCCCTTTCACTGGTGCACAACATCCCACTGCCAAACAAGCAGAAATGTTTAGTTCTTTGTAGTCATTCTGCGGTTGGCTCCAGGCCCTGGGAGCTGCTCCTTTTCCATCTTTTCCTCTTGTTGTGTAGCAGTAGTTACTAGCAGAGGCAGGTAGGCTGACGCTTCTTTCTTGTTTCCAGCACTTTCCATGCTCTTCTTCCTAATGATAGGCCTGTTGAAGTGGCTGGACCCAAGGAGGTGGAGCCAGTAACATGTGACTTGCCAGCTCTCTGGCATGTGCTGCATGTGGTTTGAGAACCTGTAGAGTAGGTGACTGGAGTCAACGCTCTTGGTTTCTATACTTTGGTTTGCATTTTGTCCTCTGGCTTCCCAGTTTACTATTCTTCCTTGGTTTACCCAGGTGTAAAATAGATATAATGGGCCAGGTATATGGACCAGGTACAGCCTGGGTAGATGCCAGCTTCTGCCAGTATATACTGACACACAGAGTCCTCTTAGCAGAATGTCTGCTGCATGGAATGCTGTGGAAGAATAAAGTGTCTGCACGTTATGTGGGGGATAAACACTGAGACAAAGCTGTCCCCAAGTATTGCTTAGAGAATGTGATAAAGCATTTTGAGGCACAGTGCAGAGGCTATTCAAAATAAAACTGCAATGCATACAATGGGGACCAGCAGAAACCACCAAACTTATTTTCACCACTAACCTAATCTAGATCTGAACACTGGTCTCTAGAGCTAAAAGAGTAAGGGCGGGTCTCCACTAGGGGGGGAAATTGACTGTAGATACGCAATTTCAGCTACGTTAATAACGTAGCTGAAATCGATGTCTCTACAGCCGACTTACCTCCCATCCTCACGGCAGTGGCGGTCAGCGGCGCGGTCCCCCGTCGACTCCAGCTTGCGCCTCTTCACAAGCTGGACTTCCGGAGTCGACGGGGGAGCTGCTGGTGGTCGATTTATCGCGTCTTAACGAGACGCGATAAATCGATCACCAAAAGATTGATCCCTGCCGGCTCAAGTGAAGACAAGCCCTAAGTGCACCATTCTTGTTCTGCCAACTGTCTGTTTCATTCCTGATGCTATATCAGTTAAGGCCTGAAGGCTGTTTTCCTTTCATTGTGCTACACTAGAGCTGAAAGCTGAGACATCTCTATTATAGGTGCCCATTTTGTATGACATTTAAGGGAAGAAATAGTAATGGCAGCAGTTAAATCAGACACGTGGTTGTCTCTTGTATCACCATGCTCCAGGTGAGATGGTGATGTGTCCTCACAGCAAAAAGATTGTGTCTTTGAAGGACAACATTTAGTAAGAAATAAAAGTAAAACAATTAAAAGTGTGTTGGCACATCAAGGGAAACGTTCCCCAACTCTGTCAGCCATTTTAAAGTTCTTCATGGTCCTTTGGATAAACAGCTAATCAGAGAAATCAGTCTTTGTGCTCTGGATTTGGGGGATCAAGAACTTCACCTTCCCCACAATGCTGGTAAGCGTCAAGTTCAGGGAAACTCAGGCATGGGTTTCTACTTGTCACTATATATGTACGTGCACTGGTCCCCTCACAATCTTCAGTGGGTTGTATGTTCACAACCCCTCTGATGTAGGGAAATGTTAACTATGAATTACAGATGGAAAACTGAGGCACAGGGTGGATTAAGTGACTTCCCCCAATATCACACAAGGAGTCTGAGGCAGGAATCAAACCCAGGTTTCTTGAGTTCTAGTCCAGTCTCCTCTCTACACTAGACCCTCTTTTCTAACCAGCACCTCCATTCCTCTGCTGCCAGCCAGACAAGAAGCAAGAGGAACAGTAATAAATAATAACAACCCCCATCAATAAATCCCCAGCTGGTTAATGTCAGGGGAAGAGGGAGGAAAGTTGTGGGGAGGATGATGTTTAAATTAAAGACTCAGACACCACAGTGATGAGCTCAGTACAGACAGGAGGAAAGGAAAGAAAGTGCATGCTCTCTGGCAGTTTTTGCATTTTCTGGGTGGAAGCTGGAGTGCAGGGAAGTAAACTTCACAGGTCATAACTGACCCCTGGTTAACCAGGATTTCACTGTTTGTTGATAGAGGGAAGTAAACTTGTGACATTAGGAAAAACAACAAAAATGCTGCTTCTTCATGGGCCCTGCAGCCCAGCTAATGTAAACACCATTAAACCTATTTGTTTGTATTAGCACCTAGAGTCCCCTGCTGGGATTGGAGCTCCATTGTCCTAAGCACGGGCAATGTACAGTGCAAGACAGTCCTTGCCCCAAAGAGCTTCCAGTCTAAATAGACAAGTGGGGCACATAATGGGAGAGGAAACAGGCGCAGAGATGAAGTGACTTGCCCAAAGTCACATGAGAGAGCTAGGAGCAGAAGCCAGGTGTCCCAGCCCAGTGCCTTATCCCTTGGATTACATCATCACTGTCTCTCGCTCTCCCGTCATATGGAACTTAGTTATCCTTTTACTGCTAATGTACGGTAACATCTGTCTGTGTGTTGTTGTGTACGATGGCTACAATATACCCCAGTATACATGTAAGGTATCAGACCAGTTTTCAGGACGCACATTAAAGGAGTGTTGTAAGACCAATGTTTAAGCAGTTTGGTTTTGGCTTTTACCCTCACAGATCGTGGACGGCAAATTGTGGTTCCAGCTGGACTGTGGAAGTGGCCCGGGAATCCTGGGCATTTCTGGCAGGACTGTTAATGATGGGAACTGGCACTCAGTCTTCCTGGAGCTCAATCGGAATTTCACAAGCCTGTCACTTGATGACAGTTACGTGGAGCGGCGCAAAGCCCCCCTCTACTTCCAGACGCTGAGTACAGATAGCTCCGTCTACTTTGGAGCCCAGGTGCAAGTGAATAACGTCCGGAGCCTGACTGACAAGAGGACAACCCAGGTCTTGAGTGGTTTTCAGGGCTGCCTGGATTCTGTTATCCTGAATAACAATGAACTGCCACTCCAGAACAAACGTAGCAGCTTTGCAGAAGTGGTTGGCCTGACTGAATTGAAGCTTGGCTGCGTTCTGTACCCTGATGCATGTGAGAGGAATCCTTGCCAGAACGGAGGGAGCTGTACTAGTTTGCCATCTGGTGGTAAATGTCTTTAATTACATTTTACTTTACTGAGGGGGGAGGCAATGTCTGTCTGTCATTCAGTCGATTGCAGCGGGGTAGCTGTCTTGTTTCCAAGATATTAGAGCTACAAGGTGGGTGAGGTAAAATATTTTATGGGGCCAACTTCTGTTGGTGAGAGAGACAAGCTGTCATGCTACACAGAGCTGAAGAAGAGCTCGAAAGCATGTCTCTTTCTCCAACAGAAATTGGTCCCATAAAAGATTTTACTTCACCCACCTTGTCTCTCATTCAGTCTATGTCACAAGTCTTTCAATGCAGAAACATGTTAGAAAAGTCTCATAAACCCTATAAAAGCTTTTTAGGTTTGGCAAAGTTTTTAAGTTTCCAGCTTCATAAACAACAACTAAATGGCCCTCACCCATTCTCATTGTATTAGTATTCAAGGAGAAGATTGTATTTTACTAGGTGTTACTATAATCCTATTTATATAGACACTGATAGCATAACAGTTACTGAAGTGCTCAGCTGAGGCTTTCAAAATCGATTTACAGCAACAGAGGTTGCAAACAAAAATAGCGATACCTAATATCCATCACAGATTGAACAGTACAGTTGTGCTTCTGTATATAAGCTGGCACTGATCGTTACTTAGACTTCCACAAACATTGTCATCCATTTTTGAGTACATAATTTGATTACATATCTATATATTAAATTGTGAGCCTATAGCAGTATAAAACTGCAGACAATCCACGTGCATTAGAGTCCCGGGGGAACTGAACGCTTTAGGGTCTTGGTAACGGGGCAAAGCCGTTAGGCCATTGTTTTGACTCACACCTGTGGTGGAGGTGACTGTTCCTGTCTAGTGGCAAATTTACAGCTTGCGTGAAGTGGGTTTTGCCCAATGAGCAGGTACCCAAATCACAAAAAACACTGGTATCATTGTCAGTCCTGGCAGTGAACGTATTGAATGGGTGTGGATACAAATTCACCTCCTCGTTGCTAAGGCTGGGCCCTCATGGTCAGTGTTTGCAGCATAAAAATTAGAAAGCTTTTTTTCCTGCCATGCACAATTCAGTGCTTCACTTTCCATATCTTGTCAGGTTGGCACCTCTTTGCACACCTCCTCTGTGGCCCTACCAAGTTCTGTTACCTACTCATCAGCTGTCTTCTGACACTAGCCATACGTGGTTCTCTGAAGTTGTGGGCCCTTCTCCCAGTCCTTCATACATTCACATGTCTAGGTAGGGTTCCTCTACACAGCATACACTGACTCCTTGGACTCCTTGGAAATGTGGGTGTTGCCTGGGGTTCTCTGCTTGGCAGCCCCTTCTGGAGCCCTGGTTTTTACTCTGTGATCTGCACTTCTATCCCTGCTTTTTTCATTTTCTTGTCCCCTGTAATCTACTGATTTCAGGGCTCAGTGGTCCTTCCCTCACCTGAAGGGGTGGAGGCTTTCCTTGTATTTGTGGGCTCTGATTCCAGTTATTAAACAGTCTGCCACCTTTTCCAAGTGCCTGTTAGTAATAATGTTACTTAACATCTATGTATTGCTTCTCAGTCCCAGCCCTGCACAGATATTAAATAGTTCAGTTGGAGTGAAATTCACCTTTAGAAATGGAAGAAAATCTGCAGGAAACTTGCACACTCTGGTGTCCTTCCCTCTGTAAAAGTGAGCTTATTCTTCAGCAGTATTGCAAGAAAACACAGAAGCTGGATTTTGGCTTTCATGGGGAGGCGGTTATTAGGAATTTCCCTAGTGCTCTTGTGTAGAAGGCAGCCATAGCTGGTCCATCTGTGCTCCCTGAGCATATGGGACGGGGGCTCACTTGTGCAAGGTACCTTCTTCACAGCTCCTCTATAGGGAGGTTTAATTTGGCCCACAGCACCCTGCTACCATCCCAGTATTTACCTCAGTGCTTCCTACTTTGCTTTGGGTCACAACAGGGAAGATCAATGATGAGTCAAGGAAGCTGCAAACGTATGGTCACTGGAAGAAAGTGCAAAGATAGTTGAAAGAAATGAACCCCCACGTTTGTATTAACAAAGCATCTCAGTATTAAAACCAAGCATGGCAATGGGACTTTGATGTGTAGCACGAAGACAAATGTTGCAGCTCATGTGTACGTGTAAGGTCTTTACCTGTGAATGTAAGGAAAGAAAATAAGCAGCATGCAGTAAAGGGGGAAAGAAAATAATTCTGAGTGAAAAAAGAGGCAGTGACTTTTGAGAATCTGCTAAACAAGATTGTTGAAATCCCGGGAAGTAAATATGAAATGTTAACTCAGATTCCATATATAATTAATTAGGTCAAGAATTCACCAAGTTAACAAGCTGGGGAGAGTAGGAACTGTGCCTTTTATTAATTTAACTTGAATCTGTGTATTGTATTGTCTAGCAATTGCATGGTGAGTATATTGAGGCCTTTAACAATCACTTCATGTTAATTCTTTTTCCGAAAACCATATGTATTGCCAATTTACAGGAGGGCAGTGGGGGATGCCTGCAGCTCCAAATGTTGAGTCCATTTTATTATTAGAATAACATAAATGGTTCAAGTCAAGATAATTTACTTCTGGAATCCAGGCGCTGAAATTATTTAGACTTGCATATGCAAAGAGAGAGAGAGATGTTATTGCCTCAATGAGGAGGCAAGTGCCCAGAGGGGATATTTCAGCTGTCTCTAGTTAAGAAATCTGTGTGCTCTTTTTACGGTTTCAGCAATATATGTAAATAAAGGATTGTTATAGTACCATAATTTCAAAGCTGTGGGCCCTAACTATACGTGAGTGGCTCTATAAACCAGCCCGCTATGACAAGTCATGGCCTTTTTTTTCCACCAGGCAAAACAATCCTGTTATTATGAGCCATCCTCAGGATATAAAAAGAGCATATAATTAAACTGGGTTGAAAGGAGAACCCTACACCATGTCGAATGCTAGTTATATAACCACAAATTGTAGCATGCTTTTAAGGATGGCGGAACATTGTGCTTGCTGGCACAGATGGTAGCACCCACAGTGGATTTAAAATAAAATATACAAAGCTTCATTTTTATCTTAGGAAAGGAGATGGTGGCTTTTCTTTAGGGGAGGGGGAAGTGTGCACACATATATTTTGCAAACAAAAGGGTCCGATTCTGGTCCAGTTAAGTCAATGATTATAGGGATAACACAGCAACACCTACAGTCCAGTGCTTTACATAGCACCTTACTTCACATGTAGGGTCATTGAAGTCACTGGAGCAAGGTGCTACTAACAATGAACAAGGGTGTTGGAATCTGTCCCAAAGCAAGTAGTGTTCAACATAAAAGCAGAATTTAGTTTGATAAATTTTGAATTTGCATTTTCCAGAGTAGTCTGCTTACAATTGTAAGGTCCCTTTTCCTGTAATAATTCTACTGTGATTTACAGTGAAATGAAGAGAAAAACAGAGAAATCAGGATTATAGTTATGACCAAACACCATGACATCAAAGAGTCACTAGCAATGTACCAGGAGTCATGCCTAATTTACATATAATTGGCATAAATTATGTAAAATAAATCCACACATCCATAATGCTGTCCCTGAGGTGATACCTTCCTTCCTGAATAGTAACGGCTGGTGTTTCTGTTCATCAGCAATAAAACCAGCATTTGATCAGCTTTGGTTTCCTCTTGCCATTACAGCTTTAGAGGCATTTTAGGACTAGCTGCAATGAATCTCAGGCCATTCTTTGGCCACCCTTAGAGAGAGAGAGATGACATGTCCAAAGGGAAAAAAGACTACTCCCAACAGATCAGAATTTATTGCTAAGACATATAAAGGGGCTGAGACCAGGGGCCTTCTGCTAGGATTCTCCAAAATTAAAGTACGGTGGATCCTAAAGATAGAACTATACAATGTGAGCAGCTCAGAAACTGAAGACCACATGCTGTTCCTGTCAGGGACTTCCACCAATACTGAGAACTGCTTCTGATTGACCTGTGCGGGCATTCTGCACATGAAAGGCAGATAGCTATATGGGCCATAGGATGATGCCAGCCAAGAAAGGGCTACATGTGCAAAAAAAGTCTAGAACTTGAACATCAAGTCCTTGACATGAGGCACCAGGAACCAAAGCAATGGCTCACACAGAAGTATGATCAGCTAAATTGATCATGGAAAGGAGGAGGGATGGCTTGTGGGTAAGGTGCTGAACTGGGACTCGGTAGACCTAGGTTAAATTCCTGGCTTTGCCACAGGCTTGGTGCCTGCCCTCTCGGCAAGCCAGATAGAGAATGTCTACACTTCAGTTTTGACTATGCCCCACCACCAGGTCAGACAGACACACACTAGCTTTGTTCAAGCTAGCATGGGGAAAGCACCAGAATGGACATTACGGCACAGGTAAGGTAACTACCTGAATACCTAGGGGGTATGGGTAGGCTTGTACTGGGATGGTTCGCCTATGCTGCTTACCATGCAGCAGTGTTCACACTGCTATTTTTAGTGCACTATCTTGAGCAAAGCAAGTGTGCGCTAGGCTGGGAGGATCACTCCCAGCTGCAGTGTAGACATACTCTTAATTTCCCAAAACCTCAGTTTCCCAACTGTTTAAAGAAATGGGAGTAATAACACTTCCCAGGGAGATTGCGAGGGAAATTCCATTAATGTTTCAGAGAGACTGTAGTGATGCTGGATTATACTCCCAAAAAGCATATCAAAAGAACACTATTAAGGTTGCAAAGCCAAGCACTCAAAGAGATTTCCTGTGAAACCGCTGTTTGGGCCCATTGTGCTGTGTACATTATAGCAAGTCTTTAAATATGTGATCACATAATATATTTTCCACAGGACTCCTTCCTCATTCAGTCCACAATTAACATCTTGTCAATATTTTTGTTTTCTCTTTGTTCAGTGTGTGGCTGCATGCCTTATTTATTGTACGCTATTTATTCACGTCCTGTTCTAAATACAGAATTACTAATTTCCTCATTGGTTTTCTGTGGCATACATCACATTTAGCAGACAAAGGTAAATGAAGATCCAGTGCCTGGAAATCAAAGCAAGACAAATTTAGATTGGAAATAAAATGTTAATTTTTAACAATGAGGGTAACTAATCATAGGAACAGCTTAACACGGATCATGGTAGATTCTCCATCACTGGCAATTTTAAAATCAATATTGTATGTTTTTCTAGTTCAGACAGGAATTAATTCAAAGAAGCTCTCTGGCCTGTTTTATACAGGAGATCAGACCAGATGATCCCAGAGGTCCCTTCTGGCCTTACCTATGAATCTATAGTAGCTGTGTTCTCCACAAACATTCATTTGTATTCACAAAACTCCTGAGAGGTGAAGAAGTGGTATGGTTCCCATTTTACAAATGAGGAAGTGAGGCAGAGAAATTAAGCTCAAAAGTTTCCACTAATTCTGAATGCCCGATTTGAAGCACCCAGGACCTGATTTGTCAAAGCACTTAGCATTATATATCACTTTATATGTTCAAAGCACAGCTGCCGTACAGCTTCACATTCCACAGTTTATACTCTAGGATCTCAAATCAGGCACCCAGAAAATGAGGAATACACGTTAAAAGGACTACCTGTGAAAGTTTGGTTGAAGTGCTTTAAGAACATAAGAATGGCCAAATTGGGTCAGACCAAAGGTCCATCCAGCCCAACATCCTGTCTACCAACCATGGCCAATGCCAGGTGCCCTGGAGTGAGTGAACCTAACAGATAATGATCAAGTGATCTCTCGCCTGCCATCCAGCACCACCCTCTGACAAACAGAGGTTAGGGACACCGTTCCTTACCCATCCTGGCTAACAGCCATTAATGGACTTAACCTCCATGAATTTATCCAGTTCCCTTTTAAACCCTGTTATATTTCTAGCCTTCACAACCTCTTCAGGCAAGGAGTTCCACAGGTTGACTGTGCACTGTGTAAAGAAGAAATTCCTTTTGTTTGTTTTAAACCTGCTGCCCAGTAATTTCATTTGGTGGCCCCTAATTCTTATATTATGGGAACAAGTAAATAACTTTTCCTTATTCACTTTCTCCACACCACTCATGATTTTATATACCTCTTATATACCTTTTATATACCTTTGCCTAGAATCACACAGGAACTCTGTGGCAAAGGCAATCCAGTTCTCCCGGGCATCATTCAGCTGCCTTAACCATGAAACCTGCCTTTCTCTTCCTGCAATCCCCTGCCTCATGACTACACATTACTTCCAACCCCTGCAACAAAAAAGTCAGGGATCCTGCACATGACAATCTTCTTTACTGTGCAATTCTGGTTCATTCCCAGAGCAGGGGCATCCTGTATACTGAATGAATCAGGGATCGGGGGGGGGGGAGGGGGATCTAATTAAATCTAATTAAAGATTCTATCATAAAGTACAATAAGGCTGAATTAAAAGGTAAACTTCATTCTGGCATTTCCTAACTTTTGAGTGCTTTACTTTGCAACATTAATGTTCTTTTAAGAGAGGATTAGGGAGAGGAAGTGTGATTTCCTAGATTTATTTTCTTTAAAGCCAGATTCTCATCAGCAGGCTTAGAACCCTCAGATCCATCACACAAACTCTGCCACATGAGCTAATAGAGTAGCTGATAGTGGATGACAACCTATCACTGCTATGTGGACTGGTACTAGAGGATGGGAGACTTTTCCAGTGCGTTGCACAGCTGTTTTCTGACAGCAGAGACGCAGTGAGAGTCAGGACTCTTCGGTTCCTGTCCGTGCTCTGGAGCGGATTGTTGTCTAGTTGACACAGGCTCTTCTGCCCATTTCACCCAAACTTGAAACCTTCTGTCCCATCCCTTCCAACCTACCCATGACCCAGTCCTGATTCCTCCCCATTCTCCTTCCACATCCTGTCCCAGTTCCCCACTCCCAACTCCTCATCCAGAATGTCTCCCCCACAGTGTCTCTCAGTTCCAATCTTTCTCTCTGAGCTCCACCCCAACCTCCTTCTCTAGCTCCTTACCTCAGGATCCCCCATCCCTGCCTCTTGTTCCAGCCCCAGTTTTCCCACTGGCTCCTTGTCAGATCTGTCTCCATTCTCTTCACTGGTTTCTACTTCCAGTCTCCTTGTCCAGCAAGACTCAGTTTCCTCTCCCCACTCCCCAGCTGCTTGTTCAATCTCAGCATTCCCCTTCCTGAACACTGACTCCCAGCTCTGCCATCGCCTTCTTTCCCTCACCAGTTCCCAGTTCCCGGGCTCCCCGTCTCCCAACTCCTAGTCTCCTTGCTCAGCCAGTCCCAGAATCCCCTTTCCTTTGGTTCCCAGTTCCAGCCTCTCTACCCAACCAGTCCCAGCCTCTTCCCCAACCTCTCAGTCCCAGTGTCCTTGCCCCGATAGTCCCAGTCATCTGCCAACCCAGTCCCAGTTGCACCAGATTCCTTATCCCAGTCTGCTCCTTTCCATTCTCCTGGACCAGCTTGTCCCACTTTGCCTTCAGATCAGACAGCTTCCTCCTCCATGCTGCCTGAGTGCCAGCAGGGAACATCGGATGAGAGCACTAATGCCACACACTCAGTAAAGATGAAAGCTTATGAGATTTTGGCTTCGAAACATCAAAGACATTTCTACTGAGCATGGGCAAACTCCAATCCAATTTTTCAAAGGCATATAACTGGGCCAAAGTTGGTTAGATTTTGACAGGGATCACAAAATGCACATCCCTGACACCAAGGCCACTCCCCTGCCAAATGTCAAGTCTCTACTCTAAAGTTTGGCAGCACTAGTGCTGTTCAAAAAATAGTTGTTGAAAAAGTTTAACATGGGCTAAACAATGTATTTTTCCATAACCTTTTCTAAGGGGGGTGGGAGAGATGGATGCACTGTGTCAGCTGAATATTTCCCCAATCAGCCCGGGGCATGGAAAATTTCAGCCCAGACAGTTGGAGTTTGATAAAAAATATAAGCCACTGAAAACAGGGTCTTAAAAGGGGAAGTGTTAGGCAACTTTAATAATAAGCAATGCTATCAGACCCACCTATCATAAATGGTAACAGGATGAACAAAGACAGGCAAACAGCAATGGTATAGACAACATTACTGTAACCAAATGAACTAATAGTACAAGCATGAATACTGGATCAAGTTTTGTATCAGTCACAGAAACAAATCTGAGGTTAACTAGGGCCTTATAATTATAAGTACAGTTACTTCATTTTAATTTGATCAGTACTATACATCTGGCCTTGATTGAATTACCTGAACAAGCAGTTTTATCCATGTCTGAATGAAAAAAAATATTGTGTGGGGTTGAGACTCAGGAGGTGGTTTGAACCAGTATGTGGTGAGGTACCAGCAGCCCTCTTTCAGCCCTTCAGTTTCTTCAGAATTCAAACTTTGAACTAAAGGGTAAAAAAATTGCATCCTTACTTTGAACATGAGCAGACAGAAGCTGACTTACCATCTGTATGGATAGACACTATCTCCCAGAAGGATACAGCTGCCCCATTATTAACCAGTGAGGCACTAACTCTGAATCCTAATGACCTCATCAGAAATATCAATATTAGCTATTTTAGTATGTAGCATTTTAACAGCCGCATCTAGCTTCTCTGAGTTCATGGGGAAAGTATGAGTAGAAAACAGTACTTCTTTCCTCCTCATTCTATGAGCTCTTGCTTTTTACATAAATACCATTAAAATCCCAAATGGGGGAAAAACACATTTTGTAGCATTTATATGGTACTTTTAAAGTTTGATGCATTTTAGAGATACTAATATGTGAACTAGGTATTTTTCAGAACACCCATGAGAGTTAGGCAAAGAACAAAAGGCTGCTTTAATCATATGGTCATTAATAGACCAACTATCTCTTTCTCCTTCAAAGAGATGCAAACGAAACACCGTGATTTAGGAAAGCAATCTTAACATCACAAATCCATTTAATGTTGATTTTTTAAAGACTTTCAGATTTAAAAAAAATTAAAAGAATTGGAGCATTTTATTATCTTTATGGCTTTAAGCGCCTGCTAATCAGCTCTTCCAGATTCCTTGATTGAATTTTATGGTTTGAAATTAGGTTAAAGATTCTGACTATAAATTCACAGAAACAATTTGGTTCCAGGGGTTTTGAGTGAAAGACAAAGATTCATTGTAATTACAATTTAAACTGCAAGGAACATAGGGGTAGCCGTGTTAGTCTATCTACTGTGGCAAATCACCGGCACTATTATGATGGGTCCTGCGCTTTCTCTTCTGGGTGGGGGTTGAGGGTACCATTTCTTGCCCCTAAACAGGGTATTAACTACCCCCTAGTATCCTAGAGAAGGGGAGTGGAGAGGGAGGGACCCTGGCCTGCCCTCTACTCCAGGTCCCAGCCCAGTGGCCCTAGGGATAGCGGTAAATCACTTGAACTTAGCGATTCCTTCCCCTGGGCTACTTCCCTCTCCTGCTCTTCAGCTTGTGGGGCTTCCTAAAGACTAACAGATTTGTTTGGACATAAGCTTTTGTGGGTAAAACCCCCACTTCTTTTGAAGAAGTGGGTTCCCCCCCCCCCCCCATGAAAGCTGATACCCAAATAAATCTGTTAGCCTTTAAGGTGCCACCGGACTCCTCGATGTAGCTGCAAGGAAGTCACTGTCTGTGTGGGAAAGATAAAACAAACTGGAGGTGGCATCGATATACTTGGAGGAAGAATACTCTGGTGCCCAAACCAACCAGATGTCTACAGAATAGTATCAAAATGCAACACGGGAAGCTCCCCTTTTTCTCTAATGCTTCATACCAATCAGCTGCCGTTATAACTGGTTTTGAGGCATGTAGCAGGGCAGCAACTCACCCCGTGGGGCCTCCTGCTGGTCCATCCGGGAATTAGCTTTTCCAGCATCCGGAGCGCCCTCTGCAGGCTGATGTCCTGCTTGCTGCTGGCCCCGTGTCACTCCTGGACCCCGGTGCCCTCTTCCCTGAAGTGCTGCACCCCTGCAGTACCCCCACAATCTCAGGGTCTCCCCTCCCGGGGGGACCCCAACTCCCTCTCCCCATCTTGACTCAGTCTAGGTAACTGCCAGTCGCCACTTGCCCCCGTTCACTGGGGCAGACTCCAGTATAATTGCCACTCATCACCGGCAAGGAGGGTTGGCCTGCTGCCTCTGCCTCTAGAGCCATGGGCTGCCCCCTGCAACCGTAGTACCCATTTGTTAGGCCATCCCCTAAGCCCTGCGGCCTGGGGGTTTCTAGGCTGGAGCTTCCCCAGCTCCTCTAGCCTTGCTCCAGTCCTGCTTCCTTCTAGGTACCCTGTCTAGCTTCCCCAGCAGCCAGACCTGTCTTCCTCCACAGACAGAGGAGACTGTCTATTCTCCTCCAAACTCTGGGCCCTTTTTATCAGGGCCAGCTGGGCCCTCAGTGACCCAGCCACAGCTGTGGCTGCTCTGCCCAATCAGCCTGGGAGCTGCTTGCCCCCAGCCACAGCCCTTTGTAGGGCTTTTTTAAACCCTTTTTCCTGGAGTGGGGCAGCTGCCCCACTATAAGGCACAACCTGTTTCTCTAGGTCCAGCTCTGAATTGGTGAAGTAAAACTGCCCAGCCTGGCAACGACATGCCTGAAACTGATGTAAAAGCAAAGCGTGTCACAAAAGAAGGCCAGGTAATAGATGGAAACGGGAGCACCTGCATGTTAAAAAAGAATTGTCAGCTGCTTGGAACATCCTCTTTAATAAAGTCGCATGAACCTAAGGGATAGGCAGCAGCTCAGAGGTTCAGGCTGGAGATTCTACCAACAGACATACTCTCTGCATGGCAGCTGCATAGAGTCATCCCATCTGCTACAATGGCACAGTGCCTCCTTGCTTACAACTTCGTTAGCGCTACGGGAGCCAAGCAAACCTATGTGTGTAGATGAGAAGCCTGCGTAGTACTGCAAGTGTCATTGCTTGCTGGAGGCTCCTCTTCTGTGACGTCACGGAAACTCCGCTTGAGTGTCCTAGTGCCTCTTGACACTTTATATCACCAAAAAGGGAGGGGTGAGCAATGGAGGAAAGGAAGACACTGAAGGCAAAGTGATGAGGCTTGAGGAGAGAAAAGTTGGGAGAGTGGTGGTAAAAGC
Organism: Sternotherus odoratus; assembly: GCA_032164245.1. NCBI lineage: Eukaryota > Metazoa > Chordata > Testudines > Kinosternidae > Sternotherus > Sternotherus odoratus. Next base: position 280,145,540 of record JAVMKO010000001.1, on the reverse strand, counting down.
CTTATTAAAAGCTGAAGGACCCATGGAATCTCCTTCCTTAGAGGTTTTCAAGGTCAGGCGTGACAATTTAGTTGGGGTTGGTCCTGCTTTGAGCAGGGGGTTGACTAGGTGACCTCCTGAGGTCCCTTCCAACCCTGATAGTCTATGATTCTATGACTAAGCTCCTCAGCTGGTGTCAGTGGGCATGCTCCTATTCTCATGGTCCTATTCTCGTGCTGCTCTCAATTCAAATAATATCAAAAATAATAAAAATGGCATGATATTTTATTTCCAGTGGAAATAGGGCAATCCAAACATTGGAGCATCATGCTTTATTCCATGAGAATGTGAAAGAAAAATTGACAAACCTCTTCTCAATTTTCAAGCTCAGAGAAATGCAAGAAGTGACAAAATTATATTGTAATATAATTCTTGGCAATTATAAGTAACTTGGATAAAGAAATTTGATTTGTAAAAATGTTTTATTTCATTTCGTACTGTCTGATTACAATTAGATTAGGAATCTACTGAAAACATTAGTTCAGCTATTACATTGTCACATGACAACTTTCTGCATAAAATCTTTTGTATCTGAATTAAATATTTTGGTTAAGTTAAATACACAGAGAGATGATATCAAGAATCAGGGAGGTAGCCGTGTTAGTCTGGAATAGCAGAGGTAACAAAGTCCTGTGGCACCTTAAAGACTAACTATAAAGTTTTGAAGCATGAGCTTTCGTGGGCTAATAGAGATGATAATGCTTTATATAAAAACAGATATACTGTAGGGTTTTGGTCTATAGATGTCACTATTGAGTCATATAATGGAACACTGACATAATCTTGTTCACTCATGCAGTTTTTCCTTTCAAAACTAATTGTAAGCAAATGGTTTTCAAGGTAATAAGAAATCTTCCTAATAGGCTGGCATCATGATATAATGCCAATGGCATTTTCTCATCTCATCAGGCCACTCTATGTGTTTGTTCAAATCTTTGAATGTTCAGAATGTAGTTCAGAATGTCTGAAGTGGGGGGGGGGAGGGGAAAGAAAGGGAAAAAAACCACCAGCCACCTCCTCTTGCAGATACAGTCCTGACACCAGAACACAAAAAATATGTGGTTTTGTGATACTTGCAGTTGTCTAATAGGCCCAGTGACAGCAATCACAACCCTAAATTTGTTCCAGGTTATTAATTTTAAGCAATATTAATTAATGTTACTTGTCATTAAAAAAATGAGTGTGTGCAAGGAAAGTGGAAGTTCTATGAACTGTTGGGTTCTATTTCACTGACCTTCAGTTTGATACTGAGCAGGAAGCTTGGGGCCAACAGTACGATCTTGAATCCAGGCTGTTCTGCCAGTTTCCATGGAGTAAATCCTGATTTACACCAGGGTCAGTAGCATAACTGGGGGGATCAGGGGGCGTGGCCGCTCCCCCGGAGCCCAGAATTCCAAAAGTGGCGTCTTTTCAACTCACCAGTGCAGGGGATGGCTGGAGCAGGGGGACTCTCGGGGGGGGTGGGGTGAGCCGGAACCGAGCCCACCAGGAGGGGGGATTGGCACGGCGGGGCCCGCTGCCTTCTCATCCCCGAGCCCTCACTCCGAGAAGGAGGAGGCTGGGCAGGGAGACTCATGGCTGAAGCATGCCCAGGGATGCCTGACCGGAGAGTCTCCCCCATGCAGGGCTGGGCCCGGCAGGAGGCACGCAGCCTCTCCAGGCACAATGCGGCCGGGGCCACATATAATAAATGAGTTTATTCCGTGTATGAAGCGGCGCCTTTTTTTTTTTTTTGGTGCTCACTCCCCCTGATGTTAAAACCTTTACCACTGACCAGGGTGTGATTAATCAAGTTTTAAACCATATGCTACCTCAGTTTAGCTAGCAGTATGGATGTCAGACTGTTTTCCCACCTCACTGGGGCATTGGGTGGATCAATTCCTGTTTGTAAAGCACAGGGAGTCTCTTAGATGACAGATTACATAGAAATGTTAGATATCGTTATCGTGTCTATTCTTAGTTTAGTGTCATGCGATTTTCTGTTCTAGTGCTGAGATCAGTAAACTCTGGTGTACCATCCTTGTAAATGTCTGAATGGAAATATTTTCTAAGGGTCTGGACTGGAGTGGGCAAACTTTTTTCGGCCTGAGGGCCACAGCTGGGAATATAAATTGTACGGCAGGCCATGAATGCTCACAAAATTGGGTTTGAGGTGTGGGAAGAGGTGAGGGCTATGGTTGGGGGTGCAAGCTCTGGGGTGGAGACAGAAATTAGGAGTTCAGAGGGTGGGGGAGGGCTCCGTCTGGGGATGCGGGCTCTGAGGTGGGGCTAGGGATGAGGAGTTTGGTGTGTAGGAAGGTGCTCCAGGCTAGGACCAAGGGGTTCAGGGGGCCCGAGGATCAGGGTTAGGGTATGGGGAGAGGTTCAAGGGTACAGGTGGAGGAGCTGCTGGGGTGATGCTTGGGGAGGGAGCAGTGTGCCTAGTGGAGCCCCCTGGCTGCCCCTACGCATAGGAGCCAGAGTGGGACCATGCCGCTGCCTCTGGGAACTGCATGGAGCTGCCTCTGACCCTGCTCCACAGCTGGAGCACCGGAGCAAGGCAAGCCCCAGACCCCACGCCCCAGCGGAAGCTTGAGGGCCAGATTTTAAAGGCTGGCAGGCCGGATCCGGTCAGCAGGCCGTAGTTTGCCCACCCCTGGTCTAGACGTATTTATATATTCCGCACAGAAGCTCTGAGATAAGTGTGGGCGGCTTCCCGTCATGTGTGGTGTCTTTGAGTAAGAAGTGCTCCAATGATGTAGAATCTTTTTTTAAAGGTTTTCTCAGGACAATTGCTGATATCAGAAAGTGAAAGATAAGTTACTGACTGTAACAGCTTCTTTGGTGGTGTCATCTGATGTAGAAGCATTTGGCTGTACTCCTGGAGCAAAAAAATCAACTCCATTAGGGCACAGGCATTTGCAGAATCATAAGCTTCTTATAAGGTCTGGCCACCAAGTGTGGGACAAACTCTCACATTGCTATTCATATGGGTCACACTTGCATGCCAGAATTTATATGCGACACCCCACCACAAGTGACTCTGTTTGAATTTACCCAACAGCTACCTTTGTAACCAGATTGTATCATGTGTTGACATTTGTATTTATAGGTTCCTGATATTGCTTTTGTTTTTATTTTCCCAGGTTATCAGTGTAGTTGCCTCTCTCAATTCACAGGAAGAAACTGTGAGTCAGAGATCACAGTGTGCTTTCCAAATCCATGTCGGAATGGAGGGTCATGTGACCCAATAGGCAATGCCTTCATCTGCAATTGCAAAAATGGACTGACAGGAGTAACGTAAGTGAACTACCAGTGGGGAAGTGTCATCTTTGAATCATTTTAATATGAAGTCTTTTTTGCAGAGGGCATCCTGTACCCCAGGGGTCTCCAAACTTTTCAGCCCAAGGGCCGCATTAACTATCAAATAGCAGTTCGGGGGCCGACAACACACTCGAGGTCCAAATAAAAAAGAATCAAAACATGGATGTTGTTTTTAATTATTTATTTAATATTATTTTATTCAGTTATTATTTAATAACACATTGATACACTACACATGAACACCTGTTCACTACACATGAACACTACACATGAACAGTACACATGAACACCTGTTCACTACACATGAACACTACACATCAACCCCCCAACTGACCCACCCAGCCAGGACTCTCCCCCCAAAACCTCCTTTCCTCCAACCCCCCCCCCAACTGACCCACCCAGCCAGGTCTCTCCCCCCCAAACCTCCTTTCCTCCAACCCCCCCAACTGACCCACCCAGCCAGGTCTCTCCCCCCCAAACCTCCTTTCCTCCAACCCCCAACTGACCCACCCAGGTCTCTCCCCCCCAAACCTCCTTTCCTCCAACCCCCCCCCAACTGACCCACCCAGCAGGTCTCTCCCCCCCAAACCTCCTTTCCTCCAACCCCCAACTGACCCACCCAGCCAGGTCTCTCCCCCCAAAACCTCCTTTCCTCCAACCCCCCCCCAACTGACCCACCCAGCCAGGTCTCTCCCCCCCAAACCTCCTTTCCTCCAACCCCCAACTGACCCACCCAGCCAGGTCTCTCCCCCCAAAACCTCCTTTCCTCCAACCCCCAACTGACCCACCCAGCCAGGTCTCTCCCCCCAAAACCTCCTTTCCTCCAACCCCACCCCCCCAACTGACCCGCTCAACCCGGTCTCTCCCCCCCCCCAACTGACCCGCTCAACCCGGTCTCTTCCCCCCCTCCCCCAACTGACCCGCTCAACCCGGTCTCTCCCCCCCCCCCCAACTGACCCGCTCAACCCAGTCTCTTCCCCCCCCCCCCCCAACTGACCTGCTCAACCCGGTCTCTCCCCACAGACCGTTTCGCCGCCTGGCAGTGGGTGGCTCCTTGTTTCTGGCGGTGCGGCGCGTCCCGGCCCCAGCTCTGAGCCGTCCCTGGCCGGCGGCGGCAGCGGACCACGCGGCGCGTCCCGGCCGGCGGTGGCAGCGGAGCACGCGGCGCGTCCCGGCCCCGCGGCGGCCGCGGAGCACGCGGCGCGTCCCGGCCGGCGAGTGCCGCGGAGCACGCGGCATGTCCCGGCCGGCGGCGGCCGCGGAGCACGCGGCGCATCCCGGCCCCGTGGCTGGTTCCCGACCGATCTCCACGGGCCGGATGAGAGGGCCTCGCGGGCCGCATCCGGCCCGCGGGCCGTAGTTTGGTGACCCCTGCTGTACCCCAAAGACTCTAGTTACCTGATAAAGTATAGCCAAATCACGGGACTTACAAAGACATGAACATGATCCAAGAAATCCATGAGGCCAAAGTGGGTATTTAAAGTTAGCTTCTGAAGTTGTTTAGCTCTGGGATTTCAGTGGAAGTTGGGCACCTAACTCCCATAGGCTCCTTTGAAAGTCCCATGATTAAGGCAATGGAAGCTGCTGGCTGCTCATCGGTTTTGAAAATTAGGTCATTTATTTAGGCACCTAAGTCTTGACTTAGGAGCCTAACTCTGTGCATCCATTTTTTAAAAACTTGTGCTCAAGCAACTGTTCATTGCAGAGACAGAAAAATCCCCTAACCTGCTCCTCAACTTGCTGCCCATATCATCTATCAGCTCTCCTGTTCTAATTTCTTCAGCTTCATTGCTTACCAATTCCCCTCTGCATTTCAGATTCTAGTTCTCATTTCTCATTAAGTACTTTTTATTCTATCTCCAGTCCCAAATAATTTTTATACTCCCCATCATCCACACCTTCCCATATTAGTACAGTTATGATATCTCCTTTTCCCCCTATTCGTTTTCTTTCATTTCCACTCCCTTTCTCTTCCCAAACCATCTAAAATCCTATAGAATTTAATAGCCAATGCTAACCTTTTGTTAGGTTATTTGAACTATTCTGTGGAATTGTACAGCAGGGATATCAATTTGTATCAACTCTCATGGGATGGTCCAAAACACCTACAGAAAAGTTAGCATTTTTATTACAGTCTGTGAGCCTGATTTGTCACTGTATTGGTCCAGTTTTACACCGGTTTCAGTGGAAATCAATGGAGTTGCACCAGCATAAAACCTGGGAGTAATGCAATGGTGGATCAATCCTAGAGCCTTTTTCTGACGAGTAGGATTAATCAGTTCTTTTCTCTAATAAGTTTTCTTGTCATTGACTTAAAAAGCAGCAGAATTTGTTTCCCTCTTTAGAAGATATTAAATGTTGTAATGTGGCTGGATAATAATATGTTCATTTGCCAGACACTTGCAGAGTACAAAATACAATTGCTGCCTGGACAGCCTAAATCAATGATTGTAAGTGGTATTGATTACTAAGGTTTCTCCTCCAAGATCTGTATCCATGTCTTGTTCTCTTAAGGTGCGAAGACGATGTCAACGAATGTGAAAGAGAGGAATGTGAAAATGGCGGCTCCTGCATCAACATATTTGGCTCATTCCTGTGTAACTGCACTCCTGGATATGTAGGCCAGTATTGTGGCCTCAGGCCTGTGGTGGTACCCAACATACAAGCCGGACATTCCTACGTTGGCAAAGAAGAGCTAATAGGAATAGCAGTCGTCCTTTTTGTCATCTTTGTGTTGATCATCCTGTTTATAGTTTTCCGCAAGAAAGTTTTCAGGAAAAATTACTCACGCAACAATATCACCCTGGTCCAGGACCCGGCCACTGCTGCTCTGCTCAACAAGAGTAACGGGATCCAGTTCAAGAACCTAAGGAACAGTGGGGACAGTCGCAATATCTACCAAGAGGTAGGGCCACCGCAAGTCCCTGTGAGGCCCATGGCCTACACCCCTTGCTTCCAGAGTGACTCGCGGAACAATTTAGACAAGATAGTAGATGGACTTGGAGTTGAACATCAGGAGATGACGACGTTTCATCCAGAATCTCCTCGGATACTGACAGCACGGCGGGGTGTGGTGGTGTGCAGCGTGGCTCCCAACCTGCCTGCCGTGTCTCCCTGCCGATCCGACTGTGACTCCATCAGGAAGAGTACCTGGGACGGCGGTACTGAAAGTGAGTAACGTCATATGATGCTGGGTTTTACTTTCCCTTCCTGACACATGTTATAACATCTCTTGTCAGAGTACGGCAGTTGTATGAGCTCAAGGGTGACAGGGTGAACCAAGACGTGCTGTCTGGTTAATGCTAGATAAGTTTGACAGGGAACACTTAATGAACCTTATTGAAAGAAGCCCAGACTAATGTACTCACAATTGTTACATTTCAGAGAAAGTGATTGTTTAGTTCTGAAGCGATGTAATTAGGATGAGAGTAGGTATACAAGTGCCCTATTTAGATCATCAAAACATGACAACCCACCTACTTTTTATATTCGTTCAGAACCTTTGAGGAAGACTGCTCTGAGAACTCCAGTCACACGATGCAGTGCTAGTGTCTTTCTGTTGAAAAGGAAAATTTTAGCCTAAGTTTCCTGACTGTGAGCTCTCTTAGCTTGGACAATCAGTCTTGCCAGGAGTATTTAGAACTAGACTAGACAAAGCACTTAAAAATTTATGCAGGAAATGAATTAATAAGTACTTTTTATTTATGCTGCTCATTGGAAGAGTGTAGGCTGCTCTTATAACCACATCTTCAATCTATTACTTTCTCATCTGCGCTAAATGTTAAAACCTGGTGCCACCTGTTATCTTCATATTTAAACCATTGTGCTCCCAATGCTTCCCTTTCCTTTTCACTGATAGCAAAGCACATCTTCAGTTTCTGTACAGTCTCTCCACACATGGGACATGATACAGGTTATCACATCAGGAAATAGCAGTTTCCAAGCACCATATATTAGGCTATATGTCTCCCTGCCTTTATCACAAGGGAGTGCTTGATAAGATGCTTTGTATTAGGACATGGGTCCTCTAAGTTTTATTTTTTGCTCATCATATTTTTTTAATTCTTCGTAACCGCATCCCTCTGTTATTCTGTTGCATCTTGAAACTCCTGTTTTGTAGATTAAACGAAAACTTCCAAATGAAGGAGCCCGTACTATGACCTTTATCTTAATATGGGAAGACCCCTTGTTCTGGAAATTATTAATTGAGAACAAAGGACATGTGCAAAATGTTCTTACACCTGTGTTGTAACCCTTTTAACTTCAATTGGGTTGTGGAAATGCGGTCAGCATATTCCTAGCATTGTGAAGTACTACAATAACCTTTATTTACTGAGGATATAATTCTCAAGCTTTCTGGTAGTGTTTTAATTTTTGACTTGCCACTTACATTGCAGACAACAGCATTTGCAGATATAGGTATGTTTTTCTTACCTTTAAACACGGTTTCATTGATCAAAAGAAGAATACAGACTGAAATATCCTAATTACGGAATGTAATTGTGCCACTTCTCATAATGGCTCAAATGATAGCTGTTTGATTGGAAATATTTATCTGTGTGTGTTTAATTACGTGTCTTATATGGTGTGTTTGTACCTTTACGTGGAGGAGAGGATATATACCATAGACGGCAGTTAAATTAAGTACCTTTCTGAACTGTTTAGGAGTTAGGAAAAATTGTCAAATGCTTGTCAAGAGGAAAGCCCTGGAAGTGCAAAGTATAATTCACTGCCACTTTCCACCAATGGCAGAGCCTAATTCAAAGGCCACTGAAGTCAATGGAAAGACTCCCATTAATTTCAATGGGCTTTGGAGCAGGCCCTGAGAGAGATTATGCCCCATGACAGTGAACAGTAAAGATCAATGTAATTATGATCTATTGCATAAGATGTTTATAGCACCCTTTTGAATCATAATTTTAATTAGTTTTGATCCCACTCAGCATTCAAATGGGAAAATTTAAAACAGCTGCTGCTTCATTGCATTGGCTGTCACCAGCCATTTCAAAACTTGTCAAGTGTTTCAAAAACATAATTCACATCCCTTGATTGGCTGTCCTCTTGATCAATAGATGAGGTCATTTCCTACAGTTGATGTAAATAATTCTATTCCAACAAAAGCAAGCAGGAATTACCTGTTTGCAACATTTAACTTACTCTGCAGTGGTATAACGAGGCATATGTGTATACCTACACCGTACCATTTTGCTTTGTTTTTTGCTATCGATGAAGGTAAAGAGGTTGATGACGCTGAAGAGGTGACCTGTTTTGCAGGAAGCAATAAAGGCAGCAACTCTGAAGTTCAGTCCCTCAGCTCCTTCCAGTCAGACTCAGGTGATGATAATGGTAAGAAATGATTACAGCATTACTATATTGGGGGTGAGTGATCAGCAGAGGTTGACACCACTTTCAGTTGTGTCCACATCTCGTAAACCCATCCACTGCCATTATAGAGAGAGGGCTGGAATCTGGTAGAAACTCTAGTGCAGTCTGAGCACAAGGTTGGGAGTGCAGAGCTCCTGGGTTCTAAACCTCTCTGTGATTTTTTTTTTCGATTAAAGAAAAGATCATTGAAATCTTGGTGACCTGAGCTGCCACACACAGGAGACACAGCTTTACAATGGACCCAAAGGTCCAGAACACAAGGAATGTAATGGACATGAATATAGAATTTCTACCACTCAAAAGTAGCAGCGTTTTTCAGCCTTGGAGCAATATCTTTTTCATGTCTCGAGAGTCAGTTCAAAGGGAACTCTTACAAGGTTTGCAAAGTCTCATTTAGGATTCCCAGCAAATAATTCCACTACCTTTCAGTGGACTGTCATTGGTGACTGTCATGCCAGTAATCACAGCAGGATAAATGATCAATACCATTACATCCCAACTCAGAGAAAGTTAGTTGCCTGCTCTCATGTCTTAGATTATTACCTTGGTGGTTGACATAAAGTTATACAAGGGGTGAATAGGTGGGCCCTAAAATTAAGCAGCCGATCAAACCTCTATTCCTAAGGACCAAGTATGCTGAGAAATGGTCTGAAAAAAGGCTAGATGCTCCCGCCATGAAAGTGGATGCTTAATTCAGATGCATCAGGAAGATTATTACAATGAAATTGTACTTAGACTCCTCAACAATCAATTAATGAATCATCTGGAGATCTAGTTCTCCAGTCATCATGTACAGCTCTTCCTTAAGTACTCTTAAATATTAGAAAAAGCACTTAAAGTGAAGTGCATTCACAGCTCCTTTTGGTTAAGCGGTGGCCTTTTACCCACTAGCAGCACAGTGATTATTTTTGTTGCGCTTTTGGGGGAATTGTCTTGTCATCAGATGACACCGATTCTTCTTTGAGCGACGGTCCCTATTGTGTTCCAGTGTGGGTTACTCACGCAATCCATGCCCCCAGAGCTACAGAATTTGAAATAGTGCCTGCTGGTCTGTGGATATGCCCTGGCTCATCTTGTGCTTCCAACCATGGGGATTAAGGGTGGGGCAGACCACCCAGCTCTCCAGTCTCTTCTCACCGCCACGTGGTCCAAGGGGGAAACTTTCGTGTCCGCAGCTTCAGCTTCCTCCTACAGAATAAGAATCATCTTGTCTGTAAATAGTGTTAACAGTTCTAATAGGTTTTAATCATTTTAATTGTTTTTAAAACTAATAGCCCCCCACTCCCACCCCATCTGGGTACTGGACTATGCCCAGAACTCCAGGATTCAAACTCTGTGCTCCTGCTCGCCATCTTTCTCAGTCAGCGATCACCACCAGCGCAGCCTGTACTGCCTTGGGGAAACTCACATTGCGGTGAGGTGCAGCATCTGCTGATTGTTCCCCAGCCGTACATGAGAAGGGTGAGAATTTCACCTTGGCAATCCTCATGGAGGCCAAGAGGCTCCAGTTGGCCCCAGACCCAGGAACATCCACCCCCCACCCCCATACATCAGCCTGATTCAGCAAAGAGCACTATGAAGTCTGACTCTGGTGTGAGAGACTCTGCCTGCACAGACCCTATGGTGGAGTCCTGACGGGAAGCTAGGAAGCACTCTCATAAGCATGAGACTTAAGTCCTCCTCTAAGTCCACTTGAAAGAAGTTGGACTCAGCTGTAAGCAAGCCCACTAGCTCGGCCTATGAGGATTTGGTAAGTCCTAAGTCCCAGAGACAACAAGAAAGTTCAAAGCATTGGGCTTCATTGGTACCAGACCATGGTCCATTGGCAAGCTCGTCCCTGGCTCCTCCAAAACCCTGGAATCCATCCGCACCAACGAAGTCCGATCATCGCCAACTTTAGATACACCCTGCTTGCCAACTCTGATGGCTCAGACAAACAGAATCCCTCTCACACCAGGGAGATCTGAATCCATTGCCACGATACAAGACATCTTTGCTCTCAAATGTTCTCTTCATGGGCAAAGCAAAGAGACATTCCCCCAGAGACTACAGATATTCCTCTCTTGAACTATATCCTATTTTTGTCCATCAGCTCCTTGCAAGTACGCTTGGTGGTGATCAGCACATACAATCCACTTTCTCAGGGCTACTCGGTCTCTGCACAGCCGCTGACCAATAGATTCTGGAAAGGCCTAAATCAGAACCATCCTACCTACTCAAAAGCCTGCCCCACAGTGGGACTTGAACTGCGTTCTCTCAGTACTCATAAGGTCCTGCCTTTGAGCCTTTAGCTACTTGCTCCACGTCCCTCCTTTCCAGGAAGGTTGCTGTCCTCTTGCAGACATCATCTCAACAAGAAGTGTTAGTGAACTTGGAGTGATGATGGCAGATCCTCCGTACGCTATATTCCATAAGGATAAGGTGCTTTAGACCTACACCCCAAATTTACCCTTAAAGTAGTTTTGATATTTCACCTTAACCAATCCATTCTCTTACCTGTGTTCTTCCCAAAACCATGTGCTTCCACAGAGGAACAAAGACTCCACTCCTTTGATGTTCAGTGGGCCTTGGCTTTTTACAAAATCAACCCATATGTCCCCAAGACTATTCATCACCATAGCAGAAAAAGTCAATGGAAACACCATCTCCACTCAGAGAATCTCCAAATGGATCTCTGACTGCATTCTACTCTATCAGCTTTTGAACCCCCAGCCCCCATGGGGTAAGAGCTCATTCTTAGAGCGCAAGCAACAACTCTGACATCCCCTCAGGAGGTACTCTTCTGGGACATCTATAAAGCAGCCCCATGGGACTCCATTCACACATTTGCGAGATGTGATGCCCGGGCGAAGGACTCTTCTGCTGATGCCTCCTTTGGGACAGGATTACTCCACTCAGCCCTACAATCTACATCCTCACACCCTTCTACTTAGTTACTGCTTGTCAGTCACCCACAGTGCAATGCCTTAAGAACCATTACGTGAAGGAGAGAAGGTTACTTACCTTTGACTGGAGGGTCTTTGAGATGTGTGGTCATTATCTGTGTTCCACTACCCACTCTCTTTCCCCTCCACTTCAGATCTTATCTGATTTGTGGTAGAGAAGCCACCGGAGAGGCGGTCAGTCCAGCCTGCCCTTTATGAGGTGAGGCAGGGGGCATGCGTGGACTAACAGACGCTGTTTTCAAATGTTCCAGCTCTGGGCTCAGGATGTACACAGAAATACAGACAGGGACTGCTCATCTCAAAGGGCCTCCAGTTACAGGTGAGTAACTCCTCTTACTCACTTGACTCAGTCTTTTCATCCATGCCTTAAAAATAGAAATTTCAGACATTTTGACCTTTTCTGTGGTACTCATGCCCATAGAGTCTGGACACCTCCCACGCCGGAATGAATCTGTTCACTCTGCTCCCTTGTAAAATGGTCTTCTCCCCACTTTTTAGAGGAGGAAACTGAGGGACAGGGAGATGAGACATCACACAGAAAGCCTGGCATAGATCAAATCTGCGAATCTATGATTTCCTGAGTCTCAGTGCAATCCTTTAACAGGAATCACCTTCCTCCTTCCATTGTAAGATGCTCAGAGTTTTCAAACCCAAAAGTACAAACACAATAAAAATGTGTTCTTGGTGATAAAAAAAATAAATAGTCCCAATCATATCTTGTACCAGTGTTTGGTTGAAATTCTCCTCTTGGATCCATACCCTGTGTGGAATGATTGTAAAATTGATGCCTGCCCCATGGAATGAAGGGGAGAATTTTGCTCTTTCTTTCACAAACTGGGTAGCAATTTGGCTATCTTTAATTCATGGGCTTCAAAAAATGCTGACTATAGCTGGATGGTAGCTATCAAACAAATGACTGTTTTCCTTTTCCTTTATATCTGAATAAACTGAAAACATTCACATTTTCTTGTCCAATTGATTAGTTTTTTCTCCCCTTTCAAAATAAGTAAAAGGAAAAAATGCACATTTATATTTAAAACAAAAAGAGCAAAGACTGTTTCCTTGCAGTTAAACTTCCATACAGTTGAAGACCAAATTCTCAAACCTGACTATGTAATCCTGCATTATTTGTTGCACTTCTGATGCATTTGCAAAACATGCATATGCACGTGCATGCAATTATCTTTTACACCAGCCAAATTCTAAGTAGTGTGAGTGCAGGCTTTTCAGGTACCTGATCCTATAAGTCAATGGCAAAACCTCCAGGAATACTTCCAACCAAAGTTGGCAACCCTAGGCAAAACTCCTCCTGGGAGCTGGATTGGACCCTTTGTGTCCACACACATTTTGTGGAAGCAGTATTTAAAATATGTCCCTTAAAGATAAGAATTCTAGTTCAGTATCTACTGTAATCAGGGATCAGAGAGAATCAGAAGGCCTTTTAGGTCATCGGCGTCTTCCCACAGAAGTCAGTGAAGAATAGCGTATTCTGTTTTTTGTGATTTTTCACTCTAGGACCCCCAAGCAGGAGCACAGACAGTTCAGACATACATGGGATTGGGGGCGGGGGGGGGGGGGTAAGGAGACACTCTCCTTTTAATGCAGTTAAGTGTTTCTCCAGGATCAGGACTGGAAACAAAACTGGAGCAAGAGCAGGGAGCGAGAGCAGGGTCTGTGGGTCCCGTCACCACTGTCAGGCAGGGGAGTGTTCCAAGCCATTCTGTGACGTTGGACAGACTGAGCTCCTGTTTCTCCTGTGAGGCTTATTACGGGTGCCCTGGGAGTCACCAGAGCAGCTCCTGGCTTGTGCATCCACTGGAGCCTAGTGAGGAATGACTCATCACTGCAAGTGGTTTAATCAGGCTGTAGTTCAGGGATGACTCACCACCTCACATTCCCACACTGTAGTTCCATTCTAAAGTAGTGAATGAATCAGTCTTGCAAAGGTCAGAGTGTTGCCCCCGAAAGTGCGTAGCGGCTCACCAGCCACGTCCTCAAGGAGACACGAAGGAGGAGTCATAATGACACTTCTTCCCATCAAGGTTAGACTCTGCCTGCCCTCTTCTGGGACAGGGCAACATGTTGCGTCATGTCGCAAAAATTAATAGCAAAGCTGTGGAGGGTTTTCATCTTCCACTGACTCGGGAAGCTTGTTCAATATATGGAAGCAATAGAGCTCATCTGGCTGGAGCTAGGAATAGTTCCTGTGAAAGTACCGACACAAGCAAAAGGCATTGCTGCTTCCTTCTAAGAGAAACATCAGACTGTTCATTCAGTTTGTATCAATACATAGATAGGCAGCATACGTTCCCCCGGAGTGGTGTTGGTTTGAGGCTTTCTCTGTGGATTTCCATAGTTGCAATGTGTTCATCTCATAACTCTATAAACATTTCTTTTGAATGCTTTTTATTGTGAACATTTACTGTGACTGGTTTTTGTTAAGGTGACTTTAAGTCATTTTGAATGTGTTTAAATTGCTTGTCTGTTTGCTGTGCTCAGAGTAATTAGCATTCATTTTCATAATCAAAACAGGCAAACGATGTCTTAAAATTCTTTATTGACCTTAACGGGAAAAGAATGCATGCTCCAAGCACAAAGGTTTTGAGAGTGCACTGTGAAGGCAAGTTACTGTTTCCTGTAAGATGGAATTCTGAATGGATGGGCTGAAGAAAACTTAAAAGGACACTGTCAGGTTACTGCTGTATTAGGGGTCAAGGGTGGGTGAGTTGGTCCAGGGATCAAAGGGACCATTCACTGAGACCCCTACTTTTCTTCACAAAAGCTGGCCCTGTTCATGGATGCTATCCCTGTCATACTGAATCAAACGGGGATTCCCTCCAGAACAGCTTGAGGAGACCGAGTGCACAGCGTCTGCAAGTAATCCAAGTCCTCGCTATCTCTTGCAGCTGGTCTCAGAACTCAAACTCAGATCCCATGGGGAAGGGTAACTCCTTAAGATAAGAACGGCCATACTAGGTCAGACCAAAGTTCCATCTAGTCCACTATCCTCCTGACAGTGGCCAATGCCAGATGCCACAGAGGGAATGAACAGAACAGGTAATCATTAACTGCTCCATCCTCCGTCGCCCATTCCCAGCTTCTGCCGTACAGAGGCTAGGGATACCATCACTGCCCATCCTGGCTAATAGCTACTGATGGACCTATCCTCCATGAATTTATCTAGTTCTTTTTTGAACCCTGTTATAGTCTTGGCCTTCACAACATCCTCTGGCAAAGAGTTCCACAGGATTGACTGTGTGTTGTGTCAAGAAAAACTTCCTTTTGTTTGCTTTAAATCTGCTACCTATTAATATCGTTTGGTAACCCTTAGTTCTTGCGTTATGAGACGGAGTAAATAACACGTCCTTATTTACTTTCTCCCCACCAGTCATGATTTTATAGATCACAATCATATCCCCTCCTTAGTCATCTTCTGAAAAGTCCCAGTTTTACTAAGCTCTCCTCATATGAAGCCTAATCATTTTTGTTGCCCTTTTCTGAACCTTTTCCAATTCTAATATATATTTTATGAGATGGGATGACTGCACGTAGTATTCAAGTTGTGGGCATACCATGGAATTACGTAGAGGTAATATGATATTTTCTGTCTTATTATCCATCCCTTCCTTAATGATTCCCAACATTCGGTTTGCTTTTTGCCCTGCCATTACCATGCAAGGCCGACCCTGGTTTTTAATGTTTTGTTTTCAAGTCTTATCTCACAGATGCTTCACACTAGCATCACGGACCCTTTCTGTTTTGCCTTTTTTTTTTTTCCATTTGCCATGCATTTGTATTAGCAGTCGGATGGACAAGATTTTTATTTTTTTATGTCTCCAAATGGCATGTTCCAAATCTTGCTCTGGTCGGCACTGCTACGCTAAGCAGTGACTCTTATGCTGGTGGAATCCTGCTGGCCAGGTGGTGGTGGGGGGCACTTCACTTGGTCTCTGGAAAGGCACCCCCACATAGTGCACCCTTCATCCTCTTTCCCCAGTCATGCAGCAGCTAGCCTTATGATGGGGTTTTTCTTATCCCTTTCTATTACTGATGGTGCATTAACAGATATGGGACTGCCTTGTTTATATGATTATAGTCAGTATCACTGATGGCATCTATAAGATCAACACAGCTCAAGGATATGGTTTCTTTGGTTCACCAGGCCTCTCTGTTGAATGGTTGTCAATAAGGGATGGGTTTCAATACCATGAGAAGAGAGGCTATTTCTGGCTCAAGAAGGGGGCCCCTTCCCAGGAGCATTAAGTTGACTCATGGTCATTAGAGATGGGATAGACTATTCGTTCATGAAGGGCCAGCACCAATTTAGTGGAAGTCTTTCCACTGACTTCCAGTGGGCCTTGAACCATGCCTCAAGAACAGGGGCCTAGCCTCTCAGCAGGAGAAGAATGGGCTATTAATCAAAACAATGCTGCACATTCAGAAGCCTCCTATGAAAGCTTGTTCACCAAAAATGTCAAGTCCTGGTTTGCTAAGCTGTGAGATGGGGAGAAGGTTCAAATAACCATTTGAAGTTGGGATAGCACATCCAAAACCAGGACTTTTTGGAGTCCACTCGTTACTATTGTCAAGGTGTCTGTGACATACAATGCTGTTTGGTCCTGTATTTAACTGTGATTAGTCAAAGTTAATTACCAGTAAAACACATAATTCGAACCCACAGGACATTCAACATAGCATTTTATTTAATGCAGGTTGTAATTTGGACTGAAACTATTTGAAAGTATCCTAATTATAAGAGCACTGCTTAGTGTCCTTGAGGTACTATACTTCAGGGTAAGCACAGTAAATAAGTAAAATATCTCTATTAGGAAATAGATCATGTTGAAGGCTTAACGCCATTTCAGATCTGTGTGATTGCCTCAAAGATAATGACACACCATGTCTCTGGTGGCCTTTGAGCAAGAATTGATTAGAGATTAGTGTCAGGTAAAACCAGATACTGCTTTGGTTAATTGAATCAGCAGGACAGTCCTATTTGAATTTGAGTTGATATTCATCATTGTATGTGCCTCTTTGGAGGTAATGCTTTGGAATTTATCACCATGTGCTTTTCCATTTGAAAAATACACAGGATTATCTGAAATGAAATGTGTTGGAAACCACTGCATAATTCATGAATTGTTTGGCAGCCTTTTTTCATGCTGGTTCAGTTTGAGAAATTGTAATGTGGGAACATATTGTGTGTGTTTTTAAATACTAACCTAAAGCTGTCCTTCCCCTCCCTTTATTTTCTGCTCTCCCTTTTCCACAAGCTTCCATAGTGACTGTCATACAGCTTGTCAACAATGTAGTTGACACTATAGAAAATGAAGGTATTTAATTTTTTTCTTTATTATTCTGCAAACATTGCCTCCTTTATTCTTTGTTGAAACACTACAGCAGAACCTCACTAATGTACACTGACTGGCAAACCTACTACAGATGACAGCTTTACATATTAGCCAGCTCACAAAAAAACACAGCAGAATAAGAGCTAGAATGATGCATCACCAATTCTACTTTGGTAATTTTGAGTGACATCCAGGGTACAGAAAGGCACATGAGGCTTGATCCTGTGCCATTCAAGTCCATGGACGTTAATCTGTTGACTCGAATGGGAGGAAGATTTAGCTCCTGACATAGCCAAACTGCTTTGGCTGTGGTACAGGTGGATGCTGAGGGACCATGCATGGGGGCTGTTTAACCTCTGACCACCGGGGAGCTAAGTTCTGCAGCTCTTCACACCACAGGACCACGTGGAGAGGAGGTGGGGGCTTGAAGGTAGGCATGGGCATCGCCAAATGGTTCCAGATGTCACCATGCCAACACACAGGTTGTGCAGAAAACTATGGATGCTACTACAGAAACATGTCCAGGTTCTCAGTTAGAGCGAGGGTTCCATATAGACATATAGACACTATAGGAGGCAGTGTTGCCTAGTGAATGAAGCACTGGACTGGGAAAAGTGAGTCCTGTTCCCAGCTGGAACACTTAGCTTACTCCCCACCTGTAAAATGGAGATAATTATACTTCCTCTTTTGTAAAACACTTTGAGATCTAGTGATGAGACATTCTATATAAGAGCTAGGTTTTATTATTAATTATCTAGGCCCATCAAATCTAGCTTGCTCAGGACTTCACCCTTATTTAGCAAGTATAGTTTAGTCCAGCCTTACAGGCTGCTGCTAGCCCAGGCTGAGTATATTTTGTGCCTAGGCTAGTATATTTCTATGGCAGTTTTCAAAGGTACATTTAGCCGGAGTTGTTTATGGTACAGTACTTGAATATACTTGCTTATTTCCTGAGATCTAAGATTATACCCTTAGCAGTTGTCTAACATGTATAATGTTATAAAACTAATACAACGAGGTAATCAATGTTAACTAATAAAATAGACTCCACCCCAAATTAAGAAAATAAGAAACAATGCCAATACCTCAGAGATTCAAGACAAAAACTTGAAAAACAAATTGGCTGCACATATGCCATAAAGGTCAGTTGACTCAAGACAATATAGAAATAAATTTCAGAAGTCTCCACTGAAAATATTGTGCCCACCGCCAAACTCCTGATATGATACCTAGATGTTCTGTGGTAGAGTTGGGTAAAAGAAATGGATTCTTAGGGTATGCCTACTCTGCCAAGTTGTTGACAAAACTTTTGTCTTTCACGAGTACTTAACACCCCCAAAAGTTTTGCCACCGCAGGTGGCCGTGTGAAGGCGGCTTTGTCCACAGGAACACTTTCCTGCCAACACAGCTAGCACCGCTCGTGGGGCTGGAAGTGTTTTGCTGGCAAAAGTGCCAACAGCGTACCGACAAAGAGCGTTTACACATGCTGACTTTTAGCGACAAAGCTGTGTCAACACAGCCTTGTCACTAAGAGCTGCGTGGTGTAGACAAGCCTGTAGTCACATGAGACCTCACAACAACATCTGCCTGTTAAATCCCTGCTGTGAAGTCAGGGGCAGGGGGCGGGGGGGGCACTATTTCATGTGGGAATTGTGGGTGGTGCAGGTCAGCAAATTAGTGAGGTTCTACTGGGTAGTGAAAAGATGCAGCTGCTAAGGTGCCTGGTGCACCTTGGGTACAGTATAATTGCATGGACTGAAGACAGCTGGGGGGAGAGCATGATACAGTAAACCCTCAATTTTGCGGACCTCGATTTAACAGACTTCGGATTTAATGGACAAAATTTCCGGTCCGTATGTCATATGTAAAAAATAACACCCTGTTAATTTTAAAATGCTTTTAACCAAGATTTGCTTATAATTAAATGAACAGGTTATTTTTTGTTATTAATTCACTGTTACAGTAGACTCCCGATTATCCGGGCGTGGGTTAACCGGGCTGCGGATTAACTGGGATGTCTAAACGGGTAGGTAGGGGAAGCCCCAAAGCGGCAGCGGGCTCAGCCTTAGCCTGCCGCTGCTTTGGGGCTTCTCCCACTGGCCCCTTACGAGCTGGGGTCTCAGCCTGCTTCCAGCCTGGGTGCAGGAAACCCAGGCTGGCAGTGGGCTGAGACCTCGGCTGGCAGGAGCCTGGGGGGAAAACCCAAAGCGGCAGCAGGTTGAGTGCTGAGCCTGCCGCCGCTTTGGGCTCTCTCCCCAGGCTCCTGCCACCTGCCCCACTCAGCTCCTGCTGACAGCCTGGGTGCAGGGAACCCAGGCTGACAGCGGGAGCAGACTGGGGCAGGAGGCAGGACCCCGGCTGGCAAGGGGCCAGCGGGGGGGACCCCAAAGTGGCGGCGGTCTGAGCGCTAAGCCTGTCACTGCTTTGCGGTTTCCCCCGCTGGCCCCTTGCCAGCTGGGGTCTCAGCCTGCAGCCAGCCTGGGTATAGGAAGCCCAGGCTGGCAGCGGGAGCTGAGACCCCAGCTAGCAGGAGCCTGCGGGGAAACTCTAAAGCAGCAGTGGGTTGAGAGCTCGGCCGCTGCCGCCATTTCTCAGCTCTCTGCCGCTTTAGACTTTCCCCACAGGCTCCTGTCAGTGGGGATCTCAGCTCCCCCTGCCAGCCTGGGCTTCCTACACCCAGGCTGGCAGTGGGAGCTGACTGGGGCAGGCAGCAGGACCCCGGCTGGCAAGAGACTGGGGAGAGAGCCCAAAGCGGCGGCAGGGTGAGCAGTCAGCCTACCGCCACTTTGGGGTTTCCCCCGGTGGATCCTTGCCAGCCGGGGTCTCAACTTGCTGCCAGCCTGGGTGCAGGAATCCCAGGCTGGCAGTGGGCTGAGACCCCGGCTGACAGGAGGCTTGGGGGAAGACCCCAAAGCGGCGGCAGGCTGAGCCGGCTGCCGCTTTAGAGTTTCCCTGCAGGCTCTTGCTAGCCAGGGTCTGAGCTCCTGCTGCAAGCCTGGGTTCCCTACACCCAGGCTGGCAGCGGGAGCTGACTGGGGCAGGCGGCAGGATCCTGGGGAGAGAGCGCAAAGAGGCGGCGGGCTGAGCACTCAACCTGCCCCCCTTTTGGGATTTCCCCCCAGGCTCCTGCCAGCCGGGGTCTCTGCCTGCTGCCAGCCTGGGCTTCCTACACCCAGGCTAGCAGGGAAGCTGACTGGGGCAGGTGGTGGGACCACTACCATCCCCCACCCCACCCCCAGGGCGGCCGGCGAACCCCCTTCCCCCCCAGTAGATGCGTGATTATCCAGGATTTTATTAACCAGGATTAAGGTTTTCCCGATCATCCCGGATAATCGAGAGTCTACTGTAGAAAACTTTTCTGTGAAATTAAACTTTTCATACATACTTAATTTTAATTACACAAACGTGTCTGCCTAAGTAAAAACAGGTAAACTAACTAATTTGTCAATTTTTTAACATACGCATTCGGAAAACCTACTTTATTATATAACGGACTTTCGGCTTTAATGGACACCCCCTCGCTCGAATTAGTCCGTTATATCGAGGTTTTACTGTACTGATTACAAACAAAGAGTGTTGTCAGTATAATCCAGAGGTCCCCAAATTGTGTGGCACGCCCCTCAAGGGGGGCACGGAGGAACATTCAGGGTGCAGCGGGGGCCAGGCCAGCCTCTGCAGGGGACAGGGGGAGTGGGAAGGGAGTGCCAGCCAGTTCTGTTCCTGGCCCCAGTGCTGGCCCTAGCCACCGGCCCTGCCCCTGGCCGCCGGCCCTGCCCCTGGGCGAGGCTCTACTCCCGGCCCCGCCCCCAGGTGTGGCACCAGCCTTGGCCCCCTTACCTCTGTCCCCCTGTCTCCATCCTCCCTCACAGAGCTGCAGATCGGGGTGGGAGGCACGAAGTAAAAGTTTGGGGACCACTGGTGTAATCATTTGGTTTAGGCTCTTTTTGGACAATATTTGGATGGCTAAGGGTGGTTCAGACAGTGCTACCAAAGCATGTCCCCCGCCATCCCAGCATTATCAGAGACCCTGGCAAGTTATTTACTAACCATGCCACATTCCGATGTAAACTGGATAAATGGCCTGGTGCTGAATGAGAGCTGTGTGATGCTAATAAATTGAGCCCCCAGGGAACTGGGATAGCCCCCTCCATTCTCCCCCCCCCCCCCCCCCCCCCACACACACACAGTTTTATCTCAGCCCTGGCTGGGATACATAGATTAATACATTTTAAGGCCATAAAGTAGTCTCATGATCATTTAATCTGACCTCCTACAATAACACAGTCCATAGAGTTTTGCTCAGTGATTCCTGCATTGAGCCCAATAACTAGTACAGTGAAACCTCCATTTAACGGACTAATTCGGGCGAGGGGGTGTCCGTTAAATGAAAAATTCCGTTATTTAATAATAAAAAAACCCGAGCTGTCGGAGCAGCAGCCCGACCGCCACAGGGTCGGGGCGGCAGCTCCGCAGCCCGCCTGCTGCCTGGACCTGGGCGGCAGCCAGGAGCCGGCAGCCAGCCCGCCTGCGGGCGGCAGCCAGGAGCCGGCAGCCAGCCCGCGAGAAATGGATTTGGGATGCATCAGACTTGCTCAGAAATTTTGTCCGTTGCATCCGAAGTCCGTTAAATCGAGGTCCGTTAAATCGAGGTTTTACTGTAATTGAATTATTAGAGCTTCTTTTTTAAAAAAACATCACAGATTACTTTCCTCCCATTTAACTTGAAACCTTCACCCCTCTTCTCTTCCCGACCCCATATTGGAATCCCCTGTCTCCCCATCGGGTAGCATGGCAGAACTGTTTGGAGGTCAAGGGTGTGGGATCGGGGAGCATGCAGTCTTGGGTAGTATAGCTGATGACCCCATGGAATGGCTTTCTAGTCTATTCAGATTTTTATATTATGCTCATCATCACAGTATCTGAACTTGGGTGGGCCCAGATTTGTTTGAACTGGTCCTGAGAATGGTAGATTCTAATTTTTCTATTTCAGAGAGAGAGAGAGAAATGTATTATACAGTTATAAATCGTACAGACTGTGGGTGGCCCTTTCATACTAAGAATTCCAACTTTAATTTAATTCCATATTTGTTAAGGGAGGATAGATAATTAAGATGATAAAGGAAAGGAATATGACTTACTGATACAAATGACAGAATGTTTCCATGGTTGACTGGGCAAGCTTACCTGGTAATTAAACTAAGGACCAATTAAAAATGCTATTAAAACAATGTACAGCCAGCTGTATTTTTAGACTTATGCATGCTAAGAGTTGTATTTTCACTTGTAACTCTTCGCTGGTGGCAAGGTTTGAATTACCAGCTTTTACTTTTCACTTTGTGTCTAACAGTGTCTGTTATGGATCAAGGACAGAACTACAACAGAGGTGACTTTTCTGAGATGCTTTCTGCCTAATGGACTGTGTCCGGGTGGGGAAGGCATTGGTTTTTGCATTCTCAGTATTGATGTGCTTCATCTTTCTTCCCTCTTCCAGATTATATTGTGTCCAAATTTGCATGCATGGCAATTTTGCCATTCAGTGTTTACTTCAGGGGCCGTCCATACTTTTCAACCTTTTAGCCGTTAACTTTGTGCGTCCTGCCTATTTTCTTCCCTGAAACAAAGTTGTTCGGGGGTGACAGACGTGCTATTTTGAGCATGCTGGATTTTTTTTAATCCCTTGTGAAAAATATTAATTCACAAATTTCTAGCATTTTGGTTTCTTAGACTGATAATTTCTAGTACACTTACTTGCATCCTTCACGTGAAATGCTTTCAGATGGTCATGTTTTGTTTCTTTTAATCTTTGTGTTGGCATTGTGATGTAAAGTTGTTTTTCCCCACTCTGGGGAGAGCATGGCTGACCAGTTTTAGCAGGCTATGGAGCATGCTGATTATATTTGCATCTGTGGCTGAAATTTGCTGTGAATATTTGCTCTGTAGCAGGTGCATGCAATAGGTTTGGCTCTTATTACTTATTCTCCATCCTAAAGAGTTTGTTCCCCTTTACAGCTTATCATTGGGACACCTCTGACTGGATGCCAAGCGCTCGTTTGTCTGACATTGAGGAAGTGCCCAATTATGAAACAGCAGATGGAGGCTCGGTGCATCATGGAAGTAACAAGGAGCTGGAAACTGATTACTACCTTGGTGGCTATGACATTGACAGTGACTATCCTCCTCCTCACGAAGAGGAGTTTTTAAGTCAGGACCAGTTACCACCACCTCTCCCAGAGGATTATCCAGACCAATATGAAACCCTTCCGCCCTCACAGCCAGTCTCAATGGCTAGCACGCTCAGCCCAGATTGCAGACGGCGGCCACAGTTCCACCCTAGCCAATACCTCCCTCCTCATCAGTTCCCCAACGAGATGGACGCTGCTGGGTCTCAGACTGCGAATGAATTTAGTACTTTTGCTGTTGTCCCAGGCCAGAGCGTGGAAAACGTTAGTGCAGGTAAGATGCCCTTATCCTTACACAATTCCCTGGATGCCTCCTCATCTGACATCTCGGCCAGCTGCGGCTTTGACGATTCTGAAGTAGCCATGAGTGACTTTGAAAGTGTGGAGGAGCTCATCCTAGATAATGTTCACATTCCATTTGTGGAGACCCAGCATCAGACACAAGTGTAAAGAAGACTTTTGTTTTTTTGGTGGTCATTTGGTCCAATTAACAGTATAAATACTGAGAAGACATTTTGATGAAGAGATATCTATGTATATTGGGCAAGGCAGAAATCCAGTATAACCTGTTAACTTGTTCAAAAATGATACTGTATGTGCAGACATAAAGAGACCAGTTACATTAAGCTGTATGCCACAAAATTGTTACAGACAATCTGGAGAGTATGTACCATCTATTTATTACCAAGAGTACACTTGCAGAGTTTCTGAAGGGGGGAAACAATTTTGCCTTTTAAGTTCCCTTTCTTCACCTGCTATTTTATTTGGTATTGTGTTATTAAAAGTGTTGCAATCTCTCCCTGATGTATTAACAAATGGGAGGATTGAGTCCAAGAGGCACCGGTGCATGAAATTTCAAGTCACCTAAAGAGCGAAAGAATTTGATCATATATAAAACAATTCCATTGGTTGTATTAAAAAAAGCATTTAAAGGTCAACTTATCGACATGGATATCTGTCCATAAATAACTATTTATTTATAGTTTTGTTTATATATCACATCTAGTTCTTGCTTGTGTGCATAGAGTAAGGCAAATATATATATTATATATTGTACACCAAACTAGACTCAGTTGGTTGCTGCCATTTTTCAAACTTACTTTCAGATGTTTGTGTATACATTGAGTCATGAGACTTTCCAAATATTGTGACATTTAAACCCTTGTGAGTTTGACTCACTAATGCCCAAATTCTGCCCTTAGATACACGTGTAACTCCCAGTGACTTGTGTACAGAATGTGAACATGTATCTGAGAACAGAACTGAACCTGAACTACTGCATTTTGCTGCTTTTATTTTGGGCTTCCTTGCAGATTTTTAACAACAGTCATAATGCTGTCATATTCCAATCAAATTAGTTTGATTAATTTGCATATTCATTCTCCTATAATCTTAAATTGCTAGATCAACCAGTTGAAAAATGTCCTGCCCTCGAATTTGAGGAATAAATCCTCCGCTGTTGTAGACTAGTGTAGTCAATGGAGGTATGTTTATTTACATCAATATCAGCGGAGTACCTGGCCCTGTATTCCCTCAGAACTCCCAAATAGGATTCACAGAGTTAAAAGCA
The DNA here is from genome assembly GCA_032164245.1 of Sternotherus odoratus. Taxonomy (NCBI): domain Eukaryota; kingdom Metazoa; phylum Chordata; order Testudines; family Kinosternidae; genus Sternotherus; species Sternotherus odoratus. The sequence goes on along the minus strand of JAVMKO010000001.1, from coordinate 280,120,768 downwards.
CTTTTGTACAATACTGTAAAATGCAAAAACAACACATCAGGTTAATTTTGGCATTTCACATTCATCATCCAGAGCAGGTTAAATGCAATATGGAAACCTGCTTTTTTCACTCAACTTAAGTAAAAATATATATGTGCCCTTTACTCGATGCTGTGAAAATATGTTTACTACAGTTACGAGTAGTTCTACAGCATTTATACATTTCTGTGGCTATACGTTGTACATTGAATAGGAAGAAATCTTCACTTTGCATTAATGTTGCATTATCCACATCCTTCCCTGTCAGAACTCAGTCATTCTGAAAGTTTGTGGAATAAGTGAGTCATGGATGAATGGATGCTCTAACAGGTTTTTCATGCTGCTGCCTTATCCTGCTTCCTGGTCAAATAAGTTAACTGAATCGTTTTTAGAAAGAGAAATTCTTGACTGAATTGAATTTTACCCATTCGGTTGTCATAAGTCAGTCTTACTTCTTATTATACAGCTGGTGATTATTCACAAGTTTCCCCAAAAGAAAATAAGTTATTGAGAATGTTACTTAAATAATTGTGCAGCTTGTGACACTTTTAATAAAACATGGTCTCTAAAATTTGCAGTGTAAACCTGATATTTCAGAGCTTCCCTTCAGTATATCATATATCAGTAGAAGATTGGTTTTACATGGGATCACGCAAGAATTCTTTATTGGAAAACTATCCAGTTACAGTATGTAGAGGTACATAAATAAATAAAGTGGACTTTAAGCAAGAGAATGTACTGCACATACAAGTATTATGAAGTACTTGCCTGCATATAGTTCCTGTTCATTGAATTTATGAATGTCACTTGGTCTCCTCAATGTAGACATGCTTCTGTAAGAGTGATATGTTCTAAATGTGTTCCTGGTACATTTTGATCCCCTTTTCCCTCCCACTCTCCCACCATTTTTAAGAAAAAATACAGATTTCAAATGTATCACGATTGCAAGGAAAATGAGGGATTTCCCTACAAACTATGAAGTATGGCTAAGGCCAAGGCACAAATTCAGTTATGCAACATGACCATGCCCTGCTCATAAAGTTTACATTACAGAGAAGTGGTTGCAAGGAATAGATTAGTATTACTTCAAGGATAGGAATATTTGAGTTTTTTAAAAAGCTGCAATTTTAGCTGTTGTGCAATAGATTTAATGCTGATATGAATTTCTTTGAATTTAATACTCCTTTAGCACATGGCTGTGACGTACATGGGGTTTGCTTCAACTCAACTCTTATGTGCTACATTTTAACTATTATGCAATGAATTCTCCTTTTGCCCCCAACTAGTTACTAGATATACTCACCATCTTCATCTGTAGAAAACATCTTTGGGTAATAGATCCCAGACACAGACACACTGGTATCTAGTTATTTTCCTTATAAGGACATATCAAAAGTGTCACAGAGGGAAACACAATTGGTAACATAGCAATTGCCATACCAGAAAAGACCAATGGTTCTCACTAAGCTCGTTGCCTCAGTAATATCTTGTGGGCAGTGAGTTTCACTGGTAAAATACACGTAGCTTCAGCATATACTTCCTTTTCTGTCTTTTAAATGTTGTTGCCATTTCATTTAATCAAGCGCCAATTTGTTAATGTGCTATAGGGAAAGGGATATGGGAGCACCTGATGAACCTTCTCTGTACCATTCATGATTTTATATACCTCAATATCTCCTCCTCTCCAAACTAAATAGGCCTCCTGTATTGAGTCTTTCCTCAGACAGAAACCCCTCAATGCCTATCCCTACTTCTGTTGCCTTTCTGGTTCTCTTCTAGTTCTTTTCAATGACCAAACTTGAATGCAGATCTCAAGGTGAAAACCTTCCCAAGCATTACAGCATGCAATAACGTACTCAGTTACTTCCTGTCTCCTTGTTAATACAACTCAGCATCTTATTTGCTTTTTGAACTAATGGTGTGCTTTGATTCACCCTGATTTTCTCACCTGGAAGGTGAAAATATGAGCCAAATGAGTGCATGAGTAGTAGTTTACACTGTTCCATCCAATGTATATTAATCTGTCAGATGATGGGGGTTTTTCTGTTGCTGTCTTCCCAGCTGCCTAGTTAGGCCTTTCCTCAGAATCCCTGCTAGTCTTGACTAACTGTCATTGTACCTGTATAGTGTCACAACTCACATTCTTGTAGATGGCTCCACCACATGGTATTTCCCTTCAGATTCCTCTGCAAAGGGTTTTCACAGAATGACTACAATATCAAAGGATGATATTCCATGACAAAACCACGGTCTTCTCTGGTAAATAAAACTCTTCTGTTTTTATTTTTTAAAAAGGTGACAACTGCTCAGAAAATAAATTTATATCTTTATCGGAATTTCGTAGACTTCTGAGATGCTTGTGGGTCTTACTTACATGATGCATATTTTCTATTTTTGAAAAAGGGTCAGATTCTCATTTACACCAATGGTCCTTTAAGGGCCTTAAAGTGGGCGTCAATGCCATTTACACTGCCAAGACCCTCTAAAGTGGCTTTAGCGTAAAGGAGAATCTGACAAGCGTGGTGGTTCGGGTTTTTTTAATTATTGTTAACATTTTGCCTCCAGTTTATAAGCCTCTGAGGGGGAAAAAAACTAGTTCTGCTCTGGATACTTTAAACTGGGTAAAAGGAACAAAGTGGTGTACAGGGACCCTAAAAGTCCCATATACAGGTGGGGGAGGATTCGCCTAGCAAAAGCACTGCAGGAGACAGCCACAGAGCTGCCCTTCCAAGGGTCCTTTCTCAAGGCAAGGTTTGGAAGACAGGAGCAGCCCATGCTCATGAAGACACAAAGGTGATTTAGAGACTCCAGCTCTACCTGGGCTGCACCCCTCAGAGGCACAGCCCAGAATCTCACCCTGAGCATGTTTCTTAGAGTTGTTTAACTTTGGTCCTCAACAAAAAAATTCTAGCCTGTTATGAAGCCTTTGATGTGTTACATGACAATTGTTGTTGTGCCTCAATACAAGCTCCAATGGAAAATGCAGGCCTAACAGGAATTGTATGTATATATTTGTGTAGCAAGTCATATTCCTGTTTGAAAATCATGCCATGATATTTTAACCCCACAACCCAAGAGTGACTCAAGGTGCGATGAATCATTACTGTTCATTACTACAATGTTTTCTTTAAAAGGCTGGTGTCATTCATAATTAAGGAAAATAGTTATTTTAAACCAATAGAGGAAATGCATCTTTGTTAGATCAATATTACCATTTTTGCCTTTTTTTAAAAAAATTATTACATGAATAATTATGGAAGATAAAAGGTTCTAAAGGGGAGAGAGATTTCTTTAGATTCATGATGGTACATGCTCTATGGTATAGTTCTCTGCTTTTTTTGCCAGTTTGCATCTCTGTCCTCAGTGATATGACAAGCCCTAGAAATTAACTGTGTTTGCATTATTATCCATTGTCTTTAGCCTATAGTCTGTAAACTTGACCTATAAAGTCACCCATTAACAGAAGGGGTATTGGTTTACATATAGCCACATCTTATGTGGGAGGAACAGGAGGGTGAATGGGGAAAGAATAAAATGAAATTCATTTCTTTATGTAATAACAAAAAGCAATAATTACAAATATGTAGTATTACGTGAAGGCCATAACTTGTCGTTACCAGTGTTAAGGATGCACTTGAATTGTATTATGGGAATGAGATTGAATCCCTCAGTACTGTAATTATTCTTCTGTCATATGAATACCTGAATTGCTACTATTTAACAATTTTATGATCCCATACTACTGCTTTTCAGGAAGTGTCAAATGCATTTGGGAAATGGAAGCAGTTCTCTTAAAAGCACTGTATCAGAAAGATTGTCCTGTAAATTTTACCTGTTGCAAGCAGGCTGGTTTGTAAAAGATGTATGTTTTGGTGTTTAAAAAGAAGTTTATAAAAATAATGTATATAATGATTTCAAATTACCAGGCTTTTGTAGATATTTGATGCCAATCAGGTCGCTTTAAATTTTTGTTTGATATAATTAAAAGAGAGTCATCCAAGTTGGTTTACGCTTTTAAGGTAATGGCAAAAAAACACAAAAAAAAAGATTTGAAAAAATGGTACTTTTTAATCATTTCAAAGGTACTGTAACTTTCCTTTTGGTTCAGCTCTTTTCATTTAACTTTTTCTGTTTTTAAGAAGATGTTTTTTAATTGAATTTTTTTAAATCAATGTGTTTTGCACAAAGACTTAGAGACGTGATTTTTATTCCATGTCAAGTAGCTGTTAAGATACATAATTTCTTCATCAATTAAAAAAAACAACCTTATGCAAAGGAGAAGGTAATCACTTTGAGTGGATCTTGGCCCTCATCTGAAGATTAATTGTTCCTTCATAATTGCTGTTGGCAGTATTGTCTTGTGTTCTTTTGCTATAAAAAAGAAAAAAATGTACAGGTTTGTAACTGCCAAAATTTGCTAAAGTTGATGGTTAAAACAAGTTTAAGTAAAAAACAAAAAAAACCTACTTGTGTTTACTATTTATTTATGTTTTTATTGGCACACATTTTGAAAAGAGGGATTCAGATGAGGCATATAAATTCTGCCAGCAGTCTAGTGGAAATTCACATTGCAATGTATAGTTCTCCCTACTGTGTGTTGTCATCCAGAAAGCACTGCGCTTTTCAGATTATTCAAGATACCTCCTTGTTATAGAGCAGTAACTAAGGGAGACCTATTGTGCTATGCATGGTGTACACCAGGGGTCGGCAACCTTTCAGAAGTGGTGTGCGGAGTCTTCATTTATTCACCCTAATTTAAGGTTCCGTGTGCCAGTAATACCTTTCAGCATTTTTAGGTCTCTTTCTAGAAGCCTATAATACACAACTAAATTATTGTTGTATGTAAAATAAATAAGATTTTTAAAATGTTTAAGAAGCATAATTTAAAATTAAATAAAATACAGAGCCCCCTGGACCAGTGGCCAGGACCCGGGCACTGTGAGTGCCACTGAAAATCAGCTCGTGTGCCGCCTTCAGCAACCGTGCCAGAAGTTGCCTACTCCTGGTGTACACAATTACTAAAAAAAAGTCCCTGTCTGAAAGATCTTGCAGTCTACTCAGAGTTTTGTGTACTTCACTAAAGCAGAATTCAAGGGATTCCCCCACCCACAAAATTCAATTAACTCTAGACACATTTGCCCAGATCTTCTGATCCACCTGCTCCCAATGTGCTGAGAAGAAACACCAGCTCCAAGTAAGAAGGGAAACTGTTTCAGAGCCCTTCAAACACATTTTAATCCTGCTTACCTAGCACAACCATATCATTTTTTTAAAATGACTCCCATACAAAATGAGAATGGATATAGACCACTCACACCACCAAGTTGGAGGAGTGGTATTGTTTATAGGATGGTGTCACATTAAAACCATATGAGACTTAGAATACCCTGTTTCCCCGAAAGTAAGACATCCCCCGAAAATAAGACATACTTCCAGTTTTGCCTCTCACTGTAATATAATGTAATGTAATTTTGGGAGCAAAAATTAATATAAGACACTGTCTTATTTTCGGGGAAACACGGTAGTCTTTCAAACTAAACCATTGATCAGAATTCAGATACTTTTCCTTGGCCTCCTGGAAACATGAATTCAAAGTCGCATAGTGGGAAAACAAAGTAGGATGCCAAGCAAAAGTGTCTATACTCTCCCTGGGTACAAAGCTTTTTTTTATACTTCAAGACCCTCATTTGAAACATTAATTTCTTTTCAGTTCACATCCTCCTAGTTCTGGGAGTAGAAGGCTGCTCTTTTGCTGCTTCCACAAACAGGTAGTGTAAACAGATGTGGATGATCTAGAACTGGACAACATGTGGGCAAGTGGCTGTCAGGAGTAGGAGTCAAAAATTCAGCCATTGGAGGACCCATCTGCCTGTTTGGAGAGGTAGGGAGTGCAAGGTCTGTGGGGAGACTCTGGCAAACATTTTCAGGCAAAACAAATGACTTTCGACCCTGTTTCAAAGTGCTAATACAGAGAGTGCTTTTTAAAAATCACTCTTTAAGTAAAAGTCTATTCCCCTTCCATGGCAAACAGTTCAGTGATTGTCCCCAGTTTTCTGGCATCAGCTCTTGGTTCTGTGTTCCCATGACACTCTCAGAATGGGTACCTTGGGACTTGGCAGACATTTTATTCAAAACTAGTAAGGGATGTGGGACAATAAAACTTTCGTTATGAGTAATGAGGGAATTCTTTATTTTGTGCCAACAAGCAGCATGTGTGGTGATAAGTTTGTGATGAACCGTGTTTCCAATATATAAAAATAATAAAGCATTGACAAAATGAATAGGTACAGAGGATGAAATGCCAGCTTCAGTGAAGTCAGTGGGAGTTTGCTATTGATTTCAAAGGCACCAGGTTTTCACCTGGAAACTTTTTTGCTATATCCACCATGGAAAGTCCAGTGTAAAACAAAAGCTACATTTTCAAAACACAATGGAAACGTTTTAGCAAAAGAAACCATCTATCTAACAAGGCACCTCTGACCCCCACGGCTGTATTGTTTGAGCACCTCACTGATCAAGACTGCAGAGTCCTCTGGGTGGACCAAATGGTCGTGAAGAGATAGAGGCTTCGGGATCATTAAATGAATATCACAATTTAAATTGAACTCTTGCCACTCATGGTGGTATCTTTTCCTGCTTCCCTCCCCCTCACCCAGTTAAAAATTAATCACTGCTGTAACTAGGACTCTGTAGTGCAGGAACAGTAATTTACAAAAAAAACCCTGCCTGGTCTCTACCAGCAGTTAGATGCTGCAATGAAGAAAGACTTCTGAGCCCCAATCCCCCACTTGTTAATCAGGGCTATGAACCGCAGGGAGCGGAATCCATGGGCCAGGAAGAGAGGACAGAATAGTCTAACAGCAGGTTAGAGGAAGCAGAGGAAACAGGTTCCATTATAACATGTTTCTACAGTAGTTTATCTCTCCCCGGTGGTATTTTCTTCCTTGACATGGCAAAGCCTCTCTCTCTGGCTTTCCCTGACAACACTTGTTGCTCCACCCTGCCAATATCAGCTTCTTCAGTCTGCCTGAGAGAATTTAACAGTGGATTTTCGTTTCCAATATTTTAGGGTTATTGCTTCTGCTTTCCCTTACACCAGTGTAAATTAGGAGTGTCTCCACTGTAAAGCCAGTGGCAGGTGAGAATATGGCCCTGGGTTCTCTGGCAAGCAGAGAACTCGGTTGAGCCCAAAGCAGTGCAGAATTGTGTAGAAACAAATTCAGGTTTTCCCATCAGGTCACTAGTTGTTTGAACTCGTAAGTGTCGTGAGGTTGCTTTCCAGGGCCAAATGTTGCTGTAAACCGGCGGAGCAGAGAATTTGGCCCCCAGTCTTGATGCGATGATCAATTAGCTGGGCACACTGTGGAATGCCTTGTGTATGCCTCAGAACTAAGCAAAAAAAAGATGCACATTCAACACTTGTTTTTCTTTTGCAGCTAACTGTCACAGTATTTTTTCTTTAAAAGAACATAGAGAATTAAATGCCTAGATAACTATTAATACAATTACAGGGCAGCACAGTGTGAGTCTCCAAAACCAGGTGTAAAGATAATTACAGGTATGTTAACTCAGCCTCATTACAAAAAAAACCTCCTATTGACTTCAGTGGGGCCGAGGTTTCAACCATATTTTTTTCCTGTCCCTATTTCCCTGGTTAAATATGTAGTTAAATATGTTCTTCGAGTGATTGCTCACATGCATTCCATTTTAGGTTAGGCACGCGCTGCGGGCCTGGTTGCCGGGTAGATTTTTCCTAGCTACAGGCTGGGTGAGCAGGGAGCCCCCTGGAGTGGTGCCTTCATGGCGCCCTATAAGTACCCCTGCGATCCAGCCTGACCCTCAGTTCCTTCTTACCGCCGAACTGGTTGTGGGAACAGAGTAGTTCTGCGTCTTAAGCGTTCTCCTTATCTCCTAGCATATCGTTCTCTAGCTTGTTTGTTAATAGTTTAGTAGGTACTTAGTGTAAATAGTTTCTTAGTGTAAATAGTACTTAAGTGCAGGGGCTTTCCCCTGCCGCCTGGGGCTTATGCCTCCCAAAGCTCTGGGCTTCAAAGCGTGTGCTCAGTGTGGGAAGCCTATGCCCTTGGGCGACCCACACTCTCACTGTTTAAAGTGCCTGGGCGAGTCCCATATTGCAGAATCTTGCAAGATCTGCAGGACTTTTAAACCCCACACGAGAAAGGACAGGGAATCTCGCCTCCGACATATCCTGATGGAGGCAGCCCTGGCTCCGGACGCGGGAGAGACTCCTGGACCCGCTCCCAAGACGGCACCTACCAAGACGAAGCCTCGGCACCGGTCTCACTCCCCTTCGCGGAAGAGGAAAAGGGACCCGCAGGCTTTGTCAACCGCTCCGGCCCGCCGTGAGCAGCCGCCGCCGCTACCCGCGACGAAGGCCATGGACACAGGCCGCTCGGAAGAGCAGCCCTCGGCACCGGCACCACCGACTCCAGCACCCTTACCGGGCCCGTCGAGTCCGGTGCAAGTGGTCTCCCCACTTGGAGTGCCCATACCGCAGCAATTACCCTCTACGCCAGAGGCGTTCGCTGCTGCCAGCCATCTGCTGGCCTCAGACTCCATGCCGGAGCTTAGTCAGGTCCGATCTAGGGGCAGACCGCCCGTGATCGGTACCGAGATCGCGGCCAGGAGCCCTCCGGGGCCTGGGCACCGCTCGATCTCACGGCGCCGATCGGACCCCCGGTACCACTCTACATCTAGGCACTGGTCGCAGTCTCGGCGCCGCACGGTGCGGAGACCGTCTTCCAGGTCCCAGCGCGGACGATCCCACCACTCCCAATCTCGACGCCGGTCGGAGTCCTGGCGCCGATCAGAGTCCCGGCACCCTCGCTCCGCACGTTGCCGGTCGCACTCTCGGCGCCGGTCGTACTCCCGGCACCGGTCGGTGAGCTGGCACAGGGGTAGCTCGCGCCAACCGTCACGACGCCGCTCTTCATCCCGGTGACGGTCCGACTCCAGGCGACGATCCTGCTCGCGGCGCCGCTCACCATCCCAGCGCCGATCATCATCCCGGCACCGGTCGCGGCACTACATCGGATCCCAGGACGGTCGACGCTCCCGATCCTGGCACCAGACACCGCCTCGGCACCGTCATGAGTCGAGATATCGGTCCCGCTCCCGGCGCCGGTCGTCACCACGGCGGCACTGATCATCCAACCGGTCTCCACGCCGGCACCGTACAAGATCCCGGCACCGGTCGGGGTCCCTTTGCTCAGGGCGTAGAGAGTCAGCCAGACTAGCACACCGTGACTCTCCGCCCAGACCCCAACAGCCTGCCACTGGAGTGGCACCCTGGCCATCGGCATCAGCCTCGGTGTCCCCACGCTCGATCACGGGGCAGCATGCACTCCACCCCGGCTGGCCAGCATGGGCACCGTGGGCTTGTGACCAACCCCAATCCACTCAGTCGGATCCGGGGTTTCCCCTGAGGCCCAAGAGCACCACGGACCCAGTGCCAGGCCCATCCTCGGTGGCCCATCACTCTGATGCACCTCATACCTTTGGGGAGCCGGGTCCTTATGCCTCCCCTGTTGGGGTTGAGGCGGTGGCGGGCACATCATCTGCCAGCCCTCCCTCTGTGGACCTGTCAAATTACCAGAGCCTATTGAAAGCAGTGGCGACGAACATGAAATTACCCATGGAAGAGGTCCTGGTGGTAGAGGACCCAGTCACCACCATGCTCTCTAGAGGTGCACCGACAAGGGTAGCAGTGCCCTTTATAAACACAATTAAGCAAAATATGGCTGCCGTATGGAAGACCCCTGCCTCTATCCCCCCCACTGCCCGGGGTGTGGAGAGGAAATACTTTCTTCCAGCCAAGGGATACGAATATCTCTATATTCACCCTCCTCCTTCCTCGCTCGTGGTGGACTCTGTAAACAATAAGGAGCGCCACGGGCAGGAGGCGCAAGCCCCTAAGACTAAGGAGGCTAAGCTCCTGGACCATTTTGGCAGGAAGGTGTATTCGTCGGGGGGTCTCCAACTAAGAGTGGCCAACCACCAGGCGCTCTTAAGCCATCACCATTTTGATACCACGGAGGCCCTGGCAAAATTTGAGGCCACGGTTCCGTCGGAGGGCAAGCAGGAGTTCAGGGCCTTATTACATCAAAGCAGGGACATATCCAGGTATGCCCTGCAGGCGGCCCTGGACTCTGCGGACTCGGCAGCTAGAACTATGGCTTCCGGGATTGCCCTCCGCCAGGCGGCATGGCTGCAGTCCACCAATTTGCACCAGGGGATGCAGCTTAAAATACAGGACCTTCCCTTTGAAGGAGTCTCCCTTTTTTCAGACGACACGGACGCCCACCTCCAGACATTTAAGGATAAGGGGATAACCCTTAAAACTTTGGGGATGCATACCCCGGTTTCCCAGAGGCGTCCTTTCCTTCCCCCGAGGAGGAAGTTCTTCCCCCCTGCGCGCCCGCCCCAGGACTCCATGCACAGGAGAGGGCGGGCCTACCGCCGTAGGCCAGGACCACGGCAGGGTGGGAAGCAGCAGGGCCCCAAACCATCACAGGGGCCCAAATCTAACTTTTGAAGGTGCGCCCGGGGGCAGAGCACCAGCCATGATCCTGGATCCTCCCTTCGGAGACCGTCTGTCCCACTTCCTCCGTGCATGGTCGGACATTACATCAGACCAGTGGGTCCTCCGCACGGTGGAGGTGGGATATTCGCTCCAGCTTTCCGCAACCCCTCCCTCCAACCTACCTTCCTCGTCCCTCTTCAGGGACCCCTCTCACGAGCAACTCCTCGTACTGGAGTTGAGGTCGCTCCTCGCACTGGGAGCTGTCGAGCCCGTACCAGAGGAGTTCAAGGGAAAGGGGTTCTACTCCCGCTACTTCCTGATCCCCAAGGCAAAAGGGGGCCTCCGGCCCATCCTGGACCTGCGCAGACTCAACACCCACATGATCAGGTTCAAGTTCCGCATGGTCACCTTGGGCACCATCATCCCCTCTCTGGATCCGGGAGACTGGTTCGCTGCCCTCGACATGAAGGACGCGTATTTTCATATAAGTATAAAACCGTCACACAGGCGTTACCTCCGCTTCCTGGTGGCGGGGGAACACTACCAATTTGCTGTCCTGCCCTTTGGCCTGTCTACTGCACCCAGGGTCTTCACCAAGTGCATGGCGGTGGTAGCGGCGTTCCTTTGGCGACGCGGGGTACATCTATACCCGTACCTCGACGACTGGCTGATCCGAGGCACCTCCAGGACCAAGTGAGCTTGCATGTGCAATTCGTCATCAGCACGTTCGACCGCTTGGGGACACTTCTCAACAGAGAAAAGTCCACCCTGGAGCTGACTCAAAAGATCGAGTTCATAGGGGCCCTTCTAGACTCCACTGTAGCAAGGGCATCCTTGCCTCAGACTCGCTTTCTAGCCATCCAGTCGGCCATCCGAGAGCTACACGCCTGTCCCATGACTATGGCCCGGGTGTTCCTCAGCCTGCTGGGCCACATGGCATCGTGTTCGCAGGTCACCCAGCACGCCAGACTGAGGCTACGCCCGCTCCAATCGTGGCTGGCGTCGGTCTACAGACCGAACTGAGACAGCATAGACACCCTCCTTACCATCCCCAGAGCCACCCTATCTGCTCTAGATTGGTGGGTAGAGCAGGACAATGTATGCCAGGGTGTTCCCTTCCTCCCTCCCAGCCCGTCCATCTCCCTGGTGACGGACGCTTCGTCCCTGGGGTGGGGAGCTCACCTCGGAGAGCTCAGGACTCAGGGCCGCTGGTCTGTGTCAGATCTCTGCCTTCATATCAACGTCAGAGAGCTGAGAGCCGTTCGGCTGGCCTGCCAGGCCTTCCAAGACACACTACGAGGTCGTTGTGTAGCGGTGCTTACGGACAACACCACAGCCCAGTTCTACATAAACAAACAGGGCGGGGCCCGCTCCAACCCTCTCTGTCAGGAGGCGACTCTCCTGTGGGAGTTCTGTATAGCCCACTCTATTCACCCAGTGGCCTCCTTTCTCCCAGGAGTCCAGAATACACTGGCAGACCACCTCAGCAGATCCTTTATGACACACGAGTGGTCCCTCCGGCCAGATGTCATCCGGCCGATCTTCCTGAGGTGGGGGTTTCCCCACATCGATCTGTTTGCATCCAGGCAGAACAGGAAGTGCCTACAGTTCTGCTCCTTCCGAGGCAGCTCCCGGGGATCCCTGACAGATGCCTTCCTCCTACCCTGGACAGGGCACCTGTTCTACGCGTTCCCTCCGATCCCGCTTCTACACAAAGTGATCCTGAAGATCAGACGGGACAGGGCGCATGTCATCCTCATAGCCCCAGCCTGGCCCAGACAGTGCTGGTATGCGTCCCTCCTCAGGTTGTCCAGAGCCCCTCCCATCAGCCTCCCGCTGTGGCCAGACCTGATCTCTCAGGATCACGGTCGCCTCCTGCACCCGGACCTGCGGTCCCTTCACCTCTCAGTGTGGCTGCTCCATGGCTGAGAGGTCCTGAACTCTTATGCTCAGCCGAGGTGCAAGACGTCCTTCTGGGTAGCAGGAAACCATCCACCAGAAGCACCTATACAGCCAAGTGGACCCGCTTCTCCGCCTGGTGCATGCGACATGACACTGTTCCAAGTGAGGCCTCTATTCCACGTATATTGGACTACCTCTTAGGCCTTAGAAACCAAGGCCTGTCTACCTCCACCATTCGGGTCCACCTGGCTGCCATCTCGGCTTTCCACCCTGGCCAGGCGAACCACTCGGTCTTCTCAGACCCTGTGGTGTATCGTTTCCTTAAGGGTCTAGATAAACTGTACCCGAGCATTAAGCATCCCATCCCACCCTGGGATTTGAACTTTGTGCTCTCACGCCTCATTATGCCCCCGTTTGAGCCCCTCGCCACGTGTTCCTTACTCCACCTTTCCTGGAAGGTGGCATTCCTAGTAGCTATCACCTCGGCTCGTAGAGTGTCAGAGATCCGTGCACTGACCTCCGAGCCGCCTTACACTATCTTCCATCAAGACAAGGTACAGCTACGCCCCCACCAGGCCTTCCTGCCTAAGGTGGTCTCCCCCTTCCATATTAATCAAGACATTTGTCTCCCAGTCTTTTATCCTAAGCCACACACCTCTGGAAGGGAACAGCAATTACACACGTTGGACGTTAGGAGGGCTCTTGACTTTTATTTAGATAGGACAAAGTAATTCAGGAAGTCGACCCAACTGTTTGTGGCAGTTGCAGAGAGGATGAAGGGCCAGCCAGTTTCAGCCCAAAGGCTCTCCTCCTGGATCACCTCGTGCATTAACACCTGTTACGAACTCGCGGGCAGACATGCCGAGAAAATAACAGCACACTCCACGAGAGCGCAGGCGTCCTCTGCGGCCTTCTGGGAGGGAGTCCCTATTACGGACATCTGCAGGGCGGCCACCTGGTCCTCCGTCCATACCTTCACCGCCCACTACGCCATAGTCCAGCAGACCAGGGACGATGCGGCGTTTGGGTCAGCGGTCTTACAATCAGCAACGGGTCAATCCGACCCCACCTCCTAGGTATTGCTTGCAGTCACCTAAAATGGAATGCATGTGAGCAATCACTCGAAGAAGAAAACAGGGTTACTTACCTGTAACTGTTGTTCTTCGAGATGTGTTGCTCACATCCATTCCAAACCCACCCTCCTTCCCCACTGTCGGATTAGCCGGCAAGAAGGAACTGAGGGTCTGGCTGGATCACAGGGGTACTTATAGGGCGCCATGAAGGCGCTACTCCAGGGGGCTCCCTGCTCACCCAGCCTGTAGCTAGGAAAAATCTACCCGGCAACCAGGCCCGCAGAGCGTGCCTAACCTAAAATGGAATGGATGTGAGCAACACATCTCGAAGAACAACAGTTACAGGTAAGTAACCCTGTTTTACTACTTGTGCGTGGAAATGAATACCATAAATCCTACCTTGTGCATTTGTAATTTTATTGGACACATATTTAGTGCTATTGTATAGCAGCTTTACCAATGTAATAATTATTACAAATCTGTGATGCAGACGAGCTATCATTGTTGAAGGACTGACTTCTGCTGTGTTGGGCTTCAGGGAACTTTAACCATGCAAATTTCATTGCAATATTGTAACTTTTTGCATTTTATTATTAACTGCAAACAATTACTGTGCTTTGTGCTGTACAGAACAAAGCAAGCAGCATAGTCACTAGTCCATGGAGCTTGAAAGAAAGAGCTAAATTACAGCTGTTAGCCCCAGTGCTAGGCAGGGCAGGAAAGGTGAAGATCCCAGGCATAGGGCAGAGTATGGGAGGAAATTTACTCACTGGTAGCACTTCCTGCATCTTTTAAAAGGATTCAGCTGGCTCCAGTACCTAGCACCGGATGCTGGCATGTCTAGTAAGTAGATGGGACCATTGCCCCACCCCTAGAAGTATGCATGCTAAGAGGCTCGCTGCAAGCTGCAATGAGGGAACCCCACCTCTGCGGTTCACGTTGAGATGTACCTAATTTCAATCACACAAGTACTCCCACGGACTAGTTCCTATTCTAGAATCAGAGAGGTAGCCGTGTTAGTCTGGAATAGCAGAGGTAATAAAGAGTCCTGTGGCACCTTAAAGACTAACAATAAAAATTTCAGGGTTGTTTCTGAGGCTGTGGGTAGCATTGCGTTCTGCACGACTTAGGTTGTGAGGCAGGCGATGTTATTTTTTCACAATTTCTGCCTGTGCACGTCGGCGGAAGCATTCTATGTATAGGTCCAGACTGTCACTTCGACCCTCAGGAGGAGTCCATGTGGAGTTCTTCTTCTTGTGCTGCTGGTGGGATGGTGTCTGTGTATCAGTGCGCTGTTCCATGTTGTCTTGAAAGTATTCTTTGAGTCGGAGATGGCGAAAGTAGGCTTCCAGATCACCGCAGAATTGTATCATGTTTGTGGGGGTGGTGGGGCAGAATGAGAGTCCTCGAGATAGGACAGACTCTTCTGCCGGGCTGAGTGTGTAGCTGGATAGATTGTCAATAAGAATAAAAATGTCAGGGTTGTTTCTGAGGCTGTGGGTAGCATTGCGTTCTGCACGACTTAAGTTGTGAGGCAGGCGATGTTGTTTTTCCACAATTTCTGCCTGTGCACATCAGCGGAAGCATTCTATGTATAGGTCCAGACTGTCCTTAATACTTTAGTTAGTCTTTAAGGTGCCACAGGACTCTTTGTTTCCTATTCTAGGGGCCTGATGCACAAAGGAATTTTTGCTCCTAACAATGCACAGGAACACCGACTGGCGTTTATGCAGGCGCTTCAGTGAGTTAAGCTAACTTATCAAAATCAAACATCCCGCTAGAGCCCAGACCTTCAACGGTACCTTCCATGCATTTCAAAGCCCCAAAGTCTGCCAGTGTATTTGCGGATCTGGGCCTACGCGTCCATCAGCATCTTCAGGCACCTAAGTAGCATTTTAAATCTGGCCTCTTATCTTCAAAGGGAGTGCGCCCTGCCTACTGCTCCCTGAGGCTTGAGCCTGTCTCCCAGAGGCCCGTGTCAGTTTTGACGTGGTTCCAATGGGAGCAGAGCTCTTAGAGACCAAAAGTACAAAACCCCCTGCAGATAATTGCAAGTCTTAATTCTTCATTATTTTGGATTAGAACATTGGAAGCCCTCCCAGAAGTGCGGGTGCTGCTCTCATCTCCTCTCAGTTCAGTGTTTCCATCATCTCATTATTTGTCTTACAGTTCTCTCTTCTTAACACCTGTGTAAATGAGACCCAGACCCTAGCAGGGTTCATTATTCATCCCCCCTAGAGACAGGTGTACAGGCTGATTCAGTAGGTTTAGGAACAGCTTTGCTTGTCATATCCACAACCAGCCCCCATTCCTCCCGCGCTCTCGGGAGGAAGTCAGGTATGACACACATTACACTCCCAGAGCAGGGACTGTTTTAAAATGGCCCAGCCCAATGCCCAGCAGGGCGCATGCTACCCTGCTGCTCCAACTACAGTTGTCCCCTTTAATCCCTCTGAGCAGTCCTTCAATCCTTAAAGCGACAGGACACAGGTAACTCTAACCCTGATCTGCCCTTATGTGTGCTACTCACATCTCTCCATGGAGAATCATACCCCTTCCCTGTTCACCACGATACCGATGCCGGTTGTTTGGTAGGGCAATGGGAGGTTGGGCTCCTCCTTCCCTACTTGCAAGCAGCCTTCCCCCTCCCCCTCCCCAACCCCTGCAGCCAGAGGAAGGAGGGTGGTTTTACTATTGCTTCTTCAGCCACACCGGGGAATGACAATACTGACAATCTAGCCCTTTGTCGGCAGCACCTCTGTTCAGTAGGCCATGGCCCTTTCAGTCAGGAGACCAATCTTTCCTCAGCTGCCATTCAGTGAACTGGGGGCGCTAGACCTGCGGAGTCTAGACAGGGCCAAGGTGTTTTAGGCCTGATTTAGGGTGCTGTTGACCACCATGTTGCTGTTATCTCAAAATTACTAAAACGTGTAGTCTGGGCTGGCCGGCAGGTGCTAATAACTGAACCTTATTGTCTAAGCTTCAGGGTTGCAGTCCTGCCATTCGGCCCATGGGCTCCTCTCACACAGGAAGGGGTGTGATGACTCAGACAAGCAAAGCACTCGCCACTATTATTAACCGGCTATTTATTCGACAGCAAAACTAAATGACAACAAGCAACAAAGCAGGGTGCCCCTCAGTAACCAAACCAGCTCAGAGAAAACTGTGTGAGAGATTCCAGCTCTTGCCTCTTCCTGGGGAGAGGGACCCACGTCCTTCTGGGAGCAGTCGGCTTGTAGGCTTATGAGTTCACTGAAGTTGGCAGGATGAACTCAGTGTGTGTGTGTGTGGGGGGGGGGGGGTTTGCTTGGTTTCAGTTTGTACTGTTACCTGGGCCTTTCCCCTGTTGTTTGGTTTATTCAGCTCAGGACTCAACGCCCTTTCAGGACACACAGCGATACAACCACCACAGAAATAGAATTAATAATGATTCGGCAACCAGGCTGGACTGTCCTGAAGCCATAATTCAGGATTGTGTAGTGGCCGAGGCGGTTTGTAGGATCTCTGCCTCAGTTGCTTTAGAAGTCGGAAGAGAAGACAGCAAGAGGCTACAAAAAGAAAAAGGGTGTTCTTATGGCTAAGGCACTTGGATGCCACGAAGGAGAACTCAGTGCTACTCCTGCCTCTGGCACAGGCTTCCCTTATTTTGCTCAGCAAGTCACTTAAACCAAAACCTTGGCAGGTGGCCACTATACTGGGTGGTATGGCAATCTCTACCTTTTCATGTTTTCTGTGTATGTGTCTTCCAATTGTATGTTCCACTCTATACAGCTGATTAGTGGGTTTTAACCCAGGAAAGCTTATACCCAAATAAATTTGTTATTCTCTAAAGTGGTATGAGTACACCTCATTCTTTTAACTAAATGTGTATTCCTCATTTTCTGGATGCCTAGTTGAGACACTTGGGGCCTGAGGTGCAGAAGTGCAGAATGCTTACAGCTCTAGGTGATGCCAAGGGAAGTTGTGTGTGCACAGTATTGCGCGGTCTGGTCTGGAGGCATAAACCCAGTGTTGGGAGTCAAGATAGCCTCAGTTCCATTCTGGGATCTGCCAGTGAATCACTGTATGGTTACAGTGAATTCTTGTCATCTCAGTTTCTTCATATCTTAAATGAGGCTAATAATGCCCCCATTATGTTTCAGTGTAAATGAGTTCATTGTTTGTGAGACACTCAGACACCACAGTAATGAGTGTCCTGGAAAAGGCCACGAGGAAACGATTAATTATGTATGCACTGCAAGACTGAGAATGTGTGCAGCAAATAAGGCAGAAACCACTAATTAAATGATGACACTAAAGATATTGAACAGCTGCCTCCTTCCTTGAACACCACCCCTCCTGTGCACTGAAGGAGTCAGAGGTCCTGTGTTAAAACAGTACATGATCATGTAATGAATGGTTGTGGGGCAGAGGACAAGGTTACGTGGACAATCAAAATTCTGCAGTTTTCTAACTTTTGAGTGTTTGTCTTTGCAACCTGAAAACCAGTCCTTTTAACATGAGTTTGGTTTGAACGTAATATCTTTAACATGAGTTTGGTTTAACGTAATATCATAGAGCAGCTGTCCTTAAACTGTGCACTGTGGTGCACTTGGTGGTGGATCATGAAGTGCGTGCTGGTCACATGGTACAGGCTCCTCCTCCTCCTTGTCTCCAACCGCTAAATTTCATTCAAAGAAGTTTAAAATGCATTAAGTAATTTCCTGATGTTACTTGCCCAAGTCAGCATTTGCTGTCGTTGCCACTGTCATGTAGCAGTCAGGGTGTCATGTGATCACAAATGAGTGGGGAGATAGCATGGACCCGGAAAGGGATTGTCCACAAGACAATCTACCTGTTAAAATTTAGTCCAAGCTGATCATTTCTATACTGGGGCTGGGGGGAGGTGTGATTTTATAACCAGGTAGCTAACACAGAAGAATAGTGTTGACAGAGAATGTCCTCAATGTAATTTGTCAAGGTCCACCCTAGACTTCCCCCTGAACTTTACCTTAACAGCTACAATGACGTAAAACTAAAACCTATCCCATCTATACTATCCTAGCCCGCTGTAATCAACAGGCGTTTTGCCATTGACTTCAATCAGGCCAGGATTTCACCCTAAGATTTTACAATGGACTAGTTGTTATGGAGCTATCTATTGTTTCCTAGTGTAGATATGTCTTATACAAAATGCTTGAGAACCTCTGATATACATTATTTGGTTCCATTCTGTGTCTGGTGCTGGTGTACTGAATATTTATATTTCCACTGAAAAGTCATGTTCATGATAAACAAGCCTAGCTTTTAGAAATGAATCCTCTGCAATTTAGAAAATAAGGCAATTTACAACTTTTTAAGGGAGCAATGGCATATATAATTTCTAAACACTGATATATGAGAACAAAAGGCACATTTAAATAAAATACGCTGGACAAAACTTTTACCACCGGACACAATGCTGAACTGTTCACTTTTTATATTCCTATACATTTATAGGTTGATTTCCACAGAACTTCCACTTGCAATTAAACTGAATGGCTCTTTTGTATATTTGTACTGGATTTAAAATAAAAGAAATCGTGGTTTGAACACATTTTACATTAAAGATATATTTATACATCTATATATAAAAAAGTCAAGTGGTGTATGTATGTATGTATGACTGCGAACTCCTCCCGCACCGTTTGAGCCAGAGACTTGAATTTTGGTACAGTGAGGGGTCTTGGGGTCTAGATGCTGGTAAGGGTCGAAAAATTTTCGGATCTCACCTCTGACGCCCCCCAGGGTGAAAGTCTTTCAGGGCCAATCACATCAGCTGGGCTGTTAGGTGGTGGTGATGTCATAATACCCCCCTCCAACAGACACCTCACTCGCTCAGCTCACCCCTCCCTCCTCCAACGGAACCCCGGAGATCCCTCAGTTCTCTGCCCCTCCCCCCTCCCAACGGAACCCCGGAGATCCCTCAGTTCTCTGCCCCTCCCCCCTCCCAACAGAACCCCAGAATCCATCAGCTCTGTGCCGCCCCCCACCTGCGAAGGTCCCCGGAATCCCTCAGCTCTGGGCCCCCTCCCCCCCTGCGACGGATCCAAGTTGGATTTGGTGGGACGGTAAGTGAGGTGGGGGTGTCGGGTTCGGTCGGGGGGGTGAGGTGGGGGTGTCGGGTTTGCTTGGGGGGGTGGGAAGGTGTCGGGGTGGGTGAGGGGTGAGGTGTGGGTGTTGGGGTTGGTCAGGGGGTGTCAGCTGTCTGCCACCTCCCCACCTCCGACTGACCCGAGCAGCGCCGGGCACTTATGCTAGTTGCTTATATAATGAATAGATGATTTAATAAACAATAATAAATTGATATGGAGCCTAACACGTCTACAGGTTGCTTATAACAATTTATAACCACTTCTACTGATGTGCTTATTAACAGTCTACATGGATTGCTGCATTAAACAGAGGGTAAACTAATGGTTACAGAACTGTACAAAGTTAATCAACAGGTCTGCTATTGGTTAGCATTAGAATCTCAGAGTTGGAAGGGACCCCAGGAGATCATCTAGCCCAACCCCCTGCTCAAAGCAGGACCAATCCCTATTTTTGCCCCATGTCCCTTAATGGCTCCCTGAAGGATTGAATTCACAACCCTGGGTTTAGCAGCCCAATGCTCAAACCACTACTGAGCTATTCCCGCTCCCCTCCTCCCCCCGACATTATCTGTTGTGATCAGCATGAAAGCATTGGTATGATCCAGAGAACAGAAATGTAAGCAGTGTCAGGATGAGTTACATCTGGTGGTGAATTGCAGGAATTGCAGTGACTTTTGGAAAATAACATCTTATTTGCATAGACACACCCACCGCACCTAGCCTGCACTCCCAAATGGTCACTTTGGCTACTGTGGGACCCTCAGTTTCTCTGGTATTGGGACAAGAATGATAAAGTGTTGATTAACCTGTTTATGTGAATGAGGGATTGGGACATGTATTTGGCCTTTGGCATGCTGGAGGGACTCGCCATCAGCTGGGTAGCGCTCACTAGACAAGGGACAGGGGTTCCAAAACCCACTGAATTGAGAGAGGCTGTGGACAGGCTTCTACACTTTGTGGTGAGGGCCTTGTCTGAGGGCCTCACAGGCCTATTGCACTTGGCCTCTCCCCTGTGGAATGTTAGAGCTGACTTTTGCTTCCATTAGGAGTCTAACTTCAGCCCACTGAGCTGAAGTCATTTTGGGTCTGGTGGTGCCTCTGCATTAAGGCCCCTCTATGAGCTGAAATCACTTAAGAGCTGAAATTACTAAGCCCTGTAGGGGGGCTGAAATTGTATTGCTGAGCAGTGGATGGAGTAGAGCCAGTTGGATCACCACTAGCAGAGTAGCTGGTGATGAGCAGCAGTGGATGGAGCGGAGCTGTCCGGGTCACCACTAGCAGAGTAGCTGGTGATGAGCAGCAGATGCTGCAGCAGACCGAGCGGGAGCAGTTTGGGTGACTGCTAGCAGAGTGGCTGGCAATGTGCAGCAGCAGCAGCTGCCGCCCGTGGATGGAGCGGAGCCATTTGGGTCACCGCTACTGGAGTGGCTGACGGCGTACAGCGGCTGACAGAGCAGAGCGGCTGGAGAAAGCAGAGCAGTTCCTGGGCACCTGATGGAACGGCCCATGGTGAGGACTGCAGCATGACTGGAGAGGCGGGGCAGTCGGCCTCTGACCACGTAAGGTGCCCCATAACCTGCCCCCCCTTCCACCCAAGTGGGGAGGTACAACTCTGCTAATGAACTTTTGAACTCTGCTAGGGCTGTTGGACTTTGGGGACCTTGGGTGACTTTGGGGCTTGTGGGACTCAAGAACCCAAGGGAAAGGACACAGCCCATTTGCGCGCGTGTGTGTGTGTGGGGGGGATTCTGGTTCGTGACTTTTGTTTGTGGTGTTTACCCAATAATATGCCACAGTGCTTCTCTCTGTCATTAAAAGGGTTTTGGTACACTCAGACTCTGTGCTTGCGAGAGGGGAAGTATTGCCTCTTAGAGGCGCCCAGAAGGGTGGTATATGGTTGTCCCAGGTCACTGGGTGGGGGCTCGAGCCGGTTTTGTATTGTGTCGTTAGAAAAGAACCCCTGGATACTGAACCCGGCCCTTGTTGCTGCCAACTCTGATGGGCAGAAGGGTTACAGAAATATGCTTATTTATTTCCTCCTGACGATTGCCCTTCCACCTACAACAGGCATATTGAAGGCAACACCTAATAGCTGTGCATTTAAAAACAGAGGGTATTTTTTAAAACAACCATTGATATATTTTAGGACAAGCTGATACTTTCTGCAGCCTATTTATATAGCAAGAGTGGCACTCAACCATCCTGCCATCAGTGCCACTATCCATTGTTGTTTCAAATTGTTTCAAAGATGAGCTGCTTGAAATGCCACTGTTAAAAATGTGAGTACAGAAATCACATAGAATCCTCCCCTGGGTTTCACTTGAAAATCTCAGGGTGTTTATCATGGAATGGAGTCACGGTCAGTTGCTCAACTGCAGCGGATAACAAAGTGTATGTTGCTTTAACGGGATGTAGGTCAAATCCTGAGTGATGCTGAGTAGCTGAATTCCGCACAGGTTCACAGGTCATTGACTTCAGTGGGAATTACAGGTGCTGAGAATTGTTGACCTATGGGCCAGACTTTTCTAAGACCTATTGTTTGCTTATTAGTTTAAACTCCCGGAGTGCTATCGCCGTCATACTAAGAAGGTGAAAATAGCTTGCCTGCAAATTACACCAAAAGAGATCTGCCAACCTTTACAAGAATTGTTAAGCAAGGTTTATTATTTTTAGAAGTACTAAACATTGTAATAGATGTTTAGGCGAGCAGAATTGAATATGTTACGCCAGATGCACAGGTTTTCAGATATACTGGAAATTTATGAATAAAAAATAAGTTTGAACCCTGCTAAAACCCTCATTGGTAACAGGCTGGTAACAGCATCTCTCAGCATTTGAGTCATTTAGTCACTGATGGTCTGCACTCAGAAAAGGATTAAAGGACAGTAAAATTATCCAGTCAACTTGGTTTTATGGAAAAGAGGTCTCGTCAAACAAACTGGATATTGTTTTTTGATGAGATCACAGATGTGGTTGATAATGGTAACTGTATTTACATAACAGACGTCTGTAAGACATACCTTAGTCCTTGTGAAGTGGGTTGATGCACTGCTGGCACCTCATTGTGGCCAGGCATCGCATAGCACTGAAGTCAGGTAGGTGGAGAATGGGGATAGGAGGGGCTCCATGAGCCACACTTTAACTGTAAAAGAATTGCATGCGGCTCGGGAGCCACAGTTTGGCCACCCTATCTCTAGATCTATGCTGTCTGTCTAAGGTGTTTGAGCGTCTGGGTCAGTCAGTCCTCCCTTCTCCCTAGGCATGGGAAAGATGCCTGCATTCTCCACCAGTTTTGAAGATGTTGACTCACTGCTGGCGCCACCTTGTGGCCAGGCCTGGCATAGTAGCTCTCTCCCTGCTGGGTCTCCTGCTGATGGCTGCTCCATCTCTGCAGTGACCTGCAGTCACTTTAAAGTCTCTCCCCTTCCAGGGTAGTCAAAAAGCAAGGGGGAATTAATGCAAATACATTGTTAATCAGTAGAGGGGAATGATTCCCTCTCAGGGCGCATCAGCATCAGGCTGGGGCTGTCAGGCACTGGTTATAAAGCTCCTTCCTTCAGTCAACTCTTTCCTCAGGAGTGGAGGGCTCTGTTCGAGTCTCTCCCCTGTACTGTCAAAAAGGTGAGCTCTAATCCGCTTTTTAAGTTCCTCCTCCGGCCTGTGCATGTCCTGCAGGTGTGAGGGGAGGAGGATGGAGCTGAGGTACTCCTCAGCCCTCTTGTTGCCACGTGTGGGCTCTGTGGTAAATAATGATTGAGGCACGTCGGTTATAAACGCCAACCTGGATCACTTAGCAGAGTGAACAACATGCATTTTAACAGAGCCAAATGCAAGGCAGTACATCTGGGTGGGGGAGGGAAGAATGTAGGCGACACTTACAAGATGGGGGACTGTATCCTGGAATGCAGCAACACTGAAAGACTTAGAGCCATAGCAAGTAACCAGCTGAGCACAAGCTCCAAGAATAGTAAGTCTGTATCTGAAAATGCAGGTGCATACTTGGATGTATAAGCAGAGGAATATCAAGTAAGGGCATGGAGGGTGGTATTCCCCCAATGTGTGGCATCAGCAAGACCATTACTGGAATAATGAGTCTAGTTCATGTGTCCACATTTCAGAAAGGGATACTGAAAAATTGGAAAGCATTCATAAACCAACTACAAGACTAATTTGATATTTGAAAAACATGCCTTAGAGTGAGAGACTTAATAATTTCAGTCTATTTAGTTTATCCAAGGGAGGGATCATATTTGACTTGATTTCAGTCTACAAGTAACTACACGGATATGAGATTTCTGATAGTAGACAGCGCTTTAATTTGTCAAAAAAAAGGCATAACAAGAGCCAGTGATTTGAAGCTGAAACTAGACAAATTCAAACTAGAACTGAAGTGCACATTTTTAAGAAGGGGAATAATCACTCATCGAAACAACTTACCTAGGGACATGATTGATGCTCCATCACTTGAACTCTGTAAATTAAGACTGGACAGCTACCTAAAATATATGCATTACTTCAAACAAATTATGGATTTGATGCAACATTACTGGATGAAGTGGTTTGGCCTGTATTATGTAGGAGGTGAGACTACATGATCATAATGGTCCCTTTTGGCCTTAATATTTATGAATCTATTAATCTAATATGGAGGTACACATATTCATATTAATGCTGAGGACCGCCACAAATGTGGAAACCCTGTGGTATGTTCCTGGCCCACAGACGTCACTGTGGCCAGTCCCACAATACATTGCCAAGGACGGTGCCTTTGCATGTGAGCACTTTTAAAGGATATTTTAATACTCTGGAGTTCGCAGGTGATTTTTGATTGTGAGTGCTGGTTTATAACGTGATATTTCTATGTTATTTCATCTCTATTTGTTTTATTTTAGTTTATTTTGCATTCAAATTTGTAATCCAGTGAGGAAGCGTCACCCTCCAGAATGTGATTATGAAAGCAAAAGCCTTCAAAACATTACTCCAAAATGCCTTTTGAGTGGATTTAGCATTTTCAAAGGAATTACTCATTGTGCACTCAGCAGCAGGAACGAAACCCTTTTCTAAATTGTTGAGGAAGGCGTTTTGGTTTTTTCAATCTTTTTTTTTTTTTGAGCCTGAGATGTTTTTGACATTAGATCACTGTTTTGTTGTGGTTTCTGCAGAGGAGACCAATTTTAAAGGTGGGGCGGTAATGGAATTTATTGGCTGGAGGAAAATTACTCATCACTCACCATAACTGAGGAAAGAACAAAAACTTGGAATCGTCAATAGAATCTCAAACCTGTCATGCTTTGACCCCAGAAAACTGTTTTGCCATATTTGCAGGCATAGTTAAGTCACTCAAAGAGAAAATAAAATTTAGACTCCTGGCAATACACAGGTTAACAGAGGAGTTTCAATGTAGTGTTTTTAGACTTAGCTGTAATATCAGTGTGTGTGTTTGAATGTTGTAATACGGGTGTGTTGAAATGGGTTGTATTTAAAACTCTATCAGCTATTAGTATTATTTGTACTATGGTAGTACCCAGAGCTCCTAGTAGGATAGGGCCCCACTGTGTTAGATGCTAGATTTGTAGATAAATAGCTACAAACTGCCTTGAGAAGTTATGGAAGCTCCTTCACTGGTGGCTTTCAAAACAAGACTGACTAACCAAGGGTCCTGGATGGTTTACACACAACAAATCCCACATCTTGTCAGGAGGTCAGACTAGACGCCCCGTGAGGTACAGCTAACCCTATGGTTCTATGATCTCTTACAGTCTGATTTGCTTTAACAGCAAAGGGTTAAGGCTGAGATTTACGAAGAGACAAAAGGAGTTAGAGGAGACCAATCCCATTGAGTTTTCGCAAGACTTGGTGCTAGGTGTCCATGAAGCGCCCTACCTAAAGTTGTGATTTCAGGCATGCTGTATAGATATCTGGAGAACATAAGCTGCTCATTTAACACACCTGTGGGTCTGATCTAACTGAGGCCTTATGTCTGAGGCCTTACAGGCAAACAATGGAGTGTTAAATAAACTGGCTTCATTATGGGCTTCCTAGGTTGCTAGTTCTTCAAGGCAGGGGTTGTATCTTCCCGTTCATGCAGACAGTGCCTAGCATATTATGGGCACTAGCAGAATACAAATAATAATAAGTCACCTTAATCACCAGACAGGATGGTGATACACTTGCCACCTGCCTACCCTCCTGCCAAATTCACTTCCATGGCTAAATGTTGCAGAAGCTCGTCCCATGTGCTAATACTGCTGACTAGGAAAAGTCAACATGGTTTCTGCAAAGGGAAATCGTGTCTTACTAATCTATTAGAGTTCTTTGAAGGGGTCAACAAACATGTGGACAAGGGGGATCCGGTGGACATAGTGTACTTAGATTTCCAGAAAGCCTTTGACAAGGTCCCTCACCAAAGGCTCTTACGTAAATTAAGCTGCCATGGGATAAGAGGGAAGATCTTCTCATGGATTGAAAACTGGTTAAAAGACAGGGAACAAAGGGCAGGAATAAATGGAACTTTTTCAGAATGGAGAGGGGTAACTAGTGGTGTTCCCCAAGGGCCAGTCCTGGGACCGATCCTATTCAACTTATTTATAAATGATTTGGAGGAAGGGGTAAACAGTGATGTGGCAAAGTTTGCAGATGATACTAAACTGCTCAACGTAGTAAGGACCAAAGCAGACTGTGAAGAACTTCAAAAAGATCTCACTAAACTAAGTGATTGGGCAACAAAATGGCAAATGAAATTTAATGTGGATAAATGTAAAGTAATGCACATTGGAAAAAATAACCCCAACTATACATACAATATGATGGGGGCTAATTTAGCTACAACCAATCAGTAAAAAGACCTGGGAGTCATTGTGGATAGTTCTCTGAAGGCATCCACGCAGTGTGAAGCGGCAGTCAAAAAAGCAAACAGGATGTTAGGAATCATTAAAAAAGGGATAGAGAATAAGTCGGAGAATATCTTATTGCTCTTATACAAATCCATGGTGCGCCCACATCTTGAATACTGCGTACAAATGTGGTCTCCTCATCTCAAAAAGGATATACTGGCACTAGAAAAGGTTCAGAGAAGGGCAACTAAAATGATTAGGGGTTTGGAACAGGTCCCATATGAAGAGAGATTAAAGAGGCTAGGACTTTTTAGCTTGGAAAAGAGGAGACTAAGGGGGGGATATGATAGAGGTATATAAAATTATGAGTGGTGTGGAGGAAGTAGATAAGGAAAAAAAAAAAAAAAAAGTTATTTACTTGTTCCCAAAATAGAAGAACTAGGGGCCACTCAATGAAATTGGTGTGCAGCAGGTTTAAAACAAATAAAAGGAAGTTCTTCTTCACACAGCGCACAGTCAACCTGTGGAACTCCTTACCTGAGGAGGCTGTGAAGGCTAGGACTATAACAGGGTTTAAAAGAGAGCTGGATAAATTCATGGAGGCTAAGTCCATAAATGGCTATTAGCCGGGATGGGTAATGAATGGTGTCCCTAGCCTCTGTTTGTCAGAGGGGGGTGATGGATGGCAGGAGAGAGATCGCTCGATCATACCTGTTAGGTTCACTCACTCCGTGGCACCTGGCATTGGCCACTGTCGGTAGACAGGATGCTGGGCTAGATGGACCTTTGGTCTGACCCAGTATGGCCTTCTTATGTTCTTATGTTCTTAGGAGCCCTTCAAATTTCTCACCCAGATCCATTAAGTGAGGGAGACGTGCTCACACTGCGCACACTCGTAACAGTTCAATGCAGCTGCAAGGGAGGACTAGTGGATTTTACAGTGGATCTATGACTGCAAAGCACTTCAGCGTCATCTTTACTCAGAAAACGTTAGCCGTCCACGGTGTTGTACGAGCAAGTGAGGACAGATCTTGGGGCCTGTGGTCCAAAATCACAGGCCATTTACCACCACTTGACCATTGTGAACATTACAGTGGCTATTCCAAGTACATTGAATGTCTAGATAGCCCTAGAGGTCAACAAGGCCTTATCAGCTTGAGCAGGCCTGTCCCTCTCCAGAACAAGTCAATGGCTCACATACACACTGGCCCATGCACTACACTAGGTATTACCGTTTGGCATTTTTAAATTACCTCCAAGTTCGAAAACAATTTCTATCTGTCTTTACCTCTGTCTGACTCATTCTTGCAGGGTGCCTGATGTGAAGGTAACATAGCGTTGACCTTCATCTGTGCAGCATTGTACTCCATGCTAATTCATGATCTCCCCTAGGGGTTCACATAGCTATTGACCACATTCAGGGAGAGGATGGCTGCCTGGGCAATGCCCTAGGTGGGATGTCTGGAAATGGAGGCGCAGGTGGATGATTTGGCTCCCAAAGAACGCTGAAAGGAATTCCCTCCCCTTAGTCACTGTGAGGGAACTGGATCCCTGAGCTTGCGAGCCTCCCTTTCTTCGTCATATACCTCCTCTCCTCCCACCCGGGATCGCAAGCAGCCCTGACAGGGAGCAGCATGTCTCCACCGACCAGGAAGCAATGAGGCAAGAAGGACTGTCAGCTTTGTCCAGTGCAAAGACATCAACCTGCCCACCTGATTCCCTCTTCAATTTTCCCATCTCCTTTGCCTGCGTCAGTCCCTGCTTTAATTCGTGGTTGCATGTGCGTATGCTTTCCCTAGCCCTAGCCCTCCTGTTGTTTGAAAACACAAAATACCACGTTAGCAAGAAAAGAGAAGGAAAAGGAAAGTCCAAGGAAATAATAATAATAATAATCATCATCATCATCATCATCATCCCGCTCTTAGCTATGCAGTGTTCTTGTAGCCATGTTGCTCCCAGAATATTAGAAAGACAAAGTGGATAAGGGACTATCTTTTATTGGATCAATTGCTGGTGGTGAGAGAGAATCTTTCAAGCCACACAGAGCTCTTCCTCAAGAGCTGCTGAGTGTCTGTGCACCCTGTTCTTATCGCGGGTTCTTGACACCTCCAGTCCATTGTCCTGCTGCAAAACCAGGCTAAGTTCACATGTTCAGCCTGCCTGAGCCTCCCTCTCAAGTGATAACCGTTGGATCATTTGAGGTCCCAGTTGTCTTTTCTGGGTCCTCTGTTGATATGTGTTTCGTCTGTTGACAGCTCATTCAGACTATCCCAGCCAGCCATGTGACCTAAACACTTCTCTTCCAAGAGAAGCACTTTAACCCCTTCTGCACCACTGCAGAGAAATACCAAGCCAAATGGGTCAACGGACAGGCACATCATTCATAAAAATATTACAGAGCATTCCTACCTCCATCACACCAGTATCGTAGCTTCTGAGCAGCTTCTTCCATGTTGGGCTTTTTGCAGCCCTGCAATGTTGTATGTGGAGCTGTCTGAGAGAGGCTGTCATGGTAAAAGTGTCTTTGATAGGGCAGGTTCTCCTAGCTCCTTGCCCTAGAACTGGGAGCACTATTCTCACAGCTGAAATATTTTGAAAATCTAGGGGCTTAACAGCTCACCCTTTGCTATCCCCTTGCTATGGGAACACTTTCTCCTCTTGGGTACAGGCGCTGCAAGGGGAAGGCTGACTGTGAATGGCTGTAGTCCAGACTCTGTCTGGGGCAGTGCTGTCATGAGTCCAGTATGAAGCAAGGAGTTGTGATGGCACAGAACCATTTCCTCTCCTTGTTTTTTGCACTTGAGGACTGTGTGCAGTCTGCTTTGTTGGGCACCATGTTGCATTGCTTCGAAGGTAGCATCTTGCTGCCTCTGTGCATGTCAAGAAAGGGAGCACCAGACATAGGTTCACTGAATGCACAGAACTTAGCCGGGTGGACTAGATTCTAGGCCTCAAAGACTTCAGCAGATCCGTGCAGCTATATGGACACCCAGGCTGTATTACTTGGTAGGCAAGGCAGTTTTCCCCGGAATATTATTCCTGAGAGTGGGCAGGTGAGTCGAGCTAGGTGGGTTATTGTCTTTTGCTCATCTTGGTGACCCTGATTTCAGATCCAAGAACTTTGGTGGAGAATTCCAGAAGCACAAATTGCAGTGAGCAAATCAATGGGAATTAGGTGTCTATCTTCCCTTTGTGTTGGATATCTCGAGAGGCTGAGCCTGAGAGGATAATAGTAGCACAATCAGAGAGGTCGTGTTTGTTGTGCTGTGCCCTAGACCAGTGTCCCTGGGGGTGGGGGGGCAGAAGCAGGTTTCAGGGGGTCTGCCATGCAGGGCCACTGTTAGACTGTCTGGGGCCCAGGGCAGAAATCTAAAGTCCCACTGCATAGGGCTGAAGCCCGGGGCCCTGAACCCTTCCACCTGAGACTGAAGCCAAAGCCTGAGCAACTTAGCTTCCTGGGGACCCCTGGGGCCCTGGGCAATTGCCCTGCTTGCTACCACCTACCACCTGCTGGCTTTTCTATGCAGAAAACTAGTTGTGGCATAGGTGGGCCATGGAGTTTTTATAGCATATTGGGGGGCACCTCAGAAAGAAAAAGATTGAGAATAGAGCATATCCAGTTCGACAGTGCTGGAGAGAAGTGATGGGCTGCCGTATTGAGCAAAGGCATCACAGTTCTTAAGAATGCAGCGTTCAGCAATTTCAGTGGTCCAAGAATCCAGTCTAGTTCATTAGGTAGGGTCACATCTCCATATGGTCTAGTTCTTTTCCATTTCGGGAGAACTCCAGTTCATTTGGATATTTCCCCCAGTTGGGGGCTCAGATTCTCCACTGAAGGCTCAGGGGGTTTTCTGCTGAGTGTTTCTGTTTTTTCCTGGCTCAGCTTGAGGCTGATCTGCATTTTTCAGCCAATTCAGAACCGTGATTGTACACACATTCTGCGGCTGGAAAGAGCTTTCGTTCTCTGGGGCCTGAAGGGTGAAATAAGCAGAGTCGGGTTCCACAGGGCAAAATCTCTGTTTCTCTTCCCAGGGGAATAGTCTCTCTTTTTATTAAGGTTTTCCTGAAGGAATTATCTCTTCCTGTCTTCCTGGGCATGGTTTGAAAGTTTTGCTCCAAGGATGGGTTGTCTTTTCTCATTGGACGCAGACCAGAACTCACCCTTGCGTGCCCACATCATCCCCAACACCATCACCACCATGGCATATCCCAACGGGACATAGCCTCCTTGCGGATCAAGCGCCATCCGGCTTGATCCCTGACAAGGTGCTTATGGAGGATGTTCAGTTTATGTACCTCACTGGCAATCTCACCGTGACACTGAAGCTTTAGGTGCCTGCATGATCGCCAGCGAAGCAGTGGCATTCCTCGGTCAACACGCTTTGACATTCATTGTCCAGTCTAATAATATGCCCATAACAAGAAAGCCACCGAAACCAAATCAGTGCTAATGGAGGCACTATGCTTGGGAAGGAAGCATTCCAGCAACAGTAGAAGATCACATTGCCATCAAGAGGCTCCTTATTGTTGTAGGTTTCTTCAGTGTGTGCACCCTAACTTTTTATTTTTTCTACCTGACAGATGATTTCCCTCTTCCCCTGTGCTGCTCCACAGCGTGGAGAGCAAGTAACCTCCAGAGTACTGAAATCCAGGCACAAAGTATTCTCTTCCTTAACCATTAAGATGTTTCTGTTGTTGTTAAAAATAAAATCTCAGTGTAAAGAGACCTGAAAGTATGATTTCCTATGGTGAATTTTACAAGTAAAGCAGGGCACAGAAGAAGTTTTGCTGCAAGGGGGGAAAATATCATGGAAGCACAGCTGGTCTTAGATAGCTCCTCAGTATGAATCTACCTCAGAGAGTTCATTTTAAGAGGTTAGTTGCAGAGGTACCAGCAGTGTCTTTTGATTTTGATGTAATGATTGTTTCCTGCAACAAAACTATCTGTCTATGGTAATTTTCTTCTTTAAACTGGGATTTGGCTGTTCTGCGTATAATGTATAAAACCAGATAAAAAGCAGTTGCACTGCATTGAAATTAGCACAGCAAGTTGCATATATATATATACTCCTGGAGGAATTCTGTGCCAAAATTTTCAAAATTCTGCATATTTTGTCAAAATAACACAGTATAATTACACCAGTTTCAATTATTTTGGTGAGTTATTTCAAAATACCTGTTAGCAACTATGTCTGTAACAATAGAGACAACAAAAATGATTCAGGAAATGTTTTGTGACAAATAGATTCCTTACTAGGCATATTAATACAGAATTCTGAGTGATAATTCATTTAAACTACAATGCAGTAAAGTATTTCCTGCACCCCTCGGAAGCAGTGCAGATGCTTGGGGGAGTCAGGGGTAATGGAGGAGCCAGGGGAGAAGGAAGTAATTGCTAGGAAGAAGCCTGGGAGTGAACCTGGAGGGTTGTTGGTGTGGGTGGGAGAAGAATGGAACAGGGTGTTGTTGTTTTTTTTTGGGGGGGGGGGATTGGTAGGGAGTTAGAGGGACTCCTCCATGCGGATCCTGGTTGGCCTCTTGCCTATCTTATACAGTCAGGCACATTTGTCCCTGTCCCCATGTGTCCCTGCACCCTCACCCAGTCATCCCCCTCTCATCATCCTCATTGTAGCATCCCTACTCCCATTCAGCGTCCACCCCAGTCTGTTCCCACTACTAGCCCTTCTGAACCCCAGTCTATGTGACCCCAACAACCCCATATACCCCTCTCTTTCTGTCCCCCTCATATCCCATACTTCCTTACTTGGCCACATGAACAGGGTGCTGTGAGGAATGCAAACAGTGCTTCCTCCCTGGCTGCTACAGCTGGCTGTCCTCTTTTGTGGCACCATAGCAACCCCTGCTGGTCTAAAGGCATAATTGCAGTGCTTCTCCAGCAGAATGTATTTTCTGCAGAGAAAAACAAATCTAAGGGGAGACATGAATTCTGTGCATGAGCTTTGGTGTATATTTCTGGTGTATATTGTTCTCAGATCCACCTGTGCTACAGTAATATCTCTATAAATAAAATAATATGTGTGCTTCACAGATACTGTGCACAATCTGTCAATTCCTCCCACACCTGGTGATTCATAGATTTTAAGGTAAGAAGGGTTATTATGATCATCTAGTTCAGTGGTTCTCAAACTTCACTGTGTACCCCTTTTTCTAGATCAATTATGAATATGTTGAACAGCACTGCTCCCAGTACAGATCCTTGTGGGACGCAGCTATTTACCTCTCTCCTCTAATTTTCCTCTCAGATTTGTCCATCTCCTTTATTTTGAGGTTTTTTGTGGCGAGCATAGTACAGATTGTTATAGACAACAAACTTCTCATAATCCATTTCTTGGCCCTCTAGGTTTGGTTCCTGCTTGGCTGCATTGGAACACTCAGGCTGGTTTACACTAGGCTTTGCAATGTTTGGAAGATTTAATGGTAAGTGTCTCTTTTAAAGTTTTGCTATATGGAAAAATAAAGCTTGGTTCACATTTAAATGCATAGCTTGAGACGGAGACCTTTTAGTGAGTGGACAGCATCTGTGTACCTCTATGTAGAGGCATTCACTAAAATCTGTCTTGCTGAAGAGGTTTGAATGTGATGCGGTTATTTCCAATGTTTTCAGAATATCTCTTGATGCCAAAAATCGCAAGAAAGATAATCACTTGATTCATTCTTGGGATGGCATATTTCTGTGCTTTCCAAGCACTTGACAAGTAGCTTATTGTCAGAAGTCTGACCCTAATACTTAGATGTGATTCATTATTGAGTGCTATCAGAAACATGCTTACCAATTCATAGATGTAAGGTAAACTCATTATCTCTCCCCGAGATATCCTACAGATCACCAGGAGTCCTTATTAGTCAATTTAACCTTGAAAAATGCTATTGTGCCATGCAGAATACATGAATTTTCGCTGACATACAAACCTAAATTTCATAGCAGGGGAAATATACATGGATCCAGGCCATAAAATAAATCTCTTTAGGTCTCACTTGTAAATATGCAGACATGAACAATGTGAGTATATCATAGGTCTGAATTCTGCTCTGGTCTGTACTGGCTGAAAGTACTTGTTGCCATTTTGTTTCATGTGAAATTAATATTTTGTCTCGGGCCTTTCCGTAGGGTACGTCTACAGTTTGAAATTAAATCAAATTTATAGAAGTCGAGTTTTGGAAGAGATTTTATACAGTTGATTGTGTGTGTCCCCACTAAGCGCGTTAAGTTGGCAGAGTGCATCCACAGTACTGTGGCTAGGAACTTTTGAATATCATTTCCTGCAATCCCAGAATTGCAAAAGAGCTCCAGCTGGACTGAATGGGAGGCACTGGATCTGATCTCTGTATCTGAAGAGACGTCAAGGACAAATGACCTATTTCTCTTTGTTGCATCATTTTCTCTCCCCTTAGTCTGCTGTTGCTCTGGTAAAATGCCCCTTGAAATTAATATGCAAGTCTCTATAAGGATTTGGCCCTGAATTCTGAGGCAGCTTATAGCACCAATAAGAATGACACTGTTGTGATATTTTAAAAAGGAAAGAATCAAGTGTCCTTTGCTGCTGGCAGATCCCTTGTGCTCTGCTATGAGCTGAACTAGAGAAATCTTATCGGGTTTTACTCTGTGCAATTTTTTCCGTAAAGGAGGATTCCCTGGATATGTTTCCTAATCTACTGTGGGCAAGTGCTTCCACCTAATCATCGTTGTTATCAGCTGGAATCACAATTTTGGAGGCCACAGCGGCTAAAATGACTCATTTAATTGTCTGATGATCCTTCACATGGAGCTCATTGCCGATATCAACAAGTCTACTGAACACCCGCACAGATGCGTTTGAGGGTAGAAAGTGGCTTAAAACCTGCTTTCATGGGACAGTTTGTGATAGCAAAAGTTGAAAGTGCAGCCCATGCTGAATGGACTAAGTAAAAGGTCCTTATCAACATCTGCCCAAAAAGTTGCCATCAGCATCAAGTACTGTGACGATCCAACAGGTCAAATGTGACTGTTTACCCCACCACTTCCATCACATGTTAAATGGAAAATGCTATGTTTGGTGGGAGGAACATAAATTGGGTATTGGCCAGTATACTGCTAGCAGAATGAATAGTTATCATTAAAGTGCTTTAGTTTTGTTGATCAAAGCCATCTCTGAGGCCTTGGCTGGCTCAGAAATGAAGCAGTATTCTTAGTAGGTGAATATGGAAGCATTTAGAAGTAAGAGGTTTTCTGGTTTTTGAAGAGACGTCAAGGACAAATGACCTATTTCTCTTTGTTGCATCATTTTCTCTTCCTGATGTAAATGGTTGTTGCTACAGAGATACCAATCTTGTTTACAGTTTGAAGTAAAATGACGATTCTCAAACAGAAACAAAGAAAACAGAAACAAACATTTAAATTCAAGGTCACTGCTAGAATGTGTCATGCTGTGAGGAGGTTATAATTTAGGCCTGAGACTGAAGTGGGGCCCATTGAAAATCTTTACCAAAAAGAAAGCCACAAATAAGCTCACGGTGCAAACAAAATAATAATCGTTCAAGTGTTTGTTAAATAAACCTTCTGGCTAGTAGTCTGTTAGCTAATAACAATTCTCTTTTTGGAAAGTGACTGTACTACCTGTGGTAAGCACCAGGCTGTGAGCCTGCATGACAAATGCCATTTATTCACAGAGCACTTACAATATGGAGGAGGGACAGTGGATGCTTTAACGGACCACAGGGCTCTGCCAATGAGCCTCACTCGTTATCTAGAAGGCCCGTCCCATAGGTGATAAGTCAGTGCTGCCTATATGTGAATTCCATCCATGGCATTTCACAGCCACAATGAGGCTGCTGGCATCAGTGATATGTTTATGATGGGGCACCTGACTAACAATTAACTGTCTGACAATAGAATCGGGGAGGTAGCCGTGTTAGTCTGGAATTGCAGAAGCGACAGAGTCCTGTGGTACCTTGAAGACTAACAAGTATTGACGGATAACCTTTCGTGGGTTAATACCCACTTCGTCGGATGCATACAGTGGAAGTATCCAGAGGCAGGTATAAATAAGAAGGCAAGAACCAGGTTAGAGATAACAAGGTTAGTTAAATCAGGCTGAACCAGCTTGTTATCTCTAATCAGGGAGGATGAGGTCCTCTTCTAGCAGCTGAGCTGGAGGTGTGAACACCAACAGAGGAGAAACTGCTTTTGTAGTTAGCTAGCCATTCATAGCCTTAGTTCAATCCTGAGTTGATGGTGTCAAATTTGCAAATGAACTGTAGCTCAGAAGTTTCTCTTTGAAGTCTGGTCCTGAAGTTTTTTTGCTGCAGGATGGTGACCTTTAAATCTGTAATTGTGTGTCCAGGCAGGTTGAAGGGTTCTCCTACAGGTTTTTGTATATTGCCATTCCCAATATCTGATTTGTGTCCATTTATTCTTTTCCGTAGGGACTGTCCAGTCTGGTCAATGTACATAGCAGAGGGACATTGCTGGCACATGATGGCATGCATTCCACTGGTAGATGTGCAGATGAATGAACCAGTGATGGTATGGCTGATCTGGTTAGGTCCTGTGATGGTGTTGCTGGTGTAGATATGTGGGCAGAGTTGGCATCGAGGTTTGTTGCATGGATTGGTTCCTGAGTTAGAGTTATTATGGCGTGGTGTGCAGTTGCTGGTGAGAATATGCTTCAGGTCGGTGGGTTTTCTGTGGGCAAGGATTGGCCTGCCTCTCAAGGTCAGTGAAAGTGAGGGATCATTGTCCAGGATGGGTTGTAGATCACTGATGATGCATTGGAGAGGTTTTAACTGAGGACTGTAGGTGATGGCCAGTGGTGTTCTGTTGTTTTCTTTCTTGGGCTTGTCTTGCAGCAGGAGACTTCTGGGTACATGTCTGGCCCTGTTTATCTGTTTCCTTACTTCCTCACGTGCATATTGCAGTTTTAAGAAGGCTTGGTGAAGATCTTGTAGGTGTTGGTCTCTGTCTGAGGGGTTGGAGCAAATATGATTGTACCTCAGTGCTTGGCTGTAGACAGTGGATCATGTGGTGTGTCTGGGATGGAAGCTGGTGGCATGAAGGTAGGCAAAGCGGTCGGTGGGTTTTCGTTATAGGGTGGTGTTTATGTGACTGTTACTTATTTTTACCGTGGTGTCCAGGAAGTGGACCTCTTGTGTAGACTGATCCAGGCTGAGGTGGATGGTGGGGTGGAAGTTGTTGAAATCATGGTGGAATTCTTCCAGAGTTTCTTTCCCATGGGTCCAGATGATGAAGATGTCATCAATGTAGCGTAGGTAGAGAAGGGGCGTGAGTGGACGAGAGTTGAGGAAGTGTTGTTCCAGGTCAGCCATAAAGATGTTGGCATACTGTGGGGCCATGCGGGTGCCCATAGCAGCGGCACTGCTCTGGAGGTATAGATTGTCATCAAATTTGAAATAATTGTGTCTGAGGATAAAGTCACAGAGCTTAGTGACCACTTATACTGTGGCATCATCAGTCAGGAACAGTATCCCTGATGATGCCCTGTGTTTAGCAAGCTCACCTGGGATGTGCAGAGTCCAGATTTGAATTCCTGCTCTGGAGCATGGTTTGGAATCCAGGTTCTCTTCTCCAGGGGAGTGTCCTGACCACTGAGCTGTCAGATATAAGGGGGCCGCTACATCATCTACTCCAGGGTTCCTCAAATGGTGGGAGAATGTTGGGGTTGGACACCAGGGCTCCTTTGTGGATCTAGCCTGAGGAACTGAAGTGTTTTGTTGTCAACATGAACCGTTTGGACATTTCCATTCCCTCCCCCGGCCCCCCAGCAATAGAAACAATTCGCTGAAATCACCATGAATTTGTGAAATGTTTCCGTCAACCCAAATCTACATTTGTGAACAAATTTTTTTTGCCAAAATATTCACCCCCAGCTCTAGCTATAATAATGAGCTGTCAGAAGAAACGCGCAAGGCGTCAGGCCCTTTATTCCAAACACAATTTAACCGAGCCCTCTCTATTTTGTTACAGCTCTGTTGATAAGCAGCTTGTTCTTTCTGGCACAGAGCTAGGAACACAGAACCTTGCTGACACCCTGAAGAAATTAACAACTCAAACTGGCTTTTGAAACAGTGATTCAGTTGAGCTTTTTTTTTTTTTTTTTTTTTTTTAATGTTTTTACCAAGCCTGGGGTGTTTAGCCAGATAGCCTAGTGGATGTAAATAGGATTAAAGTGGTGCCTATGTCTTGAGCTAGCTCTCTCCACAGGAGCGAATTTTGCCGGAAGAGAGTATTTTGAGCTCTTAGGAATCCCCAGAGAGAGGGGATTCCTTCCGGGTTTTCCCTATAATCCCCAAATAGGGACCATTGTAGGCCATCGCCTCACCTGGTTTGCTTAATTGCTTATCAGCAGAAAATTTCTCTTCTACTCTATGGGTTGCTAGCATTTGGGAGATGAAATATGTAGGAAATGAAACAATTACCAGCTGTTCAGATTCTCTTATTCACTTTCCTGCTCTCACTTGCATCACACATGGCTCCTTAGAATTGCAGAAAACAACATTTTACTCCCAATAGCATAAGTTACCATTTTTTTTCAAGGGCCTCATATATGTCACCTGGGGGCAGAGCTGTTCCTAGGTCCTCCTATGCTACCTCAGTGGATGTGCCTAAGGCTTCCCATCAAGGAAGGGATTATGGCTGGAAGGAAATGAGAGGAAATGCATTACAACTCTGGAGTTCCATGGCACAGGACAGCCTAACGCATTGCCTTCCATCCACAACGTCTTATCTCACTGTGACCTTGGACTTAACAGAGCCTGGTTTTATGACTCATTACAACAATTTGTAACACACCCTGCTGCCTGTTGTGGTACCCTTCATTGGTTTCCTCCTCTGGAGCCCTCTCTGGGCTCAGTCTTTAACCAGTCCAACAGACCATCACGGACGGCACCTTCGCTTGGTCTGGCTAGCTTGCAAGGCTCCTACTCTGGAACTGAGCTGCGCTCCAATGGCTTCTTCTCTGGAGACTCCTTGACTCTACTTGCGTCCTCGGTGATCCCAGCCTCCCTGATGAGCCATCCTTCTTGGACTCAGTTCGCTGACCATAGCTCCCCACTGGCTCACTCCTTGTAGCTGCTCAGTCCTTTGCAGCTCCTCCAGCACTGGAGAAAGAGTGGCCGAGGAGAGCTATATGCCCCAGCACCCAGCTGACTGTCCCTAATCTTCCTGGCTGCAGGAGTGAGGGATAGATGTGTGGGAATTGTTTTAGCAAGAGTTGTAGGCCGCCAACAAGCCAGACAGTTAATAACGATTCAGAGTTTGGGGTCTGCCGTTCTCTCCGCCGTTTGTTAATTTCATCGTATTGTGTCAATTATGTATATCTGTTTCCCAAGTAAAAGATTTTCATGTTTCATCTTTCCAAGGACTCTTGAGTGCCTTCTGAGCAGGGGAGGATCAAGCCAAGAGTCTATTTAACAAGGGATACCTAAGCATTATCGAGAGAGTGTTGTAGCACCTTATAGACTAACAGATCTTAGCCCACAAAAGCACTTATGATCCCTAAGACCACTTCGTCAGATCAAGTGGGTCTTAGCCCATGAAAGCTTATGGTCCCTAAGATCTGTTAGTCTATAAGGTGCTACAACACTCTGTCACTTTTGCAGATCCAGACTAACACGGCTACCCCTCTGATACTAAGCATTATGTTGAGCCTAGTCTTTGCTACTGTTAAAGGCACTTGGTAGTAGGGCTAGATTGGGCTGGGCTGATGTTTCAGGTTAAATTCCCTTTGTGCTGCAGTGCAAAGACAGGTGTTCAAATGCAGCTTGAGTTGGCTTGTGAGTGACCTGAGGCTTTCTGAAGTGGTGTGTCACTGCAACCATCATCTCTTCACCCTCTACTCATCCCTCCCAATTGCAAAAGCCTGGGAGAACAAATGGGCTTTGAAGTATCACCTGGAAGTCCGCAAATTCAGGCTCTGTTGAACTGATGGGGGAGAAACAGCATTGGTGAAAACCTGGCCCCATTGGAATCAAGGATAAAAACTCCCAATAATTTCAATGGGGCCCCTGGATTTCACCCCATGTCTTGAGAATTCTCCAGAGCAGGGTGGTCAGAGCATTTGAAAGTGGAGTATTTGGGAGAGTCTGAGTTTTGTTCACTGTGTTCTTATAAAGCTTCTACATGCTCCCAGAGCACTAGTTGCATCATTATGGTAAAGTGAAACAAACAGATTTGGGTATCACAATAGTTATTTCCTATAAAAAGTCCTATATATGAGCTAGGGATTATTATTAAAATAAAGATTCACATAAAGCAAAGCAGGTGAGTTTTCAACTTATCTTGACTTTTTAAATAAATGATGAGGCCTACTTTTCAGTCATTAAGAAATGTCAGATCTCTTGGATATCATCCTAAAGTTTAACATGTAGCTCCTTAAAATAAACAGTAGGTGGCCTCAGAACATTTGTATTGTTGTTCAGTAGAACAGAAGGCAAATACAAGTGACTGGGGAGAACCCTGCCAGTGATTCTCTGCGGTTCTGAAAAGCTCCTTCACTGGCTCCCCTAATTATGTGAAATGTGCTAAGACAAATTTGCAGCACAGGATTATTGTATGTTACCTAAAAACTGGGCTGTACATCAAATCTCAAAGTAGGGTGATGCGGTCCAGTCTCATTGGACTGTTTTAAACCCAATTTTGTTATAATGCCTCGCAGGAGACTGAGAAAGTTTGTTGAGAAAACTAAGAAATGTTTGCATTGTTATGCATATTTATATTTGCCAAACCCACTCACTAATCCACTACCTAACATGTTGAATGTTTGGAAGCCGAGGTCAGGAATTCTGCCACTCCAAGTCACTACAGAGTTATTAAGAGTCCCGTGACACCTTAAAGACTAACTATAAAGTATTGAAGCATAAGCTTTTGTGGGCTAGTGCCCACTTCGTCGGATGCAAGCAGAGTTATTGTCTGTTAGAGAGATCCTGCATGAATGGCAACATATGGTGGTTTTGGAAATGATGACTGAATAGCACTGTGAACTATTCCAAAAGTTGGCCTTTCTTTTATGGGGAAATTATTGCACAGGTAGTGATTCTAAATAGCTATTAGTCACAGACACCAGCACATGGCAAATGAATAAATATGCTCTAGTCCAAACAAGAATTAATTCAGGGAAATCATTTGGCTTGTGTTATTCAGGAAGTCAGACTAGATGATCACAGTGATCCCTTCTGACCTTAGACTCTATGAAACTATTATTTGAAACCAGAACAAACACTATTAATACATTGTGGGGTTAAGTAATCAAGACCCGGTTACCTAACAGATCACCTTTCTATCTCCAGACCTGTCCTAGCAGTTTAGACTCTTGCTACGTGTTCCTGGAATTGAACCCTTCAGGATCGGAGGCTGTGTGCCCTGCCAGGAGGACTTATACCCCCTCTTGGAGTCCAGCACAAACTGAATGTGGTGGGCATCAGGCCACCATGTCAGGCCAGGTCTACACAAAAAAGTTAGGTTGACCCAGCTACATCGCTCAGGGGGTTGAAAAATCCACACTTCTGAGTGACCTAGGTAAGCCGACCTCGTCCTCGTTGTACAAGCTGTGTTACACCACAGCTAATTTAAGCCTTCATTTCACATCACACTTCAATGTATTTTTTCTCACTTTGTTGCCCATGTAGTTATTTTCTCTGTCAAAGCTGTGCTTGACAATTCTCCTGCCCATTGTAAATAAACTGGAGGTGTGTTCTATTTTCTGAATATGACACATTTTGCTACTTTGACACATTTGCTACTGCTAATATGACAATGTGTCATCGTCAGTTGCCATTTCTGGTATTTTCTGGAATATTTAAATTTGTTCATTAATGCCAGGTCACAGGTTTTTGGCGAGGGGAGGAACTTTGAATTCAAAACCATGAAAAGACTGATGAAACATGACTCTAATATTTTTGTAATTTTTGGTAAGGAAAAGTGATATGGGACATAGCTGATGGCTGGCAGCATTTCTGGTATTTACCTGGGTTAGCTAAATCTGCTGTACATAGATGCCCGAGTGGATAATAAAAGCTATTTACGATTTTGATCTAGATTCTTTCAGTTCGTGACTGTTTTTGTTAATAGTTGTTTTTAATGGTGCATCATACAATATACCAAAGTGATGGACACTTTTATAAGTCTCTAAGTCTCTCTGTCTACACCTCCCACCCCCAGATGCCTGATATTATGAACTGGTTTACACTACTGCTTAAGTCAATGTAATTTATATCATGACATCCCCCTGAGCGATGTAAGTTACATCGACTTAAAGTGGTGTCCACACCATGCTATGTCGGCAAGAGACATTCTCCTATTGGCATAGTCACATAGTTAATCCGTGGCATGGTTGGAAAGTAGAACTAGGGGGTCCTACCGACCAGTCTAATTAGGCTGTTTTGTATAATGTGACAGGTTTGTTCTTAATGTAAAGCCTGTCCTAACTCTGAATGGCCTGGATGGAAGTACAATGCTAATTCTGGTCAGCTGCTTTTGACACGCTAATAGTGAGAATCCTGATATGGTGCTGTACCATATGGCATGTGATCTGGGTTTCTTGCTGCTTTATGTATTTACTGTTTACACCCTACAGGTTTTAATATTTATGTTTGGATCTTCATTCCCCCGTCTCGGCGGTGCTCAGGAGTGTGCTTTAAAGTTCACAAAACAGCTGCTGTGAAGCAAAATGAAAGAAAGCAAAGAAGTCAGGTGACACCATTCGAGACACAGTAGCATCACGGGTAGAGTCATTGCTCTGAAAGATTGCATTTTGCATACCCACTTCCCAGAAGCATTCTTCTAGTCTCCAGGAATCAGAGCAATGAGTGGGTCCTGTCTATTCTACAAACAGGTCTGATGTGCTTAGGGTGACCAGATCACCACAACAAAATATCGGGACACATGGGGGAGGGGGGGGTTTGAGGAGGGGGCCAGGCAGCCTCCCCCCACCCGTCACCAGCACGGCCACTCCCCCCCCCTCAGTTGGTGGCTCGGAGACCCGCTCAGTTCCGGGGATGGGTGCAGCCCCCCCCCCCCCCGCCACAGGTCAGAGGCATAGCACTCCCCCCCCCCCCCCGTGGCCTGGGGCAGCCCCCCCCCCGCCACTGATCGGTGGCACAGCCCCCCCCCAGCTCCAGACACAGCCTTCCTGCTGCAGATCAGCAGCGCTGCCAGCGCATGCCCCCCTCCCCCAGCACCGGGGCCGGGCACAGCACCCCCTGACATGGTTCAGCAGCTCAGAGCCCCCGCCTGGCTCCAGTTCCGGGCGAACCCCCCAGCACCGCAGATTGCGGCGCAGCCGCGCAGAGCCCTTCACCCAACTCCGACAGCCTACATGGGGGGGGGGGGAGGGAGGGAGGGAGCCAGGGACTGTTTGCAAGCCCCACCCCTGCAACATGAAGACCTCGCCGCCTCTGTGTCTGCCTGGGGCCAACTAGCAAGCTCCTTCTGGAGCTGCCCCAGGCAGAGAAGTGGTGAGCGGCGTCCTGAGTTCCCCAAACTTCCCTCGGTCCCAAATATCGGGACAAAGGGCGTCCCGACCGAGATAAGGTCGGGACGTGGGACAACACCCCTAAAATCGGGACTGTCCCGATAAAATCGGGACATCTGGTCACCCTAGATGTGCTAGTTTTTCCCACTGAAGTTACAGACTATTTTGTTTATGCAGAGCAGAAGCACAGACTGTGCACAAAAGCCTCTGCCTCAGCTTTTTCTAGGGGGATCCAAAATGCCTTGATCGTTAAACTATTTCCCTGTGCAACAATAAAGTAAGAACCAAATGTTCTGCAAATTTCTTTTTTATACTGGTTGCTGTGGCCTGTTACTGTGATGTCCTTTCATAAAGGTGCCCAAAAGTCCTCTGACTTCTTGGGGAAAAAAGGAAAAGAGTAAGTCTTCTTTGTTGTAGAGGGGCTATTAGCGTTGGCAAGAAGAGCCCAACTCCTCTCTACACTTACTCTGCACAGGGAGTAAAATCAGCTGGAACAGGGGTGGGGATTCCACTGTGGAAAGACAGTGAGTTCGACGTTCCACAGGTTTTGAGAACAGGGGTTTCAGGGAGCAGTCATGTTCCATTGCATTTGCTCTCCCCACCTCCACCCTCGGACGCTGTCAATTCCTAATCAGAAATCCACATGAGAGTTACTGCTGCTGGAAGTATCAGGGTGGAAGGGAAAGCAGCCTCCAGGGAGGGCTTGGGATTGGCATGCCTGTGGTGTGGTTTCCCTATAGATTCTTGGGATGCAAATCACACTTCCTGCCGACTTGTGAGGTTGCAAACTCCTCCCTCTTGTCTCTGGAGCTGAGGATGCAGCGTTTAGAATGGGAGATGAATGTACGCTTGGACTCTATCTGAAAAAAAAGATCAGCTTTCCTGTAAAAACACGTGTTTCCCTTTGAAAGGGATAGAAACCCTCACAGCATTCAACATAAAGCAACTACTAATTTGGGGATTAGGAGGAAGCTTTCCCTGCCTGTGTGCAGGTTATCCCTTAACTCCCTATCACAGACTTCTTTCCTCTGATACACCTGGTATTGGCTACTCTTGGATACTGAAATTGATGGATCAATGCTCTCATCTGGTAGGGAAACTCCTGTGTTCCTATGGATTAGGTCATATCCTGATAGGTGCTGAGTGCCTCAGGACCCACTGGGTAAAATCTTGAGGGCCATAATCACATTTTACTAGGGCCTTGATCAGGCTGATTTCCCTTAACTGCTGGAATCTTGGCTGTGCTACCAAATGCACCAGCTCATCACTCATGGCTGAGCAATGGAAGAAAGTCCTCTAAGGTTTATGTATGTTTTCCCCTCTGTTTG
Organism: Sternotherus odoratus; assembly: GCA_032164245.1. NCBI lineage: Eukaryota > Metazoa > Chordata > Testudines > Kinosternidae > Sternotherus > Sternotherus odoratus. The sequence goes on along the minus strand of JAVMKO010000001.1, from coordinate 280,076,474 downwards.
TGAGATGCATTAACTCCTCTTGTTTGCTCGACACTGTTAGGGATTGATTTCCTCCTCCCCAGGCCCCATTCAGAATGTTGTATCAAGGCTGCACCTGAAACACGGCACCCTGTTTATTATTATTATTGTTGATGGGACTTTGTAGCACTGACAGAAAGCAGCAGATTACAGAAAAGACATTGACTACACTAGGATCGTTGAACTCAAAAGGGAGAATCATACAACAGAGGGAGGACCGTCTGGATGCTGTCGTGTGAGTAACAACTCTCCTCATCTGTTGCAAAAGCCACGTATTATTCTGCAGCTAAACCAGCAGCCGTACCAGCTCTAAAAAACTCGTTCATTAAGCAAGGCTGGGCCTGGACATTAATACTTTTGTGGGACATTGACAAAGAAACCCCTGAGGCTGCATGAAGGGAAAGGTTGGTGGCAGTAGAAATCCAAGCCCTATCTTGACCATTGCAGGGAACTGCTGTTGCAGATGGCCTCATTCAGGGTCCCATGTAGGAGATGGGGCTGCTACTTCCTCCTCCAAGTGCCTCCATAACCTTCTGGGCTGACCCACCCTGCCAGCTCTCTATCCACTTGCAGAAATAGGACCAAAGAGGAGAAGCTTGTCAGCTACAGAGTTAGCTCTTCAAGCAACAGTGACAGAGATGCGATTAATTACCCTGTGCCCTGCCCGGAGTGTGAATTTGTTAATGATTTATTGAATCTGTCCTTTGCTGAGTGTCCCCATTGAAAGCACAGAACTTGGCTGGTCCTGTTCAGCATTGCGGTGTCAGACAATGGCAAAAATCAGCATTTTGTTCATTAGACCACATGATTTTTGGCCTCCCCGAGTTTCAATGAAAGGTGACCTTTGACTCAGCATGGAAATATTCATGACAGTGTCCTACGTCCTGCCCTGCAACTCGGGTCCATCCTCCACATAACCCTGCTTCTGGTTGCACGCCAGTGCATGGGGATTCCGCGTGCCCTTTACCATGTGTGATTATCTGTCAGTGTGAGACAAAGTGGGGATGTGAGATTTTTCCCTTGCTGGAGAATGATCTTTCGTGTCTGACAGTAGGGCAATCCTATTCCGCGTGTACATTAAAGGAATGGTGTGGTTTGTTAAGCTGAGGATGCTCTAAAATAAATTGATCTACAGTATTCTGAGAGTGTATTCTAATGAATGACCCACAGAGTTTTAATCCCCACTCTATGGTCATTTTAAAGTGCTTCGTTCGCACAACACACTTTTGGTGGCCTCGGAGTGTGGTCACCAACCCTTGCAGCTGGCTGCTCAGACAATTTTTCCTGAAACATTTAATTCACTCTAGGAAGAACAAATAAATATGCACATACACAGGTTAAAATCTTTGTAATTTATTTATGTAGAGGTTGTTTTTTTCCAGACTCAATAATAAAAATAATCTACTTATGTCTCTATTCTTTACTGAACCTAAACAGAATAGAAACAAATACGGTGCTTTGCATGGTCTTGTCTTCTGTTATTGTTTCTGTTGCTTTTTTGGTTGCCTTTTTTAGCCTTGCTACCTAGTAAGTCTACTCTGTGAAAAGTGATGTTTGTATGTTTAATATCACTTTTCACGGCAGCAGTCTTCCTCGCTAACTGGGAGGCAGTGAAAAGTGATATTAACAAACATACAAATATCACTTTTCACAACAGACTTACTTTTCCCCCCTGCTTGCCAGGATTGAGTAAGTCCCGGATGGGGAGGTGGGTAGAGGCGGCGGAGGTCAGGGACAATTGAGGATGGATAGGAGGACTTAGGAAAACAGTTGGTGCCTGGGGGAATGGGTAAGGACTTGGGGGAGGAAGCAGGGCGAATGGAGGTGGGGTGGTGAGCCCAGGACCAGCACATGGCTGAAAGCTGGCATTGGAGGATGCAGCGGGGGGCAGGCTTGATGTGTGTGTGGGGGAGATCCTGGAGCCAGCACCCACTGCTGTGGCGCAGCTAGGGCTGGATCCCATGGCCCTGTAGCCCGAGCCTGAAATCCTGTAGCTGTGGGACAGAGCCTGTTGCCACATGGCTGGAGTCTGGGGCCATAGGAGGCAGCAGAGCCCAGAGGCGATTATGGAGGCGAGAGGGTGAGCCTGGGGCCAGAGTCTAAGCCCAGGGGCCAGAGCCTGAGCTCTGCTGTCCTTGGGAAAGTGGAGAACTCACACCGGCTGCCTGCTCTTCCAGAATTTGTGGCTCCAGCGGATGACAGGGCTCAAGCCCCAGGGGAGGGGCCGCTGCTTTGTCACCCCACCCCATCACCACCCAGGAGGCTGTGGCTGCGTGAAAAGCCCCTGGTGGCTGCATGCAGAGCCACATTTGAGAAACGCTGGCTTAGAGCCAGATCCTTAGTTGACTTCGGGCTTGTCTGCCCTACGGACTGAATTGGTGCAATCGATGCAGTGGGCATCGCTTTAGCGGTCTAGCGAAGACGCAATAAGTCAATGGCCGAGCACTTTCCCATGGACTTTAGAGATCCACTTCAATGAGAGGCAGAAGCTATGTTGACGGGAGAGTGTCTCCTGCTAACACACTATGGTGTAGACACTGCTGTGAGTCAATGCAAGTTACATCGACTTCAGTTATGCAACTTAACTAGTGTAACTTAAATCAACATACAGGGTTAGCATAGACAAGGCCTTCAGTACAGCTGTGCTGATATATCCCAAATGAAGATTTTACCCCTCCTATATTAACTGCCCAGATTGCCGTTTGTGCAGGCTGACTTTGTGTATTAGCAGGCGCAGGCGGGAAAAGCTGGAACTCATACAATCTTTTCAGTATTCTACTTCTTCAAAGTGTTTTGTATCAGAATAATCAAAGACAATTGTCATTATTAAGATCGCTGTCCAGTGCAGTTAGAGGGTATTATTCATTTTCAGGGGAGTTGGAACACAGCAGGGAAGTAGTGGGTCAAATAATCTTGATATCAAGTTTATATATTGCATAGTTAAAGATATTGGACCCCATGTAGGAACTTCTATGTAAAATCCTGTGGTCTGTGTTAAACTGATCAGTTTTGATGATCATAAGGGACACTTCCAACGTTAAAAATCTATGAATCGAAGAAAAGGGACTTATTAGATTTCTAGGACAACCAGAATTCTTTCTATTAGAGGGCGTAGTTATCTAGTAGTTAGAACAGGTGATTGGGAGGTAGGATTCCTGTTCTCAACATCTAGCCCAGCCACTGACTTCCCATGTGATCTTGGGAAAATCACTTAAATTCTCTGTGATTCAGTTTGCTCATCTGTAAAGTGGGGATAGTAAAACTTACCTGCTGTGAATGATACTGTTATTATGGAGCACCATAAATATGTCCGCTGCTTTATAGACCATATAAAGGAGCAAGGCCTATGCCCTGGAGAATTACACAGGACTATGGTTCAGGAAGAAGGCAATACATGGACATTCTTGGGGAAGATACGTAGGAAGCCTTGATGAAATAAGGGAGTTAGGGAGAGGTTTGAAACAGGAGAGAGAGGGTGTTTGGTGCATGAGAAGTGACAGGCTGCTCAAGCATGAAACGTGGCTAAAAGATAAGAATGGGAGGAGACATGTGGGGCCAAATCTTGCTTTCAATTACACCAGGATAAAGCTGCAGTAACTTCTCTGAAGTCAAGGGAAGATTAAACAGAGAGTGGAATTTTGCCCAAAAGGAGCAGTTAGGAGAGAGCACGCAGATGTCAGAGGGACTCCAGTCAGACCAGGATAAAATGTCTGACGAAAAGGTTATGTGTTGCCGTACCTAATGTTCAATACCCTTTTCAAAGAGTGACACACACCAGCCAAAGTGTAGGAGGTGATTCTGCATCAGTGACCTCACCTTCCTCCCACACACAGAGCCAATGTCTTTACCTTGAATCCTACTCAGGTTCCAATCAGAGAATGCCCTGTACTGCCTCAGTTCTTCACAGTCTGAGAAATACATCTTGATTTCAACAAGAACTGGGTCACAGACATGTGGGTGCAGAGCTATGCTGAGCACGCTGCCGGTACTTAACAAATGACGCACCACTGATAGTAACAAAGCTACGCTATCTCCAACTCCTGAAAACGCTGGTCTCCTAGACCCAACTCCAAAAAGGGACTTCAACATTGCAATGCTCAGTGAGGCAGAGCCTAATTTTTAGGCAGCTACTTCCCAGCAGAATCCACACACCTTGAGGTGGGCTAGGCTCCCTATACAATGGGGAGAATTAGGCACCTAAGTATGGGATCCACAGCAAGCCCGGGGGAGGAAGGGGCGGCACCTAACTATCCAATAGCAGATGCTGAAGACAAGTGTGTGTCCTCAGTTCCACCCCTCTCCGGGAGTGCAGGTGACCAGAGGCAGAAATTTAGAGTAGGTCTACACAGCAGTTGGGAGGTGTGCTTCCTAGCTAGCCCTGCTTCAGCTAGTGTGCTACAAACAACAGAAAGACTGCAGTGCCTCAGGCTAGCCCCCTGACTACAACCCTACCCAAGACCTTGGCTATGCACTTGGATGGCTAGTTAGTGCCACGGTGGTCACATGCTATTTTTAGATGCTAGCTTGAGCCAAGCTATTTTTGATGCTATTTTTAGATGTTAGCTTGAGCATCTTTATAGAGAAACCCTTAGGTGCCTTGGGGACGGGGACGGCACTAGCCAATAGGCAACCTAGACGGCCGCCTAGGGCTGCAGCATTTGGGGGGTGGTGAATTGCTGGCCTCGGCGGCAATTCAGCGGCGGCTCAACGCTCCCGAACCTGTCTGTGGCAATTCGGGCTGGAATTTGGCGGCAGCTCAACGCTGCTGATGCCGCCGGCGGGAATTCAGTGGTGGTTGCTTCTCCGCTTTTTTTCCCTTCGCTGCCTAGGGTGGCAAAAAAAGCTGGCGCCACCCTGCTTGGGGTCTTCAGTGGCAGACATTTAGGTGCCAAGGGAGTTTAGGTGCCTCTAGGGTTAGCAGGTAGAGCAGGGGTTTTGAGGAGCTCAGTGGTGTCTAAAATTTGGACTTAGTTGCCTAAAGTAGGAGTAGGTGTCCAAGTCCTTTTGTGGGGCCTTGTGTCATGGCTTGAGGATATCCCAGATTTCTTCAGGGATGTACATAAGTGTGTGGGTGTCCACAGGCTCAGTTAGGAACAGGTTGGGAATTCCACCTGCTTACATCCTCAAATTATACACTTTCCTCAGAGTGAGCGAAATTTCCTTGTGTGACTAAGTGGTACACTTACTGCAGGCCTGGCGCCTCCTCCTGGTCATTTCGGGAATAGCTCACCAGGTCAACACCTCCCCCCAAAGCCGCAAGCTGTCACTCCACCTCTGTCCCTAGCCCTCTCTTGCTCTAGAAGCTGTTGCGGCCTATTCATGATTCACCCCTCCAGCCAGGTCATTATCTGTATTTTCCTCTTCTGGGGTATCAAAGTCGTTCCTCTCCAGCAGTCCTAGGCAATTCCCATTCACTGACTTAGAGTGCCACTCCCTGTGTGGCTGGCAGGGGAACCCAGCCCCACCCACTCTGGCTCAAAGACCCTCCAGCCAGCAGTCAAGGTCTGTTCCCTTTGAGACCTTGCTGCCTTTCACTGAGCCATTTCCTTTCACTGAGCATTTTCTTATCATCTGGTGCTCCCAGAAAATAATGTCCCTCTGATGTTTTGTTCTTTTACACACTACTGCAAACAAGTTAAGTATTACACTCTAGACAGGGCTAGTTACCACCCTTATCCTTGTAGCTGTTAGTTCAAACAAAACATCCTTATCCATGTATCCTGTGTTCCTCTATCAGCTCTTAAGACGCTGTTTACACAGTTATTTGAGAGATTTGTGTTTTTGTACCCTCGAACGTGGTGTTAGCTAATACCTAGTGTGCTGTTATTTCGTCAAGGCTAGGCCTACGCTGGTTCACTGCCTTTAGTTCACTCAGTAAGTTATGCCTAGGGCTCCAGTAAGGTCTACAAAAATGTCTCCAGTCCGCAGCTGGGAGATGTGGTTCCCAATGTGGGTAGACAGACTCATGCTAGCTCTGCTCAAGCTAATTCACTACAAAATAGCAGTGTGGTCTTTGCAACATCAGGGGTGTGGCTCAGGCTAGCCACCCAAGCTCAGATCCAGGGGGGTTGAGCAGGTGTGGACTCAAGTGGCTAGCCCAAGCCATCTCCTGTGCTGCATCTAGACATCTACATGGTCTGTCTACCGAGGCTGGGAATCACACCTCCCAGCTACCGTGTATATAATGGTCTAAGTGACCTAGGAATAAAAGGTAGTTTCACATCTTTTTTGATACGTACATTTTGGAGGTAGAGTCTCTGCCCATCTCCTTTTCCTTTGAACCATTCGGGAATAGAGACGGGCTGTAAGGATAGTTGGTTCCAACAGTTATCTGCCCACAACATCTCTTGGAGCAGGAAGTATGTTCAGGTTCAGATGTGGGGTGTGTATCCGGAGTGCAATTTCCAACTAGTGGATAGTCCCTTACTCAGTAGCTGCCTGATGGGGCATGTAGAGTAGCCCCCAGACTGCTCCAGCCTGCATCTGGGGTTGGGCATAGAAGCACGGAACCGTAACTGGTTTCCTGATGATGCTCATCTCATCACAGCAGATGCGGAAGGCACCACAGAATCTGGCCCTTTCTATATAGATAGCAATATCTATCTAGTGGACATTTAAAGTGTGTCTCTCTGCCTGTAAGGTAAATATTAGCTGCTGACACCTGCCCTTAAATGAAATGGGCTTTGACTTATGCAATTATAAAACACCCTCCCTCCTATTTCTGGTTTTTATTCTTGTGCCTTATATCTCAGGAAGGCTATTTGAGTTGCTGAGGTCATAAAGTGCAACTGTTAAAGGCAGAAAACCTCAAGTTATTCACAAATTGGCTTATTTGTTTGCAGTTTATGTGCTAGATCATTCAAGTACAGTTTGAAGTGGCATTCTGGGGAGATTGCTGCATATAGTAAGGGAACGCATTACTTTCCAAGGGGAAAAAATCATATTTTACTCATGAGAAAGAAATAGTCAGAAAAAAAACCCCTCCTAACACAATGGAAAGGATTTGAGAGGAGGTGGGGGTGGGGTGTGGGGTGTTGGGTTAGAAATAAAAAACACAACAAAATTGGCAGTGCCTTGCAAAAATGATTAATGCTGCTACAGCCAAAGTATGGAAGAAACTGAAAACTCATTGACATGACTTGAAGAGGCAAATAGAAGGAAAATATCCTGACAGACAGACAGTTGAACAGAAGTTTAGCAGGTAGCTCATTGTGATTATTGCTACTGATGGGCTAAGCAACATGCACCCAACTGGTTGATGCAAAAATATCCTAAATGGTTTCTCACATCTCCGCCCTCCTCGTCTTGCTTGTTTGTCTCATCGCCCTGTGATTTCTATCTTTTAGTTGGTAGATCTCTGGGATAGGGACTATCATTTACTGTGTGTGTAAAGCAGCTAGTACAACAGGACCTGAGCAAGTGAGGGCCTCTCGATGCTATCACAATCCAAATGACTAATAATAATAGCTAGCTAATTGGAGTAATTGAGAGAGGGTTATTGGGTTCCAAGTTTGTCTCGATGGTTTGTCTCCGGTGTGCTCACTTTATGAATTCAGATATTTACTTAACTGTCAGCCCTGCAAATTCAGATCTGAAGATCAAGCTGGGTTCTTACCTTCCCATGCACCATTGACAATAATAGAGGTTTGAAAGGCCGGAGCCTACCCTCTGTGAGAGCTGTTGCCTTCAGTATGGTTGTACAGCTGTGACTGGTTGCACCTTTCTAAACACTGCAGTTGATACACAGGAAAGACTCGTGGGATGATCTGCTAAGCAGAAAACAACCATTCCATCAACCCCCTCCCCTCTGACCTGTGATCTTCTGGGTGGATATGTGAGTACGTCCCCTTTGTCTGGCCACCACCCACAGAAATGTTATGGGGACCCTGAGCCAGGAAGTAACCTAATTCTAGGGGAAGCAGTGACCACATGACAAGTGGGGAGCATCGGGGGGGGGGGGGGGGGGGGGGCTGAATGCTGGGGAGATTGCCAGGGAACCACATGCAATGCAAGGTGCAGCTGGGGAACTGTGTGTGAACAGGTAGGTCTGGAGCACATTGCAGCTGTGGTCAAACCTGTGCAGACTCTGTAGGGAAGCAGCAGAGGCTGGGCAGGGAGCCAGTTCAGAGGGGCCCTAATCACTGCTTACTGATCCTGACCTGGAAATCTGGAAGCTCCTGTTTACCTCTACAGAGACCCATGGGCATTCGACTTGAGGAACCCTAACTCTCTATTGAACTTCCCCCTGGGCCCAAAGAGGAACAGCTGTTGTTTTACTCTGAATGGCAACTGTTTAAGCAGTGTAACTATGGCATCTGCAACCTTCTGCTTTCTGCCAGTCCCAGTAAAATATATCTTCCCTTTAGCCACATGTTTAAGTTGTTATTGGGACCCAGTGGGTCGTCGCCTGCGAAAGGGAGGCTAGGGTTAATGGAGAGTGATGCCGAGTTGGGGAAGGACTGGGCCAGCACTACAAAGCCTGCACTGAGGCTAAAAGCAAAATGGCTGCAGGGAAGGAGGCTCCAGTCACTCCCTGGGATGAGGGTGGTGGGCTGGGATAAGGAGGAAGTCCAGGAAAAGAGAAAGTCCTCAGAGCCTGTCCTGGAGTAAGAATTCTAGCAAGAGGCTAGGAAGGAGTGAAGTGGAGAACAGAGTGCTGTGGTAAACCCAGACACAGATAGGGGAAACAAGAGGCTGGGTAGGAAGGAGCCTAGGGAAACAGCAACAGGGATGAGGACAGAGCAGACCTGGATTGTTAGTTATAGGGTCTCTGAACCAAATCCCAGAGTAGCAGGAAGGCCTAATTCCCCTTCCAGCCAATTGTACAGTGGCACAAAGCTCCAAGCTGGGGCTGAATGCCATCTGGAGAAGGTGTTTGGACAAGGGGTTCTGTCAGACTTCCTCATCCTACAAGGGTGAACTAAATGGGGACCTTCTTGGAGGACCAAGTGAGCAGAAGAGAGACCGTTACAGAGTGAGCTGAGAGCAGGAGCGGAGTACACCACGTAATGAGAGCTACTTTCCCAGGTCCAGACACAGAGGAGCATTAGTGGTGAGTGGGAACCCCATTGCACTCAGCTTCCCTTTTGTTTATTGAAGGAGTAAAAGGCAAAGTAAAGTGTCTGATTTTCCTGAAATTTGTATGCGCCCTTGGTTCCAGCTGTCTCATCTCTTTATTCAGTTTTGAAGCTGTCATTCTTACTATGTGTCGGCTGTGTTTGGGGAACCACCGAGGAGGTGTTTCGTAGCTTGATTAACACCTATTAATTCCTAGAGTTTCAGCAAGAAATGGTGTCACTTGGTGGCTGAAGTGCTGATGTGTTTCAGAGATTCTGTATTCAAATGTGTTCAGACTGAATTATTACTCTGCCAAATTCTTTCTTTCAGGTGTGGAGGCACAACTTCTACTGCAGTCAAAAAGCCAGACCCTTGACTGAGCTGGGCTTGCTTTGCGCTGGTACAGGCTGTTAAGCAACCTTACAGTCAATGTAGCCATTCATGGTGCCCTAGAGCCACTCTTGCAGCTCCCACGCCACCCACAATGACCAGCCTTCTGGCTGTTCTAAGTCATGCTGGGGTGGGGGGCTAGACCGGTGTCCAATCAGTTCAGAATCGGAATGTAGATGTGGCCCAAAGGTGGTTTAAAGGTTCTGCTACACAGCCCCAGCTGAGCTGCCCTATGCGCTCTTTGGGTGAAGCAGAGATCAGGGGTGTGATTATGCACTTCTGTATCGGAGGGAAGAATTCATCCCAACAGTACTACACTCTCTTTGAACTTTTCCCCTTTTATTGTGATGTTCAATTAATTGCTCCCATTTTTGTAAAGCAAAAATCGATCAGAAAAACAACAGCGAGACCTTTGTTAATCTAACGAGACTGGAAATGAAGGTGGCAACTTGCCAGGCTCATCTAAGACCGTTTGGCATGAACCAGAGAAGATTTGCCCATGCACAGGCTACTGGGCAATAAGAAGATGGATCCTACATTGTCATCCAAACTCCTGACTAAATGCAGTGACGAGAAATTAAGTGCTGAATGAGAGTTTTAATTCTGTATTGGAGGAAGGAAAACACTGGCACTATGGGTCAAATTTTGCTCTCAGTCTTGTGAACCTCAGCTGAAGTCTATGGGCTTGCATCAGCATGGGGCAAAGAGAACTGAACATAAAGGTGATCAACATAAAGAGGGCAAAGGATGTGGGCAGCCATGTTATTTTTAATAAACAAAATATTTAGCAAATAGTGATTTGTGGATGCAAATCACAAGTTAGATGAATAGAGGGCAATTTGCATTTGACTACCTGATTTGCATGTCCAGTGATAGTAATTGTTTACACAAATTAGGTGTGACACTGCATGCTAGTATTTTTAAAAATCAGACCTATTATTGAGGTTCTGGTTTACATAACTTAGGGAGGGGGAACAAAGATGAACTAAAGAGTATTTTACCTGCCATGAGGACTTGGTCAGTTTGTTGGGTTTCTTTTGGAGGCACTGATAGCACCATTAACAACTAAAACAGTAGTGGGAAATGCAGTTCATGACATGCATCAAATTCTGCACAGAAGTGTGCCCCAGCAACTCCCATTGCAGTCAGTGGGTCAGGTCCTTTCCACTAGCTGCTGCAGAGAAACCTAGAATCTTGAATGCAGAACATGGCAAGGCACTGAGGAACCAGGTTTCACTTTCAGTATTTTGCTTTCTAAATAGATGGCTCACAGTCACACAAGCACTAGGCAGCACCGGTTTTTGAGGGTGGCGTTTTGGCGCTTTCGGCAGCAGCTCTCGCAGCTGGTGCGTGGTTCCGGGTATGTGCGCCGCCACCTAGGGTGGGAAAAAAGCTTACCCTGACCCTGCACACTACCCCCTGTTTTACCAAATCCAGCTAATCAAAGGTCTTGATTAAATAAGCATGAGTTTTCCCCCTCAGGACTCTACTGTGTTCTTTCCCGCACTCATATAGAGCAAAGTCAATATCCCCTGGCTAGCTTCCAAGACCAGCTAGCTGAAAAGGATCACATATTGCTCGGTTTCCCCAAGGCCAGCTTCCACTCAGATTCACTGAACCTGGGTTCCTAGCTCTGTGGCAGAAGATAGGGTGGCCAGCCATCTCTGCTGGAGCTGGGGCTAGAACAAAGGTCTCTTGTCCCCCAATCCTCTGTGCTAAGCATTAAAGTCACAATATCTCCCTCGCCTTGTTTTTCAGATGGGTTCAGCTGTGCCCCAGACTCTTCAGGGCCCTACTGTGCTTGTAAATGTTGTTGTATTTTTTTTGCTAGTGATTTGGGATCTAACGCATAGTAGTTATCTACGGACCTATTCAGCCTTTAGGAAAGCAGTAGGCACAGCACCATTTTTCTTTAAATGCTTTGGCAGGCTCAATGAATTAAACTGACAGAAGCTAGTCTGGCTTCACAGATGCAGACAGCTTCTGATATTGAAATCCTAGTGACAGGTTGTCTGACTGTAGAGCTCCCTGTTTTACATTTATTACAGATGATTGAGCAGATGGGGACACTTGTTTGCTCTAGAGATGCCTTGATCTTATAGTTAAACCATTAAGTCACTAGGATTTTGTTGAGTGGTGCCAACAGCAATATTGTGTGATGTGTGAATGGACAGGAATATTTTAGAAACTTCATAGGAATCAGGTTTATCTAGTCATCTGAACATATCCATACAGTCACAAGCTTGTTCGATTATAATTCCAGTAAGTACCTACTTTCTTGATAGTGTGGTTGGACAGGAGTTGTTATTACCCAATTTCCTAAGGCCTGCTGGAGTCACTCTCCTCTAGTAAATGTCCAGGGAAATGAATCCTGTCTTGTATTTAAACAGTGTTTCTGACTAAAACCAAAACATGTACAAATTCCTCTTTCTCAAAAGAGTGTCTGGATGTTGATGGAATAGACCTGGAGAAGATGTGATCTTGGCACACTTGACTGCTATTTTACACATGCTATCACACAAACTGTCTGCATTAAGCTCTGAACCAGAGATTACACTCCTTTATCTAACCTAAACTGATGATTTAGCAGAGACTGCCACGTTTGAAGAGACCTACTTGTTTTGTTTTCCTTTGGGCATGGAGCAGTTTAAAATCTATGAGCCAAATCCAGCAATCTTTTCTCAGGCAAGATTCCAGCTGGAGTTAATGAAAGTTCTGTCTGACTACTACTAATACTGGAATTCTGTCCTTTAGAAGTTAAGGAGACATTGTGTTTATAATCTCTGGACTGAATCCTGGATTACTAACTAATTTTTATGAGAAACCACACAATCACGTAGTCTGATCAGATACATAGATTAAAGAAAAAAGGTTTAGGATGTTCTAGAGGGTTTGTGTAATTAAAAAACCAAAAAGATTCCAATTATTTTTGCATCCCCTTATTCATACAGCCAGGTGCCTCATGAATCCAATCTAGGGCTCAGAGGGAACCATCAAAACCCCTAAAACCAACTTTTAAATAGCATTTTGTGTCTAAAAATGTCAGTGTTTCAAGGATAAACAGCTTGGGACTTCCTAAGGCTAAAACAAAGGCTGTGTCCCCCTATGGGAGAGCTGGGACTCTACTTGTTCCAACTTGTATAGTTCCTGTTTCTAGTCTTTCAGGGTTGTGACTTAGGGTGATCAGACAGCATATGTGAATAATCAGGACAGGGGGTGGGGGGTAATAGGAGCCTATATAAGAAAAAGACCCTGACATTGGAACTATCCCTATAAAAGAGGTTTGAGATGAAAGTCCTGATCTAGGAAAGCTGTCACTGGCCTGGGACTGAATCTTTCGGTGAAGGGGGTATGCTGGGGGACGCGCCTGGAGCCCTGCAGAGCTCCAGCAATTCTCAGCTGGCAGACGTATATGCTAATGCTGTAAACCTGCATTCCTCACTCCTGTGCCAGTTGTGAGTATGGTCGGTGACCCAGTCAGTGTAACCAGGGGTGAAAGTAAGCTACAGCTCTTACCGGTACAGGGCCACTTCCCCCTCCTCCCCGGAAGGGGCGGGGCCTCAAGTGGAAGTAAGTTACATGTCTTACCCCTACTGTCCAAGCACAAGCAACCCACCTCTCCTATATCCCTCCCATTTCATGACTTAGATATAAAACATAAAGCTACTATTACTACTACCAGGACTGTCTAATAAAACTTTACCAATGGAATAAGCCTTAAAAAGTGAAAGCTCACAGTCACGTTTGTTGATTCTCTTCCTCTCCTCCTCCAGCCAGGCTGCCCACATGGCTAGGCTCTGCATTTCCCCGACCCTTCCACTCAGCAGGGGGTGCAGCGGCTCCCCTCTAGCTTGTAGCAGGAAGAGGGGACTGGCTGAGAGAGAAGCCTCCTCAGGTAGCCTGCTGATTGCATAGGAACAGTTTAAATGTAGCTGTTCACCAGGGGTAGGATCGGGGGCTATTTCTGGCATCTCCCTTAATTTCACTCACAGTTGGGGGAGGGGGGGGTTAGACCAAGGCAGCGGCAGAATAGAATAGGTATTTGCACAGCTTAAATGCAGAGCAAATAAAATCCAGTGGAAGGGGAAAAGTCACTATCACATTGGTTTCTCTCCTCCCTCCTCCTCTAGTCAGATGCCTGCAGACAGGGCTAGGCTCCCTGCTTTCCCCAACCCCCGCAATCAGCAGGGGCTGTAACACCTCCCCTCTAGCTTGCAACAGGCAGCTGGGGACTGGCCACCGGTGTGTCCCCTGCACACCTGTGGATTAATCTCCCTTCCAGGTACTTAAAAGTGTGCAGGGGACACACCAATGGGTGGCTATTAGTAGGGGAAGGCAGGGGTGAAAGAAGGACAACTAGAGTAGCCTGCATGAAATATACAAAATGCTTAGAGAAAGTTTTGTCAATTTCAGTCTCCACACTCTGCAGGATACAAGAAAAAGAGATCTGAGCCCCTATGACCTAAGGACATTTCAGGTGTTTAATTTTATATATAAAGAGGGTGGAATGAAAACAATTATTTTTTTCTGGCTCTGGTGTCTTCACCTGACTCCAAGGACTAGAGATTTAAGAAATATACCAAGGAACTTGGTGCCTTGCATAGTGTCAAGTATGGTGTTGCACCCGAAGAAGTGGGTTTTTTGATCCATGGAAGCTTATGCCCAAATAAACCTGTTAGTCTTTAAGGTGCCACCGGACTCCTTGTTGTTACCAAGGAACTTGAGACTTCTGGCGGGGGAGGGACTGGACTTCCTGGCGGGGGGGGACGGGGACGGGGGGGGACGGGGGGGGGACAGCGGCCCCCGAATGACATGGCCATTGGCAGGAAAAAGGTTCCCCACCCCTGGTGTATGTGCTCATATAACCTGGGTCTAAAGAGATAAAGTGTTTGGGCACATTTTTAAAAGGGCCAGTTGCCTTTTAAATGAGCCCCTTTTACCATTTAAAATGACAGTTGGGTCCTCAGACACTTGAGAGAGCTTCAAGATTTCCAGCAGATGGTGCACAACTGCCAACAGACTGCAGTCAGCATTTTATTAATCCCTTTTAGCATAATCTTAAATGGCAATCTTTAAAATCAGTCAAATCATGCTTCCTAACTCCTTGTAAGCAAAGCAGATCTAGGTCAAAGGCAGAATTTTCCGCTAGCAGGTAGTGCCTTTTTTCATGCAGCAGGTGGCCATGAACATTGGTACAAGGGTTATACTGACCAGTCTGATACCACAGTGATGGATATACAGACCTACCTTGAATAGAAAGTATTCTAAGAGAGGGGAATAAAAAAGGAGGGCCAAATTAGTATAGACCAGAGGTTCCCAAACTTATTTGGCCTACCGCCCCTTTTTTCAGATAAAAAATTACTCAGCGCCCCCCTGAAAATCTGCCTTCTTTAAGTGAACAAACAGAAATATGCAGTGACAAATTTGCGTTATTTTATGTATCTATATTTCTACCTACGTCCTACAACATAGTAAGAAAAGATGTTGTTGCAAATAAGACATGTTGAAGCTTAAAATTATAAAATTATTTATTGAAATCGACCATAGTAACATTCGCATTACACATAGAAAATTATGATAATGAAGGATAATATTTAAATAAAAATCACGAATAACATTAAAAATAATTCTAATGAGAAGGATGAACCTGGTGCGCTGCTATCAATTTGTTAATATTCGGCTCTATCTTTGTCAACAGCATTCTTAAATCACCACGATTAGTTATTTGCAGTCGGCTTCTTTTTTTAGTTAATTAATTTGCTAATAATTTTATTCAACACCCCCCAATTTGGAAAATAAAGTACCTAATCACTACAACTTCCTATGTTACACAACAGATGAAACATGTACGAACGGTTTTTCAAAATTTTCTCATCTTCTCCTCTTTCTTTATTCTTTCACCACCCCCTATTTTTATTCAACACCCCCCAATTGCACCTAAGGCTACTATCGCCCCCCTGAATCGTTCCAGCGCCCACCAGGGGGCGGTATCGCCCACTTTGGGAACCACTGGTATAGACCATAGAACTTGGCATGAAATGACTTAATTGGTTTGTGTTATGATGTGGTGTTTACATACAGGGTAATATGTTATCCTGGGCTACAGGAACTACTTCAGTCTGAATAAGAAAGTGCCTATAAAAGGCACACATAAACAGAAAAATATTAAAATAATGTTCACATAATGTGTTTGAGATTAAAATATGAGCTTGAGAAATATTTAAAGACAGTGCTGCAACATACATGCGGATTCCGTACCTTTAAGGAAGTGAGCAGAGATGTTCTGTTCTGCAGAAGGCAGACTACTTACTTTAACCAATTTAAAGGCATCTTTCACACTGTTCACTTGTGCTAGTCTCTCAGAAGGTGATGTTAGTAGGAATTTAATCTTCCTTTTGAAGACAGGGCAAGGTGATCGTTCAAGCTAGAGTGACGGTGGACTTGTCTATGCTCATGGACAAGTCATCAAGCTACCACACCACTGAGGAAATAGGACAGAGCCAGGTGAACACCGATTAATTATTTATCTTGCAACTTTAATGAGAACAAAGAATTCTGAGTAAAAGTAAACAGAGCTGGGAAATAGTCTGAACATCTCGAAGGCTTTATTCATTGCCATACCCCTTTCTCAAATTCATTTGTGAAAAGAATCTTTATCAAAATACAGTATGCTTCATAGATGTTAATAAAAACAGCAGGGAAATGTTTGCATGTACGCACACGCACACAGAGAATTCACATGCTTTGTATACTGTGACAAGGACACTGGCCAAATTCGGCTCCCAGTTGCACCTCCAAGGGTAGATGTGTGCTTCAAAGGCAATGCTTCCTTAATAAAGATAACTCCAAAGAAACTTGGGGCCAGGCCATCAGTTGGTATAAACTGGCATAGCTCCAGTAGATCTGGCTCTAGAATTTTTTTTGTATGTCTGATAGATCATTAATAGTAATGAAAATAATAATAACTTGTAATAATTGCTGGTGTTTATACAGCAGCTTTCATTCAAAGACTCTTTTTTAAAACCACAGTGTTTATTTATATCTGTACAATTCTCCTCTCATCCACACTACTGTAAATCCTGAGTCATTGCACAGAGTTTGATGGAGTTACTCAGGATTCATACCAGAATGAGCCAAATTTATAAAGGCATCATGGAAATGCAGCTACCTCTTGGGTGTAACAAGGGGAAAGTTTAACAGTGAGTCGAAACACTAGCTGATAGTTTAGGAGAAAAGGTGAAGGTTATGGTGTCTAATTGAAGCTCTGGGGGCAATTCACAGATTTTAATTGCCTAAAGGGAACTGAGTTAAGATACCAGGATAACATCTTTACTGTTAATTGCCTGTGATGGAGTGGTCACCATACACATAGAAGAGCTTAGCGATACTGAGAAGGGGCCAGTTAACCAGATAGACCACAGCTGAAGGGAATTAGTTAGTAACCCACTGAATGATGATTGAGCCTAGCTGAAAAGGAACAGGTGGGGCTAATATAAAGCCATGAAGCTGGTAGCAGAAAAGAGCTGCATTGAGGGGCCCTATAGCCATTCTCTGGATTTGAGGAAGGGAGGGAAGGCATGAAACTTAGGGGATAGGGTGTAGGAAATGGCAGCAAGGTTTATGATAGTGCAGACCTCTGAGTTGACAGAGGGCAGGCCTCGGTTCTCCTCCCTGCCTGTGGGGAAGTGGTATGGTCAGTGACTGGGAAGACTGCCTGAGTACAGATACCCTGGAAGGGGGAAAACCACCTAGTGACCTGTCTGGAGGGCCAATGCACCAAGAAGGAGCAACCATGTCATGAAAAGAGAGCACCCTGAGTTGCAGAGGGAGAGAGACGGGAGGCACTCAATGAGTGGCAGAAGGGGGTGTCCTGTAGAGAGCTAATCCCCAGCGCATCCAGGAGGAGGTGCCCTAGCAGTGAGCAGAGCCCAGTTAGCATTGTCAGAGGATTTCTAAAAAGCAGGTAAGCAACAAAAACATTAGAGATGAAACACCAAATTCTGCCCTCACTGAAATCTCTACAACCCAGTTAGTTCAGCCTCATATTCGTGGGCTCATTTGGGGCATGAATTAGAGCTGTTGTAACCAGGGCCGGTGCAAGGTATTGTTCCGCCCTAGGTGGCAAGTGCAGAGGGGGGCACAGGCGTCCGCAGTGCAAGTGTCCGCCGAATTGCCACCGACAGGCAGTCGATATGTTGAGCTGCTGCCGAATTCCCAGCAGCAATACGCGGGCAGTTCAACATGCCACGTGCATTTCGGCGCCAATTCGGCGGACACTAGGAAGCCTGACAGCCCATTAAGCTGCCACCGAATTGCTGCCGAGGGGGCAAAAAGCCGCTCTCCAACTTCTCGTGCCCTCTAGGCAACTGCCTAGGTTACCTAATGGGTAGCGCCGGCCCTGGCTGTAACTTATGCTTGCCTGCCAATAGCTCCAAGTGTGCTGTTTCCTAGAGACTATCCTCTTGCCCTGATGTACCTATAGGTCTGGGACTGCAAGGGTGGCCTAGAACCTTTACTCGGACTCTGTGCCAGCCAGGAAATCCATGTATCCCAAGGGAGTTTCCTGGAGGGCAAAGGGACCATCAAGTCTCCATTTTAGTTCATGGTGTGTTTTTCACCATCCAATTGCTCAGAAAATCCTCTCTAGCTCACGTAGGCCTAAATTACTCAATATTGTAAAAGAGATAACAAGGTAAAGAAATAAATCATTTCACAGCCACCTCATCATGACTAAAATAAACATAAATCAATACGAACTGCTTAAGTAAAACTACTCTGCGGGGCCCTCTGGTTAGCACCATGCTTGCAAAGTGCTTAAAGTGACGCTGTTTACAATACCATACTCAAGCAACCTAGAATCCATGTGGACTCAAAACAGAAAGTGCAGCAAAGTGATCACACAATACAGGGCCCCAATCTCTTACATTACCGTGTTTGAATGAAATTTCATTATTTAAATCATCATAACAATTATTTCCTTCGTTCCTGAGCAAGACTAGCCTGATAGAAGCCCCTGCAGGCTGCATTAAGGTACCAAAAAAAAAAAAAAAAAAAGGTTAATATAAGTTTGGTTCTAATGCAGTGTGTGTGTAAGTCTGCATGCTTTATATATGTAGTGTTGTTTTAGCCATGTTGGTCCCAGACAAGGTGACTGAGGTAATAAAGAGACAAAGTGGCTGAGGTAATATCTTCTATTAGACCAGCTTCTGCTGGTGAGAGACACGTTTTTGAGCTTACACACAGCTCTTGGCTTTTTTTAAAGGAAGACTGGTCTGGTCAGTTCAAATAATGCTGCAAATTACCACATGGCTTTAAAGTTCTTTTGCTGTAAAAAAGATGTTTATCATACATTTTTAGACTGTAAAATATGAGGCGCACAACAGAAGAATGGCAAAATCCTCAGCTGGGTGAAGCTATATTGAAGTCACGCTTCCATAGTGTTATGGCATCCAGGTGAAGGCCTGACTCATAATTTGTTATATAGCCGTTCATATGGCTGAAGTAGCTTATTTGGTGCCAGTGAAAATCTGGTTGATATTGTTCTAGTAATTGAAAGCCATCAAATCTACGTGGGCCTGTTTAGCTGACTATGTCTAAAAATGCCATTTGAAAACCATATCCAAACTAATTAGGAACAGGCGTGGAAACACCTTTCAGGATATGAATAGACAATAGGTAGCCAGGGTCAAGTTGGTTGAAATGTAGTGGTCACAAGACTTCAGCAAGAAAGGGGTATTAAAATGCTTGTTTACAGAGTACTTAGAAGTGGAGGACACTCAGATGGATATGAGTAGATTGAAATAGATACAGCTTTCAAAATAGCTGTGGGCATTGAATAATTGTTTAATGAAAGTGCTGTAAGCCATAGACACCCAGTAAATGAATACTATCATACTCCTCAAACCTGCCAGCCCACACAAGTTTATTTGACAAATGTTGCTGTCTTGTCAACTCCCTCCCTCCCCAAACACCCCTCCTCCCCCAACAATTATGAACTCTCTTACTCACTCTTAGGCTCCAGGCAGGAAGGACATTTCTTCTATCAACTTTGTCTTTTAAATTCCTTCGGGGTCACTATTAAAATGACGCATATTCAAGTGACAGGCAAAAATAAAACTTGTGTGTCCTTCACCAGGGAGTAGCATTCTCTGCTCTCCATTCCTGAGAGACAGGGTGCTAAACTCTGCTGTCAGCTACAGCCCTGCTGAAGTCATAGGATTACACGAGTGTAACTGAGGGCAGAATTTGGCTCAGGAAGTTGAGTCTGGGATATTCACGATCACTTCTAAAGTGGCTCTGTCAGCACAATGACCCATCATTTTCTGACACAGTACAAAGTAGTTCTTAAAAAGTCAATGTTGGGCAACACATTCTCTCTTTCTTTTTATATAGTGCCTAATGCTAAGGTATCTAAGGTTCTGATCCTGGGATTGAAGTCAATGAGGCTCTGGTGCCACTTGCAGCATTGGCAAGGGTGGGGGAAGTAACTAAGAATCAGATCCTCCAAGGTAGTTAGGCCTGAAATCAATGGGAGTTAGTTGCCTATATCAGTGGTCTTCAAAGTGGGGTGTGAGGCCCCCCCATATGGGTGCGCGAGACCCCTGCACGACTGGGGGATCACCCTAGGAGACAGCCAAAATCGTAAGCGGTCTATTTTTCCCCCGCCGAAATGCCGCTGAAACCGGAAGCTTTCTATTCATCAGTATTTCGGTGGACATACCCCGGGGGCCGCGAGCGGACGTGGGACCGGGGAAAGGGGCCGCCGCTGCAAAACTTTGAGGAACGCTGGCCTATATATCTTGGAGGATCTGGTTCTTAGTTACTTGACTGCCTGGTAATGGGACCAAAGCCAGAGAGCTGGAGGGCAGATGCCACAATAAATAGCCAGCCCCCTGCACCTCCACTCACCACACTTTTCCTGCCACAAGAACTGAAAAGTGGGATGTTAATGCTGCTTAATGCAGATGAGCATCCTAGAAAATCCAAAGCTAATGAGACACACTGATTATTGCATACACTGTGGGGGGTTTAAATCTAAAATAGTTAAATTAAGGGATGGAGTAAGAGAGGAACTTGGGGTGTAGGTCAGAAGTGGAAGGTGAAGCAAGATGTGGGATATGCAGGAGGAGAGGAGGATGCATGGTACACAGGGTCAAGAGGAATGCTGCCTACCACCCCTTCTTTCCCCTCTATCGGGAACATTATCCTTGACTCTGCATGGCCCGAGTTTTCACTCTCCTCCTACAAATCAGGCATCAGAACTCACTTCATCTGCTTAATGTGGACCTCTGCTCCATCTCGTTTTCCCTGACTGCATCCTCTAATTTTGCCATATTAACTAAAAATAGGAACTGGTGAGACACAAGATGTCTCTGCAGCTACAAGTGTGTCTCCTATCATTTCACTGACTTTACCTTCACCCTGACCACGCCCTTTCCCCCATCCTTCGTTTATCATTAGCCATTGTTGTATTACGTTGAACTTAGGCCCTGAATCTATAAGAAGCTCCATGCAGGTGTAGGGGCCCATCTGCACAGAGCTCCTGGCAGGATCAGGGCCTTGACTGAAGCATTTCCAATTTCAGAGAACCATTGTTTTAATTTGTAATGCCAAACACAGCTATGGTTCTGTCTGAATTACTAATAAACTAGGGATCCAATCTCGTGCTCTTCTCTGGATGCATTTTTCCTCACCCCTTCCCTTTTCTGAATCACCGACTTGGTATAAAGCTCAGTCCAGATATATGCTGCTTGTCCTGAAGAGATGTATTGCAGAAGGGTCATTTGGAATGAGAGTGATAGAATGTGGCCACTCTCTCAGCCTGCCAGACAACATACTTAAAGGCACAGCACATTTTAATCCCTTGGTGATTATACTGGTGTATATTAATAACACTGACATTACTAGGCAGTAAACTTACCAAAAAGCATCTCTTTCCTTATTCTATACTGGATTAATGTTTCTTTTAAAGGGGGAAGGTGATATTCAAGAATCACTGCTAAGGAGTCTTTAATTGTCAGATTATTCCCATGCTTATCATTTTGATATCCAAACTATATACCATGATGTCATGGAAATGAGAAGTGAATGGAGGGTTTCCTGTAACATCCAAGTATTTTTCTAAGGTTTTATTTTCAGCTCCGCTAACATCCTCCCTACCACATACCTGGCTTACAAATCTCTGTGTGGTCCCGTTGAATGTTTACATTCGTTTCCATGAGGGAAAACTTCAAAGGTTCCTATGAAATGTTTATATGTGATATGGGTTTCATTTATTGAGTTGCAGGAGCTGAAAATTTCCTGCATGTAGAGGGGTTCTACAACTAATACAAATTCTGCCTTTTCTATTCTTCAACAGAGATACCATTAAGTACCTAAAATGTGCAATTAATAATATAGATCTATCAACTTGATTCAAGTCTTCATTATGTTAGTATTAAGCCAACAGAACTGATGAGCAACAATGGGCATAGCTAGCCCACAAAAAGGGGGAGATATTATATATTATTTACATTTCCTAGGACCTGGGAGCCCCAGTCATGTTGTGCTAGATACTGTACAAACACAGAACTAAAAGATCCATAAGCAATTTAAAATAAGACATAAGATAGATGGCTGAAGTGTCCAGTGGTTCATGATTGGCACTTGGGTGCTACTCCATGTACCAGATTTAGTGCTTACCACACTCCAGAACAGAAGGTGTTTAAGCAGAGAAAAGGTTAAACTACCCATTGATAGTATCACATAAATCAGAGATATTGGTTGTAAACAATGCTACTCGCTATTTAGTATGTCCAACTCCCATGAAAGAGCACATTCTAATAATAAGGAACACTTCATTTTTAAATTATCATTGCATTTTTGCTACCCAGCTCCAGTGTTAACTTTCTTCACAAATAAATTATTCCATGAAGTTGAGGGCACCCATTGCATGGCAGATAAATGACCCACACAAATGTGGTTGTTTCACATCCATATGCCTGATGACTTTTCTAGCCAATAGTAAAACCTCTCTAAGGTCTGATCTACACTGGCAGGGGAGGGGATTGGTCTAAGAGTTATGCAACTTCAGCTACGTGAATAGCATAGCTGAAGTCGGCGTACTTAGATCTATTCATAATGTTGTCTTCACTGTGGTGAGTTGACAGCTGATGCTCCCCTGTTAACTTCGCCTGCACCTCTCGCTGTGGTGGAGTACTGGAGTCGACGGAAGAGCGCTCGGCGGTCAATTTATCGCCGATAAATCGACCCCTGCTGAATTGATCACTGTCTGACTATCCTGAGAGTAATGTGGACAAGCCCTAAGACATTTGAGGAATAATATTTGCCCAGCTTTACAATTAATTAAGAAGCAATGCTAGTTGTTTGGTTAGTCTTAGTGTTAGCTATTCAGCATAGAATAAAATATCACTTACAATATTCTGGTCTTAAGTGACTTCTAGTCTAAGCTATTTTATTCTATTTTTTAAATGTATAATAATAGAAGGTTGTGTACCTACATTTTGGCCTTAAGCCCTTTAAAAATATTAGAGGAAAAGAGAGATATGATCTTGTCGCAGTCAGTTAAGAAATGGTTCAGTGCTAGAAGACTCGTTTGCCTTGGTCAGCCCACACAAGAATGAGTCACTTCCACTTCATTGGCAATGGAAGCACACAGTAGCAAAATGCATCCTATCCATCTAGCCAATGGGTGCGACTTGAATGCCAGAAAAAGTAAAGCTAGTCACTGAGTTTATTTTGTTGAGAAGCAGTGTTAAGCTCACAGTGTGCCATGCAAACTGTTCATGAACACAATGGTTACTTTATATTTTGATTAACTGGTTTGTCTAGACTTGGACTCCAATCAGCAAATGATAATCAAATAATTTGTAGTTGCTAGTGAAAACCAAAATGCCTCTATAGCAAAATGTTAGATGCTCAAATGCATTGTTGGTTATTGTTTAGATTAAAGTAGCATCCAGAGGTCTCAGTCAGGAGCAGAAGATCCTTGTGTTAGGTGTGGTACAACCATCTACAATCACAATCCATGTGCCAAAGAGCTTAACAGTGACAACTGATTAACAGACATTTAAGTTAACATTAAATATAGGTGGATCCCTCTCTCTGAAACACAACAGAGTCATAGTTCAGAAACAAAGTCAAATTGAGCATAAAATATTGTGGGGGTCCAAATCCTGATTTCAGTTATACCAGTGGTGTTAAATTTTCCAACCGAAGAGCGACTTTATACCTTTAATCTCTGAGATCCTTATTTTAGACTAAGGAAAACAACAAGAGAGAACAATGGTAAATATACAGTGTAAGCTTGATATTGAGGTCAGTGAGTGCTTCCTCTGGAGCAAGATGATTTAGGCAGATGCCATGCAAAAGAAGCAGTGAGAGATAAAAAGGCATCTTTTAAAAAGTGGAAGTCAGATCCTAGTGAGGTATATAGAAAGGAGCATAAACACTGCCAAATTAAGCATAGAAATGTAATTAAAAAAGCCAAAAAGATGCTTGAAGAACAGCTAGCCAAAAACTCAAAAGGTAATAACAAAATGTTTTTAAGTACATCAGAAGCCCGAAACCTAAACGGCCAGTGGGGCCCCTGGATGATTGAGATATAAAAGAAGCACTTAAAGATGATAAAGTCATTGCGGAGAAACTAAATGAATTCTTTGCATTGGTCTTCACATCTTCTATTTTGAAAATACCTATAACAAGCAAGAATTTTGGGCCTTATCCAAAGCCCTTAGAAGTCAAGGGGACCCTTTTCATAGACTTCATTGGACCTTAGATCATACACTTCTCTTCCAAAAGTGACAAAGCCTTGTAGCACTTTATAGACTAACAGATTTTAGGGATCATGAGCTTTCGTGGATTAAGACCCACGTCATCAGATGAATGTTGTGGAAATCTCCAGAGGCAGGCATAAATATGCAGGCAAGAAAACAAGGTAAATTCAATCAGTGGGGGTGGTGAAGCCCACTTCCAGCAGGTTATCTGGAGGTGTGAACACCCAGAGAGGAGAAACTGCTTTTGTAATTGGTGAGCCATTCACAGCTAATATTAAGTCCAGACATAATAGTGTCAAATTTGCAGATGAACTGGAGCTCAGCAGTTTCTCTTTGAAGTCTGGTTTTGAAGTTTTTTTGCTGCAGGATGACTGTCTTGAGGTCTGCAATTGTATGCCCAGTGTATGCCCACTGTTGAAGTGTTCTCCTACAGGCTTTTATATATTTCCATTCCTAATATCTGATTTGTGTCCATTTATCCATCTACATAGAGTGTCCAGTTTGGCCAAAGTACATAGCAGAGGGGCATTGCTGGCCCATGATGGCATATATTATATTGGTAGATGTGCAGGTGAATGAACCTGTGATGGTGTGGCTGATCTGGTTAGGTCCTGTGATGATGTTGCTGGTGTAGATATGTGGGCAGAGTTGGCCTCAAGGTTTGTTGCATGGATTGGTTCCTGAGTTAGAGTTATTATGGCGTGGTGTGCTGTTGCTGGTGAGAATCTGCTTCAGGTTGGCAAGTTGTTTGTGGGCAAGGGCTGGCCTGCCTCCCAAGGCCTGTGAAAGTGAGGGATCATTGTCCAGGGTGGGTTGTAGATCACTGATGATGCATTGGAGAGGTTTTAACTGAGGACTGTAGGTGATGGCCAGTGGTGGTCTGTTGGTTTCTTTCTTGGGTTTGTCTTGCAGCAGAAGGCTTCTGGGTACACGTCTGGCCCTGTTTATCTGTTTCCTTACTTCCTCACGTGGGTATTGCAGTTTTAAGAAGGCTTGGTGAAGATCTTGTAGGTGTTGGTCTCTATCTGAGGGGTTGGAGCAAATGCAGTTGTACCTCCCTGCTTGGCTGTAGACAATGGAGTGTGTAGTGTGTCCAGGATGGAAGCTGGAAGCATGAAGGTAGGCAAAGCGGTCGGTGGGTTTTCGTTATAGGGTGGAGTTTATGTGACTGTTACTTATTTGTACCATGGTGTCCAGGAAGTGGACATCTCATGTAGACTGGTCCAGGCTGAGGTGGATGGTGGGGTGGAAGCTATTGAAATCATGGTGGAATTCTTCCAGAGTTTCTTTCCCATGGGTCCAGATGATGAAGATGTCATCAATGTAGCGTAGGTAGAGAAGGGATGTGAGTGGACGAGAGTTGAGGCAGCATTGTTCCAGGTCAGCATATGTTGGCATATTGTGGGACCATGCGTGTGCCCATAGCGGTGCCACTGGTCTGGAGGTATAGATTGTCACCAAATTTGAAATAATTTGTGAGGATAAAGTCACAGAGCTCAGCAACCAGTTGTGCTGTGGCATCATCAAGTGGGCTTCACCACCTCCACTGATTGAATTTACCTTGCTTTCTTGCCTGCATATTTGTGCCTGCCTCTGGAGATTTCCACAACATTCGTCTGAAGTGGATCTTAACCCACAAAAGCTCATGATCCCTAAAATCTGTTAGTCTATAAGGTGATACAAGACTTTGTCGCTTTTGCAGATCCAGACTAACACAGCTACACCTCTTCCAGCTTTCCTTCTTCCTTCCACTCCTGTCCTTAGTTCTTGGCTACTTGGTTATTTTAGGAATGGAAGGGAACATCAGTTTAACTTGTGATTAGACAATCAATGTAGCATCTACTTAAAGTGTGCAGCTTGTGTGGATCTCTCTTATGCTGCTGCTGCTTGTTGTTTTTTGGAAGAGCTGTAATCCATTTTCCTTGTTCGGGACAAATGGTGAAGGTGAATGAAAGGGCCAGGATGTTTTGGGGGTTTTCCCCCTGAAAGATCCTCTTTTTCTTATCACTCATCAGAAGATGTGTTCCCCTACAACTAAAAGGGGAAACCATTTGAAAATTAGCTAACATGCTTCCCAATGGGGGAATTAGTTATTCTCCCTGCTAATTGCACTTCCGTCATCTTTTTGTATCCCATATCACTGAAACAAAGTGGATATTTGATTAGACTGAATAGGCTGATTCTCATGGAACCTACTTCTGATTTTTAAACTCTTAACTGGTTGGTGGATGGTAAAAGTAGAGCAATAAGGGAGGAAAAGGCAAATTTTAGCAGAGGTATTGGTTCCTCTACTCTTCGATGCCTTGGAAATCCACTTTTCAATCAGCTGATACAAAGCTACCCGTGTGTTGGAACTAAGCATGTCACAAATTCCGAAGTCCAGAGACACGTGTCTACGTAGCCGCTCATATTGTAAATATTTGGCTTGATTTTAATTCAGTATATAAAACAATATGACTAGTAATTCAAAAAGAATGGAAAATGGCAAACCTATCTAACCTTGACTCAACATATTAAAACATTTAAACTGGCCACTCCTTGCTGGAATATGTCCTGGACAATGAAGATGGGGCATTAATATCAAACGCTGTAATGAAGTCTTACTCAATGACCATTGGATTCCCCCCCTTCTCACAGTGATCACGGAGAGAGAATGCTAATCTAATTCATTGGTTTGCGGTAGAAATTTCTCAATTAGCAGAAAGTTTAACTTAACCACAGTTGTCATGGGAGAGAGGTGGAATAGTTTAGTGGCTAGGACGCTGGCCTGGGCATTACGAAACCTGGGTTCTGTTACTGCCACAAAGCTATTGGGTGACCTTGAGCAAGCATCTTTGCCTCTATTTCCCCTCCCAGTCTAACTGCCTTCTGTCAATTGTCAGCTAATGGTGCAGTAATCACACATGGGGTCAAATCCTATGAGAAGAATGGTAGTCCTGTGTCTGCAGCACTGGACTGGGACTCAGGAGATCTACATTTAATTTTTTTAATCTTTCCTACAAATTTACTGTCTAACTTTGGGTAAGTCACTCCATCTCTCTCTCTGTTATCTATTTGTAAAATGGGGTGTAATAGGGTGTTCTGGTCCCTTTAAGCTTAAAGGGGTCAGAAGACCCCTTTCAAGGGAGCTGTAGTGAACAAAGGCCCAGCAAATGGCCTGCTGGTGGCAGAGTAGAAGCAGATTTAGGGAATTAGGAATGGATTGGGGGGACCTGAGGACACTGTTCCTTTAAGGATCCTGAATGGGGGTCTCTGCTCTGCCCCACAGGACCACAGCCTCCAAACCCGCACCTTGTCCCTGCAATAATAGAAGGGCAGGAGGGTTACCGCAGGGAGCCCTTTGCAGCCCTAGTGTCATGGGATTAAATTGCCGTCAGGCTCACAGTCGCAACCTCTTAAACCTCCATACATCGCAATTTAAAAGCTATTTCTAAAATGCCACTAGCGCTAAAATCCAAAGTTTTATGCCATCTGAAAATGTGAAACTCTGTGCCTTCAAATGGGATAAAGAATCCCACAGTTACTGCTGACCTCATGATCCCCCTTTAAGATGGACTTCCCCAGCACTGCAGGGCTCACAGAAAAGTTAACTCCACTTTGCATTAATTTTCCACTGGGTTTTTCACAGGACTTTGGGGGAACGGGGTGGATAGGCCTGTGGTCTGTCGAGGACTGCTTTGGCATTGCAAACAAGCACTGAAGATCAGAGAGGGGTGGGTTCCGGTGCTGTCTGCAAGCTTGTGAGCTCTACAGGAAATCATAGGAGTAAAGTCAGTCTGAAAAAAGCCAGATTAAAGCAAAATGGGGCAAATTGTGTCTCATTGCTTAGGGAGCAGCCACTTCTCTCTCCCTGTCTCTCAATGCTTCTCTTAGTGTTATTGTTCTAAATTCTGAGACAAACTGGTTCTGGTGCAACTTTCCAGCAAGAGTTAGTTTTCATCTAACTTCTCTGGGTTTGGGCTGCGAACATAACAAGGGACAATGGGTATTAGCTGTTCTTTGCCCACCCCTTCCTGCGTCTGGCTTATCCCTGTCATCTGAGGGTTCCCAGCCCCATGGAGGATGCTTTGCAGGGCTTGGGGCAGAGGGCACATGTTGCCACACAGGCTGTTGTCCTGGGTGTACAGGAAATGGGGCTTTGCATTGAGGGAACCATTCATCGTTCTTTCTGTGTCTCTGAGCTACATGCGCACACAGACACATGCTGTTTTCTAGCAGTTTCTTAGTTTCCAGGCTCCTTATGAGCAAGCTAGGAAGAGCTTTCCACACAACAATTTCCCCTTTCCCAGCTCTGCTCAGAGCAGCAACCTGTTCTCACTGCTGTAAACTTATTTAAAGAAACAATATTCAATTAGGCAACTCTCATATTACAGCTGAAAGGCAGGGGTGCGGTATATGGGCACCTCTATGAAACTACTGTCGTGTTCTCCAAATTCTCAGCTTTCATTGAAAAAAAAAAGGTAAGCCTCGAGCTTGTCGGGGTGCAAAGAAACGCTAAAAATGTGAGGTGAGCGTAACAGATGCAGGACTGTGTAGGGGAGCCTGCTGAAAGTCTGGAGTAATAGATCTAAAAGGGTGATCATCCTTATTCATTGGAATGAGGGGATTCGTTCAGATGCTGACTGATGATAGTTAACGATGTTGACATCGTGGTCCTCCCCGTCCCGCCCTGTGCAGGGGCTATATTCACAAAGGTATTTAGGCACCCAAACATAGGCACCTAATGGGATTTTTAAAGGTACCTGTGTGAGTTTCAAAAGCACTTAACACCTATTTGAAGCAAATGGGGCCTAGGCACCTTCGCAACGTAGGTGCTTTTGTAAATCCTGCTAGGAGCCGATCTGCACCTATACTTGGGAATCTGGCCCAAGGAACCTAGTGGAGCCCATGGTCAGATTCAAGCCCTTCCAAATTAGTGCCAACATCAAGGAGCCCGGTAGAGCAGCACAATCATATTTTGAGCATCTTGCACAATCAGCGTTGACTGGCATCTCCGTTTGGGGATTTGCAGGGGCGGAGCTTAATTTGTGGGTGGAGCATAAAAGCATACTGCTAAATTCTCCCCCCCTCAACCCTGGTTACATACTCCTTATTCCTTATTGATCACTGCACTGTGAAATACCTCAGCCTATGCCTCTTCCTTGTCACTGCCCACTAATAAGCCCTTCTTCCATGCTTTCCTGGACTGTTGCCGGCACTTTGCCTTCTGTTTGTCTTCTCTTATTTACATGGGGAGCACTTCAGGGCAGGGAATGTGGCTTTCTCTCTGTTTATAAATGTTTTCTCATAAAAATAATAAGCACATAAGTTAAACAGAGGAGAATTGCCAGGCAAGCACACAGCATTAATATTAATAGAATATGAACCGGAACAGAGAGAGTCTAATATTTGGTGGGGCGACTAGTCCATCATTTAAACCCCAGCAATTGTTGGCCTTTGCTCTGTGAGTGCTGAGACTTGCTTCCTGAAAGTCATGAAGGTCTTGAACACTCATGTTCTTTTTTGGCACCAATAATCTTTATTAGCACGCCCCCTCCACCCACCCGGAACTGAACCACAAATAATAAACAAACATCCAATATCTGAAGCATAAAGTTAATCCTGGTGTTTACCTAGAGTGTAAAATAGCTAAACATACCCTTATCCCTATGCTGTGGCAACATCTGATGGATCCTGTTTATTGCTAAATATTGTGCTGCAGCTAAAACTTATAAATAATAGATTGCCTTTGGTCCCTGGCTAATGTGGTCTAGGAATAGGGATGAGGAAGAAATTTAAGGCATTGGAAACAAATTTATATTCCTGTGTTTTGTTGCAGCAAATCAGTACAAAGCAAATTAAGCCCCCCTCCCCATTCCTGAATGTTGGTTTATGGAGAACAGAATTAATAAAGCTTTTGATAGTGGAGGCTCTTTCACATTACTGGAGAGTAACATCTGACCTATCAACAGGAAGATAGATGGAGAGGAGGTAATAGCATACTTAGCCCGAGATGACGAGTCGGATCCTGAGTTGGTATAAATGAATGTAGCTCCAGAGATTTCAGTGGAGCTACATTGCTTTACACCAGCTAAGGAAATGGCCCAGGGTATCTATATATTGTAGCCTTGAGGGGTGGATAGTGAGTGGGGGGAGGGGTCATTAGGGACATTGCCTCTCTACCTGTATACATTGATTTTTTTCCCAGTAGTTTACAATTCAGATTAAAAATAAAACTATTTTCTACCCACCAATGATTCCTAATGTGAGGTAGAGCCCTGCAGTGGGATTGGGATCCTGCCGGTTCCACTGCCATAATAGCGGGAGTGGGATAAAAATTCAAGAAACGATGCAGGAGCGGGTGGGAATGGGTATTGCAGGATGAGAGCGGGATTTAAAAAATAGTTTTCCTGCGCCACAAACAACATGAATGCCCTGGCCAGCAGCCATTGTTTTCTGGCTGCCCAGCTCCGAAGTTCTGCGCTGCTGTCAGAGTTGGGTGGTCGGAGAGTGGTGGCTGCTGGCCATGGGCCCTGCCCCCCAAATATAGAAGTTAAACTACATCTATGATAGTCTTTTAAATGTGCCCGTGCAGACAGGCAAGTCTTCTGTACACTGATGGGGAATTTAAGACAGACCTTTTCCAACCTTTCTGCTAGGTGGAGCCGGCAGCAACCAGGACCAGTTCAATATCTAGAGGTTCCTTTTCAACAATACAACACAGAACTAGTTTGAGACCTCACCCAGTAACCTGGGAAAAGTCCACACCACCTCAGCACGTCCTCTAAGAGGCAATACTTCCCCTCTTGCGAGCATAGAAGCTGAGTGTAGCAAAGAAACTTTTAATGAATAATCCTAAAACTTTTAATCATAATCCTAAAACTGAGCAGGACACTCACCCCAGAGTGCACGGGACAGTGTCTTTTACCTCATGTTCTTGAGTTCTATAACCAAAAGTTCCTTTTCTGTGACCCTCTCTGCTCCATCACCATACCCCACTCACAGTGGTTGTCCTTGGTCAGTGAGGACCCAGGGTTCAAAGATACATCTGTGTGAGTTCACCTCCCACACAGGGCTGGGGGGCGGGGGGAGGGAGAAAGCACCTTGCTTGCTCTGCCATCTGAACACTTATTTTTTAATGATGTCATAGCTGTACATCTTCTTGGTACAATAACTAGGCTGACCATATTTCCTTGTGACAAAAACGGGATATTGGGATGGCAAAAACTGGACGGGGTTATAACTCCCTTCAGACCCCAAATATAACCCTACAATGCCCCCCCCATATCCATAAAGTCACCAATACCCAACCCTCATATAACCACCTCCAGGCCTCCCAACACCATCCCACTACCAACCCCCCAGCCCCTTACACCCCCCAGCCTTCCCTACACAACCTCTCCCCATAGCCCCCCACTAGCAACCAATACACCCCCACAGACCCCCCCAACGGCCTCAAAACACAGCCCCACCCTCCACAGCCTCCCACCTCCCCATGACCCCCCAGCTCATCCCACCCCTGCAGGCCCCGCCGCTGCGCCCCCCTCCCCAGCCCCTACCTAGGCTGGGCTCCGCGTTTCCTCCACGTGGGGGGGGGGCGGGGGGAGCGAGGCACCAGGCAGCCCCTGCCCGGCCAGCAGCTCCACTCTGCCGTTGCACCGGGCTCTGCTGTAACCGGCTCGCGCAACACGTGGGGGCGGCCCAGCCAGTCGTGCCGCTGCTCAGCTGCAGGCACACGACACGTGGGGGCGGCCCAGCCAATCGCGCCGCGTGGGCTCTGCAGCGGCGGCGGCGGAGGGGAGGGGGGAGCAGGCCGGGGAGGGGAAGGGACTGAAGGGCTGTGGGAGGAGGCGGGACATGGCCGTGGGTCCCTGAAATAAGCCGCGTCACGTTTTTTTTATGAAAAACGGGACAAATTTGATATTTTTATTAAAAAGACGGGACGGTCAGAAAATATGTAAAAAATGGGACTGTCCCGTTCAAAACGGACGTATGGTCAGCCTATTTCTATCACTTATAATATAGGAGGAGGATGGAAAAATAAAGAATGAAAAATGGGGAGGAGATTAAGAGAATGTTCTTTTTCTTGGCTGTGTGTGTTTGTTTGTGTGTGTGTGTGAAAATGAAGCTGTGCACAGGGCCTCACTAATTCTAAATCCGAAACTGACAATCCGTTGGGTTCAATAGAATGGCGAGGGACTGATTTTTCAGCCAAAAATGTGGTTGGGGGTGAGAACAGTGAGATGTGTTGTATGGTAGCATAGTCCCTCGAGGTGGAATGTGTGGTCTGGAGGCATGAGCTCAGCATTGGAAGGGCCCAAGTTTTAATCCTGACTTACTGTGTTCTGTGGTCTTGGACCAGTTACATCATCTTGCTGTATCAGCTGCCTCATCTGTAAAATAGAGGTGATCAGACCTTACCACTGTTGTATTAATTTAGCTGGACTGTATGGGCTGAAAGAGTCAGAGATGTTAACATGACCCAGTCACTGTCCAACATTAAACAGGGTTAAATAAGGTCTGAGGTTTGGTATCAGATCCCTCAGCCTGCACTCTGTCATGGCAAATACACCATTAGACATATTTTAAACTTTTTATTAAAGATAAAGAAAAGAAAGAAAAACAGTTTAAAGCATTTGAAATCTAACGTATGAAATAAGTCTTTCATTTCAGCAACATCCCTTGGTTCCTTTGCTTTTAGCTGGAGAGAAGTTTTAGATGGAGAAACCCTCATGCTTGACAATCTCTTAGCGTTAAAGATGGTAATATCTGATGAGCTGGAGCTGCTCCTGTTGTTGAAGTCCAATCCTGTTTCATCCCATGTGGTGTTTGGGATTCAGCTGGAGTTGGTAGAGGTGGTGACGTCATCTGGGTCCTTCTTGCTGGTCAGTCCATCTCTCAGGATCAGGATAAGAGAGGCCCAGGGTACAAGGAGATGGTGGCTATGACAGCCATGATGGTGATGCTCACCCCAGTAACCCATTTGTACCCTCACCACTTTCTCTATGGACCCACAAGGGGAGTGTGGGTGGAATAGCCTGACTTCTCATTATTTTGTTCACTGATTTCTAGTTCCACACTTTTCTTGTTTACCAGACATGATCTTTACACTGTCCTTGAGTCATAGCAGCAGCCTTTTTGTGTGGACTAATTCAGTCTTTCATACTTTTTCCCATCAGAATTTGTTGTTATAGGTTATTGTGACATTTTATGAACTTTCAGACTCTTTACAGTTGAGCTCACAATTAGGGTAAATTTGTAAGCACAATTACTACACCACCACCCACCTCACAGGGATGTTGCAATAGGGTTGCCAGGTGTCTGGTTTTCAACCAGAAAGTCCAGTCAAAAAAGGGACCCAGCAGTGTCCGGTCAGCAGCGCTGACTGGAGACAAAAAAGCCCAGTTACCATAGTAACCACAATCAGCCAGGGCTGGCTCTACCTTTTTTGCATCCCCAAGCCAAAAAAAGCCACCCGAACTGCCAAAGAAAAAAAAAGACGGACGAATTGTGCAAACCCAAGATTGACCGTAATGCCGCCCCTTAGAATGTGCCACTCAAGGCATGTGCTTCCTCGGCTGGTGCCTGGAGTCGGCCCTACAATCAGCTTCCCTGCTGAAGGGGTGAGAAATGCAGCAACAGCAGCTGCTGCTGGAGCCTAGAGGAGTTGCTCAGCTGCTAATGGAAAGAACTGGCTGGCTCTCGGACCCAGCGGCAGTCTCTCTGGTGGAGAGGTAGGTACTGGTGCCACTCGGGGGAGGGGGTATCCTGTCTGGCCCCCTGCTATGCCCTGATTTTTCCATTCCAGCCCCACACTGAAGAGACCAACCCCCCTCTGGCCCACCATAGCCTGATTTCCCCAGTCCCTTGCTCCAGGGACCGACCCCCTACTGCACCGCTGTGCCCCAATTACCCCTTGTGGATTGCCCAGCTGTGCCCCACTTAGCAGAAAGTGAAAAGAAAAGAAAGCCCAGTGCATTGATGGGGGTTCCCAAGTGGGGGCGACAGTTAGAGGTTGGCTCATGCCCCAAACCATGAAGTTTCATAGCTCCCAGAGATGTACAGATTCTTGCCACACTAGCTTGACCCTGTGGATCCCAAGGGTTCTGAAGAGGCTACTGTGGTACATTGTGGTACATTGTGTCACTGAATGCATAGGTGTAAATTTATCAGATGAGCATTATTTACCCAGTAGATTATAATTGCTCTTCTAGAAAATGTACACTGTGTTGTACGATGAAAAGTAATTCTGCTCCTTTTCTCTGACAGCTGAATACCAGTGCCCCTGCATTTTGGAATGTGTGCCAATAATTTTTATTATAAATTGTAATATTATTAATCCTAATTCATTTACATAGAGCTACAAATGTTCACAGTGCTTTACAAACCTAGAATAAAATATGTGCTCTGCTCCAAAGAGATTATTTTGAGGCAGACAAGTTCATTTTAAACATTAAATATTTGGGTTATTGAGTTTTTATGTTCAAAATAATAATAATAAAAATATGCCTTTGTTCTAATGATCTCAAAGCACTGGCACAATTAATTAAGATAACATTAAAAACAATTTCAGGGATTAACTCTGGTTATTATCCAGTGGTTTTATCTATCATATACATATAAAATGATGGGGGGGGGGTCTAAATTAGCTGTTACCACTTAAGAAAGAGATCTTGGAGTCATTGCGGATAGTTCTCTGAAAACATCCACTCAATCTGCAGAAGCAGTAAAAAAAACACAAAAAAAACCACCCACACAGAGTGCTGAGAGCAATTAAGGAAGGGATAGATAATAGGACAGAAAATATCATCTTGCCTCTGTATAATGGTACGCCCACATCTTGAATACTGTGTGCAGATGGGGTTGCCGGATCTCAAAAAAGATATACTGGAATTGGTAAAGGTTCAGAAAAGGGCAACAAAAATGATTAGGGGTATGGAATGGCTTCTGTATGAGTAGAGATTAATAAGACTGGGACTTTTCAGCTTGGAAAAGAGATGGCTAAGGGGAGATATGATAGAGGTCTATAAAATCATGATTGGTGTAGAGAAAGTAGATAAAGAAGTGTTGTTTACCACTTCTCATAAAACAAGAACTAGGGGTCACCAAATGATATTAATAGGCTACAGGTTTAAAACAAATAAAAGGAAGTATTTCGTCACACAATCCACAGTCAACCTGTGGAACTCCTTGCCAGAGGATGATGTGAAGGCCAAGACTATAACTGGGTTAAAAAAAGAACTAGATAAATTCATGGAAGATAGAATCAGAGAGGTAGCCGTGTTAGTCTGGAATAGCAGAGGTAACAAATTCCTGTGGCATCTTAAAGACTAACTATAAAGTTTTGAAGCATAAGCTTTCGTGGGCTAATACCGCTTGCAACCGACAAAGTGGGTATTAGCCCACGAAAGCTTATGATTCAAAACTTTATAGTTAGTCTTTAAGGTGCCACAGGAATTTGTTACCTCATGGAAGATAGGTCATCAATGGCTATGAGCCAGGCAGCTATGGGCAGGAATGGTGTCCCTAGCCTGTTTGCCAGAAGCTGGGAATGAGCAATAGGGGATGGATCACTTGATGATTACCTGTTCTGTTCATTCCCTCATGGGCACCTGGCACTGGTCCCTGTTGGAAGGCAGGATACTGGGCTAGATGGACCTTTGGTTTAACTCAGTAGGGCCATTCTTTTGTTATGTTAACATTAGAACATTTGAAAGCATGTGAATGCAATCAATTAAGAATATATATTTTACTTATTTATTTTTAAATAATTGTTATTTGAAAGGCAGTAGAACTCTTCATTACATTAATGAATATAAAGAAACCCAACATTTTCAACAAAATGACAAGGAAAGCAGCAACAGGTGATTAATGTTCTTCATATGCAGTAGAGATATTGGGCTGGGTTCACCTCTTTCTTTGAGGTGAATCAGAAGTAACTGCACTGAAGTCAGTAGAATTATGGTGTGAACTTGGTATCTAAGGGCTTGTCTTCACTATCCGCTGGATCGGCGGGTAGCAATCGATCTGTTAGCGATCGATTTCTCACGTCTGGTGAAGACGTGAGAAATCGATCGCCCACAGCACCCCTGTTGACTCTGGAACTCCAGCTCGCCGAGAGGCGCAAGCTGGAGTTGACAGGGGAGCACGCCACTGACTGCTGCCGCCGTGAGGGCGGCAAGTAAGTTGGCTGGAGATAACGCAGACTTCAGCTACATGATTCAGGTAGCTGAAGTTGCGTATCTGCAGTCGATCCCCCCAGACCCCCTGTAGTGAAGACCAGCTCATAGTCAGATTTGCAAGTCACACAAGATGTCCTATTGAAGTCAGTGGGAACTTAAGGTGCTTAAAGTTAAGCATATGCATGGCTGTTTGCAGCACTGGGGCCATTGACTGTAAGCTGCTTGGGGAAGGGACTGCCTCTTAACTCTGTGTTTGCACAGTGCCTAGCACAATGGGACCTTAATCTTGGTGCTATTTTAATACAGATAAATTCTACTAATGAGAGGATAAGCAGGGCCATTGTTCTTATTTTGAGGTCTATTAGCCATGGGAATGCTTACATGTGCTAGGCTTAGGTTACGTGAATCACTGCTTTAACACTAACCACCCACAGGCTTCAGAATGATCGGTATGATTTTATTCTCAATTTTTGACCTCAGAAATTGGATATATATGACAGATAAACAATCATGAGAAAAATTATACCTCCAGCTTGATGCTCCATTGCTTGGCACCTTGTGTTGTCATTTACATCAGTGCAAAGAGGGTGTCAAATATTACCAGGCAAAATGCCATGGTTTTACACCCATTTCACACTCAGGTAAAACTCCCAGATTCAGCTGGGCACTTAAGCAAGTTCCTACCTTTTAGCCCTCATTGTCTTCAAGAGTACAACCTGGGTGCTGAAAATTAGGCATGCGCTTAAGTGCCCTGCTTAATCTAGGCTTCTTGTGTTTTAAAATACTCTACATTAGCTTTGATTTAGCTCGGGATTGGTTCTGCTTTGAGCAGGGGGTTGGACTAGATGATCTCCTGAGGTCCCTTCCAACCCTGATCTTCTATGAGTCAATTAAATGTTTCTGAAGGAAACATTGGAATGACCTAAAGCAGTCAGTACTGCTTAAACTAAAAGTTCAACTAACAGTGGTCCAGTAAAGACAGTGAAATTAAATTCATGCCTATCATATGTCTATAATGAGAAACAATGATTCTAGATGTAATGAGGAGCAATGGCTGTGGTTTGGTGTTATGTTCCTACCGTTATTCTGGAGAATAGAATGAATGAACCAGTAACTGAATGATCACAAGGTAAGAGTCACAGTTAATCTTGCTCATCATTAGCTCCTATAATGCATCATCAGACCTAGGTAAAGACATTATATGAACTTTTACTGAGTATCCACTGAGAAATACATTGTTTAGTTAGGTTTAAGATTAGCAGCCATGTTAGTCTATATCCGTAAATAAAATGAGGAAGACTTTATAGTACCTTAGAGACTAACCAGTTTATTTCAGCATAAGCTTTCATGGGCTATAGCCCACTTCATCGAATGCATAGAATGGAACACAAGTAAGATGCATTTATACACACAGAAAGCAAAAAAAAAAAAAAAAAAAAAAAAAAAAAAGGACATTAGCATACCAATTCTAAGAGGCTCTTTAATTTGGATGGGCCATTATCAACAAAAGAAAAAAATACCTTTCGAAATGGATCTCTGTTTCTGCAGGAGATAACAACTATTGAAGGTAAATTAACTAGGGAAATGCAATCAATTAGTGTTATGAGAGAACCATTCGCAAGTTCTGTTTAACCTTTGGTTTATTGTGTCCAATTTGAAAATTAATTCCAGTTCCTCAGTTTCTCATTGGAGTCTGTTTTGGAAGTTTTTCTGTTTCAAAATCAACACCATCAAATCTTTAATGGAATGGCCAGGAAGATTGAAGTGTTCTCTTGCTGGTTTTTGAATGTTATGATTCCTGATGTCAGATTTGTGTCCATTTATTCTTTTGTGTAGAGACTGGTCGGTTTGGCCAGTGTCTGTAGCAGAGGGGTATTGCTGGCACATGATGGCATATATTACATTGGTCGATGTGCAGATGAATGAGCCTCTGATGATGTGGCTGATGTGATTAGGTCCTATGATGGTGTCAGTTGAATGGATATGAGGACAGAGTTGGCATCGAGCTTTGTTACAAGGATAGGTACCTGGGTTAGTGTTTTTGTTGTGTGGTGTGCAGTTGCTGGTGAGTATTTGTTCTGTAAGCGAGGACTGGTCTGTCTCCCAAGATTTGTGAGAGTGAGGGATCATCTTTCAGGATAGGTTGTAGGTCTTTGATAATGCGTTGGAGAGGCTTAAGTTGGGGGCTGAAGGCGATGGCTAATGGTGTTCTGTTTTTGTCTTTGTTGGGCCTGTCCTGTAGTAGGTGGCTTCTGGATACTCTTCTGGCTCTGTCAATCTGTTTTTTCACTTCCCCAGGTGGGTATTGTAGTTTTAAGAACACTTGATAGAGATCTTGTAGGTGTTTGTTTCTGTCTGAGGGATTGGAGCAAATGCGGTTGTATCTTAGAGCTTGGCTGTAGACAGTGGATCGAGTGGTGTGTCCTGGATGGAAGCTGGAGGCATGTAGGTAAGTGTAGCGGTCAGTAGGTTTCCGGTATAGGGTGGTGTGTATATGTCCATCATTTATTAGCACAGTTGTGTCTAGGAAATGGACCGCTTGTGTGGATTGGTCCAGGCTGAGGGTGATGGTGGGATGGTAATTGTTGAAATCATGGTGGAATTCCTCAAGGGCTTCTTTCCCATGGGTCCAGATGATGAAGATGTCATCAGTGTAGCACAAGCAGAGTAGGGGGTTTAGGGGACGAGAATTAAAGAAGCGTCGTTCTAAGTCTGCCATAAAAATGTTGGCATACTGTGGGACCATGTGGGTACTGTATTGCCAACAGATCTTGCCACACTTTACCGTACCCATAGCAGTTCTGCTGACTTGAAGGTATACATTGTCTCCAAATGTGAAATAGTTGTGGGTGAGGACAAAGTCACAAAGTTCAGCCACCAGATTTGTCGTGACAGTGTCGGGGATACTGTTCTTGATAGCTTGTAGTCCATCTTTGTGTGGAATGTTACTTCCACACAAAATTCTTACTTCTGGTCCATTCTATGCATTCAATGAAGTGGGCTATAGCCCATGAAAGCTTATGCTGAAATAAACTGGTTAGTCTCTAAGGTGCTACAAAGTCTTCCTCGTCTTATTATTTAGTTAGTTTTTCTGCTATAACAATCATTTCCGATAAGAGATGAAAAGAAAAAAAGCGAGTGAGAAACATATCTGTTTCCAAGAACAAACTGCTAGTTCTATACTCCCTCTTCACTTTGGTATGTATCTGTAAGCATAGTTAATTAGAAAGACATGAAAGGAAATAACTTTTCAGCCTCTGTGAATCATGAATTATAATTGAAAGGATGGACACTAATTCCACCCTATTTGCTGCAAAAATAGTGAATAGGAGAAATCACAGGCACTTTTTGTAAGGAATTTTGCTCAACATCATTTTGGGGTCTAAATGCTATTAGAGCTGCAATTGTTGAGGGTCACGTGGACAGCCGAAAGGGATGGGTTAGTCATCTAAGTATCAGGTTTTAATCTAGCTACAGTGATTTAATAAAATAAACTGATTTGGGTCAAATGGAGGTAGAGCCTATACTTATTTATTTTCCAGTTTGTAAATTATGCCCATCATCACCTTACGTGCATTTACAGTTTGGTTTTATTTTGTTTCAGACCCATGTTACAACATAACTAGCTGGCCAAGACAAAGCCAACCCGTAAACAGAAGTTGTGGTGCACAATCTTTACTATAATATCTGCAGCTTAAATTCTCGAGGAAATTTCCTTTTGAAAGTATAGGTGACAGGCTTGCCTGAAGAGAGATTGTGGGCAATTCATCAATCGGCACATGTACCTTGTCTGCACAGGATGTCAGAATCATCGACTGTCAGTGTATGACAGTCTCCACTATGTAAATCAAAGTTGGAGCTAATTGACATTTTGGCCCTTGGATTTCTTTTATCAAATTCCAAGCTTCTGTAAGCTTTTCAGCTCTCTGCTGAACGTCAGAGGTGTTTTTCGAATACAATTATCCTTCCTTACAGAAAATGTCACCATTATTTAAACTTCACATCTTAATGATCTCTCCTAACACCTGCTGTTCTCATCACCAAAATCAGCTGACTGGCAAACAGGCCATTTCTTCCCTCTTTGCTCCTTATGCCTCCCTATCCCCCAAATAAAACTAAAGTCTGCTGTCATACAAACATCCTTAATGGTAATATTTTAGCACACACAGGGTTAACTTTTGACAACTATGTTTTCCTTACCCCACACTCTAACAACCTGACACTGGGCGAAAATCTCCCCAACAACATTAACAAAATCCAAGAATGCAGAAAAAAGAATGCTGTGTCGGGTTTTGAACAGATGGAGACAAATGGAACAAAAGTGGAAATGTAATTATATTCAGAAGAGAATAGCAA
This sequence comes from Sternotherus odoratus, assembly GCA_032164245.1. NCBI lineage: Eukaryota > Metazoa > Chordata > Testudines > Kinosternidae > Sternotherus > Sternotherus odoratus. The sequence continues at coordinate 280,035,718 of JAVMKO010000001.1, read as the reverse complement.
TGACGCTCAAACCTTGAAATTTTATTCAAGAGTGATCTGTAGACTTGTGTCTATGCTTCCATTCACTGTTTAACACACACTCAGATCCTTTCACAAGACTACACATTTTAGCATGATACTTCATCTCTCTGGCAGTTGCTCCCTGTAAAAATAGGATTATTTGGTGTGTGACTGAACAACAATTTTTATCCTTTTCATAGACCATGCTAGCAGTCCTTGACACACAAGGCATTTATATTTGTGGCAGGATATGAATGGGTTTTGTCTCTGACCCATCTTCAGTAGATTGACCCAGAGCCTGAGTTAGTGTCCAAACTCACACTGTTCCTGGGATTTAGCTTTAGTGGTAATTTAAGCCTAACATTCCTCACTGGGGGTATCTCTATGCTAGAAATGCAACAGTAGCACAGCTGCAGCAGTGTAGTGTAGACACTTACTACAGCAATGGAAGGGCTTCTGTCACTTTATTAAATCCACATCTCTAGACACGGTAGCTTGGTGAGATAGTGGTGTCGGCACTGGAGCTTAGGTCAGCTTCATTACATCGGAGAGCATTAAATTTTTCAGAGCCATGAGCAAAGTGGCTAAGCTGGCCTACCTTTGTAGTGTAAACCAGCCCTGGGTTTGGTTTCCCTCCGGGCCTTCCCCTGTCATAGATTCCTTATTCTCTGTCCCTAGAGAGCTACTGCCACCTCCCTGGCAGTTCCTGCTGCTATGGGGCAGCAGAACTTCAGCAGTGTTATGCAGGGTTCTAACTAGAGTTGTTAGAAAATGGGGATGGGGGTTTTGAGGTAAATTTCAACTTTTTGTCAAGAGTGTCCAAACTCAAATTTTTCTGCAAATACTTTCCACACAAATGTTCATTTTTTTGAAAGCCAAATTTCCCAGCGAAAAATAGTGTCAATAAGAATTTTTTGACCACTCCTAGCTCAAGTGCATGCCAAGAGGGTAGGCCAGCAGTATGACCCTGCCACAGGGTAGGGGTAGGTAAGAAATGTAGTCCACTCACATGCAGTAGTGTAATCAGAACACACTTAACAGTTAATCCTCTCCCCCCACATGTATTGCTGCTGCTGGAGCATGGTCATGAAAACATGCCTGTCTCTTTTTGAGATGTAGGTGGGCTGTTACCCCATAGGTGTGTTGAGCTCTGTAGTGTTTTCTTCACAAAGATGTTCATGAGTGGCAGTTTGAATTTTATTTCATAGTATTTGGGCTATGTTTGATCTTCCTTGTGCTGTGTGAGATCCATCTGTTCTCTCAGATTTTGCCTAAGCTGGACAGGCAAGAAGATGGGACTGGTTTTGGTCTGAGGGAGTCCATATAGTTAATTACATGAGCTGTTTGTCTATTCATAAAGTTTGTGGCCAGAAAGGACCATTAGAGGACCATTAGATGATCTAGCCTGGCCTCTCCTATCAGGCAGGCCATAAATTCTCATCTGGTTACCCATGTATTATGTTTCTGCAGGTGTATCATTTCATAGTCTACATAGAGGTAGAGTCTGCCATCTTAATCACGTTCAGTAGCACCTTACTCTGTAGGTAGCCCATTGCTTTAAATAGAACTACTCACAAAGTAAAGTGCTACTTAAAAGTAAGGGTGGAAGAATTTCAACATTGCCAGCTTGTGTGGTTGTTATTGCAAGTGTTGTAATCTTTGGTGTTTTTCTTTAAATCCCAGCTTTTGGAGTCAGGGATTATGTGAGACTATCAGCTTCAATTTAAAAAAGTAAATTTCTAGGCCTCCTGGTTGGGGAGAAAAGCTTGAAATGTGATCAGAGTGTACCCTAAAGGCTCAAAATCTAAATGGAAAAGAACCCCAGACAAGAGGTCCTACAGAGAGCAGGCCCTCACATAGTGAAACAGTTGAAAACCAGCCCAAATCCCAGGAGGGACAGAGCATTTGACTGGGGGCAAGCCAGGACAGGAACCAGGAAGAACACCATGCCAGGAAGGAATCACTTGAGAAGGATAAACAGGAGTCAGACCCAGTATCATGGTGATCATGGCCAGACTCACTACCAGACTGGAACTCTGCCCAGGATTCCTGAACTCTAAGTCTAAATTCAGTGCTTGACATCTATCCTTTTTTATTGTGGTACTGCCGAGCGCCTGGGTCCTCGTGTTGTCTTACCATTCCCACTTGTCTGTTGTTTTTCTTCATTCATCCCTATGTAAATAAACTTTTCCCTTTTCCATATTCATGGTACTATTCTGGCGTGGGTATGAGTTTACAGAGGAGGCGGAGGATTGGAAGAGAGGCCCCTGGGGCAGGGCCGGCGACAGGAATTTTGGGGCCCCGTACGGCAGACCGTACGGGGCCCCCCCCGGTCTCCCGCCGCCCGCGCCCACCCCCGCCAGTCTCCCACCGCCCGCGGCCCCCCCCACCAGTCTCCCGCTGCCCGCGGGCCCCCCATCCCCCCCGGCCGGTCTCCCGCCTCCCGCGCTCCCCCCCTGCCTCCCGCGCCCCCCCCCGGCCGATCTCCCACCGCCCGAGGCCCCCCCCGCCGGTCTCCTACCTCCCGCGCCCCCCCCCCCGCCGATCTCCCGCGGCCCCCCCCGGCCAGTCTCTTACCTCCCGCGCCCCCCCCGGCCGATCTCCCGTGCCCCCCCCGGCCGGTCTCCTGCCTCCCGCGGCCCCCCCTGGCAATCTCCTGCCGCCCGTGGCCCCCCCATCCCCCCCGGCCGGTCTCCCGCCTCCCGCGCTCCCCCCCGCCTCCCGCGGCCCCCCCCCCGGCGATCTCCCGCCGCCCGAGCCCCCCCCCCCCGCCGGTCTCCTACCTCCTGCGGGTCCCAACCCCCATATGTGCTGCGGCCGCATGGCCGGCCGGGAGAAGCAAAGGGGGGCGGGGGGAGGCTGCTGGGTGCCGGGGGAGGGGGGCTGGTGAGCGCTGCAGCGACTGCCCGAGCCGCGCCTCGCTCACAGCCCCGGCGACAAGGGGGTGCAGCTGAGTACCCGCCCCGGACTCCGGGGCCCGGTACAGCTGTACCCGTTGTACCCCCCTGTTGCCAGCCCTGCCCTGGGGTGATAGGGAGTTTCCCTGTTGCATTCCTCCGTGTGTCTTTTCTTGGCCAGAAGCCACCCCCAGCAGTGTGGACTCTACCTTAGCCAGGAGGACACTATAGTTACAATACAATGCTACAATAACACAGACACAATCATATTTTTAATAAAATGGACCCCAAAGACATTAAATTTAATTAAATAAAGTTAATTCAGGATATTGTCAGTCTGTACAATGTATATAAATGATCCCCTACTAGCACCCCTCTTCTTAGCTATTATTAGTTTTCTGATTTCTTCAGGCATCACAGTAGGAGTAGATTTTTAAGAGGGATTTGAATAAGGAAAGGACAGCAGCCATGTGGAAAAGTTCATAATAATACGAGTATCTCTTTATAATGCTTTTCATCAGTAAATCTCAAAGCACTTTACAAAGAAGGTCAGCATCATTATCTTCATTTTATAGATGGGGAAACTGTGGCATGGGGAGTAATGTGACTTGTATAAGATCACCCAGCAGGCAATGCCAGAGCCAGAAATAGAATCTAGGTCGTATGAGTCCTACATCTGTGCTCTATCCATTGGACCGCACTGCCTCCTACCTAAGGTGAGGTGTTCCAGGGGTGGGAGGGTACCATGGAAGAAAACATAGAGACAGTTATGGGGGTAGTGGATCAAGGTACCATTCAGGTTGACATTGGCTGAACTAAGGAAGCAGGGGGTAACATTTTAAGGGACAAGGGGATATGAACAGGGCGGGAATGAGATATGCTGGATCTTGAAGGCAAAGATAAAAAGCTTAGACTTAATGCAGTGGAGGAAGGGGAGGCAGTGGAGGGATTTAGCAATGGGTGGGGTAATTACATGTTACATGTCAACATATGATTCGTCTAACTAAGAATGTAGGACCAAAGGTCCATCCAGCCCTGGACCAATTACTCAGGACCTGGATCCTAGGATTCTTCAGGAGGAGGTGGGTCGGAACCCATATCCCACTGTGACTTAGGTCCAAGCCCTGTCATTTTGTAGTGTGGACGCAACTCAAACTGCAGACCTGAGTCATAAGTTCTGCACAATGCAGCATGAACATGTTAGCATGGCTGCGAGATTCGAGTCCAGCAAGTGTAAGCCCAGGTTCACAATGCAGTGTGGATGCTCAAGCACGAGCTTGGAAACATCAAGTCCATAAGCCTGGGGTCCCACAAACCTGGGCTTAATGTTCAGTGTAGACATACCCTCTTTTCCCTTGCACTCCCCCCTGTCTGCATCCCTTATCTCTTGACTTATGCTTGGATTGTAAGGGGGAAGGACTGCTTCTTGTTCCGTGTTTGTACACCACCTAGCACAATGGGGCCCTGGTCCATAAGTGGGGCTCATAGGCGCGATGACAATACAAATAATTAAATCTAATGAAGCTTTCAGTGACACCTCGATAGATGCTGTCTGTCCATTACAGCTGTGAAACTCCACTGAGAGCTTTTGGGGGTGGCCAGCTGCCACTGAGGGGCACTTAGGAGAATCTTTAGAATGGGTGACAATACATAAGAGAGGAAAGATCCCAGCCTGATTTCCAGCGCTTTGGCAGTAAAAAAACAACATTTTTTTAACTTGTGAACTGAGCAAGTTTCATGCCAAAAATCAGTGAAAGAATAAACATAAACCCCCCAGTCACTTTTCAGACTTGAATGCCAGTTTAATGGTTTTAGCAACTTCACCTTAAAACAAAGAGGCAAGGTTCTGAATACAGTCCGCCTTAAGCTACCCAAGCTCTGAGAATATAGCACCCCAGATGACCCTCAGTCATTTCAGTCATACAAGAAGGATCAGTGATCACAGGTGGTGATCAAAATTTCCACAAGAACAATGGTAGAGAAACAACATCCTCTTGGTGACATTGCATGAAAATCCCCATGAATTGTTCTCTCATCTAATTTTAAAATGTTAAAAGAATAATATATTTTAAAAAATATAATTAGGCAGTTTTAGACAGAGGATTGCTATCTTTTAGAGGTAGAGGTCTCATAATAAATTACTTAGTCACATCCATGTTCATGTAAAGATTGATTTGTATACATTATTTTATTCTCACTCTTCAATAATAAACATCCTTTCTCTATTTTCAGTTCCAGTCACTGCAGAAGCTCTCCCTCTCCCTCCCCGCCCGCCGCACCAAACATATTGTACAGATGGGAAACTGAACTATGCAAGCCTTCTTTTCTTTTCTTTTAAATATGGATAAGTACGAACTTACATGTCACCTAGATTCAGAAAAGATGCTACTAAGAGAAGGTCTCAAAATATGGAGGTGACAAAGTCCTGTGGCACCTTAAAGACTAACTATAAAGTTTTGAAGCATAAGCTTTCGTGGGCTAATACCCAAGCATCCAACGAAGTGGGTATTAGCCCACGAAAGCTTATGCTTCAAAACTTTATAGTTAGTCTTTAAGGTGCCACAGGACTTTGTTACCTCTGCTATTCCAGACTAACACGGCTACCTCTCTGATTCTCAAAATATGGAGACATTCTTTTGTGCAGCAAAATCATCTTGACCAAGGATCTTGTTATCTCATCTTACTGTTTCACTCAGGTGTTAGTGAGAGTCATGAACAGCATTTTTAGGGTTTTTTTTATACATACCCTCTCAACTATAATAAAATATCTTTATTAAATGAATGTTTAAGTCCTTCACTATCCAAAGCTAGCGTACCATGCTCACTAAAGAACAGCGACAACTCCATGAACACCATCAGAACTGCTTAAAGAATATCCTACTTGCTGTATCTTACAGCCTACTTTTCGTTCCATTTTCTGCCCTGCCCCAGGGCCTGGGCCTGCTCATTATATAACAGTTGTTCAGCTCCTGTCTGAGGACCTGAGCCTGCTGCTCACTACTGCCCACTGATTGGGTGTGAATAACTGTAATATTTTGCCTCTACCGCTGCCACGGCGAGAGACTCCTGCGGCCAGGCTGATTCCCCATCACAACTGAAAGGAAGTAGCGAGGAGATGTGGTTCTCTGCCACCCCAGAGAGGGATGAGCCCCAGCCAAACCCCTCTACACTGGGACTGAGACTACTACTGTGCCTAGAACTGACTGAGGTTGGCATGCAGAGTAGACAGCGAGAGTAACCACCATCTCTGTTGTTGGAAAAGTGCTTTTAGGGGAAGGGGGACAGTGAAGAGATGTTAGTTTCTCTGAGTCTGAGAACTGAGTCTAATTGTCTTAATGTCTATTCAGGATCTAGGGCTGCTGACCTCTGATTATAACAGCTCCCATCTTCAGAAGGGTTGTGCAGCTTAGAAGGACCCCATGTTCGAATTGCTCTGCCCCTTATTGCCTTGGCTGGGCTGTTTTACTGGACCAACAGAATGTTGTCCCCAGCTTCAAGATTTTGAGACATGCCCATGCAAGAATCTAGAACTCTGAAATTCAGAGGAGTACACACACAGGGCTGGGGTAAATGGTGACAGTGTAAAGGTAAATTGGTTGTTTCATTTACTGTTGTAAACCACATTTACCAGATTCATCAAGTGGTACTTACCAATACTTCTTGGTTAAGTCTAAGGTAGAGATGAACTGGCACATCCCAGTTTCTCCAATAGCTTATTTGTGTGTGGCACTGGATAGTTGTCTGGGCGAGTATACAGCATTTAGTTTATGGTGGTCCATGCAAAAGCATATTTCCCCATCTGGTTTGGGAACTAAACCACTGGAGATGCCCATGCACTTCCAGAGGGGTGGATTACACCCACCTGTAGCATGTCTTGGATCTCCTGTTCAATAGCAGTAGGGTTGAGCTCAAATTGGGCGAGCATTATCTGTGTCAATGGAGTGGTATGCAAGTGTAATCCGTCCTGGGGTAGCTGAGAATATTGGCATGAAGCTAGTGCACATCTCACAACACCTGGCCAGGTTTATTGTCAAACGAAGCACAGTAATAGTTTCCAGCAGACTCTACAGGACATATTATGAGTATGTTCCCCCTGACAATGGACACAGCTCAGTCAGTGGTGGGACACTCCACTTCTTCCTCAACCACGCTAGCCAAAGTCCTCGGTCAGATGACAGAGTCTTTGCATCTGACTGCTCATCAAAGGATGGGGCTAGAGGAGTGTGGGCTAGAGGAGTGTGGGCAGCTCCTCCTATGGGCACAAATTCTGGCTTAGGCTGATTACACCCCAAAGTCCACTTGCTCTTGAGGGAGTCATATGAAAATTCCTTAGCATGAGAATTTTCCAGGTCACAATCCCGGGATGCCTCTTCTAAAATGTATAACTTGTCTCTAGTGCCTTCAGTTGCACTCACCTGGCCAGAGCAAATTCTACATTGCAGTCCCCAAAGCCCAAACTAATGGCACAATCGCTTTGCATATTTGACCTTAACTTTCTTTTGAACTGGAAAAAAATGCTTCAAGAAATCTCAGAAATCATAAATATTCAAACTGCCTAGAGCAACAGATTCACTGAGAAATGAAGACAAGGAAACAACCAATCAGCTAAACTGAACACTGGGACAAGAAAATAAAATAGAATTTTCTCTTAACCATTAGAACTAATGTTATTTTTTTAAAGCATCTTGTTCATGATTTGCTTTTGAATGCAAAATTTCTGGTTATGAAACCCTGCTCTATCTTCCTTTGCATAAGCCACTCAAAAAACCTGGAAACAGGCTGAACCAGACCGTTCTATAGTAATCCTTTTCCTTCCTCAGGTGCTCTTGTAAAAAGAAAAATCATATCCTCTGATTGCTGCTTCTCCTTCTGAGATAATGTCCAGAAGCCTGAGATCAATTTATGAACAATTGTCTTCTTTACTTAGCTGTGAACACTCTACAGAGAAGTGGATTTCTCTGCCAGCCTTTCAGTTACTACTGCTCCACTGGTCAGTCTTCCTTTCTTCCACATCCCTGCTATTGAATAGCTCTAACTTTTCCCTTTCCTAGTTGATTCAGCAAAGACTTTTGGGTGTCTGTGTGGCTACAACATGTTTGTTTTTTTGGGGCTAGATTGCAACTTGGCTTGCACAGTTTTGCAGAGGCACGAGGCGGAAGAAGAGTTAGACTTGGATCTGATGCACAGAAGCAAAAAGATCTGCACAGCTGCTTCGTCCCCTTCTGGGAGAAGTCTTGGCCCCTATCATCCCAGCCCACAGGTACAGGGGAGAAATAGTAATTTGCTGAGGGTATAGAACAGGAGGTAGAAAGAAACACTGTTTTGTCACATTTCCTTTCACTCTCTAACTTCGACTGTGGTGTCTTGTAGCATTTAATTGTATGCCATTCATCCCCTGTCTCTTCCAAACCAAACTTGTCTTTATAAAGTTGACTACTTTAACTTTTCCCCTTTTTGGTTAAAACTAATCCCATTGGCATTTTGATCCAAATGGCTTCCTGCATTCTCCCTTTGCCTTTCTGTTTTCATATCACTCTGGGCCAAGGGACCAGCACAAGACCGATGTGCCACGTAATTCTCACTTTTAAGCGCCATTAAGTGGTGAATAGGTTTTGTTTGGGCCTTCATCCTAGAGATGACTTTCCCTCTACATACAGGTCACTGAAGATCTCCTGGAATGGGGGACAGCTTCCAGCAGGTAGATAATGCACAACTGGATGGGATTAAGTGATATTCCGGCCATGGAATAACTTCCAGAACAAACTCTTGTTACTTTTTACATGTTCACATAGAGCAGGCAGAACTTCATACATGAAGGGAAACTACATACCATTCAATCCATCTAACTTAGAAGGGAGGAAGACCTAGCTGAGCTTGTTGGGACTCAAACCTTAGGGATAACAAAACCTAGGAATTGCAAACCCTTCCAGTGCTGTACCATCCTCTCTGGCACACATAATTGCACTTTTTTCTCTTTATTTTCATTCCATTTCTCCAAGCAACCTGTTATTCAGGATCCCATCTGTGGTAGATGCGACCAATTCCCATTAGAGTAATTGAGAATCTAGCAAGCAGGTACCCTTGGTAGCAGTCATTTGATTTCCTTCACATTGACGAATGCCAGAACCGCATTTCTGAATGACATGGGAACAGTGGAAACAACTCCAACCGACATCTATTATCTGATCAATGTAGGGTTGTTTGTCAATAAAACCTTATAGTCATTGATGAAGCACCCAACTGCTCATTTTAGAGACCTTGAGGCCTTAGTAGGGGTGCAATAGAGCCCTATGCCTCCACTATGTGCCTTGCATAGGGGCCAGACTCAATCCCTATTCTTACACTCCTGACATGCAGGGGTCAGGAGGATCTAGCACAGGGGTTTTCAAACTGCAGGTTAGGACCCCCTCAGGGTTATTTCATGGGAGGTGAGGGGGAGGGGGGGGGTCGTGAGCTGTCAGCCTCCATCCCAAACCCCACTTTGCCTCCAGCATTTATAATGGTGTTAAATATACTTAAAAATGTTTTTAAATGATATGTGAAAGGGATCATCAATACAAAAGTTTGAGAACAACTGGTCTTGCACCATGAGTGGTACTAGTTTCTAGCACTGTAATCACTGGGGTATTTTTTCTTCTCTCATGCTAATAGCTCTTGATCTTGTCCCCCGCCCCAGCAAAGTCAGTGGCAAAATTCTCATTTGCTTCAGTGGGAAAAAGAGTTTTGCCTGCAATTTTGTGCTTATATAAGCAACTGTTTACTATTCATTGGCTTCATAAGACTGCAAAGCTGGTTAGAATGTTTTTAAAGTGTTTACCATCCTAGTTTTATGTAGTTAGTTTCTCATCTTATGAGATTTTTTTTTAATTTGCCTCTTTAATTTGCCTTTTATTGACTGACTGAGTGAAGCCGGGTTTATAATAAAGAGATCAGATATATTAAGGGGGAACTGGAGGTAGTGAACCTAAAAGCAGAGTGAGATCTCCCCTGCTTTCCCTGTCTTGCGGGACCACCACTCTAACTTCCTCCTCGGCTGGTACAAAGCAACCTCCCACTCCTGTTTCACTCCACTTTAATCACCGGGGCAGTATGTAGCATACCTACTCATCACACTGAGCCTTCAGCTCCCCTCTTTCTACATTTCTTTAATGATATTCCATTCTGCAGTAGAGTTTCATATAAGGATATTGACAGATGATTTAAGGAATATAACTGTGTAAACTCCAGGCCAGTAGTACACTAGTGATGCCCAAGGAAACTTGAGAGCCAAATCCTAGCGTCCTTTCTCAGCCAAAGCATCCATTTTAGTCAGCTGAAACAGCATCACCCATTTAAAAAATATTCTCATATCATGGTTTTGTTTTTTCATTTTATCCTTAAGAATGTAGACTGAGCTTGCACATCTACATGTTAATTTAAGCAATAATGATTGAGGTGCAGAGCATTTCCTGGGGATTAATAACCATTTGGGGTGACTGCCCCATGGCGCAGTTGGGACCCTGAATCCCCAGACAGCCATTAATCTCCAGGAAATGCCCTGCACTTCTATCATTATTGCTCTCATCAATATGCAATCCCGAATACCATTGCTCTGTCTACATTCCTGAGGATAAATCCTTAGCATTGAAGAGAAGCTGGGTACATTTTCCCGTTATTGACAGAACCTTATGAAAAAATCTACTTCTAGATAAATTCTTCAGCCCCTTGGGGTTTTTTTTATTATTTTTTTTATTAACATTTATCAAAGAAGATTTTCAAACTTTGCATTTATATAAATATGTTGAGTGTACATTTTGGCTGCTTCCATCAATGGTTTTAAATCAATTAAAATGCAGAAGAACCTCAGAGTTACAAGGTACCAACTGACTACACACCTCATTTGCAACTGGAAGTATGCAACCAGACAGCAGCAGAGACCAAAAAGAAAAAGGGGTGGGGGGAAGCATATACAGTACAGTACTGTGTTAAAAGTAAACTACTAAAAAAGAAGGGAAACTGTAAACAAGAAGATTTGACAAGGTATGGAAACTGTGTCAGTGCATGTTTCATTTAAATTAAGATAGTTAAAAGCAGCATTTTTCTTCTGGATAGTAAAGTCAACGTTCGGCTGTAACCTTTTGAAAGAACAACCATCATGTTTTGTTCAACGTTACAAACATTTCAGAATTACAAACAACTTCCATTCTTGAGGTGTTTGTAACTTTGAGATTCTACTGTATGCCACTGTTTGAAATACTGCAGTACTTAATGGGGCGGAATCCGGGCCCTATTGAAAAGTCAGCATTTCACTCATTCAAATTGTCATGGATTCATATATACTATATAAAAGGAACAAGCAGAGCTATCTAGTTTGTATTGAAACTTGAGAGCCAAATCCTATGTCCTTTGTCAGCCAAAGCATCCATTGTAGTCAGTGTGAATTCCTGGAGTAAGGACTGACGAAGTACTGCAGAACACGGTCCAAGAGAACCTGTCAGTCCATGAAAAGGCCATACTTACCATCCATTTTGCCTCCACCTCAAAAAGATGATCTAGAGTATCTCTAGCTATATGAATCCAAAAACCACATAGGACAGTCACATGGCTGTCCTGATGACCATGGGAACTTAAGTTGCCCCCAAGGGATTGTTGTCCATTTGGCAATAGAAGTCACCCAATTAGTTCAGGCAACCTCAGTGGTTCTGCAGAAAGAAATGTTGTCAACTCAAGCAAGGTCTCTGTGGTGTAGTGAGCTGTACATCAGTGTGGTACATAGTGCTGCCCCTGCTTCACCCTTCCTAAGAGTCCTATACAAGGTGGTCACACCTTCAAATCTGGCGCTGTTGGGGCTGCATTCAGAGCCAGGTGCAAACAGCCATCTCTCTCATGGCTTATGTTGAACAGACTTCTCGGTCAGGGTCATCTGGGTCTCAATTATACATGGAAAGCGAGAGTCCCCAGCCATTTTTTTATGTCTTGTATGCTAATTATTGTGTTAGCTGCCTGTCCTGTATTCAACTGCATGAAATGAGGAGGAAGGATCACTGTCTGCTAGCCCAAGATGAACTGGCAGGCATACCAAGTGAGGCCAATGTTAGATGACACACTCTTGGCATATGCATAGTCTATCCCATTGCACTATGACAGGACTCAAGCTTCCCACAAACTATGCTCATTCTGGATTATCAAAGCAGCACTGTAGGGTAGGATGTTGTCAAAGAGAAAATTCAAGTTCCTTCCTTATTTCAAAGATTGTTTTAACTGTTAGCTAGCACAGACCGGCGCCCTGCTCCACATTAGCTAGCACACACCAGAACTCTGACCCAGCTCTGCTCTCAGTTACCAACTACACTGAGATCAGTGCAGAGAATTTTTCAGAGACACTGTAAAAGTACCTTTGTAAGATCAATTATTCTTGCGGGTTCTGGTAGAGAATTATAGAATGCTTTATAGACATTAGGCTATTCATGAGTGTATTGAACCTAAACATTATTAGCTTGGTGGCATAGGTAAAATTAAATTATAGCTTTTTAATCATATTAACTAATTAATCCTCACTTTACAACTACGAGGCAAGTTTCCTTATCCCCATTTTAAGGTTAGAGCAATTGAGACAGAAAGGTAAAGTGACTTACCCAAGCCTATGTGGTGAGTCAATGGGGACAGCTGACTTACCACTCAGTGGTCTCTCCTTCCAAACTATCCTGCCTTTCTAGCTATGATAAAATTGACAGCTCCTCTTAGTACTATCTGACGTGCAGATATAACAGCACCTGAATACTATGTGACCAGGGCATTATGGTCACTCAGTTTAATGACATGAGCTCTGTGATTCTGCTTTCCATTTTAAATCCGATTAGTTAAGGAGTGATGTTGGGCAATGGAATTTGCCTTTTGCCTGTGGAAATGCATGTTCAAATACTACTTTAGGTCATGAGTGAAAATTAGTTTATTTCATTCCAGAGTTGTGTTTATAAAAGCCATAAAACCACCACACAAAACGGCAGCAGGGGGCCCAAGAGTGGCCTAGCCTGGAGGGTCTAAGATTAGGGCTGGGGTGAGTCAACGGAGATGTGCATGGAACCGTCACCCAGCATTGCACTGTGCTTGAGCCATCATTAGTTCACTTTTTAGAGCACTCAATTCACTCCTAATTCATAATGTACTAGCAGTAAGAAAGATTTTTCAATGGCATTAAGGGGAGTTAGGTGTCCTATTTCTGTTTACTGTCAACGGGATTTAGGAGCCAAACTCCCTTAGGGCCTAAATATCCTTGATTCTGTAGTAGAATTAGGATGTGTATATGTGCAGGGTTTCTCCCACTCCTTTCTCCATGCCTCCTTTAGTAGCTCAAAAAAGAACATATTTTACTCCTGCCAGGGTATGACATTCCAGGTACAATCTAGACTAATGAGGGGCTGTGTTACCACTTACCCTGCAACCTAGGTTGCCTCACAGTGCTTTGCTGCTGTAGCTGTGAACATGGGCTCCTCACAATCATCCTGCAAGCATGCAGGTCACACTTTGAGGCTATGTCTACAAAACCGCAGTAAGTCGATCAAAGTTATACAACTCCGGCCACATGAATAATTACTGTGGTGTCTACTTACTCTACTGTGGTGTCTACTTACTCTTCTTGTTTGGGGTGAAGTACTGGGGTTGATCAGAGTCTGCAGTCAATTTGGTGGGTCTTCAGCTAAATCAAACCCTGTTGCATCGATCGCCGGAGCGTTGATCTGGCAGTAGTGTAGACATAGCCTGAATGTCTGTGTATAGCCGCAGCCCTGGTTCAGCAACCTGTTAGCGAATACCAGCCACATTCTGCCTTCCAGCAGCCTTGGTTACTACTTGCAGGGGAACCCCAACAAACTCCAGTCCCCCCAAAAAACATATATTTTACAGTCCCTCTACTGGACTGTCCAGATAGATTAAGTCTCTAAGGATTAATATACAACAGTCTGTTACTTTAAATGAAGTTATCCAACCAATTCACAACAGTGGATTAACTGAGTTTTAATTAAAGAGTAAAACAAGTTTAAATACAAAGAAATTGATTTTAAGTGAGTACAAGTATAAGGCATTAAAATCAGAAATGGTTACAAAAGAAATAAAGATAAGACACTTTTTAAACTAGACTTGGTTCAAGGTACAGTTCTCACCACAGGTTCTCAGTAACATTACTGACCAAATTCTGAGGCCACAATCTACTCCCAAAGTCCAAAAGCTGTTTATTTTGACTTCTTAGATGAAAAAGAGAGAGATGGATAGGTAGAGATAATGTGGGGTGTTTTTTGCCTCTCACTTTTATAGTTCAGTTACATTTTGAAATGTTTTAATTGCATTTTCCTGAGGTTAGCCCTAGTTAACGTTCATGCAAACAGTAAAGAAGGTGACCTGGTATCTGGTGGTGAAAGAGAATGCATGCTGTTTCTTCTCGCCTCTGTTTGCTGAAATGCAGATTTTCCTTGTCTCCTGTCTAAGCCTTCTTGCTGTCTGAAGACCCTGTTTACACCTTATATGTAAACTGAAGTAACCGTGCATTCCTTTATTTAGAACCTGCTTGACCAGTCCTGCCTACTCAGGGCTATGTGAGTTTGAACATGTGCCACGAACATCATTCAGGGGGAATTCATAACTTTACATATAATGTTGCTACACACATTTTACCATACTATTGACCAGCAAGTTATTAGTTTTAAATGATACCTCACGAGTCATATTTTATACAAAGATTATTATAGTGGTGTAAAGGGTGTGAATACAGGGCTGTATTCAGACACATAAGGCTAGTTTTGTTGTTTTGCCATCCCATTGCAGAATGTCAGATCTACCATACAGGTCTGACAGATTTCTTAAGCTGCATAGCACAAAAAAATGACTTGATAAAGGGAAAGGAGTATGTGCACAGGCTAGCCTACCCCTGCTGGCTTGAATCCAGCTAGTTTAACAAGACCAATGAAGAACGCACAGCATGAGCAGTACAAGCCTGGTATGGACCCTGAGTTCGTGCCTGCCTCATCAGCCCACCCTAAAGCCTCCACCCCACTGTCTTCACTGCTTTTGTTACTGGTGCTAGCTGTGGTGGGCTAGCCTGTGCATAGCTTTGGTTGTGCAGACATACTCTAGGAATAATAAACACCGGGACATGTGGAATAGTTTAACTCATTCAGAGTTCTTGTGATTAAGACTCAGGAGACTGGATTCAGTTTCCAGCTGTAGCATAGACTCACTGTGCTCACTTTCGGCAAGTCACTTAAACTCTGTAAAACGGAGATGAGAACACTGCCTTTTTCACTCTTCTTTGTCTTGTCTCTTCAGCTTATAAGCCCTTTGGGGCAGGGTCTGTCTCTTAGTATGTTTGTACACAGCTTTTACCATATGGTGCCCCAATCATGGATGAGGCCTCTGGATATTACTGTACTATAAATAAATAATAATCATGTCTGCTCTTGTGGTGGGGAGTTGGATGGCAGTCACACAGTTGGAAGATCCCACTGACTTTTATGGAGAGTTCTAGGGGAAAATAAAGCCAATTTTTAACAGTTGGAAAAATATACAACAAAGATAACAAAACTGGCTTTGATTTTTAGATAAGTACCCTCTTATAGTGTGGGAGCAAAAAAGATGTATATCAAATATAGCATGTATAGACGTATAGCAAAATGTTAACCGGTCAATCAGTTTTATTTCTGGGATGTACAGTTTCTCCTTTCTGCAAGGAGATACTGCTTTTGTGAAGGTTCTTGACAGTAGACAAGCAGTGATGGGTAGAAGAGGCTTTCTTTTAAACATTGTAACTTGGGCCTGATTTGACTCAAAGGTAAGTTAAACTGTTTTTTGGATCAAATTGAAAGCAGGAGAGTAGCCCAGATTCTGGCTTCCACTGGGATGTGCAGAGTTCAAATTGCCATGAAATTAACACCACTGAAAGCATGAAGGTGTTTTACAAGAGATGGTGTATTCTAGTTCAAATTGCACGGTTACCTTACAGAAACACGTGATGATATAAGGAATGTGCTGAGTGGTAAATTTTTCTTCTGTTCTACTGGGAAACTGAAAATTCAAGGGACACCAGCAGTTGCAACTTCTGTCTTCTGAAATTACATTCATGTTCATGAAAAGGTTACACTTCTGACATTGGGTTAAAGATAATTCCCTTTAAAAAAATCAATAAAACACAGAAAACAGGAGCATGAATGAATCTTTAGTAAGCAGCCACACCTTTTTCAGGAAAAAAAAAGAACAATCCACAGAGAACAGCCTTAGGCAGCTGAGTGATGTGTGGAATATTTGATTGCTCCCCATACAGGCAATTCCTTCGTTTTATCCTGCAGCAGACATACACAGCCTTAGATTGCTTAAAAAATAAATCTGCCTGGACCTACATCACAGAATAAAATTACTTCCCCTAGACATAAAATGCGGGGTGGGGGTGTAGAATTTTTCAAAAGAAAATAAAAGATTTTTAATATTACTTTAAAATACCAAGGCATTTCTTTATATTACAGCTCAATAGGATTTTAACCACAAAAATTGATCTGTTTACAGATTTAGTGGAAGTTATTCTGAACAAACATTTTTTAATTTACCCATGACGGTTCTCAGTGCAGTTTTTCAGATTCACCCATAGATGAAGTGCCGCATCTCCCTCGAAGTAAAAGAAAAAAACAGGGTAAGGGTGAACTTTTTTCAGAAAACTGAAAGAAGCATTTCCTAGAGAGAGCATCCACAGATATAACACAGGAAAGCATTACTGGGAAAAGTCCCACTGATTCCAAGCAATGATAGATCATCAAGACTTTCAAAAATGGGCTCTTGGACTCCTTAATAAGTTGCTTGATTCTCAAATGTGTTCAGCATTCAGCAGTTATAAATTAGGTATTAGCTATTGTTTAAAGTTATAATAAAGTGTTGGTTAAGCATGTATAAAACTAACAAAGAGGCATCGATTGCTTTTTCCCTCCTCTCATCTACTTCTGACTAACCTGTGACCCGACGGAACTGTTTATAAAAAAACCTATCCAGTGTGGGAGAGTTGGCTGGTTCGATTCGGGGCGGGCTGCTCTCTATTGATGTGTGCACCTGTCAATAAAGAGCTTGTTTGGACTTTGCTGGTTGTTGCCTGTCTCTTTGCGGTCAGACAATGAACCTTGCCAGTCAGGGTTCAAGTCCCTGACAATCCTTATAAAAGACACGGAATTATGCTGCACAAAGATTACATGACAAGTTGCTAAGCTATACTCGATGCCCATTCGGATCCAGTGCCAGTTTCGCATCACTTTAGGGCTGAGTCCAGGGTCTGGTCCAGCCTAGGGATGGGCCCGGGTTTCGGGCTCAGCCCTGGGGGGTGGGGGTGGTTTTTAGGATTGAGTGGCAGGGATCAGCGGAGGTGGGAGGTCTAGGACAGAGCTCCAGGAGCCAGCCCGAGTTTAAGGGGGGGGGGGGGAGGGGGTTCAGACTATGCCCAAGATTTTCAAAGGGGACCCTCTGCACCTCCACTTGAAATATTTTAGGGGTCTGCAAATGAAAGAAGATTGACTGGCACTGCCATGACTCCTTCCCCCATGTGAATCCCCCTCCCCCATCCATGCTCCGCTCCCTGTGAGCCTCCTTCCTCTCTGCATCCTCCCGTCCCCTCTGTCATTTCCCTTCCACTATGCATCCTCCCCCTCCCTCTCCTGTGCATGCTCCCCCCTCGGGGATCCCCTTACGCACGCCTGGCCCCCCGCCTCTCCCCCCCGGCTCGAGCTCTTCTCACTTACCCACAGCCGCCCTGTGCGCGAGCCGTCCCTCCTCCCGCCCCGCCCCGCCCCGCCCCGCCCGCGCCTCCCGGCAGCAAAGCGCTCCCGAGCGCGAGCTCCCCTCCGACACCCCACCCCCCCCCCCCCCGGCCGCCGCCGAGCTGCAGTGAGCGGCGCGCGGGAAAGTTTGCACTCACGCCGCCGCGCGCACGTGGGGGGGGGGGGGGGGGGCGCCGCAGGGCGGTGGGGGAGGGAACTGGCCAGCGGCTCTGAGTCCCCCCCCCCGCGCTTAGCCCAGGCCGACCCCCTCCCCCCGGCCTGCCCCACTCCTGGCGGCGCCGCCGGCCGGGGGAGCGCGGGAGCGGGAGGAGGGCTGGGGAGGGGTTACTGCCTCCCGCCCCGCCCGGCCGCCGCCCCGCAGCGCCTTCTGCCGGGGAGTGGGCGCGGGGCGGGGGAGCGCAGCCCGTTAAAGCCCGGCCCGCCGCCGAGCCCGGCCAGTCAGCGGCGCCGGGGCAGGCGAGAAGGCGGCAGCCGGTCGCTGCCCTGCCCTGCCGCGCCTGGGGCCGGAGCGCCCCAGCCCATGCTAGGCGGCGCCGGGCCGGGCGGGAGGCCGCCGGGAGACGCGGAGGGGGCGCGATGCTGGGGAATGGCTCGCTGAGCAACTGCTGCGCGCTGGGCGGGCGCGGGGGCTTCGGCTCGGCGGGGCGGGAGGCGGAGGCGGCGGCGGCCCGGCGGCCGGCCTGGGTGGTCCCGGCGCTGTCCAGCGTGCTGATCTTCACCACCGTGGTGGACATCGTGGGCAGCCTGCTGGTCGTCGGCTCGGTCTTCAAGAACCGCAAGCTCCGGAACTCAGGTAGGGCGGGGGGCGAGCCGGCTGCACGGGGCCGCTCCGGGGCACTTGCCAAGCAACGCGTGGACTCTGGCGTCCCCCTTGGCTGCCCAGTACGAGGGGGCTCCGCCAGCAGCCCCCCCGCCTCGGCTCCGGCCGGCCCGCTAGAATGGGGGCTGGGGACCGGTCTACCACGGGCGGCCCTAATACCCCACCCCGCAACTATCCCGCTCTCGCTGCTTAACAGAAAAACCCTTAAACTCTGGACCTCCCACCTCCCCTGAGCCCCGCCACTCAGTCCTTAAACCACCCCCCAGGGCTGAGCCCGAAACCCGGGCCAGTCCCTAGGCTGGACCAGACCCTGGACTCAGCCCTAAAGTGATGCGAAACCGGCACTGGATCCGAATGGGCATCGAGGATAGTTTAGCCACTCGTCATGTAATCTTTGTGCCGCATAATCCCGCGTCCTTTATAAGGATGCATGATAATAAAAAGCGTTTAATGATTAATTTAAAGCTTTTCCCAAAACTCTAGAGAAATCTTTGTCGCGATCCAGACTTGTCTAAGTGTTCCTGGGCGTGTGAGTATGGGAGAGAGACTCAATCCACTGCCCGCAGTTTTATCACATTCACACTAATCTTGATATTTATTAAACGACGTTTTCTGCCTCCTGACTCGTCATCCTTAAGCCAGGCAACACCAAATAAAGGGGATTTTCGTATCATGCGTGTGTTTATTTCTTGAGTTGATGTAACTGATAAACTTTCTGTCTAATAAACAGGAGTTCATTATAAGGTGCTAAAAAGTTAGATTGTTCATAGGATATTTGCACTCAGTCGATTGTTAGGTATATGGATGTAATGGAAGGTGTTATTATCCCACTATCTGCAGTGAATCAGAGATGGAGCGCGTTAGAGTTCCCATTACAAGCAGTTCCTGGCTTGCACTCTTACTTCAGATCGTCAATACTATATTTTATGACGTGAAGAAACTCAGTCCTAAGTAACAAAACTTTGTCAAGACCCGATCCAAGTTAGATGCAGAATGCCCCATACAATCCCTATACTAAATGGGAGGCTACTTTGTTGTTACAGTACTTTAAGCATGCAGGACTATTTCAGGGAGGTTCACTTCTTTTGCAATGGTCTTTTCAGTGTTTTCTTGTTTCACATTCACTGTGGATAGATCTTGAACTGAAAGGAATTGAGGAAGATTCAGTCTCCCTGTTAAATACAAGAAATGAAGTAGTATGTAAAGAGATAAGACTTCCTTTTATTAAATGTTTATTGTTGGCGCTTTAGCTATCTATTTGCCTTCCTCCCACTTAACAGTGCAATACATTAGGTTTCATGTGGTGTAAGAGAGGCTGAAATTTCTCTTTATCTTGTTTATTAATTTACCTGGTACTTATGGTATTCTTGTAGTTCAGATGAAGCATAAGACATCACTTCAGATGTGTGAAATTCTGGTTTATGTAACTTGACACTAGTAACTACTATAGATATATTAATTGGACTTGAATTGAACAGGGGGAGGAGTAAAGAACGAGGTTGTTTTTGCTTTTCAAAGAAAAATGCTTCTCCAGGAACCAGGAATAAATGAAATAGCTGTGTATATTGTATTCTTTCCTATAATTGCTATTCTGTTATCATTTGGTCAATACTTAGTTACTATTATAATGTAAAAAAAGGAATCTAGCTGTTATCAGTTTCAGTAGGAAAAATAAGTCAAAGGGATAGAAACATGAAAATATAGCAACTGAACCTATCAGGAAGGTATTGAACTGAAAAAGGGACAATGCTGAGTTTTAATCTAAAAGCAGTTTTCTTTTAGCAAATGACCGTGTGTAGTCATCAATTGCCTAGTAACTTGATAAACATGTTTATATTTTAAGGGCAGGATTTGGCATAGAAATCCATATAATATAACATAGTTAAAACAATATGCTTCTATTGGGCTTTACTCCACAGAGAAGTCGAATTAGTTAGGAAGAAGATAATGACATTCCTCCATATTTTAACATTCCCCCTATTACACTGAGGCCACCTGTACCTCTGCAGATGAGCAAATACTGTAAGTGAGGAGAAAAAACAATCACAGCAACCTACCAGCCCTTAGATAAATAGACCCATCACTTATCACAGCCTATAGATATGAATCACTGTAGCTTTGTCTGACCCAAAGACGAGCGGAACTGAATTCTGCTCTGAATAACCCTGGGAGTGTGCTGCTGTGAGTTGTGTCCATTGATTGATGAAGATGAATAGACTTTTGTTCACTAATCTTTGTAAAGCTCAGATGGACAAAAATCATAGATGAAGAAGCATAATCAGGACTTCTGTTGAGGTAGGCAGATATGGTTTGCTTCATTCATTTTACAGTGCAAAGAAGTTGCTGGTGAATATGATAGTGAGAATAAACTTAAATTTAATTATCAAAGTGCATGGTGGTCTCATAAGATGTCACTAGTGACTAGCATTATTTCATAATAATATACATTAATAATTCGATTAGGTCCAGTAGTGCCCACAATGTGCTAGCAACAGTTTACAATTCATGAGGTCAAGCAATATGCTGAGGGTCAAGAGAGGGACACCATAAAAATATTTTGAATATACATGTCCTCTTAACCTTAAATATTTATCTACATATGACTGTCCCAAATTCATTTTTAGGCATCATGGAAGAAATAACTCTGGATGAGAAATGAGTATGGATTTGGGGTGGGGGTAAAGATAGGTAGTAGCTTATAGGTCAATTTAGTCAGGTTTCCATGAGTAAAATGCAGAGTGAAAGAAGGCATGAAGATGGCCGTGGAAAAATCAGAGAAATGGACATTCAAGACTAGCACCATTAATGGAGTAGTGGAGAAGGTGAGGAATGCTAAGAACCAATTACGTTGGAGGTGAAGGGAAGAAGATAAGAGGCAGGAGTTGGAAAGATAGGTGGGTCAAGAGATGACTTTTTGAGGAGGGTGGAGTATAGAATTATAGAATCATAGAAATGTAAGGCTGGATGGGACCTCAAGAGATCATCTAGTCAAGCCCTCTGTGTTAAG
Organism: Sternotherus odoratus; assembly: GCA_032164245.1. Taxonomy (NCBI): domain Eukaryota; kingdom Metazoa; phylum Chordata; order Testudines; family Kinosternidae; genus Sternotherus; species Sternotherus odoratus. The sequence continues at coordinate 280,014,214 of JAVMKO010000001.1, read as the reverse complement.
CTCTGTTGGAGCCTATTTCAGTGCTTAACTATCCTTAAAGTTAGAAAGTTTTTCTTAATCTCCCTTGCTGCAGATTAGGCCCATTATTTCTTACTGGACCTTCAGTGGAAATGGGGAACAATCGACCACCTTCCTCCTTGTAACAGCCCTTCACATATTTAAAGACTTAGCACATTCCCGTCTCCACCTTCCGTCTTCTTTTCTCAAGTCTAAATATACCCAGCATTTTTAACCTTTCATTCTAGGTCAGGGTTTCTAAATTTTTATCATTTTTGTTGCTCTCCTCTGGACTCTCTCCAAATTGTGCCCATCTTTCTTAAAGTCTGGTACCCAGAACTGGACACGTTACTCGAGCTAAAGCCTCACCGGTATCAGAAGAACGAGACAATTATCCCTGTGTCTTACATATAACATTTCTGTTAATACAACCCAGATTAATGAGCCTTTCACACAACTTCAGCACATTAACACATTCATTTGAGATCCACTACAACTCCTAGATCCTTTCTTCAGCAGTACTGCTGCCTAGCCACCATATTTTATAGTTGTGCATTATTTTTGTTCTTCCTAAGCATAGTATTGTGCATGTGTCTTTATTGAATTTCATCTTGTTGATTTTTAGCATTAGCATCTTTGTAATTGTGAAGGGATGGCGCAAAGGAGAGTCGGATGTTGAGGAGGATCAGGAGGCAGTGAGTGGATGGCAATGGATAGCGACAAGAGGGGATGGGATCACTGAGACAGTGGAAGGGTTAGAGGAGGAGAGCAGGCCAAAACTTTGGTGTATGTGACTGGGGAAAAGGAGGAGAAGGTGCTGGGAGAGAGGAAATGGAGGAATTTTAGTCACCATTGTATAGAAAAGATGTAGAGAAACTGGAAAAGATCCAGAGATGAGCAACAAAGATGATCAAAGGGATGGAATGCCACCCTTATGAGCAAAGGCTGAAGGAACTGGGTATGTTTAGTCTGGAAAAGAGAAGACTGGGAGGGAGGGGGCATGAAGAGACAGGATAGCAGTCTTCAAACACTTGAAAGGCTGCCATAAAACAGATGGAGAAAAATGGTTCCCTCTTGCCACAGAAGGCAGGACAAGAGTCCATGGGCTCAAACTACAGCATAGTAGATTTATATTAAATCTCAGGAAAAACATAACTAAGAACAGTAGGACAATGGAACAAACTGCCTTGGGAAGTTGTAAAAGCTCCTTCACTGGAGGTTTTTAAAAAAGAGGCTGGATAGTCATTGATCTTGGATGTCTTACACAACAAATACTGCGTCTTGGCAGTGAGTTAGAAAGGACCACACAGGTCATCTAGTCTAACTCTATGGTTCTATGAATGGGAGAGACCACTTCAGATCTTGACTACCTTCTCTCTGAAAAAGCTGGTGAACTCTTGTGTGGAGACCGAGGGAGAGTCTTAGGGTGCAAGCTGAAGGTGGCAACTAAGCAGTGTGGATTTGGGGAATAAAGAACTCAAGTTCAATTACTTTAACTAAATCACGAACAACCTTCTCTTCAGGAATCAAGACACCATTATGTCATATCCACCAGATTTAGAGACACTATTCTGTCTCAGGTTTTATACCAAGATCCTGATAATTATGGATTCTTTAGTTATGAATCATCCACCATACAATTAAGCCAAGGAATGATCAAAAGCAAAGCTGTTTCACAGCCCTCATATAATGTGAGGCTCACAGAACTGAGTGAAATAAAATGCCCCATTAGCCTTTATATAGAAAAGTGTAGGTCAGTACTTATGTTCAGCAGAAGAGGAGAGTGAAGAGAGTGTGGGGCATTGGTAGGACTGATGCTTTTAGATTCTGATCTTTCCGTCCTACTACATTGGGAGTTTGGGCAACATTACAACTGCAGGCTTGAGGTACATACAAAAGTCTGTTTCTGAATTGTGGTTGGGGGGAAAGGGAGTGAATTTGTGAATGCTTTTCCCAGTTCATATTCTAATCATACCAGTCATCCAGTTATGTAATTCTAGCCAGCTGTTTTGTAAGATCTGGAGCAATTTCTGATCTCTATAAATGGTTGAATTTACAGACATTAGTGCTTTATAGTCTAATTTTGGAGGTGAAATAATTTTATCCAACCTGTTGCAAAGTTAAACAAAGGCATCATATGTGGGAATGATCAAATAAGTTAACTTATCCTATCTGTCTGACATAACGTACTTAAGTTTTCCAAAGTGACTAGTGATTCTGGGTGCCTGAATTGTGTGCTAAACTTGAGATCTTTAAAGGGGCCTCATTTTCAGCTGAACAATCACTCTAAAAAATCAGGTCTCATGAAAGTGTCTCAAGTTACCCCAAATCACTAGTCACTTCTGAGACTTTCAGTCCATATTTATATCAACATATAACTCTACTATTCCAATCCCAGATAATAAAGAGAGCAAAACCTATGGGAGAGAACTCTACAAGGAGCTCCATATTTGGGGAAGGGTAGATCAAATCAAGAGAAATTCAATGGAGTTATGCCAGCGTATAATGGGGAAGAGATCAAAATCATGCCCATCATCTGGAAAAAGGATGGACAACTGGTTGCCAATGGGTCATTGACAGATCTTTTTTTTTTTTTTGGCCCCCGTCAACCAAAGGAGACAAGGCAGATCTGCCAGCACTGGAGTGAAGGAAAGGGAAAGAGGCTCTGCCAGCATGGAGCAGAGGACAGTGAAGAAGAGTGAGAAGTGACTCTTTCCACTGTCTGGAGGAAGAGGGAAGACTGCTCTCTGACACCTGCTGGAGTAAGGAAAGGAAGGTGGCAAGCTCTGGGATGGTGCTGGTGGACAGCACCTAGGGTTAGCCCACGTGGGTGGTATGTCCCCACTGGTAGGTACCAGGGCAGGAGTGGGGTGAGGGTGAAGGGGCTGATTTGCCTTCCACAAGATCATGGAGTTCAATATAGGCCTATAATGTGACTTGGCCTGGCAGGGTGGTGGTGGTGCAGGACTCGCTGCTCTGGTACATGTGCTTGCACCAGCAGTCAGGTGAGCTGCCTTGATTGAGACAGCTCACCAAAGGATTTTAGTGGCCCTCTTCTACCATAAAGTTGCCCAACCTTATCTGGAATGTAAGATCCTAGGAGAATTTAGGACGGTGGTACTGTCTGACTTTTGGCATGGAACCTTTGGTAGTGCCCCAAGACTAGAAAAAGGCTGTGTTAGTGAGCATTGACATTTGGTCCAGCGGTTAAAGCACTTGACTAAGAATTAGGTCAGGAGATCTGAATTCTAATCACTCTTCACTATAGACTTTCTGGGTGACTGTAGACAAGTCAGTCATGTGACTTTTCACACTATGTGCAACATAGCTAAGTTTTAATTGTAGACCACACCTCAGACTCTCAGTTCCCAGTCTGTAAAATGAGAATTATAATACTTCTACCTCAGAGAGGTGTTGTGAGGATAAATAGATTGTAAAGTGATTTGAGGTCTAATGATGAAAGTGCTATATAAGAGCTAGTTATTATACTAGTGCCTCTCCCGCCACACACACACACACACACACACACACACACACTCTGATCTTGATTGCAGCATCTAGATGCTACTGTAATTACTGTAATGTAATGAATTACAATTCCACTCTTTCCTCCATTCTTCCCCCCCCAGTCATCAGAACACTGGTGTATACAGCTATGTAATTATACATAATGTGTATGTCTACAGAAATCGGTATTTCTATGTGTAAATGTACACACATCTGTATAAAATAAAACATTCCTGCACATGGTATTTTAACAATTCTGACATTTAACTTCCTACTAAATAAACATTAAAAAATGTAATTGTCTTCTGCTTTTGTTCTCCTTTCCTTTTTCTCATCATACACACCACATTCTTTTCTCCTTCTTTACATCTGGTTGTATATTCTCTTCCATTATTATTTGTAGCCTTCCCTTATTCCTCATCTCTCCCTACATCTCCCTTCTTTTTTCCCCTGCATTGTACTCTCCCTCTTTTTCCATGTTCTCTCACATCTAATTTCCACTCTCTGTATCTCCTTTCTTTTCCCCATCCCAGGCTATCTACACCTCTCCTTCCCTACCCACTCAATTGTACTGCTACTCTTTTCTAGCCACCAACATCAATCTGTCATCTCACCTCTACATTCCCACCCGTTTCCTTCATTCACCGCTTTCCACGTCCAAAACACTGATCCCTTACAGCACTCTGTTTCTCTCCCTTTCCTCCCTCCATCACCTCTCTCCCTTCTTTCCCTCCACCAGCCCACTCTTTCTACCCATCCTTAGTAAGATAAACACAATACATCTCTGACTTCTGGGCAGGGAGAAGATTTCCAGTGACATGTTCTCATCCATGTGAGCGGATTCAAAAAGTAATTATAGTTGAGTCACTGATTTTCAGGCATTAATTTTAATGAGAATTAGGTACTTGTCAAGATCTAGGCCTAAGTGACACTGACTGAAATCTTTGCCCTATGGAAGTCAATGGGAGTTTTGCCATTCATTTCAAAGGACCAAGATTTCATCCAGTGATAACAATATAATCCACTTCAATGTTGCTGGAGAAGGGTGTGTATCAAAAGCTAACATTTTGACCAAACTTTATTTATTTTGTGCCAAATACTCAGCTGGCATAAATTACAATAAATAGAGATATGCCAGTTTACATCTACTGAGGATCAGATCTTTAATTTTTTTAAAGAGGAAGCTAGTCAAAAAGACCCTTAACATTGAATATAAGGACATTAAACTTCTTAGATTCAACACTGAGGCTGTCTAAACAGTCAGAGTAGAGTTACAGAAGGCATACGTACCCTTAAACTGAAAGGAGAGCAAGAAAGGAAGCTGAAAGCTTAGTCTGGTTAAATGGCAAGTTACAAGAGGGTATTTGAACCAAACAAGTGGAAATCCAACCCAAATGAAGCGAACAGAAATGTGTATAAACCTCCCCAGGTTACACATAGGCTGGAAATCAGAGTGCAAAGAGGGAATTTGAAGAGCAGAGACGTAGAGCCAAATAAGATTATATATCTATTTTTATCAGAAGCAGGAAGCCCACAAGAGAATCAGTAGATCATGTGGGCTACTACAGGTTACAAGGAGCACTTAATACGATAACGACATTGGTGAGAAACTAAATGACTATTTCAGGTTAGTCTTTGCCACAGAGGATGGTGGGGAGTTAATTAGTCTTTTCATACGATAAAGAGAATGTACTGCTAGAGAATGGATACAAAAAATGAATGGGCCAGTGAAGGGAGATCAGGAGCTTCTGTTCTTGTAACACAAGAACAAGGGGATGTTCAATGAAAATCAAAGACAGAAAATTTAAAAAAAACACAGGAAATACTTTTTCACACACATTCTAATTGGACTATGGAACTCTGCCGGAGGAATGTATAGAGACTACACATTTAGCAAGATTCAAAAAGAGGTTGAACATTTATAAGGAGAACATTGGCATTCAAAGTAATAGCTAATATGAACAAAAAATATGAGAGGGATATAAAATTTATGTTTACAGATTTAACCCAATCTCTAACAATTAGGGATTATGACAAGACTAGAATTCAGGTGCAAATTATTTGACATCTGCTACTGCAGCTTTTGTTGGACCTTCCTATGAATTATCTGGTGCTGGCTATTGTCAGATGGGATACTGGACTAGATAGACTATGGGTCTGATACAGTATTGCAATCCCTATGTAGCTGAGGTGTAAAAAGGAAAGGTGGTGGAACATAGTGTTAAAAGAATGGGAGACAAGCCACCAGGATCGGATTCCTGGGTCATGAATTAATTTAAGAATGCAGTGCTGAGCCCTAACACAAATATGTAATCTTCTCTACACTGGAGGATTTGAAGGTAGCAAATGTTGTGCCTTGTCCTTAAATAAGACATGGAGGTGAGCCTGGCAAATACAGATGTGTGAGCCTTATTGAAGGCAAAATGTTTGAATGATCATTTTAAAAAAATGATAAAATCCCTGTAGGTATACCATCTAGGTATTTTTTGCACTTTCTGAAGCAACTAGACAGGATATGGAACTAGACAGAACTCTAGACTGAACTTGTTTGGCAATTCCGGTGCGTCTTGGCAGCTCCCCCATGGACTCTGAAAAGGCTTCTCCTTTGCAGTTCTTGCTGACTTTGCAAAGAATGTTCACTCTGCAATTGAGCTCAAATCCTGGCCAAACACAGAGGATCTTCTGAGTATTCAGTGGTGTCACTGTAGATGCTTTGACACATTGATTCAGTGCACTAAGATGCCAGTTGCTGTCTACAAGGAGTAAGGGCAATCCTTTTTAAAAGGGGGGAATTTTTCTTCTAATTTTTTAACTGCTTTATATTTCAGATGAGTCACCTTGGGCCAATTTGTCATACAGAGCCAGATACAACTGCCACTGAAGTCAATGGCAGTCTTTCCACAGACTTTAGGATGAGTTTGATTGGACCCATATTGAGCACCAACACCCTAAGGAGCTCACCAAAGTTAGGTCGCAAAAGAGGGAAATGTGGTCTAGATTAAGTTACGCTTAAGTGGGTGCACAACTGGTTGAAAGAGCATACTCAAAGTAATTATGAATGCTTTGCTGTTAAATTAGGAGGATGCTTCTAATGGGATTCCAGAGGGGTCAGTCCTGGGTCTGGTACTATTCAATATTTTCATTAATGACTTGGATAGTGGAGTGGAGAGTAGTAATCACTTTGAATTATAGGATTAAAATTCAAAAAGACCTTGGCAAATTGAAGAATTGGTCTGAATTCAACAACATGAAACTCAAAGATAAGTCTGAAGTACAGTAAAACCTCAATATAACGGACTAATTCAGGCGAGGGGGTGTCCATTAAAGCCGAAAGTCCGTTATATAATAAAGTAGGTTTTCCGAATGCATATGTTAAAAAATTGACAAATTAGTTAGTTTACCTGTTTTACTTATGTAGACATGTTTGTGTAATTAAAATCAAGTATGTATAAAAAGTTTAATTTCACAGAAAATTTTTCTATACAGTAGACTCTCGATTACCCGGGATGATCGGGAAAACCTTAATCCCAGTTAATAAAATCCCCGATAATCACGTGTCTACTGGGGGGGTTTCGCCGGCTGCCCTGGGGGTGGGGGTGGGATGGTGGTGGTCCCACCACCTGCCCCAGTCAGCTCCCCTGCTAGCCTGGGTGTAGGAAGCCTACCGCCACTTTGGGGTTTTCCCCCCAAGCTCCTGCCAGCCGGGGTCTCAGCTCCCGCTGCCAGCCTGGGTTCCCTACACCCAGGCTGGCAGAGGGAGCTGACTGGGGGAGGCAGCAGGAGCCTGGGGAGAGAGCCCAAAGAGGCGGCGCGCTGAGCACTCAGCCTGCAGCCGCTTTGGGATTTCCCCCCAGGCTTCTGCCAGCCAGGGTCTCAGCCCGCTGCCAGCCTGGGTTTCCTACACCCAGGCTGGAAGCAGGCTGAGACCCCAGCTCATAAGGGGCCAGTGGGAGAAGCCCCAAAGCAGCGGCAGGCTAAGGCTGAGCCCGCCGCCGCTTTGGGGCTTCCCCTACCGACCTGTTTAAACATCCCGGTTAATCTGCAGCCCGGTTAACCCGTGCCCGGATAATCGGGAGTCTACTGTAACAGTGAATTAATAACAAAAAATAACCTGTTAATTTAATTATAAGCAAAGCTTGGTTAAAAGCATTTTAAAATTAACAGGGTGTTAATTTTCACATATGACATACGGACCGGAAATTTTGTCCGTTAAATCCGAAGTCCGTTAAATCGAGGTCCGCTAAATCGAGGGTTTACTGTACTTCACTTAGGAAAAATCAAATTCACACCTATAAAATGGGGAATAACTGGCTCAGTTGTAGTGCTGATGAAAAGAATCTGGGGGTTATAGCAGATCACAAATAGAATATGAATCAACAGTGTGATGCGGTTATGAAAAAGGCTAATACCATCTGGAATGTATTAATAAGAGTGTCCTAAATAAGGCAAGGGAGGCAATAATCCCCTTATACTTGGCACTGGTGTAGCCTCAGCTGGAATACTGTGTCCAACTCTGGGTATCATGCTTTAAGAAAGATGTGGACAAAATGGAGAGAGTCCAGAGGAGAGCAACAAAAATGATAAAGGTTTAGAAAATGTGATGTAAGAAGAAAGGTTCAAAAAACTGGGCATGTTTAGTCCTGAGAAAAAAAAAGACAGAGTGGGGACTTGAAAACAGTATTCAAATATGTTAAGGGCTGTAGTAAAGACAACAGTGATCAATTATTCTCCTTTTCCACTGGAGGTGTAGGACAAGAAGTAATGGCTTAATCTGCAGCAAGGGAGATTTAGGTTAGATATTTCCAACTATAAGGGTAGTTAAATTCTGGAATAGGCTTCCAAGAAGGTTGTGCAATCCCCATCACAGGAGGTTTTTAAAAACAGGTCAGACAAACACGTGTCAGGGACTGTCTATGTTTACTTGATCCTCATTAGAGCAGGGGGTTGGACTTGATGACTTCTCTAGGTCCCTTCTAGACCTATATTTCTATAATTCTAGATATGAGCCTCTCAGGTCAAGGAAATTATATTTATATTTCTCTGTAAGATGCTGTGCAGACAAATGGTGAGATGCATAAATAAATAAGTTCTAGCATATTGCCCTGTTCCAAGGAGGGCAAGTGACATTAACCACAGAAAACATAAGAATGTAACACATTGGTAGAACCTGTTGTAGGAGCTGCAGTGATCTGTATGTTATGTATACCAGTATGCTCAAAAAGTCTGTTACATTCCCCTCCCACACACACTTGTCTCCTCTCCCTCCTCTTTGAATACCTGTGAAGTGGTTTTCCCCCCCACCCCTCCCTCCTGGAGTGCTTGGGAGATGAATGGGCTGTTTAAACAGCTAGAAGACAGAAGCACTCCAGTGGTAGACAAGGTGTTTGGGACTCTTAATTGGGCAGTGATCACACACCCAAAGCATGGACACTGCATGGACCCTGAACTGGGGTGTGACCAACCAGATGTAGCCAGGTCATCTGTAGTCACAGGTCCTTAAAAGGGGAAGGTGCCATGTGCTCTCTCTCTCTCAAGCTTGTACCTCCCAAGAAGGCCCTGTGCCCGGACCAACTGAGTTGCATTTCATCTGCCTTGGGAAGATTTACCCTCATCACACCATCCATTGCTGCACTGTGGGACACTTACCCTGAAAGATCCTGACATCTCCAGTGCTATGCCTGTCCTGGGAGCGTGAGTATGCGAGTGTGAGTGTGACCTTAACCCTCCTTCCTCCTGCCCCCGCCCCTTCTTTGGAACTTAGAGAGCAATGTAATAAATGTGCTGCATTCTGCCAAACTCTGGTGGGTCATTAATCCTCCCTAAGCTTAAGAGCTGGCCCAATTTTGAGTAACATTAATGGTGGAGAATGCAGGCAGCTTAGTGGAGGATTTGACCCAGGAGTAGAAATCCCCTGGTCTTCCCCCCCCCCCCCCGGTTGTCTCTTGAGTGGGTCCAATTCGAGCCTGTGTGAAAGTGAAAAGTGGTAGGCTAGCAACCCACTGCAGGGAGAAAAGAACGCTGCTAAGTATGCCACTGTGGGGCAAGGGAAAGAAGAAGGTGAAGCAGCCCAAGCAAGAATGCACCCCCCCTTGGGGAGCGGCGCCACTCCCTTGCGTGTTGTTAGAATGGCTCCAAAGGAAAGGGGCAGACCCCTGGATGCCAGGGACGGTTCCACCTGTGAGTACAATTCCTGAACTAGAGCTCCTATTGGATAAATATGTCCTTATATACAGTCCCAATAAGGCGGGACTGGATCGTGCAGCCGCCTGGCTGCTGTGGTAAGCAGGCTTGCAATGGCAGGCAGCCAAGAGTCAGCTTGCCTGTGAACTAGATTCACTCAAGGACAGATGTAATGACTTGGAAAAGGAACAGGATATGTGGAAGGTTCAGGCTCAGATTGCTAGTGCCCAGGAGGCTTCCCTCTCAGTAGTCTCTGTGCAGATGGTGGCAGCAGAGGTGGAGCGGGAGTGGGTGGAAGTAGAGCAGGGGTCTCCAAACTTTTCAGCCCGAGGGCCGCATTAGCTATCAAATAGCAGTTCGGGGGCCGACAACACACTCGAGGTCCAAATAAAAAAGAATCAAAACATGGATGTTGTTTTTAATTATTTATTTAATATTATTTTATTCAGTTATTATTTAATAACACATTGATACACTACACATGAACACCTGCTCACTACACATGAACACTACACATCAACCCCCCAACTGACCCACCCAGCCAGGTCTCCCCCCCCCCAAAACCTCCTTTCCTCCAACCCCCAACTGACCCACCCAGCCAGGTCTCTCCCCCCAAAACCTCCTTTCCTCCAACCCCCCCCCCGACCCGCTCAACCCGGTCTCTTCCCCCCCCCCCCGACCCGCTCAACCCGGTCTCTTCCCCCCCCCCCGACCCGCTCAACCCGGTCTCTTCCCCCCCCCCCCCGACCCGCTCAACCCGGTCTCTTCCCCCCCCCCCCCGACCCGCTCAACCCGGTCTCTTCCCCCCCCCCCCCCGACCCGCTCAACCCGGTCTCTTCCCCCCCCCCCCCCGACCCGCTCAACCCGGTCTCTTCCCCCCCCCCCCCCGACCCGCTCAACCCGGTCTCTTCCCCCCCCCCCCCCGACCCGCTCAACCCGGTCTCTTCCCCCCCCCCCCCCGACCCGCTCAACCCGGTCTCTTCCCCCCCCCCCCCCCGACCCGCTCAACCCGGTCTCTTCCCCCCCCCCCCCCCGACCCGCTCAACCCGGTCTCTTCCCCCCCCCCCCCGACCCGCTCAACCCGGTCTCTTCCCCCCCCCCCCCGACCCGCTCAACCCGGTCTCTTCCCCCCCCCCCCCCGACCCGCTCAACCCGGTCTCTTCCCCCCCCCCCCCGACCCGCTCAACCCGGTCTCTTCCCCCCCCCCCCCCGACCCGCTCAACCCGGTCTCTTCCCCCCCCCCCCCCGACCCGCTCAACCCGGTCTCTTCCCCCCCCCCCCGACCCGCTCAACCCGGTCTCTTTCCCTCCCCCCCCCCCCCGACCCGCTCAACCCGGTCTCTTTCCCTCCCCCCCCCCCCCCGACCCGCTCAACCCGGTCTCTTTCCCTCCCCCCCCCCCCCCCGACCCGCTCAACCCGGTCTCTTTCCCTCCCCCCCCCCCCCCCGACCCGCTCAACCCGGTCTCTTTCCCTCCCCCCCCCCCCCCGACCCGCTCAACCCGGTCTCTTTCCCTCCCCCCCCCCCCCCGACCCGCTCAACCCGGTCTCTTTCCCTCCCCCCCCCCCCCCGACCCGCTCAACCCGGTCTCTTTCCCTCCCCCCCCCCCCCCGACCCGCTCAACCCGGTCTCTTTCCCTCCCCCCCCCCCCGACCCGCTCAACCCGGTCTCTTTCCCTCCCCCCCCCCCGACCCGCTCAACCCGGTCTCTTTCCCTCCCCCCCCCCCCCGACCCGCTCAACCCGGTCTCTTTCCCTCCCCCCCCCCCCGACCCGCTCAACCCGGTCTCTTTCCCTCCCCCCCCCCCCCGACCCGCTCAACCCGGTCTCTTTCCCTCCCCCCCCCCCCCGACCCGCTCAACCCGGTCTCTTTCCCTCCCCCCCCCCCCCCGACCCGCTCAACCCGGTCTCTTTCCCTCCCCCCCCCCCCCGACCCGCTCAACCCGGTCTCTTTCCCTCCCCCCCCCCCCCGACCCGCTCAACCCGGTCTCTTTCCCTCCCCCCCCCCCCGACCCGCTCAACCCGGTCTCTTTCCCTCCCCCCCCCCCCCGACCCGCTCAACCCGGTCTCTTTCCCTCCCCCCCCCCCCGACCCGCTCAACCCGGTCTCTTTCCCTCCCCCCCCCCCCCCGACCCGCTCAACCCGGTCTCTTTCCCTCCCCCCCCCCCCCGACCCGCTCAACCCGGTCTCTTTCCCTCCCCCCCCCCCCCCGACCCGCTCAACCCGGTCTCTTTCCCTCCCCCCCCCCCCCCGACCCGCTCAACCCGGTCTCTTTCCCTCCCCCCCCCCCCCGACCCGCTCAACCCGGTCTCTTTCCCTCCCCCCCCCCCCCCGACCCGCTCAACCCGGTCTCTTTCCCTCCCCCCCCCCCCCCGACCCGCTCAACCCGGTCTCTTTCCCTCCCCCCCCCCCCCCCGACCCGCTCAACCCGGTCTCTTTCCCTCCCCCCCCCCCCCCCCGACCCGCTCAACCCGGTCTCTTTCCCTCCCCCCCCCCCCGACCCGCTCAACCCGGTCTCTTTCCCTCCCCCCCCCCCCCGACCCGCTCAACCCGGTCTCTTTCCCTCCCCCCCCCCCCCCCGACCCGCTCAACCCGGTCTCTTTCCCTCCCCCCCCCCCCCGACCCGCTCAACCCGGTCTCTTTCCCTCCCCCCCCCCCCCGACCCGCTCAACCCGGTCTCTTCCCCCCCCTCCCAACTGACCCGCTCAACCCGGTCTCTTCCCCCCCCTCCCAACTGACCCGCTCAACCCAGTCTCTTCCCCCCCTCCCAACTGACCCGCTCAACCCAGTCTCTTCCCCCCCCCTCAACTGACCCGCTCAACCCAGTCTCTCCCCCCCCCCTCAACTGACCCGCTCAACCCAGTCTCTTCCCCCCCCCCCACTGACCCGCTCAAACCAGTCTCTTCCCCCCCCCCCAACTGACCCGCTCAACCCAGTCTCTTCCCCCCCCCCCCCCCCAACTGACCCGCTCAACCCGGTCTCTTTCCCCCCCCCCCCAACTGACCCGCTCAACCCGGTCTCTTTCCCCCCCCCCCCAACTGACCCGCTCAACCCGGTCTCTCCCCACAGACCGTTTCGCCGCCTGGCAGTGGGTGGCTCCTTGTTTCGCCGCCTGTAACTGGGTGGCGGTGCGGCGCGTCCCGGCCCCAGCTCTGAGCCGGCCCTGGCCGGCGGCGGCAGCTGCGGAGCACGCGGCGCGTCCTGTCCGGCGGCGGCAGCTGCGGAGCACGCGGCGCGTCCCGGCCCCGTGGCTGGTTCCCGACCCCTGCCGAAAGATCTCCACGGGCCGGATGAGAGGGCCTCGCGGGCCGCATCTGGCCCGCGGGCCGTAGTTTGGAGACCCCTGAAGTAGAGAATGCTGCTCTGAGGCAGGCAGTTACCTGCCTGAAGGATCTGGTCCTGCAGGGGTCTGCTTGGGAAGAACAGGGCCCGGGGGGGCCTATTCAACCCGGGTCGCCGCCGTTGGGGTAAAAGCCCAAAGGGGTATGGGACCATATGATGATTGGAATTGGGATATCTGGTATAATCCGGATCCCTCTGATCTGGACCCCGGATGGCCGCACCCCAGACACCATGTTGTGGCAGTCCAGAGGGTGGTCTGGAATTATGGGCCTGCACCTGCAGGGGGTGGGGCAGCCCCAAGTACTGGACACACTGTGGCAGAGATCGAATTGCTAACTCTATTGCTTGTGCAGGAGTCAAAAACCCTTGGTGGCCCCTCATGCTCTGGGTTCAGCAGGTGGGCCTGCGATATGGTGACCCTGTGTTTAGATCAGGGACTGAACCTGGCTGAAACCTGACGGGTGTTAAAAGCTGCGTCTGGGTTGGGAGGAGATTTAGCAGGGGCGGTTCGGCAGCAAGCCAGTCATGCCGCCCACAATAGTATCTTTGATATGTTGGCGGGGATGGTGCCTACCGTGGGGCAGCGCGCATTGTTGGCAGAGCTTGTCTCAGCAGCTTCTGTGCCTGGTGAAGACCCTGTCCAGTTTGTAGAGAGAATGGTTCTCCTGGCATGCTTGTGTGGCCGGGGTGTGGCAGTCACAGCGGGAGGGCAGGTACCCCCGACCATAGCTCAAATTGCCCTCCCTCCGGAGGAATTGAGGCTGATCGCCCAGGTATAGGTGGTATATTCAAATATGCCTATGTGATTTAGGAGTAAAGTCAAAGCATTGTGCTCCTAAATCACTTAGGTGCTTTGAAAAATCTTGCCCTAAATGCATAATAATAATCACAGCTCTTCACAGAGAATCATTTTTAGTTGGGCTTTCTGATAAGATCATGCTGCTGTCTAACAGTGTCACATACTCACATTTAGGGGAAAAGTCCCTGGGCATTTCATATCAGACCAAATCCTGGTTGCAGCAGAGTCTATGTTATGGAGCTGACACAAAAAGCTGTGGATACCTAAGCTGAAGTGGGCGTAGGTCCAGGAACAGCCTTTCCTCAGAGCCAGGGAGAAAGAGCAAATGGCCCCTGTGCCCTGAAGGGGTATCTTCTAGAGGACAGAGAATTCAGTCTCCAGGGCTATCAAACATGACAAGGCCCTAACTCTGCAACAGGCCTCTAGCTCAGCCCAGGATCAAGCTGCTCCCCACTCAACTCTGTAGCTTCAATACTGAAAAAGTGACCTCCAGGAGTGGTTCTGGCAGCTGGACAAACCAGAGGACATGCCCTCTTCGGTGCAGATGAACAGTAAATGGTGCCGGGGCAGCAGCATGTATCTGGAAAAGGACATCTGGGAAGACCTCACCCCAGCCAGGCTGGACAGGAATGATCTGGAAACAACTGAAGCTGGGCAGAGGAAAGATAAAAAGCAGCAAGAGACCAGGGTTAGTTAAATTCAGGGAGCAGATGTTACGAAGTGAAAAAGCATCCCCAAATACACGTCATTCGGCTGACTTCCATTCCCAAACCATGGTCCTCACAGACCCAGCCAGAATATACTCCTCAGGACAAAGACAACTCAAAGAAGCCCTACAACTTCCAGCAGATGAAGAAGCAGTACATTACTAGTGAGGAGGAGAAAGGGGAAGAGGAAGGGGAAGGAAGTGGGTTGGAAGGAGGCTCTCAGGAGGCCTCACTGGAGAATGAGGGGAAACAACACTGGGTGGAAAGCCCTGTTCAGACAGGCATGAAGACCAGGTCCTGTGCCTAGAAGCCAGGCTGCCCAGTGTGCAGGAGCCCCCACAGAGGAGCAAGGTGTATTACCATGGTTCCTGGAGCAGCACATGCACCTTCATGTGGCCTATGAAACCCCTCTTTCACACAGGAAATTCCAGACCCCCAAGCTCAGCCACAACATGGGGCAGTGATGCTCCCAGATCCAGCAGCTGACCAGTGCTGCTGGGACCAGGCAAGCCCAGCTGGTGCCAGGATCAGCATGGTTGGAGGCAGAACAACCTCCAGACCAGCTTGTCCAGGCCCACATCAACCTACCTGGACAGGTTTCAAAGAAGCATCCTCTGCCCACCAAGCCCCACCGTGACTGGGGTCAGAGGAGAATGGCTATCCTTGCAGTAGCTCACCATTGGCTGATGAGGGAGGTATCTGTCTCTGTCTTCCACCTCATGTGCTGATCTTAAATAGGCATGTGGCTCTCTCCTAACTCAGTTTGCTTAAAAAGGAAAACGTAGTGATGTTTATTTTGGGTTGTCCATTTGCTCACAATGTAAGAGGGATCTCCTCTGTGAGCAGCCTTTGTGCTGAATGTGTCTAGCTGCTACACTCCTGTTAAGCTGGCAGGTGCTCCCAGTTTACCCTCTGTGTTGCTGATCATTTCTGAGCTAGATCTTCAGAAGAAAAAACCTTTTTTTGTCAGGTAATGACAATTCCTTAAAAATATCTGCAGGAAAGGGCTGATTTAAATGAATCTCATTTAAGTGTGTTTTAGAAAAAAGCTTCAAAATTGTCACAACAGCCCCATTTGACATTTTCAAAACTAGAAATTCTGGGTTTTCATTTTAAAATGACTGTTATTCTAATTAACTTAAATTTCTTATTTTTGTAAAGTCAATGTGAGAACAAAATGATTGAAGTGAAGCATTTAGATTAACCCAAACTGATTGCCCCCCCCCCCATCTGGATTTTCAGTTTGTAAAAATTGTTACCGTCTTGACTCTTTGTCCCAATTCAGGACAGGAAAAATGTACAGAATCTGGAATTTTGTTCTGGGATTGGAAAAGAGTTTCCTGCCCAGCTTTAATCCTCAGAGGTGTTGAACTCCTTGCAAGTCTCCTTTCAAATTGGCTCTTCTCAGGGTCAGGTCCTCTGTATGTGATGACCTAGCATTGCATGTATCTCGGGTGACCAGACAGCAAGTGTGAAAAATCCAAACGGGGTGGGGTGGGGGAATAGGAGCCTATATAGGACAGACCCAAAAATTGGGACTGTCCTTGAAAAATTGGGACATCTGTTTACCCTACATGTATCTGAGACTCCAGTAGTGTTTACTTGGCCCTGCCTCAGTGCAGGGAGTTGTAATTGATGACTTGAAGTCCCTTTCAGCCCTACATTTTATAACTCAATGGGGGCAGTGCAAACAGTATTTCCCAACAGCAAAACAAAAAATGCTACATTGGTCCTATTGCTCCCAGCTACACTGACTTGAAAGTAAAAGGGCCACAGCAGGCTAACAGGGAAAAGTTGCCAGTTTGTCTCCAGGAGTGTTTCCTGTGGATTTTAATGTAAATCAAGAGCTGTGTTGGACTGAAACCTACCCACCAGTCACAGTCATCCAATAGGATGGAACCGTTCAACAGCACAAAGTTCATTCAATTGACAGATTTTTAGAGGATTTTTATAATGATTATAAATTACTAGCATAAGTGCCCGGCGCTGCTCGGGTCAGTCGGAGGTGGGGAGATGGCAGACAGCTGACACCCCCTGACCAAAGCCAACACCCACCCCTCACCCACCCCGACACCTTCCCACCCCCGAAACCCGAAACCCCCACCTCACCCCCCGACCGAATCCGACACCCCCACCTCACTTACCGTCCCACCAAACCCAACTGGGATCCGTCGCAGGGGAGGAGGGTGCCCAGAGCCAAGGGATTCCGGGGACCTTCGCAGGTGGGGGGGGCACAGGGCTGATGTAGTCCGGGGTTCCGTTGGGGAGGTGGGAGGGGCAGAGAACTGAGGGATCTCCGGGGTTCCGTTGGGGAGGTGGGAGGGGCAGAGAACTGAGGGATCTCCGGGGTTCCGTTGGAGGAGGGAGGGGTGAGCTGAGCGAGTGAGGTGTCTGTTGGAGGGGGGTATTATGACATCATCACCACCTAACTGCCCAGTTGATGTGATTGGCCCTGAAAGACTTTCACCCCTGGGGGGCGTCAGAGGTGAGATCCGAAAATTTTTCGACCCTTACCAGCATCTAGACCCCAAGACCCCTCACTGTACCAAAATTCAAGTCTCTGGCTCAAACGGTGCGGGAGGACTTCGCAGTCATACGTACATACATACACTCATACATACACCACTTGACTTTTATATATATAGATAATAATATAATTATTATTATATTTATATTATTATAATCCTCTAAAAAAAATTCCAGTGCCTGCAGGATTTCAAACACTTCTTTAAACTAAATCTGTTGTTCTCAAACTTTTTCAGTCCACTGCCTGCTTTAGTCTCACCTCTGTTAATTTGACCCCAGGAGTCTGAGGTGTTTTGATTTTTTTAAAAAAAATTTTGGAAAATTAAAAGCACAAAAAATCATTTTCAGACAAACGCCTACTCCAAACATGGCAATAATGTGACCCTTCATTTATATTAAAAGTTATAAATTGGGTTACAACTCCAACCCCTGAGGCACAATAAAACTGGCCACTGCTCTGCCATACTAACCCTTCTATTGCCCTCTCAGGCATCCCTCCCAGACCAGCAACCTGATGCCCCTGACTCAGAGCCCCGTAGCCACTCTCTCCCAGGAGCCTCCCTCAATCCTCAAGGGAAGGAGAGCCCCTTTTCCCCCCTTCCCCCGAGGTTACCTAGACACATGAGCCCTGACCACTACTTTCTTCCTCCCGCCACCATGAGCCCCTACACTCACAACCAACCCCCTTCCAGGAGCTTCAGCCATCGAGAGTGCCCCGGTGCTGTGCCAGCAGGACTGCCCGTGTGATTTGCGTGCTAGTTACTATGTAGTCTCCAGCACCTCCATGCTTGTGTGAAAGCTTACATTGGTTGCAACGTGCCAGCATGTGTTTTTATTTCACTTCCCTCCCACACACACTTTTTACAAATGCTTTCTTACATTTTCTCTCCCCCTCACCTCCTTTAAACATCTCATGACCCATCCTCCTTGGTACCTACACCTCAGGAAATACCAAGCTAGGTTTTTTATTTTTTCCCCCAATGTTATGACAAAGTAAATCTACAAGTCCATCAGAAGCAAAGGACTTTTGTTATAAATGTTAAGGACCATATATAATAGGTCACACTTTATTGCATTTGTTCATGCAATTTTGTTAAATAGAACAATCTGACATCCTGAACTACTGGAATGTTAAAATAAACCACCATACAATTAGCAGCCAAACAAAACGCCTCTGGGATTCAATCCAGTGAGACCATGTACCTCCCTGAGAAAGTTGCAGCACTCTTCAGGAACAAGCTCTTAATAAAATACAACAAAACCTTACTGTGCTGTGTACGCAAAGCCCAGATGAGTAAATATCTGGGAAGGCCAAGGGTACATCCATGCTGTAGTTGGGGGGTCTGATTTGCAGTTAGTGTAGATGTACTCACACCATCTGTATTCTAACTAACTTGCTAACATGGGATTGAGGACATGGGAGAGATGCTTGGCACAGACTGTACAAGTGAGTCTGTATCGGGGGGGGGGGGGGGGGGGAGGATTGCTAAGTGAACTTGTGCAACCCGCACTGAAGCCCGTACCACTGCATCCTCACTGATATTTTTAGCAAGCTAGCTAGAATACCCCTAACATGGGTATGTCGACATGAACACCAACTCACACGCCCAACTGCAGTATAGACCTAGCCTCAGAGACAGAGTTCTGGAAACTTAATCAGACTGGAAAATACAGTGTATAAGCTTCACTGAAATACCTTAATCCCGTGGTCCCCAATGTTTTCATGTCATGCCCCCCCTTAATCCGGTCTGTGTCACCCTCCCCCCACCCTGGGGCAGAGGCCAGGAGCTTGGTTGTGGCTTGGGGGAGGGGGCAGAGAGAGGGGGCACAGTCAGGGTAAGGGGCTTGAGGTTGGGGCCGCAGCTGGATTGGGAGCTGGGGATCGAGGCTGGGGGCAGAGTGGCCGCTGTGTGATGTTCCCTCCCACCCCCATGTGGGCTGCTCCATGCACTGCCGTTCTCCCCTGAACGTTCCTCCACACACCCATTGGGAGGGGCGCAACCCAGTTTGGGGACCTCTGCCTTAATCATAACTTGAAGCTTCACCTAGAACTCCTCTCTGGATCTGACCCTGCAAAGCACTATTGTAGCTAAGTAAACAGGTTGATTTCATGCTCCCCTTGTGAATAAGGGCTTCCTCCTACACCCTTTCCTTTACTGAAATGGCTCAGCAAATGGTACGGTGAGAAGCCACCTAAGTAGTAAGTGCTGCTGCACACCTACAGTTAGTCTACTGAGAATGTGAGTTCTGTGGCACATGACCATGTCTTTGCAATCTGTGCACTGCCCAGCACACTGTTCACATTTAACAAATATTAACAACAACAACAAAGTGAGATTTTCAGAAGTGCTCCACATCCAACTGTTCCCAAAATGAAGAGGCAACTTTGAAAGGCCTCGATTGTGCTTTTTGCCTGTTTTTTCCTCTCATGGTACTGCTCTGCTACCTACCCCAATAAAGGAGAACTAACAACTTAAAATGCCTTGTTCAGAAATTTTAAGTAATACTTACATTTGCTGTTCAGGTGTTTGAAAGTTATCTTTTCTTGTCTGTATAGTAAACACTGGCATTTTTATCTGTTTGAATAATCAAAGTGGTGCTTTCCCTGCCTTCTTGGTTGCAGAGATTTGAACTGCTTCTGCTTCCTGAAGGTCCACAGTCTGGGCCAGCTCATGCTTTATTGAGATGGTTGCAAGGCCAACTGGCCTCTCGTGTCATTGTGGAAAGTAGATGTGTTTTTATTAACTTCAGCTTGGAGAAGCTGCATTCTCCACTGGGGACTGTTACAGGAAGTATTAGAAGTATGCGCAGAGCAACAAAAGCATTTAGATATAGGGTGGTCATCTTATTTGTGCACATTTATTCCAGAATAGCCTTTGGAGTTGATCCTTGCTGAAATATATCTTGAAAAGGCTTTCAGTTCATCAGCAAAATCACTTGCATCAATATTGCACATTATCATGTGTCAACACTGCTGGTGTAGGTCTTCTTAAAGTATAGTGAGGAGTTTTGAAAATATCATACAGCATCCTAAATATACTGCTGTGTTCCTTGAGCTCATGAAACGTTCTTCAACTGACTGTATTGCATAATCTAGCATCTGGTTAAAGAATTCAACTTTGAAGTGTTTGGGGTCTCTTATGGAATTATCCCATGCCTTGCAATCAAAATGTCTTCTTCAGTGACTCTTGTATTCTTGAACGGGTGGGAAAATAGCTTCAGTGTGAAGTTTCTCTGCCAACTTCTGGGCACTCTTCAGAACGTTTTGAAATTCCTATCTGATCGGTAAGACTGTAGGTATGACTTTGCTTTGCCCAGTTGTTCTATTGCTCCAGTTATATCAAGGTCAACGTTTTGGAGTCTCTTGCTTACAACATTTATTTCAAACAGTGTGTCATGCCACAACACTAAGCCGCACAGATATTTGAAGTTATGTATGTTTCTGGTGATTCCATTTCCCTCTGCCACTGTTCTCCCACAAACAGTTCCTGTCATAGCATTATCCTCCATAATGCAAACTATGGCATCATCTATCTTCCCAATTTGGTGTTTGATAGGCTTTATCGCTTCCACTTGACTTTCCCATTGTGTGGCACTCAGTGGTTTCAGTGTCAGAGAGGATGTTCCCAAATGTTACTTCAAAATTTGCCATCAATGAGTTGATGCAGAGAAAAATACATAGATGCTTCGAATTACATTTAAAAATTCAGCAGCCTCACGAGACGCTGATGCTGCATCACTGACCACCAAGTTCAATGAATGAGAACTCCATGGGACAAATATAGCTCAAGGGGATTTAACTCTCAGATCCGTGTCTGCACTCCTCTGTTCTTTCCTCTCATGTTGGCACCATTGTCGTAGCCCCGACATCTCATGTCAGCTATTGCAATTCCTGTATCTTTCAGCTTTTTTAAGAAGTACATTTGTCATCCCAGCTCCTGTAGTATCATCAAGGACAACAAATTCTAGAAAATGCTCTCTGAGATCGTGAAAATGGCCCTGGAACAGTGACTAAGTTCTGTTGTTGTTACAAAACGCACCATTAAAGTCATTTGTTCCATATGGCTCATGTCAGGTGTGTAGTCCAGAATAACAGAGTAATATCGTGCTGACTTCAGATCTGCCACAAGCTTCTGTTGGACTTTTGTTGCCAGTAACTGTATGATCTCATTTTGAATGATTTTTCCAAGGTAGTGGTGTGTGTACATTTCTTAGGTGAAATGAGGAAGACTTTGTAGCACCTTAGAGACTAACCAGTTTATTTCAGCATAAGCTTTCATGGGCTATAGCTCACTTCATCGGATGCATAGAATGGAACAGAAGTAAGATGCATTTATACACACAGAAAGAAAGGGGGGGGGGAGGAGAGAAAAAAAAAGGTTGTACATTAGCATACCAATTCTAAGAGGCTGTTAAATTTAGATGGGAGAAAAGTAGGAGAAAAAAATACCTTTTGAAACGGATACCTGTCAGGCAGATTGAAGGCAAATTAACAAGGGAAATTCAATCAATTAGTGTAATGAGAGAACCATTCACAAGTTCTGTTCATTCTATGCATCCGATAAAGTGAGCTATAGCCCACGAAAGCTTATGCTGAAATAAACTGGTTAGTCTCTAAGGTGCTACAATGTCTTCCTCGTTTTATTTACAGATACAGACTAACAAGGCTGCTAATCTTAAACCACTTCTTAGGTGGTGACTCCTTAGATGCTCCTGGAGTACAGCATCAAACTCAGCCATCAGCTCCACAGTTTTAAGAAAGTTTCCATTGTTTGGTACATACAGCTGATCTGAAGTGCCACACAGTGCTAGGTTTTAGGTAGCAAGCATTCTCAAAATTGCAATGAGCCTTTTCAGAACATTTTGCCAGTAAAGAGATTCTGATGCAATCTTCTCTTGATGCTGATCTTCTATGGGGGCCTTTAATCTTAGTCTCATCTCAAGCTCTTTCTGCCTATGAAATGCTCTCTGGTGATTTGCTGCCTTCTCATGGCATGCCAGATTTCTAGCCAGATTTTTCCAGTCCTTTGTTCCAGCCATAGTGGGTTCTACAGGAACATTAAACTGGAAGAGTTTGCAACAAAAACAGTACGCAGCATTCTGGGTTTTTGAGTACATAAGCCATGGCCTTTCCACTTTGTCACATTGGGGATTTCACACCAGTAATGTGTTGGATGGAAACTTCTATTTTCACTGTCTTTGGGCAACATTAAGTTTTTCACTTGCTGTGGCCCATGCAGTACAAGAAAGCCCCTCAGGCTACTGCTCAAGTGGGTCCACAGTCCTGGACCATCTAGACTTAAGGAACTAAACTCAGCAGCAGATGTTTCTTGTGCTTCCACCACACTCTTCTCTGATCTACACTTTTCTTCACGAATGTGCACGGTTACATCCATTTGAGATGGAGATATGGATGCTGCAGTAGCTGCCAGGTCACCTGCACTCTGACTAACTGGAAGATCAGGCATCTCCTCACCACTCACATCCTCACTAGAGCCAGAAGACTCACCATGAACATTTGTGTCTATGTATCTCAGGAGAGCTCCTTCTGGCTTAGATAGAAAAGCTCCCTTTGCTTTCTTTCTTTTTCTAAAAGCTGCCCCAGAAGGGTGTTTTCTTCTTTTACTCATGACTGCTGTTCTGTGCTCTCAACACTCAGTTGAAGGGGACAAATAAGCAGGTTGGTAGCAGAGCGTGAGCGAGGAAAGATAGCAGCATCTTAAGGACTTAACTGGCTCCTACTACTTCAGTTGACTGCCTGCCTGTTCTCCTCAAGTGGGTTCAGGGAAGCAGCAGGAAACAGGATGCTCCCTGAAAAGTTGGTGTTGATCAGTCCAGGCTCCTGGGGGTGCTAGAGAGGTACACAAGAGGCTCCTCCTCCTCTTCCTCCTCTCTCCCCCTGCAGCTCCTGCTGCTTTCTGTTATTCCCGCTCACCTTTTCTCCTGCCTGCCTGTTATGTCTCTTGTGCTCTCCTTCCTCCAGCACAGCACTCCACCATGTCTGTGCATCTAGAGCAGAGAGAATACATATGCACCAGCAGCAGACACCATTTTCTACACAATTCTACACAATTCTGGGTCCTAGTGGCCCTCCCCCACAGTCTGGCACCTGAGGCAGCCGCCTCAGTTCGTCTAAGGGTAAGGTCAGCCCTGTGCACTAGACCTTGCAAGTGCCAATGGCTAAAGTGAATGAGCCATAGTTTATGCAGCTTCGGCCATCGTGTCTTGTGCCACAAAACACAGGCAGCATTGGGAGGATGCCATAACTTAAAGTTGCTGCCAAGCCTGCCTAAAACTGACCGAAAGGTCATTTTAGCCCCAAGACTCTAACCTATTTGGCTTATTTATTGGAAATGGTCACAGAGCAATTAAGGATGGAGTGCTAGGGTAAACGCCAACTACTGCATTTGTGGCACACACATGCTGAATGAAATCCAGGAAATGTCTCAACACAGTCAGCTGAGACAGAGCCTTAGTTAAGTATAAAAGCCTACTACTGCACTTAGATAAGCAACCACATATCACACAACAAAACCCAGGAACCTATCCTTGTAACAAAGCGCGATGCCAACTCTGTCCACATATCCATTCAACTGACACCATCATAGGATCTGTTGTCAGTAACTACCAGTGGGATGCTCTGCCCTTGTTCGATGATATCAGTCAGCTGTGTGCATGTTCCCTCTGTGTGCTGCCCTAGCTCTACACAGATAGCTGACACAGCAGACCCCAAGAGAACCCCCAAAGACCACAGACTGTAGTAAGATACAAAGGCACCCTGGCCAGGTTTATTGTCTAATGAAGCACAGTGATAGTTTCCCATAGCCTCTACAGGACATACTACGAAACTGTGCCCCCTAACAATGGACCAGCTCAGTCAGTGGTGGACCTCCCACTGCCCCCTTTGCCAGACAAAGACACCACCCCAGGGTCGTATTCTTATACACAGGTACAAACAAATTACACATTATTCCTGACGTACTGAGGTGCATCCTCACTACATAGAGAGGATGTACCTTCCTATGTAGAAAGGTTGCCGCCTCTCACCTTGTACATGTTGGTTCGAGCAAAACAACTCTATCCATCATATTGCCCTTTTGCCCCTGTCTTTAGGATGGGTCAGCCTGTTCCTTGTACAAGTGTTCTGGTACCTCATAGGTTTGTGTACTTTTACAGCATCAGCCAGCTTCTGTGAGCAGGGTCTGCCTCTAGCTCAAAGCTTAACTTCGCTTTATGTTAGCAAAGTCTTGACCATTACTATAGCTTAGGCCTTATGCTGGGCCTCGAATACCAGGGTTCATGTTTCAGGGCCTCATCCTACTACAGGACCTAATCACATCAGCCACACCATCAGAGGCTCATTCACCTGCACATCTATCAATGTGATATATGCCATCATGTGGCAGCAATGCCCCTCTGCCATGTACATTGGCCAAACCAGCCAGTCTCTACGCAAAAGAATAAATGGACACAAATCTGACATCAGGAATGACATTCAAAAACTAGTGGGAGAACGCTTCAATCTCCTTGGCCATTCTTTTACAGACTTGAAGGTGTAAATTTTAAAACAGAAAAACTTCCAAAACAAACTCCAACAAGAAGTTGTTGAACTGGAATTAATTTACAAATTGGACAAATTGGTCACTTATACAGGAATTTAAAACTAAGCACACCTTGCAGTATGGTTATCTGAAGGCAAATGATACTTAGATATTCCAGTCGGGGCTGTGGTAAAACTAGTTAGCTCATGTGACAGAAAGTGATTGGTAGTGATTCTAAACTATAGAGCACTCTAGGAAAGGCAGATTGCTAAGCACAGTGTACTGTAGAGTTATTGCAAAAACATAGCAATTTACGAAAGGTGAAAAACATGGTTTTTCCTTGACAGACACGCTTTTCTGAACTGATTGCAAAGGGGAAACACAGCCAACATGGCAATCAGGAGCAGAATGAGTAGCTCGTTATCTGTAGAAATAGGCCTTGTTATGACCGTCTTGGCAATGGTGATTTGTCTTGCGGGATATTGCCTCTATGAGCAGAGATCACCCAAAAGATTTTACAAAGGTCCATGGTCCCAGATTTGAAACATTCAGTAAGCTGTCCAGCATCTAATTTCAGCACTTGGACATCTTATTGCTTTAAAGTTGAGCAAAAATTAACTAGTTTCAAATCCTGTTATGTCTTTAGGCAGATAATTTAAAAGGTATCTAATCCACTTTAATAGCTTACACAAAACCCAGTAGACAAGGGAACCAAAGCTTTTAATATCTTCTCCTCCCTTTATTATAAAGTTAACTTCACATTTAGACATGAAACAAATACCTGTGCCCAGGAAAGAATGTATGCTACTTTTGAAGTTTGCTTTAAAAACACCAAGCAAAATACTACAGTAGGTGGCCTTTAAAAACAACATTATTTCTTGTGAGATGTGCAAAGAGAGATTTCCAGCTGAGACTGATTTAGTAGAGCTATTGCTAGGCTGGCCAATGGGAAATTCCCATCTGATTCACCGGATAAAGCAGCAGCTCACAGATGTGACTTGATCCCGACAGTCCCTTATGCAGGCAAAACTTCTCCCATCGACTTTGCTACAGCCAAACGGAAACTGTTACCCACTTGGGCCCCATCTTTATAATATTTATGGATCCCAAGAGGGGACCAGTTTGAAGTATGGCCTGAGTGAGGTTCAAGATGCGCACACACTGTGTCACAAACTTACTTAGTGGGAAAGGGACTCTGTAAATGGCTGAGTTGACTCTAGCATTGAACACGAATTTACAGAAACATTGGGTGAAATCTTGGCTCCAGTGAAGTTAGTCTCCAAACTAGTCTTGCCAGGGTCTAGCGCTCTCTGTTGTATGCTACAAGTACATAATGGCCCAAATTCTCCATTCTGCTAAGGCCATTCTGTGTTGCCAAGGGCGGGAGTGGGATCAGCAGAGCTGAGCTCCACTATACCTGATACCCTGCAGCTATAAGAAACCTTATGGCAATGATGTAAGCCAAACAGGACCCTTGCTGCTCTAACTTGCACTGCTCCCAAGTGGCCCTGAATTAGGAAACTACAATGTTTCCTTGCAGCTGCCCTTTTTGATTACTCCCATTGTGAGCTGAGCTCAGACTTAGTGGAGAACCAGGGCTTAGATGAGTTCCATTGCTTAACCAGCCAGAATACTTTTTTTCAGTTTCCCCGTGCATCTATGGACATCTATTGTTGTACGTTCTAGAGTGGAATGTACACAGAGATCACCCCTTTGGGGTGCTTTCTGATGGAGCAGCCCATGCAAACAGAACCCCATTCTAGTGCAGAATCACCAGTAGCCTTCCCCATCTGCTCCACTTACACACAGGTACCTTAATTAATATGAAGGTAGAAGTACTTTAAATATCTTTGCATTGCCTCCCTGAATATGATTAACTTACATTTAGGAGAACAAGTCAGTAGCCTGCATTGGTATTGTGACTTTTATGGCCAACAAAAACAGGGTTTCTCTATATGTGAGTGAGTGTTTTTCCAGTTGTCTGGTAAGACCTGGATTCAAGAATGATCATCCCACTACTTCTCTAGATTGATGTGAGTGATAAAACCACTAATGCTTCAGAAGAGAATACATTAATAGATTTCCAAAGCAGCATTTATTTACTCATCTGTTTACATGCTGTTTACAAACCTACTGTGTATCATCACATTATGATACATGTAAACGCATCATAGTTTTAAGCCCTCTTTCAAAGGAAGCAGATGGTAAAATCTGGCAACAGCTTCTTCTACAGGCATTCAACTCTAAGTGTGTGAAGCATAAAACAGATGGAGGCTCCCACAAGCTAAGAGCAGAAAGGTCTACGCTTTCCTTTCTGGAGACTTGGTTTATTAGCAATGGATCTTTTTAACCAAAAACATCTGTTCTTATCCATATGAGAAGCAGGAGACAGGAGAGAATCAGTGGCAAAGGACAGGAAGATGTTAGGATGCCTCAATAAAAAAGGCTCCTAACGAACACTGGAACATTATTGAGCCTTTAGTTAGTGCATGGAATATGTGAAGAGGTCATTTGTGTGATAGCAGAACATGGCTTGGGAAACCTGAATGTGACTGGGAGTTTAGCTGGGAGCTCACTATTCCTAGATATGTGGGAGGCAATAAAAGGCTTTGTTTTAGATATACGGTGTTTTGTGTGTGTTTGTATCTGTTAATGTCTCTCTCTTCTGGCACATTCAAGTTTATTTAGAGCCCAGTGATGTTAGGGGAGTATTTGTTGGGATTTTAAGAGAAAATAACTTGCTATGGGCTAGGAAATGTCCACTTATTTCTTTCTTTCCCTGATCACAAGTTAAACATGCAATATTTTCTGCTCTGGCCAAAATTATTCTGATTACCCCATGAACCAAATCTTGGATGTCCTTATGCAGTTTTTCAAAGGGATTTTGTCTAAAGCGGGGGTGGGCAAACTGTGGCTTGAGGGCCACATCTGGCCCTCCAGACGTTTTAATCCAGCCCTTGAGCTCCCGGTAGGGAGCGGGGTTGGGGGTTTTCTCTGTTCCATGCAGCTCCTATAAGCAGCAACATGTCTTAGCTTTGGCTCCTATGCATAGGAGCAGCCAGGGGGTTCCACATGCTGACCCTGCCCCAAGTGTGGCCCCTGCAGCTCTCATTAGCTGTGGTTCCTGGGAAATGGGAACTGCAGGGGTGGCACCTGTGGACGGGGTAGTGCCTGGAGCTGCCTGGCCGTGCCTCCGCATAGGAACTAGAGGGGGGCCATGCCGTTGCTTCTGGGAGCTGCTTGAGGTAAGTGCCGCCCAGAGCCTGCACCCCTGCTCCCTTCCCGTGCCCCAACCCATCTCTGAGCCACGCCTGCCCTCAGAATCCCTCAGTCCTTGTCCGGAGCACCCTTCTACACCTTCAACCCCTCATCCTCAGCCCCACCCCAGAGCCCACACCTCCAGCCAGAGCCCCACCCAGAGCCCAACAAAACTTTTTTTGTTGTATTATGGGATCATGATATGGAAGAAGTTGAGAACCGCTCAGTACAGCCTTGGCAGCCAGAAATACCAAGGGTTTTAATACCAGCTCTAACACTGACCTTGGATAGTTTTTCTCATATGTAAAATAGGGCCAGTGAAACTTCCCTTCTTCAAAGTAGTCTTATGAGGATGAGGTAACAAAGTCCTGTGGCACCTTAAAGACTAATGAGTTACTTAATGACTACAATGCTTGGAAAGTGGAAAAGTGCCAGGTTTGATCTTTAGTACATATTGCAATTTTCAGAATTTTGTATCTTCTAAAAATTTTTTGTAGATATGAAGATGGTTTAAGAAAATAATCTTTAGTGAAGAATTAGCTAGGTAACTCTCCACTACAACTGAACCTGCTGACTCACATTAATGACTGGGAAAGGGAAACCCATTCTGCATTAGTCAGCTTTGTGAATTAGCAAGTAACCAAACCAACATAGTAGGAAAACCTGGGTAATGTGTTGTGTGTATTGTGTTCATGTATTTGAACAAGTGTTTCGGTTTTAATTATTTATGACAGTACTTTGGAGTATACTAGATGTTCTGTAGTAGAGTTTGTGAAAATAATGAAGTCTTAATATATTGATACATCATAGCCTGTGGCAGAGAGCCTCCTAACCCAGGTTGACAGACTTGGGTTCACCAGGCTTAGGCTGCTGTGCTAAAAATAGCTGATCAGATGTTACATCTGGATGTCTGAAGCCTATCAATGGTGGTGGGCTTCAAAGCCCGAGTCGCAACTTAAAAGCACTGTCTACACAAAGCTCTTTTTAGCCGGAGTCCCATGAGCCCATGTCTGTCAATCCAGGCTGGGAGGCTTGCTGCTGTAGTCTGTGTAGACACACCCTATCAGGCCTGACTGCAGCCCTTTGCTATTATACCGAAAGCGACTTGCAAACTTGCCCTTGACTTCAATAGGAGCAGGACTAGGATCACTGCCTTTTGTGGATAGATTAAGGGGTGTGCAGATTTAAATTAGAGAGCTTCTGCTCTACCCAGATGAAATGAGGATTTCAGCACAGAGGAAAGGAAAAAACTGGAGAGGATCATTGAAAAATGTCATTGTACAATGTGTTACAGTTGAGTAACAGCGGACATGCTGCTGTTAATCAAGTAACCCATAGCAGCATCACTCGTTCAATGTGCCACAGACGGTTCAAAGTCACATTGGCCTGATAAGCCACACGTGTTCACAGAAACCAAACCAATCAGTGATGTCATGGTCATCTTTGAACTTAAAGGAGGAACACCACAATTACAGTCAGCTGCAATACATAACAGTTTGACAGTCCACTGAAGGAAGTTTCCAGAGAGTCCAATAGTTCTCAGTATTTTTCATATTTTAGTTATGCTGCATTGATTTAGTGTCTGTAAACTAGAGACTCCGATAAAGAGCTCTTATCCCTTATGCACAATGGTGTGTTTGAGGCTCAGTACTGGTCTATAACTAAAGTTTATTGCTATTATCAACTGTTCAGGTAGTACCATAAGCATGAGCTCTATGAGCCTGGCCCTCAGGTCAAGCCATAGACAATATCAGTGAAATTCAGAGTTAGAAGGAAGCAGTGTGGCTTAAGTTTAGCATATGCTAGACTAAATGAGGACTCAGGGGACATAGGTTCTAGTGTCATCTCTACTCCTGGGTGACCTTGGGCAAGTCATTTTCCCACCTGCAAAAATTAGGATAATTTTCTCTTCTCCTTTGTAAATAATACTTCTCTCTCTTATGTAGCACTTTTCATCAATAGATTTTAAAGCACTTTGCAAAAGAGGTCAATATCATTATCCCCATTTTACATACAGGGAAATGGAAGTACCGAGAGGGGAAGTGACTTGCCCGAGGTCACCTAGCATGCCTGTGGCAGAGGTAGGAATAAAAGATCTCCTGAGGCCCACTTCAGTGACGTAGCCATTAAACCACACTGCCTTCCTCAAAGTGGTCTACTGCAGTGCTCCCCAACCGGTGTGCCGCGGCACACTGGTGTGCCGTGAGGCCATGCCAAGTGTGCCGCGGCAAAAGCTCTGACCACGAGGCTGGGGGGCGGGGGAGGCGGTGTGGCGCGGCGCTGTTCTGACCGCGAGGCTGGGGGGCGGGGGAGGCGGTGTGGCGCGGCGCTGCTCTGACCGCGAGGCTGGGGGGCGTGTCGCTCTTCTCCTTCCCTCGCTGGAGTCGGGTCACAGCAGCGTGACCCAGCGAACAAGTAAGCGCGGGGGGGGAAGCGGTGTGCAAGGGGGCGTTGGGGGGAGGCTGGGCTGGGAGCGGGGGTAAGCAGTGTGCAAGGGGGTGTTGGGGGAAGGCTGGGCTGGGAGCGGGGGTAAGCCGTGTGGGGGAGAGACCGGGCTGGGTGAGTCAGTTGGGGGGGGGGGTTGGAGGAAAGGAGGTTTGGGGGGGAGAGACCTGGCTGGGTGGGTCAGTTGGGGGGTTGGAGGAAAGGAGGTTTGGGGGGGGAGAGACCGGGCTGGGTGGGTCATTTGGAGGGTGGGTGGGAGGGAAGGAGGTTTTGGGGGGAGAGACCGGGCTGAGTGGGTCAGTTGGGGGGGGTGGGAGGGAAGGAGGTTTTGGGGGGAGAGACCGGGCTGAGTGGGTCAGTTGGGGGGGGTGGGGGGGTGGGAGTTGAATTCAGTCTTAAAATATATTATATGGCTCTTACTGAAATAAATTTCCAAGTATTTTGCTTTCATGGCTCTCTGAGTCAAAAAGGTTCCTGAC
This sequence comes from Sternotherus odoratus, assembly GCA_032164245.1. NCBI lineage: Eukaryota > Metazoa > Chordata > Testudines > Kinosternidae > Sternotherus > Sternotherus odoratus. Next base: position 279,983,437 of record JAVMKO010000001.1, on the reverse strand, counting down.
CCCTGGTCTAAATAAAAAATGACAAGCGGTCATGCTTGAAGGGCATTGATCAAGAACTTCGGGTTGCTCTGTCCAGTATTAAACCGAACATCAAATCTCTGTGTTCATTAAAACAAGCGCAGGTGTCGCATTAGTTATAAGTTGTTAGAGAACAGTTAGAATATAGAGTTATGAATTGATGGATGTGTTACAAGTACCTACCTAATTATCAAATAAAATAATAAATCAAGTAATTCTGTTATGCCCAGTTTGACATTCCTATACTATTATACTCTTCAAAACGATATTTTGAAGATTATATTTGTTTTTTATCCAATTTTTGTATGTGGTGTGCCGTGGAATTTTGGGAGAGGCTATGGTGTGCCGAGGGTGACAAAAGGTTGGGGAGCACTGGTCTACTGATGGTAAAGTCTAGGTATTATTATTACAACTCTTATTCCAAATCTTGGTTACCCAAAACACGTAGTTAAACAGAGCAGGGCAGTCTCCGATAACCATCAAAATGCACTACACATTACTGTCCTCTGGACATCTTTGTCTGAAGGGTTTAGATGTCTCTGATGGAACTTTTTCAATCATTTTTTGGCTGGTGGGGGTGGATGGGTCTAAAATGGGTCTTTTTTCCTGAATCAACAATTTTCACAAACTTTTTTTTTAAACTTTCCATATTTTAATAAAACTGGAAAACAAATTTCTCATTCTTCTCCCTCCCTCCCTTTATCTATCTTTTCCCTTTTTTGGTGGCAAATTGCAGAAGGGAATAAAGGTAGCAGGGGAGGAAAACTGAACAAAATGAAAAGAAAATATACTTTTCGATAAATCAATGCAAAGTTTGGACAAAAATTGTTCTTTTGAAATCTAAGGAATTAAAATTTAAAGAATTTATGATAATCTTTGTGATTCCCCCAGCCTCCATTTTTCAACCAACTCTACTTCAGATGCACTGAGGTATCTTGTAAATTAAGAGGATAGACCCAGGCTATCCAGAATGTTACCAATGCTGCTTAAATCTACTGTTATTCTAAACATCTGTAAGGAGCTTAGCTTCCATTTGTAAAGGTCTGTGACCCAAATGTACAAAAGTGGCCACTGATGTTGGGAGCCCAACTTGAAACAGATAGGATTTAATGTTCAGAGATAAGGAGCACCTAAAGTTCCTATAACATTGAATTAAAGTTAAGTACTCAGAACTTCTGCAAATCAAGGCACGATGGTTCTCAAATTGAGCACCCAACAATCCTAGAAAACAATCAGTGGGAACTTTTTGGCTCAGTTGTGTAGGTCCCACACAATGGACAGCATATGCCAGCACAGATTACATGCTGCTACTTTTTTGACTAGCAGTAAGGTTCCTTCCCCATCATACATATTCATAGATTCTACAGCCGGAAGGGACCATTGAATCATCACTGACCTCTTGTATCACTCAGGCCATAGGCCACTTACCCCTGGATTGAGCTCATATGTTAGCCCTGCACTTAGCCCTCCCTGGTCCTGAGCTGGAAGGATGGGCTCTTAAGGGATTGCTGCTCACATCCTCTGCTTCCCCCAATCTTCTAGGACAGCTAGTAGGAATTTGCCCTTCATTATCTCTGGCTGAACTATTTATTGCAAATTATGAATGGCAAATAATTCCTGGCTGAATATTCTCATAGCCTAGTGCTGGAATAGGGGTGCTGAGCAGGCTGCTGGACCCCCTGTTTTGGAGTGGTTTCCATCAGATACAGGGTTTACAGTTTGGTTCAATGGCTCTCAGCACCCCCGCTATACAAATTGTTCCTGCACCTCTGAATATTCTTGCTAAGTCTTGTGAAACTTTTGGCATTTGTGGACATTTTCACAAATACCAACCTCTCCTCTGTCTGAATGCTTGCAGATAACATGAACCAACTCAGTGCTTTAACTCACAAAGAAAGTTTTACTCTTCAACCAGTCATGCTTCCAGAGTGTGAGATTGTCCTTTCTGAATGAGGGCAGAATAGAGATTGTCGTGTAAACCTGGGCAATATTGCATTCCAATGTACAGAAAAAAGGATAATTTCCTTTGAGAAAACCACAAACTAAAGGAAGGGAGCAAAGAAAGCTGAATGCATTTATCAGACTCAAGGGTTTCTGTGAATGTAGCAGAGGAAGAACTCAAAATAAATCATATTTATGAGGCCTAAACAGCATAGTAAAGTTTTGTGAACAGACCAGACTTTTCTACCACTAAAAACTTCTTAAATTTGATTGTTTGCTTCCAGACTGAGATCTGTTATAGTTGGTCCAAACTGCTTTTCAGTGTGTATTTTTAGGTCTAGCAAAACAACATACCACAAAATTCTATACATTTCTATTTTTGTATAGCGAACATAATACAAATGACAGGAGAGCATAAGAATGAAAATAGATTAGTTGGCTATTGGCGGTATCTGACTAGAATACATCCGTGGTGTTTTATAAATTGGTTATGTTACCCCCTTTTGTCAGCAGTAGATGAGTTTTTCATACTTGTGATGCTTCACGTAGGTTTCCTATTATTCATTGGTTGAAGTAATCAACAGCTATGGATTATTTCAGGTGAAGAAAATTATGGAGATTTTAGTGACCGATACAGGAAACACAATGCTTTTTCATTAGTAAATTTGTTTCCATTGCTGTTAGTATTAGATTGTGTTAGACACCTAAGGGTGTTTAGACATGAGGTATTACAAACATACACAGTGGAAACCTCTTAGTGAATTTCTTTCCCCTGTACCACTGAACTGTACAACAAGTGGTAGTTCACTAGAAATGAAAATGCCCTTTGTAACCACGTGGGTACAGTGAGGGCTAGATTGTGACTAGCCCTCAGTGTGGAGGTAGGGGACTAAGAGTTCCTCCCCTTGCTAATGGGATCTTAAATCTGGGTGCCGCTGGGATAGAAATGCAGGAGCTGAATATCACCTTTCCCCTCAAGGAGCAAGTGGAGTCATGAATACATCCTCCCCATTAAGTGTCTGTCAACAGAGCTGGCTGGCTATGCAGGGAGAGAATGCAATAGTTTGAAACAGAGTATTGTAAAATAATGTGTGCTCCAGTGCAGTGGTTCCCAAACTTTAACAACCTTTGAACCCCTTTCACTAAAATGCCAAGTCTTGCGAACCCCCTCCTAAAAATGAATATATCCAGGGATTTTCTACTTTACCTGAATATGAATTATAACAGCCGTGATCTTGGAAATATAAAATTTGTTTTTCTGACATGCTTATTACACACTATTTAATTATTTATCATTACAGTATTTTTATTACATTATGAAAACGGCAACACTCTTCCAAGATCTCACTTTTGTAGCTTGTATCACTTTGAATAAGCCTGTTATAAGACAGACTCCTATGTTTCATCAAGGAGTATCAGATGTGAAACAGTATGAAGGTGTTTCAGAAGCCAACAGAGTTCCTCTTACACAAGCATTCAGGTCTTGAGCAATCCAGGCAAACGACGCACGTTACAACAAAACTTAAACTGGTTGTTCATAATAATTTCTAAAACAATACTAGCTGCCTATTTAATTTTAAAAACATCAAAAAATATCAACCTCCCTTTCCATTTCTTATAAGGAGTCTTGAAGTTTAAATCTCCTCAGTGTGATAGAGATGCTTGCTTTGATCTATTTAGCTCTTGGAAGTCCAGGGGCTCTGGGCTGCTGGCTCCATGCTTCCCTGGGTCCCCAGGGACAGCTCTGTCTGCCATTAGGGAATTTTTTTCCCTGAGAACTCCCTGTAACATTTTGCGAACCCCCAGGGGTTCATGAACCCAAGTTTGGGAACCACTGCTCCAGTGCAATAGGTGAATCCCAGGAGGAAACGTAGCCCAGATCTTCAGCATATTTAGGAGCCCAGCTTCCATTGATTTCAGTGGAAATTAAGTGTCTAAACATCTTTGAGGTTCTGCACCAATGCCTCTGAGCAGTAATGATAATGCATAGTGCCCCACGATACTCCCTCTGGGGCAGTGTTCTTGTGCACTGCCCTTTACTAAGGGCTGTACCTAGCCCTACATGGAGTTTCATGGGAGGGCAGTGTTGTCTAATGGCTAGAGCACTAAACTGGGACTCAGGAGATCAGAGTACAATTCCCAGCTCTACCACTGGCCTATTGGGTGATCTTGGGGCAGTCAGTTCACCTCTCTGTGCCTCAGTTTCTCATCTATAAAATGGGGAGAAGGTGCCTGTGCTTTGAGATCTACTGATGAAAAGTTCTGTATATTAGAGAATAATAATAATAGCCAAGCGCAAATGAGCAGGTTCTACAGCAATTGTTCTATTTATTTATATGGGGGAGGAAGAAAAAACAAAATACATTTTGTATTTATGAGCCCAATTGTCACTCATTCATTTTCAGTGACATTGATTCCAACAAGAGGTCCTACTGAGCACAGTGGGACAACTCATATGAGTAACAGCTTCTCTACATAAGTTAAGGTTGTGGAATTGGGCCCAGAATGATCACGCTTTTAGAGTCTGAATGTTTAGAGAATAGTAGCAACAGTAAATATATTGTTAAAGATTCTTGCATTGAACTTGGCTTATAAATTTATTCAGGACACCTCTTGGGTGTATCCTGAGTTTTCAGTGGAATTGGGAGCTGAGGAAGCCTGGTACCTCTCAGGACCAGATCAAATGGTTGCTTGTCTATTCTGGAAATGCAAACCACCACACACTTTTTACATGTTGCCTTCCAGTGTTAGTTGGTACAATTTATTATGTCCATTTTAGCTGAAACACAAGGTGGCACTACAGAGTCATATTCATTATTGACTGACTGATTTCACCCTGGGACACTGCATCTGGGCAATGTTATATATTTAGGGGGTCACAAATCTTGTGCCCGATTAGCTTTTTAGCAATGGACCAGCACAGAAGTTTTTTTTATACCCAATACACATTATAAATTTTTTTTCACAGACTTGGGAACCAGCACAGACAAACAACTCACACCTATAGTACTGTCCTTACTCTCATTCTGTAAGAAAGAAGGATTGAGCAGGAACTCTGTCCACTCAATCATATTACAGTATGCTAGGAAGTCCTCCCTCTGTCATACCTAGGCTTTCAAAACATAAAGGGTCCAGTCCTGTTCTGAATGCAAAACTCCCATTGAAACAATTGAGAAGATGCATAACAAATGCAGGAGCAGTTTTCAGAGAAATATTTCCTCTCCCTACTCCTTTGTTCTGCACACAGAACTCCCAGCCATATCAGAGGGATTTTAATGGAGAGATCCCAGGGGAGAATTATACTCACCAAGTATTTAAAGTTTCTTCTAAGGATATAGCCCATGGATCAAGGACAAAGCCCCCTGCCCTACTTCTGAACTGCCCTTCTTATTTTTTGTTGTTGTTGTTGTTATTGATTCACAAAAGCTAAGGTGCATTCCTAGTGAAAATATCTAGACTGTCACTTTATAGAAGATCAATCTTCTGGAGTTTTACCCAAAAAGTATTTTTGAGCATGAGAAAGTAGCAACAACATTAGGGCATTGCTATCTTTAAATTTTATTGTGCAAAACAAACCCACCCACACTTGCTAGAAGGATTGTGCTAACACTTCTGTTCACAGTATATTACTTAACATAAGGATTAACTCATGTCCAGAGTAGCTCAAAAAATACCCTAGGTAAATCCACTTTGTCCTAGAGATCATTTAAATTTCAAAGTTTGAAAGATCTAATTCTATGGTACACCTAGGCCATGGTTACACTTACAGGATTATAGCGCTTTAAGTTATAGCTATACCCATATACGCTATAACATGTCCTGGCGTGGCCACATTTGTGGCACTTGCAGTGGCACAGGGAGTGGTGCATTATGGGCAGCTATCCCAGCATTCAGCTGGGTGCAACGTACTTTTCAAACGAGGGAAGTGAGGGGGAACGTGTAGTGTGTATGCAGAGGGAGAGAGTGAGGGGATTTTCTACGGGCTGAGAGTCTTGTCAGTGGTTTCCTTTGAAATTAGAGCCTGCTTTAATAGTTTCTCAGTCACACATCTCCCTTTGTAAACATCTGCAGTGCTTTTCTGCCAAGTTAAGAGAGAAACTCTGAAAAGGTACTTCCGCATTCCTCCTGCCGAGTTCAAAACAACACGAAGAGACATCAGTTGCCTTAAATGGCTCGGAGGCCTCCCAGAGATCACTTATAGCGTAATGACTGTTTACACTTGTGATAATATGCTACAGGGAATACGCAATAGCTGTTATTCCTCAAGGAAGGGAGGATTACCAGGAGTGGTATAACTGTGGGTTTATAGCTCAATACATGCCTTGCCAGTGTGGAAGGGTAGGGAGTTATAGCGCTCCTGGAGGCTTTATAGCGCTATAAAGTGCCAGTGTAACCAAGGCCCTACAGACTGGGGCTAATCCTGCTGGCTTTTTTCCTATTTAAATTAACAGAGTTTTGCCTGAATATGGCTGGCAGGGTTTTTCCTCTTTAATGCACTGACAAAAAAGAAGAATGAGGTAATGTCTTGTGGCTTGGTTAGACTTAAAAGTTACAGATTTAAACCAAGAGCCAACATCAAACGGATCTTGAAATTACCATTTAAAAAAAATTAAATTCAAAAGAAGCCAATACCAAATAAGTAAGCCAGGCTTGCAGGGCAGCTCCTTACTCACACAGCTGATCTCATGACTGAGTCCTATAGCAGTACCATCATTAGCCTAGGGTCTAGCAGAGCCAATCAGGATTATGGGTATTGGTGGTCCCGTGTTGACTAGGGAAATGGACTCTGTTCAGATAAAATAAGTGTAATTCTTCAGCCAGGTGCCAATGGCAGCCATAAGCCCATAGTTAGATCTGTTGAGGGGTTCTTTTTGAAAAAAGAAAAGTCCCCGTCCAGAGCCACATCACTACACCTGGGTCTGGGAAATTAAGTCATACCTTCCTGGTAATCTTCCTAGGTAGGTATTCCCTACTTGCAAGCATTCAGGAGTCCTTGGGAACATGAAACCATAAGTAATTTGGGGAACGAAGAAGAACGAAGAAGAAACAAAACACAATAACACAATATATATTTACATACAAGGCTTTACTCCTGGGAGAATTCTGTGCAAAAAATTTAAAAATTCTATAAAGTTCTGCACATTTTGTCAGAATAACCCAATATAACCACATCAGTTTCTATTATTTTGGTCATATGATTTGGTCATCATACAGACAACAAAAAAAGATTCCCCCCAGAAGCAGAGAGTCAAAGAAACTCCTGCATCCACATAGATCCTCACTGCAGTATCAAGGTATAAATTACCCTGAAGTAGGAGAGATGGGGAGGAAGGCAGAGAGCAGATTAGTCAGTTGAGAGAATGCATTAGCTTAGTGGAGTCTGTCCCCAGTCTCTTTCCAGGGACAGGTGAGTGTGTGCTCCCTGCTTCTCTGAGGGCAAATGGATCCCAAGATCCACTTGCAGCTCCTAGACCCCCACCTTTTCAGCTCCCCCCCCCCTCAGATCCTCACCCCAAGAACTATTCCCTTCAGGTGCTCCTCCCACACTTCCTGCCCCCTCCTTCAGGGCACAGCACTTTGACCTCACCTCCCCTTTCCTCTGGAGATGGACCCCCCTTTCCCACCTCACTGGCCACCCCTAGGCTCAAACACCTTCCCATCCTGGGGACCCTCTGATTCTCCCCTCCCACCACAAGGTCCCTTATGCCCTCCCACCACTCTGACTGATCCCTTCCTTGCCTGCCCCACCCCTAGAGGCCTAGCGCAGGAGAGGAAATCACAGTCAGAGAATCCAGATTCCTGGAGGAGGGGGACCGGCCTGCATGGTACGGTAGGTAAGAGCTCTGCCTGAGGTGCAGCCGCGAGCAGACCTCCAGTTCAAAACTCAAGAGGGGGGTAAGCACCCTCCTGCTCTCCCTAAATGGCACCCTTGGCCAAGGCTCCCTGTGAATTTCCCATAGCTGCTTGTGTCAGCCCCGTGCCTCTGCAGGGCGGGCCCATACTCAGGGGAATGGGATACACACTGGATCTGCCTCCTCACTGGCTGCATAGAGGTGGGGAATTACCCTGCAGCCCTTCCCCAGGGACATTGAATTGGCAGTGAGGCTGCACCTGACACTGCGCAAGGGCCAGGCCTGCCCCAGCAACACCACGGAGCTCTTCCCCTCTGCACCAGGCACACTGTGATAACAAGTCTTGCATGCCTAGCCTTGTCCCTCCATAGGTGGTGATTTACACCTTTCCCACCTTTCCGAACAGATGCATCCACTTGAGAACGCTACTGGGGAGGGGCCCCTCTTGTGGCTTCTCTTTGCTTCCCCATCAGAATCTATTATTCTGAGGGGAAACAAAAAAAATCTGTGGGGGATATGAATTCTGCAGGTGCACAGGAACACAGAATTCCCTCCAGAAGTAACAGGAAAAAGAACCCCTAAACAGTGGCCAACCCCTCAGTTCCATTGTATCAACTGTCCCACTTATTGTGGTCCAGAACTCTTGGTGACAAACAAACACACTCTTTGAAAGAGACTTGGTGGTCGTCAGGGGCAGCTCTTGTCCACTCCAGTGAATTACATACCACGCAATTGCATTCTGATCTATAGCTACCTAGTCCAGTTCTGTGACTTCAGCTTTGCCATGGCTGTTCAGGTGGGGTCCTGTTATGTAATCACAGCTCAACCACCACTTGCCCAGTCAGGCTTCACTGCGAAGTCAGCTCTGCATCATGGCTGTTAGTTGAGTGTAGTCCAGTCTGGTCAAGTCAAATCACTCCACTCAAATTCAGAATCTCTAATAGAAACCTACAGAACAAGCCTTTTTGACAAAGCCCCTATTCCTGGAAAGAAAGAATTCCCGGTATCTCTTACTGAACTTGAATCCCATTCCCAAACCAGAGTTCAAGATCTATAAGATCAGGGTGACCAACATACTGTAGGGCAGTGATCCCCAACCTTTTGATCTCCGCGGACCGGTCAACGCGGGCGATTAATGCTTGCGGCCCGGGGGATCTGTGCGGTGCGGCGGACCGTTGTATGTCCGCCAAAAACCCGCAGAATTCAATGGCTCACCTTTTTCGGCGCGGCGGGATCTTCTATGTCCGCCGAAAACCCGCAGGAAAACGGCGGGAAAGCCGCAAAATGCGGAAGTCTTGGTGGACCTGAACACAAGGCGGCCGGAAGCGGAAGGGAAGGCGGCCGGAAGCGGAAGGGGCGGGCCGGAGGGGAACGCGGCCGCGGACCGGTACCAAATGCTCCACGGACCGGTACCGGTCCGCGGACCGGGGGTTGGGGACCACTGCTGTAGGGCATATATTGCAGAACTCCTAAGCCTTTTCCTAAACTCAGTCACAGTAACAATCTATTAGCATTTGTACAACCACAACACAGACATATTTCAAGTAAAAAAAACCCCACAGTATGTGGAACTAATGGTAAGAAATATTGTAATTTGTGTAACGATGGTGGCTAGAGCTAGCTTTCCCCCTACAGAGGTTGCAGACAATTTCATTTCTCTACACCTTCTAGCTCTGGGGTTTGCACAAACCTAGTCTCAAAATTCAAACTAGTCTTTACATGTTTGCAGGAGTTAACCCTGTTCCCATCTGTCAGTAAGCTTCTTAGTTCTGGCCTGGAATACAAAATGCAGCTCTTACCTTATCAATGAACTGTGTATGCCTAGGAAGTTCATTGCTATGCCAGCGTCCACACTTGCAACTCACATGGGTCTTTAATCAGGGGACAACAAGATGCCTTCTTCTGGTAGGGACTTTCATTTATTATCTTGTTTCTACAGGATAAAGGGCGTGTGGAGGTTTATTATCTACAGCACATAACAACCCAGGTACCTGCTGAATTCTGGTTAGACAGCAGAAATTCTCCCTTAATTTCTTTCTCCCTAAGAAGAAGCCTGATCTTTTATAAACCTTTGATTACAGAACAAAGCTCAGCTGCTCTGGTTAACACAGGGCAGCTTAGCTGGGGATCCAGATGCTTTCCTTCAGCTTCAATGAGCTCAGATTAGGATCTACAGTTGGGATTTAACCCCAGTCTCCCCAGCCCACAGCTTCTGAAGCAGCAAGCACTCTCAGTGTCCAAGCTAACAGATGCTAGATTTGAATAACTACAGTTTCCTCAAGCCCACTGGCATTGCTAGCCAGTTTGGAGTGTTAAAGTGGTAAATGTCATGCCAATAAGAATCTCCTTTTGGGATGCTAACGGATTTGCACACCCCATTATAAAATAGAAGAGTAAGCTTTAGACCCGCCCATCATAAGCTTTGACTCATACTGCAGATGCTTGCAAACTAATGCCAGACTAGCATATACTTCTTTAGATGTAGGGCGCCCTGGTGGGGTAATAAGCATTTCAGTAAAATTTCAAAACATGGGTGAACTGCTTTTATTCCACTGGCTACATTTGCTATTAGGGAAGTTCAGCAGAGTAGCAGAATAACTTTGATCCTTTCTAATAAATAAAGATTTCCTTTAAGAAATGTCTCTATTTTGGGTGTCACTAACTAGCTTTTTACTTCCTGTCTGCAGTTAAGGTGCCCTAGCCACTTCCTTTGGTATGTCTGACCTTTTCTCAGGCTTTTTCCTGCCAGAGGTTGCTAGTGGGTTACTTCTTAGCTCTATTTTGAGAAGAGGTCGGTTCTTTAAAAGTTGTAGAAATGTTTGGTTGGATAGAAACTATGGGTTGGGGTTTTTCTTTTTTGTTTCCTAATTTTATGCACATGCCTTGAACTTTCACAATTTAATGCATGTTACCTATACCGTATGTTTTCAGTTTCACATTCTTGTTAAACAAACATATAACAGTCTTTATTGAAGTAAGAACCTGTCAAAACTCCATGCCCCCAATTATCAGTGTATCTTTTATTGGTGGAGATCTTGTTCTCTTAAATTAGTGCTTCTCAATTTTCTGAGATTCTGGAGTTCAGATGCTTTTCTGGACTTCGTTAGTAGAGAAATCTGGGTGAAAAGCTTGCCAGATTTTGCTAGTAAGATTTCATGTCATACCTGATTTAAGTCAGCTTGGAAGTACTTCTCACTGGATTTCCACTTTAGAATAAGTGGCCTTTATTTCCTTATTCTTCTGTTATTTAATAGCCTGATCCAATGCCCATTGAAGTCCATGGGAATTCTTCCATTGACTTTCATGGACATTGGACTAGGCCAAACTTAGATTGTTATAATCAGCTAAATGCAACCAAATTGATAAAAGGAAAAAAAAAATTCCTCACCCACAGTTTTAATAGTCAGAAACAAACCTTGTCAAGAGGGTCTTCCACATTAAGTCCAAAGCCCATATCTTGTTGATCTTTGTTCAAGATGGAAGATGTCTCAGAAAAAGAAGAATTTTGTGCACATTTACCAGCTTCCCTCCTATGAAGCTTGAAGGATGATTGGGACTATAAAACATGTGTTTTATATTCCCTGTCTTATTGGGATACAGGAAGGCTATAAAAGTTTAAATTCACTTTTTATGTATGTTATATATTTACTGCTTGTTGAAGAACAGGAAACCATTTTCTATGCTTAACAGCTGCATAGGTAACTTATGGGAGCAATTAAGTTTTACTTTACATCCACGACATAATACATCACTCATTTGTCTAGCTAGCTGGAAAATCAACTCAGAATATGTTTTGATACATCAACCAAAGCTGGAATACTAGTAGGGGCCTTCCAACATTCTCTCTTGTTATACACTGTGGGTGAAAGGATTTAAACAAATCTTGTAGAATAATAAACAAAGCTTTCACAACAGGTAAAATCCCTTCATCCATAATATCTAATCCTTGTTTATGTGTATCTTAGAAACACCAAGTATCTCTGGCACTCTCAGTCTGCCATTTTGACGTCTTTTCTAAGATGTTTTGCCATCAATGTAACATGTTTAGTGAATTCCTGGTTCTACTGAAGACAATGTCAAAACTCCCAATTACTTCATTAGGGTCAAAATTTAACCCTTTATCATTTCTCTCCCCCCCCCCCATCACTGAGCATAATTCTATGTCATTCTTCACTATGTCTATCCAATGCATCCTCAGTCTTCCTCTGTTTCTAATTCTTTGCACTCTGGTATGTATCACCATATATGTATGGTATCCTTTTCAGGTCCATCCTTAACACGTATCCAAACCATCACAGTAATCTTTCTTGAATCTTCTGTAACAGAGTTATTTCTTGCCCTAGCAGTTTTCTTATCACTTTATTTTTTATTTTCTGTGGTTTCAAAATTCTCAGTATTCCTCTCAATCAGTTCATTTCTGCAGTCACTGTTTTTTGTTTGTTGGCTTTCCTCACATTCCAACACTCCAAACTGTACAGCAATATTGGCATGAAAATTGTCTCATATATGCCAATTTTCATTTTCATCTGAATGTATTTAGCCTTCCAGAAAATTCTGCAAGATCTGAATGCAACAGCACCTAGTCCGATTCTTCTTATGTGATCTTCACAATTCCCAATGTTTGATACTAGTCCTCCAATATTTATACATTTTCCCACTTGTTCTAGTTTTTGTCTCCAACTCTGATCTTTATCTTGCCTTCCAATTGGCATAATGTTTGTTTTCTCCCTGCTGATCTTCAGTCTGAATTTTCAGTTTTCCCAGTCTACCTATTTTATTATTCTCTGTAAATCCTCCTTGGTCAATGCTATGAAGTTAATACCATCAATATAGTATCATTATTACAGCCTTTTTGAAATATGGAATCTAAAGCTTTGATAGACTGTCTTTGTATTACAGGGCTAACATATTCATCATTCTTATTACATTAATATATAGTACCAGTTTTGCCCTTTGTGCACAGAAGGTTATTAGGAGGACTAATTATGATGTTAAATATATCACTTAAATAACAATAGACCCAATTTTGCCTTCTTATATCCACATACAATTCCAGCTTACTTCAGTTAGATGCATCTGAGGGAACATTAACTCTGGCCAAATCCTGCTCTTGGTGACATGGATGTAGTTGAGAGCAAAATTTAGCCCCCAGATATTTGCATATCATTATTTCTGAGTGTTAAAAACTAACCTTAACTCTAATATTAATGCAAATTTTTATATTTAATTTTTCAATAGGATGTAGGCTGCTAATTGCTTAAGTCACACTTGAATGAATGTGACCCAAAGACTTTTTTTATTATTTTTGTTTCTTATACAGTGTCCGGTACCTTATTCATGCTAAACAAATAAATAGCAAATATAACAAAGCTGGGCAATATTTCCAATATGGAGAAGGACTGGAATATCATACAAGAAGAAACTGATGACCCTATAAAGTGGAGTAATAGAAATGGGATGAAATTTAATAGTGCAAAGTACAAAGCCGTGCATTTAGGGACTTAGAACAAAAATGTTCCTATAAACTGGGGATTTATGAGTTAGAAGTAACAGAAGAGGAGAAAGAACTGGGTGTATTAGTTGGCCACAGGATGACTTTGAGCCATCAATGTAATGTGACCGTGAAAAAGGCTAACACATCAGGCAAGGTATTTCAGGTAGAGACAGGGAAATGTTAGTAACATTATACAATGCATTGGTGAGACCGCATCTGGAATACTGTGTGAAATTCTGGTCTCCCATGTTCAAAAAAGATGAATTCAAACTAGGGCTGTCGATTAATTGCAGTCAACTCACGCAATGAATTAAAAAAATTAACCGTGATTAATCATACTGTCAAACAATAGAATAGCAATTGAAATTTATTACATATTTTGGATATTTTTCTACATTTTCGTACACATTGTACTCTGTGTTGTAATTGAAATTAAAGTGTGTATTAACAAAAGAAATAGTATTTTTCAATTCACCTCATACAAGTACTGTAATGCAATCTTTGTCATGAAAGTGCAACTTACAAATGTAGATTTTTTTGTTACATAACTGTACTCAAAACCAAAACAATGTAAAACTTCAGAGTCTACACGTCCACTCAGTCCTACTTCTTGTTCATCCAATAACTAAGACAAGCAAGTTTGTTTACATTTTCAGGAGATAATGCTGCCCTCTTCTTATTTACAGTGTCACCCAAAAGTGAGAACAGGCATTTGCATGGCATTTTTGTAGCTGGCATTGCAAGGTATTTACTTGCCAGATATGCTAAACATTCGTATACCCCTTCATGCTTCAGCCACCATTCCAGACAACAAGCTTCCATGCTGATGACGCTCGTTAAAAAACAAGCAAACAAACAAGCAAGCTAAGAACATCTTTTATGTTTCCTGAAAATAAGAAACCTAATATTAATAGTAATCCTATTGTATTACTTTGGGAAGTTGCTAGGAAGGTATTTAGTATTCTTCCCACAAAATCAATGGAACCACTTTTTACTGTAACATATTTCACTTTTCAAATATAAATTTTTATATCCTACTATTTTTTACAGGAATGATTTTATAAATATAGTCCAGAAACTTCAAATATATTAAAAGGGTATTATTTAAAAAGAGACAACAGGCTCACTTTTATTGCTGAAGTTTCTTTTAACATCAACAGTAGAAAAGAATCTAGACTTCTGTGCATTTAAATACTTTTTTCTTACCATTGCATTCCTGTATTTTTGATTTTGGATAGTTTGGTGTGCTTTTGTATAGAAGATATTGGAGGTGTTTCACTCTTCCTCCTAAGTTGATTCAATGGCAAAATAGCTGCAAAAGGATAGGCAACATACCAAAGAAAATATCCATAGTTCAGCTTATTGCGTAGCTATTTGAAATAAACTTATGAACATCATCCTGGTATCATCATCCCTGCTCTGTCATTTTCCCCTTTGCAGTTTGTTGAATCCCTGGGTGTATTACAGTGGCAGCCTATAACAATTCTCTACACAAGTATCTGCCTACCCAGCTGCCTTTTCAATCACATTTTTTTCACAAGACTTTCTAACTGCTGGAGCTGGTTACACTAAACTGACTTAATTTATATCTAATGGATTATTGATGTTAAAGTTTATAAATGGTGGTAGCATAGTAAAGTTATGCTGGCAGCCGGGTATTTACTCTGGAAAGGTCCACTGGTCTAAGTGCAGTCACTAATAGCTATAAGCCACTCAGCAGCTGCTCAGCAGCATGTGACATTTATGAGATAGCTTGTTCTGTCTGACAGAGCTAAATCTCGGGTACAGACAGGTTGCTATTGAAATAGCTGCTTCTTGCTGGTACCTTGAACACGTTCGTGTTACAAATGTTTGTAACTATTTTCTTCTCTTTCATAAATATGAGTATATTTATTTGCCTCTCTTTCCTTCTTCCGTAGGTAATGCATTTGTGGTTAACCTGGCTTTGGCAGACCTGGTGGTGGCCTTGTATCCATATCCACTGGTGCTCTTAGCCATTTTCCACAACGGATGGTCCTTGAGTGAAATGCACTGTAAACTGAGTGGCTTTGTGATGGGACTAAGTGTAATAGGCTCCATCTTCAACATTGCTGCAATTGCAATAAACAGATACTGCTACATATGCCATAGCTTTGCTTATGACAAAGTGTATACCTGGTGGAACACAATGCTATACGTTTGCCTAATTTGGGTGTTAACAGTTGTTGCAACTGTGCCAAATTTTTTCGTTGGCTCTTTGGAGTATGATCCACGCATCTATTCATGCACATTTGTTCAGACTGCTAGCTCCTATTACACCATCGCTGTTGTCATAATTCATTTCATAGTACCTATCACTATTGTGAGCTTCTGCTACTTTCGGATTTGGATCTTAGTGATTCAAGTAAGAAGAAGAGTCAAATCAGAAATAAAACCAAGACTGAAACCAAGTGACTTCAGAAACTTTCTCACTATGTTCGTGGTTTTTGTGATCTTTGCCTTTTGTTGGGCACCACTGAACTTCATTGGACTAGCTGTAGCTATCAATCCTTTGGAAATGGCACCAAAAATTCCTGAGTGGTTGTTCGTCGTAAGCTATTTCATGGCCTACTTCAACAGTTGCCTTAACGCAATAATATACGGACTTCTTAACCAGAATTTTCGGAAAGAATATAAACGAATCCTAATGTCACTGTGGATGCCAAGGCTTTTCTTTCAGGAGACATCTAAAGGGGGGACTGAAGGTCAGAAGAGCAAGCCTTCTCCTGTTTTAAACAACAATGACCAAATCAAAACTGATACCTTGTAAATGTGTTATGATGAATGCAAAGACATGTAATTGAAAACTCCAATGATGTAGTTATACGATTACACTCATTCTTGCTTACTTTTCTGTGCTTTCAATTTTAATGGGAGAGAGTGACTGGAATCCTATTGTCTTGATAAAACACACTGCTCTTTTAAATTCATATTTTATACAGGATACCCTTTTGAAATCAGCTTCAGAATTAAAGTAGAACATGAATGCCAGCTACTTTATTTCTGAGACTAATCCTGCCCTCAAAATGTGGATGAGGCACTTATTTGACTTCAATGGGAGTCATACAGTTATCCAAGGTCACAATTTGGCTCTTAGAAAATATAATTAATTCATTTGCTTAGAGGTATAGTAGTTAAGGCTGAGGGCAAATTTTTCCTGTCATATCTGTACATGGAGATTGACATAGATACTTTGCTTTTCCTCTATGTGTCAAACTTGGCATTTCTGTGCATATACTGGTAGGGAAACAAGTTTTGCTTGTGTGCTGAAGAGGAGAATTTGTGCTACAAGAGAATTTTAACACTAATGCCTTTCCTGACAGGGATTTTCATATATATCCATCTCAGTTTATTTATTCTATTTGTCTTTTGTATATATTTTCTTTCTCTTTTTTTCCTTCAGATGATACAATGTAACTGGTCAATTGTTTACACATTTATATTACGTTGAGGATTCCTCTTCTTCTAATATGTGATCAGAATTCCCATTAGTACGAGGTAGAGTTGTGTGTATACTGAAGGGCAATAAACAATAACTGTATGGAAATAATAGGTATAAAATGCATAGCAGAGGTAGGCAATCTATGGCATGAGTGCCAAAGGCAGCACACAAGCTGATTTTCAACGGCACCCACACTGCCCTGTTCCTGGCCACTGGTCTGGGGGGTTCTGCATTTTAATTTAATTTTAAATGAAGCTTCTTAAACATTTTAAAAAACTTATTGGCTTTACATACAGCAATAGTTTCATTATAAATTATAGGCTTATAGAAAGAGACGTTCTAAAAACATTAAAATGTATTATTGGCACGCAAAATCTTAAATTAGATTGAATAAATGAAGACTCGGGACACTACTTGTGAAAGGTTGCTGACCCCCGATGTATAATATAAATGTTGCCTTCTCAATTTTATATATAGTATATGTAGTTCATTTGAAAGTTGTAGGCTCCAAAATCTACCTGGAACAATGAATTCCAAACAGAATCATGGAAACTGAAGGGGAGTCACTAATGGTGTCACTTTTCAAAAGTGCTCAACATTGACCTAGCTCTGCTCCCATTGAACTCAGTGGTGAAATGCTCATTTACTTCATTAACTCCCACTGACTTCAGTGCCAGGAGCATTTGGCCAATACTGAACACTTTTGATAAAATCTCCCCTTAGATATTTTAATGTTTTCTATACATTGAGAAGGTGCAGTTGCCTGCTTTAAGTGGGGTTCTGCTCTAAAAATATCAGTATGAGATTCCATATCTGTGGTCTCTTAGTGTGACTCCAGGTCAAGTCTGTACTGTTTGCAAGATAAAAGGGAGGTTTTTTGGTCAGCTCTGAAAACTCAGCCTATGGCTCTGAAATTCAAGCTGGGTTCTTTCCTTCTCCACTAATGGCAATCATGCAGGCCAAATTACAACATGGGTTACACTGCACACCCCACTATGGCTTGTATAATGTAGCTTGCATCATCTTTATTACTATAGTAGTTATGCTGAGTAAGAAGGAAGGAACTCACCTTGACTTTCACACTCCAAATTGGATTTACCACGCTGATCATTAGGAAAAATAGTTAAAAACTTGTGCACTAAGTAAATTGCATATGAAGTCACTAAAACACTTTAAGCATAAGACCCTATTTTTAAAGACAAATTTCAAAGAATGAACTCTAATAGATTTTATGGCAGGCAATGAAAACCACCTAAAGTCAAAACTGTATGGCAAAGTGACAAATCTGATGATTTTCCAAGCTTCTTCCATATTTTCCTGGTATTTATAATGTGCTCTGAAACACAGGAGTCTAACTGGCATATAGTACTTCTTTGATGAAAACTAAGTGGACAAAGATCTTGGAGAGATATAACCATTTTCTATAGGATGGTGAAAGAAAGAAGCACTTAATGGTGACCCAAGAGAAATAGCTAAAGAATCAGGGCCAAATTCATTTAGGGATTTAAACAGGACACATTTGTCCCCATGGTGTCTAAAAAAATAATTTAACTATTAACCAACCTTAAAACATGGTTCTACTTTGAAAATGACTCTGAAACTTTCACCCTCTATTTCTTCCAAGGTCCTGAATATGGAATTGCTGTGTGTGTGTCTGTGTGTGTGTGAAATGCCCATTAAAGTCAATGAGTGCTCAGGGAACGCAGGAGGTGGCACCAAATTTGCTCACTTCATAACATTGTTTATTCAGACTTCTAGCCTTGAAAACTCAACTTGGGACTTGAAAGTCAAGCTATCCTTTCTAACTTGTATATGAACACTAGTGTTAAAGATAACTCAGATGCAGCTCAGTTTATCATTTGATGATGCATGAGCCAGAATAACATCCAGCTCACACTCCCATTGCTGTGTTAACTCTGAAGAGCTAAATGAAAAATAGTGATAACTTTTCTCATAGAAGTAAGCAGATATTCTATATGTTTATAAGAAGGAGACGTGACATGGACATTGACATTTTTACAAAGTAATTTTTCTAATTACATTTGCACTTTAAAAATTAGGGGTTAAATTTTGGAATTATTACTCACATTGGTGAGCACTTACATTAGTAATCCCAAATGAAGCTAATGAGACTATTCATGTGAGTAGCTGCTTACAAAGATATATAAGGGTTCAAAAACCTGGCCCTTCTTTGCAACTGGCTAGAAGATGTTGGAAGAAATGATGAAAGAAAGGTGTCCTAAGGGACAGATTCTGCCACCCTTACTCTCACTTACTACCTTGTTATCTTGTTCCTTGTGGTGTCTATGTGAAATCAGTGGGGATATTTGCAGCACAAGTTTACTCTTCATCTTGAGTACTTTTGCAATGATGGTGGGTGGTGCTTGGTGTTTTTATATAGTATGTTACTGAACAACTGTTCATTTCAATTTAAACCTGAAATCAATTATATAAATCCAGTTAAATGAGATGACTAACACAGTTCTTCCATAGTAAACTCTCTCTTCATTTAGCAATAGTTTATTTTTCCATATAATAATATACCCATGTACCTATGTAAAAAGCCTTAAATTAATTTTATCCATTACTCAGGATGCGTGTAATAAGCTGCATGCAGATTTATGCATCTTTGAGGAAATGAGTATCTCAGTTGTGAAGACAGTAAAATATTTATGATACCAGCATATCAAATGTTGACACTTTAAGAAAACATCATAAAAAAACAAAGGGAGACCCTGTCTTCTACATGGGTCAGTAGTGGAATGAGAATGATGCTTCAGGGACCGAAAGCTGTTAGCGATTATTCTGCTTTTGGAAGACTTTTGGGGATCTTTTCTTGATTTGATTTTACATGCTATTAGTGTTTTGGATTTATAATAAAATGATGCTATTTCAGAATGTTTCTTATGGCAAAACTCTTCTTTAGAGGTGAAATTCAACCCTTTGCAGAAGGTCTTTGCAGAGGCTCTATCCATTAAGTCTCAGTTTAGCACAGAGGGATGGATCTTCTACTTTTTCCAATGAGCTTAAGTGAGATTTATGTGGTGGATTGACCATATGCTGGTCTCTGCAAAGGATTGACTTCAGGGATGATTTTCACCCTCAAAGAGCATTTTCATAAAATATTAAGGATGGAATTCTGTAGCTATTGACTTCAGTGAGACCAGGATTTCACACTAAAAGTGCTGATTCAACTGATTGATTCCGAGTAGCCCATTCTCAGGGGCAGAAGCACATCTCTCTCTTCCTTCTTTTAATGACACATTTGGATTTAGAATGATTAGTTTTTGCCCCAATTCTAATTTTAAAATAACTGTATGAGGCTGGAGATTTTACAGTTCAATAAATAAATCCCTACCTGTATATAGAAGATTGTAAGTATTTGTGGATCTTGTATATAGTTTTCCTTGTAACCAT
Organism: Sternotherus odoratus; assembly: GCA_032164245.1. NCBI lineage: Eukaryota > Metazoa > Chordata > Testudines > Kinosternidae > Sternotherus > Sternotherus odoratus. The sequence goes on along the minus strand of JAVMKO010000001.1, from coordinate 279,963,255 downwards.
TTCTTGAGTTAAGCTTGTACCACAAATTTTAAAACAAAACCTCCCCCCAGCATTCCTGTTCACTAATCTATTGGAATAAATGGCCATTTTCACTGGGTGGATTCTACACACTAAATCTAAATAATAATTTCATAGACTGCCTCAACCTCTATCAAGCATGTATGGAGACAGTTAATAATGTCAAACTGTAGAAAGCATTATTGATTCTAGTTCATCCTTTGTTAATTATTCCTTCAGCAACATCCAGAAAACACCACTAAACACTGGTGGTGTTATTTTTTTAAAAGATCTTTTTGTAAATATTTTGCAATAATTCCCTTCATGTAACCTCTAGGGCAAGAGCTATTTTTAATTGCATTGTAAAAAATTAATAATATGAATGTAATATTAAGAATGTTTCATGTTGACATGGTTGCAGTAACAAATAACTTAATCCCGCAAGACCTCCCACTGTAACCCACTGGCTGGATCCACAGAGGAAGAGTATCACAGTGCCTAGCCACAGAGCCTGGTTCTTTATCTCATTCTGCAGAGCCTCATGTGTTCACTTCTAGAAGTTCCCAGTCCAATACCTGATGATAGCTAAAATGCTGGCTACCACACAAAGAACTACTATTGACTTCCATGCATATTGCATGATCAGGCCCCAAATAAAGATCTGATCTGAAGTTTTTGTGCAAGCAAAATGCTTACTCAATTTAAAGATTGTGGGATGAAGTCTTGAAGTTGCTGCCTTTAATTTTTACATATTTATTTAGCTTAAATCTAAGATAATATGGGAAATCATTATTCAGCAGTGGAGTGAAGAGTTGGCTATGGTAATTCAGTTTTTACAATTATTCACTGTATCTAAAATGGATATCAAAGAACCCATGAACTCTTCAGTAGACCAGGTGAGGTGGCCTTCTGGTTACAGACATGTGACATAGTCACAAGTACTAAAACTGCAGGAATGATGAGTTATGCTAATTTATACTAAGTGGGCCTGTGGTTTTCAGGTACAAAATCAGGAATGGCCTATTTTTGCTCTGTTTGCTGTTGTTTTTTCATATACAGTAAAAATTCCTCACTTTTGAGCCAAAATGTCTCCACAATAAAAACACCTGAAAACTCACCTCCTTGCATGTGTTTCATGTGAATGCTTCCATTTCATCAGTATATCACTGAAAAGGCAAAATTATGAAAGGCCTTGCAAAATGGCACAAACTAATTAGCAAAATTCCCTTACACCTCTATTCACTTCTTTCCCCACCTCCCCGCACCACCAAAGACCAGGGTGCAATTTCCGTAAGCTCCCAAGTCACTTAGGAGCCTAAATCTCATCTGCTTTCAATAACACTTAGGTTCCTAAATGTCTAACGTGGCTCCTAAGTCACTTAGACACTTTAAAATGTTACCCCATGTGTAACTAGGCCTGGGTTGTAAACTAATCAAGAGTTTGATTCTGAACTCACTCCTGCTGGGAGTAGCACCTACTCTTGCAAGTACCCCCACTGATGTCAGGGTGATGGTATGAGTTTGCAAAATTGGCTCCAGTTCACAAATCACAATGTGCTAAATTGGGTTGTTTTGCAGCTGCCCACCAGAGGGTGAGAATTCCCAGAGCTCTGGGGTAGGCAGAGGCTGCACATGTACTGCTATGCATCTCTGAGGGGCACAATTCGCTCTCCTCCCCCAACTGGCTGTTGTACAATGAAGGGGAGGAACAGGAAGCAGTCCCTATAATCCTGAGTGTAGGGACTGCAATTGTTCGTGGTCCTTCTCTCAGCCAGGCTTTTTATATCCTCCTCCAAACGGTCCCCATGAAAAAGGGCCAGGCAGAATTTCCCCTTCAACTGCTCGGGTGCAAGCAGGGTATCTTGTGTCCTGTTTAGCTCAACGCCTCACTGCTAAAAGTGGTAACAAAGAGTCGGATCCGACGAAGTGGGTATTAGCCCACGAAACCTTATGCTTCAATACTTTAGTCTTTAAGGTGCCACAGGACTCTTTGTTACCTCTGCTATTCCAGACTAACACGGCTACCTCTCTGATTCTTCACTGCTAAAAGTTATCCTTAAATCCTTTGTTGCAAATCTATTTTCTAACTGTTTCTGCTATCCCCCTTGATTAAAATGTAATGAATCAGATATTCTCTAATTATATTAGATATAACATTACATTTTCCCAAAAGCAGCCACACATGCCCTATATGATTATATTGGATATAGATTAATAGTCCAGATGCTTTTTAAAATCAGAGCCATGATCCTGTCTAGCTAACCTCTCTTCTCTATCCAGGTATTTATGCCAGCCTTTATCACTGTGACATATGTATTTTAGCTGAATAAAGACAGGGTCAGGCTCCTAGGCAGGAGTCTGCCACAGGAAAGGTTCATTATACTTAAAGTTTCCTCAGTGCTTTACACAACAGCACACCATGAAAGATGAATGTCATTAAAAATAGACAGAGCATCAAATTCTTTCCCTCCCTGCAATCTGAAGTGGAACTAATCTAAAATACTGTAATGTGTCATTCCTGCAATACGGTGAAAGCTAGTTACATTGCAGAATTTCAAGTAGACTTTTAATACTTTAGAATATTTTGCACAATTAGCAGCTATGAACCATTGAAAAGCTACTGAGACTAGTGAGCTGGATACTCTAGTGCCATTGGTTAAAGCCAGCAGTGTTTAGTTTGAGATATAAAAAGCATGTTAATAGTCCTCTCTGCTGTATATCATAAACTGATGTGGCACTGAAGCCATCTGCATTAAAACACATCGTGCCTACATTTCTGAGATTGATTTGTGTACAGAATATTTTTTTAAAAAGCAGCATGACAATCTTGCATGTGTAAAGACATCATTCAAACACATTTGTATAACCAATCACACTGCCAAAAGTGCCATATCACTTATGGGAAAAAAATACAGCAATTCTGGAGTTTGCTCAGTGAGTTAGTTCATTAAATGCTGCACCTCCTTCTCCAACTATTTTTCAAAAGATACTTCTACTGGTTGAATAACCTGTTCTATCCATTGTATTAATATAGACTTCTTGGTTTAATTGAAGCCTATCAATGGTGTTATTTGTAAGAGTTCAGTGCAGTACTGACACAACATTTCATTTAAAAATAATAAGGAAACAAGACTTTATTATAATGTTGCTTTCATTTAATGTTTTGTTAGATCTGCCAACTGTTTCTGTAATATTAGCCAGTTTCTATCTTATGTGCTTATTCTCTTTGACCAAGGAAACAATTTTACTTTAAACTTTAGCATTGTTCTCCTTATTAAATACAATTAAACTGCATCATAAATGTGGATTGATGAATCCTTCATATTCCAAAAGAAATCTTTCCCAAACCCTTTCTTCTGGCTTTCAAACAATCATAAACTTAGCGAAGTTCATCATCTAAAGTAAGGTTCCCCACAGACAAGGACATACCAATTGAAAGCAGCACCAGACTCTTCCACAACAAGTAAGGCAAAACCTGCAAACATATCTCCATAAGTAAAATGATCAATACCACCCAACACACCTTTCAAAATCCATGCTTATCATAACATGTGCTGTACCCAGGGCCGGCGACAGGGGGGTACAATGGGTACAGCTGTACCGGGCCCCGGACTTAAGGGGGGGCCCTTAAATCCGGGGCCCGGTACGCAGCTGTACCCCCTTGTCGCCGGGCCTTTGAGCAAGGCGCGGCTCCCGGCCGGCAGCCGCTGCAGCGCTCATCAGCCCCCTCCCCTGGCACCCAGAAGCCTCCCCCCGCCCCCCTTTGCTTCTCCCGGCCGGGCCACGCGGCCAGAGCTCATGCGGGGGTTGGGCCCCGCGGGCGGCGGGAGACCGGCCGGAGGGGGGGGGGGCGCGGGCGGCGGGAGACCGGGGGGGGGGGGGTGCCCACACAATCTGCGTACGGGGCCCCAAAATTCCTGTCGCCAGCACTGGCTGTACCTCATCCACTGCACTAAATGCCCCAATAACAATTATGTATGTGGAATCAGACAATCACTGCGCTCTCGAATGAACTCACACAGGAAGATGAAAAAGACAAAAACTCCATAAAAGCAGAAGTTACAAAGAGTCCTGTGGCACCTTAAAGACTAACTAAAGTATTGAAGCATAAGCTTTTGTGGGTTAATACCCACTTCGTCGGATGCATGCAGTGGAAGTATCCAGGGGCAGGTATAAATAGGTAGGCAAGAACCAGGTTAGAGCTAATAGGGTGGGTCCAATGGGACTGAATCAGCTTGTTATCGCTAATCAGGGAGGGTGAGGTATTCTTCTAGCAGCTGAATTGGAGGTGTGAACAGCGAGAGAAGATAAACTGCTCTTGTAGTTAGCTAGCCATTCATAATCCCTATTCAGTCCAGAGTTGATTGGATCAAAATTCATTTGCAAATGACTCTTTGTAACTTTTGCAATTCCAGACTAACACGGCTACCTCTCTGATTCCATAAAAGCAGTCACTCTATCTCTGACTTCTCAGTCCTTGACCTAAAAGGAAACCTGCAGAACATTGTCAAAAGATGAGCCTAGGAATGTATTCATATCTTTGCTAGACACTAAAAATCATGGTCTGTGGCTATGTCCACACTACGCAGCTTTTAGCGACACGGCTATACCACTAAAAGGCATGCAACTTAGCCGCTGTTTATCGGCAGAAGAGAGGTCTCCTGCCAACAAAAAACTTTCACTCCCAAGGAGTGGCATTAGCGTTATTGGCAGGAGAGTGTTCTTGCCAACAAAGTGCTGTTCTCACCGGCACTTGTCATTAACAAAACTTTTGTCTCTTGGAGTGGCAGGTGGGGGACAGTGGGGTCTGTTTCATTAATACCCCTGAATGACAAAAGTTTTGTCTTTCACTTGCCCGTGTTAATAAAACTTGAATAAAGGCACTGGATTTATGACTTATTGCAACAATCTGTAATGCACTAACCCCCCCTTTTTTGTCCTATGATTGAAGAGGTGTTAATGGTCCACTTCATCTTCAAGGGTCTCTTAGAATATGTGTTAGCTACTTATGCTAAACAACCTTGTCCTCTTCTGAACACCACCAAGAGAGTGCAAGGATGAGAGCAGTTTCCAGAGGGGTAACAAGACTCACTTGGTATCTATATAGGCATTATAAATTCCAATTCATTATAAATAAATTCATTATAAATTAATGAATATAATATAAATATAAATATATAAATTCATTATAAATTGAAAAGCCTCCTTCCAGTAGTCGGAGCAGCAGGGTGCTCTAAATATCAGGTTCAAAATACACAGGCTCTGTTAAATACTTGCTTCAAACTCCGAAATAGTTCAATCAGCCCCATCGCATTCCAAAGTAGAAATAGGAAGTTACTCACCTTGTGCAGGAACAATGGTTCTTTGAGAGGCACTTGGGTGTAATAATATCATTAGGAATTCCCAAAGAGTGTAAAAATCAATTATAACAGCTGTTTAGGGCAAGTTACAGCCTGTAACATTACTTTAGTTAAAGCAAGTCTTGTCAGAGAGGACGATTATTTAGATAAGACTGAATATTGTAATCCTCTCTGAGTTTACCGTAAATGTGCCATTAGCCTGAAGCCACCTTGCATGGAAGAATAGTAAACATGAACTTGCAGCTGGTGTAAGGAAGTGATCCTTGGCTGATATTTTAATTGGAGATGATGTTAAAGCTAAGTTCTGTTAAGTTAATATAATAAATTATCTGGGTGCCACATTTCAGGAAAGAGGTGGACAAATTGGAGAAAGTCCATGGAAGAGCAACAAAAATGATCAAAGGTCTATAAAATATGATCTACGAGGGAAGACTGAAAAAAATAGGTTTGTTTAGTCTGTCAAGAGAAGACTGAGAGGGGACATGCTAACAGTTTTCAAGTACATAAAAGGCTGTTACAAGAAGGAGGGAAAAAATTGTCCTTCTTAACCTCTGAGGATAGGACAAGATACAATGGGCTTAAATTGCAGCAAGGGTGGTTTAGGTTGGACATTAGGAAAAACTTCCTGTCAGGGTCGTGAAGCACTGGAATAAATTGTCTAGGGAGGTGGTGGTGGAATCTCCATCACTGGGGATTTTTTAAGAGCAGGTTGGACAAACACCTGTCAGGGATGGTCTAGATAATACTTACTCCTGCCACGAGTGCAGGGAACTGGACTAGATGAACTCTTGAGGTCCCTTCCAGTTCTATGAATCTATGAGCCTATAAAGCAGTCATATAGGAACTATGAAGGTATTCCCATGCTTTACCTGCTAACAGTAAGGAGAGTGTGACCAGGAAGGAAGTACCCCTAAACCTGTATCTATTAGGGGCAATGACTTGCCTATGGAGGGTTTCACCAATTGTTTGTCTGTTGAAAATAGCCACATGCCTGCTGAAGAAGAGTATATCTCCAGTCCTTTTTGGGGCAGACAGAAGGAGCCTCTGGGCTTATGCTGATTAAAGATTTGTCAGTTGTCTCAGAGTTGGGTCTGGATTTAACTGAAACCCAGGAAGGAAGTGTTCCTAAGCCTGGGTTGTCAGGGTTCCCTCCCCACTCTGAAACTCAGGGGTACAAATGTGGGGACCTGCATGAAAGACCCCCTAAGCTTCTTTCTACCAGCTTAGGTTAAAAACTTCCCCGAGGCACAAATCTCTGCTTGTCCTTGGACAGTACTGCTGCCACCACCAAGTGATTTAGACAAAGATTCAGGGAAAGGACCATTTGGAGTTCCTATTTTCCCCCCAAATATTTCCCCCAATCCATTTCACCCCCTTTCCTGAGGAGGCTTGAGAATAATATCCGCACGAATTTGTACAGGTGAGCAAGACCAAATCCCTGGGATTTTAGGACACTGAAAATCAATCAGGTTCTTAAAATAAAAAGTTTATTTTTTGAAAAAAGTAAAAGAATCACCTCTGTAAAATCAGGATGGAAGGTAAAATTATGGGGTAATAAAAGATTTAAACATAGAGGATCCTTCTCCAGGCTTAGCTTCAAAGTTACAGAAAACAGGAATAAAATTCCCTCTTAGCATAGGGAAAATTCACAAGCTAAAACAAAAGATAATCTAACACCTTGCCTTGCTTTACTTACTATTTTTGTAATCCTAGATGCTTATTTGGGGGCAGGGTTTTAGGAGACTGATTTTCCTGCCTCGTCCCTCTCTGGCTCCAAGAGAATACACAGAGACAAACAAAAAACTTTCCTCCCCTGCCCAATTTGAAAGTATCTTCTTTCCTCACTGGTCCTTTGGTCAGGTGCCAACTAGGTTATTTGAGTTCCTTAACCCCTTATAGATAAATGATTCCATACGTCTGGCCAGGAGGGCCTCTGGCCTGAAGGGATTGTATATTACTGCATAAAGGTTGCTACCCTTCCCTTTATATTCATGACAGGGGTAATAACATTATAACCAGAGAGCATCCAGTTAATGTTGTGACTAGGTCCCAGAGATTGGGCAACTCTGATGCATCTATCTTGCATGTTGGTAGGTTGTTGCTTGGTAAGGATATGATAACTGTGTTTAATCAGGTTGATATATCATGACAAGGGCACTAGGAAAGCATAAAGGTGATTTAACTGTGTTATCCACTACCAATGTAGAAACTTGTGACTAGGAGGGAATGGTCCCTAAGCTTGTGTGTGGTGACCTGTCTGTAGCCAGCGAGAAAAGCTGCAGAGGGAAAGAGTGATTCTGCATGTCAGTGAAGGAATTGAGTAGCACTCGATAGTACACTAATGTATAATTATTAATTATGTTTTTACCTGGGATACTGATACTTGCTTAGTGGCACATGGTGTAGTTTTCTCTTTAAGCAGCCTAAGTGAGACTGTGCAAATAAATAACAATGAGGATGATGAGTCTAGTTGTCTTTACAGATCCCTAACCATGTTGAAGGTGATAGTGTCTGTTTTTCAAGAATTAACACTCCCGCTTTATACATTTTCTGTTGACCACCAACCTCTATTTACACAGCCATACCATCCAATAATAGCAATAACAATGCATCTAATTGTGCATGAAAAATGGCATTTGAAGTATTGGAGCCAGAGTGTGGATGCCTATTTAATCCTTTCAGTTACAATTCACATCTGTGCTCTGCCCTAGAGAACTAGAAAAAGAACTTACTTGCATGTTCTGAGCTGGGTTCAGCACTTAGATACAAGCATGATATACTGGTAGCAGTACATGTGGTATATGGGTCAGTGAAGCAGTTGTAATGTGAGATGCAAGAGTTGCATTTATGCCAAGCCATTAGTACCTCACCATTTGTTAGCTATGCTATAATAGTTGCGAACAGAGAGATGGAATATCCTGGTTGGTAGGTGACAGACAATACAATATTTCTTTATCTTCACTGACCGTCACCCACATGTAGTGGGACAAATCAACTGAATGGAAGGGATGTTTTTATCTACTATGTTATATTCACCCAGACATGATTTTTTAGAGCAATTAAAATACCTGTCCCCCATTTGGTTACTCAGGTTGGTGTTTGTAAAGGATGAGGCCGTGTCAATATATCTGTTTCTGGGTTTGTTCATGCTGAGAAGTTAGCTTTGCGACTGGTGTTAAGGTTGCATAAGACTCTATATGGAACAGAATAGAATGTACCTGTCTTTTGGTATGACCATATGCGAAAATGCATGATGTCCATCAAGTTGTTGCTAAGAATACTGGGACAGGGACACAGCCTCCAAGGAGGATTTAGCATTTATATGGTCTTGTTTATTGATATTGGCTTTGTGACTTGCAGATGTAACTGTGATTATACTTATTCCAGCCATCTCCCCAGTGGTTCTTTATCAGCTACATGCTATTTGAACCTAATCTAGCTTTCCTTTTAACTGGTGTCAGGCTAGTAGATTTCAGTCAACATTTGGGTCCCACTGTACAAATATATAGTAAGACAAAGTCTGTGCTCCAAAGAAATTGCAATCTAAATAAAAAATGAATGATGAGGGAAAATAGTGGGACAGAAAGGTTAAGTGACTTGCCCAAGTTCAGAAAATAGGTCAGTGTCAAAACTGGGATTAGAAAGCAGGGGTGAAATTCTGACCCAGTGACATCAGTGGGAAAACTCTGACTTTAATGGGACCGGATTTCACTGCAAAGCCCCTGTCTTGCACTCTATTCACTCTATTCAGACTGCTTCTTTACCAGCCGGACTGTGCCTCTTTTGGAACTCTACCTGAATGGAAATGTAGTACACAAAAGGCATCTGTATTCCTATTTAGGGAACATTGTGGCATGACAGGAAAGAAGTAGGAAATAGAAAGATAGCAATCAAATTGCCTGTCTGGAGCCAGTGCCTCTGCCCAGGGGCGTAGAGTCACTATTTTCAAGCAGTTCAGTTATATTCCCCTTTGGACAGGAACCTGGGCACTACTTGAGACTAAAGAATTCTCTCTCCCCTTGTGGGACTCAAGAGCAGCTTCTCCAAGAAGCAGTCATCTATGGCGTCTAGAAATTGTATCTCTGCATCCTGTCCTGAGGTGACATGTACACAGTCACTATGGGGATAGTTGAAATCCCCAATTATTACTGAATTTTCTATTTTTATAGCCTCTCTAATCTCCCTGAGCATTTCCCAATCACCACCATCATCCTGGTTCCCTTCCTCTTTACCTTCAGGTTCCCTCATTTTAACCCTTTGACCCCCATACCTGTCATTATTATTTTTACTATTTTTGACTCTATACTTTCTTTCACATATAGTCACACTCCCCCATCAGTATCATTCCTATATAAATTTCTATGTGGTATTATCACGTCCTATTGATTGCCATCATTCTACCACATTTCTTTGATGCGTGTTATATCAATATCCTCATTTAATACCAGGCACTCGAGTTCACTTATCTCAGTATTTATCCTCCTATCATTTGTATACAAGCACTTATAAAATTTGTCACTTTTTAGTTGTCTGCCTTCATGTTATATAATTGAACGGGACTCTTTCATTTGACTATTTCTCTTCAGTTCCTACCTTTTCAACTTCTATCCTCTCTTCCCTACAAGGACAGAGAGTATCCCTGTTAATAGATCCTCCTCTATGGGATGTCTCTGTCCAAACCATGTACTCATCTACACATTGGCTTTCCCCCAGCTCTTAGTTTAAAAACTCCTCTACAACCTTTTTAATTTTACATGCCAGCAATCTGGTTCCTTTTGGTTTAGGTTGATCCCATCCTTCCCCCAAAGGTTCCCCTGTTCCTACTAAACCTAAAACCCTTCTTCCCACATCATCGACTCATCCACACATTGAGACCCTGTAATTCTGCTTGTCTTAATTGCCCCTGAATGTGGAACTGGAACCATTTCAGAGAATGCTACCAAGGAGGTCCTGCACTTTAATCTCTTGCCTAGCAGCCTAAATTTGGCCTCTGGAACCTCTCTCCTACCTTTCCCGGTGTCATTGGTTCCTTCATGTACAACGACCATGAGTTCCTCCCCAGCACTGTACATACATCTGTATAGAGGTCTTACGAGATCCACAACCTTTGTACTCAGAAGACAATTTATCATTCAGTTCTCCCAGTCATCATAAACCCAACTTCTCTGTATTTCTAATGATCGGATCCTCCATTACAATTATCTGTCTCTTCCTCTCCCTGTAGAGGTATGAAAAGTGTGAAAGGATACCATGGCATCATCTGGGAGGAGGGTCCCAGCTATGGGATCATTTCCCTTCACTCCAGCTTGATGTTCTCCTTCCCTGAGACTTTCATCTTCCTCAACAGCATAGAGGTTGTCAGACCAGGAGTGGAACCATTCTACTGTGTTCTGGAAAGTCTCATCTATGTACATCTCTATCTGCTTGAGCTCCTCAGTTCAGCCATTCTGGTCTCAGGAATGCATTGAAGACAACGTAAGAAAACATTAATGGTACAAGAGCAAACTATCCCAATCAGCAGGAAAGATAAGAAGTCTCTGTGACCAAATGCATACCCTATACACCACTGTGATAATATTTGTACAAAATATGCCTTGTGAGGAATCATTTGAAAACTATAACTGCCTGATCAATAATATTATGATAAAATGTGTGTAGCAACATTATATGTAAAATTATGAATTCCCTCTGAATGATGTTGGTGGCACATGTTCAAACCCACATAGCACCAATTAGGCAGGACTGGTCAAGCAGGTCCTAAAGAAAGAAATTTGTCGTTACCTCATTTTACATACAAGTTGTAAACAGGGTCCCTGAACAGTGAGAGGGGTTAAATGGGAAGCAAGGAATATCTTAATTTCAGCAAACAGAGGTGAGAAGAAACAGTGTGCATCCTTTTTCGCCAGATACCACGTCTCCTTTAACTTTAAAAATAACTTTAACTATGGGGTAACCCTCAGGAAGATGCATTTCAAAGCATAACTGAACTAATAAAAGTTAGGGGCAAAACCACCCCAAGTTATCCCTCCTTATTCATTTCTCTTGTCACCTAAGAAGACAAAAGAAACAGCTGACTGACTTTGGGAGCCAATCTGGGCCTGAGAATTTGGTCAGCAATGTTACTAGAAACCTGTGATAAGAGTTTCACCTTGAACCAAATCAAGTTTGTTAAGTTTAGAAAGCGGTTTTATCTTTATTATTTTATTTTTTTTGGTAACTAATTCTGACCCTAGTGCCTCCTTGCTTGTAATCACAACCCATCTATTTGTAGGTAAATAAACTTGTTTAACTGTGTAATTAAAATGAATCCAGTGTTGTGAATTGGTTGGGTAACTTAATTTAAGGTAGCAGACTGTTGTATGTTGATCCCCTTGGAGGGGCAATAGAAATAATAAATCTGGAGTGTCCAGAAGAGGACTAAATAGGGTAAAACACACATTTGGGGGGAAAATCCAGGATGGAACAAACAGAAGTAAGATGCATTTATACACATTATGCTAATTGATTGCATTTTCCTAGTTAAGTCTCTTTTACAGATTCTTATCAACTATTAGACATAGATCCACTAAATTTTCACTACAAAAAGTTTTTTTTCTCCTGCTGATAATGGCCCATCCAAATTAAACAGCCTCTTAGAATTGGTATGGTAATTTACAACTTCCTTTGGGGGGGGGGTTAAAATTAGCAGCTGTGTTAGTCTGTATCTGTAACTTTTTGTGTGTATAAATTCATCTTACTTCTGTTTGTTCCATTCTATGCATCCAATGAAGTGGGCTATAGCCCACGAAAGTTTATGCTGAAATAAACTGGTTAGTCTCTAAGGTGCTACAAGTTAGATGTCTTTAAGTTGGCAGGGCCCGATGAAATACATCCTAGAATACTTAAGGAACTGGTGAAGAGATCTCTGAGCTATTAGCGATTATCTTTGAGAACTTGTGAAGAGTGGGAGAGATCCCAAGGACTGGAAAGGGGAAAATAAAGTACCTATCTATAAAAAGAGGAATAAGAACAACTCAGGGAATTATAGACCAGTCAGCTTAATTTCAGTACCTGGAAAGATAATGGAGCAAGTAAACAATTTGAAAGTACCTAGAAGATAATACAGTGATAAGTAACAATTAACATAGATTTATCAAGAATAAATCATGTCATACCAACTAATATCCTTCTTTGACTGGTCTTGTGGACATGAGGGAAGAGTATATGTATATATATCTTGACATTAGTAAGGCTTTTGACAAGGTCTCACATGACCCTCTCATAAGAAAACTAGAGAAATATAGCCTAGACCAAAAGTTCTCAAACTGGGAGGTGGGCCTCCTTAGGGGACCCAGAATATATTTGGGGGGAGGCACGAGAAGCTTCAGGGGGAAAAAACCTCACTGTTCATATTTTACCCACAGCAACAAATAACTAGCAAAGCTGATTCCTCCAGACATATAGGTGCTCAGATGATGCTGTTTGACTCTAGATGGTGCTGTGCCTTTTGATGGATTTCTGTTAAGCTTACATAGCATTATACAAAATCATTGTCATTTGTACGTTAATCTGTTTGCTACAATGTGATGTGCACAGTTAATTGTAAGCATTGACCACAATCACAGTTTTGCTTTTGCTCTTATTACAATTGATTGTTGGCTCTGTTTGAATCAATACCTTACTGTTTGAATATTTAGTGAGAGTGCATGGGTGTTTTTAATCAGTATGTGTACGTGTGGCAGTGTGTGTGTAAACTATAGGCACAAAAAAGAGGAGTGCAATCCAATGAGTTTGAGAATCATTGGCCTAGCCCTAGACAAACCTGATATCAGATGAGTGCACAACCGGTTGGAAAATTGTACTCAGAGAATAGTTATTAACAGTTCACAATTGAACTGGAAGGGCATGTTAAGGGGGGTCCGCAGAGATCCATCCTAGAGCTGGTTCTATTCAATATCTTCATAAATTATTTGGATACTAGTACAGAGAGCATACTTATAAAGTTTGCAGGTGATACCATGCTGGGAGGGGTTGCAAGTGCTTTGTAGGACATGATTAGAATTCAGAATTATCTTGACAAACTGGAGAAATGGTCTGAAAAAAATAAGATGAAATTCAAGAAGGAGGAAGGAATAATCAATTGTGCAAATACAAAATGGGAAATGACTGCCTAGGAAGGAGTACTGAGGAAAGGGATCTGGGGGTTATAGTGGATCACAAACTAAATATGAATCAACAATGTAATACTGTTGCAAAAAAAGTGAATATAATTGAGATGATTTGGAAGGAATGTTGTAGGAAACAGATGAGAAGTAATTCTCTGACTGTTCAGCTCTAAGAAGGCCTCAACTGGAGTCCTGTGTCCAGTTCTGGGCACAATACTTTGGGAAAGAAGTGGCCAAATTGAAAAAAGTCCAGAGGAGAGCAACAAAAATGATTCAAGGTCTGGAAAACAGCAGTTAATTGGAAAGATTGAAAGAACTGTGTTTGTTGAATCTGGAGAAGAGAATACTGAGTAGTGACAAAAATTGATGCTATAAATATGTAAATTGTTCTCCTTATCCGGTGAGGACAGCACAAGAAGTAAGGGGCTTAAATTGTAGCAAGGCTGATATAGGTGAGACATTATGAAAAAAAATTCCTAACTGTAAGAGTAGTTAAGTGCTGGAACAAATTACCTAGGATGGTTGTAGAATCTACATCATTGCAGAGTTTTAAGAACCGGTCATTAGACAAACACCTGTCAGGGATGGTATTTCTACATAATACTTGGTCCTGCCTTGGTGCATGCACCTACTGTAGCAGATGACCTATGGAGGTGCCTCCCAGTCCTACATTTCTATGATTCTTTGTGTTGCAAATGAATAACAATGAGCTGTTCTCATTATAAGCATAGTTAGAGCCCTCTGGGAAATAATTATGCTTTGTGACATACTGTGCCATTGTAACTGTGGTCTACTTTGGGGAAAAAGGCTTTAGGCAATAATTATTTACTCACTAATTCTGAAAGGCTTGTTTTGGAGTTGTTTAGGCTGATTAAGTAAATACACCGAGTAAGTAGGCTTCCTGCTGTCCTTTCACAACTAATTTGGAAACAATTAAAGCACATTCAGAGCAGGTGAGTGTTAAACCTTGTATTATGATACCAGCATGGAGGGGAGATTACTCAGCAACTCTCACACATGTATAAGAATCACAGAATAAAGCTCTGTCCACCTCTATGGGTAAGCAGCCTCTCCCTGACACATAGGTTACTCTACTCCCAGAGAGAGAAGGCAGGCATTACCTTTAGCTCTAAGCAAGCCTGATTCACTCCATTACAGAGATTCAGAGGAGCCAGCTCTGAAATCTGGATCTTGTGTCCAAACTGATTAGGAACTTCTAGAATGAATCACACAGACACTGTATGTAGATTTAACTAAGATCCCACAGACCACTGCAGGTTTAATACTGCAGCCCACAGAACACACCATGCAGGTTCTCCATTTGCAGCTAATTTGACTCTCCCATCAAAATCAAAGCCTGGAATGAACTACTGCAGGGGTGGGCAAACTTTTTCTCCTGAGGGCCACATCTGGGTATGGAAATTATATGACGGGCCATGAATGCTCATGAAATTGGAGGCTGGGATGCAGGCTCCAGCTGGGGGTACAGGCTCTGGGGTGGGGTGAGAAATGAGGAGGTGAGGGTCCAGAGGGGGCTCTGGGCTAGGACTGAGGGATTTGGAGGGCAGAAGGAGGATAAGGGCTGGGTCAGGGGGGATGGATGCTGGAGGCAGTCAGGGGTGCAGGCTCTGGATGGTGCTGACCTCAAGCAGCTCCTGGAAGCAGAGGTGTGTCCCCCCTCTGGCTCTTATATGGAGGCGTGGCCAGGCCCTGTCTGCAGGTGCCACCCCTGCAGCTCCCTTTTGCTGCAGTTCCTGGTTAATGGGAGCTGCAGAGGTGGTGCTTGGGGTTGGGGGCAGTGTGTGGAGCCCCGTGGCTGCCTCTACATGTAGGAGCTGGATGGGGGACATGCCGCTGTTCCAGGAGCTGTGTGGAGTCACGGCATGTGCCAAGTGGGACAAGCCCCAAACCCCGCTCCCCTGTGGGAGCTCAAGGGCCAGATTAAAACATTTGAAGGGCCATTTGTGCCCCCCATAGCTTGCCCACCACTGGACTAATGTGATCCAGCTGTTACACTTGCTATTATAAAAAGCCAGCATGGATCACTGAATGGATTCTCCACAAACACTACATTTCTGAGTTTGGATTCCCCTCAAAGCCCAAATGGACATGGGCCCACCTCTAGTAAGAATGCACAACATTTTCAGGTCTCTCATCATTTCAAATCTCCAGCAACCTATGTGAAAATGTTTCACAGTTAATTACTAACTTGATTTCAAACACCCTCAGAGAAAACTCTTACCAGCACTTCACAGCAACAACTCAATTTGGCAATTAGAAGAATTAAAACTAATTGAAAGCATCATCAGCAAGTCTTTAGGTTAGTTTTAAGCACAGCCCAGGCTTCTGTTTCTCTGTTCCAAAGGAGCTGTGACTGCCCCAGGCAGTTAACATAACAAAGAATAAAACTTACTTTTAACCCAGGGTTTGGTGGATGGTAGAATTCACCCTGAGAAAAACGTGACATGTAATTAATTCAACAAGCTGATGGCTTCTGCTGACAAGGGAAAAAAAGGGTTCCAGATACAGTCATGGTAAATCACTTGCTGCTCTTCTCTGGTGAGAGCTGTCTCTGGGTCAGGGCTTAAGTTCATCCTGTTGTTGTTCTCTCTTTAAACTACCTGTTGGGTCAGTTAGATTATTTAAGAACCAACATTGCTCTCAGCCCTGCCTTTCGAGTTATTTGCAATGTAAAAGGGAGACTCAGTAAGAATAAAGCAAAAGTTGAGAGAGATGAGCTGTGGTGTTAAATCAAAACATAATGTCTCTACAGCAGCAGCAGCTCTTTCCCAGTTATGGAATGTTCTGGGTGCCCATCAAACAAGTGTCTAAGCAGTGGGGTGGAGAGACCATCTGGCTGTTCTGGGATGACGTTACAGAACGTAAAGAAGAGAGCCTTTAGGAGTGGACTGAAAGAGGAGGGGCACACTGGGATTGAGAAATTGTACTAATCACATTTGGGGGCAGAAGAAGAGTCCATAAC
The DNA here is from genome assembly GCA_032164245.1 of Sternotherus odoratus. Classification (NCBI taxonomy): domain Eukaryota; kingdom Metazoa; phylum Chordata; order Testudines; family Kinosternidae; genus Sternotherus; species Sternotherus odoratus. The sequence goes on along the minus strand of JAVMKO010000001.1, from coordinate 279,946,771 downwards.
GCAAGAGCGGGAGCAGATGAAGGATTCAGTGAAGCTCAGAACTGGCAATGGTAGTTCTGTGAAGAGAAGCACAATAAGAAACAAGAACCACTATGAAGGCCAGGGTGAATTTGTAGCAGATTTTGAAGAGGAAAATGAGAAATCAGAGCTCAATCTGACAGGTAGTGGAGGTACCTATGTAGCCTAAGAGCAAACTAACATGTTGCTAAACCAGGTAGTACAGTACATCTTTCCTCCCTTCCTAGAAATGAGCAACAGAAGAGATAACAAATGGGGTTCCTAATCTAGAAGAAGATTTCCTGAAGAGTGCCTGGAACTTTGCGGTTTCAGGTAGACTGACAATCTTGTAAAATCAGTGGCAATCCATCCTCTAGCCAGCTAGACATGTTAAAAGAAAAGTGTTGTTCATACATTTTCAAACTTGCTAAGTGGTCTGCCTCAGGCTGATTTATGAGTGAGAGTCTGAGTTATGTATTTTTATTTATTTCAATGGTTTAAGGATCATAGTCTATAGCAAAAGAAAGAAAAAGCCAGAAAGAGACCAGCTCCACATACAACCAGACTTAGGAGAACCAGATGGAAATTCAACTCCTCAGGAATCTCTTCCCTCTGTGATTAGTAGGGAGCTACTAGCTTGCCTCTGAATGCCAGAGTATATCCTCAGACCTCAACTCTGCTCCATTACTCTCCTCCACACACTGGTGAAAGATCTAACCCAGGAGTTAACCCTTGGCTTGCTGGTAATACAACAGCTGTTGTGTGCACTGGGATATGGAATAGCAGATTTTGATCTTTGGATACCATAACTGGTTGCACTTTGGGAATTTTACTGATCATAAATTCAAGAATCCAGCTACAAAACCCAAGGCTATATAAGTGTATCTGAAGTGGAGATGGTCCTATATCATTTTTTGGATGAATGATTATATGCAGTTTTATATTTCATACTTTATCAGAAAAAAAGATAGCATAAAATGGGCAATCTTTCTTGTTTTTGGACTTTTTCCATAGCCTATGCCTTATCTGGTTCTCACTTGGAAAATTAATATTGGATATATAACCTATTAGCTAAAATGATCATACACATAAGGATTCTTAAGAATAATTTTGAAAAATCATCTTATTTTATAACTCCCCACAGGATAGTCTCAGTCTAGAGAAAAGTGGTAAATACAAAATGGTCTCCTGACAGATTAGTTGTAAAAAGGAAGAAAAAATGAAAGATAAATCCTGAGGAATGACTGACCACACCACCACTTAACTCCCAAGGAAGAATGATCTTAGGGCTTGGTTACACTTACAGGATTATAGCGCTTTTGGTTATAGCTGTCCCCATATACAGCAATCAGTATAGCGCTATAGCATGTCCTGGCGTGGCCACATTTGCGGCACTTGCAGCAGCACAGGGAGTGGTGCATTATGGGCAGCTATCCAAGTATTCAGCTGGGTGCAATGTGCTTTTCAAACGAGGGGGGATGAGGGGGAACATGTAGTGTGTATGCAGAGGGAGAGAGCAAGGGGATTTTCTACGGGCTGAGAGTCTTGTCAGTGGGTGTCCTTGAAATTAGAGCCTGCTACAGTTTCTCGGTCACAGAGCTCCCTTTGTAAACATTTGCAGTGCTTATCTGCCAAGTTAAGAGAGAAACTCTGAAAAGGTACTTCCACATTCCTCCTACCAAGTTCAAAACAATGCGAAGAGACGTCAATTGCCTTAATTGGCTCAGAGGCGTGCCAGAGATCACTTATAGTGTAATGCCTGTTTACACCTGCGATAATATGCTGCAGTGAATACGCAATAGCTGTTATTCCTCAAGGAAGGGAGGATTACCAGGAGCGGTATAACTGTGGGTTTATAGCGCAATACATGCCTTGCCAGTGTGGACGGGTAGGGAGTTATAGCGCTCCTGGAGGCTTTATAGCGCTATAAAGTGCCCGTGTAACCAAGGCCTTAGAATGTAAGCATCAGCAGACATAGCAAGTGACTTTTTCCTCTTTTTGTGCAGGTAAACAAGGGTCACCCATCATATTGATATTGGTTTAGTCAGATAATTGGATCAGGATAATTGGATAAGACAGATTAAGAAGGTTAAATGAACAAATTGCTGCTACTTCCTTTCTTGAATCATTAGTGACAATAAGGGAGCTCATTCTCTCACTTTTGTCAAAGTGTGGCCTGATGGATTTGATTAACATGTTTTATAGGCCATAAGAGTCAGTTATTGCTGACTGCTGTTTCGAAATCCTTCCAATGCTGTGAGTTACTTACTGAGTTTGATTTGACAAGAATGTGAGAATATTAAATAGCAAAATCACCAGGAAGCACTCACTGTGCCCATCACAGCAGAGAAGGAATTTTGCTAAATATGTTTCATTGTACAAAATCCAACAGCTAAATGTGGGCCTCACTCTTACCGAGTGCAGTATGCGCTGACAGAAAATAGCTGTTTTATCTATTGGCCCAGCATTATAGCATCTTATCTGTGATAGAATACTTAAGAGCCTGTCAGGCTTCCTTGCATAAACTAGGATTTTCAGGGCTTTCTGACTCTGGATTAGTGATTTCAACCAGGCTGCCAAGGTTCTCAGACGAAGGCGGAATTATTGATTTATGTATTTATTTTAAAGAAAGAACTTTCCATTACCACCTGTCTACTCTTTCTACTTCAATGCAAACAATGGTTTCTTAGACCCATAGATCTGACAGTGCTGGGAAAAAAAAACAATTGGGTTCACTGGTCTCTTGCCAGTGCTGGATAGCTTCCTATAGTACTTTCTCCACTGCAGTGATTCTCAAACTTTTTTAGTGGTGACCCCTTTCTCATAGCAAGCCCCTGCGTGAAAACCACCCCCCATCAATTAAAAATGCTTTTTTATATAGTTAACACCATTATAAATGTTGGGGGCAAAGCGGGATTTTGGGTGGAGGCAAAGAATGGGAGTGGAACTGTGCTCCCAAGTAACTGCTCCTGACTCATCTGAGGGCCAAGATTCGTAGGCTGAGAACTGCTCTCCTTGTGCACCCCAGCTCTCTTACTAAATAAAGTGCTCAAAGAAGTCACCATTGATTGCAATGAAGAAGGAAGTAGATTTGGCAATTGGTAACAAGCATGAATAGACGCACATTTCCATTCTGCAATGATGGCCTTTTGCTGTGTAAAAATACACGTTAATAAACTTTTACGTTAAATGGATTTTACAGACCCATCCTTTTTACATTCCCTTTCCCCTTTTGTTTAACGAGGCTTTCCATAAATTTACCACAGATTTGCAACAGTGGCACATTGGGAGTGAGAATGCAAAGTGACAACTATGAATTACATTGCTCTGAAATGAATTCCTCCCACAAGATTTCCAGGACTCACGGGATTAGCTAGCTCTTGTCACTGTAGCCAGGGGCTCAATGCCTAATCCCTACCTAGTCCTACATAAGAGGACTGTAATCATTCTGCACATTGCTCTTAGGAATGTAATAACAGACCTTTGAACTACAGAACTATATTTCGGAAAGGTTAAGACCTTCATACATATATTGCTTCTGTGATCACTTGGTGCATAGTTATATGGGGATCTCTAAAACTAGCCATCAAGAGCTTTGGAGAACCTATTGTCCTACTTCTCAGAGAGATAAAATAAAGCAAGAACAATAATGTCATGAGTACTGAATGGCTGAGCCATTCCAGTAAACTTCACTATGAGTAATAGTCCTTCTAAATGCCTGACAGCATGCAGCACTTAATTAGCTGGCTACCAAGATCACTAGATTACATTTTAGCCTCAATATTTCTCCATGTGTTAACCATAAATGAAGACAGAAGTGCATCTTTATAAATACAAACAGTCAAGAAAAACAAACTCTAGCCAGGCCAGATCCCGGTTTACTTTAGATTACCTTAGATAGTAGTTCACGCCAACATGAGTGATTCATAAGAACATAAGAATGGCCATATTGGGTCAGACCAAAGGTCCATCCAGGTCAGTATCCTGTCTGCCAACAGTGGCCAATGCCAGGTGCCCAGAGTGAGTGAACCTAACAGGTAATGATCAAGTGATCTCCCTCCTGCCATCCATCAACCCCCTCTGACAAACAGAGGCTAGGGACACTATTCCTTACCCATCCTGGCTAAAAGCCATTAATGGACTTTACCTCCATGAATTTATCCAGTTCTCTTTTAAACTCTGTTATAGTCCTAGTCCTAGACTTCACAACCTCCTCAGGCAAGGTGTTCCACAGATTGATTGAGCGCTGTGTGAAGAAGAACTTCCTTTTATTTGTTTTAAACTTGCTGCCCATTAATTTCATTTGGTGGCTTCTTGTTCTTATATTATGGGAACAAGTAAATAACTTTTCCTTAGTCACTTTCTCCAGAACACTTATGATTTTATATGCCTCTATCATATCCCCCCCTTAGTCTCCTCTTTTCCAAGATGAAAAGTCCTCTCCTCTTTAATCTCTCTCCATATGGGACCTGTTCCAAACCCCGAATCATTTTACTTGCCCTTCTCTGAACCTTTTCTAATGCCAGTATAGCTTTTTTGAGATGAGGAGACCACACCTATACGCAGTATTCAAGATGTGGGTGCACCATGGATTTATATAAGGGCAATAAAATAGTCTCCATCTTAGTCTGTATTCCTTTTTTAATCCTGTTTGCTTTTTCGACTGCGGCTGCACACTGCATGGATGTCTTCAGAGAACTATCCACGATGACATCAAGATCTTTTTCCTGATTAGTTGTAGCTACATTAGCCCCCATCATATACATTGTATGTATAGTGGGGGTTATTTTTTCCAATGTGCATTACTTTACATTTATCCACATTAAATTTCATTTGCAATTTTGTTGCCCAATCACTTAGTTTTGTGAGATCTTTTTGAAGTTCTTCACAGTCTGCTTTGGTCTTAACGATCTTGAGCAGTTTAGTATCTTCTGCAAACTTTGCCACCTCACTGTTTACTCCTTTCTCCAAATCATTTATGAATAAGTTGAATAGGATTGGTCCTAGGATTGACCCTTGGGGAACACCACTAGTTACTCCGCTCCATTCAGAAAATTTACCATTTATTCCTACCCATACATGGGTATGATCAGTGGTGCGTCCTTTGCCTTCTTCTTCACTGGCTTCTGCTTTAGGGCCTGTCCATTATGTGTGTATCACAAATTGATATGATTCAGCATAGTGATGCAGTTCAGAAAAAGGCTCCTATCATTCTGGGAGGTATTAACAGGCATGTTGTAAATTATGGGCGGTAACTGTCCTGCTCCCCTCAGCACTAGTGCGGCCTCAGCTGGAGTCCTGTGTCCAATCCTGGGCTCCAGACTTGAAGAAAGGTATGGACAAATTGAAAAGAGAGGGCAGAGAAGCACAACAAAAACAATATAAGATTTAGAAAACCTGACCTCTGAGGAAAAGTTTAAAAAACTGGCCATAAGAAAAGAAGTCTTGAGAAAAGAAGACTGATGGAGAGATCTGGTAATAGTCTTCAAATGTGGTAAGGGTTATTAAAAAGGGAACTGTGACTAATTATTCTCCATGTACACTAAAGGTAGAATCAGAAATCTTCCACTTACTCTGCAGCACAGAGATTTAGGTTAGTTATTAGGGAAAAAATTCTAACTAAAAGGATAGTTAAGCTCTGGAATAGGCTCTAAGGGGAATTGTGGAATCCTCATCATTGGAGGTTTTTAAGAACAGGTTAGAAAATCTGTCAGGGACGTTCTAGGTTTACATGGTCCTGCCTCAGTTCAGGGGGCTGGACTAGATGGTCTCTCATGATCCTTTCCAGACTTACATTTCTATGAATGAGCGGGAGATGGATCAATTAGCCTTTCTGCCCCTGTTCAGCCCACATAAGGGCCAGGAAGAATTCGATTTTTGCTTAAAAGGGGAGGTCAGAGATTGTTCCTGTCCTGCTCCCCTGGGAGTGTGCAGTGCTTCAAAGGAAGGGGCAGAGAAGAGATAGGGCCATGGCTTCATGCCATCCCTCCGGCACCAGCTTGTGGAAAGGGATCAGCATGCAGGTGGGACATTCCCCTACATTCCAAATAACACATCCCTTGAGGCAGTGAGGATTCACACTGCTTCTTACTCTGGCCTGTGCCTAGTAGGCATAATCCATCTTGAGTAACAGGGGAAACTAAGTTTCTGAGGGACAAGGGAAGGGGGAAACCTAGGAAGATGGAAGCAAAGCTGGGGAATGGCTCCATCAATGACAGGATGGATGCCACTTCATCAGAAGCTTTGCACACTTGTGGTGTTCAGAGATCAGAGAAGGCAGTTGGGGAAGAGATGTCTTAGAGGGGCATCTGGTTAGACTGGCTAAACATCAGAATGCTGTTTAAATTTCCATCAGTCTTCCAATACTAAATGGGCCATTTCATCCAGCCTGCTCCTCCCTAAACCAACAGTGACACCTTTCATGAAAACTGGCCGGCCCACTTCCCCACTCTGGGGCAGCTGGGCCCAGTCACGGGGCCTCTGGTGCCAGCTGGTCGGTGTAGCACTGTTACTGGTAAACCCCATCACAGGACATGATAGCTGAGCTCCTGCCTATGCAGCTTTTCAGCCCCTGTAACTTGCAAGGTGGGGGTAGTGAATACACTCCGAAACAGGACTGAGGGATCAAGGGCTGGGCAGCAGGATTAGGCCCCTGGTCACTCCACATTTTCACATGTCAGAAATGAAGAGATGTTCAGACAGGACCAGAAAAGCAAATTCCAGCAGGCCCTTAGCCATGCCAGACCCACATTTGCTTTATATTATACAAGATGAGGAAGCCAGTGTAAACTTCCTTCAGAGCAAGCTGCCTCACTGGCCTCTTATGAGGAGATCTCACAGCTCAAGAGAAATACGGTAAAACGTGTTTGTTTTGTTGCATATCTGACACATTATGCACATCCTTGTTGGTCATTTCTGCAAAGTAACCCGGTTCGTAATAGAGTGGGAGAACTTAATGTGAAGGACGAAACTTAAGATATGCGAGTTCTGTTGCTTGATCTCAGCTGCTGATTTGGAAAAGAGAGAGTTCACAAGTCGATGGGGAAAATAGGTTATTTCCCAATGGTTGAGAAACCAGTACATGTACAAGATTTCAATGGGAGTTGAGGGAGATGAGTGCCTTGCAAGGACCAGACCTTACCTGATGTCCTCACCATCCCCACAGCTATAATTGTAATTGAAATTGTGTCCTTTACCATACAGCAAATTTCCCCAGACCATTCCACATGCTTCCTATTTTCTTATGTACTGCGAGCAATATCCTTTGTTGCTCAGTCAAAAAAAAAAACCCTTTTATTGCCACAAATACAGCCAATTTCATTACATTACAAAACACTGTTTAAACAGTTATTGAGGTTTAATAAAGACAAATTAACTCTACAGTGAATTGAGTTACTGGGATTCTTAATTATACCACAAAGTGCTAATTTGAAAGAGCCATGCTAATTCCATCAGCTTTTGTTCAGTCCTGCACAGCTATAAAGTCTGACTGATGGTGAATTTCCCAACACTAAACACCTCATTTTATCCAGACCATCTGGTGAAGCTCCCAGCGAGGAACTGACAATTCTCCAGTAATTACATAAATTAGGTCAAATCAAACTCTCACTAGCAGCTTGTACACTCACAAGGAGAGGTATGGGCTGACAGCTTCCATGTGCAGCTTCTCTCCTCTACTATGCAGCCTGTTTCAAGTTGGCGGGCTGTAAATCACCATTATTCCTGTTGTTTGTACAAGGAGTATGCTGTGCTTTTCAGAACAGAGCGCAAGACAAGGTCCTTGCCCACAAACAGCCTACAATCTAAACCAAAACAAACAAATAGATGTCACAAGGACAAAGGAGAGGCAGGAAGGATGTAACCTTAGATTAGACCCTTAGATGGTGTCAGTCAAGGTAGCTCCATAACAGTCCATGAAAGATCCGATCCTGATCTGGATTTTGGGGTGTTCAAAGCCAGGTTTTTTTTCTTGGTCCCTTGGAGACATAAGGGCTAGATGTAAATCTCAGATCTGAAAACAAGTGTCTAGTCTGAACCAAAGTCCTCAAGTGAATGTGTTTGGATCCAGTATTAGCTTGAGGCCCATTTCTGCTTGACAGATATGGAAACTGGGCTACATAACTGCGAGATTCCTGCCAGATCCTCTGCAGCAAAGTGTTTGTGAGAAAGATGAGGAAGACTTTGTAGCACCTTAGAAACTAAGGTGCTACAAAGTCTTCCTCGTCTTATTTATGGATACAGACTAACACGGCTGCTAATCTTAAACCTGTGAGAAAGAGAGCAAGCAAGATGTGCTTGTTAAACATTGACACAGATTCATTATAATCACAACAGAAAAAATGCCATAATTCTGCAGAGGTTATCCTTGGTCTTCCTGACACAAAGCCCCAGGGAGCAATCATTTTTTAATAGGGATGAGGTTCACAAATAAAAAGCAGTTCCATCTCAATATTAACATACTTTTCTGATATGGATAGGGGCAAGTATGTGCACTGAAGGCTTATTGATTTATTTGTGCTAGGTATTGGTTATACAAGATAGAGGGAGCTGTGTGAGCTGAAGAGTTTGCTCTCTGCCTTGGACTCTGATTATAGTCAATAGTTGAAGCAGAGTTGCCCCCTGTGAACTGCGCGTTGCTGTTGGATTGAGATTCCTGAAAGAAGGGATTGCCTGCATCACTGTTCCAGGACAGGGATATGTGTAAATAAATCAAGTTACGCTTAGACCATCCCAGGCTGCTCATCAATCATTTCTTTTCCATTGGGAAGTGGACATGCAAGGCCTTGACACCAGTTATCACCTGGCGAAGGAATGATGTGGATGTTGAGAAAAAGAGCAATAATAACTGAAGTAACCTGCGTGGAACTTGGAGGGAGAACAGGTTGTAGGTGAGATTGCCACCTGTGCAGGTTTTTCCAGAATTTCCCCTTTTTTGAGGTAGCTGTCTTGAGAAATCTAAGGCTGCTCAGTATGCACAGCTGGCCAGCCAGTTTTATGGGCCCTGGATCATGCCAGTGGTCCTGGTGGATCAGCGCGTCAGCATGTCTGGCTTTGATATAACGCAGTTTCACCTATCAAAGCTGCTATTGAACTGATCAGTGGCTACCAAGATAATGCCAGATATTCTGAAAAGGATTCATTTAAGCTTCTCCTTCGTCCTGTCCGGCTCAGGTTGCTGATTTCCTACCGTCACTCCAGACACTCTGCAGGATGTTTAGTCACTATTATGAATTTAGGTCCAAAAGATTATGATCATTTGCATAGACCCAGAATATCGGAAGAGTTATTACATGATTCATCCACTCTACACATGGCCAACTACACATGATCATGACAATTCTAAGAAGGAAATCAAAGGGCTGTTAAAAATTAATATGGCAAGGTGCCAGTTCCAACATATTCAAAACACACAATATTACTAGAGAGGTTTTATGTTAAATTGTAATTTAATTATCCTAAAGAAGAAATAATAAACCAAAAGCCCCAGCTTCTACTTCAGAATTACAGGATAATGTGATTTACCTTGACACTTTTATTACAGCTACTAGGCACAATAATATTAGTAACTATAGAATGCGTGAGAAACTAGAGCTAGAGACAAAGGGATTAATTGAGAACTAATCCATATCATAACAGTTTTTAATTCATTGCTCTGGATGCTTTTTAAAAAGGTGTGGGCATGAAGAGATGAGGCTTTGAAAGCTACAGTAAGAGGCTGCTAGGGAGTTGTTCATTTATGTTTTTATGGCAATTTTAGTGCTCATAAATTGCTGAAATTGACAGCCCTGCAGACTACAATCCTGTGTACAGGGGACAAGTACAGGACAGGCAGTAGGCACAGTACAAGTTACACCATTCACTCCCTCAACCCTGACCTGCATCATGGTCATTCAGTTCCCATGCCTTTTAAACTAATCTAATTTAAACTGATTAATTACGTTGCAAAAAAGTATTGATCACATCACCTCCATCCTCCCACTAGCTCCCCATCCTATATAATAAAAGGCTAAGGAAGTTTGTCCGAAGCTGTCATGCGCAGTAGAGGCGGCCCGGATGAACGGCATGCTGGGAGGTGTAGTTCGGTGGTACAAGGTGCAGGGTTTACAGGAGAAAGAAGACTTGGGTTACCTCAGGTTATGGAGGAGGGGGCATGGCAGGATAGGAGATATCAGTGGGGCGGGCGGGGATCATGGCAGGGGGGCAGGGGTTACCAGAGGACGCGGGTTACTAAGGGTTCCCGGAAAGGGTGGGGGCAGTGCGACTGGGGTTGCCAGGAGGGGCGCACGCAGGAGTTACTGGAGATTACCAGGAGGACGGAGGGGCCGTCGCAGGTTACTGGGAGGGACGGGCGCAGGGGTTACGGAGAACGTGGTGGGACGGGGGTTACCGGGAGGGACGGGCGCGGGGGTTACCGGGGATTACCGGGAAGACGGAGGGGCTGTCGCAGGTTACCGGGAGGGATGGGCGCGGGGGTTACCGGGGATTACCCGGGAGGACGGAGGGGCTGTCGCAGGTTACCGTGAGGGACGGGTGCAGGGGTTACGGAGAACGTGGTGGGACGGGGGTTACCGGAAGGCGCTGTGAGGTGGGGGTTACCGGGAGCGGGCACAGGGGTTACCGGGGGTTGCAGTAGGACTGGGGTTACCGGGAGGTGCGGGCGCCAGGGTTAGCGGAGTGTGCGGAGGGACGGGAGTTACCGCACAGGGAGCCGAAGGACTCAGCTCCTCTCCCCCGGAGCAGAGGCAGTTAGGGTGCTGCCAGCCCCCGAGTGTCACTCCAGGCCAGGGAGCTCCGATCCCCCCCACCGCGAGGGGCACTGCAGGCCTCGACCCCTCGGGGGAAGGATCTCGGGAGAGGGTGACGATGGGAGGGCGAGCAGGGAGTGGGGTGCGGGAGAAGGGACTGGATGGGGTGGCCTGGCCCGTGTACACGGGCCGTTACACTAGTATGTTCCATAATTCAATGACTTGTTTATTTACATTATGTACTCCAGTCTTTAAACAGTGGTGGTCATAAACAGCATGCAAGCAATCCCCTCTTTCAGAAATCTCATCTCAAACACCAATGCTCAGTTCTCAGAAAGCAACTTTACCCCAGGAATTGACTCAGAAAAAGGAAAACAGTTTGCAAAAACTGCCCCCCTTCCCATAAAAAATTACAGCACCAAACAATATATCATTTCTTCAAAAACCATTCCCTGCTAGCACAAAACAAAGAACTTGTAAGACTGTATGTAACAGTGTCACCTGGTGACTCAAACATAATATTTGGATACAACGTGATTCAGAAGTGATGAGCAGCCTGTAATTCTCATGAGGCCACTTATTTAGGTGTCTTAAAAATAAAATGTGATTTAATAGCCTAGCTTGAGATATCTACATTTTAAAACTTGTCTGTGATCTGAAAACCTCTCTTCTCCATTGTCTAGTTATGTGTTTGAATTCCCCACTCTTCATTTACTCACTCTCACTTTTCTATTTATTATTTTAACTCTGTAGTCACGTTATTTAACCCAGCAGCAGACCTGTGTCATTAGACCCCCAATATTTTCCTTTGGGTGAATCAGAGCCTGATTAGACAGGATTACTATGAAATCACTAGAATGCAGATAGCTAGGGCAGGGTGTCCCTGGTTTTTTTCTTGATATCTGATACAACAATGTAAGTTCACCATTTAGGCCAACCGGGGCATGTCCACACTGAGGCTGGCAGCAAGCCTCGCACCCTGGTAGCCAGACAAGTAGTGAGTGCACTAGAAGTAACCTTGTGGCTGTTGAGGCAGGGGATGTGGTGTGGGCTAGGTGCCCAAATACAAGCCCACCTGGATCTGTACTAAGGTGGTTAGCCTCAGGCTCTGGCTACAGTAGAGAGCTTACAGCAGTGCAGCTCCACCAATGCATCTGCACCACTGTAAGCTCTCTAGTGTAGCTGGTCTAAGCCGACAGGAAAGAGCGCTCTTGTTGACTTCATTAATCTATCCCAACAAGCAGAAGTATCTATGTCAGTGGGAAAAACTTTGGCCAGTATAACATATCACTCAGGTGGGTGGCTTATTCTCACCCCTGAGTGACATAACTTAAGTAGGAGTTCTGACGGGTTGGATCACAGAAACCTGCGTGGGATGGCCAACTGATGTGCCAAGACTACTTCTGCCCCTGCTTTCCTGCACTGGCAGCTTGGGACTCCAGAGCCCTGCCTGGTTTGAACCAGACCCGCTAGCCTGCTGCAAACCCAGACCCAGGTCTGAACCACGTCCCATAACAGCTGTAAACTCAACTGAAAGCAGCTGTTCCTGCCTTTAGCACTGAGATGGCCAACTCCCAATGGGGTCCAAAGCCCAACTAGGACTTGGCACAGGCAGAACACAGTGGTGCCACACCATACACCAAGCCACAGCTCACTTTGAGACAGCTGTGCTCAAGAGATAAAGAAGAGACAAAGGAGGAAAAAAAGGGCACAACACTCCAGCCAACATCTATGTCTCCTCAAACTTCCTTTTGAGATCCTTAAGTCCTATTGCAGCAGAAATACATGACAACAACATACTAGAAACCCCATCCTTATGTGGATCCATCCTTCTTTTTAAAAATTGGCTTTTAAAAGTATTTTGCAGACAATGTTTTTGAACCATGAAATACACCAACATCCAGGACCGTGTTCTCGTCAAGCAAGAGGTTCAACTCATCATTTCAACATATTACAATATGACCCTACTATCTACTCAGGGCTTGGTTACACTGGCGCTTTATAGCGCTAAAAAGCCTCCAGGAGCGCTATAACTCTCTAACTGTACACACTTGCAAGGCACATTTTGCGCAAGAAGTCTCCGTTTAAAGCGCTACTGGTAAACCACCTTTCCGAGGGTAATAGGGGCTTTTGCGCTAGCGCTATAGCGCAACGGTGCAAATGTGAACATCCACTGCACGTTAATGAGCCTCCAGCCTCCTCCAGCCTGGCCCATAATTCCCCTTCGAGCCACTCTGGGCATCAGTTTCAAACTCTTCTGTCGTGTCCTCAGGTGACCACACGTCAGACCCGCCCTTTACATTCCCAGGGAAATATGAAAATCCCCTTCCTGTTTGCTACAGCCAGGCATGGAGTGCTCCTCAGGTAACCATTTTGCTTGACCCATGACTCCACGTGCCATGCCTCCTCGCAATAAGCGATCTCCAGCGTGGTCCATTCATGAGTTGCTGGACCTAATCAGTTGTTGGGGGGAAGCGGCTGTCCAGTCTCAGCTGCGGTCTAGCCACAGGAATTACGATACCTATGCCCTGATATCACGGGCCATGAGGGACAGAGGGCATGAGCGGGACACTCTGCAGTGCCGGGCAAAAGTAAAGGAGCTTAGGATTGCCTATCGCAAAGCCCACGACGCAAACGACCGCTCTGGGGCAGCCCCTGTGTTTTGCAAGTTCTACAGGGCTCTGGATGCGATCCTGGGTGGTGATCCAACGTGTGCTCCAGCGACCACCCAGGACACTTACTCCCAGACCACCACTGAAGGGGGCGGGGGAAAGGAGGCTGGAGAGGAACTGGACGGCGAGGAGCAGCAGGACGGCGAGGTGGAGGAGGAGGCATCCGCGGCAGTGAGCCAGGGCACGGAGGAGTCACTGGAGACATGCAGCCAGGAACTGTTCTCAAGCCCAGAGTGCAGCCAGAGCGAGCTGCAGCATCTGGCGGCTGCAGGTCCTGGGGCTGCAGCACCGGTTTGCGCAGGTACAGAAACTTTTCTATTGGGAGGGCAGACAGCTTTGGCGAGGGTGGAAAGGAATACTTGCATGCTTGGCTACACGTGGAATAGTGCATTGATGTACTCTATCACCTCGCGGTAATCCTCATCAGTGATTTCTGCAAAGGTCTCAATAAGAGCTCTTGCAATGTGCCTGCGGAGGTTTCACGGTCGCCCCAGCGTGTTCGCTGTCCCGGCCACGGTCACCAGTCCACGCCACTCTTCTAAGAGCGGTGGGGGCAGCATCGCCGCACAGATGCAAGCCGCGTATGGCCCTGGGTGGAAGCCACATCTCCTTAAAATCTTAAAATCCCTGCCTTGCTCCGTCACCCACAACAGAGAGATATCTTCCAGCATGAAAACCTACACAGAATGTTGGGAGAATGCTTATCAGACTGCAGTTCCCACTAACGCCCGCCGCTCCCCCAAAACAATAGTATAGAAAGGCAGGGAAACAGTGCTTGTCCCAGCGACTCACGATGCCCGGGGATCTGAGGGTACCTCTGTGTGTGATATGGCTTATTTGGACAGGGAAACTGCACAGAGATTCAAGGAATGTGTGGGACTCCCCAATACTGTCTGTTGCAAACAATGGGATCTTGTGTTTTAACTGTGAAATTGTAACTTTCCCCAGCTTTATCCTTGACATGCTCACCAGCTTTATCTGTGGCTCAAAAACTAAGTAAAATTCGAAGCAGACCGAGGAAGAGCAAAGAGGAGCTTCTGAAGCAAGTTCTGGAACAGGCATCAATGGACAACCGCGCTGACAGCGACCGGAGGGAGGAGGAGATGAGGCGTCAGGAACAGCGGAGGGAGGAACAAATGACGCAGAGGGAGATAGCTCGCGAACAGCGTGCTGACAAGCGCGCTGACAAGCTGCTTAGAATATTAGAGCTGCAAGTAGAGACTCTGCAGCGGATCAATGCCATTCAGGAGCAGCAGCCCCCTGCTTGCCACCCCCATTGTCACTTGCCCCTTAACCCTTCCCCTTCTGGGCCTCTGGCCCCTTCAGGCCAGTATCAACTGCTGCCTGGTTATTACCAGACACAGCTGCCTCCCACTCCCCTCCCTTCACTGACCAACCCACAGATCCAGCACCCTTATCCACTGCACCCAACCCCTACTAACAAGCATAATCGCCCTCCGCAAAGTGGGTTGCGGGAGTACAGCAATTCGGAGGGCATTGGAGGTTATGAGTCCAGGACATACGCCAATATCTGACTGACCCCTTTTCAACCCCAATTTCACACCCCTTCCTCCCTCAACCCAATTTCACACCTCTTCCTCCCTCGCATACTAATGTTTTTCAACTTTTATTTCAGATTATGAGAAAGCTGTTCAATAAATGAATTCTTTTTAATAAATGGGTTTCTGTATTCGGTGCACACATGTGTGTAATAGGTACAGAAAAGCAAACGCCTTATCCTATTAACAGACTGCTCCCTCTCTCCCTCCCTCCCTCCCTCTCTCTGCAATTCCCATTAGAACTTGCTTTCAGCCAGAAAATGCTCCCTCAAGGCTTCCCTGATCCTTGTACCCTCGCGCTGGGCCCCTCTAAGAGCCCTGCTCTCTGGCTGTGCATACGTGGCCTCCAGTTGTTGAACCTCCGAGGTCCATGCCATAGTGAAGGCTTCGCCCTTCCACTCACAGAGATTATGTAGGGCACAGCACGCAGAAATAACCGCGGATATACTTCCCTCTGCCAAGTCTAGCTTGCCATAAAGGCATCTCCAGCGGCCTTTAAGATGCCCAAAGGCACACTCCAGTCATTCGACAGCGGCTCAGCCTGTAGTTGAACCTTTCCTGGCTGGTGTCCAGGCACCCCGTGTAGGGTTTCATGAGCCAGGGCATTAGAGGGCAAGTGGGATCGCCAAGAATCACAATGGGCATTTCCACTTCCCCCACGGGGATCCTGTGGTCTGGGAAAAAAGTGTCTTCTTGCAGCTTCCTGAACAGGCCGGTGTTGCGGAAGATGCGTGCGTCATGCACCTTTCCCGACCAGCCTGCATTAATGTCAGTGAACCGCCCACGGTGATACACAAGTGCCTGAAGAACCATGGAGAAGTACCCCTTTCGGTTAATGTACTGTTCTGCTAGGTGTTCGGGGGCCAGAATAGGTACATGGGTCCCATTGATCGCCCCTCCACAGTTAGGGAACCCCATCTGCTCACGTCACCAAGAGTCATGATTTTTCGTAGCAGGAGGCGATTAATGGCCCTGCACACTTCCATCAACACGACTCCAACGGTCGACTTCCCCACCCCAAAGTGATTGGCCACCGATCGGTAGCTGTCTGGGGTGGCCAGCTTCCAGAGTGCTATAGCCACCCACTTCTCCACTGGGATGGCAGCTCTCAATCTGGTGTCCTGGCGCTGCAGGTCAGAGGCGAGTTCAGCACACAGTCCCATGAAAGTGGCTTTTCTCATGCGAAAGTTTTGCAGCCACTGCTCATCGTCCCACACTTGCAAGACGATGCGATCCCACCAGTCAGTGCTCGTTTCCCATGCCCAGAAGCGGCATTCCACAGTCGTGAGCATGTCCATTAAAGCAATGAGCAGTTTAGTGTCCAATTTGTTCCTCGGGTCGAGCTCGTCTTCTTCTCCAGACTCATCACTACTCTCACGGTCCATTTCAAGAATGAACTCCGCCGCGCAGAGAGTTGTGCTGGCGACACTCACCAGCATGCTCTGCAGCAGTTCGTGATCCATCACGGCAAAGGAAAACGGACGATTGAGCGCGCGTGCCTTGCTGAAACCATTGAGAGATGGCGCCTGATGTGGCTGGAAACACAGGGATTCCTGGGATACGACACAAAGCATCACGGGGAGTTGGAACCGGATGCAGAATGGCCACAAGTGATGCCCCCCCCCTTCCCACAAGGCACTGTGCCAGATTGGGAAGAGGTGCTCTGTGGGATACCTGCCCTATTGCGCTACTCTCAGTGCCGCCAGAAGCGCCGCAAATGTGTCCATGCTTTAGCACTGCAGGGTCTTAGTGTGCACACGCTCTAGCGCAATACCTATTGCACTATATGGGATGCGCTATAACCAAACGCGCCACAATCGTGTAGTGTAACCTAAGCCTCAGCTACTATGTACTTTAAATAGAAACAGCATTGTTCAGGCAATGAAACTGATCTGGACATTGTGTCAGCTTGCATGGCTCACACTAATCATCTAGTGACAGAGGTCAAGCACAAGGACTCAGATTAATAGACAACACAGGAAACACATTCTTCTAAAGAATTTAAAATTGGCAGCAATTTAAAATCACAATTGCCTCATATAATTTTCATATAATTACCCTAATGTAGCAGAGATAAGTATACATCATTTAATTTGTATGGAGTTATTTTGTTTCCAATCTTGCCTCCTCATCACTGGGATTCTAGGAAACATCACGGAATACTGTTCCTAGACAATATCAGTTACATCAACTCTCAGAATACAATTATATATATATATTTAAATGACGGGAGTACAGCTCTCTCAGCGGAAGCCACAGCCTGTGATCTTATTCTATGTGAAAGGGTAAATATGAGTGTGGGAGGCTTTGCAGTACCCCCTTCAGGGCCACAGGAGGTACTGCGGGCATTCCCTGCCTGAGTCTGCAAGGTTTGGCCACCTGTTTGGGGCAGCATAGCCTGTGCAATAAGCTTGGTGTCAAACAATCAAGTAACAAAGTAGCAACTCAGAATTCGGCTGTCTGCACCCTTTAAACGAAGGGGAGAAAAACCCTTCAAATGCAGGCACTTAGTTGTAGTTCTTCGGGCAAGGCCCAGACACAGGCTTAGGTTTTGGATTAGGACTGAGGAGCAACTCCTCTGCCCCTGAGCAAAAGCTGGCAAGTCTTCTTAATTGGCATGCTGGTCCTCGATTGGTCAATATTTCCTCCTAGTCCATATAGGCCTCTGGAGAACAGTCTTGCTAGTCAGTCTGAGTGGATTTGCCTTGGGAAGGAAGCATCAGAGCACTAATGACTTCAGCAGGAGGCAGAGAAGGCTTGATAGACACTGTCACAAGCTGCATGGGTAAGATTTCTCATTGTATATCCCATATCATAAGATCAAGGGTCTCTTCCAGGTATTGAGAAATTTAATACCATTATTTTAAAAATGTCAGTAGGATCAAAACAAAGTCTGACAAGTCTCACTACAAACTCCCTATTCTTCTACTCATACCTCACCCTTTCTCCCTTCTCCCTACCTCACAAGTCTTTAGATGACCACTGAGCAATCATGAAATGTTCACAAGTCCTGAAAGTTTTGTAAATGTTTGCCCAAGTATCCCAAAATATGGACTAGGAATATATTCCTCATTTATTCTCCTGTTTGAGAAGTTCCAGTCTTCTGAACAGGGTGAAGAATCAGTACAGTGTGACATAACTGATCAATCATAAACCTGAATATTGAACAAGAAATAGTCAAAGCAATCAATCCAAACAATTAAAATTACTGTTTAAAACTATTAGGTGGAAAGTGAAGAACTGTCTAAGGAATCTGTGGAAATCAGGATGGTTTTGCAAGCAATTTGTTAACCAAAGAGAGGGGACAAATTCATTCCAAATATTACTGGAAAAGAGAAGTCTGACCTGTTCAAATAGCACACCTACCTCGTAGAGATGATGTGAAGTTTGTTAGTATTTGGCACTTTGATGCTTACATTATGCCACCTTTACTCCTGTTGAGTAGTACCTTAATCTGCATATGGACCTGTTGAAGACAAGAAGTTTCACAAAGTAAGGTACTACTCTGTAAGCATTCATCCAAGTGTTTATGAGTAATGAATAAGATGATTCTTGAATCAGAGCAAACAGTAACTCTCCTCTCACAGCAGTCAGTACATTTATTCACGCAGACACAAACCAATGAATGTAACTATTTGATCAGCTCTAGTAAGAATTATACTACCTTCTTCCCAGAATGGTTATTTGTGGGGAGGAAGTATGGGTTTTGTGTAGTGTCTGCAGATGCCCGCAGGATCAACCAGGGAGGACTGTCTGGGTTTGCAAACTTCTGAGTTCAGGTTTGTTAGTCTATATTTTATTCCCAGTTTAGCAGCAGACCTTTGTAGCAGCATCTAAGATACCCTATCCCTATGGAGTAATTAGAGGGTGGATTTTCTCACTAGCCCCCCTTTCCAAGACTGAAAGCACCTTATCAGTGACAAGGTGCACTGAAATGTAACACAGGCATATGTGCTGTTCTAAACAAGGAGTTTCTCCATCCTCCTTGCTTTTTCCTGTGTTCTTTAGTCATGCTCTACTTCTTCAGCACTCTTGTTCACAAGAAAACTTGTCTTCCATCTAGTAAGAATTACTGTATCCATTTGGGGAAACTAAGACAAAGAAAGGTTAAGTGATTAAGCTCATATAGCAAATCCTTGGCCAAATGGGGAACAGATTAGAGAATCTTGATTCAAAGTTCCCTACTCTGTTAGCCACTCATCCTTTTATCAATTCCATAAAATGATCAACATGATTAAAGTTATGTTGCAAATTATGTATTGTTATGCACACACACAGGATAACATTAATAAATAATTACCTAGTGACCATTAGATTAGGGCCCCTTTGTACGGTACAAGGACATAATAAAGCAATCTCTGCCCCAAAGAGATTACACATTGAAATGACTGGGTGAAAGGAAGTGTTGTTATCCCCCTTTTACAAGTGTGGAACTGAGACGGAAAGAGATAGGTGAGTGGCCCGGGATCAGACAGACAGCCTGTGACAGAGCATGAAACTGAATTCAGATCTCTTGTGCCCCAGGCCAGTGTCAATCACAGGACCATCCTTTCTCTCTCCCTTAAGAGGACGTGAGCTTTTGGTGAATAAATGGATTGATCAGTTTTGTGATCAGAGATACATTTGCACTGAAATATTAAATATCAGAGCCTATCAATGTCCGTTTTGTGAATGTTTACATGTTTTTGTTACCGTTGAAGAATCTGGGACTATTCATGATGTGAGAAATCACTGTGTGAGAAAGGGTGGCACAATCTAGCCCTGCATCACTACCAAGAATTTGTATTATTATTATTAATGATAAATTCAAAGTCGAATTGTGCCTGTAGATTAAATTTGCTAATATATTAAAAATCTGCAACTAGTAACATAGGCCCAGAGTTTCAAAAGGGACCAGTGATTTCGGATGCTCAACTGGACCTTCTTTAATCGGGCCTGGCTTGCAGAAAGTGCTGACCACCTGCCTTCTGCATATCCGACCCATTTAAGGTATCTCAGGTTGGCCACCTAAAATCATTAGTCACTTCTGGAATTCTTGCTTTATACGAGTTGAACACAATAGAAATCACCTGGCAAATGCTTTACATACAGTCACCCAACTCTGGATGACACTTTCATAGTTAAAGAACATACAGGTTCAATAGGAATTTAAAAAGGACATTTTCAATGTCTGAGGAGAAGTATAAGGTTAGGCCAGGTTATGGCCCCTACAGCGCCATTTTCAAATTCACAGATTTTAAAGCCACAAGGGACCATCATGCCTTCCTGCATATGAGACTATTCATTCCTGTTTCAAGAACAATACCTGTGGTTGAACTAGACTAGAGGATCCCTGTTAACAAGACACTGAATATGGATTAAAAGATGTCCACTGATAAAAAAAAAATCCACCACAAGTCTTGGTAAATTGTTTCATTGTTTAATAACCCTCACTGTTTAAAATGTTTCTCTTATTCTCTGAATTTGTTTAGTTTCAACTTCCAGACATTAAATCTTATTATAGCTTTGTTTTCTAGACTGAAGAGTCATTTATCATCAAATTCCTTTTCTGTATGTATGTAATTAACTGTGATAGACTAACTAGATTGCTCTCCTGGAGCTTCTCAGCATAAGATATTTTTTCCGAGTCCTATAATCATTCTCATGGCTCTTCTCTGAATCCTCTCCAGCTTATCAAAATTTTTCTTGAAAGTGCTGACTTCAGAACTGGACACAGGAGAGGGGATGCATGGGAGGGGAACGTGGGGTCACGTGTCCCCTTCCAGATTTCGGAGAGTGCTAAACTGCCTGGTGTGCCTCCCCACCGACACTTCCAGCTTGCTCGGTTCCTCCCTCAGCAGCTGAGCCTGGGCAGAGAGCGGAGGGGGTGGAATGGAGCCACTTCTCACACTGAATGATTCTGTGCAGGGTTGCTGCCTCCCTGCAGCCTGGTGGCTGCCTGAGAGAGCCCAGCTGGGGAGAAAATGGTGGGCCACCCTCCACCCCTCCCGCCTGCTCCCTGCACGGGCTCAGCTGCTGGGGAATGAGGTGGAGCAAACTGGAAATGTGCTGAGGAGGGGGAGGGCTCCAGCTCACTTGGCCTCCGTCCCTGACAGCTAGGCCTGGACCACTGCCTCTTCCCCAGGCATGCCCTTTCTATTCACTGCCGCAGCAGTGAATAGAGGCAGCGACCCCGAGAAGCCACCCTCACCCGGCGTGAGAAGTGGCTCTGTCCCACCCCCTTGGCTCCCCACCCAGGCCTGGACAAGGGCCGAGTGAGCCACAAATGTGCTGGGGGGGAGGGGGAAGGCACAGCTGGACAAGGACGGACACCCCCCCAGGTAATTCCAGCCAGGAGAGCACATCAGCCCCACGCTGGGGAAGGCTCTGGGAACAGAGTCCCTCTGCTTGGCCTGATTTATGGGCATTGCCCAGGCCCCTTCCCCTGCTGAATCACCCGTGAGGGTGCAAGAGATCTGTGGAGACTGTGGTGCTGTGAGTCTCCCCAGGCTGGGGCCTGCCTGGTCCAGAGGCACATGCTCCCTGCTTCTGTGGCCTCAGCCCTGCAGGAGCCTGTGGATTGGCTGCCCTAGCCGAGGGAGATGGGGCTGAAAGGTTCCGCCCAAAGGCAACACATGTGATGGTCATGTGCTCACCTCTCCCCCCTCCCCTCCCCAGTCCTCACATTGTGCTGGGCCCATCAGTATCAGCTGGTATTAATCATCTCTGGGACACAGTATTTAGTTGTTGCGTCACTGCCAAATACAGAGGTAGTAAAAGCTCTCTCTCTCCTACCTGAGATTCCTCCATTTATACATTCAAGGATTGCACCAGTCCTTTGGCACACAGTGGGGGTTCACATTCAGATGCTTATCCACCATGGTCCCAAATCTTTTTCAGTCACTGCTTCCCAGGATAGAGTCCACCATCCCTTCCTTACTCACTGTGGCCTACATTCTCAGTTCCTAGATTTATAACCCTTTAGACCTCAAATCTTCTCTATTAGGTTGACTTGTGTATCTGTGGATTCTTCTCAGGTTCCCAGTGATTCACATCACATGCCTGAGATTAGAATTTAGTTCCTGGTTTTGAAAGCACGAAGAGACAAATTTTATAAATCTGGTACTTTTATGGCCTCCATTACCATAGTACCTGAGCACCTTATAAATGTATGTGAGGAAGGAAAGTATTTTACACATACACACTTTTTTAAAGTACAACAAGCCAGTAATATAACAAATAAATATATGGGACCAAGGAATGTGAGTAACGACCATGGACTATACGATTTAGTCCATGGCTATTTGTGCTCTGTGTGATACAGCATGGCCAGCGGGCAACAGGAGAGTGTTAGAGGGAAGCAAGTTTGCTAGAAGTTGGTTGGAGCACATGGAACCAATTAAGGCACCTGAAGCCAATTAGAGCACCTGACGCTAGTCACAATGTAAAACCCCCCTGCTTCAATCAGACAGTTTGAAGGAGTTGGAGCAGAGCGGATTAGTGTTGGAGCGGAGAGCAGTTTGGAGGAAAGCAGAGCAGAGTTTGGAGAAGTGCTGTGGTGAGCTAAGAAGACCCAGACCCTAGGCAAAGGGACACCTGGCTTGTGCAGAGAGAGGGCAGGAAGCCCCACAAGCTGAAGAGTAGAAGAGGGAAGTAGATCAGGGGAAGGAATAGCTAGTCCAAATGGTTTACTGCTATCCTCAGGGGCCCTGGGCTGGGACCTGGAGTAGTGGGTGGGCCCAGGTCCCTCCCTCTCCACTTCCCCCCCTCTAGGATACTAGTGGGACAGTTAATACCCTGTTCAGGGGCAAGAAATGGCTCCCTGAATCCCCCACAAGAAGAGAAAGCGTGGGACCCATCATAATAGTGCCAGCAATTTGCCACATCTGGAAAAGAAAAAAAAATCTTCAGAAAGTCTTTTTTGCACCATTGGTAGAGACGTCATACAATGTGAAAGGTTTGGCTGCATACACTATAATTCTTTTGATTCCTCATTGAACATACTATGTGTGTAAACAAGCAGACTTACTGAAATCCTCTCTGCTTCTATGCTGATGAGCAAAAAGCAGCACTGGGCATTTATACCAGGCATACTTTTCTAAATTTATGTCCTACATAAACTTATCTAGGCAAATGTAAATGCAAATTGAGGTTGTACCTAGATTTTTCTTTTCTTGTAAATTCCCGCTCCCCTGCCAAAAATCCCACTTTTTTGTCTTTAAAAGTAGTAAGTTTCACATTAAAACAAACATTTTAATATGAGGTAGTGTAAAAGACTGGTGATTTCTAGCACACCCAGTAGAGAGTATTTTTTCTCTTCATTCTCTTTCTTTGCAGCATAAAAAGTAAATGAACACATTCTCCGTTACGTGAGAAGATATCCTTCTAGATTAAGAATAGGTTGAATTCAACCATAAATATTCATCGCAGCTTAATCTTTTGGAGGAGGCGGCATGGGGCCACCTGTCCCATTACAATGAGTTTATTTTACTCACAGGTGTCATTCACTGGGACAGAAGAGCAACAGTTTGGCGGGGGCCTTTGTTGAGATGTTTGCTAACATCAAGTGGCTTGACAAAAGCCACTGGCTGAAACATCAATTTCTTATCTGCTGGGTGACACCTGTAAGTAAAATAAACTCATTTTTATCACAACAGATGATCTAAATGACCTTTCTCTCCAGGAGTTTGCACTATAGACAATGCCTATTTTGTGGATAAGAAATTACTGTGAGTACAATACAAATCTCTGGGTATTTGCTGACAGATCACTGATAAATTGCACACTTAGGAAAGAGGAAAATGACTGAATGGATATGAAGATTTGAACTGCCCTTTGCACAGCTAGCAGTGATCCTGTCACATCATGGGTGGGCAAGGTGGGGAAGCATGCAGCGAGGATTTTAGTCTCCAGATCTGCCAGGCAGTGGTTTAAGGAACTAGTGGAAACAATTGTGCTTTCTATGGAAGCAGTCACAGATTCATATATAGTTTAGTCTCTGTCAGAGATGGTGACTGATGTCCAGGCGTGGCAGTTGGGAACTATAAGTCCATACAAATGCATTTTATTAACGAAACATATGTAATGATAAAATCTCAAATTCCATGTTCCACTTGGCTGCAAAGATTATTCGTGATTAAAGTGAAGTATAGCCCTTTTTTATTTATTTGTGAGGCTATATTGGCTTCCCAGGAAGTGGGCGGGCCTAAGCCCACCCGTTACTAAAGCCCCTCCCCCAGCCTTGCAGGTGGGACATTGGACCCGGGTAAAACTGATTCCTTGGGACAACTAATGAAAAAACCAGGGAAGGGCGTGAGGGTCACAGGTTCAAAACGAGAGTGCCGGATGGGGACACCGAGCAGAGAACCCCGCACAGCACCCACTGCTCCTCAAAACTGTCGAGGGAACTGGTGGACGCTGCCCAGTGGAACTATGCCCGGATGCGTGAGATCAGGGAAGACCGGAAGTAGGCCCCACAGTCGCAACACACCCCCTTTTATTTGTGAGGCATGTAAGGTAGTCATTGAGTTAAAGTAGAGAAAGATTACATTTAGAGTAATAATGCTTATATATATATATATATACACACACACACATTTAGATTACATATATATATGTAATTAAATGTAAAATTAGTATTTATATAGGGCCTACTTTAACTGCCTTAAGTGGAAGGTGGATCATTTTGCCTTAAATGGTCCCTTTTGCTATACCTGGCACTTTAAAGGGGAATACCACAAAAGAGAAAGATCCCCCACCATGATGCTTCTTCCTGAATCCACAGTAGTTTTTACCCATGCTGACAGGAGGTTGGGAAAGAACAGCAGAGGATCCCACAGCCACTATGGAGATCTCTATGGCCCCAATCCTACAAAGGGATTCACCTGCAGGGACCCTTACACCTAAAGATCCCTTTGTAGGAGCAGGACCTTTGATTGTAAGGTGCCATCACCTAAACACAGAAAGCATTGGTGGTTATACCACAAGCCAGTGAAGATTGTTCCCTATAGAGGGGGCACCAGATGATTTATTGGGTCTTTTAAATAATTAATTTGTATGATCTGTGAATGTGAGAACTGAATCAAGGAAGGAAAGGAGGGAGTTTTGACGGAGGATGTGAAGCAGGGATTTTAGCTTGTCTATTTAAGGATTAAAGTTTCTCCCACTAGGTTGTATTTGAATACCTCCTGAGTATATAAAAATGCTTCTTAAGAAAAGAAAAATTATAACTCTGGAAGGGTCCTGTAGAATTTAATAGGTATAAAATCAACAGTGTGCTAAGAAAGGGTTTTATAGAAACTACTCAAACCCCCATGCAGAATTTAAGAGAGAATAATATCCCTTAAATATTGTAGATTTTCTTAAAGACAAACAAAAAAATTAAGCAATTATGTGCCTGCTATAAAATTATATAGGACATTTTACAAATGTACATGTGAGCTAGAGGATATAGCTGGAACTCTCTTGTTTGCAAATAAAGTAGTAATGTAATGCTATGTAATAGAATACAGGGTATTTATCCACCATCTTCCCATCTAAAGGTCTTTTCAAAATTATTTAGTTAAGTCTTACAACATCTCTGTGAAGTAGCTGTGTGTTTCTAGTCATCCATCCAAAGCACTTGTATGAGCCGTATTATCATGGTATGTGAGTGCCTCACAATCTTTGATGTGGTTATCCTCATAATACTCATGTGAGATTAAGGATAATTCCACCGCCCTTTTTACAGATGGGGAACTGAGGTCCAGAGAGACTAGGTGACTTGGCCAAGGTCATACAGGAAGTCTGTGGTAAAATAAGTCTCCAAAGGCTCAGACCAGCACCCTAAGCACTAGACACTCCTTCACCTCTCTGTTGTTATGCCTCTTTTGTAGATGGGTAAACAGAGGCAAAGATAAGTCAAGTGATTTGCTTAAGGCAGTGCTTCTCAAATAGTGGGGCGCGCCCCCCAGGGGGGGCGCGAGGCTCCGTAAAGGGGGGCTCGTTTGACCTCGTTGCCTTTCATTCAAGCAGGGAGTCGGTGGGCGGCCGCGGCGCGTGGCACGCCGGGAATGGTAGTCCCTGCGCTCCCCGCCGGGCCCGTTCATTGCGGGTGGCAAGACTCTGTTTCCCGGCGTGCCGCAGGGCACTGGGCGTGTCCGGGCGGGGCGGGGAGCGCGAGGGAAGGCGGCTCAGTGGGTTCAGGCCGCGCTCGGTGCCGCCGCCATCGTGGGAGCCGCGCGGTAAGTGCGGGCCCAGGTAGGCGGGCCGGGCAGGGGAGCGGAGCCGCGGGCCGGAGCTGGCCTTGGCGCGGCCGGTGGGAGCGGGAGCCGGCCCGTCGCTGCCGCCCGCTGCGCCCTGACAGGAGGGGCGGGGGTCGCAGGGCAGCACGGTGACTCGCCCCAGCCCCGCCGCGGAGCCGCCCTTCCCGTCTATAGTGTCATTATAGACAAATGATACTATTTACAGTCGCGGGGGGGGGGGGGGCGCGAAATGTTTTCTTCTTCCTAGGGGGGGCATGACAGAAAATAATTGAGATGCACTGGCTTAAGGTCACACAGCAAGTCAGGAACAGAGCCAGGAATGGAACACAATGAAACTGACATTCTCTCCTAATTTATACCAGTATACACAGGAGTCATTCCATTGAAGTCAGCACAGTGACATGGGATTAAGGAAATGAGAATCAGACCAAGACAACCTATCTTCAGGGAGATGTGAAATCTCTTCTTATTTTAGGAATGAAAAGGAGTTGAAAACATCTGCCCAGGCTGGTTATCAGTGAGAGCCCAAAGCAATTTCAGGTTATTTGAAATAAAAGTGATATTGTACTTTGGAGTCAGAATGAACTATTTAGAAATGTGTGACACTACTGTGCAGTGCAGTCGCATAATGAAATATGCCCAAACATCTAGTGAATTGATCATAGCTCTTATTTACTCAGTAACTAAATCCAAAATTGCCTCTGGTGGTCTTGGTTGCTTTATTTAGTTAGTCTGGCTATCCAGTGCTCTATGCACTTTTATCGTACAATAAAAATACAGTAAATTAATACAACTAAGCCAGCTCTAACAGCCTCCTGAAACCAGAAAACAAAACCAACAAAAGCCGCAGTGCAGAGCCTCACACATGGCCCCTTCCTGAAAGGCTAGGAAGAGAGATGGGCTTTGTAGCATGCCCTGGTAATCAACAGATTTGGGCTATTTCAGACCAAGAACCAAAGTTTTGCTTTGATTTCAAAAACTGATTTTTAAAAGACAAATTCTGTATTTCCCCTACAACATGCCACAGATGGCAATAAAATGAACAACATCCAGGGTGGAGGTGGGAGTGGGGTTCCCCTCCACACACACACACACACCCTTTTTCAACTCTAATTTTTCAAAATTTCTCATGTTTGATAAAATGACGACAAATGGCAAAAAGAAAAAATGAAACAGTGACTTCACCACTCTGTCACATTTCCAAAGTAGAAGCTTTGGAAAGTTACAGAGTAGAAAGAAGTAAAAGAAAATGTCAGAAAAAACGTTCTGGACACTTCCCATTTTATTGTACTCAATGGTCAAGTCAAACTCCACCCTCCCCAAAAAAAGAAGAGGAGGAAATGAAAAATTTTAAAAATCCAGACAATATATAACACATTGTGGTTGGGGCTGCTTAATTGTTTTTCCATTTTTCATCCAGCTCTAGCCAATACCAACTGCTTAAACCCGATCTAGTAACCAGCCTGCAGCCAGTATAGACCATGGCACTTGTGTTATATATTCCCAGCAAGAAATTCCACCCTGCATTCTGCACTAGAGGCAGGTTCCAAAGGGATCCGAGGTGCAATCTCAATGAAGAGTTCATTGTTCTAGCCCAGCCATCCAAGCCTCATGAACCTGGGTCAGTTGACCCAGGCCAGCCATGTTTTTTTTCCTGAAGCGTAGAGCACCCATGAGTACTCCTGGGCTATGGACTGAATTGACCCACTGTGAATGTGAACCACACATAAACCATTTTTCAATATCTAATAAGATACTAAACTGGGCTCACAATAAATTGGTAAACAATATACTTTGGTCTTAACTTACAAATGAAGAACACCCCCAGAGGCAGTCCACTCTCAAAGGTGTGGTCTCTGCTAAAAGCTCTCCACAGAGAGACATCAAGAAGAGATTGGAAGGGAAGTAACCAGTTTATCATTTGTGTTCTGTCACTTGCCTTATTTTGTGTCTATGTTTTTCCCCCATCTTTAATAATAAAATAACCACAGTTAATAATGGATTTTTTGCTTGGTTTTGATCATGATAGTAAAAGAACTCCTGTGACAAACTGTGGGAGTCACACCCCTGAGTTGGCAGAGAAACAATTGGTAAGAGCTCACCTACCATTTCTTGTTTCGCTATACTAAATATCACTTTTAAAATTGCTTGGTGGCCAACTACTTAAATTACCCCTTTTTAACCCCACAAAGACTTGTAGATTAGCATAGTGATGGGAAGAAACTGATGTTTTGAAACCCTGTAATTAATTGCATGCTATATTGAAATGGAAAGATGGAGCAACCATTTATGCCATATTACTACAGGACAGATATGTCTAAATGCATTATAATATGCAACACTGAAGAGGTTACAGATTTGTTATGGTAAGAAAATGTGTGTCTGTCCTCTGGCAAAAATGCCTGTTGGCAAATTATTTTAATTGCTCTCCTGGCAATTGAAGCCCTACTGGCAGACTCAATTTTAAAAAGGAAAAATAAAATTAGGCCAGTGTTTACAAATACTTACGTATTTTTCCCCTTCCTGTATTGAGAGAATTTGATATTTCTGTAATAAATTAAACCCAAGCAGAATGAAATTATGGAAACTGAGAAGTTCAGGATTCTTTCCATATAATTCACAACAAAAAGTCCATTACTTTGATACTAAGTAAGCCGTAAGTACCTCCTCTTCAAGCTATTTTTCATATGATGGCTCATCCAAGGTGAAATATGATGGCCTTTTGTCAAGCCCCTAGTGTTCATTTCACAATAAAGCCCATGGCAATTTACATTAATGAGCAAGCTTGTTGGCAGCCACAGAAATGAGGTTAAGGACTGAATGGACATGGGAATGGAACTGGCTAGGAAAGCACTCATCACTAAAGGTGGAACCTCCAGGTTAGGATAGCAGGACAATGACAAGACAGAGGGGAAGCCGGAGCTAAAGGAGCAAATGCTGGTAGGATCTGATTCTCCTCTCATTTTCAGCTGTGTAAATCAGATGCAGGGCCGGCTCCAGGCACCAGCCTAGGAAGTATGTGCTTGGGGCGGCACATTTAAGGTGCGGCATGCCGTCTAATGTTGGGGCGGCACCTTCTGGCCACCCCCACCCTCCGGACGCTTTTTTTTTTTTTTTTTTTTTTTTTTTGCCTGGGGCGGCAAAAAAAGTTAGAGCCAGGCCCTGATCAGAAGAAACCCGACTAAGATCAATGGATTTGCGCTGCTGGAAGTGAGAAGAGCATCAGACCTTATGAATCACGTTCAAGGCACTGTTGATCCCAGTTTCCTGCTAAATAAAGCATTGAGTTATTGGCATGCACATGTCCAATCTATGGAATGACTCATGAACTATTTTTCAGTTTAACACAAAGGAGATTCAGCATCTTATTCACGGGGCAGAGGGAACTTTCTGAAATGGACTCAACATATGTTCACTTCCTCTGTCAAACAGTGACTTTTTAAAAAACAAATCATATAT
The DNA here is from genome assembly GCA_032164245.1 of Sternotherus odoratus. Lineage (NCBI taxonomy): Eukaryota > Metazoa > Chordata > Testudines > Kinosternidae > Sternotherus > Sternotherus odoratus. The sequence continues at coordinate 279,917,117 of JAVMKO010000001.1, read as the reverse complement.
TGAAAACAGATTTTCCTGAGGGTTATCTTAGCACATTCTTCACCAAGCAGGTGAAATGCAGGATGCATTGAGTTTATATTAACTTGAATGAATCCATCTGAAGAACAAAGGCTGTATTTACCTAAAAGGCCAAATGTGGTGAAAGTTATTATTCTGTTATTCTGTACCCTGATTCAAATGAAAGTACATAATAAACATTTCTTACTCAACCACCTACCCTTCACCCCCTAATCTGTCTTCTCCAATGGCTACAATGTGCTATTTATTCCATCAGCACTCTCTAAAAGGTGAGGTGTGTGAGAGAGGTACATTCTTTTCTGAGCCTCACCTATTTCAGTGTTGGAAGATGTCATCAGAAAGAGAATTTTAAAAGATGTTTGTTTGATGCTGTACAATTTAGGATACCTGTTAACAATCCGCCTGACATCCCTCACTCCCAAAGGAAATCTAGTCATTCCATATTAAAAGCAGTTCATTATTAAACTTTTGAAAGTCAAATAACTTACAAAGATATAGAATGTTAGCCTAAATTACTTAACTGTAACAAATTGAAACTATTCCAAAGCTCATTCACTTTCTCTGTAGTGACAGACTCAGTAAGTCATTATTTCGCTAAAGACTGTTTAAAAAAACCCACCAATCTAGTCTCTGTCCCAAATGGATTCATTTGGGGTCTGATCACATGAGGTGCTGAGTACCTCACAGAACAGAACTCCTGCAGCAGAACTTGGAGGGACATTCAAAATTTGACAGCTTTAGTTCAGAGGTGTCTGCAATTTTGGTTCCAGTTCATGAATCTCAAGCTTCAGTTGGAGTTTCATAGCCAAATACATGCTAAAACACGCAGCAAAATTCTGGCTAAAATTTCATCTAATTTTGTATTAAATAAATCAGCTCAACTCACTGGTAAATGCTAAGAGATAAAAACTTGCAAAATATCTTCCATTGCTTGATATCAGAATGTCTCTCAGCAGCATCTGAGACAAATTCAAGGTCATGCATGAGGTGGTGGAACCTAGACTCCCTGACTTACACCCACTTTCTGCTGCATAAGGAAGTCTCACATGAAGAACTGCTGCCCAGGGGATCCTCAAAGGGACACTCACAAGCAAAGGAAAAGTTAGTGGCAGACTGAAATATGATATGAACAACAAAATAATAATAATGGGGATATCCAGATAGGATTCTGGTTTGACCCAAACCGACAGGGAAACACAATAGTTAGCCAGCACAGCACCAGCCAGCCAGCCATTCATTACACACACCAATGCAATCTCCCCTGGATAAACCCTGCCCTTTAGCACATGGCAGGGCGGAAGGGCAAACCCCGCTGCAGTAGGTGATGAACGTTACTGGCCCTTTCATTCTCCCCCAGGTCAGCGTAACCGTAAGGTGAGGGTGGAGCTCTCTTTTTTCCAGCCAGGAATGAGGCTCCTTAGAGTCAGAGGAGTGAGGGAACTTGGCACACAGCAACACAAAGCCAGACCACACTTACTCAGGAGGGATACCCATGCAGAAAGGTGCCTGACAAATCCAGCCCAGCTAGTCATTGTCCCATGAGTCAGGGCTCAGGGAACTGGGGGAGGAAGGAGGGCAGTAGCTGAGCTGAAGAAGAATACTCAAGAAGCTATAAGTTAAAGTAGACCGGAAGCTATTTTAAATTATGCCCTCTTATACCCTCATTGGTTGCTTTTCTTGCTGCTCTTCTCTTTTGGCCCCTCTACATGTGAGTTACACCAATTTAAATCCTCCTTAGCCATAGCATAGTGGGGGCTGGAAGATGGTTTAATTTACAGCAACTCTAACTCCCTTAGACTCACCTCTGAATTTGGCTCTTTGTTTCGAGGCTGGGGTTAGCAGAAGTTTTTAGAGGGAACTGTACCGATTGCCAAACCCAAGTGTGCAAAAATAATGAGTCAAGGCCCAAAAATGAGAAGACTGTCTTAAAAAACTGGAGATTTTTAAAATCACACATTTGGAGTTTTTTATTTGGCATCTGGCTTTTGAACCATTAGGACAGGCATTTTCAAGCTTATTATCAAACACAAGAAGGACTAGAAACTTACTTAAAAAAATTAAAAGTTGGGATTCCGGTGTATTTGCATGACTCCAAAGCTCACCTCTCTCTATTTCCTCCAATAGGCCCTTGATGGCCTCCAAAGATGACAAGAACAGAAAGGCAGTGTAATCAATCATGTGTGCCTTCACGGTGATTGGTACTACTGAGAACTTAAGCAGGCTTTAGGCACTCAACCGCTAACTCATATGTACAGTGGATTTGATTCAACTCCAAGAGTCAGCATCCTGAAATTCTGCCACTAGAAATGATATTAAGTATCATCATATTATTCCATTTCCTGGGGATGTCTGGCTATGGGAACATTCAGCCTAGATTCCTCAAAACAAAAATGTCACTTTATGTTTGTTTCTCTTACCTTGCCTGACTGTATCCATAAGGGTATCCTCTCACACATCGTGAATCTTCAGAGTAGACAACAAAACTGAGCTCCCCTCCCACTGCAATTGAAAGGATCAAATAGTCTCCCACACCAGTACACTCCTCACAGTTAAATAAAACCTTCATTGACTCACCCAGGAACTACTAGCTTTGAACTCACCATTATCATGATTACAGATTGCATCAAGGAAAAACAGATAATTTTGTCTTTCAAACTCACTGACATGGCAAAGATTTGGTGAGGAGGGAAGTGGTCTAGTCTAACCCTAACTCTGTGAAATCTTGTAAATTATATGTTCTCTTTTCACCTCACAATTTTGAAGCTGCGGGTCATGGAGCATGCTGAAACAGATACCCCTGAGCTCTAAACATAGCTGCCTGTTCTGTGCTGTGTGTGGAAAATGGGCAGGATCCCAGCTCTGCCCGCTCCCATTGTTTAGAGACAAAAAAAGAGGAGGGGCAAACTAGGATCAGCCTGGCACCAGGGAATGCTCCCTTCTCTTCCCTTGCAGTCAGGAAAGGAAAGGAAAAGATGCCATCAGTCATTGGCATCAGTGACTACTGACCCCAGATGATGTGGTTTGGGACTACAAAAGGTCACGCTAGTATTGCCAGCCTTCAAACTCAGGTCCTAAAATTCATGAGTTTGGCTTAAAAATCATGATATTGCGGATTCTTCTTATTTGCCTCTTGGTTTTGAGTCTTCAGGGTTCATATTTTCAAGCTTTCCTCCATGAGGACTAAAACTTTTTTTTTAAAAAAAAGAAAGAAAGCCAAGATTCTGCTGTAGTCACCTGATGCCTACACTTTAGAAAAATACCCCATGGCAGCAAACCTCAGCGACCAGGGTCAACTTAGTTAGACTCCTGCTAACATGGCTAAAAATGGCAGTGTAAACATTCTGGCTCAGTATGGAGACTAGCTCTGAGACCTAGCAATGGGGGTAAGTCTCCAAGCCCAGGCTCCAGCCCAACTGGGAATGTCTACACGGCCATTTTTAGCCCCATAGCTCAAGCCTGAGTCAGTGAGGTGGGTTCTGAGAGTCAATGCTGCAGTATTTTTTTTCTACGTAGACCTACTCTTAGCCAGACTCCGGGACTTTCCCTGCACTGCGGAGGTGTCTACGTGGAATGTTAGTGCACTGCAGATTCACAGCCTGGCCTGCTGTGCATTCATTCACCATGTAGACAAGCCCTGGGTAACCACTGTACAAAGGTTCAAGCTGCAATAACCGAGGGCTGGGCTTCCACCAATATGTAACCATTCCCTAAGCACTTAAGTATCCCCAGGGTTCCCAGAACCATTTTGTCCAAACTCTACTTAAAGACAAACCTCTAGCAGGCAAACGATTTCTGCTAGTCCCTTTGGTCATCTGAGAAAGGTTTCACTGCATTTCACATTTCAATGCAGATGAGCGTTTTCTTAGACTAAAGCTCCTGAAGCACGTTGAACAATTTCAGCGTCACCGTAGAGCATTCAATTCTACATTTGGGGACTCAAACCGTCATGTATGGCATTCCTTAAACAGCAACAGTTTAGTGATCCAAATTGCCATTTTATCTAGGTGCTGAGCTGAGTGGCTATATGTACAACTGGAAAATATTCAACTTGAAAACTGGGCTCCAGCTCCCCACACTTTGACTCTTCTCCTCTAAGCCTTCCATAATGGAACCAATTGGCTTCTGGTATCCTTTCTATTATTAGTCTGAAGACCTTTCTTTAAGTCTCCTTAATGCTGGTGGCAACTCAGCCATAGAAGTAGGCTGCACACCAGTTGCAGAAGAGGAGAGGGAAGGAGTCAAAAACCTATCATTGGACAGCATGAATAAAAGCACACCCCTGTCCCAACTCAACTCTTGGCTGAAGGAAATGTTTCATACCCTTCCGTCTATGGCAAACCCTCTCTTTTTCTTCAGTGGTTTCTTGCAATTACCAATTGCAGTGAAGTCATTAAAGTTGCCATAGAGAGACCTTAGGCCTTGCGAGAGCCATAAGCACATGTAACAGTATGAAGCACAGGCTGTGAACCAGAGTAGGCCTGGCTTTGGCAAAATAGTAACTAGGCGTGTGCTAAGGAAGTAAGCACATTCCTGACTGGAGAGGACAATACAAAGACACACAGATCTCTCAAGTACTGTCATTATATAAACACTTGCTTAAGAAGTGGTTCAAGAGCACATTGACCCCTCGGTAAGGTAAAGATGGGATGACAGGATAATGGATGAGGATGCTTTGTTCAAACTGGCGGTACGCAGATAAGGGTGATGACTAATAACATCTGGAGAGTGGCACATAACTTGTTTGTATCAATGTCAAAAGGAGAAATCTTAGGAGTATCTTTGTGCTGGCTTAGGGGATGGGATCCTGGTGCCCCGACTGAGCTGGTAGCTTGCAACAGGCATACATGTGTTAGTGCACTTGTACCATGCTTCATTGACAAAAACCTGGTCGAGTGCCTTTGCCACCAGATTAAGTCTGTGGTCTTTGTTTAAAAACAACATGGAGGACCACAGAATTGGCAAGTTATACCCTCTGTTACTGAAGCTAACATTGGAGCTACAGAAGCAGAAGCACTTAGTGGCCTTAACAACATGCTGCAGCACTAACAGATGCTACTTAGCAATAAAAACAGTATTTTACTTTAGCAATGTGATAATAAATGAAGAGTGCTTCTCTCAGAACAGGGAATCAGCAAAGTCAGCGATATCCCCTCTCTCATTTTATAATCTTCAGCATTTTGGACCTGAGCTTCTATATAAATAAATTAATTTGGGAAGTTTTTTTTTGATGGACCATTCCTGACCATCTAAGACCAGGAAAGAGTAAGTCTCTTTCTTAGATCAATTCTATTTCCATCTCTACTGCTGACTCACTGTGTGATCCTGAGCCAGTTACTTAATCTCTCTATGCCTCACTTTAGTACACTGGGAAGGAATCTCTCTCAAATCACATTTCAGCAGAGCACTTAATCACTCAGTCAGCCTGAAGTCAATGGGACCTCCCACATGCTTAAGTACTTTGCTGAACCCAGGCTTCATTGTGGGGCAAGAATGTTAACCTTAATTAAAGTTATCCTTAATTAATATTTGTAATGTTTGACATTCCTGTGGTGGGAAGAACACCGCTACAGCCCAACACTGTGGTATTTAATTTCAGAAAGGGGAACCAACTATACAAAACTGAGGGGGTTAATCAGAAATTAAAAGGTACAGTGAAATCCCTGCAAGCTGCATGGACACTTTTCAAGGACATCCAGGGCCGGTGCAGTCGCCTAGGGCACCAAGATTTGGGGGTGCCAAAAAGCAGTGCCCCCCAATTTTTTTAAGGAATTCCTGGGCTGGGCTGCCCACGGTGTGCTAACACCTGTGACCCTCAGACTCCCTCTCCCAGCACAGGTGAAGCTGCTCCAGGCTGAAACTGACATTGCCGGTAGGGAGGGCGGGGAGTTGCCGCAGGGCCCCCGGGTGGGTGGGGGAGGCAAGGTGGAAGTTTTGCCTAGGGCGTGAAATATCCTTGCACTAGCCCTGAAGACACAATAACATAGGCCAAACTTAAATGTATATCCCAAATTTTAAAAAACACAGTAAAAGACTAAAGAAGAGACACCGTGGCTTAACAACCATGTAAAAGAAGCAATGAGAGTGTGGTCTCCTCATCTCAAAAAAAGATATATTGGCATCAGATAAGGTTCAGAGAAGGGCAACTAAAATGATTAGGGGGTTTAGAACAGGGCCCATATGTGGAGAAATTAAAGAGGCTAGGACTTTTCAGTTGGAAAAGAGGAGACTAAGTGGGGATATGATAGAGATATATAAAATTATGAGTGGTGTGGAGAAAGTGACTAAGGAAGTTATTTACTTGTTCCCATAATAGAAGAACTAGGGGGCCACCAAATGAAATGAATGGGCATCAGGTTTTAAAACAAATAAAAGAAAGTTCTTCTTCACACAGTACACAATCAACCCATGGAACTCCTTGCCTGAGGAGGTTGTGAAGGTTAGGACTATAACAAGGTTTAAAAGAGAACTGGATAAATTCATGGGATAAGTCCATTAATGTTGATTAACAAGGGTGGGTAAGGAATGGTGTCCAGGAATGGGTAAAGAATGGTGCTGGATGGCAGGAGAGAGATCTGTTGATTATTATCTGTTAGGTTCACTCACTCTGGGGCACCTGGCATTGGCCACTGTTGGTAGACAGAATAACGGGCTGGATGGACCTTTGGTCTGACCAGTACAACCATTCTTATATTATGTTCTTAACCTCGGCTAATAAGCACCATTTTCAAGTGCAAAGGATTCTTCCTTGTTGAGACTGAGTTTTAGAAATAAACTATTTTCAGACCGAAAGCATTCTCTAAACCAGTGCATTTAAAAAAACAACAGCAAAAATCTATTAGTTTTGTTGCTTTTGGAGAGAGTGTTTTTCTTCCCCATTCATGCTCCATTTAAATTCCCATCGGTTGGAAAAGACATCTGCTGATCCATGGCAGGAAACAGCTGATTTGGGCTAATAGTTTACTGTCCTATTCTCTTTTTAAAATTCTCTGTAGTGACATAACTGTACTTCAGTAGTTCATGTAGCATTTAATTAAGCAATCAGATACAAGCGGGCATGTTTTATGTTAATTAATACAGACCCAGCTGCGTTGTGTGGTCTTGTTCATTTTAAGCCCCTGAAGCATATATATGAATGGACCATAAAACATGTCCTGGAGTATCTTGTTACTATTGTAATATGTTCTTTAATTTGTTTTTAAAAAATAAATTTGCAGGTCAGAATGAGGTGAGATTTCTCTATACCTCTTCCCCTTTATTACTATATGCTAGAGCATTTGTTGTATGCAGGGATTAATAAAATGATGTTGCTCAGTGAGACAATTCAGGGTCACACATAGGACACTTTGCTCATGTTTTTGGCTTCCTAAAAGCTGAGAGGTGTTAGGCGTGATCTAATGGCTAAAGGCCCTGGAGTGAGGAGATCTAGGTTCTATGCTGGGCTTTGTCACAGACTTGCTGTGCTACTTTAGGCAAGATACCTGGGGATGGGTCCTTGCCTTCAATAGGATTCTTTGCATGAATGAGGAATGCAAGATTGGGTCCTAACTCTCTGGGTAGAACTACACTGCACACTTCTGTCAGCGGCTTGTACAGTACATACATTACACTGCCCCCCAAAAATATAAATAGCAGTGTAGATGGTGAGATGAGTAAAGACCTGCCTGAACCCTTAGCAGGGGTTCCCAAATTTGTTCTGTGGCTTGGCCAGGGTAAGCCTCTGGCTGGCCGAAAGATGTTTTGTTTACCTGAGTGGCCATAGTTTTGGCCCTCGCAGCTCCCCCTGGCCGCGGTTCGCCATTCCCGGCCTGGCCTGAGCTGCTTCCTACAGCTCCTATTAGCCAGGAATAGTGAACCACGACCAGTGGGAGCTGCGAGCGGTCGAACCTACAGCCACTCAGGTAAACAAAACATCTTGCGGCGAGCCAGGGGCATACCCTGGCCAAGCCACGGAACAGGTTTGGGAACCCCCACCTTAGGGTATGTACCCTACATAGTTTTCTACATGCCTAGGCAGTGCCTCTCCCATCTACACTGTTATTTTTAGCATAGTGTTCTGCTGCCTCCCTGCTGCCTAAGTTTTTCCCCATCAGAGGGATAGGATTTAGCAGCAAGGAGGCAGCAGGGAAAGGCTCTGGAAGCTCCCCACCGCCAGAGCCTTTCACTGTTGCACCTACTGCAGTCTTCTTTTCACTGTGGCACGTAGCTATAAACACCCTGCAGCACTGTTGCCATAGACATACCTTCTGCGTTTCAGTTTCTCAGTGAAATCAGGATGGGATAGCTACACCTATCGTGCCTGCAAAGATGTATTTTCCATACCCACAAGAATGAATTCTGTAGCTGAACATACCATTTAAAAGTTGTTTTACAGTCAATATTCCAGCGTGAGCCAATAGTTTGCTTCTCACAGGTGTTTGTGCTCATAAAGATTGAGAACTACAGTATTGGAGGATAGAACCAGGAAAGGTTCACAGACCCACTGGAATAGAGATTTGTTTTGAATTCAAATATTTGCAGAAAAGATTTCCCACAGCTCATTCAACATTACAGGGAGTTTAGTTGAGTCATGAATAATTCAGGAGCATTGTATCTGCTGACAGAGCTAGATACAAAAAAAAAAAAATTCTGTCAAAGACTTTTCAGAAGAAAAGTGTTCTGTTGTTAAAACAGGAGTGTCCAGTTTTGACCAAAAATGTTGGTCTTCCAATGAAAACCACAAAAATGTCAAAGAAAAATCTCAGCAAATTTTTTGTTACTTTGTTTTGTTTATATCTAAGGTTTTTAATTAGAAAAGAGAGACATGTCTGAGCCAGCCCATGTCTGCCAACCAGGCACAGGCTCCTCTGTATCTCCGCCTCCACAATGACACTTAACAGGGGCCTTTTTCTGCCCTATGGGTTGATTCACTGTTAGGGTGACCAGACAGCAACTCTGAAAAATTGGGACGGGAGTGGAGGGTAATAGGCACCTATATAAGACAAAGCCCCAAATATTGGGACTGTCCCTATAAAATCAGGACATCTGGTCACCCTAGTCGCTGTTGCACACTGACATCAGTGGAGTTTCTCCTAATTTATACCATTGCAGCATCAGACCCCTGTCTTTGTGACCTGCAAAAGAGTGCAGCTGATATTCAGAGCTAAAACTCCTTGGTCCACAAAGAGGAGCTCTACTAGGAGAACTAAATGGTAAGTCATGCCCCTTGCAGAGGCAGTTAAGGATCTGTGCTAACTCGGCTGGAAGTCGCTTCATGCACATCATCTAGTCATCACCTTTTCAGGCTGCACATTATTCTCCTTTCCCTACCAATTAATGCATTCTCTGTGCTGACCAGTGGCCAGGTCCTTAGAATGGATTTAACCAGCTATCAGCACATCAATCCCCTCTGTGACTGGACTTGCTCAGTGTACAGTCTATAAGCTACCACAGAGGAGCCAGGCAGCATCTTTATCAGGTGAATTACTGGGAATCAACCCCCTGGCTGAGACTACAGGACATGTGCAAAGCTGTCCTCAGCAGGAAGTTGTTCTTATACACTTCAAAACAGACATCATTTTTCTTAACTACAGTAATACTGAGCAGACTTCATCGATTACATTATGAGCTGCTTTGCAGGAAAGGAAACTAAAAGAGTATAAGTCATGCCCTGAATCAAATAAAAAGTTTCCTCTTCCTGCCCTAAAAACAAAAGTTTAAAGGTAAGATAATCAAGAATGACATTACAGTACAAATATGCACTGATACAGCAAATGGAGTATTTTCCATTTCATATCTAAGCATCTGATCCTCAATATGTGGATATTTTATTACAGGGAATGTTCGAGCCTGAGCCAATAGTTAGCTTCTCATAGGTGTTTGCACTCATAAAGATTGAGCACTCCAGTGTTGGAGGATATAAACAGGGAAGGTTTATAGGTGATGGGGGACTTCAACTACCCAGACATCTGCTGGGAAAATAACATGGCAATGCACAGATTATCCAACAAGTTCTTGGAATGTATTGGAGACATTTTTTTTATTTCAGAAGGTGAAGAGGCTGTTCTAGATTTGATGCTGACAAAAAGGGAGGAACTGGTTGAAAATTTGTAAGTGGAAGGCAACTTAAGGTGAAAGCGATCATGAAATGGTAGTTTGTGATTCTAAGGAATGGTAGGAGGGAAAACAGCCACAATAAAAAGAGTAGAAGTACTTGTGGCACCTTAGAGACTAACAAATTTATTTCAGCATAAGCTTTCATAGGCTAAAGCCCACTTCATCAGATGCACAGATTGGAACCCACAGTAGGCAGGTATATACACACTCATGAAAAGGTGGAAGTTACCATATCAATTCTAAGAGGCTATTTAATGTAGATGAGCTATTATCAGCAGGAGAAAAAACCTTTTGTAGTGATAATCAAGATGGCCTATTATCAGTCAGTTGACAAGACGGTGTTAGGATACATAACATGGGGAAATAGATTCAATTTGTGTAATGACCCAGCCATTCCCAATCTCTGTTTAACCCTAAATTGATTGTATCCAATTTGCAAATTAATTTGAGTTCAGCAGCTTCTCGTTGGAGTCTGTTTTTTAAATTTTCCTGTTTTAAAATCTGTTATTAAATGACCAGAGTGGTTGAAGTGTTCTCCTGCCAGTTGTTGAATGTTATAATTTCTGATGTCAGATTTGGGTCCACTTATTCTTTATTCAACCTCCCTGGTCACTTAATAACAGATTAATTTGCAACAAAACCACCTTTGTAGTCTTACGTGTTGATTTTACTGCCTGAACTTACACTGGTCATAGGTCCAAGAAGAGCAATATCCAGTCTTGGGTCAATGACAGATCTTCTCTACATAAAAATGACATGACTTTCAAGTCCAGGATCTTCCCCCTCCCTCACTCCCCCCTCCCCCCCAGATTAGAGACAGGAGGTTAATAGCTGTGACATTTGTAGGTATAGAGCAGCATAGACAAATGACTGAGATCAAGAGTTTTCTATTCCCTGCTCCAGTTCTGACCCTGCTGTGTGACCCACTATAAATATAAGTTATACCTATTTCCAGATAGTCGCCATCTCATACAGGTAATTTTTTACATCTTTAAATTTCAGGTTTTATATCTTACAACAGAATTTAAGCAGGGATGTAAACTGAATGCTACAAATGAGCAGAATTAATGTAGAACAGCGAAGCAAATGAAGCACATCAAAATGTCACCAACAAAGGAAGGTATGGAATTTGAAGATCCCACGCTGGTTGGGAGTGAATATGTACTCAAATAGTTTTCCGGCCTTAGCAGTTATACAGTTTTGTGGGCATGGGAGGCAGCCAGGAATGCCTGTATGGCTATGTAGATAAAGATTCGCCCATTACTCTTGGTACCAAGCTACAAGGCCAGGCTTACATGTCAACAGAAATTAATGTTGGCGTGTTCGCTGAATTCCAGCAGCACAGCAATATTGCGTTAGGCCTCTTGCATACAGTCTTAGTGCAGGAAAGATTTTCAGCAAAAACATAGAATGTAATTCATTGGGTTTTAATTAATGATAAGTGTTTACAGAATATTGTGATAGACTGGTTGGCATCTTGAATCCCCAGTCTCCTGCTCACATTGGTTGTGTGCCAATTTTTTTTTGTTATTACTGGATTCTCGCCAGTACTACTTAATTAAGAAAAGTTTTGACACAATAGAATATTTGAAAAAAAACACTTTTGCTGAGGGACCCCCGTGGAGTTGAGATTAATATATATAAAGTTTTCAACTTCTAAATATTTCTTTTAAAAAGAAGTTTCCCATATTGTCACTATACACAGTGGACATCCCAAGCAGATGGCATTTATAATGGTTGTCAACATTTGAAGCATCTTATTTGTGGAAAGTAAATTAGAAGCTACATTTTGTTTTCAATAGAAATACACAATAGAAACATGTCCAAATTACCTGTGGAAGATTCAGGTCCCTGTAAACAGATGGCACCTTGGGACCAATGTGTTTTAGGATGATTACTCAATTTGCCTATCTTGTTAATGTACTTCACCAAACAATTAGGCTGGAAAAATGCCATCCTAAACCTCTTTGCATGACTTATTCCTACCTAACAAACTGTATATTGAATACTGACTCTGTTACAAGATTGTAACATGGCTAATGATTTTGTAAGTTTTCTTTTTTTAAAACAATTTGTTGGCCCTATTGTGCAAGCAGCATCTGGTAATTGAATTAACAAACAATTAATAGAAGCCAAGGAAATGTAAAAAGAGATTTTAGTTACTATGCAGGATCATAGAAGTTAGAGATGAAAAAGACATTTGATCGTTACATTTATCCCATTTATATGCAGGATAAAAATCTCACATGAGAGGACACATCTACATAACTATTTAGTACTATTTACATTTTTGTAAAAATTGCATATTTAAATATCTGTCAATTCACAGAGGATACCATTGAAATTTACTTTAATTATTTGTATTTATTATTATTATAGCGCCAAGGAACCCCTTATCTTGAATAAGGTCCCCATGTTGCTAGAAACACTGAACAAAAAGACAATCTCTGCTCCAAAGGAAGCTTACAATGTAAGTTTAAGACAGGCCACGAGATGGATACGGACAGACAGCAGAGTACAAGGAAACAGTCCAATATTGGCCATTGTTTTTACTCTTATCACAGTATTTGCAGACTCCCCTATACATACAATGGGAAATGAAACTGCTGAAGGATATAAACATCCAGTTTTCAAATGGTATCCATTACACTGCAAGTTTTAACACAATATTTCTCATATTTCCTGAGCGGGGGTTTCACAAACTGTCTGTTGCCCTTTCACCCCTGTGTGCTGAGGTGGCATCTGCAATGACTTCCCCAGGGTCCATGATGCAATTAAACTAGCATTAAACTAGATCTGGGATGTAAGCTGAGCAGCAATCTTCTTCTTTTGTTATTATTCAATATGATGCGGTATTCCAATAAAAAGGGTGTCTGTATGTAGAAGTGATTTAATCAATGAAATTATATTTTTAGTAACAGAGTTAGTACAGGTGGGGACACATAAAGCATTAACCTGGATCTGAGCACATATTGGGATGACTAGGAATGAAACAGCAGACAAAGCCACTAAACGCGCTGTAAAAGATGGAAGGATTGACAGAGAAATAACCTTGCGTAAAACAGGAATTCAAAGGGGTAACAGAAAAATTCAAAAGAGGAATGGCAAAAAATTTGGATCCACGGAAAAAAAACGAGAAAGATTTTTTTAAAATTGTACCCTGCAGTTGAGGAAAATGACATACTTGAGGACTCGGATAGGAAAAATGAAGTGCTTTTGTTTAGAGTACAAATTGGACAAAGTGATTTAACAAAAATCTTTTTTGCACACAAACAAAAAAGATGGATTACGTACATGCTGTAAAGTAGATAAAACAATGCACCACCTGTTATGGGTATATAAGGGTTGTGATAAATAAAGACAAAAGCTTTTTGAGGCATTTAAATAGTTTAAGGTAACAAAAGTTACATTATGTTATTTAGTAAAAGTACCAGGGAAATGGGGCAGTATTAGAATGGTCTTGTTACATTATCTGAAAGACACAGGGTAGAAGGAGAGAATATAAACCACTAGGTATTTAGAAATTATAGCTGGTGGTGATTATAGACCAGGGATGGACAAACTATGGCCTGCCAGCCATTTTAATCCGGCCCTCACATCTGGGGCTTGCCCCGCTCTGGCACTCCAGCTGGGTCGGGGTCTGCTCCACACAATTCCCTCCAGATCCCCTCCAGCTTCCACGCATAGGAGCAGTCAGGGGGCTCCTCTCTGCATGCTGCCCCCACCCCAAGCACCACCCCTGCAGCTCCCATTGGCCGGGAACCAGCAGGGGGAGTGCCTACAGATGGGGCAGCATGCAGCAGAGCCGCCTGTCCACGCCTCTGCATAGGAGCCAGAGAGGGGACATGCCGCTGCTTCCAGGAGCCACTGCTTCTGGGAGGTAAGTGCCACCCGGAGCCTGAGCCCCTGAGCCTACCCCCCCACACACACACCCCAATTCCCTGCCCTAGCCCTGATCTCCCTCCTGCCCTCCAAAACCCTTGATCCCAGCCAGGAGCACCCTCCTGCACCCCAAACCCTTCATTCCAAGTTCCACCCCAGAGCCTACACCCCTACCCAGAACCCTCACCACCACTCCGCATGCTGCCCCAGCCCAGAGACCCTCCTGCTCCCTGATCTCCTCATTTCTGACCCCACCCTGCAGCCCACACCCCCAGCCAGAACCCTACCACATCCCAACCCCAATTCCGTGAGTATTCATGGCCAGCCATACAATTTCTACACCTAGATGTGGCCCTCAGGCCAAAATGTTTGCCCACCCCTGCTATAAACTATCCAATGAGGTCTCTTTTGCCATGGAAAAGAAAAGAACACAGAGACACTGGCAGGAGAAGAAAGCCAGAGCCGGACGGCTGAACTCCAGATAGAAACGTCTGGGAGTGGTGACTCTGCAAAGAACAGATGCCAGCAGAAGAGTTCCGTGTGCCTGGCCAAAGAGCCAGAAGGAAGAGCAATCCCTACCTTGGGTTGCAATGCTGAGTGTTATTTTGAGACATTAAGCACTCTGTGGAACAATCTGCCGTCATTAAACCAGCTCCAGATAGCAGGCTGGTAATACTCATAAGAGAGACTGTGGACCTCATAACTAGCCTGAAGAGAGATAACAGACTTTGGCCATGAGGGACCCGCTTTAACAGGGATACCACCCTATGCCTATACATTATAAGTACCCCACTTCCTGAGTGCCATTAGGTTCCCTGTAACCCAACACACATATAACGAGCCGGTGAATTGCTCTCATTGCTTGGCTCCTTGGATGAAACTCTTCATAGCTGGGGGGCCAGAATTTTCACATTATACTGCCAAGACCTCGGGAAACTCCTCTCAGACATCAAGGCATAGTGCACCAGTTATTTGTCCAGCCAAGCTGTTTATTGGCCTGTAGCTTAGTTCCGTAATTAGGAAAGTTTTGCTTGCTATTAATCCAGTGTGGATTTTATTGAGCTTTTAATCTGAAAATCTTAATATTTTGTTATTCTGTAAAGGACGTATTTTAATATGTCCGATAGGCATCCCAGCTATCCTGATGATTTAAACCATTATACATGCCTTAATAAATAAATGGTGCTATTACCAAAGGCTTAAAATAAAACAAATAGATCATAATGAAGACCAAGCTAAGTTTAGCTTTTCACAGAGACAAGGTGCCTTAAACATTAATTTTTTACTAATGTGTTTTTATTTCATTATTGATCTCTCCCTTTATGAAAATGGGAGAGCTCAGACTGGCTCACTGAGTCCCCTTTTACTGTTCATTTAGCACAGGGGTCTCCAAACTACGGCCCGCGGGCCGGATGCGGCCCGCGAGGCCCTCTCATCCGGCCCGTGGAAGGCAGGGCTGGGCCGGGGCGCGGGAGGCGCTGGGGAGGCTCGGGGGCAGCGGCCGGGGCACCCTCCATCCCTCCCGGGGTAAGGAGCCCCCGGCGCCGCTGCCATGGGGGCAGAACAGGGTCCCCCCCCCCGCAGGGGCGGCGGCGGCAGAGCTCACCAGCCGCCTCCCCCGGCAATCAGCAGCCAGCCCCGCCCCCCTTCTCCCGGCCGGCCACGTGGCGGCAGCACATGCCGGAGGTAGGAGACCGGCTGGGTGTGCCGCGGGAGATCGGCGGGGCGGGGGGGGGGCTGCCGCGGGAGATCGGCGGGGCGGGGGGGGGGGCTGCCGCGGGAGATCGGCGGGGCGGGGGGGCTGCCGCGGGAGATCGGCGGGGCGGGGGTGTGTGCCGCGGGAGATCGGCGGGGCGGGGGGGGGGGGCTGCCGCGGGAGATCGGCGGGGCGGGGGGGGGGGCCGCGGGAGGCAGGAGATGGGGGGGGGGCCGCGGGAGGCAGGAGACCCGGGGGGGAGGGGGCCGCGGGAGGCAGGAGACCCGGGGGGGAGGGGGCCGCGGGAGGCAGGAGACCCGGGGGGGAGGGGGCCGCGGGAGGCAGGAGACCCGGGGGGAGGGGGCCGCGGGAGGCAGGAGACGGGGAGGAGGCAGGAGATCGGCGGGGGGGCCGCGGGAGGTAGGAGACCGGCGGGGGGGGGCCCTCGGGCGGCGGGAGATCGGCGGGGGGGGGGGGCGCGGGAGGCAGGAGGGGGGGGAGCGCAGGCGGCGGGAGACTGGCCGGGGTCGGGGGGGGCCGCGGGCGGCGGGAGACTGGCGGGGGGGGCCCGCGGGCGGTGGGAGACTGGCGGGGGGGCCCGTACGGTCTGCTGTACGGGGCCCCAAAATTCATGTTGCTGGCCCTGCCCCCCCCCCCAGCCCTCTTACACCCGCCTCCCCCCCCCGCCCTCTTATCTTGTCGGCCCCCGAACCTCTATTTAATAGTTAATGCGGCCCTCGGGCTGAAAAGTTTGGAGACCCCTGATTTAGCAAATGGCTGGAGTAGGACAGGACAGGACAGTCACCAACACTGTTTTCTGAAAGTGACTTGCTCTTTCCCTACAGAGCTGCTATTGGGTATCTCTCCAGGCTGCAGGTAGCGCCGCACCCCCTCCTCCCCACTCGCTTCCTGTACAGTGAACTCCCCCCACGCAGGTTTTAACAGAACTGTCAATCCAGATAAACACTGCTCAGCTGAATGAGAAAGTTCAGTTTGTTGCCAAGAATGCCACAGAACTCATGGACTTAATCACTTGGTTTGAATCTCAACATGTTGCAATCCACCAAGTGAACAACAAAGTAATGGATGCACTGTTCTGGACTGAAGCACAAATGAAAATCACTATGACAATGCTGAGTTAAATGCTCAGCAGGTGTTTCTTTGCATGGCAAAGAAGCTCAGACAATTCTGCTGCTATGGGGAAGAGTCAAGCGATGTAGCAAAAATGGCTCAAAAGTTCCAACAACCTGCAGCGGGGTTCCTAAAAGCAGTTTGTGTTTTTGACCCTGCACAAATGCACCTGTTGATGGTAGATTTAATCTCGCTTAATGCAATTCCTGGCTTTAGTAAGAATTGTAGGCTGGTGATGCCTGTTTAGAAAAATATTGCAAAAGAAGCAGACTGTAGTTTGCCTGTGGTACAGTTTTGGAACTCAGTTGGAGGCAGAATCCCACATCATGCAATGCTAGCTCAGCGCTGTCTGACAAGTCCAACAAACTCCATGGATGCAGAGAGAGCAGTGTCTAAACACGGACAGGGACAGAGACAGGGAATGGAGGGAGAGACAGTTGCTGGATGCTCCATGCTGACATGCAGTTCATGACATTTGAAACCAAACATTCTTTTTCCACTTGTTTTTGTTAACATAAGGCTCTGGCTCTCAAGTGTGAGGCTACCAAATGAGATCACTACCCTACAAAACTGCCTCAGATGCCCATGTCTATCAATCAGGGGGTTGAGACCTGAGTGTTATTTGCGGTTGTAAAGTGTCAATCAATAAATTCTCTCAAGTTCACATGATCTTTCTTTATTTTATTGAAACAAACTAATATTTACATCTGGAGGGGGGGAGGGTGTGCACCCAATACAGATACACACAGACACACTGCGGCTGCGGAGCAATGGAGGCAAGGGAGCTTTCTGCAGCAGGGAGAGGTACCCAAGAGCAGCCTTCAAGAGGAAGAGCAAGTCTTGTGCCTCCCAAACTGACTAGGACTAGCAGTTAGGAGCCCCCAGCTGGGGTGCTCCCAACAGCATGAGGGAAGATCACACCCACCTCCATGAGGAACCTCCTGCAGCTGCAGGAAGCTCCGCGGTTGCAGTCTTCAGAGTCCAGCTCTGAAGGCAGCACAGAGGTGAGGGTGGCAATCCTGTGACCCACCCACAACACGTTTACTACTCAACGCTCAATCCTCTTCTATGTCGGGACCCCCATGGTTACAACACTGTGAATTTCAGATTTAAATATCTGAAAACATTAAATTTTCCAATTTTCAAACCCCATGGCAGTAAAATTGACCATAGGGGACTGTGACTTTGCTAGGGCCCTACTTATAGAGATAGATTCAAGAAGATCAATCTATTTAGCTTAACAAAGAGAAGGTTAAGGGGTGAATTGATTAGTCTAGGTACCCACCTGGGGAGCAAACAGAGGTGAAAGTAAGCCAGTACGCCCTGGCTTCAGGGCTTACCAGCTCTTTCTGGTATGCCATACCCCCGGCAGCCCGGCTTCCCCAGGAAGCAATTTAGAGGGTTTGGGGCTCCCAGCAGTGGCTGAAGCCCCAGACCCTTTAAATTGACACCAGAGCCCCGCTGCTGGAGCCCTGTGGTAGTGGCTGTCGGGCTTCGGCAGCTACTTAAAGGGCCCAAACTCCTGCTGCCTCTACAGCCTCAGCCCTTTAAATAGGCGCCGGAGCCCCGCTGCCACTACCCAGGGCTCCAGCAATTTATTTATTTCTTAACTGGCTTGGTTTC
Organism: Sternotherus odoratus; assembly: GCA_032164245.1. Lineage (NCBI taxonomy): Eukaryota > Metazoa > Chordata > Testudines > Kinosternidae > Sternotherus > Sternotherus odoratus. The sequence goes on along the minus strand of JAVMKO010000001.1, from coordinate 279,898,675 downwards.
AGCCCCTAGCTCCACTTTCTGTGTACGGGGAGATGTCAGCAAACCAGTAAAATGCCTGAAACTGCGATGGCTTATTGCTAAAAGCAGCCAAGTCTGCAGGCTGTAAATTGGCCAAGTCACAGTCTCAGCTTGACCAAGGCAGAAGGGGAAGGGGTTTTGGGAGCCAAACAGAAAAAGGGCAGCTTGACCCCACGTCCTTCCTGATGAGAATTGCGCTGAAGTTGCGGACACATGCGTTTTAGAAGAGCAGGATGTGCCCCAGGAATGTCTATTGGGGCCTCAAGGCTGCAAACTCTGGAAAAACCCACACCTGGTTAATCAAAAATCAAAAGGAAGCCTCTTACTTGACCATTGGAACTGCTTGCTTAACGAGTTTTCTTCAAGGGACATGTCTAATGTATAAATAAGGGGAAAAGTTCAAGGTACTTGGACTTTTCTGGACCCCCCCCCCCCCTCCCGGATACATCTCGCAATCTCCAGCAGCAGATGGGCTGCTGCTGTGCCACTCGAGAGCCACACTCAGCTTCGGTAATTATCAAGGGTTGGGTGTGTTTTACTAACCTGTTGCAGACACGTGTAAGTGCTTGAGACTCAGTAAAGTTCAGCTTTAAGTGAAAGCACTCTTGTGATTGTGCCAGCCATTTATCGGTCAGACAGCCATATCTCCTTTGATTTATTCCCTGACACAACCTTGCACAGAGTAAAAGTTACCAAGAGCTTTGGGTTGAAAGAACCCCGGGTAACAGCTGCAGGACCCAGGGAAAGTGGAAGACAAAGGTGGCTTTAAGCACACCACTGAAATGGCAGTGCACATGTTTAGTAGTGGGAATTCAGATACCTCAGTGACTTCCCCAGTGGAATCTTATGTGCTGACAGGATTAGATCAGGGCTGGCGACAGGGGGGTACTACGGGTAGAGCTGTACCGGGCCCCGGACTTAAGGGGGGCCCCCTCAAGTCCGGGGACTGGTACACAGCTGAACCCGTAGTCGTCTCACCTGGGCACCGCATCTCCCTGGCCGCTCTTTCCCGGGCTGTGTCCGGGTGTCAGTGCCCGGCTGCCTCCCGAGCCCTTCAACCGGCGGCTCGTCCTGCGCCCCAGGAGCCGCCCCGAGGCACCCCCGGCTGCAGCGCTTCCCCCGCCCACCTGCAGCAAGAGCAGGGCCAGCCCTTGGCGGGGGGGGGGGGGGCGGCACCACAGGATGCCAGCTCCATCGCCTCCCCCGCCCCGGCGGCTGCAGAGGACTGGCCGGGCGCGTCGCTCCGCAGGGGCGGGGGCCAGCGAGCAGGGCTGGGGAGATCCGGGTGTGCGCAGCCCGGCCGACCCCGGCCAAGGGGCCGGCGGGGAACCAATGGGGGTGGGGAGGGGAGGAGGTTAGGCTGGGGGGGGGGCTGGGGGGCCCCAAACGATCAGAGTAGGGGGGCCCCAAAATTTCTGTCACCGGCCCTGGATTAGATAGCAATGGATAAGGTTTCTGAGGATGTAAATTTTAGACTAAGACGCCTATTTAGACACCTTAATCACTTTGTAAATCTAACCCTTGCTCTCCAAGTTTTGTCTCAGATGTACTTTTCTATAATGTCCTATGTGTTTTTGTTCAGGATTGTTTTTGTTTTTTCCCCTCCTTTCACTTTAAGAAATCTCCTTTCCTCCCATCTGCAATTCCCAAGATGGAGACATTTTATGTTTCTTTTCTAATTATTTTTACCCTTTCACTTTTGTTTTCTTTTTGCCAACCTGCCAAAATATGACATTTTCAAGTTTTCTGGGTAGGGAAAATCAAATTTCTTTTTCCATGTGTCAGCGGGTCAACTTTTCTACAAATAAAGAAATTTTGCAGTTTGACAGACAAAAAAGCTGCTTTCTATTCCCCCAAAATATACATAGGCCACAATGGAGGTAAGTGAAGGTTAAAAGATGAAATAGAGCTTTGCTACATCACTTGGTTTTGATCTGAATTTATCCATGTGCTCACCAGAGCTTTCTGTCACAGTGATGTGATGGCGACAGGAAGATATAGAGATTGAGGCAGGAAGAAAGGGGTTTTGACATTAACACTTCATGAAGATGAATGGGAAAGGTTGATATTGTCAGCGCTCTGTTGTTTGTCCAGTTGTAGAACAAATTAGCTGCTGAACAATCTGCGTATGCACAGCAGAGACCCACTGCAGGAAGGTGAGATGTTTGCACAATGCAACAATATCCACTAAAGGGAGGGGGAAAATGAGTGGATTAGTAATTCTAAAATAATTTAGAAACATGTTACATCAGGATCTATTCCAAGAGGGGTATAGTAGTACAGTAAAACCTCCATTTAATGGACTAATTCGGGCGAGGGGGTGTCCGTTAAATCAAAAAGTCTGTTATTTAATAATAATAAAAAAAACCCGAGCATTCGGAGCAGCAGCCCGCCCACCACAGGGTCGGGGCGGCAGCTCCGCAGCCCACCTGCTGCCGGGACCCGGGCGGCAGCCGGGAGCACTCAGCCAGCCCGCCCGGGTCCCGGTTGCCGGGAGCCGTCAGCTAGCCCGCCCTGGTCCCGGCTGCTGGGACCCGGGCGGCAGCCGGGAGCCGTCAGCCAGCCCGCCCGGGTCCCGGGAGCCGTCAGCCAGCCCGCCTGCAGGTGGGACCCGGGCGGGAGCCGGCAGCCAGCCCGCCAGCCCACCCGCTGGCGGGACTCAGTCGGGAGCTGGGAGCCAGCCCGCCCACAGGTGGGACTCGGCAGCCAGCGAGCCCGCCCACAGGCGGGACTCGGCAGCCAGCGAGCCCGCCTGCAGGCGGGACCCGGGTGGTAGCCGGCAGCCAGCCCGCCCGCAGGCGGGACTCGGGCGGGAGCCAGGAGCCGGCAGCCCGCCCGCTGGTGGGACTCGGGCAAGAGCCAGGAGCCAGCCTGCCTGCAGGTGGGACCCGAGCGGGAGCCAGCAGCCAGCCCGCCCGCTGGCAGGACCCGAGCGGGAGCCGGCAGCCAGCCTGCCCACTGGCGGGACTCGGGCGGGAGCCGGCAGCGCACCCGCTGGCGGGACTCGGGTGGGAGCCGGGAGCCAGCAGCCATCCCGCTAGCGGCTGGGACCCGGGCAGCAGCCGGGAACCAGGAGCCAGCCCGCCTGCTGCCGGGACCGGGGCGGCAGCCGGGAGCCAGCAGACGGCCGCCAGGGAAGGGGACCAGGGCCGCAGCAGGGAGGGGTCGCGTTCTGATATTTATCAGAAATTTTGTCCGTTGCATCCGAAGTCCGTTAAATCGAGGTCCGTTAAATCAAGGTTTTACTGTACCTCTATCACAGCCTCTACAAGAAACAAACAATCTCAGTCTTTTCAATCTCTCTTCCTATGGAAGTTTTCCCATGTGTAAAATCTTTTAAGTCAAGTTCCAATGACAGTTCGGGCCGTAGGTAAAACCTAGCACGTACTGGGGATTCAAGTGGAGACATGAAATTAAATTGTTTATTTAATTTCTATTGCAGTAGCACCTCGTAGCCCCAGTCATGGATCACTCTGCTAGGTGTTCTACAAATATACAGAACAAAAAGATGGTGCCTACCCCGAAAAGCTTATGGTCTAAGTGTAATCTCACTTTATTCACTTCTCATCCTAATCTCTTGTGTAGTTGTGTTGTGTGCTATTAAGAAGCTATGCAGTTCTACCCAGAATGCACGTAGACTTTGAAATTACCTGCGGGTCCTTAGGATAGAAAGCACACTAGAAGTATGCATTTAGTTTTCCTTCCTGGATCAGCCAGAGTCACTTTCTTGAATACTAACCACATAGCTCTTGAAATTGTATCTTCAGATGTAAATATTATTGTTTTGTTTTTTCTACAAAGCACAGTGGAGTGTATACCAATGCCTTATCCTTTCCTTAGGCCAGCAGGTATTTTCCTGACCTGGATCACAGCTGCTGCCTTCAAACAAGAACAGGCACTTTCATCTTTATTTGTATTGACTAGATTGTAAAGTATGTCTTGAAAAGTTAGTGCTGTTTGAGACCATAACTGTTTTGAATTAATATTAGAATAAGTTATGTTTCTCACGGACACTGATTTATAAATCAGGTATCTCTAATAAGTTTTGTTACTTATTCAATTAACACAGGCTTACTTTTATTTATTACCTTTGAAAAATTACCAGCAGTAGTACATGCAAGGGGGAAGTAGTTTTACTTTAAATAATGTCATAGAATTTGAAAAAATACATCTTAATGTTGCAAAACGGATGATTCCTCAGTAAGAGCAGGCTTTGCAACTATCCGATCTTCAGAGCATGCATTTGATGTGACAAATACTGCAAACATCTTAGACAACTCCAATTTTAACTGAACATGCAGCATAAAACTATATGCAACCTTATAAGTTGATACTGAGTATCTCTGCCACTCCAAATATGGAAGGAGAATCCTTACTAGAACTGTATAAAACTAAAAATTCAATCTACCGAATTTCAAGGAACTTCTGCAAAGGAACAAAATGTTTTCTATAAAATGTCCTACAGGCTACAGAGGAAGCAAGTGAGTGATTTATTGTTATTTCTATGTTTAAATACTTGGGAGTCGCTCAGATACTGTGGAAACAGAGAACTGCCAAATATCCATTTAGGTAGATAGAGAGTTTTAAAGAATATAATAATGTGCCTGTGGCCAAAATCCATCTCTTTCATGCTGCCAAAGCCCACATTGGACAGTGTGTGACAAGGACACACAATGATGGACACAAAAAACGATTCATGCAGGAAAACTAAAATGCCATTGTGACACGTTCCTCCAGGGGCCACTTGAAACTGGGGTATCACTGAGCCTCCTTGTTCCACCAGCCGGAGCTCCCTTGCCCTGTCCTGCTGAGCCAGGCCCTCAAGCCTCCTCCAGCACACACACAAGCAGAGACACACCCACTTGCAGAAAAACAGACATTGAAATCAGCATGGGAAGGCTTCAGCTAGACTCAGAGAATTACCCAGCACTCAAATGCACACTCCTCTGGAGTGTAAACCCAAAATGGTATCAACTTGTGCTGCACAGAGTACTCACTGAAATTCATCCCCTCTCTCAATGTGAAGAAAGAGATGCACAGCTTTTTTCCCGTCCCCTCCTGTCATGAATTCCACAAACCAGTTTTAGAGAAAACAAAAACAAATTCAAAAGATAGAATTTGGGTGATTATAAGGGTTAGCAAACAGATCAAAGGAGATTATCTACCAAATGAAATAAACACACAAACTAAGCTTAAGACATTAATGAAACTGGTTACAAGTAGTAATTTCTCACCTTAAATGTTGATTTAGACATATTGTAGAGGTTCCTGAAGACCTTTCTTGGAGCTTAACATTTCAGGTATTTCTTTCATAGGCCAGACACCCTCTGGTCTGGCTTCTGCTCTCCCCCTCCAATCTTTGTTTCTTAGATGTTTTCAGAAGTCATCCTGGGCAGGGATTCAGTGAAGAACACACACTGATTATGTTCCTCCCCTACCTTAAAATAGGTTTTACATATGGTGAGAATCCTTGATTTTCCAGTGGGTTTCACCCCTACCCCCACACCAAGTGGAAAAATACTGATATTCTATCATGGAATCCAGTACCAGGTGACTGGATCACATGACTCTGCAGTCAGGAGTCAGAGGCTGTTTGTAGAATCCCAGGAAAGCTTCTCAGGAAGGTGGGAGATTAGCATCCTCAAAGACCTATTGTTCTCCCTAATTGTCTATTGACATGTTCCTAGCTAGCCAGCCAGAGAGATTACACTCTGTCTGCTGGGCATTCTCCAGGTGTAAATACTTTTGTAGTACAGATGTATAGTCAATATTCCTAACTTTAGATACAAAAATGATACATGTATACAAATAGGATAATCATATACAGTAAATCATAACCTTGCCAATGATACCTCCATGACCTATCTTGAATAAAATGCATCATGATTATGACAATCATATCATATTACTATGAAATATTACTAAGAAAAATATGGGAAGCAGTGTCACAGCCATGTTAATTTTTCTTTCAATGTAAATAGAGCTGTAATCTCAGTGCAATGCTTCTTTATTTCTGAGTGTCATGTCTTGTGCTCTTTGCACAACAAAAATCATATGAAAAAACCCCACATGGACACAGTTGGGTCCTAAAGAACCATGTTCGCTAAATGTACATCCACCTGTAAAGCCTAGCAACATATGCACTGTTTCCCTGACTAGTTTCTGCTGACTTCTAAAATTTAGAACAAAGTGAGCACCGCTAGAGGCCTCTCCTGTTTAAAGGGATATTATCCCATTCTTATACATTACTTGATGTCAAATTTGCTACATCAGTAGTGAGGGAACACCAGATGTGTGTGGAACATGTGTAATTCTAGGACTAAAATGAGTGATGGCCTTCAGAATGAGGGATATTGGAGAGTTTGTCAGACTCCTCTGTACTAAAATAGAGAGAGATGCTAAATTAAACTGTAATGCAGTACTGGACTGTGTCGATTGTTTACATTTATAAAATAAACCTAGGAAAGTGAAGCAAGCAGCTATTCGGATCTGTTACAATAATCACATAAAATCTGTTACAAAAATCACATAAAATCGGATCTGAGACATAATCACATAAAACCTGGCCGGCAGCCCCCCCACTGGCGCGCTCAGCCCCCGGCTGCGGCTCCGGACAGCTCCGCTCCGCCGTCGGCTTCAGCCCGCCGCCCGCTGCCTCCTCTTCTCACTATTCCTCCTTCTTCCCTCCTTCTCTCCATCCCTCCCTTCTCTCCTTCCCCCTTCTCCATCCCTCCCTTCCTCCCTGCTCTCTCCCTCCATCCGCTGCCTCCTCTCGCTCCCTCCATCCCTTCTCTCTAGCCCCTTCTCCATCCCTCCATCCCTTCCTTCCTCCCTTCTCTCTATCCCTCCATCCCTCTCTTCCTTCTCTCTATCTCCCTTCTCCATCCCTCCCTTCTCTCTCTCTCTCCGTCCACTGCCTCCTCTTCCATCTCCCTTCTCTCCATCCCTCCTTCTCGCTGTCCCTTGCCTCCTCCATCCCCCTGCTCCCTACCCCCATCTCTTCTCTCATCCATCCATCCTCTCCCTTTCTCACCTTCGTGCCTTCTCTCCCTCCGTCCCCTCCATCATCTTCATCCCTCATCCCCCCTTCTCTCTCTCTCCCTCCATCCTCCTCATCCCCCATCCCTGTTCTGCTTATTCCTCCATCCATCCCCCCCGACCCCCCTCTGGCTCCCCCCGCCCGGCGCTGGGGGGCCCAGGTGGGGCCATGCCCCCCACACACACCCTGTCCCGTTTTTGCCCTCCCAATGTCCCGTTTTTGTCTAAAGGAAATATGGTCAGCCTAGACAAAGGTCCTTAAAGACTAACTAAGGTGGCACCTTAAAGACTAACTAAAGTATTGAAGCAAAGCTTTCGTGGGCTAATACCCACTTCGTCGGATGCAACAACTATTGTTGCATATAAAGTAAATAAGGTATTTAAAATATTTAAGAAGTTTCACTTAAAATTAAATTACCGTATATACTCGAGTATAGGTCGACCCGAATATAAGCCGACGCACCTAATTTTACCACAAAAAGCTGGAAAAGTTATTGACTCGAGTATAAGCCTAGGGTGGGAAATGCAGCAGCTACCGGTAAATTTCAAAAATAAAAAATCCGGACAAAAAAAAAAAAAAAAGCGCCTCGCTCTCCCATCCCCGCCACGGGCGGGCTGCCGAGGTTCCCCCCTCCCCGCCGAACCAAAAAAAAAATGTGCGCCCCGGTTCCTCCCCTCCCCGCCGGACAAAAAAAAAAAAAAAAAAAAAAAAAAAAAGCGCCTCGCTCTCCCGTCCCTGCTGCGCGGGCGGGCTGCCGGGAGCGTCCCGGTTCCCCCCTCCCCGCCGCGGGCGGGCTGCCGGGAGCGCCCGCGCGGCGGGGACGGGAGAGCGAGGCGCTTTTTTTTTTTTTTTTTTTGTCCGGCGGGGAGGGGAGGAACCGGGGCGCACATTTTTCACTGACTCGAGTATAAGCCGAGGCGGCTTTTTTCAGCCCAAAAAGTGGGCTGAAAAACTCGGCTTATACTCTAGTATATACGGTACAATGCAGAGCCCCCCGGACCAGTGGCCAGTACCCAGGCAGTGTGACTGCCACTGAAAATAAGCTCACTTGCCACCTTTAGCACTCATGCCATAGATTGCCTACCCCTGCTCTAATTCAGACAGCTGGAACGGGCTGGTCTAAAAGGTACTTTAAATGTTGGCATGTTGGATAGCATTCAAGCTGATGTGTTCATTCCTAATAATATACCACCTGTCCAAAGTGTTAATATGGTACCCATAGTAAAAAGGAATACAACTTTGAGCTCCCACAAGTGATCTGCGAGAACAGAAAAGCAGCTAATGGGGAAGAGAACATCTCTAGCCCCTGTTCGGGAGTCACCCCTTCCAAATCTGAGACTGTTTCACTAGCAAAAGCCAGGTAAGTGTGATCTGCTTTGTCCTAGACCCAGTTGCAATTTCTCTTCCTAATTCTTTACTCTACCTTCTGCTCTCCCACCCCACCCCTCTGGGTTTACCAACTCCCCAAGGAGTGACTGCAGACTACTTCCCCTGCAGCCCTTTTCCTTCTTAAATTTTCTTTTTACATAGTTTTATAATGTTGCAGCCTTGGCATGTGAGGCTATAACTGCTACCGCCCCCCCAGTTTTCACACAAGCAAAAACCTGTATCCACTCACAGAGTCTGTAGCCTTGGAGAAAGCAAAGTACAGTAAACCCTCGATTTAACGGACCTCGATTTAACGGACTTCGGATGCAATGGACAAAATTTCTGAGCAAGTCTGATGCATCCGAAATCCATTTCTCGCGGGCTGGCTGCCAGCTCCCGGCTGCCGCCCGGGTCACGGCAGCAAATGTGTTAAATCTTTCACGGCTGCCTCTCTCACCGTATACAGAAATACATCTTTAAATGTGCAAGGCTTCTCCTCTGACTTTGTAACCAATTTACAGAAATGAGTTATTTCCCTTAATAATGGGTCCCGGCAGCGGGCGGGTTGCGGAGCTGTCGCCCCGAACCCTGTGGCGGGCGGGCTGCTGCTCCGACAGCTCGGTTTTTTTTTTTATTAAATAACGGACTTTTTGATTTAACGGACACCCCCTCGCCCGAATTAGTCCGTTAAATGGAGGTTTTACTGTAATGCTTTTTTAATGCTACCTCACTTTCCCAGTAGTCTCACCAATCCAGACTATACTTTTTCACTGCAGAAAAAAAACTTCAAGACCAGACTGCAAAGAGAAGTTGCTGGGCTGCAATTCATTTGCAAATTTGATACAATCAACTCTGGACTGAATAGGGATTATGAATGATTAGCTAACTACAAGAGCAATTTATCTTCTCTCGCTGGTCACACCTCCAGTTCAGCTGCTAGAGGAATACCTCACCCTCCCTGATTAAAGATAACAAGCTGGTTCAGCCTCATTGGACCCACCCTGTTATCTCAAACTGGTTCTTGCCTATCTATTCATACCTGCCCCTGGATACTTCCACTGCATGCATCCGATGAAGTGGGTATTAGCCCACAAAAGCTTATGCTTCAATACTTTAGTTAGTCTTTAAGGTGCCACGGGACTCCTTGTAACTTCTGCAATTCCAGACTAACACGGCTACCTCTCTGATTCTTGGGATCAAATGTTAAACCTGTTATAAACATACAGCTAAGGGTAGCCTAAAACCCCTCCTTTACCTGTAAGGGGTTAAAAACAAGCTTAAATAACCTAGTTGGCATCTGACCAAAAGGACCAATGAGAAAAGAAAATACTTTTAAATTTGGGTGTGGAGGGGGGAAGGTTTCCTTTGTGATTTTGTTGTTGTTGGAGGGGGGGAGAGGTTGGGGGGGGGGGCAGAGGGGAGGACATTGGGACCAGGGTAGAAAAATTCATCTTCTAAAAACATTTCTAAAACAAGCCTCTAAGATTACAAAAATTGTAAGTAAAGCAAGGAAAGGCGTTAGATTATCTTTTGTTTTAGCTTGTAAATTTTTCCTATGCTAAGAGGGAGGTTTAGTCCTGTTTTTGTAACTTTAAAGTTGAGCCTAGAGGAAAATCCTCTGTATTTTAAATCTTTTTATTACTCTGTAAAGTTATCTTCCATCCTAAATTTGCAGGTGTAATTATTTTACTTATTTTTTAAATATTTTTTTCTTTTAAAACCCTAATTAATTTACAATATCCTAAAAACCCAGGGGTTTAATCTGTGCTCACTTTGTAATCTATTGGTTAGTTTATTATTCTCAAGCCTCCCCAGAAAAGGGGGTGAAGGAGCTTGGGGGGATATTTTGGGGGAGATACGTTTCCCACCCTAAATGTTTGTTTAAATCACTTAGTGATGGCAGCAATACTGTCCAAAAACCAAAAAAACAAAAAAAGGTGCCTTAAAGTTTTTAACCTAAGCTGGGAAAAATAAGGTTAGAGGGGTCTTTCATGTGGGTCCCCACATCTGTACTCCAATGTTCAGAGTAGGGAGGAAACCCTGACATGGTGGCATCATGCTGGGATCATTTTAAACCAAAAGCACAGAGTTTATGATTTTAAAAGAACATTTTTTTCCTTTTGGCTCCTTAAAAAGAGGGAGGTTGTTTTAAAAAAAAGACACTTTTTTTAAAAGCTGAGAGCAACTGGATTTTTTTTCTTTGCCTGAGGGCACAGTATTTAAATTCCTGCAAGGGAATTTACATGCTGTTGGGTTTTTTTTCTTTCTAGCTCTCGGGTTAGGCTAGGCAAAGCGCAAAAAGGCTAGAATAACAAAAAGTGAGGTCCAAAAAAACTAGAATTAGCCGAATTGGAAGCTTAAAAAAACCTATGGCCTTAAAAGGCTTGGGAACAAAAATGAAGGCAAAACGCTTGAAGGCAAAACAGCCAGGGAGGAGGCTGCCCATAAAAGAGCCCAGGAGTTAAAAAACAAACAAACAAACAAAAAATACATGCCCTAATTTTCGCCCAGAAGCATAAACTGGCCATTATGGAATTAAAAAAAAAACAAAACCCTTCAGAAGCTGGCTCCAATTCCCCAAAATTCCACAAATGGAAGTGACTATGTCCACAGTATAAGAAATCCAGTAATATTACTAAATATTTAGTCACCTTTAAGACACTGTGCACCTTTCATGCAATTCCTAAAAATTACAAAATAACCACATTGGTAACAAACTTGAGTAAAAAAAGCTCTCAACATAGTCAGCAAAATGCCTATTAAAATGCTTCTAACTATGGTAAATTTAAGAATTTGGTTTTAACACAATTTCAAATTACACCTAAAACTTACAAAGTAAAATTTAGAGCCCTTAAAAAAGGGGATGAACTAAGTAATGTGGCCTATGTAAACCAGATGAAGGATCTGTTAAAGAGATGGGTCAAAGAAAGGGGTGTAACTAGCTTTGAAGAAATGTGATTTGGTTGTGCAGGAGCAGTTCCTGACTATGACCAATGATGATGTAAAACAGTGTTTATGGGTTAAAAAAAATGGACTCAGCAAAGTCTCACTTCTTATGCTGATCAATATAAGCAGCCCCAGACCGCCAAAAAGGAATGAAAAATCAAAACAAAACAAGTAAAGGCAGAAAAAATACCCAACAACCCTGGAAGCACTTTGGGTGAATACCAAAAAAACACCCCCCAAAACTACACCATGCCACGGGGGTCATGCCAAGGCCCCACCTATACCCCAAACAAACCCCAAACACCTTATCATCCCACCACACCATTCTCCAGCAACCCACCTCGTCCCACTGACCAGTCAGCAGGGCGATGTTTTAAATGTAATAAGCTGGGGCATGTAAAGGCCAACTGCCCAAGAACCCCAACAGATTACAGTTCATTGCAACCATCACTGAAATTAAGCAAGATGTGACCAAAGACAATTGAAGCCCCATTTAGATAAGAATAAGCCTGGAGATGGGAAGTCCACACGAAGGAAAGAACAGCATGAGGTCATCCTGAGTCTGGGGACAAATTAGCTAGTTTGGGAAGATATAAGGAGAAAAAAGAAGCCATCTGGGAATCTATCCTCAACAGAGCTCTTGCAAGCTGAGAAGGATGGGTCCTTTGACCAAAGGGGTTAAAGTCTCTCAGGAAACTGAATATAAATGAAAAACCAGCTTAGGCAAAGATATTTCATATAGGAAGATAAGGGAAATTAACAGCTTGTATTTCTGTGGAAAGTCCTGACAGAGAAAGTCAGCCATGGCTGAAAGAAAAAGATTGGTAAGAAATCTACAGTGAGCCAACACTGTAACTCTGTATCGTAACGACGAGAAAACATATTTAACTTTTATTTGCATGTAACCATTTTGTCTTTATCCTTTGTACTTGAACTCATTTAAGTTTATTTAATCAGATAGGTTTTGTTCTACTTTTAATCTAAACCAATCCAGTGCTGTATTTGAACTGAAGTGATTGTTTACTCTAGTTAAAGCAATAAGCTGAGCTTCTGTCTCTTTAATAAGGTTATTCACTCCTTTTCTTCTGAATGCTCCAGGAAAGGGCTGGACACTTCAGGGCAGAGGGTTTGGGGAAATTCAGGACTAGTGTGCTGGGGTCCTCCTGCAAGTAGTAACCGAGGTTGAGGAGACCAGGTTGGGACTGTTGTGTTGTAGACTGGCTGCAGAGGTCAATGTAGTGAACCAGGGCTACACAGACAGTCATGGAACTGCTTAGCCCGGACACCAACAGCCAGCAGACGTAAGCCACATCACCAGGGCACTTAAGAAACCCACGGTTACAGGACAAGTGATGACAACCTCTCACTGGTCTGGTCTGAGCCCCAAAATGTGACATCTCCCTTCAGAACTATCACCCAGGTCACAATCTGTACAGCACCGTTTCCAGTGAGCCTTCAGTTAATATTTGTGTGTCATTAATGCACAGTGAAAACCTTTAGGAAGCCTGCCTATGTAAGCAATTGATGAACAGCTTGTATTCTGAGACATCAGCACATTTTTCTCACTTGATGTACCCTGCGAAGGGAATGGTCATCAATTTCTGTAATAGATTTTGTTTTTTTTAAAAACCAGAGATTGCCTCATTCAGTCAACATGCCTTTCCTAGTAAGCACACTGCTGCTTCACTGAGCTTCGAGAACAGCTGACACATTCAGCTGTGTTACTACTAATGGCAAATCTAAATCATGCCATTGGAATACAGCCCTTAATGGACACTATGTTACCTGTGTACAGGGGAGGTAGGTCAATTTATTTACCAGCTCTGTGCTACAGAAATCTGTCTGACTTAAGGCATTTGCATAAATCATGAATACATATCCTTAAGAGAAACTACAGCTGGATTTTTCTAAAGGAGCTCTGTGAATACTAAAAGTGGAAGTTAATAGGACTATTCCTTTTAGCGACTAACACTCCAAAGATAAATTGCTGCAGCACAGTGGTTACAGTGCAACCTAGTTAGACTAATGTCAGTAACTAGAGATTTATTTTTCTTTAACATGAAGAATACAACACAGGGCCTAAACCTTATATTTTCAATTTTTTATACACACACAGCTACCCATCCACCCACTCAACCACAGGGACTGGGACTTCTGATAATCAATCAGAGATCTTCTGCTTTCACATAGGTTCACTCTGCGTATTATATTCACCCTGCGTATTATATTGACAAGAAGATACATTTAGTTGTACCACAACCAATTGCTTCAGCATGCACAATATTGAGCACATATAGTATTTCAAATAAGAAAAACCTGACAACTGGGCTCACACAGTGTCTTCAGATCAATGCTGTAATACCTCACAAAGACAGTTGGCCTCCAGTCTGCAATGCCTCCTTTGCAATATTTCCCAGTCTCAATTCCACTGATTCTATAAAGTTACAGGAAACTGCATTGAGCTCTAATCCCCAGATTCAGTCTGGGTTACTCTTGGCAGCTCAATCTCCTCCCTGCAAGGCTGTGCTGGAACTAACAGGTGCTTAACACGGCGGCCAGTGCTGTACACCTGACAGAACTCACTACAGATTGGCCAGGATCTTCCAGCTTCTAACTAAGGAGGTACGTGTGTACCTTCAGGGATATCTGACCTTAATGGTGCCTTCCACATCAGCTTCCAACATCTGCTGACCATGGTTAACAATTCCTGCACTCCCTCTTCAGTGCTGAAACAGTAAATACTTCTTTGCAGTCACTCAAGGCTCTATGCCAATGGTTCTCAACCTATTTATCATTGTGGGCCTCAAAGTGCTACCTGGGCCACAGGTTGAAAACCACATGCACCCCACTTAACCTCCTCCCCACACCTCTAAGCTCAGCACCATCCACCCAGTGACTCCTCCAGAGTGGGGCCAGAAGTGAAGAGCTGGGCATGGGGGCAGGGACCCTGACCCCTGACCCTTCTGCATGGGGACCCCCAACCCCAACCCCTGTCTTGCAGGGTGAGGGGGAAGCCAGGACCCCGACCCCAGACCTCACTGTGTGGAACTGGGCAGCAACCAGATGCCCAGAATCCAAGCCCTGTGGGGCTGGGAGGAGCTGGTTGCTTGGACCCCGAGCCCTGGTGTGTGGGTCTGGGCGGCAGCCAGGAGTCCACTGGGCGGCAGGGTGGCTGGGAACCCGGAGCCCAGCGCCCGAGGTGGAGCTAGGCGTCTATCTACACAAAAGACTATCTAGAATGGAATCACTGCAAGTCATCTCAGCACTACATGCAAAGGAGGAACAAACTACTCCCCACAGACAGATGAAGCAAATAGTATGAGGTTTAATCTGCTGAGTAGAAGAGAAAGTGGTAAGAGGAGGTGCATCTGCAGCCATGTACACATTGACCATCACAGCTCCAGAGTTGTGGATCCCAGGGTAAGGTGCTGTACATTCAAATAGAATGAGATGGTCCCTGACCCAATGAGCTTACAGACCAGAAAGACAATAAACCTCTCTTTCTCTCCATTTTACTGACAGGGAACTAAGGCACAGGGACTTTGAGGGACTTGCTGAAGGTCACCCAGGGAGCCAATGGCAGAGCCAAGGAGTGAATCCAGATCTCCTGCACTCTAGTTCAGTGCTATAACTACAGGACCAACCGTTCCGAATGCAAAATGAACCGAATGTACATTCAGTGAAGAATTATAAAAGCAAAGACACAACAGTTAGGCAAAGTAACCATTCCATAATCCACATACACAGGAATTTCTAAACCAGAAGCATTCAACAGGTTGCAGAAACGGACTCTAATGGCCCATTCCCACGAATAATATATATTTACCATGAAGTCATATATTTCCTTACCTGAGTTTCAGGGATCCTCTACTTTGTGAGAGGCAAATCTTTTTAGTTTGTATTGCCAAATGAAGCCTGAGAAGACTCATCTAAATCATGTTAAACAAGGCAACTCTGTTTAGGAGGCCAAGAAGCAAAAACAGTTGGAGCAGGTTATTCCTTACAGCAGATCAGTGCACTCCATTTTTCCAAATTTACTTGCGTCTCCCCTGAATACCAGAGATCCATCACCCACATGCAGAGGCTTGAGGTGTAGTCAGCTGTACTCAGGGGTGATTGATAGACTTTTGCATCACCATGAAGCCCAGTGGCTCAGTGTGTTTGCTAATCTTTCCGTTATATGGATCTAAAATCTGGAATGAGCCTCAAACACTAGCTATTGTTACCACAGAATTCCAGAGTTGCTGTTTGTAATGGATGGTCTGATTAGAGACAAAGGTACTATAAGAGTAGCCACACGATGCACTTGCTCTTACAGCAATAACTCTTTATTAACCTTTAGCATCCCAGACCAATGGGAGGTGCCTGGCACACCTCTTTTACACACTGTGGCTCAGCTCAGATCTTCTGACCACAAGTGTGGACAAAGTCATATCTGAAGGGGAGTGGTCCCCTCCAGATCTCTCCTAAACGTGCCAGTGTGGGGACACCCCAAAACATCCTAATCCACATATCAATAATCCTTCCTCATGTTCAGGTGTCCTTGAATCTACCTAAATGGGTTAATCTAAAAAAGTTTAGTACATTTAGCAACATGGGTTCTGCCCACAGGTGGGAAGCCTTTGACTCTGCTTCAGTATCTAGACTGCTCTCCAGTGAGAAGAAAACATCTTCCACTCGTGCAGAGTTGAAACTGAATTTTCTCTTTATATGTATGTACTTGGCAAGCATGAAACTTGTGTATGGGTTTCCAGACAGGTCCTTCCATTTGTTTAGTAGCTTGAGGCTGATTTGAGCAACACAGTTGAAAGCAGCAGCCCAGGATGGAGAAAAACAAATCATCTTGCAATTCCTACAGATGTCTTCTACGATTGCTGGCACAGCTGTTCTGGTTCCTTAAAGTGACTCAAACTTCCTTCTGCATTCTCCCACCTCCTGTTTGTGACATCTACCCAGAGGTATTTCTGATTTGCCAAACATTAAAAGTTCTGAGGAAGCTATAAACATCAGTGACAACAGACAATTACTATTTCCTTCAGGGGTTGCATTCTGCATTAGTTCCTTTATCATTTGGCATGCACCCATCTTACTTTAGTAGCCACAAAATGCACTTTATAATTAGTATGGTGCCCCACATTCATACTGCCACCTACAATCAGGCAAAAAAATCAAGGGTTAACTCCTGAGCTAGTACAAGTCAGCACAGCTCCTTAAAGTATGTAAAATTTACACCAGCTCAGAATCTGGTCTTAAAGTTGACATCCACTTGGATGCATACATTTGTAGCTATTTAAAACCTAGTTTGTGTGCTTGAGCTATTTCCGTACCCAAATGGAAGAGATTGTCTGATGTCAAGGTGACAGTTCAGGTGCGTTATAGTTTTACCCTGAAATGTTGCATCTTCATTGATGCTGATATATCACCAAGGTGTTCAGATCTCACAGCGAGTAGCATGCTATATAAGTCTCTGATGGACAAACAGACAGACACATTAAGATGATGCTCTTTAGAGATACAGCACGGCAAAATAAGGCAGTTTTCCTTAAAGCAGAGGTAGTGATTTCCCACAGCGTGAAGTCACTGCGTAAGAAAGATAGGACGTATGTCAAGAGATCAGCCTGGATTAACCAGGAGATCTTCAATGAGCTAAAACTCAAAAGAGTCCTACAAAATGTGCAAACTTGGTCAAATTACAAAGGATGAATATAAACAAATAACACAAGTATGTATGGACATGTAGTACGCGCAAGAGATTGTCACGGTGCAGTCGCTAGGCAACGGAAGCGCTCCCCTCGGCCTCTTCCGGAATGGGCACTGAGCCATGATTAGCGTGCTCAAGGTGGGAAGATGTTCTGTGGGAAGATGTTCTGAGAAAGTGTTCTCTATCCAGCTGCGTGCTGGCTCTTCTGTCTGTCTTTTCTGTCTGTGTGAGAGCTGGTCTGTGTGAAAGTAAAACGCAATGCTAAACAAAGCAGACGGCGTATAATCAACAAGTATCAAGTAGCGTGTGATCAAGTCACAGGTGCTTGCCTGCTAGATATTCATGAGCTATGAGTATGTATGAGATGCAAATGTGTAACTGTACTTAAACCCATGTTCCGGCCCCTCCCACGGGCCTCTCTACTCTAGACCTCGCTTGGATGTACTAGATTCCCCTTCTGCGGTCGTCCTGTGTGTGTGAGGCTCCCACAGGGCCAGGACCAAGACCTTCCAATAAACTCATCCACTTTATACAACCACTGTGCGTGTGTATCATCTCTACAAGATTCCCCCAGTGTACCTGGCATCAATGGTGCAGCGAAGCAGGTCCGGAGAAACGACTGTGTGAAGTCTCGTTCCTCCTGGCAACGAGATAAGAGTACCCGACAACAGGACAAAATTAGAAAAGCCAAACCACAAAAGGAGATCAAACTAGCCAGGGACATAAAATGAAACAAGAAAACATTCTACAAATACATTAGAAGCAAGAGGAAGACCAAGGACAAGGTAGGTCCATTACTCAATGAGTGGGGGAAATAATAACGGAAAATATGGAAATGGCAGAGATGCTTAGTGATTTATTTGTCTCGGTTTTCACCAAGAAGGTTGGTGGTGACTGACATCTAACATAATGAATGCCAGTGAAAATGAGGTATGATCAGAGTCTAAAATAGCTAAAGAACAAGTTAAAAATTACTTAGACAAGCTATAGGTCTTCAAATCACAGTCTCTGATGAAATACATCCTAGAATACTCAAGGAGCTGGCTAAGTAGAGATCTGAGCCATTAGCAATTATCTCTGAAAAGTCATGGAAGATGACATTCCAGAAGACTGGAAAAGGGAAAATATGGTGCCCATCTATAAAAAGGGAAATAAGGACAACCTAGGGCAGGGGTCTCAAACTCAAATGACCATGAGGGCCGCATGAGGACTAGTGCACTGGCCCGAGGGCCGCACCACTGACACACACACATACCCTCGCTGCCCCGGCTCTGCCCCCACTCCACCCCTTCCATGAGGACTAGTGCACTGGCCCGAGGGCTGCACCACTGACACACACCCTGCCCTTGCTGCCCCGGCTCCGCCCCCACTCCACCCCTTCCAAGAGGTCCCACCCCTGCCCCACCTCCTCCTCTGAGCACGCAGCTCCACATTCCCTCCTGGAAAGCACTAGGCACCACCAACAGCTGTTTGGCAAACAAAGCAAGAGCAATATAGGAAGTCCAGAGCTAGAAACACGCGCGGCCCAGCCAGGCAGCAGAGAAGCCTCCACTTCTGGCCCCTCCGTCCTGCAAACTGCTATGGGGGGACCGGGGGGGGGAGGGGGGCGCCAGGAAGCTTGAAGGGCCGCAGGGAAGGGCTTTGCAGGCCGCATGTGGCCCCCGGGCCGCATGTTTGAGACCCCTGACCTAGGGAATGACAGACCAGTCCTCTTAAGTTCTGTACCCAGAAAGATAATGGAGGAAATAATTAAGAAGTCAATTTGCAAACACCTAGAAGATAATAAGGTGATAAACAAACAGTAACCATGGATTTGTTAAGAACAAATCGTGTCAACCTGAAAGCTTTCTTTGACAGGATAACAAGCCTTCTGAATAAGGGAGAAGCGGTAGATGTGGTATATCTTGATTTTAGTAAGGCTTTTGATACTGTCTCACATCACCTTCTCATAAACAAACTAGGGAAATACAACCTACATGGAGCTACTATAAGGTGGGTATGTAACTGGTAGGAAAATCATTCCCAGAGAGTAGTTATCAGTGGTTCATAGTCATGCTGGAGGGGCATAACGAGTGGGATCTTGCACGGATTGGTTCTGGGTCCGGTTCTGTTCAATATTTTCATCAATAATTTTAGATAATGGCATAAAGATTACACTTATAAAGTTTGTGGATGATACCAAGCTGGGAGGAGTTGCAAGTGTTTTGAAGGATAGGATTTAAATTCAAAATGATCTGGACAAATTGGAGAAATAGCCTGAAGTAAACGGGATGAAATTCAATATGGACAAATGCAAAGTACTCCATTTAGGAAGGAACAATAAATTGCACACATATAAAAGGGGAAATGACTGCCTAGGAAGGATTATTGCAGAAAAGGATTTGGGGGGTTGTAATGGATCACAAGCTAAATATGAGTCAACGCTGTTGCAAAAAATGCAAACATCGTTCTGGGACTATTAGCAAGAGTACTGTAAGCAAGACATGAGAAGTAATTCTTCCGCTCTACTCCATGCCGATTAGGCCTCAACTGGAATATTGTGTCTAGTTCTGGGTAACACACTTCAGGAAAGATGTGGACAAATTGGACAAAGTCCAAAGAAGAGCAACAAAATCATTAAAGGTCTAGAAAACATGACCTATGAGGGAAGATTGAAAAAATTGGGTTTGTTTAGTCTGGAGAACAGAAGACTGAGAGGGGACAGGATAACAGTTTTCAAGTACATAATAGGTTGTTACAAGGAAGAGGGAGAAAAATTGTTCTCCTCTGAGGATAGGACAAGAAGCAATGGGCTTAAATTGCAGCAAGGGCGGTTTAAGTTGGACATTAGGAAAAACTTCCTGTCAGAGTGGTTAAGCACTGGAATAAATTGCCTAGGGAGGTTGTGGAATCTCCATCACTGGGGATTTTTAAGAGCAGATTGGACAAACACCTGTCAAGGATGGTCTAGAAATCTAGATAATACTTAGTCCTGCCTTGAGTGCAGGGGACTGGACTAGATGACCTCTCAAGGTCCTTTCCAGTTCTATGATTGCTTATCAGAAGAAAATAATTTAGAAATTCTCTGTCTAGGTAACTTTTGTTAAATACATTAGAAATGTCAGGTAATCAATAGACTAAAATTAAGAAAATATCAAAGAGAAGATAAAGTAGGTAGCCTAAGGAATATTCTGCCCATAGAGATGTATTTAATATAGCTAATATTTTTTATGAAACCATATCTTAGTTTCTTTAGCAAGATGCCTAGATCAATAATTTAAGAAACAAAACAAAAAAATAGTTTTCATATGTCAGACAGTTGCACTCTGTAATGAGTCTGGATTTTATGACTTAACCATAAAAGTTCCTGTGTGTCAACCCTTGAACTTGTTTGATTTCTTTCAGCATCTTTATGTCTGAAGTAGGAAACATGAGGAACATGGGGGACTTTAATATATTCTAATCACCCAAGCCATAAGCCTGACATTGATACCATTGTTATTAGTATTTACAGTACATACAATCCTTTTATTATCATCACTAATAATTATCACTTTACAATGCAATTTCTTGCTCATAAGGGCATTTTAGGGGTAGCTCATGGGTGGTAATGCTGTTTTATTTTTCCCCCTTGTGGGCCCCAGTGTAGCACATTAAGGATTAGGGCTATATGTGTCCTGCAGCTGCTCCTCTCTTCAGTAAACACATTGCACTATCTCAGGGCTTGGCTACACTTGCAGCTGTAGAGCACTTTGGGTTAAACCAGCCTTCGGAGAGCGCGCTAGGGAAAGCGCTCCAGTCTGTCCACACTGACAGCTGCAAGCGCACTGGTGTGGCCACATTTGCAGCGATTCAAGTGGCTGCAACGTGCTTTTCAAATGAGGGGGGGCGGAGGGGTGGAGTGTGTTGTATATATGTGGGGGAAGAGAGAGTGGATTTTTGGAGTGCTGAGAGTGTGTCATCATGCCATCTTGTAAGTTCAGACACCCCTGCCCCTCGCTCACTCATTCAGTAAATGTTTGCTTTGCCCAGTAGCAGATAAGCAGCCACTGTCTGAAACAGAACTTTGAAAGGCACTTCTGCATTCCTGCAGCAATTTCACAACAAAGGGAAGAGAGGCCATTTGGCTTAGGGGGATTATGGGGCATTTCCAGAGGTCAATCAAAGCAGAAGTAATGTAACTCCTCCTCCACACTGATGCTGAAGTGTCTCACCCAATACGCAACAGCTGTTAATCCTCTTGGGAGGTGGAGTACCAGGAGTGCTCTAGCCAGGGAGTCAGAGCGCACATGCCTTGCCATTGGACAGGGAGTAAGGTAGAGCGCTCTGGGAGGGTTTATTGCAGTATAAAGTACAAGTGTAGCCAAGTCCTCAGGTCGCTGGTTCTTTGCTTGCTTAGGTGTTGTAGCTCCCCAGCTGATTGCTCAGTATTAGGAGGGTGGTGAGTAATTCCTGCTTCCTTTTTCTCCTGCTGAGTCGATCTTTTCCTTCTGTTCTCATGAACGGACCAAACCAACACCCACTGAATTTGGTGGTAAACCTTCTATTGACTTCAACAGGCAACTGATTTGAGTTTACTTTTGCACAATGTAGAACTCCTCTTGAGCACCCTTAGTGCTCTCAGTGATGTCATTGGACAGAACAATCAAGTGTGAAACAGTCAGGGGACAGAGTGACAGATATGTACATTATTGTGTTTGCAGTTTGTTCTATATCAACAGCATTTCATTGAATAGTTTACAGGAGTAGGTTGTGCAACACATGATTTAATATACAGTGAAACCTCGATTTAACGGACCTCCATTTAATGGACTTTGGATGCAACGGACAAAATTTTTCAGAGTCTGATGCATCCGAAGTCCGTTTCTGGAGGGCTGGCTGTGGGCTCCCTGCTGCTGCCTGAGGCTGAAGCGGGGGGGGGGGGGGGCTTGCCGCCCGGCTCCCCACAGCAGCTAGGCTTGCTGGCGGGTCCCGGGAGCCGGGAGCCGTGCGGACAGAGTGTCAGCTCTGTGCTGCCGCCGGAGGTGAAAGCACTCACCCTCCTTGCCCCCGGCACCATGCTGGGTATGTGGAGGGTCCTGGGAGCCGGGACCTTGCGGGCTCTCTGCCCGCTCGCAGCGGCCGCCGGGGTTTGAGCCGGGGGCGGGCTGGCTGCGGGCTGCGGCCCCCATCTCTGTGGTGGTGGGAGGAGGGGGGGCTGCGGAGCTGCCGCCCGACCATTTGGTGGTCCGGCTGCTGCTCGGACAGCTCCGTTTGGGGTTTTTCTCCTTTCTCTCTTTTTTTTTTTAAACAGCAGGAGCTCAGGGCCCCCAGTTTGGGATAGGCTGGATGAGCATGTGATTAAGTCTCATCCCGCGAGTTTTGTGGCTGTGACTTTCTGCAGCACTTTTAACACGTGCTGGTAGATGTTCTGACCTGCGGTAAGCTAGGCCCCAGCCCTGTGTGTTTGTTTGCTCCAGGTACTGGACCTATTCCCTATAAATTTAAATTTGTGTATGTAAACACATCCGTGTAACCCTAACCTTAAAATATGGAGAAACGGAAAAGAGTTAATTTAACGCTAAATCAAAAATTAGAAGTCATACAAAAGTTGGAATCGGGAGTGGCTGTGTCTCGTATATGTGAGCAATATGGCATAAAAAAGCAAACTGTATCGGACATTAAAAAAAACAAAGACAAAATAAAAAAAATTACGTTACTATGTGATGTTGGTGAAAACACCAATCCCAGAAAACATATGAAATTGGCACGTGAAACTTCAGTTGAAGAAGCATTGTTGAAGTGGTACGTACAACAACGTTCTTGTGGGGTTCCAGTTCGGGCAGTTGAATTGAAATCTGCAGCAATTAAATTAGCAAAGCATTTGAACACACCATTCAAAGCAAGTGATGGGTGGCTTTGGCGCTTTCGCAAAAGGCACGGAATTATGAACCAATGAATTTATGGCGAAGCTTCAAGTGCTCCAACAGAAGATATTGAACCATTTAGGCAAAAATTAATAGAACGTATAACTAACGAAATGCTATTAAGGTCTCAGATTTACAATGCTGACGAAACTGGTTTGTTCTGGCGTTCTCTGCCTGAAAACACACAAGCCTCCAAATATGAAAAATCGACACCTGGAAGAAAAATCAGCAAAGACAGGATCTCGGCGCTGCTTTGTGCCAACGCCGATGGATCACATAGACTGACACCTGTAATAGTTGGCAAATCTCGTAAACCTAGAGTTTTAAAAAATATAATGGACCATCTGCCTGTTTTATAACTCTACAAAGGCCTGGTTCACCTCAAAGATTTTCCAAGATTGGTTTTTCGAACACTTTGTACCTGCAGTCAGGAAATTTCAAGGCGAAGAGCTTGGAATACCACCGGAAGATGTGAAATGTTTATTGCTTTTAGACAACGCTCCTGCTCATCCATCCGAAAATATTTTATGTTCAGAAGATGGCAAATTTAGATGTATGTTTTTGCCAAAAAATACAACATCACTTATCCAGCCCATGGACCAGGGGATAATTCTGGCAACCAAACGAATATACCGCAAAAAGTTTTTAGAGGAAAACAAGGTTACTTACCTGTAACTGTTGTTCTTCGAGATGTGTTGCTCACATCCATTCCACTATAGGTTAGGCACGCGCTGCGGGCCTGGTTGCCGGGTAGATTTTCCCCTAGCTGCAGACTGGGTGAGCAGGGAGCCCCCTGGAGTGGCGCCACTGAGGCACTCTATAAGTACCCCTGCGACACAGTCTGGCCCTCAGTTCCTTCTTTGCCGGCTAAACCGACAGTGGGGAAGGAGGGTGGGTTTGGAATGGATGTGAGCAACACATCTCGAAGAACAACAGTTACAGGTAAGTAACCTTGTTTTCTTCTTCGAGTGATTGCTCACATGCATTCCACTATAGGTGACTGCAAGCAATACCTAGGAGGTGGGGTCGGGTTGACCCATTGCTGATCGTAAGACCGCTGACCCAAACGCCGCATCGTCCCTGGTCTGCTGGACTATGGCGTAGTGGGCGGCGAAGGTATGGACGGAGGACCAGGTAGCCGCCCTGCAGATGTCCGTAATAGGGACTCCCTCCCGGAAGGCCGCAGAGGACGCCTGCGCTCTCGTGGAGTGTGCTGTTACTCTCTCAAGCGGCTTGTCCGCGAGTTCATAACAGGTGTGAATGCACGAGGTAATCCAGGAGGAGAGCCTTTGGGCGGAAACTGGCTGGCCCTTCATCCTCTCCGCAACTGCCACGAAAAGTTGGGTTGTTTTCCTGAATTGCTTTGTTCTATCTAAATAAAAAGCAAGAGCCCTCCTAACGTCCAACGTGTGTAATTGCTGTTCCCTTCCAGAGGTGTGTGGCTTAGGATAAAAGACTGGGAGACAAATGTCTTGATTAACATGGAAGGGAGAGACCACCTTAGGCAGGAAGGCCGGGTGGGGACGTAGCTGAACCTTGTCCTTATGGAAGATAGTGTAGGGCGGCTCGGAGGTCAGTGCACAGATCTCTGACACTCTACGAGCCGAGGTGATAGCTACTAGGAATGCCACCTTCCAGGAAAGGTGTAGTAAGGAACACGTGGCGAGGGGCTCGAACGGGGGCATCGCGAGGCGTGAGAGCACAAGGTTGAGATCCCAAGGTGGAATGGGACGCTTGACGTTCGGATACAGCTTATCTAGACCCTTAAGGAAACGGTATACCACAGGGTCGGAGAAGACTGAGTGGTTCGACTGACCCGGATGGAAAGCCGATATGGCAGCGAGGTGGACCCGGATAGTAGAGGTAGAAAGGCCCTGATTTCTGAGGCCTAACAGGTAGTCCAATATGCGTGGGATAATAGCCTCACTTGGAACGATGTCATGTTGTGTGCACCAGGCAGAGAAACGGGTCCACTTGGCGGTATAGGTACTTCTGGTGGATGGTTTCCTACTACCCAGAAGGACGTTCTGTACCTCGGCTGAGCATAAGAGCTCAGGACCTCTCAGCCATGGAGTAGCCACGCTGTGAGGTGAAGGGACCGCAAGTCCGGGTGCAGGAGGCGACCGTGATCCTGAGAGATCAGGTCTGGCCACAGCGGGAGGCTGATGGGAGGGGCCCTGGACAGCTGGAGGAGGGACGCATACCAGCATTGCCTGGGCCAGGCCGGGGCTATGAGGATGACGTGTGCCCTGTCCCATCTGATCTTCAGGATCACCTTGT
Source organism: Sternotherus odoratus (assembly GCA_032164245.1). Classification (NCBI taxonomy): domain Eukaryota; kingdom Metazoa; phylum Chordata; order Testudines; family Kinosternidae; genus Sternotherus; species Sternotherus odoratus. The sequence goes on along the minus strand of JAVMKO010000001.1, from coordinate 279,873,438 downwards.
GGAGAAGCGGGATCAGAGGGAACGCGTAGAACAGGTGCCCCATCCAGGGTAGGAGAAAGGCATCTGTCAGGGATCCCCGGGAGCTGCCTCGAAAGGAGCAGAACTGGAGGCACTTCCTGTTCTGTCTGGAGGCGAAGAGATCGATGTGGGGAAACCCCCACCTCAGGAAGATCAGCCGGATGACATCTGGCCGAAGGGACCACTCGTGAGTCATAAAGGATCTGCTGAGGCGGTCCGCCAGGGTGTTCTGGATTCCGGGAAGGAAGGAGGCCACCGGGTGAATAGCGTGGGCTATACAGAATTCCCACAGGAGAATCGCCTCTTGACACAGGGGGCTGGAGCGGGCCCCGCCTTGCTTGTTTATGTAATACTGGGCTGTGGTGTTGTCTGTCAGCACCGCTACACAGTGACCCCGTAATGTGTCCCGGAACGCCTGGCACGCGAGCCGGACGGCCCTCAGCTCCCTGATATTGATGTGGAGGCAGAGGTCTGACTCCGACCAGCGGCCCTGGGTCCTGAGTTCCCCTAGGTGAGCTCCCCACCCTAGCGACGAGGCGTCCGTCACTAGGGACATGGACGGGCTGGGGGGAAGGAAGGGGACCCCTTGGCACACATTGTCCTGGTCTTCCCACCAAGCCAGAGCGGATAGGGTGGCTCTGGGGATGGAGAGGAGGGCGTCCATACTGTCCCTTCTCGGTCTGTAGGCCACCGCGAGCCACGACTGCAGTGGGCGTAGCCGTAGTCTGGCGTGCTGTATGACATGAGTGCACGATGCCATGTGACCTAGCAGGCTGAGGAAGACCTTGACCGTAGTCATCGGACAGTTGCGTAGCTGTCTGATGGCCGACTGGATAGTGAGGAACCGAGGCTGGGGCAGGGATGCCCTTGCTACCGTGGAGTCTAGTAGGGCTCCTATGAACTCTATGTTCTGGGTAGGCTCCCGGGTGGACTTCTCCCTGTTGAGAAGGATTCCCAAGCGGTCAAACATGCTGATAATGAGCCGCACGTGAGCTGACACTTGGTCCCTGGAGGTGCCTCGGATCAACCAATCGCCGAGGTACGGGTATAAGTGTACCCCGCGGCGCCGAAGGAATGCCGCTACTACCGCCATACACTTTGTGAACACCCTGGGTGCGGTGGACAGGCCGAAGGGTAGGACGGCAAACTGATAGTGTTCCCCCGCTACCAGGAAGCGGAGGTAACGTCTGTGTGAGGGTTTGATGCTCACGTGAAAGTAAGCGTCCTTCATATCGAGGGCAGCGAACCAGTCTCCCGGATCCAGAGAGGGAATGATAGTGCCCAAGGTGGCCATGCGGAACTTGAACCTGATCATGTAGGTGTTGAGTTCGCGCAGGTCCAGGATGGGCCGGAGGCCCCCTTTCGCCTTGGGGATCAGGAAGTAGCGGGAGTAGAACCCCTTCCCCCTGAACTCCTGCGGTACGGGCTCGATGGCTCCCAGTGCGAGGAGCGACCTCACCTCCTGTACGAGGAGTTGCTCGTGAGAGGGGTCCCTGAAGAGGGACGAGGAGGGTGGGTGGGTGGGAGGAGTGGAGGAGAGCTGGAGCGAATATCCCACCTCCACCGTGCGGAGGACCCACTGGTCTGATGTAATGTCTGACCATGCACGGCGGAAGTAGGACAGACGGTCTCCGAAGGGAGGATCCAGGTTTATGATTGGTGAACTGCCCTCGGGCGCACCATCAAAAGTTGGATTTGGGCCCCTGGGAAGGCTTAGAGCCTTGTTGTTTCCCGCCCTGCCTAGGCCCTTGCCGCCGGCGGTAAGGGCGGCTTCTCCTGAGGGAGGAGTCCTGGGGCGGGCGCGCAGGTGGGAAGAATTTCCTGCGTGGTGGGATGAAGGGACGCCTCTGTGGACCTGGGGTGTGCATGCCCAGGCCTTTGAGGGTTACCCCCCTGTCCTTGAGGGCCTGGAGACGGGCATCCGTATCCTCCGAGAAGAGGGACTGTCCCTCAAAGGGGAGGTCCTGGATTTTAAATTGCATGGCCGGGGCTAGGTTGGATGACGAGAGCCATGCTGCCCGGCGGAGGGCAATGCCCGAGGCCATTGTTCGGGCCGCAGAGTCGGCCGAGTCCAGGGCCGCTTGCAGGGCATGACGAGATATGTCCCTGCTTTGGAGCAATAGGGCCCTGAACTCCTGTTTGCCCTCCTGCGGGAGAGCAGTCTCAAATTTAGTAAGGGCCTCCACCGTGTCAAAATGGTGCCTACTCAGGAGTGCCTGATGGTTGGCGACTCTGAGTTGTAGGCCCCCGGAGGAATAAACTTTCCTGCCGAAGTGGTCCAACCTTTTGGCCTCTTTGGCCTTGGGGACCTGCGCCTCCTGCCCGTGGCGCTCCTTGTTATTAACAGAGTCCACCACCAGGGAGGAGGGCGTGGGGTGAACATACAAGTATTCATATCCCTTGGCTGGGACAAAATAACGCTTCTCCACCCCACGAGCAGTGGGGGAGATAGAGGCGGGGGTCTTCCAAATTACCGCCGTGTGGAGTTTAATAGTATTAATGAACGGCACTGCCACCCGTGCCGGAGTGCCCTTAGTTAACATGGTGGGACCTCTTCCAAAGGCAGGTTCATGTTTTTAGCAACTGCCTGGAGGAGATGTTGGTAACTGGAGAGGTCCAAGGCGGGCGGGCTAGTTGATGAAGTGCCCACCACTGCCTCTACCCCTACGGGGGAGGCGTAGGGACCCGGCTCCATAGGGCTACGTACCGTGGAGGGCTGGACTGCCGATGATGGTCCTGCCAGCACGTCCACTGGACCCTCTGAGCTCACCGGGAACCCGGGTTCAGACTGGGTTTCCCGGGGCCGATCGTACCCCCATGCCGCCCACTCTGACCAGGCAGGGTTCTGGGTGACTTGGACTGGTCCCGCCGAGCGAGGGGCCCGCGTGCCGGCGGACTCTCGACGCTCCCGGTGCCGTGGGCTTCTCGACCGGTGCCGGGCGGTAAGGTGCCCATCCGAGGAGTCGTGGCTACCCGAACGGTGCCGCCTCGGGAAGTCTCGGTGCCGAGACGATGATCGGTACCGGGGGGACCTTCGGCGCCGCGACGGGGTCCGGTGCCGCTCTGTACACTCCCGGTGCCGTGGGCTTCTCGACCGGTACCGGGCGGTATGGTGCCTATCCGAGGAATCGTGGTTACCTGAATGGTGCCGCCTCGGGGAGTCTCGGTGCCGAGACGATGATCGGTACCGGGAGGACCTTCGGCGCCGCGACGGGGTCCGGTGCTGCTCTCTACACTCCCGGTGCCGTGGGCTTCTCGACCGGTACCGGGCGGTATGGTGCCCATCCGAGGAATCGTGGCTACCTGAACGGTGCCGCCTCGGGGAGTCTCGGTGCCGAGACGATGATCGGTACCGGGAGGACCTTCGGCGCCGCAACGGGGTTCGGTGCCGAGACGACGAGCAGTGCCTGGACGCGGAGCGGCTTGTGGAGCGACGTCTCGGACGGTCTCGGCGCCAGCTGAGGGACCGGTGCCGGGAGTGCGACCGGTGCCGAGAGTACGACCGGCCCTTACCAGGGTGCCGGGACTCTGATCGGCGGCCAGAGCGCGAGTGGCGCGAACGGCCAGGAGGAGACCTTGAGCAGGGTCTCAACTCCTTGCGGCGCCGAGACTGCGACCGGAGCTGGGCGGGTGACCGTTGCCGGGAGTCTGGTCGGCGCCGCGAGATCGAGCGGTGTCCATGCCCTGCCGGGCTCCGACACGCGATCTCTGCCTCGGTCATGGGCGGCCTGCCCGTCGACCGGACTTGTTGCTGCGGGGTGTCCCCGGCAAGCAACCCTCTCGCAGCAGTACACGCCTCCATCATGGAGGGAAGCTGCTGCGGAGTTGGCACCCCAAGTGGCAAGACCACTGGCACCGGACTCGACGGGGCCTCCTGCGGCGCCGGAGTCAGCGGTGCGGGTGCTGGCGGCTCTTCCTCAGGTCGGCTCCCCGGAGAAGGCTGAGGTCGCGGCACTGGTACCGACGGCTGGACGCGGTCCGGAGCAGGGCGAAGTTGAGCGCTCCTCTTCCGCTTGGTGCTGGGGGAGCGCGACCGGTGCCAAGGCTTGGCTCTCGGCGGTTTGGGTGCGGGGTCCGGTGCCGCACTGGAGTCCGGGGCCGCCTCCATCAGGACGTGCCGCAAGCGGGATTCCCTGTCTTTGCGGGTCCTGGGCTGAAGGTACTGCAGATCTAGGAAGAAACTGCCAAGTGCACTTACCAGGCACTTGAGAGGCACTTAGAGTGTGGGTCTCCCACAGGCATAGGCTTCCCACACTCTGAGTGCTTGAATCCCGGAGCCTTGAAGACAGAGGCTCCGGCAGCAGGGAAAAACCCCTGCACTGACTCTTTACACTACAAAGACTATGTAAACTAACTAACAACAACTGCTAACAACGAACAATTAAGAGAACAATCGACTAGCTAGGAGATAAGGAGAAGGCTGAAAAGCAGAACTCCTCTTCCGACTACCAGCTCCAGCGGTAAAGAAGGAACTGAGGGCCAGACTGTGTCGCAGGGGTACTTATAGAGTGCCTCAGTGGCGCCACTCCAGGGGGCTCCCTGCTCACCCAGTCTGCAGCTAGGGGAAAATCTACCCGGCAACCAGGCCCGCAGCGCGTGCCTAACCTATAGTGGAATGCATGTGAGCAATCACATCGAAGAAGAAGTAATGGTTGTATTGCAGGATGATGATAATGAAGAAGATACAAGAGGACAGCGTACCTTACAAAACTTAAAGAGCTACAATTTAAAATCGGCAATTTTTAATTTTGCTGCAGCATGGAAAGAAGTGAAAGTGCAAACATTGGAAAATGGTTGGAAGAATTTGCTTGACAACGAAGATGCAGACTTGGATTTAGAAGGGCTAGAGGTTACTGATTACTGTAGGACAATACAGAATATTGGTGGAGAAGAAGTAGCTGAGGAAGATGTTTTACAGTGGTTAGAAGAAGATGAAGGTGACCCTGGGTATCACATCATGAGTGAAAGTGAAATAGCATCTGAGGTAATGACCTTGGAAGATGAGGATGGGAGTGAAGATAATGAGGAAGAAGAAACAACACACCCAAAAATAAAGTTATCAGTGATTAGATCACATCTCGACGATCTAATAACATTTATTGACAATTCATCAGATAATGAAATTCAGCCTTATTACACTCATTTTCGTAATTTTAGGGAGTTAATTATAAAAAAACAGCAGAGTTCAAAAGTTCAAACAAAAGTTGATAGTTTTTTCAAAGCAGGATCACCTAAAGCAAGCACCTCGACATCGAACATTAACGTCACGCCGCAACGGGAGTGTCTGGATATATCATCATCCGAAGATGAATAAATAGGAAAAAAAATTGTTTTTTTATAAAATTTAAATTTTGGTTCGTTTTTAAGAACATTGTTTATTTGTTTAGTTAAATATAAGAACAGTAAAGTGTTTTTTCAGAAAAATGTTTATTTATTTTGATTTAGATCGCATACTTGTTTATTACAGTCTCAAAACTACGGTGAGTACATAAGCAATAATACATACAGAACACTTTTCTGTGAAATTAAACTTTTCATACATACAGTACTTAATTTTAATTACACAAAAGTCAATTTTTTAACATATGCATTCGGAAAACCTACTTTCTTAAATAACGGACTTTCTGATTTAACGGACACCCCCTCGCCCCAATTAGTCCGTTAAATCGAGGTTTCACTGTACATTGAATGATAAATCCAATCCTTTTGTCTAAGTGGAGGGCCCCAGACTCTGCAGAACTAGTGGAGATCCACTCCAGGAGAGCCAGAGGCTATCTCAGGTTCAATTAGGCTTCCCTGAACATTGTGGAGGCTAGTTCTCCAGTTTCCTAGCTACAGTCATACAAAAGGGGGAAGGGCAGGGCCGATGGTTCTGCCGCTATGCTGATTCACCAACTAGTGCTTCATGTGGTGCAGGGATGTGGGAGCATCAGGAACCAGTGCAGAATCAAGGCTACTGTTGTAGACAGGGCCGGATTAACGCAGGGGTTTTAGGGGCTGTAGCCCAGGGCCCAGCTCAAAGGGGGGCCCTAGCACAGCAGGGCTCAGGCAAGCTGCCTGCATGCCATGGCCATACGTCACTCCTGGAAGCAGCCAGCCGTTGGCACGTCAATGCCCCCGCCCTCAGCACTGTCCCCGCAGGGGTGCGCAGAGACATGCCAGCAGCTGGCTGCTCCCGGGAGCAGCGTCGGGCCATGGCATGTAGCCTCCCTGAGCCCTGCTGTGCCGCCAGCTGGAGCCTGCACCTCGCACCCCAACCCCCTACCCCAGGTCAGAATCCCCACCTGCACCCAAACTCCCTCCCAGACCCCCCACCCTCTGCTGTACCCCAACACTGTGCCACCGTCTGGAGACCCCTCCTGTGCCCAAACTCCCTCCCAGACCCCCCACCCTCTGCTGTACCCCAACACTGTGCCACTGTCTGGAGACCCCTCCTGTGCCCAAACTCCCTCCCAGACCCCCCACCCTCTGCTGTACCCCAACACTGTGCCACCATCTGGAGACCCCTCCTGCACCCAAACTCCCTCCCAGACCCCCCCACCCTCTGCTGTACCCCAACACTGTGTCACCGCCTGGAGACCGCTCCTGTGCCTAAAATCATTCCCAGACCCCCCCACCCTCTGCTGTACCCCAACACTGTGCCACTGCCTGGAGACCCCTCCTGTGCCCAAACTCCCTCCCAGACCCCCACACTGTGCTGTACCCCAACACTGTGCCACCGCCTGGAGACCTCTCCTGCACCCAAACTCCCTCCCAGACCCCCGCCCTCTGCTGTACCCCAACACTGTGCCACCGTCTGGAGACCCCTCCTGTGCCCAAAATCATTCCCAGACACCCCAACCTCTGCTGTACCCCAACACTGTGCCACTGCCTGGAGACCCCTCCTGTGCCCAAACTCCCTCCCAGACCCCCACCCTCTGCTGTACCCCAACACTGTGCCACCGTCTGGAGACCCCTCCTGCACCCAAACTCCCTCCCAGACCCCCACCCTCTGCTGTACCCCAACACTGTGTCACCACCTGGAAACCCCCTCCTGTGCCCAAACTCCCTCCCAGACCCCCACCCTCTGCTGTACCCCAACACTGTGTCACCACCTGGAAACCCCCTCCTGTGCCCAAACTCCCTCCCAGACCCCCACCCTCTGCTGTACCCCAACACTGTGCCACCGCCTGGAGACTCCTCCTGTGCCCAAACTCCCTCCCAGACCCCCACCCTCTGCTGTACCCCAACACTGTGCCACCGCCTGGAGACCTCTCCTGCACCCAAACTCCCTCCCAGACCCCCCACCCTCTGCTGTACCCCAACACTGTGCCACCGCCTGGAGACCCCTCCTGTGCCCAAACTCCCTCCCAGACCCCCCCACCCTCTGCTGTACCCCAACACTGTGTCACCGCCTGGAGACCGCTCCTGTGCCCAAAATCATTCCCAGACCCCCCACCCTCTGCTGTACCCCAACACCGTGTCACCGCCTGCAGACCCCTCCTGCACCCAAACTCCCTCCCAGACCCCCCACCCTCTGCTGTACCCCAACACTGTGCCACCGCCTGGAGACCCCTCCTGTGCCCAAACTCCCTCCCAGACCCCCCCACCCTCTGCTGTACCCCAACACTGTGTCACCGCCTGGAGACCGCTCCTGTGCCCAAAATCATTCCCAGACCCCCCACCCTCTGCTGTACCCCAACACCGTGTCACCGCCTGGAGACCCCTCCTGCACCCAAACTCCCTCCCAGACCCCCCACCCTCTGCTGTACCCCCACACTGTGCCACCATCTGGAGACCCCTCCTGTGCCCAAAATCATTCCCAGACCCCCTACCCTCTGCTGTACCCCAACACTGTGCCACTGCCTGGAGACCCCTCCTGTGCCCAAACTCCCTCCCAGGAAGAAACTAATTTAACAGCTGTTCTGAGGTAAGAAGTAGACTATTTTGAACTAACTATATTTTACATGTTATAATACTGAAATGTAACCACAGAAGGGCTTTATGTTAATTGAGAGGCAAGTTTAGCATAGTGTTAATATCCTTGATGCCATAATTGTGATCATTTTGTTTTAAATTAGGAAAAAGACTTGTATACTGGGCCCCAAAAAAATCTAATAGCCCTGGGCCTACAGGAGAGTTCATCTAGCCCCGGCTATAGCCACAGAATGGTTATGTAGCCTCAGAAGGGAGGATGGTTCCTGTCCAGAGAGGCTCTACTTTAGTGCTATCTCAGAGGTGGGCAAACATTTTGGCCTGAGGCTCACATCAAGGTTGAAAACTTGTACAGAGGGCTGGGTAGGGAAGGCTGTGCCTTCCCGAACAGTCCGGCCCTGCCCCCATCCAACCGCCTCCCACTTCCTGCCCCCTGAGTGCCCCCCCCCCCCAAGAATCCCTGACCCATCCAACACCCCCTGCTCCTTGTCCCCTGACTTCCCCCTCCGGAGACCTCCTGCCCCTAACCACCCCCCAAGGAACCCATTTCCTAAGCCCCTCTGCTCCTTGTCCCCTGACTGCTCCCTCCATAGACCCCCCAACCTAACTACCCCCCAGGACTCCACTCCCTTCCCAACGCTCGCTGCTCCGTCCCCTGACTGCCCCAACTTCTATCCAAACCCCTACCCACTGACAGACCCTCGGGACTCCCACACCCGATCCAACTTCCCCCCCTCCCCCGTTTCATGACCACCACCTCCAGAACCTCTGCCCCATCCAACAGCCCCCCGTTCCCCGACTGCCCTCTGGGACCCCCTGCCCCTTATCCAACCCCTGGCCACCTTACCATGCTGCTGAGAGCCCAGCTGGAGCCAAACATGCTGCACCGCTCTCCCAGAGGAGCACGCAGCCCCCCTCCCCCCCCCCCGAGCGCTACCTGCCCATCCCGTTGAGGCTCCAGGAGAGTGGAGAAGGCGGATAGGGAGCAACCTCCCCTGCCGGAAGCTCAGGTGGGCTGGTAAGGATGGTCCCACAGGCCGGATGTGACCCATGGGCCATAATTTGCCCACTCCTGGCCTAGCTGTTCAGGCTTTACACTGATTTTCATGCTCTGGCCCTTAGTTTTCTATAGCATTTTCTAGTCCCTTGAAATGTTTGGATGTGTACCCAGCTACAATGGTAAATTATAATAAATTATAAATTATATAAATTATAGAAATTATAATTTATAATTATATAAATATATATATATATTATATATATTATAGAAATTATATAATTTATAATTATATAAATTATAGAAATTATAAATTATATAAATTATAGAAATTATATAAATTATAGAAGCCTACTGCTGCAAGACAAGCCCAAGAAAGAAAACAACAGAACACCACTGGCCATCACCTACAGTCCTCAGTTAAAACCTCTGCAACGCATCATCAGCGACCTACAACCCATCCTGGACAATAATCCCTCACTTTCACAGGCCTTGGGAGGAAGGCCAGTCCTGGCACACAGACAACCTGCCAACCTTAAACAAATTCTCACCAGCAACAGCACACTGCACCACAATAACTCCAACTCAGGAACCAATCCATGCAACAAACCTCGATGCCAACTCTGCCCACATATCTACACCAGCAACAACATCACAGGACCTAACCAGATCAATCATACCATCACTGGTTCATTCACCTGCACATCAACCAATGTCATATATGCCATTATATGCCACCAGTGTCCCTCTGCTATGTACATCGGCCAAACTGGACAGTCCCTACGAAAAAGGATAAATGCACACAAATCAGATATTAGGAATGGCAATATACACAAACCTGTAGGGGAACACTTCAACCTGCCTGGACACACATTAGCAGATTTAAAAGTCACCATCCTGCAGCAAAAACACTTCAAGACCAGACTACAAAGGGAAACTGCAGAACTTCAATTCATTTGCAAATTCAGCACACACCTTCTAGGACTGAACAAAGATCTAGAATGGCTGGCTCATTACAGACATTGTTTCTCCTCTCTCCATGTTCACACACCCCATTCAAATGCTAGAAGAATAATCCACACTCCCTGATCGGAGATAACAAACTGGTTCAGCTTATTTGGACTAACCTTTTCACCTCCCACCTGGTTCTTACCTACTTTCCCAGACCTGCCTCTAAACATTTCCACTGCTTGCATCCGACGAAGTGGGTATTAGCCCACGAAAGCTCATGCTTCAAAACTTTATAGTTAGTCTTTAAGGTGCCACAAGATTTTGTTTCCTCTGGTAAATTATAGGGCACTTCCAGTATGTTTGTACCATTTAAGATTAAGAAATAAGATTAACAGAGTTTTTCCACCATCCTAAAAGACCCCAGAGCAAGTTAGCTAATGCTTGGATCATACTATTGTGATTTAAGCAGATTTCCTCCACCGGCAGAAAGAAGTATTTCCCCCTTACCCAGGACCTCATGGATTTGGGGGAAGAAGAGTGGATCAGTGCATGGGGTGAAATGAGGCTATGGCCCAGAAGAAGGGGAAACATGAAGAATTCCCCACCACCAGCAGACAATCCAAAGGAAAGTTAATACAGTACAAGCTGTATTATCAGTCCATGCTAGAGTAGGAACAAATTGAGGTGTCTAACAGGGTGTGGGGGGCACAGCAGAAGAAGGCCTGTGACCAAGCCAGAGGCTCTGCACTCTCAGAAGTTCTCCATGATCTAAGCAGCTCTTGGAAGAACCAAGGAGTTTGCCGAGTTCTTCCAGAAAGCGAGAAAGAAGCAAGCCCTATTCCGCTGGTGGAAAAATGCAGAAGAAACTGAGAGCCCCCAAAGTCTTCCTGGGACAAAAGAGAAGCAAGTGGATAGGAGGAGCACTGTTTATTTCAGCAGGGGGTTGCCTCACAATGGGATATAGGAATTAGGTGGAATCCCTTTCATGAACTAGTGAGTCCTCCAATACTCACAGTGTTCTATATTTTGGAAGCCTGACAGAGCAGCACTGTGTACATGTAGCTAGGCCTTACATGTTGGGTCTATTTATTGAACATTGCTATTTGGGCCCTATAGTGCCTGTGTGGTTTCTCCGGGGTAATATTGTTGCAGGGTGCTCAAACAATTTGTATAATGAGAATGCCATTAAACCAAACTGTAAACCACATCAAGTCAGGGGGTACACAGCAGCACCCCTAGGTCCAACACCTAAGGGTTGTTGTGTATAAGGCAAAACACAACACTAGCCTTCCTCAATATTCAACACTACTTACTAACAGTGCTTAAAGAAAGCTATTTCAGGTTAGCCCCCCAAATGTAATCAAATAAGCATAGTATAGAAATGAGCCTCCCCAACCTGCAATTTGGGGAAATATATTTTGCTACAGAAAAGTGAGAAAGTAAAATTTTCTCTCTCAAGATTTGGAGAGTCATTCCCAGAAGCTGGGGTCAATCCTTGAAATTGAAAATTTCAACCTAGGGAAAAATAAAGTTCACCTCAAGAATGGATATGTGGATAGAATCTGCTCCTTCCAACAATGGCAAAAACATTTACAAGGATATATTTGAGATCTACCTCAACTTAAGAAAAAGTATAAATGCACTGATTTGTCTCTTTTACAATTTCTACAAATTAAACATTACATTGCACAAGGGGAAAATTAGGACACATTGAACAGAGAACTGTCAACCATAGCAAAGTTTATTAATAGTAGCTACCAGTACAAAAGAAGCACTTTCCAGCTTTTACAAAGCATTAAATTCAGTTGATGCAGACAAAGAGAAATTATTCATGGGTCAATGTGAAAAAGATGTAGGAGGGTAAATTATAACAGAAGAATGGGAAGAATGGAAGGAGGGGATAAAGCTTTTTGAATATGCTGTGTCATCAACAGAGTGTGAATTATTTTAATTTGCCATATCAGCAGTATATCATTAACCCCTGCTTGGTTGGAAATAATACATGTGGAATTTCAACTAATTAAACTATCAACTAGCATTAAGTACATACATGAAAAACCCTCTGACCAGAAAAATACAAAGGCTGAAAATAGCAAAATACAGATGGCTCTTTTCCCATGACCCCATTTAAATAGGAAGAGAGCTAGTGAACCACACTGGGTAAGACAACTTGAAATTAGAAAAAATGGAAGAAATTATCCACTCCTCCTCTCCTCCCCCCAAATTTCCTCTTTCTATAATTAACTCCTGTGTTGGAAAGCTAACAATAGCACTAACCTGCTGCACAGTGCTTCAGAGTGAGAGGAAACCAGTCTCCTTTCTGCCGCTGGGTCTGGGCTTCATCATGTGTCCTTTTTTCCTGGCTTCTTGCCCTCAATAGAGTCTCTGAGTCTAGGTACAAGGAACGTACTGAGCATGCTCAAAACTACCACAACACCCATTTCCAGAAACTTCTGGGTGTGGCATGTGATTTGTGGGTCTAGCAACAGTGACCAGACACCTGCTCAGTCCTCTCCCCATCTTCTGTCTAGATCTCTTAAAGATCTATCTCCCTATTAGGCACGTGGGTTACTGTTCCTCTGTGTGTGGCCTCTGGGGATAATGAATAGGACTTTTGAATGAAAATCCAATCTATACTTTAATTATGATTACATTAAGGGTATTTATTTTTCTCTAATTATTTTCAGTCATGTGATTATATTATCACACTACATGCTAAGGCTCAACCAGCCAATAGTCATCAGCACCAGATGATATTCACCCCAGTGTTCTGAAGGAACTCAAATATAAAATTGCAGAACTACTCGCTGTGGTATATAACCTTGTACAGGCATCGGCTTCCTCCAGACCCCGGGGGTGCTCAACCCCCGCTCCGCCCCAGGCTCTACCCCAACTCCACCCTTTCCCCCACGCCCTCACCCCTAGGCCTGAAGCACCCGCAGAGTCTGTGCCTATGACCTATTACTTATGTCAGCCTCTGTACCAGATGATTAGAGGCTAGTTCATGTGAAGCTGATTTTTAAAAAGGCTCTAGAGGTGATGCTGGCAATTACAGGCCAGTAAGCCTAACTTCAGTACCAGGCAGACTGGTTGAAACTATAGTAAAGAACAGCATTATTAGACACATAGAGGAACACAGTTTCTTGGGAAAGTACCAACACGGCTTTTGTAAAGGGAGATCATGCTTCAGAAATCTCTTATAATTCTTTGAGGGGTCAACAAACATGTGAATAAGGGTGAACCAGCAGATATAGTGTACTTGAACTTTCAGAAAACCTTTGACAAGGTTCCTCACCAAAGGCTCTTAAGGAAAGCAAGCAGTCATGGGTCAAGAGGGAAGGTCCTCTCATGGATGAGTAACTGGTTAAACTACAGGAAACAAAATTTAGGAATAAATGGTCAGTTTTCAGAATGGAGAGTGTAAATAGCGGGTCCCCCCAGTGATCTGTAGTTGAACCGGTGCTGTTTAACATATTCATCAATGATCTAGAAAAAAGGGATAAACACTGAGGTGGCAAAATTTGCAGACGATATTAAATTACTCAAGATAGTTAAGCTAAAAGCAGACTGTGAAGAGTTCCAAAGGGATCTCATAAAACTGGCTGACTGGGCAAAAAAATGGCAGATGAAATTCAATGCTAAAAAATGCAAAGTAACTCCCTGAGTTACACAAATCCAAGTTACGCAATACTGCTTTGCCATGTATATTGGCCAAATAGGACAGTCCCTCAAAAGAATAAATGGACACAAATCAGACATCAAGAATTGTTACATTCAAAAATCAGTAGGAGAGCACTTCAATCTCTCTGGACACTCAGTAACACACTTAAAAGTGGCCATTCTTCAGTAAAAAACTTCAAAATCAGACTTCAATGAGAAACTGCAGAACTGGAATTAATTTGCAAACTTGACATCATCAAATTAGGCCTGATTAAAGACTGGGAGTGGCTGGGTCACTACAAAAAATAATTTCCTCTATTGATACTCACGCCTTCTGTGAACTGCTGGGAATGGGCCATATCAACCTTGACTGAATTGGGCTCATTAGCGCTACAAAAAGTAATTTCCCCCTCTGTTGATGTTCACCCCTTCTTTTGGGAATGGGCCATATCCACCCTAACTGAATTGGCCTTTCTAATCTTTCCCTACATGCTTGTTTCTTTATCTTCATCCTTTGTAATTTGACCTATTTTTCACTTTTTCTGGGACTCAAAAAAAGTGTTTCAGATATGGATGATCTCATGGTTAAGCCAGGGTAGCCTCTTGTCATATTTATGCAGTGGGATAGTTTGCTCTTCTTCCCTTAAACACTATCCCCTTGAAAAATTTGCCAACTGCCTCTCAGGACTAAATCAAGAGGTGCTTCTCCCCTTGTGGATTCCTGTACCAGCTGTTCCAAAAAGCAGTCATTTGAAGTTTCAAGAAATTTTGTCTCTGCATTTCGTGCTGAGGTGACATTTATCCAGTCAATATGGGGATAATTGAAATCCCCCACTGCTCCAAGAGCCCTGCAGTGACTTCTTATTTGCTCAGGCTCATACCTCACAGTATCATTAGTGCCCACATGGGTGAGCAGCATGTGGCAGTAATCAGAGGGCCAGATGATCCTCGACAATCCCTCTGCAACATCTCGGATACAGGCCCCTGGCAGGCAGCACACTTCCCAGGGTACCATGTCAAGCTGACAGATGAGTGCCTCAATCCCCTTAAGAAGGGAGTCACAGACCACCACTACCCTATGGTTTCTCTTTGGAGTGGTGTCTGTGATCCTCCCAGCCTTGGGGTTACAGAGCTTCTCCTCCTCCACCTTTGGGGGTGATTCCTCATCCCTCATTGTCAGGGCTGCATAATGGTTCTTTATCACTATGGTCGTGGGTTGGGCATAGGGGTGGAGCACTGCCTGCCACCAGAAGTAACCAGCAGCCAGTGTCCTCCCTGTGACAGAGCTGTATCTTCCTCGCCTGCTGGCGTGAAGCAGTCGTCTCCAGCTGTTTAGCTTCCTCAGCCTTGGCTGTTTTTGTTTTTGGCTGCCCATACAGAGGTACCTTGGACTGCATTTTCAGAAGCACTGAGCATCCACAATTCCCAAAGAAGTCACCTGAAGCTTCATATACTCAGTGCATCTGAAAACCAGGCCCCAGTAGTCTCTACTTTGGCCACTGATTATAGCTGCCCATTTTGACAATGTTGGCCGCAGGCTCTCGGTGCCCTGGTCTCCCACTGGTAAAATGGAAATTGATTTATTTTATACATCACAGGAGATAAACCCTGTAATGTTTGCAAGGCTGAGCTACTCTGGTAACAGGGCAATATGAGCACATGGATAGAAAGGAAGAGCCAGTGGATTCTATCTTGTGTGAGCTATCAAAATTCTTAACAACACCTTCACACCAGAAATTGTGGGTTATGAGATTATTTTTAATTATTTTTTTCAATTTTATCAATTTATATTTACACAATTGCAGGAAATTATTGTGGGGTGTAACAACAGAGGTTGAGAGTCAAAGTTAAAGCTTTATATTCATTAAAACAAACTGTCAAAATCACATGTCAAATATACAAAGTAAATATTCTTAAATCAACCTCTAAGTTCTCAAGCTGCATTTTTTTCTTTGCCTACTGTATCCAAGATCCCCCCACCCTAACCACCTCCGGAACCCCACTACCTAACGGCCCCTCTCCCTCCGATTCTTACCAAACTGAGCTGGTGCTCCAGCCCGAGCGCGGGGCTCTGCAGCTTGATGTGCTGGGTCCGGCTGCCGGCCCAGTCCAGCCCGGTCCCACGGCTCCCCTCATGCAGCTTGGCCACCGGCCCAGGAGTGCCGGGCCCTGTGGCTCCCCTCACGCAGCCCGGCTGCCGACCCAGGAGCGTGGGGCCCCGCAGCTCCCTGGGCTCAGCGCCCCGCTGTGGCCTGGCCACTGGCCTGGGAGCGTGGGGCCGCACAGCTTGCCGGGCTGGGCCTGGAGCTGGGAGGGCGGGGCCACCAGCCCCACCCTGCGGCCCAAGCTGGCGGGCCGGATAAAAATGGCCCGTGGGCCACATGTGGCCCACGGGCCATAGTTTGCCCACATCTGTGGCAAGTTCTTCTGGGAAAAGACTGTCTCTCAATCTGTATTTGTACAGTGCCTAGCAAAATGGGACCCCGTTCTCAATTGGTCCTTATGCACTACCCTAATAAATAGAATTAATAATAAATAAAATGGGTGATTTTAACCCGGGTGTGGTGGGGAACCTGGGAGAAAGTAGGGATGACCTTGAAATATGTTCAATAATTCATCTGTGCTTGCTGCTTTGCTGAGCTTTCATTTTCCTAACTTTTTCTGCTGTGGTGCAATCAGACATTTTTTATTACTCTTCCCCTTTGAAACAGATTGATCCTCGCAACTAGGACATGACCCTCCAGCACTTTTTTTATAAACAATAAGGGAAAGAACTCACTTACTGACTTTCCAGTCTTGTCCTTTAATGACACCACGGGCTAGTTCAGAAACAGTCTCTTGCAAGTGTCAAGGTTTGTTTTTTTCCTTATGCTTTTTCAATGGAGGAGTCAGGTAACTGAAACAGGTGTTGATCCTGGTCTTTATTTAGGAGGAGTTAACAGGTGTGTTACCCCTCATTCCATGCAGTCATATTAGCCATACAAATCCCGATTGTCCAGCCAGTGCAGGAATGTTGCCTACAGTAAATTCTGGAGTAGCAGCTAGGAAAGGGCGAATTCAACCATAGCTGCACTTTTGGAGAATACACAGGGGCCTGAGTACCCTTATTACAGGACCAAAGGTGTAAACAACGTCTTGACTGGAGAAGAGAAGGACAGAGAAAATGAGCAACTGAGTGAATGTTGAATACCCTGGACCAAATTATCTCCAGTTCTTTGTTTTCCTCTTTATCCAGCCAAAGAGTGTCTCAGTGTTTGATGCAAGCCAGCTTCAGCCTCTGCAAATAAAATAAAAATTAAATCAATTTAACAAATTAAATCTCATGCAATTCATCACTTTTGTTGTATATTAATCCCACGAGGAAAGCTATGTGTTATTTTGTTGCTGTTTTTTTTAAATGAGATGTTTGCTTAAGTAGTTTGTTAAACAACTACAGAGTGGACTAGCACTCAGATGGAGAAAACCATACTGAGCACTCCTAGCCTATGTGAGAATGACAGTTCCAATTTCAGAAAATTAAGGAAAGAATATTATCTGTGCATGAAGAGCTTCTAAGCAATGCCATATTTATGAATTACTGTCTCTCCCCACCTCCCTTATGCTGCTAAGGAGATTTCAAAATAAAAACCCATGTGAAATTCTGGCTCTTCCTAAAAAGCTATGAGATGACACTTTTAATCTATGAGTTGATACTTCTTGGCAGGTCATTGTGTTGAATGTATTTGCTCTCTGACTGCCCACATAGTATCCAAATAATGTAGTTCTCTGAAAACAAATCAATTAACACATTGTCTGCATTGTAATGAGATAACTGTAAGCCTTCCAAAAACTCCAAGACCTTTGCCTATAATGCTAAGAGAACACTTCAAAGATACTCCAGAACTTTGTGTTTCAATTATCATTGCTCTGATAGAAATGTTTACCAAATTCTATATTAATCAGTAGAAGAAACACTATAAACTCTCTGTTCTGAGTATGAAAATGATTGGAGTAAAATAATTCATTTACGTCACACCTGCAACTCAGAAAAATCTCCCTCAAAATTGTGCAAGTTTGACTTCAGATTTTTCAGTCAGAAGACAAAAGTTCTGGCTGAAAGGACATCATCAGCATATCTAGTCAATTTCTTTTTAGAAATGAGGTAGAAGTACTTTCAGGTACCATGTACACTTGTTCCTGGTCCCCTTGTCAATTTTTGTGGCTTTACGGATACCTTTTCATATTTTTAAGTGTTCCTGTCTCTTTCATTGGTATAGGTCATTGTTGCAGGGTGCTTATCTCCTAGCCGGTAGAAACGAGGCTGACACACAGATGGCTAGATGGAAAGTGGTGAGTTTATTGAAGGTGCGGCATCACCGTGCTGGGGGCCCCGGTCAGCACTGCCATGATACAGGAGATCTGACACACCCAAGCGATGTCCAGAGAAGAAACCTAACCCATAAGTGTGTGTCAGCACAGATATACCCATGCTCATATCTCATGAATAGCAAGCAGCAAGCTAATTGGTTGATTACATGCTGTTTAGCACTTGTTGATTACGCCATCCTGTCTCAGTTTCCCTATCCAGTTTCTCACGCATTCGTTCTCACGCAGACGGGGTAAACACTCACACAGCTGGGAAACTGTTCCCAAACACACAACAAGATAACAGAAACAAGGCCATTCTCAAACTGATAACACTATTATGCCCGCTCCTGGAGTTGACTCAGAAGCGTAACTACGCCCCCTGCTGGTTGCCGTCACAATAATCTTCCGGTCACTACAGTCATTCACATAACAACTGACAGTACATCAGGGACAGGGTTGGGGAAAGGGAGCTGTGAAACTGACTATTTACAAAGTAAATGCACAAAGTAAAATAAGTGAACCCCACCTCAATTTTCAATGCTGAAATTCACTTTTAAAAATTAGAAAGTTCTGGAGGAAACCACCAGTAACAAGACAATATTATATCACATATATAATCTGTTTTATAGTGAGGAGATTAAATATGTTCAATTTATTTAGCTTAGCTGAGAAAAGGTTAAAAGATTACTTGATAGTGGTCTATGGGCACCTACATGAGAAGAGAATTTCTGAAAGTGGAGGGCTCTTCAGTCTAGCAGACAAAATCAGAGCAAGATCCAGTGGCCAGGATGAAGCAAAATATTTTGATACTGGAAATAAAGTACATTTTTAAACAATGAAGGTAATTAACAAGTAGAGCAATTTAGCAAGAGATGTGGTGGATTCTCCATCACATCTTTAAATCCAGATTCAATGTCTTTCTAAATATATGCTCTAGCTTACTCAACAGATCTGGGCTTACTGCAGCATTTTTAAGTGAAATTCTATGGCCTCTGTTCTGCATACTTCCTGGACTTAAAATCTATTAACGCTGTGGCGATGCATGTCACATGGCCATTTTGTACTATATTGTGAAGCATTGATCCTGCATTTATATACATCAGACACACAAAGTATTATCTCCCCGGGCACAAGTTGAATAGTGGAAAGGTTGAAGTGATGCTAGTGAGGAGAAGGAGAACTTCCCAGCACTCTTTCTGTAATCTCACGTTTTCCTGGGGGTTTCTGCTCTCAGGTTGTCAAACAGCCTGTAAATTTGGTGTTAGGATGAACTTTCTCCTCATAACTTCTGGACACCCAAACAGCCATACCATGTGAAAAGCAGTCATAGGAAGACTCTGAGGTTATGGCTTCTGTTTCTTTAAAACTGTAGCAGGAAGGGCTAGGGAAAAGTTCCAGACTACACAGAGTTTGGGACAATACTGTTTTCCTCAATCTACTAAAACTTCTCATTCAGCATTAGAAGAAAGAGACTCAGTAACATAAGTGGAGGAACTAAGAGTGCAGGGGGAGGGGGGGAGAGTTACACAGGCCCCCAACCACCAGCCCCACACCCAGAGTTCCACACCCAGAGCTCCACTCCCCAGCCCCGCTCCTCACCCAGTACCCCACTCCTGGCCCTGTGCCCACCCCTAGCTGTGGCCCCACCTCAACCCCCTTATCCCTGTCCAGGTCCCCCCCCCCCTTCCCAGAGAGATGACCCTACTCCTGGCCCCAGCTCTGGGGGGAAGGGTCACAGATGGGGTAAGGGGAGCATGAGGTAAAAAGTCATAACTGCTTGCAGCACCTCCCCTCTTTAAAGTGTTCCAGAGCCACTGCTCTGTAATTCTCTATTATTACACAACAAAAATAGCATCCTCTTGTGTTGAATTTGGACTTCGCTGCCATGATCCATGCATTTGCATAATCTAGCACTGATTGAACATCGGGCACAAAGGGAAGTGAGGATAGGACCATGGCATATTATGAAAGGATCTCTCTAGAGAAAGGCAGCTTCTGAGCTTGCCTCTTCATATGCAGCAGCAGCAGCTAATAATTAATGTGCTAATACTTAGCCCTTCCCCCTAAGGGCTTGTATACTTGTATACCAGTGTAAATCCCCAGTGTAGATATGCTGCACAGGTGCAAAGCGGGGCTTGCACTAGTGTCATTTACCCTGGCTTTTGCTACATCGGTGCAAAAATCCCCACAGTAGACTGTCCTTATGATCATAAAGCACTTTACAAGTGTGGGTCAGATTTACCATTCCATTTCTACCACTGTGGAAACAGGGACACAGGGAAATGAAGAGACTTGTCCAAGGTCACAAAAGTCTGTAGCAGAATTGAGAATAGAACCCTGGTCTCCTGATTCCCAGCCTGGTGCCCTACTGCTGGCATATCCTGGCTCTAATCTCTATACTACTGTGTTTCATAGAAATGGAAACCCTGAGGCCCTAGTGGAGTTGAATGGGTGTGTTAAAATAGCTAATGGACCTGCTCCTTCAGCTAACTCAGGAGAGGGCTACTGGCCAGAGCTGCCAATAAAATAAAAACCTTTCCTCTTGATTCCACATGTATGATTTTGCTGATGACAACAGGGGTCTTCTCAGGCCTCCTGGGATTGTTACATGGTCTTATTACCTTTACCCTTCCCCAGGAACCAGTAGGCACTGCTCATGGAAATGTTGGAACATTTTAGTCCTCACTACTATTACGTCATCTTCTCCTAGTCATCCTTCTTCCAGGGATCGGCATGGGGCTTCATACTATTCAGCGTTTTCATCAAAGATCTGGAAATAAATATAAAACCACTGCTGATAATGTTTGCAGATGAACAATGATCAGTGGAATGATAAATAATGATGAGGACAGTCAGTGACAGGCAATCAGAGCAAATGGATCGCTTCAAAATTGAAGTTAAGGAAGAAGCACCAGACCTTTAAAAAAAGGGAATTGGGTCCTGGAAAGCAGCAGTTCTGAAAAGGATTTAGGGGCCATAGTGAACGAGCAACTCAATATGAGCTTCAAGTACCATGGTGTGGCAAAAAGGGCTAATGTGACCCTTGGATGCATACACGAGGGTAGGGGGGGTGATTTTACCTGTCTATGGCATTGGTGTGACTGATACTGGAATAACGTCCACATTTTAAAAGGGCTGTTGAAAAGTTGGGGATGGTTAAAAGAGAAGAGCCACAAAACTGATTCAAGGACAGGAAAATATGCCTTATAATGAGAGACTTAAAGAGCTCAATCTGTTTAATTTGTCCAAAAGAAGATGGAGAGGTGATGTGGTTATAGTGTACCGCAAGGTGGAGGAAATACCAGGTAATAAAAGGCTCCTAAATCTAACAGGAAACTGGAAGCTGAAGCCAGGCCAATTCAAATTAGAAATAAGGCATTATTTTTAATGGTAACGGTAATTAACCATTGGAAACAATTGCGACGGGAAGTGCTGGATTCTCCGGCTTTTGATGTCTTCACGTCAAGACGAGATGCCCTTCTGGAAGATATACTATAGTCAATACAATTTATTGGGTGCAATGCAGACGTAATTGGGTGACATTTCATGGCATGTGATATACAGGAGGTCAGACTTGATGATTCAATGGTCCCTTCTGACTTTAAGCTCTATGAATCTATGACTCCCTTCTGTTTCTAAGTTTTTAAAGCCATTCATTTACTTATTTCATTCTCTAAATAAGCTTAGAAGGAATGCAAAGTTTTTTACCTAGCTTTACTACAAGCAGGGCATGTTTTAGTTATTCAATACAATTCTGATTCAGCAGTTGGCATAAAGCTACCAAGAAATAAGAGAGAATCTCAATTGTATTTTATGGGTAACATTTCCATATCCTCCTGCTAATATCCTTTGAGCTCCACAAGGTATGATCTGAAAGCAGCTAAGCAGAAGAATATTTGCTAGATATTTACATAGCATTTTCCCAAATATATTCCAAACAGGTTTATTTCCCTATTGTCTGGAAGCTTTTATGAAGCACCATGCTGACATGCTGAGTGATAATATTTCCTATAGGTGGTATGTATTTTGTCCCTGTACATATTGTAAATTTAATCTAAACTGGCTTAATAAAAAAGTTTAAAATTTACTGTAAATTGGTGAGCTGTAGGTAGTACAACTAAATTATTCTTACAGGAGAGTTTTAACATAGTAATTCTGCTTGCATAAGACAAATGAACATGCCACCTAGAATATTACTGATAGAAACATTGTTCACTGGGGCTGTGGATAATTCAGAAGAAGGGGGTTCAGGGAACGTTCAATTCATCAGGAAAAAAAATATTTGCAATGAGTAATTCAGCCAACCTTAATCTGGATCAACATCCTGACACACAGTCAAATACATCTTTGTAAGTCTCCCAAGGAAATTTCATTGCCTATGATATTTAAAACTAAAGTGGACAAAGCGCTGGTAAACATATTCTCAGGCAACAATGCATTGCTAGCAGAAGGATGAGCTAGATCAGGGATTCTCAAAGTGGGGGTCGTGACCCCTCGAGTGGTTGCGGGCCACTTTTGTGGGGGTCGCCAGCTCCTACCCCAGTAACTCCCTGCTGTGGCGGCCGGCGTCTGCCGGAGCCGGCGTCTGCTGGAGCCGCAATGTCCAGGGCCGCCGGCGGCTGCCCGAGCCCCGATGTACGGGGCCGCCGGCGGCTGCCCGAGCCGCGATCCCTGGTGGCTTGCCCGCGGGGAGAGGGGGGCACACCGGGGCACAGGTGGGAGCCCGTCCCCTACCCCCCCCCCGCCTGTATTTCCGTGCCGCGCCGCCAGAGCCGAAAAAGGGGTCACGGTCTCAACAAGTTTGAGAACCGCTGAGCTAGATAGATGTCTCAGTTTTTTTCCATCTCTGACTTTCCTCACTCTATTTCACTGCACAACAATAGGATCATTAAACTAGTTCAGTGCAGTTGGGTTACAAATTCTAAGGCCAAGTAATTCATCCAAGTGGAAAAACTAACTCAAATACTGCTGGAAAAAACAGCATCATGTTCCTGCTATAGCTAGTTTTTCACAGATCTTGATGTTTGCTGGGAATGTTAAAAAGGTAAATGCAAGTAGTACCATATTTGTGAAAGGACAGAAGAGGTAATTGGAAAGGAAGAAGCTCTTCCATCATGGGAACAGAAGTTTTGAGATTTCACTTGGAAGGGATGAACTTGGTGATGTTTCAAAGTCCTGTGGCACCTTAAAGACTAACTATAAAGTTTTGAAGCATGAGCTTTCGTGGGCTAATACCCACTTCGTCGGATGCAAGCAGTGGAAGTGTCCAGAGGCAGGTATAGAAAAGTAGGCAAGAACCAGGTGGGAGGTAAAAAGGTTAGTCCAATTAGGCTGAACCAGCTTGTTATCTCCAATCAGGGAGGGTGGGTTATTCTTCTAGCATTTGAATGGGGGGTGTGAACATGGAGAGAGGAGAAACTATTTCTGTAATTAGCAAGCCATTGTAGGTCTTTGTTCAATCCGAGATTGTTTGTGTTGAATTTGCAAATGAATTGTAGCTCTGCAGTTTCCCTTTGCAGTCTGGACTTGAAGTTTTTTTGCTGCAGTATGGTGACTTTTAAATCTGTAATTGTGTGTCCAGGCAGGTTGAAGTGTTCTCCTACAGGTTTTTGTATATTGCCATTCCTAATATCTGATTTGTGTGCATTTATCCTTTTTCGTAGGGACTGTCCAGTTTGGCCGATGTACATAGCAGAGGGACACTGGTGGCATATAATGGCATATATGACATTGGTTGATGTGCAGGTGAATGAACCAGTGATGGTATGGTTGATCTGGTTAGGCCCTGTGATGGTGTTGCTGGTGTAGATATGTGGGCAGAGTTGGCATCAAGGTTTGTTGCATGGATTGGTTCCTGAGTTGGAGTTATTGTGGTGCAGTGTGCTGTTGCTAGTGAGAATTTGTTTAAGGTTGGCAGGTTGTCTGTGTGCCAGGACTGGCCTTCCTCCCAAGGCCTGTGAAAGTGAGGGATTATTGTCCAGGATGGGTTGTAGGTCACTGATGATGCTTTGCAGAGGTTTTAACTGAGGACTGTAGGTGATGGCCAGTGGTGTTCTGTTGTTTTCTTTCTTGGGCTTGTCTTGCAGAAGCAGGCTTCTGGCTACACGTCTGGCTCTGTTGATCTGTGTCCTTATTTCCTTGTGCGGGTATTGTAGTTTTGAGAAAGCTTGGTGAAGATCTCCTAGGTGTTGGTGTCTGTCTGAGGGGTTGGAGCAAATCCGATTGTACCTCAGTGCTTGGCTGTAGACAATGGATTGTGTGGTACGTCCGGGATGGAAGCTGGTGGCATGAAGGTAGGCATAGCTGTCTGTAGGTTTTCGGTATAGGGTGGTGTCGATGTGGCCATCATTAATTTGCACTGTGGTGTCTAGGAAGTGGACTTCCTGTGTGGACTGGTCCAGACTGAGGTGGATGTTGGGGTGGAAGCTGTTGAAGCCTTTCTGACTCTTGGTGATGTTTGGTGCTCATAAGTTTTAGGAGCACTCTAAATATTTTGGGAAGCCACAAAATGATCTTAACTATACAAAAAAAACGTACCTCCGCTCCAATTTCATACTCAGATCCCATCTGTGGCTTCAGGGGGAAAGCCCATTCTGGAGACGAAAAAAAATTCTGTGACTAGGGAGAAACACAGGGTAATATTCTGCCAAAGTGAAATTCATCCTGTGCTAAGAACCAGCACAATGCCTAGGTTCCAGTTAAGTACAGTTTAGTAAACCCTAAGAATAGGATTTCATTGATGCACAGACTTTGTGTTGGCTCCTTGCACAAGGGTGAATTTCATCTCTATGGAGAAAGAGATAGAATAGGATGAAGACTACATGGGAGGAGCATGGTCTAGTCAAAAGAGCACTAGATTAGAATCAGAAGCAGTGATCTTGAAAGCAATATAGGGCAAGTCACTGTACTTCTCTGTATCTCCCACTGTGTCTGCATTATCCATTTACACTGTAAAACTCCTTGGGGCAGGAGCTCTTTCTATGTGTTTGCACAGGGCTTAATACAGCAGGGCCTCGGTCTTGGCTGGGAGCACCTCAACGCAACAGAAATTATGATATTACTTGATTGTAATGTTTTCATGAAGAAAAATAAAGCTTGACATTTTCTTTTCACTGATTACATTCTAAAAATGCTAAATTGGTGGCACTTATTCTTAGGTCCTAAATGGCTACGGAAAGAAAAAAAAGTTCAAAATTCTTGCCAAACTATTCCATTCGACGTTCATTGACGAACTCATGCAAAATCATCTTCTGAGAACAGTGAATGGATTTAAACAAACTGTCATCTGCATAATTGCAAAATAAATTAAAATTAAGCTCAACTCTAGGTAATATGTTTACCTTGCTAAAAATTAATAGTTTAAGCTAGCAGCAATTTAAATATTTACTACAGAAAGGGAGGAGAAAAAAGGGAGGAGAAAAAATAGAATGTATTAGGTAAAGCTCATGGTTTGTTCTTCTGTAGAGTAGATTCAGGATAAGAATCAAAATGGTTTTAACTAATTAGTAATGGATTCTTCCCACTTTTTTCCCCTTTACATGTTAATATTCAGCGCTAGAGGCTTTTATGCCCCGCCTCCCTCGGGGGTGAAGCCCCCATTATGGCCAAAAAATGAAACATGATAAACTCTTGGAAGCTTTTTCAATGCTCCACACACAGCCAATATTTCAATGTCTAAAGGGCCTTGCAATAAGCCACAGAAGAACTTTTCTGATTTAAAATCTTTTGAAGCACAAGTGGGTCTAAGTACAAAATTAACTTACCAGTGTATCAGGAGACCCTGGTTAGCTATGAGGAAGCAAGTTACTTCCAAAAATACAAGAACAGATAAGGCTATTTGAAATCATTAGCTGTTGGAGAAATGACGCCTACTGTAGAATACATATCTCTGAGTAAAAGTGCCTAATTTAACCTTTTCCCCCATAGTCACTATTCACTGGAAAAAAAACACAGGGGGAAAAGCTTCTGATCACTTTAGCTGGGATTAATAAGACAAATAGATCCAGCGGGAAAGAATGCCCAAGGCAATCAAACACCGGGAGGCAATTCATGAAGATAATCTGTCAAGATGACGTTTTTTGCTCCTGATGCAGGAGTTTGCATCTGCCATGTGGTTTCCACGTCAAAGAGAAGAAAACGGAAAGGACACCGAGGACATGCCAGGGCACAACGCTGGCCAGAGAGCCAGCCACATTTGATCTTGAAGCCCAGTGTATTATTTCATTTTTAAAGGGCAAGTGGAAACATTTCTAGTCACTGCGAAAGCATGTTTAAACAAGAGACATATTCTACACAGTTCTAGGGGTTCTGCTGCACTAAGCAAACCAGCAAATATCCACCTTCTCCAGACCAGAGCCACTCAGAGAACAGGTTCACCTGCATAATACAGCCTTTTCTGGACTGACATTTTAATGTCTAAACAGCTTTACAAATAAGATACTGTGCTCTCAGTAAGTCAATATAATATTTATTGAGTGATCTACAGTACTTAAATGGTCCCCCATTACCACATACTCACAGTTCTTCTCAATGCTCACAGTGGGCTACATCCTCATGGGAATAGATAGATGGCCCAGAAAACTTCACCAAGGCCTGGGTCCGAGACTTTCTATTCCAAAAGATGCTACTTTCAGGTTATGGTGAACAAGAAAAGTCTAGTGGCTGTTTGGTTCCTTCTGTCTTTTGATTTCTGGTATGTCATGCTCATGAGGCAAACAGTAACACAGGATTTGATATACCAAATGAGACCAATAGTCCATCAAATCCAGTGTCTTTTCTCCAGTGCTTATATCATGTGTTAGGGCTTCATTTCACTTCCCCAGCGACTCCCAAGGACATCAAGTTGGCTTTTTTATTTTTGACCATTAAACAATTACATCTGCATTAAACGCTGTCCCTTTTCATTCCTTACCTCTGTGGTGAATACAAACACTGAGCAGAAGAGAGGAGGTGACTTACTCTGCTAGTAGCTAAAGAAAGGTGGTACACAATGAAGAAACATGGCATTTCTATAGCTATCTAGATGTCTGTCTCTTGAAAAACAGGAATTTCAGGAGTTAACCCCATACACTATTGTGCTTCACACTTCCATATGGCCTTAGAAAAATGGTGTTTGCATTCTGTGAAGTTGAAAATACTGATGTATATTAATTAAATTATTTACTTCTTACCAAGAGCTGCACACCATGAGTAGATGCAGTCCAGGATATATATCTAGAGACCTAATAAAACTTTTGACAAGCTTCTTACAAACTGTAAATTTCCCCCCAGCAATATGAAAGCACAAACATTTGTTGGATAAATGCATAAGAGACATAAATACCAGTTGGCACTGCATGTGATAGTACTAGACAGGGAATGTGATATAAAGAAAATTTAACATGGCAGAAATATATTAATATCTGCAAAAGCATCTGAGACTGCTAAAAATCTGATGAAAACAAAATCTGTGTGCTGAGTGGGGAAGCAAAGAAATCAATAGAAAAACAAAACCATGGTTTTATAACACACTATTATGTGGATGGTGCAAAATCCAAAATGCCAAAACAAAAAAGAGAATGAGTTTGTTGCAGTTCAAATACATATCAGCTACAATCCTGTATCTAAATATCTGTCAATTTTTCTCCTGAGAAGAGCATGCCCACTGGGACAAACCTCACTGGGAATTCTGGAGATACAAGTCACTGGTTAGTCTCTTTCAAGAGCCAAACTACTCATTTGTTATTTAGATTTAAATAGTAAAGATACAAGGGTCTAGATCAGTGGTCTTCAAATTTCACATCACGAGCCAGTACTGGAATGTAAGGCACTGGGTCACGGCGGTTCATCCCAGAGCCTTGACCGCCTCCTGCACCCCAACTCTCTGACCCAATCCAGAGCCACCTCCCACACCCTGAACACTTATTCCTGGCCCCATCCCTGGTAGGGACTACTAGTTTTACTATTAGTTTTTACTGGTCAGCTGCAGGGTCCCTGGGTGCTGAGCAAGGTGGCCCAGTGCCTTGCATTCTGCGACCCAGTACTTTAGATGACAGCTGAGAATCCTGACAAATTCTCTGTTAGCGTCACCATCACCTACTTCCTTAAAACCCTTCAGATTGCAACCATCTTTTAAAATCAGCTGTGCACAAAGCAAAGCTAGATGAACCAAACAAGCAGGTATCTGAAGGTCTGGAAGACAGGAGGTTCTAATTGTATATGGGTGTTTTGAATGTGCAGAAAAGAGCATGAATAAGAGCCTAAGATATTATGAAAAGCAAGACAGGTCAACCTAAAATCTAGTTCTAGGAATACAGCAATTTCTGTGTAATAACCAGGAATTTATTTTGAATCAGGAAAGAGTTGCTGGGACAGGGAGAAAATGGAAATAGATTCTTTGATATAGTTAAATATATGGGCGAGGGAAGAAATCATACCCAGGTTGTTATCAAAGCAACATTCCGCAATTACAGTAGCAGAAAAGAACCCTAAGACAGAGAACATAAACTAAAAATTAGCAAAGTAAAAGAAAAAAAACCCCACTAACTGATAGGAAAAAACATTAGGACTTAAAAGGGTAAAAATATCTGTAGATTCCTCAAAACCAGGAATGAGAGCACTGATGTTATGCAGTGACTCTATAGTGACAATTGAGGCACAGCCGGCTCTGACAAAGACATAAGACATTTCTGAGAATAAAGTGCCATCAATTGAGATAGGAAAGCGAGTGGTTGAAAAGGACTGAACTACTCAGACCAATATTTTCAAATGCCTCACCACGGTTACAGAGATTACAAGTGAAGTAGTAGCTGTGACATGTTAAATCTAACAGGTATGCAGGAAAGCAACATGGGAAAAGTGACATCAAGTGTTCTTTAACAGGAGGCTACTAACAGCGGTTATATGAAAGAACGACACCTTCTAACTCAGATCGATTCCACGCATATAACTGAGTTGTATCGAAACATTTTGTTGACAATAAAAATAGGTTTCACCGGCCTTTACCTCTGTTGGCCCCACCACGCCAGCACCACTTAGAGAGAACAAGTTGGATTCTACTCCTGGTGGATCAGAATAGAATTGTTCCAATCATTCGCACCTTTAAGGAAGATGGTATCACCAATGGACTATTTGAAGAGAAGGGGTTTGCACAAACGGAGAGGCTAAGTTCACATTATAGGACCTGTATTATTCATAGGGGTGCAAGGAAAGGCAAGAATCAGGCTTGCGTCTTGGAACAGGGATACTGTTGCAGGGCTGACAGTTTAAACGAGAGCAGTTTTTTTTATTGTAAAGTGAGCACGTGTGTGTGAAAATCATCAAAACTCAATAAGCACAGAACCTCACAGTGGCATTTTATAGAGTGACTATGCAAAAGAAATCACATTTTAAAGGTGCAAGGTTTTTTAGGGGGAGTGGGGGAAGGTCCACTTGTAACACTCTCTTGAAATGTTGCAGGGAAATCCCCATACAGCACAATAAACTTCTAAACTCGCAGGACCAGATCGTTAGCTGGTGTAAACAGTCATAGCTCCACTGAAGTGGCTGCCTCTTTACTCCAGTTTGAGGATCTGGTCTGCAGTGTTTAGAGAAACTGATAATTAGACTCCAAAAGAGATGTCTCAGTAGCAGATGGAAATGATGAAGTCATCCAGAAGGCTAGAAGAGATGAGATTCCACCTGGGAGATTTAGAGGCCCCCAAGACAGAAATGTCAGAGCCAAAGCAGCATCCTGATCATCCAACCAGAAGATGTTTTTGCTGTACTCCCCCAACAAAACTTCCCTGGAGTCACAGATCTCCATTTGGAGAATGGCAGCCAGCCAGCACAATGCTCCAAGGATTTTTCCATTCATGTGTACATGATTTTCAGAGAGGCAGATACTTTTAAAAAAACCAATTCAATATCAAAGTTGTTTTTTTCAGTCTCTGGTCTTATTTTGTTAGAACAAACTTCTTAGCTACTATATAATTGTCCTGATGATGGCCCTTATATACCATAGAACAGTCATAAACACCTTTGGTTTATGTCTTTATGCTTAGGATATATTTAATTCTCCTGTGCTGGACAGCGATGTGACAAGATATGCTCATAAGCATCGGTATTAATTATGTATGACGATCTGTGTCCAAAATGGGATTTGTGTGCTCAACTTCTAAGGGTACGTCTGCACTTTTAGCTGGGAGTGTGATTCCCAGCTCCAGGAGACCTACCTCCAATAGCTTTCATCGAGCTAGCTTGCTCAAGAGAGTGGCAGAAGAGGCTGTCTACCCTCAGTACATATCCATCTGAGATGGTCGGCATGAACTCAGATGTGTTAGCCCCTCCCACCACTCACCACACCACAGCTACACCCTTCTTAGTGTTAGCTCAAAGCTAGCATGTACACGTCTCCTCGAGCTAAGAGTCAACCCGCAGGCTTGAAATGTAGACATGTCCTGTGACTGTGATAGACTAACAAAGGATGTTGAAAGGGGACCCCACCTAGTCAGACTGTTTCAACACCCTCACCCACAGTGGGAACACAGACAATAGGCCAGGGTTTACAATCCCTGTTGACTGAATGGGTCTAACCACCCAAACCTTGGGGAGCAGCCACCATCAGTCCATGCACCTGGACGCTGAAGCAGAGATACCAGTGAGCAACATGGGAACAGGGCCCAACCCCCTATAGGAAAGGTTGGTGGTTACTTGAATGAGTCAGAGGGTGACCAAGATTGAGGGTACTTCTACACGGCCCACAGAAGTGAGCCTCACAGCCTGGGTTGACAGACTTGGGCTTGTGCTGGTGTTCTAAAGAAGAGCCGTCTAGACAGCACTTCCATGCAGTGGGTGCAGGCTGGAGCTTGGTGAGGGGCTGAAGACACTGTGCTGAGGGGAGAGAGCTCTCCCATCAGCATCATACAACGAGCTCTGTGAGAGGCAGCAGGAGAAGCTCCATGGGTCACATCTGACCCTACAGACATTTTAATCTGGCCCTTAAGCTCCCGCTGAGGAGCAGGGTCAAGGGCTTGTACCATGGCTCCATGCAACTCCTGGAAGCAGTGGCATGTCCCCCCTCCAGTTCCTACACGTAGGGGCAGCCAAGGAGTTCTGCACGCTGCTCCAAGTGCCGTCCCCACAGCTCTCATTGGCCAGGAATCATGGCCA
Source organism: Sternotherus odoratus (assembly GCA_032164245.1). Taxonomy (NCBI): domain Eukaryota; kingdom Metazoa; phylum Chordata; order Testudines; family Kinosternidae; genus Sternotherus; species Sternotherus odoratus. Next base: position 279,842,423 of record JAVMKO010000001.1, on the reverse strand, counting down.
ATGGGAGCTGTAGAGTTGGTGCCTGTGGATGGGGCAGGGTGCAGAGCTGCCTGGCTGTGCCTCTGCATAGGATCCGGAGTTGGGATGTGCCACTGCTTCCAGAAGTTGCTTGAGGTAAGTGCTGCCCATAGCCTGCACCTCGACCTTTCCCCACACCTCAAACCCCAGCCCTGATCCCACTCCTACCCTTCGAACTCCTTGACCCCAGCCCAGAGCACCCTTCTGCACCTCAAACCTACATCTGCATCCAAACCCCAGATGGAGCCCTCACACTCTCCTCCTTCGCACCAAAATCCCCCGCCCCAGCCCAGAGCCCCTTCCCACACACTGAACTCCTCATTTCTGGACCCACCACAGAGCTTGCACCCCCCAGCCAGAGACCTCACTTCCTCCTGTACCCCAACCCCCAATTTTGTGAGCATTCATGGCCTGGCATACAATTTCCATACCCAGATCTGGCTCTCGGGCCAAAATGTTTGCCCACCCCTGCCATAGAAAGTCAAAGACATGTTCCTTAAGTCACTTAAGAACATGTGAAAATTCTATGCCAAATATCTTGCCAATCTATGGGTTACCTCACTGTATAAATGTGGGTGAATCCTCCATTATTGAATATTTACCTCAGAAGTTATATGGTAAAAACTAAGGACAGTAAATAAGCAAGATGTTTTGTAATCTTTATTTAGATACAGAAAATGACAGTTACAGAGCACTAAACAAAGTCACCTTCTTTCTTGCCTAGTGTCTGAGGATAGAACATTTACAGACAAGACAATGGTCCAGTTATTTGTAGTGCAGCCAATGATTAAATTACATTAAAATGGTTAACAATACAATCCTGTTAAATACAAGTGTACATACAGTACATAAACATAATTTTCTATTCCTTACTAGCAAGAAAATAATTCCAATGGCATACATTTTTTAATTTAAATTAGTTGATGATAAAGTATATCTATGCCCATCTTAAATACATCTATCGCCACTCATCTTAATCAATTAGCCTCTTAGAGTTGGTATGGCAACTTCCACCTTATGTTCTCGCTATATATATCTTCCTATTGTATGTTCATTCTGTGCATCTGATGAAGTGGGCTGTAGCCCACAAAAGCTTATGCCCAAATAAATTTGTTAGTCTCTAAGGTGCCACAAGTACTTCTCTATCTCCACGTAGTTTGGAGTTTGTCTACTTGCATTTTAACTGGTTACACTTGTTGCAGTACTTTAAAACAGAAATAACCATCTTATTATTTTAAAAAGGAATTTGTCAGATTTCCTATCATTTAAAATCTTTGGCAATGTTTCCTTGGAACATAAGCAGAGATGGCATCTAACTATCGAGGAAGGGGAAGAGTATATTTGGATACAGACTACCTAACCTAGTGAGGAGGGCTTTAAACTAGATTTGAAGGGGGCAGGTGACCAAAGCCCAAAGGTAAGTCAAGAACATGGAGACCGGGAAAAGGTTCGGGATTTGGGGGAAGCGTTGGCTATTAGAGCAGGGATAAAGAGGAGACAAGACAGAACTGGGGGTGGGAATCAAATCTATATCTTAAATGTCTGCATACAAATGCAAGTACGGGGAGTAAGCAGGAAGAACTCAAAGCGCTCGTAAATAAACACAACTATGACATAGTTGGCATCATGGAGACTCGGTGGGATAATATGCATGACTGGAATATTGGTATAGAAGGGTACAGCTTGCTCAAGAAGGACAGGCAGAAAAAGAAGGGAGGAGATGCTGCCTTATATATTAAAAATGTATACACTTGGTCTAAGGTTGAGATGGAAATAGGAGACAGACTTGTTGAAAGACTCTTGGTAAGGATAAAAGGGGTAAAAACCAAGGGTGATATAACGGTAGGGGTCTACTACAGACCACCTAACCAGGAAGAAGAGGTGGATGAGGCTTTTTTTAAACAACTAACATCATCATCCAAAGCACAGGACTTGGTGGTAATAAGGGACTTCAGCTACTTCATCTGTTAGGGAAATAACACAGCAGGGTACAGATTATCCAAGTTCTTGGAATGTATTGGAGGCAATTTTTTATTTCAGAAGTTGGAGAAAGCTACTAAGGGAGAGGCTGTTCTAGATTTTAATTTGACAAATAGGGAGGAACTGGTTGAGATTTTGAAAGTGAAAGGCAGCTTGGGTGAAAGTGATCATGAAGTGCTAAGAGTTCATGATTCTCAGGAATGGTAGGAGGGGTAACAGCAAAATAAAGAAAATGGATTTCAAGAAGGCAGACTTGAGCAAACTCAGGGAGTTGGTAGGTAAGATCCCAGGAGAAGCAAGTCTAGGGGGAAAAACAATTGATGACAGTTGGTAGTTTTTCAAGGAGACATCATTAAGAGCACAAGAGCAAACTATCCCACTGTGTAGGAAAGATAGGACATATAGCAAGAGACCATTCCGGTATAGCCATGAGATCTTCAACTCAAAAAAGAGTCTTACGAAAAGTGGAAACTAGGTTAAATCACAAACGATGAACATAAACAAATAACACAAGTATGTAGGGACAAAATTAGAAAGGCCAAGGCACAAAATGACATCAAGCTAGCTAGAGACATAAAAGGTAACAAGAAAACATTCTACAAATACATTAGAAGCAAGAGGAAGACCAAGGACAAGGTAGGTCCATTACTCAATGAGGGGGGGAAATAACAACAGAAAAGGTGGAAATAGCAGAGGTGCTTAATGACTTAATTTGTTTGGTTTTCACCAAGAAGGTTAATAATAATAATAAATGGAGACATACCTATCTCCTAGAATTGGAAAGACTTTGAAAGGTCATCAAGTCCAGTCCCCTGCCTACACTAGCAGGATCAAGTATTGTCCCTGACAGATTTTTCACCCCAGATCCCTAAATAGCCCCCTCCAGGATTGAACTCACAACCCTGGGTTTAGCAGGCCAATGCTCAAACCACTGAGCTATCCCTCCCCTCCAAATGTGGCAACTGAACATCTAACATAGCGAATGCTAGTGAAAATGAGGTAGGCTCAGCGTCTAAAATAGAGAAAGAGCAACTTAAAAAAAAAAATTACTAAGACAAGTTATATGTCTTCAAGTCACCAATGCCTGATGAAATGCATCCTAGAATATTCAAGGAGCTGTCTGAGGAGATATCTGAGCCATTAGCAATTATCTTTGAGAAATTACGGAAGATGGGAGAGACTCTAGAAGATGGGAAAAGGGTAAATTTAGTGTCTATCTATAAAAAGGGAAAGAAGGACAACCCAAGAATTTACAGACAAGTCAGCTTAACTTCTGTACCCAGAAAGATAATGGAGCAAATAATTAAGCAATCAATTTGCAAACATCTAGAAGATAATAAGGTGATAAGTAACAGTCATCACGGATTTGTCAAGAACAAAGCGTGTCAAACCAACCTGATAGCTTTTTTTTGACAGGGTAACAAGCCTTGTGGATAAGGGGGAAGTGACAGATGTGGTATACCTTGACTTTAGTAAGGCTTTTGATACTGTCTCACATGACCTTCTCATTAACAAACTAAAGGGAAATACAACCTAGATGGAGATACTATAAGGTAGGTGCATAACTGGTTAAAAAATCATTCCCAGAGAGTAGTGTGGCAGGGTGGGCTTGACCCAGCCTGCTGCCCCTTTAAGAGGGAGAAAAGCCCTCTGCAAACCTCCCTGGCAGGAAGGCTAATTAGCCACCTGAGGTGCAGGCCAATCAACCTGCATGAGTTGCACCTGGAAGCCTCCTCTAGGGGATATAAGGCTGCCAGGAACGAAGCCCAGGGTGGTGGTGGTGGCATGAGCTATCCAGAGCTGTGTGTTGTGTAGGAGCTATTCAGAGCTGAGTGTGTTGTGTTTGAGCTATCAAGAGCTGAGTGTGTGTTTGAGCTATCAAGAGCTGAGTGTGTATTAATGAGCTGTTTATTAATGAACTGTTTTAAGCTGTATATATTGGTGGTGGGGTCCTGCACTGTAAATTAAAGGGCACTGTTGGAGCAAAAAAGGGTTTCCTGCCTGTGTTCCTGAGGGGGGGGGGTGAGAGAGCGGTCTGTCACAGTAGTTATCAGTGGTTCACAGTCATGCTGGAGGGGCATAATGAGTGGGGTCTTGCAGGGATCAGTTCTGGGTCCGGTTTTGTTTAATATCTTCATCAGTGATTTAGATAATGGAATAGAGGGTACACTTATCAAGTCTGCGGCTGATACCAAGATGGGAGGGGTTGCCAGTGCTTTGAAGGATAGGATTAAATTCAAAATAATCTGGACAAACTGGAGAAATGGTCTGAAGTAAACAGGATGAAATTCAAGATGGACAAATGCAAAATACTCTATTTAGGAAGGAACAACCAGTTGCATGTGAAATGGGAAATGACTGCCTAGGAAGGATTGCTGCAGAAAGGGATCAGGGGGTCATAGTGGACCACAAGCTAAATATGAGTCAACAGTGTAATAAGCTAAATAATTCTGGAAAGTATTAGAGGGAGTGCTGATAGCAAGACACGAGAAATAATTCTTCTGCTCTACTTTGCACTACTTAGGCTCAACTGGAGTATTGTGTCCATTTCTGGAAGCCACATTTCAGGAAGGATGTGGACAAATTTGAGTGAGTCCAGGGAAGAGTGACAAAAATGATTAACGATCCAGAAAACATGACCTATGTGGGAAGATTGAAAAAATTAGGATTGTTTAGTCTGAAAAGAGAAGACTGAGAGGGAATATGATAACAGTTTTCGAGTACATAAAAGATTGTTATAAGAAGGAGGGAGAACATTTTTTCTTAACCTCTGAGGATAGGACAAGAAGCAATGGGCTTAAATTGCAACAAGCGTGGTTTAGGTTGGACATTAGGAAAAACTTCCTAATTGTTAGGGTGGTTAAGCACTGGAATAAATTGTTTACGGAGATTGTGGAACCTCCATCATTGGAGGACTTTAAGAGCATGTTGGACAAACAGCTGTCAGGAATGGTCTAGATAACACTCAGTCCTGCCATGAGTGCAGGGGACTGGATTAGATGACCTCTCAAGTCTTTGATTCTATGATTCGGTCATATTTAGACTTCATGATCTCTCAATAGTTTTATTTGTGACACTTCAGTCTTGTTCAACACAAAATACCCTGAGACCACAGACTTTTTTTAAAAAAATGACTGAGCAGGCCAAACAAACCTAATATGTGGTTGCTGAAGTAATAAAGATTCTACACTGTAGGGGAAAAATAAAAATGATATAGTGGGAAGCCTTTAATTATATTAATAAAAAATGTAAAATCTCTTAAGTGACACATTAATTTAAATTAAATACCACCCATTAGACAGCAATACTGACTAAAGAGAGACTAAAAAAATCTACTTCATACTCAGGGGGTCAGTGGCAAGGAGTCTGATTGAGGGCTGGTCCTCACTAGGGGGGGGATCGACGGCAGATACGCAACTTCAGCTACGTGAATCACGTAGCTGAAGTTTGCATATCTGCCGCCGACTTACCGCTCGTCCCCACGGCGGCGGCAGTCAGCGGCGCGCTCCCCCGTCGACTCCAGCTTGCGCCTCCTGGCGAGCTGGAGTTCCGCAGTCGACGGGGGAGCTCCGGGCGATCGATTTATCGCGTCTTAGCGAGACGCAGTAAATCGATCGCCAAAAGATCGATCTCCAGCAGTGCTCGTGAAGACCAGCCCTGAGAAACTGCTGAATGACACTATTAGGAATGATGGGATGTGCCATGGGCAGGCTTTGTGGTGAGATCTGTGTGGGTTCACACTTGGGTCAAGATTTCCAAAGCTGGGGGCCTAAAGATAAGCTTCTAAGTCCTTATTTAGGCATCTAAGTAAGTGGTTTGATTTTCAAAAAGTCTGACCTGCATTCACTTTAGGGAGTACTCCTGGGTGCTTTTCAAAACCAGGTCACATCTTTAGGTACTTAAATAAGGATGCGGGAGCCTCTCTTTAGGCACGCACCTTTGTTAGCCTTGGCTTTGGTAAATAGCGTCAGGTGCACACTACACTACACTACAACCTGCACTGGCCAAAGATTATCACCATATTCTGCACTGGCCAAATATTTCTGGTCCAAATCCTTCAGCATGTTGGCAGAAGCACAATCTCAGAGACCTTTGCTATAATGCAGCAGACTGTGAACAGATGATATGGAAGGATTTGGCAATTATGCCTCTTCCAAACACATACACAAATAGAAAGAGCTGCCAAAACAATAGGAGAGAAATCTATGTTATCTTTACCAGTCCTATTAAAAATATATGTAGAAAATGTTCAGGATCAATTAAAATAAATTTCACAGCAAAAAAATAAATAAATACAAATTTGTGTTTTGATGCTACTGTCTAGTGTACCATTTTCGTAAACAGGTTTCGTCACAAAACATACATTGAAAAACTTGGCTGCAATATCTCCTTTAGAAATAGCTTAAAGGCTTAAATACTTGACTTTGAAAAGCTGAAGCTACTTTTTGCCTGTCTAGTCACTGTCCTTGTATAGTCCTTGGTGGTACCTTAATATTACAGGTGCTGGGTACGTTACTAACATAGTATTACATCTGTATTTCTTTAAAGTGCCTGCCAAGTATTTGTTTAATTTTGTCCATACTGAAATAAAAATGAGAGCACTACTAAGAACAATTGTTTGAAAAAACTACATGCAGTTCACACCATATGCTACTATGCTGAATCCCTATTGGAAACACTTATAAAATGGAGATGAAAGCACTATAAGGCTGATGCCATATGGTAGGTGACTGGGGAAATATTCTGAAGGCAAGAAAAATATTAGTTATTGCTCCATCTCAAACGTGTATGGACATTAGGAGAGAGGTTTTATTTCCTCAAGAAATATTATAATTAAATATATTCTTTAGAATAGTATTTTTATAAGAATAAAGTTTGATAAACTTTTTTTAAAAATCTAGAGTTTTTTCAATTAAAATAGCAACCATTTGGTTTTGGCATTCAGGGTGAAATTCAGTAGAAGGGGGCCAGAAAGCCCAACACAAGCCCTCAAAATAGAGCTTTCTGTTATGAAGGACTAAGTGGTGCATTGGCCTGGAACAGAAGGATGACTCACTCTCCCCCTCCCACCTCTGTTTCCAGCTTTCCTAGATACTCTTTTTATTTTTCAAAAATGGGGGTGTGGGAGAACCAAAACACAGTAATGTGCATGTTAAATACTACCCAAGGCAGAACATAATGCAAAAATAATTACTCTGTTATACATGTAGCTACAATACAAATATAGACAGCCCCTCTAATCTTTTAGGTAGAAAAATACAGCATTTCATGTATTTGTACAGTTGCAGTTAAGGATGGATTAACAAAGGTGGTTTCTCTTGTTTTATTTTTTTTTAAGGCCCAGGGTTTAGGACAGCAGTTACCAAAAGTATATCGAAATAAACTACTTACATCATCATTTGTGAATGTGGATGCTATCTTGTTATCTACTTCTGCATCATTAAAGAATACATTTCTTCTGATACATGATGACATTCTGTGACACCACATACAAAGCTCAGAGGGCATAAACCACCAGTTTTAAAAATAACTTGTTCTATGACTGGAAGTAATATACCCTGCCAAAACCAAGGCCTTGATGCTGCAAGCTGTTCCACGTAGTCAAGCCCCTGGCCTGCACGAAGTCCCAGTGAGGTCACTGGGCTCTTCCCAGGAGCATGGGTTTACCCAGACAGAGCAGCTTGCAGGGTATGAATGGAGGATTTTCCTGAAGGATTTTGGTATCTTTCACATACTTCAACTAAAATGCTTGTTATTGATCTGGATTGCATGAAAAAGTGACCTTGTGCCTAATGGCACATAAACTGGCTTACATTGGTGGTCTGCAGTCCATGTGCTAAGCTTTAAGACCTTGACCCTGAAGGCCTTAGGTCTTCAGAACTCCACTGATGCCAGTGTGAAAAGACTGCAAGAACAGTCATAGTAATTTTTCAAAACCACATTGATTTAAGACCTACTAATGCCCAGTAATCAGAGCAAAGCACCTATAGTTGTTGAAAGGAAACACTTCCAGGTAGTAAGTCTACAGATCCCTGGAAACATTACTAACAATCCAAGTTATATATATAGTAACTATTATCCACTGGGCAGAAATTCACCCCTTCACCGAGAGCCAGCAGAAGATCTACACACTACTTAAGTCCCATCTTAGCCCCTTAAAACAGGGCTTTAATGAGATGTAAGTGATGCATAGCATCATGTTGATGCTGTGATGTGTGGGGCGGACTTCACGCTTTTGAGTAGGCATTTTGATTTTCTGAAGAATGATACTTGGTTGCATGTGCAATTCATATATAAATATTTCCCACCCCCAACATCTAAACCAGTCCTATACTTCTCTAGATAGAGCAGAGGAGGCTTGAGAGACTTAACACAGAGGTCTGGTCTGAAGGAGTTACAGAATGGGCAAAAGAGGAAGAGGTGTGTTATTGTTCAGAAATTAATTTTTCAGTTCATTTGAATATGGCCCATACTTCCAAGTACAGGCTCTATCACGCTCTTTTGCTCCTAATCAGAACCCACACCCAGGAACAAAATGTTTTTTGGATCTCTCACCATTAATTGAAACCAGTCACCAAGTGAGTAGTGTTCAGATCTTCAAAGGGGCTTGCTGTAGTGTTAACTAAGACTGTCGCAGCAGGATAAATGATCTCTTCAACTGTCACATATGTCCCTGTTAAAAAGCCAATTACTCCAATGACAGCTATAAAGATGTCTTTAAGTATCATCCACACACTTAAGTTTTCCTTGTAAAATGTGAGGATTTCAACCAAAGGTGGCAGGATCAATGCCAAAGTGCTGCTGCTTACAGCACCAACAAAGGAAATCACCAGGTCTAGGTGAGGGATCAAGACTGCTACAGCACCTGAAAGAGAAAACAAATCACTTTTAATCTAAAATTCAGCATCTTCATTAAAATAAAACCTTGAAAGATACATAAGCCAATGAATTGCAATATAACAAATATTGAGCAATTGCCCTCTCATTTCTAATTTTAATAAGTGTAGAGCCCCAGACTTCAACACAGGATAGTCTTCAAGACAGAAAGAGATGAATGCACTTATTTCTGGGTTGGATAAGTTTTAGTGCTAATATAAAGTACCCAGCTTGATTTTCAAATCCCAAAGTGAATGTGCAGGGCTAGCAGATCAAAACAAAATCTTTTTGTACATGTGAAATAAACAATGTTTGCTTTCCAAATCATTGAGACGCAAGAGACCTGAAATTGCATGGTGACACTTTTACACTCCACCTACACCCGGCTTCAGTACTGTGCCTTTGCCTTCAAGAAAAGTGTTAGTGGAGTGATGTTTATAGCATATGACAATAAATAATGCAATCACTGGAACAAAGATGCCTTTATGTAGCAAGTGAGGGCAAAATCTAACTAAGTGCATACCAATGTGATCTTTTCTCAGCCTGACAAACAGCACTTTGATTTCAAATGGAGCCTTACAAGTTTTGCAAACTAATGTCCGGGATGTAGGCCAGTTTGGGCATATGTCTTGAATTCCAAGGACAGCTGAAATTAAAAAGGCAACTTTCTCAACTAAATATTGTTCATGCATCACAATAACCCTGTGGCACTTACCACTGCATGCCATTAGCATCACAGCAAAGACCTCACGAAGTTTCAGAAACGGATTAGGCTCTTTTTTGGTTAAGAACAGCATCTCTAGATACACTGTGTAACAAAGCCAGGATTTCTGACCCTTCAGAATATTACAGGGCTCTCCTATTATCCCACCCTATTAACAGAAGTTAGCTGCAGAGTAAATGATACAGACTTCTTGTGGCAGCTGTGGTTTGTGTATTCCACAAGGTTATAAAAGGGAATGCAATGACACTATGCCCAGAGGGAAGTAGGGGGAAAGACAGTGGTCCTAGAGAAAACCTTAGGAACACCCTGATACGGGGAGAAAACTTAGATTTTGTTTTATGTTGTGATGTTATTCAGTTCACAATAAAGTCAAACACCAGAAAGTGGTGATTTGTCCTTCTATAGCGTGGAGCAGATTTGGGGTGCCACCTTCTTACACACTCCATAGATTAAAGTTTAAAAGGCTGCCAATTCTCAGGCTTCTAGGCATGAAGTCATTTCTCCTGTTTAGGACTGGATGGCTTTAGTAGTATGGGGTTAGGGGATCCAGTAACCCTCGATTCCCGATGTCTGGAAGAGCCAAAAGTTTTGTGCTGAGGATAAATATAATATCTACTTTAAGTGATGACTCCATTAGAACAGCAGAGCATGTAAGTGCAGGTGGCTTGCATACTGAAAACCACCCTGAAGTAAGTAGCATATCCCATTATTCGCAATGGCTGAGAACATTTAAATTTAGTTCAGTCCCTAATTTAACTCTCTATTCCTTGTGCAGCCAAAACTCCCATTGAAAACAATAAAGTAGGCACCTGGGGTGCACAAACAATGCAGAATTGAGCCCTCAGGCCTGGACAATTGGGCAACCATACTTAATACTTGTACCGTATTACATAACATTCAAGTTATCGAAAACTGAAGTTGAAATGTTTGTGCTGAGTGGTGAAACTCATGGTTAATGAATTTGTTGAAGACTGAAGCAATGGAGAGAGCTGCACATTTATTATCTTGCTAGTTAAATGGATGCAGTGGGTGTACTCATTAATTATAGATTCTTTAACTTCTGTAACAGATCTCTTTCAGTTCAACGTACGTGCTGACAATTAAACAGGATTATTCATTAGTTATATTAAATTGGAATGTTTGAAAATATTCTTGATTAAAAAATAGTGAAAGATTTAGGAGTTTTTAAAAGATAGAAATGCATGAAATTAAAATATATATTGTAATGGTATAAATATATATTGTAATGGTATAAAAGATATATTGTAATGGTTCCTTTAGACTGGAGAAAAGCAAACAGGAGGGGGGGGATTTGGATTAGATTATGTCCAAAAATTGTTTGGATCCTGATCCTATTTTATATCAATCTCAAAATTCTTATGTTGGGAGGTAAACAACTCCACTGACAACTATAAATGTCTAAGAATCAGATTGACAGACTTAAGTTTTCCTTGTAAAATATGATTATTTCAACCAAAGGTGGCAAGATCAATGCCATAGATGGAAAAATAACATGCAAATCCTTATACAGCAGGTTTCATCTTCAAAGCACTGTGCTACCAGTAGGAAAGACTTGGCTTCTCTTTTCAAACCTCCTTCCCTCTGTTGACCACTGCTGTTCTTAGAATCATAGAATCATAGAATATTAGGGTTGGAAGGGACCTCTGGAGGTCATCTAGTCCAACCCCCTGCTTAAAGCAGGACCAATCCCTAACTAAATCAATCCAGCCAGGGCTTTATCAAGCCTGACCTTAAAAACCTCAAAGGAAGGGGATTCTACCACCTCCCTAGGTAACCCATTCCAATGCTTCACCACCCTCCTAGTGAATTTTTTTTCCCTAGTATCCAATCTAAACCTTCCCAACTGCAACTTGAGACCATTACTCCTTGTTCGGTCATCTGCTACCACTGAGAACAGTCGAGATCCATCCTCTTTAGAACCCCCTTTCAGGTAGTTGAAAGCAGCTATCAAATCTCCCCTCAGTCTTCTCTTCTGTAGACTAAACAATCCCAGTTCTCTCAGCCTCTCCTCATAAGTCATGTGCTCCAGGCCCCTAATCATTTTTGTTGCCCTTCTCTGGACTCTTTCTTAATGTGCCAATGAAGGAAATATCAGCTCTAGATGAAGGAAGAGAGTGTTGCTACGTTTTAGTTAATTTCTTCTTTCAATCCCATAACAATCCACCCAGAAATATAAGTCACATATTCCCCTTTCATTTATGTCTGCTAAAGAATGCTTCCAGGGTTAATAATATGCCAGTTCCACAAGAGAAGCAAACAGAAGAGTCACGTCTGCAGACAGAAGCCTACAGGCGATCAATAATAATTTCTAATGACTCTAGGATATTGAAAATCAAACAGTAAAGACTTAAGAAAAGATTTGGAACCTTGATGAGGCATCATGTAAGGTACACAAGTGTTCTGTCTGGGGAGTTCTAGGAATCTTAACATGTGCTATCCGGAAAGTTGGAAATCCTGCAATAGTCACACGAAAAGGTCTTTTGGGTTTGATCAGCAGTGAAATCAGCTTCAGGCCCCTAGGAAATGAGTAGGAGCAGATTGAACAGAAGTATTCTATCACTTCCATGGTGAATTCTGCATTCTAACCACTTTAAAGAGTTACAACAGGATTCTGCAGTGCTGTTCAAACACTGCTGTAACACTCTTCTGGGGTGTGGTGTTTTGGAATGTTACTGTCGAATAGTTCTATTTTTATAAAGGATCTCTCCAGTGGAAAATGTTCCTTTACTTAACTTCATTCTGTTTCATTCCTAGTTATATTGTCTCTATCTTAACCAGTTTCACTCCCTCACTTGCTGAGAGATTTCCTGCCCCAAATGGTGAATTTCACTGAGTTCAGCAAGGGAAAAAAAATTATCTTCTTTCCTCCAGAACAGGCAGACCTATATGGATGATCATACAGTAGACTCTCGATTATCCAGGATTGGGTTAACCAGGATGTGGATTAACCAGGATGTCCAAATAAAATATGCATAACTCGCAGGGCCAGATCTGGCTTTGTTGCTGCCCCAAGAACAACAACAACAAAAAACAATCCACCAGGGTGCAGGGCAGCCAGTGAACCAACACCCACTTCCCTCGGCGCAAGGTGAATGGTGAACCAACCCCCCCCCCCCATATTTCCCATTGATGGTGATTATCCAGGATTTTATTAACCAGGATTAATTTTTTCCCTATCATCCTGGATAATCGAGAGTCTACTGTATACATGGCTGTAAACAGACTCATCAAATATGTGTAGTATAAAAACTTCCTTCCTGATAATCATCTAAGGGGGAAATTTACCTGCCCCTGGAAGGCCCTGATGTACAGGGGTACAGATTGAGGGGCTCCGTAACCTCTGTGAAGCAGGAAGGCTGTTTCCTTGGTGGTCTCTAGGAGAAAGAGGCAAGATCGCTGAAGGGGACTATCCCTATGAGCATGCCCATCCATAGGACCTAAGGGTTGAGAAAGAATCCAGCTGCACACCCCAGAGCACATAAGAAGAAAGGAAAGGGACTGAATTGTAGGGGTAATAAGCAAACATTGCATAACAGTGGGATACTCAAGGCCTATATCAGAAGTGTTTGTTACCACCGTTATTATAGACATGTACCTGAAACCATATATTCTAAGATTTCAAATGAGAGGAAATGTAAACAGGGTGGTAAACAAATAGCATATAATAATGTTAATGAGATGAGTTAATGAGATGAGTTAATGAGTGTGTAGCACTTCAGCAATGTAATGCATCCGGAAAAACAACGATGTATTTGTTTTTTAACAATTGAGAGGAAAGAGAGTCCTGTGGTTAAGGTCCTAGACTGGGACTTGGAAGATGTGATTTCAATCCCTCCCTCCACCACAGACATTAGATAAGTCACTTAGTCTCTCTGAACTTCAGTTTCTCATCTAAAATGTGAATTGTATTTCCTTTCTCCTGCTCTTTGTCTTGTTTAGTTAAAGCATAAACTCTTTAGATAAGAGACTATTGCTTACCCCATGGTAGGCGCTTACAAACCCAATGAGCACTGAGCTTAGTTGGGGCTTTCAAGTGGTATTGTAATACAAATAATTAAAAAAGAAAACAAATAAGAACAATTTGATTTCTACCTCTTCATAATGATTTGACATTTAATATCTTAGCATCAGATAATACTAAAATGATTCAGGGTTTGGAATGAGCCCATATGAGGAGCAATTAAAGAGGGTAGGACTTTTCAGCTTGGAAAAGAGGAGACCGAGGGGGGATATGTAAGAGGTATATAACATCATGAGTGGCGTGGAGAAAGTGACTAAAGAAAAGTTATTTACTTGTTCCCATAATATAAGAACTGGGGCCCACCAAATTAAATTACTGGGCAGCAGGTTTAAAACAAATAAAAGGAAATTTTTCTTCACACAGCGCACAGTCAACCTGTGGAACTCCTTGTCTGAGGAGGTTGTGAAAGCTAGGACTATAACAGGGTTTAAAAGAGAACTGGATAAATTCATGGAGGTTAAATCCATTAATGGGTATTAGCTGGGTTGGGTAAGGAATGGTGTACTTAGCCTCTGTTTGTCAGAGGGAGGTGCTGGATGGCACGAGAGAGATCACTTGATCTTTACCTGTTACGTTGACTCCCTCTGGGGCACCTGTCATTGGCCACTGTCGGTAGACAGGATACTGGGCTGGATGAACCTTTGGTTTGACACAGTATGGCCAGTCTTATGTTCTTATGTAATAGAGAAGAAACCATAAGGCCCGTTTCATGCATATACATTTTTAGATCCCAAGGTCAGAAGAGACCATTGTGATTATCTAGTATGGTGTCCTGCATAATGCAGGCTTTAGAACGTCCCCAAAATAATTCCTTGAGTCTATCTTGTAGAAACACATCAAATCTTGATTTTAAAATTGTCAGTGATAGAGAGTCCACAACAACCCTTGGTAAGTTGTTCCAGTGGTTCTCACTATTTAAAATGTATGTCTTATTTCTAGTCTCAATCTGTCTTGTGACCGCTTCCAGCCACTGGATAGTGTTACCTCTTTCTTGTCTAGATTTAAGAGCCCATTATTAAATATACCAGACCCTCATTAGAACACGGGATTTGGGATCCATGCCAAGTTCTGCGTTATAGCGGGAACCGCATTAAAACAAAACAAAATAAAATGACTGCGGTCTATTTTGGGATCCATGGCCATGACCGCGTGATAGCTGAATTTGCGTTTTACCAACACGTGTTCTAACGAGGGATTAGTGTATATGTTCCCAATGTAGGTACTTATAAACTAATCACCACCCCTTAACCTTCTCTTTGTTAAGATAAACAGATTGAGCTCCCTGAGTCATGAAACATGCCTGCTGGGATTCTATGACCATGACTAGAATGTGATCAGCACAAGACTGATAAGTTAGCAAAACTGCTGGAAATATTTGTCTGTTTGTTACAGCTGATTATGAAACTTGCCAAAAGTCATCATCTACTACAGAAAATCTTCTGTCACATCAGTATGTGCCTAGGCAAGCAGAATATATTTAAGGTTAATATTTATGCTGCCTGCATGAGATCAGTGCAACACAGATTTATTCCCTCTTTATTTCATTTTTCTGACATTAAATGGAAAGACAGCACTCATTTATTAAAGACTGATCTTTCACAGAGATATTTTCAGGAAATTCCTGCTGGTAAAATAAAAGAATCATATTTTTAAAGCTAGAGCAATGGCTGGGATAAGGCAGAAGCTAAGCTCTTCCAATTGCTATGGGCTGCACATAAACGGTTGATGAAGAATTGTCTGTCTTTGGCAATAGCTACACGTGCATTTTAATATGAAATGTAAAGCCATTTTCTTCCAGTGGGTTCAGACTGTAACCAGTGTGATCAGATTCTTGGGGAAAGACACCGTGTCAATAATCTTCACTTGACATAAATAAGCTACAAAGGCATTCAGCATTTATGCAGTGGCCGGGGGGGGGGGAGGGTTAACCTAAGATACGCAACTTCAGCTACGTCAATAGTGTAGCTAAAGTTGGCCTATCTTAGGGTGACTTACTCGGCTGCCCACATGGTGGGGAGTCCCCCATCGACTCCGCTTCCACCTCTTGCGGAGGTGGAGTTCCGGAGTCGACGGGGAGAGCACTCGAGGATCGATCACTGCCCGCTGATCCCGTGGGTAGTGAAGATGTACCCAGTGAGACATGGTGCACTGCTTGAGAATCAAACTGAGGAATTGCTTACCCTGAGTTTCAGATGCAGGAACAAGAGTGGTGGTAGCATTTTGAAAGGCATCTCATCACTCCCCAGCTTTTAGGATCCCCCAGTCACCAGCTAATCAATGCCAGCACTCCTCACCTCACTACCACTCAATTCCAGCAGTGCCCACTCCTCTCACCACCTTCTATAAATGGCTCCTTCCAGACTTCTCAGGCAGAATTTGATGTGAAAACATGAGCATTTCTACCTGGTGATAGGTAGAAATGCTATCTAACTTATCATAGTAGAGGCTAAAGAATAATGTTAGATTACAGAGTAGTCCATGAAGAACGACCCTCTTTCAACATGGCTGTCATCTCCCATTGTTCTCAATGTGGAGGAGGCCACAGCCTGCTCTTAGGAAAGATGGACATTTTCTCCATTTGTCTGCTCCTCACCATGCTCCTCTCTATCTGCACCTTGATAGCATAGGTTTGCCATCATCTTTTTTATTGGAAGGTTGGCATCATTCTCACTTGGAACAATGGAAAGCAGATGCCATTTTGAAAGAGGGCAATTCTTTGAGAGCTTCTCCGAGATAAACTTTCATTGATGAAGTATAACGGTGAAAAACAAGGTTACTTACCTGTAACTGTTGTTCTTCGAGATGTGTTGCTCACATCCATTCCACTATAGGTTAGGCACGCGCTGCGGGCCTGGTTGCCGGGTAGATTTTCCCCTAGCTGCAGACTGGGTGAGCAGGGAGCCCCCTGGAGTGGCGCCACTGAGGCACTCTATAAGTACCCCTGCGACACAGTCTGGCCCTCAGTTCCTTCTTTGCCGGCTAAACCGACAGTGGGGAAGGAGGGCGGGTTTGGAATGGATGTGAGCAACACATCTCGAAGAACAACAGTTACAGGTAAGTAACCTTGTTTTCTTCTTCGAGTGATTGCTCACATGCATTCCACTATAGGTGACTGCAAGCAATACCTAGGAGGTGGGGTCGGGTTGACCCATTGCTGATCGTAAGACCGCTGACCCAAACGCCGCATCGTCCCTGGTCTGCTGGACTATGGCGTAGTGGGCGGCGAAGGTATGGACGGAGGACCAGGTAGCCGCCCTGCAGATGTCCGTAATAGGGACTCCCTCCCGGAAGGCCGCAGAGGACGCCTGCGCTCTCGTGGAGTGTGCTGTTACTCTCTCAAGTGGCTTGTCCGCGAGTTCATAACAGGTGTGAATGCACGAGGTAATCCAGGAGGAGAGCCTTTGGGCTGAAACTGGCTGGCCCTTCATCCTCTCCGCAACTGCCACGAAAAGTTGGGTTGTTTTCCTGAATTGCTTTGTTCTATCTAAATAAAAAGCAAGAGCCCTCTTAACGTCCAACGTGTGTAATTGCTGTTCCCTTCCAGAGGTGTGTGGCTTAGGATAAAAGACTGGGAGACAAATGTCTTGATTAACATGGAAGGGAGAGACCACCTTAGGCAGGAAGGCCGGGTGGGGACGTAGCTGCACCTTGTCCTTATGGAAGATAGTGTAGGGCGGCTCGGAGGTCAGTGCACGGATCTCTGACACTCTACGAGCCGAGGTGATAGCTACTAGGAATGCCACCTTCCAGGAAAGGTGTAGTAAGGAACACGTGGCGAGGGGCTCGAACGGGGGCATCGCGAGGCGTGAGAGCACAAGGTTGAGATCCCAAGGTGGAATGGGACGCTTGACGCTCGGATACAGCTTATCTAGACCCTTAAGGAAACGGTATACCACAGGGTCGGAGAAGACTGAGTGGTTCGACTGACCCGGATGGAAAGCCGATATGGCAGCGAGGTGGACCCGGATAGTAGAGGTAGAAAGGCCCTGATTTCTGAGGCCTAAGAGGTAGTCCAATATGCGTGGGATAGTAGCCTCACTTGGAACGATGTCATGTTGTGTGCACCAGGCAGAGAAACGGGTCCACTTGGCGGTATAGGTACTTCTGGTGGATGGTTTCCTACTACCCAGAAGGACGTTCTGTACCTCGGCTGAGCATAAGAGCTCAGGACCTCTCAGCCATGGAGTAGCCACGCTGTGAGGTGAAGGGACCGCAAGTCCGGGTGCAGGAGGCGACCGTGATCCTGGGAGATCAGGTCTGGCCACAGCGGGAGGCTGATGGGAGGGGCCCTGGACAGCCGGAGGAGGGACGCATACCAGCATTGCCTGGGCCAGGCCGGGGCTATGAGGATGACGTGTGCCCTGTCCCGTCTGATCTTCAGGATCACCTTGTGGAGAAGCGGGATCAGAGGGAACGTGTAGAACAGGTGCCCCGTCCAGGGTAGGAGAAAGGCATCTGTCAGGGATCCCCGGGAGCTGCCTCGAAAGGAGCAGAACTGGAGGCACTTCCTGTTCTGTCTGGAGGCGAAGAGATCGATGTGGGGAAACCCCCACCTCAGGAAGATCGGCCGGATGACATCTGGCCGAAGGGACCACCCGTGCGTCATAAAGGATCTGCTGAGGTGGTCCGCCAGGGTGTTCTGGATTCCGGGAAGGAAGGAGGCCACCGGGTGAATAGCGTGGGCTATACAGAATTCCCACAGGAGAATCGCCTCTTGACACAGGGGGCTGGAGCGGGCCCCGCCTTGCTTGTTTATGTAGTACTGGGCTGTGGTGTTGTCTGTCAGCACCGCTACACAGTGACCCCGTAATGTGTCCCGGAACGCCTGGCACGCGAGCCGGATGGCCCTCAGCTCCCTGACATTGATGTGGAGGCAGAGGTCTGACTCCGACCAGCGGCCCTGGGTCCTGAGTTCCCCTAGGTGAGCTCCCCACCCTAGTGACGAAGCGTCCGTCACCAGGGACATGGACGGGCTGGGGGGAAGGAAGGGGACCCCTTGGCACACATTGTCCTGGTCTTCCCACCAAGCCAGAGCGGATAGGGTGGCTCTGGGGATGGAGAGGAGGGCGTCCATACTGTCCCTTCTCGGTCTGTAGGCCACCGCGAGCCACGACTGCAGTGGGCGTAGCCGTAGTCTGGCGTGCTGTATGACATGAGTGCACGATGCCATGTGACCTAGCAGGCTGAGGAAGACCTTGACCGTAGTCATCGGACAGTTGCGTAGCTGTCTGATGGCCGACTGGATAGTGAGGAACCGAGACTGGGGCAGGGATGCCCTTGCTACCGTGGAGTCTAGTAGGGCTCCTATGAACTCTATGTTCTGGGTAGGCTCCAGGGTGGACTTCTCCCTGTTGAGAAGGATTCCCAAGCGGTTGAACGTGCTGATAACGAGTCACACATGAGCTGACACTTGGTCCCTGGAGGTGCCTCGGATCAACCAATCGTCGAGGTACGGGTATAAGTGTACCCCGCGGCGCCGAAGGAATGCCGCTACTACCGCCATACACTTTGTGAACACCCTGGGTGCGGTGGACAGGCCGAAGGGTAGGACGGCAAACTGATAGTGTTCCCCCGCTACCAGGAAGCGGAGGTAACGTCTGTGTGAGGGTTTGATGCTCACGTGAAAGTAAGCGTCCTTCATATCGAGGGCAGCGAACCAGTCTCCCGGATCCAGAGAGGGAATGATAGTGCCCAAGGTGGCCATGCGGAACTTGAACCTGATCATGTAGGTCCAGGTCCAGGTCCAGGTCCAGGTCCAGGTCCAGGATGGGCCGGAGGCCCCCTTTCGCTTTGGGGATCAGGAAGTAGCGGGAGTAGGACCCCTTCCCCCTGAACTCCTGCAGTACGGGCTCGATGGCTCCCAGTGCGAGGAGCGACCTCACCTCCTGTACGAGGAGTTGCTCGTGAGAGGGGTCCCTGAAGAGGGACGAGGAGGGTGGGTGGGTGGGAGGAGTGGAGGAGAGCTGGAGCGAATATCCCACCTCCACCGTGCGGAGGACCCACTGGTCTGATGTAATGGCCGACCATGCATGGCGGAAGTAGGACAGACGGTCTCCAAAGGGAGGATCCAGGTTTATGATTGGTGAACTGCCCCCGGGCGCACCATCAAAAGTTGGGTTTGGGCCCCTGGGAAGGCTTAGAGCCTTGTTGTTTCCCGCCCTGCCTAGGCCCTTGCCGCCGGCGGTAAGGGCGGCTTCTCCTGAGGGAGAAGTCCTGGGGCGGGCGCGCAGGTGGGAAGAATTTCCTGCGTGGCGGGATGAAGGGACGCCTCTGTGGACCTGGGGTGTGCATGCCCAGGCCTTTGAGGGTTACCCCCCTGTCCTTGAGGGCCTGGAGACGGGCATCCGTATCCTCCGAGAAGAGGGACTGTCCCTCAAAGGGGAGGTCCTGGATTTTAAATTGCATGGCCGGGGCTAGGTTGGATGACGAGAGAGGGCTATGCCCGAGGCCATTGTTCGGGCCGCAGAGTCGGCCGAGTCCAGGGCCGCTTGCAGGGCATGACGAGATATGTCCCTGCTTTGGAGCAATAGAGCCCTGAACTCCTGTTTGCCCTCCTGCGGGAGAGCAGTCTCAAATTTAGTAAGGGCCTCCACCGTGTCGAAATGGTGCCTACTCAGGAGTGCCTGATGGTTGGCGACTCTGAGTTGTAGGCCCCCAGAGGAATAAACTTTCCTGCCGAAGTGGTCCAACCTTTTGGCCTCTTTGGCCTTGGGGACCTGCGCCTCCTGCCCGTGGTGCTCCTTGTTATTAACAGAGTCCACCACCAGGGAGGAGGGCGTGGGGTGAACATACAAGTATTCATATCCCTTGGCTGGGACAAAATAGCGCTTCTCCACCCCACGAGCAGTGGGGGAGATAGAGGCGGGGGTCTTCCAAATTGCTGCCGTGTGGAGTTTAATAGTATTAATGAACGGCACTGCCACCCGTGCCGGAGTGCCCTTAGTTAACATGGTGGTGACCGGGTCGTCCACCACTGGGACCTCTTCCAAAGGCAGGTTCATGTTTTTAGCAACTGCCTGGAGGAGATGTTGGTAACTGGAGAGGTCCAAGGCGGGCGGGCTAGTTGATGAAGTGCCCGCCACTGCCTCTACCCCTACGGGGGAGGCGTAGGGACCCGGCTCCATAGGGCTATGTGCCGTGGAGGGCTGGACTGCCGATGATGGTCCTGCCAGCACGCCCACTGGACCCTCTGAGCTCACCGGGAACCCGGGTTCAGACTGGGTTTCCCGGGGCTGATCGTACCCCCATGCCGCCCACTCTGACCAAGCAGGGTTCTGGGTGACTTGGGCTGGTCCCGCCGAGCGAGGGGACCGCGTGCTGGCGGACTCTCGACGCTCCCGGTGCCGTGGGCTTCTCGACCGGTGCCGGGCGGTAAGGTGCCCATCCGAGGAGTCGTGGCTACCCGAACGGTGCCGCCTCGGGAAGTCTCGGTGCCGAGACGATGATCGGTACCGGGGGGACCTTCGGCGCCGCGACGGGGTCCGGTGCCGCTCTCTACACTCCCGGTGCCGTGGGCTTCTCGACCGGTACCGGGCGGTATGGTGCCCATCCGAGGAATCGTGGCTACCTGAACGGTGCCGCCTCGGGGAGTCTCGGTGCCGAGACGATGATCGGTACCGGGAGGACCTTCGGCGCCGCGACGGGGTTCGGTGCCGAGACGACGAGCAGTGCCGGGACGCGGAGCGGCTTGTGGAGCGACGTCTCGGACGGTCTCGGCGCCAGCTGAGGGACCGGTGCCGGGAGTGCGACCGGTGCCGAGAGTACGACCGGCCCGTACCAGGGTGCCGGGACTCTGATCGGCGGCCAGAGCGCGAGTGGCGCGAACGGCCAGGAGGAGACCTTGAGCAGGGTCTCAACTCCTTGCGGCGCCGAGACTGCGACCGGAGCCGGGCGGGTGACCGTTGCCGGGAGTCTGGTCGGCGCCGCGAGATCGAGCGGTGTCCATGCCCTGCCAGGCTCCGACACGCGATCTCTGCCTCGGTCATGGGCGGCCTGCCCGTCGACCGGACTTGTTGCTGCGGGGCGTTCCCGGCAAGCAACCCTCTCGCAGCAGTACACGCCTCCATCGTGGAGGGAAGCTGCTGCGGAGTTGGCACCCCAAGTGGCAAGACCACTGGCACCGGACTCGACGGGGCCTCCTGCGGCGCCGGAGTCAGCGGTGCGGGTGCTGGCGGCTCTTCCTCAGGTCGGCTCCCCGGAGAAGGCTGAGGTCGCGGGACTGGTACCGACGGCTGGACGCGGTCTGGAGCGGGGCGAAGTTGAGCGCTCCTCTTCCGCTTGGTGCTGGGGGAGCGCGACCGGTGCCGAGGCTTGGCTCTCGGCGGTTTGGGTGCGGGGTCTGGTGCCGCACTCGAGTCCGGGGCCGCCTCCATCAGGACGTGCCGCAAGCGGGATTCCCTGTCTTTGCGGGTCCTGGGCTGAAGGTACTGCAGATCTAGGAAGAAACTGCCAAGTGCACTTACCAGGCACTTGAGAGGCACTTAGAGTGTGGGTGTCCCACAGGCATAGGCTTCCCACACTCTGAGTGCTTGAATCCCGGAGCCTTGAAGACAGAGGCTCCGGCAGCAGGGAAAAACCCCTGCACTTGACTATTTACACTACAAAGACTATGTAAACTAACTAACAACAACTGCTAACAACGAACAATTAAGAGAACAATCGACTAGCTAGGAGATAAGGAGAACGCTGAAAAGCAGAACTCCTCTTCCGACTACCAGCTCCAGCGGTAAAGAAGGAACTGAGGGCCAGACTGTGTCGCAGGGGTACTTATAGAGTGCCTCAGTGGCGCCACTCCAGGGGGCTCCCTGCTCACCCAGTCTGCAGCTAGGGGAAAATCTACCCGGCAACCAGGCCCGCAGCGCGTGCCTAACCTATAGTGGAATGCACGTGAGCAATCACTCGAAGAAGAAGTGATCCTTTTAATCCTAAACACTTCTTTTCACAGACTACCAGTTGCATTGGATCTAGACAGAAAGGGAAGGAGAGGGGGAAGTGTGTGCTTGCAGGGTTGCGTCAGGTGCAAGAATAAGGGAGAATAAAGATAAGTGTGAACAGAGGATTGTGGAGGGCAGGAAGGGCAGATCGTTTTGCACTAGTGTAAACTGTCTCTCCAGGAAGGGTTTTCATTGCTGCAGTTACCCTCGTGGCTAAAATGCCACTGTAGACAAAGGCTTGGTTCACACCAAGATTCCCACATATGCAACATTTAATGATCAAATATACTTTACTGCAGTTTGGTTCAGAAAAAACACATTACACCCGTGACCATGAAATATAATTTTCCCAAATGTGGTTTTATATGTTACCATGAATATTGCAAGGGCACCGGTCTAAATTATTTAAATATTGTTGTAGTAATGAGGTCTATGGAGAAAACACAAGAGAATCATTTTGATGAGTTGGATGGTCCTGGCTATAGCTCAAATTCCCCTTAAAGTAGATTCCTTTAATGATGGTAATGCCCTTTTTTCTAACCTGGCTTATGTCACTTTTGTGACTTTCAGCATAGGAATGTACTAGGAATAGAAGGGACTTATATAACATGCTACACTTACAAACATTTAAAGGGACACTCTCAAATCAGATAAAGAATTTGTTCTAAAGCGAGACAAAAATCAGGAAGATCACATTCGACATGTGGAGAACTTTGTGGAATGCCCAGGGGTACTTAGATATTCTCTAGCCTAAGTACAGGAGACATCCTCAGAAAGATGCCTGACGCAGGCTTGAGCATTCAAAGTATATCTAGATGGGATCATGGTTCTGTGACTGATGTGCTTGACAGAAGAGCAGATTCAGGAAGTTTACAAATTAGGCTTTTTTTCTTACTCTACAAAAAGGAAAGTCACC
The DNA here is from genome assembly GCA_032164245.1 of Sternotherus odoratus. Taxonomy (NCBI): domain Eukaryota; kingdom Metazoa; phylum Chordata; order Testudines; family Kinosternidae; genus Sternotherus; species Sternotherus odoratus. The sequence continues at coordinate 279,818,934 of JAVMKO010000001.1, read as the reverse complement.
AGTAGAAACATTCCTTTAGGTGGTCTGCGGAGGCACACTTCAAAAGTTTGCATCCACGTTTCTTCCTGCCAACATCATTTCATAAATGTTAAAAATTGATGTTGCTGTTTTGCTTTCCTGATACCAAGAAAGGGGGAGGGATGGCTCAGTGGTTTGTGCATTGGCCTGCTTAAACCCAAGGTTGTGAGTTTAAACCCAAGGTTGAGTTCAATCCTTGAGGGGGCCATTTAGGGATCTGGGGCAGAATTCTGTGAGTGAGACTCTGGCCTGCATTGTGCAGGAGGTCAAACTAAATGATCATAATGGTCCCTTCTGACCTTAATGTCTATGAGACAGACTCCAATCCTGCAAATGCATCCTTGCAAGTGGACTGCCCATGCCCTGGGAGTGTCAAGGGAATTCCATACAGGGACAAGCTGTGTGAATGCAGTTGCAGGATTAGGGCCAAAGATGACAAATAAAGGAAAAACACTATTTTAAAAAAAATAATAATGTATTTAGAAAGTCACTGCAGTCACACATCTATTATATTTCTCATAAAATGTAAAACCAACACACACAATAAATATATCTAACCGGTCACCAAGAAGATAATTTAGGTTTCATTTTGACCAAACTTTACCAGAATTTAGCATTTCAATAAAAGCACTTTGTTTTTAAAAGAATAATATTCCCTTACAGTCTTTACAATTTAAAATGTTGCCACATTCTAGGTTCATTTGGGTACATCTCGCCAAATCAAGCCCACTGCCATTGAAGGGGGCTTGGGCATTGGCACACCTTGGTCTTTCCTATTCTCTGCCCACAGCATACAATAATTTGGTCTTCAGAGGGCTAGGATACTTTAATCTAATCTAGATTACTGGGCTCAGTGCAGTGATAACTAGGTAGTGGCTTGTGATGTGCCGGAGGTCAGACTGGATGATCTAAGGCTTCAGGCCTTAAACTCTATGATGCTATAATATGTGAACCAGAATGTGAAACTGAATTATTAACCAATCAGTAACCTGAAGTGAAATGGACTAATCTGTTTGTATTGTCTAAGATGAGTGTGCAAATAGTTAATAAAATCATTACTGGTCAAGACTAATATATATTTAACTTCTAATAATGTATGAAGTTATTCACACAAGTAAGAAGTCTGTAAGCAGGGGTTTAGCATGTGCATGCCAATAAGCAACACTGATTAAGAAAATCGTTCTGCATACAGGCACTGATTATTATAGAGCTTGTTTTGGTTTTTTTATTTGTTTTAACTCATCTTAGATACAATCATTAGATGATTTCTTTAAGTACTATTCTGATTTAAATCTTGAGCGAAATAACAATTGATTAAATCCAAATATCTTCAACTATATTTTTACAAGTATCAGTGCAGTCTCAAAAGCAAAACCAATAAAGAATAAAGCAGGAAATTTATTGGAAGCACACTATATAAGGTAACAAACTCTATTTTCATACTTGCGAGAAAAAGAGATAAAACTATCATCTAAGACAACCACACACATCATATTGTTCTGTTTTATTCCCAGTGGAGTAAAGAACGCTTTCATCATTATCTTTCAGCAACATACTGTAGGCTGAGAGAGACTGAAATTGCTCTAACTCTACCTTCGTTTGCCTTCACACTGCTACCCACTGTTTTTGATTGATTTATCCTATGTTCATTCAGGCCAAGCAAGAGAAGATGGCGTAAATGTCATTGTTAATCTTTCATAGTGAGAAGTAATCAAGGACACCTTACACCCAAGCAACAAAAACTTTGTAACCCACACAGTAGTCTGTTCCCTGAACCAGTGCACAAGTCCTTTTCTCTGTACCCTGTGCACAGTATTATATGAGGGATTGTGAAAATGTGAAAATTGTGAAAATATGAGGGATGTGGATAAATGTAAAGTAATGCACATTGGAAAAAATAACCCCAACTATACATACAATATGATGGGGGCTAATTTAGCTACAACCAATCAGGAAAAAGACCTGGGAGTCGTTGTGGATAGTTCTCTGAAGGCATCCACGCAGTGTGCAGCGGCAGTCAAAAAAGCAAACAGGATGTTAGGAATCATTAAAAAAGGGATAGAGAATAAGTCGGAGAATATCTTATTGCCCTTATACAAATCCATGGTGCGCCCACATCTTGAATACTGCGTACAAATGTGGTCTCCTCATCTCAAAAAGGATATACTGGCACTAGAAAAGGTTCAGAGAAGGGCAACTAAAATGATTAGGGGTTTGGAACGGGTCCCATATGAAGAGAGATTAAAGAGGCTAGGACTTTTTAGCTTGGAAAAGAGGAGACTAAGGGGGGATATGATAGAGGTATATAAAATTATGAGTGGTGTGGAGGAAGTAAATAAGGAAAAGTTATTTACTTGTTCCCAAAATAGAAGAACTAGGGGCCACTCAATGAAATTGGCGTGCAGCAGGTTTAAAACAAATAAAAGGAAGTTCTTCTTCACACAGCGCACAGTCAACCTGTGGAACTCCTTACCTGAGGAGGCTGTGAAGGCTAGGACTATAACAGGGTTTAAAAGAGAGCTGGATAAATTCATGGAGGCTAAGTCCATAAATGGCTATTAGCCGGGATGGGTAATGAATGGTGTCCCTAGCCTCTGTCTGTCAGAGGGGGGTGATGGATGGCAGGAGAGAGATCGCTCGATCATACCTGTTAGGTTCACTCACTCCGGGGCACCTGGCATTGGCCACTGTCGGTAGACAGGATGCTGGGCTAGATGGACTTTGGTCTGACCCAGTATGGCCGTTCTTATGTTCTTATGAAAAGGTGGGGATGAGTGTATTTTAATAAACAAATTAAAGAGTATATAAAGTTTAGCACCAAGGACCTTTCAGAAAGTAGATAAATATCATTGCTCCATATTCCAGATGAGGCAAGTTGGAGGTAAATGATTTGTCCACTTTGACAGCAACTAGATGGAGGAGTCAAGGCCATAATTTTCAAATCCAGGTGAATTCAAAAGTTAGGCATGCCAAGATCCTGCAGCCACTAGTTCTATGAAACCCCGTATTGGATGAGTTTCCTACTACTTGCACTAGAAGTCATCATCTCTCTAGCTGCCAGTGCTGTGTTTGAGTATTTAAGAGGCAGAACTAGTAAAACCTTCGGTTTCCAGGGTTTGCACAGACCGTATGCAGATATTCCTGGCTTGGATGCCAGAGGGAGCTACAAGTGCTCAGCTTCCTACAACAGGCTGCTTATGCAACATGAAATAACTGGATTCAGGAAGATAGGGAAGACCCCCTCCCGTCTGGCCACCCTCCCCATCTAAGAAGAGGGAGGATTCAGCTTCTATCTACTAGAATAGAAGTCTTCATGAGTGTACCGGGATGTGTACATGTGGATGTTCCTGCTGACATCACCATAACGGAGCTATGATAAGGGGCTGTGGTTGTGAGGGGCTCTCCATGCTTAAACCTCCACAGGGTGGTGCTGATTGAGGCCCCACAAGGCAGCAGGGTTCAGAGATAACAGCCATTCAGAGGAGTGTGCCAGTTCACACCTCTTAGAGCTACCATGTCATGCTGTCTGCAGACTCAGGAAATAAAGACTGCACCAGTTGGGCTCAGGGCATATCTTCAAGTTTTTCTTTGCAACATTGAGAACCAGAAACTCTTTTTAAAATGAAAGTTGAGATTCTGATGTGATTGTTTGACTCCAGGAATTGTGGCCCTAGTCATATACCTATTCCCTATGTACTTGACCTAACTACTTACCTGAGCCAACCTCAATAAAAAAAAACTAACTGGTTTCCAAACCAAGGAAGTCTGCAAAAGCCTGGAACCTCAAGTTTTTATTCATTCTGCCTCTTAGATACTAAGCTCTAGCACAGCCTGGGGAGCTAGAGAAAGATGGTTCTTCACAGTGCAGTTTGCAAGAAAATATCTTATCCTGATTGGTTTCATGCAACTAGTGTGAATAGATGCTTGGCATAGGCAATTGTGAAAAATGAGCAAACTAGTGTAAAAGCCCACGGACACAGGCCAACAGTAACGCCCCCCCCCTTAGCCCCCCCCACTCCAAGGGCCCCCCCGCTCAGCCCCCCCACTCTAAGCCCCCTCTCCCTCCCCCTCCCCCTCCCTCGGCTCGCTACCCCCTCTTCTCCCCCCTCCCCCTCGCTCGGCTCGCTACCCCCTCTTCTCCCCCCTCCCCCTCGCTCGGCTCGCTGCCCCCTCTTCTCCCCCCTCCCCCTCGCTCGGCTCGCTGCCCCCTCTTCTCCCCTCTCCCCCTCGCTCGGCTCGCTGCCCCCTCTTCTCCCCCCTCCCCCTCGCTCGGCTCGCTGCCCCCTCTTCTCCCCCCTCCCCCTCGCTCGGCTCGCTGCCCCCTCTTCTCCCCCCTCCCCCTCGCTCGGTTCGCTTCTCCCCTCTCCCCCTCGCTCGGCTTGCTGCCCCCTCTCCCCCCCTCCCCCTCGCTTGGCTCGCTGCCCCCTCTCCCCCGCCTCCCCCTCGCTCGGCTCTCTGCTGGGCACAGCTGGTCGGGCCGTGCGCGGGCGCCTCCACCCCGCCAGCCTAGTGCCCCCTTCCCGTGCCCCGCCCAGCCAGAGCTCCCTGCCCGCACCTTCTGCGCCCAGCCACCCTCCTGCCTGCGCTCCCCAAGCCCCTGATCCCTCACGGCAGCCATATTGTGCTGCCAAACTACACCTCCCAGCATGCCCTTTGTCCAGGCCGTCTCTACTGCGCATGACGGCTTCACACACACTTCCCTAGTCTTTTATAATATAGGATGTTTCACACTTCACTTGACTTCATTCTGTGTGTTCTCATCTCACATATGGTTAGACTGTCTTCTGTGAACTTCGGTAGATTAATTTGGCTCTGTAGCAAAATTCTTTTGATGTTGCTACTGACACTTTACATTAAGAATCCATTTAGGCATACTTAAGTGAGATAATTTTAAATGACTGTTATCTGCAACTAGAGTCAATAAACTATCACGAAGCATGCTATAAAATGCATTATTGAGTCTAAATAGATAACGCTACAGCTGTTAGAGTATGGACACTGCCTCATAAACTCATAACTCACCTCATAGAAACCCAATTCTATGAGGCCCATAAAAAGTTCGAATTAACACACACACAAAGTATGCCATCCTGCCCTCTGGATTTCCCACTGCATCTGATAGAAGAATTGGGGCCCAGTCCTATACGCACCTAGCAATAGAACCATTTGTGAGTAAAATTACTCATAAACCCTGAGATCATAAACTCTTCAGGACAGGGACTCTGTTTAATATTATATGGTGCAAAGCTCAGTTAGGAAGCCATTTGCAATGTAACAACTTTACTCAAATCACAAACTCATGAACCATACTTATCCTATTCTTAATTACCAGTTGATGGTGCTGTTCATGTTTACTACCAATCTACATATAGACCTATGCATAGACACTATTTTTTCTATGAAACGCTGGTAACAATTTTTATCTGGGCCATTCAAAGTGTTAAAAAAAGTTGCAACAGGCCATTGACTCTTGTTGCTATGAAAGCCCCACAGCACATTGTAAATTCATTGATTACAGCACACTCCTGTTTATCTGAAACCCCATTATCCAAACCACTACAGTCTCCAAATCCCTTTCTTGTCCCCCAGCATGAGGTACATGCTACCGAGAGAATCTGGAGGTTCAGATAATAGAGCAGAGACCCCTAGTCAGGACTGCAAGGAGGAGAAGCCCTCTGCTACAGAGGAAGCCACCCCACTGCTGAATAAAATCCACGTCCTCCATGCCGTTCTGAACCGTCGTCCCTCATGTCTACTCAGTGTTTTACTAACACGCAATATAGAGATGCAAGATATAGAAGAGAAAGTTTTAACTGAATAAATACACACATACAAAGACACCTGCATTTTTCTTTAAGATTTGATCATATTCTGCTTGTTAGTTACACTTCAGAGTGAGCAAAAAAACAACTGTAAATGTAAAATTCAAATGTAATCTACTACGCAATTTTAATATTAACTACTAAACTTTAGTCCATAAATGCTATATGTGTGGGGGAGAACCACTGCAAAAGACACCTCCAGTAGAAGTTATAATTATGATTCTTTATCCCTCAAGCTTCTTGCATTATCATTTCATAGCCAAATTCTACATTCCTCTACAGATAATTAAAAGGAGCAAATGATTAAGATAAAAATCAAAAATACTTTTCTGAGCAGGCCTTTTACCAGCAGTAGAGCCCATCAGGTTGCCAAAAATGACATTAATTGCTCTAGATAATTTATTTTCTCTAATTACCACTTTAGGACTAAAACGTCTTTAATAAGAGATTAAGGAGAATAATAAACAAAGATATCAAATAAATTATAGAGCAAGGAGGGTATCTTGGGTAACTAAGCTTACTGCTTTCTCATTAAAACTCTTTAACCTGTGTTTGTCTTTTTTATGTGCTGCTGTTGCCAATAGAATGGATGAATTAATCTGGTAGAACGTAGCCTATCAAACAGTAAGTGTGTTCAAAACTGACACAAAATAGTGCAATGACAGAAAGAATGATACAAGGCGCTACTAATGCATTTTTCAACTGCATTTGTGGGGCAAAACCTCCTCTGGGTTTATATCCTATTCCTGAAGAGTGGGAAGTCTTCAACCAGAGTATGCAGGAGACCGGTACTGCAGAGGCACTAGCCTGGGCCCAGTGCTCTATACCAGATCAGAGAAGGATGCAGGGAATATAGCCCAGCCAGGCTGATAACAGTACTCCAGGGGAACTGATAACAGTACTCTAGGGGAACCAGTCTGGGGGCTAAATGCTGTATCTCAGAGCCATGAACACTCTCAAAGGTAGCCCCAAAAGAGGGTGAAAACAGGGGGGCAGGCCGAAGACAAGCCCTGAAGGACAGAAGAACTTTTTTGTTTGTTGGGACTTTTAGCTGGGCTTTTGCCACACTAGAAAGAGTTAAGTTTTGATTGACTTGGCTAGATTGACTTGACTAAGCCACCTGAGCACAAGCTGCTGTCTGGGATGCCGAGGAGACCAACCACAGGGGAGGTAAACTAAAGCAGGGCATGCTTGCTGTGCCGTGGTCAACCAAAAGGGAGCACTATAGGGCAGCCATGCCTCAAGACAAGTTAGTACCAGAGGTGGGGTCATAAGACCACCCATCCATCAAGGAGAGATTTTGGGGCAGAAAGATAGAGATGCCTTGTTTGCCTGGGGAACATTAATCTTGCAACACTCGTGTACCAGGAGGTGAGGGGGAGGCAGGATGGGTGTGGTGAAGCTTTTGACAAAAGTGTAGAAGACATTCCCCATCTACTTATGGTGCAACAATAAGGCCTGGTCTACAATACGCGATTATTTCAGAATTAGTTGAGAATTCAAATTAAAACTGATTCTGTCCACACAACCAACCCGGTTTTGTGAATTAAAGGGCTCTTAAAGCTGGTTTCTGTACTTCACATCGGCATCGGTAGCGCTAAAATCGACACTGCAGTTCTGGATTAGAGGTACTGTGGATGCAATTCAATGTTATTGGCCTCCGGGAGTTATCCCAGAATGCTCCATTGTGATCGCTCTGGACAACACTTTCAACTCTGATGCACTAGCCAGGTAGGTAAGAAAAGCCCCGGGAACTTCTGATTTTCATTTCCTGTTTGGCCAGTGTGGCGAGCCCACCATCACAGGTGATCACGCAGTCCCAGATTCACAAACAAGCTCCAGCATGGTCCAAACGGGAGGTATTGGATCTCCTCGCAGTATGGGGAGCCTAATCTGTTATGACAGAACTATGTTCAAAAAAAAGAACTGCAAATACATCCGCAAAAGTCTCCAGGGACATGACGGAAAGAGGCTATTTCAGGGACACACAGAGCAGTGTCATGTGAAAATCAAGGAGCTCAGGCAAGCCTACCAAAGAGGCAGGGAGGCAAACAGGCACTCTGAGTCACATCCCCATACATACTGCTTCTACCATGAGCTGCATGCAATTATGGGTGGGGGGGTAACGCCACCACTACCCACCACTGTCCATGGACACCTGCAAGGGGGGAATCACATGGAGCGAAGAGGATGAGTTTTTGGAGGACGAGGAGGAGGAGAACAGTGCACAGGCGGCAAGTGATGAATCCATTCTCCACAGCAGCCAGGAATTGCTCGTCACCCTGGAAACAGAACTTTCCACTCCCCTCCCAAGGCAGGCTCCCGGACCATGATGCTGGAGAAGGCACTTCTGGTGAGTGTACCTTTTAAGTACAATACAGGGTTTAAAAGCAAGGGTGTTTAATGATTCCTTTGCCCTGAAGGCTTGTAATGTGTTCGCCTCCAGTACAGCTACTGAAAAGGTCTGCTACTGTGTCTGGTGATTAAGCGGCAATCCTCCAAGGACATGTCCATGAAGCTCTCCTGGAGGTACTCTGCACGCCTTTGCAGTAAGTTCTGGGTAGGGCTGCCTTATTCCGTCCTCCATGGTAGGACACTTTACACCACCAGACAAGTAGCAAGTAGTCAGGAATCATTGCTTCACAGAGCAGGGCAGCGAAAGCTCCGAGGTTTTGGGCGCATTCAAGCAACATTCGTTCTTTATCTCTCTGTGTTAGCCTCATGAGAGTGATATCATTCATGGGCATCTGGCTGAGAGGGGAATTTGTTTAAGGGAACAATCAGAGGTGTCTGTTCATGCTGAGATGTCCATGTTTAGCTGAGGCCTGATCAGAGCCACACGGTGGGGGGTAGGGGTGAAACCCATCCACGCTGGGCTGTTCCTGTTTAGTTTAAAGGGCTCATCCCCGATCAGAGCCTGATCGGAGCTATGCGGTGGGGGCGGGATACTCTTTTCACGCAGGGGTGTCGGTGTTGGGCCTAAAGGGAACAGGTGGCGGGGGATTGTTGTGTGAAGTGATCACCCCAGAGAGACCGCAGGCCAGGCCCTCCTTTTAAATGGGAAACCCATCATGCATTGCTTGGTATGGGAAAGGGGGGCAGCCTCAGTCCAAAAGCATTGAAATGAATGTGGAAGAAACAGAACCCTGCGTGCCCCAGGCCTTACCATGGCTGCCTACAAGCTGAATTCTGTTGCCCAGCCGCGTCTGATGCCTTGGTCACACCAAACTGGCAGGCACTTCAGTATAAAAGGCAAAATGCGACCTTGTATAGAAAGAATGTGTGCTGTGTACTATGAACTGATTGTTCCCCCAGCCCTGCCCCTTCTGTCTGAGGCCCCACCCCTTCGCGAGGGGACCAGAGCAGCCCCATACTGGTAAGAGCTGCATTTTACTTTCACCCCTGCCTGAACCTCCCCCCCCCCCCATCCTCCCCACAGGCAGCCACTTATTGCTACAGTAAGAGATGAAGACACTGGGGCTGCCAGCCCAAGGCAGCCGGAGCCAGCAGAGCAGGAGTAGCACTGGGGTCTGCACTGTTTTCAAACTCCACCCTGACCACGCGGGAGGGGGATGGCTGTTCTCTCTCTGTCTCTCTCTCACACACACACACACACACAACCTTCCCCCTGCTCCCCAGGAGAACATGCTGGAAAGAAGCTGTCTGCGGGAGCTAAGGAGGGAGCTCAGCTGCTGCTGAAACCTGGCCTAGTGTCAGCTGCTGGTTCTGGAGCCCGAACTGCGCTTTATTCAGAGTTCTGAACATTTCACGGTTACGGACACAACCTCCATTCCTCAGGGGTCCAGACCTCTGAGGTTCTTCTGTAGGAGAATGGGGAAAGGGAATCTCCTGGGGGTCTTTCAATGAGGGAGCAAACAGGACAGCACTTTTTGTATCCATGAAAGCTGGATTCTGGCCCAGGTGCTAGAGATACTGAGTAGTTGCCTTAGATGAGAAACTGAACTTGGGGAAAGATTTTAGCTTGCTAAAATTATGTTTAGTCTCCTAGAAGCATGTTATACTTTTATTTCTAATCATATTGGTTTCTAGTACCCTTCCTTAGTATCACTTGAATCTTTGTTAATAAAACTTCTTTGTTTTATCATAAGCGTGCTTAGTTGAATCTAGTAAGCTGGTCTGTACACTGTCTCTTTGGAGACAGCAGACTTGATAATTACCGAGAGTTTCCAGTGACAGGGGCTGGATACCACAGAGGAATGTTCTTTAAGGCGGCTGAGGGAGTGGGGTTCACCCACTGTTCCCTGCAAGGCAAAGTAAAGGCTGTCAGAGTTCTGAGAAGTCTGCCTGGGGTGGCTAACAAACAGCTCCCTGTAACCCAGTCTAGCACCAGAAAAATCTCTCTCAGTGAGGCAGGGGGTAATAATGTAACCCAAATCCATATGCACCCCAAGAAAGTGTCACAAGAGCATGTTCCTATTTCATGACAAAACATTTTGCTTCCTGGACTCTTAACAGAGAGCCAAAAGTCTGCCACTGAGAAAAAGGAGGCCAAGACATTTAGCAAGGGAGATTTAAAAGAGGAGCCTGGTGTAGTAGTAAGGATTTAAATAATGGCTTTTAGAAGTTGGTTACAATTGCTGTTTTGATCTCATCATTCTTTGCTTAATATAAGTTAAGCATTATAATAAGAAAATTCACAAAGGTGCTTTATGATTCTATAGTGCGTAGCTGGTAGCTTCAAGACAGCTTGGGAAACAATAAGGAATTTTCCTTTCCCTTCATGCTTTCTGCACTAGTGCATTTAGTAGAATTTCGAAAGTCAGTTTTCAAAATGTGCCATGATTTTTCAATGTTGTGCTTTTGAACCTCTGTTCACAGTTTTATACAAAAAATAACTGTGTGTCTGCCTAGCCTGGTCTACGCTGGAAAAATTGGTACCTTCATCACAGCAACTGGTACCACTGGTGGTAGCAACTGTTAAAGAACGGCTGTTAACACAGTTAACATGTTTTTACCATGGTATTATATGGAAACAATTATAGGATAATTGACTTCTTTGTTAATGAAGAACAACATGTTCAGCTTGTTTAATTTTGAAAAGAAAGTTACTGAAGCACGTTAGGCCATCTTTTGCCAAAACTGTGAAGCCCAATCCTTCCATATTGCTTTAATAAGAGTATATGGAAGTCAATGTTAATACAGGATTTGCATTAGGGAAAAGACATTGGATTTTAATAAAACATGAAATATACCTAGTTTCCACCTCCCAGAAAGGCATAAGATTCAGAATAAGTGAAGAAAGTTGTGTGAATTATGCTTTGCCTTACAGCAATATTTTTAAAAGTGAAGATCTAGTATCTGAATTGTGAGTGTTGCTTTCAGCTGAAAGTCAATTCCTAGCTATGTATTGTATTAGCAATATGTGACAAAAGAAAGGGAGCTCGTTAAGTCATTCTAGTACAGTAATTGTCAACTCATTTCACTCCAGGGACCACCAGGCCAATCAAAAAAATTTTGTGGACCACCTCCTTTTTTAATTTATTTTTAAAAAGTCATCATGGACCATCAGTTGAGAATCACTGTTCTAGTATCTCTTGATATCATTTTAATGGGCTATTATAGTTAGTAACTGAATGGTTCTCTCATTACACTAATTGATTGCATTTCCTGAGTTAATTTATCTTCAACACTTGCTATCTAGTGCAGACACAGAAATCCATTTCAAAAGGTATTTTTTTCTCCTGCTGATAATGGCCCATCCAGATTTAACAGCCTCTTAGAATTGGTTTGCTAATGTACAACTTTTTTCCCCTTTCTTTCTGTGTGTATAAATGCATCATACTTCTGTTCCATTCTATGCATCCGATGAAGTGGGCTATAGTCCACGAAAGCTTATGCTGAAATAAACTGGTTAGTCTCTAAGGTGCTACAAGTATTCCTCGCTTTCTTTATCAGTTTTGAGGTGAAGGGCTAATTGGCTCATTAGTTCACCCAGGCTCACCAGCCTGACTAATTATCTTTAATTAGCTTTGACAGCTTTCCCAGGGGGAACTAATTGGTGTCAGAGTGATCAGAGTGCAGGCTTACCTGTTAAGTCCCTGCACTCTGTCACATACAGTACCCTAGTGGAAAGTTTTGCCAATTGGTGCCTTCACAGTGGTGAAAACAGAAAAACTCAGCTCTCCGGTTAAATAACTTTAATCAAGAAGCACATACAGTAAACCCTCGATTTAACGGACCCCGATTTAACGGACTTCGGATGCAATGGACAAAATTTCCGATGCATCCGAACTCCGTTATTCGGGGGCTGACAGCTCCCGCCGGGCTCCCCGCTGCGGGGAGCTGGGCGGGCGGGTTGACGGCTCCCGCCCAGGTCCCAGCAGCCGGGGTCCCAGGCGGGCGGGCTGCTGGCTGCCGCCGGGCGGGCTGACTCACGGCTCCCGGCCGTGATCAGTAAAACCTCTATATAACGGACTAATTCGGGTGAGGGGGGTGTCCGTTAAAGCCAAAAGTCCTGTTATTTAATGATTTAAAAAAATTATTAAATAATGGACTTTCGGCTTTAACGGACACCCCCTCGCCCGAATTAGTCCGTTATATCGAGGTTTCACTGTACTTCAACTTTAACTGTGAGGGTTGTAAAAAGCAAATGGTGATAAATGTTGATGCAGATATGTAAAGATCAAAATATAAGATCTCCATTAGGGAAAATGATAGACAGTTATAGTTATTGTTTGATGTTAATGTTTATTTTAATAAGGTTATGAAAATGTTTTGAATCAATCATGTAACAATTGGTTTTTGCACATTTATACAATCATTACCTCATCAAAAGTAATATGCTGCTATTGCATGTTCTGTGCATAAGCAATGCAACAATCCTGCAAAAAGGGCGCGAATTCTGTCCAATCACGCTGTTCCTACCACGTGCCTGCTACACGTGCGTAGTCTAAATCTGCCTAGCAATATGGGATAGCCAATCATGTAACACATAAAGAAACTGCGTAGTTAACCAAGACTATAAAACTGTAAGTTAAGTGTGGTTGGTGTGGCAGTTTCTTCACGCTTTTGGGCGGCTGCCACCTCGGCCGAATAAACACGTTTTGTTTTGAGCCTCATTGGTCTCCTTGAACTTCATTACTGGTCTCCCTCTATAGCCTAGCGAACATCCCGCTACATCTTCTGGGGGCTCGTCCGGGATGTCGAGGGACGATCAGGAGCAGGTTCAGGGATAAGTCCATTGGGGACTTGCAGGGGTGAGTCTGCTTCGGGGGCCGGCTCAGAAGCGGTGCATCGAGAGGGGCCCCGTTTTTGACCGGTGGCCGCTCGTGGGCCGGTTCACCCTTCAGATTGCCTTTTTGCGCCAACGGAGAGGCTTTGAAAACAACCGTGGGGAAAGGGAGGGAAACGCCAGCCAGTCTCCGGAGAGGCAAGTATAAGAGGGTCTCTGGGAGGGATCTTCTCGTTGGAGTGACTGATTGTGTGTGTGACTGAGTGAATGGCCATTACGGTTCCTGTTGTCAGCCGTTGGAACGTCCGGTGACTCAGGCTAGTGGCGATTGAGAGTAAACCTCAACCCTCCCACCAACCGACTCCCCCATCCTCTATAGTCGGTTGGGAACCCGTCTTCCCTATTGTGTCTGTTTTATCTGTTCTATCTGGGTGGAGAGGTAAATAGGAAAAGTAAAGACAGCTGTAAAGTCAGGCTAGTGAGGGTGCCCCAAGACCTAGTTTGCAAAATGGGAGGAAGCGGATCCAAGGAAGACCGCAAAACACCTCTAACTTGCATGTTAGAGCATTTTGGAGAATTCAAAAAGCGCATTCCCACCGGCAGCCGCAAGGCCGGATTGTTAAAGAAATTTTGTGAAAAAGACTGGCCGGCATTTCCAATTCAGCCCACGTGGCCAGCCATAGGGACTTTGGACATGGATATTATTAGAGATGTCCTCAATTTCGCGGGACACCAACACCCCGATCAGTACCCTTATATATCTGCATGGTTTGATATAGTAGAGGAGAATCCATCTTGGTTACAAAGATACACCAAATGCCTAGTCCTTCGCACACGTTCACAGAGGAGACTCAGGGGAACCCAGGAGGAATCGAAACCTATCTATCCAAGCCTCCCAGAAGATGAGCCACTAGCCCCACCCCCTTACATGCCGCTACCCGTAGTCCCGGCCGCCCCGCTCGAGCCTATGCCTATACCGCCAGCACCAACAGTCCCGCCGCCAAGCGTAGCAGGCATGTCCGTCTCAAATTCACCAACTGACTCCGGTCGATTAGGCTTACAGCAACTTGAAGAAAGTGTGGCAAAACTTCAACAACTCCTAACCCCTGAGAGAAAACCCGAGGATCATGATTCTAATCGGGATGAGAAAAGAAACATTACAAAGGAGCATTCCTATGCCCTCCGGAGTAGGGACCGCGATACCTCTCCGGTGCGACAGTTCCCTCTCCGGGTAGTTAATCAATTAATTCCTCCTCCCCCAGACAACCCCACAGGACAGTACCGGGTCCAGGGAGTGTATCAGCATGTTCCCTTCACTAGTAGTGATCTCCTTAATTGGAAAGCTTCAAAGGCACCGTGGACAAACGATCCCACAGCTATTGCCACCTTAGTAGAGGGAATTATTGGAACTCACTATCCTTCTTGGATGGACATCAGCCAACTTCTCCAAATGTTGCTTAGCCCAGAAGAACGAACCTTAGTTCTAAGCCGAGGGAGGGAAGAAGCCCGTATAGAATATGGAACAAGAGACCCTAATGGCCTCTTAGATTTTATGGACAATACATTTCCCACAATTAGAGATCCAGGATGGGACCCTAACACACCAGATAGCAAAATTGCCCTTGATTTATACCATCGGTTACTTGTTAGGGCTCTCAAAAGGGGACCACCTAGAGTTGTAAACCTCCGGAAAATTCATGATTTGCTCCAAGATAAAGAAGAAACACCTGGAGCATTCCTAGAGAGATTGAGAGAAGGATATCGTAAATGGTCTCCATATGATATGGACAATGAATCAGAAGACAGTCCAGGGTCCCAAGCCTTGAAAAACAGTTTTATCAGTCAATGTGCACCAGACATCAGGCGTAAGCTTCAGAAGGATCAGGGATTAGTCCACATGAATATGGGGCGCATTCTTGAAGTAGCTGCTCGAGTATATGCTGCCCGAGAAGGAGAAGAGGAAAGGAAAGCGGAAGAAAAGGTGAAAAAGAGAGCCCAGTTGGTTGCCGCAGTCTTCCAGGACAATTACAATGGAAAAGGAAGAGGAAATGCCCAGCGTGGTGGAGGAAGAGGGCGAGGCAGAGGTCGACTAGGATTCACCCAGTGCGCCCATTGCTTCCAGGTTGGCCACTGGAAAAATGAGTGTCCTAACAAAGAAAGTGAAAATACCTCAGAAAGTGAGAAAGGAAGAGGAGGGCCACACAATAGGGGAAACAGAAAGGAATATGGGGCACCTGTCTGGTCCAAAGCAGCAACTGCTCAAACACTTGATGGAGATACCTTTGGTATGGCAGTGATAGAGGATTGGGCAGGGAATCAAGATTAGGCCAGACCGGTTCCTCGGATCCCGACAGAAGTATTTACAACTGGCCCCGGGGAGCCGATGGTCTGTATGAATGTGGGAGGCCAGTTTATAGACTTTCTAATTGATACAGGAGCTACCAGGTCTGTGGTTAACACTAAAGTAGCCCCTGAGAGCCAACTACAAACCACTGTCGTTGGAGCAACAGGACAAATGAAACCCTGTCCCTATTTACAAGAGAGAGCATGTAAATTAGGAAGCCACGTTGTTACCCATAAACTTCTCTATATACCTGAATGTCCCATTCCCCTCCTTGGGAGAGATATGCTGTCAAAACTCAGAGCCACTCTCACCTTTGATAGTGATGGAAACATGAAAATGCAATTAGGAGAAAAACCATCCCCAACTCAAAGCCTTATGTTAGCACTCCCTGTAGAAGAAGAATGGCGACTTTACACCTCCATGGAAAATAGACAAGATTGGCAAGCTTTCAATATCCCAGGTGTATGGGCAGAAGATAATCCACCTGGACTGGCAGTTGACATCCCTCCCATAATCATTGATTTAAAACCCATGGCAACTCCTGTCTCCATTCCCCAATATCCTCTACCTCGAAAAGCAGTAATTGGCATACATGAACACTTACAAAAATTATCAGACACTGGTATTATCGTCAAATGCCAGTCAGCCTGGAATACTCCCTTGTTACCTGTGGAGAAGCCTGATAAAAGCTTCCGACCTGTACATGACTTACGGGCCGTGAATAAAAGAGTGATCCCATTGCACCCAGTAGTACCAAATCCCTACACTCTTCTCAGTTTGGTACCAGCTAATGCCAAATGGTTCTCAGTGCTGGATCTTAAAGACGCCTTCTTCTGTCTCCGGATTGCACCCATCAGTCAGCCCATTTTCGCTTTTCAATGGGAACATCCTGATACTGGTCAAAAGACTCATATGACATGGGCACGTCTCCCACAGGGATTCTGTAACTCACCCTCCTTATTCGGACAAGCCCTAGCCCAAGACTTGGTGCCTCTCACACAAGGAGGTAACCGCTGGAACATCCTTCAATATGCTGACGACCTTCTAGTAGCTGCTCGTACCTACACTGAATGCACAGAGGCTACTGCTAATCTCTTAAAACATCTCTATCTCAAAGGTTACAAGGTTTCTAAGAAAAAGGCTCAGCTAGTACAACAGGAAGTAAAATATCTGGGATTTAAGCTCACAAAAGGAATCCGCATGCTGGACATTGAGAGAAAAGAGGCAGTCTGTGCCATTCCTACCCCTACAAACAGACGCCAAGTGCGCGAGTTTTTAGGAGCTGCTGGCTTCTGCCGTCTCTGGATCCCAAACTATGCTACACTAGCTAAACCTCTTCATGAGGCCACAAAAGGAGGGGCTGTAGATCCTTTTGTTTGGACAGAAACACAACAAAAAGGGTTTGAAGATATCAAGTCTGCCCTGATGACAGCCCCTGCGTTAGGCCTCCCTGATTTGGAAAAACCTTTCACACTGTATGTAGGAGAGAGGAAAGGTATTGCAGTTGGTGTCTTAACCCAGACCATCGGTAGCTGGCCGCGACCAGTAGCATACTTCTCTAAGCAACTAGATACTGTAATACAAGGATGGCCACCCTGCCTACGTGCCGTAGCTGCAGCTGCCCTTCTTGCTGAAGAGGCAAGTAAACTCACCCTAGGACAACCAATCTCCTTAAAGTGCCCACATGCTGTGGTCACCCTAATGGAACATAGGGGCCATCATTGGATGACAAACACCAAACTCCTCAAGTATGAAAGTATATTAGTAGACAATCCTTCTGTTACCATCTCTGTCTGTTCCACCCTTAATCCTGCAACTATACTGCCAGTAGAAGAAGATCCCACAGAAAAACATGATTGTCTTCAAGTCATGGAAGAAGTCTATTCTAGCCGACCTGACTTACTGGATACACCTTTAGCCACACCTGACTCTGTCCTTTTCACCGATGGTAGTAGTTTTATTGATCAGGGTCAACGTTTGGCAGGGTATGCCATAGTCAATGATCAAGGCACTGTCTGTGAAGCAAAGGCACTTCCCCTTGGCACCTCCGCCCAGAAGGCTGAACTGGTCGCCCTCCGTCGAGCACTTGAACTAGCAACAGGGCAAAAGGTCAATGTTTACACTGACTCAAAATATGCCTTCCTAACACTCCATGCTCATGGAGCCATATACAGGGAAAGAGGACTTCTGACTTCAAACGGACAGAAAATAAAGCATGCAGATGAAATTCTGGCCCTTCTTGATGCTGTTTGGATGCCTAAGCAAGTTGCTGTAATGCACTGAAAAGGACACCAACATGGTGAGGATCCTGTCGCAAAAGGAAACCGACAGGCGGATGAAGAAGCAAGGAATGCAGCGCATCAGCAATCTCCAGCTATTCATATCCAGCACCTCAATGTGGCTGAAATGATTCCTGCTGAAGTACACTACACTGCACAAGAACAACTTTGGGCTGAACAGGAAAAAGGAGTAAAGCGATCAGGTTTATATGTCTTGCCAAATAATAAAATCTTCCTGCCCGCAGTGGTAGCTTGGGAATTGATCCAGGAATTACATCAACAGACCCATTTAGGTAGCACTAATCTGACTGAACTCCTAGACCGTGAACTGTACATAAATGGTCTACATTCACTCACCAGACGTGCTGCCCTACGTTGTCAAACCTGTGCAAAACATAATCCTTGTGTAGGACCTCTTCGACCACCTGGAGTCCAGCATATAGGATATAGTCCGATGGAATCACTAGTTGTGGACTTCACTGAAATGCCAAAGTCTGGGAAATTCAAGTACCTGCTTGTAGCGGTTTGCACATATTCCGGCTGGGTTGAGGCATGGCCTACCACTAATGAAAAAGCTGAGCAAGTTACTAAGGCCCTGCTCCGAGATGTAATCCCCCGATTTGGACTCCCATTACACATTGGAAGTGACAATGGTCCCGCTTTCGTTCACAGAGTCATCCGCTCTTTGTCAGTACTCCTAGGCATCACCTGGAAACTCCATTGTGCATACCATCCACAATCATCAGGAAAGGTTGAAAGAATGAATAGGACTTTAAAAGATGCCCTAGGTAAAATTTGTCAGGAGACCGACCTATCATGGACTGTAGCCTTGCCCATGGTACTGCTTAGAGTTCGATGTACTCCCACACGATCCTTAAAGCTCTCACCCTATGAGCTAGTGTTTGGCCGACCACCGCTAGGGGTCCGCCATTTGAAAGGGGATACTTACCTCCTGGGAAAACAAGATCTTATCAGGGAAGTTCAGCTCCTAAGCAAAGTGTTAACTCAATTATCCACCTACGTTAGTGATCTCAAGTTCCCTTTCCCTGTCACTGCTCTGCACCCTTTCTCCCCAGGAGATTCTGTATGGCTCAAGGATTGGAAAACTAACCCCTTGGGACCTAAATGGAAGGGCCCTTATACTGTTCTCCTTACCACTCCCACTGCTGTTAAATTAGCCAGTGTTAAGCCTTGGATTCATTATACCCGTGTCAAGTCTGATCACACATCGCCTCCACCCAACTGGCAGGTCTCTGTAAAGAGCTCCAACCCTCTGCAAATCGTCTTCCGCAAACCAGCCCAACCACCTAGTCAGCAAGATGCTCAACCTACCTCTTGTGAGTCAGGTGACCAAGCACCACTCTGAAAACCTGCACTACTGTATGAACATTTGTTCTTGGAAAATCCTATTCACCTGTTGCCCCAAAATGTTACTGTAATGTTTCTCAGGGAAAGGGGCAGAGGAGGGTTTGTTTAATGTGTGTGAAGTATACTATTTTTAATATTTTTGTTTATAATAAGTTCTCTTGTTCAATCTTATCTTAATGTGTTATATATTCTGTATGTCTGAAAAGTAGTTTAGATCCTGTAATCTGTTATGGTCCAACAGAATAATGTTAATGTTCAAAATTCACCAATAACTGGTAATAATAATGTTTAGAGTGTTGCTAGTTTGCAATAACTAGCAACAAGAAAAAGGAGGGAATGTGAGGGTTGTAAAAAGCAAATGGTGATAAATGTTGATGCAGATATGTAAAGATCAAAATATAAGATCTCCATTAGGGAAAATGATAGACAGTTATAGTTATTGTTTGATGTTAATGTTTATTTTAATAAGGTTATGAAAATGTTTTGAATCAATCATGTAACAATTGGTTTTTGCACATTTATACAATCATTACCTCATCAAAAGTAATATGCTGCTATTGCATGTTCTGTGCACAAGCAATGCAACAATCCTGCAAAAAGGGCGCGAATTCTGTCCAATCACGCTGTTCCTACCACGTGCCTGCTACACGTGCGTAGTCTAAATCTGCCTAGCAATATGGGATAGCCAATCATGTAACACATAAAGAAACTGCGTAGTTAACCAAGACTATAAAACTGTAAGTTAAGTGTGGTTGGTGTGGCAGTTTCTTCACGCTTTTGGGCGGCTGCCACCTCGGCCGAATAAACACGTTTTGTTTTGAGCCTCATTGGTCTCCTTGAACTTCATTACTGGTCTCCCTCTATAGCCTAGCGAA
This sequence comes from Sternotherus odoratus, assembly GCA_032164245.1. Taxonomy (NCBI): domain Eukaryota; kingdom Metazoa; phylum Chordata; order Testudines; family Kinosternidae; genus Sternotherus; species Sternotherus odoratus. The sequence continues at coordinate 279,799,036 of JAVMKO010000001.1, read as the reverse complement.
CATCCCGCTACATAACCTGTTACACTCACTGCCTAGGAATGAAAAGTGGGAGACGTCCGAACGTTACATTGAAGCATTATGTAATGAAACTCCTTCTAGTTCTCAATGTAAAGCCCTAGGCAAGGGTAAACAGAACAACCTGAATAGTGGCTACATTCAGCCATCCAAACAATGCTGAATGCCTTCGTACGATAGTAGTGCTATAAGGATACTCAGATGCCTGTTCACCTGGTCTGACAGAAGCAGAGGAAAGGCTGGGAGTTCTCATCAGTGTTCTTCTAGCTCTTTCTAATTTATTCCTATTCTTAGCCCAATGCCCACAAGCCATCCGGAAAAGTTTGAAAATCCACTGGCCATTCTTGCTTCTTCGTACAACTTTGGGGAGCAGTAGAGAGAAAGGTAGAAAATATAGGGATAGTTCCCCACCCTTCCAAGTCTCCAGGATATCCAAACAGAAGACATCCAAATATGATATGAATATTATCAACATCCAAATAAATAGTTATTTCCCTGTCATTAACTGGCAGCTTTCTTGTATATTCCCAAGCCCTGTGGCATAACAAATACACTAATACAGTGTTAAAGAATATGTCTCTATTTGATACTCTCAAAAATGATGCACTCATAGCAAGAGCACTAAGAGTAGCCATGCCAGTCAGGTCACTTGAAACATTCAGTAATTGCCTCATAAGTGTTTTCATCTCAAAAAAATGAATATCAAGTTTTCAGTATCCTCATGCAGCCATATATAACTTAATGAAGAGTGGTTCTAAGACAACAAACATTAAAAAAAAATCTAGAAATGATAGTTTACTCACTCCAGTGTTCATTTTTCTAAAAAGTAACCCTATGTAAGGGAACTGTTAGCCCCTTGCTAACACTCAGTGGGGTGTTTTCATTGTTAGCTCCCAGGACCTAAAGGGGGAGGGTCAATGGTCAATCAGGACCCCGAGACTGGCGGTCCCCAGGGGCAATGGGGAGAAGCCAGCACTCCTGACTGACAAGGCTGGGGGACTAATCAAGGAGTCAGGAGGGCAGGATAGGTCCCGTCCTCCGTGTGAGAGCTGGAATTGCCTGGGCCAGAGAGAGAGGAGCCAGAGCTGAGCTGGAGACTGGAGCTGGGCCAGATCCGGAGGGGCCAGGGAAGCAGCCCAGCGAGACAGACCCTGTGCTGGGAGCAGAGCTGCAGCCCCAAAGCCAGAGCTCAGCCCAGAGGGACAGACCTGCCCTGGGAGCAGCTGCAGAAACCAGAGGCAGAGAGGTCAGTGCTGGGGGCAGAGACATAGGGGCTGCCTGCAGAGAAGCCCTGTGCTGGAAGCAGAGCTGGAAAAGCCAGAGGGGCTGTTCTGGAGGCAGAGCAGCAGCAGTCGTGGTGCTGAGGCAGCGTGGAGCCGACACAGAGGGTGGAACTGGGCTGGAGCCGTCCAGAGTCTGGGAGCGGGTGTGGACCCCACCCGAGGAAGCATCCAAGTCACAGCAACCCTGCAGCACAGCTAAGGAGGAGGCCTGGGCCCTACAAGGAACAGACTGAAAACTGTCCTGACACTCCAGAGACATTATGTGTAATGCTCCCTGCCACGGGGCAGGATTTCCCTAACTGTTCTATTTCTTCTTTGTTCATTTTTAAGATAAATTGTTAATTAAATAATTTGCATTTGCTGTAAGTTTTATGTGGGTCAGTGAAGTGTCCAGTGCAGCGGGAGCACCCCGGAGTGGGGACACCCTAGCCTCTGACCTGGGTAACCACAGCACGGTTTGGGGTTGAGCCCCCCAGAAATCCTGGGCCCAGCCTTGTTGGGGTTATGAGGACTCCACCAGACAGGAGAGTGCAAGGGGAGTCCTCAAGGTCAGGAGGCCTCTGGGTAAAGGAAGTGGGAGCGAGGACTCAGATCCTTCCGCTAGCCCATTTCACCGGGGTAGTATAGAAGCCAGGAGAGTTCCTCACAACAGTGGGACTATTCCCCCGCTTACACCTAGTTAATACAATGTGATGAACTGCACTCTAGCTGCATGCAATTCCCATCAACATCAGTGGGATTTCTGCAGAGCTAAAGACTGCAGAACTGGCTCTTATGTTATTAAAAACAAATCAGACATTGTGAAGCCCTTTGATGTGGACCATATGATTTGCAATATAGCCTGGTTTATTATTATGTGTATTAATGGAAGCGTTTCAGATTTTGCTCTGATTTTGGATTAAATGCTATTTTAAATTGATGGTTTTCAGGGCACAAATTCTAGATTTTCCCATTCTATCTGTCACAGGTAGGCCAACCCTTTTAGCCCAGTGTATCACCCAATATGTAGGCTGTATTTGATCACAAGCATATCCCACCTCTTTTTGCCCAAATAAGAACCTATCTTGTAGAAAAAAAACTCCCTTGTTTCATTTCTCCCTTTCTGAGCCTACCAGAAAGGAGTCAGAGTCTAGAGGAATGAACATCACTGACAGGCTGTTTCAAGAAAGACTAATGAAGGCTGTGTAAGTTAAAACATGGAGATTAGGGGGAAAAAAAACATACTGTTGCTTTTAAAGGCTTGGGTCAGGAGAAGTCAGGGTGGGGACAAGAGAGATGGCTCAGTTAATGTGGAAAACTTTGAACATAAGAGAGGCCATACTGGGTCAGACCAAAGGTCCTTCTAGCCCAGTATCCTGTCTTCTGATAGTGGCCAATACTAGGTGCCCCAGAGGGAATGAACAGAACAGCTAATCATCAAGTGATCCAACCCCTGTCACACATTCCCTGACAGTCAAATACTGTCAAATTGTTTTGGGATAGGTTTATTATGGGTTTGCACAGTGCTCATACAATGGGATCCCACCCACTGTGGCGCTATCACAATATAAATAATCAACAATAATGTTTCAATATTTATATGTTGTGAGCACACATGGGACTCGCACTGGATTGAAGTGCCTTTGTGCTAGGTGTGGTACAACACAAAGACTCACTCCCTGCCTCCAGGCTGATTACAAGTCAGTTTCAAATCTCACATCTATTCCGCTTCTCATTTCAGACAATGCTCATTGTTGTCCCACAAAAGCTGAGCCATCTCATCTCACTCCTGTTTTTCATGCTGTTTTTAAATGCTTGGATCGGTCTGCTCATATTGGTCTGTGAAAATGCTGAGAGTCTGAGCCCAGGTAGTTTTTTTTATTTGTACTTTTCTGTACGATAGGTACTATATGTTCATTGGCACAATAGCAGATGGCCTGAGGATTTATTGTCACACAACAAAAATAAACTCATGAATTATGCACTTAAAGAGAACAATCATATTGCTGTGTGATGACCAGATGAACACGTGACAACAGCAGCTGTCTCTGAACAACTTGGTTGGAGCCTGCTGTGTTAATGGAAGATTTAGAAAAGGCAAATTGTCCTGCCACTGAAGATGTTCTGTGAACAAGAAATTCCTCTCAGGTGTGTTATGTGTCTCTAATGCACAAACCTGTACACAGACTAACAGCTGTGTGACAGGATCCTCCGTATAAAGAAAGGCAATACATTTCACATCCAGTCTAGCTGCCTCTAGAGCACTGGGATCATCAAAACGAGAGAAAAAGTCTTATGTTCATGAGTAAATCCACTTAACTTACAGTATGAGAATTCACACAGCACATTTTGTGCAGAGTTTGAAGATAGCACCATTATACAGAGCCAGACTTTTTTTATGCAGTGAACTGCAATGGGCAAGGAGGCAGGTTATCTGAAAGAATAGGGAGGAGGCAGAAAAAAACACAGTCATAAAATTAGAGATGCAAAAGACCTCTTTATTCTATCCTATTCTATCCTATTCTATCCTACTGTTAGGGTAGGATTCTTTTTCAAGTACAAGTAGTACTATATTTGCAGGAAAGTTATTGACTACCACCACAATCTGTAAGAAAGCTTCCTCATATAGTAGCTACAGTATATAACTATTGCTTGATTCCAAACTTAGTTTGGAAGAGAAACACCTGGTGATTAGAGGCTCCAGACTCCTGAGTTTTATAGTCTGTTTTATACTCCGTTATCAATGACTCACCATCTCATTAAGAACAATGCTAGACTAGTGCAGAAGAACTGACAGGTTTGCTCAATCTCTGATTTCCATGGTTCTGGTTAAGAGATATGCAGGAAAGCCATGCCTTCCTAACTTCGTGAAAACAGTCTTCAGTGTCTATTTTCAACTCCTTGCCATCCAGACCAATCCTTTAACTAAGGTATAAATAAATATTATTAAAAAACTCATCTAATTACTACCATATAAGAGTGAACTGAGATGTAGAGAGCACATTAAATAAGACTTAACATTTTCTTCTTAAGTCTTTTGTCAGCAATTTAAAGCATGTTACTGCCACTAACAGATCTAGGCATCAGTCCATCCTGCAATTGGTTCAGTATGGACAGAACCTATGCAGAACAATGCTTCAGTCAATGCGTTTCTGCACAAGCACACAAGGCCACCTGCATGGATAGAATTGCAAGATCTGGGCCTTAATTGTTTTGGTCAGTTCTTCTCATTACACATGAAGCAATTTCTGCAGTAACGTAGCATCGAGGTAAGGCACTGCACACAGCACTATCAATGCTTTGTAATCCCAATATACAGCATAACATCTTTTCTTACTCCTGTACTCAACCTCTCCAAGGCCAGTTGTGCAAAATTATACAGGACTTCTGTGACACAGAGAGGTAAATTTCAATTTCTTCTTTTATAATGAATTACAGTGAAAACCCTTCAGTAGCTTGCAAAGGAGTCCCCTTAGGTTTTCCTCCCAGATGGTGGGTGACCTGGGACACGCTCAGTTATTTACACTGGCTGGCTCATGCACAGGCGCCAGTTTCTTACTTTTGCCAATGGAACCCCAACGTTCGCAGGCTCGGATGGGGAATCAAAAGGAAAGTTAAATGCCCCAGCAAACCAGAGAACAACATCTTCCCCGGAACCCCTTAAAGGGGGGAAAAGGCCAGCACTACAGCATCTGTGTGGTGGTTTTTGAAGAATCCCTCTGGCTGAGCTGCTGAATCAGACTCACTCTGTCATAGAATCATAGAATATTAGGGTTGGAAGGGACCTCTGGGGGTCATCTAGTCCAACCCAGTGCTGTCAGGGTTACCCTGGGAGTCTGCTGCACTCCTGGAATGGTTGGGGTGGAGATCTCCTGGCTGGGAGTCTCCCCTACACTCAAGGAGTCACTCCAACCCTTTCCTGCTCAAGGTTCTCTCCCCCACAGCTAACTGCAGTTTCCTCCTTTTTAAAGGCCTCCTCCCTACTGTACACGACTGGCAGAGCAAGAGGGGTGGGGCTAGCACAGCACACAGGGCCTCTCCAGCACCTTCCTCATCAGTGTGGGGTCTATACACCACATCACCTGGCTACTAAAGGGGCTATCAAAAAATCAGCTGCTTAACAGAGATGGCCTTCTAGTAAAAGGGAATCTGAACTGTACTCACTGCATTTGGGAACAATTAGAAATGTTCTTGAGAGACAGGAGTTGCCCATTTAAGACTTGAATACCTCTGAGGACTAACCTGTAAGAATGATCACTTCTATGGCTTTATGTTTATACAGAGAACATGTCTTTGCTGATTTAGGGCAAACCTTGGCTACAGACCTATAGTTACTGGCTCATTCCTTTTACCCCTTTTAAATATTGGCATAATATTATCCTTCTTCCAGTCTTCTAGAATTTACCAGTGTTCAAAGATTTATTGAAAATCAACATCAGCCAGCTCTTTTAAAGTTCTGGATGCAACTTATCTGCAGCTGCTAATTTTAAAATGTGTAACTTTAGAAATACTGCCTTTGGAGGTGTGTCTGATCTCCCTCCAATAACAGCAGTGCAGGGGAAGGACAAGTCCTGTCCTTTCCCAGCCCAACTGATTTCGGGGAGATCAGATTTCATGGGGAAGGGCTTATTTCAAGGTCTGTGACACGGTTTTCATGGCCGTGAAATTGGTAGAGCACTACTAATATATTTAAACTCATTACTGCCCTTAACTGTGGTGGACACAGATGTTCCTTGTGTTCCTTTGCTTCCCTTATCAATTCATTACTTCTGATTTATATTCTTTCCTCCATTTTTAGATAGATAGATAGATAGATAGATAGATTCTTTCACTTCCCCTCTAAACCAGGTCAGTTTTTAAACCAATACAGGCTTCTTCCTCTATTATGGCTTTTTTAGCTTCTAGTAAAATGTTCTTAAACAAATTCCCAATCATCATTCCCAGTTTTCTGATTAAATTCTTCCTTCCAGCTGATCTGGCTCATAATTGTTTTCAGCTTTGTGAAACTGGCCCTTTTTAAAGCACCAAGTATACATATATTACTAGTCTAAACTTTATTCTGTTTGCACATTATGATCACTTGTACCTAAACTACCATTACATTTTAGTTCTGTGATCAGTTCCTCCTTAGCTGTCAACAGTAAGTCTAATATAGAATTCCACCATGCCTGATGCAACACTTTTTTAGTTCGGAAATTTTCATCTATAATATTTATAAATTCCATGGATGTTTTAGTATTGGCAGCATGAGACCTCCAGCACATCACCAAATGATATTGCCTGTGATCATACAACGTTTTTCCTACATTGTCTCCCTCCAAGAATAGTCAAAATAGTAGAATAAAGAAAATCAAACAATTAGGAAATTAAAAAGGAAAGACAGCAATTAATACAGTACTTGAAAACTCAATAATCCTTTGATTTTTCCCATTCCACCCCAGTTGTACCAATAACAATTCTAGACTTAAAACAGGACAATAAACAGGGATAAGATTTCATGTTAAATACCAGAAATACTTACAGATGTGTAGCAATATTAAATAACAACATTTTACATTAATAACCGTAATACATAATCCTCCTAATAGAAAAAAAATATTTTCTTCTTCTTTATATCAAATCCATGGTACTGACACCTTGTTATCGTTTCGTGAAGGCAACGGAGTTATAGAAGGAACTGGCAAATAAACTGCCAAAAAAGAAATATTTTAACCAATAGTGTCACAGCCTGCCACTGGATTTAATGGAGGTAACAAAGAGTCCTGTGGCACCTTAAAGACTAACTAAAGTATTGAAGCATAAGCTTTCGTGGGCTAATACCCACTTCGTTGGATGCAAGCATTTAAGGATTTCATGTAACTAATGGCAGATTTCATTTAAAAGATGGGATTTCTCTCCATCTCCCCCCATCTTTATATTCTGAATGATATGTAGACATATGCATGTCAAATATTTCACTTCAATATAAAATCTAAAAGGATATATATTTTTGTCTTTAACCTTTGAGTGTAGATACATAATATACACCCTGCTCAATAAACTCTTTTTAGTGCATATATGTATAATTCAGGAACATTACTTATAGGTGGAGATATGTAAGTAGGATGGCCTTGGAAAATCAATTTCTTAAAGCCTTTTACTTTAAATATTAAAATATGTTAAATATATTCAATCATCATTATGGACATTTTTAATTTAGCATATTTTTAATCCTGGTTTGTTTGCTTTTACCATAATTCCCATTACTTTCTGTATGAATATGACGGCCGTCTCAATGGCTCTAAAAACATATTCTACGGTAGATAATTCTTTCAGATTATTTGCAAATCAGAAATATAAATCCTATCTCCAGGCCCACTGAAATCAATGGCCAAACTTTGACTTCAGCATGTGCAGGATTTCATACCAAGTTTCTCTATATCCATTGATTCACACTTTTAAATTTAATCTTCCAATGATTTTTTCTTAAAATACCGAAGAATAACTTGCATTACAGTACTGAAGGCAGATAACTAGGAATGTATTTTAGTGGCTTATGTCTAAGACTAATGTTCAAATTTTGAGAAATTAATCTCCAAATTGCTGATTCGCTAACATTTTACCAATGAAACCATCAAATTTTCTCCCAAGTTTTCAAAGTGGAGCTCCATTTCAAAATCCATCTTGTTCATGAGAGCAGAATAAGTTTTGAAAACTGCACATGTCCAAAGAAAATATATGTAACTGAAGAATTCACACTGTCGCATCCAGGGAAGTGCTATCTTGGAATCATGAGATTTTCCGACTTTTTCCTTCACAAAGCTCAGCTAATTTAAAGTGATTGACTAAAAGAGATAATTTTGACTTTTTGACTTTTAGGATTGAACTTGTATATTTTCCTGTTCTGTAGGGACCTCATACAGAATCCTCAAATGAAGAAACACATAAATTGCTCTTAAAATCCCCCAGCAAATGAACTCAACTAACTACAGTCTTATAATGAATTTCAATACTTTCAATACAGCTGCACACAATATAAATCTCCATCTCCTAATTACATTTGAAAGCTAAAAGCCAAGGAAAAACAAATGTTATTGGTTTCCCCTCCCTAATCTGCACAATCTGTAAATAAAATATTCCAATACATATTGACATTTCCCCAAACAAACTCCTTTTCCTGCCCCTTTGCCACAGAGTTGCACAACAGTTACCCAAACTCTCTAATCACAAACAATCCCAGTGAAGAAGAGGAAAGCCAACAATTTAAACAAGGAAACTGATAGCAACATTATTCTTCATTCTAACAGTTCAATATTGCTTTCTCCACTCTGGCCTTATCTTCACTAGGAAAAAGGTGCATTCTTAACTCAACTATGGGAAAGCCTAGTCTTTAACTCGACCTGCTAACTTGTGTGAAAACAACAAATTGCCTCGTCTTCATAAGGATTTTACCTTGAGTTAACTATGTTTTGTTCAGAATACACCTTTCTTTCCTAGGGAAGACAAAGCTTCAGAGATCAGCAGCTGAGTGTGGCTAGCCTCAGGAGCTTCAGTATGGGCAGCAGCAACTGACTGGGATAGTTTTAGTATAGGTTTAATTTTCTGTAAGATTGCACTTGCGTAATCATCTTTTCCTTAGGGACAAGGTGGGGGTGGAATTTTAAAATTAGTACAGTATGTGTCAGAAAAATATGATTTTTAAGACTATGTTAAATTTTAAAAATTAAGCTGTACCTCATTTCTAAATTATTGACAATTCTTCTGTAGTTTCTCATATTGCAAATTACATGACCCAACAGAATAAACATACTGAAAGCCCCCTTGAGAAAGCTCTCATGGATCTGGCTGACCCAACTAGGATGTGATATATGGTCATTCAGAATCATCAGAGAGGAAAGCAAGTTCTTTAAGGAGATAAAAGTTGCACAAAGTCACAAAGAATGCAGGAAGCCCACAGATGGAAAAATGACTAACACATACCAGTACATTGGAAACATTTGAAATGTAGACCCCCTAAACACCGTAACAAAAGACAAACAGACTTTTGACTGTAACCATATCAAGAAGATGATGGTGAAGTAGTCATCAGGTCAGTAATTTTGACAGTGCTTTCTATGAGAACAAAACTACCTATTTAGGAACTTTTATGGCCCTCCTTACTATAGTATTTGGGGAACTAAAGGAGGAGAGGGATATAATGTTTTGTCCCTTAAGGGTTTCTTAATCATGACCCAAAGTTGGGTCACCAGAATGTTCCAAAGGGCTGTGTGGCAGCTCCTGCGGCTCCAGTCAGACAGGGCTGGCTTGGCTCCTGGTATTATGACTTGGAGCACAGAGTCACAGTGCTGCTCAGATTTGGCCCAGCCACCTTTCTGTCATGACAACAAGGGGCCAGCCAGGCCAAATTTGAATGTGTGCCGCTTCAACCCCATGTCCCCTAACTCACACAAGTTTGGCCCAATCAGCCCCTCCGTCAGTGGGGTGAGCAGGTGTCTGGTTTTCGACTGGAATACCTGGTTGAAAAGGGATCCTAGTGGCTCCAGTCAGCATTGCTGACCGGGCCGCTGACTCTTCAGTTGGCAGTGCCACGCAGCAGATCTGGCAAGCTCCTTGCTAGCCTCCATGCTGTGGGGCTCCCAGGAAGCAGTGGCACGTCCCCCCTCTGGCTTCTACATGTAGGGGTAGCTGGGGGCTCTGCATGTTGCTTCTGCAGCTCCTGTTGGCCGGGAACTGTGGGCAATGGGAGCTGCGGGGGCAGTGCCTGTGGACAGGACGGCATGCAGAGCCATCTGTCCGCACCTCCGTGTAGGAGCCGGAGAGGGGGACATGTCACTGTTTCCAGTGAGCAGGGCGGGGCCTCAGAGAAGGGGTGGGGCATGGGTAGGGCCTAGGGGTGGGACAGTTGTGTTTGGTTTTGTGTGAATAGAAAGTTGCCAACTCTACCTGTCAGAAGGGTGAGGACAAACTTGAGAGGCACTGCAAACCGGAGGTCATATTGTCCTGAGCAGGGAGCAGAGCCCCGCCACCCCCGCAGAACCAGCGTTACCACTGCAAGGTGAGTGCGGGGCCAGCTTGCTCTGCAAACCCTGCCCCAAGGCCTCCCACAAGGGACAGGACCTGACTGACTCACTCCAGGGCCTCCCTTTCTCCAGAGACAGGAACCAACCCCCATCACATCCCACCTAAGGCAGAACCAAGTCTCCTCTTGGCCATCCCTCTTGCCCTGGGGAAGGACCTGACTCTCCCCCCCAGCTTATTTACTGGGTCACAGCCAGCCATCATCATTTACAAATGGGTTGAGACTGTTAACCAAGTACCCCAGCACTACTGCAAGAGCTGTGAGAATGCTGCAACGGCTGCTGGAGCTCAGCTAACTAAGAGCATTATCCCCTTAGCCTTGTGGGTATGCCCAGCTATTTTTTCTATAAGCAGTGCTTAAAGTGGTCTGAAAAAAGTGTATGGGGAGTGTTATAATTGGGGAGCAGCAGCCGCTCTGGTAAAACAGTGCTTAACGTGCTTCTCTCAAAAAGCGAGCTTAATTTTTTTTGTCCGGGTCTGTTTCCCCTTGAGACAGCCTCCATCCACACTTTAAGTATGGTCTAAAAGGCATATCAGAAATATGGTGGAGAGCCAGTTTCCTGTAGAACACCAGCAAGCGTTCCATGGAGTAGCCTGGGGATCTCCAGCATACGGTGTTCTTTATCTCCTGTCCAAAACTTTTGTGTAATGTTCCTGCATTGCAATTCACTGATGCGTGGGCTGATTCTTGCATACATAATAAGTAAACCCTTGAAGGATCCTTAGAATACAATGGAATACTATCTATACAATGTAAGATATTACTGTATTATATTATCTCTTAATTAGTGAGCATTACAACCAGGATTGCCATCAGTCTTGAAAGTATCATCTACCAAAAGCAGAAATGATGCCCCCTGGAACTGTTCCAGTAATGATGTAAAAATCTGATAGATGAAGAAAGAATGCATCTAGATATAGTTCACCTGTGGTAAGCAGTTAATACTGGAGCATACTGGGGTCTATACTATGGCACATGTTGAATCATTATCTATCTTTCCATATGGACAAAAAACAAGCCTTGAATTTTTTTCCAACAGCTACACTCAAGTTCATTTTTTTAAAAAAAGGATTTAGAGTTTAAACATCAGAAGACCCCAAAGAGGCAAGTTTTCAGATAAAAATCTTTAATTAAAGTTTAATTTAAATCTTGTATTATATATTTACTTTGCTGAATAATTAATCAACGAGCAGTCAGTTAAAGGTAATAGGATTTTCTCTTTTGCTGATATAAGCCACTCTTTTACTCAGAAGTTCAATGTCAACATAAAAGGACATGCTAAATGAGACAATATTGCATCAATATTTAGCTTCAATTTGGCTGTTTAAATGTTGGGGCATATTAGTTAGAGCTTTCAGACAATACCATCCCTTGAGCCCTAGCAGAAAGAATTTGCAGTTCACAACATAAAATTCACAGGAGAAAAGAATCATCAGGAAGTGTCATTCCTCTGATAAGCATAAGCCACTTGTTAGAAAACATTCAACTTTCAAATCGATGGTTTAACACATTTACTTAAACAGTCCAGTCTTTAGCCTTACCAGAATATTAAAGAAAAATGAATGATATTTTCTATCATGTACTTGTCACAGCCCTCACCAAAATCACTAGGCAGCTGTATTTGGGCACTTTACACTAGAATCATGCCCCATACGCTTTCCTGAGACACAGAAAGCTCCAGTACTGTTTCTTTCCTTGGCTTCTATGGCATACTTCCTGGGCATAGATTCTGTCTGGTAACCCTTCGTGGAAGTAGTACACCACAGCCCAGCTAATCTAGGCCTCCAGAAAGAACAGTTACTCACCTTTCGGAACGTTTGTTCTTCGAGATGTGGTGCTCATGTCCATTCCAAGATGTGTGTGCGCGCCGCGCATGCACGATTCCGGAAGCTTTCTCCCTAGCGGTACCCGTAGGGTCGGCAGGGGCGACCCCTGGAGTGGCGCCGTTATGGCAATGTATATATGCCCCTGCCGACCCACCCCCCGCTCAGTTCCTTCTTGCCGGTACTCCGACAGAGGGGAGGCGGGAGGGGTTTGGAATGGACATGAGCAACACATCTCGAAGAACAAACGTTACGAAAGGTGAGTAACTGTTCTTTCTTCTTCGAGTGCTTGCTCATGTCCATTCCAAGATGTGACTTACGAGCAGTCATCTCGGAGGAGGGAGAGGAGTACCTTGAGTTCCCACTGACAGGACCGCTTGTCCAACCGCGGCGTCCTCCCTCGACTGCTGCACGATGGCGTAGTGCGAAGTAAGGTGTGTACCAACGACCACGTCGCTGCTCTACAGATGTCGACGACGGGAATGTGCGCCAGGAACGCTGTGGATGCGGCCTGGGCTCTGGTCGAATGCGCTGTCAACGCTGGGGGAGTAGCATTTGAAAGGTTATAGCAGAGTGTAATACAAGATGTAATCCAAGCCAAGAGGCGCTGAGTGGAAATTGGTGATCCTTTCATCCTTTCTGCTACTGAAATAAAAAGTTGTGGAGATGTACGAAAAGACTTAGTTCTTTCTATATAAAAGGCTAAAGCTCTTTTGACGTCCAGATAATGAAGCATTCTTTCCTTATTATTAGAGTGGGGTCTGGGAAAGAATACCGGTAAAAATAAGTCTTGGTTCAAATGAAATGGGGAGACTACTTTGGGAAGAAAGGCCGGGTGAGGGCGTAACTGGACCTTATCCTTATGGAAGACTGTGTAGGGCGGCTCTGAAGTGAGCGCCCCAAGCTCAGACACCCTACGAGCTGAAGTAATCGCTACTAAGAAAGCAGTCTTCCATGAGAGATAAGATAACGGGCAAGAGGCCATAGGCTCAAAGGGAGGCCTCATTAATGCCGTTAGGACCAGGTTGAGATCCCATGGGGTCACCGGCTGACGCACCTGGGGATGCAACCTTTCCAGCCCTTTTAAGAACCTAAGAACTAAGGGGCTGCTAAAGACCGTGGTACCCCCGAAACCATGGGTGGAAAGCTGATATAGCCGCCAGGTGTACTCTAACAGTGGAAAGAGATAATCCTTGTTGTTTTAGCTCAAGGAGGTAATCCAGGATATTGGGGAGTGAAGAGGACAGGGGGTCCCTCCCCTTGCCTTGAGACCACAACGAAAAACGCTTCCACTTGGCAGTATATGCCGCCCTCGTAGAAGGCTTCCTACTACCCAAAAGGACCTCCCTGACAGCGTCTGAGCACTGAAGCTCAACAGGGTTCAACCACGGATATTCCACGCCGTGAGGTGGAGAGACTGCAGGTTGGGGTGTAACATCCTGCCGTGGTCCTGGGAGATTAGAGATTGTGACAGGGGAAGAGTGAGCGGCCTCGTCACACACATGGACATCAGCATGGTGTACCAATGCTGTCGAGGCCACGCCGGTGCTATAAGTATGAGGGACGCTCTGTCATGTCTGACCTTGAGCAGGACTTTGTGGACAAGAGGGAACGGGGGAAACGCATACAGCAGACCACCCGTCCATGGCACCTGAAACGCGTCCCCCTCCGACCCCGAGCTCAGATTGAGGAGGGAGCAGAACCTGTGGCATTTCCTGTTGGCCTTCGTGGCAAACAGATCTAGGAGGGGAAATCCCCACCTTAGGAAAATCGAGTGGGCAACATCAGGCCTGAGGGACCATTCGTGACCCCTGAATGAGCGGCTGAGCGTGTCCGCCAGCACGTTCTGAGTCCCCGGGAGGTAGTTGGCTGAGTGAGAGAGATACCTCGGGCAATGCAGAAGTCCGAAAGGGCGAGGGCTTCCCTGCAGAGGCGAGAAGAGCGAGCACCACCCTGTTTGTTTATATAAAACATGGTGGCTGTGTTGTCTGTCAGGACTGATACACACCTGTTTTGCAACATACCTTGGAATGTCTGGCATGCGAGGCGGACTGCCCTGAGCTCTCTGACGTTGATATGAAGGCCCAGCTCCTCTTGGGACCAGAGACCTTGAGTCGTTATCTCCCCGAGATGCACCCCCCAGCCCAGGGCGGAAGCGTCCGTCACTAATGTCACCACCAGTTGGGGCTTGTGAAATGGGACCCCGAGACTCAAAGACTGGGGTTGGAGCCACCAGTTGAGGGAGCGGCGGACAGGAATTGGTAGAGTCACTATGAGGTCCAGGGGGTCTCTGCGCTGGTTGTAAACACTCGCGAACCACAACTGAAGAGGCCTGAGGCGGAGTCTTGCATATGGTACTACGTAAGTGCACGCCGCCATGTGGCCTAACAGTACCATACAGTTCCTGGCCGTAGTCATGGGGAACCTGATGAGTGAATGAATGATGTCCGCGATTGACTTGGCTCGTGAGGGCGGTAGAAAAGCCCTTGCCTGCATTGAATCTAATATCACTCCAATAAATTCAATCCTTTGGGTAGGAGTAAGGGTCGATTTGGGCTCGTTTATAATGAGACCCAGCCTGCGACATGTGGCTCTGAGGACCGTTATGTGGATTAACAACTGTTCCCTTGAACTTGCCCTTATAAGCCAGTCGTCCAAGTAGGGGTAGACATGGATGTCCCTCCTTCTGAGAAATGCTGCCACGACGGACATGCATTTTGTAAACACCCTTGGGGCAGAGGAAAGGCCGAAAGAGAGCACCGTGAATTGGTAGTGCTGGGTCCCCTGCACAAATCTCAGGAATCTCCTGTGACATGGAATAATTGAGATATGGAAGTAAGCATCTTTTAGGTCGAGGGCGGCGAACCAGTCTCCATGATCCATAGCTGGGATTATGGTAGCTAGAGATAACATGCGAAACTTCAGCTTCTTTATGTAGGAGTTGAGGCCTCGCAGGTCTAGGATGGGGCGAAGACCACCTTTGGCCTTCGGGATAAGGAAATAACGGGAGTAATACCCCTTGCCCCGAAATTCTTGAGGAACCTCCTCTATGGCACCCAAAGACAAGAGGGTTTGGACCTCCTGATCTAAGAGTTGCTCGTGAGATGGGTCCCTGAAGAGGGACGGGCACGGAGGGTGGGTGGGAGGGAGAACAGAGAATTGGATAGAATATCCCACCTCTACCAGGCTGAGAACCCACTTGTCCATGGTGATCGAGGACCAAGCCTGGTAGAAATGGGATAGACGGTTCACAAAGGGACGGGTAAGTCCAGTGGTGGAGTCTGGTTTGGCGCCCTCGGGCGCAACTTCAAAAATTTTGTCTGTCACCTGGCTGCTGCCTGGGACCTAAGTTGTGTTGCCCCTGCCTAGGGGCCGAGCGAGGGCGGCCTCTGCCATTCCCTCTACCTCCCCTCCTAGACTGGTCACGTCTGGGAGGTGCTTGGTATGGGCGCGGTTGGGCAGCGGGAGGGGGCCTGAACGGCCTGCGGACAGTCTGTGGTGTATGCAATCCCAGGGATCTCAACATGGCCCTGGAGTCCTTCATCGACTGCAATTTCTTGTCGGTATCCTCCGAGAAGAGTCACTTTTTGTCGAATGGTAAGTCTTGTATGGAGGCCTGGACCTGAGGTGGGATTCCAGAGACCTGTAGCCAAGCCCCCCTATGCATTGCTATGGCTGTTGCCATGGTTCGTGAAGAATCATCCACGGAATCTAAGGCTGCCTGCAGAGCCGCCCTAGAAACCAACTGCCCTTCCTCTACGATGGCCTTGAACTCAGCCCCAGAGTCCTTCGGCAATTTCTCCCTGAATTTTAACATTGCCGCCCAGGTGTTGAAGGCGTACCTGCTGAGCGCCGTCTATTGGTTTGAAATGCGCAGTTGGAGCGCCCCGGACGAATATACCTTTCTTCCAAAAAGGTCCAGTTTTTTAGCCTCGAAAGACCTGGGGGTTGACCCCGGTTGCCCCTGGCGCTCCCTATGGTTGACCGCGTCCGCCACTAGGGAGCCAGGTTGTGGGTGTGTAAACAGATGCTCGCAGCCTGTGTGGGGTGCAAAATATCTCCTCTCGACGCCTTTTGCAGTAGGTGGAATAGAGGAGGGCGTCTGCCACAGCGTATCAGCCATCGAGGTAACCTTCTTCACAAACGGGAGGGCAATTTTTGTAGGCCCACCCGACGACAAGATGTCCACCGTCGGGTCAACCTCCTCCTCCATCTCCTCCGCTGGTAGGTTCAGGTTTTGGGCCACCCGGCGGAGAAGGTCCTGGTGACCCCGCAGATCCATAGGCGGCAGGGTCGGCGAGGAGGACCCTGCTACCGCCTCATCTGGGGAGGAAGAGGATGAGGTAGCGAATCCAGCTGTGTCCTGAGGCTCTGCCGCAGAAGGGTCCTGGGCCACAGCTTCCTGCCCGTGATGGGATACCGAAGATGGTGGTCTATCGACCCCTGATGTACCTGGCATCGCCTCATCGGGGCCCGAAGGGGGAACCGAGATTGTAGCAGTAGGCGGCCCCCGCGGCACCGACGGAAGTGAAGCAGCCACTGAAGACGGACCCTGGGCCTGGTGATATGCCCAGGGTGTCCAAAAGGGCCAATGTATTTGTCCCTGATTGTGATGGACCCACGGTGCCGGGCTCCCATGCCGAGACGACCTGCGGTGCCGTGAGTGGTGGGAGGAGCGAGCTGTGCACCGAGAATGGTCCGAGCGAGAGGATGGCGCATCCGACCCCGAAGAATAATCTGATGCAGGCCATGGCGGTGCCGTACCTTCCGGTGCCGTGAGCCTGCCCAATGCATCTGCCAACGACTTCTTTCCGGTACCGCAAGTGTCGGTGCCGAGACCACTCGCGCATCCTGTGCCGAAGCGCCTCTCTCGTGCGGTACCGAAGTAGTCGGTGCCGTATCGGGGCGCACATCCGGTGCCATGTTGGTCGGTGCCAAGGATGGAAGTATCAGCGGTGCCGACGTCTGAGGAATTATCGGCACCACAGGCGTGGGCACGGGCGCCGGCACTGCGAAGGGGACCGGTACCGGTGGTGGGGCCGCGTCCCTCGTCAGCGCGATGAAATCCTGCGCCGCCTCAAAGATGTCCGGGGTCGAGGGCATAGTAATTTCATCAAACACCCCTTGGGGGGATGGCGCGGCACCGAGGGGGGTTCGCTCCCGCAGCTCAGTTGTTGGTGCAGGCACCCTACGGGACTCGTCCAAGCGACCCGAGGACTGCCTTGCTGCGGAGGGTTCCCCTTGAGTCTTTCTACCAGGGGAACGGCCTCTTGACTTCTTGACCGGCACCGGGGATTGCGACCGGTGCCGTCTCAAGTTACCGGACCGGTGCGGGAAGCGGTGCCGGTATTTCTTAGCGCCCATCTTCGGTGCCACCGCAGTCTTCACCGATGCCGGGGCGCTTCTAACCTCCTGTGGAGGCTGCTGCTGAGGCTGCAGTGCAGATTCCATTAAGATAAGCCTCAGGCGAGAGTCCCTTTCCTTCTTTGTGCGAGGCTTAAACAATCTGCGAATCGCACAGCGATCTGCCTGGTGACCCTCTCCCAGACACTTAAGGCACTCAGAGTGCGGGTCACTCACGGGCATAGGTTTTCCACAGCCCTCACAAACTTTAAACCCTGGCGCTCGAGGCATGCCCCGGCGCCGAACGAACTATGAAACTAATTACTATCTAAGAACTATACTATACTACTAACACTAATTACAACTAATTAACACTAACTAACAACTAATTAACTACTAACTTATCTACTATAGGATACGATACCGCTTAAGTTTAGCGAGAGAGAAGCTGTTCCAGCAACCGCCAATAACGGAAAGAAGGAACTGAGCGGGGGGGTGGGTCGTCAGGGGCATATATACATTGCCATATCGGCGCCACTCCAGGGGTCGCCCCTGCCGACCCTACGGGTACCGCTAGGGAGAAAGCTTCCGGAATCGTGCATGCGTGGCGCGCACACACATCTTGGAATGGACATGAGCAAGCACTCGAAGAAGAACCAGGACTGACCCATCCAAAAAGTCTCCCCACATGCCTACGCACACCTTTTCCGAGAGCTCCAACCTCATGGATAGTCTGGTTTATAGTTTACCTCTTCAAGAACATGGGATAATTGAAGCAAATAGAGATTTTGCAAAATGAATTCTAAACCAAGCACATGCTTTACTCAGACAACATAAGAGAATTACAGATCATTTAGAAAACAACAAATCTCTCAATGCCCTGCCCCTATCCCTAGCTCATCCTGCTTTTGAGAGTCCTTGGAAGTCTTTCTGTGTTCAGGCACAGCCCCTCTGCTGCCTTCTCATCAGGCTCCTGCAGCAAACTCCCCCAGCTTCAGCCATGAAATGACCAGAGTGCAACTAGACCCCCTTCTGCCCTTTTAATAAAAGTTCTTGTTCCCTCTGTCATGTGACTCCCCAGAGGAACCTCATCAGGTGATCAAAGTTTTTCCCCTATCCTCTCCCCAGCTGATCTGTTGCTTGGTCACCAGCTCAGTGGAAGAACAAGTTTTCTTAGTTTGGGCAGATCTTTGTCCAAAGCTGAAGATCATCAAAGTTTAATGACCCTCCATTGCTAGCCCTCTGCAAGAACTTCTCCCAATACCTCCTATGTTCCAAGTCCAAGATAAAACCATATTAGGTTACCATCCTTTAGTTCTTTACTGTTTGCATCCCATATCAGTCGTCTCATCCACGATTGATGTCAAACTAACCAGATTGTAGTTACTCGGGGTATCACATTAATTCTCTGGAGGAATTGTAGAAACCAGTGAGGACAGAGAGACAGATGGATTGAAAGTATGGTCAGAAAACAAAATGGGGCCAAATTATGTTCTGTGAACTTATACCAAGAGATTTTTTTAAACAAACATATATTGTCTCTAAAGTACAGTATAGAACAATTTCATTTATTCAAAGATCTTTCTGCACGAATAGCTAAAATCATAACAAATTCAGTTTGAACTAAGGCCGACATCTCACAAGTCTTACCAAATATAAAGCATGCATATAGAGGGCAATGAAAGTTTTAAACTGAAAATAGACCAGTCTATACCTTCCAAAATGTAATGTACAAACAACAACAAAAATCAAGGTGTTTTTTTTTTTGGGGGGGGGGGGAGGATTTTGAAAAAAAATCTTCTAAACTGGAGGCACCCTTGAAAAAGAGCATTTAAATCAAAAGTAAAAAATTTAAATAACAAATAATTTACTTTGTCTGCAGTTCCCTTTGGTTTTGTTTACTTTGCTCACATTCCCTTTTGTTTTTCTGTTTTCACAAGGGACTTCCTTCTCACAACCTCTGTTTTTTTCTACTTGACCGTGCACCAAAACAGGTATGTGGGACACTTCATGGTTCTACATCCAATGCTTTTCTGTTGTCATTTTTTCAGCATTATGATTTAATGTACTGGAAAGGAAATGATGAAATATACATGAGGAGCAGGCAGATTTTTTTAGAGATACAGAAGAGCTTCTCTAATCAGCACTTCTGTAAATTGCCAGCCCACAACTCTGTAATAAAAAGAGATTTCAAGGATTGCAATTTAATAATGTCTACCCACTCTTTAGACATAATGCCTAAGAGAGCTGCTGCTGCCCTCATGCTCCCACCAACAGTCAGCCCTGCTACAGTGGGAGCCCGTAAAAATATCTGCAGCTGCCTCCTTCCCCATCCCTTACAGCAGGGGTGGGCAAACTACGGCCCGCGGGCCACATGTGGCCCGCGGCGCCGTTGCATCCAACTCCCCAGCCGCGGAGGCTGCCCCTGGCCCCTCCCCCTGAAGCTGTTGCGCAGACAGCACTCCGGGGGCCGGAGCTGTGCACTACCCCCTCCACCGGAGTCGCGCCACCCAGCCAGTGATCCGGGGGCTGCGGCTCAGCACCCCCGCTGCCCCGGAGCTGCGGCTCCACTCTAGCCCCTCCCCCAGAGCCACGCCGCTGTGGGCAGCGCTCCGGGAGCCGGAGCTGTGGCTCCTCCCTCTCAAGCCACGGTGCGCGATATAATTTTGCAAACCCGATGTGGCCCTCTTGCCCACCCCTGCCTTACAGTAAGAAAGGAAAATGGGAAAAGGTGGACACTAAATTCTCCCCTCAAGACAGGCAGTAGCGATCCACCCTAGTGGCTCCCCAACGTTGAGTTGGAATTGACAGTGGCCACTCTTTTAAGAGTCACTGCTAAAGGCTTTTAAAGACTCCCCACCTAAGTCACTCTTGCTACTCCCATGGATCTCAAAATGTTTACCACGAACATGTTGCTGACCCCTGCAGCCATCCCAGCAGCAGCGGCATTTGCAGCCACGAGGAACCAAGAAGAGAGAGAACCAGGAGAGAATGCCCAGGAATGTTTGAGTCAGTTCCAGCAGGTGACACAGCACTTCCCCATTGGCCTGAGGGAAGTGCAATGTCATCTATGTTGACCCATCACCAGGATTTACTACTGCACAAATCTCCATCTTAATAATAGCCAATCAGACTTGTACATAGCCATGGAGACCCTGGTATCTGCTTACTTATCTTTTGATTTATTATTTAAAAATGGACTACTGGAGAAAGATGGTCACTCAGGTCTTTCCCCACCACTTTCTTTATGGGATCAAGTGCTTTCCCAATGCCAGAAAAGAGCCTTGTTCCTCAATAGGGCAATGGGAGCAAGAAGCACTCCTGCTTGACCAGCCAGATCTCTATTATGCATTACAAGGTCACTAGCAACTACAAAATCACTAAGAGATGCATCCAAGTAACCTAACACAACAGGACAGAAGCCCCATAATTGCAAGGGCTCAACTATTCGGGAACACATGGCACAGCGGGAAGGGAAGTGATTTGGATAAATCTTGCAGGGTCTGGTAAACTGCTAACACTCGGAATGGCCCTATTAAGGTCAAGTTTGCATAGCCCACCTCCAATAAACTACAAAACTCACCAAGAATTAGTGACAACCATAGTTCTAGGTTGATGAGGACTTTTGGGATATTCAGCAGGAAAGATACAAAGCTATGAAGTCTCCTAAATGATCCAGGCCTGCATCTAACTTACAGTCTTTCCCACCTACATGACTGAGTATTTATTTAAGGATTTTTCTTCACTCAACAGATAACTCTGGACTTAAATGGGAGTAGGCTGCTGGCCTCTGTTAAGGAGTCTTCGACTTTTGAATTCATGTATCCCTTTGATCTGCTAGAACCCAGATTTTTTATACTTCTGGGCACATTACATCTCTCATTCTCTTCTATAGGCATTTGGAAATTCAGAGTCCTCAGGTGAAGGGGCTGTAAAACCAAGTGTGGCCTGTTGGAGATTCAGGGTCTGGTGAGTTGGTTAGATTGCTACCAGACTGCTCAGCAAGAACAATGATAAATTCTGGATAGAAGATTTCAAATTCTTTAGTAACTGCATTGTGAAGCACAGATTCTGGGATAGGAGATGGCTAAATCAAATAAATATATTATATATCATTTTCACAATTAAAGGCCAGATTACTTTACTCTGGTTACAACAATTGACAGCAACAATATAGGTCAATGAGCTTTATTATCCATCTCGCCCTTGGAAGATGTATATTGTAGATTGAACAGAGAGAAAATTACAAAGCAAGTTGGGGATTGGATAGCAGCAGAATACTAGTTTTTAAAACTAAATTGCACAGACAAAACCCTATTTTTCTCAAAGGACTTCTATTGAGAAACACTGATTTTTTTGAAAAGAAAAAACAAACTACTTGCTGCCATTGTACTTTTACTAAAACACTTTCACTAACTCAAGACAGCTGAGTCAGCTCATCATGGCTAGCTCTGCTAACAAGCCAGTAAGAACAATGTATATATGTTAAATGTCAGTTTTAATCAGTGTCATGAGTTATAGCCATTGATTTACCAGCATCTGTTTTAAAGTTATTTCCTAATAACGAGGACTAAAGCTATACAATGCAGCTGTAAATTAAAATTAATGTCATGATGAAGAGCAGTGTGGGTTCATGCATTAACCAATCACATCAAAAGTGTAGCTCAAGTGTTTATTTAAGCCTGATTCAGCAGAGCACTTAAAGCATGTGCTTCAACCTGGGACTTATGCATGTGCTTAACTGTTTTGGGGATTGGGTTGGATTTAGCATCCATTTAAGACAGGGGCGGGCCGCATGTGGCCCACAAAGCCCTTCCCTGCGGCCTGCGATGCTCTCCCCACCCCACCGCCAAGCTCCCTATTCACTGCCCTGCCGCCAATCTCCCGCGCGGTTCCCCCGCCAAGCTCCCCGCGGCCCCCCCCCCCCCGCCAAGCTCCCCGTGGCCCCTCCACGTGTTTCTAACCCACACGCCACCCCCCACAGCTCTGCTTATGGCCAGGCAGTTCTCTGGCAGCTTAGCGGTTTCTGGGAGGGAGAGGCCAGGAGCGGGCTCCTGAACAGGGGAGGAGGGGGAGAAAGGGGCGGGGATTTGGGCAAGGGGTTGAACTAGGGGCAGGGAGGGGGCGGAGTTGGGGTGGGAACTTTGATGAAGGGGTTGGACTAGGGGCAGGGAGGGGGCGGAGTTGGGGTGGGAACTTTGATGAAGGGGTTGGACTAGGGGCGGGGAGGGGGCGGAGTTGGGGTGGGAACTTTGATGAAGGGGTTGGACTAGGGGCGGGGAGGGGGCGGAGTTGGGGTGGGAACTTTGATTAAGGGATTTGAAGGGGACAGGGAAGAGGTTGGAAGAGGCAGAGCAAGAGTGGAGCATGAGTGCAGCCCCGTCCAGGAAGGTGCTTTAATAGAAGTAGATCTAAGTTCCCGTTTGGTCCTTTGAGTGAGGTGCATTATTAAGTGAATATATTTGATTAAAACGGCTTGGAAATGACTTTATCACAAAAAAAAAAAAAAAAAAGAACATTCATGGGAGAAAAGAGTTTTCTCCCAAGACAAATGGGAGAATTTATATTTTTTCACAGCGGTAAAAGAGAAAATTCAATGCCTTATTTGTCAGGGCGAGGAGCTGGGAGCTGCGTGCTCAGGGGAGGAGGCGGGGCAGGGGTGGGACCTCATGGAAGGGGTGGGGGTAGGGGCGGGGGCAGCGAGGGGGCCGTGTCAGTGATGCGGCCCTCGGGCCAATGAACTAGTCCTCATGCGGCCCTCGTGGTCATTTGAGTTTGAGACCCCTGATTTAAGACCTTTGCTGAATTGTCACTTTGGGGCCCGATAGAAAGCCCAGTGGGCTTTGGGTCTGACCCTTAAATCACAAGTGAAGATAAAGCTGATAGCATCAATCTAGTTCTCACGGGACACCACTCCATGTCATAAGCTGAATGATTGGCAAACTATTCCCATGATGGGCACCAGCCTAATTGAGAGGCTGCTGCAGGTTAAAATCAATGTGTGTGGAAGGTTGCACATACTTCCACTGTCCATATTAAAGTATAGCCATTTCCTAACCATAAAATGTATACAACTCTAGAACAATCTCCCAAGGGAGGTGATTGAAATTTTTTTTGGGTCACAGAACAATAGATAGGACAAGAACTCAAGAGTATACTGGAGAAAACAATCCTACATTGAGAGGGAGAAGGAATGAATGCCACAACAGGTCTGTTTCATCTTCAAAGTCTATGGCCAGGATCTTGCAAGTTACTCCACATGGGTGGAATACTATGCCTGTACCAAGCCCCAGCCAGTCAGTGGTGTTCTGGACACAGAGTATGATGCCGTATTTTGATTGCGGTGGGGGGGGGGGCAGTGGGAGGACTTTCAAGGTGAAGATAGTAAAAATCATGTAAAAAGGAAAATTAAACATTTATCCAAATACCTTAACACGCCAAGAATATAATTCGTTTAAAATCCTGCATTTCTTAATTTGTTTAACAAATGCCAATTTCACACTGGTTGCTCTGAAACATTAAAACACACCACCTTTTTATGACAACCGTTCTTCAAATTCCTAACTTTCCTGCAGGCTAGCAAAGCCATTATAATTAAGTCACAGAGGACTCAGTTCTCATACACTTTCGTAAGTATCTCAAAACTTGTAAAAATTAATTTCAGTGCCCCTCATGCTTGATGGTGGGGAAAGGGAGTAGGGGGAATGCAACAAAAATTAAAGAGAACAGCAAAGCATGACCTCAGGCATTTGGAGCAAACAAAAAATTGTTTCCACCCAGCAACCTCCCCCACTCCCACTCTTTAAAAAATAATAAAGTAAAGGAGATATTTGAAAGTTGGCTGTAGAGCGCTAGAGAATCTGTTTATTGAGCCACTAATCATGAAAAAGCATTAATGCGTCATTAATTTTGCAGATTTCATGCTTATTCTAAGCACTGGCAGAGAAAATGCCTGGGGTGACTAATTCTAGCTATAAAATTGAAAGAAAGAAAAGAAAAAAAGACAATCTTTCTCTTTTCTTGAGAAGAAAAAATACACAAGGATGTAGGCTATAAAATTATACTTTGATGCTTCTGAGTATTTTCTTCATTGCTAATTGACTTCAAGAGTCACAGTTAAAAGCTCTTATTTTCAAGCTATGCTTTTGCTACCTACAGCTTTTGTAGCGTTCAAAGAGCTACTTTTCTTCTTTCAAACATTTTTTAAAAGAAACACTATGTCCATTTTGCTTTCTGCACAACAATTTTAATATACGCATGCTGCAAAACATATTCATTATATATAACTTAGGAAATGCTTTTGAAAACAAAGCTTTTTTTAAATTAAAAATCTTCATTTCAGAACCTCCTGCTGGTGGCAGCCATCTTATCGTTTGCAACAGCTGTAGTACTGTTGCAAGAGATTGCAAATCAATTTACATACGGCTTTGTTACTGAAGAATTTTTACTCGGTAAACATATTATTTCATTATTCAAACTTTAGAGATCCTCTGATGTTAAGCTAGTAATAAAGCAGGATAGAAATTGGTTTCACAATCTTTTATGCTGGGCCCCCACATGGTTTGTCTTAGTGAGATCACATCTATTACATCCTCGGCAGGTACAGGTATCCCACTAACCTCTACGAGGTGCAAGAAGCAACAGGAATGTAGAGGTAGAGTACAAACATAGGCTTCTGAACCTGCAGTGAACACTGTGTAGGTGGATGGAACCCGTATCTTCAAGAAGCTCGGCAGAGAATTGGGACCTCTGGTTGCACCAGTGAGTATTCTCTTGTTTTCTCTACCCAGTACAAGGCCACCAGCAGGAGACTAACTGCACAGTTTATACTTTGTAGACTTGAATCTATTGATGCTACATACATAGCACTGCTCTATCTCACATCTTAGGGTAGTTTAATTCAAAGGTGTCCTGATATGGTTAAAGCTGAGGTATCTCCTTGGTCCTACAGCGATCATACATCTCTTTCCTGGCCAAGACCATGAAAACCTGCTTATACTATTGCAGACCGTTCCATTATAAGGTGACAAGACTGTTACCAATCAGCTAGCTCTGTGTCTTCCTCAATTACCCTACTTGTAGATTAGCAAATCTTCAGTGAGAAGGGTCAAAAGGCTCCTAAAGTTTATTTTTTGCATGTTAGTTCACACTTCCTGCTTTTCCTGTTTCACTACTGAAACGCCATATAAGGAAATAGAAAGCTGGCATCCAAATGCATTTAGTCAAGATTAATAACTGCAATAGGTCTTGGTATTTGGTTCTTTATTCTGCGTACTTTCTTGAGTGAAAACCCCCCGCAATATTTGGGGGGTGGGGGTTGTTTTTTGACAGCTTATTCTGAGTCTTTTTTGGACCACATAATTTCTTCTCCTCCAAAGTCATGTATATTCTCTTTCCCAGGAGCACATTTCACATCCATTTTTATAGTGTACACTCAGTCTCACAACAACCTGGGATTTAATTGTACCTAAGTGACTTTCAAAAGGATATTAAATATCCTCATTATAATAGCTCTCTTTACCAAGTATTGAACTCATTGTTGATTAGCCAGAGAAATTTATTTGAACAAGTTCCTGACTTTCACGGCAGAATGTCTAGTACTATTTTTTTCCTCGCTGTTAAGCTTCTCCGTAATGAAAGTGTCTTTTCCAAGGTAGGTTCCTAACTAAACATGTGTGGTCTGATTTTGAAAGGTGCTCAATGCCCCAGGCTCCCTCTATACTAGGATGAAGGTCAACGAGAAGTGGGAGAGTTTTGTATCTCTGAAACAATTCTCAACACTATACAGGCCTTTGCTGGCTCTGTGAGGGACCAGGTAGGAACAGACCAGAATGATGGGTTAATTGGCTGTTCTAACCTTTAGGCTGAAGCCACAGGAAATTGTGCATGACTGATCCACATGCAGGATAACTGCTTACTAATATTACTAATCAAGAGGCAGTGTTGGCAGTGGGATAAGAGGCAAGCTGTGTCTGTGCACTGTGTGTATATATTCTAGGTCACTCTGAAATACACACACGCAAAGGAGCAGAGGGGTGGCGTGTCCTGCTAAGAATTAAAAAAAACAGAATACAGATAAAAGCAAAAAGCAATTAAGAAAACCTCATGATTTACAAACCATTTGTGATCGTTTCCCAAGTTTCCTGACGTAAGAATTTTCAGGCTTTCATGTAACGCATTCAGATAGTTCCCAAAGTCTGATCTACTTAGACTGTACACTCTCTGGGGCAGGGACTGTCCTTTTCTTGTGTGTGCGTATACAGCCTAAAACAATGGGGCCCTGGTCCTTGTCTGGGGCTCCTAGGTTCTAGTGCAATGCAAATAAATAATGATTTCATTCCCTGTCTCGTTTATAAACAACAGTTCTGGACTTCCCATGCTGCAGGAGACAAGAAATGAAATGAAATGAAGAGACATTAAAGAACCAGAAGAAGCATTTTTTGTCTGAAGTCCTTTGCAGGACTTATATGTAAGGCTACATTTCAGTCATAGGTATTTCTAGTAAAAGTCATGGACAGGTCACGGGTCATGAATTTTTGTTTATTGCCCATGACCTGTCCATTACTTTTATTATATACCCCTAACTAAAACTTGGGGGGAAGCCCTGGGGGCACCACAGGTACTGGGGGGCATCTCAGGTGCTGGGGGTGAGGCCCAGGGAAGCGTTGTGGATGCTCAGGAAGAGGGTGGCCTGGGGAAGCACCGTGGGTGCTGGGGGTAGGCATGGATGGGGGGCTCCACGGGTGCTGGGCGGGAAGCACGGACTGGGGTGATGAAGAGGAAAACGACATGGGTGCTGGGGTTGTCACGGCCAGGGGGATACCATGGGTACTCAGTGGGGAGTCACAGCCCAGGGGGCAACGCAGGTGCTTGGGGGGAGTCATGGCCTGGGACGGCACCCGGGGAAGTGTTGTGGGTGCTCGGGGGGGCGCGCCTCAGATAATGAGGAAGCGGGGTTGGTGGGGCAGGTTCCCTATCCAACTCCTGGGAAACAGCGACCCCAGCTCCTAACTCCACATCCTGCCTCTGCTCCAGCCCAAGACCCAGCTCTCCAGCTCCCATTGGCTGGGAACCGCGGCAATGGGAGCTGAAGGAGGGGAGTTCCTGTCACCGTTTCAGGGAGCTTCCCCCAGGTAAGCACCGTCCTTGACCCGAACCCCCAGCCATGAGCCCCCAAACTCCTGCTGCTAGGGAATGGGGGAGGGGGCAGAGGCTGCCCCAGCAGCAGCCAATGCAACTGGCCTAGGCGTTGCCTGAGCTGCTCAGGTGGCTCCCAAGCCAACTGCACCAGGCTGCAGCAGAAGTCAGAGGTCATGGAAAGTCATGGAATCCGTGACTTCTGTGACTACCGTGACAAACACGGAGCCTTACTTATATGTCTCAGATACCAATGTAAATGTCAAGCTACAGGGGCTGTCGTAAGTGGAAGTTGTTAGGTATTTGCTCCTTCTGCCTCAGACTACTGGAAAGGTTCATCCCACCCTCTGATATGCTTCAATAACCTAATTAAATCAAATCCTGCACTGACTGTGAATATATCGGCAGTGCCATATATTTACAAGATTATCAGAAATATGCATTGCTGTTTTGGAATATTTTCTTTACAGTTGTGCATAGTAAATTTGGATGCAGTATATCTGCTCTTGTACTATAATGTTAATGAAGCATAAAATTATTACTAATACAGGATAATCACAATTAAATTTTAGCTAATTTACATAAAATTGGAATCTCATATGGTGAACTCAAACTGAAGAATTCATGTAGTATATGTGCTCTTTGTGAAATGGTGTGTAAAACTATATACAACTTTAAACATAGTCATAAAAATACTGTTCTCCATTCATTAGAAGAGTAGCACGTGCGCCATATGTATGGCCCCCATTCCTTTCCGTGGTGTAACTACAATTTTAAAATGTTTTGGCAAATACCAAAAAGGGAAAACTAAGAAAATCCTAATCGCACACTTTTGCTGTTCCCATCTCTTACCCCACACTCCAAAAGACTGCCCATTCCATTGCTTTTACAGCAGTGAAAATGCTATAAAAGTTTTATTAATACAATGCAGAATTATTAGCACAGTTCTGGAATTCACACAGTGCTGGATACATTAATGGCATTATTAAAGTGCCTTGAGATGAATGAAGAGGTGACATACAAAATTAAGTAGCTGTTTTCATAATCTGGAACAGCATTCCTATTTCATATGTTGGCAT
The DNA here is from genome assembly GCA_032164245.1 of Sternotherus odoratus. Taxonomy (NCBI): domain Eukaryota; kingdom Metazoa; phylum Chordata; order Testudines; family Kinosternidae; genus Sternotherus; species Sternotherus odoratus. The sequence goes on along the minus strand of JAVMKO010000001.1, from coordinate 279,770,319 downwards.
CTCTATACTGTACTTTAGACTCATAGAACGTTTATAGGTACATATCCAAAGTGACACACAAATATTTAACTTGAAGATTTTGCATTTAGTTGTTCATCATGGTGTACATAAAAACCCAGTAGATTTCCAACTGGAAATTTACATAAAACATTATTAATTTTAGGTACTAATAAGAGATTGTTAATATCTTATTTGTTAAATACAACATACAAGTTCCATTAAGCCTCAAACATTGCAGCCAAAATCCCAAACAGAGCAACTTCTCCTTAATTTATTTGTAGGATATTGTAGCCTTGTTCATTTCTGTATGAAAGTTAAACTAAGAGCAAATATATTACTGCAAGTAGTTAGTAGCACTGGAGATGAATTCACAGTATAAAATAAAATTTCTCCTCCCATTCTTAACAAAGCATGCATAAAGCAACATAAAAGCATGGAATGGGGCAAATGCTTTTAATTTAATCTTAAATCTTTGTTCAAGGCAACCAGTACACAGGCTTTTTACTGCGGTGTCCATAACTTTTATGGATGATATTTGTTTCTTCCTGTGGCAGGGTGGGCCTGACCCAGCCTGCCGCCCCTTTAAGAGGGAGAAAAGCCCTCTTCAAACCTCCCTTGCAGAAAGCCTAATCAGCCACCTGGGCTGCAGGGCAATCAGCCTGGATGGGTTGCACCTGGCAGCCTCCCCAGGGGGTATAAAAGCCTGCCAGGAAGGAAGCCCAGGGTGGTGGTGGTATGGTAGTGTGGAGGAGTGAGAGAGAGAGATAGAGAAAGGTACAGAGCTGAAATAGAGCTGAGGCTAGAGGACTAAGTGTGAGATAGAGAGAAGGAGCTGTGAATAGAGCTGTACAGAGCTAAGCTATAGAGCTGAGTATAGAGCTGTCTAGAGCTGTAAGCTGAAGAGCTGAACTATATAGAGTTGTGTAGAGCTGTAAGCTGTAGAGCTGTGTATAAAGCTGTGTATATTGGTGGTGGGGCCTTGCACTGTGAAATAAAGAGCACTGTTGGAGCCAAAGAAGAGTTTCCTGCCTGTTTCTAAAGAGGGGTGAGAAGGCGATCTGTCACATTCCTCTCACCGCACAATATGATACCACAAGGAAAGAGAAACCACAAGTGTTTCTTCCAAACTGATTATTCAATTTATCAGACTACAACTGGTAAGTAAAATAAAACAAGGTTGGGGTTTCCAAATTTCCTTCCAATAGTGCAGTTTGACTGACATCTATTTTTTTAAAAATCTTTGATTCTGTTCAGCTAAGGTTTTCGGAAGTAAGCGTATATGAATGAAATAAAAATAAAATATTTCCTGCCCCAGTGATATACAATTAAAAGGAGGAGCCGGGGGGAAACATCTGCGGGTATGTCTATACTGCAATAAAACACCTGCGGCTGGCCTGTGTCAGTTGACTTGCAGGGTGTCTCAGAGCCTTGGGTCCAGCCCACACTGAACGTCTGCACTGCATTTTTATAGCCCACAGCCCGAACCCAACTAAGATAACACGGGTATTTTATTGCAGTGTCGGCACACCCTGAAGGGGAGCTGCAGAGGCTGCAATATGAAGCACCCAGACTGGCTCCATAATATTTTATCATCTCATCAAGCTTGATGGAGGTTTAAGCAGCTTTTTTGTTCAAATTTTCTTCAACATCTGAAAACGAAACAAGAACAAAAACATGAAAGCCTTCCTCAGACCAGTTTTTATCTCAGTAGATGGCATTTTTTAATAGTGGCACACCACTAGCTCTCAGTTCAATTTACAGAGTGAATGAAGTGTGAAACTGTGTCAATACAGCAACTGAAACAAAGAGCACACCAGTTTGAGCATTTGACCATAATGACAATATATCTGCTGTTTTAATGGAAGTCCTAATAAAGCATTGACTAAAGACATGAAAGAGGAATGGCTTGCTACAAGAAAAACAATCACTCCTGCTTTAAAGCAGATAGAATTCCCTGTGGCAAGCTTCATTGGGAACTATATAACATAACAAATATTCCAAAGCATCAATAAATTAAAAAGTGCTTATTTCTCCTATCCTCTTAAAGACTTTGTAATATGTAAGAAAAATAGAGCTTCAGAGTCTTTGAAAGCAAAATAAGCTGGATAAGTATTAGAAATTGAAATTTAACACTGACTCAAAGCAAATCATACAATACAGTTTCACACCAGAATTATGAGTTGAAACTATCAAATGTAAATTAATTAATAGTACAAAAGTAAAGATGACGAAACATTTGGTTATTGATACATATAATCAAATGAAACTGAGATAAGGATAAAACGAGGAAGACTTTGTAGTACCTTAGAGACTAAAACGAGGTTACTTACCTGTAACTGTTGTTCTTCGGAATGTGTTGCTCATATCCATTCCAGTTAGGTGTGCACGCGCCGTGGGCACAATTGTTGGAAGATTTTCCACCTAGCAACAGGCTGGGTCGACCAGGGAGCCCCCTGGAGTGGCGCCGTTATGGTGCTGCATAAATACCTCTGGGACCCAGCCCCCCCCTCAGTTCCTTCTTGCCAGCTAATCCGACAGTGGGGAAGGAGGGTGGGTTTGGAATGGATGTGAGCAACACATCTCGAAGAACAACAGTTACAGGTAAGTAACCTCATTTTCTTCTTCGAGTGATTGCTCATATGCATTCCAGTTAGGTGACTACAAGCAATACCTAGGAGGTGGGGTCGGATTGACCCATTGCTGAGCGTAGGACCACTGAACCAAACGCCGCATCGTCCCTGGCCTGCTGGACTATGGCGTAGTGGGCGGCGAAGGTGTGGACGGAGGACCAGGTGGCCGCCCTGCAGATGTCCATGATCGGAACTCTCTCCCGGAAGGCCGCAGAAGATGCTTGCGCTCTCGTGGAGTGTGCTGTTATCTGCTCAGCGGGCCTGCCCGCGAGTTCGTAACAGGTGCGAAGGCACGAGGTTATCCAGGAGGAGAGTCTTTGGGCGGAGACCGGCTGGCCTTTCATCCAATCCGCCACCGCCACAAAGAGTTGTGTTGTTTTCCTAAACAGTTTTGTGTGGTCTAAATAAAATGCAAGAGCTCTTCTAACGTCGAGCGTGTGCAATTGTTGCTCCCTTCCAGAGGTGTGGGGCTTCGGGTAGAAGACCGGCAGAAATATGTCCTGGTTAACATGGAAGGGAGACACCACCTTGGGAAGGAAGGCTGGATGGGGGCGTAGCTGCACCTTGTCCTTATGAAAAACCGTATACGGTGGTTCTGAGGTTAGCGCTCTGATCTTGGACACTCTGCATGCCGAGGTGATTGTTACGAGGAAGGCTACCTTCCAGGAGAGGTACAGCAAGGAGCACGTAGCGAGGGGCTCAAAGGGGGGCATGGAGAGGCGGGAAAGCACAAGGTTCAGGTCCCAGGGCGGGACGGGATGCTTAACCTGTGGGTAAAGTCTGTCCAGCCCTTTGAGGAACCTATAGACCATAGGGTCTGAGAAGACCGAGTGGTCTGCCGAGCCTGGGTGAAACGCCGAGACGGCCGCCAGGTGGACCCTAATAGTGGAGGTAGAAAGATCTTGCTGTTTAAGGTTGAGCAGGTAGTCCAGGATGACAGGGATGGAAGCTTCCCTGGGGATGGTGTTGCGCTGCATACACCAAGCAGAGAAGCGGGTCCACTTTGCGGTATAGGTGCTTCTGGTTGATGGTTTTCTGCTCCCCAGAAGAACACCTTGCACTGCAGCAGAACACAAGAGCTCCGGGCCCCTTAGCCATGCAGGAAAGCTGGAGCGAGTGTCCCAGCTCCACCGTGCGGAGGACCCACTGGTCCGATGTAATGTCTGACCAGCCACAGAGGAAGTGGGACAGACAATCGCAGAAGGGAGGATCCAGGTGTCCGACTGGTGCTCTGCCCCCGGGCGCACCTTCAAAAGTTAGGTTTAGGGCCCTGGGAGGGTTTTGGGGGCTGTTGCTTGCCCGCTTGCCGTGATGAGGAGCGACGGCGGTTGCCACGCCCCCTTCGTTGGAAGGAGTCTTGGGGCGGGCGAGGAGGGGGATAAAACCGCCTCCTTGGGGGTTGGAAAGGCCTTCTCTGGGTAACCGGGGTATGCATACTCAGAGTTTTGAGGGTCACTCTCTTGTCCTTAAAAGTCTGCAGGCGTGTATCCGTGGTCTCAGAGAACAGACCCACGCCCTTGAAAGGAAGGTCCTGTATGGTGTGCTGCATCTCTGTGGGGAGGTTGGAGGACTGCAGCCACGCATTACGCCTTAGAGTGACCCCCTACGCAACCATTCTGGCTGCGGAGTCGGCCCAGTCTAGGGCCGCCTGCAGGGAAATTTTGGCCACGTCCTTGCCCTGTTGGACAAAGGCCTTAAATTCCTGCTTGGCTTCAGGGGGAACAACACTCTCGAACTTGCCCAGAGAGTTCAAGGTGTCATAGGTGTGTCTGCTCAGGAGGGCCTGCTGGTTGGCCACCCTGAGCTGCAGCCGACCTGCAGAGTAAACCTTCCTCCCCAAAAGGTCCAGCTTTTTGGCCTCCTTTGCCTTGGGGGCCGGGGCTTGCTGCCCGTGGCGCGCCTTATTATTGACGGAGTCCACCACTAAGGAGGAAGGCTGAGGGTGGACATACAAATATTCGTAGTCCTTGGCTGGAACAAAGTACCGCCTTTCCACCCCTTTAGCTGTGGGTGGAATGGAGGCCGGTGTCTGCCAGATGGTGGCCATAGACCTTTTAATAGTGTTTATAAAAGGAAGTGCCACCCTGGCTGGTCCTCCCTTGGACAAAATGTCCGCAACTGGGTCCTCGAAGTCAACCACCTCCTCAATAGGGAGGTTCATGCCCTTGGCCGCTGCCTTCAACAAGGTCTGATGGGCGGACAAGTCCACAGGCGGTGGACTAGACGATGACATGCCCGCCACCGCCTCGTCCGGAGAGGAGGAAGAATACTGCTCCGGCTCAGCAGGGCACGGGTGAACGTCCTGCTGGAGAGGTGCAGCTGATGATGACCCCGCGGCTGCGCCGTCCTCTCCGCCGACAGGTGGGTGACTGATGGACGCCTCTGGTACACCGGGCTCCGATGTAGCAACGGCAGATGGGGCCCCTTGAGCCTGTTGGTACGCCCATGGTGCCCAAGTGGGCCAGCTCGATGAATCCCGGGCTGGCCAATGCTGCGTCGCAACCTGCTGACCCTGAACGGAGTGGGGCGAGGCCGATGAAGAGGGCCATGGGGGCACCGAGCCTGCAAATTGCTGCGCCATGGACGGAGAACCATGCCGAGATCGGGACCAGGCAGGTTCTCGACGTCCAGAGCGGGAGCAGTGTCGGCTCCTGGAACGGTACCAGCTTGGAGATCAGTACCGGGATGGAGAGCAGTGCCGGCTCAGAGACCGGTGCCGGGGTGATGACCGGTGCCGGTATGAAGACCGCCTCTTAGATGGTGACCGGTGCCGGTACGATCGGTGCCGGGATGGTGACCGGTGTCAGCTCGGAGAGCGGCGCCGGGAGTACGACCGGCGCCGGGACTCCGACCGGCGCCGGGACTGGGAGCGGTGCCGGGATCTACAGCGAGGAGACCTGGAACGTGGTCTCGAAGCTGAGCGGTGCCGAGACTGCGACCGGCGCTGGGATACAGATCGGCGCCGGGAGTACGATCGGCGCCTGGAGATCGACCGGTGCCGGGACTCCGAGAGTCTTACGGAAAGGACCGCAGGCGCAATCATGGGCGGCTTGCCTCTAGATTGTACCAGTCTCTGGGTTACCGGGGAGGCTGTTAAAGTGATCAGCACCCTCACAGCAGCAAAGGTCTCCGGAGTGGATGGCAGGAGCTGCTGCTCCGCCAGCACTCTAAGAGGGGAGCTCACATGCACCAGACTCAACGGGGCCTGAAACGGCGCCGTAGTCGACGATGCCGGTGCCGGCGGCTGTTGCCCTGAACGCTCCCCCACGGGATGCTGTTCTATGGGCGGCTGAGTTGCCGGTGCCGCGACGGCCGCCTCGGACCTCTCTTTGCGGGCCGGGGAGTGTGACCAGTGCCGAGGCTTCGGTCTGGGCCCTGGGGCCAACAGTCTGGAGGGCGCCGCCTTTTGAGCGGGTGCCGGAGCAAGAGCTGCCTCCATTAAGATTTGCCGGAGGCGAGACTCTCTGTCCTTCCTGGTGCAAGGTTTATAGCTCTTGCAAATCCTGCACTTCTCGACCAGGTGAGCCTCTCCGAGGCACTTAAGGCAGTCTCCGTGTGGGTCGCCAACTGGCATAGGCTTCCCACACTTCTCACAGGGTTTGAATCCCGGAGTCTTAGGAGGCATAAAGCCCCGGACAGGCAGGGGAGGAGACCTCCCTGCCCTTAACTACTATTCTGACTACAACTATTAACTATAGAAAGAACAACCAACAACTAATCTACACAAGAAAGCTAGGAGAAATGGAGATCGCTGAAAGCAGAACTCCAAAGTTCCAACAACCTACACGGGCGGTAAGAAGGAACTGAGCGGGGGCTGGGTCCCAAGGGTATTTATGCGGCACCATAACGGCGCCACTCCAGGGGGCTCCTTGGTCAACCCAGCCTGTTGCTAGGGGAAAAATCTTGCAACAATTGTGCCCGTGGCGCGTGCACACCTAACTGGAATGCATATGAGCAATCACTCGAAGAAGAACCAGTTTATTTCAGCATAAGCTTTCGTGGGCTATAGCTCACTTCATCGGATGTATAGAATGGAACAGAAGTAAAATGCATTTATACACACAGAAAGAAAGAAAGAAAAAAAAAGTTGTACATTAGCATACCAATGCTAAGAGGCTGTTAAATTTAGATGGCCATTATCAGTAGGAGAAAAAAATACCTTTTGAAATGGATATCTATCAGGTAGGATTTAACACCTATTGAAGGTAAATTAACGAGAGAACCTTATGTACAACTTTTTTTTCTTTGTGTATAAATGCATCTTACTTCTGTTCCATTCTATGTATCTGATCAAGTGAGCTATAGCCCACGAAAGCTTATGCTGAAATAAACTGGTTAGTCTCTAAGGTGCTACAAAGTCTTCCTCATTTTATTTATGGATACAGACTAACACGGCTGCTAATCTTAAACCTGAGATAAGGATATTATTTCAGAGGTTTTGATATCCAGCTCTGTTTGAAGTGCTCTTAAGAAAGAGGTATTTTCAGGTTGAAGGGAAGACACATTAAATTAAATGTCTGATTAAAGTTACTTTTGAGTCACAACATTGTCCTCAAAATCTAGAATATAAAGTTTCCTGTGCCCAAGAGCTATTGGGTCAGGAAAACTGTACAGGCTCATTCACACAAAACTGAAAAGTTTGGGATTAAATACACAGATTCTGTAACCAACTGTTTGTGGGAGTATCAGCAGAAAAGTTGGCTAATTTTAATGTTGTTTTAAATTGATAAGCACCAACAACATGCTTGGTTCTGCACAAGACACAAGACGTAGACAATCCTGGCCTGCACAGTTTCCATTCAAAACAGTAGCCAGAGGCTAGGACAGGGGTGGTCAAACATTTTGGCCTGAGGGCCACATTGGGGTTGCAAAACTGTTTGGAGGGCTGGGTAGGGAAAGCTGTGCCTTCCCAAACCGCCTGGCCCCTGCCCCCTATCTGTCCCCTCCCACTTTCCACCCCCTAACTACCCCCTCAGAACCTCCAACCCATCCATTACCCCACTCCTTCTCCCCTGACTACCCCCACCCGGGATCCCCCACACCTAACCACATCCCCGGGACCCTATCCACTATCCAACCCCTCTGCTCCCTGTCCCCTGACTGCCCAATCCCTATCCATACCTCCGCCCCGACAGGCCTCCCACGCTTATCCAACACCCTCCTTCCCCGTACCCTCTCCCCTGACAGCTCCCAGGGCCCTTCTGCCCCTTATCCACCCCCCCCCCCAACCCCCTTACCACACCGCTTAAAGCAGCATGTCTGGAGGCAGCTGTCTGGCCAGAGCCAGACACGCTGCTGTGCTGATCCACAGGAGCGGAGTGCAGTGTGCCACCACGCCCTCCCAGAGCACTGCTCACGCAGCACACTAAGGCTCGAGGGGAGCGAGGAATGTGGGGGAGGGTCCTGGGGGAGCCTCTCCAGACGGGAGCTCAGGGGTCAGGCAGGATGGGCCCACGGGCCAAATGTGGCACACAGGCCGTAGTTTGCCCACCCCTGGGCTAGGACCAAATTTTCACTGTGTTTGCACAGCAGTTACCACAATGGGACCCCACCTGATTGGGGCTTCCGGGTGCCACTTCAAATCAATATAAAGTAATAATAATGAATTCTGCTTCCTTGTGCCTAGCAGAAGAGATGGAAACTGAAAAGTCAAAATTCAAACAACGCCTGAAATAAAAGGGAGGAATGTGAACCTAAAACAATCTTTCCAATGGTATCCCAAGTAGCAAGACACGTAGCTTTATCTATCTGGAGAGTGCTGAACCACAGACTCATAGTAAATTCTTGCAAAATAAAACAAAACCCACCAAATAAATAAATGGTCACATCTCATAGGAACTGACTTATTAGATCAGTCCATCTAGTCCAGAGTCCTGTCTCTTGACTATGGCCAAAACCTGAAGCTTCAGAGGATACCATAAGAACCCTTCAGATGTGGGATAATCTCTCCCACCCACAGCTCTCCCCAATCATTCTCATCCTGGTCTCTAATAGTAAGATATTGGCTTAAGCTCTGAAGCATGAGGTTTCACATGGTCTGTAATGTTTTTTTGTCAGTAATCATAACTCTGGATATCCCTGCATACCCAACATATAAATATCCAATCTCTTTTTGAATAAGAAAAGTGTTCCAGGAAAAGAACCACTTCTTTCTCCACAAAGGGCTGGTCACCTCCTCCCCATGCTGTGCTGCTCAGTGGAGCAGTCTGAGAGCTAACCTTGTTTGTGAAGACAGAGGCAAAAAAAGCATCGAGTACATTTGCTTTATTCATATCCTCTGTCACTAAATTGCCTCCCTCATTCAGTAAAGGGACCACACTTTCCTTGACTTTCTTCTTGTTGCGAACATACCTGAAGAAACCCTTTTCTTACACTTAACATCCCTTGCTAGCTGCAACTCCAAGTGTGATTTGGCCTTCCCGATTTCACTCCTGCATGCCTGAGCAATATTTTTATACTCTTCCCTGGTTATTTGTCAAATCTTCCATTTCTTGTAAGCTTCTTTTTTGCTTTTAAGATCATCAAGGATTTCACTGTTAAGCCAAGCTGGTCGCCTGTCATATTTACTATTCTTTCTACACATCTCTCAACACATATTAATTCAGCACAGATAAAAGTGCATTAAAAAAATTAAAATTGGCACCATTAGAGACTGGACGAAGATCCGGTCTTCTACTATATTATGTGTCTGTTAGAACTGTGCATGAAAGAGAATTTCTGTCCTGCAGAAAAATTCACATTTCCAAAAAATTTTAATTCCGAATCATAACAAAGAGTTCGATATTTGAAATTTTCCATGGGAGCAGCATTGTCGAAAAATTCAATATCTGAAGAACCCAAACAGATTTTTTTTTAAATCTCTGTCCCTTTATCAGAGGTAATGACTGAGTTCTGCTTCCATATTATATATACTGTATTCAAGGCCCTAATCTTACAAATTACTCCACCATGGGCAGCCTCTTGTTCTTGCAGGATTAGGGACCAACGGTCTACTTTAGAAACTACTAGCAAAAATACCCGGCGTTGCTCGGGTTCGTTGGAGGGGGGGAGAGGGGAGAGAGCTGAGCAAGTGCGGGGTGCGTTGGAGGGGGCAGGGGGGAGAGAGCTGAGTGAGTGGGGGGGCCGTTGGAGGGGGGAGGGGAAGAGAGGCTGAGCGAGTGGGGGGGCCGTTGGAGTGGGAGCAGGGGGGTGAGATTTTAAAAATTTTCGATTCTTACCTGAGGGGGTAGAGAGCTGAGCGAGTGCGGGGGCCGTTGGAGTGGGGGGGAGGGGGAAGAGAGCTGAGCTAGTGCGGGGGCCGTTGGAGGGGGGGAGAGGGAAGAGAGCTGAGCGAGTGCAGGGTCTGTTGGAGGGGGGTATTATTACATCATAACTACGTCACAGAGAACAGCAGCTGCTCAGCTGATGTTAATGGGCTTTAAAGAATTTCACCCCTAGGGGGCGTCAAAGGTGAGCTTTGAAAATTTTTCGATTCTTACCCTGATTAGGACCCTCAAGCCTGTAACTGTACCAAATTTCAAGTCTCTAGCTCAAACGGTGTGGAAGGAGTAAGGGAACGTACATACACGCACGCATACACCATTTGACTTTTATATAGAGAGTTTATATGTATACACTATGGAAAAGTTAATGATGACATCAAAACCTTAACTTTTCATGTCTTTGTCATAATGGTCCAGTATATTTTCATCCATTTATAGTCTTTATCTAAGTTTTATTGTCTCTAATTTTATAATTTTGCTGTCACCCATGGACTGTGTACATTCCTTTCAACAAGCAGCATAGCTGTGCCTAGATGCAGTTCATGATATGAGGCAGTTAATTACAGTAAAACCTCCATTTAACGGACTAATTCGGGCGAGGGGGTGTCCGTTAAATCAAAAAGTCCGTTATTTAATAAAAAAAAAAAACCGAGCTGTCGGAGCAGCAGCCCGCCCGCCACAGGGTTCGGGGCGGCAGCTCCGCAACCCGCCCGCTGCCGGGACCCATTATTAAGGGAAATAACTCATTTCTGTAAATTGGTTACAAAGTCAGAGGAGAAGCCTTGCACATTTAAAGATGTATTTCTGTATACGGTGAGAGAGGCAGCCGTGAAAGATTTAACACATTTGCTGGTGGGACCCGGGCGGGAGCCGGGAACCGGCAGCCAGCCTGCCTGCTGCCGTGACCCGGGCGGTAGCCGGGAGCCGGCAGCCAGCCCGCCCGCTGCCTGGACCCGGGCGGCAGCCAGCCCGCGAGAAATGGATTTCGGATGCATCAGACTTGCTCAGAAATTTTGTCCATTGCATCCGAAGTCCGTTAAATCGAGGTCCGTTAAATCGAGGGTTTACTGTATGAAGAAAATTTCACTGTGAATGTACATGGCCTAGATTGCCTAGTCCCTTTTTTATTCTTGTATGTTATACTTGAACTGTCGCATGTGGGTAATAATATTTGTTAAAACACTTTTGATATAAAGAACTTCCACAGATTTCTGGCATACATAGAACTGTACACATACAAGATGTTACGCATACCTAAGGGTATAAAGTTGTATGATCTAGTGTTATTTGATAAGCAGTATTTGTAACGGCATTACAGACAGTAACATATACACAAGGGAAAGAATTAAGATTGTACGGGCAACCTTAACTTTTTGATTTCGCCATTTTTGAGTTCAAGTGAGAGATAGCAAGAAACTTATGGATAACTGCAAGTCAAAAGCAGAATTTAATACAAAATTACACTTTGTGGAATGAAAGTGCTTGACCCTTTTAAAAAACTGCAAGTTTTCCCAAAAAAGAACACATTCAATTTTTAAGCCTTCACACTGCCATGGTTATATCAAACATTCATAACCTAAGAAGTTTCTGTAACATCCATACAAATGTATTTATTGAATGGGAAGAAATCTCAGTAACAATTGTAGACTGAATAATCATTGTTGTTAAATTCCTTTGGGATTATTTGGTTAAATTTTCATTTGTATTCTGGTAGTTGGATTTGATTAAAATGTAAATACCTCACACATATTGCATTTGTCGTGTTTTCCCTCTTCATTCCGACTAAAAATTAAGTTGAAAATGGGAAATGTCATTTTAGGTTAACATATCCTGAACTGATATGCATAGTAATTAAAGTGATCTTGGTTTTCCTGTATACCCTTGTTTCACCGTAACTTTTGAAGCAGAGTTAGAAAGAAAATAACTCATAATTGTATTGTATCTATTTAAATGTGAAACTTTCACATAGTTTTTCACATAAATTGTTATGGGAGTCAGATTCAATAATTAGAGGCACAAATAGAGGGACAGAAGGTGAGATGTTCAAATTAATTCTCCATTGTCCCAAATGATACCTGCCATTTATTTGTGCTTCTCTGTGCTTCACTTGCCAATGGAAGAGGTTTTACAATAAACTGATAAATTAAACAGTAATAAATCATCAAGACCAGATGTATTCACCCAAGAGTTCTGAAGGAATTTTCATACGAAATTGCAGAACTATTAACTGTGCTATGTAACCTATTGCTTAAATCAGACTCTGTACCAGATGAGTGAACGATAGTTAATGTAATGCTGATTCTTTTGAAAAAGAGTCTCCAGAGGTGATCCTGGTAATTACAGACCAGTAAGTCTAACTTCAGTTGAAATTAAACAGGAAATTGGTTAAAACTATAGTAAAAAACAGAATTATCAAACACATAGATGATCACAGTATGCTGGGGGAAGAGTCAACATGGCCTTTATAAAGGGAAATCATGCCTCACCAGTCTATTAAAATTATTTGTGGGGGACAGCAAACATGGACAAGGATGATACAGTGGATATAGTGTATATGGACTTTCAGAAAGCCTTGGACAAGGTCTGTCACCAAAGGCTTTAAAAGCAAAATACACAGTCATGGGATAAGAGAGAAGGTCCTCTCATGAATCAGTAACTGGTTAAAAGACAGTAACCAAAGGTTAGGAATAAATGGTCAATTTTCAGAATTACGGGCCTCATTAAATGCCCACTGAAAGACTCACATGGACTTCAAGAAGCTCTGGGTCAGGTACCATGTGCACAAATTTATTTTTTGGAAAGAAGCTGCACAAGCAACAATCTAGGGAAGAAGATGCTGGGGTACGCACTGCCAAAGTACGGGGTGGGGTTTGGTGAATTCTGGGCAAGGGAAAACAGCAAAGACTTGTAAATTTGTTGATTTATAACAAATCCCCCAACCAGATCATTCAAATGTAATTTTTTAGGAAATAATCTAAAGCATTATTTCCAAAACCTGGGAAATCCCCTGATAAAATTTATCATTATTATGAGGTGATTCTGCTGTCACTATCAATGCTGTAAATCACTGACATCAATGGTAGTACACTGATGCGAGAACAGAATCAGAAACCCTTATGTTTCCAAAGTCCATTTCATCCTAATTATTTTAAGCACTTTATATACAACTTGATATATACAAGTGTAAGAGATTTCCTTCCCCACTCTAAACTCTAGGGTAAAGATGTGGGGATCTCTTATGTGAAAGACCAATTAACTCCAAGCTACTTTCCCAGCCTAGGTTAAATCTTTCCCCCCAAAACCCAAACTTCTCCAGCTGGGGCTTGAAACCCGCTGCCACCATTAATGTGATTATCCCAAAACTATGGGGTGGGGCACATTAAAACCCCCGATAGTAACACCCCCTCCCCCTTGCTACCTGGGAGAGATTGAGAACACAGACTCCGATCCCAAGCTAGGATCCCTTCAATAGAATTAACAGATGATTCTTATAACAAAAAAAAGGTTTAATAAAGAAAAGAGAAAAGCATACAACTTACACAGACTTCACAGATACTCAGTTTCTAGCCTTAACCCCTCCCTTGGGATTTCTCTCCCTGACGAGGTTAAAGATACCATAGATCGATTACAAGCTTATACAATTAACAATTTCACTTACTGCCAGGCTGACTTAGAAACTTATCAAGGGATGACTAGAAAGGTGATTCATTACCCCAGAGCTGGGGAGGAGATGGAGACAGGCTGAGTGCCTGGGAAAAAGTGAAACTAACTCCTTTGTCTCCAGGAATTTGCATCCCCGAAACGTCATTCCCTCTCTGCTTCAGGTTAACCCTTCACAGGTAAAACAGTAATTCTAAGGCACTTCATACTTTTGACAACAAGTTCTTTGCTGGGACAACTTCATCAACCATGAAAATAGAGCCACTTTTGGAATTAAACATGACTGTTCAACACAGCACAATACTGTAACAAATAATACCAATTGATGGAATTTAGGAAGGAAGAATGTAATAACTGAAACTGGAATTCAGACAGAACACCAATGTTGACATTTGTAAGGAATAACCCAATCCTCCAAAATGTCTGGAGACTGGTTTTATGTCTTGAGAACTAGTACAGACTGATAGGCTAAGCTACGCATTATGTGGATGACTGGCAGCTTTTTACCTCTTGTTTCCTGATAGGTCAAGTCTGACAAAGTGAATAACAAAACCTTTCATAGGCGGGGGATGGCAGGACGGGAGTTGAACATGACAACACTGATAGATCTAATTTGAAATAGTCAGCAAAATACGTCAGATTGGTGAAAAAAAAAGTCTTAATTTCTGTCATGAAGTCATAAGTATAGCTGGAATAGCTGTATCGGAGCTATACTAGTCAGAGAGTAAGAAATACAGTGTCCATTTCACATCACAAGTGTTAAATGAAATTTAACAGGTCAGAGCACAATGTGGATGGAGGAAAAAAAAGAAAGATTTTTTTCTCCTACTACAAAAATAAAAATAACATCTGTACAATAAAAATAGAGCTCTAAGTTGTTTATTTAAAAGTTTTCACATGGAGTTCTGAGCAGCAGGAAGAACAGTGTATACTCTTAATTTTTATTTTAACATTTTATGGATTGTACACAATGTAGTGATTCAGGAACAAACCTGCAAATATCTTCAAGACGCTGGAGACAAAATATCAAAGGGGTTAAAAGCCCACTGACACAAAGGATATGGAAAAGTGTGCTAGTGCTGTACAAACTCATAGTTAGAGATACTCCCTGTTCTGAAGAGTTTATAATCTAAACTCAACAAGACACAAGAACCGATTGCAACACACAAAACAAGGAAGGGGGAGGTCAGATGAAGGAAACTATGATAAAATAGTTACATAATCAAGCATCCCATTTGTTACTTAAAGTTAAAAATACTAACCTTGTTTTCCTGCTGATTATGAAGCTCATTCCCCTGCATTGGCCCATATATCCATCTCCCCCCACCCCCGTTACTACCTAAATGATTGTTTGTGGCAAAAAAAGGCTTTTTGTCATTTGAGGGCAGAAGATTAAGTATCTCACCCTTCCGAGCTACCATCATTTACAGACCATAAAGACAAAGGACTTATGATTTTTAATCAGAGAGGTAGCCATATTAGTTTGGATCTGCAGAAGCAGCAAAGAGTCCTGTGGCACTTAAAGACTAACTAAAAGTATGGAAGCATAAGCTTTCGTGGGCTAATACCCACTTCGTCGGTTGCCATTGCATGCATCCGACGAAGTGGGTATTAGCCCACGAAAGCTTATGCTTCCGTACTTTTGTTAGGCTTTAAGGTGCCACAGGACTCTTTGTCGCTTCTGCATGATTTTTAATGTCTACAGTATACTGCTATGAAAAAATTAACTTAAGAGGACATGAAGTTTTATATTTGCATGTAATTTGAACACATCCAACATTCCTACTTCAAATACATGGTTCTGAAATGCATAGTATTGTGGTTGTGGGTTTGGATACAAAACGTTTGCAAGCTTGAGATATTTTTGCTAAGTTTTCAAACTAATGTAATTAGAGGATCAAAATGTGCTATGTAAAAGCTAAGTATTAGTATTACTCTATAATAATAGAAATGTATGTCAAAAATGGTCAATCCTTAATTTGCTTTTTTTAATGAAGTTACAAACCTGTCGGATTCTGTTCTCTTTTGTAACAGCTTACAATTTATTAATGGCAGTAATTCTCTGATTTATCAGCATAATTGGAGTCATGTGAAGTAATTACATTTTGCTCTTTAAATACATTGAGTTCGGTCTTCCAAGAAGTGATGGTCTCATGGAAAATGGGCAGAATCACTCAGGATTAAAATGTGTGATCCAAGGCATCTCAGTGATACTTAATCTCAATTTGCATATCTCAGTAGAAACACTTTAGACCAGGGGTGTGCAACCTGTGGTCCACAAGTGGCCCATCAGGTAATCTGCTGATGCGCCGCCGGACAGTTTGTTTACATTCGCATGGCCGCCCACAGCTCCCATTGGCTGCAGTTTGCCGTTCCCGGCCAATGGGAGGTGCGGGAAGTGGCGGCAAGAACATCCCAGCGCCTGCGCCGGTTCCAGCAATTTCAAGAAGTTACATTCATCAATCATCACTCCTGAAATAAAAAACTAAAGTTACACTCAACACCTTATACTACTTTCTGCAGCCACTCTCAATTCCTAATGTAACAGAGGATCTATGGTCTTAAGTTTCATTGTGTGAGAAACTAATAAAATTTTGAACAGGGTCACAATTTAGCAATATCTGTATCCAGCAGAGAGGGAGACTGGGTGTATAGCCAAAAGGGCTACCACATAAAGTAATAATGGTATAGATCTGGCCTGTACAACATGCAGCCCATATGGGCTCACTGTGAGGCCCGTGGGGGGTGAGCAGGGATGGGGCAAGCCAAGTGGAGGGTTTGGGGGAAGCAGATGGGGGTGGGGCAAGGGCAGGGCTTTTTGGCAAGCAGCTGGATTTTTTGCAGTAATGTGGCCCTCGCTGCTTTCTGAGTTGTGCAGGCCTGGTATAGATCAAAACTTTACCACCATTTTTAGACTAAAGAAATAGAAATCCTCACATTTTGCATATACAGCTTGGAGGCAGGAAGGCTAGGGAGAAACCTCTAAAAGTAATCAGAAGGAAATAGTCATGTGAACTTCCTCCCAAAGAAAATGATCAAATACTTCTTTGTATAAATATCTGAAAACTTCACCCTGAGATGGACTCCAACACTTGCAAGAATGGGTGGCACGGAGAGACATCTCTGAACATGTAAGTTAACGAAAGCCGAAAGGGTTAGTAAGAGATACAGTGTCCATTTCATATCACAAGCGTTAAATGAAATTTAAAGGCCATTTTGTGCCTCCGAACTACAACCCCCAGCATGCCGTTCATCAGGACCGTCTCTACTGCGCATGCCGTTCATCAGGGCCGTCTCTACTGCGCATGACGGCTTCACACAAACTTCCCTAGCCGATTATTATATAGGATATATCTCTAATAGTTTAGATAGCTACTCTATGGGTCATTACCTTTCAAGTGATGTGCATTTAAGCGTCATGCTGGATTAGTCAAAGACTTATGAAAGCAGATCTTCAGCTAGGATAAATGTTTGTAGCACCCCTGAAGTCAATGGAACTATGCCAATGTATACCAGCTGAGAATATGCCTCATGTTTTTACAAAATAGGAACATTTTTTTGCTATATTTCACTGCACATATTTTAGAAACTAGATCTCTAATACTCCATAGCTTAATAGCCTTTTTTCGAACTTGAGTCACATACACCCAACTAAATTAAAAATTAATTCCACTGCATCACATTTGATTTCTAAGAAAAAACACCGGTACAACAGAGGGAAAAATTTATGTAGAACACAAATGCTACTTAAGCTATTTCAGTAAGTTTCTGGCTACACTGTTTGAGCAATTTCAACAAGGGACTTCTTCATTAAACATAAAAAGTTACCGGTATTACCGATTGGTAACTCTCATGAGTGTTGAAAGGCTTGACTGTTTGCAAAGAGCTTTGGAATCCTTCATGAAAGGCACCAGGGAAAAAGAAGAATCTAAGAAAATTACTAGAGTCAGTGATATAAGGAAACTGGGAACTGTAGATGAGAAAATCCATTTAGATAATTATTGTGGATAAATACATTTCTAAAGGATTCAACTGACTCAAAAGACTGAATATGATTTCATAAATTATCCATGTTAGGAATACTACATTATGTTCAATGTCTGAGATTTTCAGAGATGATTTCAAGAATCAGAGAGGTAGCCGTGTTAGTCTGGAATAGCAGAGGTAACAAAGAGTCCTGTGGCACCTTAAAGACTAACTTTAAAGTATAGAAGCATAAGCTTTTGTGGGCTAATACCCACTTCGTCGGATGCAAGCAGTGTAAGTGTTCAGGGGCAGGTATAGAAAAGTAGGCAAGAACCAGGTAGGAGGTAACAAGGTTAGTCCAATTAGGCTGAACCAGCTTGTTATCTCCAATCAGGGAGGGTGGGTTATTCTTCTAGCAGCTGAATAGGGGGTGTGAACTTGGAGAGAGGAGAAGCTGTTTTTGTAATTAGCAAGCCATTCATAATCCCTATTCAGTCCTGGATTGATTGTGTCAAATTTGCAAATGAATTGCAGCTCTGCAGTTTCTCTTTGCAGTCTGGTCTTCAAGTTTTTTTGGTGCAGTATGGTGACTTTTAAATGTGTAATTGTGTGTCCAGGCAGATTGAAGTGTTCTCCTACAGGCTTTTGTGTATTGCCATTCCTGATATCTGATTTGTGTCCATTTATCCTTTTTCGTAGGGACTGTCCAGTTTGGCCGATGTATATAGCAGAGGGACATTGGTGGCATATAATGGCATATATGACATTGGTAGATGTGCAGGTAAATGAACCAGCGATGGTGTGCCTGATCTGGTTAGGTCCTGTGATGGTGTTGCTGGTGTAGATATGTGGGCAGAGTTGGCATCGAGGTTTGTTGCATGGATTGGTTCCTGAGTTGGAGTTATTATGGCGCGGTGTGCTGTTGCTGGTGAGAATCTGCTTCCGGTTGGTGGGTTGTCTGTGTGCCAGGACTGGCCTGCCTCCCAAGGCCTGTGAGAGTGAGGGATTATTGTCCAGGATGGGTTGTAGGTCACTGATGATACGTTGGAGAGGTTTTAACTGGGGACTGTAGGTGATGGCCAGTGGTGTTCATTTCCCTTTACCTGGCTTTTATATATATCGGAGAGACTGAATCAGAGGGAAAAAGCCCAACTATTACTCATTGATTTCAATATATTTTATATTGCTCTAACATAATACATGTGTGACACTGCAAGACAGATGCTATGAGCATCAGAATAATTAATGTCATAAAAACCTATATTTTATTTACATGGTAGCTAACACTACCCAGAACATCCTGCTTTTAACGATCTTCAATAAGAAGATTCTCTGTAAATGAATGCCCCTTTGTCTCTAGACCTGGAATTATTCAAGTAACGAACGGACAAAGAGGGATTTATTGCACTGCAAGATCATACCAGTTAAAAGAGTGTCATTTTTTTAATGAGCTATATCTATGGTAATTAGTAGTAATTCTCCAGACCTCAAAAGTAACTGATAATTAGGCCTCTCTTGAGAACACTTGGACAAGGGAGTAGGTGGCAGGAGATGAGGGTGGCAGCAAAAAAACCCTTCATTGACTCAGAACAAACATATATCGCCGGCTTAGTGACCAGTATCTACAGGGGAGTTTGGGGGCAACATAATCACTACCATTGTTGTATTTAATATTTCTCAGTAACTGAAACCATACATGTGGTGAAGAGAGGAACAATAAGGAAGACTATTCAGAGGGATCGGGGATAGCAAAAAATAAAATAAAAAAGAGTCCAGTTTGTTTGACAAGTACTTAATTTGTTAGGACACTCTTTGTAATTCAGTATCACTATTTAAAAAGATTGAGCACTGCAAGGAAGTAACTAAGTCATCAGGGTTCTTTTTTTCCTTAGCAGATCACAGTTTCTACTTTCCTCGCATAATTGCATGCCAATGTGCTAAAAAAAGATACCTGGATTTTGAAGCCTGGCAATAATTAATGATTTTATGTTTAGGATTAGTGCACATAATCCAAAGTATTAAAAATGAAACTAAATTGACCAAATCCTGTGGCCCACCCATAAACTGTAATTGGCTTCTTCAAGAATCCTAATCCTCTCTTGAATATTCACATATAACTCTTAAGACAAAATTCTGCTCTGGAAAGTAACTATGCAACACTTGTACCTTCTTGCTCATCAGATCTGCTCATTTTCTGTGCATTCACTTTATCTGTTTAATTGCAAAAGTTCTTGCTGCTTTTTCTCTCTCTCAGGTAAAGTCTGGTTGACGCAAAAGATTACCTAGCATAGTTATGTCGGTTACTATTATGGGGGGTGGGGTGGGTGAGAGAATCACACCTCAACCAACATAGCTATGCAAACAAAATCTCTAGTGTAGATGCAATTACACTGGCCAAAAAAAAAAAAAAAAAAAAGTCCAGATAGCAACTACCAGCATTACACAAATACAGTAAACCCTCGATTTAACGGACCTCGATTTAACGGACTTCGGATGCAACGGACAAAATTTCTGAGCAAGTCTGATGCATTCCTGATCCATTTCTGGCGGGCTGGCTGCCGGCACCCGGCTGCCGCCCGAGTCCAGACAGCGGGCGGGCTGGCTGCCGGCTCCCGGCTGCCGCCCGGGTCCAGGCAGTGGGCGGGCTGTCTGCCGGCTCCCGCCTGCGGGCGGGCTGCCGGTTTCTGGCTCCCGCCAGCGGGCGGGCTGCCGGTTTCCGGCTCCCGCCCGAGTCTCAGCAGCCGGGCCCCAGGCGGGCTGGCTGACAGCTCCCGGCAGCCGCCCGGGTCCAGGCAGCGGGCGGGTTGGCTGGCAGGTCCCGGGAGCCGGGACCTGTGTGGGCTGGCTGACGGCTCCCGGCTGCTGCCCGGGTCCCGGCAGTGGGCGGGCTGCGGAGCTGCCGCCCCGACCCTGTGGCGGGCGGGCTGCTGCTCTGACAGCTCTTTTTTTATTATTATTAAATAACGGACTTTTTGATTTAACGGACACCCCCTCGCCCAAATTAGTCCGTTAAATGGAGGTTTTACTGTAATAAAAGTTTATAAAACATTTTCTCCCTCTCCATAAATGATCACATCCATCTAGGATGTGAAATTATACTCGAACAGAATGCACCATTTTGCTCTTAACAAAAAACATCTGAAATAAATGGCACATAAAAGGGCTTTTGTTTAAAGGCTATAGAAGTGGTACTGTAATTAATCTACTTTACAAGGAAGCAGCAATCACAGGAAATCAATTTTAGTGGTACTACAAATTCACAGTGACAGTACATGCCATCTAAGAATAAGTAATAAAAGTATTCATAAAATTTATTTTACAGTTTCCTGGATATCTTCTCTGATTTCCAATTTCTGAATCAATATTTAGTTTTTCCATTAGCAGACCTTATTCCATCATAAAATTAAGTTACCAGACATGGGTCAGCACTCAAGTCAGTCAGAGTTTGTCTTGTTAAGCTTGCACGTACAACTGTACCAAAATATAGCTTCAAGAAAAAAATAGTGTGCTATTATACTTAATATGAAAAAAATGAAGTGATTTTGTTCTGTTAAAACCACTGGCATACTTAAAATAACCCACTTAAGAACATAATCTCTTGTAGTAGCTCCTGTATACAGTTATCTAGACATCATTTTTAAAATTTCACTGCTTAAATAAAATATTTTGGGAATAAACACAATTTACTCTTGAACTGATATTTGAGTCAATTACATACATTCCTAGAATCTGCTCTCTTATCAACAAATTACTGCATAGCTCTGTCTTTTCAGACAGCCACAATCTTATTGTCCTGAAGCATGCAAGACTTAATTACAAATCACACAGTAATATTTTCAAAAGGAACACCAGGTTCACTCAGATGTTTAGTGGTAGGCTATATTTGGAAATACTGACATGACAGGACCACTGTGCTTGCATGGAACCTCACTGACCTATAGGTGTGTCCACCTGCATGCATCTTATTTCAGTAACGGGACCATAATTAGAAACAATTTTCTGAAAGGCTATAAATAAGAGAAGTATTAACACTCAATAATAGATAATAAGGCTGCAGAGCTATCACAGTTTAAGTTATACATATCATGAAAAACAAGCTTGAGTGGTTTGTTAATTTCACTGAAATTTCTAGATGGAAATATACTTCAGGCACAATTTGGGGGCATTTATCTATAGTAGCTACTAAAATATATATTAACATATTAAATATACTAAAACATATTAACATCTCTTCTTAAGCATTCCACCTCACTTCACATCTAACATCTTTTGCACCCTTGCCTACTTTGCTATCTTTCTTCTCTTCTGCCAGGGATCCACCTTTCTCCCATTCATCTATGGAGATTCTTCCTTATTTCAGACTTAGCCACTAATTGTCTGACATAGAATTTGTGAGCAGTCACATCTATGGTCTGACCCAAAATCCAATACAATCAATGGTGTCTTTTCATTGATCTCAATTGGCTTTGGATTGAGGCCTGGAGCTGGGAAAATGCATTTTTTAGAAGAAATATATGTCAGGAATTTAAATTATAAAATGTAAGTTCACTGTTGCAGTATCTCCTGGTAAGCATGAGAATTCACATAGCAGAAAATAAACCCTACAATTATATTGTAATTTTCACTATTTCATGCAAGAGGATGACTGGGAAGAGATGGAGTTAAATGGAGATTCAAAGATAATTACCTTTGATCCATAACACATAAATACTGTATAATCAGATAGCAATTAAGTGTAAATACACAGTAATCACACAGGACTTAATTCAGCAGAAACAGTTATGTCTTTTCTAACTTCAGCACCAGAGTATAATCCAGATTTAGAGTGCTTTTCTTTCCTAATCTGTGAAATTCAACATTGAAAGGCAGTGTTTTCTAGTACTGAAGCAGGAGGGAGGGTTTGGGAGGAGAGGGGGAAGGGGTGGCATTTGAAGTACCGTATCACTGTAGAGAAAACAAGGTTACTTACCTGTAACTGTTGTTCTTCGAGATGTGTTGCTCACATCCATTCCACTATAGGTTAGGCACGCGCTGCGGGCCTGGTTGCCGGGTAGATTTTCCCCTAGCTGCAGACTGGGTGAGCAGGGAGCCCCCTGGAGTGGCGCCACTGAGGCACTCTATAAGTACCCCTGCGACACAGTCTGGCCCTCAGTTCCTTCTTTGCCGGCTAAACCAACAGTGGGGAAGGAGGGTGGGTTTGGAATGGATGTGAGCAACACATCTCGAAGAACAACAGTTACAGGTAAGTAACCTTGTTTTCTTCTTCGAGTGATTGCTCACATGCATTCCACTATAGGTGACTGCAAGCAATACCTAGGAGGTGGGGTCGGGTTGACCCATTGCTGATCGTAAGACCGCTGACCCAAACGCCGCATCGTCCCTGGTCTGCTGGACTATGGCGTAGTGGGCGGCGAAGGTATGGACGAAGGACCAGGTAGCCGTCCTGCAGATGTCCGTAATAGGGACTCCCTCCCGGAAGGCCGCAGAGGACGCCTGCGCTCTCGTGGAGTGTGCTGTTACTCTCTCAAGCGGCTTGTCCGCGAGTTCATAATAGGTGTGAATGCACGAGGTAATCCAGAAGGAGAGCCTTTGGGCTGAAACTGGCTGGCCCTTCATCCTCTCCGCAACTGCCACGAAAAGTTGGTTGTTTTCCTGAATTGCTTTGTTCTATCTAAATAAAAAGCAAGAGCCCTCCTAACGTCCAACGTGTGTAATTGCTGTTCCCTTCCAGAGGTGTGTGGCTTAGGATAAAAGACTGGGAGACAAATGTCTTGATTAACATGGAAGGGAGAGACCACCTTAGGCAGGAAGGCCGGGTGGGGACGTAGCTGCACCTTGTCCTTATGGAAGATAGTGTAGGGCAGCTCGGAGGTCAGTGCACGGATCTCTGACACTCTACGAGCCGAGGTGATAGCTACTAGGAATGCCACCTTCCAGGAAAGGTGTAGTAAGGAACACGTGGCGAGGGGCTCGAACGGGGGCATCGCGAGGCGTGAGAGCACAAGGTTGAGATCCCAAGGTGGAATGGGACGCTTGACGCTCGGATACAGCTTATCTAGACCCTTAAGGAAACGGTATACCACAGGGTCGGAGAAGGCTGAGTGGTTCGACTGACCCGGATGGAAAGCCGATATGGCAGCGAGGTGGACCCGGATAGTAGAGGTAGAAAGGCCCTGATTTCTGAGGCCTAAGAGGTAGTCCAATATGCGTGGGATAGTAGCCTCACTTGGAACGATGTCATGTTGTGTGCACCATGCAGAGAAACGGGTCCACTTGGCGGTATAGGTACTTCTGGTGGATGGTTTCCTACTACCCAGAAGGACGTTCTGTACCTCGGCTGAGCATAAGAGCTCAGGACCTCTCAGCCATGGAGTAGCCACGCTGTGAGGTGAAGGGACCGCAAGTCCGGGTGCAGGAGGCGACCGTGATCCTGGGAGATCAGGTCTGGCCACAGCGGGAGGCTGATGGGAGGGGCCCTGGACAGCCGGAGGAGGGATGCATACCAGCATTGCCTGGGCCAGGCCGGGGCTATGAGGATGACGTGTGCCCTGTCCCGTCTGATCTTCAGGATCACCTTGTGGAGAAGCGGGATC
Organism: Sternotherus odoratus; assembly: GCA_032164245.1. Lineage (NCBI taxonomy): Eukaryota > Metazoa > Chordata > Testudines > Kinosternidae > Sternotherus > Sternotherus odoratus. The sequence goes on along the minus strand of JAVMKO010000001.1, from coordinate 279,746,208 downwards.
GGAGGGAACGCGTAGAACAGGTGCCCCGTCCAGGGTAGGAGAAAGGCATCTGTCAGGGATCCCCGGGAGCTGCCTCGAAAGGAGCAGAACTGGAGGCACTTCCTGTTCTGTCTGGAGGCGAAGAGATCGATATGGGGAAACCCCCACCTCAGGAAGATCGGCCGGATGACATCTGGCCGAAGGGACCACTCGTGAGTCATAAAGGATCTGCTGAGGTGGTCCGCCAGGGTGTTCTGGATTCCGGGAAGGAAGGAGGCCACCGGGTGAATAGCGTGGGCTATACAGAATTCCCACAGGAGAATCGCCTCTTGACACAGGGGGCTGGAGCGGGCCCCGCCTTGCTTGTTTATGTAGTACTGGGCTGTGGTGTTGTCTGTCAGCACCTCTACACAGTGACCCCGTAATGTGTCCCGGAACGCCTGGCACGCGAGCCGGACGGCCCTCAGCTCCCTGACATTGATGTGGAGGCAGAGGTCTGACTCCGACCAGCGGCCCTGGGTCCTGAGTTCCCCTAGGTGAGCTCCCCACCCTAGTGACGAAGCGTCCGTCACCAGGGACATGGACGGGCTGGGGGGAAGGAAGGGGACCCCTCGGCACACATTGTCCTGGTCTTCCCACCAAGCCAGAGCGGATAGGGTGACTCTGGGGCTGGAGAGGAGGGCGTCCATACTGTCCCTTCTCGGTCTGTAGGCCACCGCGAGCCACGACTGCAGTGGGCGTAGCCGTAGTCTGGCGTGCTGTATGACATGAGTGCACGATGCCATGTGACCTAGCAGGCTGAGGAAGACCTTGACCGTAGTCATCGGACAGTTGCGTAGCTGTCTGATGGCCGACTGGATAGTGAGGAACCGAGGCTGGGGCAGGGATGCCCTTGCTACCGTGGAGTCTAGTAGGGCTCCTATGAACTCTATGTTCTGGGTAGGCTCCAGGGTGGACTTCTCCCTGTTGAGAAGGATTCCCAAGCGGTCGAACGTGCTGATAACGAGCCGCACGTGAGCTGACACTTGGTCCCTGGAGGTGCCTCGGATCAACCAAGCGTCGAGGTACGGGTATAAGTGTACCCCGCGGCGCCGAAGGAATGCCGCTACTACCGCCATACACTTTGTGAACACCCTGGGTGCGGTGCACAGGCCGAAGGGTAGGACGGCAAACTGATAGTGTTCCCCCGCTACCAGGAAGCGGAGGTAACGTCTGTGTGAGGGTTTGATGCTCACGTGAAAGTAAGCGTCCTTCATATCGAGGGCAGCGAACCAGTCTCCCGGATCCAGAGAGGGAATGATAGTGCCCAAGGTGGCCATGCGGAACTTGAACCTGATCATGTAGGTGTTGAGTTCGCGCAGGTCCAGGATGGGCCGGAGGCCCCCTTTCGCCTTGGGGATCAGGAAGTAGCGGGAGTAGAACCCCTTCCCCCTGAACTCCTGCGGTACGGGCTTGATGGCTCCCAGTGCGAGGAGCGACCTCACCTCCTGTACGAGGAGTTGCTCGTGAGAGGGGTCCCTGAAGAGGGACGAGGAGGGTGGGTGGGTGGGAGGAGTGGAGGAGAGCTGGAGCGAATATCCCACCTCCACCGTGCGGAGGACCCACTGGTCTGATGTAATGGCCGACCATGCACGGCAGAAGTAGGACAGATGGTCTCCAAAGGGAGGATCCAGGTTTATGATTGGTGAACTGCCCCCGGGCGCACCGTCAAAAGTTGGATTTGGGCCCCTGGGAAGGCTTAGAGCCTTGTTGTTTCCCGCCCTGCCTAGGCCCTTGCCGCCGGCGGTAAGGGCGGCTTCTCCTAAGGGAGGAGTCCTGGGGCGGGCGCGCAGGTGGGAAGAATTTCCTGCGTGGCGGGATGAAGGCACGCCTCTGTGGACCTGGGGTGTGCATGCCCAGGCCTTTGAGGGTTACCCCCCTGTCCTTGAGGGCCTGGAGACGGGCATCCGTATCCTCCGAGAAGAGGGACTGTCCCTCAAAGGGGAGGTCCTGGATTTTAAATTGCATGGCTGGGGCTAGGTTGGATGACGAGAGCCATGCTGCCCGGCGGAGGACTATGCCCGAGGCCATTGTTCGGGCCGCAGAGTCGGCCGAGTCCAGGGCCGCTTGCAGGGCATGACGAGATATGTCCCTGCTTTGGAGCAATAGGGCCCTGAACTCCTGTTTGCCCTCCTGCGGGAGAGCAGTCTCAAATTTAGTAAGGGCCTCCACCGTGTCGAAATGGTGCCTACTCAGGAGTGCCTGATGGTTGGCGACTCTGAGTTGTAGGCCCCCGGAGGAATAAACTTTCCTGCCGAAGTGGTCCAACCTTTTGGCCTCTTTGGCCTTGGGGACCTGCGTCTCCTGCCCGTGGCGCTCCTTGTTATTAACAGAGTCCACCACCAGGGAGGAGGGCGTGGGGTGAACATACAAGTATTCATATCCCTTGGCTGGGACAAAATAACGCTTCTCCACCCCACGAGCAGTGGGGGAGATAGAGGCGGGGGTCTTCCAAATTGCCGCCGTGTGGAGTTTAATAGTATTAATGAACGGCACTGCCACCCGTGCCGGAGTGCCCTTAGTTAACATGGTGGTGACCGGGTCGTCCACCACTGGGACCTCTTCCAAAGGCAGGTTCATGTTTTTAGCAACTGCCTGGAGGAGATGTTGGTAACTGGAGAGGTCCAAGGCGGGCGGGCTAGTTGATGAAGTGCCCGCCACTGCCTCTACCCCTACGGGGGAGGCGTAGGGACCCGGATCCATAGGGCTACGTGCCGTGGAGGGCTGGACTGCCGATGATGGTCCTGCCAGCACGTCCACTGGACCCTCTGAGCTCACCGGGAACCCGGGTTCAGACTGGGTTTCCCGGGGCCGATCGTACCCCCATGCCGCCCACTCTGACCAGGCAGGGTTCTGGGTGACTTGGGCTGGTCCCGCCGAGCGAGGGGACCGCGTGCCGGCGGACTCTCGACGCTCCCGGTGCCGTGGGCTTCTCGACCGGTGCCGGGCGGTAAGGTGCCCATCCGAGGAGTCGTGGCTACCCGAACGGTGCCGCCTCGGGAAGTCTCGGTGCCGAGACGATGATCGGTACCGGGGGGACCTTCGGCGCCGCGACGGGGTCCGGTGCCGCTCTCTACACTCCCGGTGCCGTGGGCTTCTCGACCGGTACCGGGCGGTATGGTGCCCATCCGAGGAATCGTGGCTACCTGAACGGTGCCGCCTCGGGGAGTCTCGGTGCCAAGACGATGATCGGTACCGGGAGGACCTTCGGCGCCGCGACGGGGTTCGGTGCCGAGACGACGAGCAGTGCCGGGACGCGGAGCGGCTTGTGGAGCGACGTCTCGGACGGTCTCGGTGCCAGCTGAGGGACCGGTGCCGGGAGTGCGACCGGTGCCGAGAGTACGACCGGCCCTTACCAGGGTGCCGGGACTCTGATCGGCGTCCAGAGCGCGAGTGGCGCGAACGGCCAGGAGGAGACCTTGAGCAGGGTCTCAACTCCTTGCGGCGCCGAGACTGCGACCGGAGCCGGGCGGGTGACCGTTGCCAGGAGTCTGGTCGGCGCCGCGAGATCGAGCGGTGTCCATGCCCTGCCGGGCTCCGACACGCGATCTCTGCCTCGGTCATGGGCGGCCTGCCCGTCGACCGGACTTGTTGCCGCGGGGCGTCCCCGGCAAGCAACCCTCTCGCAGCAGTACACGCCTCCATTGTGGAGGGAAGCTGCTGCGGAGTTGGCACCCCAAGTGGCAAGACCACTGGCACCGGACTCGACGGGGCCTCCTGCGGCGCCGGAGTCAGCGGTGCGGGTGCTGGCGGCTCTTCCTCAGGTCGGCTCCCCGGAGAAGGCTGAGGTCGCGGGACTGGTACCGACGGCTGGACGCGGTCCGGCGCCGGAGCGGGGCGAAGTTGAGCTTGGTGCTGGGGGAGCGCGACCGGTGCCGAGGCTTGGCTCTCGGCGGTTTGGGTGCGGGGTCCGGTGCCGCACTCGAGTCCGGGGCCGCCTCTATCAGGACGTGCCGCAAGCGGGATTCCCTGTCTTTGCGGGTCCTGGGCTGAAGGTACTGCAGATCTAGGAAGAAACTGCCAAGTGCACTTACCAGGCACTTGAGAGGCACTTAGAGCAGTGGTCGCCAACCTTTCGGACCTCAGGGACCACTAAACTCACAATTTTGAATCCCGCGGACCACTAACATGAATTTTTTAAAAAAGGCCCCGGAGAGGGGAGTGGGGGGGGGAGGGTTGCAAGAGCGGGGGGGGGGGGTGTTTTTGTTTAACTTTTAAATGACTTTTGTATTATGCCTTTTCATATAACCTTGTTTTAGAAACTCTGTATTGAACTTTGGTAATCTGTTATAGCCCCCAAGGTAGTATAATTAAGGGAAAAGAAAAATGTCTCTGCTAGGAGTAGAATAAGATCTCCTCCCCCCCACCCTCCCACTTTATAATCAAGTGCCCTGTTGAATGAATGAGGTGTGAATGAGGAAGGAGAGACAGATCAAGGACAATCAAACATAACTCTCAGGGGTTAGCACAAGACCAGAGAGAAGCAGCAAAAAGGAGCAATGGACACAGACCCAGATTTGCAGGAGAGGGAAGCTGCTATAAAATAGCGAACTTGGCAAAAAATGTACCTTGCGCCTCTGCCCCCCCCCCATTCCCTTTTCCTGGAGCACTGCTTATTTTAAACTTTTTTAATGAATATTGCATAAGGTAGCATTGCATATTAGAATATATGTTTGGTTTGAAATTTTATTAATTTCATTATTTACCTTATATATTTAATAAAAATAAATGAATAATTTGATAGTCTTGATATTGTTGTTCTTTTTATTTTGCGCCCTCCACCAGACATCCTCCACAGTCCACAACAATCCTCACAGCCCAGCACCCCAAACACTCATCCACACTTGACTCTGCCTGCCCCCCCTTCCCTGGCCACACTCATGGCTCCCATTGGGAACTGAATCAGGGTTTGCAGGTAATTACTGCTGCATGTAACAAGGCTCCTCTCCCCCAAGAGCCAGAGGGACCTGTCACCTGCCAGGGGCCGAGGTAGGGAGTCCTGGGTTTGGGGTGCTTACCTGGGGCGGCTGTCCTGTCCTGGGAAGTATCTGGCAAGCAGGCAGGTTTATTCCTCTGCTCCTCTCCTGTAGCTGCTCCTGGGATCCAGTGAGTTGGGAGGGGAGCCTGCGGCGAGCCAGGAAGTATCCAGCAGGTGGCTTGGTGGTTGTATTCGGGTGGGAGAGGTGTGTGTGGGGGGGGTCTCTTCCCCCCCCCCCCCGCACCCTCTTCTCCTGGTGCCTGCAATCAGGCCCTGCACAATGCATGCCCTGCAGGCAGCAGGAAGGTGAGAGACCTGTCCTCCTGGCCATCATCACCTCCTGGGGTGTGGGGCCAATTATGGACTCAGCAGGAGGGGAGGGGAGGGGCGCAGGAGCGGCCCCGGTAGCTGGAGGCTCTTTAAAAACCTCCCAAGCTACATAATGAAACTAATCTATGCAAGAGAGAAGTAACATCCATGGATGCCAAAACGTTTCATACTGGTTATTCACATACAAAAACATTTTTTGTCAAGAAATCAACACTAATTGAATCAGCAGCAGCTTACATTTCCAAACCAGCACAGAAATATTTGTTAGATAAGGTTGAAGTTATAACAGGGGAAGAAGCAGAACATAACATGTTGCAGATCAGTTGCCGCTTGCCTCACACACACACACCCCCCCCCCGCCCCATAGGGTCACACTCTCGCGGTGCCGCTGCACCATGCTCCGGGCAGGCGGGGGTGGGGGGGCTCCCGCCGCTTGCCTCCTCCCCCTCCCCCCGCCCCATAGGGGCACACTCGTGCGGTGCCGCGCCGCTGCAGCATGCTCCGGGCAGGTGGGGGGGGGCTCCCGCCGCTTGCCTTCCCCACCCCCATAGGGGCACACTCGTGCGGCGCCGCACCGCGCCGCTGCAGCGTGCTCGGGGCAGGCGGGGGGGGGGGCTCCCGCCGCTTGTCTTCCCCCCCCCCCATAGGAGCACACTCACGCGGCGCCGCACCGCGCCGCTGCAGCATGCCCCGGGCAGGTGGTGGGGGGGGCCTCCCGCCGCTTGCCTTCCCCACCCCCATAGGGGCACACTCGTGCGGCGCTGCAGCGCACCGCTGCAGCGTGCTCGGGAAGGGGGGCTCCCGCCGCTTATCTCCCCGCCCGCCCCATAGGGGAACACTCACGCCGCGCCTCAGCACACTGCTCCCGACGCTTGCCTTCTTCCCGCCGCCCCCCCCCCCGCCCTGAAATTTCGCCTCGGACCACTCAGATTTTGTCGCGGACCACCAGCTGACTTAGAGTGTGGGTCTCCCATAGGCATAGGCTTCCCACACTCTGAGTGCTTGAATCCCGGAGCCTTGAAGACAGAAGCTCCGGCAGCAGGGAAAAACCCCTGCACTTGACTATTTACACTACAAAGACTATGTAAACTAACTAACAACAACTGCTAACAACGAACAATTAAGAGAACAATCGACTAGCTAGGAGATAAGGAGAAGGCTGAAAAGCAGAACTCCTCTTCCGACTACCAGCTCGAGCGGTAAAGAAGGAACTGAGGGCCAGACTGTGTCGCAGGGGTACTTATAGAGTGCCTCAGTGGCGCCACTCCAGGGGGCTCCCTGCTCACCCAGTCTGCAGCTAGGGGAAAATCTACCCGGCAACCAGGCCCGCAGCGCGTGCCTAACCTATAGTGGAATGCATGTGAGCAATCACTCGAAGAAGAACACTAGTTATTGGATATCAAAATCTTCCTGTGGTCTAAGGACCACTATCACCGGTACACACAGGCTTTTCATATGTGGGGCAAGAAATTCAGTGAGTTCTGCCTGAACTAGTTTCCAAAGCATTCTTCTCGTGCACTATGGGAAAAAGTAGCAGTAGGATTGGTGTCTTAGAACAGTGGTTCTCAACCAGGGGTACATGTACTTGTTGATACTGCTCTACATACACTGAAATGTAAGTACAATACAGTAAAACCCCGATTTAACGGACTTTGGATGCAACGGACAAAATTTATGAGCAAGTCCGATGCATCCAAAATCCGTTTTTCGGGGTCCAGGCAGCGGGCGGGCTGCTTGTCGGCTCCCCGCTGCCGCCCGGGGCCAGGCAGCCGGTGGGCTGACTGCCAGCTCCCCGCTGCCTCCCGGGTCCAGGCAGTGGGCGGACTGCTTGTCGGCTCCCCGCTGCCGCCCGGGTCCAGGCAGCGGGCGGGCTGCTTGCCGGCTCCCCGCTGCCAGCCTGCCCGGGTCCTGGCTGCTGGCTGCCGCCGGGGTCCCAGCAGCCGGGACCCGGGCGGGCGGGCTGGCTGCCGGTTCCCGCCCGGGTTCCAGCAGCCGGGACCCGGGCGGGCTGACTCCCGGCTCCCGGCTGCCGTGATAAGTAAAACCTCGATATAACGGACTAATTCGGGCGAGGGGGTGTCCGTTAAAGCCAAAAGTCCTGTTATTTAATAATTTAAAAAAATTATTAAATAACGGACTTTTGGCTTTAACGGACACCCCCTCGCCCGAATTAGTCCGTTATATCGAGGTTTTACTGTATTTACATTCAAAATTTATTTATTTTATAATTACATGGTAAAAATGAGAAATTAAGCAATTTTTCAGTAACAGTGTGTTGTGACCCTTGCATTTTTATGTCTCATTTTGTAAGCAAGTAGTTTTTTAAGTGAGGTGAATCTTGGGGGTATCACAAAATGAATCTGATTCCTGAAAGATGTACAGTTGTCTGGAAAGGTTGAGGGCCACTATCTTAGGACAATGGGAACCTCAGAAGTCTCTGTGCTCTTGCACTGGCGCCCAAAGGTCACCCACCCCTCTGATGAAAGATATAATACAGCCTATAGAGGGGTGGTGTGGCCCCCTGCTGGCTGGGAGGGAGATAACCCCTGGCAGATGCCAGAGTGGGCGGAACCAGGGCACGCCAAGCCCAGCCCCCGGAAGGTCAGGGGCTGGACAGGAAGTATAAAAGCTCTGCCTCAGCGCTCACTTGGGCGGCAGCCATCAGGGAGGCCAGATGTTCCAGGGGTGGCTCCAGCTAGGGAGCCGCCGGGCCTGCCCCTCGCCCGCTACCCGGCGGAGCCGCCGGGCCTGCCCCTCGCCCACTACCCGGAGGAGCCGCCGAACCTACACTCCCCATATTATCCCGAGGAGTTGCTGGACCTACCCCCCGACAGTGACTCCGAGGAACCCATGATCCTGGAGCACCCCAAGGATCTGCGACTAACCCAGGTACCGCGGGAGGGGGAGTCTGGAAGCAGCCCGGGGGGAGGCCCTGAACCCGTGTCAGTGTGTTGCGGTCAGGATCCCCACTGACAGCAGCGGGTCCTTGTCCGCTGCTAGGGCCCCGGGCTGGGGCGCAGTGGAGTGGGTGGGCCTGCGCCCCCCCTGCCACCCTTACATGTGGGTGGCAGTCTCCCCCTCTACCAGACACCTGGGCTTACTTGAACTACTGCTGCTCAGCCCCTGCCTAAGGGCCTGAGCCCTGACTCTGGATTTGTTTGTCGCACACCCTGTCGCAGGGCCAGGGCCTATTGAGCCATTACTGCTCAGCCCCTGCCGGGGCCTAAGCTCGGACTCCTTTGTGGGTGTTTGCGGCCCACCCGGCCACAGGGCCTGGGCCTCTTGAGTTACGCACTGGGTATTCCCCAACCCGGCCGGATATAGGAGCGAGGGGGTGCGGTGCCCCACAGCCCCGCGAGGGGATGAGCCTGAGTAATGACCTCGTACACAGCCGTACGACAAGCACCCAAAATTCAGGAACCTAGAAAAAGGATCTGTGCTTCGTCAGAACTACCGTGTTTCCCCGAAAATAAGACAGTGTCTTATATTAATTTTTGCTCCCAAAATTACATTACATTATATTACAGCGAGAGGCAAAACTGGAAGTACGTCTTATTTTCGGGGGATGTCTTACTTTCGGGGAAACAGGGTATTTGATGAAGGACTCGTGGGAACAGTTCACCCTACTTCCAAACTCCTTGCTTAGTCAGAGTGAGTTCAGATAGCAACACAGCAAAGTAGGGACCTGAATGTGCAGGGGCAGGGCTCCTCTCTGCCTTTTCAGACAAGGTTTGCTTTCCCCCCCCCCCCTTCTTTTTCTCTCTCATTTTCTCTGAGGGTATTTATGTGTTTTCTTTATTTTCTATATTTCACTCTTTTTCTCATTCCCTCGGCTCCTTGTTTTTGGCTTCTCCCCATTCCTCAGCTCCGCAAAAGACATACACTGGTCGGTTGGGAGCATGTCCGTTGGGTCTTCACAAGGTTGAGCCACACACATGCTCATAAACTGATTCGAGAGCTATGGGGAAAGGGCTGCTTAGGTCCATGGCAGTACACCTGATACTGATCACTTCTGAAATCTGGTAACAGCTTACGATACTTAGGGGGGATCTGTGTGTAACTTGGTTGTTATATGTGGCTTTGACCCAAAACAAAACTCATAGTGCATGTATATAAGGGCACAAAGCTATTGAAGCATCATTTCCTTCTGCCCTGAAACTCAACACTATGCAGACAGGAGGAGAGGAGAGCTAAGGGACTTCTGTCAAACTGGATGGTGGGTGGGGAAAGAAGCAGAAGACAACAGCAGTAGGAAGAGGAGGGAACAAAATGTTCCTTCCTCTCCTAACATGGGTTTTCAATGAGTCTTAGAGACCAAGAGATTTTCTTGAACTCTATGTTGGTGAGCTACAATCCTCTAGATGCCTCCTCATAACTTGCCTTCAAGTTGTGGCCAGGCAACATTCGAGAGACAGAAATGATCAAACAGTAAGGAATGATCTTTAAATAAATCTGAGGGTAATCTGCATAAGAATAGAATGCTAATCCATGACACATCACCCACAGGAGCCAGGCAAATGCTAGATAATTACAGATCCAACAGAGAACCCTATAGGATGCCCAAAGAAACTGAAAAGGGAGCAAAATTTAACAAACAGAAACAGAGATTACAGATGATTGGCTGAATATGATCCAAACCAAAGAGGTGCAGTTCTTGTTAAACCCATATAAAAGCCCACAATCTGAAGTATCAAATGCAACAGAAATGTTCAGCATCATAGTGGCAGCTAATATATCACTTCCAATGCAGGAACAAATTGTTCACAACCTTAACCAGTCGAATCTCTATGCTTCAAAGTGGTTCAAACTAGATTACAACACTCCAAATGACCTTACAAAAGAGAACTGATTAGCTTTGAATACTTCATATCCCTTGATGGTGATGGTATATTAGAATCAGGACTGGAACTTGAAAGTATATCTTGACGCGACCCAGTAATAACTCCCCCCAAAGCAGGGACTAATGGGAAGTGACACTTAAGATCTCCAAATTCTAATTATCTGAGTAATAAGTAGAGTTTGTTTGTATATTGCTGGACAATGTCTTATTGTCCAAGGAATGAGCTCTCAGCTATCCAAGTCTACACTTCTAAACTAGCTCTCAGATGTTTGAGACACAAAACTGTAAAATATAAGGGCCACATTCTGTGAGGGTGAGATTCAGTTGGAGTTATGTCTGCAAAATTTTTCCCCATAAAGCATTTGGCACTATGTAGAACCAGATCACATAACCCATCTTTTAATCTCCAAATGAAACATGCAAGATAATGAATTTAAAGCTTAATTTTCAGATGAGAGAATAATTGGGTGAACAGACAACAAGCATGAAAAATTGACATGGGGTGGGGGGTAATAGGCTTCTATATAAGAAAAAGCCTCAAAAATCAGGACTGTCCCTATAAAATCAGGACATCTGGTCACCCTAGAGGATAAAAGGATAGGTTCACAGAAATCCACTTTTGCGAACACAAATTGTCGTGTGCAACAGCATCCATCAGTGCCTGTCTGCACATGCATTTACCCATTTGCATATGCACATATTTTTTGATAGCACTCTCAGAACCTGTTCCGGTTCTGCTCTCTGAGTGGATACCAGTCTCTTTTGATCGGATCCAACTGCTGAACCCCACATGCTGCTAAGTTCCCTGGGTCTGCATCACTGTTCCTGATGGGGCTCAGTCAGGATCAATTCCCAAGTACAGACCCTGTGTCTCACACACCACTTTTGCAGTACAAACCTGCAGTCTGGCTGTTTAGAAGACCATGCTCTACTCAGCACTGGTTAGGCCTCAGCTGGAAGACTGTCCAATTTTAGACACCACTGTATAGAAAGGATGTAGAGAAACTAGAAAGGATCCAGAGGCGAGTGACAAGGATGATCAAAGGGATGGAATGTAAGTCATATGAGCAACAGCTTAAGGGAACTGCATATGTTTAGTTTGGAAAAGAGGCAAGTAAGGTGGAACATGATCGCAGTCTTCAAATACTTGAAATGCTCCATAAAAAGATGGAGGAAAAATTGTTCTTTTTTGTCACACAGGTCAAGACAAGAGGTTCAAATATACAGCATTGCAAATTTAGATTAAATCTGACGAAAAACTTCCTAACTGTAAGAACGGTAGGACAATGGAACAAATTACCTAGGGAAGTCGTGAAAGCTCCTTCACTGTAGGTTTTCAAAAGTAGGCTGGATAGCCATCTGTCTTGGATGGTTTAGACACAACTAATCCTGCATCTTGGCAGAGAGTCAGACTAGAAGACCCTTGAGATCCCTTCTAACCCTACAGTTCTGATTTATGATGACATCCTGCTTCAACTTCCTTTGAAAATATGGCCCATGCTGGTTTCAATAAAATATTTAAAGAAAAACACAAAATCCACACACACACTAAGATTTTAAAGAAGGATGCTGGGATTTTCATGTCCAACAATAATGATGACTAAATGTCAAAACTATTTCTAACCACCACCATAACCATTTATATTATAGAGTCCTAACTGAACGAGTTCTAACTAACAATACTTAACATTTACAGCTCCTTACTTTCATTATAGATTGATGTACTAAGACTCTACACTGATGCTCAAGGGTACAACCGGATTCACAGCCAGATCTGTAATCTTCTGAAAAGGGCAGAGAATTTTTTTACTTAAGAGAGCCAAAGCAATGTCCTGTACACAAAATGTCTAGCCATTGTCTTTTAAAACAATATCTAAAAATGTTTTAAAAAGCCAAATATTGTAGATTAAAACAAACAATTCAAAGTCATAAGATTTGGCAAGACTGGCCAGCATATGATCTGGACTCATTTATATCTGTACTAGCGAAAATACCCGGCATTGCTCGGGTCTGTCGGAGGTGGGGAGGGGGCAGAGAGCTGAGTGAGTGCGGGGTCCGTTGGAGGAAGGAGGGGGCAGAGAGCAAACCTGACACCCCCACCTCAGCCCCCCGACCAACCCCGACTCACATTTTCACCCCTCCACCCAAACCCAACACCCCCACGTCACCCCCCTACCAACATCCCCTGACCAACACCCACACCTCACCCCCCGTAGACCAAACCTGACACACCCACCTCACTTTCCCCCCCAACCAAACCCGACACCCCTACCTACCACCACAAACAAACCCGACACCCACCCCTCACTTACCCCTCGACCAACCCCGACCCCCCTCCTCACCCCCCCAACCAACCCCAACACCCCCTGACCAACCCCAACACCCACCCCTCACCCACCCCGACACCTTCCCACCCCCCCAGACCAAACCCAACACCCCCGGCTCACTTACCCTCCGACCAAACCCGGCACCCCCACCTCACTTACCCTCCGACCAAACCCGGCACCCCCACCTCACTTACCCTCCGACCAAACCCAACTCGGGTCCGTCAGAGGTGGGGAGGGGGCAGAGAGCTGAGCGAGTGTGGGGTCCGTTGGAGGGGGGGAGGGGGCAGAGAGCTGAGCGAATGCAGGGTCCGTTGGAGGGGGTATTATGACATCATAACTATGTCACAGAGAACAGCAGCTGCCCAGCTGATGTGATTGGCCTTTAAATAATTTCACCCCGGGGGGCGTCAGAGGTGAGATTTGAAAGATTTTCGACTCTTACCCTGATTAGGACCCTAAGACCTATAACTGTACCAAATTTCAAGTCTCTAGCTCAAACGGTGTGGAAGGAGTAAGTGCACATACATACACGCATACACCATTTGACTTTTTTATATCTATAGATTTCAAGTAGTTGGTTACTTTTCCCCCGACTCTTCTTAAGTAACCAGATTCAGATGTGAACTTTGAGTTCAGAAGCTAATTAATTTTAAATTGTCAATCTCAAAGGCTACATTTGTCTATAAACAAAAGATTATTAATTCAAATCAAAACAGCTTTAATCTGCTCCAAGTTTTAAACTATTACCAGAGCCTGTGCATCAGATGGGGGGTGGGGAGGGTGTAATGTTCTGAGTCAGATTTTCTTATTTGCACAAATGTAAATGTGACACATTAAAATGATTTATTTTAATCCCTTACAAATTTTGGATGGGACTAGAGTATTAAATTTTTATAGTAAGATTTGAAAATATTAGAAGCTGCAATTCTATTTTTTTAGTTACATAACATTTTTATTCTCTATTTTGTAGCAGCTAAAACACAGCAGATGCCTATTCAATTATCTCTCTTTCTCACACACAAACACACCTTTCCATGTTTCTAAGTGATAGGGATGACCATATTGTTCAAAAGGAATAACAAAGTATAAAGAGTATGTAACAAAGTCCAGCTTGCCAACTTTATATTCCCTTTGATTCATATATTTCCCAACTTGATTTTAGACGGTCAAATATGTTTAATTCTGGATAATTAAGCTTACCTGTGTGTTTAAATTTAATTTATATTTACACTGTTGGTTGCTTAACATTATTTCACTACATATATCAAAAACACTATATAATCATAAAATAATAAATGAAAAATCATAGTTTATATTCCAGCAGAATAAACTAATATCAAGTTCTAGAACTAAGCCTAGTGAGAGATGCAAGTGCAAAAATTAACTATGATCTTATTATATTTGTTACCAAAAGAAGGCAAAGGCAGAAGAATTATCTTTGGTCTTGCATTCATTTCTACCCAGAACATTTACTCACTTAACAACAACAGAGACTGCTACCGGGAAAAAGGTTAGTAGATGAGGCTTTGTTCTGTATCTTTTAAAAGATAGTCTTTCATCCAGTTCAGAATGAAGAAACAACTAGGCTGTTTGTAAGAAAAAGTGGCAAAATTTTGGCAGCTGAAACTGACACAAAAATAGACCAAACATCTCCCTAGTAATACCAAAGAACTTCTCTCAAAATTGGAAGGACTAAAGGAAAGAGATGCTTACCCCCTTAGGTTTGCAGGAGTAGGACAGGAGAATAATTTGCTCACAGTGGAAGGTTGAAATTTTTTTTATGAATTGTGAGGATTTCTGCTACCAAATCACAATCTCATCAGCAAATAGTGAAAATCCAAGTATTTCTCTTAAAGAAATCTCTGTGTGTGTGTGTGAATGATTTCCACCTAAATGAACATGAAAAATTTTTTAAGAATCACTATGACCAGTGTGCTCTTTCTCCAAACCCTCTTTTTTCATGCTATGTGTTTTATGCTATTTGCAGTGGATTTAATATATGGGGACCAGATCTTTGACTCTGCTTTGCACCATTCCAGCAGACCAAAGGGGGTGTGAAGGAAGAGATGAAGATTACCACAGAGTAAGGGAATTTGAGTATGTGGAAGAAAAAGAGGGAAGGCAGAAGGGTAATGAAAATAAGAATACGTACGGTAGTGACACAGAAGTGCACTAACTTAACAGGATCAATATCATCGTAATTTAAAAAACAAAACAAAATATAATCAACTATTCCGAATGATGCACAACTAGACTATTATTGGTTGACTGAACCTTTTGTAGGAGACAGAGCAGAGATGAGGTATTTGAAGGAGAGTGTAGTGGCCTTGTGTAATTCATGAAGGCTGTTCCATGCATAATAGGACAGCAATAGCAAATATTTCCTTGCCTTCCTATTTCTTAATGGCCAACTATCTGTATCTAAATTTACGCTGCCCTGGACTAACTCTTACTATCCTTGCACAGAACAATACTCCGCACTATCAAAAAGGGCTTAGGTGATTCTTTAAGTGCTTATTACCATCCTGTGTTTTTTTCGTACAGCATCTCCGTACATAATTTGAATATGCTCTTGTCAGTTCTCCAAAGAATACTGGCTGAAGCCCTTCCTTTGACCACATTTAACCTATAAATGATCTTTGATGTCCTATAATTGGAAGAAAGCTTGATCAACACTGTGCAAGACAGACAAATCAAAAAAGTGCCTAGACCAAGACAAGCAGGTGAACCAAAAAGAAAATAATTTGTTTTCAGGGTTTCTAGTGACAGGCATTTCCACGTGTCTCAGTCCTGAACTATATATTTGCCTTTATTGTTCAGATGCAGACAACATATTTTCCTTATTTTCCAATTTTATTGTGCTCGGTTTAGACGATGCCTATTCAGCATTGGGACGAAGTCATTTTGGGGTTTTTTTCATACAAATATCACAGTCCCATTAGAACTTTATCACTTCTTCTGCAGATGTTTAACTGGAAGCCACTGTGTACAGCTAAATTTGACTAAGGTTAAAACTGTGAACGCTAATTAGAACACAGACTTTTACATAATGAGAAATTAAACAATCCTTTTCAATTAGAATTAAACCCCTATTAGAAAAGGGGTTCAGTGATTTGTAGCTAGAGTTGCCAGTCTTTAAATAAGTCATGCTGAATATTTTCATCACTACTGCCATTCTTACAGTGACCACAATGTGCTAGACACTATACAAACATGAAAGGCAGCAGCATCTGTACCATATAATCTTGCACTTTTAAAAGACCAAACACGGAAAGCCTTTCCCATCTGACTATGCATATTCGGACACCAAAAGAATATTATAAAATGTAAAGACAGATTTTTCCCAAGTCTGTTTCCCTTGCCATAGTCCAGGGGTGGGGAACCTTTTTCCTGCCAAGGGCCATTTGAAGATTTACAATGTCATTCGGGAGCCACTCCTCCTCCCCCCCCCCCCCCAGAAGCCCAGTCCTCCACTCCCCCCCCCGCCTGGCGGCCCGCGCGTGTTCCTGGCCGGCAGCTCCCCGAGGCGCTTCCTGGCCTCTTCGCGGAGCCGCCCCGGGTGGGGGTGGCTCGGTGAAGGGGCTGGGAAGTGCCTCGGGGAGCCACCGGCCAGGGACACGCGCGGGCCGGATGGAATGCTTTGGCGGGCCGTATAAGGCCCCCGGGCCAGAGGTACCCCACCCCTGCCATAGTCAGTTGTAGCGTTCTCAGTAGAAGAAGCCTTGAGGTGGGATTTCAAAGGAGAGAAGGCAGGAGATGGGTCATAAAACAAAAGCCATCCTCGCAACATCCCATTTACTTACCTTGAGAGATATCTATCTTCCTATAGCTAGACAATTCCAAAATAAAAAAGAATGACGCTTGTGATTATGCTAAGGGCGCCTTTGCTGTTCCCCATAGCATTTAATTGACTCCCTTCCCTCACCTTCTCATTATCCATTTTTGAGAAGTTTGATAATGAAGTTAATGGATAATGAGCCACCACTCCTGTACCTGGGTCTGGCCAGATGGCAGGGCTGCAAGCTCCTGCTGCTCCGAGCAGCATGGTAAGAGGGTGGGAGGGAGGGGATGCGGATAAGGGGCAGGGAGTCCCAGGGGTCAGTCAAGGGATAGGTAGCAGGGGCGGAGGTTCGGGGGGGAGGGAGGACAACAGTCAGGGGACAGGGAATGGGGGGGGGGATTGGATAAGTGGTGGAGTCCCAGGGGGCAGTTAGGAGGGGGGTCCCAGGAGGAGGTGGTCAGGGGACAAGGAGAAGGGGGGGTCGGATGGGTCGGGGATTCTGAAGGGGGCAGGGAGTGGGAGAGGATGGATGGGGGCAGGGTCCAGGCTGTTTAGAGAGGCACATCTTCCCAATGCCGATGTGGCCCTTGGGCCAAAAAGATTGACCACCCCTGATCTAAAACGTTTCCTGTGGCTATTGAAGATTCTTCACCTAGATCCCTTGTAGACACTGAATCTGAGAGTAATATTGTTTGATATGTGTTATTAATTGCAATCTTTTCATTCTTAGTAATTTTTAAAAAATACATAAATCCACCTTCTATATAAAGATCTGAGATTTTTCCTATAGCTATTTATTCAAATTGTCCACTTTTCCTGGATAAATCTCTTAATATTAAAAGTATTTTTTAAAGTTTCCATGTACTATAACATTATGCAGGATTTTTACATCTCCCTGCTTCCTTATCCATGCCATATCAGTAGCCTATTGTTTAATTCAATAAATAGAAATATATTCAATCAGGACAACTAATTTCACACAGTTAAACTTGGCCAAATCAAAGCAGTGAGTTATAGAGTATGTAATTTGTGAAATCTGCAATTTCAGCCTAATTCAAAGGGAAGAAACGTGGTTTAATGTGTTATTTCCCCCCACAGGCTAATGTTACTGAATAAATTTCTACTAACTGCCTCACTTCAAAAGTATTCTACAATTTTACATCATAGTCCTTTGTATAGTTCTTCCCTTAAAAAAATAAAATAAACCACATTCACACAGTTCTTTTCTCTTATACTCAAGATAACATTTTAACACACAAAAAACCACACACCGTTTAAAAGAACATTAAAGTTGCAACATTAGCTCTGTGACTATATTTTATTTTTAATGCAGTAGGCTTATCCATTTTAAGTTAAAGGAAAAGCACATTGGCTAGGTGTTTTTTTCATTAACGGATATCAAATAAAATAGAAATGACACACTCAAGGCAAGCAATAAGTACTTATGTGCCAAAGAAAATCCATTAAAAATATTATTTAAGTTACAAAGTCAAGCATTTGAAAGCAAGGAAATACCTGGTTTGCCAAATCAACCTCAGTTCTGCCACTGAGCATCCATCTTGTGCATTGAGTGAGGCAAGGGTATTATGGAAAAAAATAGTATGTTATGTGATTAAAGACTGTATTGTAATTTATATACTCGAGGAACAGAATTAAGGTTGAATAGAAACCGTAAATCTAGCATTACCAACCAACCTAACACATTGACTTGTCAAACACATTTCTACAACATGCAGCAGTAACAAAAACAGCAGAATGTGAATAGCCCTTCCTAACACACACACTTTGAAACATCTCCTGGGTAAGAAGACTGTTTAACTTTTACTCCCCTCTCAACAGCTTTCTTGGGAAGTCAGATAGGCGGGAGGGTTCCGCTTCCATCTGCTAGACTGAGCACGGAGTGAGAAGGCAGATTGCAAGCAGCTTGCCTTCATCCCTATTCTTTGCAAGAAGTGGAACTAAATTGCTACATACATAAGCCGGACATGTCCTTTAACTATGGGTGGGGTGACCCATAGGTGTCTAGGGTAGAGTAATCCCTTATGGACAATCTCTCTATTGCTGAAGAGTATTGAGTATGACTATCCTGAAGGTTGTCTCCAGGAGAATTCAGAAGTGGAGAGGGGATTCAGACATAATCTTGAATCAGAGAGGTAGCCGTGTTTGTCACTTCTGCAATTCCAGACTAAGAGTCCTGTGGCACCTTAAAGACTAACTAAAGTATGTATTAGCCCACGAAAGCTTATGCTTCAATACTTTAGTTAGACATAATCTTGATGGTCTGCTAGAAGATGAAGGGGCAAGATGGTTCTTGAAGAGCCCAAGAGGAAGTTTGGTGTTCCCTTCCCATCTTCTTAAGGTATTGATTGGGGGTGGAGTTAAGATATAGCACATCTAGTGCTTATCCCAATGAAAAGGTTTGTTACCCTCTGAAAGAAGGATAATAGGTTGGTGTGATATGATTTTCTCTTGAAAAAATCCATGTTGACTATTACTTATCGCTGTGACGGTGTATGCACACCGTCTCCTGTCAGAGTGGACGTTGGGTGTGCTGACACTGCAGTTACTGTCTACCAGACTGTCTTGTGCCTCACCATGATGAGGTCCAACGGTCAGAGTCAAAGCAGTGGTCCTTGAGTTCAGGGCAGCCTGGCCTAGAGACCTGAAGCTGCAGTCATTGGAGGCATCGGGGTCTCCGGTCACCTCAGTGCAGATAATTCCCTGAGGCTCCATCGGCCACAGATCTCCTGTCCGATCTCAGGTTCAAGAATAGCAGCCGTGTTAGTCTGTATCCATAAAGAAAGCGAGGAAGACTTGTAGCACCTTAGATCTATCTAGATCTAGATCTGTCCGATCTCTGGCTCCCATAGGCAAGGGTTGTGATACTGCCATATCTCTTACAGTAACCACTATACTCCAACAACATGTGACAATAGCCAACATCCTGAATGCCTCTAAATCAGGGTTCAGACCAGGCAACAGTACAGAGAAAGCTCTAATGGAGCTACAAGACCTGTGTCCCTCTGGTCATGTTCTCTCTGCTGGACCACCACCATGCTAAAATGTCAGAATGCCTACAGAAATTTGCTCTTGGATGAAGAGCAGCTTGCACAAGCTGTACTTAGGCAAAACTGAACTGATGCTGGTCAGAAAGGGGAACTGCTTCAAAGAACTGGCTACGGCATTTCTCTCCACCTTACATCAAAGTCATAAAGACCCCATTTGTTAAAGCTGCAGGACTCCAAGTCTTCACGCTTGAGTCTTTCCTAAGCTTCGATTACCAGGCTCAGCAGTTTTCAAAAATGTCTGCTTTTCCTTCCAGCTTTCTAAGATACTTGATGTCTTCCTCCCAGACAAGGTTTAGGACCCAATAACCCATGTATTTGTCAATGCCAGACTGTATTAATTATATCACAAGCTGAATGTGAAGATGACCCACGGACTTCTGCAGGTACAGGGTGGCTGGCAGCCATCTTCATGGCTTAGACCACCAGAAGCACAGCATGCCCATATTCAAATCACTCCACTGGTTCCCAGTCAACTTCCAATGCCAGTTTATGCTTAATTCAAAGGAATTATTGGATCAAGTCCCAGTTACATCAAAGACCAAATTTCGATCTATGATCCACTGTGTCAGCTGCATTCCTCTGGAACTAGGCAGATCACAAAGACCAGGATGAAGCATATGAGAGGTGGGGCCAAAGCATCGTCAATAGAGGGGGGGCCCAGCTGTCAAACAACTTTACAAAGAAGATCATGTGATTTCCAAATTAATGTAACATTTCCTCTGATTTTATTTTTTGTTAAATGTTAGACACTATGCAATTCCTCACAGCCACCCATGAATAAGAATAACACTTCAATAGAGAAAAATATCAGTTATAGTAGGAGTGATACTAGTCTGACACTACAAGAGTTGTACAGTAGCATTCTATACCACAGCACAGCCCAAATCTAATCCTTTCTAAACCATAGCAACATTATTCTATTCAGCTCTTATGGCAATTCATTTTGGAGAGCTCTTTGCATTAAAAATGAAGCCTTATTCAGCAGTAACAAAAGAAAATTTCTTTCTCAGTATGTGAAGGACGTTAAAAGAGGACTTACCTAAATTCAAAATATTGGTTGAATTTTCATTGTAATTTAGAATCATTTATGCATGATTTCTCCAGCATTTAATATTTTTTAGAGGCCTCGCCAATTGTTTTCTTTGGGCTTAGTATTTATGGGATTTGTGGTCCTTTGTGCTGTAAATAACTTGAAGAGTCACATTCAGTGAATTTAAAAAAATACATCCTACACATTAGTTACCAAGTTCCATAGATACTCTTACTTTATGTTGATACCAAGTACTGTGCTTATGTTAGTCTTATCAATTATTTATTTTCTGTGCATCCCTTATAATTTAGATATCATGCAGAAGATCAATTATTTGGGCAAAAACAATTGCTAAGGACAATTTGTGTGTTTGTTTATTATGATTATAAAAAACTAGAAGAGAGGCTGTTCTAGATTTGATTTTGACAAACAGTCTGAAATAAATAGGATGAAATATAAGAAGGACATATGCAAGTATTACACTTAGGGCTGGTCCCCACTATGGCTTAACGTCGACCTTTGCGACGTTAAGTCGATATAAACATGTACCCGTCCTCACATGCATGCCATTTGCGTTGATTTAAAGGGACCTCAAAATCGACTTCTGTACTCCTCCCTAATGAGAGGAGTAGCGCTGAAATCGACCTCTCTGGGTCGATTGTGAACTAGTGAGGACGCATGGGACATTACTGGCCTCCAGAGGCTGTCCCACAATGCTCCATTCTGACCGCTCTGGACTGCCTCACTGCTCCACTGTGACCGCTCTGGACAGCGCTCTCAACTCGCTGCTCTGGCCAGGTAGACAGGAAAAGACCCGTTTTCACTAAAAAAGATTGTCAATAAACTCTGGACCAGGACTTTGTAATGATTCCAATAACATGCGTTCCCTAGCTCTCTGAGACATTCTAAGCAGAGTGATGTCAGTCATGGTTGCCTGCTTGAAATACGGACTGCAATTAGTAGGGAAACAGCCAGCGAGACAGCCCGTAGCGAGAGCAGGATGGGGTTTTGAGCCTGCAATCGCACATCCCCCCCCCCCCCCAGCCAGGATGCACCCCCCCTTCCCCCTGCCAGGCTGAACACCCACCCCCCCACCCCCCACCCCCCACACACACACAGCCAGCTGGTAGCCAGCCCGTGGTGTTTGGGGTTTTTTGAAGTTCGGGTTACAGCGTGCCTGGGTTTTCAGCCTGCAATCGCCACCCCCCCCCACCCCCCGCCAGGCTGCACGCACACCCCTTCCCCCCACCAGGCTGAACACCCCCCCCCCCTCCAGCCAGCCAGTAGCCAGCCCATGGTGGGTTTTTTTTTTGAAGTTCGGGTTACCGCGTGCCTGGGTTTTCAGCCTGCAATCGCACCTCCTCCTCCCCCGGCCAGGCTGAAACCCCCCCCCCTTCCCCACAGCCAGCCCGTGGTGCCTGCTGGGGACTCCGGGAACTGTGGGATAGGTACCCACAGTGTAATGCTCGCTATGTCGACGCTTGCAAAAGTTGTACGGACAGACACTGTCGACTTGCTGTGCTTTGTGGGGACACACAAAATCGACTCTATACAGTCTGCTTTAGAAAATCGATTTAAAGGAAATCGAACTAATGCTGTAGTGAAGACATACCCTTAGAAAGGAATAATCAATTCCACAAATACAAAATGGGAAATGACTGCCTAGGAAGGAGTACTGCAAAAAAGGACCTGGGGATTATAGTCAATCACAAACTAAATTTGAGTCAACAATGTAATACTGTAGAAAAAAAGGAAACATCATTCTGGGATGTATTAGCAGTAATCTGTAAGCCTACTGTAAGCCTGTATGGGGTTCCTTCATGCATGGGATTCTTCCTTCCTAAGGGCAGGACTCTGCACATGTCCTTATTGACCCTCCTCAGATTTCTTTTAGTCCAATCCTCCAATTTATCTCAGTCACTCTAAACCCTATCCCTACCCTCCACCATATCTCTTTCTCCCCCCAACTTAATGTCACCCACAAGCTTGCTGAGGGTGTAATCCATCCCATCACCCAGATCATTAATGAAGATGTTGAACAAAACCGTCCCCAGGAAAAACCCCAAGGCACTCCGCTTGATACTGGCTGCAACGAAACATCGAACCATAGATCACTACCCATTGAGCCCTACGATCTACCCAGCTTTCTATCCACCTTATAGTCCATTCATCCAATCCATACTTACTTAACTTGCTGGCAAGAATACAGTGGGAGACCGTATCAAAAGTTTTGCTAAAATCAAGATACATCATATTCACCACTTTCCCCATATCCACAGAGCCAGTTATCATAAAAGGCAATCAGGTTGGTCAAGCATGATTTGCCCTTGGTGAATCCATGTTGACTGTTCCTGATCACCTTCCTCTCCTCCAAGTGCCTCAAAATGGCTTCCTTGAGGATCCTTTCCCCAGGCGGCTCCTAAAAGTGACGAGCACATCTTTCTGGCAGTGGCTTCTAGATGGGGAGGCCAGGCGGTCTCCATGCTCTACCCTTGCTCGCAGGCACCGCCCCTGCAGCTCCCATTGGCTGCAATTCCCAGCCAGTGGGAGCTGCAGAGTCGGCATGCAGGGCATGGGCAGATCATGGAGACCCCCCGCCTCTGCCAAGGCGGCTGCAGGGACATGCCAGCCACTTCTGGGAGCACTGCGAAGCCAGGGCAGGTACGGAGCCTGCCTTAGACCTGCTGTACCACTGGACTTTAAGTGACTAAAATCCCCTGGTTTGGCTTCAGTAGCCACCGGGAGATAGAGGGACGGAGAGGAGTTGAGGGAGGGAGGGAGGGAGGAGTGTATCAGTGAGGCCTGCGGACCCCTGGAGTCCCCTGGGTAACTCCCAGCGGTCCACTGACCCCAGTTTGAGAAATACTGTCTCATTGCAGCAATATATGGAGTCACATGGGGCTTTTGAGCATTAGCTGTTGTAGATCAAATTGTACCCAGATTTGTTCACCTGTACAAGTCAGTTACAGCACATGGCCTTTATTAGCTTACTTATGACAGAAGTCAGTTTTAATTGCAGAACATAGAAGCAGGTCATTATCTTATCCACCTTGCACAGCATGGTCTACTAGATGAGTCGTAAGGAAAAAGAACAAAATAAGAATGAAAATAATATTTCTTTTTAAGAATGCAATGTCATTATTCTTCCCTGAGCTTCTTAAATTATAATTCAACTTTAATTGACTTCCTGATCCTTCTTCTGCCACCTTAATATCTTGTCTGAGTTGTAAGATATTCCTTGACTGTAAGAATTTCATTTAAAAATGTATTCGCAGAAGACATGGCCCAGATGCCACATCTAATTTACAACATTTTCCTGGGGGCAGCGAAAAAGTGGTTCTGAGCAGCTGATGGAGCAAAATGGATTTGATTATACATGAATGTTAAACACAAATTTACAGCAGAGCCACAATCAAACTAAATTACTATTACTATTATGTCAGACTGATAAAACAAATTCCTGCAAGAGTAATAGCCAAACTGGGAGTAATTCTTTTCTGTCCTGTTATGTAGTCCTGCACTTAAGTAAATTTGATAGGCAGAAGCTCAATAAGAAAGAATTTTTCATACCATTTGACATAATTTTCAGAATTTTACAGTTGCCATAAGCAGAGAACTGGGTGTTAAAGAATTTCTTTGACATGTTACATGCATAACTGTTTTAAGTGGTGTATTCTCAGCCCAGGCTATTAATGTTAATGATGTTAATAGCTTCATGTTCTGGGCATTAGCTAAACTTGATACTCTTAGGAAATGCTAAATACAACGGTTGTGGGAAAGCAATGCTGTTTCAGTTGCAGCAAGTACAAAAACTGGTTCATCTGCTGCTTATCAATGAAAAGGGACTTTGGAATTTTTCTTCTCCAAACTGCACTACATTTAACTGCAATGTATAACAGCTCCAAATCTAAACAAAACCATATTTTTATAAAACAATTACGGTATTGTTTATTATTTAGACATCAGGTGAATGAGGTCCTGCACCACCTCAAAAGTCTCAAATGGCAGCCCCATAAGTCTGGATAGGACCAAATTGAGGTCCCAAGCCAGGACAAGCTGCCGGACCTACGGGTATACCCTACTGAGACTTTTAGGGAAATGGCTGACCAACAAGTTGGCAAAGACCAACCCGAACAATAGCACTCCACCTTGGACTCCGAGGTCTCTAAAAAAGACAACCACATAGGAGTGCTACTGGATGGTGCCGAAGATCCATGCCAAGCCTCTGGGGACTGATGCGGCTCCCCCTCCAGCCCCAGTGAGCGTTCAACGCTGGGGAGTGGCACACCGCAGATGGGAAGTGGCGTGACATGATCACTGGCTTACCCCTATATGGAATAGGCAGCCTGGCTAACACTGGGGCCTCTTCCCTTCTTGGAGAAGGCAGAGACATCAGGTGAGTAAGGTCCTGCACCGCCTCAAAAGTCTCTGGAATGGAGGGGAGTTGAATGTCCCGGCCAGACAGTCCGGAGAGCGGTAGTGGACTGGACTCAACTGGATCCCTTGCAGGGCAGGCATTGGCGAACCCTTTGGTGCTGCCGGGCCCGAAGTAAACTGGGTGGGTTGGGGTCTCCCTGTCGCTGTCTCTTTAGGCTTAGAAGGGTGAGAGGAGACACAGGAGATACAGATTGGTACCTAGCAGAAGTCTTATGTTCGTCACCGGGAGTCCTTACTCTCCTTTCTAGGCGTCGACTCGAGTGCCGTCAGCACGGTGTGCTGCACACGGAGGAGGAGGCGGTTGACATAGGCTCCGCCGACCTGGGGTCGGATTGTGGGTGGAGGGCTGCCTCTATGAGGATAAGCCTAAGTCTCCTTAAGGGTCCTCTGCCGAAATGCTTTATAAATGTGGCTTTTGGTGACTCTTGCCAAGGCACTTCAAACAAGAAGTGTGTAGGTCACTTTTTGGCATCAACTTTCCACAGACTTCACATGGTTTGAACCCTGTCGACTGAGGCATAACCCAGAGACAGGGGAGAAACGGGGCGGGGTAGGGGGGTAACCTGCACAATGAAAACTTAGCATAATACTACTATTAACTTAAGGCAAAAACTACTACTAAATATATACAAAATACAATGGGACACTGCTAAAGGCGTTTGCAAAGGCAAGAGAGGGAAGTTCCAGCTCGCTGTCACTGGAATTAAGAAGGAACTGAGGGGGTGGAGGGTCGGCAGGGCCTTATATTGGGCGCCATGAAGGCGTGACTCCAGGGGGCACCCACGCCAATCCTCTGGATGCTGCTGGAGGAAAAATCATCCGGCTGTCGTGCAAACGGCAAACAGCACACACACACACACACACACACACACACACACACACACACACACACACACACACACACACACACACACACACACACACACACACACCCCTACCTGATTGGAATTGACATGAACAAGCACTCAAAGAAGAATTGGGAATTTTCATGACACAGAGAAGGCAAAGGCAAAACTCCCCTTGCAGAAGTTTACAGCTTACTCTGAGAGCTTGAACCCTTGTGTGTTGTGAAAACCAGCAAACTACAATTTTGTCCCTAAAGTTTAGGTCTTAGCTGAAATTAATGTTTTGCAAGGAGTGCAACTCCTAGAAAGAATCTGTTAAATACTCAGGTTACTAACTGTGCAATATACATGGATGGCACACAGTTCACAGAACACCTCAATGGCTTTGCAACAGCTGTAGACTCAATGTATTCTCCTCTACTCTGCAGAACTAATAGGGGAGCACTGGACTGGGTTGTCAAGAGATATATCTAGATATAGATATAGATATATGCCACCATACTAGACATAATATCTGTCATTTTAGGTATAATGTGAGTAACAACACATTGTTTCATTATGAGCCGCTATAAACATGATTTATAGTTATAAAAGAAAGACCATTTCTAAGAGTGAAGAGTACCCTAAGCAGACTTTTTTTTTCAAATTACTTCTAATATAGGCCCTAATACAGCATAAACTATGCATATGTTGAATTTTAAGCACGTGAGAACTCAAATTAAAATCAATGTGCTTTGTAGAATTAAAGCCATACATTATAACAATCTGTGTGTGTATGACTGAAATTAGTATAAATGAACCCATTAGATTGAAGAACTACACAACTCTGTAAACGTCATTTTAAAAAATCCTTCAGCAAATCTTCAACACCAATTTTCCTCATTAAGTCAAATTAACCACAAAAATGACTGATATTACTTTCTCTTATATTTTTCAATGGCCATTACACATCTCAAAATCAAAAATAAAAAATAATTAATGTCCCAAACCAATTTTTAAAATAAATGTCTTAATTTTATTTCAAACAAGTAAGGCTGACACTCAAACCACATGTATTATGTGGTCTTGATAACAATCAAATGAACCCTTATTAGCAAAAGTCTTAACATTTCCATCACTCTTTTCATCGAGAAGCATAATGTTTTTACAAATGAATCACTCTATCCACCGCTGAAATGCAGCCACCTCTGAGGTGGACTGCTGCAATTGTTACAACAGTACACAGAAACAATATGAAATAGATTAGAACAGGCTGTGAAGAATGCCATAGCCAACTGAAATTATAGGAAAAATTTAAGTAGGTGGAATATAATTGTTTAAACCATAAAACTTGGGCAAAATACCAGAGTCATTCCCCTGCTTTTGTGATAAATGTCAGGAGATCTTTAATTATCCTATAATTTATATTTTTATATATACACCAGTCCCACACATGGATCCTAAACCCCGTGTTCTAGCAGGGTCCAGTGTATTTATATTTATATAAAATGTATTTACTTATTTAGAATATTCAGAACTGAAGGTTTAGAAAATCAATGTTCCTAAAAAGCCACTGTCAGAGGAAATAGTGCTATAGAAGCTCTTCAAATTCTACTTCCTAATTAACCCTCAGTTTCCAGTTAGTTACTAGGCCTGAACCTGCTTTGTTTAGAAGAGATTAGACATTTTTGCACAAATCATAAATTATAAGACATTTAATAAATGCATAATAAATTTGTGTACATCACTGATTTGTGCCAAATTAATATTTACATGAAATAAAGGAAAAAAAGAACCTCTCTCATACACCACCTTCCTCCATCCCTCACTTCACCTTCTCCTTGATAAAACAGTGAACTCAATAGGTTTGTGTCATAAATATAAAGGGAAGGGTAACAACCTTTATGTATGCAGTAACATAAAATCCCTCCTGGCCAGAGGTACAGAATCACTTTATCTGTAAGGGCTTAAGAAGCTCAAATAACCTGGTTGGCACCTGAGCAAAAGGACCTCTAAGGAAAGAAGATACTTTCAAATCGGGGGGGGGGGGGGGTTGTTTGTGTTCTCTTTTTTTGTTCCCTCTCTAGATGGAGAGAGAGACCAAGTAGGTAAAACATCTCCTGAAAACATACCTGAAATTATACATCTAAAATTACTGAAATTGTAAGTAAGAGCAAGGATATACGTTAGATTATCTTTTGTTTTAGCTTGTGAATTTGCCCTATGGTAAGAGGGAATTTTCTTCCTGTTTTTTGTAATTTTGAAGCTGAGCCTAGAGGGAACTTTTCTGTGTTTAAATCTTTTTATTACTCTATAAAGTTATCTTCCATCCTGATTTTGCAGATGTGATCTTTTACTTTTTTTCTTTATATAACAGTTCTTCCTTTAAGAACCTGTTTGATTTTCAATGTCCTTGGGACAAAGGGTCTGGTCGGTACTCACATTATTCTCAAGCCTCCCCAGGAAGGGGGGGTGAAAGGGCTTGGGGGAATATTTGGGGAGGAAGGGACTTCAGGTGACCCTTTTCCTAAATTTTTGTCTAAGTCACTTGGTAGTGGCAGCAACACCATCCAAGGACAAGGAAAGGATTTGTGACTTGGAGAAATGTTTAACCTAAGCTGGTAAAAATAAGCTTAGGGGGTCTTTCATGCGGGTCCCCAAATTTGTACTCCAGAGTTCAGAGTGGGGAGGGAACCTGACAGGTTGCGTAAAACATTGCAGTAATACTTGTGATATACTGCATTCAACATTACAACTACACCCATGAGATTAAATGGGAGAAGTTAGACTGTGAGGAAATAAACTCTACAACACCACAAATAAGTGTGTTAGTAAGTAATTGTGATAAGAACAATTTTGAAATTATGAAAGAGAGCACAAACAGTAAATTGGTCTCACACAGGTTCTTCTAGAGCAATTATCAGCATGCTAAATAGAACATGAACATAGGTGAAATGTTCTGTACTATGAAAATCCCTCGAAAGCTTTTCTATGAAATACTAGCTTTGTTTTAAAATGTTCTTTTCATTTAAAAAGGAAGGGTGGCACAGTGGTTGGAGCTCTAGCTGGGTTTGTGGGAGATCCAGGTTCAACTCCCTGCTCTGCCACAGACTTCCTGAGGGACCTTGGGAAAGTTACTTAGCCTCTTAGTTCCCCATTTTTAAAATGGGCATAGTAATGCTTCCCTATGTCAAAGGGGGCCTGAAGAGGAGGCTGATACCACCAGGATAAAACCCATGAAAATGGCATGAATAAGGTCCTACTTGAATTGATGGATGATTGTCAAAAAATTGTGGCTGATTTGCAGACAAGTTATGTAAAATTGCAGAAAGTAATAATGGACCTTATTATTAGTCTGCCACCTGGGCCTAAAAGTGGGGTCTCCCACTCTCAGCTCCAGGGAAGCCAGTATCCCACTGAGGGCTCCTGCTCTCAGACCCTGGGTGGCCAGGGCTCCCAATGTCAGCCCCACACATAGTGGGGTTCTCGCTGTCAAAACTGAGGCCTAATATTACAGAATATGCAATTTCCACAATATCACAATTAGGACCACAGTAATGAAATAATGACCCTTCGACCAAGTCGGTCATAGGTTAGCATTTCATTTAAGCTCTTTGGATAACATAATTCTGAAATACTGCCCCAAATCAGCCAAAATGCTCCACACAAAAAAGCTTAAGGTGCTGAATAAGAATCAAAGCATATGAGCTGCATCCAGTGTAAATATGTACCACATGACACAAAGGCTTGACAAGACAGACTGTGTTAGTATGTTAGTACTAATCAATGGGTACAATCAGAAGCTTAGCTATAGAAAAACACCTTTTGGCACCCGCTAGTGTTTTATTCATGTGAACTGCAGGCGGTCTGCACTCAATCATTTTATCAAAATTGGTGTACCGGGATATGGTGTATCAGCAGGCAGCACATTCAGCTGACACGCTAAGAGAACACTCTGTAGTACATGTACGACTTTAGAAGTGTCTGTTGTAAACAGCGAGTTTTATAATTAAAAAATAGACTGCTTAGTAGTGAGAGAAGATTAGCCCTTTAGCTTCCACTTTACCAGAAAATTGCCCTTTAATAAATAACTAGTTCACAGCACAGTATTGTGATTCAAAATAAAATTTTACTGAAGTAGAAAAGATAATCTAGATAATTTTGTTGCAAAAACCTGTGAAATTAAAAAGCACTAACTTTAAAAAAAACAACACAAGAAGTTCATATCTTGCTATCACAATATTTATTTGATTCATGAATAATTACTGCAAGCAGAATAGAAGCTATGACTCTCCATCATTAGCTGAAACCAAAATATAAAACATGTTTAAAGGAAGAATATATGCTGGGGGACAAACCCTGCCCTCTGATATGTGGCAAATTAGAATTATTCCATCAAAGCCAAAGGAGTAACGGACTTTTTTGAGATTACTCTGGATTTTCAGATATGTAACAGAGGGAAGAATCTGGCATGACAGCTCAAAAACACTGATTTATCTGCATGGAATATAGTTGCACTCCAGAAGGATGGTGTTACAGTTAAGACACTGGTCTGACAATCAGGAGATTAGTGTTCTAATT
Organism: Sternotherus odoratus; assembly: GCA_032164245.1. NCBI lineage: Eukaryota > Metazoa > Chordata > Testudines > Kinosternidae > Sternotherus > Sternotherus odoratus. The sequence continues at coordinate 279,715,994 of JAVMKO010000001.1, read as the reverse complement.
CCCAGCTCTGGCACATACTTGTGATGTAACCATGGGAAAGATACCAAGAGCAAGTCATGCCTGACTAACCTAATTGCCTTCTATGACATGATAACTGGCTCTGTGGATGAGGGGAAAGCAATGGACATGTTATTCCTTGACTAAAGCAAAGCTTTTGATACAGTCTCCTACAGTATTCTTGCCAGCAAGTTAAAGATGTATGGGCTGGATGAATGGACTATAAGGTGGATAGAAAGCTGGCTAGCTTGTAGGGCTCAATGGGCAGTGACCAATGGCTCCATGTATAGTTGGCAGCTGGTATCAAGTGGAGTGCCCAAAGGTCAGTCCTGGGGCTGGTTTTGTTTACTATCTTCATTAATGATCTGGAGGATGGCGTGGACTGCACCTGCAGCAAGTTTGCAGATGACACTAAACTGAGAGGAGTGGTAGATACGCTGAAGGGTAGGGATAGGCTAGAGTGGGACCTAGACAAATTAGAGGATTGGGCCATGTGAAATCTGATGAGGTTCAACAAAGGCAAGTGCAGAGTCCTGCACTTAGGCTGGAAGAATCCCATGCACTGCTACGGACTAGGGACCGAATGGGTGGGTAGGCAGCAGTTCTGCAAAAAACGACCAAGGGGTTACAGTGGATGAGAAGCTGGATATCAGTTAACAGTGTGCCCTTGCTGCCAGGAAGGCTAAGGGCATTTTGGGTTATACTAGTAGGGACACTGCCAGCAAATTGAGGGACGTGGTCATTCCCCTCTTTTCGGCATTGGTGAGGCCTCATCTGGAGTACCGTGTCTGGTTTTGGGCCCCACACTACAAGAAGGAAGTGGAAAAATTGGAAAGAGTCCGGCAGAGGGCAACAACAATGATTAGGGGGTTGGAGTACATGAGTTATGAGGAGAAGTGGAGGGAACTGGGATTGTTTAGCCTGCAGAAGAGAAGAATGAGGGGGATCTGATAGCTGTTTTCAACTACATGAAAGGGGGTTCCAAAGAGGATGGATCTAGACTGTTCTCAGTGGTAGCAGATGACAGAATAAGGCGTAATGGTCTCAAGTTGGAGAGGGGGAGGTTTAGGTTGGATATTAGGAAAAACTTTTTCACTAGGAGGGTGGTGAAGCACTGGAATGGGTTATCTAAGGAGGTGGTGGACTCTCCTTCCTCAGAGGTTTTTAAGGTCAGGCTTGACAAAGCCCTGGCTGGAATGACTTAGTTGGGGATTAGTCCTGCTTTGAGCAGGGGGTTGGACTAGATGACCTCCTGAGGTCCCTTCCAACCCTGATATTCTATGATTCATGCTTGGGGCCCTGGGACAGATTTCAATGATGATAATGTATTAGAATCATAGAATATTAGGGTTGGAAGGGACCTCTGGAGGTCATGTAGTCCAACCCCCTGCTTAAAGCAGGACCAATCTGCTGGGAGCAGGGCTTGTCCTGCAATTAGGGAACTTCACTCCGAGCTGGAATTACCAGAGGAGCAGTTGGTATTGGGTAACCAGGATCAGACTGAACAGTGACTCTTACTCAACTGTTCCCGGTCGCTGCATGCCAAAGCCAACCTATCAGAGTGCGAATGTCTTGGCTGAGCTCTCAGGAACTGAAAGCATTCAATGGATCTGTGTCAGATACCTGGCGATCCATGCCTCACGCTACTCGACCGGTACTGGGACATCGAACAGGACCAGGAGCTACGACAGGCCAGTTGCCACAAGGATCGTCCTGAGTAGGGCAGCCTCCTTTTTGGAGACAGGTGATGATGGCCCAGCAAATCACTGGTCTCGTGTGTCCAGTCGGTCTCGGGATGCGTACCATTCCCTTGGAGATAATCAGGGCTGGTCCCGAAGTTCTTGAAGGGTGGTGCATTCCTCAGAGGGCCTGCACCAATTTACTGGAGAAATACGGCTTGAGTCCCTTAATCAGTGCCCCCGGTGTGGGGTTCGAAGAGGGCTCCACTGAGCCTGCCTCTCCAGTCCTGAGGAGTCATAGCTTTGGGTGGGTGAAGACAGGTGGGACGTCCCTCCTGATGGAAATTGGTACCCCTGAGGTGGGGACGCATGCATAGGTCCCAACGTGGATATTCGCTGAGACCGGGGTACTGTGGGAGCTGGTGTGGGCAGCATCAGGCGTGTCAGGCTCTCTTGAGCTTATCAAAGAGCTTTGGGCATCAGTGACACCTGAGGCTGGCTAGGGCCTGTACCACTATCTGGGGTCGCAGGTGAAGCATGGGATGGGCTGCACCACCCAAATGGGGTGTTGAGCTGCCTGGCACAGGTCGTGGGCTCACCCTGAGCCCTCTCCTTTCTCTTACAGGATGTAAAAATCCTTATGCTGGTAAAAAGTTGATGTGGTGAGATATAACCTGAGCAACAGTTTGCAATAAAAAATTCCTAGCATGATTCGGTATCATAAAATATTCCATATAGCATTTGTTATATATCTGTCAAATCAACCTATAAAAAGTTAAGTGATTGTACTGCACGTAAGAAAGTACACAAGCTATTTTGTGCCAGTAATACTCCATATTGTAATAAATATGCACACCGGCATCAATGTATGTGTTATTAAGGAAACAAAGACATAGATATAACACTAAGAGATCATTTCTTCCTCCACACCTATGGGTACAAGCAACCTTAATCCAACATTATATTTGCTATCTCTGGGAGCTCGATAAACACCTATGCCACATTGAGAACAAATCCCTGTTTCTTAAATTTGAATTCTGAACTTTCTTATGGAGAATGAGAAGTATTCATGTCTGAGTCACAAATATATAACATGAAAAACACACAAATCTACAATGAAAATTAATTATTATGGATACCAACAAATTATATTCCAGTTAAATCATGCATTTTGTTTATTTTATTGATTGGCAATTTATCAACATTTCCTGTGGTTATAAAAGTCACCTTGTTCAAATTTCCCATTACAGTTCATGCACAAATTTCAAAGCCCACCTAAAAGTCCAATTACTTCATTTTTTACCCCTAGGGTGACTTTTCAATTTATTTCTCACCTAACACTCCTCTTTAAGTACAACAAATTGTTACCTGTGATTAGTGCATCTGCCACATCTAAATAAATGATTGCATCACTTAGTGCTAAATACATGCATTAAGTCCTCTAAAGAGCAGTTAAGACTTAGGATTATTTATACTTTAGTTTCTTCATCTGACCTGTGTTGCAACTAATCTTAGAAAGTATTCTGTTGGCATATTTCAAGCCACAAACACTGCCCTTTTCATTCCTCAGTCTTTAAGGTGCCACAGGACTCTTTGTCGCTTCTGCAAATCCAGACTAACACAGCTAGCTCTCTGATTCTTGATATCCTCATAGTAGTTCTCTTATTCCTAACTGTTCAGAGCCAAAAATTGTTCACTGCTAAAACCAGATGAAGTGTAAATGGAGAAATACTCAGAGGAGAACTAATAAAATTTAACAGAATAATGAATGTAATCTCTTACTAAAATTATGCAGAAGACTCAGGCGGATTTTTTTTTAAACAGAAAGTGAGTAGTTATCATTCAGTTAATTTCATTTCATTCCAACCTGACATAATCAAAATATCCCATCATTCTACTAATATGTCCACGTCCACAATCAAATTTAATATTTCTTTATTCTCATTTTAAGAGCAGTTCCATGGTTTCTAGAATAGAGCTCTAATAAAAGTTATTGTTAAACATTATATTTCTGGGGACGATGAAAGATACCTTTAGCTCCAATCCTCATCACTATAGACTGTGAGGTGCTTTTCACCAGTCTTCACTGGTTCAGGAGAAAATTATTTCATTACTTATCTTGAAAAACAAGATATAAAAAGTTCACTGAGCTACAAAAACTAAGTATTGCTTAATTTGTTCTTAACTGTATTTTTATTCCTTTATTTCTGCCCAGATTAGTTGCTTCCACCTGGATAAATATGAAGGCTTTTTCAATATTTCGCTTTTATGCAGTTTTCAGACACTTATACTTAGTGCCACTCAGTCTTTGGGCCCTTGATAGCAAAAAAAGAGAGAGGAAAGTTTCGGGAAATTATGAGACTGTACGGCATCCCCAAAAAGCTGATCGAGCTAATACAAAACCTCTACAGCAAGTCAATGAGCATGGTGAGGGTAAACAAGAAGAAGCTGATGTAAAGGTTCAGGATCACAGTAGGCTACTGCCAGATTTGTTCAACTTGGTAGTACAGTTGTGGTTACACACAGTCATATACAGTAGTACAACTTGATAGAAGCAGTAGTGATTATAGCATTGAGAGATGAAATGGACAGAGTCATGTTAGGTGGTAGAACGATGCATAACCTTTGATTCACAGATGGTATTAACAGCTCAGCATTGGCCAACGGGGATTTACAGAGAATAACTGACAAAGTAAAGTAGGAAAGCAGAAAATTCAAATTGAAGTACACCATGGGGAACACAAAAGTTAGGCAACTGAAAGATAAGAGAAAGAGGTAAAGATCAAACTCCCAGACAAAGAACTAGGACAAGTGGAAAACTGTATGCACCTTGGAGGATAGCAAAGGAAAAGAGGGGATTGTGAAGATGAATTGTGAAAATGACATAAAAAGAAGAATTGGATTAGCCGCTACTGCATATCTACAAGATATGGAAGGCTAAAGATATATCAATAAAAACAAAAATTAGTATATATGAGAAAGCTGACATGTTGATACCGCTATATAGGTCGAAATATTGCAGTACAAGGAAAGTCAATGAATGAAACATTTTGACTTCAGAAATGAACTGTCTGAGGGGAATACAGAGAGAAAATAAAAAATGAAAAGATGAGAAAAAAAACTGGGGCAAAAATAAGGCTGTTATAGAAGATTCAAGACAGATGACTGTCTGCCAAGAACAGACCTGGAAAAGATACCATACATGGTGATACATACCAGAGTGCAAGGAACTAGAAATAGAGGGAGACAAAGGATATGTTGGATAAACATGGTGAAGAATGATATAGAACAAAAAAGGTTTAAAGATGAAAGAAGCCATGAAGCTGAATCAAAAGACATAGAAAGACTTTATTTGGCCCTATTACTGTTGTTGTGTTGACTTATGGGAATCAGAATAGAAGAACAGCCTTTCATGTACCAGTATCAACTAGTGGCCTGATTGTCAAAAGTGCTGAGCTCTGACAGTTCCTGTTGATTTCAATGTAATAATGCTTCTGAAAGTCAGTGGCTCACGATCAGCAGTACCAAAAAGATTTAGGTTCAGGGAAATCATTCAGAGTCCATTCCATGAATACCACAGTCTTTGTGCGTGGTGAATAAAAGAAGCAGTAAGTGAACATGGTGATACTATGGCAGGCTGTCTCACAGGTGGGCAAAAGTCAGTGTGACAGAAGAGAAAGTGAATTTCTGAAACAGTGAGGAGCAGAGGTTCTGAAAGAATAAAATGTTCACAGCCTACATGATATTCACCATGTAACTGGTTAATCATACAGAAGAACAATTTGTAAAAATTGCCAAGCTATTGGGATCTTTGCATGAAAATCTATATACACACTCACCTATGATAAATTATCAATGGGGGATCTATTGCAAAAAAACATATGTTCTGCATCATCCTATGTTAACAGGTTTGTGAGAGTCCAATAAAACCTCATCAGACAAGTAAAGAGATGTTGTCAACTTAAACGTGGATCCAAATAATTTTTAAGGCATACCTTTTTAAGACCTAAAGCCAATGGAAATATTTCCCCAATTAAAAAATTCCACCCACAGAAATATTTTAGAACAAATAAAAATCCATTGTTGTAGTTGAAATACAAACACTGCAACACTAAATATCTGAAATAAAAAGTGAAAACTTTAATTTAAAACACATCTGTACTACCTAGAAGTATGTATCAAATCATAGAAGATTAGGGTTGGAAGAGATCTCAGGAGGTCACCTAGTCCAATCCCTGCTCAAAGCAGGACAAACCTCACTAAATCATCACAGCCAGGTCTTTGTCAAGCTGGGCCTTAAAAACCTCTAAGGATGAAGATTCCAGCACCTCCCGAGGTAACCCATGTCAGTGCTTCACCACCCTCCTAGTGAAATAGTGTTTCCTAATATCAAATCTAAACTTCCCCATTGTAACTTGAGACCATTGCTCCTGTTCTGTCATCTGCCACCACTGAGAACAGTTGAACTCCACCCCCTTTGGAACCTCCTTTAAGTAGTTGAAGGCTTCTATTAAATCCCCCCTCACTCTTCTCTTCTGCAGACTAAATAAACCCAGTTCCCTCAGCCTCTCTGGTAAATAATGTGCTCCAGCCCCCTAATCATTTTTGTTGCTTCGTCTACACTAGGGGGAGGGGTCGACCTAAGACGCAACTTCAGCTACACGAATAACGTAGCTGAAGTCGGCACATCTTAGGCCGACTTACCTGCCGTCCTCATGGCAACAGCGTGCTCTCCCATCAATTCCAGCTTGCGTCTTTTGGTGAGCTGGAGTTCCAGAGTTGACAGGAGTGCCTTTGACGATCAATTTATTGCGACTTGATGAGATGCAATAAATCCATCGCCAATAGATCAATCACTACCCGCCGATCTGGCGGGTAGTGAAGACATACCCTAAGGGACAGCTTCCCTTTCCCAGAGAGCTTTCAACCTAAAAATCAAGTAAAAACACAAGGAAAACAAATTTGGACAAACAATTCAGAAGGGGAAGGTATGGCAAGATCAAAAGTGAGGAAAGCAACAAAGCAAAAATTGTGAGAAGTAGATTAGAGGATTTTAAACAGAACTGAGTGGGCAGCTGGTGAGCAGGAATTGAGGTACTGTTCCCCGCATAGCAGGCAGCACAACAAAATGTGCAAAGCGAAGAGTAGGAGAAACTGATGAAGGTAGCAGTTATGAGAGAGGGTTGGAGGAGTGACGGGCATAATTTAAAGTTTTTGTGTAAGGAGAACATGGGCTACTCAATGACTAAAGAAAAAAAGGAGAGGAGATTTAGTGAAGAGAGGAGGTAACAAGAGAAGAAATAGTAGGGTAAGGAGAGAAAAAGAGGAAGATGCAAAAGAATGGAGTTAAAGACAAAAAAGTGGGAAAATGTATCCCAATTCCTTCATTTTGCCTTTCCTCCAATGCTATCATTTGTTGAAGAAGCCTTCTGAACCTAATCAAATTATCTGAGTGTCTCCCATGTGCATCTTCATAAATATTTGCCAAAAAAGATGATGACATGTTCTTTCTGGCAAGCTGTGTGGAAATGCTGCAATTTCAAGTGACTCAGCCTGACCTTAAAAAATTCTAAGGAAGGAGATTCCACCACCTCTCTAGGTAACCCATTCCAGTGCTTCACCACCCTCCTCGTGAAAAAGTTTTTCCTAATATCCAACCTAAGCCTCCTCCTCAGCAACTTGAGACTATTACTCCTTGCTGTGTCATCTGGTACCACTGAGAACAGTCTAGAGCCATACTCTTTGGAACCCCCTTTTAGGTGGTTGAAAGTAGCTATCAAATTCCCCATCATTCTTCTCTTCTGCAGTCTAAATAATCCCAGTTCCCTTAGCCTCTCCTTGTAAGTCATGTGCTCCAGCCCCCTAATCATTTTTGTTGCCCTCCACTAGACTCTTTCCAATTTATCCACCTCCTTCTTGTAGTGTGGGGCCCAAAACTGGACACAGTACTCCAGATGAGTCTTCACCATTGCCGAATAGAGGGAAACGATCATGCATCGGCCCTATGGACTTGTGCTCATCCAACTTTTTTAAACTGTCCTGAACCACTTCTTTCTCCACAGACAGCTGGTCACCTCCTCCCCATACAATATTGCACAGTGCAGTAGACTGGGAGCTGACCTTTCTGTGAGGACAGAGGCAAAAAAAGCATTGAGTACATTAGCTTTTCCTTCATCCTCTGTCACTAGCTTGTCTCCCTCATCCAGTAAGGGGCCCACACTTTCCTTGACTTTCTTCTCGTTGCTAACATAACTGAAAAAAACCTTCTTGTTACTCAGGTTTTGATTCTGACCACACAAAGTCATGAAACAACATAAGAATAGCCATACTGGGTCAGACCAATGGTCCATCTAGTCCAGAATCCTGTCTCCCAGGGGCCAGTGCTAGATGCTTTAGAGAGAGTGAACAGAACCAATCAATTATCACTTGATCTATCCATTGCAGCACAGATCCAGCTTGTGGCAGCAGAGGTTTAGGGACACCAGAACTTGGGATTGTGTTCCTGACTATCTTGGCTAAGAGCTATTGATGGACCTATCTTCCATGAACGTATCTAATTCTTTTTTTGAACTCAGTTATACTTTTGGCCTTCACAACACCCTATGGCAATGAGTTCCACAGGTTGACTATGCATTTTGACAAAAAAAATTCAACCTTTCGTCATTTTAACCCTTCCAGGTTATTTGCCACCTTTGGGAGGAAATAGATTTTGCTAGACCCCCTTCCTTGTCTTCACCAACACCAGTTAGCTGGGAGTCCCTCCCACACAGTATACAGGGACATTTATGGGAGCACCAATGCACTAGTGACTCCTACATATGGCCTTTGAAGTGGAGAGGAGGGAATGGAGGCTCAGATTTCAACTTCCAGAGGATGAGGGCAGGGCTGGGCAGCTAAAGAACTCTCTCTAGACATTTCCCCCCACTCAGATGCAAAATAGCACTCCATGGGCTGGTAGTGCTCCTGGCCAAGCTCCCATGGGTCCTGCTAGGCCTGTGTCCACAAAGCAGCAGAGTGAATTTGGCAAGGTAAATGAACGATTTCTCTATCTACCCTGTGAAGTCACACATAAAAGAAGTGCATATAGGACAGCAAAGATTTTGTTTAAATCTTTCATTAAATTACAAACAAAATCTTTCATTGTAAAAAAATTGTTTCAAATGTCTTCTGGTAGAACTGACAGATGCATTGGCAAAAAAAATATTTGCCCTGTAAGATTCTTGATCAATCCTACAACAAAATACTGTTATAATAATATGAACCAAACATTACATTGATCAAGTCACTGACTGTTTATAGAAAAAAAAAATACAGCCACTGAATCATCATCTTAGATTTACCAATCCCTGCTCTCCCCTAAAAAAAATATCTAAGAAGAAACATTCATTCTTTCAAGCAGGTCTCAAAGAAACTTAACAGTGAGCTTTTTTATGAAGATTGTGTAGTGTACTTACAGGTCGAGCAGACCAAGAGTGTCCTGACCATAAATTCACAGAATAGCTTCCATTTTTGCTGCACTTTCGAGGTAATTGCTGGAACGATGATCTCTGCTGGAACGTAGTACTGAATTGAATAGGTCACAAAAATCCCAAAGGAATACAGAATTTTCACGGATTGATACAACCTGTTAAAAACATTTATACAAGAGTTGTGTCAGTTGCAAGAACTTTGTAAAAAGCCAATTTCTTTTGGAAGAAAAGGGGGATTGTTTTCACATAATGAAATACTTGGGAAAGACTGCTATATATAAATAATTTTAAACATATAGTTTGATTGGATGTTTTATTCCTCTTCGCTCACCCTCCCGATGTTGCTTTTCCTCCTAGGCTCAGATTCTCTAGAAAGGGACTATGGCCGTAATCCAGCAAAGCGTATAAGTACATGAGTAGCCCTATTGACTTTAACAGGGACTACGGCTATGTCTACCCAAGAGAGTTACAATGGCACAGCTATACCGATGCAGTTGTGCTGTTGTAAGAGCTCTTGTGTAGCCACTCTATGCTGATGGGAGAGAGATCTCCCGTTTACATAATTAAACCATCCCCAATGAACGTTGGTAACTCTGTTGGCAGGAGAAGCTATCTCACCAACACAGCGCTGTGCATACTACCACTTATGCTGGCTAAACGTATGGGGCTCAGAAGTGTGTTTTTTCATAACTAGAAGTATAGACAAACTCTAACTCATGTTCTCAACATTACGTAATACTTTAAGCCCCAATCTAAGAGCTTGTCTTCACTTGAGCCGGCAGGGATCGATCGTTTGGTGATCGATTTATCGCATCTCGTTAAGACCAGCGGCTCCCCCGTCGACTCTGGAAGTTCAGCTCCTGCAGAGGCACAAGCTGGAGTCGACGGGGGACCGCGCCGCTGACCGCCGTGAGGATGGGAGGTAAGTCGGCTGTAGAGACGTCGATTTCAGCTACGTTATTAACGTATCTACAGTTGATTCCCCCCCTAGTGGAGACCAGCCCTAACAAAGCACCTATCACTTTAGATGTGCACACACAGTACTTAGCACATTGTGGGAACTAGCAAAATACAAATAAATAATCATTTGGCATAGTTTTTCTTGCTCCTTTTAAGGTTTACCAAAAAAAATCTCTCTGAAGCAAACAACCAGCTAAACCCCACAAGTCCAGACCCCACAGCTCAACAAAACAAAAACCTGAAGGACTGCACCTAGATTTTCCCATTCCTAGAATCTTAAATTATTTTATAAAAGGTATTTTTCCCCACCAACATATGGTAAAGCCTAGAACAATGTAGTGGTAACATTTTCATCTTTTGGGGACCGATCAGCCAAACCTGTGGTTTAGTATTTCCTCAGAAAACTGAAAAATGATCACAAACCTTCACTTAATGGGCATTTTTGTTAAGAATTGATCAGTTGGACTGAAAAGCATTCTGAAAGGGGCTAATATTATTGAAAGATGAAGATTTTCAGAAATGGGTTTTTAGGGTGAAACTCTCATCTGGACAAAAGATGGCCTATAAACCACTTAAATCCTCAAAATAGGGCATACAGCTCCCAATCCTGAAAATACATATATACATTTGATTTTTCTCATACAAGTAGTCCCACCAGAGTCAAATACAACTTGCAATGCCAGACTTCAGTGGGGCAAAGAACTCAAATGCCTTCACTCTGCATAGGGTGAACATGTTTGTACAGTGTCAAAGACGAACAGTACCTCAACATGCTACTACAATACAAAAGCTTCATAATAAAAAGTTGGGATTTGAACACATGGTCTTAAATTTTTAAGAGTAGTAATTTTGGGAGCCCATCCTGACCTTAAAAGGGCTGGATTTTCAGAAAGTGATTATTTGCCCTCTAAAAAAAACACCAGCTCCTTTAAGGAGTCAAGTTGGACATCCAAAAATTGAGGCACCCAAAATCACTGGTCACTTTTGAAAACCGAGGTTGTAGTTTTAGAATTACTTATTTCAAACATGATGTTTAGATTATTAAGCCCTTCCCTGTTGGTTATCTGAAAGTTAAATGTGTTCTTATTGTTTAATGCTTTGCTTTGTTGTGCTCTTTTTGAAGCACTGTGACACACAAAGTGAGCTTTATAAATCAATAATAATGATACTAATAATGGTAATGGTGAACAACGGGAAGAAAGCTGTGTGAAAATATAAAGGGGGTTAGTAGGCCTCTTATTTACCATAGCAGGACACAGTGGGATATTCAAAGCACAACTAAAAGTATATTAGCATAAAGTCATAGAGATATTCCCACTAAGCAAACAGAAAAAGTTATCTCCATGCTACAGTTGCAGTTGTTATGAAATTTCACATTATGACTGTAATGCTAGGACACAGAGCCAAAGAACCAATAACCACTAATCAAATAATGCATATAATGGAATCAAACTTTTACAAAAGAACATTGTTAAAGAGGAGCTTGTTACAAGGCAGACAAATTGTCAGGGGAAAGAAGATTCAAGAGTCAGGTCAAATGTAAGCCTCGGCTACACCTTAAATTTAGGTCAACATAGGTACATCGCTCGGGGTGTGAAAAATCCGACTTAACCCCCCAGTATAAATGTAGCTAGGTCAACAGAAGAATGCTTCCGTCCACCTAGCTTGAGGACATGGTGTTCCCACTAGAAAAAAAAACTTCTGTCCATGTAGGCTGTGTCTGCATCAAGTGGTTATCCTGGCACAGCTACAGCACTGTGTCTATGTCAGTATAGTCCCCATTGTGTAGATCTATCCACATTCTGCACATCAATGAACCTCTACATAGGGCCAAGCAGCTTTGGACATTTCAAAATCCAATGCAAACTGCCAGACAAGGTCTTCCAAATTTCTCTGAACACATATTGTAGTATTAAAATGCTGTGCCATGCTGGAAAAAAGGAAAATCACGCAGAAAGCCAGATTTAGTGTGGTCTTGGACACCATGTGAACTCCTGGAAAACTGTTAAGTCACCTTGGCATTGAAAGTTTGTGCCCAGGGGAAAAGACACATTGCCACAGACCTAGGGCTAGATTCTCTCCTGTACCAAGGCACTACTTGGCACAGGATTGTTGGGGCATCGGCGAGTCACTTACACCTCCCTGATTCTCACTGCCAGGCCCAGCACAACTTAGAACTGCTGCTCAGCATCTCTACGTTGTGCCACTGTCGTGGGGTCTTTGATGAACCTTATGTCAGTGGACAACTGGCACAAAAAAAGCAGACCTCCGACAACAGGAGAGAAGAGATGCAGACGCAGATGTGCCCAAAGAGAGTTCCTCTCTGATAGAGAATTCGCTGCTCAGTAGCTGCATTATAGCCCCTTGTGCACCATTTTACCAGACTGAAAACCTGACCATTAGGACCTATGGGCAATGTCTAGTTAGAATACATCTCTGTTTTATTTGTAGGGGCTACTTAGATTTTACTGGCACCAAAAAAAGAAAAGAAAGATCCAGAAAGTAATTTTCCACATAAACACTCTTTATATCTTCTGCAGCAACTGGGTAATAATGATTTCTTCCACAATACAATTCTCCTACTTTACATCAGCTGGCCAAACAATGTTAAGCAGATGACAAGGACACTGTCATCTATATATCTTGTTGAGTTAGAAGATCAATTTAAAGTAGTCTTCAATTTTATGACAGAGTTCCCTAGCAAAGAAAGAGAAGACCTTAGTATTCCTGTGGACACTCCAGACAGTGTACGAGTAATGGCTGCCACAGCCCTGCAGAGACATGGGTCCAAGTTACCCGGTACTGGACCCACCCCTTGGAATGCCAGTGTTCTTCCACTGGGAGACAAAGGGTTTCCTGCCATACACAAGAGCTATAAAAGGCAGGGGAGTAACATCATCCTGGTTCTCCTCTGCCTCCTCACCCAAAGAGGCACTGAAACACACCAGGAAGCAAGAACTGAACTGGCCCAAGCTGGTAAGGCATCTAGCTTCAGAGGAATAATACCTGAGGTCTCAAGCTGGAGACCAGTGCAGCTGCCTTTGAAGACATTCTATAATCTTCCTACAACAATATCTAAAGTGAGATATTACTATTTGTAACCAATTTCTTTAGTGAAACAAGCTTAGTTTGCATGTTTTGTTTTCTTTGCTTAGTAATTTGCTTTGTTCTGTTTGCTATCTCTTTAACAACTTACAATTCATCTTTTGCCGTTAATAAACTTATTTCTTGTTTATAATATAACCCCATTTGTGCACTTCATAATGGGGGGGAGGGGAAGAGGCTATGCATGCCTTCTTCCACATTGAGGTAGTAGGTGGATTTCCTAATATACCTTTGGGTCCGTACTCCCAAGGAGGTGGACACCTGAGTGCTGGGGCAAGTCCCTAAAGCCGAGTTTTCCCAGAGCTGATCTCAGTGTCTGTGTCGTTATGCAGTTGGGTGTGACCCTGCCCATGCGTGTGCTGAAAGAGGCTTAATAGCCTGTCTTAGTAAGACAGGTAAAAAGGGTGCCCAGGCTGGCAGAACAGGCAGGCTCAGCGGTATCCCAGTACATCAGATGGCATCCCAAGGGGGGAAACCTGTCACACAAACCTTTCTGCAGTGTGTTCATGGATAGTTTAAAATATTACTAGGTGTTACTCTTCTGATATTAAATACTCTATCCCCAAAAGAGTGACATTTAAAAAGGAGAAATTATATATTGTACAATATTTATATATAGCATCTTTCATCCAACAGGATCCCCATCCCCAGCCTATACAAGCATATGTCTACTATACAGAATGATATATTATAGATCTATGTGATTGGAGTTAGAAATAGTATAGACACACAAAACACACACAATTCATTTTACCCACCTGGCTCACTTATTTACAAAGAAACACTATGAATTCTCCAAATTGTACAATTTGCCACCATATGCAACCTTGTGTTCCTATTACTGTCACCCTTGTCTTCCTCCTTTCACTCCCCCAGACCACTGTGTTCTCCTTTAATATGTTTCACCTTAGCCCTTTTTATACAATAAGCTCTTGGAAACAGAGGCTATTTTAATTTAATGCACCCAGCACTGATCCTGAAAGAAGCCTCTGGGCATGAGCACAATACAACTAATGAACAGCAACAAAGCCTCTAGGCTGGAAAGTGGAAACTGTATAATGTATACTGTTGCTCTGTGCTTTGTTTAGTGCAGCAAGTAGAAAATGAAACTACACTGTGAATTAAGATGAAAAGAATATCTCTGAAATTGTTCTTATCAAAATTTCTGCAGTGTTGTTGTAGACATGTTGGTCCCAGGAAATGAGAGAGACAAGGTGGGTGAACTAATATCTTGTATTAGACCAACTTCTATTGGTGAGAGAGATAAGCTTGAGATTTGAGAAGAAGAGTTTGAAAGCAAGTCCATTTCACCAACAGAAGTTGGCCCAGTAAAAGATATTACCTCACCCAGCTCATTATTCCCACCCATAGCTTCTCACACTTAATGCAAGGATGAGCATATAATGGTTTTAGGAATTGTACATAAAAGGCTAGATTGCTATTCTTAATCTGACAGTATATTTCATTCTCATGTGGTCAGACCTTAGAGTTGATGAGGTTGGAGTTTAACCAGGATGATGTTTTGAAAACCAATTTTTGAACATCAGCTAATACAGATTTAAACAGAGGAGTGACATCTAATACATTGTGTGGACCTGATTCATCTCAGTGGCCTCAAATAAAACATTGTAAATTGAATACACTGATATTTGATTCTTTACTAGCAGTGATCACTCTGCAGTGATATACACAGACAAATGTGTGGTGTTCTTGGAGAAAGAAGACATTTGTTCAAAGATTACAATACTAAAAAAATTAGTTAAATATGGTTTCATCCTGTGTAATGTGCGCTATATCTTTATCATCTCCTGAAGGCAAAAGTACAAAAAATTTTACTTGCCAGAACTTTAACCAACTATTCTAAATCTCCCTTGATATATCTTGTGGAAATCTGACAGGCTTGCCTTTATCTCTAGCTTGTACAACTAGGTCTACTACACTAATATTTATATTGCAGTAGCACTTAGAAGCACCAGACCCATTGCACTAGGCAATTAACAAATATGTGACACAGAGATAGCTCCTGCCTCAGACAGCTTGCCATAAGAAGTTAAGAATATAATAACGGTCATACTGAGTCAGACCATGTTTCCATCTAACCCTGTATCCTTTCTTATACCAGCAGCTGGTGCCATGTGCTTCAGAGAAAATGAACAGAAGAGGATAATTTCTAGTAATCCATCCCCTGTAGTCCAGGCCCAGTTTCTAGCAGCTGGAGGTTTAGAGAAACTTGGAGCATGGGGTTATGTCCCTGACCATCTTGGCCAATAGCCACTGATGAACAATATCTTCCATGAATTTAAGTGCACTACTTGTTAATCTGTGGTGCATGGACCATGGTCAGTCTGCAAACCACTCACAGATTTGTGGACAACTGGATGATACATGGTACTAACTCGTCTTATTTCCTGAAGTAAATCACATTCAGATAAACTGAAAGTACACCAGACCCTCCCTATAGCCCGTGTCGCTATGGTGCGGGTTCGCATACAGCACAGTCGTTGCCATGGATCCAAAATTTAGATATAGCGAGGGTCTGGCGTACTAAAATACTTTTTAAAAAAATCATGCCAATTATTGCTCTATTTCTCATAGATATATTATGTGTTCACAGTTTACAGGGGATGTAAACCACGAGACACTCCTTCTATTAAATTGTGTTTCAAACTACACTTGGCCTAATATTAATCTCACAACCAGCAGATGACTCATCCATCATTCCTTTTATTTTATTTTGAAGACTCTGGAAGATTGCTAGAAAATTTTGGGGTCTGTTTGCTAGCTCAACAAGTAGAATGACGGTAGGCAAAATGTGATGTTGACAAAAAGCAAAGCACATTGGAAGGAATAATTTGGATGACTCATCATGGGCTCTGAATTCACTGTAACAATTTAAAAAGACTTGGCCATCATTTTGAACAGTTTTTCTTTTTTCAGCACAACTCACAGATATAGAGGGCAGATATATTTTAATTAAGGGAGCCTTGAAAGGTAAACTTCTCACCTTAGCTAATGTAAATGCTGCCAATCAAGGTCAAGCTTCTTTATGTGTTGTTTTTTAACCAGTTTAAAACAAAAAAAGCTTGTGGCTATCTCTACACTATGGACTTGTACTGCTGCAGCTGTACCGCTGTAAAGTCTCCCGTGTACTTGTTCTATGCCAGCAAGAGAAAGCTCTCCTGACAGCATAATTAAGCCACCCCCAATGAGCGGCAGTAGCTAGCTGGCAGGCGATCATAACCCGCCAACACAGCACTGTCCACACTGGCGCGTTTGTCAATGAAACTTTTGTCAGACATTGGGTTGTTTTTTCATACCCCGACCAACAAACGTTTTACGGACAAACGTACTAGTGTAGATATAGCCTTAGGAAGTTTTAGAGAAGGCGATATTAATATTTGATTTTAACAAGATGCTTAATTCCCCTTCGCAGAGAAGGTCTTTGGGACGATCAAGTGCAAATTTGTTGAAACACTTAGAAAATGACAATCTGGTGGATTTCTGAAAGGAGATGAATCCAGATGTCAGGGATTATACATATTATTCTGCTATTCATGAATCTTATTCCAGGTTAGATATGATTTTTTGGTTTCTAGGACCATGGCTAATCTGGGAGTTATAATTTGATATGATCATGCTTCTGCATATAAAATATTGGGATTCAGTGGGGAAAAAAAGGACCAGGCTCTTGAATAGAGCTTTGTTGTTTGACCCTCTTAGAATTCTATAGCTGAAAGAAAATGTTCAGAAATATATAGAATAAAATGATTAGGAAGGAATCAAGAAAAGCGTTCCTTGGAAGGCTGGAAAGGTGATCCTTATGATTAAGGCATCAGAAAAGAAAAAAGATGAAAGTTCTTGAACAGAAGAGTTTGGTTAGAGAACTTTCTGTTTTTAAAGGTAAACATAAATCTACAGAATCTAAGAGAGTATAAGAAAATAAATGAGATAGTAGATTAATGTTACAAACAGGAAAGGCTGAGCAAACTCATAGATATATTAAACAGAAAACAATAAAGGTGTTAGGCTTTTAGCCAGAAAGTTAAAAAAGAAAGAAGATAAATCACCCATCCCTCTGATTAGAAATAAAACCAGAGATTCAGCAACTGGCATCAAACAGATCTCTGAAACATTTGCTACATTTTTACACTTCAGAACATCCAAATTCTGAGCGCATAAATAGATATTTGAGCAATGTGAAACTACCTCAGGTGTCAGAGCATGAAGTTGCAGATCTAGATAGGCAAATTGCTGCAGAAGAAGTTGAAGTTATAATTAAGAATTTAAAATTCAATATAGGTCCAAGAATTAATGGGTTTTCTGGGGAATATTATAGAGCCCTAAAGCAAGTGTTGGTTCCCTGTTTTAACTACATTTTTTAATGGCGCATTACAGGGGAATGAAATGCCAAATTCATGGAAAGATGAAAAAATTGTGGTAATTCCTAAAGGAAAAGATATTACACTTGTACATCATACAGACCTATTTCTTTAATTAATATGGATGCTAAAATTTATGCTAAGATGCTAGAAAACACACCGAGTGTCTTCTTTTCAAATATATTTACCCTGACCAATCTGGGTTTGTTGATGGCAGGCACCAATCTGATATCAGAAGAATGTTAATCTAGCAATTCTTCCTCAGGGTTGCTTTCTTTGGAACCTCAGCAAGCCTTTGACTGGTGGGGGAGGAGGGGAGAGTACCTCAGGCACATTCAGGGAAGGTTTGGTTTTGGAAATTCGTTTTATAAGGGCATATCAGCCCTGTAAATTTATCCTCAGGTGTCTTATTTGGTTAAAGGTCATCAATCGCCTCTTTTTAATTTGCCTAGCGATACCAGACGGAGTTGCTGTTATCCCCCTCTGGTTGCTTTGACAATGGAGCCTTCAGCCTACAATGCCATGTAGCCCACTTGCGACTGTTAGCAGCAAATATCTGCAAAGGCTAGTGATGGGGCTCAGGGTGGGGAGGGCTCGGAGTTACTATGGAGAATTCTTTCCTGGGTGTCTGGCTGGGGGTACTGCCCACAAGCTCAGGGTCTAGCACCTCTGGACTTGCTGCCTCAGTTATGAATATAAAAAAGTTACTTGAGCCCCAGCACCTCTTTCATTACAAATTAAACACTGGTTATTACCAACCCAGTATTGCTTCGAACATGTTATGTGACCTAAAAGCTTGACCACCTCTCCCCAGTATTTGGACTTCACGACGTTGCTTTCCCCCACCACTCTCACTCTCCCCACCTCCCAAAAAAAAACTTCATAAAAACCCTATAAACTAAAAAAAGGTAACATCTTCATAATCAAACTTCAAAGCTTTAAATACAAGGTGACTTCAAAGCAAAATTTTCCATTGTAGTGAGTAAGCAATTTTCTAACTGCATGAGATCCAAATTTCTCACATGAACAATATTAAACTAATTTTACTGTTAATCTGCTATTACTTTCCAACCTGTTAAAGATGTGTCCCCAGGCTACATCTTAAAAATATTTTTTAATAGCTTGGCTGCTAGAAGAACTAACAATATGCTTAGTCTCTCCTCTACTCAAACTTAAATAGTTGTGCGTCCAATTAAAAAATAATAATAGGAAACTGGGTACTGTACTGTGAAATTCTATATATTTGAACATGGCCACATGTTTAAAAAAAAAAATTAAGAAAACTCATCAAATACAGCAAAATAGACCCTTTGATTCCACATATCAGCAACATTGAGGACACAAAGAACTTCTGCTAAACTCAGCAGAAAAGCTGCAAACTGCTCCACCTTCAAAAAGCCAGACTTCAGCAAGTTCTAATAAATTTGTTAGTCCCAAAACTTAGTCCCAAAGTTTTAGCTCCCAAAATCTGACTTGAGTTGTTAATGTTACATTTTAATGAGGAAAGTCCCTTAAATTCTAATGTCCTGATCCAGCAAAGCACTTTAATAAATGGGATGGTTCATATGGTTAAAATTAGAACTTGCTTAAGAACTTTGCTGGGTCGGAGTCTATAAACCAGTAGGCCAACTCACCAGTAAGGACATAAGTGCAGCAGAATGCAAGTCCCTTTCTTCAGGTATGGGTTTATTTCTAAACACCAAAGCAGCCCAACCTAAATTTAACAGATAAAGCAGGCCCTGCAGCACAGCCCTTTCCCAGGTATTTTCCTCTGAACCAGGTTCTCCTACAGGAGCCTACTTGCTTCATGCAGGTCTCTCTTCCAACTAAGCTAATGGTTGGCATTTCAACTAAGGACCAAGTATTCTACAGGCTATCTATCACTTGATCCCTAGCCACAAGCAGGATCCCTTCAAGGACCATCCCACCCTATAACAGGGCCTAAACACTTGTCCTTCCTTTTTTATGCTTTCCGATACTGTTATAATGTGTGTTTCTCTATTTACATTTAACAGAAAGTGGAATTTTTTGACTATATTGCTAATTTCTGTAAATATTCACATGAATATGGCCTTTGAGGTTTCCCTAGGAAATCCCTCTCTGCATATAAGACTCCCTGTAAATAAAATCACTTTAATCCCTCAATTAGAATAAGACTTTTAAAAACCAAAACCAAAACACACCTTTCATTACTAATAAAATAAAAAACAAAATAATAGTTACCTGGTGTTGGACACTTTTGTTTTAAACTCTACTCTTGGTCAAAATTCAAAGGTAGCAGGAAGATCATGTTAATAAAACTTGTATCACCCGGTAAAATTCTTGTTGAAAGAAGCGTAGACCAAGTTCATTTTTGTTTTTATTAAACTGAAAAGACTGTTGAGATTGGGGGGAGGGAGGGGTGAAGACTTCCCAGGAACTTACACAATTGGGATGGCAACAGACTAGAACCTTCAAAAGATTAACAGAAGTGCCCACGTGTGGGCCATCAAAAACTTGTTTTGACTGGGTAGTTTTAGTTACACAAAGTTGCCACCCCCTGTGGACATTTTCCCAGTATGGCAGTAAGCTAGGAGTGTGGTAGGCAGCCTCATCACCACTATTATATCAACTAGATTCACCATCATGGTCACCAATATTACTATGTGCTACGACTAGAAGACATACTACTGCAACATTCAGCGCCTCTTTCTTCTGATCCTAAATGATGCTCTGGCAACACCCCATCAGGAAAGGGAAGTTGACAGCATCACCACCTCCATAACTGTTTCCTGAGCAACTCTAAAGATGTACACCTAAGGTATCAATTTGCCACTGTATCGTGTGACAAATTCCATCCACCCCTCACTCTCTCCCCCCCCCATTCAGTCTAAGCAGTGTCTAGTATGACCATCTAGGACAAATATACCCTTTATTGTGACCATGAGCCATTGTACAAAAAAGCTGAATTAGAGAGAGGCTAATAAATTTTCACACCTGTAGTGTTCCTGTGCTCAACTGCAAGCAACAAAAACAGGGGTTGCACACTCCCTTATATTTTGCTATGTTCTCCCCACATGCATATACTCCTTTTGGTGTATTTGTCTCAACAAACAAAGCAGACTGGGCTTTAACAAAAGAAGTCGAGAGCTACCATCTAAAGCTGACCATCCCTCTCCTCAATAACAGCATGCAAAACTATTTGAGATACTGTCAACCAACAGCATTTCCCCTTTTATAAACTCTATAGAGAGAGCAATAGAAATTGTTAAAATAAAATGTTCTTACATGTATTGTTCGTTGGGTTTTTTTGGTTTTGGTGTGCATATGGAGAGGGGTAATCATTTTTTAAAAAAATATTATTTCATGGGGTAGAACAAGCAACAAACTCCCAAGCCAAATCACTGCTAATGTTGTGGCAGTGCAAAAGTAAAAATGGGATAACTTATAAATATAACATTCTGAAAGTTATTTGATTCACACAATAGCAATTCATTATTGTGTAATGTCTCTACATTGGCTCTGTATTAGCAATTAAACTAGCAGATGGCCTAATTTTCAAAGGTGCTACAGATGAGGTTTTCCAGTTTTTACTATGATCGCAAAAAACCCAAAATGTGCACGGTCATCTGAAACAGCTGTCGTCGTAAGTGACTTCCCATATCATTATTACTACTAGTAATGATGTATACTATAATAGTGCCTAGACATCCAACTATCAATGGAGTCCCATTGTGCTAGGTACTATAAAATTACATTGCAAGATGTAGTCCTTTCCCCCAAAGAGCTTGCAACCAAAATAAACAGAACAGACAAAAAATGAGATGGGAAAGAGGGCCAGAGAGGTGAAACAACTTAGCCAAAACTCACACAGCAGAGCATACAACCCACAACCCATTTGTCTCAGTCAGTCTTCTTATGGTGCAAATGGGCTCAGAACGGTTACAAACATTGCATCTAGCCAGCTAGCTGCCCCAAGAATACTCAGATAAGAAACCAACTTAGAAGAATATTATTTTATTTTGTTTTACTTGTAATTCTTTCAGTTTTCATTCTTGTACTTGAACTCACTTAATCCGGTGTATACAGTACACTCTCGATTATCCAGGATTGGGTTAACCAGGATGTGGATTAACCAGGACGTCAAAAACAAAACAAAACACATAACTCCCAGGGCTGGCTCTGGCTTTGTTGCTGCCCCAAACACACACAAAAAACCCCACCAGGGCACAGGGCAGCCAGTGAACCAACACCCCCTCTCCCCAGCGCAGGGTGGCTGGTGAACCAACCCTCCTTCCCCGTGTTTCATATGGATGGTGATTATCCAGGATTTTATTAACCAGGATTAATTTTTTCCCTATCATCCTGGATAATCGAGAGTATTTTGTTAATACATTTATTTCATTTTTACCATAAGCCAACTCAGTATGGTTTTTAAAGGAAAGGGTGTGTTCATCCCAGTTAAGAAACTGAACCCCCAAACCATGACACCCTGTGACAATAGTAAATTGATCAGGCAACAAAAAGACATTAGTTTCTTTTCAATGTCCTATTCATATCATGACTGTCTTTTGTATATGAAACTACACTACTCTATCATTGCCCTTTAATTCAGAAAAATTGGAACACTGCTCTGATATTATGCCGTAGTATTGAAACAGACCTTCAAAAATATACTCTAAGGCACCTGACTCTCCTTGGCCACACTAAATATAAATGTATTATGATGCATAAAAATTGAAGTGCCAGATCACGTTTTGAATTTTTATTAATAATGAGTTGGTGGCTGTCTCTTTTTTTCCCCTCAGTACCTACTTTTCAAAGCCTTTAAACTGCAGATGACAGGTTCTTTATTAACTAGAAAGAAAAATACATTGTTTACAAAGCTGTTATATTTGTTAGGAGAATGGATCCTACTATTATATCTTGGCCTTTCAAACAGAAACTCCCACAAGATTTTTCAAATTGACAAATTCCTTTCTTTGTATGTCACTGGTGGAAGGAAAGCAAATTCAGGAATAAAGAAAAATTAATATTTTTTCCATATAGATATCTTTTAGTTGATATCTCTGACACAAGTGGAACTGAACTGGATTAAAATATTATATTTTTAGCTGAAATAGAGCACAGGTTATTAAAGGGTTAAGGACTGGCTAACAGATCTCAGAAAGTAGTTGTCAGTGAAGAACCATAATTGAATATGTTCCTAGTGGTGGTTCTGCGTGAACAGATATTGTCATGTCCTATTCCTTTAAATGGTTGGGTGCTCTGTATTCAGTCCTGAGCCTGTTTGTTGCCAGTAAAGTCCATTTGCTCCTGTCTGTGACCAGTAAAGTCACCACAGCAGATAACTGTTTAAATTAGCTCCCCTTGTGTCAACCTCTTTCTAGGTCCAAATATAGCACTGACAACAAGGATCTTCCAACTCCCACTACTTGACCAAGAAGAAACAATAAGAAGCAAATAATAAACAATGATAATAATAATTTTAAAAGAGAAGAACAGTTCACATATAAACCACAAGGGGGCAGACTGCTACTTTTGTTGCAGGGCAGCATTGGCCAGCTAGCAAGAGAGGGGAAGTAGGCAAGTAAAAATAAAACAAAAGGTAATTAGAATTGTTGTAATTTTACTGAAGCTGCTGAGAACTGAGCAGTGAGGGGGAAAGCAGCCATCTTGCCCTTGTGTACTCCAGGAACAGACACTGCCTGTATCTTGCACTGACAGTCTACAGCCAGCAAAAGGCTCCCAAGTACAGCCAAAAGAGGGATTCTGCAGCCTTCAGTGTAAGCACGTAATCAGCAGAAGGAGATAAAGCCCATTAAAAAATGTTAAAGGCGTGAAGAGAAAAGTTGCAAGACCAACCAAAAAAGAAAAAAATGTTTCACTGTAGAAGAGATGGCATCCAGAAAGTGTCAAAGTTCAACAGGTGTCAAATGAGATGATAACTTTTCTGGGCAAAGTTAGTGAATTTAATGAAAATCATGAACCATGGGTAAGACTAGGTTTTAGTCACAGGTATTTTTAGTAAAAGTCATGGACAGGTTACAGACTGTAAATAAAAATTCATGGCCTGTGACCTGTCCATGACTTTTATTAAAAACTAGCATAAGTGCCCGGCGTTGCTCGGGTCAGTCGGAGGTGGGGAGGGGGCAGACAGTTGACACCCCCTGACCAACCCCAACACCCACCCTTCACCCACCCTGACACCTTCCCACCCCCCCGACCAACCCCAACACCCCCCGGCTCACTTACCCCCCGACCAAACCCGACAACCCCACCTGACCCCCCAAAACAAACCCAACACCCCCACCTCACCCCCCGACCAAACCCGACACCCCCACCTCACCCCCTGAGCAAACCCGACACCCCCACCTCACCCCCCCGACCGAACAGTGTATTTAATAATCTGTGTGCTACACAGTGCACCGTGAGCCGGGGGGGGGGGGGGAGGTGTCGGGTTTGGTCGGGGGGGTCAGGTGGGGGTGTTGGGTTTGCTTGGGGGGGTCAGGTGGGGTTGTCGGGTTTGGTCGGGGGGTAAGTGAGCCGGGGGGTGTAGGGTTTGGTCTGGGGGGGTGGGAAGGTGTTGGGGTGGGTGAGGGGTGAGTCTTGCGGTTGGTCAGGGGGTGTTGCGGTTGGTGGGGGTTGAGGTGGGGGTGTCAGGTTTGCTTGGGGGGATGAGGTAGGGGTGTCGGGTTCGGTCGGGGGTAAGTGAGCCGGGGGGGTGTCGGGTTTGGTCTGGGGGGGTGGGAAGGTGTCGTGGTGGGTGAGGGGTGAGGTGTGGGTGTTGGGGTTGGTCAGGGGGTGTTGCGGTTGGTGGGGGGGTGAGGTGGGTGTGTCGGGTTTGCTTGGGGGGGTGAGGTGGGAGTGTCGGGCTCGGTCGGGGGGTAAGTGAGCCGGGGGGTGTCAGGTTTGGTCTGGGGGTGTTGCGATTGGTGTGGGGGGGTGAGGTGGGGGTGTCAGGTTCGGTCGGGGGGTAAGTGAGCCAGGGGGTGTCGGGTTTGGTCTGGGGGGGTGGGAAGGTGTTGGGGTGGGTGAGGGGTGAGGGGTGGGTGTTGGGGTTGGTCAGGGGGTGTTGCGGTTGGTGGGGGGGTGAGGTGGCGGTGTCGGGTTTGGTCGGGGGGTAAGTGAGCCGGGGGGGAGGTGTCGGGTTTGGTCTGGGCACCCACCCCAACACCTTCCCCCCCCCAGACCAAACCCAACACCCACACCACCCCCCTCACCCCCCCGACACCTTCCCACTCCCCCAGACCAACCCCGACACCCCCCCCGGCTCACTTACCCCCCGACCAAACCCGACACCCCCACCTCACCCCCCCAAGCAAACCCAACACCCCCACCTCACCCCCCCACCAACCGCAACACCCCCTGACCAACCCCAACACCCCCACCTCACCCCCCGACCGAACCCGACACCCCCACCTCACTTACCGTCCCACCAAACCCAACTCAGATCCGTCGCAGGGGGGGAGGGGGCCCAGAGCCGAGGGATTCCGGGGACCTTCGCAGGTGGGGGGGGGCACAGAGCTGATGGAGTCTGGGGTTGAGGTGGGAGGGGCAGAGAACTGAGGGCTCTCCGGGGTTCTGTTGGGAGGGGGGAGGGGCAGAGAACGGAGGGATCTCCGGGGTTCCGTTGGGAGGAGGGAGGGGTAGAGAACTGAGGGATCTCCGGGGTTCCGTTGGGAGGGGGGAGGGGCAGAGAACTGAGGGATCTCTGGGGTTCCGTTGGGAGGGGGGAGGGGCAGAGAACTGAGGGATCTCCGGGGTTCCGTTGGGAGGGGGGAGGGGCAGAGAACTGAGGAATCTCCGGGGTTCCGTTGGGAGGGGGGAGGGGCAGAGAACTGAGGGATCTCCGGGGTTCCGTTGGAGGAGGGAGGGGTGAGCTGAGCGAGTGAGGTGTCTGTTGGAGGGGGGTATTATGACATCATCACCACCTAACCGCCCAGCCGATGTGATTGGCCCTGAAAGACTTTCACCCCTGGGGGGCGTCAGAGGTGAGATCCGAAAATCTTTCGACCCTTACCAGCATCTAGACCCCAAGACCCCTCACTGTACCAAAATTCAAGTCTCTGGCTCAAACGGTGCGGGAGGAGTTCGCAGTCATACGTACATACATACATACATACACACATACATACACCACTTGACTTTTATATATATAGATACTTGTGACTAAAACGAGCAGGGGGCCATGGGTGCTCCCTACCTAGCTCTGTGTCCCTGCATCTCCTAGGTGGCTGTGGACTCCGTGCACTGCTCCCACCTGCACCAGCTGCGCAGTTCCCATTGGTAGACTAAATTGGCTAAACAAGGTACAAAGATCAATGTTCTTGGTAGCTGTAGTAGCAGTCATTCTGAAACCTTCTGGCCTTTTCGAATGCGTGTGTCATAAGTGTGGAGTGTGCCTTGCCTGGGTGGGGCTATGTTATCTGAGACAGCAGTGTCGTCAGAGCCTCAAGACCGTGAGGGAGGGAGGGGTTTAGTTAGTTCAGTTTCAGTTTGGGCTTGCCATTGTAGCTTGGTAAGGTTTCTTGAGCATCTTTAGCTATAAAGATGGCTCTACTTCCTGCTTATATTCCGGATTAGCTGTACTGTGAGTATAACCATTTAATTCTTTTAAGCCTGTGCCTTTTTGGGGTGTTTCTCTCCTTTTCAGAAGGGAGTTAGGGAACCCCAGATTGTGAAGTGTACTGTATCTCTGTTTTATTCTCTTTCTGTATTAAATCTTTTAGTTATAAAACATGTGGTTTTATTCTCTTAAGGTCTCTCTCTCTTCACTGGGAAGAGAGGAGGCAGGGGGGAGTAGGTAAAGGAATCAGCTCAGGTTCTCAGCTGAGGAACAGAGCCTGTCTCTACCTTCAGCTGGGAAGGGTGAAGGGGGGGGGGGGGAAGCAGCCTCCAGGTGTCTGACTCTGGCTCCCAGGGAGGGCGACAAAGTTAGGATTTTGGGGAAATCCAGGGGCCCCTCCAAGGTTTGGAAGTACACCCGGATGGTGGCAGCCGTGGTACCCCAAGAACTCCACTGGTAAAAAGGGGGGGGGGGTGTCTCGGGGTGTAGGGACTTGATTTGGCTGGAAGCAACTAAATTAAGTGGTTTACGCTAGAACAGAGTCCCAGCTTTTGTACTCGAGAGCACAGGGCTGGGGTAACAGACTCTGACAGGGTGTCAACAGTGACCAAAAATATATAACCTAGTGATCTGGCAAAGTCCACAGAATATATGTTCAACAAGTCTGGGACAATGACCAAAGGTGTAGATGAGCTCAGCCAGGATCATGCTAACTTTGCTGACATGTAGTACAGCACTTCACCTCCCTTTCAACTTCTTGCTATAATAGGTTGCCTTCTGATATCACATTGGTACCTGCCCAGTTCTAAAAAGCTATGAATGGGATCCTGAAGGGACCGAAGGAGTTCAATGCTATTTGGACCACATCTTTGTTACAGGAAAGGATCAAGAGGATCAGCTTTGAAATTAGGATGTTGTCTTGCAACATTTGGAAACAATAGTGGTTTAGCTCAGAGTTCCTTTATTGTTTTATTAACGTTAGGGGTTTAGTGTCTCCTTTGGGGAATAGTTAATAACACACAAAGACACACACAGGGGATGTTGGAAGAATTTGAGCATCCTCAACTTGCTGAATAGGAGGATTTTCACGCCTTCCTCTTCTTTTAATTTATGTGCCTGGTTTTAGCTCGGAACAGATTGATATTTACCTGTAACTTCATTAATGATTAGATGTAATCTGTGCTTTTGCATGTGGGAGGTGGTCGATCTTGATTGGCATCTTTTATGGGTATAAATTATTCTTCTACCTTGCCTCAGGGAACACTTTTATCCAATTAGGGGTTCGAGCATGTTGGCCATAGCTCATTATAGTCCAGTGGCCAGGCACTTTGGTCTTGGAATCACAATGAAGAGTCCAGTATACTGTGCACATGTAATAACCTGATTAATTGCTAACCACAAAGAGATGTCTCTTGAAAACAGGACACAAGAAGGTATCATGTGATAAGGAACTAGTATGCAAGCTTCCACTTAGACCCCAGATGTAAGTGTCTTGGTTGTTTAAATATAATTAATGGCTAGTCAGTGTTAAACATTTGCTCGTTTCCACACATTCTCATGACAGTGCATGAATTAAAACACTTGGAAAGTAGTATAAAAGATAGGGTCAAAGTGCAGGACATGTGAGTGACTTTACCTAATAACCATACATGCTCTTTCAAACATTTCTTAACAATGTTAACTTGAGCTAATGTTAACTAGAACATTTGGCCAACTAAGGGTACTCAGGCATACATCCAAATACAGAATACGTTACCTACAGTATCTAGGATTTTTAAATACCCATATAAGCTCCATCACAGAGCACCTCCAAAGTATTTGAAGAGAAGAATAACTCCAAACAGTATCTTTCTCTTTCTTCTTTACCATACTAAAGAAGTAGCCTGCTTACAAATTTATTTAAGGTGAGAGCAAGTAAAGAGTGTGGCGAGTAGGAACATTGCCTATAGAAGCCAAATTTAAAAGATACGCTTGGATTAAATAAATAGTTTCATTGGGTTTCCATGCCCAACTGTAGCAGTATCTTATGGTTCACTGAAAATCAAAGAGCTCCAAAGTAAAAAGTGGTGAGAGGTTTCTTTTCTAGTTTTGGAAGCTACGTGATTATGCCCTGGAGCAAAAAGGAACAAATTCTTTTCATTCTAGCCAACATACTAAAAATATTATTCAAGATCAGATGTCTCTTCCTTTTACAAATTATGCTAAGCTATTAGCCTCAACAATTTTTTCCGATTTCCAGAGAATCCAAGATTTATGATAGGCTAAGTAGAAAGGTAAATTCATTCCTTTTGGCTCTTATCTACTTCTCTTCTGTTTCATCAAGTGTATGCCCGTTCACGTATTATGGTTCAAAACTACTAGGAGCACCCATTTAATTTTGATAAAACGATTCATATACTCCCTTTCAATTAACAACCTTTTTAGCTACAAAAATTCTTTATCACAATCATCTCCTCAAATTCCAATTTAAGATGATATTTTCTATCTCTCAATATATGTGGAACATTCTGTGACCATAAAAATTTACTCAAAGGTGGATGAACAATCTTTCTATGTATCTATCCAATTCTTTTATATATTTGTAAATAAAACAGTGTCCATTATATACACAGGGATGGAAAAAATATATATATTTCCATCCCTGTGTATATAATGGACACTGTTTTATTTACAAATGAATATGCAAGCAGACAGATTTTATGAGATCCACTGGGGATGCCACATTACATGGGTTTATACAACAAAAGGGTGCTTAAATTTATCTGTCATTCAGTTGGGCTTCGGGAGTTGACATGATTTTGAAATGAATGAGACCAAACTTCTCTTGGTATTATTGTTCCAGTCATTAAACAGTCATATCCCTCAGCAAAACTGACTACTTTCGTAAAGTCTTCAAAAACGCACCAAACTAACAGACCCAGATATCAGATCCAGAGAATTTTTTATGACAGCTATTTTTGTGTGTCCATTTGAGCAGGGAGTGTGACATTTCTATAATGGTACAGTGATATGGACACCAATGGAACTTGCTCCCATGCTGCTGCTCACATCTGGGAGGAGTTACTCACAAACATCCAAAAACTAACTAATTACCATCCTTCAAAACCCTTTGCCCATTACCTACAAAAAAAACTTGACACGCGGTTAAGCTGCTGGCATGCTGAGATCACTGCGTATCATGCTGGCCAATAATGTCTCATTGTTTCCTTGTATTCCCCCAATCTCTCTGTATCCATCTCTTACCTCTTGTCTTACACTAAGATTGCAAACTCTTCGGGGCAAGAACCATCTTTTTGTTCTGGGTTTATACAACACCTAGCACAAGGGCTTCTAGGCACTACGATAACACAAATAAAAATAATGTAGTAATTACTGTACATGCAGATTGTATCTTTGCAACAGAATGGCCAAAAACTCAGTACATCTTATATTCTGCAGATATGCTCAAGATACTGTTCTGATGAGTTCCTGTCTGCATCCTGTAACACTTGCCCATACCGGTATTGCCCTGGCCTCTTCTTTTGTCATTCAGGTTTGCACACATTCTATAACAATGTGCGTTTTCTCACCTTTTGGGGGTGAAGCCAGACTTTGGGTCACCTGGTCCTGCCCTGGCCTCGTCTTTTGTCATTCAGTTTTGTGTGCATTCTATAACAATATGCATTTCCTCCCCTTTTGGGGGCGAAGCCAGACTTTGAGGCACCTGCTCCCCTACTTGGTGTAAACATTTCTTGTGCCAATCAGAAGCGAACACAAACAAGTTTTGGGCCCCGTCCCCTATGACACTTTTGTGATGTCATAGTTAGTACTTATGGGTCTGTCTGCCATGTGCAGACAGAGAGAGGAAAACGAATCCCGTGTATCCGTGTATCCTGTGTACCCCACGTAACCGAGCCTGATCACCTCGAAGCCTCTCTCTCAGCTCACGTGTTTCAAATAGAGCTTCTACGTTTACCGGTCGTGTTATGCATTGGTTTGTATTTGTAAGTATCAATTATTATTAAATGCTGCATCTTTGTTTGTAAATATTGTTAGTAGGTATTTTAGTCATTGTGTGTTTTAAGTTTCATTAAGTCTATTAGCTAATCAAAAACTGCTCCCTTACCCCTTGTAATTATCCCCAGTAAAACTTTGAATTGATTAATTTTTACTTGTGTGTGTGTGTATCTGCAGCTCACGTCCTGACCCACACTCCCCTTGCGTCTCTTACCTATATAGTTTATTGCCACGTGCAACCTGGTAAATAACAGGCCTGCAATTTTTCCTCACCCCTGCGAGTCCGTGGCAATCCACAGATACCACAAATTTAGAGGGAAATCCTATATTCTCACATTTTGCAGAATTTCTACACAGATAATTCTGGCACTTCTTACTAGGAGACTGTTTTAAATGTACACATAAGCCATACTAAAATTCAGCTTGGAAAAGTGCAGGCTTACACATCTGAAGAAAATTAATCTAGGTCACAGATACTCAATGATAAGGAAAAAACTGAAAAACAGTACTGCTGTCAGAGACAGAAAAGTATAAACAGGAATACAGAGCATATCAGAATGGGGCCATATAATCTAATTACTATGCTTAAACTGTTCTCATGATGTAAGAGATTTCATGCGAAACTTTAATATTTTAATTTGAGGTGTAACTTGACAGTCACCCAATTTCTGGATAAACTGTTCATCCTTAAATGGAACCCTAAGTGTCTTTAAAAGGTGAGGATCCATATGTGAAAATAAAAGAAGCAACTGAATTTTTAAATACATAAATAGGCATTCCACATATCTAGTGCTTATGTATTAAGTACCGACAAGGATACATTTGAACAAATAGCAATGACTGTTTTAAATCAGGTACGTAATGCATCTCTGCATTCTAAAAGGAGGATGGAACAAGTATCTCTACAAAAAACTCCATTTGCATGCAGTAAAGATGTGAGTGTACACGTAATTTAATTTTCCAGGACTGGTAACTCTGCATATACAGACGCCTAGGGGCTGCTAGAGAAGCTAGAGCAGGATTGCAATTTTGCAGATCATCTGGTTTTGAAAGTGTAGCTCTGTAAAATATCTTAACTTCTGCATAAACAAACATCTTAAAAATGATACTATGCAGACACAACTCAAGACTTGTTAATCCTATTCCCTTTCCTCTACTATATTCATTTTTCAGTGTCACCCATTTTAGATCCTGATATAAAATACCACAAAGTTCTTGTATATGGAATGTAACCCTCCCTCCCACTCTACACCACCTCCCATCACAGACGACATTTAATCTTTGAAACTCCTTTAGAGTAAGAATTTTAAATCATATATGTCCACCTACCATACTTCTTGCGGCAGGTTTAAAGTGATGCTGCCTTTGATTTCATTCCCAAAGCGCAGGTATCCTAGAGTGGCTAGAGTGATATACAAGGTCATAACAATTCCCATGCCAATGTTCAGTGCCTGTGTGAAACGTTGGGTTTCTTTCATTCTATTTTCCAGGGGGAGCACCTGAAGAAAGAGAGAAGGTACATAATAAGAACATGGAGTTAATAATTTTCAAATGCTCCTGTACTTTATCTCTTCTCTAAGAGTTTTTTCCCTTTAAAACGATTTGTTAAGCGGTCTGGTTTTTATAAGAAGTAGTACTAGCAAAGGATCCAAAGCACTTCACATATTTGTTATGTTATACACACACAATGGAAAAATCACTTCACCTACTGAAAAGCAGCCATCTCTAGAAGAAAGCAACAGCTGTTTAAAGGCATGAAGCAACATAATTCTATAGTTTAGGTCAGGTGAATCCAGATGAAAATGCAGAGTGAATTAAAAGTCAGCATGGAAGTTATTCATAAGAAAATGACCAGGACACTACAGGTAACACACCTAATCTTATCATGACCTATTGGTTTGCCCCTAAATAATTCATCATTGCTGAAACCAAATTACCCAGTAAATCACTTTTCTAGGGAAGTAGGCAAATTCTCACAGAAAGACAAATTATGTTCTCATTTTAAAAGTCCAATTGGTCTGCACACACAATATTTTAATGGACATTTAAACCATATACCCAAGATAGTGAAGACATTCCTAGACAGTATATTTTCGCTACATCTTGCAGAAGAGCTGTAAGAATTTATCATAGTACAGCTGCAAAACGTGGCAGTATTGAAACATCATTGAACAGTGGAATATCAAGTGATTCCTCAAGCTCCTAATGTTTAGCAACATTTATTGAATATCACCACTTACAACATCATCTGTGAGCTGATACTGGCAAAAGTTAGAGAAGTAGACAACTCACTCATCTGACAAAAGTTACAGAAGGATAAGAAAAGTCACCAATTGTGGGTCAGATACTTACTTGGTGTAAACTGACAAAACTAAATGATATTGTGCTTTACACTTGATGATGAGAATCCAGCCCATGCAGTGTGATTTGGAACCAGGATGTGAAAAGCGAGTTTAATTTAGAGCTATGTTGCCAATCTGGCTCAGATCACAAACAATAAGTGAAATAAGGACTTGTAAGCAGGGCTTTGGAGCAGAGACCAGAGCTGGAGTGCAGAGCAGTGGAGCTGCAGGTTTTTGCCTGGAGTTGGAGCACCGCTCCAAAGCCCTGCTTGTAACAGGGTGTGCTCCATCCCTGTCCTTTGATGCTCCAGAAATATCTTAGACTCTGTCCTGTAATGGGCAACTTCATGAGATTCATTTACATTATCTTCACCAATACCAAAACAAGCTCATGCAGCAAATTATTTACAGTGCTTCTCTACTGTTAGCCCTTTCCCACAGACCAGAGGGGAACAGAAATCTCCCTTCCATGAGATCTGTGAACACATTCAGCTCAATTAACCCAGGTCCTCTCTCCCTGACTTCCTTCCAGTGTTGTTCTTGTATCCCTCAGCTGATGGGCTAATTGGTTCATCAGCCATCACAGACTGACCAGCTAATTAGCTGCACATCCCTAGTTTGCCTTCTCCTAGGGAACGGATCGGTGCCAAGTGATCAGAGTACTGGGTCACTCGCTAGCTTTTAGCCCTCTCTCACAGGACTAAATTGAAAGCAAATGTAGTCACAGCACAAAACCACTTAAAAGTTAACATAATTCAGTTATAACTTAGAGACATCCAGAGTTGATATAGCAAACAAAAAATGCTGCACGTAAGGATTAAAGGGGAGCTACAAGAAAATTGTGTCCTGCTCCTTTCACTGCCACTGATATATATATGGCTCACATAGCCTACTACCCAATGATCATGTCCTTTAAAATGAGATATGGGGGGAGGGGTTTAGGATTGATTCTTTTATTACTTTTATAATAAATTGAAAATAATAAAGAAAACAGAATATAAAACATTTCATCCAATTAAAATACAATATACAGAATCATTATTGTTAAAAGAAAGATGGAAGAAGTGCTAAGTACAAAAGAAACCGAGGACAGCAACAGGGCCACACCAAGAATTGAACCAAAAAAAGAAAAAACCAAGCAGACCAAATAACATATAATCTCGCTTGGACAGCACTATCTTACCAATGTACATTCTTCAGTAAGATATACTTTATATAAATATATTATTACTTCATCTATTGTTATATCAAATGAAGATCATGTTTAAAGGTATTTTGAGTGCTGCCATTTCCAACAAGTCAATCTACTTGATCTTATGTGATGTGATATAAACTCTTGTCTACTTTTGAATCAGTCATTTGGATGCCTAGGTAATTTGAAGAATCCACATCTCCTGCTCACTTATTGAGGTTTCTTTTTTCTGAACTGAAGTAGCTTACCAGAAACATTTATGGCTTCAAGATTATATCTGCATGCATACATCCCTCCAAAAAAATTCAGACCCTAAAATAATGTGGATTAAGGCTCTAAGGCAGGGGTCTCCAAACTACGGCCCGCGGGCCGGATGCGGCCCGCGAGGCCCTCTCATCCGGCCCGCGGAGATCTTTTTGGCTAGTTAGGGAATTTTTGGCTCTTTTGAGCTTTTCGCTGGGACGGCTCCGCGCTGGGGCCTGGAAGCGCCGCGCGAGCCGCCAGCCGCGGGGCCGGGACGCGCCGCGTGCTCGGCTGCCGCCGCGGGGCCGGGACGCACCGTGTGCTCGGCTGCCGCCGCGGGGCCGGGACCCGCCGCGTGCTCGGCTGCCGCCGCCGCCGGCCGGGACCCGCCGCGTGCTCGGCTGCCGCCCCGGGGCCGGGACGCGCCGCGTGCTCGGCTGCCGCCCCGGGGCCGGGACGCGCCGCGTGCTCGGCTGCCGCCGCCGGCCGGGACGCGCCGCGTGCTCGGCTGCCGCCGCCGGCCGGGACGGCTCAGAGCTGGGGCCGGGACGCGCCGCACCGCCACGCAGTTACAGGGGGCGAAACAAGGAGCCACCCACTGCCAGGCGGCGAACCGGTCTGTGGGGAGAGACCGGGTTGAGCGGGTCAGTGGGGGGGGGAGAGACCGGGCTGGGTGGGTCATTTGGGGGGGGGAGGGTTGGAGGAAAGGAGGTTTTGGGGGGAGAGACCTGGCTGGGTGGGTCATTTGGGGGGGGGGGTTGGAGGAAAGGAGGTTTTGGGGTGAGAGACCAGGCTGGGTGGGTCAGTTGGGGGGTGGGTGGGAGGGAAGGAGGTTTTGGGGTGAGAGACCTGGCTGGGTGGGTCATTTGGGGGGGGTTGGAGGAAAGGAGGTTTTGGGGTGAGAGACCTGGCTGGGTGGGTCATTTGGGGGGGGGTTGGAGGAAAGGAGGTTTTGGGGGGAGAGACCGGGCTGGGTGGGTCAGTTGGGGGGTGGGTTGGAGGAAAGGAGGCTTTGGGGTGAGAGACCGGGCTGGGTGGGTCAGTTGGGGGGTGGGTGGGAGGGAAGGAGGTTTTGGGGTGAGAGACCTGGCTGGGTGGGTCATTTGGGGGGGGGGTTGGAGGAAAGGAGGTTTTGGGGGGAGAGACCTGGCTGGGTGGGTCAGTTGGGGGGTTGATGTGTAGTGTTCATGTGTACTGTTCATGTGTAGTGTCCATGTGTGGTGAACAGGTGTTCATGTGTAGTGTCCATGTGTGGTGAACAGGTGTTCATGTGTAGTGTCCATGTGTGGTGAACAGGTGTTCATGTGTAGTGTTCATGTGTAGTGAACAGGTGTTCATGTGTAGTTTATCAATGTGTTATTAAATAATAACTGAATAAAATAATATTAAATAAATAATAAAAAACAACATCCATGTTTTGATTCTTTTTTATTTGGACCTCGAGTGTGTTGTCGGCCCCCGAACTGCTATTTGATAGCTAATGCGGCCCTCGGGCTGAAAAGTTTGGAGACCCCTGCTCTAAGGGACTACCTTCACATCACAAATAGTCCTCTGTGTCTTTGATGCCAAATTTAAAATTGTCAGAAGGGTGTCTAAGTGGATGCAAAAGATACTGACTTTTTATATCACCCTATGTTATTCCATTTCAGAGAATCTTTTACTTCTATTTTGGAGAACCGTCCATAGATGGTTATGCCTGGCTTTCACCAAATATTAGCACTGCCAGTACAGTGTATCTACTTACATTTCTAACACATTGGCCATTCTGGAGACAGCCAATACAGTTAGGGACAAATTGGTACTCTTAGAAAGTTACCTTATTCCGAAGCATTTCAAAATTTCAGATTTTGGAAAGTTAAAGAACTCTGTTCCAGTGCAGAAGCATTCAAATATTTTAATTTTAATTTTCTAATTGAATTACAGCATAGAGTGTGCCACTTTATATTCCATTATATCATCGTGCTCCCCTATGTGTTTAAACATTAATGATCATACTTTGTAATACCCATGTTTTGCCATGAAAACAAAGAATGGAGTAAGAAAGTAACTGGAAGATTACAGAGCTATTAACTAAGACAAATTGAGAGTCTTGCTATTTAGCTACCAAGTACACTTGTTACTCAGTGGCTTATTGACCTTAAATCATGTGACATTTTATGAACAGATGAAAGAACTTACTACATTTACAAGACATGTTCAAACATCACTAACCGCACTTTAAACATTATAACCTGTGGTTAAGCTTTGAATTTAAAGGAATACAAGCTACACAGACTGAAGAAGAAATAGAAGATAGTGATACAGTCAAAGTCCTGGTCTACACTGGGCTGGGGGGGTCAAGCTAAGATATGCAACTTCAGCTACGGGAATAGCGTTGCTGAAGTCGACATATTTAGATCGACTTACCGCAGCATCTTCACAGCAGTGATTCGACTGCTGCCTCTCCCCTGTCAACTCCACCTGCATCTCTCATGGCAGAGGAGTACAGGAGTCAGCTGGAGAGTGCTTGGGGATCAATTTATCGCATCCAGACTAGACACGATAAATCGACCCCTGATAGCGGGTAGTTTAGACATACCCAAAGGAAGATACATATCCATATACTTAGGCCTTGATTCAATATGGCACTGAACCATGTGCCTCACTGAAATCAGTAAGAATATTGTTGAATCAGGACTTTAGTTACCAATATACTACATCCAACTTTCAAGCATGTTCATTTATGACTCTTACCAGACCCCGTCCAATTTGAGCTGCCTCCATAACTGTATCTACCGTATAAATGATAGGATATAGAATATTTTAAAAAATCATATTTCTCTGCCTGCTCTTGTGTTGTTGCTGCTAGCCATCATAGGTCACGTTTCATCTTTATTTCTCTTCTAAGCTTTTCTGGATCCAAACACTGTACTTAGCAGAAGCATGGGTTCCCAGTCATTGTTATTACCATCAGAGTGAGATGTTTTCCTTGCCTGATGGCACCAAATAGAGTACAAGGACTATGATCTCATCTCATCTAGGAACAGGTTCTGGAAGGGACTGAGCATTCTCCAGTCACACTGACTTCAGTGAGAATAAGGGCACTACACACGATGCAGGACTGGTCTGTATATAACAAGTAAATAACCATTTATAAGAAGTCACGATCTACCTCTACTGGGACTTTGTATTGATGACAAATTTTGGAACTGACCTTCATCAAGGAACTAAGGCCGATCAAAATAGATCCAGGGAATGAGCCACGTTACAATGGACAGAGACGGAAAACAGGAGAATATGCGGTAGTGCTGGTTATTTCTAACCTTGTATTCTACTGTTGGTCACTTATTTCTCCAGTGGTTGAATAGTTTTTTATTATCAACTTGATTCCAGTCACTATGTATGTCCCTGTTGTGATGACTGCATGAAGCCTAACATTCTAACTGAAGGCAACAGTGATAAGGCATTTTCCACATCTGCTTTCTAGTCTCTTAACTTGATTACATTTTGGTTTTTGAAGAATTGAGCTGAACAGCCTTTTTTGCTGGTGCCAGAAATTAAGTCACTTTTCTTAAATCCCTTTTAGTGATTTTCTTTAAAGATATTAAATTTTAAATTAGATGGCTGAATGGCATTTTGAAATGGAAAAAAAAGCACACATCTGACTCACTTTATTTTGACTAGCACTGTATGCTGTCTGCACTAGACCATATTCTCTTGAAGGGATGTTGAAAAGGCAATGGTACACTAATTCAGTATCTCATATGGATGGCTTTCATGCTGCTGTGTGCTAATTCATCCAGGTATTTTTGTTGATAAAAATAGCTTTTATAAATCTAGTCCAGTGGTTCCCAAAGTTTTCAGTCCTGTAAACCCTCTATCACATATATAATTACTGAATGAGCCACTGGTGTGATAAACTACACTAAACGGAGAGGCCCAGGGGAGCAGGGCTTTCCCCCCACAGGGTAGAGCGGGTGTCGCAAGACAGAAAGTCAAGTATTAGGTACTGTAGGGGCCTGGGTGGCCTCCCTCCAAGCCAGAGGAAAAACAACCACTCTCTCAGCCTGAGGGGGCAGGATCAGACCAAGCTGGCTCCACCCCCAGGAAGGGGATGGGTGGAACAGGAAGTATAAAGGGTGGGGCCCTTAGCTCAGTCAGGGCAGCACCAGGGAAGGAGACAGATGCAGACTGCTCCCTCCACACCCTGCTGCCGAGCCAGGGGAGGCCCTGGACCCAGGGAACCCTGTCTATGGGAAGGACTGGAGTTTCAAGACCTGCCTGCCTGCCGCAGAATACCCCAAGGGCCTGCCGGAGCCCAGCAGTGACCCGAGCCTGCCTCCGGCAGATGCTGAGGGGGAACTGGAGCTGCCCGCGGCAGAGTACCCTGGAGGACTACCAGAGCCCAGCAGCGACCCGTGGCTGATGGAGGCAGATGCTGAAGGGGAAGAGGAGCTGTCCGCGGCGGACAACCCTGACTCCTGGTGGTGCCTCCTTGCCTGTGAGGTGCACCCCCAAACCCTAGCCAGCACCTCCCCTGCTTAGGGGGTGTGCTACAGATTCTTGCCGGTGCCCCCCCGACTGAGGGGCACGCTATAGACTCCTGACCGCACTCCCCTGCCTGAAGGCCCCATCACAGACGCTAGACAGTCCACCTCCGGACCCTAATTCCCCCGTGACTGGGAGGTGCGACCAAGGCCTTGCTGCGAGGCAGTAGCTCCTCACCGCCCCAGCGGCTTGGAGGACCTACTGACCCTCATACAGGTACTGGGACTTTCCCTTGCTTTTCTTTCATTTTAACTTTATTACTCTGCCTGCTCTGATTTCTCTCCCCCACTTTACATGGCCCTTCCTTGCCCCAGGCACAGCACAGAGGAGATGAGATGCTTTAAATTAACCAACACTAGTTATTCTCCAGGCTGAGTTGTCTTCGTTATGTCGTGTTTTTCCTCTCACCACTCTGCAAAAATAACCCATCCCACTTCCTGCTTTACCAACCTGGAGGATTTTGGCCTGTACTATTTTCTTCCTGGAACTTAAAAGCTCAGTTCATTGATTACATACTTCTCTTTCCCGGTTACATGTGACTTTTAAAAGACAAAACTTAGAAATGTTGCTCGTATCCTCCCTAAAGAACCAAACGGCAACCCAAAAAAATGCCTAAAATTCATTGGTTGAGAACCAGAATCTAGCCTTTGTAATAGCTCAGGTAGTCCGATATGGTCACTTATGCTACACATTTTCCCCTATATTTTAAAGTATAATTGAAATCACCACCAAAAAACTATGTTGTACGTCTACCACCTGCCTGGAGTATCGCAGTACAATCAGACTGTGATGAAGCTTAGAAACTTCACACCAGCATGGAAAAAGTTAGAGAACCTATAGCTCAGTTAGCTCTGCCTCCTTATACTTTCAGCCAATGACAGGCTTGGAGGGAGAAGAAAAGCAAAAGAACCTGACTCAGTTCAGGACTGACTGGTGAAGAGGCAGAAGCTAGCTGCCTTCCTGCTTGAGAGGAGTGTCACTAGGAGCCTGACAGCCAGGACAGCCACTGGGGAAGACTCACCGTGTCTCTGACCGAGGGAGACTGCTGACGAGACTGAGAAGCGCCCAGCATCTCAGTGAACTGGATTATTGAACTATAGAGATGTTGTGGGGTGAG
The DNA here is from genome assembly GCA_032164245.1 of Sternotherus odoratus. Taxonomy (NCBI): domain Eukaryota; kingdom Metazoa; phylum Chordata; order Testudines; family Kinosternidae; genus Sternotherus; species Sternotherus odoratus. The sequence continues at coordinate 279,676,440 of JAVMKO010000001.1, read as the reverse complement.
GTCCCACCAAATTTACAGCTGCCTGCCCAGAAAAAGCTGAGGGCACAGCAAGGTCCATAGGGCACTACTTGAGTCGAGTCCTACAAACTGTTAAAGGACATGCCTCAAACTTAAAGGACCCACCATTTATTTAAAGAATATGGGCCTCCATATTTACACCAAGGATTGAATGGTTATTTAGTTTTATCGCTACTGTCTCAGTCCTAGAGATGGTCCTTCCAAAAACACAGTGAGTCATTGTGACTATGCCAGCAACATAGAAAACAGCATCAAGCATCCTTCTCTTCCACTTGACACGAGTGTGCACACCACTTAGAAGTTAGTAGTTCAAAAGTATTTTTCTTGTAAAGCACTCTGACACATTGTGATTACAGCACAAGTGAGACTGATGAACACACAAAGGGCAACATATTTCTTCATGATGTAATATATTAATTTCCTTAAAATGTCTCTTCTCAATAAGTTGTCCCCTCAGAGTCTTCAAATCCCTTTCAGAGTTATTGTTAAGAGTGGATGTTTGATTTTTAAACACTCTGTTTATCAGATCCAAGTAATGTTACTGAGCTCTTTCTTTAAAAGATTTTCTCTATATGTCAGGGTGCTCCTCACAGTATCTAGTAGGGCCATTCTGGGATGGATAATTAATACTCTTTGGATCCAGTAGTTATGTATATATGTTCTATATGCTTCCCCGTAGGTTTGGGACACCGTTTTTCAAAGAGGTTACTTAGTGTGGAAGTGCTTTATGCTAGGCAAAATACAATAGAAATAATCCCTGAAAGTATAGTCTTTAGGCCAAAAATGCATGTTATTTTGACCTGTACACTAAAATCATCTAAAGTACATTTTGTAACAAAACTGCAGCTCAACTGTGCTTACTCCAGAGAAAGAATTAAGAAACTAAATTCTGACACATACAACAGATTCAATTTACAAGACTAGTATTTTAGTTAAAGATTTAAAATACAAAACTAGAATTCTACTGATATATAAATACTGTGTTAATACTGCTCTGTCAATAAAGAGATGATTTATATGGAAAAACAATTTCTCTTTTAATGGAGAGCATTAAAGTGCTTTGAATCCCAGGACTGCTAAGAAACTTAATAACTAAAACCCTAATCTTGCAAACTATTCAAACAGGACTACTCATATTTGTAAAGTTACTAATGTGAGTAAGGGTTTGCAGGTTTGAGGCTTAAAGTAATACTGATCTGCAATAAAAAGATAAGATTAATTGTTCCAACATAATTGCACCTGGTGCTGTGGCATTACTACCATTTTCAAATTGTGTGGCATAGATTATTTTTATCGGCTTTTAGTTTATTTGAGACATGCAGACAGCTATGGCAGTATCTACTGAACATTATTGCCCTGGTGAAATATGTGTATCAACATTGTACATAAAGTTATAAATTTAAACTGTAACATTGCTGTAATATGTTCCAGAATTAGAAAGGAAGACCCAATCCAATTTTGCAGAGACAAAGATACGTGTCTAGGAGTGCCAGTGCAACAACAAAATCAAGTGGGCTATCACTTAGGTGGCAGGGTGCTGGCCAGGAGTGGCTGAGCCAGCCCTGCCGGCCCTTTAAGAGGGAGCAGAAGCCTGCAAACCTCCCTTGCAGAAAGGCTAATCAGCCACCTGGGCTGCAGGGCAATTAGCCTTGAGGGGTTGCACCTGGTGGCAGCCTCCTCAGGGGGATAAAAGGCCTGCGAGAAGGCAAGCCCAGTGTGGTGGGGATGGTATAGAGTGAGGTGGTGGTTTGAGCTAGTCAGAGCTGTGTGTTTGGGTTGTAAACTGTAAGCTGGACTATATAGAGTCTGAAGAGCTGTAAGCTGAAGACTGGATTGTATAAAGTTGTATATATTGGTGGTGGGGTCCTGCACTGTGATTAAAGAGCACTGTTTGATGCAAAGAAGGGTTTCCTGCCTGTGTTCCTGCGAGGGGTGAGAAGGCGGTCTGTCACAAGTGGTGTCAGAGGTGGGATTGCTACACCAGCAATCCAACTGGTGGCCCTGAGATGGAGGGAACCCTGCAGTGGCTAGTAGAGCAGCAAAAGCAGACCCAGCAGGCCATGCATGCCTTGCAACAAACCCACCTGGAGATGCAACAGGCTCAAGCTGAGCAGCAGAAGATGCTGCAGGACTTTATGAAGGAGCAAGCGAAGACCCAGGCAACTCTCCTGCAACACCTGGTGAGTCAAGGGGCAGGAGAGGGCATGCGGCCGCTGGGCTGGGGACTCTGTAAGATGAGCCCGGCGGATGACCCCGATGCCTACCTGGGGACTTTTGAGAGGGTGGCCACCACAGCTGGGTGGGAGCAGACCACCTGGGCCCTCCGGCTTGCTCCCTACCTCGCGGGCGAAGCCCAGGTGGCCTACATGGCCCTGGGGAATGCAGAGGCCCAGGACTTTGATATTGGCAGAGCGGCCATCTTGGACCGGGTCGGCTTATCTGCCGAGAGATACCGGCAAAAGTTACGGGCGGCCCGCTGGACGCAGGCGGTGCGGCCCCGGGCGTTTGCCCAGAGGCTGAGAGACTGGGCGACGCGTTGGCTGAGGCCGGAGGCCCGGTCAGGGGAGGAAATTATGGACTCCCTGATCATGGAGCAGTTTTTGCTCAGCCTCCCCGAGACTGTCCGTACCTGGGTCAGGAGGCACCAGCCGGAGACGGTGGAGTCTGCGGTGCGCCTGACCGAGGAGTACGTGGAGGCAGAGGGACCTCGGGGAGAAGACCGACCGCGACGGGTCCGGGATTTGGGGCGTCGGCCCGTGGACTCCCCTCCGCCCAGAGGGAAAAGGACTGATGGGGAGCCCAGGGGGGTGCCCGGAAGAGTGGCCCGGCTTACCTGCTGGCAGTGTGGGAAGCCAGGGCACATTAAAAGGGACTGCCCAGCCATGGAGTGTGGCTACACTGACTGGTGTGGGTGGACCGAGGTTTCGGGGCGGAAACCGTGTAAGGGGATACCCACTCTGCGGGTACAGGTGGGGAGGAAGTCCCAACCGGGGGTAGTGGATTCAGCCTCCCCCTGTACGCTCGTCTGCAGAGCATTGATCCGCCCCGAGTGGCTAATTCCGGGGGCTACCATGGACCTACAGTGTGTCCACGGGGACAGGAAGTCCTGTCGGGTGGCCCAGGTCCCCCTGGAAATCAGCGGCCGATTCCGCTGGAAGCGGGTCGGGGTGCCAGAGGGGTTACCTTGTCCCGTAATCATTGGGCGGGACTGGGGCCCGGTGGGAGGTATGAGGCCCCGGGTTGCCCCAAGGCCGGGCGTGAGAACCCGTACGGGGGGTTCGGCCAAGGGAAGGGGCGGGTCTCAGCCCAATAACCCAGCGAAGGGCCTAGCCATCCCTGAACATCAGGGATTAGGGCAGGAGGTGAGCTCCACAGAGGAAGCCCCGAGCTCCTGTGAGAGCCAGGAGGAAATTGAGGCCGGGGAAGTTGCCCTGTGTGGTGAGGCACCATGCGAGTGGTGTGAGCGCCGAAGGGCACAGGGGCGGCCGATACCCTGCCTGTATTGTGCGAGGCTGGAAGTAGGGCTCTCTGCCGTGGCCGCGCTGGAAGCCGAGGCAGAGGAGGCTGGCCCTAGCCCTAAGAAGGCAGTGGGGTTCTCTGCCACAGCCGGGCATGACACCCCAAAGCCTCAGGACCATGCTACTATGGTGAGAGAAATGAGGAGAAAGGGTTCAAGGGCCCTGTTGAATATAATTGGAAGATATTGAGGGGTCCGAGCCAGCCCGATGGGGCTAGGCTAAGGGGGGAGGTGTGTGGCAGGGTGCTGGCCAGGAGTGGCTGAGCCAGCCCTGCCGGCCCTTTAAGAGGGAGCAGAAGCCTGCAAACCTCCCTTGCAGAAAGGCTAATCAGCCACCTGGGCTGCAGGGCAATTAGCCTTGAGGGGTTGCACCTGGTGGCAGCCTCCTCAGGGGGATAAAAGGCCTGCGAGAAGGCAAGCCCAGTGTGGTGGGGATGGTATAGAGTGAGGTGGTGGTTTGAGCTAGTCAGAGCTGTGTGTTTGGGTTGTAAACTGTAAGCTGGACTATATAGAGTCTGAAGAGCTGTAAGCTGAAGACTGGATTGTATAAAGTTGTATATATTGGTGGTGGGGTCCTGCACTGTGATTAAAGAGCACTGTTTGATGCAAAGAAGGGTTTCCTGCCTGTGTTCCTGCGAGGGGTGAGAAGGCGGTCTGTCACACTTACTTAAGACTTCCTGAGCAATGGGAAGATGTGAAAGAACAGTTACTCACCTCTCGTAACGTTTGTTCTTCGAGACGTGTTGCTCATGTCCATTCCCACAAGTGTGTGCGCACCGCGCATGCACGGCTTCCGGAAAGTTTTCCCCCAGCGGTACCCGTAGGGTCGGCAGGGGCGACCCCTGGAGTGGCGCCGTTATGGCAATGTATATATGCCCCTGCCGACCCTTCCCCGCTCAGTTCCTTCTTGCCGGTACTCCGACAGAGGGGAGGCGGGTGGGATTGGGAATGGACATGAGCAACACGTCTCGAAGAACAAACGTTACGAGAGGTGAGTAACTGTTCTTTCTTCTTCGAGTGCTTGCTCATGTCCATTCCCACAAGTGTCTTACGAGCAGTTACCTCGGCGGTGGGAGAGGAGTAGATTTAGTCCCTGCTGCCAGGATAGCCTGTCCCATGGCAGCGTCCTCCGAAGTCTGTTGCACGATGGCGTAATGCGAGGAGAAGGTATGGACTGATGACCATGTCGCAGCTCTGCAGATGTCGCCGATCGGGATGTGAGCCAGGAACGCTGTAGATGTGGCCTGGGCTCTGGTTGAATGGGCTGTCAGTGGCGGAGGAGAAACGTTCGAGAGGTTATAACACAGCGTGATGCAGGATGTGATCCATCTCGACAGGCGTTGCGAGGAAATCGGCAACCCCTTCATCCGTTCTGCCACTGAAATAAAAAGTTGTGGAGATTTACGAAAAACTTTAGTGCGGTCTATGTAAAAAGCCAGCGCCCTCTTTACGTCTAAGGAATGTAGCATTCTTTCCTTATTAGAAGCGTGGGGTTTAGGAAAAAACACAGGGAGAAAAATGTCCTGATTTAAGTGGAAGGGAGTAACCACTTTAGGGAGAAAGGCCGGATGAGGCCGTAGTTGGACCTTATCTCTATGGAAGACTGTGTACGGGGGCTCCGAGGTGAGCGCCCTGATTTCCGAGACTCGACGTGCAGATGTAATAGCCACAAGGAAGGCCGTCTTCCATGAGAGATAGGAGAGTGGGCAGGAGGCTAGGGGCTCGAAGGGGGGCTTCATGAGGGCCGTCAATACCAGGTTCAGGTCCCACTGAGAAACAGGCCTTCGCACCGAAGGGTACAACCTCTCCAATCCCTTGATGAAACGTCCCACTAGGGGGTTACTGAACACTGATGATCCCCCCACTTCTACGTGAAAGGCCGAAATAGCCGCTAGGTGAACACGAATTGTCGATAGGGCTAGACCTTGCCTTTTAAGGTCCAGAAGGTAATCCAGAATCAATGGTACGGGAGCTAGAGTGGGGTCTACATCTTTATCCTGCACCCACAGTGAGAATCTTTTCCACTTGGCCATGTAAGTAGTACGAGTCGATAGTTTTCTGCTACCTATCAGGACCTCCCTAACATGATTAGAGCACTGGCTTTCCGAGGCGTTTAGCCACGGATATTCCACGCTGTGAGGTGGAGCGCCTGGAGGTTGGGGTGAAGCAACCGCCCGTGGTCCTGAGACACCAGTGTGGGAAGGAGAGGGAGGGTTATAGGTGTGGACACTGATAGAGACAACAGCAGAGTGTACCAATGCTGGCGGGGCCATGCCGGTGCTATTAGAATCATGGACGCTTCGTCCAGGCGGGCCTTGAGTAACACCCTGTGGATTAGTGGAAACGGTGGAAATGCATATAGAAGACCCTCCCTCCAAGGGATCTGAAAGGCATCCGCCTCTGACCCTGGGCTGAGGTTCATAAGGGAGCAGAATCTCTGGCATTTCCTGTTGGCCCTCGTGGCAAACAGGTCTATGAGGGGAAGTCCCCACTGTAGGAAGATTGAGTGCACAACGTCCCCCCTGAGAGACCACTCGTGACCCCGAAAGGAGCGACTGAGGGTGTCTGCTAGGACATTCTGGACCCCTGGGAGGTATGCGGCTATGAGGTGGATTTTGTGTGCGATACAAAAATCCCACAGGGCCAGGGCTTCCCTGCACAGGGGAGAAGAGCGAGCACCCCCCTGTTTGTTGATATAAAACATTGTCGCCGTGTTGTCCGTCTGGACTAGCACACACTTGCCTTGCAACTGGTCCCGAAATACCTGGCACGCGAGGTGCACCGCTCGCAATTCTCGGACGTTGATGTGTAGGGACAGCTCGCTGTGAGACCAGAGCCCCTGAGTCCTGGAGTCTCCCAGATGAGCCCCCCAGCCGAGGGCCGAGGCATCTGTCCCTAGTGTGATCGTAGGCTGGGGTTTGCGAAAAGGGACCCCAGTGTTGAGAAAACTGGGTTGGAGCCACCAGTGTAACGAGTTCAGCACGTGACGAGGGAGGGTGACAATTAGGTCCAGTGGGTCCCTGCCCTGCTTGTATACCGACGCCAACCAGGCTTGGGGTGTACGTAGTCGAAGTCTTGCGTATGTCACCACGTACGTGCAGGCTGCCATATGCCCCAAGATGACCATGCAGTTTCTGGCCGTGGTGGTTGGATATTGTAGTACGGATTGGATTAAGTTCGTTAAGGTATCGGCCCGAGCCGGCGGGAGGAATGCCCTGGCTCGTTGCGAATCTAGCACTGCCCCTATGAACTCTATCCTCTGAGTAGGCTCTAGGGTCGACTTCGGTTCGTTTAATATGAGGCCTAACCGAAGGAACGTTGTCCTGACGAGATCTACATGTTGGACTGCCAAATCCCTTGAGTTCGCTCTGATGAGCCAATCGTCCAGGTACGGGTAAACATGTACCTGTCTCCGTCTGAGGTATGCTGCTACTACCGACATGCACTTTGTAAACACTCTTGGGGCGGTTGACAGGCCGAACGGAAGTACTGTAAACTGGTAATGTCGATCCGCTAACACGAACCGCAGGAACCTCCTGTGACTGGGGAGTATGGAAATGTGGAAGTAGGCGTCCTTTAAGTCGAGGGAGGCGAACCAGTCTCCGTGATCCAGGGAAGGGATAATGGTTGCTAGGGAGAGCATGCGAAACTTCAGCTTCTTTATGTAGGAGTTGAGGCCCCGCAAGTCTAGGATAGGTCGAAGGCCTCCCTTGGCCTTCGGGATAAGAAAGTACCGGGAATAGTAGCCCTTGCCCCGGAATTCTTGAGGAACCTCCTCTATGGCACCCAAAGCCAGAAGGGTCTTGACCTCCTGAACTAGGAGTTGCTCGTGAGATGGGTCCCTGAAGAGGGACGGGGAGGGTGGGTGGGTAGGTGGAAGGGAGGAGAATTGGATGGAATATCCCACCTTCACCAGGCTGAGGACCCATTTGTCCGATGTAATTTGGGACCACTCTTGGTGAAAGTGAGATAAACGATGCCGGAAGGAACGGAAAGATGGATCGTCTGATACTGTATCGTCGCCCCCATGCGTACCTTCAAAAGTTAGGTCTAGCGTTGGGAGGTTGTCTTGGCCCCTGGTTCTGCTGGCCATTACGGGATGAAGAGCGAGGTCTTCCCCTATTGTTTCCCCTTCCGCCTCTTCTGTTCAAGTCTCGCCTAGGAGCTGGCTGATAAGGGCGAGGATGCTGTGTCTGTGGGGGCCTGAACGGACGTCTGAGTGGCTGTGGGGTATGAAGGCCTAATGACCGAAGCATAGCTCTAGAATCCTTCATAGAGTGGAGCTTCTTGTCCGTGTCGTCAGCAAAAAGACCTTGCCTGTCAAAAGGCAGGTCTTGGATGGACGCCTGGACCGGAGGGGGAATGCCTGAGACTTGCAGCCAGGCACCTCTTCTCATCACGATTCCGGTAGCCATTGATCTAGAGGCTGAGTCCGCGGAATCGAGCGCAGCTTGCAGCGCCGCCCTGGATATAACCTTGCCCTCTTCCAGTACGGCCTTAAACTCTGACATAGAGTCCATGTGGATCTTTTCCTGAAACTTGCCGAGGGCAGCCCAGGAGTTAAACGCGTAGCGGCCTAGAGCCGCCTGCTGGTTGGCGATCTTGAGTTGCAGGGAGGCAGATGAGTAAACCTTCCTGCCATATAAGTCCAATCGCTTCGCATCCTGGGATTTGGGTGTGGGACCTGTGTGACCCTGCCTCTCTCTATGATTTACTGCATCCGCCACCAGGGAGCCCGGCGGTGGATGAGTAAACATGTGTTCGTAACCCGCTCGTGGTGTGAAATAGCGGCGTTCCACCCCCTTAGCTGTTGGTGGAATGGACGCGGGCGTCTGCCACAGAGTGGTGGACATTGAGTTGATCTTCTTGAGGAACGGCAGGGCGATTCTCTTAGGTCCACCGGGGGCGAGGATGTCCACTGTTGGATCGTCCTCCTCCTCCACCTCCTCCGCTGGAAGATTCAAATTATGGGCCACTCTCCTTAGGAGGTCCTGGTGTCCCCTTATGTCCATTGGTGGGAGTCCGGATGCCGAGGAACCCGCCACCGCTTCATCTGGAGATGAAGATGATGATGTGGCGAATGGGGGATCCTCTTGAGCCGGGTGTTCGGAGGGTGGGCCCATTACAGAAGCAGCCGAGGAATGGTGTCCCAGGGAAGCTTGGTACTGACCTAAGCCCGACGGTCCCGGTACCGGTTCTGGTTCCTCAGTTTCCCTGTCCGGTGGCGGTCTAGATACAGTGGCCGAAACAGGACCCCGGGGCACCGAAGGGAGTGCCATCGTCACTGATGGCGGGCCTTGTGGCTGCTGAAACGCCCACGGTGGCCAGAAGGGCCACTGAACTGGGCCCGGTTGCTGCTGAGGCCACGGTGCCGAGTGGGAGGAACTCCTATGTCTGGAACGGTGCCTATTAGAGCTGTGTGAATGATAACTACGGCCCGATCTATAGGAGGGTGCCCTGGTGCGGTGGCTCCGACTCGAATGAGAGGACGCCTCAGATTCCGACGCCGAGCTGGGCCATGGCGGTGCCGTGCCCTCCGGTGCCACGAGGTATCCTTGGTACATCGTAGGCTTGCCCGGATAGGTCGTCGGTGCCGGCGGGTGTAGCTGGGAGCCTTCAGCGATTGCCCGGACTGGTAGCGCCGAGGACCTGCCGGCGTCCGGTGCTGTCGGTGCCGAGGTAAGGGGTGGTCCCAGTACCGGTGCCGGCAGCATCGGTGGAATTATGGGAGTGACCGACCCCGCTGGTGCCGGTGTCCCGAGCGATGCCGGTGCCGTCGGAGGTATCGGAGCCGTGAGAGGAAGGGCTGCGAACGGCGGTGCCGTGTCATCTCCGCCTGTTGACTCAATCAGGCCCCGAGCCGCTTCGAAGGTCTCCGGGGTCGACGGCGCCGGGAAGTCCTGGATGTGCCCGTGCAGCGCTGCACCATCGCCTGATGCGTGCGCGCGCACCGGGTCGGACGTCGACGGCACCCTCCGGGACTCATCTAAGTGGCCCTGGGTGTGTCGCGTCTTTGCCTTGGCCTTACGGGCCGGCGATCTGCCCCTCTGCTTCTTTGGCGGCACCGGCGATTGGGAGCGGTGCCGTTTGGGGCTCCCGGTGCGCCGTGGGGATCGGTGCCGGTGCGAGTTTTCTTTCCTGGGCACCGCCGGGTCCCGTACCGAGGCCGGAGCACTTCTAACCCCCTTGGATGGGAGATCCCCCTGAGGCTGTAGGGCGGATTCCATCAAGATTAGGCGGAGGCGATGATCTCTCTCCTTCTTAGTTCTAGGCTTGAAACCTTTACAAATTGCGCAGCGCTCAGATTGATGACCCTCACCGAGGCACTTCAAGCACTTAGTGTGGGGGTCACTGTTTGGCATAGGCCTCCCACAGTGCTCGCAGCTTTTGAAGCCCGGCGCGCCAGGCATGCCCCGGGGCGAAAACTGATAAGGTCACCTTATCTATCTAAGAACTATAACAACTAACACTTAACCTAATTAGAACTCTGAAGTAGATCACTAACAACTATCAAAGGGTTGGGATACCGCTACTAGCTACAGGGGATTCCAGCTAACCGTCATGGGCGGGAAGAAGGAACTGAGCGGGGAAGGGTCGGCAGGGGCATATATACATTGCCATAACGGCGCCACTCCAGGGGTCGCCCCTGCCGACCCTACGGGTACCGCTGGGGGAAAACTTTCCGGAAGCCGTGCATGCGCGGTGCGCACACACTTGTGGGAATGGACATGAGCAAGCACTCGAAGAAGAATGAGAAATTTACATTTAATTACAGGGCCAGTTCAGATCTCATGTTGACAAGAGCATCTACTTGTCACCAGCATCTCAGAAGGAGGTAATCCTGAAAGAGGTGAGGGTGGTAGAAGAATGAGAGACAGTGGCCTCAAATTCACCTACTCTGCTCATGACATCAATGATTCTCAAAGAACTGAACTAAGGGGGAAGAGGCCCAGGCTGAAAGGAGACCAGCCTGTGAAATTTACTGCAGCGTATAGGAAGACAAAACCTTTTGTTTTAAAATTCACTTCACTTGTTAAGTTAGGTATTAGCTTGAGTTTTACTCTTATTTTCTTCTGTAACCAATCCTGACTTTTATGCATTGTCACTTGTAATCATTTAAAATCTGTCTTTCTGTACTTAATAAACTTATCTTATTGTTTTATCTTAACCAGTGTGTTTGGATTAAAGTGTGTGGGAAACTCCATTTGGAGTAGCAAGGGTGGTGCATATACCATTTTCCTTTGATGAAATTATGGACTTTCTATGAGCTTGTACTGTTCAGAAGGGTACTACTGAGCAGCACAAGAGGCATATTTCTGGGAGAACAAGACTGGGACTAAGAATTTGCGGGTGTCACCCTGTATGTACTTCATGAGTGACTGGCCTGAGTGCTCATGTATTTAGCTGGGAGTGAACTGGCAGGCTTAATGGCTGTGTGAGCAGACCAGGAGTGGATGTTCTGAGAGCAAAGCAGTGTAAAAGGTAACCCAGGCTAGAGAATTAAGGAGACCAGCTGTTCAACAGCCCAGATTGTACCCTGGCGCTTTTCCCCTGCAGGGTAGAGATGGTGTCACAATTTGCATCTTTAAATTTACAAAAATTGTATAGTAAATATTAAACAGAAAAGATGTGCCTTTTGCTTAGCGGCTACACAAAGGGATGGGAATCAGATGATCTGGATTCTGTTGCCACCACTGACACTCGCTATGGGGCCTTGGACAAGTCGCTTCATCTTTCTGTACCACAACAGTGAAATAGGAAAAAATACCATTACAAACCTCAAGCATGAGAAGAGGGTTAATTAAGAACTGTGAGATTTTCAGAGAGAAGATATTTGCAATATTATCTTGGGAATATGGTATGGGAGCATCCTCAGAAGTCGAACAGTTTGGAATTGGAATTCAATGCAACTTTGATAACTGGACTGAAGTCAGAGAAAGAATTAAAGTCCATCTTTTTAGGTGTTAGTAATGATTTCGGAGTTTATACAGAGGAGTAAGTGCAGGGTGCACATAAGGAAAACTGAATCTGATAAGGAATTATCAACAACCTAACCTGAGGCTTCACTACACTTTTGCAGAAGATGAATATAACAGGCAAGGAATATTGTATAGCCAATAACTAAAACAGTATATCAGCTACATAAAGCAATGCACTGTGCTCCCACCCATTTACCTATAGATGTTGGTTTTGCAGAAGCTTGATAGTGTAAGAAAGGAGAAGATGGCCCTGTCAGGTACTGCTTCTTAATGTGCTTCGAAAGTGTTCAAAACACGTCCATTAATGATATGGTAACTGTTGGCTTTGTAGGTCGACACGGGAGCCTGAATTTGAAGATATATCTCCTGAGAATTCTCACCTTTATTTTGCACATCTTGTCAAATGCCTTCAGAGAACTGAAAGACACTAATGCAGTAGATGTACCCTGATCCAGAGACGCCCCAACTGTACATTAAGATGATGTCACCTGTTACATGTCTATCCCTGACAAATCCAATCTGGTCTTAAAAACACCAGAACAGAGCATTAAACTAGCGGGGGGGAGGGGTTGTTTTTAAAATGAATAATGTTAAGCTGCTAAAAGAATTTTTGACAATGAGTGGCTTTTATCTCAAATCCACAGTTCTAACAAGCTCCTCTGCATCACTATCAAAATCCAAAACAATCACATTTTGAAATGATAATTATTAGTTTTTCCCTCTTCTAAATCCTGGAATTGGTTAGCTGCTGTCTAATATGATTCCAAAGCCTCTGTCTTTTTAAGATACAAAATACCACTCTATCTTTTACTGCAAAACAGTGCTATCCATGTTCAAAAGCTGCCTTAACAGACATCTGGAAGAAACAGGCTAAACAAAAATGAGGAGACTTATTTTCCTACTCTGACATTAATGTTTAAGAATCAGAGAGGTAGCCGTGTTAGTCTGGAATAGCAGAGGTAACAAAGAGTCCTGTGGCACCTTAAAGACTAACTAAAGTATTGAAGCATAAGCTTTTGTGGGCTAATACCCACTTCGTCGGATGCAAGCACTAGAAGTGTCCAGGGGCAGGTATAGATAAGTAGGCAAGAACCAGGTAGGAGGTAACAAGGTTAGTCCAATCAGGCTGAACCAGCTTGTTATCTCAAATCAGGGAGGGTGAGGTATTCCTCGAGCAGCTGATTGGAGGTGTGAACTCGGAGAGAGGAGAAGCTGTTTTTTTAATTAGCAAGCCATTCAAAATCTTTGTTCAATCCTAGATTGATTATGTCAAATTTACAAATGAATTGCAGCTCTGCAGTTTCTCTTTGCAGTCTGGTCTTGACGTTTTTTTGCTGCAATATGGTGACTTTTAAATCTGTAATTGTGTGTCCAGGCAGGTTGAAGTGTTCGCCTACAGGTTTTTGTATATTGCCATTCCTGATATCTGATTTGTGTCCATTTATCCTTTTTCGTAGGGACTGTCCAGTTTGGCCGATGTACATAGCAGAGGGACATTGGTGGCATATAATGGTATATATGACATTGGTAGATGTGCAGGTGAATGAACCTGTGATCGTGTGGCTGATCTGGTTGTGTCCTATGATGGTCGCGGTGTGCTGTTGCTGGTGAGAATCTGCTTAAGGTTGGCGGGTTGTCTGGGTGCCAGGACTGGCCTTCCTCCCAAGGTCTGTGAAAGTGAGGGATTATTGTCCAGGATGGGTTGTAGATCACTGATGATGCGTTGGTGAGGTTTTAACTGAGGACTGTAGGTGATGGCCAGTGGTGTTCTGTTGTTTTCTTTCTTGGGCTTGTCTTGAAGCAGCAGACTTCTGGGTACACGTCTGGCTCTGTTGATCTGTGTCCTTATTTCCTTGTGCAGGTTGTGGCAGGGTGGGCTTGACCCAGACTGCCGCCCCTTTAAGAGGGAGAAAAGACCTCTGCAAACCTCCCTTGCAGAAAGCCTAATTAGCCACCTGGGCTGCAGGGCAATCAGCCTGGATGGGTTGCACCTGGCAGCCTCCTCAGGAGGATATAAGCCTGCCAGGAAGGAAGCCCAGGGTGGTGGTGGTATGGTAGTGTGGAGGAGTGAGAGAGAGAGAGAGAGATAGAGAAAGGTACAGAGCTGAAATAGAGCTGAGGCTAGAGGCCTGACAGAGCTGAACTATATAGAGTTCTGTAGAGCTGTAAGCTATAGAGCTGTGTATAAAGCTGTGTATATTGGTGGTGGGGCCTTGCACTGTGAAATAAAGAGCACTGTTGGAGCCAAAGAAGAGTTTCATGCCTGTGTTTGAAGAGGGGTGAGAAGGCGATCTGTCACAAGGTATTGTAGTTTTGAGAAAGCTTGATGAAGATCTTGTAGGTGATGGTCTCTGTCTGAGGGGTTGGAGCAAATACAATTGTACCTCAGTGCTTGGCTGTAGACAATGGATCGTGTGGTATGTCCGGGATGGAAGCTGGTGGCATGAAGGTAGGCATAGCTGTCGGTAGGTTTTCGGTATAGGGTGGTGTTGATGTGACCATCATTAATTTGCACCGTGGTGTCTAGGAAGTGGACTTCCTGTGTAGAATGGTCCAGACTGAGGTGGATGTTCAACAGAGCCAGACGTGTACCCAGAAGTTGCAAGACAAGCCCAAGAAAGAAAATAACAGAACACCACTGGCCATCACCTGTAGGCCAAGGCGGGAGACCAGAAGGACGTGGCGAGGGGGGAAGGAGGCCGCCCTTGGCAAGGGGCTGCCTCGCGGAGCTTCGCCTCCACGGGCTCCCCCGGGGGACAGCGGGCAGGGCGGCCCTCGCCAGAGGAGGGTCCGGCCACCGGAGGACGAGGAGGTGGGTAGGACGACCCTCACCGGAGGAGGGTCCGGCCGCTTCTCTCTTTCCCTTTTCCTCTTCCTCCCCTGGGCTGCCTCCGGGTTGACCTGGTGGCCTCAAGGAACTTAAGCCCGGGGGCCGAGCCCGGGCGCCGTGTCCGAGGCCGGACGGGCAAGCTCCCGACCCCTTCCCGGCCATCATCCGGCCTGGGATGTTTCTGTGGCACCTGCCTCGGTTTCCCTTATTGGACTCCTTAAAAATTACACACAGTCTTTCCTCTTCCAGTACCACCTTGGTTTATCATCATAGAAATCTTGGGATGGAAGGGACTTAGAGGAGCCACTCAGTTTAGCCAAGTAAAGCTAAACTGACAGATTTTAAAAACAAGTTGGACAAACAAGTGTCCAATGATGGGGACTCCACGACCTCTCTTGGAAGCCTATTCCAGTGCTTAACTACCCTTGTAGTTAGAAAGTTTTTCCTAATATCTGATGTAAATGGCCCTCATTGCAGATTAAGCCCATTACATTTTGTCCTACCATCAGTGGACCTGGAGAACAATTGATCACCATCCTCTTTACAGCAGCCCTTAACATATTAGAAGACTGTATCAGACCCTCCTCCCCCCAATCTTCAGTAACCTTATGACACTTGGTTACTGAAGGAAAGAAAAAACTTTCACAGTGACTACTTATGCTACCTGTTCCAAATTTTTCTCAAGGTCATCCTGATTTTTTTATGTCTTGAAAACCTACTTACAACATAGGCACCCAAAGTAACTTTCATCACCAATGAATGATACCCTTAGATCACTAGAACACAAAGTTATAATATTCCTCACTTGCCAAGGCAACATGATGAAGAAATTAAACTGTCAGATTTAGCAGTAAAATATGCAGAGATCAAAAGCCCTTTTAGAGACAGATGAATATGCACATAATTTTAATATTGGAAAATGAGTCCACTAACTTCCATAGTATCTGAAATATTCAGCTACAACTACCCCAAACAGCCCAAAAGAGGGATACTGAAATAGGGAGATGTTAATCTTTTGGGCATTATTGGTGAATACAGTGCACAAATAAATCTTTCTTCTTTCCCACTTTGTTATCTCCCATCTTCTGCTGAATCCTAATTTGCATGCATAGGAATTAAGGACTGATAATTCTGTCATCCCGCAGTGAGCTGTTCTTGCAAATACATGGGTCATTAATAACCAGCTGCCAAGACATTCAAAATTTGCAACACATCAAAATCCAGAAGGTAACCTATGTCAGTCAATAGGGACCCCAGTCCTGAATCTGACTTAAATAGGAAGCAAGCAAAGAAACAAAATGTAGCCCTGCTAGTGTAGCACATCTTGCTGTTAACATAAACAGTGATTAGCTTGTGGCCCAAACTGCCATAAATCTGCACTGAACTTCTTTCTGCAGACTGTTTTAGCTCAAGGTGTAGTCAAGTTAGTTAATTGGATAACTGTGGCACAGTCTCTATCACAAAGATGCCCCTCAGGCCAGGGGGAAGTACCATGTAGCCCCATGCTCCCCTGCCCCCCCAGTACCCTCACTCCCTATGGAAAGCCCTGGACACAGCTTGGGGACCCAAGCTCAGCATGTGCCAGGGCTTCCTTCCCCTGCCACAGCCTTACAAACCTGCCTGCAGCCAGAGTTTTCCAAAGGGGCTGCTGCAAGCCCACAGGGCTGCACAACAAAATTTGTCCATAAGTGGCATGTTTGATTCCAATAGCTGAGTCCCATTAACTTTAAAGTCAATAGGATGGGCAAAATATTGCTATTAACTGAAAGTTAATAATGGGATTGCTCATAATCAATCACTGTATTTAGATGTGTACAGCTGAACACTTACCACACCAATGCCTTCAAAAGCAAATATGGCAGTACCAAAAAAAAGTGGATATTTCTTCCAACCAGCCACAGGGGAAAGTTTTTGAGGATCAGATATATCCTGGTGACAAAACACAAAGCATCATCACATACCGTATATCAGCATTTCCCAGACTTTTGAAAGCTGAGCCCCTCTCCAGGAAAATAAACCCAATCACATCCTCCCGCCCACCACAACATCACTATTAATAGCCTGCACAGTTTAAAATGTAACCAATACCTGCTGCTCCTCATCCACATCTGCTCCTCTCCCAAACTAGTCCTCTGCCCACTTGCACTTGGGAAATGCTGGTGTAGATATTTGTAATATGATAGTTAACGACACTTGAAATGCCAGAATGGTTTACTCCTGTGGAAATTCTGTGCTACTGCGCAATGCAGAATTTTGCAAAAATTAATGTTCTGTGAGCAGAATTTCCATTTTTCCCTGCAGAAGTGGGCTGTAGAGATGTTGGCTGCCACTAGGGCCACTGGACCCAGCAGAGCCCAGCTCCCAAATAGAAGACAAGGCCAGAAGGAGGGGGAGGGAACTGGAGGGTTCCCAGCAGCTGCAGTTCCCAGCGTGCCCTGATAAAGGAAGGATGCAGCATGCAGGAAACTGCATACAAGCCCAGAACCCAGCATCAGGCTGCTTCTCCCTCTGGATCCTTGAGCTCTAGCCGGTAAGGTTGCCGATTCTGGTTGGATGAATTCCTCAAGGTTTCATCACGTGCCATTATTTTTAATTAAAGATTAATTTTTAATTCCTGGAGACTTCCTGGACAATCCTGGAGGGTTGTCAACCCTATTAGGAAGATAGTGGGTGAGTGTCTGGGCTGGGGGACCCCACCACTGGGCTCTGGAGAGGTAGGTGGCATGAGTGTCTCGGCTAGGGGTGGCCCATGGCTGGGCTCTGGTGGGAAGTATCTGGCCCCCTGGTTGGGCTCTGGGGAGGGGTGGGTGGGAGATGGGGTGGAGAAGCTGGAGCTGGGGTGCTATGGGGGTTTCTCAACTCTCTACTCCAGAGGGAATTTGTGTGTGTTGTCTTGTTACAGACATACTTGCTGACAGGTATTTTGAAATATATTATCAAAATAATTGAAACTGGTGTGATTATATTGTGTTATATTGACAAATAAAATTTTGCACAATTCTGCAGAATTTTCAAATACTTTGTGCATAATTTTTGGCACAGAATTCCCCCAGGTGAATAAGAATAGTTAATAATTGTTAACTATTATTGGTAACTGAGATAGCATCCTTTGATATGAATGGGACAGTTCACATCTCAGGGCTATTGTTTCGGTCTCTTCAAACTTGGACAGACATTCCTGCATTAGGGCTGGTCTACACTACAAAATTAGGTCAGCTTAACTATGTCCTTCAGGACTGTGATGAATTTCATTCCCTGTGTGATATAAGGGTTTTAGGGCCCAGATTGACAAAGCCCTGGCTGGGATGATTTAGTGGGGTGCTGATCCTGGTCCTGCTTTGAGCAGGGGATTGGACTAGATGACCTCCTGAGGTCTCTTCCAACCCTAATATTCTATGATTCTATTATTAAGGTGACCTAAACCCTAGTGTAGACACTGTTAGGTCAATGGAAGAATTCTTTCTTCGCTGTGTTAAGTGTGTATACTGCAGCTGCAGAATGGCAGCTGCGCCACTGTAGTGTTTCTAGTCTAGACATACCCTCCGTTACACTAGCTTCACATTTTGAACGTTGTCTTCACAACCATAACAGCTAAAGATGTTTTTTTAAGTGAAAGCTGAGACTCTGGAGAATATTTAATTATTTTGTCTTTGTCCCAACCAAACCCTCCCACTCGCTGTCTTTCTTGACAATCAGTGGGGGGAGGGCACACATCACACTATGGGAAATACTGCTATACATAAAGTAGCACTTGTATTTCTCCAATATCATCTTATGCCAAGGGTAACCCTAACCAGACTCAAGAGTTTGCCACAGATCTTGTGAGGGTTTTTTTAAAAAATGTGAATTTTTGTTTTTAATCCCACGATTCAGCTTGCTTTATACAAATCTCTCAAAACACCTTTTAGTATCATGGCAACAATTCAATACATGCAACAATTACTCAACTCCTTAAAAGCAGAAAGCTTGCAACATGTGATCTAAATGAGAAGGCTGCACATTTTAAGTACTGTGTTTTGGAGCGACACTAGAATCAAGTGTTGCAGTTGAAATTGCTGCCCTGTTCAACTGAAGGGTCAGGCAGTGGAACAGAATCTCCAAAGCTGCAGATGACATGCATGGAAGATGAACTTTTGCCCCTTGAGTGTGAAAAAGTTCTTTAAAACGTGTACTTTTTTATTTTACTGTCTTAATGGCCGGAGCAATTAGTAGACATTTTCCTTTCTTTTTTGAAGTCCAATTTCCTATAAATGTCACATCCTTAAAAGGCTCGCTCTCCGGCACTTTTTAAATACCTATCACTTTAGTACCTACAGTATAAGCCATGCTGCGTGAAAGTTAGGTTAATTAATATAAATATAATAGTCATTTGACTTTACGTACAAATTCCAAATGAGATGTCACATCTTCACAAAACAATGCAGGTGGAGGAGGGAATATATACTCACTCGAACGATGTACTGGTAAATGATTACCAGACTGACAGCCATGGAAAGATTGGCAAGGAACGAAAGCATAGACAAGTTCTTAAGGTCACGAATGAAGACCAGAAGGATAATAAATGGCAGAAAACACAGCATGTATATTCGTAAATCAACTCTCCTTTTCTCAGAGGGACCACTGGTACTGGTGTCATTCATGGGTACAATCCTCTTCTCCAAAAATCCTTCATGGACCTGGAGGGAAAATGTTTTTAAAAACATCAACAGCACTGTATTTTATGTGAATGATTACATTTGTTATACTTTAAAATCCCAGCTATAACATTTAAAGGAGCATAAGGAAGAGTTAGACACTCAATTCCTACTGATTTTCAATGGGAGTTGGACACTTGACTCCCCAGTTGAGTTAAAGCACTAGTCTTGTCTACACTCAAATTTACACCACTTTAACTAAACTGTTTTAAACTGGTGCAAACCCAACTGTCCATATTTTAAAGTGGGTTATTTCCATTCAACTTAAACTTGTTCCCAATCAACTTAAGCGAAACTCAAAAAGCCATTCTTATACTAAGATAAGAGTCCGTACAGAGGTTTGCACTTGTTGAACAGAATTAGTTTAGATTACACATGTACAACTCTCCTTGTAGTCAAGTCTTAAATATTCCTAGATTCCATATAATAATACAACAATTGCCCAATGCTATTCAAAAGATTAAGCATGTAAAAATTCACAATTGTTGTTGTGCACTGAAAAATATTTAACATGATCAATGGAATTAAAATTTGTTTTATGAAAATCACAATCAATTTATGGCATGGATGCTGTGACCAAAAGCAGTTGAGGTCTCAGCCTATGTTCCTCAAAACAAATAACAGTTTCATTCCATTTTTAAAAAAAAACTATAGTGGCTTTTTTCCTTTAGAATCAGTGATCTCTTTAATCATTTTCCCACCATATTTTTCCATCCTATACCCCCAATATCTGATGAGGTTAGTTTGCTCACATTGCAGAAAGCCTTAAACTGGTAGACTCGAGAAAAGGAATTATAAAAAAAAAATGTAAAGTTAATAATTCTCTATGATGTGAAAAGAAACAAGCACAACTGAGAAGTCAATGGTCTAAAACTCAAAACAATTGCAGACAATAAACTGCCTTCTAAACACCAAGAGAGACAAGGTGGATGAGGTAATATCTTTCATTGGACCAGCTTCTGTTGGCGAGAGAGAAAAGCTCAAAAACTTCTCTCTCATCTACAAAAGTTGGTGTCATAAAAGATATTACCTCATCCACCTCGTCCCTCTAATATCCTGGGACTGATACAGCCATAAGACCCATTCTAAATACCAAATCAGCCAACCATACTACTGTAGTCACACAAAACTAAAGGTCAGAGAATGTACTATGAAATTAGAGCTACTCTAGTCTCACAGATAAAGCATATTTATAATAATACATGAGCATTAGAGTCCTGTTTATCTACTTCGGAGGTGTTCAAGAATTAATTAGTCAACATTTGAACAATGTTTTTCATATGTGTTTTTCATACTGCTATATAAGAGCTACTTACCTGTACAAAAAAACCCAAAAAGATACCATTGAGCCACTTAACAAAAAACACTTTCAGCAGTTTGCAATGAAAGTATATGTACTAGTAAGAATCAGTGTCATGTTCCAGATTATATGTAGTCACATTAGTACTAATACAGACAACATGATACAACAGCAACTGTAAATGCATCAGTGCACACAGTGAAAGAAAATACAATTTTTTAGACTGTAGATGCGCTGTTTTCCAGTCATAACTGACATGGTAATCAGGTTTCTAAATTAAGCATATTAATGAAGTGCATTGCTATGTCAGTGAGTTTTATGGTAATCATCAAGGCCCCTCATAAGAACAGCCATAATGGATCAGATCAATGGTCAATCTACCAAGTATCCTGTCTTCCAACAGTAGACCCCTACAACCACAGGTTGACTGTGCGTTGTGTGAAGAAGTACTTTTTTTAGTTTTAAACCTGCTGCCTATTAATTTAATTGGGTGATCCCTGCTTCTTGTGTTATGTGAAGGGGTAAATAACTTTTCCTTATTCACTTTCTCCACACCAGTCATAATTTTACAGACCTCTGTCGTATGCCCCCTTAGTCATCCCAGCCAGGGCTTTATCATCTTAGACAGCTATTGCTGCTAACAGTTGTTTTTAAGCTACTGCAGTTTGCCTCTAGTGCAGGGGTGGGCAAACATTTTGGCCCGATGGCCACACTGGGGTTCAAAATTGTGCGGAGGGTTGGGTAGGGAAGGCTCCACCCCATATCCGACCCCCACCCACTTCTCACCCCCCGACTGCCTCTCTCAGAACTCCGACCCATCCAACCCCCCCAGCTTCTTGTCCCCTGATCGCCCCCTCCAGGAAGCCCCCCTACTCTAACTGCCCATCCAGGATCCCACCCCCTATCTAGCCCCCCCTGCTCTCTATTCCCAGACTACCCCCTCCCAAGACCCACCCACCCTAACCACCACCCCGCAAAGCCCCACCACCTAAGCCTCACCCCTCCCCAACTTGCTCACCTGGTCAGCCGGGCACGGGGCCCACGGCTCACAGCGCTCCGCCCAGCCACACGTCTTGCCGCGCTCGGCCCCGCACCCCGGGCTGGGAGAACAGGGCCCCATGGCTTGCCTAGGTCAGCCTGGCCTCCGGCTCTGGAGCGCGGGGTCGCGCGTCTTGGCACGCTCAACTCCACATCCCAGACCGGGAGTATGGGGCCCCGCGATTTTCTCCAGTCAGCCCAGGCCGGGAGGGTGGGACCGCGCGGCTTGCCATGCTCGGCCCGGTATCCGAGGCGGGAAGGGCAGGGCCACTGGCCACACACCCCCGGCTCAAGCTCGCAGGACAGATAAATATGGCCAGCGGGCCATGTGTGGCCCACGGGACGTAGTTTGCCCACCTCTGCTCTAGTGTGTCATTGCATTTCAGTTAGTCATACTGGGCCAAAGCACATTTAACATTACCCCTTGCTTTCTCTTTCCTATCAACAGAGCATAGTAACTTCAAAACATACTATCAGTTTATACAATTCTCTCCACTCAAATGTCACACACAGTCAGTGGGGTCAGTGCTGAAAAACACATGGGTCTCCAATGCCCACATATTATCTTCCTCCCCAAATCTTCTCCATTCTGTTTATGCATGCCCCAGATTTTCTCAACGATAAAATTCAGCTCAAGAACGTGTTACAACAAGGTATGTTTGCTATTGAGCATCATCTCTTACCTTCATTGCACTGACACAAAGAAGGCTGGATTTCTACTCAAGAAAAGTGTCCTCAGCTTTTAGAGAATTCCAGTAAAGAACAGAATCTCACGTTTGTTTTTACCTTGACCATACCTGAAGAGAAAGCTTTGTTGCAAAGTCAAGTGCTCAAAAATTAGGAACAGCCTGAATTAGGGCTGCTCAGACTACCTTGTGTGTATGCATTGTGTTACAGTCTTTACTTACAATGGTTAAAGTTTGGCAAAGTTAAAAGCAACAAAAAATAGGATCTCACAATGGGAAGTTTCAAGCAACCTTAATAGCTAGAACCAGAAGATATATAAAGTATTTTATATGGAAGGAAACTGTATTGAATCCCTTACAAGATTGGAAAGAGAAAGCAAACATTTAGACCTACACATAATGCTTACTAAAGTTAGTAAATGCTTATTTAGAAGGGATTTGGACAGAAGATGACTCAGTGCATATGCCAGGCTCTTTAAAAAATATTTGTCAACCTTTTGTTTTGCAGGATTGCAAGTCAGCAAACTCAACATAGCAAAACCCAAAGATTTTTTTAGAAAGGTTTTGGCCAAGATTTTGAAAATCAGAAGTCCTGAATACCCACTGTTCCCATTAAGGCAAATTTAAAAACAAAAAATTAGCCTTTCTGCTCATTTTTCTTCACTGAAAACTGTCTCTTCAGTTTATACCATTTATTCTCCACCATTTTGTATTATTTAACTCTTCATGATCTGTGGATGCAGGCTGTACAAGAAATGCTACAGCAAATAAAGTTACACAACTGAAAGGCCTCAGCTGATGCAGCATATGAAAAGCTATGTTTACAAACATTTATCTGGCATCCACTACCCCAGTACCTGGGACTCCAAAGTGGTTACAGATCAAACATTTGTGTGAATTATTTACTTTATGCACAGATATTCCTGGCCCTCTATGTCCCCACTGGAGCTCTATTTATCATTTAAGGGGACACAATTATGTGTTAACACTGAAATAATTGAAGAGCGATGCCACTCCAGCAAGATACGTAGGGTATGTCCACACTGAAATTAAACACCCCTGGCTGGCCCCTTTCAACTGGCAGGCTTGTGAGGCTCAGCTTGCATGGCTGTAATACTCTCCCCTCACATGGGGTCCCAGAGCCTGGGCACCAGCCCAAGCCCAAACATCTACACCGCAACTTTACAGCCCCATAGCCCAAGCCCTTTGAGCCCAAGTCAGCTGACACAGGCCAGCCACAGGTGTTTAACTGATGTATAGATATACACGGAGAGACTGGTCAGCCGTTGTGACAGGCTCTGGTTCAAACATTCCATTTTTATTATGGACACAATGGTAGCAACTGTTTACACCAGCCTACTCCTCAACTTTGGCACAATTACTCTTCATTGGACCACTGAAATTTCCATGTAACATTTAAAGGAAAACGGCTACTTAATTAATATTTCCCTTCCATTTTCCCTATACAAATGTCTTTGGGTTCCTCCAACTAAACAACTGCAGTTCCCACACAAGCATATTCAGCTAACATCTCCAACATAACCCAGTTTTGAAATTTTAAAATTAACACACAAGCTATTCCCCCGTTTGATATAACCAATTTGAGCTACACTAAGATTAGCCAATTGAACTGTCCAACTCTGTCAGCTATGTCCATTTTCAACATCTTGCTTCCCCGACTCACCATCTCCACTCCTTCCAGAGACCGCAGGGAGCTAAGCTACATAGCAGGGTATACGGGAAGGTTGATAATGGAGTTTTGAGGGAGGGCAAGAAAGGAGAATGAGGCTTGTATGTGGGGGGAAAGGCTGACTGGGTTTGGGGAGCACAGCTATGTAGGAGATCCCAGTGCCTTTGCACCAAGACTGATGTCAGTGCAGAGACGTGTGGCTCCCTAGTGCTTCAACCTCAGCTCTCCAGTCCATTACACAACAGCACTAGGGAAACCAAGCTCTTCAAGAGCTCACCACGGTGTTGCTGTGCCAGTGCCCAGGGGGTGCCAGGACAGCCGAGTCAGGAATCCTCCAACCACTAATGCTTTGTGTGGAGGGAGCAGTGTCACACTTGAGGTCATGCAGGGAGGAAATCAAGGTGACAGCACTGGGTGCAAGCGCTGGATTAGAACTAATTATTCTGTGGCTTTAAACGCTTGCGTTGATGGTATGTGCAACTAAGCAACTTGCATTGATTCTCCACAAAGCCAAACTTTGTGAAAAAGCATTTATTATGTACTGTATTTAAAGCAGAATCAACTTATGTCCTTTGGTGCCCTCTACAGGACAGAGTTCTGCAATATAGATCTTTGTGGCTGTGACAGACAGCATCTTATCTCCTCACCACACTATGGAAGAAGAACTGCAATTCAAATCAAATGAATTGAAAAGTGAAACCTCTGAATTTTTGATAAGTTTGATTCATTTACAGAGTACATATCATCTTTCTTTGTGGCTTTTTCGGTTGCCTAGGATGCCTATTACTGGATCTCTCCTCATGGTTAAACTCTTGGGGGAAGTTAGCAAAGTATTTCTGGTGAAGGCCCCTCTGTCTGAAATCCGGTCATAAATGAGGACCCAATTTTAAAGGCCTTAAGAAGTGATGCAAGATACATCTGATTAGTCTTGGTTTTGCTTATAGGGTCAATAACTAGGAAGATGTCATTAGTAGGCAGCAATGGATCTGCTTACCTATTTGATGGCAATTGTTTGGACTTGAACTTTATACCATGATGGATGCAATAAAGATTCACACTGAGACGGGGGTCAGAGAAGAGACGTACTACTGAAAATAATATGCATGCTGAGCTTACTAGGTATTAGACTGGTAAAATAGATTTTTATAATATGGTCTAACAACTACTAAATATCCAGTTCAGAGGCCCAAATCATAGAATATACAAATTGCGCATGCAGATACTTTGCACTTTTATAGCAATTTACATCAGAAGATCTTAGATCACTTCCCAAAACAAGAAATAACCCTCACAACACTCCTAAGAGAAAGGTAAGATACCTCTGGATCACTTCAGCCACCAATGAAGTATAACCAGTAGCAGTTTCAAAGCATACAGCTGTTTTGCAGAATTTTCTAAGACATTAAGAACACCATATCTGATTGAAATTGGAGCAGGATTGTAGGATAAGTACCCACGTTGAAATTTGCCAAGAAGCTCGGTGTTTAATACCTCCATTCATTTGGAGGGAATGTGGGACTGTTATAAGTATAAAGTAGCCTAGAATTACTTTTTACCTGTAAAGGGTTAACCTGAAAGTAACCTGAGAGGAGATAACGAACCGGAGATGCTAATCTACCTCGGAGACAAAGAGTTTTTAGTTTCGGTTTATCTCTCCCCCGCTGTTCACTCGGCTATGGAATGAACCACACCTATGTCTTTACTCTACCTAGCTATAATCTTCTAACAAGCCAAGTTCAGTAGTAAGTGAATTATATGCTTGAACTGTATCACTTGATGATTGATCCACGGTGTTTCTTATACTGTTAAGCTATAGCAGAGAAAGAATTCCCAGGGAGGGGTCAGTGATGCTGTGTGATGCAAGCGTTTTTTTTTCCTATTAATTTCTGTACAAGGAATTTATGCTTTTGTTTTTCTTTAACTAAAATCTTTCTTTTAAAACTCTAACTGCTTGTTTCCATTGGATAGGTCCTGGTTTAGATCGGGCAAGTCTCACAAAAAGTGAGGATTTCCTTTGTTTTCTCAAGCCTCTCCCAGGTACAGAGAGGAAATTTGGGGGATGTTAAAGGGGGGTTCCAATTTACCCAAACCCATTGTTTTGTGGGCTTAAATTGGTGGTGGCAGCAATATTCCAAGTCCAGACACTGGAGAAGTTTGTGTTCTGGGGAAAAAGTTTTAACCTAAGCTGGTTAGGGATTATTTCTTTTTTTCAGGTGGGTCCCACATCTTTACCCTAAAGTTCAGAGTGGGGAGGCAATCCTAACAGGGACCTTGTAGAAATTTAATGTAGTCAGGATCTATCTTTATGTCTCATCTAAGAGATAATGGTTCTTTGGGTAACAAGTTCAGCACACTGCAAAAGTGTTCAAGGCCATCTGCTGAATATCACCTGCAGCAACTCAGGTGTTTCATTGAGGTCTCCCATCCAAGTACTGAAATGGTCCAACCTTACTTAGCTTTTGGAGTCTAGCAGGATCACAGCATACTGTGATATACTTACAGCAAGCCTGGCTGTTACTGAAGGAGAACAGCCTCATAATCTACATGTAAACCAACCATTCCCATTTCACTCAGTGATATCTTATATTATTGTGGAGGGAGCCTTCAGACACTTGCTGAAAGATATCGTTAACCATAAACAATGTTGTCCATCTTCCCCAGTTCTTTACGGAATGCATTTCCAATTGCTCAACAGCTTTTTCCATTCTCTGAGATGTGGCGTACACTGATGCAGAGCTCAGAAAATAAAGTGCTTTGCACATGTGCTCACACAAAGTACATAACTATAGCTAACTACAATCTTCAGGACAAGGACTGTGTCTTTCTCTATGTTTGGAAACTTCCTAGCACTATTTTGACATCACTGCAAACTAAATAATCAATAACAATTGCTACATATTGAAAGCAAGGTTGGGTCTAAGATCTGGATATGTAAAGAACATGTATATATTGTACAAGAGATTACATACATTCTGGAGCACAAATCCTAAGAGTTTATGGTACACTACTGATGTTATGCATGAAGAAACCATTATCTTATTGTAAAATTTGGCAGAACTCCTCTTATCTTTTCAGCACTGTATAGCTGTGTGTAAAATAATTACATTCCATGGTTAAATTGTGAGATTAAGTGCTGAAATTTAAGAAAAACATAAGCACTGGATTTGGTTTAACCTACAAAGCAAGTGGATCCCTTTCTACAAAAGTTAACCCGTGAGGTATTTTGGGGGAAAAACAATATAGATCTTACACTGTGTATTCTCATTGTGTGCATTACATGCATTATATGAATGGTATATGACATGGATGCAAAAAGGAAATAAAGCTGGAAATAAAAAGCTTCAAACAAAATTATTCCCATATAATACTTTTACTCACTTGTTTCACATTTTCTGCTAAGAACACAATATAAACGCTGCAAAATCCCAGCTGTGTAATCACAAGAAAAAAGTCAACGATACACCTAGGTGGGGGGGGAAAAGCACACACACACATTGAATTTATGATATTAAAAGGGTTTTCAGACAATTAATCCATTTCCAAATGACAGACATCTAGTGCTCCATTTTATAGTGAGGTGGAAACAATAGTTTTAAAACACCAGGTTAAACTTAAAGCAGATTCTTCTGCAAACAAAAAACATTGCATTCCTATCAAATAACCACCAAAAACATCTGAAAAAATTAATTCACATTTTATACAATAACCAAAAAACACTGCACACTATGGGTGAATCATTGAAAATAGTAGGGCAAAGAGACATTTTCCTTGTTGAAAGAAGAAATTCTTTGTTTTAGTGAGCTAATATAAGTATTTATATTTAACAGAGCTAAGGTCTTGGATTTCCTTATCATCTCACAATACCATAACCATTACTTAGTCTGCTGCATTATAACGCTGTTTTACAGATGGCAATGGAAAAGGACTGAGTTTCTCAAAAGGAAAAAAATTTCAGACATACAACAAACTATTAACATTTAAGTTTCAATAACGTGAAATATAATAAAGACTGATCATCAAATGAAAACTGCAGAGTAAAGACATGTCAAAGAATAGGTTGCTCCCTTTCATGATGGATATTAAGTACTAGCATAAGTGCCCGGCGCTGCTCGGGTCAGTCGGAGGTGGGGAGGTGGCAGACAGCTGACACCCCCTGACCAACCCCAACACCCACCCCTCACCCCCCCCAACACCTTCCCACCCCCCCAAGCAAACCGGACACCCCCACCTCACCCCCCGACCGAATCCGACACCCCCACCTCACTTACCGTCCCACCAAACCCAACTCAGATCCGTCGCAGGGGGTGAGGGGGCCCAGAGCCGAGGGATTCCGGGGACCTTCGCAGGTGGGGGGGGGGGCAGTGAGCTGATGTAGTCCGGGGTTCCGTTGGGAGGGGGGAGGGGCAGAGAACTGAGGGATCTCTGGGGTTCCGTTGGGAGGGGGGAGGGGCAGTGAGCTGAGTGATCTCCGGGGTTCCGTTGGAGGAGGGAGGGGCAGTGAGCTGAGTGATCTCCGGGGTTCCGTTGGGAGGGGGGAGGGGCAGTGAGCTGAGTGATCTCCGGGGTTCCGTTTGGAGGGGGGAGGGGCAGTGAGCTGAGTGATCTCCAGGGTTCCGTTGGAGGAGGGAGGGGCAGTGAGCTGAGTGATCTCCGGGGTTCCGTTGGGAGGGGGGAGGGGCAGTGAGCTGAGTGATCTCCGGGGTTCCGTTGGGAGGGGGGAGGGGCAGTGAGCTGAGTGATCTCCGGGGTTCCGTTGGGAGGGGGGAGGGGCAGTGAGCTGAGTGATCTCCGGGGTTCCGTTGGAGGAGGGAGGGGCAGTGAGCTGAGTGATCTCCGGGGTTCCGTTGGGAGGGGGGAGGGGCTGTGAGCTGAGTGATCTCCGGGGTTCCATTGGGAGGGGGGAGGGGCAGAGAACTGAGGGATCTCCGGGGTTCCGTTGGAGGAGGGAGGGGCAGTGAGCTGAGTGATCTCCGGGGTTCCGTTGGAGGAGGGAGGGGCAGTGAGCTGAGTGATCTCCGGGGTTCCGTTGGGAGGGGGGAGGGGCAGTGAGCTGAGTGATCTCCGGGGTTCCGTTTGGAGGGGGGAGGGGCAGTGAGCTGAGTGATCTCCGGGGTTCCGTTGGGAGGGGGGAGGGGCAGTGAGCTGAGGGATCTCCGGGGTTCCGTTGGAGGAGGGAGGGGCAGTGAGCTGAGTGATCTCCGGGGTTCCGTTGGGAGGGGGGAGGGGCTGTGAGCTGAGTGATCTCCGGGGTTCCATTGGGAGGGGGGAGGGGCAGAGAACTGAGGGATCTCCGGGGTTCCGTTGGAGGAGGGAGGGGCAGTGAGCTGAGTGATCTCCGGGGTTCTGTTGGAGGGGGGAGGGGCAGTGAGCTGAGTGATCTCTGGGGTTCCGTTGGAGGAGGGAGGGGCAGTGAGCTGAGGGATCTCCGGGGTTCCGTTGGGAGGAGGGAGGGGCAGTGAGCTGAGTGATCTCCGGGGTTCCGTTGGGAGGGGGGAGGGGCAGTGAGCTGAGTGATCTCCAGGGTTCCGTTGGAGGAGGGAGGGGCAGTGAGCTGAGTGATCTCCGGGGTTCCGTTGGGAGGGGGGAGGGGCAGTGAGCTGAGTGATCTCCGGGGTTCCGTTGGGAGGGGGGAGGGGCAGTGAGCTGAGTGATCTCCGGGGTTCCGTTGGGAGGGGGGAGGGGCAGTGAGCTGAGTGATCTCCGGGGTTCCGTTGGAGGAGGGAGGGGCAGTGAGCTGAGTGATCTCCGGGGTTCCGTTGGGAGGGGGGAGGGGCTGTGAGCTGAGTGATCTCCGGGGTTCCATTGGGAGGGGGGAGGGGCAGAGAACTGAGGGATCTCCGGGGTTCCGTTGGAGGAGGGAGGGGCAGTGAGCTGAGTGATCTCCGGGGTTCTGTTGGAGGGGGGAGGGGCAGTGAGCTGAGTGATCTCTGGGGTTCCGTTGGAGGAGGGAGGGGCAGTGAGCTGAGGGATCTCCGGGGTTCCGTTGGGAGGAGGGAGGGGCAGTGAGCTGAGTGATCTCCGGGGTTCCGTTGGGAGGGGGGAGGGGCTGTGAGCTGAGTGATCTCCGGGGTTCCATTGGGGGGGGAGGGGCAGAGAACTGAGGGATCTCCGGGGTTCCGTTGGAGGAGGGAGGGGCAGTGAGCTGAGTGATCTCCGGGGTTCCGTTGGAGGGGGGAGGGGCAGTGAGCTGAGTGATCTCCGGGGTTCCGTTGGAGGAGGGAGGGGCAGTGAGCTGAGGGATCTCCGGGGTTCCATTGGGAGGGAGGAGGAGCAGTGAGCTGAGTGATCTCCGGCGTTCCGTTGGAGGAGGGAGGGGCAGTGAGCTGAGGGATCTCCGTGGTTCCGTTGGGAGGGGGGAGGGGCAGTGAGCTGAGGGATCTCCGGGGTTCCGTTGGAGGAGGGAGGGGTGAGCTGAGCGAGTGCGGTGTCTGTTGGAGGGGGTATTATGACATCATCAGCACCTAACTGCCCAGCTGATGTGATTGGCCCTGAAAGACTTTCACCCCTGGGGGGCGTCAGAGGTGAGATCCGAAAATTTTTCGACCCTTACCAAGATCTAGACCCCAAGACCCCTCACTGTACCAAATTTCAAGTCTCTGGCTCAAACGGTGCGGGAGGAGTTCGCTGTCATACGTACATACATACATACATACATACATACACTCATACATACACCACTTGACTTTTATATATATAGATGTACTACAGACTTGCTTAGAGTGAACCTTAATATGGAGAAATATGTTTGTGGTAAAACAGAATAGAAATCCTAAATTGTTTCAATACTTTAGAATGTGAAGAATGCAATTCTGGTTATACCAAATTTCTGCTTATAGAGTGAAACTGAAGTAAATTTTCTCCCTCAGAATTTTAAAATTAAGTGCTTGACTGTGAGAATTACACACTCACCCCCTCCATACAAGATGTATTTCAATATAAAGTTTTTTCTAATCCATAGAAAGCAATATCATGGTTGAAAGGTAAAATTCTAATGTTTCACAATTTATCCATTCCTTTTAATACTTCATTTATTAAGTGAAATGCTGCAACAACCTTACCTTCCCCAGGAAGCTCTTTTCTGAAGGCTGTTTAGGGGCCCTACTTCCATGGCATAACTAACTGTGTCACTATACCCTAATGAAGTCTTTTTCAACCTGAAATAAAAGAATGGAGAGAAGTTGATAGAAACTATCAAGGTCTAAAATATGATTTACTCTGCCATACCTTGAAAATGTTGTGGCTTCTAAGCCATGATTCTGCTCTCAGTTAAGTCCATAGTGCAGGATCAGGTTTTTAAAGCACAGGTTTCTTATGGCATATCTACAAGAGCACTTACTGCATGGCACAGTGGGGTGTAAATCTACAGTGCCCAGCACTCTGCGCACTGTCCACACAGACCCAGCTGATGCAAACTAAAAAGTTCTCAATAACTCTGACAGTATGCTAGTACACGGCATGCTGAAGCACCAGAGATTTACACCTCAGCTTATCATGCCGTAGGTGCTCATGCAAACATACCCTGAGGGAACTGGTCTCCAGAACAAGTGAATCCAAACATGGTGACTGACTTTGGGATTCTGGTGAGAGGTACAGATCCACCACACTTAAAAGTGAATCTTTTGCCTTATATCTAGCTACAAAGCCCATTTATGAACAAGGTAAAAATCAATGATTCATAAATTCAAAAAGGACCACTCTGATAATCTATTCTGACCTCCTGTATAACACAGACCAGAAGACTTCCCTGAAATAATTTTTGTTTGAACTAGAGCATGTGTTTTAAAGAGCATCCAATTTAGAAGAATCTGAGAATCCACCACAACCCTTGGTAAATTGTTCCAATAATTAATTATTCTCACAGTTAAAAAATTACAATTTATTTCCAGTTTGAATCTGTCTAGCTTCAACTTCCAGCCAATGGATCTTGCTCTACTTTTGGTGTAACAGACAAAGATCCCATTATCAAATATTTGTTCCCTACGAAGATACATATATATTGTGATCAAGTTGCCCCTTAACTTTCTCTTGGTTAAGATAAATAGATTCAGCTTCCAGAGTCTATCACTATAAGGCATGTTTTCTAATCCTTTAATAATTTTTGTGCCTCTTCTCTGAACTTTCTCCAATTTATCGACAGATGAAGTAAGGCAGGATACAGTCCCAGAAAGAGACTGTATCCCATTAAACTGGCCCAAAGGGCAAGAATAATTCTGTGTTTTTACCCATCAAATACATTTTGATTGTTCCTTTTCACTGAGATAGAAAATCGGCAATTCTGTTAAACCACGTAATAATCCTATGCTTGACAATGAGACAGATCTTTGTTAAGAAAAATCAATATTAGTTATGAGATTCTAAGGAGAGCCAACTGTGAATCTGAGAGAAAAATACACACCTCCCACACCAGGAGTGGAACATTTGACTCCTCAACTGCATCATTTTGATATATTTTCTTCCAGAATCTAAATGTAAAAATATCTGATTCTCCCTCAATCCAAGAAGATAGCCGTATTATATTATTATCACCACAATTTAGTAATAATTCATGCTCTACTCTTCATATAAGTGGAGCTATTTATAAAATGAATGCTTTTCAAAAGTTATAAGATTATACTAAGGGTGGGAAATGTAGAAAATGCTTTACACTTGCCATCCAGTTTTCTGTTTTAACCAGCTATTTACTCAACATGGCAAGCTGCTTGTCAATATTTTTCTGAATCTGGCTAGTCGATTCAAATGCCCAAAACCCTGTCTCTCTGGCTTTTCCTGTCAGAAGTAGATAAATTACAGAACTTTAATTTAGGACCCTAGAGTAGCACACCTGCATTGGAACAGAAATCATCCCTTTGAATTACAAAGGTGTCTTTTCCTATGCAGACTAGAAAAATTGATCGGATATGAGCTCTCATACCGTTAAACGTTTCCCATCCATTGACTCTGCGCAAGGAAACCAGAAGGAATACCTTTCTGCAAAAAGGTAATGGTCCTTGACCATGGCCCTGGATCATCCAGTCCAGTCCTCTCAACATTTTACTTTTTCTTTTCACACTGCCAAAAGGATGCCATACTTCAAAAAATATTGGGAGGGTGCGGGAGAGGGCGTGTTAGTTGGACTGAAATGCTTGTAATTTAAAATGCTCTGCCAGAGAAGAAGTTGCTTTTGGATTCTTCCCAAA
The DNA here is from genome assembly GCA_032164245.1 of Sternotherus odoratus. Taxonomy (NCBI): domain Eukaryota; kingdom Metazoa; phylum Chordata; order Testudines; family Kinosternidae; genus Sternotherus; species Sternotherus odoratus. The sequence goes on along the minus strand of JAVMKO010000001.1, from coordinate 279,643,512 downwards.
ATGCATCTGTCTCATCCTCTCTCAGCCACTCACTTTTACTATTAGTTTGTTACACTCTCATTTCCTTTTCTACCCCATTTTAAATTTTTTCTATGAGCCTCTCATTTCTCCATTTTCTCTCCTTGTTTTGCTCAGACTTCTTCACTCTTAAAATTAGGGCTAAACAACTAGAACTGCAGTGAGAGAGATTGGGGCGGTTTTCCATTTATGGAATAAGGTGCAAATCCATCCAAGATGGACCAACCTAATTTAGAACAATAAGCAGAAAGTAAACTGTATTTAAATATTGTTCGAAGCATTCTAGAAAAGATGATGCCAAACAATTAAGCACTCCTGCATGCCAGCTAGAAGCCATAATTGGTAGTTACACCAAAAGAAGTTACATGTCCCTTCCTCCTGGGCTCTGTCAGCTACCTCTGAAGAGATTATTAGACCACCAAGACATTTTGAGACTGAAGACATGAAATAGAGTAAAAAATTGAGGGAATTCAAAAGCTATAATGTAACAAATACCTCCACATTTACCTTTGACACAGATGGTGGCTGCATCGTACCAAGATGTGCATACAATGAACAGATATAACTCCTATAACCACAAGGCTGATTGGACCAAGCTATAAGGAGAAAGAAAGTAGGAAATGGGATGTAAATACCTGAAATCCTGTAAGAAGAGTCATTTTCACAAAAATATACGGGGGTGGGGAAGACTTTACATGACACTTTTCATTTTATCAGATAAGGATCACCTCCATAACAGTTTGAAACAAATATGGTAAATAGAAAAACATCTAAGTACTGGAAGTCCAAAGAAGTTTTTATTGCTAGTTTATAAAAGACTCATGTGGCTTTTAAATCAAGGACTGAGCAAAAGATGGGACGGTGAACAAAGGGAAAGTAGTAAATGCAAGTGCAGATTTCATCCCAATATCTACAATTTCACAAAAATATTTGCCATGAAAAATTTATTACACAAAAAAGAGGTGATTTTGTACATTTCTAAATAATGATTTCAAATATCTTATCATCATCAATGCTAAGTGTCTTTTTCATAACAAGACAACATACTTGGTACTGCTCAGTAAAGAAGATGATGTGGTCCCTGCCCAGAGGACTTAAATACAATAATACATATTACAGATAAGGGAAAATACTAGAACTAGTTGAAAAATTTCCATTGGGGCTATATTTTCGAGAGAAAATTGAATTTTTAACTGAACAAAATTTTGCACATAGTGTATCTGCTTATGATAGAAAATTTCCATTTTTTTTTTTAAACTGAGCATCCAAGAAACTGAAAAATGTTCAATTTTCAGCCTGAAATGGAACATATTGATTTGGAAATGCTACCACACTGCCTCAAGGGAGTTTTACTTTGGGTGCCTTATGCCCTCCTCAATGGTCCAGGCTCCCCAACTGCACTATGTCTGCCATAGTGCAAAGTGCCCATGGGGTTTCCATGAACCATCTCATTAGATCAGCAAGATGGAAAATACTGCTGCATCATAGGAGATGTACTCCAATTAAGGAGTCCAATCCATAGAAGAGAAGCAGGAAATAAGGCACCCAAACTACAACTCACATTAGGCACCAGGGCAGCATTTCTGAACCAAAAGTTTTTGGTTTCCAATTTTTCACAGAAAACTTCACAGAAAGTTCACAGAATTTTCTTCGTGGGACAAAAACAAAACACATGCACACAGACTTTTCCTATCAGATCTAGAAAATGCAGTGTATAGAGATTAAGGTTACATAGTTCATTATTGGTCAGTTCAGGAATCCCAAATCCTAGTCTCCAATTCTCTGGAAAGGAAAACTAAGAGGATGCCCTGTTCAAGTCGATATTGACATAATAGGTGATATAATTAAGTTACCTAGATTTTAGTTTCATCACTTTGAACTGCAGAGATGTGATAAAAAGTTTTCTCTCTCTTCCACATGTAAGAGGGGAAAAAAGCTCTTACCACAATGCCTGCATTTTTTATCGCAAGTGGAAGCCCTAGAAGCCCAGTTCCAATGTTTCCTTTGAGAAGGTGAGTAAGTGTTTGCACAAACCTGAAAATACAAATAATAGAGTCACAGTGGAGACTTTGGACAACATTCAGATAGCTTTTCACTACTCAGTTTATAGAATGTGAGGATAAAATTTATAAGCTTTAAATGTTTCAAGATGATCAAGGCAGCCTTGTGAAAGATACATAGGAACCTCAAAGCAAAAATAGATGGGATATTCCTATCAGGTCTGGATTTGAGTTCTGAGGGACTGAAGTCAGGTGTTTTCACGGGAGTGATGATCCCTGATCTAAAATTCACTTCAACTGTTGCTTCAAAGCCTGGATTTCATCTTAATTGTGCAATGAAACTCTCTTTTTGAACTGAGAGAAGGGCAACTAAGTGCAACAGGCTGATGCTGTGATGATTTTTGCCTAAACTATTTTAAAAGTTAGGCCTTTCAAATCCAACCAGGAGTCTGACAAAGAATAACTTAAAAAAAATATCAAAGAATACTACTTCAGATCCCCGAATTATTCTACATTCAGGTTTATTAAACTTTATTTCCAAGGTCTTCTAGATGTTTCTCATATAATTGAAATTGTCTTAAAATAAATTTGATTTGTTTTGTAATAATAGCTTCTTGGACCCTGAGCAACTCAAACACTTTATATCTAGTGTAAGCCTTTAAAAAATGTCTATTTTATCATGAGGACACAGTCAAATTCTGGAAATTGAGGGCCCACCCAAAATAGTGCTACTCCAGAGCTTGTCTTACCAAAAAGTTGTCTGTGAGGATTTCCACAGCAGAATCAAAGCTATGCTACAGTTATGGGGAAATCCCTTAAAAGCACATAGATATTTCCAAAGAACAAGTCAAATGTAATACATTTTAAAGGGAATGATATTTGAAACAGTACATACGTAATGCCCTCCTGATTATCAAGTTGGTAGTGCTTCTCAACTGGCAACAATTCATTTTCGTGCTCATCATCAGAGATGCTATCCGAATTCTGTTCTCCAATTAAAGGCTTCATTACTTCCATGTCTGTATAGTAGAAAGAAACCATTTTAGTACTATGACCAAATTTAGAAATATTCAGTAAATGAAGGTAACAAAGTCCTGTGGCACCTTAAAGACTAACTATAAAGTTTTGAAGCATAAGCTTTCGTGGGCTAATACCCATTTCGTCGGATGCAAGCTTGCATCCGACGAAGTGGGTATTAGCCCACGAAAGCTTATGCTTCAAAACTTTATAGTTAGTCTTTAAGGTGCCACAGGACTTTGTTACCTCTGCTATTCCAGACTAACACGGCTACCTCTCTGATTCTTGACATCAGTAAATGAAACCATTCCTAATCTTTTTCTGTAACTGTTGTTCTTCAAGATGTGTTTCACGTGTCCATTCTATTGTAGGTGTGTGTTTGATCAACATGGAAACTGGAAACCACTTTAGTCAGGAACTTAGGGTGAGGTCAAAGGAAAACCTTGTCTCTAAAGATGACTGTATAAGGAGGTTCGGATAGTAAGGTTTGCAGTTCCTCTACTCTCTTGGCTGAGGCAATAGCAATCAAGGACACCACCTTCACAGAAAGGTATATCAGAGAACAGATTGTCAGCAGCTTAAAGAGGGGATCCATCAACTTCATTAAAATTTAAGTTCCTTGGGGGAACCTGGGTATGTACCTGTGGATATGATCTGTCCGAGCCATTCAGAAAGCTGATGCGCGTAGAGTTTGAAAACAGTGATGGATTACCAATAAAAGGGTGGAAAGCTGAGATAGCCATCCAGTGGACTCTGGTGGAACTGAACAGCTAACCCTTTCTGTTTCAGAAACAAAAGATAGTCTGATACATGGTGAATTTAAGCTTGAGCTTGGAAAATGCCTTTCTGGGTAAACCAAATGGAGAATCTTTTCCATTTCACAAAATAAGTAGTCCTAGTTGAAGGCTTTCTGCTGTTTAGAAGAACTTCCTGCACTCTTTAAGGCCAGCCCTCTTCCAAGGCTGTCAGCCATGAAGCAGCCACGCTGTCAGGTGAAAGGCCTGCAGATTGAGATGAAGGAGGTGGCCATGATCCTGGGAGATCACATCTGAATCTTGCGGGAGTGACAATGGAGGTCTGGCTGATAGGGCTAGTAGAGTCAAGAACCAACGTTGATGGGGCCATGCTGGGCTACTAGTAGAAGGTGAGCACGATCTTGCTTGACTTTAAACAAGACTTTGAACAGAAGCAGGACTGACAGGAAGGCATAAAGCAGGCCTTTTGACTAGGGTAGGAGGAAATCATCTGTCAGTGAACTCATGCTGTGACTCACTTGGAAACAAAAAACATGATGTTTTGTTTGCTCTTATTGCAAATACGTCCATGTGGGGAATCCCCCAGCAGTGGAAAACTGACCTGGACACATCTGGATGAAGAGACCACTTGTGGTAACTTGAATCAGAGAGGTAGCTGTGTTAGTCTGGATTTGGAGAAGTGTCAAAGAGTCCTGTAGACCTTAAAGACTAACAAAAGTATTGAAACATAAGCTTTGGTGGGCTAATACCCACAAAAGCTTATGCTTCAATACTTCTGTTAGTCTTTAAGGTGCCACAGGACTCTGTCACTTGTGGTAACTTGTGAATGACCTGCTTAGGTGGTCTGCCCCCCTGCCACGTGCCTCCCGCCCCCAAGAGGTTCCCAGAGCCCACCCCATCAGCTTTGTTCCCCCACCCTGAGCAGTCCCCAGAGCCCACCCTCCCGCCTCGTGCCCTCCAGCCTTGTGTTCCCAGCTCTGAGTGGTCCCCAGTATCCACCCACCCCCCGGCCTCATGCCCCTTGCCCTAAGCACCCACCCATCTCATGCCCCTCACCTCCAAGCGGTCGCTGGAGCTCCACACACATACCCAAGTGCTCCCCGGAACCCTTCACCCTGGACTCATGTCCTCCCTACCCCATCCCTCTCTCCAGCCCTCCCTCGCCCCAACTGGCCTCTTTCCCTCCTCAGTCCACTTCCAGTCACCCACTTCTACCACATCCTGGCCTCCCTCCATCGCTCCAGGGTTGCTATCTGGAGTCTCCTTGGTCTCTTCCACTACCTTGAGCTTCCTTACTGGCCCTCTACTATCCCAGCCCCCAAAGGGGCATTGCACTGCTAGCTGGATCGTAGTCCAACAGCTTCACTTCCTGGCTCTGAACTCAAATACTCATAAATTTAAAGTATTCATAAAAGTACTCAAATATTCATACCCTGCTTTGCTGCCCAGATCCCAGCCCATACCCATTCCTCTCCCCCCTTCTTCTGCATCATCTCTGCTACTTGGCTCAGTTGCGGGCACCAGGAACTTATGGTGGTGGGAGCAGGGGTGAGCAGCATTGCCAGGTGGCTCAAGTCAGCTCTGTACATCCCGTTTTCATTTTAGGGAAATAAGGTCACCTCACTCTACCAAACATGAATGCTTAAAGATGTCTAGCCAAAATATTAAAGACCCAGAGAAGAGCAACAAAGACAGTCAAACGTAGGAGGGGGGTTACATGTGAAGTGCAGTTGCAAAAATTAGGATTATTTAGCCTTGAAATGCAGAGACAGAAGCTAATTCAGATAGTTAATAATAGGAGACTATAAACACACACTGATCGATCCCTCCCATAATGAGAGACCAAAGGGCTACCTTAAGTCATAAGTGCTGGACTCCCTGGCTTGAAGTGGTTTCCATTACATACAGGATTTACAGTTTGATTCAAGTCAGCTCCTCCACTATAAAAATTGTTCCAGCCTCCCTGCCTGAAGGTGGCTTTTAAACTTTACCTACAGCTAATATTGGAATTACTTCACACAAAGCAAAAAGAGTCCCTCTAGAATTCAGCATGACACGAGGTCAATCAAGTGACTGAGTTGGATTTAAAGAGGAGCGAGATAATTTTATGATCAACAATGTTTCTGATTATACAAGCCAAGATAGAGGTAACCAAATATCATGATTCTGTGCATTGCCTGTTCACCAGAAAGGTCAACAAATAATTTTCCTGACTTCACTGCTGAAGTATTTTTATTGCATCATTGGCCACACAGGAATTTCCAGTCCCTCATGTGGCACAGACCACTGCTGCAGACAAAGACCGGATTTCACTGATCATGACAATCTGAACCTACTTTCACTTTGCTACAAATTATTTTAGCTTCCATCCTTAGAGAAAAGTAATTAGATTGTGTGCACACCAATCTAATAAGTTTAGTGCCAATGCTGGATGCTTTACATGATGGACAGTTTGTTTGGTTTACATTTTTTCCAACCATATTTAAGAGTCAGTAACATGAGAATTTGGTTCATTTTCACAAGGAAGCCAACTGCAACTTGTTCAAAATATAGGGTTCATAATGTCATTCAGAAGCATCAAAGAGAAAACATTTATTTAAAAAAAAAATCTATTTCAGTTTTTAGTGTCATTACCACATTCTGGAGGACACTTATCACCATTAGTATGCCAGATGATCTCTGTCTGGGCACACAGTTACATAACTGACAAAGAACAGTTACTCACCTCTCGTAACGTTTGTTCTTCGAGATGTGTTGCTCATGTCCATTCCCACAAGTGTGTGCGCACCGCGCATGCACGGCTCCGGAAAGTTTTCCCCAGCGGTACCCGTAGGGTCGGCAGGGGCGACCCCTGGAGTGGCGCCCTTATAGCACTGTATATATGCCCCTGCCGACCCTCCCCCGCTCAGTTCCTTCTTGCCGGTACTCCGACAGAGGGGAGGCGGGTGGGATTGGGAATGGACATGAGCAACACATCTCGAAGAACAAACGTTACGAGAGGTGAGTAACTGTTCTTTCTTCTTCGAGTGCTTGCTCATGTCCATTCCCACAAGTGTCTTACGAGCAGTTACCTTGGAGGTGGGAGAGGAGTAGATCTAGTCCCTGCTGCCAGGATTGCCTGTCCCATGGCAGCGTCCTCCGCAGCCTGTTGCACAATGGCGTAGTGCGAGGAGAAGGTATGGACTGAGGACCATGTCGCAGCTCTGCAGATGTCACCAATCGGAATGTGCGCCAGGAACGCCGTGGATGTGGCCTGGGCTCTGGTTGAATGGGCTGTTAGTGGCGGAGGAGAAACGTTCGAGAGGTTATAACACAGCGTGATACACGAGGTGATCCATCTCGACAGGCGTTGCGAAGAAATCGGCAACCCCTTCATCCGTTCTGCCACTGAAATAAAAAGTTGTGGAGATTTACGAAAAGGTTTTGTGCGTTCTATGTAAAAAGCCAATGCCCTTTTTACGTCTAAAGAATGTAGCATTCTTTCCCTATTGGAAGCATGGGGCCTGGGAAAAAATACAGGGAGAAAAATGTCCTGATTCAAGTGGAAAGGGGAGACCACTTTTGGAAGGAAGGCCGGGTGAGGTCGTAGTTGAACCTTATCTTTATGGAAGACGGTGTACGGGGGCTCCGAGGTGAGCGCTCTGAGCTCAGAGACCCGACGTGCAGATGTAATCGCCACCAGAAAGGCCGTCTTCCAGGAAAGATAAGAAAGTGGGCAGGAGGCTAGGGGCTCAAAGGGAGGTTTCATGAGCGCCGCCAACACCAGGTTCAGGTCCCACTGAGAAACGGGTTGTCTCATTGAAGGATACAACCTTTCCAACCCCTTCAGGAATCGCCCCACGAGGGGGTTACTAAACACAGAGGACCCCCCCACTTCTGTATGGAAGGCTGAGATAGCCGCCAAGTGGACACGAATTGTCGAAATGGCTAGACCTTGTCTTTTAAGGTCCAGAAGATAGTCTAGGATTAAAGGTATGGGAGCTATAGCGGGGTCCGCACCTTTAAGCTGTGCCCAAAGGGAAAAACGTTTCCATTTGGCCATGTAAGTGGTGCGAGTTGATAACTTTCTGCTACCCAGCAGAACCTCCCTAACCTGGTCCGAGCACCTGCGTTCCGAGGTATTTAACCACGGATATTCCACGCTGTGAGGTGAAGGGACTGGAGGTTGGGGTGAAGCAACCGCCCGTGGTCCTGGGACACCAGTGTGGGAAGGAGAGGGAGGGTTATAGGTCTGGACACTGATAGAGATAGCAGTAGAGTGTACCAATGCTGGCGGGGCCATGCCGGCGCTATTAGGATTATGGACGCTCCGTCCAGGCGGACCTTGAGTAACACCTTGTGGATGAGTGGGAACGGTGGAAACGCATAGAGCAGACCCTCCCTCCAAGGGATCTGAAAGGCGTCTGCCTCTGATCCCGGGCTGCTGTTCATGAGGGAGCAAAACCTCTGGCACTTCCTGTTGGTCCTTGTGGCGAACAGGTCTAGGTGGGGAAATCCCCACTGTAGGAAGATTGAATGCGCGATGTCCCCCCTGAGAGACCACTCGTGGCCCCGAAACGAGCGACTGAGGGAGTCCGCTAGGACGTTCTGGGCCCCCGGGAGGTACGCGGCTATGAGATGGATATTGTGTGCGATACAAAACTCCCAGAGAGCTAGGGCTTCCCTGCATAGGGGAGAAGAGCGAGCACCACCCTGTTTGTTTATATAAAACATTGTCGCCGTGTTGTCTGTCTGGACCAGCACACACTTGCCTTGTAACTGGCCCTGAAATGCCTGGCATGCTCGACGAACCGCTCTCAGCTCTCGGACGTTGATGTGAAGGGACAGCTCGTGGTGAGACCAGTGTCCTTGAGTCCTGGTGTCTCCCAGATGAGCTCCCCAGCCGAGGTCGGAGGCATCTGTCCCTAATGTCACTGTAGGTTGGGGCTTGTGGAAAAGGACCCCTGCTGTGAGTGAGCTGGGTTGTAGCCACCAATGGAGTGAACTCAGCGTATGATTTGGGAGGGTGACGATAAGGTCTAGTGGGTCCCTTCCTTGTTTGTACACTGTCATCAGCCAAGTCTGCAGTGGTCGCAGGCGGAGTCTGGCGTAGGGTACCACAAACGTGCAGGCTGCCATATGGCCTAAGAGGACCATGCAGTTTCTGGCCGTGGTGGTTGGAAACCGGAGGGCGGAAAGAACTAAGCTCTTTATAGTCTCGGCCCGAGTTGGGGGCAGGAATGCCATGGCTTGTTGAGAGTCCAATACTGCTCCTATGAACTCTATTCTTTGCGTAGGTTCTAGAGTCGACTTTGGCTCGTTCAGTATGAGGCCCAACCTGAGGAATGTGGCTCTGACGAGAGCTACTTGCTGGACTGCTAGTTGTCTTGAGTTTGCTCTTATGAGCCAATCGTCCAGGTAAGGGTAAACGTGTACCTGGTTCCGTCTCAGGGCTGCAGCCACGACCGACATACATTTTGTAAATACCCTTGGGGCCGTGGATAGGCCGAAGGGGAGCACCGTAAACTGGTAATGCCGGTCCCTTACTACAAATCGCAGGAATCTCCTGTGACTGGGGATAATCGAAATATGAAAATATGCGTCCTTTAAGTCGAGGGCGGCGAACCAGTCTCCACGATCCATGGAAGGAATGATAGTTGCTAGGGAGAGCATGCGGAACTTCAGCTTCTTTATGTAGGAGTTGAGGCCTCACAAGTCTAGGATAGGACGAAGGCCACCCTTGGCCTTCGGGATAAGGAAATACCGGGAGTAATAGCCTTTGCCCCGAAATTCTTGAGGAACCTCCTCTATGGCACCCAACGACAAGAGGGTTTGGACCTCCTGAACTAGGAGTTGCTCGTGAGAAGGGTCCCTGAAGAGGGACGGGGAAGGTGGGTGGAAGGGAGGAAAATTGGATAGAATATCCCACTTTCACCAGGCTGAGAACCCATTTGTCTGAGGTGATTCGAGACCATGCCTGGTAAAAGTGGGACAAGCGGTTCACAAACAGAAGGGAAGCTGGATCGTCGCCCCCGGGCGCACCTTCAAAAGTTGGGCCTGGTGTTCGGGGGTTGCCTGGGCCCTTGGTTTTGTTGGCCGTTGCGTGATGATGAGCTCGGTCGGCCCCTGTTATTTCCCCTACCTCCCCTTCTAGTTTGGTCCCGCCGGGGAGCCGGCTGGTAAAAACGAGCTGGAGGAGCAGGTGGGGGCCGGAATGGACGCCTAGCAGGTTGCGGGGTGTGAAGGCCCAGAGAGCGAAGCATGGCCCTAGAGTCCTTCATCGAGTGCAGTTTTTGGTCGGTAGCCTCCGCAAACAAGCCCTGACCCTCGAAAGGGAGGTCCTGGATTGTTGCTTGAACCGGTGGAGGGATCCCCGAGACTTGGAGCCACGCACCACGTCTCATGACTATGGCCGTAGCCATTGTTCGGGAGGCCGAGTCCGCCGAGTCAAGTGCCGCCTGTAGGGCTGCCCTGGAGACCACCTTGCCCTCTTCCACAATGGCGGTAAACTCTGGGGTCGACTCCTTAGGGATCTTGTCCTGGAATTTGGTCATGGTCGACCAAGAGTTAAAGGCATACCGCCCCAACGCTGCTTGCTGATTAGCTACCCTCAGCTGCAGCGATGCGGAAGAATAGACCTTTCTGCCATATAGGTCTAGTCTCTTAGCGTCCTGGGATTTTGGCGTGGGGCCTGTTTGGCCTTGCCTTTCCCTGTGATTCACAGCATCGGCAACCAGAGAACCCGGGGGAGGATGCGTGAACAAGTACTCATAGCCTGTTCTAGGCGCAAAGTAGCGACGTTCAACCCCCCTTGCCGTCGGAGGAATCGAGGAAGGCGTTTGCCAGAGTGTTTTAGACGTTGATAGGATCTTTTTAATGAAGGGCAAGGCGATCTTAGGAGGACCATCGGATGTAAGGATGTCGACCGTGGGATCATCCTCTTCCAGAACCTCCTCTGCCGGGAGGTTGAGGTTCTGGGCGACCCTTCTAAGGAGATCTTGGTGTCCTCTGACATCCATGGGTGGGAGGCCCGATGTTGAAGAGCCTGCCACCGCCTCATCTGGCGAGGATGAGGAAGAGGTAGCAAGGTGAGTCTCCTCTTGAATGGTGCCTCCTGAAGGTGGTTCGGCAATGGAGCGGGCCGAGGAGTGATGGGAGGGAGATGCCTGGTGCCGTCCCAGACCCGACGGGCCCGGTACCGGCTCGTCTTCTGGTACATCCGATGGAGGCCTAGTGATTGTTGCAGATACTGGGCCCCGAGGTACCGAGGGCAGAGATGCGGACACAGATGGTGGTCCCTGCATCTGTTGGAACGCCCATGGGGTCCAGATAGGCCACTGCACCGGCCCTTGGGATTGCTGCCAAGGACCCGAATGGTGGGATGAATGCCGGTGCCGGGAGTGGTGTCGGTCAGCTCTGTGGGTGCGGTGACTGCGGCCCGAATGAACAGACGTTGCTCCGGTGCGGTGACTGCGCCCGGAGCGGGAGGAGCCGGCGTCTGAGTCTGAAGAGCGCCCCGAGGTGGGCCATGGCGGTGCCACACCCTCTGGCGCCACTAGGTAACCCTGATCAGGGTAGATAAACGGTGCCGTGGAAGGCCGATGACTTTCTGCAGAGGCGGGCACCGTCGGCACCGTGTGGACCTGCGTCGACGAGATAAGCGGTGCCGCGGCGGGAGGCATCGTCGGTGCCGATCCCATCGGCGGTATGATGGGCGTTACCGATCGAGGTAGCGGTGCCGGAGCCGCAAACGGTGCCGGGCTCGTTGCCGAAGCCGGGCCCGAGGGCTGAGTCAGGTGCGGTGCCGCGCTGACGTCGCCCGCTAGGTCAATCAACTCCCGTGCTGCCTCAAAGGTCTCCGGGGTTGACGGTGCGGCAAAGTCGGAGAAAGGCTCGTGCTGCGTTACACCATCTCCTGATGCGTGTACGCGCACCGGGCCCGACGCCTTTGGCACTTTACGGGGCTCATCTAAGTGACCCGAAGTCTGCCGCGTCGATGTAGTCTTCGCCTTAGCCTTGCGAGGTGGAGAGCGGCCCCTTTGCTTCTTGTGCGGCACCGGCGATTGGGAGCGGTGCCGCCGAGGGCTTTCAGACCGGTGCGGAGATCGGTGCCTGTGAGATTTCTCCTTCCTCGGTGCCGTAGGCTCCCGCACCGATGGCGGTGCGCTGCGCACCGATGTGGATGGGAGATCCCCCTGTGGCTGCAGGGCAGATTCCATCAGGATCAGTTTTAAACGGTGGTCTCTCTCCTTCTTTGTTCTGGGTTTGAAGTTTTTACAGATTGAGCAGCGCTCCGACTGATGGCTCTCACCTAGGCACTTGAGGCAGTTTGCGTGAGGATCGCTGTTGGGCATCGGCTTCCCACAGAGATCACAGTTCTTGAAGCCTGGTGCCCCAGGCATGCCCCGGATGGGACGGTGATAAAATTTAGCAACTAATCTACTCTAACTAACAGATAACAATTAACTACTAAGTACTCAACTATATACAGAATAAACAAGAACAGTTCGATAAGAAGGGATACCGCTCAGCAGATAGCGAGGGGATTCCAGCTAACCGTCATGGGCGGGAAGAAGGAACTGAGCGGGGGAGGGTCGGCAGGGGCATATATACAGTGCTATAAGGGCGCCACTCCAGGGGTCGCCCCTGCCGACCCTACGGGTACCGCTGGGGAAAACTTTCCGGAGCCGTGCATGCGCGGTGCGCACACACTTGTGGGAATGGACATGAGCAAGCACTCGAAGAAGAACTAATGTTTTTATGCAGGACTCCTGCTTCCTAGTTGTCCAAAGAGACAGTTGAAGGAACTACAGGGGAATGGAGAAAAGACAACTAATCCACAGAGATATCAGTAGCCATTAGCATCATGACAGTTCTGGTAGTTTTGAAGTATGCAGTGACAGTTTTAACTTGTTCACGTCCTGGGGGCAGGAGGGTGTAACACAGGATTATCCAATATAAAGGACACTCCTTGAAAAGGTGCAGCCTGTGGGGCCTAAACAGATAATACATGAAGTGCCGTCCTGTCATTACCCCGCTGAATGAGGACTTTTGCCAGTGTAAACAGCTTCATCTGGGGCACATCACCTCAGCCTTCTCAAACTGGGGCTTGAGCCACATTTACAAAAGCCTTTAAAAAAAAGGACATTACTTCCAGTTCAGAGAGAGTTTGTTTGACTTGTGTTAACTAGATCAATTAAATAATCTTCCTGTTGTTGGAAGGTACACCCCTTCAGTTTTAGGAAATGTCAGAAAAAATACCTCTGGAAAGCAAAAGCTAATCTCAATCCTGTCTGCCTGCTATGCTGTGATAAAGAGATCACTTATGAATAGACAGAAGATGATGGAAATACTTTTTAATCCCCGACATTAGGAAAAAAGTCTTAAACATCTCTTTACAATTGGGTTTCAATTTGCTTCAAATATAGTAGCACTTTTTACTCTTGACCATATATTGTATAATATAATGTGCCAATTAAACTGAATCTTTTCAGTGATAACCTCACCTAGGTGTAGCTGCTGTTTGGTACGAGCAAACATTTTCCTAGAACTGTCACATTCATCAACAACCTTTTGCTACTTTTTTCCTTCTGACTGGCAACTCAGACTTTTGTGATGATCATCAAAATTCTGCTCTTGTCATCCAGAAGAGGCATCTTCCACTGACACTAGTTTATGCCAGAGAATGAATTTTCAAAAGATGGAAGCAAATATATCTTTTCTTTAATCCAGGCCTGGCACCAAGACAATTAGTGGGATAAATTTACCCTGGCTTAGAAAAAAATCCAGGGGAAACTAACCTTGCACTGAAGTGTTATTTAAAGCAACGGTCCGCAAAGTTTTTTGGCTGCGGCCCCTTTCCGCAGTACGGCATCCGCTCACGGCCCCCCGGAGTATGTCCACCGAAATACTGCCAAACAGAAAGCTTCCGCTGTCTGCAGCGGCATTTCGGCAGTTCAAAAATAGACCGCTGCCGAGTTCAGCAGCCTCCCGGGCAGGATCGGCAGCAGTGCCGGGGTCTCGCACACCCCACTTTGAAGACCACTGATTTAAAGGACTTGGGCCTGCCACAGGTTTCTCCAAACCCTGTTTTCAATCATTGTGAAAGAAAAAAAGAAGGTTTCTGCAAGAGTGTCAGTAGCACAAAGAGGCAATAATCAAGATTGGATCAGTTCAGGCCATTCAGGACTTTGTAAGTATATATTTTTTCAGTTGCACCTGGAAAGGGTTTAAGAGCCAGGATGGAGCTCTGAGTTTTGTTTAGGTCAGTCTACCCTACTAAAGAAGATGTGGACTAACAGGGATTGTTATCCTAAGCAGAACATACTATAAACAGGCCAGTCTGGAAGCAATAATCTAACAAGTAACTAAATCAAGAGGAAAGGGCACTATTTCCAGGCCACCTGAAGATGATAAAAATATTTTATTAATAATCATACTTGTATTAGAGTAGCACCTAGAAGTTCTAACTGAGATTGGGACCCCATTTTGCTAGATTCAGCACATGCACAAAGTAAAAGACAAACCCTGCCCCAAAGAGCTTACAACCACAGTAGACAAGACACAGTTACCAAAAAAATGAAATTCACAAAAACTTGAGCAGAAGAGCCAAGAACAAAACCTAATCCAGCAGACACACTACTTCCCATTTGGGCCACTTTGGCTAACTGTGAATCCAGGAGCAGTGAAAGATCATGTAAGACACTGATCGTGTGAACTGTTTAAACAAAGGATGAAATGCAGACAACAGTCATAACTCCCATTAATTCCTCAAAATACTATCATCAGAAGTCTCTGATGTTCTATGCAAGAGCAAGCTTTTATCCAAGATTCTAATTCAGCCCAGTGGTGAAGACAGCAATCAAAGTGAGGAAGAAACATTTGGACAGCATCAGTATATTCGAGGGCTGAATACTGGATTTCTCATTGAACATAAGAATATCTGCTATTTAAACTATAACCGGTTGCCACCAGAACATACACATTCCTGCAGGAAAGAGGGCAAGAGTTATTTAGCCCTTAATTATTTTTATAGAGCATGTATTTTTATTAAATACTTTAAAAGCCTTTCCAAACAAAGCATGATTTGAATAATAATATTTCTGAGAAAAAATTATAAGAAATCCACAGAAAAATGAGCACTATCAAGACACAGATCAAGAAAAAAAATATAGCGTACCGTATTTTTCGCCATATAAGACGCTCCGGCATATAAGACGCACCTAATTTTAAAGGCGGAAAAACTAGAAAAAAAAGATTCTGAACCCCCTCCGCCGAAAAGCCACAGATTTTTTTAAAAGCGTATCTATGTATCTATGCTACAGCAACATAGCTGCAGCTGTGCTATGGAAGTGTAGACATACTCTGATATTGGGTTATCATGGAGTATTTTGTAAAATGACCTAATTCTACAGAGCTATTAGAGTTTGTGGAAATTTGGACTTGAAGTTCCAATAATGATTTGGTGTAGGGAAAGACTGGGAAGGAGCAGAGGCAGCTACCCTGTTTCCCCGAAAGTAGGACATCCCCCGAAAATAAGACGTACTTCCAGTTTTGCCTCTCGCTGTAATATAATGTAATGTAATTTTGGGAGCAAAAATTAATATAAGACACTGTCTTATTTTCGGGGAAACACGGTAAGCCATCAGTTCCTGCTGTTTTTAACCTTCCATGTTTGAAAAAGTGTGTAGCCTTTATAGTAAGGAAAATTCACTTTGTAGTGTGGTTCTGTCTTCCTGGGTCTGCAGACAGCAGACTTAATCGATTTCACTGTTGCCATGGGATTCTAACTAGCATTAGTCTGTTTCACTATGTCACTGCTACTTGGAAAAGTTATGAACAGGCAGGATGCTGTAACTATTCACAGAGAAGGAGAAAACAGAAGTGGAAGCTGAGTGAAGGATAAAATGACAGTGCCCCATGTCACTGCAGTGAGGAGTCCAGAGGAGATGTAAAATAATGGATCCTTCCATACAGTCAGGAGGCTTGAGATGATGGAGGGGAAGGGGTTTTGATATGTATTACCTTTACTAGCTAGCAGCTGATATTGGAGATGACAATAGCATCTTTCTTGGTAGCCACCAGCCTTCAAGTTAAAAATGGGCAATAAGGACAAGTGGACATTGAATAAATTCCCAATCATCCCACTTCTGCATCTTGGGCACATCTAATATATTGTACAGATTTCTGACAGACCCCCCCTCCCCCGCCGTCTGCGCCGCCGCCCCTCCCCCGTCTCCGCCGCGGGCGGGCTGCCGGGAGCGTCCCGGTTCCCCCCTCCCCGCCGCGGACGGGCTGCCAGGAGCGTCCCGGTTCCCCCGCCCCCCCGCGCAAAGGGCTGGCCCGGCATTTTTATATTCGCCATATAAGACGCACCAACTCCCCCCCCCCCCCCGTTTTGGGGAAGAAAGTGTGTCTTATATGGCGAAAAATACGGTATGTTCTAATCTAGATAGCATTAATCAAAGTGTTGTTTAGAATTCTTGACACTAAAGAAGTAAAATCTAGCAAGTTTTATTATAACAAAATAAAACATTAGAAGATACCATTGATGTTCAAGGAACAAGGATGTAGAAAGGATTTCAACATCAGAACCCAGTTCTTGAGCAAGAACTGAGGCTCTAGGTCAGTTTTTTAATATATGTGAGGAAAACTCATACATGCAATTAATACATAAGAACATGGTTAAATAGAAACCAATTCCAAAATTTTAGATAAAACCACTAGAAATTTGCACACATTATGAGGGAACCTCAAAACACAGATTTCCATTTTCCCTACTTATCAATATTCCATCACCCACAGCCAAGGAAATTACAGCTGTTCTTTTGCCTCAGCAACTGCAAAACAGCAAAATCAGAATGATCAGTTATGTAGTATAATTTCTCTGGGTTACAACATTTCTGCTCTGGGAAAGAAGTGAAATGGCAATTGTTTGTAAACTGTTGAATAATATCTATGAAAATTCCAGTTTACATATTGCACAAAACTTCTATGGTACAAAGAACCACATCCTCCATGTGTATGCTGCAGATCAACTATATTGCAATCTTCTCTTCACTCATGTTCCTTACCAAAAAAAAGAAAAGAAGTACTACACTGTGACTCCTGATCAAGATGCAATGAGCCATTGAAATCATGTGCCTAAGGCAGCTGCCTTTTTAGATCTTTGTGCTTACTGTCTTCACAAAGAATTCAGCCTTAGGAGGTGAGGGAGCTCAGCAGGAAAAAAACAAGTAGGAAGCCTCTCTCTTGCAGAGATACTGAGTTTAAGCAAATATTAATTTGTATTGCAGCAGCACTCAAAAGCCCTTATCTGCAGTCAGGACCTTATTAGGCATTGTACATACACATAATGAAGACAGTGCCTGCTCCAAACAGCTTACAATTTAATTAGAAGTATGAGATACAACAGTTGGATGCAAACAAAGACAGCACAAGGTAACAGGGAGACAATTATGAATAGTATAATAAGAAACAGCACACCAGCTGCTTAGCCATTGTCACGTATTTTGCAGGTCTCATGGCAAAAAAGGGGGGGGGGGGTCAAGGAGAGATTTGGATAACAACATAGTGCCTTAGAACATTTTTCTTCAGAGTTGGTTACTTAAGAAACAAAAATAAATTTGCAGTCTTAGTTCTACAAATAAAACAGGGTTTTGAACCAGTCTCACCCTGACTGATGGTACAAGCAGGTTACAGATCCTCAATACACAGACTGGATTCCCTTTTCTAGCCTGGGACTACCCTTCCCCAGTCCAAAGCTTTTATCCTCCAGTCATTCTTCCAGATGTTGAGTTGAGGGGAGGGGGAGCAGTCTATGTATTGAGGAACTGTAACCTGCTTGTACCATCTGTCAGGGTGAGAAAAGCTGTTTGATTTGACTCTTGCTCAAAGTTTAGGATTTAGAATGTGTGTTTACTTTTCTATTTTCTTAAAGTAACCATCTGACTGCTATACCTACCAGTAATCTATCTTCTTGTAGTTAATAAACCTGTTCTATATTTAACCTAAAATGTGGTTTAGTTGAAGTCCTTGGGAAATCTCAGCTTAGTTCACAAAGGCTGTGTTGTCCATTCCATATTGTAGGAATGATGAACTAGATAATGAACTTACACTGGCCAAGCTTCCAACCTCAGTGCAAGACAGTACCGTTCTGGGGTGCAAACTAAAAAACGGGGGGGGGGGGGGGGCGGCTCATTCACGTAACTCAGGTGGATGTGTCCCTGTCTGTGGATGGCTAAATGCAGTATTTGCCAGAGGTACATGTACCCCTGGTGGTACGTGAAAGAGTTTCAAGGGATACGCGGCAGAATTTTTTATTTTACTTTACCATAGTCAGGGCCGGCGACAGGAATTTTGGGGCCCCGACGGCAGACCGGTCTCTTGCCTCCCACGCCCCCCCCCCCTCCGCCGATCTCCTGCCTCCCCCCCCCCCCCCGGCGATCTCCCCCGGCCCTCCCCCCGGCCCCGGCGATCTCCCGCGGCCCTTCCCCCCCCCCCCCCCCCCGGCGATCTCCCGCAGCCCTCCCCCCCCCGGCGATCTCCCATGGCCCTCCAGCGATCTCCCGCGGCCCTCCCCCCCCCCCCCCGGCGATCTCCCACGGCCCTCCCCCGGTGATCTCCCGCGGCCTGTCTCCTACCTCCTGCGGCCGCGTGGCCGGCCGGGAGAAGCAAAGGGGGGCAGGGCTGGCTGCTGGGTGCCAGGGGAGGGGGCTGGTGAGCGTGGCAGCGGCTGCCCGAGCCGCGCCTCGCTCACAGCCCCAGCGACAACGGTTACAGCTGTACTGGCCCCGGACTTCAGGGGGCCCCCTGAAGTCCGGGGCCCGGTACAGCTGTAACCGTTGTACCACCCTGTCGCCGGCCCTGACCATAGTTGTTGGTTTTTAGCAGCAGAAAACAATTCACTAAAATTTAATGTATACGGTCAGGCTTGATGAAGCCCTGGCTGGAATGATTTAGTTGTGGATTGGTCCTGCTTTGAGCAGGGGGGTGGACTAGATGTCCTCCAGAGGTCCCTTCGAACCCTGGTAGTCTATGATTCTAATGGTGCACTAATAAACATTTAATCCCGAATGAACCGAATTAGGAGTGTGTTATAAAAATGTGGGGGCTGGAGAAGGGGTCCGCTGGCAAGAAAAATGTCTCAAGAGGGGCATGCGAATGCTGTAAATTTGGGAAACACTGATTTAGAGGAGCTGACTCTTCACACCTCTCCAAGGTTGAGGTGCCTAATCATGGATTTAGATGCCTTGCTTTAGACATTCCAGTTGGCAAACTTCAGCCAAAAGCGTTAGCTGGCTGTGGAGGCAGCAGATGTCACCGTGATCCGAGGAAGCCACCGACCCACCTCGCTGCACAGGAAGACGCGTTACCCGGCGGCTCGCCCGGGGACGGAGACTCGGCCCTGGAAGTTCCAGCCGCTTTGCGCTGCGCCCCATTTCCCAACCTCCCCGCCCCCAGAGCGCTGTTCACACTGCAACGGCGGGGGGGGGTCCTCGGTGCACCCCCAACGGCTACTCCGCAGTGTCCCCGCTCAGAGCCCGGCGGGCAGGGGGGTCGCTCCTCCCCCTCGGGCGCAGCTCCCCGAGCAACCACCCGCGCTAACCGAGACAGGCTCCCCCGGGTTGGGGGAGGCAGCGAGTGGGGTGGGGGTACCCAGGCCTCCCCCCCCATCCCCACCCCCACCCCGTCCCGCGCCTCGCCCGCTGCGGGGCACCCCCGCCCTTCGCCTGCCACCATGGGCCTCCTGGATCAGTGACAGGGCCCCGCACGCCTGGCGCCCCTCCCCGTGCCGGAGACGCCCGCCCCTCGCGGGGGGCTCGGGCTCAACCCCAGCACGGGGAAGCCGCTGAGGAGGGGCGGGGAAGTCGCCGCAGTTATTGGGAGGAAGGGGCTGCAATGGTTCAACCCGTCTCTCCCTCCCCCCCCTCCCCGCGGGATGGCTTATCCCGCCAGATGCGTTACCGGCGGAGCAAACCATTCTTCCCAAGTGCGGGGGGAGTCAAATCTCCTCAGCCCCCTTGTGCCCTCTACCCCCGCCACGGAGCAAGCCGCTGCCCATCCCGCCCCGCCTCAGGTTCGCCGCCATCCCCAGCCAACGGAGCACACTGTACCTAGCTCTTCTCTAGCCGCCGCTTCCATCTTCCAATGGTCCCGCCGCTCGCCCTGCCTCAATGTGGAGCCGGCCAGCACAGAGAGGCAGTACGCATGCGCCCCCCCGGTCCCTTCAGAACACCATAGAAATGCACGGGGAGGATAGACAAGACACCCTGGGAGGGGAGGGGAGGGGAGGCATGGCATGGCATTAGTCCTCCAGAGGCCAGAGTTCTTCAGGGATGCGCCTTGCAGTGAGAGCCAGGGACATATTCCATGGCTGCTCTGTGGCCCATATGTACTGCATGCAGGCTGCCTCGCGGGCATTAACTCCGTCCGGCCCTGGTTCCCCTTCACCCCAACTCCAGCTGCAGAGCAATAGCACCAACCTCAAGCATTCAGAAATTTTGCATCAGGCTCTGAAAAATCTTAGGATTTTATAATATGGCATGTCGGGTCTTTTTACTTGCCCTGTAGCATTGGAACATTGGGGGGGGAGGGGGGGCTTGTCAAGTTTTTCCAACAACAACTCTGAGGGCTAGAAACTTACTTCCTTAAAAATGAAAGCTTAGCTTCTTAGGATATGGATAGCCAGAGTCTGGCAATTGGGGGGGTCTAGGGAAGACCAATTTATAACCCTGCTAGAAACCAACAACCACGGACTTAACAAGTGTTATGGCTCATTTCAATAATTTGTTTCACTATGTTGCCTGCTACCCTTTATTGGCCACGCCAAAGCCTTTACGCCTAGTAGTCTAACCTGCACTTACTTTCAAGTGATCACCTCCAATATGTTATCCTTTCTGCTTAATCTGTCCTAAATTGTATTTAGCTCAGACACTGCTGCCTTCCCCAGATCTGAAAAGCTCTGTGTAGTTCAAAAGCTTGTACCTTCCACCAACAGAAGTTCACCCAATGAAAGATATTACCTCACCAAGTCTCTATATAAAATCTTAAATCATAGTCATCTGATTTATCTTGATATCATCCCAGGCTCAGTCCTGCTATAGATATCAATTCCTTTTCATTAATAATCGGCTTTCTAATACTTGGTGTGTAGGGAAATAGACTAGATGACCTCTCGAGGTCCTATAATTCTATGATTCTCTGATCAAATATCCCTGATTTCATTAACAACTGTGCTTCAGAGACAACACATAATTGTTGATGAGGAAAGGGCATAATGTAAAGGTTCTGGTAGTTCACAGCAGGGTTCAGGGTAGAGCATACAAATCCTGGCAGAAATCTGAGGGGCATGTGTCTCCCAACATCACTTTTGTTCCAGCCAGTGTTGCCTTTGAACCCCTACCAGCACCTACAGTTCTCCTGGAGGTTGGAAGTATTACCCACTGTCCAGTTGTTAGTATTACCAACTCAGAGCATTAAAAAATAATTCAAGCCTTCCCAAATATCTTGAGATTTTCAAACCTGAGAATTTTTAAGCCATCCCTTTTGGGGGCTGTTAGGAGAAAGGAATTATTAAGACTGTTGTTTTTTTGTTTTTTTGTTTTTGTTTTTCATTCTTTAGGGTTCACATTTTCAAGATTAATCTCAACTATAATGGTTAGAAACTTGGTTTAAAATGAAACCCAATAAACTTCTATAATTAGATGACTCCTGGAGTGAAGACTTGAAGAAACACATGAAATATCACAAAAGTAGGCAATATGGGCAGGACACATGTCTGTATTAGTAGTCATTAGTAGGACTATAACAGGGTTTAAAAGAGAGCTGGATAAATTCATGGAGGCTAAGTCCATAAATGGCTATTAGCCGGGATGGGTAATGAATGGTGTCCCTAGCCTCTGTCTGTCAGAGGGGGGTGATGGATGGCAGAAGAGAGATCGCTCGATCATACCTGTTAGGTTCACTCACTCCGGGGCACCTGGCATTGGCCACTGTCGGTAGACAGGATGCTGGGCTAGATGGACCTTTGGTCTGACCCAGTATGGCCGTTCTTATGTTCTTATGTCATTAAGTGATGGGGTAGAAGCTTCTACCTTAAGCCCTCTTTGATTTATTATCCTTATTCTCCCAAGTCCCTGCTTGTCTATTTATCCATCTCAGGTGGGCCCTTTGTTCACATCCACACACAACCCCACTAAAATCAGTAGTGCTCTGCATTGGGGTTAATCCTTCACGCAGATCCCTGGTTTGTAAGCTCTGTGGCAAGGACAGTATGAATTGGAGACATGAGCACAGAGATGGGAGAAAAACTCTTGAGCTGTAATTATTCCATTCTGCCACCAACTTGCTGTTTGGGTTTAAGAAAGTTATTTAACTTTCTAACAAGGTAGTTCAGCCTGATTGAACTAACCTTGTTATCTCAAACCTGGTTCTTGACTACTTATTTATACCTGCCTCTGGATACTTCCACTGCGTGCCTCCAACTAAGTGGGTATTAGCCCTTGAAAGCTTATGCTTCAATACTTTTGTTAGTCTTTAAGGTGCCACAGGACTCTGTCACTTCTGCAGATCCAGACTAACACGGCTACCTCTCTGATATTTAACTTCAGCATCTTCAACTTGGTTTCCCCGTCTATAAATTGGAAGTAATACTTATGCTCACAACCCTCCCATAAGTTTATATTAATGATGGATCAGCCCTTTGAACATGGAAAGAGCACTTTAATCTCTTGTGACAGAGTTTCATATCCTGAAGACTGAAATGCCTTAGTCTAATGTGTTTGGGCTTAAAATAGGGGTATCTGAGTGAAGTTTAGTGGCCCAATATATACAGAAAGTCAAACTAGAGGATCTAATGGTCCCTTCTGGCCTTTAACTCTATGAAACTATGGAATTAATATCATAGAGCTTGTTTCTTTTTAAATTATTCAGTTCTTATGATTTTTTTTCTATTTTTTATGGATTTCACAGAGACAATGTGTTGTGAAGTTGTATAGGAGCAATAGCCTTGCAGGCAAGTGTACAGTTTCTTTAAATACATAGCCATAATCAAGACAAGAAGGAACTTCAGAAAGTTTTAGGCAGAAACATTATAGTAACACAGTATACAGCAGAATGGTTTTAGGGGATAATCCTTAAATTTCCTGTTACCGTTAGGAAACACTGCTTTCTTCCATCATTGTCACATAATAATTAACAATTGTGGTTTCTAAAACTTTAAAGAAAGGAGAAGGGGAAGAGATCAAGGTGGCAGGAAGTAACTAGTAATTCCCAAAGTAGATAAGGGATATCAAATGTTTTCTCAAACACTGCAATCCCAGCTAGGAAAACAAGAATTTCAGGACATTCAGTACTCACACTGCATAGATCCCTAATTACTCTGATGTTCAGCACCCTCTAATTTACTCTGAAGATAAGTTCTGTAGGAATTATTTTGGGGAAGTTCTATGGCATGTGTTATACCACAGGTCAGCCCCAAAGGTTCTCAAACTGAGCTGATCTGTGGTTCTCCGACTCAAAAATGCTCTCTCATTTGGTAGCATTTTACATTACTTTGCACAGGTGCAACTTATTAGACCAATGACACTCAGGCCTCAGTTCTTCAGGAGCTAAATTAGAGATCAACATTACGCCAAAGAGCCACGGTAGTGTGAAATCATTGTTTCATTTACTATTTTTATATATTATTCTCACAGCAAAATGACTAAGTATTATTTTATCCACT
Organism: Sternotherus odoratus; assembly: GCA_032164245.1. Taxonomy (NCBI): domain Eukaryota; kingdom Metazoa; phylum Chordata; order Testudines; family Kinosternidae; genus Sternotherus; species Sternotherus odoratus. The sequence continues at coordinate 279,620,017 of JAVMKO010000001.1, read as the reverse complement.
ACAATTGGTTAACATAGTAAAAGCATCATGATTTAATTAACCAGTAACAGTGTTTTCATATGTGCTTCAAAGCTTCTCAAGAGACATATTAGAGAGCAACTTGTGGCTCATGAGCCTTATTCTGAGTATCACTGGATTAGACAATGTGTAAGGCAGGAGAGAATCAGTTCTCTCTCTGTGATCTAGGTGCCTGTGCTCACTGGTAGGAAGTACTAAAATTCAACATTTTCAACCCTTCCACAAAAGCCTTGATCTCTTGTAACCTCAATGTAATATACTTATAAGATGCTTATCAAGTACCCTATTAATGGCTAAGCAATATAGAGGATGATAGCTTACTACTTCTATTTTTAACATTTTGGGGTTCAATCCAGACCAGGAAGGAATTGTGACATCACCTATCCTGAATCTCTTAAATGCTTTGCTGCTGTGGCTAACAGCCAGACACCAGCAAGTGTACAAGAATGCATTTCCCCGAATGTCTGTGTGCTGTGCAGCCATGGTTCAGCACTCTGATCTCAATAGCTCACCTACAGTTTAACAGCCCTACCCTGGTCTCCGCTTGCTTTGGTCACTACTTGCAGGGTGATCCCAATACACTCTCAGTCCCAAATTTCCCAAAGCCCTCTTCCCTGAAGCATCCAGCCCTCTCCTGGAACACTCACAACTAGTAAGGCACATCTTATTGCTTTACCTGGAGTTAACAATCATTTCAATTCAGACACAGCACAGGGTTGGTTTAGATTAAAAGAAGAATGTATTTATTTAATCAACAAGTCAGAGTTTAAGTGAGTCCAAGTAAAGCAATAATGACAAAAAATGTTTGCAAGCAATAAAAATAAAGATACACTTTCTAATGGCTAAGCCCTACCTTAACAAGCTACGGTCTTTGTTCAGGGTAGATTTCTTACCCATCTTTCTTCTTTCCAGTCATGACTGACTTTCCCTCAGTCAGAATCTTTCACAGACATACAAGCATGTATGTCTACACAGGTCTCTCTCTCTGAGGGATAGCTTAGTGGTTTGAACATTGGTCTACTAAACCCAAGCTTATGAGTTAAATCTTTGGGGGGGGAAAAACTGTTGGATGATTTAATTGGGGATTGGTTCTGCTTTGAGCAGGGGGTTGGACTAGATGACCTTCTGAAGTCCCGTCTAACCCTGATATTCTCAGCTGCTCGTTTCCCTTGTCTTCCATTTTGGTATCTTTCACCTAGGCTTTCTGTCTCTGCTTATAACTTTCAGTGTTCATAGATTCTGTTTCAAGAGGCCTCATACTGTTCTTCCCTTACGGTGGACTTCCTATGCCCCTGCTGATTTGTCTGTAAATAGGAATTCCATTGTTTGGCTTCCATGATGCTTGATTTACATTGGAGACAGTTAGATAGCTGCCTCATCTCTTCTCTAGGAGAAAACCTCTTTATCTGTTTGGTCACAGACTTTAAAGCATAGTTTCAGTGAGTTTATAATTCCTCATATATAGTGTTAATATATACATTTGACAATTGTATTACCATTAGCTTTTATAAAAGACACTTGATAAACTTTTATGAGACAGTAATATTGTATAATCTGTTGATTCAGTTATCTTTTGAGGTTCAGACCCCCAGTCTTTATAGTTAAGAGACTATCTGTCCTACTTGCTAGGTTGATGGCTTTACCATTTATGTAAGTGTGCCTTTATTGTCTCTCCCTGACTACCAGGTTGGTCAGTCATGCAAATACAAATGTGATTGTCTAGGGCACATTGGGCTTATGCTTCACTTTCCAAACACACTTTAAGAACATAATTTAGCATATATCCATAACTCTGTTCAAATCTCATACATACACCATGCAAGATGTTAATGATCAGTGAATTATTCATTTTCCAGTGATAGATTGCATGCCATCTTTGGGTACATAACAGCACATTGTGTTGTGTGTAGTGAGTATGTCAAGCCTGACAAGAGCTGATGACACAGTAGTGAACTCCCAAAGGGTCTCTTTGTCACACTAACTGCTGAAGTTGCTCCTTTAGCACAAGCAGTCAAGATCTGTGCTTTTGTACTAAAGATGCCAGATTCAAACCCTGCTGTATAGCTGTGCCAGAGGCCGTTAACATCACTGTTGTGAATGTACTTCAAACTGAGATGCTTATTAAGGAAAGGATAGTTGTGTGCAGTAGACACCCTTGCAATGCCACATTTGCCCCTCTACACTAGCTCATAGTCTTCATATAGGGAGATATCTTGATTACTAGAGGTGTCTGGGTTTGGTGAACAGTTTTTAGATGGTGTCTGCTGGAGTCTGTAAAATATAACTGGTGAGCAATTAAATATTAAGCTCTTGATGTGTGTTGTCTCTTTTTAGACACAGAGGGAAAAGTAATTACTGAGTATGCTGCAGCTTTCAAAAATCTTGTTGATGGCTAATGCTTAAAATGGAAATTCTCAGCACAGTTCAAATGTCAGAAACATAAAAGGCCACCAGGATTTTTCTCGGTTTGAACCATTATAGTTTGACTGAAATAAAACACTTTCCACTCAGTTATTGAGAATTAGAGATCCATAGTTGCAGATTAAAATCACAAGCATTTTTAACATCAAGGTCTCCTTATGCTGTTTTATTTGAGGGGCTGCCAGTGTTAGCTTTATACACTATCTTTGGTACAATTCAAAGTCTGAGCATTAACAATGTCCTTGGAATAAGTAGGTGTAAGAGGGGGTTATCCCCAGCCTCTATGCTCCTGAGTACAAAGGCTGGGCCTCTTCTATGCCAGACCAACAAGTCCTCCCCCCCCCCCCCACCCTTACCTTGCCAGTTGGGGTTCTTGGGGTCACCAATTGCTGCCAACAATCGGGTATACTTCCAAAACCTTGGAGGGGCCCCCGATCTTCCCCTAACCCTGTACCCCCTCCCTGGGTTTTAAAGTCAGACACCTGAAGACTGCTTCCCTTCACCCTGACCAGCTGAAGGCAGACTTCCCTTACCCGTGTCTCTCTCAACCTGAGAGCCAGACCCTAACTTTGTACCCCTTCCTGGGATTCAAAGTCAGATACCCGGAGGCTGCTTTCTGTCCTTCACCCTCCCCGGCTGAAGGCAGACTTCCCCCACCCCTGTCTCTCTGTACCTGAGAGGCAGACACCTGGAGACTGTTTCCTCCCTCCCCCGTCTAACCTGACGGTAAGGAGAGACAGTCTTCACACTCCAGCTAGGCCCCTAGCTGCCCTGGTTCCTATTCCCTTCCCTTCCCAACTGGAAGCAGAGAAAAACCCTAAGGGAAATAAACCAGACGGTTTTAGAACTAGAAAATTTAATAAAGAAAAAGGTTAAAGCAGAGATACAGACACTTTACATTTGGGGTTCCCCACTTTGTTCTGAAAAGGAAAGAACACCCCAAAAGGCATGGCTTATTAGAAGAATCAAATGGCAATACTCACATTAGCTAAGTAGAAGTATAAGAGAAGAAAAGCTGAGTTATCACCATAGCTAGAGATACACTCCTGGACCCTTGCCTATGTTGCCTGGCAAGCTCCCTGCCTCATGGACAACCAAGATGGATCTCCCCTGGCCCTGGCCTCCTCCCTGGAGACCAGCCAAGATGGAACTCCCTGGCTTTTGCCTCCTCCCTGGAGACCAGCCAAGATGGAACTGACTGTTTTGCTCCTCCCTTCTTCCTGGGCTCGAGGCTCCTCCCTCCCCCATGGCAGGGAAACTCCTACGTTACCTGTCTCAGATAACAAGCCCCACCCAGGCAAGGCACACTGTTTTAGATAACATAGTCCCACCCAAGCAAGGCACCCTCCATACTTATAACAGTAGGTCACCTGGGGAAAATTCTGAGCATTTATACATCCCACATCCCAGAAAACCTATGTCAGAGCCTTATATCATTTATTTAAAATGTTTAAAATACTGAAAAACAGACTGGTCCATGCCAAACTACTAAATAAGTCTGTATTCTTACACTTTCATTCCAAAATACACATTCTTAAATAATAAAAAATAACTTCACACACAAAAAATCCATTCCTTGCTAAATAAAGTACACAATCTAAAAATACTATTCAGAGACTTTTATTGTAGGCAGGACTACCCACTCTGTTTATTATTGTAAGTCCCTGCTTACAGTTGCTTATACTTTCCCCAACCTTTAACCATTTAGGCTGATTTTTCAAGCTGGGTGTCTGCCTCAGGCTGAAATTTTCAGAAAAATTTCATCCAAAGAAGTACAGCCATTTCCAAGAACATGGTTACGGGAAAAATATATTTTTCAAAGCTAAAAAGATTCCAGAAACCTTTTATTTGGAAAGCTCTAGAGTCCCCATGCTCTGGAGCAAGCACTTGAAATTTGGCAGCAGGGTAGCCCCTGTATCAGGGCTGAGCTTTTTGCCATCTCTGAAAATCCACCCAAATTTGGCCAAGTTACAAGCTTGAGGACAATCTCTGAAGATTGTCCTCACTGAGTATGTTTGAGTCTCTTACAGCTCTGAATGCTGATCAGGCTGCATACTCAAACCCATGGCTATAGGGCAAAGCTGGACCTTGCTACTGCTGACTGTAATGGAGTCAGGCACAGAAGTGAGAGCCATGAGCTTCTCTCTCCTGGGCATGTCTACACTGCAATGTAAGTCCAGGGTTAGCGGGATTCAAGTCAGCTGACCCACATTAGGGAACACTGGGCTTGTATTTTACATTTTATGTTAACCTTACATTAAGACTTTTCTAACCTATGCTTGAACCTAGGATTCTGGTATTTACACTGCAGTGTGCAGACCTGAGTCAAAGTAGCCATAATCCACAGTCCCTAGTGCTCCTCCCCCAAAACATGGCTGCCTTATCCCTAGGACTATGGTGCACTGTGGAAAAACATTACTGCCTTTCCTGCACATAATAGGAAGTTTGAAGGTTTGTAAAATACTTAGTTGTTTTGCTCTCCATTGCAAATCTAAAAGACTCTCTGATAGTGTAACAACAACCAAAAAATGCTGCCCTAATGCTCTTATTCTCTATGGACTGCAGTGTTTACTCTTGAATGTCAGTTACATAGAGATGTGTGTTACAACCCACATAAGAAAAGCATTTACAAGAACAAAAGAAAGCATTGACATCTACTGTCTTACTTCTTCTTGAATTTACATTTAACAGCCCTCTTAGAATTGGTCTGCTAATGTACAATTTTTTTTCTTTTCTTTTTCTTTCTGTGTGTATAAATGCATCTTACTTCTATTCCATTCTATGCATCCGACGAAGCGAGCTATAGCTCACGAAAGCTTATGCTGAAATAAACTAGTTAGTCTCTAAGGTGCTACAAGTATTCCTCGCTTTCTTTTCTTCTTGAATATTTATCTTCCACAACCTTTATTTTATCAGTACAGCATATTAGCACTTCTGTTTAAAAGTTAATTCTCTTCTTCATCTGGAACTCTCACAAAGCAGTATTTGAAATAATCAGAGAATCCGTGCAACTTTTGCTATAGCTATATGTTTATGTTTATGTCAGTAATGATTAGTGTACATTTACTTCAGCAACAGATTCTGATGAAATGTAAATCTGATCAACTGGCCATTAACATCGATCTAATGGAGATGTCAAAAATAAAGCTGTAATCAAGAAGCTGGGAGATAATCAAATTGCAGCAGAAATGCTAAATGCACACAATACCGTTGCCCTAATGAAACTGGCTGAGTTGTTCACTTAAGTTTGAGGAAAAGAGACCGTTCTTGACCAGCAGAGCCATGGAATCATTGTCAGCGTATCCAAGAAGGGTGTTCTTACTGACCGTAACAACTGGAGAGAAGTTACACTACTCTCTGTTGTAGCGGAAGCCTTCTGTAACGTGATACTATACAGGATAAAAGAGGCAGTGGATGCAAAGTTTAGAGAACAGGATGGATTCAGGCCCAAGAGATTGTGTGTGTATCAGTGTGATGTTCCCAGAGACACCTCCAAAGAGTTACAGACAAGCTAGCCAAAATAGCAGGCCATGCAGGTCTCTGAAATTGGTTGTGCTAAAATAAACATCCTTGAAACCCAGACATAAAGCAGTAACATCATATTAAAAGGCAAAAATATAAGAAAGTGGAGCAGTTCATCTACCTGGGAAGTACCATAATGGGTACCACAGACCTCAAGAATGATAGAATATCAGGGTTGAAAGGGACCTCAGGAGATCATGTAATTCAATCGCCTGCTCAAAGCAGGACCAGTCCCCACTTAAATTATCCAACAGATTTTTGCCCCATATTTTTAAATGCCCCCCTTAAGGATTGAACTCAGAATCCTGGGTTTAGCAGGCCAATGCTCAAACCACTGAACTATCCCTCCCTGCTCTATAGCTAGCTAACTTCTTTGATTGGTAATTCCACAGTCTTGACTGTTGACATCAAGGATAGGAAAGGCATCCATAGCATTTGCAAAACTCAACAATGTATGGAAATAAAAAAAAACAGCACAAAACTGAGGATTTAAAATTCAGACATAATCTCAGTGCTAACATACATCTGTGAGAGCTAGAGATCTACCAAAATGTTAAACAGACGCTGTCGAAAATAAGTGCCTATGAAAGATTCTGGGCATTGGTTAGAAAGACTTCATCACCAACAAAGAGTGCTGAGAATTACCAACCAGCATCTCATTTCCACCAGAATTAGAAGGAACTGCTAGACAAATTTGGGGCATGTACACCAGATGCCAGCCCATGAATCTGTCAAAGTGGAAACCAACTGGTGTGGGGAAATGAGAGCACCCAGCGAAACCTTCAGAAGAGCCCTTAGCAAAGAGAGCAGAATAGTTGATCATAGAGCACATGGAAACAGCAGCAAATGACAGAGAGGAATGGAAGAGACTGTGCATCAATATTGGTGCAGGAAGGATGTACTGTAATAATGTACATTTAATACTAAAAATTAGATTCAACTCTGGATTATTTAAAATAAAATTGTAGGCGAATGATGATTCATGCTGTACTATTATTGATATACACTTAGAATGTCACACATGGAATGGATGTAAAGGGATTGATTTTATTGTCTTCACCTCCATCCTCTCCCCCGCTATTTCTTTTGTCACCTCCTCCTCTTCTTGCCTCAGTTCAAGGCCTGATACTACACAGAGCTGAACACCTTCAATTCCCATTGATTTAAAAACATGGACATTTGCTCTGCAGCCTAAAGGCCTGACCCTTCAAGGCTCAAATGCTTCAGGGAAGGGTTTTCAAAAGAACCTTTTGATAATCTATATATATAAAAGTCAAATGGTGTATGCGTGCGTGTATGTATGCGTGTATGTATGCTTACTCCTTCCACACCGTTTGAGCTAGAGACTTGAAATTTGGTACAGTTAGAGGTCTTAGGGTCCTAATGACCGTAAGAGTCGAAAATTTGTCAAATCTCACCTCTGACGCCCCCCAGGGGTGAAATTATTTAAAGGCCAATCACATCAGCTGGGCAGCTGCTGTTCTCTGTGACATAGTTCTGATGTCATAATACCCCCTCCAACGGACCCCGCACTCGCTCAGCTGTCTGCCCCCTCCCCACCTCCGACTGACCCGAGCAACGCCGGGTATTTTCGCTAGTACTTAATAAAATCCCTTTTGTTTATTTATTAACTCAGAGTAATGATTAATACCTGGGAGGAGCAAACAGCTGTGCATATCTCTTGATCAATGACGTAGAAGATGGACAATTTATGAGTTTACCCTGTATAAGCGTTATACAGAGTAAAATGGATTTATTTGGCGTTTGTATCCCATTGGGAGCTGGTGTCTGGGTGCTGGAGACAGGTGCACTTCTTAAGCCATTTTCAGTTAAGTCTGCAGCTTTGGGGCGTGGTTCAGACCCTGATTTTGTGTTGCAACAGGCTTGTGTGTCTGGCTCAACAAGGCGGGGTTCTGAAGGCCCAAACTGGCAGAGAAAACGGGCTCAGAGGTAATCTCAGCACATCAGGTGACAGTCCCAAGGGGGTCTCTGTGACTGAACCCATCACAACATAATACATGCATATAAATAGCATAATCATACTCAGCCAATCATAATTTTTCCATTGATACCTTACGTGACATACTTTGTACAAGATTTGTTGCAATTGTCTAACAGTGGCAACATTAATGATATAAAGGGGTCATTTTTCAATCATATAGCATCTAGTGCACCTATAGTGTTTATTGAATAGCTCAGCCATCAGCAATGTATACTTGGTAAATAGTTGCTGACCAGTCTGAGTCCTTAGAAAATTTTGGGTAAATGTGCAAAAGAAGTGGAATATTTTTAAAAATATAGTTTTCAAAGTCTAACAAGAAATACAGGTAAAGCAGTAGTGCTGATGGGAATGTTAAAAATTAATGTCACATGGCATTACAGTTGGGTTAGTATCTTTATCAGAAGGTTTTATCCATTACATCTGAATTGGTCCTGCCTGTCTTGTAATCCAGAGAAAGGACTAAGCTGTCTGACTGGTTTTAAAGCACTGTAGTATTTTTTTTTTGGTTGTTTTTTTGTTTTCACATAAAGGTAACTAGACTTGTGTAAAACTCTTCAACCCACAGGCTCACAACCAAGAGTTTGAACCTTTGGCAAGGAAGGAGGAGGTGAAAAAAAATCACATTACATGAAAGAACAGTTACTCACCTTTCGTAACAGTTGTTCTTCGAGATGTGTTGCTCATGTCCATTCCAACATGTGTGTGCGCACCGCGCATGCACGGTCCCGGAAAGCTTTTCCCTAGTGGTACCCGTAGGGTCGGCAGGGGCGACCCCGGGAGTGGTGCCTTTATGGCAACGTATATATGCCCCTGCCGACCCACCCCCCCGCTCAGTTCCTTCTTGCCGGTACTCCGACAGAGGGGAGGCGGGAGGGATTTGGAATGGACATGAGCAACACATCTCGAAGAACAACTGTTACGAAAGGTGAGTAACTGTTCTTTCTTCTTCGAGTGATTGCTCATGTGCATTCCAACATGTGACTTATGAGCAGTCATCTCGGAGGAGGGTGAGGAGTACCCTGAGTTCCTACTGAAAGGACCACTTGTCCCACAGCGGCATCTTCCATCGACTGCTGCACGATGGCGTAGTGCGAAGTAAAGGTGTGCACAGAAGACCACGTCGCTGCTCTACAGATGTCGGCGATCAGAATGTGCGCCAGGAACGCTGTGAATGCGGCCTGAGCCCTGGTCGAATGCACTGTCAATGCTGGGGGAGTAGCATTCGAAAGGTTATAACACAGTTTAATACAAGATGTAATCCAGGCCGAGAGGCGCTGAGTAGAAATCTGTGATCCTTTCATCCTTTCTGCCACTGAAATAAAAAGTTGTGGAGATTTATGAAAAGATTTAGTCCTTTGTATGTAAAAGGCTAAAGCCCTCCTTACATCCAATGAATGAAACATTCTTTCCTTGTTAGTGGTGTGGGGCTTGGAAAAGAATATTGGTAAAAACAGGTCTTGGTTCAAATGAAAGGGTGAAACTACTTTGGGAAGGAAGGCCGGGTAGGGACGCAACTGGACCTTATCCTTATGGAAGACAGTGTAGGGTGGCTCTGAAGTGAGCGCCCTAAGTTTGGAAACTCTACGGGCAGAAGTAATTGCCACTAAGAAAGCCATCTTCCATGAGAGATAAGATAATGGGCAAGTGGCCATAGGCTCAAAGGGAGGTCTCATTAAGGCCGTTAGAACTAGGTTGAGGTCCCACGGGGAGACAGGCTGACACACCTGGGGATACAATCTTTCCAAACCCTTTAGAAATCTCAGAACGAGGGGATTGCTAAAAACCGAAGTGCCTCCAAAGCCTGGATGGAAAGCAGATATAGCAGCCAAGTGCACCCTAACAGTGGAGAGCGCTAATCCTTGCTGTTTCAGTTCAAGGAGTTAATCCAGAATACTGGAGATCGGAGAGGACAGGGGGTCCCTCCCTTTGCCCTGAGACCACAACGAGAAGCGCTTCCATTTGGTGGTGTAAGTAAGCCGCGTAGATGGTTTCCTACTACCCAGGAGGATATCTGACAGATTCCGAGCATTGTAGCTCTATGGGATTCAACCATGGATATTCCACGCTGTGAGGTGGAGAGACTGTAGGTTGGGATGTAACATCTGCCCGTAATCCTGGGAGATTAACGTTGGTGAGAGGGGAAGAGTTATCGGACTCGCCACGCACATGGACATCAGAACGGTGTACCAGTGTTGACGCGGCCAGGCTGGCGCTATAAGTATGAGGGATGCTCTGTCCTGCCGAGTCTTGAGCAGAACTTTGTGAATAAGAGGGAAAGGGGGAAAAGCGTATAGCAGGCCCCCTTTCCACGGAATCTGAAATGCATCCCCTTCCGAACCCGGACTGAGGTTGAGGAGGGAGCAAAACCTTTGGCACTTCCTGTTGGCCTTCGTAGCGAACAGATCTAGGCGGGGAAATCCCCACCTTAGGAAAATCGTGTGGGCAATATCCGGTCTGAGTGACCATTTGTGACCCCGGAAGGAACGACTGAGTGTGTCTGCTAGCACATTTTGAGACCCTGGGAGATAGGTGACTATAAGAGAGTTTCCCCGGGGAATACAGAAATCCCAAAGGGCGAGGGCTTCCTTGCACAGGAGAGAGGAGCAATCACCACCCTGTTTGTTTATATAGAACATCGTGGCTGTATTGTCTGTTAGGACCGACACGCACTTGCCTTGTAAGAGATCCCGGAACGTCTGGCATGCTAGGCGGACGGCTCTGAGCTCCCTGACATTGATATGAAGTGTCAGTTCGTTTTGCGACCAAAGTCCTTGCGTTCTGACTTCTCCAAGATGTGCCCCCCAGCCTAGGGCGGAAGCATCCGTCACCAGAGTCAACGATGGTTGGGGCTTCTGGAACGGTACCCCGACACCCATAGCTCGAGGCTGGGTCCACCAATTGAGGGAGCGTCTGACACCGATTGGGAGAGTCACTATGAGGTCTAGGGGATCTCTGCGCTGGTTGTAGACCTTCGCGAACCAGGCCTGTGGAGGTCTGAGGCGGAGTCTTGCATAAGGCACCACGTAAGTGCACGCTGCCATATGGCCCAGGAGGACCATGCAGTTTCTGGCCGTAGTCGTGGGAAACTGGAGGAGGGAATGAATGGTGTCTGAGATTGCTTTGGCTCGGGAAGGAGGTAGAAAGGCCCTTGCCCACAGGGAATCCAGTATCACTCCAATAAACTCGATCCTCTGGGTAGGAATGAGGATCGATTTTGGTACGTTTATTGTAAGGCCTAATTTGAGGAATGTCGCCTTGATAAACGCTGTGTGATCCTTGGAGCTTGCTCTTATGAGCCAATCGTCCAGGTAAGGGTAAACATGGATGCCCCTGCGTCTGAGGAATGCTGCCACGACGGACATGCATTTTGTGAATACCTTTGGAGCAGTAGAAAGTCTGAATGGGAGTACTGTAAGCTGGTAATGTTGGGACCCAAGCACAGATCTTAGGAATCTCCTGTGACTCGGGATAATGGAAATATGGAAATAAGCATCTTTTAAGTCGAGGGCAGCGAACCAGTCTCCTTGATCCATAGCTGGGATTATGGTGGCTAGGGACAGCATGCGAAACTTCAACTTCTTTATGTAGGAGTTGAGGCCTCGCAGGTCGAGGATGGGGCGAAGGCCACCCTTGGCCTTCGGGATAAGGAAATAACGGGAGTAATACCCCTTGCCCTGAAATTCTTGAGGAACCTTCTGTATAGCTCCCAGAGATAAGAGGGTATGGACCTCTTGATCTAGGAGTTGCTCGTGAGATGGGTCCCTGAAGAGGGACGGGGAGGGGGGATGGTTGGGCGGGAGGGTGTGAAATTGGATAGAATATCCCACTTCTACGAGGCTGAGTACCCACTTGTCCGAGGTGATCAAGCACCACACCTGGTAGAAATGGGATAGACGATTCACAAAGAGTAGTGAGGCTATCAAACGGAAGGCTGGTTCGGAGTCCTCGTGCGCACCTTCAAAAGTTTGGTCTTGAAGGTTGGTTCGCCCCTGAATTTTGGGATTGCCGTGAGTTGGAGCGCAGGCGCCCACGGTTAGCCCCTCTTCCACCCCTCCTGGGTTGATCCCTCCTAGCAGGGGGGGCTTGATAGAATCTTGCCGGAGGGGGCGGGGTTGGTCTGAATGGCCTCCTCTGGTTTTGAGGGGTGTGGAGGCCCAATGACCTAAGCATTTCCCTAGAATCTTTCATTGACTGGAGCTTCTTGTCCGTATCAAGGGCGAATAAGCCCTGCTTATCAAAAGGTAGGTCTTGAATCATGGCCTGTACCGGGGGAGGAATGCCGGATACATGTAGCCAAGCCCCACGACGCATAGTGATCCCCGTTGCGAGCTGTCTGGAAGCTGAGTCCGCTGAGTCCAAGGCTGCCTGAAGTTCAGCTCTAGAGACCACTCTGCCCTCATCGACGATGGCCTTAAATTCCTTGGCCGAGTCCTTAGGAAGACGTTCTTCGAATTTATTCAGGGCGGACCACAAATTGTAGGAGTATCGTCCCAAAGAGGCCTGTTGGTTTGAAATGCGAAGTTGTAGAGCCGCTGAGTATACCTTTCTTCCCAGTAAGTCTAACTTCTTGGCATCATGAGACCTTGGGGTGGAACCTGTCTGTCCCTGTCGCTCATGATGGTTAACGGCATCGGCGACTAGGGAGCCCGGTGGTAGATGAGTGAAAAGGAACTCATAGCCACTCCTTGGTGCGAAATATCTCCTTTCCACACCCCTAGCTGTTGGTAGGAGCGAGGAGGGCGTCTGCCATAAGTTCTCCATCGTGTTATGAATGGTTCTTATGAAGGGCAGGGCTATTCTAGATGGCGTATCGGGCGACAAAATGTCGACTGTAGGGTCTGCCTCCTCCTTAACCTCTTCCAACTGGAGATTAAGATTTTGGGCCACCCTACGCAAGAGGTCCTGATGCCCCCTTATATCCATAGGGGGCAGAGTGGTCGTGGAACCCGCTACTGCTTCATCTGGCAACAAGGATGAAGAAGTAAAATGCGGGTCCTCAGGTTGCTGGTCATCCCGAAAAGGCTGGTCATCATTGACCAGGTGGGTGTCTTGTACCTCAGTTGCAGTGGGTTGAATAGCCGAGGGACCCGGTACCGGCTCGTCTTCAGCAACCTCAGATGGGGGTCTAGTAATGGTCGCAGATACCGGACCTCGCGGTACCGAGGGCAACGACGCCGACACCGATAATGGCCCCTGGGCTTGATGAAAAGCAAACGGAGTCCAGAATGGCCACTGTACTGAGCCTTGGCCTTCCACTGGCCAGACGGGAGGGCGCCTATGGTGAGAAGGATGCCGGTGCCGGGAATGATGGGAGCGAGACAAGTGACGACTATGTCTCGACCTCGATCTAAACGACCCCGCATCTGACTCCGAAGAATATTCGGAATTTGACCACGATGGTGCGGTACTGTCCGGTGCCATGACGCCTTGATTGCGGAACATCGTGGGCTTTCCCGGGTGCTGAATGGCCGGTGTTCCAGTACGCGGCGGCACGGTGAGAGCCAGTGCCGAGGACGCCCGGTCCCGCGGTGCCGGTGGCTGCATCGCTGGCCCCGCAGAGGTAGATGGTACCGGGGTCGTTGGCATAGGCGGTATAATCGGTACCAGTGTTCGGGTTACCGGTGCCGGGGGCACAAATTGCGGAACAGGATCTCTGGTGAGATTGAGGAGATCTGTAGCCACCTCATACACCTCTGGGGTCGACGGCATGTCCAACCCAGGCGTTTCTCTCTACGGAGAGAGTCCCACATTCGGGGAAGCAGCTCTAACCTCAACGGTGGAAGCTGCTGGTGCCGGCTCGGTACGGGGCCTATGATCGCGCTCCGGAACCGTCTGCACCAATAAGGGATTGCCCGGAGACTTGCATGCCGGGGAGCACCCTCTAGGCTTCTTAGATGGTACCGGCGATTGCGACCGGTGCCTTCGCGAGCCAGTCGCGTGGTGCCGAGGTGACCGGTGCGGGGAGCCTTCTGGCCCTTCGAAGGTGCCGTGGTACCGCGGACCGATGCCAGTGTGCTGCTTGAGGTGGAAGGTTCCACGTGCGGCTGCAGGGCGGATTCCATCGGAATGAGCTTCAGATGGGAGTCCCTTTCCTTTTTCGTGCAGGGTTTGAAGCTCTTGCAAATGTTGCAGCGCTCAGTCTGATGACCTTCCCCCAGGCACTTTAAGCAGCGGGAATGAGGGTCACTAACTGGCATCGGCTTCCCGCACTCCTTACAAGTTTTAAACCCCGGCGCCCGAGGCATAACCCGGCGCCAGAGAACTAAGATAGAAACCTATATAACTATACAACGATATAACTATATTAAACAACTATAAAAACACTAACTACCTACATAAACTACAACTATCTATAGAAATATAACACGAGAACCGCTACTAAGTAGAAGGGTACAACGCTGTTCCAGCGACTGCCAAGGACGGAAAGAAGGAACTGAGCGGGGGGTGGGTCGGCAGGGGCATATATACGTTGCCATAAAGGCACCACTCCAGGGGTCGCCCCTGCCAACCCTACGGGTACCGCTAGGGAAAAGCTTTCAGGGACCGTGCATGCGCGGTGCGCACACACATGTTGGAATGCACATGAGCAATCACTCGAAGAAGAATGTGAAGTTGTTTCTTCTTCAATAATGATGAGGGTATTCTTAACAATGGTCCAATGGATGGTAGTTGTTTCACTTATGTATATTGCTAATTTGACTATGCTATAATACTTTAAAGTATAGATAAAGTTGGTGGCACTGAATGAGAAAAGACTCCATAGGATATTGTATAAAATAGAGACTGAAAGAGGCAGGACTCCACAAAAGCCCCATCTGTCTCACTCAATTCTCAGGGCTGCATGGAACAATTCCAGGCTTGTGTGGACATACACACACCACTTAGATGATTACTCAGTTTTCCATTTGCACTAAACATTACACATCTAGAGGACTGACTGTGATTTCATGAAGTACATGTACAGGCCCACAGGGAAAGAAGCTCAAAAATATTAGTCACCAGCTAACTGGTCCCTACCAAAGACACCATTCATGGATCCACATTACAACATCCAATCCTAATGCCCAGTACCGCTACATTTATCCTAAGTGATTGTATCAATGACTGTCCGACCCTGGATGAGTATAATGGAGCCAAAACTTTGATTTCTGCATTAAACATAAAGAGGAATTTGTTTTTTTGCTGCATAACTGAAGCGCCACCAGTCTCTCATTTTTCTGAACATTGTGAAG
Source organism: Sternotherus odoratus (assembly GCA_032164245.1). Classification (NCBI taxonomy): domain Eukaryota; kingdom Metazoa; phylum Chordata; order Testudines; family Kinosternidae; genus Sternotherus; species Sternotherus odoratus. The sequence goes on along the minus strand of JAVMKO010000001.1, from coordinate 279,604,822 downwards.
TTTGTTCTTTTGTTTCAGATCCTTTGAACTTCATAGCCTCTTCCAGGATTTAGCCTCCTACACTATGAATGAATTTCAGCAGTCAGATTAGCCTGCTTGCATTTAGCTATTAAATGTCAGTTATATAAGGATTTTTTGTCTATAGGCAGAGAGCTGTCTCACCTCCCCACCTACAGATTTGCATCCCACAATCCCTTTTGATCCAAATGAGCTCACTGTCCTCAATTGCTTATAATTAGCAGAACACAGCACTTGAAAAAGTCACCACAATCACTTCTGTAAGCAGCTAAATAATCCAGACAGCTTAAAGCTGTGAGGAAACTGCTGGTGGTGATTAGATTAAGTACAGAATAAGTTTACTCTTTTACTTAATATCACCTTGTGCAACTAAAGGAAAAGCACTAATATAACTCAACTATTGAATCAACTTGGAAGAATCTAAAAAAAAACACTCAACCTTATCTACAGTGACCCAGGCCATATTTATTTTCAAAAAGAAACAAAACAAAATGAAAATCATTTCAGAAACCAGTTGGCAGCAATGAAATCATATTATTCATTGTCATGCCTGGGTTTTCTAAATGAAGGGCATACATTCTATGCTGTCTACATGATAACAATTGTGAGTTAATAATTATTGAGTACAAAGAAATTCATACTCAAGCACAGTAACCTTCACTCTGACTCGTGGATTGTTGGGTTCTTTTATGCATTATTTGTTATTTTGGTTTTGATATCTAAGTATATTCTTTTAATATCTTTAAATTTGATCAGTTAACTTATATGTCAGCTAACTGTATATTATTCAATACAATACTTAATTGCTGTTTCTTGACAATAGCAAGATTGTATGCATGTACTTATGGTAATAGGATGTAAGTTGACTATCATTAGAGGCTGACCAAGTATATCACTAATGTTTCTTTTTCAAAAAGCTTTTGTGTTTTGTTTGTATATTGTGGCTACCAATGAGATAATAGTTTTTGCTTTTGTTCAGAATTAACTGGTTCATTTTAAAAAGGCCTCTTAACTAGAGGAAGATTTCTGTTACCTGTCAGAATTTATTTATTTATTTATTGGTATTGAAGTAGCATTTAAGAACCCTAGTTGTACAAACAGAACAAAAGGATAGTTGCTTTTTATGTTTTTTCTAAGGTCAACGAGCCAATGGAAGGCAAGCATTCACATGTATATATGTAGAGCCTATGAGATTGCTTCCCTGCCTTTGAGATCCTACATTCCAACTGGAGATGACTGGTGAAGACAGACAGCAAAATCCCACATGATCCCATCACTGCAATTTAGGCAGCCAAGCAATTTAGGAAACCTCTCTTGATTTCATGCCATAGCAGGTCAGTTGGAGAGGGAGGCAGGTGCTTCTGCAAAGTAAGTCAGGAAGTATATTGTCAATTTGAATGATTTAAAAAAGGTAAATTTCAAAAATATAATTCGTTTTCTTGTATTGGACCCTTCAAATAGTCTGCCCTGGATCTTCTTATTTATTTGCTTTTTTAATTGCTGAAAAGTTTTTTGACTATCCTGATAACATCGGCATCTGCTTTCTACCTGTTTGATGTCATTTTCAACTCTGCATCATTCACCGGGGGCAACAGTTTGAGATGGAAGTGTGATGGTCAAGTTAATGATAATGATACTCAGCACTTCTGTAGCTGACTATGTCCCTTTAATTTTACCTGTCAGATGGGGTATGAAGTTGTTTGTCTTTGATTTATGAGCCTGAGAGAATCTTTTGGAAGAACCTCATTTTAAGACTGAAACTGATATAACTAGAAATATCAGTTTCAATCTTAACTGAAGGAACACAGTTAGTAAATCTAATTAGTGACAGTTATAAAAATCAGGTCTCACTGGAATATAGTGAAGCTAATTCATGCAGGATCAATAACAATTTTCTAATTGTCAGTAACCACAATGCATCTTGAATAATAAAAAGCCTGGGAAGTAAGTAGAAATTGAAATAAGATGAATACTGGCATGGAAGATGGAATTCACACAGTATATATGTATTTTATATATCAAAATATCAATCATTGCTAGGTATATACTTCCTCAAGCCATATTTACAAAGCTGCGTAATACATGGATTATAAGGCCAATATGGATAATTGCAATAATCTATTCTGACCTGTATAACACAAGCCATATGACTTCTCTAATCAACTCCTGTTTGAACCAGAACATATCTTTTAGAAAAATCCATTCTGTTTTGCTTTAATAAACCATCAGAGAGGGAGAATCCACCACTACACTTGGTAAATTGTTCCAATGGTTAATTACCCTCATCTTACAAACGTACACATTATTTCCAGTCTGAGTTTGTCTAGCTTTAGTTTCCAGCCACTTGACCTTGTTATACTTTGGCTACAGTGAAGAACCCATGATCAAACTTCCTACCTTCTCTTTCTTAAGCAAAATTGTGGTCCCTACTGATCTTATAATCTATGCTGATTGAGTGAGACTGAGATTTATGGTCCTATCTAGTAAATAGTTCCACATTGTGGGATTTCTATCATATTTACTGTTGTTTTTCTTATAAAAATATTACAATTAATAGGTTTAAGAGATTAGTAAGCAATGAAAGGTCAGATAATGCCTCAGGCAAAGTCACCCACACTACCTTGTTTCCACTTTGTGCTTATGCATTATGATAAAGTCTTAATTACGTGAACCCAGACTATTATTTCTGCAGGTCCCTTTTGCCATTCAGTTCACAAGATGGAGAGGGCACAGTTACTAATGCAAAAGGTCTGTTTAGAGCCAAATTCTGTGTTCAGTTACCACAGTGAGTAGCAGGGGTAATTATACGAAGTCTTTCAGATTGGTGTAACTAAGGGCAGAGTTAGGCCCTCAGTGCACGGGAGGGATAGCAGTGTTCTCTGCATCTCAGCTTCATTCAGCATCCAGGTTGGGCAATGTGACTCATTCACTGCACTTCACCCAGCCAGAGCACTAAGTGAGCACAAAAATCTGCAGGACTAACAGTGTGTGATCATAGAATTATGATGAATAATAATGCATGACCTATAAGAGGACCGAATTAAGGTTTTGCTGTAACTTTGGCATTTCTCAACTGTTAAGTGCATACACTTCCAACCTTACTCTTCAGTTAGATGTTCGCTCTTGAGGACAGAAAGCATTTTTTGAGCAGCACCTGGCACAATGGGGTGTTGGTCCAGGATGAGGGCTCCGAGGTTCTATAGTAATTCTAATCATAAATAACAATAATTTTAAATAGTTATCTTAATTTTGATAGATCTGTTGCATCAAACCCTATTAATACATGAAGAGGGTCCAATAGAAAATTAGATAATATTCACACCTGATTGTTTTGGCTTAAATCTAATAGAACAAAGCCTCAGTTGGTGTAAATCAATGTATCGCCATTATCCAATGACATCAATGGAGCTATGCTGATATACACCAGTGGATGCTGACCCATTTGTAAGAGAGAGATACTCTCTCAGTCATACCCATGAGCAATAGTGCAGGTTTTTCATGAACCGTTCTAGCTGGTACCATTTCTTCCTTTGCGGAGTCCTATTTTTAGACCAATAGAGTAATTACCTTGAAGTATCTTTTAAATGTAAGCTTTTATGTCCCATTACTTTTACTGTGTCAGAAAGTATGACAACCTAAAAATGCAGGCAATTGGAATTACCTGAGGATAATTTTATCATGGCATTATTTGATATTCATATTTCTTGAAACTACAAGTGGTCTAACCCCCTCTCCAAAATAGAAATTGGAGGAGAGAAGGACATTATATTTTGAAAGACAAAGAAATTGACCCCCAAAAAAGAAATCTGAAGCCCTATTTTCTACTACAATGAAACAACACTTCTAAACTTGGTTTACACCATGTTGACTAAGGCATAGGTCTTATCCCTAGTTGTGTGAAAAAATATCTAGAACTTTGATGAAGAGGGAAATGGGCCAAAGTCAATTTTAAAGCCTAGTGCTAGTATATTCACAGGAGCATACGGAAGTTTGGTGTCCAACTGAAAATTCCAGTCTATGACCACATGACAGATATCTATCAGAGATACTGGGCCTACTTCTGATACCACTTATACCGGTGAAAAACGCATGTAACGTAATTGACTTCAGTAGAGGAACTCCTGATTTACACCAGTGTAAGTGAGATCTGAATAAGGTCCAATATCACTAGGCTGACCATATTTCCTTGAGACAAAAACGGGACATTGGGATGGCAAAAACGGGACGGGGTTGGGGGGGTCTCACCAGATGAAGTCGGTGCAGTGGCTGAAGAACGTGGGCTGAGGGGCGCTGGGGAGGTGGTCGGGGGGCTCTAGGGGAGCTCTGGGGGGGCTCTAGGGCCCAGGGGGTCTCACCAGATGAAGTCAGTGCAGTGGCTGCAGAACGTGGGCTGAGGGGTGCTGGGGGGGTCGGGAGGCTCGGGGGAGGCTGGGGGGGGGCTCTAGGGAGGTCTCACCGGATGAGGTCGGTGCAGTGGCTGCAGAACGTGGGCTGCTTGAACAAGCGTGCGGTGACTTTGTGGCTCTTGACCACGTGGATCACCTTCTGGCGCAGCGCCCCCTTGCGGCAGAACAGTGGCTTGGCCAGGCACTCCAGCTCGGTGGGCGAGGTGACCAGCGCCATGGCCCCACCTGGGCCCCCCAGCACTGGGCAGGGGGTGAGGCAGAGGGGGGACAGGGGGGATGGATGGAGGAATAAGCAGAACAGAGATGGGGGGATGGGGGATGAAGAGGATGGAGGGAGAGAGAGAGAGAGAGAGAGAGAGAGAGAGAGAAGGGGGGATGCGGGATGAAGAGGATGGAGGGGACGGAGGGAGAGAAGGCAGGAAGGTGAGAAGGGAGAGGGTGGATGGATGAGAGAAGAGATGGGGTAGGGAGCAGGGGGGATGGAGGAGGCAAGGGACAGCAAGAAGGAGGGATGGAGAGAAGGGAGATGGAAGAGGAGGCAGTGGACGGAGGGAGAGAGAGAAGGGAGATGGAAGAGGAGGCAGTGGACGGAGGGAGAGAGAGAAGGGAGATGGAAGAGGAGGCAGTGGATGGAGAAGGGGGATGGAGAGAAGGGAGGGATGGAGAGAAGGGAGGGATGGAGAGAAGGAGGGAAGGAGGAGGAATAGAGAGAAGAGGAGGCAGCGGGCGGCGGACTGAAGCTGCTCCGCCGTCAGCTTCAGCCCGCCGCCCGCTGCCTCCTCTTCTCTCTATTCCTCCTCCTTCCCTCCTTCTCTCCATCCCTCCCTTCCTCCCTTCTCTCCATCCCCCTTCTCCATCCCTCCCTTCCTCCCTGCTCTCTCCCTCCATCCGCTGCCTCCTCACGCTACCTAAGGACAAGTATCAGATGTCAAAATCTCCAATGAGCAAACTGCTGCTGGGCTGACGAGATGCAGTTTGCTCATTGGAGATTTTGACATCTGATACTTGGCCTTAGGTAGCAAGATTCTTCACCTGAGCTCTTGCAAGTCCTGCAAAGAAAGAACCTCCCCCTAGAAAGCAGCTTGCAAAGAGGGACCTGCCCAAAAAACGGGACAAAATTGATATTTTTGTTAAAAAGACGGGACGGTCCCGAAATATGAAAAAAACGGGACTGTCCCGTTCAAAACGGTACGTATGGTCAGCCTAAATATCACTAGCAAGACAGAGGAAGAGTGTGGAGGCAGGAGTCACTTGGCCGAATTTATCTAAATTCAATAAATGAAAATCAGCAATAATGCTCCTTTGGGGTAAAAGGGCTTTAGTGTAAATGACACTCAGACCCAATGGAATTAAGATGGTGTAAAATCACTGAAATGAGATTTGGACACCTAGTTTTTCTTCCTCCACTGACTTGCTGCCTTACTCATGTTATTAAATGTCGGTGTCTCAGTTTACCCATCTAGAAAATGTTATAATAGATCAGAAAAAAATGGTGCATAAGAATATTTACTTACCTCCAGAGGCAATGGGAGTGGGGGACAGACATGTGGGGTCAATTAAATTAATATCCAACTGCATCTGCTGGAGACTCTTTTCTTTGGTGCCATCTTTCCAAAGATCCCTACAACACCAGAGAAGTCCTATCGAAAGGGCAGTTTAGATAGTAGGCGGGACTCAAGCTCCTGTCAGCTGAAGCTCATAGCAACACAAGGCCCACATCTCAGATGTGCACTTGGAGCCTTTGCTCATTTCTGTAAGTGATCCTGAATACCACCTCTTTTGGTAGGTTCAAAAATGTGCTACTAAGGGTTTTCCCCCACTGCCTCTTATTGTCATATCTCTGTGGAGTGCTGATCAGAACTGGTCAAAACACCTTCCCCTACCCACCAATGCAAACAATTTAGAACAAAGAATTCTCATTGGAATTTTTTTCCCCACCCACAAAATAAGGTTTGTAATGAACCAACATTTTCCCTTAAATTTGCATCATTTTTTTTCAACTCAAACTGAAATTTTGGTTCTATTTCATTTTTCAGAGTTTTGAATTTGCATTCCCCCCACCCCTCTTCTCACCTCTGACCACAACAGAATGAAGAATATATCAGGAATTTTTTCTCCCAACTTTTTCCTTTTCCCATTCTGTAACTTCTCCCCCCAAAAAATTGCTGAGATGAGGATCAGTCACCTATTGACAATATTAGTGTCTCCTTTTCCTTTTGACACTCTAATTTTTCCAAAGATGGAGAAGTTTGGAGAAGTTAGAGTGGAAAAACAGACAAAGGGGGGAAATCCCAACACTCCTTTTAACCCAGGCATCATTCTTTCTATTGCATTTAGAGGCAAAAGAGGGAAAGAGGGAGGGAACAAAAATCCAACATATAAAATGCCTAGATGTTTCAGTTTGAAACCTAGAGCAAAATTTCATTTTGAAATGTAATTCTTTGTTCATTTTATGCATTTACCCCACAAAACAAACCCCATTTTAAAATCAAACCCCATTTTTCAGCCAAAAGATTTTGAGCAACTTCAGTGATGAAATACCCTAGGAAAGCCGCTCTGCACAGAATTTCTTTCTTGATAGGAAGCCTCAGAAAAAAATCCATTCTCATGAGATTTCCACCTCAATTTTGATGATCCCAGGTGTTTGGATAAGGTGCCAGCAAACATCCAGACTATTAGGTGCTTATCCAAATAGAACTACTGAACTTTCAAAGCCATTAATGGATCTTGTCCCAGATACATTAGAAAACATGTTCCCGTCTATGAACCACTGAGATAACTGCAGTTCTCTTAGACAACGTAGATCACAAAGTGTGAAAGAGAAAGATAAGACATCCTTGGTTGAAGGGATGCAGCTGTGGAATGAATTTCCAGAAGAGATTAGCCTAATCCAGAGTCTGAGCATCTTCAAAGCTCTTCCTCATTGATAAAGCTTTTCCATCATAATGATATTTACAACAAACTCCTCTGACTTTCAAAATAAAAACACCCTACCCAGGACAGGGCTTCCTATAAGCAGAGGAAAGAGATAACCCAGACTCCACAATGTCCAATAGGGATCTTGCTATACCATTCTAATTAACCTGAGAGATACTCGGATGTTATGGTGATGGTCTGTAGTAGAAAGCCCTAAAACAAATGAATAGATTACTTAAAAACCCAAATCCTCAAAATTTCTGAACTGTAACTTAAAACTTTTCTTAATTAGGACACCACAAACCTACTTCAAATCTCTCCTCCTCTCCCTTTTATGATAGAATTGGTGGATGGTTAACACTCCCATCATAACATATTTAAACCATAAAATAAAGCAATGTTTGTCACATCTCCTAATAAAACAGAATGAAATCCTTTGTGGAAACAATTCCATGGTGAGGTCTTTGCTTGTTGTGTATAAACAGGACCCTGTCTGACAAGAAGAAACTTTAAAATATAGGTCTTGCAAGCCACTGATTCGGAATCAGGCATTACATCTATAACCTCCTCTGGATGGTTGTTCATGACATATAGGAGAATCTGAGTTATGAACACCAGAGTTACAGACCCTGGTCAACAATATGCCCCATTTCGAATCTGAGACTACACAATCAGGCAGCAGCAGAGATGAAATAACAACAAAACAGTACAGTACTGAGTTAAAAATAAACTACTCAGAAAATAAAGGGAAAGTTTTCTGGGCTCATTTCATTTAAATTAAGATGGTCAAAAGCAGCATTTTTCTGCATAGTAAACTTTCAAAGCTGTATTAAGTCAGTGTTCCCTTGCAACCTTTTGAAAGAACAACTGTAACATTTTGTTGAGTTACAAACATTTCAGAGTTACATGTTCCTAACTCTGAGGTTCTACTGTATGACGTTAACCCTTTAGGAACGACAGCAGCAGTGGATACAGAGGCTCAGGATTCCAGTTCCCAGACTATCTAGAGTCCGGGGCAGAGACAGAACAAGCTGAAAGCTGCTACAGGCTGCCAACCATAAGCCAGAACTGTGAGATGAAGAGTTTAGTTTTTCTGTTGGTTTTGAATGTTGCTGGAGTAGAGCAGAAAGAAACATCTGTTATGCGTTTGGCAGAAGCTATAAAACAGATTATTAACCAACAATCATCGGGCCCCTGTGTCTGTGCATTTCTCACTCAGCAAGGCAGTGAAGGTCTGGGGCCATGCAGATCAGGAGAAAGGAGAGGTGCTGGTGGAGATGGGACAGTTGTAGAAAACTTAGTTAGTTGTCTAAAGTTAGTAAGAGCTGTCTTTTGTTTCTTGGAATATTGCCCGATTTTAGTGCGGCTTTCTCCCCCACCACCCAGTCACCAGTCTTGTCATCGTCTTACAAATGGGAGCCCCGGCAAAGGACCGTCCTTAAAGCACTGCTGTGTCCCTGTCCCTTTTGCCTTCCCTGTCAGGGGCCCTGCCGGTACAGACAGAAGCAGCAGGGATGTTAAAGCACTCTCACAGCAGCGCTTTAACGATCCACAAAGCACTGCTGTGGCAGTGCTTTAATGGTGCTGCCCTTCCCCCATCCAGTCGGTGGCCTTGCTGGTAGGGTCTGTACTGGCAGGGCCCACATCAGGGGAGACAAAAGGGGAAGGGATATTAAAGTGCTGCTGTGGCAGCGCTTTGATGTGGGGTGAATAGGGCCGGTATGGGTTCTTACCGGTACACTGTACTGGCCCGTACCAGTCCACTTTCACCCCTGGCCATATGTAACAGAAATTAGGCCAAAACCAAAATGTTTGAGTTTAGAATACTAACAGAATCTTTGGTTAGGGTGACCAGATGTCCCAAATTTATAGGGACAGTCCTGAAATGTGGGACTTTTTCTTATATAGGCTCCTATTACCTCCCGCCCTCATCTCGATTTTCCACTTGCTGTCTGCTCACCCTATTTTTGTTACAGAGAGTGGTATTAATAACCCCAGTTGGAAAGAGATTGTAATCAATCCAGAGTCAACATTAACTAAAACAGTAGATACCTGCAGAGTGGCAGATATTACTAAATTACAATTCCAATCCCCAGCAGAGCAGGAAGAAAGCAGAGAAACTGTAGGTGAAGTCATTCTGAAGTGAACCTGCCTCTGTCCTCTGCCAGTAGAATGCAGCTGCTTCTTGAGTGCTATATCTCCACATGCTCTCAAAGCCCAATAGAGCCAGTTATGTCAAACTTCGAGAGAAACTGAAGTAAGACTCAACACAACTCTGCCAAATTCCTTTCTGCCTTCCTCTGAAAGTAGAGGTAGAGGGAATTGCTAACAGTTCAGAATGTCATTATCATTACTCTTTCTACAGTGCCTACAATGTGCAAGGTCTTTACAGACAAGTTCCTGACCTGAAGAGCTTACAATCCAGTGTACCAGTGTTAGGTAAAAAGCAAGTCCCTACTCACCTCTCCAGCACCCGAGATTCGTGCGGAGCTGGTATAGGGCTCACAAACTGTCAGAAACCACTTACACAGACTTCAATTCATTGATCAATGGGCTCACACTATCCTTAGCTCCAAGCTTCAGAGTAGTGTGGCAAATTTACTAGGGGTGAGCATCAATATTTATACACAGAAGTAAACAAAGTGATTTACAGATCATAATGGTCATGCATAATCAATCAAGATTCTACAGGATAAAACAGAAAATGTAAATTCCAAAAGATAAGGGGAGATGGCTACTTAAGGGGGGGGTGTCATGAGTAGTTTGCAGGTCAGAGCTTTGATTAAAAGTTCAGACAGACATCAAGTCTGGGATAAGATTAAGCTTAATCAATAGTTCAGACTCAACATTCCCCCATTTGTAGCTTTGATATAACTTATTTATCAAAAAGCTACATCTTAGTTTAAGGAGCTAAGGGCAGCTTGGCAACTTCAGCTTGTGCCAATTCGAAAAGAGTAGGGCCTAAAAAAACAAGCTGACTTACATGAGTCTATGAGGGAGGGGACACACTGAATACAACAACACAGTGTTATAAGGATTACTATGGCCCCAACAATACTCACTAAGAGTTTTACTAAAGGCGGTGCCATTAAAACACATGTATTTAAAATCATACTACACAACATTCATAATACAGTTGCTTTTAAGTTAGAAAAACATTCTTAACAATTCCCTCCTCTTTAAAGATAATTTCTTTTATATTTTAAAAGAAAATTACTTTCAGCTTTTAAATTATGCACTAATTTATAGGTACTATTCAGTTTGGGCACACCCACTATTGGGGTGTTGAGGTAGATATTATTTTCAAAGACATAGCATTTCTCATTCATGAGAGCATATATTCTTCCTTGGGCAGCTAACATTATGTTTCAGGCCATTTTGACTTGCCCACTTGTTTCAGGATAGACTCTCACTGAGATTAATTGCTTGGTTTGTCTTTTAAACAAACATTCTGAACATGAACCCTTTTAGTTTTAGGGCAATTCATGATAGACTGTAGCTTTACGTACATAATATGTTCTAAAAAGTGCTAATTTACTGGTGGAAGCTCTATTTTTATCCAACCAGGAGTTACTTGTCACAAAAAATGCTAAGTGACTTCTGTTAAAAAGACTCTACACGAGTCAGCGTTATGCAGAGGCACTGATATTTGAAGTAGATTTTGCATCTACTCTTTGTTAGCTACTATGAAATACTTGTTTGTTTTCTTGTTCTTGTTTGGTCCCAATGTTAGATTATGCTGGACCAGATCTCTATTTTGGTAGCATTCAAGTCATGTTAACAGTAATCAGAGGGATAGGTACACAGAGGAGTTTCTATCTTGCGTCTACTAAGAACTGAGTACACATTTATCACTTCTATTTTTCAAAATACAGGTTTTGACTTTCTGGGAATATCTAATAAAAAACACATTATACTGATGAAATAAATCTTGCTTAATATTAAGATTAATAACTTAAAATTGATTAATACTTCAATTTGATAAACATTATTAAGTCCTTTTGAATTTTATCTTCAGGCTGAGACCCGGCACGGTCTCCGCTAGCCACTTTTCTTCAGGGTTCTTCTTCGTCCCCTCTCCAGTTGCTAGGGCTTGGGTTTGCCCCGCTGTCGTCTAATTCTCATCCTGGTCCGTTGAGGGTGGAGGCCTCAGCTGCCTTGTTGTCATCTGGGAAAAGGGCATGCTTGCATCAGGCATGGTGAATTCAGGCTTCCTTTTCTGCCACCTTGATGATGGGTGGGGTGGCCAAGGCACCCGGTATGGTCCTTTTCACAGGGGCTGAAGTAGAACTTCCTTGTAGGCTTTAACAAAGACTTAAGAACGAGGTTCTATCGGGTGTGCTTTTACATTTAAAAGCAGTCTCATATCTGCGGAGAGAGTTAGTCTGTCTCTGGAACTGTAAAACAAAAGAAGTTAGTTCTGCTTTTTCAAGCACCAAATCAGCAGTCATGTAATATTTGACTAGGTAAACTGAGGAAGGCCTGCTAAAAAGTAGTTCAAAAGGTGATAACTTGACTTTTAGGAGTGTCATGGAGATTGTGCAGCACAAGGAGTAATGCATTTATCCAGTTAAGACCAGTGTCTTTGCATATTTGTCCTTTTAACCTGGCTATTAGATTGCAGGTGCCAAGGTGTGTGGCACTTCTACTGAACTCTCAAGGCACTCATAACTTGCTGAAAAGCTGTTTCTGTAAAATGAGACCCATGGTTTAAGTCTGTCATCTTGGGTACCAATACCTAGGGATAAAATCATTTAAGAGACATTTGTCCACAGTCTAAGCATTTGCTCTTTTGGTAGGAAATGCTTTACACAGGATGGCAGTTCAGAAAAGTTAATTTGAGGCTTTTTTTTAAAAAAAAAAAACAGCTCAGGGCCAGGTTCTGGATGGACTTTGTGACTCCTTTTGTTTGAATTGCTGATATGACAGGCAAATCTTTTTACATCAGTCCCAAGATGTAGCAAGGCTGTTTAGGATCTTTAGGTAATGTATTCTTTACCTGTGAGTAACAACAAAAAAACTAACACATTTCATTAATACTTGGCAGTGTTACAAACTTTACAACTGAGTGGGCATTTTAGCCCTTTTTTTTTTTCTCTCTCTCTCTCTTACACACACACACACACACACACACACACACACACACACACACACACACACACACTTTTCTTTATCTTACATTGTTTTTATACAGTACTTTAGTTTTACATACACTTTTATAATAAAAATAACTGAATTACAGAGCTTTGGAGTAACAGAACAGGACAAGCATACTAACTGTTGAGGCCACTTGGTACCTCTGGTGTCTAATAGCTTTCTTCCCTCCCTCGCCCTCTGGCTAGAAATCTGGGGGTAGCCAGAAGAATTCCATGTACAATTTGAGGAGTGAGTTAACTTGTCATGTTAATGCTTCCAAAGTCTATTGGTATTTAATTTCAATTGAAAATTATTGTTCTTAACTAGTGAAATTATAACAAGTATATTTAAACCTTAACATTGTAAAAACAATTTTATATTACAAATTGAATAAACACATATCTATATTTCAATTCTGCAGTATATTGCCTTATGTACAATTTATCACAAACACAGTTTTGGCCACATTGACAAAACATTTTAAGACAAACATAGAACATAAAATACAATTCTTATTGTGCCAATAAGTGCATAGTTTGTTAGCTGGCATCAGCTTTCTTTGAACCTTTTATATCTCCACTTTTTTTTTTAAGGGGAATCAGTTATTATTTTCTTTTGGTTTTTAGGCAAACCAGGTTTCAGTCACTTTTTATCAATTAGGTAATTTGCATGAACACAGATGTTTTCTGGCTTGCTTTTTTGGATTTAAAGCTAGTTACAACTTAAAAGGATACAATTATCTTTACCAGAATCTTTTACTGTTAACTTTTTCTTTTGTAACACACACTGATCTGAAACACTATTAGCATTACAAACAAATATAGCTAAACCATGCATAGCTGCATACTTGCAAACTAATCTCTGTGCTTGGATTACTTCTTATAAGGATTTAGTTACAGACATTTTAAAGACATTAAAACATTTTCTTATTTTCACTAAAATTATTTTTCTTTACTATTTTTTCTATGCTTTTGGGTCAACACTATTAGAATTTCGGTTTATTAGGGTTACTTTGAGTTTTTATTTTACAAAATTAAATTTGCTTGCCCTGAAGGGCTGTCTTGTTTAACAGATAAGTAATTTGCATTTTCACAGACAGAGAAGTAAGCCCAGGGGCTAGTTTTAAAAGGGATACCATTTATTTTTACTAATAAGCTAGTCTCAAAGTTTTGTTCTTTCTTTACTTACTTTTGCTTTCACAGGGGATCAGATGTTAGATTCTGTAAGAGACTACAAATCACATTTAAAGTGTCTAGACTCTAGAGGTGAGATTTGTACTATTTCTTTTCAACCTGGGACACAGACCTTGTTTACTTGCAGAATTAGCATGGACATTTCTCTTTGAACAATCTTGTTTCTCTATCACTGGTGAAACACAGCCACTTGGATATAGGGCTGTCTCAATTCCTTCTCAAAGCTATCCCCACTCAAATCACTTTTACACTTTAACTGCATCAAACTGTTTACCTGTTTTCCTTTAGGAACTTTCCTAGGCAACACTTCACTACTCACAGAAATTCTGTCTTTGTTCTCTTCACTCTAGGGCTTCTAAGGAACAGCTTCTTGAGCAACAACAAATTCTCACTAGGATTTATTCACATTCATGATTATCTTTGGCCCATCAGACAGATCTCTACAAACTCTCCTCTTAGGCAATCTTACAAACTCACTGGACAAAGGGTTAAAGTTATTCTTTTTCCTCTGCAGTTACAAACTTAGAACTATCTAAATCTATAACTAACTCTGACACTACTGCATTTAACTATTACAAGCCGAAAAACAGACAAAAAAAAGACAGACAAGGAGGATACAGACACACTTTCCTACCCTAGACACACAGCTTGGGATTTTCTTTTTGGCCTATTGCCAAGTGGTTATTCCTTCCGAGGTTTTTCCCCGTACCATTTTCCTCCTTACCCTCTGCATAGATTCAGATCCTGAGTCCTGCAGATTCCCCTCTGCTCCCTGGAGAGTCCCCCTGCGGAGGATTAGGGGCAGGTGCAGTGGGGACCAACTGGCGGGTCAAAACACACCATGGTTTACACCCTTTATCGAAATAACATGGAGGGGGTTCACTCTCGGGAGAATACCTGACTGTCATAATCTTTAAAGATTTCCACAGCTCTGCTGCAGAGTTCAAACAAAATCAGTAACTTAACTGTCCCGGATGGTTTTTTTGATCTGGCTCTCCACTTCTCTTTAAAGCAGCCTGCTCGAAAGAACCATACAAAGGCAACCTTTTCTCCAGGTTGGCCCATACCGCGGTATTCCCAGTCTAATTCCTTACACACAGCGTGTACAACTTCTTAGACATTCCTGTCTGTACTGGGAGTCTTTCTTCATAACACAACTTATTCCTAATGCTCAAAAAAGTTCTGAAAAGGGACACTAGTCCCTTGACCCATGGTGTCTGACAGGAGCCCTCCAACTGGCGTTTACCCTGCTGTCCAGTACACGACCCCTCAATATTGAATTGGCTGGGAGAAATCTCCCGTGGCGCCTGCCAATTCGTATATGAGTGATCTGACCACTGGACAGAGGCACCGCACCAGAAGGAATCCCGAGACAAGCCCCCAAATTGTTAGGTAAAAAGCAAGTCCCTACTCACCTCTCCAGCACCCGAGATTCGTGCGGAGCTGGTATAGGGCTCACAAACTGTCAGAAACCACTTACACAGACTTCAATTCATTGATCAATGGGCTCACACTATCCTTAGCTCCAAGCTTCAGAGTAGTGTGGCAAATTTACTAGGGGTGAGCATCAATATTTATACACAGAAGTAAACAAAGTGATTTACAGATCATAATGGTCATGCATAATCAATCAAGATTCTACAGGATAAAACAGAAAATGTAAATTCCAAAAGATAAGGGGAGATGGCTACTTAAGGGGGGGGTGTCATGAGTAGTTTGCAGGTCAGAGCTTTGATTAAAAGTTCAGACAGACATCAAGTCTGGGATAAGATTAAGCTTAATCAATAGTTCAGACTCAACACCAGCAACAAATGGGACTGCAATGAACATCTGTGGAACTAAACAGCAAAGCTGTATATGCATCTGTAGCAGGGTGGCTACCGCCTCCCAGTCAGAAAGGCTTAAAACAGCCCAGGAAAGGCCTGGGGCTGTGAGAAGCAAGCTCCCAGGCTGATTGGGAGAATAGGCTCAGATGGGTGGCCACCCCCCAAACACTTTAGCAGCCCTTTATGAAAGGGCTGCTGATTTAGAACACAAATAGACAGGCTTCTCTGGCTGCAGAGGCAGACTGGCCTGGCTGCTGGGGAAGCTAGACAAGGTACCTAGAGTAAAGCAGGGCTGGGGCAAGGGAGGAGGAGGAGCTGGGGAAGTTCTGGCCTAGAGAAAGGCCCAGCAAAGGGCACTGGGGCTGCAGGGGACAGCCCCTGGCTTCAGAGGTAGAAGCAGCAGGCCAAACCCTCCTTGCCAGTGATGAGTGGCAATTACACTGCAGTCTGCCCCAGTGAATGGGGGCAAGTGGTAACTGGCAGTTGCCTAGACTGAGGCAAGGTGGGGATAGAGACTAGGGGTTCCCCAGGGAGGGGAGTCTCTGAGACTGAGGGGGTACTGCAAGGGTGCAGCACCCCAGGTAAGAGGGTGCTGGGGTCCAGGGAGGGACACAGGGCCAGTAGCAAGCGGGACATTGGCCTACAGAGGGTGCTCCAGAGGCTGGATGAGCTAATTCCCTGGATGACCAGTAGGAAGTGCCGCAGGGTGAGTCGCCGCCCTGCTACAGCATTTTATTAGATGCTCATTTTTTTCTGGATTTCCTTTATGTTCTGTCCTTCACTGTCCTTCAAAGAGTAGACTTTTTACAGGACTTTTGGAAGAGGTGCATTTGAAAAAAAGGGCCTAAAGGAGGAGAGGATGGTGGTATGACACATTGGGTCCAGATTCAGCAAGGAAATTTAACTCTGTTGAATGACTTGGGGAAACAGGTTCACTTCACCTGAATTTCAGATGTTTTCTACTAATTAATCTCCTTTTTTTTTCGGTCTGTGTGTGTGACCAAAAGTACCCCAGTGTTCATGCCCTACACACTTGTAATCCTTGTACATAATATGCCTTGTGAGGTATTATTTGAAAATGAGTAATTTGTTGGTCAATAATATTATGGTGAAATGTATGTTGCAGCATTAGATGTAAAGTTATGAATTCTGCCTGTGTTATGTTGTCACATGTTCAAACCACACATCCCCGACTAAGCAAAAGTTTTTAAACAGATCTGTCCTAAACAAAGGAACATGTGTGTTAACCTCAATTTATATATAAGCAGTACACAGAGTCTTTGAGACACCAAGAAGGGGAAATGGCAAGAGACAAGGCAAATGTGCATTCACGGGGAGAAGAAGGTGGCTCTATGCTCTTTCATCGCCAGACTCCATGCTGCCTTCTATACTCTATGAATAAACTTTGCTTTGAGGGGTAATCCTCAGAAGAATCCACTACTAAGGGTGACTGGACTACAAGTAAGTGAAGGACCAAAAATACCCCAGGGATCTCTCCATCTCTTTTGATGCCAAAAAAAAAAAAAGAATCAGCCTTTTGACTTTGGGGGAGATCCTAAACTGAGAATTTGGTCAGAAATGTTATTGAGAACATATGGTAAGGATTTTACCTTGAACCAAATGTAGCTTGTTAAGTTTTACCTAAGCAGAAGCAGTTTTTTATTTTTCTTCTATAACCATTTCTGACTTTGATGCCTTATACTTGTACTCAGTTAAATAATCTTGTTTAATTTTTATCAAAACTAATCAATCGAGTGTGTGTTTAAACTGTTTGGTAACTCTAGTTAAAATGGCAAACTGTTGAATAGTGACCCCTCTAATACCTGAACATCCTGAGAGAGGCTAGATAGCGCAGAACAGAGGCACTGACTTTCTAATTTTCCCTGGGGGGAGCTTTACCCCTGCTCCATTCTCAGCCCCACACTGCTCTGCCTGCCACTCACACCCTACTCTCATTCCACCTCTTCCTGCCCCCACTTCTCCCTCCCCTCCCCCATGTGCCACCTGCATACCCCTGAACAGCTCCTCACCAGTGGGCAGGAGGTGCTGGGAGGAAGTTGTGGGGGAGGGCCTGATTGGCAGGGCTGCCAGTAAGTGCTGAGCACTCACTATTTTTTTCCTGTGGGTGCTTCAGCCCCAAAGCACCTGTGGAGTTGGCACCTATAGTGCAGAACACATGCTTTGGGGAAAATTCCAGATTGGGACTGTGTTGGGGGCCACCCTACAAGTAATAACCAAGGCTGCTGGCAGCCAGAATGTGACTGGAGTATTACTAACAGAGCTGCTGAACCAGGGCTTTGGCCATGGCTGTGGCCATACAGACACTCTGGCTGTGACCTGCCTGCTGTTCAGGAGCAGTCCAGGTTGGAAGTTACAACAACGCAACACTGTGAGGCACTCAAGGTTGCAGAGCAAATGGTGACACAGCCCTTCACTGGTCTGGATTGTATCCCAATATGACAATCAGAAACAGACTTTTTCACCCATACACATGATGAGACACCTATTTTGTCTGGTACAGTTTGGCTCTTGTATCTTCCAGTCTCTTTCCATTTCCTCTGTTTGCTAAGCAGCTTTTCAATGGGCCTCGTTCACATTTTTTTTTAAAGGGTGGTGTTAATCCTGGTCAGGAAAGGGAGAGACTCTTCCCTGAGTCTTTATTAAGGACATTTACATGAAAAGAGAATTTAGAATTCAAAGGAAAAAAGAAACAATCATTAAAAGCTTCTACAATGTCTAGCCAGTATGTCAAATTGATGAGCAACCTTTATCCACCCCCAGGACTCCAAACCACAACACAGTGCTCTGCAAAATGTTGAGACTGAAATCCACACCTGATACCAGTCTGAACCTCAGGCAAAGATCATTGAAAGGTTCCCCAGCAATTATGATGAACCTTCTTATAAGAACTCAGATCAGGATTTTATGGTTTCAGGTTTAGAGTAGGTTAAAAGGGGAAGATTTCAACTTGGGCAGTGGCTTTGGTGCTGCCCAGCCTGGTTTGTGGATAAACAGAGTTTTGAGTAGTCTTTTTATCGAAGAGATCCTAAACAATATATATAAAAGGTGCTTCTTGGAATACAAACCTGTAGTTTACTTTTATTCATTGATCAATACAACACTTAAGAAAACCAAATAAATCATTATATATACCATGATACTGCCTATTATGCACATAGAGTTTATCTGTTTGGATACAAGTAAGAAGTATACAGTATATTGACAAAGACACTTAGAAGATAAGAATAGCTATTAAAATGTTATCTCCTAAGAGTTAAATACGGCATGCATCAGTGTCATTATTGTGGACTCTGCTGCCACCAAGTGGAAAACCAAATAATCACTAACTCCATCAGAACAGGTTCAAGAATAGCAGCCATGATAGTCTGTATCCGTAAAGAAAGCGAGGAATACTTGTAGCACCTTAGAGACTAGCTAGTTTATTTCAGCATAAGCTTTTGTGGGCTATAGCTCATGCATCCGATGAAGTGAGCTATAGCCCACGAAAGCTTATGCTGAAATAAACTAGTTAGTCTCTAAGGTGCTACACATATTCCTCGCTTTCTCCATCAGAAGCATTCCAATAAGGTTTGGCTATGGGCAAACACTTTGAATGAGGCATGTGTTTGAGAATTTCAAATACTTTGAGTACAACATTTCCTGATGGAACTACATATGGTGACGTCTTGTATCAGGAAGTCCCTTAAAGCTTAGCAGAGCAGAAGGGGAAAGGAGGGAGTATATTGACCTGTAACTTATTGCCCCATCCAATAAGACAAATGATGTCAGGGAGGCAAGTGATGTTGACCTACAAAGAAGATGGTGGAGAATGGCACTAGAGCACTGGCCAGATGCAATCCTAAATGCATACATAAAGGGCAGGATAATAGTGAATCTGGCCCTTAGTCTTTAGAGAGGCTTTGAAGACCCAACTGATTCTGTGGCAAGGATTGCTATATAATTGTTAGAGGCGGCCAGTGGAAGTCAGGACTCCCAAGTCAGGAAGTTCAATTCCTGTATCTGCCTCTGTCTTGCTTTGAATTTAGACAAGCTATTCAATTGCTGTACAGTACTTCCATTTATCCATGTTTTCTCGAGCAGGAGGGAGGAGACTTAATCTTTGTAAAACTCCAAGGTCCTCCAATGAAAGACAAAAGAAATGCCAACTATTTAGTATTATTTGAAATTAAGGCAACAAAATTGTGCCACTCTTCCTTTCCTTTAAAAACAAATCTGTCACCAAGCCCCAGAGCTACGGTCTGCCACAGAAACACTCTACGTACAGAGATTTTTAGAGCATAGATTTGGCTCTCTATTCTCCCTCTTTTTGTGTGTGAGAACATCTTTGCTTTGCCCTCATCATCCTATACACAGATTAAAGTCCTCCAGCCCCACTGTGGTTAGTAGTGCCAATAACCACATTTATCCCCCACTGGCAAGAAATTACACACATCCTATCTGTTACCTTGTGTCTTCTGGCCTGCCTGTTTGACTCGTGAATTTGTTCTATATTGGGTCTTTGTCAACTCTTTGGGACAGGAACTGTCCTTTTTATAGGTTTATACAGCACCTAGCACAATGGTACTCCAACCTGGTTGGCTTTGAGTTGCTAAAATATATGTTAAATAATAATAAAACTTTGGTATGAATTAACAAGTCTGCTATCAGATTCCTCATTAAACTACAAGAGAGACAAGATAGGTGAGGTAACAAGGAGTCCTGTGGCACCTTAAAGACTAACTATAAAGTATAGAAGCATAAGCTTAGCCCACGAAAGGAGGACACATGGTGCAGTTCAGTCATTTCAGCTCACTTCCACCAGCAGTTTTTTAGTCCCAGGAAGGACTAACATTGCATTCAAAAATCTGTTCAGGTCCTTTCTTCAGGGTCCAGTTATTCTTCAGACATAATCAAACAGTTCAGTGTAAGTTCCACATATAAACCCAGTCATTTCCCTGGGTCTTCTACAAGTAGGGTTGCCAATAGTTCCGTGTTATAAGGGGCGTCCCTATTTAAATATAAAATTCCCTGTCCTATATTTAATCGGTACGGGAGTCCTTTTATCCTGTATTTCAACAGTAGGGGGCAGTACCCACAGTGTATCTTTTCACTCCCCTCTTGACCCTGGCCCTTCAGTGCTGCGCAGGGAAAACAGACAGGGCTGCATTCAAGGGCCAGGGTCAGGGAGGTAGTGGAACAATACTCCCGTGAGCACTGGCCCCCTGCTGGACAGGATTCCGTGCTAACTCTTGTCTCTGGAGGTGAAAGACCAGTGTGCACATTCACTCACGATCCCCTACAAACGAACATTTCAGCATGAATCATCAGAACCATAAACTGTGACATAGTAACAATGAGAAAACCAACAATCCATATTGATGTCTGAGTGAACAGTTAATGAAATAAAGCTACTCAACTCACAGTATTCTAGGTGTCCTGAGCCCTAAGGCATATCAATTATTTAGCAACTGATAACATTTATTTAATCCTTATACTGTGAAGTCTTTAACAAAAAAATGCTGATAACAGCAACAGGGAGATGAACTTTCATTTGATTTTTGCTCCTTCATCTGTCCACCCTTCATGCAGTTTTCCCTGCTGCTTTGCTGAGTCTACTGATCACTGTTGAAAGACTCCACGGCATTCTGGTCTAGAAAGACACAAAGTTCGTGAGCTTATCACTGTAAAACTGCTGGCTTCTTTTAACTTCACACACCAGAAAGCCCATGAATAGGCCAGCTGGATTGTTGGTTTCAGAGCTGTACTCTATATATGCTGGTGTGTCTGTACCAAAGTGAGGACCTTTGTATTGCAAAACTGTTCATCTATATTTTCAGTGTCTTCAGTCTGTCTGGATTGAGATTGAGGGTAGAATTTTCAGAAATGCCTAAGTGATTTAGGAGGACAAGTCCCATTGACTTTCTCAGCGGCGTCTTGGTCCATGAATGGGACTCCTAGGAACTACCACGATACAAATAAATAAATGACTTTGATCATTATAAAAATAGGTTTCCTTGCGACGTTGTTCTTTTTCACCAAATAGGTCGTATTCATTCTTTGGAAAAAAATCAAGGGGAACAACAATCATGCTTCCTTCATTGTTCAGATTTTCTGTGACGATATATCAAACCATATATGTGCATACACACAGACACATAATAAAACATCTGTGTGCTTGGGAGAAACAATGTGAGCTCAGTCTAAAGATGTCCTTATGTTAATAATATGAAACCTCAGCAACATGACTATTGTGAGCCTCCAAAGAACACTTGGAGCCAGAAAAGCCACCAACGTTCAATACCAGAGTAACAAGAGAGGTCCTATGGTTATTAGAAGAGATATTCAAAGGAGGAAGAAGGGACAGTGGTGAGGCAAGCAGTGAGTTTACATTTTGTGCATCAACATTTCAAAGAAATTGGATGATATCCAAAGCCAGGTGCTCCCGATATATTTGTAGAATAATTTTAAAAAATGGTTATTAGCTTCTGCTGTGACTGTTGTTCTTGGAGATGTATTGCATTTGTCCATTCTCTTTTAGGTGTGTAGTCAGAGATTTTTCCCTCAGCAGTACTCAGAGTAGCACATGCACCCTCTGCTGCTGTGTGCTGCTGCATGATGGTATAAAGGGCAGGGCTGCCTCCAAATTCCCCCCAGTTCCTTCCTACTGGAGAGACTCTGATAGAGGGGAAAGAGGGTGGGTCATGGAATGGACACATCTCAAAGAACAGCAGGAATAGAACAGGTTTGTAATTGGTTTTTTCTTCTTCGAGTGATTGCACATGTCCATTCCACAAGTTCAACGTGGAGGTGGGATTGGAGTCAAACTGAATAATGATTGAAGGTCCACATGTCCAAATCTGGCATAATCACTACATTGTTGAGAAATGGCATAATGGGAGGCAGAGGTATGCACTGAAGACCAAGTTGCAGCTCTACAAATGTCGAGAACAGGTAATTACATAGTTGTGGTAGGATGGGCCTCCAGGTCTAAAGAAATGGCCGGCATCCTCTGGAACTTAGTCTGTGGGAGCAATGCCTTGACTTCTGTATGGTCCAAGACTGCTCCTATGAACTTTTTTGTACAGGTGACAGGACTGACTTTTCCTCATTGATGAGCAATCCTAGTGAATCCCAAAGATAGATTGAATCACAGCCACACTGGACAGCACCTGGGTTTGGACTGGACTCTCACTAACTAGTCATCCAGGTGTGAGTTGCCTCTGGCCTGCCCCATGAAGAGAGAGGGAAAGGAAGGAGGAGATGAAATGCCCCTAGCTTACCCTCTCCAAAGAGAATACAGTAGAATCTCAGTTACAAACACCAGAATTACCAACTGATCAGTCCAACCACGCACCTCATTTGCAACAGGAAGTATGCAATCATGCAGCAGCAGAGACCAAAAAAAAAAAAAAAAAAAAAAAAGCAAATACAGTACAGTATTGTATTAAACATAAACTACTAAAAAATAATGGGAAAGCATCATTTTTCTTCTGAATCGTAACATTTCAAAGCGGTATTAAGCCAATGTTCAGTAGTAAACTTTTGAAAGAACAACCATAACGTTTTGTTCAGAGTTATGAACATTTCAGAGTTAAAACCTCCATTCCCAAGTTATTTGTAACAGTGAAGTTCTACTGGACATCCAGCAACAGAATTTACTCCTGTATCTTGTAGGTTAAGAAGCGCCATATTTGTGGAGTTTACTTTTGGCTGCCTGTACTTTAACTCTTCCTTAATATGCCAAACTCAACCACTATAGTGTGTGACTATGGGGTGCCCAAGGATTCCACTCTTTTTTGGTTTATCAATTCTCCTCTGTTAGCGACTGTCAAGCCCAAAAGGCCTCCCTTCTTGTTGCCTTTTCTGCTGTTTGTATTAAAAAATTACCCTACACAAAATGTTATATCTTTATCTTTGAGGCAAACATTTTCTTCTTCAAAAGACTAGCCTCTCTTCCTTTCTAGCTTTCATCTAACAGCCTGCAAGGATTCTTCGTGGGTAGTTTTTTTGCCGGGATTTCCATCTTTCATCTCTGCAAGCTGTTTCACTACCCATAATCCTGTAGCCATGGGGGTTAGGGAACAGTTCCTTGAAATGCCTTTAGAAGATCACAAATTGGGTCAGACCATTTCCTTTAAAAGATTGATTTATGGAAATGAAATTCCAGCATTTTTCACATTGTACCAAGATTTCATTACAGTTGGGGAAGCCTGCACCAGGAGCCAATGGCGATCAGTACAGTAAAACCTCGATTTAGCGGACCTCGATTTAACGGACTTCGGATTTAACGGACAAAATTTCCGGTCCGTATGTCATATGTGAAAATTAACACCCTGTTTATTTTAAAATGCTTTTAACCAAGCTTTGCTTATAATTAAATTAACATGTTATTTTTTGTTATTAATTCACTGTTACAGTAGACTCCCGATTATCCGGGCACGGGTTAACCGGGCTGCAGATTAACCAGGATGTTTAAACAGGTCGGTAGGGGAAGCCCCAAAGCGGCGGCGGGCTCAGCCTTAGCCTGCCGCTGCTTTGGGGCTTCTCCCACTGGCCCCTTATGAGCTGGGGTCTCAGCCTGCTTCCAGCCTGGGTGTAGGAAACCCAGGCTGGCAGCGGGCTGAGACCCCGGCTGGCAGAAGCCTGGGGGGAAATCCCAAAGCGGCTGCAGGCTGAGTGCTCAGCGCGCCGCCTCTTTGGGCTCTCTCCCCAGGCTCCTGCTGCCTCCCCCAGTCAGCTCCCGCTGCCAGCCTGGGTGTAGGGAACCCAGGCTGGCAGCGGGAGCCGAGACCCCGGCTGGCAGGAGCTTGGGGGGAAAACCCCAAAGTGGCAGTAGGCTTCCTACACCCAGGCTAGCAGGGGAGCTGACTGGGGCAGGTGGTGGGACCACCACCATCCCACCCCCACCCCCAGGGCAGCCGGCGAAACCCCCCCAGTAGACACGTGATTATTGGGGATTTTATTAACTGGGATTAAGGTTTTCCCGATCATCCCGGGTAATCGAGAGTCTACTGTATAGAAAAATTTTCTGTGAAATTAAACTTTTTATACATACTTGATTTTAATTACACAAACATGTCTACATAAGTAAAACAGGTAAACTAACTAATTTGTCAATTTTTTAACATACGCATTCGGAAAACCTACTTTATTATATAACGGACTTTCGGCTTTAACGGACACCCCCTCGCCCGAATTAGTCCGTTATATCGAGGTTTTACTGTATATAAGCTACTGACCTGTGACTCATGAGATGTGGGTTCTATTCTTGGCTCTGCATGTTACCTCTGTTTCTCTATCTATAATATAGGGAGTATATCAACCCCTCTCAGGTCTCCTTTTCTTCTGGGGCACCAGGGATTGTGACTGGTGCCTCCCCCCCAGTAGTCTGCTTGTGTGCAGAGCCGTGGCAGTGCCAAGTGTCTCTTGAGGAGTCCTTCTTCAGCCCCGGCTCACGGGTCAATGGTGCCAGTGCACTCTGCACCAAGAAGGAGTGCTCAGGGTGGGATCTGCTGACCTGGGGTCAGATTGTGGGTGGAGGGCAGCCTCTGTGAGAAGGATCTTAAGCCGCTGCTCCCTGTCCTTAAGGCTCCTTGGACAAAGCCCCCAGCAGATCTTGTAGCAGTCCTTCTGATGACTCTCTCCCAAACACTCCTGACAAGAAGTGTGCAGGTCGCTCCTGGGCATAGACTTGTCACAGTCCTCACAGGGTTTAAACCCCAAGGACCGAGGCAAGCCCTGGTGCCGGGAGAGCGTTGGGGGAGGGGGAGAAGAGGCCCCCCCCAAAGGAAACTTATTAAAACTGTAACTAACTATTAATACTAATAAATGATTACTAACTGAATTACAATTATGTACACAGAAAATGGACACTGCCAAGAAAAGCACTTGCCAAGTAAAGAGCTACGGAACATTCTAGCTAGCCGTCACTGGCGGTAAGAAGGAACTGAGGGTGTGGCAGGTTGGCAGGGCCGTATATCAAACGTCATGAAGGCGCGACCCCAGAAGGCATCCAGGCC
Source organism: Sternotherus odoratus (assembly GCA_032164245.1). Classification (NCBI taxonomy): domain Eukaryota; kingdom Metazoa; phylum Chordata; order Testudines; family Kinosternidae; genus Sternotherus; species Sternotherus odoratus. Next base: position 279,579,308 of record JAVMKO010000001.1, on the reverse strand, counting down.
GACCCTACAGATATTGCTAGGGGAAAAAATCTTCCGTCTGTCATGCACGCACACCTAATTGGAATTGACGTGAGCAATTACTGTTACTGGCTTGGTATATCTGATGGTAGAATAACCACCACCTATTTCTCAGCAGTCCATCCTGAATTTGGCATCCTCAGCTGTGACCCACTGAGGCATGGTGACTACTATATGGAGCTTAATTCTAGATATTAACCCCTCTGGGAAAAGACTGCCTCTTTACTAAATGTCCATGCAACACCTAGCACAATGACGTTCCAGACCATGACTTGAGTCTTGTAGGCATCATAAAATAATAATAAATAATTTGTGCTTCACTGGTACACCCCCCTATACAGGCCTCAATTCAGCTATGCACATGCCCAACTTTGAAGTCACTGGAACTACTCGTGCTTAAAATTAGGCACATGTTTAAATACTTTGCTGAATCAGGAACTTAAGCATCAGGGACTTGTAAAGCATTCTGCCATAGTTTTAGTGACATTATGAGCTTCACCTGTTGTAGTTGTCAGCCAGTTTGAGCTGATGCAGGTGTCTAGAGACACTTTCCAAATGAGATCTACCAATAATAAATATTGGAGTCTGCAATTTATAATCATATTTCCTGGGATAATGTGTCACCTAGCAGCCAGCCACCATATGGTCATCTCGTTTCAAAGACTACGAACTCCAGACTGCCATAATGTGAACAAATCATGGCATTATCCTAATAAATTGAGGACTACATCTGTTATCCTACACCTGCCACCACTTGCATAGTGAGGCAACAGGATGATTTATAGTTCCAGACTTCACATCATTATGATTTGGGGCATGAATAGACATGTGTGCAGTCAACAGCTCTTGTATAAGCTCGACATCTAGCAATGTCATAAACTTCAGACATTATTTCCTGCTAATGCTGAACCTCTTTGGAACTATTAATACAATGGCCAGATCTTCTGGGAATGACATCTGGAAACTAGTGACTCACTAACATCCGTATGTTCCCAACAGTGGTTTGATGAAAAATGATAAGAAATACTGAGTCTAACGTATCTTTGATAACAGTAGCTAATGAATCACCTCTAATAGTTTGACTCATTTTCACTCATCGTATGGAGCCTACTCATAACATTTGTGCACATTGCAAAGATGAAAATCCATTTCTATACACGTGGCTTTTGTGTGCTAATAAAAAGAGATCATTTCAAGATATTTCTATTTTGCATTTTATTTAGAGGAAAGAAGCAGTACGGCAAGATTTGAAGGGGTAGCTGTAAAAAGAAAGAACATATAAGCTAATACAGAGATAATTCACTACAAAACTGCCATGGCCAATGGGAACCGCCTACTGGTTCCAGCCCCAGCAACAAAACATATGCATCATGTTACTCCTGGGGGAAATCAGTGCCAAAAAAACCATCCAAAAAACCTGCACAAAATCTTTTACATTTCTGCAAAATTCTGCCTATTTTATTTGTCAAAATAACACTATATAATCACACCAGTTTCAATCATTTTAGTAATTGATTTCAAAATATCTGTCAGAAAGTACCACGGTAACAATAAAAGTATCAGGGGGTAGCCGTATTAGTCTGTATCCACAAAAACAACTAGGAGTTCGGTGGCACCTTAAAGACTAACAGATGTATTTGGGCATAAGTTTTCATGGGTAAAAACACACTTCTTCAGATGCAACAGCACAGACACACAAAAATTCCCCTAGGAATACAGAGTTAAAGAAACCCCTACACAATCCAGTTCCTGTTATTCTGCCTCTTCCTTCCCAAAGCCCAGCAGGGTGCCGCCCCCCCCCCCAACTGAGACACCTACACCTGTCCTCCCCAGTCCACAGAGCCAAGCTGTGGAACCCTCCGCCCAACCCAGACACCTGCACCCTTCCTACTAGAGCCCAGGGATCCAGTGGGAGAAACAGCCTGATGGAGGATCTTGGGCTCATATGGAGGATCCTGGGCTCATATGGAGTTTCCTGCATGCTGCCACCTTCCTTCAGGGCATGCTGAGACCTGCAGCTGCCAGGAATCCTCCCCAAAGCAGTTTCTTCTATTTGTGAGCTGGGCTCTGCCGGGTCCAGCAGCCCCTAGTGGTGGCCAGCAGCTCTGCTGTGGGGAGGGGAAAGGAAATTCTGTGCGCGCATTAATTTGTGTAAATTCTGCATTGCGCAGTGGCACAGAACTCCCCCCAGGAGCAAAAATGTGTTGAATGAAAACATGCTGAGGCCTAAGGTTTTTTTTAATTGTTCAAAAACCAAGAGTTTCTTTGCTTATTTTTAAATTATTCTTCATTTTCTCTATCTGCATTAGAACTGGCTTAAATCCCTCTTCACTAATCTAACAACATGGTACTAGTTGATTGTAGTATAACATTACCAAGAAATTCATATTCATTACTGATCATTTCATACACTCTGCACCGGCCTCACAAGCAAGTTAGATGATAGTCTGTTTAAAGGCCATATAAATCAGTGCAGACAAGGTGACTGTGCTTTTCGTTGATTCCAGGAGTTTATGGTTAGATACTAAAGGTGGAACCATTGGAAATGCAGATTAGTCAAAAGTGAAATGTTCTATAGTAATGGAATGCTGTCAGCGAATCTTTGGAGGGAAGCCTGCCTGGTGTCCTGGCAGCTCCACTGCTTCCTCAGGTCCTTTGCTGGGGTGCCACTGAGCTGAGCTCCCAGGGACTCCAGGGTCTCAAGTCCTTGGCAGTTCACCTTGTGGGCTGCTGCTGAGTCCCAGATCCCATGTTCCCCAGCTCTTCAGTAAACAGGAGCCTGGAAGCTCCTGGTTTCTCCACCGCTCACCTGGAAGGCAATTTGCCATGGAGCTGTGGCTGCCAAGAAGCATATTTCATTTTTAAACCTCCAAATGTGCTTACTGTGGGAATATTTCAGTGTTTCCAAAACCAAATATTGCAAAATTTCACTTCCCCAAACATTTCAGAGGTTCTTGTCTTTTTATCCAGAATTGGGATGACATTTCCCCCAAAAAATCTTGAAATTTTTCATAGAAGTGAAATTCACTTTCCTGACCAACACTTTTAGATACAGATCTCTCACTGATAGATAAAAGTTTATTACAAAGAGGTGTATATATTTTGGGGGACTTAGGGCCAGATTTTAAAGGCACTTTTGATGCCATACATTGCAGATAGTCGCCTAGGCACTTTTGGATATTGTACTAGGTGCCTAACACCCATCAGTGAAAGTTAAGTGCTCTTCAAAATCCTACTAGGTGTTTATCTGCATCTTTAGGCACCTAATACTTTAAAAACTGGTCCTTAATGTTGAAAATTAATATTTGTGAGTTCTTTTTATTGCTTCTGTAAGAATGTCTCTGTAATAAATGTCAACTTTCCCTATATTTGGCAGGGGGGTTATTGGTTTTTTAAAGATTTAATACATTTTGTGAGGATTATTGCTGTTCAGAGGTATTTTGGATCCTGGAGGGTGTTTAAATTGTGCATGTTGTATTAAGAATTCACAGTATATTAATAAAGTTTCCCGTAAATTAGTTGTGTAAATGGGAACTACTCTCTCAAAACACAGAGTGCAGGGCTAAATTCTGCCTTGACATATACCCAATAAAATCACATTGACTTCACTAAAACTGCATAGGTTGTAAATCAAGTCAGATTTGGCCAATACAATTAAACAAATGTAAAGCTCTGGGGTTTATAAATCACTAATTTTATTTTTCTATTAAAATTCCTTCAAGAGCTGCTTCTTTTTTTTAAGCAGGACCATAATTCCCAGTCAACCACCTCTGCCTCAAGGGAGAGGAAAGATGTGGCCAAAAGACCAGCATTATGCTTTCAAATGAAAATATGGCTTCACTTTCGTTAGTTATTTAGGACAGTATCCAGAGCCTGTTGAAGTCCATCATTTATTTCAATGGGCTAGGGAGCAAGCCTTTAATAGTGGCAGAGACTATGTCTGAAAAACTGATCTTGATTACTTTTATCTTAGATTTTTTATAGTATGGCATTACTTTTACACTGTTTAGCACTATTCTGTCTCAGACATTATATGAATTGTTTTGATCGTTACTAATAAACTGTTCCTGCATACAAAGAACAAACGTTCTTCATACCTTATTCACCGTATTGCTCTCTTTCCTTCCCCCCATCAAAATAATATTTATTTTCCTATTGCCCTTCTTTTACTTCCAAAAAAAACTTTTAGTGCATGCCATTTTATCTCCAAATAATCTCATTCTGAAAGCAAGTGAGAAAGTTTAGAGAAAAGCACTTCATGTTTGCCACAAGCTGTCTGATCTGGAAAGAATATAGGAACCTTGCTTATGAAATTCTAGGACAGGAAGCTATTTTTATCAGGATTTAAATTTTCTTATGCAGATTATCAAAAATATACCACCAATGAAAATCAAAAACCTAGAACTGCTGTCAGATTATTTCTCTATCAAATGACTTCATGATTTTATCATGAAGGTCATGGTATTTGGTGTCTTTCTTCAGCTATATCTACACTTCAAGCTGGGGGTGGGATTCCCAGCTTGAGGAAGCATACTCACACTAGCTGTGATCGAGCTAGTGCAATCAAAATAGAAAATAGCCCTAGCAGTGAAAGTAGGTAGCTGCCCTGAGTATGTGCCTAGGGTCTTGGATGGGTACATACTCGGGACAGCTAGCCCTGTTGCAGCTCTCACTGCTGGGGCTACAGTCTGTTTTTAGTGCAATAGCTTGATGAGAGCTAGTCCAGGTATATCTCCTCAAGACAGGAATCACATCCCCAGCTCAAAGCATAGACATGCCCTTAAAATTCCCACTTCCTGGAATCCAGCAATTACAAAACAATCTCAGTTTTCATTTAAAACAAAAGTGAGTTTCTAGTCCTTGTAGTGAAGAGAAAAGCTTGAAAATGTGATCCAAGTGCACTCTAAAAGCTCAAAACAAAGGGCAGAGGAGCAAAGAAAAAGACCCAACATTCATAATTTTTTTAAATCTCATGATTTTTAAGCCACTTATGATTTTTTTAGAGCTGACTCATGATTTTTGAACTTTGGGGTTTGGCAACATTCGTGTACTAGTCTGTTGAATAAAAGGCTGTGATTGCATCACTTAGGGCCTTATTATATTCTCATTTACACAAGTCTAACTCCATTGACATTATTGGAGTTCCTCCTGATTTTATACTGGTGTAATTCTGGTTCTTGGTCCAGTTCTCCTTTATGTTGCAGCCCCTTTACTCCCTCCGGGAGTGTAAAGATGTCTTAAACCCATTGGAATCACCCCTCAGGGAATGCCCCCATGTGAGTTGGTTCTCCAGATGATGAAAAGCCACAAAATAGCTCTTAGCCACTATTCCTTGTAGTCTCTGGTATTAGGGACAGGTTGAGGAGAAAGTGGGTGTGGCCTGAGCATGCTGTTCTCTGGGTAGCCTTAATTACAAATGAGCCAGAAGAAGGATGCTGCAATAAAGGGTAAATCAGAATAGCCCCAAGGCTCTCTAACTTATTAAATGGGGCCAAACCCAGAATACAAGAAGTACAAAGATGGTTTACAGCCATCTTTGTCCCACCCTGCATTTCTGCACCATAACTCAGCTGGAATGAAGTATCTGTCCTTTAGTTTTGAAACCATCAAAACTCCATAATGCAAAGTTTCCCTCCTCCTCTAATTCCCATCCTTCCACTTCCTTGTAAATAACTGAGTTTCAGTCTCTTCTCGTACATTACCGCTCCAGTCCCGTTTCAAGCACCAATTCAGAAGTGTTGTGTTCGAGCTGCTTTACAAGATTGTGATGTAAATACTGTATCTCCATTTTTAAATAAAATTGCAACCTGTTTCTTCTCACATTTCTAGTCCATTTCAATTCTTCTTTCCAAGCCCAGTTCAGAAAACATAATTAATAAAAATAATGCTTTGCACTTACTTACCTCCTTTCATCTGAAGATTTCAAAGCACTTTGGAAACATTAACAGATCTTCATAACACACTTCTAAGGTGGGAAATATAACAGGGCTCAAAAGCCGCTCCTATTGCTGGGGCCTCCTTATTGCCCCCAATAAGGCTAAGAGAGGCTTCAGGGTTGTGCCACACCTGTGTCTTTATTCACTTAACTTCATTCTACCATTGTCCATCAATGTACAAGCTTTACAATATTCTGCTCCTTTGTGGGCAGAGTCAGCCTTCAGCTAGGACGCCTCCAGTTCCCTCCCTCACTGACTGTCCTTCCAGCCTTTATAGCCCTTGGTTTGTCAGGCCAGCAGATGTTGTCAATCCTCAGGCCAGCATCAGGCCTTTTCCACTAGCCCCAATCTGTTTCCCCTGATTGGAGCTGACTGGGCAGGGGCTAATTAGGTGCATTTGCACCCACACACTACTACATACCTCCCCCTTAAGCCGATGCCAGGCCTGACCTTCCTCAGCCCCGCTTTTCTCGTCCTAGGGTTCTACTCTAGGATGATCTCCCTGCCCATCTGGGTGGTCCCTGGGCTCAACCTGGTGGGGTTTTGGCATGCCCTGCCCACAAAAGGTGCATTGGGTAGAGGGCAGGCCACCCCACAAGTCCACCTCCGCCCAGAGGAGTTGCATCAGTTGCATCTTTGGACAGGTCGACCCAGACATTCTCTTTCGTTCCCTGGTGGGGGAGATGACTTTGTGCCAACTGCCCCAAGGCTCCCCGTGTCTCCAGTTTGGGCCCTCTGCCTCTTGGAGTTTGGGCCTCCTCCTTTTGAGTTTCTACATTCTGATCTTTCTTTCGTGTCTCTGCCTCTATCACGAGAATTCCCTCCCCTAGGTGTTCCCGTCCTGGGACCCTTGTTCCTTCATTGGTCCCTCCCATAGGGTCCCTATCCTGGCTGTGTTGTCTAGGGTTTGTATCTTTCTCCCCTTGAGGTTGTGGGGACTCCCCTTTCTCAGGGTCCAACCCCATTGGGGGCCTTGCCCCCTCCCTCCATGGTCCTCCCTCTCACTTTCTGTTGGTCTCCTTCCGCCCCCCCCCCCCCAACCTTGGTCCAACCACAGAATTCAACAACCCCACAGTCCATCTCTGGACAGGCTCTTATGCCCCGGCTGCCCATAGCGCCAGCATACAAGTTGTCCCAGGCAGCTAGGGGTTCCCTTGTGCTCCTACTGTCGCTTGTCTACCGGCTTCCCAGCAGGATGTTCATGGGGTTTCTTGTCTCCCTCTGTGTCTTGCACAGTCCAATGCTCCCTCGGGGAGGGGGGGGGGCGGGAGGGGAAGTCTGCCTCTGCATATTCCTCTGTCCTTTGGGCCACGGCTTCCACAGTGGCAGGCTGATGTCGCTGCACCCAAACCCGCATGCTATCTGGGAGGTACTGCACAAATTGTTCAAGGATCACCTGATCCATGATTTGCCCCACAGTTTGGGCATCGGGCCTCAACCACTGCATCACTCAGTCTGTCAATCTCTGGGCAAAGGCCCGGGGCCGCATGTCCCCAGCCCACTGGGCTGCCTGAAACTTTTTCCAGTATTTCTCTGCTGAAAGCCCCAGGAGGTCCAAGATGGCTGCCTTCACCATGTCATAGTCCCTAGCCTGGGCATCCTTCAGGGCCATATACACCACTTGCGCCTTCCCCCCCCCCCCCCCCGCCCCAGCAAGATATGGGGATAGCTGCACGGCCCAGGTTGTTCTGTCCCATCCTGCACCCAGGGCCACCCACTCAAAGGTATCCAAAAAGGTACTGGGGTCATCCGCCGGGGCCATGTTCTAGAGTCCGAGGGGTCGGGTACCATTTCCCCCGCAGGACTTACCAGTCTCTGCAGGAGCTGCTGCTGCACCGTTGCCTGATCTTTGATGAAGTTCTGTAAAGTCTACTGTTGCTCGGCCTGCCAAGCCAATAAAGCTTGCCTCTCCAGCTAGTGGGACTGCTAAAAGGCCTGCAGTGTCTTCTGCATCTCTCCAGATCGCCAAACTGTGTCTGGCAAAGAATCCTGGAAAATCCCCCATGTGTAACAGGGATCACAATCCGCCCCTCTTCCTGGAGTCCACTTGCTGCCCCCAATGAGGCTCAGAGAGGCTTCAGGGTTGTGCCACACCTGTGTCTTTATTTACTTAACTTTATCCCACCGCCAATGTCCATTCCTTAACCCATCCTGGCTAGCAGCCATTAATGGACTTAATCTCCATTAATTTATCTAGCTCTCTTTTAAATCCTGTTATATTCTTAGCCTTCACAACTTCCTCAGGCAAGGAGTTCCACAAGTTGACTGTGCACTTGTGAAGAACTTCCTTTTATTTGTTTTAAACCTGCTGCCTGTTAATTTCATTTGGTTGCCCCTAGTCCTTATATTATGAGAACAAGTAAAGAACTTTTCCTTATTCTCTTTCTCCACACCACTCATGATTTTTTATACCTCTATCATAGGGCGGGTCTACAGTGGGGGGGGGGTCGGGATCGACCGAAGATACGCAACTTCAGCTATGTGAATAACGTGGCTGAAGTCGGCGTATCTCCAGCAGACTTACCTGCCGTCCTCACAGTGGCAGCGGTCGGCAGCGCGCTCCCCCGTCAACTCCAGCTTGTGCCTCACGGTGAGCTGGAGTTCTGGAGTCGATGGGGGGGGGGGGTGCTGCTGGAGATCGAATTATCACGTCGTAACCAGACGTGATAAATCGATCACCAAAAGATAGATTGCTACCCGCCGATCTGGCAGGTAGTGAAGAAGTACCCTCAGAATCATAGAAATCATAGAATATCAGGGTTGGAAGGGACCTCAAAAGGTCATCTAGTCCAATCCCCTGCTTAAAGCAGGACCAAGCTCCAACTAAATCATCCCAGCCAAGGCTTTGTCAACCCTGACCTTAAAAACCTCTAAGGAAGATGATTCTACCACCTCCCTAGGTAACCCGTTCCAATGCTTGACCACCCTCCTAGTGAAAAAGTTTTTCCTAATATCCAACCTAAATCTTCCCCTCTGCAACTTCAGACCATTAATCCTTGTTCTGTCATCTGGTACCACTGAGAACAGTCTAGATCCACCCTCTTTGGAACCCCCTTTCAGGTAGCTGAAAGCAGCTATCAAATCTCCCCTCAGTCTTCTCTTCCGTAGACTAAACAAATCCAGTTATCAGCCGCTCCTCATAAGTCATGTGCTCCAGGCCCCTAATCATTGTTGTTGCCCTCCTCTGGACTCTTTCCAATTTTTCCACATCCTTCTTGTAGTGTGGGCCCCAAAGCTGGACACAGAACTCCAGATGAGGCCTCGCCAATGTCGAATAGAGGGACACGATCACTTGCCTTGATTTGCTGACAGTGCCCCTTATACAGTCCAAAATGCCGTTAGCCTTCTTGGCATCCAGGGCACACTGCTGAATCATGTCCAGCTTCTCATCCACTGTAACCTCTAGGTCCTTTTCTACAGAACTGCTTCCTAGCCATTCAGTCCCTAGTCATATCCCCCCTTAGTCTCCTCCTCTATCTTATCCCCCTCTTACACTTTAAAGACTTCGCCTCTTTAATCTCTTCTCATATGGGACCTGTTCCAAACCCTAATCATTTTAGTTGCCCTTCTTTGAACCTTTTCTAATGCTTGTATATCTTTTTTGAGATGAGGCAACCACATCTGTACACAATATTCCAGATGAGGGCATACCATGGATTTATATAAGGGCAATAAGATAGTCTCTGTCTTATTATTTATCCCTTTTTTAATGATTCCTAAGATTCTGTTTGCTTTTTTGACTGATTGGAGCTGACTGGGAAGGGGCTAATTAGGTGCTTTTGAACCAGCACCCTGACACAGGGAAGTATTTGGGATATAAAGAAACTAGGCTGACCCGACAGCTAGTGTGAAAAATTGGGACTGGGGTGGGGGTAATATGAGCCTATATACGAAAAAGACTGAAAAATTGGGACTGTCCCTTTAAAATCAGGCCATCTTGTCACCCTAAAAGAAAGACAGAAGTTAAATAATTTCCCCCGATCACACACTAAGTCAGTGGCAGTGCGTAGAACACTATTAGCAATCCTGAGATGCAGTCACCTATTCTAACCACTATACCAATGCTTCCTCCAGACTCTGATCTTATTTATACAGGAATCAAGATGGACTAAATCCATTGAAATGAGACTGGGGTGTAACAGAGATGGGACTCTGGCCCTGCTAGCCTTCTCTTTCTTTTCACTTCCCCCCATTATCATTTGCCCTTTTTCTCAACAATAACACACAGGTTCCATGCTGAGCCTATCATAGCATTGTCTGATTATATAAACAGTCTCTGAGAACTCAGTGCAATGAAGCTGAGAGTGGAATGCATCACTGGGGAGATAGAGACTCAACATGAGCAGGAAAAAGAGGCTGGCTGTAATCTATTTCACTTTCTAACTGCATTGAGAAATGACATTATTTGTACAGTGGCACAAAAGGTTAGGTCGCCTACTTGAAGAGGCAATAATGCAGAAACTTCACTGGGATAAGAGTCTTCGGTCAAGTTAATTGCCTCATAAAATGAGAAACCCGATTCTTTTATTCCTTAATTAAAATTAGAACAGGAAAAGAATCTTAAATTGGTTTAATTGATATCCACCTGTCATTTGCACACATAATAATGGTTTGTCCACAAGATGAGTAAGAAATAAAGTTGACAAGTAGAGTCTTTCCAGGGACCATTGATTTGCAGATTCAGCTTTCTTGTCTGTCTTGTTAGAATGCAAACCAAGCATGATCACATCACATCATATATTTTTATTAATGTGCTCTGTTACTAATTGGAATGGTGCAAATTCATTCTAGACATACAATGTGCTCTGAACTATCAGCATGGATTCTCTCAAGACAGCTTGCAGATTAGCTCTCAACAGAGTTTGCAGGAATTAGGCAACTTCAGCTACACAGTGACCTTTGTTGACATCACAGTGAATCAGTCTATTGACTTTCTGAAGGCTATCTTTGCTAAATTTACATTCAGCTTATTTCAAGGTCTGTCTTGGTCTCTTGAACAATTTAATTGCTATATCTGGTCACTGAATTATTATTATAAGGCATTAATATAATGGACCTGTTATTGCATAAAATTAGAGAGGAAAAAACTTAGTAGGACATCTTGTCCATTTCCTTTTCAATGGGGGAGTGTTTCTTAGAGTACATTCTTGAGTGCTTTGTCCCTCTACTTCAAAAATCCCCAAGCCATAAAGCTGACACAATTCCCTTTGGACAATATTCCAGTGTAGCAGACATCACTGTTAAGGTTTTCCTTGACAATAAGTCTAATTTTTTCTTTGCTCAGTTTCAGCCCATTACTCATAGTTTTACCCCCTTGGTCCACTCTGAACAATTCCTCTTTCTCTTAGTTGATTAAGCTCTTAATTCAAATAGCTGTAGATAGATATCTTCTTACCACAACCTAAGCCCTGAAACTCTTTTACCCCCTTAGCCATTTATACATATCAGGGCTCATATCCCCTTATTTTTTACACTTGTGCAAAGGTGTTGTAAAATTGTACCGCATCATATCTTTGTACTTATTTTGCACAGGACTAGATGCTAATCTCCCACCAGGAAGTCTTCCTGGGGATGCTACAAACAGCCTCTACAAACAGTATGGACGAACCATACTGGGAGACAAAGGATTCCTGCAAAAACCATTTAAGGGAAGGGAGTGACATCAACAGGATTCATTGTTCATTGACTTCCCACCCAACAAGGAAGACTGCTGAAAACAACTGACAAAAGACTGAATTTGGGGAAAGGACTGAGCCCAACTATATAGGTTTTCTTGTGTGTAAAAGGAATATCTGGAGTTTTAAACTACAAGCGAGTCTCTGCGATCTGCCTAAAACATCATTTAGGGTTAGACTTTGCTGCTTATAACCCATTTCTTTAGTATGTTAAACTTAGGTTGTATGTTTGTTTCATTTGCTAGATAATCTGCTTTGATTTGTTGGCAATCCCTTATAATCACTTAAAATTTATCTTTTGTAGTTAATAAACTCATTTGAAACCAGAGTGTGTGGAAATCATAACTTGGAACAGAAAGCTGGGTATCTCTCTCTCCACATTGAGGGAGAGGATGAATTGCATGAACTTACGCTGTATAGTTCACTGTGCAGTGCAAGATGGATAAATGTTGGTTTACAATCTAACAGGGATGTGAACTTGAGTAACTGGGCAATTCCTTAGCTGAGCCTTTCCATGAGCAGCTGATCTCAGCATCTGCAGCATCTGCAGCTGGGTGTGTCACTATTTGTATGTGTGCTGGTAAAATGCAAGCAGATGTTTAAGGGAAGGCTTGACTGGCTTGTTTCAGCAATACAGTATAACGGGAGTCCAAGCTGGTGGGTCAGGCCAGCTCAGTGGTACCCCACTTCCACGCAGCACCCCAGAAGAGGTGGGGAAACCCATCACAGGCATCTTTTATTTTCTAAGTGGGAAAACAGACAGCAAACGGAGACCAAAGTCTATGTTCTGCAGTCTTAGAAAATCATCAAACATTATGTGCTAAACGTGGAAAAGTAGTAACGTATTTCTTATATTGTTGCATAGATTGGGGTTCAATAGGTATCTCTTGGTTCTAATTAAATATGTCCTTTACTACATACACTCTTCAAGTCTTAAAACACAAATACACTTTCACAGTTACACAAATAAACAAGGTTCACAATATTGCAGGTGGGCTGTCATTTCACTTCGTTCTTAGATCTCACTGACTGGAGACATCTCTTATATACTGGTGAGGACATGACTGACAACATTCTAGGAGGTTCAAGGAAAATGTAGCTTTCAACAACCCTGTCGTTGCCTATCCCATTCCCTCACACTCAGCCCCCTCTTCTCCCCATCCCAACCCTGTCATTGCCTACCCCATCCCCTCATACTCAGCCTCCTCCCCTCCCCATCCCCTCACAATCCTCTCTACCCTCCCCATCCCAACCCTGTCATTGCCTACCCCATCCCCTCACACTCAACCCCCACTCCCCATCCCAACCCTGTCATTGCCTACCCCTCACACTCAACCCCCCCTTCCCCATCCCAACCCTGTCATTGCCTACCCCATCCCCTCACACTCAACCCCCCCTACCCCATCCCAACCCTGCCATTGCCTACCCCATCCCCTCACACTCAAACCCCCCCCTTCCCCATCCCAACCCTGTCATTGCCTACCCCTCACACTCAACCCCCCTTCCCCATCCCAACCCTGTCATTGCCTAGCCCATCCCCTCACACTCAACGCCCCCTTCTCCCTCCCAAACCTGTCATTGCCTACCCCATCCCCTCACACTCAACCCCCCCTTCCCCATCCCAACCCTGTCATTGCCTATCCCATCCCCTCACACTCAACCCCTCTTCCCCATCTCAACCCTGTCATTGCCTATCCCATCCCCTCACACTCAGCACCTTCCCTCCCCATCCTAACCCTGTCATTGCCTATCCCATCCCCTCACACTCAACCCCCCCTTCCCCATCCCAACCCTGTCATTGCCTACCCCATACCCTCACACTCAACCACCCTTCCCCATCCCAACCCTGTCATTGCCTACCCCATCCCCTCACACGCAGCACCTTCCCTCGCCATCCCAACCCTGTCATTGCCTACCACATCCCCTCACACTCAACCCCCTTCCCCATCTCAACCCTGTCATTGCCTATCCCATCCCCTCACACTGAACCCCCCTTCCCCATCCCAACCCTGTCATTGCCTACCCCATCCCCTCACACTCAACCCACCTTCCCCATCCCAACCCTGCCATTGCCTATCCCATCCCCTCACACTCAACCCCCCTTCCCCATCACAACCCTGTCATTGCCTACCCCATCCCCTCACACTCAACCCCCCTTCCCCATCCCAACCCTGTCATTGCCTACCCCACCCCTCACACTCAACTCCCCCTTCCCCATCCCAACCCTGTCATTGCTTATCCCATCCCCTCACACTCAACCCCCCATCCCCATCCCAACCCTGTCATTGCCTATCCCATCCCCTCACACTCAACCCCCCATCCCCATCCCAACCCTGTCATTGCCTACCCCACCCCTCACACTCAACTCCCCCTTCCCCATCCCAACCCTGTCATTGCCTATCCCATCCCCTCACACTCAACTCCCCCTTCCCCCTCCCAACCCTGTCATTGCCTACCCCATCCCCTCACACTCAACCCCTCTTCCACATCCCAACCCTGTAATTGCCTATCCCATCCCCTCACACTCAACCCCCCCTTCCCCATCCCAACCCTGTCATTGCCTACCCCATCCCCTCACACTCAACACCCCCTTACCCATCCCAACCCTGTCATTGCCTACCCCATCCACTCACACTCAACCCCCCGTCCCCATCCCAACCCTGTCATTGCCTATCCCATCCCCTCACACTCAACTCCCCTTCCCCCTCCCAACCCTGTCATTGCCTACCCCATCCCCTCACACTCAACCCCTCTTCCCCATACCAACCCTGTCATTGCCTATCCCGTCCCCTCACAATCAACTCCCCCTTCCCTCTCCCAACCCTGTCATTGCCTACCCCATCCCCTCACACTCAACCCACCTTCCCCATCCCAACCCTGCCATTGCCTATCCCATCCCCTCACACTCAACCCCCCTTCCCCATCACAACCCTGTCATTGCCTACCCCATCCCCTCACACTCAACCCCCCTTCCCCATCCCAACCCTGTCATTGCCTACCCCACCCCTCACACTCAACTCCCCCTTCCCCATCCCAACCCTGTCATTGCCTATCCCATCCCCTCACACTCAACCCCCCATCCCCATCCCAACCCTGTCATTGCCTACCCCACCCCACACACTCAACTCCCCCTTCCCCATCCCAACCCTGTCATTGCCTATCCCATCCCCTCACACTGAACCCCCCATCCCCATCCCAACCCTGTCATTGCCTATCCCTTCCCCTCACACTCAACCCCGCCTTCCCCATCCCAACCCTGGCATTGCCTATCCCATCCCCTCACACTCAACTCCCCCGTCCCCATCCCAACACTGTCATTGCCTACCCCATCCCCTCACACTCAACTCCCCCGTCCCCATCCCAACCCTGTCATTGCCTACCCCATGCCCTCACACTCAACCCCCCCTTCCCCATCCCAACCCTGTCATTGCCTACCCCATCCCCTCACACTCAACCCCCCATTCCCATCCCAACCCTGTCATTGCCTATCCCATCCCCTCACACTCAACTGCCCTTCCCCCTCCCAACCCTGTCATTGCCTACCCCATCCCCTCACACTCAACCCCCCTTCCCCATACCAACCCTGTCATTGCCTATCCCATCCCCTAACACTCAACCCCCCCTTCCCCATCCCAACCCTGTCATTGCCTACCCCATCCCCTCACACTCAACCCCCCTTCCCCATCCCAACCCTGTAATTGCCTATCCCATCCCCTCACACTCAACTCCCCCTTCCCCCTCCCAACCCTGTCATTGCCTACCCCATCCCCTCACACTCAACCCCCCTTCCCCATACCAACCCTGTCATTGCCTATCCCATCCCCTCACACTCAACCCCCCTTCCCATCCCAACCCTGTCATTGCCTACCCCATCCCCTCACACTCAACTCCCCCTTCCCCATCCCAACCCTGTCATTGCCTATCCCATCCCCTCACACTCAACCCCCCTTCCCCATCCCAACCGTCATTGCCTACCCCATCTCCTCACACTCAACCCCCCTTCCCCATACCAACCCTGTCATTGCCTACCCCAAACCCTCACACTCAACCCCCCTTCCCCCTCCCAACCCTGTCATTGCCTACCCCAAACCCTCACACTCAACCCCCCTTCCCCATCCCAACCCTGTCATTGCCTAGCCCATCCCCTCACACTCAACTCCCCCTTCCCCCTCCCAAACCTGTCATTGCCTACCCCATCCCCTCACACTCAACCCCTCTTCCCCATACCAACCCTGTCATTGCCTATCCCGTCCCCTCACAATCAACTCCCCCTTCCCCCTCCCAACCCTGTCATTGCCTACCCCATCCCCTCACACAAAACCCCCCTTTCCCATACCAACCCTGTCATTGCCTATCCCATCCCCTCACACTCAACCCCCCTTCCCCATCCCAACCCTGTCATTGCCTATCCCATTCCCTCACACTCAACCCCCCTTCCCCATCCCAACCCTGTCATTGCCTACCCCACCCCTCACACTCAACCCCCCCTTCCCCATCCCAACCCTGTCATTGCCTACCCCATCCCCTCACACTCAACCCCCCATTCCCATCCCAACCCTGTCATTGCCTACCCCATCCCCTCACACTCAACTCCCCTTCCCCCTCCCAACCCTGTCATTGCCTACCCCATCCCGTCACACTCAAGCCCCCTTCCCCATACCAACCCTGTCATTGCCTATCCCATCCCCTAACACTCAACCCCCCCTTCCCCATCCCAACCCTGTCATTGCCTACCCCGTCCCCTCACACTCAACCCCCCTTCCCCATCCCAACCCTGTAATTGCCTATCCCATCCCCTCACACTCAACTCCCCCTTCCCCCTCCCAACCCTGTCATTGCTTACCCCATCCCCTCACATCTAACCCCCCTTCCCCATACCAACCCTGTCATTGCCTATCCCATCCCCTCACACTCAACCCCCCTTCCCCATCCCAACCCTGTCATTGCCTACCCCATCCCCTCACACTCAACTCCCCCTTCCCCATCCCAACCGTCATTGCCTACCCCATCTCCTCACACTCAACCCCCCTTCCCAATACCAACCCTTTCATTGCCTACCCCAAACCCTCACACTCAACACCCCTTCCCCCTCCCAACCCTGTCATTGCCTACCCCATCCCCTCACACTCAACCCCCTTCCCCATCCCAACCCTGTCATTGCCTAGCCCATCCCCTCACACTCAACTCCCCGTTCCCCCTCCCAACCCTGTCATTGCCTACCCCATCCCCTCACACTCAACCCCCCTTCCCCCTCCCAACACTGTCATTGCCTACCCCATCCCCTCACACTCAACCCCTCTTCCCCATACCAACCCTGTCATTGCCTACCCCATCCCCTCACACTCAACCCCCCTTCCCCATCCCAACCCTGTCATTGCCTATCCCATCCCCTCACACTCAACCCCCCTTCCCCATCCCAACCCTGTCATTGCCTATCCCATCCCCTCACACTCAACTCCCCCTTCCCCATCCCAACCCTGTCATTGCCTATCCCATCCCCTCACACTCAACTCCCCTTCCCCCTCCCAACACTGTCATTGCCTACCCCATCCCCTCACACTCAACCCCTCTTCCCCATACCAACCCTGTCATTGCCTATCCCGTCCCCTCACACTCAACCCCCTTCCCCATCTCAACCCTGGCATTGCCTATCCCATCCCCTCACACTCAACCCCCCCTTCCCCATCCCAACCCTGTCATTGCCTACCCCATCTCCTCACATTCAACCCCCCTTCCCCCTCCCAACCCTGTCATTGCCTACCCCATTCCCTCACACTCAACTCTCCTTCCCCCTCCCAACCCTGTCATTGCCTATCCCATCCCCTCACACTCAACCCCCTTCCCCATCTCAACCCTGTCATTGCCTACCCCATCCCCTCACACTCAACCCCCCGTCCCCATCCCAACCCTGTCATTGCCTATCCCATCCCCTCACACTCAACTCCCCTTCCCCCTCCCAACCCTGTCATTGCCTACCCCATCCCCTCACACTCAACCCCTCTTCCCCATACCAACCCTGTCATTGCCTACCCCATCCCCTCACACTCAACCCCCCGTCCCCATCCCAACACTGTCATTGCCTATCCCATCCCCTCACACTCAACTCCCCTTCCCCCTCCCAACCCTGTCATTGCCTACCCCATCCCCTCACACTCAACCCCTCTTCCCCATACCAACCCTGTCATTGCCTATCCCGTCCCCTCACAATCAACTCCCCCTTCCCCCTCCCAACCCTGTCATTGCCTACCCCATCCCCTCACACAAAACCCCCCTTTCCCATACCAACCCTGTCATTGCCTATCCCATCCCCTCACACTCAACCCCCCTTCCCCATCCCAACCCTGTCATTGCCTATCCCATCCCCTCACACTCAACCCCCCTTCCCCATCCCAACCCTGTCATTGCCTATCCCATCCCCTCACACTCAACTCCCCCTTCCCCCTCCCAACCCTGTCATTGCCTACCCCATCCCCTCACACTCAACTCCCCCTTCCCCCTCCCAACACTGTCATTGCCTACCCCATCCCCTCACACTCAACCCCCCTTCCCCATACCAACCCTGTCATTGCCTATCCCATCCCCTCACACTCAACCCCCTTCCCCATCTCAACCCTGGCATTGCCTATCCCATCCCCTCACACTCAACCCCCCCCTTCCCCATCCCAACCCTGTCATTGCCTACCCCATCTCCTCACATTCAACCCCCCTTCCCCCTCCCAACCCTGTCATTGCCTACCCCATTCCCTCACACTCAACTCTCCTTCCCCCTCCCAACCCTGTCATTGCCTATCCCATCCCCTCACACTCAACCCCCTTCCCCATCTCAACCCTGTCATTGCCTATCCCATCCCCTCACACTCAACCCCCCCTCCCCCTCCCAACCCTGTCATTGCCTACCCCATCCCCTCACACTCAACTCCCCTTCCCCCTCCCAACCCTGTCATTGCCTATCCCATCCCCTCACACTCAACCCCCCTTCCCCATCCCAACCCTGTCATTGCCTATCCCATCCCCTCACACTCAACCCCCTTCCCCATCTCAACCCTGTCATTGCCTATCCCATCCCCTCACACTCAACCCCCCTTCCCCCTCCCAACCCTGTCATTGCCAATCCCATCCCCTCACACTCAACCCCCTTCCCCATTTCAACCCTGTCATTGCCTATCCCATCCCCTCACACTCAACCCCCCTTCCCCATCGCAACCCTGTCATTGCCTACCCCAACCCCTCACACTCAACCCCTCTTCCCCCTCCCAACCCTGTCATTGCCTACCCCATCCCCTCACACTCAACCCCCCTTCCCCCTCCCAACCCTGTCATTGCCTATCCCATCCTTTCACACTCAACCCCCCCTCCCCATCCCAACTCTGTCATTGCCTATCCCATCCCCTCACACTCAACCCCCCGTCCCCATCCCAACCCTGTCATTGCCTACCCCATCTCCTCACACTCAACCCCCCTTCCCCATACCAACCCTGTCATTGCCTACCCCATCCCCTCACACTCAACTCCCCTTCCCCATACCAACCCTGTCATTGCCTACCCCATCCCCTCACACTCAACCCCCCTTCCCCATACCAACCCTGTCATTGCCTATCCCATCCCCTCACACTCAACCCCCCTTCCCTATCCCAACCCTGTCATTGCCTACCCCATCCCCTCACACTCAAGCCCCCCTCCCCCTCCCAACCCTGTCATTGCCTACCCCATCCCCTCACACTCAACTCCCCTACCCCCTCCCAACCCTGTCATTGCCTATCCCATCCCCTCACACTCAACCCACCTTCCCCATCCCAACCCTGTCATTGCCTATCCCATCCCCTCACACTCAACCCCCTTCCCCATCTCAACCCTGTCATTGCCTATCCCATCCCCTCACACTCAACCCCCCTACCCCCTCCCAACCCTGTCATTGCCAATCCCATCCCCACACTCAACCCCCTTCCCCATTTCAACCCTGTCATTGCCTATCCCATCCCCTCACACTCAACCCCCCTTCCCCATCCCAACCCTGTCATTGCCTAACCCATCCCCTCACACTCAACCCCCTTCCCCAACTCAACCCTGTCATTGCCTATCCCATCCCCTCACACTCAACCTCCCTTCCCCCTCCCAACCCTGTCATTGCCTAACCCATCCCCTCACACTCAACTCCCCTTCCCCCTCCCAACCCTGTCATTGCCTATCCCATCCCCTCACACTCAACCCCCCTTCCCCCTCCCAACCCTGTCATTGCCTATCCCATCCCCTCACACTCAAACCCCTTCCCCATCTCAACCCTGTCATTTCCTATCCCATCCCCTCACACTCAACCCCCCTTCCCCATCCCAACCCTGTCATTGCCTATCCCATCCCCTCACACTCAACCCCCCTTCCCCATCGCAACCCTGTCATTGCCTACCCCATCCCCTCACACTCAACCCCCCTTCGCCCTCCCAACCCTGTCATTGCCTACCCCATCCCCTCACACTCAACCCCACTTCCCCATCCCAACCCTGTCATTGCCTATCCGATCCCCTCACACTCAACTCCCCCTTCCCCCTCCCAACCCTGTCATTGCCTATCCCATCCCCTCACACTCAACCCCCCTTCCCCATCGCAACCCTGTCATTGCCTACCCCATCCCCTCGCACTCAACCCCCCTTCGCCCTCCCAACCCTGTCATTGCCTACCCCATCTCCTCACACTCAACCCCCCTTCCCCATACCAACCCTGTCATTGCCTATCCCATCCCCTCACACTCAACCCCCTTCCCCATCTCAACCCTGTCATTGCCTACCCCATCCCCTCACACTCAACCCCCCTTCCCCATTGCAACCCTGTCATTGCCTATCCCATCCCCTCACACTCAACCCCCTTCCCCATCTCAACGCTGTCATTGCCTATCCCATCCCCTCACACTCAAACCCCCCTTCCCCATCCCAACCCTGTCATTGCCTACCCCATCCCCTCACACTCAATCCCCCTTCCCGCTCCCAACCCTGTCATTGCCTACCCCATCCCCTCACACTCAACCCCCACTCCCCATCCCAACCCTGTCATTGCCTATCCCAGACCCTCACACTCAACCCCCTTCCCCATCTCAACACTGTCATTGCCTATCCCATCCCCTCACACTCAACCCCCCCTTCCCCATCCCAACCCTGTCATTGCCTACCCCATCCCCTCACACTCAAACCCCCTCCCCCTCCCAACCCTGTCATTGCCTACCCCATCCCCTCACACTCAACTCCCCTTCCCCCTCCCAACCCTGTCATTGCCTATCCCATCCCCTCACACTCAACCCCCCTTCCCCATCCCAACCCTGTCATTGCCTATCCCATCCCCTCACACTCAACCCCCTTCCCCATCTCAACCCTGTCATTGCCTATCCCATCCCCTCACACTCAACCCCCTTTCCCCCTCCCAACCCTGTCATTGCCAATCCCATCCCCTCACACTCAACCCCCCTTCCCCATCCCAACCCTGTCATTGCCTAACCCATCCCCTCACACTCAACCCCCTTCCCCATCTCAACCCTGTCATTGCCTATCCCATCCCCTCACACTCAACCTCCCTTCCCCCTCCCAACCCTGTCATTGCCTACCCCATCCCCTCAAACTCAACCCCCCCTCCCCCTCCCAACCCTGTCATTGCCTACCCCATCCCCTCACACTCAACTCCCCTACCCCCTCCCAACCCTGTCATTGCCTATCCCATCCCCTCACACTCAACCCACCTTCCCCATCCCAACCCTGTCATTGCCTATCCCATCCCCTCACACTCAACCCCCTTCCCCATCTCAACCCTGTCATTGCCTATCCCATCCCCTCACACTCAACCCCCCTACCCCCTCCCAACCCTGTCATTGCCAATCCCATCCCCACACTCAACCCCCTTCCCCATTTCAACCCTGTCATTGCCTATCCCATCCCCTCACACTCAACCCCCCTTCCCCATCCCAACCCTGTCATTGCCTAACCCATCCCCTCACACTCAACCCCCTTCCCCATCTCAACCCTGTCATTGCCTATCCCATCCCCTCACACTCAACCTCCCTTCCCCCTCCCAACCCTGTCATTGCCTACCCCATCCCCTCACACTCAACTCCCCTTCCCCCTCCCAACCCTGTCATTGCCTATCCCATCCCCTCACACTCAACCGCCCTTCCCCCTCCCAACCCTGTCATTGCCTATCCCATCCCCTCACACTCAAACCCCTTCCCCATCTCAACCCTGTCATTTCCTATCCCATCCCCTCACACTCAACCCCCCTTCCCCATCCCAACCCTGTCATTGCCTATCCCATCCCCTCACACTCAACCCCCCTTCCCCATCGCAACCCTGTCATTGCCTACCCCATCCCCTCACACTCAACCCCCCTTCGCCCTCCCAACCCTGTCATTGCCTACCCCATCCCCTAACACTCAACCCCCCTTCCCCATCCCAACCCTGTCATTGCCTATCCGATCCCCTCACACTCAACTCCCCCTTCCCCCTCCCAACCCTGTCATTGCCTACCCCATCCCCTCACACTCAACCCCCCTTCCCCCTCCCAACCCTGTCATTGCCTATCCCATCACTTCACACTCAACCCCCCTCCCCATCCCAACCCTGTCATTGCCTATCCCATCCCCTCACACTCAACCCCCCATCCCCATCCCAACCCTGTCATTGCCTACCCCATCTCCTCACACTCAACCCCCCTTCCCCATACCAACCCTGTCATTGCCTATCCCATCCCCTCACACTCAACCCCCTTCCCCATCTCAACCCTGTCATTGCCTACCCCATCCCCTCACACTCAACCCCCCTTCCCCATTGCAACCCTGTTATTGCCTATCCCATCCCCTCACCCTCAACCCCCTTCCCCATCTCAACCCTGTCATTGCCTATCCCATCCCCTCACACTCAAACCCCCCTTCCCCATCCCAACCCTGTCATTGCCTACCCCATCCCCTCACACTCAATCCCCCTTCCCGCTCCCAACCCTGTCATTGCCTACCCCATCCCCTCACACTCAACCCCCACTCCCCATCCCAACCCTGTCATTGCCTCTCCCAGACCCTCACACTCAACCCCCTTCCCCATCTCAACACTGTCATTGCCTATCCCATCCCCTCACACTCAACCCCCCCTTCCCCCTCCCAACCCTGTCATTGCCTACCCCATTCCCTCACACTCAACTCTCCTTCCCCCTCCCAACCCTGTCATTGCCTATCCCATCCCCTCACACTCAACCCCCTTCCCCATCTCAACCCTGTCATTGCCTACCCCATCCCCTCACACTCAACCCCCCGTCCCCATCCCAACCCTGTCATTGCCTATCCCATCCCCTCACACTCAACTCCCCTTCCCCCTCCCAACCCTGTCATTGCCTACCCCATCCCCTCACACTCAACCCCTCTTCCCCATACCAACCCTGTCATTGCCTACCCCATCCCCTCACACTCAACCCCCCGTCCCCATCCCAACACTGTCATTGCCTATCCCATCCCCTCACACTCAACTCCCCTTCCCCCTCCCAACCCTGTCATTGCCTACCCCATCCCCTCACACTCAACCCCTCTTCCCCATACCAACCCTGTCATTGCCTATCCCGTCCCCTCACAATCAACTCCCCCTTCCCCCTCCCAACCCTGTCATTGCCTACCCCATCCCCTCACACAAAACCCCCCTTTCCCATACCAACCCTGTCATTGCCTATCCCATCCCCTCACACTCAACCCCCCTTCCCCATCCCAACCCTGTCATTGCCTATCCCATCCCCTCACACTCAACCCCCCTTCCCCATCCCAACCCTGTCATTGCCTATCCCATCCCCTCACACTCAACTCCCCCTTCCCCCTCCCAACCCTGTCATTGCCTACCCCATCCCCTCACACTCAACTCCCCCTTCCCCCTCCCAACACTGTCATTGCCTACCCCATCCCCTCACACTCAACCCCCCTTCCCCATACCAACCCTGTCATTGCCTATCCCATCCCCTCACACTCAACCCCCTTCCCCATCCCAACCCTGTCATTGCCTACCCCATCTCCTCACATTCAACCCCCCTTCCCCCTCCCAACCCTGTCATTGCCTACCCCATCCCCTCACACTCAACTCTCCTTCCCCCTCCCAACCCTGTCATTGCCTATCCCATCCCCTCACACTCAACCCCCTTCCCCATCTCAACCCTGTCATTGCCTATCCCATCCCCTCACACTCAACCCCCCCTCCCCCTCCCAACCCTGTCATTGCCTACCCCATCCCCTCACACTCAACTCCCCTTCCCCCTCCCAACCCTGTCATTGCCTATCCCATCCCCTCACACTCAACCCCCCTTCCCCATCCCAACCCTGTCATTGCCTATCCCATCCCCTCACACTCAACCCCCTTCCCCATCTCAACCCTGTCATTGCCTATCCCATCCCCTCACACTCAACCCCCCTTCCCCCTCCCAACCCTGTCATTGCCAATCCCATCCCCTCACACTCAACCCCCTTCCCCATTTCAACCCTGTCATTGCCTATCCCATCCCCTCACACTCAACCCCCCTTCCCCATCGCAACCCTGTCATTGCCTACCCCAACCCCTCACACTCAACCCCTCTTCCCCCTCCCAACCCTGTCATTGCCTACCCCATCCCCTCACACTCAACCCCCCTTCCCCCTCCCAACCCTGTCATTGCCTATCCCATCCTTTCACACTCAACCCCCCTCCCCATCCCAACTCTGTCATTGCCTATCCCATCCCCTCACACTCAACCCCCCGTCCCCATCCCAACCCTGTCATTGCCTACCCCATCTCCTCACACTCAACCCCCCTTCCCCATACCAACCCTGTCATTGCCTACCCCATCCCCTCACACTCAACTCCCCTTCCCCATACCAACCCTGTCATTGCCTACCCCATCCCCTCACACTCAACCCCCCTTCCCCATACCAACCCTGTCATTGCCTATCCCATCCCCTCACACTCAACCCCCTTCCCTATCCCAACCCTGTCATTGCCTACCCCATCCCCTCACACTCAAGCCCCCCTCCCCCTCCCAACCCTGTCATTGCCTACCCCATCCCCTCACACTCAACTCCCCTACCCCCTCCCAACCCTGTCATTGCCTATCCCATCCCCTCACACTCAACCCACCTTCCCCATCCCAACCCTGTCATTGCCTATCCCATCCCCTCACACTCAACCCCCTTCCCCATCTCAACCCTGTCATTGCCTATCCCATCCCCTCACACTCAACCCCCCTACCCCCTCCCAACCCTGTCATTGCCAATCCCATCCCCACACTCAACCCCCTTCCCCATTTCAACCCTGTCATTGCCTATCCCATCCCCTCACACTCAACCCCCCTTCCCCATCCCAACCCTGTCATTGCCTAACCCATCCCCTCACACTCAACCCCCTTCCCCAACTCAACCCTGTCATTGCCTATCCCATCCCCTCACACTCAACCTCCCTTCCCCCTCCCAACCCTGTCATTGCCTACCCCATCCCCTCACACTCAACTCCCCTTCCCCCTCCCAACCCTGTCATTGCCTATCCCATCCCCTCACACTCAACCCCCCTTCCCCCTCCCAACCCTGTCATTGCCTATCCCATCCCCTCACACTCAAACCCCTTCCCCATCTCAACCCTGTCATTTCCTATCCCATCCCCTCACACTCAACCCCCCTTCCCCATCCCAACCCTGTCATTGCCTATCCCATCCCCTCACACTCAACCCCCCTTCCCCATCGCAACCCTGTCATTGCCTACCCCATCCCCTCACACTCAACCCCCCTTCGCCCTCCCAACCCTGTCATTGCCTACCCCATCCCCTCACACTCAACCCCCCTTCCCCATCCCAACCCTGTCATTGCCTATCCGATCCCCTCACACTCAACTCCCCCTTCCCCCTCCCAACCCTGTCATTGCCTATCCCATCCCCTCACACTCAACCCCCCTTCCCCATCGCAACCCTGTCATTGCCTACCCCATCCCCTCACACTCAACCCCCCTTCGCCCTCCCAACCCTGTCATTGCCTACCCCATCTCCTCACACTCAACCCCCCTTCCCCATACCAACCCTGTCATTGCCTATCCCATCCCCTCACACTCAACCCCCTTCCCCATCTCAACCCTGTCATTGCCTACCCCATCCCCTCACACTCAACCCCCCTTCCCCATTGCAACCCTGTCATTGCCTATCCCATCCCCTCACACTCAACCCCCTTCCCCATCTCAACGCTGTCATTGCCTATCCCATCCCCTCACACTCAAACCCCCCTTCCCCATCCCAACCCTGTCATTGCCTACCCCATCCCCTCACACTCAATCCCCCTTCCCGCTCCCAACCCTGTCATTGCCTACCCCATCCCCTCACACTCAACCCCCACTCCCCATCCCAACCCTGTCATTGCCTATCCCAGACCCTCACACTCAACCCCCTTCCCCATCTCAACACTGTCATTGCCTATCCCATCCCCTCACACTCAACCCCCCCTTCCCCATCCCAACCCTGTCATTGCCTACCCCATCCCCTCACACTCAAACCCCCTCCCCCTCCCAACCCTGTCATTGCCTACCCCATCCCCTCACACTCAACTCCCCTTCCCCCTCCCAACCCTGTCATTGCCTATCCCATCCCCTCACACTCAACCCCCCTTCCCCATCCCAACCCTGTCATTGCCTATCCCATCCCCTCACACTCAACCCCCTTCCCCATCTCAACCCTGTCATTGCCTATCCCATCCCCTCACACTCAACCCCCTTTCCCCCTCCCAACCCTGTCATTGCCAATCCCATCCCCTCACACTCAACCCCCCTTCCCCATCCCAACCCTGTCATTGCCTAACCCATCCCCTCACACTCAACCCCCTTCCCCATCTCAACCCTGTCATTGCCTATCCCATCCCCTCACACTCAAACCCCTTCCCCATCTCAACCCTGTCATTTCCTATCCCATCCCCTCACACTCAACCCCCCTTCCCCATCCCAACCCTGTCATTGCCTATCCCATCCCCTCACACTCAACCCCCCTTCCCCATCGCAACCCTGTCATTGCCTACCCCATCCCCTCACACTCAACCCCCCTTCGCCCTCCCAACCCTGTCATTGCCTACCCCATCCCCTCACACTCAACCCCCCTTCCCCATCCCAACCCTGTCATTGCCTATCCGATCCCCTCACACTCAACTCCCCTTCCCCCTCCCAACCCTGTCATTGCCTATCCCATCCCCTCACACTCAACCCCCCTTCCCCATCGCAACCCTGTCATTGCCTACCCCATCCCCTCACACTCAACCCCCCTTCGCCCTCCCAACCCTGTCATTGCCTACCCCATCTCCTCACACTCAACCCCCCTTCCCCATACCAACCCTGTCATTGCCTATCCCATCCCCTCACACTCAACCCCCTTCCCCATCTCAACCCTGTCATTGCCTACCCCATCCCCTCACACTCAACCCCCCTTCCCCATTGCAACCCTGTCATTGCCTATCCCATCCCCTCACACTCAACCCCCTTCCCCATCTCAACGCTGTCATTGCCTATCCCATCCCCTCACACTCAAACCCCCCTTCCCCATCCCAACCCTGTCATTGCCTACCCCATCCCCTCACACTCAATCCCCCTTCCCGCTCCCAACCCTGTCATTGCCTACCCCATCCCCTCACACTCAACCCCCACTCCCCATCCCAACCCTGTCATTGCCTATCCCAGACCCTCACACTCAACCCCCTTCCCCATCTCAACACTGTCATTGCCTATCCCATCCCCTCACACTCAACCCCCCCTTCCCCATCCCAACCCTGTCATTGCCTACCCCATCCCCTCACACTCAAACCCCCTCCCCCTCCCAACCCTGTCATTGCCTACCCCATCCCCTCACACTCAACTCCCCTTCCCCCTCCCAACCCTGTCATTGCCTATCCATCCCCTCACACTCAACCCCCCTTCCCCATCCCAACCCTGTCATTGCCTATCCCATCCCCTCACACTCAACCCCCTTCCCCATCTCAACCCTGTCATTGCCTATCCCATCCCCTCACACTCAACCCCCTTTCCCCCTCCCAACCCTGTCATTGCCAATCCCATCCCCTCACACTCAACCCCCCTTCCCCATCCCAACCCTGTCATTGCCTAACCCATCCCCTCACACTCAACCCCCTTCCCCATCTCAACCCTGTCATTGCCTATCCCATCCCCTCACACTCAACCTCCCTTCCCCCTCCCAACCCTGTCATTGCCTACCCCATCCCCTCAAACTCAACCCCCCCTCCCCCTCCCAACCCTGTCATTGCCTACCCCATCCCCTCACACTCAACTCCCCTACCCCCTCCCAACCCTGTCATTGCCTATCCCATCCCCTCACACTCAACCCACCTTCCCCATCCCAACCCTATCATTGCCTATCCCATCCCCTCACACTCAACCCCCTTCCCCATCTCAACCCTGTCATTGCCTATCCCATCCCCTCACACTCAACCCCCCTACCCCCTCCCAACCCTGTCATTGCCAATCCCATCCCCACACTCAACCCCCTTCCCCATTTCAACCCTGTCATTGCCTATCCCATCCCCTCACACTCAACCCCCCTTCCCCATCCCAACCCTGTCATTGCCTAACCCATCCCCTCACACTCAACCCCCTTCCCCATCTCAACCCTGTCATTGCCTATCCCATCCCCTCACACTCAACCTCCCTTCCCCCTCCCAACCCTGTCATTGCCTACCCCATCCCCTCACACTCAACTCCCCTTCCCCCTCCCAACCCTGTCATTGCCTATCCCATCCCCTCACACTCAACCGCCCTTCCCCCTCCCAACCCTGTCATTGCCTATCCCATCCCCTCACACTCAAACCCCTTCCCCATCTCAACCCTGTCATTTCCTATCCCATCCCCTCACACTCAACCCCCCTTCCCCATCCCAACCCTGTCATTGCCTATCCCATCCCCTCACACTCAACCCCCCTTCCCCATCGCAACCCTGTCATTGCCTACCCCATCCCCTCACACTCAACCCCCCTTCGCCCTCCCAACCCTGTCATTGCCTATCCCATCCCCTAACACTCAACCCCCCTTCCCCATCCCAACCCTGTCATTGCCTATCCGATCCCCTCACACTCAACTCCCCCTTCCCCCTCCCAACCCTGTCATTGCCTACCCCATCCCCTCACACTCAACCCCCCTTCCCCCTCCCAACCCTGTCATTGCCTATCCCATCACTTCACACTCAACCCCCCTCCCCATCCCAACCCTGTCATTGCCTATCCCATCCCCTCACACTCAACCCCCCATCCCCATCCCAACCCTGTCATTGCCTACCCCATCTCCTCACACTCAACCCCCCTTCCCCATACCAACCCTGTCATTGCCTATCCCATCCCCTCACACTCAACCCCCTTCCCCATCTCAACCCTGTCATTGCCTACCCCATCCCCTCACACTCAACCCCCCTTCCCCATTGCAACCCTGTCATTGCCTATCCCATCCCCTCACCCTCAACCCCCTTCCCCATCTCAACCCTGTCATTGCCTATCCCATCCCCTCACACTCAAACCCCCCTTCCCCATCCCAACCCTGTCATTGCCTACCCCATCCCCTCACACTCAATCCCCCTTCCCGCTCCCAACCCTGTCATTGCCTACCCCATCCCCTCACACTCAACCCCCACTCCCCATCCCAACCCTGTCATTGCCTCTCCCAGACCCTCACACTCAACCCCCTTCCCCATCTCAACACTGTCATTGCCTATCCCATCCCCTCACACTCAACCCCCCCCTTCCCCATCCCAACCCTGTCATTGCCTACCCCATCCCATCACACTCAACCCCCTTCCCCATCTCAACCCTGTCATTGCCTAGCCCATCCCCTCACACTCAAACCCCCTCCCCCTCCCAACCCTGTCATTGCCTACCCCATCCCCTCACACTCAACTCCCCTTCCCCCTCCCAACCCTGTCATTGCCTATCCCATCCCCTCACACTCAACCCCCCTTCCCCATCCCAACCCTGTCATTGCCTATCCCATCCCCTCACACTCAACCCCCTTCCCCATCTCAACCCTGTCATTGCCTATCCCATCCCCTCACACTCAACCCCCTTTCCCCCTCCCAACCCTGTCATTGCCAATCCCATCCCCTCACACTCAACCCCCTTCCCCATTTCAACCCTGTCATTGCCTATCCCATCCCCTCACACTCAACCCCCCTTCCCCATCCCAACCCTGTCATTGCCTAACCCATCCCCTCACACTCAACCCCCTTCCCCATCTCAACCCTGTCATTGCCTATCCCATCCCCTCACACTCAACCTCCCTTCCCCCTCCCAACCCTGTCATTGCCTACCCCATCCCCTCACACTCAACCCCCCTTCCCCCTCCCAACCCTGTCATTGCCTACCCCATCCCCTCACACTCAACCCCCCTTCCCCATCCCAACCCTGTCATTGCCTACCCCATCCCCTCACACTCAACCCCCTTCCCCATCTCAACCCTGTCATTGCCTATCCCATCCCCTCACACTCAACCCTCCCTTCCCCATCCCAACCCTGTCATTGCCTACCCCATCCCCTCACACTCAACCCCCCCTTCCCCATCCCAACCCTGTCATTGCCTACCCCATCCCCTCACACTCAACCCCCCGTCCCCATCCCAACCGTCATTGCCTACCCCATCCCCTCACACTCAACCCCCCCTCCCCATCTCAACCCTGTCATTGCCTATCCCATCCCCTCACACTCAACCCCCCTTCCCCATCTCAACCCTGTC
Organism: Sternotherus odoratus; assembly: GCA_032164245.1. Taxonomy (NCBI): domain Eukaryota; kingdom Metazoa; phylum Chordata; order Testudines; family Kinosternidae; genus Sternotherus; species Sternotherus odoratus. Next base: position 279,548,960 of record JAVMKO010000001.1, on the reverse strand, counting down.
ATTGCCTATCCCATCCCCTCACACTCAACCCCCTGTTCCCCATCCCAACCCTGTCATTGCCTACCCCATCCCCTCACACTCAACCCCCCTTCCCCATCTCAACCCTGTCATTGCCTATCCCATCCCCTCACACTCAACCCCCTTCCCCATACCAACCCTGTCATTGCCTATCCCATCCCCTCACACTCAACCCCCCCTTCCCCATCCCAACACTGTCATTGCCTACCCCATCCCCTCACACTCAACCCTCCCTTCCCCATCCCAACCCTGTCATTGCCTACCCCATCCCCTCACACTCACCCCCAGTACCCATCCCAACCCTGTCATTGCCTACCCCATCCCCTCACACTCAACCCGCCTTCCCCATCCCAACCGTCATTGCCTACCCCATCCGCTAACACTCAACCCCCCCTCCCCATCTCAACCCTGTCATTGCCTATCCCATCCCCTCACACTCAACCCCCCTTCCCCATCTCAACCCTGTCTTTGCCTATCCCATCCCCTCACACTCAACCCCCCCGTTCCCCATCCCAACCCTGTCATTGCCTACTCCATCCCCTCACACTCAACCCCCCTTCCCCATCTCAACCCTGTCATTGCCTATCCCATCCCCTCACACTCAACCCCCCTTCCCCCTCCCAACCCTGTCATTGCCTATCCCATCCCCTCACACTCAACGCCCCTTCCCCATCCCAACCCTGTCATTGCCTATCCCATCCCCTCACACTCAACCCCCCCCTTCCCCATCCCAACCCTGTCATTGCCTACCCATCCCCTCACACTCAACCCCCCCTTCCCCATCCCAACCCTGTCATTGCCTACCCCATCCCCTCACACTCAACGCCCCTTCCCCCTCCCAACCCTGTCATTGCCTATCCAATCCCCTCACACTCAACCCCCCTTCCCCATCCCAACCCTGTCATTGCCTATCCCATCCCCTCACACTCAACCCCCCTTCCCCATCCCAACCCTGTCATTGCCTACCCCATCCCCTCACACTCAACCCGCCTTCCCCATCCCAACCGTCATTGCCTACCCATCCCCTCACACTCAACCCCCCCTCCCCATCTCAACCCTGTCATTGCCTATCCCATCCCCTCACACTCAACCCCCCTTCCCCATCTCAACCCTGTCATTGCCTATCCCATCCCCTCACACTCAACCCCCCTTCCCCATCCCAACCCCGTCATTGCCTATCCCATCCCCTCACACTCAACCCCCTTCCCCATCTCAACCCTGTCATTGCCTATCCCATCCCCTCACACTCAATCCCCTTTCCCCCTCCCAACCCTGTCATTGCCAATCCGATCCCCTCACACTCAACCCCCTTCCCCATTTCAACCCTGTCATTGCCTATCCCATCCGCTCACACTCAACCCCCCTTCCCCATCCCAACCCTGTCATTGCCTAACCCATCCCCTCACACTCAACCCCCTTCCCCATCTCAACCCTGTCATTGCCTATCCCATCCCCTCACACTCAACCTCCCTTCCCCCTCCCAACCCTGTCATTGCCTACCCCATCCCCTCACACTCAACCCCCCTTCCCCCTCCCAACCCTGTCATTGCCTACCCCATCCCCTCACACTCAACCCCCCTTCCCCATCCCAACCCTGTCATTGCCTACCCCATCCCCTCACACTTAACCCCCTTCCCCATCTCAACCCTGTCATTGCCTATCCCATCCCCTCACACTCAACCCCCCCTTCCCCATCCCAACCCTGTCATTGCCTACCCCATCCCCTCACACTCAACCCCCCCTTCCCCATCCCAACCCTGTCATTGCCTACCCCATCCCCTCACACTCAACCCCCCGTCCCCATCCCAACCGTCATTGCCTACCCCATCCCCTCACACTCAACCCCCCCTCCCCATCTCAACCCTGTCATTGCCTATCCCATCCCCTCACACTCAACCCCCCTTCCCCATCTCAACCCTGTCATTGCCTATCCCATCCCCTCACACTCAACCCCCCCGTTCCCCATCCCAACCCTGTCATTGCCTACCCCATCCCCTCACACTCAACCCCCCTTCCCCATCTCAACCCTGTCATTGCCTATCCCATCCCCTCACACTCAACCCCCTTCCCCATACCAACCCTGTCATTGCCTATCCCATCCCCTCACACTCAACCCCCCCTTCCCCATCCCAACACTGTCATTGCCTACCCCATCCCCTCACACTCAACCCTCCCTTCCCCATCCCAACCCTGTCATTGCCTACCCCATCCCCTCACACTCACCCCCAGTCCCCATCCCAACCCTGTCATTGCCTACCTCATCCCCTCACACTCAACCCGCCTTCCCCATCCCAACCGTCATTGCCTACCCCATCCCCTACCACTCAACCCCCCCTCCCCATCTCAACCCTGTCATTGCCTATCCCATCCCCTCACACTCAACCCCCCTTCCCCATCTCAACCCTGTCATTGCCTATCCCATCCCCTCACACTCAACCCCCCCGTTCCCCATCCCAACCCTGTCATTGCCTACTCCATCCCCTCACACTCAACCCCCCTTCCCCATCTCAACCCTGTCATTGCCTATCCCATCCCCTCACACTCAACCCCCCTTCCCCCTCCCAACCCTGTCATTGCCTATCCCATCCCCTCACACTCAACCCCCCTTCCCCATCCCAACCCTGTCATTGCCTATCCCATCCCCTCACACTCAACCCCCCCTTCCCCATCCCAACCCTGTCATTGCCTACCCCATCCCCTCACACTCAACCCCCCCTTCCCCATCCCAACCCTGTCATTGCCTGCCCCATCCCCTCACACTCAACGCCCCTTCCCCCTCCCAACCCTGTCATTGCCTATCCAATCCCCTCACACTCAACCCCCCTTCCCCATCCCAACCCTGTCATTGCCTATCCCATCCCCTCACACTCAACCCCCCTTCCCCATCCCAACCCTGTCATTGCCTACCCCATCCCGTCACACTCAACCCGCCTTCCCCATCCCAACCGTCATTGCCTACCCCATCCCCTCACACTCAACCCCCCCTCCCCATCTCAAACCTGTCATTGCCTATCCCATCCCCTCACACTCAACCCCCCTTCCCCATCTCAACCCTGTCATTGCCTATCCCATCCCCTCACACTCAACCCCCCTTCCCCATCCCAACCCTGTCATTGCCTATCCCATCCCCTCACACTCAACCCCTCTTCCCCATCTCAACCCTTTCATTGCCTACCCCATCCCCTCACACTCAACCCCCCGTCCCCATCCCAACCGTCATTGCCTACCCCATCCCCTCACACTCAACCCCCCTCCCCATCTCAACCCTGTCATTGCCTATCCCATCCCCTCACACTCAACCCCCTTCCCCATCTCAACCCTGTCATTGCCTATCCCATCCCCTCACACTCAACCCCCCCGTTCCCCATCCCAACCCTGTCATTGCCTACCCCATCCCCTCACACTCAACCCCCCCCCCTTCCCCATCTCAACCCTGTCATTGCCTATCCCATCCCCTCACACTCAACCCCCTTCCCCATACCAACCCTGTCATTGCCTATCCCATCCCCTCACACTCAACCCCCCCTTCCCCATCCCAACACTGTCATTGCCTACCCCATCCCCTCACACTCAACCCTCCCTTCCCCATCCCAACCCTGTCATTGCCTACCCCATCCCCTCACACTCACCCCCGTCCCCATCCCAACCCTGTCATTGCCTACCCCATCCCCTCACACTCAACCCGCCTTCCCCATCCCAACCGTCATTGCCTACCCCATCCCCTCACACTCAACCCCCCCTCCCCATCTCAACCCTGACATTGCCTATCCCATCCCCTCACACTCAACCCCCCTTCCCCATCTCAACCCTGTCATTGCCTATCCCATCCCCTCACACTCAATCCCCCCGTTCCCCATCCCAACCCTGTCATTGCCTACCCCATCCCCTCACACTCAACCCCCCTTCCCCATCTCAACCCTGTCATTGCCTATCCCATCCCCTCACACTCAACCCCCCTTCCCCCTCCCAACCCTGTCATTGCCTATCCCATCCCCTCACACTCAACCCCCCTTCCCCATCCCAACCCTGTCATTGCCTATCCCATCCCCTCACACTCAACCCCCCTTCCCCATCCCAACCCTGTCATTGCCTATCCCATCCCCTCACACTCAACCCCCTTCCCCATACCAACCCTGTCATTGCCTATCCCATCCCCTCACACTCAACCCCCCCTTCCCCATCCCAACCCTGTCATTGCCTACCCCATCCCCTCACACTCAACCCCCCCTTCCCCATCCCAACCCTGTCATTGCCTACCCCATCCCCTCACACTCAACCCCCATCCCCATCCCAACCCTGTCATTGCCTATCCCATCCCCTCACACTCAACTCCCCTTCCCCCTCCCAACCCTGTCATTGCCTATCCAATCCCCTCACACTCAACCCCCCTTCCCCATCCCAACCCTGTCATTGCTATCCCATCCCCTCACACTCAACCCCCCTTCCCCATCCCAACCCTGTCATTGCCTACCCCATCCCCTCACACTCAACCCGCCTTCCCATCCCAACCGTCATTGCCTACCCCATCCCCTCACACTCAACCCCCCCTCCCCATCTCAACCCTGTCATTGCCTATCCCATCCCCTCACACTCAACCCCCCTTCCCCATCCCAACCCTGTCATTGCCTATCCCATCCCCTCACACTCCAACCCCCTTCCCCATCCCAAATCTGTCATTGCCTAGCCCATCCCCTCACACTCAACTCCCCTTCCCATACCAACCCTGTCATTGCCTACCCCATCCCCTCACACTCAACCCCCCTTCCCCATCCCAACCCTGTCATTGCCTATCCCATCCCCTCACACTCAACCCCCTTCCCCATACCAACCCTGTCATTGCCTATCCCATCCCCTCACACTCAACCCCCCCTTCCCCATCCCAACCTGTCATTGCCTACCCCATCCCCTCACACTCAACCCCCCTTCCCCATCCCAACCCTGTCATTGCCTACCCCATCCCCTCACACTCAACCCCCCCTTCCCCATCCCAACCCTGTCATTGCCTACCCCATCCCCTCACACTCAACCCCCTTCCCATCCCAACCCTGTCATTGCCTACCCCATCCCTCACACTCAACCCCCCGTCCCCATCCAACCCTGTCATTGCCTATCCCATCCCCTCACACTCAACTCCCCTTCCTCCTCCCAACCCTGTCATTGCCTATCCAATCCCTCACACTCAACCCCCTTCCCCATCCCAACCCTGTCTTTGCCTATCCCATCCCCTCACACTCAACCCCCCTTCCCCATCCCAACCCTGTCATTGCCTACCCATCCCCTCACACTCAACCCGCCTTCCCCATCCCAACGTCATTGCCTACCCCATCCCCTCACACTCAACCCCCCCTCCCCATCTCAACCTGTCATTGCCTATCCCATCCCCTCACACTCAACCCCCCTTCCCCATCCCAACCCTGTCATTGCCTATCCCATCCCCTCACACTCAACTCCCCCTTCCCCCTCCCAACCCCGTCATTGCCTACCCCATCCCCCTCACACTCAACTCCCCTTCCCCCTCCCAACCCTGTCATTGCCTATCCAATCCCCTCACACTCAACCCCCCTTCCCCATCCCAACCCTGTCATTGCCTATCCCATCCCCTCACACTCAACCCCCTTCCCCATCCCAACCCTGTCATTGCCCACCCCATCCCTCACACTCAACCCGCCTTCCCCATCCCAACCGTCATTGCCTACCCCATCCCCTCACACTCAACCCCCCTCCCCATCCCAACCCTGTCATTGCCTATCCCATCCCCTCACACTCAACTCCCCCTTCCCATCCCAACCCTGTCATTGCCTATCCCATCCCCTCACACTCAACCCCCCTCCCATCCCAACCCTGTCATTGCCTATCCCATCCCCTCACACTCAACTCCCCCTTCCCCTCCCAACCCGTCGTTGCCTACCCCATCCCCTCACACTCAACCCCCCTTCCCCATCCCAACCCTGTCATTGCCTATCCCATCCCCTCACACTCAACTCCCCTTCCCATCCCAACCCTGTAATTGCCTACCCCATCCCCTCACACTCAACACCCCTTCCCCCTCCCAACCCTGTCATTGCCTACCCCATCCCCTCACACTCAACACCCCTTCCCCCTCCCAACCCTGTAATTGCCTATCCCATCCCTCACACTCAACCTCCCTTCCCCCTCCCAACCCCGTCATTGCCTACCCCATCCCCTCACACTCAACCCCCTTCCCATCTCAACCCTCGTTTGCCCGCCTCGCACCCCGCCCTCGCCGTGCCGCCCGCTCCCCCACAACGCGCCGGCTCCCGTTGCCTGTCGCGTTCCCCTGGTAACGGGAGAAGCCGCCGGGCCCGGCCTGTAACCGCCGAGGGGCGGGAAGGCGGCAGGCGGCGCGGGACGGGGCCGCTGGGGACGGACGAGCAGAGCAGCAGCCAGGCCGGGAACTGCCCCGGTCCGCCCTGGGAGCGGGACCAGCCGGGGGCTGAGCGCGGGCCGCGTCGGAAGCTGGAGACTCCACCGGCAGCACCCGCCCGGCGGAGCGTCCCGCACCGGGGACCGGCGCACAGCCAGGTACCTTCCCTCCCCCGCGGGCCAGACCCTCCCCCCGACTGATCCCCGCCCCCACCCCCCCGGGCCAGACCCTCACCCCGACTGATCCCGCCCCCACCCCCCGGCCAGACCCTCACCCCGACTGATCCCGCCCCCACCCCCGGGCCAGACCCTCACCCCGACTGATCCCCGCCCCCACCCCCGGGCCAGACCCTCACCCCGACTGATCCCCCCCCCCGGGCCAGACCCTCACCCCGACTGATCCCCCCCCCGGGCCAGACCCTCACCCCGACTGATCCCCGCCCCCACCCCCCGGGCCAGACCCTCACCCCGACTGATCCCCGCCCCCACCCCCGGGCCAGACCCTCACCCCGACTGATCCCGCCCCCACCCCCCGGGCCAGACCCTCACCCCGACTGATCCCCCCCCCCGGGCCAGACCCTCACCCCGACTGATCCCCGCCCCACGCCCGGGCCAGACCCTCACCCCGACTGATCCCCGCCCCCACCCCCCGGGCCAGACCCTCACCCCGACTGATCCCCGCCCCCACCCCCGGGCCAGACCCTCACCCCGACTGATCCCCCCCCCCCCGGGCCAGACCCTCACCCCGACTGGTCCCCCCCCCCTCCCCAGCGGGCCAGACCCTCACCCCGACTGATCCCCGCCCCACCCCCGGGCCAGACCCTCACCCCGACTGATCCCCGCCCCCACCCCCGCGGGCCAGACCCTCACCCAGACTGATCCCCCCCCCCCGGGCCAGACCCTCACCCGACTGATCCCCGCCCCACCTGGGCCAGACCCTCACCCCGACTGATCCCTGCCCCCACCCCCCCGGGCCAGACCCTCACCCCGACTGATCCCCGCCCCCTCCCCCCGGGCCAGACCCTCACCCTGACTGATCCCCGCCCCCGCGCCCCGGGCCAGACCCTCACATCGACTGATCCCCGCCCCACCTGGGCCAGACCCTCACCCCGACTGATCCCCGCCCCCACCCCCCGGGCCAGACCCTCACCCCGACTGATCCCCGCCCCACCTGGGCCAGACCCTCACCCCGACTGATCCCTGCCCCCACCCCCCCGGGCCAGACCCTCACCCCGACTGATCCCCGCCCCCTCCCCCCGGGCCAGACCCTCACCCTGACTGATCCCCGCCCCCGCGCCCGGGCCAGACCCTCACATCGACTGATCCCCGCCCCCACCCCCCGGGCCAGCTCCCCTCACCCCGACTGATTCCCGCCCCCACCCCCTCGGGCCAGCGCCCCTCACCCCGACTGATCCCCGCCCCCACCCCCCGGGCCAGCGCCCTCACCCCGACTGATCCCCGCCCCACCCCCCGGGCCAGCGCCTCTCACCCCGACTGATCCCCGCCTCCCACCCCCGGGCCAGACCCTCACATCGACTGATCCCCGCCCCCACCCCCCGGGCCAGACCCTCACCCGACTGATCCCCGCCCCACCCCCACCCCCGGGCCAGACCCTCACCCCGACTGATCCCCGCCCCCACCCCCGGGCCAGACCCTCACCCCGACTGATCCCCGCCCCCACCCCCCGGGCCAGACCCTCACCCTGACTGATCCCTGCGCCACCCGGGCCACTGCCCCTCACCCCCACTGATCCCTGCTCCCCACCCAGGCCAGTGCCCCTCACCCCGACTGATCCCCGCCCCACCCCCCGGGCCAGCGCCCCTCACCCTGACTGATCCCTGCGCCACCCGGGCCACTGCCCCTCACCCCCACTGATCCCTGATCCCCCACCCGGGCCACTGCCCCTCACCCCCACTGATCCCTGATCCCCACCCAGGCCAGTGCCCCTCACCCGACTGATCCCTGGCCCCACCCCCCGGGCCACTGTCCCTCACCCTGACTGATCCCTGCCCCCACCCCCGGGCCAGACCCTCACCCTGACTGATCCCTGCCCCTCCCCTGGGCTAGTGCCGCCTCACCCCAACTGATCCCTGCCCCCCCCAGGCCAGTGCCCCTCACCCCGACTGATCCCTGCCCCTCCCCGCGCCAGTGCTGCTCACCCCGACTGATCCTTCCCCCTCCACGGGCCAGTGCCGCCTCACCCCAACTGGTCCCTATCCCCCTGCCGGCCAGTGCCCCTCACTCCGACTGATCCCTGCCCTCCCCGCGGGCCAGTACCGCCTCACCCTGACTGATTCTTATCCCCCCCTTCCGTGCCAGTGCCGCCCCACCCTGACTGATCCCCACCCCCCACCCAGGCCGGTGTGTGTACCGCCTCACTCCGACTGGTTCCTGCCCTCCCCCGTGCCAGTGCCGCCACACCCCATCTGGTCCATGCTCCCCCTGTCAGTGCCGCCTCTCCCTGACTGGTCCCTGCACCCCCCCCACTGTGCCAGTGTTGCCTCACCTGACTGGTCCCTTTTCCCACAGAGCTAGGCCTGTCCCCTCCTCATGCCAATATCAGCCTCACTCTGACTGGTCCCTGCCACCAGTCCTGCCCACATGACAGTGTCAGGCTTACCCTGACTGGTACCTGGTCCCACAGACTCAGTGGTACTCTACATTATGCTGTAATGCGCTGTCTGATCTGCCTCTGCCGAGCCAAGGAACTTGGCTGCTCTGCACCCCAGTGGCACATTCACTCCAACTGGACCTGCTCTACACCGTTTTCACTCCTCCTTTGATCCACCTTTACCATGGTGCTGGGTCTTTTGCTGGGTCTTATCCTTGTCTCCACAAAGATGGGGCTGTTCCAAACCCTATTGTCATATTGCTGCCACCACCATGAATCCTCTGAATTCGGGTTTTGCACCCCACTCCAAGTACTACCACCATGAGTCTGGAGTTTTTTTCAACATTAATGTAATGTTCATCACCTTTCCAGCTCACCACCATAGAGCCAGAGCCTCTGTGTACCTGAATGTCCTGTGAATCCAGGGATACGCTGAACTAGAACGGTCAATTAATAGCAGTTATCTCATGCATTTAACTAAAAAAAATTAATTGCGATTAAAATAATTAATTGTGATTAATCACAGTTTTAATCACACTATTACACAGTAGAATACCAATTTCAATTTATTAAATATTTGCACTGTAAAAACAACAAAAGAAATAATATTTTTCAGTTCACCTCACACAGGTAGTGTAGTGCAATCTCTCTATCATGAAAGTGCAACTTACAAATGTAGGGTTTGTTTTTTTACATAACTATACTCAAAAACAAAATAATGTAAAACTTTAGAGCCCACAAGTCCACTCAGTCCTAGTTCTTGTTCAGCCAATCACTAAGACAAACAGGTTTGTTTATATGTACAGGAGATGATGCTATCTGCTTCTTTTTTTACAATGTAACCTGAAAGTGAGAACAGGAGTTCCCATGGTACTTTTGTAGCCAGCATTGCAAGGTATTTACATGCCAAATTTGCTAAACATTCGTATGCCCCTTCATGCTTTGGCCACCATTCCAGAGGATATGCTTCGATGCTGATGATGCTTGTTAAAAAAAAAAGTGTTAATTAAATTTGTGACCGAACTCCCTGGGGGAGAATTGTATGTACTCTGCTCTGTGTTTTACCTGCATTCTGCCATATATTTCAATGTTATAGCAGTCTTGGATGATGATGCAGCATGTTATTTGTTTTAAAAACACGTTCACAACAGATCTGACAAAATGCAAAGAAAGTACTAATATGAGATTTTTAAAAATAGAACACTCCACCCAAGACTTAAGAATCTGAAGTGCCTTCCAAAATCTGAGAGGGACAAGCTGCAGAGCATGCTTTCAGAAGTCTTAAAAGATCAACATTGTGATGGAGAAACTACAAAACCCAAACCTCCAAAACCACCAGTAAAGAAAATCAACTTTCTGCTGGTGGCATCTGACTCAGATGATGAAAATGAACAGGTGGTCAGTCTGCACTACTTTGGATCATTATTGAGCAGAACCCATCATCAACATGGATACATGTCCTCTGGAATGGTGGTTGAAGCATGAAGGAACATGTGAATCTTTAGCGCAGCTGGCACGTAAATAACTTGCAACACCGGTTGTAACAGTGCCATGTAAGCGCCTGTTCTCACTTTCAGGTGACATTGTAAACAAGAAGTGAGCAGATTTGTCTCCTGCACATGTAAACAAACTTGTTTGTCTGAGCGATTGGCTGAAGAAGAAGAAATAGGACTGAGTGGACTTGTAGGCTCTAAAGTTTGACATTGTTTTACTTTTCAATGCAATTATTTTTGTGCCTAATTCTACATTTGTAAGTTCAACTTTCATGATAAGAGATTGCATTATGGTATTTGTATTAAGTAAATTGAAAAATACTATTTTTTTTATTTTTACAGTACAAATATTAAAAAATATAAAGTGAGCAAAGTACATTTTGTATTCTGTGTTGAAATTGAAATCAATATACAGTAAACCCTCGATTTAACGGACCTCGATTTAACGGACTTCGGATGCAATGGACAAAATTTCTAAGCAAGTCTGATGCATCCGAAATCCATTTGTCAAGGGCTTGCTGCCGGCTCCCGGCTCCCGCCCAAGTCCCGCCAGCGGGCGGGCTGGCTGACGGGTCCCGGCTGCCGCCCGGGTCCCAGCAGCAGGCGGGCTGCGGAGCTGCCGCCCTGGCCCTGTGGCGGGTGGGCTGCTGCTCCAACAGCTCGTTTTTTTTATTATTATTAAATAACGGACTTTCTGATTTAACGGACACCCCCTCGCCCGAATTAGTCCGTTAAATCGAGGTTTTACTGTATTTGAAAATGTGGAAAACATCCAAAAATATTTAAATAAATTGTATTCTATTATTGTTTAACAGCGTGATTAATTGTGTGATTAATCAAAAAAAAAATTAATTGCTTGATAGCCCTAGTCTGAACCCTGGTGTCAGGACTTCTCCAACTCATTGCTGCAGAGCTAGGACTGCACCAAGCCCAAATTTCACACACACTCCCAGCTATTGCCACCACAGGACTGGAGTTTCTCTAAAGCCCAGGTTTGTTGCTCCTCTCTAGCCTGTGTTGCCACCACACAGCCGGAGTTGATTCAAACCCAACTGACATGGCATCTCTACCACAGAGCGGGGCTGCTCTATCCCTGTGTTACCTCACAGCCACCACCCAACAGAGTCAGAGCCCCTCTAAAGCCCAGTGTTGCATGAACTCCAACAGGTGCTGTTACAGAGTTGGGATTACTCCAGATCCCAGTGCCATACACACTATGAGGTATTCCACAGAGCTACTCCACAATACAGGGTGTGGGGTATTTTGCAATTGAAAAGTTAAAAAAAAATTTTAAAGTTGAAACACTCCACATGTAGTGAATGGCTGTATAAGTATACACACAAGTGTCTAACTTATTTTATTTCATTGTTTGCTTTTGACAGTTTAAAAGAACAATATAGAGGGGGAAATGGAGCAGAAATTGCAAGTGTTGCAGGAACAATTTGTGGTTGGGTAAGCACTGACTTCTGTTTTGGGGGTTGGAGCCCTTAATGGAATTGAATTTTTGTGTTGTTTTTAAAGATGTAGAACATAAGGTAGTAAAGTTTTAAGATAATTCTTCTCCTATACCCTTCATTGTTTTTTCTATGTATATTATGGAGAAGTAGTAGTCACTATTAGGTAGGGCAGTACAGCTCGCTCCATGGTAATCTAATAATCTGATGCCTGTCATTTATTTACATTTTTTAATGATTTTAATTTACGTGGACAAAAGAAAGATGTGTGAGCTATTTTTGGAAGCCCTAAGAATTTTCTTTAACTTTTTAAAAAAGAGCAGTTAAAGTTGCTAAGCAGCAGTAGTATAGATACCTATAAACTATCACATTATTTACAAAACCCAAGCTCTTAAGAGCAAGGAAATAGAAAGTTAAAGATATAATTAATCTTAGGTTGCCTATATAATAAACCTAAACACATTATTTTTATCAAGTATTAAGAAATGAACTTTTTATCACAACAGAACAGTCTTAACTCTGACACAAAATAAATACCATCTATAATCTCAATATACAACCTTTCTAAAGAAGAAATATAAACGTGGGCCAGATTGTGAACCTCTTACTTATTTACTGAGAATCTAGTGTGGACGCGATAAATCAATCCCCGATCACTCTTCCTTCAACTCCTGTAATCCACCAAGATGAGAGTGGAAGCGGAGTCAACGGGGGAGTGACCCTGTGCCGTGAGGATGTGAGGTAAGTCGACCTAAGACCTAAGATACGTTGACTTCAGCTACCCTATTCTCATGGCTGAAGTTGCGTATCTTAGGTTGACTCCCTCTCCCCCACCCCCCGAGTGTAGACCAGGGCTAACACAAATAGTACCATTTAAATCAATTAGACTTGTTGCAGAGAACTCTACTAATTAACATAAGGGTAGCAGAATCTATCCCTACATATGTACATATTAATGAGACATTTATCAGCTTTAAATACAAGTCCACATACATATAGCCAGACTATGGCCCATCCTGCTTGCTGCTAGAAGGGAGCAGAGGGATTGTAAAGCAGCTTTTTACTCTTTTCCACCAGTGCCACATACTTCTACTTTCTGCATGCAAGGGAAGCAGGCTTTGCAGAACCACTCTGTCCCTGCCCTCACCCAGGTGGGTGGAACTTGATTCCACATGTAGTGTAGCTATGTTGATACATCATAGAAAATATGCTAAAAGTATAGAGACCTGGGATAATTTATTCTCTTCTCAGAACAGCGGGAAAACCAAGAGAGAGATTAGTATCAGAGAGGTAACTGTTTTAGTCTGGATCTGCAAAAGCGACAAAGATTTCCACAACATTCATCTGAGGAAGTGGGTCTTAGCTCATGAAAGCTTATGATCCCTAAGATCTGTTAGTCTATAAGGTGCTACAAGACTCTTTGTCACTTTTGCAGATCCAGACTAACACGGCTACCCCTCTGATACTAGACACCATGCAAGGCACTGCATTTAGCTGTATTGAGTGGAAATCCATCAACCTCATGAAGAAACTTGCACAAGTACAGACAAGAGAGAGATTTTGACTTCCTGGGATTTTCCAGGAGCAGCACAACAAAGCACCACTGTAAAAAATGTACCTTATTTTCAGTATGAATTTTTTTAACTTCAACTTCCAGTCTTGGGATCCTATTATATCTTTCTCTACTAGAGCCCATTAGTAAATATTTGTGCCCATGTAATTACTTATAGACTGTAATCAAGTCATCCCTTAACCTTATCTTTGTTAAGATAAATAGATTAAATCTATCACTATAAAGTGGGTTTTCTAACCCTTTAATGCTTCTTTTGGCTCTTCTCTGAACCCTCTCCAGTTTTTTAACATCTTTTTTGAGTTGTGATCACACTACTCCCAGCAGCAGTTGCAGCAGTGCCAAATACTGAAATAAAATAACTGCTATATTCCTATTGAGATTCCCGTTTATTCATTAAGAGAGTGCATAAGCCCTGCTGGCCGCAGTATCACACTGAGAAGCTCATGTTCAGCTGATAATCCACCACAAACCCCAAATCTTTTTTAGAGTCACTTCTTCCCAGAATACAGTCCCCCACTGAGCAAGTATGACTTACATTCCTTGATCCTAGATGTAGACATTACACACATTGTTTGCCTGCACCCAGTTTACCATGTAATCCAGATTGCTCTGAATCAGTGACCTGTTCTCTTCATTATTTACCATTCTCCCAATTTTGGTGTCATCTACAAACTTTATCAGTGATGATTTTATGTTTTCTTCCCGATCATTAATACAAATGTTAGGGCCAAGGGCCAATCCTAGAAGGACCCCACTGATTCCCTGTTTACAGTTACATTTTGAGACCTATCAATTAGGCAGATTTTAATCTATTTAATAGGTGCCATGTTAATTTTATATAATTCTAGGTTTTAAACAAAATGTCATGTGTACGACGTCAAATGCCTTACACAAGTCTGAGTGTATTACATTAACATTATTACTTCTATCAACCAAACATTAGTTTGACGTGATCTATTTGCCATAAATCCATGTTGATTTGCATTAATTATGTTAGTCTTCTTTAATTCTTTATTAACTGAGTCCTTTATCTGCTACTCCATTATCTTGAACAGGATCAATGTCAGACTGACAAGCCTATAATTACCTTGGTCCACTTTTTTATCCTTTTTAAATATTGGCACAACATTAGTTTTCTTCCAGTCTATTGGAACTTCCCCAGTGTTCCATGACTTATTGAAAATCAGTAAAAAAATAGTCTAGCGTCTCAGCTAGCTCTTTAAAAACTCTTGGATACAAGTTCACTTTGCCATTGTTGCCCACGGCTGCCGCTGTCCACTCTTCTGCCACTGCTTCTCTGCTATATCGTTCACTCTGCCACCTGCTTCTCTACTGTGACATAACATTCTGAAGTTCAAACACATAGCCCAGCTCTCAGTGACTTCAGCACGTAGTGGGGAACCTCATTGCTAGTGAAGGCTGTGCAGTCTCTTTCACTGCAACAGCAGATCTAAGGTTCAGTACCTAGACCTGGTTATCAGTGACTTCAACTCTAGTGATCACTGAACAAAACAGGGATTCTCAACTGACTAATAAGCCACCTCTTTAAGCAGTGGAGACAAGAGGCCCAAATGGTTTATAGAACTGCTTAGGCAGTACCCACACCACCATATAGGAACACCTACCCCCCATCCCCTCTCTACTTCACTGGGATGTGGCATTCCTTCCCCCTGCTTAGAGAATGAGATTTAGTTTACCTTTTCCCTACTTGATCTTTCTTAAATAGGTTGGAATAATTGATTTTAATGTTCCAGTTATGTGAATCATCCCACCAAGTTTCAGTAATAGTAACTAGCTTGAATTCATGCTAATAAATTAGCAATTCTAATTCCTCTTGTTTGTTACCGAGGGTCCTAGCATTGGTGTGTAGGTAATTAAATAATTTCTTCTTTTTCTATCCTTTGGTTCCTTGATTAATTTTGTACATCTTGATTCTATGCTAAATGAGTCCTCATATCTTCCATCTTTTTACCTTCCCTTTTGTTACTAATTAAACCCCTCCAAACCACTGAAAATATATAAATTCAAGAAGTTCATTTTTAGAAGGGGCAAACAATGGGCAGGAGCAATGAATGGTCTCAGTAGACATTTTTTGCTTCAGCCAGAGAAACAAAGAATGAGCATAATATTTGCTAAACATGTAACTTTTCAGATTAAATATCAGTTTAAGAATAAGGAGAGATGGTTTATTTTATTAATGTGTACAATTGTTGGTTTATTAATAACAGTGGGCTCAGTATACACTGCAAGTCAAAAGCAAATAACTTTGTAAAGGATTTCTTTAAAATGTTGCAACATTATTATGGGGAAAGGGAAATTATATTTGGAGAAGACTTCAGATGTACCCTGATTTCTTACTGGGACAGATCTGATGAAAAAAAATAGATAAGGAAACAAATGCAGTAATAGACTTTCTATACCAACAGTTCTATCTCAGATTGCTGGAGAGAATTGCACCCAGCAAAATGAGATTATACATTCTAGACTCGTCCTCATAATTTATATACAATAATAGATTTAGTGTTAATCTTTAAATTTTAAAGAAAAGTGGAAATATACAGAAATTTGCCTTATTACATGGTCAGATCATGTCGCATTGGAAGCAATAATTGATAGTTTGGATGGGTCCCAAAGATCACTTTTTTGGAACATGAATTTTTGCTTCTCTGGAACAAAGATTCATCTGCACAACAATATAAAGAGAGTTCTACTATAGGAGGCAGGTAAAGAAGTTTTTAGGGATCAGCTGGTTAGCAGAGCCTGTCATTTGAAAAGAGCAATAAGTCAGGAAAAATTAAAAGCAGAATAGGACATAAAAAGGCTACAAGAGATTTGGACTAGATGATCTCCTGAGGTCCCTTTCAACTCTGAGATTCTATGACTCTATTAAAATATAGGTTAAAAGTATATAGATAACTCATTAATATTATGGGGAAATTGCATATGTTGATGACAGACTACTGAAAAGGCCATTAGATATATGGATGTTTTACAAAAAAGGAAATAAAAGTGATAAGTTATTGCCCTGGAAGAGTGAAGGCATTCAGTAGCAAAGCCATCATTAAACTTCAGATACTTCAAGCTCTAAAGGTATTCAAAATTATCTAGAAATACAGCAGGCTTGCCAAAGATGTATAAAATTGATAAATAACCTTTAGAGAAAGAAGTAATAGAAGAAGAAATTGTAGAGGCAATTGCAAAGATGAAAAGTGATAAAACTCCAGGATCTGATTTTCAGCTAAATTTCTCAAGGTATTTCTATTGAGGTTTACCTTTAATTGTCGAGGAACTTCCACAGTCTATGAAAGAAGCTACTGCAGTTCTCCCCAAAGTTGGAAAATACTTTACCTTTATGCACCTCTTATAGGCCATATCACTGCTGAATCATGATACAAAGATTTTAGAAAAAATACCAGGTAATCAATGTGCAATCCTGGCCATGAAGGAGGATGAAAACAGCAGGAAAGTTAAACTATTATTTTACCTTATTGAGGAACAGGGCAGAGAAATCTGCACCACTTTGAAGCTCACCATTGCCTCCAGCCTCATTGCAGTCCTAGGAGCCTGAGAGACCTGTTACTCCCCACAGCAAAACAAAACTGTGAAGCAACACAGGTTTTTCACTAGAGACCAATTTGAAGGGTGTGCAGATAAACCCATATGCTACTGCTTTATATATATGGGGACTTGACAGACTCCCTAAATTGGGACTATGACAGTTGTGATCATCACCTCTGAGAGTGGCTGCTCAGGGAAGGTGATCCCATGTTAGATAGATGCTTAAATATAGGGCATGAAGTAGAAGCCAGGACAAAAGTCCTAGAAGGCACAACACTCCAAGAAAGTATGTGAGATGAGACAACAGCAAAAGAGAGCAAGTGGCCAGGATATTATACCCATACTGAGATTCATTTACTTTGGGAAAAAGCATGAGTGGGTAAAGGAGTGCCCTGAGGTAGGACAACATTTCACATGGCAATTTGAGCCATTTTGTCAGTGTATACAAGAACAGAGGAAGGTCTCAAAGATTCAGTCAGATGTGTACAAGAGGGAGATGGACAGCAGTGATGGCATCTTGACTCTCTCCTTGAGTCCAAGAGTGTATCAGGTTCAGGCTGTTGGGACATGAAGGAAACAAAGGACAACACCAACCTCTGTACATGCAATTCTGTTAATACCGTGTTTCCCCGAAAATAAGACAGTGTCTTATATTAATTTTTGCTCCCAAAATTACATTACATTATATTACAGCGAGAGGCAAAACTGGAAGTACGTCTTATTTTCGGGGGATGTCTTACTTTCGGGGAAACAGGGTAGTGAGATGGCCTCTGCAATTTCAGCTGGATAGTGGGGCTTCCTGTAATGTGATTCCTCAGTGTGAACTGGACTCAGACACTCATTACAAAGGGAAGGCGCAGTCTGCTAATGTACAGTGGGAGCATAATGTAGCCTATGGGAATATATGACCTCATTGTAATTAACCTGAAAAATAACAGATGGTATCAACTGAAGTTTGTGATGATGGATGGTAAGTACTCCAGACCTCTCCTGTGGTTTACAGCTGTAAAAGCCATGGATCTGATCAGGATATAATGTCAGAATTTTATAGCTGCAGTGCAAGAAGCAAAATGGGGAGTTCCATGGACAATGGAGACAATTTTAAAAGCCTAAGGGGATACTTTCAAAGGTGATGAGTGCCTCAAAGGAAAGCTGTGACCAGAGGTAGACCCCACAGTGGAACCTGTGTGCTTACTTCTAAAAGAAAATTGCAGTGACACTGTGCAATCCAGTACTAAAGGAGCTCAAAAGTCTGCAGAGTAGGGGTATCATAGAACCTGTAAAAGCCAGTAGAAACTGGGTAAGCAGCATGGTGGTGGTAAAGAAGCCAACAGGCAAATTACACATCTACATAGACCCAAAGCCAGCGAACCAGGCATTGAAAAGATGTCACTATTCACTGCCCACAATTGATAAAATGTTGCCAGAACTTTCCAAAGCCAGAATCTCTGTGGTATGGGATGTGAGGAATGGGTTTGGGCACATAAGCCTGGATAAAAAGTCCAACATGCTGACATCTTCGCAACACCATTTAATTGCTACAGATGACTGTGCATGCTGATGAGCGTAAGCATACTGCCCAATGTGTTCTAGATGGGACCCTGGAATGACTGCCTGAGGTGAAAATAATTGCAGATGATATCCTCGGTGTAAATGAAAGGAAGAATGAAACAGACACTGAACAAGACCATGACAGAAAACTAAACTGTTTTCTACAGCAATACAAGGACAAGAACATAAAACTCAATCCAGAAAAATTCAACTCAAAGAGCGTGAGGTGACATATATTTTGGGACATCTGCTCACAGCAAAGGGAGTGAAAGCAGATTCTAACAAGATCAAGGCAGTCAGAGACATGTCTGTGAATATGAAAGGAGTATAGCTCATAGAAATTATACATTTTCTGTCAAGTTTTTCTCCCTTTCTGTCCGCAGCAGTGGAACCAATACATCAACTTACAAGGCAGGATGCTGAATGGGCAGGTTCCTAACAACAAGCATTTTACATACTGAAATAAATTATAACAGACACTAGGAGAGCCACTGACACTCCAGTGTGATGCATTGGAAAAAGGTTTGGGTGTAGCTCTTTTACAGGAGCAGGTGGTTGCTTATGTCTGCAGAGCCCTGTCAGAGATTGAACCTGGGTATGCCCAAATAGAAAAAGAGTTTGTGGTTGTGGCACTTGGGGTTGAATGATTCCATCAGCACACCTATGGTCACTCATTAATAGTGCAATCAGGCCACAAACTCCTAGAGACAGTCATGGAAAAGTCCATGCTTAGTGTTCCAAAGAGATTACAGTTCATGTTGATGCACCTCCAGCACTACCAGGTAGAAATCAGATGTTGTCCACAATGATTACTGGTGTTTAGCTGACACCCTGAGCAAGTGATATATACCCAGCAACCAGTGAGTTGGGGGAAGAGGAATCAGGACATTAAATCCATTAACATGCTGCACTATCTTCTAGTTTCAGCAGTTAAGCTGATAGAAATCAAAGATGCTATGAAAAAAATCCAATTACAGGCAGTCAAGACAGCATTACTCAGGGCCGGCGACAGGGTGGTACAACGGGTACAGCTGTACCCTGAAGCCCGGGGCCGGTACTCAGCTGTACCCGTTGTCGCCCGGGGCTGTGAGCGAGGCGCGGCACCCAGCAGCCAGCCTCCCCCCCTCCCCCGGCACCCAGCAGCCAGCCCCGCCCCTCTTGGTTCTCCCGGCCACGCGGCCGCAGCACAAAGTGGCGGGGTGGTGGTGGAGGGGGGGCAGCATCGGGGGGGGCGGGGGGGGAGGAGGGGGGCAGCATCGGGGGGCGGGGGGGGGGCGGCATTGGGAGCTCGGCCCCCGGGGGAGGGGGCGGCGTCGGGAGCTCGGCCCCCGGGGGGAGGAGCTTCGGGAGCTCGGCCCCCGGGGGGGGGAGCGTCGGGAGCTCGGCCCCCGGGGGAGGGGAGCGTCTGGAGATCGGCCCCGGGGGAGGGGCGCGTCGGGAGATCGGCCCGGGGGGGGGGGGGCGCGTCGGGAGATCGGCGGGGGGAGGGGCGGGAGATCAGCCGGGGGCCGGGGGCGTTGGGAGATCGGCTGAGGGGGGGGACGGCGGGAGATCAGCGGGGGGGGGGCGGGGGGAGATCGGCGGGGGGGGGGCGCGGGCGCCGGGAGACTGGCGGGAGGGCCCGCGGGCGGCGGGAGACGGAGGGGGCCCCGCGGGCGGCGGGAGACTGGCGGGGGGGGGGCCCCGCGGGCGGCGGGAGACTGGTGGGGGAGGGGGCCCCGCAGGCGGCGGGAGACCGGGGGGGGGGGCGTACGATCTGCCGTACGGGGCCCCAAAATTCCCGTCGCCGGCCCTGGCATTACTAACAGGATGGCCAGAAGACAAACACTAACTACTGGTAGGAGCAGAACCATATTTTCAAATTAAAGATGGGGTGAGTGTGCAAATATAATTATATTTTGAGGAAGAGAGCTATTTTCTCACCTCATTGCATTGGGATGTCATAAAATATATGCCTCACTGTTGTGTATGACAGCTATCTTAGACAGGCTCAAGAGTATGTTTATTGGCCAGGAAAGAATACATGTGATAGAAGGGTGTGACACCCGTTGTTTGTGTGATAACTTCTTGCAGAAGAGACTGTTACCACATGACCTGCCCACTTGACCATCAGATAAAGTGGAAGTGGACTTATTTACCTTCAAAGAAAAACAGTACTTGATGACAGTGGATTACTATTCATCTTTTTGGGACATTGATGCTCTGTCTGATGTAAAAGCAAATCAGAGATTATCTGTACCCTTTTAATATCCACTGGTTTTGGAATGTCTTTGTCTGCCTTGATCTTTAACTGTCCCACTCTCTCATGGTACCACTACCTTCAAGTTAGGCAATACGGCTCAGATCTTCAAAGATATTTAGGCTCCTAACTGCCTCTGAAATCAATGGAACAGTGATTCTTAATCTGTTTATCACTATGGACAGCGTATGCAGCTCTCTAATATATATACTACCTATATGGTGCAGAAGATGTCACATGGGTCACAGCTGTGTGCTGATTGGGCCATGGGTTGAGAACCACTGCAATGGAAGTTAGGAGCCTAAATACCTTTGTGGATCCCAGCTTATGACTTTCATAGATGCTGTGGCTCCTGGTCAATTAGGAAAGAAAAAAATCTAATTTATGACTCAGAGAGGTAGCCGTGTTAGTCTGGAATTGCAGAAGTGACAAAGAGTCCTGTGGCACCTTAAAAACTAACTAAAGTATTGAAGCATAAGCTTTTGTGGGCTAATACCCACTTTGTCGGATGCATGCAGTGAAAATGTATTTAAGATACTGTTTCAGTGGTACCTTGCACTGGAAGAGACATTGGAAAGAGACATTGAACGGAGAAAACGTTGGATTGTGATGAAAGAGGAGATTTTATGTATGATGGACATTTCCAGTCATTAGAGAGTACTGGATGCGATTAGTAATGAAATATTAAAAATAATTGGCGCTTCATGGTAGAAATGGTCTCATTCAAAGAAATGAAGAATTAGTCACTCATGTGCTACTAGATTCCAGGCTCCTGATAGCTTCTTATTGAGAAAAGAAAAAAAAAGCGCAAAATTAGAGGAGTGGGCCCAAAAAATAAGGGAGTGTTAGGACCGGAAGAAATTGTGACGGGCAACCACTAGGGGGTGTAGTTACGCTTCTGAGTCAACTCCAGGAGAGGGCGTAATGGTGGTATTAATCTGAAAATGACCTTGTTGTTATCTGTGTGTTTGGGAACAAGTTCCCAGCTGTATGAGTGTTTACCCCGTCTGTGTGAGAATGAATGCGTGGGAAACTAAATGGGGAAACTGAGGCAGGACTGCATAATCAACAAGTGCTGAACAGCGTGTAACCAATCAGCTTGCTGCTTGCAAATGAGATATAAGTATGTATGAGATGCAAATGAGTATGGGTATATCTGTGCTGACACGCCCCTGTTTGTTGGGTTTCCTCTTTGGGCTTCGCCTGGGTGTGTCAGACATCTTGTAGCGCGGCAGTGCTGGCCGGGATGCCCTCCCAGCACGGTAATGCCGCTCCCTCCAATAAACTCGCCACTTTCCAACTAGCCACCTGTGTGAAGCCTCGTTTCTCCCGGCAACGAGATAAGCCCCTTGCAACAGGGAGGTTGGTGTGATGGAAAAATTAACCTTCAGTTACATACCTCAGTAAAATAGAAGACAAACAGATGCTTAGATCCTTGATTACTATTTATGCAGTACTCAGACAATGTACATTTTCCTGCAAAAAATTAGCATGCCCGTCCAGTTTTTTTGGAATATTAATGTTTGATAGAGATACCTGGTTTGATAAATAGGAATAGTCAGTCATTTCATTCAATTTAATAAAATCACCAGAAACAAGACAGACTGGTGGTTAGAGGCTCACTTTGTAATATAACACCCTGCTAAATAGAGAGATGTTTACTATTCTATCATTGCATAAAGTTTCTCTAAACAAAAATATAAGCCCAGTGTTGTAATATTAATGTTTTATTTCTGATATTTATACAGAAATTATTATTAAATAAACAGTTATAAAAATGGTTAAGAGGTGTAGTTCTTCTCAAATGTACATTTGATTTAATGTTTGGATAATAATTGAAAATGTTTAAATAAAATTAAAAAATGAGATAATATCCTGACTTACTTTTTTAATTAAGAAGGCAACAAATACTGAGTTTCTGATTACATTTCCTCTTACCACCTTTAATACCCAGTTCAGGAATGTAAATACAGGACTAGTTAGTCTCTGTTCAAATCTCTCAAGAGTAAATAGCATTTCTGCTTATGAAGAGTCTTGACCTGGAATTAACATTGTAAAAATGTCATTCATCAGTGTCAAAGGAGTCCTGTTGAAAAGAATGAATTTCAAACTTAACTTCAAAGGTTTGGAAACCTTACTACTTTGCGTCTGAAGATATTGCGCAAGTCTGCTTTTAGGAACACCACATATACAATGGAAAAAGGTTTCTTCATCTCCTGAAGAAGACATTTTTTCATGACTGGGCTTTTTTCTCTTTTTAGTAAAAGTAAAATTGCTGATTTAATAGGAGATTCTTTGTTTCTTGAGCTCTTACCAGTCAGACTGGGAAAGTCACATAACTAGCAATCTTGTTAACTAGACTTAGTTTTAACAACCTTTTGGTCCTCACATTGGTCAACCAACTGATCACAAAAGACCTCTAAAATACTTTTGTTGTTTTGGTGACATTCTGGAAGTTATTTCTCTACTAGGACTGCAGGATCTGAATGATTGCTTCAGTTTGATGGTGGATATGTCTACACCAGAGCAGGAGGTGTAATTTCCAGCTGTGATTGAACTAGCACCCTACAAATAGTAGCGTCACTGCAGTGGTCCAATTGGCAGGATTGTCTAGCTGCTTAAGTATGTATCTATGTTTCAAATGGAATTGTACTCATCCTGCGGCTCACATCACCAGGGCTACATTTCTATTTTTAGCACACTACCTCAATCAGAGCTAGAGCAGGTATGTCTTACCAAGCTGGAAATTACACCACCAACCCCTACGTAGACATACCCAGTGTCTGTCACTTTCTACTACCCTATGTGAAGAGCACAGTCTGTATACTATTCAGAGACGCTAATCACTTCAGTGAAAAATTTACCTGCTTGACTCAAGGTGTTTTTAAATGTAACTAAGTGTCTGATGTTGTAACAAAAAATAATGGTGTTAATATATCAAGCTTTTCTAGTTAAATTGTTTATATATTAAAATAGTTGATCTGTTTCTGAAAATATCAGTTCACTTATATGTGATAGAGTTAACTGTTTTCCCTTGAA